>JAOPSE010000001.1:63504673-66004673 GCA_029449295.1 Zea luxurians | reverse complement strand
AGAAATGAGTTAATAATAATAATCATGTGTTCAAATTATTTTACATATTTTTTACCCTTCCTCATTATTTGTTGTGTTTATGAAGGTATAACCTTCATAACCTTCATCCGAAATTCATTATATCCCGAGGGAAATAATGCTTCGAAGGATGAAGGACTATAATATTTAACAATTTCTATGTTGCCTTGTTCTTGATTCATAGCATTTGAGAACAAGTCCCCAACAATAACGACCTTCGGACGAAGGTCATGAAGGACATACCTTCATCATCACAGCATATATTAATGAAAGACAGAGCATATGAAACATGAGAAATAACATGAATAATCATATGACATTATTGATATATATTTTATTATATGATCATGAATGAATGAATAGGAATAATATTGAATTACATTTATACCTTCGGCTTGATAGAAGGCAAAGGTACAAGCGTGACGCACGTGCGAGTACAAGTCAGCGTGAACAGTACGGGGGAACTGTTCATCTATTTATAGGCACAGGACGCAGCCTGTGAGAAATTACATTCATGCCCTTTACATTCATTATTAACTAATAGTCAACTCTATGAGGACCAGATAGCCTTTTCCCCTTTAAGTCGGTTCCTTTCTCTGTCATTTAGCCGAAGCTCCCCCCGTGCATAGCTTTGGAGCAACTCCAGCCTTCGTCGCGATCATGCTTTTAGCTCAAGTCCGAAGGTACCTGTTCATATGCTATACTTGGAAGATTTTGTTAGACCTCGTTTTGGAGGACCTTCGGAGGACGAAGGCCTCCAACACCGGGGATGTCATTCAAGTCCGCTGGTGATAAGCTAAAGTTCAGACTGTTTACAATATTCCCGTGTGTGCAACCAGCCTTCATAAAAGCAACAGCTGTACCACGAGAAGCTAGCAGAGCGCAGAAGTCACCGTGTCCAGCTATGACTTTGTTAAGAGCATCAACTTCACCTTCAATATGATCAAAAGTGCCTGGCAGATCTTCAACCGAAGGTTTAAACTTTTCAGAACTGGCTCCAACTGAGTTGAAGACCTGCTTCAGCCGTTGCATGCACCGAGTGCCGAAGTCTAGACATTTATCTTGAAGCTCCTTCAGAGATTTCTGCAAGTTTGAACTCTTTCCAACTTCAGCTTCAAGTTTTGTTTCAAGATTTTTCTTCTCTTGTTCGAAGCTTTCTGACTTCGAGGAGAGTTCATTGTTCAATCTGGCAATCTCCGCTTGTGCTTCTGCCAGTGAACCCTCCATTGTCTGAAGCTCAAAATCTTTCTTTTCCAGAGCAGCTTCATAATCTTTAATTTTGCCCTCTAAACCTTCAATTACAATTTCATTTTTCTTGTCCTCGAGGTCTTGTTGCATCCTCAAGGTTTTACTTAGTAGCATGCTCTGGAAAAGATAACCTTCATCAGAAAACACCTTCATCCCAAAACAATAAAAGTAGAGGAAAGAACTTTACCTTAAAATTGGAATAAAATAAGCTACCGGCAATATGTTGCCTCCGGTATCTGCTGAGGTTGGCTTCAAGCTTCGGAAAACCAACAGTCTTCAATAGAGTGCTGATAACCTTCGCGCCAGTTCAGTCTCAGAGGCAACCTAAGCTTTCTTCGTCAATGCCACCAAATATCAGCGCTCCTGGCTGGTAGCCGCAAGATATAGCATAATCTCTTAGCTCATCTTTTTCAGCCTTAGATAACTCTTGCCCAATTATGTTTTGAAAGATGAAGTCTCTTTCCTTCGAAACATCTTCGATGACTTCCTTCTCTTTTTCAAGCACCTTCTCCCCTTTTCTAGGCACTGTGGCTAGGGTCTCTTCGGCAGTTGCAGTAGTTTCATCCGCAGCCATATTCAAAATCATCTTATCAATATCAAAAAATGTGCTCTCAAGATTTGTGGCGTTGGCTGCTGCAGTTTCGGTAGTTGTAGCTTCAGTAGGAGCAGCTTCGGCAGCTGGTGTTTTTAACGCCGAAGCCGGCGGTGGCGTTTCTTCAATAGCTTCAATAACAGTAATAATCCTTCGCCTTTTTTCAGCAGGCTTCTTGATTGCCGCAGGCTCCTCCTTCTTCTGTAAAAGCTTCATCACTAGTGGACTTAGCTTGAGAGGTAAAGATTCGGTCATTACGTTTAAAATCTCCTCCACGTCAGCAGCAGGAGGTGTTGAAGGAATTTCTTCCTCTATGTCAGTTACATTTCACTTCGCAGCCACAACTTTTCTCTTCTTCGGAACAGTCACCTTCGGCTCAGGACTCGATTTTTTCTTTTTCAAAGCTTTCTCATCTTCTTTTATCATTCTAGCAGCTTGCCTCTTCATAATACTGACAACTCTGTTTCGCTTTAGTCCTTTAGCATCCTTGCTTAATCTTTCATAATCAGGGTATTCAAATTTCAAGGCATCCATTACTCGGTTCAGCCTTCGTTTCGATCGGGTGCCGAAGGCTGCGGTCGTCAATTGATCTTCTTTCCTAGTATAGTTCACAAAATCTCATTGCACATAGCTTCAACCATTTCCAACCATTCTTGGCAAGGCTCCTTGAAGTGTTTCTTGAACTTGAACTGATAGGGCAGTCAAACAAGTTCATTCTTCTTCTTTTCTCCCTTAAGCTTCGGCATATCCCATTTATTCAACGTCGGGAATACTCTATTGGCTAAATATTCCTGCACCAAATCTCTAGTACCGATCTGCTCAGACATGACCCAGAATTTTGCCACAGCCTGTCGGCATGGTGACCCTAGCAACATGTCGCACAGAGGCCTAGTTAACCCGAAGGTTAGGCTCATTGGGCTCAGAACTAGCTTCTCCTTCTGCTCATCGATCTCAATGTAGAACCACTTCCAACTGGTTGGCCATTTGGTGCGATAGATGACCACTGGAGTTTTCATATCTTTGCGGTAAGCAAAGTTATAACAGCCAAAATTCTCGTGTAGCCCATCCTCTCTAGCCTTCGTCTGATAATGAAGCTCATGTACTTTGCAGAAAGCTTCGACATGTGGATCCATTCCTTGGCTTTGGAGAGCCCAGATAAAGACGCTGAGTCTAACGATAGCGTTAGGAGTCAGCTGATGAAGATAAACTTCGAAAGTTTCCAAAACCTCCCCAATCATTTCGTGCAAAGGAATTCTCAATCCCGCGTTGAAGAAACTCCTGAAAACAACCACCTCATCATTTTCTGGCTTCGGAGTGGTTTCTTCATCGCCAAAACGAATCAACTTCTTCTCGGCTTCCCCGAAGTATCCTAGCTTTATCATCATAGGCATATCAGCCTCAGAGACAGTAGACTTTCCAAAATCCAAGTGGCTGGGTTTGGATGGCATGACGGTGTTATAATCGATCTCTTCTTCATTAGCATCATACTCTTCAATATCAGCTTGATCAGCTTCGGCAGCAGGTGCACCTTCGACAGTAGCTCCCTCTGTCACAATCAGTCCCGATTGCCTCATTACTTCGGAGATTGGGGCAGTCTCGGCAGCTTCAGCCTCCTCCCCATCGCGTATAACTCTAGCAGTTGAACGTACTCTGGCCATCTGATGCTGAATTTCTTTTACCGGTTGACTATTGCAATTTTGCCGAAGCTCCCTTTTATAACGAAGCTAGGCCAAGATGATGCTCTAACTAAGAATGCGATGATTAAGCTTTGGCTATGGTCAAATTTTTCAGCAGCATAACAGTACTATAGTAATGAATGCTGTGGTAACTTCACACCTACCCGTCTGTTTATATAGTGCTGCAGGTGGGAAGGTGAATCGCCAAGCTGTTCGCACCCGTTGAACAGTCACCCGCACCCACTGAATGGTAGACCATATTGCGTGGGAAGGCGAATCACCAGATCACGCGTACCCGCCGCATAGTGCGACCATCTTGCGCTCCTAATATTTTAATCGTTTCTCGACAACGAGCTCAATGAAGGTGTTTTTCAGACCTTCGGCATTCCGAAGCCTCAGATAATTTTTTTCACAGATCAAGCTCATTACGAAAAACGATCTAGTACCACGAAGGGGTTACTGTTGGGGATATACTTCGTCACCGAAGGTCCTTGATGAAGAAACACCTTCGGAAGATCAGCACAGAAGCAATACCGAAGGTACCAACCAGGAAGCTTCGGCATAGTAACACGCCTCCAGACGAAGGGCTGCACCGACTTAAAGATGAAAAGACCGATCGATCCATAATAATCTAAGTCATGATTGTAACTAGTTATAAAGGATACAAATGTAATTTCACACAGGCTGTGCCCTGTGCCTATAAATAGATGAACAGTACCCTCGTACTGTTCACGCTGATTTGTACTCGCTCGTGCATCACGCTTGGACTTTTGCTTTCTGTCAAGCCAAAGGTATAAATGTAATTCAATATCGTTTTTGTTTATCCATGATAATAAAAATATATTAATAACATCATATGATTATTCATGATTATTCATGTTGTCTTTCATATTTTATATGCTTCTTCTTACATTAATATACATTGTGGTAACGAAGGTATGTCCTTCATCGCCTTCGTCTGAAGATCATTATATCCCATGGGAAATAATTCTTCGGAGGACGAAGGACATTAGCTTTTAACATTTTGTGTTACCTTGTTCTTGATTCATAGCACTTGAGAACAAGTCCCCAATAGCGTCCCATACCACCCTTGTGGTAGCACTGTTTTCTCGGGTGGTTCTCCATGTTCCAATTAACATAATGATCTTATCATTAACAGTAAATAACAAACTGATAATAAAAGTGTGATCATGAATAATGTATATCTCTATACCCAAAACCACATAAAGCAATAGCAGGTACTACCCAAAAATTCAGTGGTAAACAAGGTATAAAGACAACCAAACTAGGGTAACCTATTGGGTCCCATCAAAATTAACCTATGCAGATCATTATGATTAATCAGAACATGACTGGGTAAAAAGAAGTAATCAAGGGCACAACTTGTCTAGGACTTGAGATTCTAGGTACCAGGATGATCTTCAGATTCCCGTGACCTCACTGCTATTCATAGCAATACAACAACATGATATAGGCAAAATTAACATCATACCAAACATCAGAACAAACTACCTAATAATAATCTACGCGTTGCTACAAGATCGTGGGCTCGAGAACCACTAAAATCGATGTTAAAACGAAGAATTTATGGATAAAACGGTATTTTAGGCGCAATAAATCTAATAGATATGATCTAATAGATATTACATTTAAATTAAGTAAGTATTAAATTAAAATATTTGAGATGATATTAATCATTAACAATTTTTTTGTAAAATGCGTAGGTTAGAACTATAAATTACATTAACTAGATTATCTAGCTAATTAACATTAATTAAACAAGTAGTTAATTAATTAAACCATGTGGCATAATTAAAATAATGTTATCACTACGTACGCAAAAAAAAATAATATAAACCTAACACAACTTGAATAGATTAAAACAAATTATTTAACCTAGAAGATATCACATTTTTAATAAATTAGTAGGGCTGTACAGAAATAGGTGACACACGATCTGATTGGTTAGATCAAGGTTACATAAAGAATTATAAGATAAATAGATGTAATATATGGGATTTAGGTGTGGTCATCTTCTACCTTCCTGTAGAACCTTGAACTGCGGCGTAAACGCGACAGCGATCACGACCGTAGCGCCGAGGCTTTCACTCTCTCTCATACCTATATCTCCTTATGCTGGCGTGGGCATCTGCCACTACGGTGTTCTCCTGCTTGTTTGGCATGGCTAGTGTCTAGAGGACGAAGGATTGCGGGAGACGAGGGCGTGGCACTTTATATAGATTTCTTCCCCCTCGGTCAGGCTATGCATGATTAGCAGATCCAGGCGGATTGTACGGGTTCTGTTGCAATGGATTTAGGCCAGCGTCCGAGTTGTTACGCTCGAGAGAAAGCAAACAATGGAAGATTTGCATGCTGACGTCAGACATGATGTCACGATGATGCAAGCGTCCGACAAGGTGAATAAAGAAATAATAAACTGAATTAAAAATAAAAAAGACCCCACGTTGAGCAGTTGCTCGTGGAGGAGGTGGGACCAGTAGTCCAAAATAGCTAGGTCGTCTGCCACGCTACGGTAAGTTTCATTTTATTTCTTTTCTATTTTCTATTTATGGTTTCTTTTTCTATCCCAATTCAAAATTCAATAAGATTCAAATTTTTGGTTTGCACTTAAATGTTACAACCAAAAATATCTAGCATGATTCACAAAAATATTAATTTATCTATTTAAGCAAATGAAACTCAGTAGGAATAATTTATTTAAGATGTTTTACAATCATAATTATTAAATAAAATAAATCAAACACGTATCAAAATTTTAGAAGTACAATAAAATAAATATATAACCTTCACATCTTTATTTAAAAGGATATAATTTCTTATGTAAAATCTATATTAAGAGATAGTTTATACTATTTTTTTTTGTTTTTTTGAGAATAAATCTTTAACACAAAGTATAGTTCATGTTGAGGACTTGTTCTCAAATGCTATGAATTAAGAACAAGGCAACATAAAAAATGTTAAATGTTAATGCCCTTCGTCCGCTAAAGCATTATCTCCCCAAGGATTTAATAAACTCCGGACGAAGGTTACAGGCAAAATATCACGAAGGTCATACCCTCGTGATTAAACTTATATAATACTGTAAAATGAAGTATAATATGTAAAACATATGTCAGAAACAGATAACATTATTCGTATATTTCATTATATGGATCTGAATATCAAAACATGATATTAGGGTACGTTTATACCTTTTCCTTGACGGAAAACAATAATTCCAGTGTGATGCGTCGGCAATTACAGGAATGCGTGAACAGTAAAGGAATACTGTTCACTATTTATAGGCACAGGACACAGCCTGTGAAGAATTACAATCATGCCCCTCATAAAAGTTTACAACAATGACTCAGACCCCTATGAGCTAAAAGGTCATTCCATCTTTAAGTCGGTTCGACCCTTCATCTTCGGATATGTTATAATACCGAAGCTTCATGAATGATGCCTTTGGCGTCACGTACAAGCGGCTTCAGCCGAAGCTGTTTCTTTCTGCAGGACCTTCGGCGACGAAGCGTGGTCCCAACAGTTCACATAAGAATCTTTTAGGTAATCTATTATTTGAAAACACATTTATTTAAATTATGAAATGAGTTTTCCAAATTTATCCACAATAGGATTTTGGAATGTTACAAATTCTACCCCCATAACAAAAATCTCATCCTCGAGATTTGTAAGAAAAGGGATACAGAAGGATTGGTTTGTAATTCAATGTTTTTTTGTCAATAATTGGTTCAAAAATCTAGAGTCTCATTTTTTTATAGTCAATACTGGGTGATTGGCAGAGGATAGATATCCAGCTAATTATTATGTAGAATATAAGCTGGACAGGTTGAGGTAAGAAAGATTATGGCATGGAAAAGACTTCATCCGAAATATTTAAGTCTTGCTTCATCTCGAGATTCGCTCTGACTGTTATATCCTTCCTTGTTGGTGTTGATCTTTTCTTCCCCAGTCTTGATCTCATTAATTCGAAGTTAGTGTATATCGTCGGAGTTGGGGTATATGGTTAAGGTAGATATGGATGAGCTAGTCTATATGGTGTCAGAACTGCTGATAGACTAAAACAGAGGGGTTATGCAACTATCGAATGGTTAAGGTAGTTGCATATGATCAAGTTAATCTGGAGCATCGATTTAGGTCAAAACAAATTTATAGGAGTAGAGTCTAATCTATTTTACTAGTATTAACTAACCTATTTAAGTAAGCCACATTCGATTAGCTCAACTTAAGGTTAGCCTTAGTTAGGTTAGATTAACCTATTAGTGTTGGGGGCCTTCATCCTCCGAAGGTCCTCAAAAACAAGGTCTAACAAAATCTTCCAAGTATAGCATATGAACAGGTACCTTTGGACTTGAGCTAAAATCATGATCGCGACGAAGGCTGGAGTTGCTCCGAAGCTATGCACGGGGGGAGCTTCGGCTAAATGACAGAGAAAGGAACCGACTTAAAGGGGAAAAGGCTATCTGGTCCTCATAGAGTTGACTATTAGTTAACAATGAATGTAAAGGGCATGAATGTAATTTCTCACAGGCTGCGTCCTGTGCCTATAAATAGATGAACAGTTCTCCTGTACTGTTCACGCTGACTTGTACTCGCACGTGCGTCACGCTTGTAACTTTGCCTTCTATCAAGCCGAAGGTATAAATGTAATTCAATATTATTCCTATTCATTCATCCATTCATGATCATATAATAAAAGATATATTAACAATGTCATATGATTATTCATGTTATTTCTCATGTTTCATATGCTCTGTCTTTCATTAATATATGCTGTGATGATGAAGGTATGTCCTTCATGACCTTCATCCGAAGATCGTTATATCCTTAGGGAAATAATGCTTTGAAGGACGAAGGGCATTAACATTTAACATTTTGTGTTGCCTTGTTCTTAATTCATAGTATTTGAGAACAAGTCCCCAACATTGGCACCCACCTCCGGTGAACTCACTTCCACAAGCTTCGTCAAGCACTGACCTCCGTCATGCCGCCGAAGAAAGCTTCAGCACCAGGGATCGCTGCACTGCAGCCGCTGGACCCAAACCAAGAAACTCTTTCTCTTCGAGAGGCTCAAAGCCAGAAGAGGAAAGCCACCAGTCCAACACTCTAGGAGGAGGAGTTGGACCAAAAGATCAGGGATATGGAGATCATCTATCAGTAAGTACAAAGGAAGAAGGAGAAGATGGTGCGATTAGCTGATCTTCAAAGGAAGATCGATGAAGCCACTGAAGAAGTTCGTCATCTTGTTCAAAATGAACAAGATCAAAGGCCTCAACACAGGGAGCTTCGTCAAGAAGGCCTTTCAATGAGGATGCATGGTATGATGATTTTAATCATGGTGCCTTCACTTTTGATGATGCTTCTCCCTTGGCAGCAGAACTGCAAGCTACCCTATGGCCCCCATCATACAAGCCACCCCAGCTCCCCATGTATGATGGACACTCAGATCCAAAGAAGTTTTTGATGAGTTACGAAGCAACTATATCTTCGCATGGGGGCAACACTTCAGTCATGGCTAAGTCCTTCGTCATGGCAGTCCAAAATGTAGCCCAAACATGGTATTCTTCTCTTCGGCCAGGGACCATCACGTCATGGCAGAAGCTTAAGGACATGTTGGTTACCAGCTTCCAAGGCTTTCAAACAAAGCCGGTCACAGCTCAGGCTTTGTTTCAATGTACGCAAGACCATGAAGAATACCTTCAGGCATACGTACGAAGGTTCTTGAGACTAAGGGCACAAGTGCCTATAGTGCCCAATGAGATTGTCATTGAGGCCATGATTAAGGACCTTCGGCCAGGACCTACGGCTCAGTACTTTGCTAGGAAGCCCCCGCAAACTCTGGAGAAGCTGCTTCAGAAGATGGATGAGTATATCCGAGCTGACATCGACTTCCGCCAAAGAAGGGAGGAAGCTTACAGATTCTCCGAAATGACCAGGGGCTTCGGAGGAAGAATCCATCCGAGGCACGTCAGGTCAATCCATAACTCCACTCAAAGCAATGACAAAGGAAGTCAGTCTCAGAGGTCACAATATGCCTCACAATCTTCGGGGCAACAACAAAGCACCTTCAGGCCACCAGCTCCAAGGGGCAGAGGCGCCAGGGGCTTCGGAGGAAAGTTTTGGGGATCAGCCTAGGAAGATCTACTGCTTATTCTGTGGTGAGGACAAGAGCCACACTACAAGAATATGCCAAATGACTATCCAAAAGCAGAGGGAGATTGCAGAAGCCGAAGCTCAACAAAATCAACTGAAGCAGGTCTTGCACACTGCTTCGTGCCATTCACCCTATATACCAGAATATGTGGGTAATCACTCTGCAGCTTCTGTTGCTTCGGCTAGTCAGGCACAGGCTTCTTGGCCACAGCTTCCGCCTCCGCCACCACTACAACCTACTTATTCACGGAATTAGCAGCCAGAAGGGAGCCAGCACACCCAGCAATAGAGGGATTTCAAGGAAGAATCCGAAGCTCGCACAGTCAACAATACTGTGCCGGAGTCAAAGCACATCTATTGAGAGATATCCTACCCTGTGAAGCACTTTTTTACTCTATGCCACTTTGTTTTTTAATAAAGGACAAGTAATGAAAATCTAGATTTAATTCTTTTTAATAGTTTCGCTTATGTTAAAATGAAATATATCTTCTTCACAGATTTACGAAGCTCGAAAATTGCCAAAGCTTCAAAAGTTGCTCTTAAGGGAGCGCAGCAAAAGTCTTGCCGAAGCTTAAAAAGTCGTTCCCAAGGGAGCACAGAGTAAGTTTTTTGCTCAAAAGTCGTTCCTAAGGGAATGCAGAGCCAAATACCGACGAAATACAAGGCGAAGCGCGAAAAGTCAACGCGAAGAATACCGCCGAAATATAAGGTGAAGCACGAAAAGTCAACGCGAAAAATACCGCCGAAATAGAAGGCGAAGAAGTTCAAAAGACGTTCCTTAGGGGATGCAGAACTTACACCGAAAAATAAGTGGTGAAGCCGAAAATTAAAAGACAAAGAGATTTTGATCGTTCCTAAGGGGACGCAGAGATGGTGTGTTCCAGTCTGAGTGTGTGGGTGTGTATCTTCGGCATTAGCATCATCTTTTGCATCATATAATCACATCATCTCACATATCATCACATCATACATCATATTGCACCAATGACACGAATTGAATACGAAGTCGATCTTCGGAGGTTTTATAAAAAATGAAAGCGTGCTAAGGCACAAAGCTGAGAAATACAGCTTCGTCTGTTCTAATGCCAAAGAAAGGATCCTTTGCTTACGAAGATGCGATGTTTTTATGAAGCAAGGATATTTTTTCCGAAGCACGAATTTTCTTCTTTACGAAGCATGAAAAGAAGGGAAGGTGTTTTTTCGCCGAATGCTCAAAAAGCGGTATGTATTGCAAAGAACTGAATTACAAAAAATTTACATTCAAAAACATATACATCGAGCATCGCAGTCTTGATACAGCAAAGTTACATTGATTATCTAAAAATGTTTTTACAAACAACTACTAGTCCTCTCTCAGGACCTTCTCCACAACTTCATTTAGCAGCTTGTTAACAACTTCATCAACAATAGATTCTGCTACATTAATGATATCTATTGCTTCTTTCGTTTTCGGGACTGCCAGGGGGTCGAACGGTTTTGGTGGAGGAGATAGTTTAGCTGCAATAGAAAAAATCAATCAGTTCGAAGCCACAAAAACAAACGACGAAGCTAAAACCAATTAAACGATACCTATCTGTCTCTCGAGTTCTGCAGCTTTCTCAGCTTCTTTCGTTGCTTCTCGAGCGTCATGAATATCTTTTTCGCTCTTCTTCATTATCTCGTGGGCCATTTCTCGGCCACCATTCTCCCAGATGTCAGTGAAAAAAAAATTCGCCCAGAAAACTTGCTTCGGTCGAGGGATCCTTTGTGTCATCCACGGAGAGGGCAGCTTCGGCCTAGGCCAAGGTTTTAACATGATTACAACCCACCTTCTCCAAGATAGCTGAAACTCCTCTCGCACCAAAGAACACGTAGACATCCCCACGATCACCTAAGATTTCTTCAAAAGCTTCGGCTTCTCCGCTGATCCACTCGATAACACCCTCAGGGTCGCCTCGTATGAAGTTATCTTCGTTTGAATAGGCGCCCACGTTAGCGAAGCTAGCCTTTATCTTCTTCACGTAGCCCAAAGATTTTTCAAAACATCTTTCTTTGGATGCGCGGAGTTCTTCAACTATTTTTTCAAAATAATTTTTCCAATATTCACTAGCCTCTCGATCAGCTTCTGCAACAGTGCATTTTCCTTGGCTTCTGCTAGTTCTTTTTGAAGCTCTTCAATTTCATTCTTTTGAACCTCAGCTTGAGCCTTGGAATTAGCATCGTCTTCTTTTATTTTGTTTATCAATGAAATTAATATCTTGTCTTTTTGAAGGCCTTCGTTCCTTAGTTCAATCACCTCTGAACGAAGGTTGTTCAGAGCCATTGTATACCCTTCATATTCAATGTCTTTCTGTGCTCTAAGGGCATTGCTAAGGATTAGGCCCTGCAAGAGGAGGACAAGATCAGGTATAAGCAAATGAAGCAATTCGTTTTCAAATACAAAACTAGCTTTTATACCTTTATGCTATTATATGCTAAACTATCAGCCAATTCATCCTATGATAACACCGAAAGGCCTTCTTCTTCTAGCTTCGGAAATCCGAAGCTTCTACCCATCTCCCGACAGACGAATATTTCTTTATTATCCGGGAGACAGTACAAAAAATCTTCCTCCCTGCTGCCATTGAACACTAATGCCCCCTTCAGGTATTTCAGTTTTTGGGCATAATGTTGAGCCTCTCATTTCTCTTCCTTAGAGAGTCCCTTTCCCGAAGCATGGCGGATGCTGTAATCAATGGTCTCTTCTAAATCTTCGGGAGCAGGAGTGGTAACCTTTTCAGGCGATACCCGCTTTGTGGCCCTCTCTTTTGTTGCCCTTTCTTCAATTTCTGAAGGCCTTTTCTCAGCGGGCTCTGAAGGCCCAGCTTCGGTATCAACTTGGATTACTGCAGCTTCAATTTCGGCCGGCTTTGTTTCAGCTTCGGTTGACACTTTTGAAGCCTCGGCAACTTTCCTTGGAGTAGAGCTCAAAGTCTTTACTGATTCTAACACATCTAGTACATTTGCCATCCTTCTACTCTTGGGAGTTGAGGCAGAACTTTTTTGTGCCCTCAACACTGTTACTTCTAATGAAGGGCTTAGAATTCCTAACGCTTTTGTTTCTTCAATGTTTGGCTTTTCACCTTTATCTTTATCAGTCTTCAACTCAGCCAGCTCGGCTGAGGATACCTTTGGCATTTCAACCGTCTCTTCAGTTTTCTGTGTGGGAGGAACAGGTTCTCTTGGTTCAGCAGCTGAAGAAGCCTCCCCAACAAATTCAGGCACCACGACTGGCTCAATATAGCATGGTTGGTGGGTAAGTACCTTCATCTTTTTGCTTGTAGCCTTCGACACAGGTTCGGCTGAGGCGACCACAGCAGTAGCTTTCCTCTTCTTCCCTTGCCCCCACAGTGGATAGCGGTAGTCGGGATAGACGAAGCCAATAGCGTCAAAAACTCTGTTCAATCTCTTCTTTCCCTGACTTCCGAACGCTGTGGACAATGCATTATCTTCTGCCTTGGAATATGATCCAAGCAGTTCCTCACTTGTTACTTCGATGCATTTTAACCAGTCATTGTTTAGCTCGTCGAATTTATCCCCATATCTGAAAGTATACTTTAGCCGGACCAGCTCACCTTCGCTTGATTCGGCGACAGTTTCCTTCGGCATTTCCCAGTTCTCTACAAGTGGCCATACTCTGAAGGCTATATGCTCTTGGATTAAGTCTCTTGTACCAATGAAAAAATAGACAGTACCAAATGCCTTCTGGCATGCTTTGGCGGCTTCATCAATTTCAACCTTCGGCCTTCGAAGGCCGAAGCGGGACCAAATGGGGCGCATAATAACTTCCTTAATATCCTCCCTCGCTGACAAGTCGTTCTTCACATAAAACCATTCTTCCATCCAATTCCCGGGCCATCTCTTCCGAAACGTCGGCATAGGGTGACTGGCATTGGGACAGGTAATAAACCCATAACAACCGAAGTTGTTATGATACTGTTCTTTCCCCATGGCTTTTGTCTCATACGAAAGTTCGTGCATGCTACAGAAACACTTCGCACTTGGTTCTATCCCTTGGCTTTTTGCTGCCTAGACGAAGATTCCCATCCTCAATATAGCTTCGGGAGTCAGTTGGTGAAGGAAAACTTGGTAGGTCTTCAATACTTCAACTACAAACTTACTCAACGGAAACCGAAGCCGAGCTTTGAAGAAGCTTCGAAAAATCACAACTTCATTTTCCTCAGGGGCCGGGACGTTGTTGTCTCCGCCAGCCCTCACAATAGACATATCTCGAAAGTATCTTCCCCTCATGTTTTCGAGGTGACTTTGCTTAATGGAAGATTTTCCGAAAATTGTATGGCTAGGCCTCCAGGGTCGATCCTCAGAATCTTCGCCACCACTTTCTGCATCATAACTATCACTATCACCAGTATCCTCAGACAGGCCCTCCAATATCTCCTTAGTAATCTTTTCTGTATTTGTTTTTGCCATTGACTCGACAAATCCAGCAATGTATGGATTCACAGCCTTCTTCTCCTCAAAAAGCTTCTCCTCTTCAGCAAGCTTCGTCTCAGCAACAACCTTTTTGTCCTGAGACATTCTTTCTTTCAGAAATGACAAAAATGTTTGTTTCAAACTGAAGCTTGAAAAGCTTTGAAAAACTAGCAAGTGTTGGTGAGCAACGACTGTGAAATTGAGAAAATAAAGCAAATGGCACAGGCAGTGTACCAAATGAGGTCGGTGCGAGCTCTTATTTATATGCTCGGCGCGCTCCAAACCAAGGGGCCCCACCTGTCATTGACTGTTGCTATTCTAGCAAAGGGAAGGTGTTTTTTGGACCTTCTGCTTTGGGCCTTCGTCCATATCACAGTCTGAATTCGTTATCTTAAACAAATTAATACTGCGAGGGGCTACTGTTGGGGGCCTTCATCCTCCAAAGGTCCTCAAAAACGAGGTCTAACAAAATCTTCCAAGTATAGCATATGAACAGGTACCTTCGGACTTGAGCTAAAAGCATGATCGCGACGAAGGCTGGAGTTGCTCCGAAGCTATGCACGGGGGGAGCTTCGGCTAAATGACAGAGAAAGGAATCGACTTAAAGGGGAAAAGGCTATCTTGTCCTCATAGAGTTGACTATTAGTTAATAATGAATGTAAAGGGCATGAATGTAATTTCTCACAGGCTGCGTCCTGTGCCTATAAATAGATGAACAGTTCCCCCGTACTGTTCACGCTTACTTGTACTCGCACGTGCGTCACGCTTGTACCTTTGCCTTCTATCAAGCCGAAGGTATAAATGTAATTCAATATTAGTCCTATTCATTCATTCATGATCATATAATAAAAGATATATTAACAATGTCATATGATTATTCATGTTATTTCTCATGTTTCATATGCTCTATCTTTCATTAATATATGCTGTGATGATGAAGGTATGTCCTTCATGACCTTCGTTCGAAGATCGTTATATCCTTAGGGAAATAATGCTTCGAAGGACGAAGGGCATTAACATTTAACATTTTGTGTTGCCTTGTTCTTAATTCATAGTATTTGAGAACAAGTCCCCAACAATTAGATTGGATCAGATCTAGAATAAATTGATATGACTATTTTAGACTAGATAAGATCTACTTAATTTATTTTGGAATAGATCATGTTTGTTATACTATTATGAGATAAGCAAAGTGGTTGGGTATAAGATAGAATCTTTTGAGATTAGTTAGATCTATTAGGATAAAAATCTTTTCAAGATAAGATGATTCTATTAAGGTAATATAGTATATTTTCAGATAAGATGGATCTATTAAGCTTGATATATTTTTAATAGAGGATAATCTATGTTGTCTAGTTGTTTTATAAATATTCTCCTTTATGCCTAGGTCTATATGCATTTGTGGACATCACTCCACAACCCTATACACTCAATCAAAGATCCAAATCAGACACGTATCATAAGAACAAACATTGAAGCACATAGATACCTACAAAAAATAGTTTTGTTTTTGTTCCTAAGAGTAGGTCTCCTATTCCTAAAGGCCACTTTAGGTACATGATTTCAAAGTGTGAAATCCACATTTGTCTTTAGAAGCATAAAAAGTAAGAGTAATAAGAGTAAAGTGGCAGTGGATGAGAAAAGATTAAGAAAAGTTTAGAAAGGATCAGAGTAGCAAAGGTAAGTAGATAAGGGTTTTGTCCAGTTCTATCTAGGTTTCGTCCTACAGTCAACATTCCCTCTGATACCACTTCTGTCACACCCGGGTTTCAGGGCACCAAGTCCTAGGCACGAACATAAACACCAGGTGTGCTGGGACCAAGTCTCACACATATGATGAATCATGGTACATGATCGAATGTCACATCTTTAATATATAACAGGAGTTCTATACAAAATAAATAAATAAATATTTACATCATAAGGAGACAGTGATCCAGCAACCCAAAGTTGACTGGGAGACGAAGGCTTAGAACTCTCACGAATACATCGCAGCATCCTCCATGCGCCTCATCCTGTGGTATCTGATCTTGACCTATGGGGTGTGAGACAGCAAGAGTGAGCTCACATACGTTCATAGCTCAACAAGTTGTGGGGAATAATGTGTATGAACTCGCCAAAGGAGGGAGCTCATGTGTAGTGTAAGGCTTACCAAAGAGGATGGTTGAAGATGAGCATTGCTTTTAAAGTTGGTCAAAATTTTATTAGCAGTTACTAAGTATAAGTAAATACCAACCCAGTTAAGTAGTAGAACAAAAGTAATAACAACACCTGTGATGCAATGTATATGACAAATTGAATTTAATTCCATAAATTAATCATGTGAGTGTCCGAGCTGCTCATGTACGTGAGCACGGCTAGTATACTAGTTTTACACTCCGCAGAGGTTGCACATCTTTACCTACAAGTCATGTTACCCATCTGCCAAGGGATCGCGACTTCCCATACACCTCTACCGAGGAGGCGAGGCAGGGTAACACTATGAGGCCTTTACAAAGTTCCACTAGCTTTAGAAAACCCGCTACAATTTCTAGAAAGCTCCAATGCAGGGACCCCTCGCCTGACCGCCATCGTAGCAAAATCAACCCAAGGGCCTCCCCACACTGACCACTCTCCTACTGCCCTTGCCCCTTTCGAGTAAGGTAGTCCTCCACTAGCTTTCCTAATTAGTCAGCCAAGGGCGTCCCATACCACCCTTGTGGTAGCACTGTTTTCTCGGGTGGTTTTCCATGTTCCAATTAACATAATGATCTTATCATGAACAGTAAAGAACAAACTGATAATAAAAATGTGATCATGAATAATGTATATCTCTATACCCAAAACCACATAAAGCAATAGCAGGTACTACCCAAAAATTCAGTGGTAAACAAGGTATAAAGACAACCAAACTAGGGTAACCTATTGGGTCCCATCAAAATTAACCTAAATAGATCATTATGATTAATCAGAACATGACTGGGTAAAAAGAAGTGATCAAGGGCATAACTTGCCTAGGACTTGAGATTCCAGGTACCATGATGATCTTCCGATTCCCGTGACCTCACTGCTATTCGTAGCAATACAACAACATGATATAGGCAAAATTAACATTACACCAAACATCATAACAAACTACATAAAAATAATCTACGCGTTGCTACGAGATCGTGGGCTCGAGAACCACTAAAATCGATGTTAAAACGAAGAATTTATGGATAAAACGGTATTTTAGGCACAATAAATCTAGTAGATATGATCTAACAAATATTACATTTAAATTAAGTAGGTATTAAACTAAAATATTTGAGATGATATTAATCATTAACATTTTTTTGTAAAATGCGTAGGTTAGAACTATAAATTACATTAACTAGGTTATCTAGCTAATTAACATTAATTAAACAAGTAATTAATTAATTAAACCATGTGGCATAATTAAAATAATGTTATCACTACGTGCGCAAAAAATAATATGAACCTAACACAACTTGAATAGATTAAAACAAATTATTTGACCTAAAATATATCACATTTTTAATAAATTAGTAGGGCTACACAGAAATAGGTGACACGCGATCTAATTGGTTAGTTCAAAGTTACATAAAGAATTACGAGATAAATAGATGTAATATATGGGATTTAGGTGTGGTTATCTTCTACCTTTTTGTAGAACCTTGAACTGCGGCTTAAACGTGACAGCCATCACGACTGTAGCGCCGAGGCTTTCACTCTCGGACCTATATCTCCTTATGCCGACGTGGGTATCGGCCGCTACGGTGTTCTCGTGCTTGTTTGGCGTGGCTAGTGTCTAGAGGATGAAAGCTTGCAGGGTGGCGAGGGCGTGGCACTTTATATAGATTTCTTCCCCTCGGTCAGGCTATGCATGA
The DNA here is from genome assembly GCA_029449295.1 of Zea luxurians. Taxonomy (NCBI): domain Eukaryota; kingdom Viridiplantae; phylum Streptophyta; class Magnoliopsida; order Poales; family Poaceae; genus Zea; species Zea luxurians. Next base: position 65,986,647 of record JAOPSE010000001.1, on the reverse strand, counting down.
TTAGCAGATCCTGGCGGATTGTACGGGTTCCGTTGCAACGGATTTAGGCTAGCGTCCGGGTTGATGTCACGATGATGCAAGCGTCCGACAAGGTGAATAAAAAAATAATAACTGAATTAAAAATAAAAAAGACCCCACGTTGAGCACTTGCTCGTGGAGGAGGTGGGACGAGCAGTCCAAAAGAGCTAGGTCATCTGCCACGCTATGGTACGTTTCATTTTATTTTTTTTCTATTTTCTATTTATGGTTTCTTTTTCTATCCCAATTCAAAATTCAACAAGAATCAAATTTTTGGTTTGCACTCAAATGTTACAACCAAAAATATCCATCATGATTCACTAAAATATTAATTTATCCATTTAAGCAAATGAAACTCAGTAGTAATCATTCATGTAAGATGTTTTACAATAATATTTATTAAATAAAATAAATCAAACATGTATCCACATTTTAGAAGTACAATAAAATAAATCTATAATCTTCACATCTTTATTTAAAAGGATATAATTTCTTATGTAAAATCTATATTAAGAGATAGTTTATATTAATTCTTTTTTTGGAGAATAAATCTTTAACACAAAGTATAGTTCATATAAGAATCTTTTAGGTAATCTATTATTTGAAAACACATTTATTTAAATTATGAAATGAGTTTTCCAAATTTATCCATAATAGGATTTTGGAGTGTTACACAGGTGCATCTCATATATGCGTTAAAGAAGACAACACATATAATAACATAATGTATAGAGATAAATGTCACAATAACATTAGAGTACTTATTACATTGTGGAAGTCTTACAAAATAAAAGATAAATATAAAACGAACTAAAGTCCATCCTTGACGCCATAAAGTCAACTGGGAGACGCCACCTAGATTAAGTCGAACTCTTCGTTGGGTGGCTCCTCTTGAACCACCTGTTCTTCTCCTATGGGAGGGTGTGAGGCAGCAAGAGTGAGCTCACACATGTTCATCGCTCAACAAGTTGTGGGGAATAATGTGCATGAACTCACTAAAGGTGGGAGTTCATGTGATGTGTAAGGCTGATCAACAATAGGGGTTAAAGTTAAGCATTGCTTTTAGTAAGTTGGTCAAATTTTATTAGCAGTTACTAAATGTAAGAAAATACCAAACCATAATAAGAATATAACAAAATTAATAAATAATCTCATGCAATGCATATGACAAATTGAATTTAGTTCCATAATTTAATCATGCTAGAGTCCTCAGCTGCTCTTCACCGTGAGCTCGGCTAGTATACCAGTTTTGCACTCTACAGAGGTTGTACCCTGTACCCACAAGTCATGTTACCCATCTGCCAAGGGATCGTGACTCCCATACACCTAGCTTCCGAAAACCCGCTACAGATTATGGGAAGAGCAATTGTAGGAATCCCCTGTCTGACCGCCATCGCAGCAAAATCAACCCAAGAACCTCCCTACATGCCTACTCCCCTACTACCCTTGCCCCTTTCGGGTAAGGTAGTCTTCCACGAGCTTATCTAATTAGTCAGCCAAGGGCGTCCCATTCCACCTTTGTGGTGGCACTTGTTTCTCAAGTTAAGCTCCATATTCCAATTAAGAATAATGATCTTGACATGAACATAAATAAAATAACAAAATAATTGGAACATGGATATAATGAAATATTAACCCAAAGCCATATAAAGCAATAGCAAAACTACCCAAATGATTTAGGGGTAAACAAGGTAAAATATAATCAGACTAGGGTGACCTATTGGGTCCCATCAAAGTTAAACCTATGCATGAATAAGTAGTATTAAAGAACATTATTGGGTAAAAGTGGTCAAGGGCACAACTTGCCTTCAATGAGCTCCTACTCAGCAACTTCTATCTGCTGAACACCGGGATCCTCAGCCACTGGCTCTTCTACTCGCCACAATACAAACAAGCATAGGATAAAGAAGAAATTAACATCACACCAAACATGTAAACAAAATACATAATAATAATCTACACATTAAAATAAGATCCTAGGAACAGGAATCATTAATTTTGGAGTTATGTATTTTAAGTTATGGATTTCCAAAGGATTTATGTATTTGATACAAGATTAATTAAGAAATAAATTTTATTATTGTTTTCATGTCAAAGCAGAGACACTAGGTGATAAACAATAATATTACAAAATTATAAAAATTGGAATGGATTAATTTGGACTTCATATGAATTTTTATGAATTAAACAAGTTCTTAGCATTTATTTATACATTAGAAATCAATTTCTGTTATTAATTATCAAATTCCTCTGATCTCTGCACTGCGCGCACAATATCCAGACAACCTAGGGGCCTCGGTGTAAACTTTCTAAGACTCAGTGAACAGCGGATGTGGACGGTGGGTTGATTTTGCAAAAACAGAGGGTCTCTTTTGCAGTTTAACCATGGCAAAAGGGTATCATCAGATCTCGGCCGCTTGATTGCAAGTGGACGTTGTAGATTAGATATGCACCGCGGTGAACCAGTACGCGCTAATAACTCTCGGATCCAAAATCGACTGTCTCAGTTTAATGCGCTCAAATCACATCGCGACCGCCAGATCGGACATCGACGGGTACGACTTAATCGAGCGAAGGGGTAAGTTATAATATAATCCTAGCTGTCGGTTCTTAGATCTACGAACGACGTGCCATCTCCTTCCGCCCGACGACCCTAACGGCGGCGCCGCCCGGAGCGCGACGGAGATGCCACCGACGCACACCGATCTACTTCTATGGTGAACTAGAATCCCTAACACAAGGTGCTACATGTAGCTAAGGGATAATGAACTCGATCAAGCACTCTTACCGGTGGATTGCGCAATACAGAGGCCGAATGTCCACTTATGGCGGCTGGCAGTGAAATCCAATCACCGCCGAGCAATTCCGGACGCCCTGGACGAACTCCAGAGGCAATTATCCTCCCACACGCTCCGAGCACGATTTTGAGGACGATCGATCCCTTCCTGCTCCCCAAACACCAGCGTAGGCACAAGGACTTCGTGGCGGTGGTGGAACGGTTGGGGCGGCAGCGATTTACTATCGGTGCTCGCGCAAGAAGGGTGGTTGAGGGAAGAAAGAAGTAGGAGGTGTTCTTACTTATCCCCCATGGACTCAGCACGGGATAAGAGAGGGTCGGCCATGATTTACCGGCGATGGCGGCGAATTTCTCGCGCAGGTGGGCGAGCGTCGTGACAATCACGTGGAGCTGGGAGATGACAATGTGGGTCCGCGTGATAGTGTAAAGGGCGGGACACACGCGGCTCGCAAATGGGACCCACCTATCGGCACAAGGGCGTGGATGGAGTAAGTAGATAGGCCGCGCTGTGCACATTGTTTCTATCAATTCTAGCCATTTAGTGCACGACCCTTTAAATGTCTTCTAAAATATGAAGCAATAAGGGAGTCACACAAGTTCATACTTTTTCCCTTCTTCCTTCTTCTTTGGCATTCCCCACCCGCTGGAGGTTGGGAAGGTCCTGTTTGTCAAGTATTCTTGCACCAAATCCATAGTGCTAATATGCCCAGCCACCACCCTGAATTCTACTTCGGCTAGCTGGCATGGGGAGCTGAGCTGCATGTTGCAAAGTGGTCTCGTCACGCCGAAGCTTAATTTCAAAGGGCTCATCACCATACTCATAAACTTTTCTTTTTTCTTCTCATCAGCTTTCACATAAGACCACTAATTTGTCTAGCTAGTAGGCCATTTCGTGCTGTATCCAATTACAGGGGCCTTTGTATCTTTTCGATATGCAAAATTATAGAACCCAAAGTTTTTGTGTAGACCATCGGCTCTAGCCTTCGTCTGATAGTGAAGTTTGTGTACTCGGCAGAACCCTTCAGCATTAGCACTTTTACCCTGACTTTGGAGAGCCCATATGTAAATGCTAAGCCTAACAATAGCATTTGGTGATAGCTGGTGGAGATATATTTCAAATCTTTTCAAAACTTTCCCTATCATATCGTACAGGGGGAACCAAAGCCCCGCTCTGAAGAAGCTCTTGAATCCAACAACTTCATCATCTTTTGGCTCCGGAATAACTTCTTCCCCAGCAAAGTGAATCAATCCATCTTTATTTTCTCCAAAGTACCCTAGCTTCTTCATCACAACCAAGTCCTCTGCTGTCACGGTGGACCTTCCAAATTCAATGTGACTAGGTTTGGTTGGGTTCAAAATGTTGTTGTCTTCTTCACTCTCATTGTCACTCTCGACATCAGCCTCAGCCTGTTCAGCTTCTACATTGGGGGTATCTTCGGCAGTAGGTTCCTCTTGCACAACTAGACCTGAGCGCCTCATCATTTCTGATATGGGCACTGGTTCAGTCATTTCAGTTTCGTCCCCCTCATGGGACACCCTAGCAGTATATCTCACTCTAGCCATTTCAGTTTTTACTTTCCTTAAGACGAAGCTAATCTTGAGTGATGAAGTGTTTGTTCAAAAGTGCAATGCAGAAAGCTTCGACTTTGGTTAAAATTTTTAACAGCACAACAGTGCAATGACAATGAATGTTGTGGTAACTTCTCACCAACCTGTCTATTTATATAGTGCTGTAGGAGAAGGCAAACCGACAGAGTACGTATATTGGCTGAACGGTGGACCCGCCAGCGCTCGGAATATTTTAATCGTTTTTTGATAACAACCTCAGGGAAGGTGTTTTTTGGACCTTCGGCATTCCGAAGCCTTTGTATTTTCGTGGACCAAGCTCGTTACGAAAAACGATCTAGCACCACGAAGGGGCTACTGTTGGGGGTCTTCTTCTCTGCCGAAGGTCCTCAATGCAAAAAAACACCTTCGGCAAAGCGATATAGAGGTCCCCATTTCCTCTGACGAAGGTTCTCAAGACGAAGACCTTGCATAGAAGCAGTATTGCCAAATGCCAAAGCTACCATCAGCTTTGGTTCAAGTCAAGCAGAAGACGAAAAGACCAGATAGACCTTAGTATTTCAAATTGTCTGTAGATAAACGTCGAGGGTCACGAATGTAATTTTACCCGGGCTGTGTCTCGTGCCTATAAATAGATGAACAGTAACACCATACTGTTCACACTGATTTGTAATCACTCTCGCGTCTTCACCTTCGAACAAGCCGAAGGTATCAATGTAATATTAATACTGTTAATGTTCATATATGTTTTATGGAATGCAAATACAAATGAATTAATGAAATGCAGTTATTGTCTTTATCCTTTTCACATTCCTATTCATATATTAAATGATGAAGGTACGTTCTTCTTGACCTTCATTTGATGAGCATTATACCTATGCGGGGATAATGCTTCGGAAGATGAAGGTCCGTAACAATTAACAATTGTATTGCCTTGTTCTTGACTTATAGTATTTGAGAACAAGTGACCAACATTATGGTTTCTGGTATTTCCTCTTAGAGGGAGTATTTTTGGGTAATAACTATATTTATTACTAAAACTTGGCTTACTACTAGTATTAAATATTTGACCAATTAAAAGCAACTGCTTTAAACTTAACTCCACATAAAGTTAGTCCACTTTAGCCAAATGGGACATTTGCTGAGTACGTTGATGTGTACTCACCCTTGCTTTAAAAACCACCCACCCTAGGTTGTACCCATTGCAATCAGTGCTCCGGAGGAGATGCAGGCAACATGGAGGGCTTTGAGGAGTTCCAGGACTACGATGAGTTCTAGTTATGTTAGTGGCAAACCCCCAGTCAGCTATCTGTGAAGGCCTTATCTCTATGTTTTGTATTCCGCACTTTGATCACATTAATGACTATGTTATGTTAATGACTCTATGGAAGTCTTGGACATCTTGATGTAATAAAGTACCTATTTCCGCTATTTATTTTGAGCAATGTGTGATAATGTCCAACTATGTAATCGCTGTGTACATGAGTTCTGATCCTGGCATTATTGGTCACTTGTTCTCAAATGTTGTGAATCAAGAACAAGGCAACACAATTGTTAAAGATAAAGGACCTTTATCCTCCGAAGCACTACTTCTTCTCGGATTTAATGATCATCGGACGAAGGTCGTGAAAGACATGCCTTCATCATGTTTGTTGGGGCGAAGGCAAAGATGCCGCCCTTCGCTCGGGGCCTTCACCGTAAACGCTAGCCCAACGGAGACAAGACAACGGGTAGGGACACCCTTCGCCCCATACGACAGCGGACGAAGACCCATGACGAAGACCCATGACGAGGTCGTCCCGCCGTGCGGCCTCGTCCAGCATGGAGGCCCACGCGTGATCCGGCCCATTGTAACGGGCCCTGCGTGGCTGCTGAGTGTTACGGGCCTAATTTGTAAAGGCGTCCCTGTAATTACAGTCTGTAACCCTGCTTTATGGGAATATTCCGGGGATAACCTAGGTGTCTGAGGGCACATGCGTCCTTAACACGGGACGCTGGGCACCCGGACACCTATAAATACCCCCGCACAGTGCCCTTAAGAGGCTAGATGGACAGAGCTTTTGCCATCACATGCTGAAACCCTGTTTGTACTATTACTCCCCCCCTGTTGGATCAACTTGCGCCCGTGAGCGAGTTCCAACATTTGGCGCCCACCGTTCGTGCTACGAAAAAAACCACCCGCGATGGCACCCAAGAAAGCTAGCTCGAAGGCTGACGAGGCTGCGAAGGCAGCACTGCTGGCCGCAAAAAAGGGCAAGGCCCTCGCACTCACCCACTCCACCCACCAAGAGGCTGCTGAAGACGACGCCCTCCGCACCCGCGGCCTTGAAGGACAACCGCAGCCTCCCCCAGGCTTCGCCCCACCGGAAGGCGCGGACATCACCGAGGACGGTGAAGTCCTCAGCTTCGCCCCACCAGAGGGCGCGGACCTCACCGAAGACGGTGAAGTCCTCGGCGTTTCAGCGGAAGAACAGCTACAGCTGCGCGCCCTGTGCCTCAAGAACCGCAATCTCCAGAGGCAAAAAGAGATACTGGAGGCCAAGCGCCAGCGCGTGTCTGCACTAGCCAAGGTGCGGCAAATGATACGCGACGAAGAACAGAAGGCCCAGGACCTCGAGCGGGAGATCACGCTGATGCAGCGCGAAGGCCACCTCGACCTGCAGCACGGGCCACCCCTGCAACAGCGCGCACAAGTGGAAGACATACGTGAAGGCCACCGCGGCCTGTAGCACGGGCCACCCCTGCAACAGCGCGCGCAGGTGGAAGACCCGCACTTCCCCCAGCGCGACTACGCCTTCCCACACGCCGCGCCATTTCAAGGGGTCAACTACCTCGACGAGCAAAGCCCCCTGGCGCCACATCTGCAAGTGACACCCTGGCCTGCCAACTTCCGGGCAGGGACCTATCCCAAGTACAACAGCAGCACAGACCCAGCTCAGTACATCATGAGTTATCAGGTCGCCGTCGCATCTTCCGGAGGGGACGACGCCACAATGGCCAAGTCTTTCATCATCGCCCTCGAAGGCCCAGCTCTCACCTGGTTCACCAGGTTGCCCCCGCTGTCCATCGATTCCTGGAGAAGCCTAAGGGACAAATTCCTGCTCAACTTCCAAGGGTACCGCCCAGACACCGACGCCTTGGCCGAACTCTCACTCTGCAAGCAACTGGAAAAAGAGACTCTGCGGGAGTATTACCGCAAGTTTCTAACACTCAAGTCACAGCTGCCTTCAGTTGACGACCAGATCGCCATTCATTACGCCATCAGTGGCCTTCGCGCCGGCGTCCTTTACAGCCATTGCATCAGGGACCCGCCCAAGAACCTCCAGGAATTATATCAACTATTTGAAAAATATGCCAAATCCGAAGAGCTCCACCAGCGCAAGGTCGAGTCTCAGAGGAAACCCAAAGACGTTCCACAGTCCAGCCGCACGTGGACGAGGACTCCGCAGCCAGACTCCGGCCGAGACGACCGTAATCAGCAGCAGGTGCACAACATTGCCAACCAGCACCCCGCGGGTGATGCCCCTCGCCGTCAGGAATATCCCCCCCAGGGCCGCGGAAGTGGAACTCGCGGTAGGGGCCGGGGACGCGCGCAGCCGCCCCCGATTTTACTGTCTCTTCCACGGCGAGGACTGTGCCCACCAAACCAAAGACTGCCCAGAGACGAAGGCCACCAGAGACAGGATGGCACGGGCGCAAACGGCCGACAACCCAAGAGTCGTCGCGCACACTTATCAGTAACACCCTCCACCGTATATCCACGCCCCCGCCCCGCATCCACCGCACCACGCTTACCAACACCATCAAGAAGTACAAATCGTACCTCCCCCACCCCCACCTCCACACCAGCAACAACAAAACATCCCCCACCACCACGCTCCCAAGCAAGAAGACTTCGCTGATCAGCCATATCGCGGAGTCATTCATATGATCACTGGGGGGTCCAGTGTTGATTTCGACACCAAGCGACAGAAGCAGGACCACTACCGCAGCATCAACCACGTCGCCATCACCGGTCCAGTCGTGCAGACGAAGTGGTCCCATGTACCGCTAACTTTCGACGCCCGAGACGTCGACCTGTGCAGCGCCCCCCATGTCGACGCCATGGTCATCAACTGCAGCGTGGCAGGCTGGGACCTGCACAAAGTCCTCGTTGATAATGGCAGTCAGGCAGACATCATTTTCCTCCATGCCATCGATCGCATGGGCATAAGCCACAGCTTGCTCAAGCCTTCGGACAATCCGTTGTACGGCTTCGGCGGCAAGGGCACTTTTCCTATCGGCAAAATAGAGTTGCCTCTCTCCTTCGGTGTAGCGCCCAATGCCCGAAGTGAGCTAATAACCTTCGACATCGTCGACATGGTGTATCCGTACAACGCCATCATGGGCTGGGGCACCATCAACAAGTTTGAAGCAGCCATTCACGGATTGTACCTGTGCATGAAGATACCAGGTCCGTTAGGCGCCATCTCGGTCTACGGCAATCAGCAGACTGCGCGCAATATAGAGCGGGACTTCGTCCCCAGGCAAAGAAATGTCCACTGCCTTACCGCCCAGCGTGAGGTCCCAGCGCCCGCCAGCCCAATTGAAAAGCAACACAAGGCGCAGATGCAAAGCAACGACGGGACCAAGACTGTTCCCCTCGACCAGGCCACGCCCAAGCAAACAGTCACGATCAGCGAAGACCTCACTTCACATGACGAGGAAAAACTACTGTGCTGCTTGTCCAAGAACAAGGACGTCTTCGCTTGGTCAGCCCTCGACCTGGTCGGGGTCAGCCGATCCTTAATTGAGCACAGCTTGGGAATCGACCCCTCGGTGAGACCGAAAAAACAGTGGCTTCGCAAAATGTCCGACGAGAAGACAGAAGCCGCTAAGGCAGAGGTACACCGCCTCCTAGAAGCCAAATTTATCGAGCTAGTGGCTTACCCACGTGGCTCTCCAACGTGGTAATGGTGCAGAAAAAGAGCGGCAAGTGGCGAATGTGCATAGACTTCACCAGCCTCAACAAGGCCTGCCCAAAGGACAAATTCCCGTTGCCCCGAATCGACAAAATAGTCGATAGCGCGGCCGGGTGCGAGGTCATGCCACTCCTCGACTGCTTCTCCGGTTATCATCAAATATACATGAAGGAGGAGGACAAGGCCAGCACCAGCTTCATAACACCCTTCGGCACATATTGCTTTATCAGAATGCCGGAGGGACTCAAGAACGCCGGGTCCACCTTCTCCTGGCTCACTAAAACAGTGCTCGAAGGGCAAGTCGGCAGAAACGTATTCACATACGTGGATGACATTGTCATCGCCAGCAGGAATAAAGAGGACCATATCGCAGACCTCGCCGAGACATTCGCGAACATACGGGACGCACGACTTCGCCTGAACCCCGATAAGTGCGTCTTCGGTGTTCGACAGGGGAAAATATTGGGTTATCTGGTATCACACCGCGGCATCGAGGCCAACCCAACCAAAATCCAGGCCATTGTCAACATGAAGCCCCCGCAGTTAGCCAGAGAGGTCCAGCGTCTGACGGGCAGAATGGTCGCCCTCAACAGGTCATTTCCAAATCTGCCGAGCGAAGTCTTCCCTTCCTCAAAACACTCCGTGGCGCAAAAGACTTCGTTTGGGGACCAGAGCAGGCGGCGGCCTTCGCCTCACTAAAACAGTACCTGATGGAGTTGGCCGTTCATACGAGCCCCGACTCTTCGCTACCACTGTTGCTTTACGTTGCGGCTTCGCCGCACGCGGTCAGTGCGGCACTGGTTCAGGAGAAGACAGTAGAGGGCGTGATCAGGCAGTGCCCAGTATATTATGTCTCCGAAGTGCTCACACCGTCAAAATGTAACATGACGGAGCTCGAAAAGATTGCATATGCAGTTGTTATGTCTTCGCGCAAATTGCGCCACTACTTTGAAGCATTCAAGGTCCGCGTCACCTCGGATAGGGGACTCGACGAATTATTCAGAAACCCGGAGGCATCAGTACAGATCGCCAAATGGGCGGCCGAACTCTCCGGCTACCACATCACTTTCGAGCCCAGGACAGCGATCAAGTCACAAGTTCTAGCAGACTTCGTCGTCGACTGGACCGGGCCAATAACGCAGCCGGAGCCATCCGCAGAGAAGGTTTGGACAATCCACTGCGACGACGCTTGGTGCCATGCGGGGGCAGGCGCTGCGGCAGTCATCACCTCACCCGCCGGGGTCAGGCACAGATACGCGGCACGCTTAAGCTTCACTTTGGAATCTGACAGATGCACAAACAACATAGTAGAATACGAAGCTGTCATCCTCGGCCTCCGCAAATTAAGAGCCCTCGGCGTCACCACCTGTATAGTCCGAACAGACTCCAAGGTAGTCACCGGCCAAGTCGAGAAAGACTATGCAGCAAAGGACCCCGCACTTATGCAGTACCTCGCGGCCATCAGGAGTCTCGAGAAACAATTCAAGGGATTCACGTTGCAGCATGTGGACCGGGCCAAGAATGAAGAGGCTGACACATTAGCCAAGGCAGCCGCCAGGGGTGAAGCCCTACCCTCCGACGTGTTCTATCACGTCATCGGCACGCCAGCCGTCCACAGCCCTCAAGGGCTCCTAATAACCAACGACAGCGAGGGCCACCGCATGATCAATCTTATCATGACCGAAGACTGGCGGGCGCCAATAACCCTGTACCTGCAGGGGTACTATCACCCAGTCGACAGCAACGAGGCCAAGCGCCTCCACCACCGAAGCCGGGACTTCGCATTGATCGAGGGACAACTTTACAAAAAGGGGGTCAGTCAGCCAATGCTTAAGTGCGTCACCGAGACCGAGGGCGTTCAAATCCTGCGCGAAGTCCACAGGGGGACCTGCGGCTCCCACGCAGGCCCCAGGGCCCTAGCGGCAAAGGTGATACGCCAAGGCTTCTACTGGCCCGCCATTATCTGCGCCGCAAATCGGGTTGTCAGATCCTGCGAAGCCTGTCAGAAATTTTCCCCACGCTCGGGACGCCCCTCGCAGTTCACGAAGCTGATCGCCCACACGTGGCCCCTTCAGCGCTGGGGCCTAGACATCTTCGGGCCCCTACCCACGGCTCAGGGGAACCTCAAGTTCACCTTTGTAGCCGTTGAATACTTCACCAAATGGATTGAAGCGAGGGCAGTCTCCACCATCACATCAAAGACGGCCCAGAAATTCTTCTGGCAAAATATTGTTTGCCGTTTCGGAGTACCATCCGAACTCACGGTCGACAACGGCAAGCAGTTCGACAACCAAGATTTCAAAGACTTCTGCTTCTTCATCGGCACCAAGCTTGCCTTCGCCTCCGTGTACCATCCCTAGTCCAACGGATTCGTGGAGCGTGCCAACGGCAAAATTTTCACAGCTATCAAGAAAATGCTCCTCGACGACAAAAAAGGCAAGTGGCCCGACCTGCTACCCGAAGTGGTCTGGGCACTGAATACAACTGAGTGCAGGGCGACTGGATTTACCCCCTTCCGCCTATTATACGGATCGGAGGCCATGACTCCGCAAGAAATAAAGCATGGGTCGCCTCAGACAGCCGCGTCGGCCGTCCCAGACGTAGACGAGCCGACCTCGAAGGATCTCATCGACGGAGACCGCGTCTTCGCCCTACAGGCTCTGGACAAATACCAAGCCCAGACAAAAGCATGGCGCGACCAGGTAGTCATCCCAAGGGAATTCAGTGAAGGGGACCTCGTACTCGTCCAGACGGCTCGAACGGAGTCCAGAGGCAAGCTGGAGCCCATGTGGGAAGGCCCTTACATTGTCAAGTCGAAGGCCTCCCCTAGCGCATACAGGCTCGCAATGCCAAACGGTGAAGACTTAGAGCATTCCTGGAATATTGATAATCTGCGCAAATTTTTTGTTTGACTCATCAGGGCCAGCTCGCCCTTGTAATTTGCAAAAACAATTTTGTTCTGGCCCGCACTCTTTTCCTCCTAGGGGGTGAGGTTTTTAACGAGGCGGAGTCATGTAATATACAAGAGAAAAATCCCCCGCAAAATCCACGTCGAAACAAGACCGCACAGACGGTCTTCGACATTCGACCAATACAAAGTCACCGCGAGGTCCAGCGGCAGCCGCCCTCGCGTGCGACAACTCCGCGCAGAAGTTGCCTAAAGGTGCAGCCGGACTAGCACAAAAAGTGCGAAAAATCGAAGTCTTCCACGAAGACTATCCGCGCAGAAGTCGCCTAAGGGTGCAGCCGGACTAGCACAACAAGTGCGAAAAATCGAAGTCTTCCGTGAAGACTATCCGCGCAGAAGTCGCCTAAGGGTGCAGCCGGACTAGCACAACAAGTGCGAAAAATTGAAGTCTTCCACGAAGACTATCCGCGTAGAAGTCGTCTAAGGGTGCAGCCGGACTAGCACAACAACTGCGAAAAATCGAAGTCTTCCACGAAGACTATCCGCGCAGAAGTCGCCTAAGGGTGCAGCCGGACTAGCACAACAAGTGCGAAAAATCAAAGTCTTCCACGAAGACTATCCGCGCAGAAGTCGCCTAAGGGTGCCGCCGGATTAGCACTACAAATACGAAAAATCGAGGTCTTCCGCGAAGACCACCCGGGCAACAAACGCCTAAGGGTGCAGACGAGCTAGCACAATAAGTGCGAAAAATTCTAGTTCGCCGCGAACACTTTCCCTGCAGAAGTCGCCTCAGGGTGCAGCAGGGATAGCGCAACAAGTCTGACGAACCGATCACAATGGTACAGCCGGACGAAGCCTAACAATTGCAAAAACGGCTACACCAAACTATCCGCACCAAGCCCGATTACATGCGCACCAGACCAACATAACAAATGCACCAGACCAAGCACTTAACGCCCTCGCGAACATAGCCGAGTGTGCGAAGGCACACAACCTCATCATACAAGCCATTACACATGTACAAGCGAGGGCATCGCATTCTACATCGGCTCAACCTTCGGAATAATTCCCATCTCCCTATAGTTAAATAACATTATCCTAAGCTCCTCACCCGCAAAAAGACTTCGCAACTCCCCCTCACCTACACTCACAGCGGCCGGCAGGGACAACAGTTCCTGCCTGCCAGCCCCACTCACACGAAGCCGACTGACGTCCGCTCCGCTCACTCTACGCTTCGCAACCGCCCTTCGCCGCCTACGCCTAGTACTCGGACCAGACACAACATCAGCATCCGCAGCTTGCGACGAAGCCTCCACCGCTGCCACATCCAAGGCTGCAAAGTAGTCCAAGTCCTCATCCGACGACTCTTCGGTCCACTCAACAGAGCTCCCAGAGTCACCGAACTCGAAAAATTTAGATGCAGACTCATCCGATTTATTCCCATCATCCACGGTCGAAGCCGCCAAAAAATTAGTAGTAGCAGTTGCGTGCGTAGGCCCAAAATCTTGAACCTGCGCAGCAACCAAGGTTCAGCAACAATATCCAAAATTTCCTAACTACCCACACCCACTAGGCCACCTACGAAGTCCCAGCTGTCGCGGGAGCCTCCGCTGTCGCCTCCGCAGCCACCGTCACAGGATCCTCAGCCCTCGGCACAGCAGTTGGCGACGGGTCTCCACCGGCCGCAGTGGCTGCAGGGGCATCGGGAGCGCCTTTGGCGGTTTCCGGGGGCGGCTCCGGGGCGGCCTCGGGCACAGCCGCCGCCGGGTTCGACTCCGGGTCAGGCAGCGCGCTGTTCAAAGCCCCGAAGTCATCCACCCTCTCGCCACGCGCCGCCTGAGACACAGCACACAGACTCAGCAAACCCACGTTTAACCCACATTCAAAAACTCCAAGCAAAAGCCAAACATTACCTGACTCCTCGCCGTCTCAGCCCGTTCCCTGACCACCTCTCGACCGTAGGGGCCCCACATCCGGTCGTAGAGGGCACCGGCGGATTCCTTCACTATAGGGTCCTCAACCTTGTAGATATCACTCTCGAAGTCCTCATCAGCCTGGTTGAAGACCTCATAGTGCCGGCACCCTTCACGAGAGAGCGCGTTCATCGCCCCCTCGCAGGTGACCAGGGAGGCATAAGACATGAACCCCTCCACGATGGTGGGAGCGCCTACAGCTCCTCCTGTACCCACTCAAGGCAGCGAAGTCTAGGCTCTCGGTCCGGCACTTCAAATTCAGCGGTCCGCGCGCCCAGCTCATGGTATGAATCCATAAGCTGTTTGCGCGTCCGCTCAGCCTCCGTGCGCGCCGAGGCCTCGACCCTCTCCACACGGCTCTGCAGCGCGCTGAGCCGCTCCTCCAGCTGCTCGGCGCGCTGCTTGGCAAGGCTGCCCTCCGCCCGCGCCAAATTGGCCTCCGCCTGCGCAGCCTGCGCCTTGGCGAGGGCCTCATTAGCCTCCTCCCTCTCCGCCGCCAGTTGGCGCCGGAGGTCAGCCTTCTCACCCTCCAGCACAGCCACCTTGTCCGCCAGCTTGCGGCACTTACTGTCGGCGGCCGATTTTTCCCGGACGGCGTCAGCATGTTGCGTCCGAAGTCTCTCGACTTCGGCAGACACAACTGCCGTCAGGGCCCCCGACGCCGCACGGTTTGCGAAGTCAGCCGCCTACAATACACACATTAGACCAAAGACCCAGCGAAGCCAGTAAAAAAAAACCGAGGCCTAGCTCAACGCACCTGACTTAGCGCCTCCTTCATCTCCTCCAGCCGGCGGGACACAGCACCCACCTCGTCCCTGACGGCAGCGAGTGCCGGTATCTCGCCGCCGGCAAAAAGAGCACTGCCCTTCGCCTTTGGCATCACGGCAGCCGCCGTGGCCGCCGCGGTAGGTGGAACAACAACAAGTTGGTCTTCGTCCGACCCTGCGACGTATCAACAAATTAAAAAAAAATCTCGAGCCAACGACTTACCAACAAGATAATCGTCCACACTAATGTCGGTGGCGAAGTCAGCAACGCGCTTGCCCGGGGGCGGCAACCCTCGAGCCGCCTTCGCAGCCTCCGGCACCCCGCCGGACGAAGGGGCAGCCTTCGTAGACTTGGGACCACCGGCGGTAGCTGCCTTCGCAGCCTCCAGCGCCCTACTGGATGCAGGGACGGCCGACTTAGCCGCCAGCGGCGGCTGGCCTCCGCCGGGAGCAGTAGTCTTCGCAGCCCCTCGCTGCCTCTTCGGCCTGGCTTCATGAAGCCTGACGACCGCCTGGCGCTTCTGTGCAGCTCCCTAGCGATCCTTGTCCATCACTGCCGACACAACAGCAGCAATATTCTGCCCGTAAGGAAACACTTTCCAATCATGAACCATGCGAGATGTAAAAAAGTCTTCGCCGGCCACGTGGGGGACAACAACATTCTTAGGCCGCCAACCCCCGGTAACCCTCAGCATCCGCGCCGAAGACTCCCGGAGCTCGAGCGAAGACATCCTTCCCCCCGGGGCCACGCATGTCCTCATCAATTCTCTAGCAAAACCATCAGAAACCCCAAGTCCTCCCACAGCAGTACCTAGTTTCCTCTTCTTAGAGGACAGGGCGGCCGCCGGCGCGGGGTCATCTCTAGACTCTACCACCGGTTTTTTCCCGTGACGATCCACATCGTCTTGGCTGGGATAACCGCCATACGGCAAACGATTCAACTCAAAAACCCTGTTCAAGCGGTCATTTGACCCGCGAATGTCACAGCTACGCTGGCCCTCTGTCCTCGGCACATACCGACCAACGATCCGCACCGCCCCATCTTCTGCCTCACGCACAAAGGCGGCCGGATCACGGCTATGCTGATCCAACGCGAAGGCAGGACTTCGCACCAGCTTCCCATCATGGAAAGGCATCTGGCGAGGGCACACTTCGCCCAGCGCCCAGCCATGCGCCAAAGGCCATACCCCGTACGCCACAAATTCCTCAACCAAATCGCGCCCGCTGCTCAGGCCGGCGGCGCACCGAAGGGCCCCTTCGTCCGCATCCTCCTCCGCCACTTCGAAAGGTGGGTATGCTGAGTAAAAATGCGAGCACATCTCGGACACGGGGAGCCCCGGATGGTCTTCGACTGTACCCTCCGCGACGTAGAACCAAAAATCATGCCAATTGCCCCACTTGTTGCGGGCGCAAGGAGCCAACTCAACTACCTCCATCGTGGTCTTGCCGGTCTTCGGCGTAAATGTACAGGACCCAAACTGAGCAACTTCATTTCCAATCATCCTCTTCTGCCAATGCAGGCAATAGTACTTCGCGAAGACTTCGACTGATGGCTGTCCGCCGTACGAAGTCGTCGCCCAGACATACTTCGACAGAGCCACCACGACATTCGGAGTCAGCTGATGGATCTGAACGTTAAATCTGCGCAGGACTTCTCCAACAAATCGGTGCGCAGGCAGGCGGAGACCAGCGGCAAAGAACGCCTCGAACACAACCAACTCGCCTTCCGGCTCGGGGACTTCCTCCGTCCCTGGGACACGAGCGACTCCGCCGCCAAAGTAACCAAGCCGCTGCATATCCTGCACGCGGGCCAACGACATCCGGGACACACCAAAATCCACCGTATCGCCGGCGCGCAACTCCTTCGCCGCCACAGTACTCAGCGTTTCCTCAGACGACGCGTCGGCCGGCGGCGTAGCGGCAGCAGAAGAAGAAGAGGTCGGCATCGCTACGTACCGTCGGCGGTGGCAGGCGGTCTGCTTCACTCGAGCCAGATCTCCGGCGAACAAGAGCAAGGAGGGCAGACGAGCAGCAGAGACGGTGGAGAAAGCGGCTAGGGTTTCACGGAGCGCGGAAGAATGAAGTTCAAAACGCACCGCCCCCCGCCCCCTTTTATACACAGGGCGCGGCGCTTCGGGAAACCCGCAGTCCAACAGTACGGCGTCAATCAACGGTCATGTCAAAAACCCCCGCGGAACCACTTCGAGCGAGGGCAGCGTCTCCGCCATCTAGCGACGTCTTCGGCACCAGATGACTTAGTCGAACTGGTCCCTCGGAGGGCAAATGTTGGGGCGAAGGCAAAGACGCCGCCCTTCGCTCGGGGCCTTCGCCGTAAACGCTGGCCCAACGGAGACAAGACAACGGGCAGGGACACCCTTCGCCCCATACAACATCGGACGAAGACCCGTGACGAAGACCCATGACGAGGTCGTCCCGCCGTGCGGCCTCGTCCAGCATGGAGGCCCACGCGTGATCCGGCCCATTGTAACGGGCCCTGCGTGGCCGCTGAGTGTTACGGGCCTAATTTGTAAAGGCGTCCCTGTAATTACAGTCTGTAACCCCGCTTTATGGGAATATTCCGGGGATAACCTAGGTGTCTGAGGGCACATGCGTCCTTAACACAGGACGCTGGGCACCCGGACACCTATAAATACCCCCGCATAGTGCCCTTAAGAGGCTAGTTGGACAGAGCTTTTGCCATCACGTGCTGAAACCCTGTTTGTGCTATTACTCCCCCCTGTTGGATCAACTTGCGCCCGTGAGCGAGTTCCAACAATGTTATAAATAAATAAGAATACACAAATATAAATACAATGAATTCAAATTGTTGGGGGCCTTCGTCCTCCGAAGGTCCTCAAAAACATGGTTTAACAATGTTTTCTAAGTGTAACATGTGAACAGGTACCTTCGAGTATAGATCAAAGTCGTACACGACATAAGAAGCATGGTCAAGACGAAGGATGATGCTGCTCCGAAGCTACGGGCGGAGTAGCTTCGGCTCAACAGCAGAAAAAGGAACTGACTTAAAGGGGAAAAGGCTATCCAGTCCTCGTTGAGTTGTCCATAATTCTGTAGTAAATATGAAGGACATAAATGTAATTTTACACAGGCTGCGCCCTGTGCCTATAAATAGATGAACAGTACTCCCATACTATTCACGCTGACTTGTATTCACTCGTGCGTCACGATTGGACTTTTGCCTTCTGTCAAGCCAAAGGTATAAATGTAATTCAATTTTGTTCATGTTCATTTATGATATAATTAAAAGATATTAATGATTCCATATGATTTTTTATGTTATCCCTCATGTCTCATATTCTTCTCCTTTCACTAATACATACTGTGATGATGAAGGTACGTCCTTCATGACCTTCGTCTGAAGATCATTATATCCTAAGGGAGATAATGCTTCGAAGGACGAAGGGCATTAACCATTAACCTTTTTGTGTTGCCTTGTTCTTAATTCATAGCATTTGAGAACAAGTCCCCAACATTGGCGCCCACCTCCGGTGAACCCTTTTTTCGACCACCTTCGGCAAGCACTGACCTTCGTCATGCCGCCGAAGAAAGCTTCAGCGCCAGGGACTGCTGCACTATAGCCACTGGACCCAAATCAGGAGACCCTTTCTCTCCAAGAGGCCCGAAGCCAGAAGAGGAAGGCCACGAGTCCAACACTCCAAGAGGAAGAGTTGGACCAAGAAATCAGAAACATGGAGATAATTCATCAGCAAGTACAAAGGAAGAAGGAGAAGATGGCTAGACGAGCTGATCTTCAAAGGCAGATCGACGAAGCCACTGAAGAAGTACGCCATCTTGCTCAAGACGAACAAGATCGAAGGCCTCAACACATGGAGCTTCATCAAGAAGGCTTATTCAACAAGGATGGATGGTATGATGATTTTAATCATGATACCTTTACCTTTGATGCTGCTTCTCCCTTGGTAGCAGAATTACAAGCTATCCCATGGCCTCCATCATACAGGCCACCTCAGCTCCCTATGTATGATGGGCATTCGGATCCGAAGCAGTTTTTGATGAGTTATGAAGCAACTATATCTTCATATGGAGGCAATGCAGCTGTCATGGCCAAGTCCTTGGTCATGGCAGTTCGCAATGTGGCCCAGACATGGTATTCTTCTCTTCGGCCAGGAACTATTCCTTCGTGGCAGAAGCTCAAGGATATGCTACTGACATGTTTCCAAGGTTTTTAGGTGAAGTCGATCACAGCTCAGGCCCTGTTTCAATGCACGCAAGACCATGAGGAGTATCTCTAGGCATATGTCCGAAGGTTCTTGCGTCTAAGAGCACAAGCGCCTAGAGTGCCCAATGAAATTATCATTGAGGCCATGATCAAGGGGCTTCGTCTAGGACCTACTGCCTAGTATTTCGCTAGAAAGCCTCCACAGACTCTAGAGAAGCTGCTTCAAAAGATGGATGAATACATCCGGGCTGACAATGACTACCGCCAAAGAAGGGAGGAGGCTTACAGGTTCTCTGAGATGACCAGGGGCTTCGGAGGAAGAATCCACCCAAGGCATGTTAGGTCAATTCACAACTCCACTCAGAGTGATGATAAAGGAAGTCAGCTGCAGAGGCCGTAGTATACTTCACAATCTTTGAGGCACCAACAAAGCTCTTTCCGGCCGCCAGCTCCAAGAGGCAGAGGCGCTAGGGGCTTCGGAGGAAGACATGGGGATCAGCCCAGAAAGATCTACTGCTTATTTTGTGGAGAAGACAAGGGCCATACTACAAGAATGTGCCAAATCACCATCCAAAAGCAGAAGGAGATCGCAGAAGCCGAAGCTCGGCAAAGTCAACCGAAGCAGGTCCTGCATACTGCTTGGTGTCACTCACCCTACATACCAGAATATGTGGGCAATCATCCTGCAGCCTCTGTTGCTTCGGCTAGTCAGCCACGGGCTTCATGGCCACAGCTTCCACCTCTGCCGCCACTACAACCTGCCTATTCACGAGGTCAGCAGCCAGAAGGGAGTCATCATTCCCATCAGTAGCGAGATCTCAGGGAGGAATTCGAAGCTCGCACAGTCAACAGTACTGTGCCAGAATCAAAACACATCTATTGAGACATATCCTACCCCTGAAGCATTTTTATATTCTTTGTCATTTTCTTTTTTAATAAAGAACAATCAATGTAAATATAGTCTTCTTGTCATTTTTAAATAGCTTCGTTCTTGTGAAATATATCTTTTCACAGATTTACGAAGCTCAAAAATTGCTGAAGCTCAAAATTCGTTCCTAAGGGAATGTAGAGCTAAAAATCACATTGCAACTTTTACCGAAGCTACAGAAAGTCGTTCCTAAGGAACGCAGCGTAAGTTTGCCGAAGCTACAAAAAGTCGTTCCCAAGGGAGCATAGTGTAAGTTTTCTGCTCAAAAGTCGTTCCAAAGGGAATGCAGAGCCAAATACCACAGAAATATAAGGTGAAGCGCGATAAGTCAACGCGAATACCGCCGAAATAGAAGGCAAAGAAGTTCGAAAGACGTTCCTAAGGGGATGCAGAACTTACACCGAAAAATAAGCGGTGAAGCCAAAAAATAAACGGTAAAGAGATTTTAATTGTTCCTAAGGGGACGTAGAGATTGTGTTTTAGTGGGGGTATGTGTCTTTGGCATTAGCATCATTCTTTGCATCATATCATCGCATCATATCGCATAGCATCTCATCATACATCATACCACACCAATGACATCAATTGGAAATGAAGACGACTTTCAGGGAATGCCTTACAAAAGTGAAAAGGTGCTAAGACACAAAAGCAAGCTAAAAATCATGGCTTCATTAGTTCTGATATGGAAGAAGCGATCTATTGTTTACGAAGCATCGACGTTTTTACGAAGTGTGGATGTTCTTACGAAGGATAAAAATTCTTCTTTGCGAAGCATGAAAAAAAGGGAAGGTGTTTTTTTGCCAACGGCTCAAAAACGGTATGTACATAAAATTTCATGCATCGCAAAGAGTTGACTTACAAATAACTTACATATTACATTGAAAAATATAAACATCAAATATTACAAACTTAGTACAGAAAATGTTGCATTAACACCCTAGAAATGTTTTTACAATAACTCCTATTCTTCCTTCAGAACTTTCTCTGCAACTTCATTAAGCAGTTTGGTAACAACTTCGTCGACAATAGCTTTGGCCACATTAATGACTTCTATTGCTTTCCTCGTTTCTGGGTCAACCAATGGGTCGAACGGCTCTGGAGGAGGAGGTAATTCAGCTGCGGTAGAAAACACCAATTAGCTTGAAGTCACAAAAATAAACGACAAAGCTAAAAGCCATTAAGAAATACCGATCTGTCTTTCGAGTTCCGCAGCTTTCTCAGCTTCTTTCGTTGCTTCCCGAGCGTCATGAATATCTTTTTCGCTCTTCTTCATTATTTCATGAGCCATCTTTCGGCCGCCATTTTCCCATATATCAGTGAAAAATTTTCTGCCTATTAAACTTGCTTCGGCTGAGGGGTCTTTCGTATCGTTAACAGAGAAGGCACCTTCGGCCTGGGCCAAGGTTTTATCATGTTTGCAACCCGCTTTCTCTAGAACAGCGGCAACTCCTCTCGCGCCAGAGAAGGTGCAGATGTCCCCATGATCACTTAAGATTTCCTCAAAAGCTTCGGCTTCACAACTGATCCACTCAATAATGCCCTCAGGGTCGCCTCATATGAAATTGTCTTCGTTAGAGTAGGCGCCCACGTAGGCGAAGCTAGTTATTGGTGACTTGTTCTCAAATGCTATGGATCAAGAACAAGGCAACATAAAATGTTAAATATCAATGCCATTCGTCCTCCGATACATTATTTCCCTTCGGATATAATGATCTTCAGACGAAGGTTATGAAAGACATACCTTCGAATATCGAAGGTAAGATGGTAATAGAAAAGGCGTGTAAAATACAAAAGATGACATAAAGAATCATATAGCATTATAAATTCATCTCCATTCTATTATCATGAGAATATAAAAACAATATTGAATTACATTCGATACCTTCGACTTGATAAACAACAAAGGTACGAGCGTGATGCAAAAGCAAATGCCCAGTTCACGTGAACAGTATGGGGGTACTGTTCATCTATTTATAGGCATGGGACATAGCCCACGTGAAAATACATTCATGCCCTTTATATTTGCTAATGATTACAAGGTAACTCATCGGGGTCTAAATAGCCTTTTCCCCTTTAAGTCGGTTCCCTTTCCTGCTGTCATGTCGAAGCTCCCTTGCGCGTAGCTTCAGCGCCTCGTGAATCTTCGTATTGTTCAAGTTTCCCCCACTATGGTTCTGATTCGAATCTGAAGGTTCCTGCTCATGTATTACAACTCTGGAAACAATGTTAAATCATGTTTTTGAGGACCTTCAGAAGACGAAGGCCCCCAACAGTAGCCCCTCGCAAGGTTAATTTTTTAGAATGACGAATTCAAATTGCGATATGGACGAAGGCCCTAAGCCGAAGGTCCGAAAAAACACCTTCCCTTTGTTAGAATAGCAACAGTCAATGACAGACGGGGCCCTCCAATTTGGAGCGCGTTGGGTGTATAAATAAGAACTCACCCCGAGCACATTTGGTACGTTACTTGCCGTTTGCTTTGCTTTGTTCAATTTCTTAGCTCTTGCTTATCAACAACTGCTTGGTTTTTTATATTTCCTAAGCTTCGGCTCTGAGGACACATTTCCGCCATTTTCAAAGAAAAGATGTCTCAAGACAAAAAAGTTGCTGCTGAGGCGAAGCTGAGCGAGGAGGAGAAGCTCCTCGAGGAGAAGACTGCCGGATTTATTGAGTCAATTGCAAAAACAAACACAGAGAAGATAACTAAAGAGATATTAGAAGGCTTGTCTGAAGATACTGATGATAGCGACAGCTATGATATGGAGAGTGGAGGCGAAGACTCGGAAGATCGTCCTTGGCGACCAAGTCACATAGTCTTCGGGAAATCAACTATCAAACAGAGTCATCTTGATAATATGAGAGGAAGGTACTTTCGAGATATTTCTATTGTGAGGGCTAACGTAGACAGGGCCATTCCTGCCGTGGAAGAAAATGAAGTTTTGAAGACATACCAGATCTACCTTCATCAGATAACTCCCGAAGCGATTATTAGAATGGGGATTTTCGTCTGGGCTGTGAGAAGTCAAGGTTTGGAGCCAAGCGCAAGATATTTTTGCAGTAGCACGAGCTCTCGTATGAGACGAAGGCCTGGGGTAAAGAACAATATCACAACAATTTCGGCTGCTACTGCTTCATTGCCCGCTCTGGCGCAAGTTACCCGGTGCCAACATTCCGAAAAAGGTGGCCCGGAGACTGGATGAAAGAATGGTTCTATGTAAAGAATGATTTAAAGGTGAGAGAAGATATTAAAGAGGTCATCATGCGCCCCATTTGGTCTCGCTTCGGCCTCCGGAAGCCGAAGGTTGAAATTGACGAGGCAGCCGAGGCATGCCGAAGGGCCTTCAGCACAGTTTGCTCTTTTGTTGGGACAAGGGACTTGCTTCAAGAGCATATAGCCTTCAGAATATGGCCACTGATAGACAGCTAGGAAATGCCAAAGGAAACTATCACTAACCCTAGCGAAGGTGGTTTGGTTCGATTGAAATATACCTTTAGGTTTGGAGACCAATTTGTCGAACCAGACGATGACTGGCTGAAGTGCGTTGAAAATACTAGTGATGAACTACTTGGAACATACTCCAAGTCTGAAGATAATGCACTATCTACGGCCTTCGGGAGCCGAAAAAAGAAAAGGCTAAATAGAGTTTTTGATGCTATTGGTTTTGTGTACCCTGACTATCGCTACCCGCCGCGGGGGCAGAAAAGGAAGGGTGCGACTCTTGAGAAGGCTGCAGCTCTGGCTTCCTCAAGCGAGCCCACACCGAAGAGGAAAAAGTTGAAAGTCCTTACTCACCGACCGCGCTATATTGAACCGGCCATAGTGCCTAAATTCGGCGGTAAGACTTCTTCAGCTATTGAAGCCAAAGAACCTGCCCTTACACAGAAGATTGAAGAGCCGGCTGCAATGCCAAAGGCTGTCAAAATTGAAGAACCGAAAATCAAAGCGACGAAAACATTGGAAATTCTAAGCCCTTCGTCAAGAGTTGAGGTGCCGAAGACACAAAAAGGTCTAGTAGCGACCCCGAAGACAAAAAGGATGGATAGTGTATTAGATGTACTGGAGATAATAAAAGCTTCAAGCTCTACTCCAGGGAAAATTGGAAAGGCTTCGAAGGCATAGATTGAAACCGAGTCAAAGGTAACCGAAGCCAAAGCTACAATGAGCCAGGCCGATGCCGAAGCCGGGCCTTCAGAGCCCGTCAAGGATAAATCCTCGGACACTAGGGAAAAGGCAATAGGAGAAGAAGCTATAAAACAGATTTTTCTTGAAGAAGATGTCGCGCCTACTCCCGAAGCGTCTTCCGAAGTCCTTGATTATATTGTTCGACACCCTTCAGGAAAAAGATTGTCTGAAGAAGAAAATTTTGAAGCTAAACACTATGCCCGAGAACTGAAGTACCCAAAAGGGGCGTTAGTGTTTAATGGCACAGATGAAGATGACTTCTTGTATTGTCTCTCAGAGAACAAGGAATTATCTGTCTACCGGGAGATGGCCAGAAGTATGGGGTTCCCGAAGCTTGAAGCTAGCCTCTGCGCCATGACGAAGGAGGATCTTGCGGATAGCCTTGCATATAACAGTCTGAAGGTACAAAAATTGTGTATTTGGAAATTTATGAATTTTTGAATTATTCTTTTGTTCTTATATTAACCTATTCATTTTTTCATATAGGGTTTAATACTTAGCAACGCCTTAAGGGCGCAAAAGAATGCTGAAGATGAGAGTTGCACTATCGCTCTCAATAACCTTCGATCAGAGGTTATCAGGCTGAGGAATGAAGCTTTGGAAAAAGACAAAATTTTACTTATATTCATGGACAAAGTAAAGGTGGATGAAGCTAACTTCAAGGCTCAATCTGAAATCCAAAGGAATGATATTGAAAACCTTCAAAAACAACTGGCCAAAGCCAAATTGAAATACGCTGTTGCTGAAGCTGACCGAGATGCTAGTGAGTACTGGAGAAATTATTTTGAGAAAACAGTTGCAGAGCTTCGCTCGTCGAAAGAAAGATGTTTTGAGAAATCTATAGAATGCGTCAAGAAGATAAAAACTAGCTTCGCCAACGTGGGCGCATAGTCAAGCGAAGACAACTTCATAAGAGGCGACCCTGAGGGCGTGATTGAGTGGATCAGCAGCGAAGCTGAAGCTTTTGAAGAAATTTTGAGCGACCACGGGGATGTATGCGCGTTCTCTGGTGCGAGAGGAGTTGCAGCTATTTTGGAGAAAGCAGGGTGCGATCATGTTAAAACTTTGGTCCAGGCCAAAGCTGCTTTGTCTATTGACGACACAAAGGATCCCTCGGCCGAAGCAAGCTTAATAGGTGGAAAATTTTTTACTGATATTTGGGAAAATGGCGGCCGAGGGATGGCGCATGAAATAATGAAAAGAGTGAAAAAGATATTCATGACGCTCGAGAAGCGACAAAAGCAGCTGAAAAGGCTGCGGAACTTGAAAAACGGATAGGTATTACTTAATGGCTTTTAATTTTATTGCTTATTTTTGTGATTTTGAACTAATTTATGTCTTCTATCGCAGCTAAACTACCTCCTCCCCCAGAGCCCTTCGACCCATTAGCGAACCCAGACACAAAGAAGTCAATAGAAATTATTAATATGGTCGAAGCTATTGTGGACGAAGTTGTCACAAAATTATTAACCGAAGCTGCAGAAGAAGTCCTGAAGGAAGAAGAATAGCTATTTGTAAAAACATTACTAGAATATTAATGTAATATTTGCTAGGACATTCTTGTAATATTCGGTGATCGTAGGTTTTGAATGTAATATATGAAAGGTTTTGCAATTCATTTCTTTGCGATGCATGAAACTTTTATGTACATACCATTTTTGAGCCTTTGGTGAAAAAACACCTTCCCTTCTTTTCATGCTTCATAAAGAAGAGCTTCTATGCTTTGTAAAAAAAATCCTCCAAACGTCGCAAAAACATTAATGCTTCGTCAACAATAAATTTGTTCCTCCACCTTAGAGCTGATTGTTGGGGACTTGTTCTCAAATGCTAAGAGTTAAGAACAGGGCAACATAAAAAGTGTTAAGTGTTAAAGTCCTTCGTCCTTCAAAACATTATTCCCCTTCGAGAAATAATGAGTTTCGGACGAAGGTCACAAGAGACATACCTTCGTAAATATAACAAGTAATGACGAAGGATTCATATACAGCATGAAATATAATATAAACATCATCATAGAATCATTTCTATTTTATTAACATGGAAAAATAGAAATGATTTCAAATTACAAATGTACCTTCGGTCCTGAGAGAAGGTAAAAAGTACAAGAGTGACGCAAAAGCAAATGCCAAGTCAGCGTGAACAGTACGGGAGTACTGTTCATCTATTTATAGGCGTGAGACACAGCCCATACAAAATTACATTCATGTCCATTACATTTGCTGATGACTTATGGAAATCTGTCGAGGCCTAAGTAGTCTTTTCATCTTTAAGTCGGTTCCCCTCTCTGCTATCGCGACGAAGCTTCCCTGCGCACAGCTTCGGCTGTGCACCATCCTTCGCGGAACTTGGTAATCAGCCCGTCCTCCATTTTAATCCCCCTTCGTCTGGTTCAGGCTTCGTCCTGACCGTACTTCATGTTCATAGTTCTGAGTCCGAAGATACCTGTTTACATAATCCACTTGGAAAACATTGTCAAATCATGTTTTTGAGGACCTTCGGAGGACGAAGGCCCCCAACAGTAGCCCCTCGCAATATTAATTTGTTAATGATAAATTCAGATTGCGATATGGACGAAGGCCTTGAGCCGAAGGTCCGAAAAAACACCTTCCCTTTGCTAGAATAGCAACATTCACTGACAAGCGGGGTCTTTCAATTTTCAACGCCCTGGGGGTATAAATAAGATCATACCGCAAACTTATTTGGTACGCACCCTTGCCATTTGCTTCGGCCCACTAAACTTTTAGCTCTTGTGCACTAAGATTTGCTGATCTTTTTGATTTTGAAGCTTCGGCCTTGAAAACAGTTTTTTAGCGTTTCCGAAGATGTCTGAAGGTAAGAAGATCCCTGCTGAGACGAAGCTGAGTCTCGACGAAGAGAAGAACTTGGGGTTCCTTATAGCGATGGCGGAGACCAATACAGAGAAAATCACCAAGGAAATTCTTGAAGGTTTGTCCGAAGATACTGGTGACAGCGACAGTTTTGATGTAGAAAGTGGTGGGGAAGAGTCCGAAGATCGACCATGGCGGCCAAGTCACACGGTTTTCGGGAAAACTACTATTAAGCAGAGTCATATTGATAATATGAGGGGGCGGTATTTTCGAGATATATCTATTGTGAGGGCTGATGCTGGAGAAAAGACTTCTCCCACCCCCAGAGAAGATGAAGTCGTAATCTTCCGAAGCTTTCTCAAGGCTGGGCTTCGATTCCCCCTAAGCAACTTTGTTGTTGAAGTCCTGAAGACATTTCAAGTCTACCTTCATCAAATTACTCCCGAAGCTATCATAAGAATGGGGTTGTTTGTCTGGGCTGCGAGAAGCCAAGGTTTAGAACCAAATGCTAAAAGCTTTTGCAACATTCATGAGTTGTTATATGAGACGAAGCCCTGGGGGAAAGAACAATATCACAACAACTTTGGGTGTTACAGCTTCGGTGCCCGCTCCAGGTCAAGCCGCCCTGTGCCAACCTTTCGGAAGAGGTGGCCCAGAGCCTGGATGACAGAGTGGTTCTATGTAAAGAATGACTTAACAGCGCAAGAAAATGTCAAGAATATCATTATGCGCCCCATCTGGCAACGCTTCGGACTTCGAAGGCCGAAGGTTGAAATGGATGAAGCAGCCGAGGAATGCCAAAGAGCCTTCGGCGTAATCTGCTCTTTCATTGGGACAAGGGACTTGGTCCAAGAGCATATTGCCTTCAGGGTGTGGCCACTTGCAGGAAAGTGGGAAATGCCGAAGGAGACCATCAAAGAGTCCGACGAAGGCGGACTGGTCAGACTGAAATACACATTCAAATATGCGGATAAGTTTGTTGAACCTGATGATGACTGGTTGAAAAGCATTGAAACATTAAGTGACGAACTGCTTGGGGCATATTCGAAGGCCGAGAATACTGCGTTATCAGCAGCCTTCGGAGGCCGAAAGAAGAAAAGGCTCAACCGGGTATTTGACGCAGTCGGGTTTGTCTACCCTGACTATCACTATCCGGTATTGGGTCGCAAAAGAAAAAATATTTCTCCTGCGACAGAAACTACCACGAGTGCTACTAGTGAGCCGGCGCCGCAAAGGAAAAAGTTGAAGGTGCTCACCCACCGAGCGCGTTTTATTGAGCCGGCCACAGTGCCAAAATTTATTGGTGAAGTCTCTTTGGCCTCTGAAGCTACAGAACCAGCTCCAGTGCCGAAGATAGAAGAGAAAACTGAAGCGCCTTCAGCAGAAAAAGTAGAAAAACCGAAGATTGAAGGGCCAAAAGCATCGGAAATCTTAAGTCCTTCAGCAAATGTCGAAACAATAAAAAACCAAAAGGGCCCATTGGTGACCCCAAAAAGAAAAAGAATGGTGAACGTACTAGATGTCTTGGAGACAATTAAGTCTTCAAGCACAACTCCAAAAAAGACTGTTGAACTTGCAGAAGCGTCTACTGAAGCTTCGAAACAACAAGCTGAAACTGAAGCTGGGCCTTCAGAGCCCACCAAGGAACAATCTTTGGAGACCGAGAAAATATCAGAACCAGCTTTTGGTTGAAGAAGTTGACACTGCCGCCCCCGAAGCTCCTTCCAGCACATGCGATTACATCGTGTGACATGCTTCGGGGAAGAAATTATCTGAAGAAGAGACTTATGAAGCGAATCACTATGCTAGAGAGTTAAAGTATCCGAAGGGGGCAGTAGTGTTCAATGGGACAAATGAAGATGACTTCCTATACTGCCTCCCTGATAACAAAGAATTATCTGTCTGCCGGGAGATGTCTAGAAGTATGGGTTTCCCGAAGCTCGAAGCTGGATTATGTGCTATGATGAAGGAAGATCTCGCGGACAGTCTTGCGTACAATAGCTTAAAGGTATGGGAATTAAACGCTTGAAAAATTTTTTATTACGTAATTCATTCTTTTATTCTTATATGGATTGTTTTTCATATAGGGTTTAATCCTAAGCAACGCATTAAGAGCCCAAAAGAGTGCCGAAGATGAAAGCTACGAAATTGCGTTCAACAATTTACGTTCAGAAGTTATTAAACTGAGAAACGAAGCTCTAGAAAAAGATAAAATTCTGCTTACATTAGTAGACAAGATAAAAAAGGACGAAGCTGCTGCAAAGGTTCAGGCCGAAGCTCACAGACACGAGATTAAAGATCTTCAGAAGCAACTGGCCCGGGCGAAAGAAGAACGCATACTTGAAGAAACAAGACGGGAATGTAGCGACCAATGGGCTGATCATTTGGAAGCAACCGCGGAAGAGCTTCGGTCTTCTAAGAAAAAATGCTACGAAAAATCCATGGAATGCATAAAGAAAATTAAAACCAGCTTCGCCAGCGTGGGCGCATTTTCCAGTGAAGAGAATTTCTCAAGAGGCAATCCCGAAGGTCCACTGGAATGGATCAGTCACGAAGCAGAGGCCTTCGAGGAAATCCTGAGTAGCCGCGGCGACATCTGCGCCTTTTCGGGCGCCAGGGGAGTTGCTACTGTCTTGGAGAAGAAAGGTTGCGGGCATGTAAAATCTTTAGCTCAGTCCGAAGCTGCCTTATCTTCCGAAGACATCAAAGACCCCTCGGCCGAAGCAAGCATGGTTGGTGGCAAATTCTTTACTGATGTCTGGGACAACGGCGGCCGAGAAATGGCGCAAGAAATCATTCAAAGGAGTGAAAAAGGCATCCATGATGCTAGGAAAGTGACAGAAGCTGCCGAAAAAAGTACAGAGCCCGAAGGGCAAATAGGTATTAATTAGTCGTTCTTATTGTGTTGTAATTTTTATTTCAAACTTTGTTCGCGGTTTGTAATAGTAATGCAGAAACATTCTCTTCCCTCAGAACCTGCTGGATCGTCTGGTGACCCTCACACAAAAGGGGATGACGAAATTAAACAAATGGCCGAAGCTATCATGGATAAAGTTGTTGAACAACTTCTAAATGAGGCTGCCGAAGTAGTATTAAGAGAAGACTAGGTGTTATTAGAAAAACATTTGAAGTGTGATCTATGTAACATTTTGTACATTTGAATGTAATATACAAGTCTCTTTTCATTATTCAACTCTTTACGATGCATGAAATTCTACATACATACCATTTTTGAGCCTTCGGCGAAAAAACACCTTCCCTTCTTTTCATGCTTCGTGAAGAAGACATTCTCCGTTAAAATTATTCTGATGAATCACATCCGCGCTTCGTGAAAACATTCTCCGAAGCTGTACAATTTCGATATTACTCTGATGAAGCTCATCCATGCTTCGTAAAAACATTCTCCGAAGCTGTACTCCAGAGATTATCATTGTATTCCCTCGTGACTTTGCACAATTTGCACTTTCTCAAAGCATCCTTTCGAAGGTTGATACTGTGTCCCCTTCTTTTGCCATATGCAACATGATGTATGATGCTTATGCTATGCAAAATGATGTGATGATGTTATGTTATGCAAATGACGTTTGTTCCGAAGATACACACAAAATATCTTTGTAAGCTCTGCATTCCCTTAGGAACGTCTTTGGAGCTTCTTCGCCTTTTACTTAGGCGGTATCAGCGTTGACTTTTCGCTGTAAGCTCTGCATTCCCTTAGGAACGTCTTTGGAGCTTCTTCGCCTTTTACTTTAGGCGGTATCAGCGTTGACTTTTCGCTGTATGCTCTGCATTCCCTTAGGAACGTCTTTGGAGCAAAAAACTTACACTGCGCTCCCTTTGGAACGGCTTTTTGTAACTTCGGCAACTTACTCTGCGTTCCATAGAACGACTTTTTGTTGCTTCGAAGGATTTAATAATTCGAAGGTCCTCCTTGTTACCGCAAATTCTTAAGCTTCAGCAACTTAAGCCTGTGGAGAAGATAGGTTTTCCTGATAACCAACCACGAAACTATTACATGAAAACTGAATTGTTCTTTATTACACAGAAAATAGAACTAAACGGAAAAGACTGCTATCAAAGTAGGATATTTGTCAATAAATGTGCTTCGACTCTGGCACAGTACTATTGACTGTGCGAGCTTCAGATTGCTCTCTGAGATCCCTTTGGTGCGGAACATATTGGCTCCCTTCTGGCTGTTGGCCTTGTTGCAGCGGAGGTGGGGGCGGGGGCTGTTGCCATGAAGCTTGAGGTTGACTCGCCGAAGCTACGGAAACTGCAGGGTGGTTGCCCACGTATTCCGGGATGTAAGGCTGATGGTACGAAGCAGTATGCATGACCTGCTTCGGCTGGCCCTGTTGCGCTGCAGCTTCTGCTAGCTCCTTTTGTTTCTGGATGGTAACATGGCACATCCTGGTGGTATGGCCCTTGTTTTCACCACAGAATAAGCAAAATACCCTCCTTGGTTGATCTCCAAATCTTCCGCCGAAGCCCCTGGCGCCTCTGCCTCTTGGAGCTGGTGGCCGGAAGAAAGTTTGCTGTTGCCCCGAAGCCTGTGAGGAGCTCTGCGGTCTGTTCTGCTGACTCCCCTTATCATCATTTTGAGTGGAGTTGTGGATGGACCTGACATGCCTCGGATAGAATCTTCCTCCGAAGCCCCTGGTCATTTCAGAAAATCTGAAGGCCTCCTCCCTTCTTTGGCGAAAGTCATTATCGGCACGAATGTACTCGTCCATCTTTTGGAGCAGCTTCTCCAGAGTCTGAGGAGGCTTCCTAGCAAAGTATTGAGCTGCAGGTCCAGGACGAAGCCCCTTGATCATGGCTTCGATGACAATTTCATTGGGCACCGTTGGAGCCTGCGCCCTCAAACGCAAGAACCTTCTGACATACGCCTGAAGGTATTCTTCATGATCCTGAGTGCACTAGAACAAGGCTTGGGCAGTGACCGGCTTCGTCTGAAACCCTTGAAAGCTGGTTAACAGCATATCCTTCAGTTTCTGCCATGAAGTGATCGTTCCTGGTCGAAGGGAGGAATACCAGGTCTGAGCAACACTCCTGACGGCCATAACGAAAGACTTTGCCATGACTGCAGCATTGCCACCATACGAAGACACTGTTGCTTCGTAGCTCATCAGGAACTGCTTCGGGTCTGAGTGGCCGTCGAACATGGGAAGCTGGGGTGGCTTATAGGACGGAGGCCAGGGTGTAGCCTGCAGCTCAGCGGACAGAGGAGAGGCATCATCGAAAACAAAATTTCCATGATGGAAATTGTCATACCAGTCATCTTCGTTGAAGAAGCCCTCCTGATGAAGGTCTTTTTGTTGAGGCCTTCGGTTCTGCTCGTCGTGGGTAAGATGACGAACTTCTTCAGAAGCTTCGTCTATCTGCCTTTGCAGCTCAGCTAGCCTGGCCATCTTTTCCT
This sequence comes from Zea luxurians, assembly GCA_029449295.1. Lineage (NCBI taxonomy): Eukaryota > Viridiplantae > Streptophyta > Magnoliopsida > Poales > Poaceae > Zea > Zea luxurians. The sequence continues at coordinate 65,954,101 of JAOPSE010000001.1, read as the reverse complement.
TTTTCCTCTGCACCTGTTGATGAAGCATCTCCATATACCTGATCTCTTGGTCTAGTTCATCCTCCTGAAGCGTCGGGCTGACGGCCTTCCTCTTTTGACTTCGGGCCTCCCGAAGAGAGACGGTCTCCTGGTTGGGGTCCAGCGGTTGCAGTGCTGCAGCCCCAGTCGCTGAAGCTTTCTTCGGCGCCATAGCGAGGGTCTATAGCTTCCGAAGGTGTTCAAAAAACTCGAAGTGGAAGTGAGTTCACCGGAGGTGGGCGCCAATGTTGGGGACTTGTTCTCAAATGCTAACAGTTAAGAACAAGGCAACATAAAAAGTGTTAAGTGTTAAAGTCCTTCGTCCTTCAAAACATTATTCCCCTTCGAGAAATAATGAGTTTCGGACGAAGGTCACAAGAGACATACCTTCGTAAATATAACAAGTAATGACGAAGGATTCATATACAGCATGAAATATAATATAAACATCATCATAGAATCATTTCTATTTTATTAACATGGAAAAATAGAAATGATTTCAAATTACAAATGTACCTTCGGTCCTGAGAGAAGGTAAAAAGTACAAGAGTGACGCAAAAGCAAATGCCAAGTCAGCGTGAACAGTACGGGAGTACTGTTCATCTATTTATAGGCGTGAGACACAGCCCATACAAAATTACATTCATGTCCATTACATTTGCTGATGACTTATGGAAATCTGTCGAGGCCTAAGTAGTCTTTTCATCTTTAAGTCGGTTCCCCTCTCTGCTATCGCGACGAAGCTTCCCTGCGCACAGCTTCGGCTGTGCACCATCCTTCGCGGAACTTGGTAATCAGCCCGTCCTCCATTTTAATCCCCCTTCGTCTGGTTCAGGCTTCGTCCTGACCGTACTTCATGTTCATAGTTCTGAGTCCGAAGATACCTGTTTACATAATCCACTTGGAAAACATTGTCAAATCATGTTTTTGAGGACCTTCGGAGGACGAAGGCCCCCAACACTGATGAAGCTGTATTTCTTCAAACTTATTTTGTGCCTTAGCACAACTTCATTTTTTCATAACATTCTCTGAAGGTCAACATTGTATCCCCTTCTTGTACCATCGATGCAATATGATGTATGATGTTATGTTATGCGAAATGATGTGATGATGTTATGTTATGCAAGATGATCTTTATGCCGAAGACACATGCTCACATCCCCATAGTGGAATACACAATCTCTTTGCCGTTAATTTTTCGGCTTCACCGCTTATTTTTCGGTGTATCAGCGCTGACTTTTCGTTGTAAGTTCTGCATTCCCTTAGGAACGTCTTTTGAACTTCTTCGCCTTCTATTTCGGTGGTATTTGTGTTGACTTTTCGCGCTTCGCCTTATATTTCGGCGGTATTTGGCTCTGCATTCCCTTTGGAACGACTTTTGAGCAGAAAACTTACACTGCGCTCCCTTAGAAACGACTTTTTTGTAGCTTCGATGATACTTGTAATGTGATTTCTAGGTCTACGTTCCCTTAGGAACGAGTTTTGTGCTTCAGCGACTTTTTGGACTTCGTAAATCTGTGGATAGAATATATTTCGCTATAACAAGAACGAAGCTATTACAGGAAATTGAAAATGTCAAGAGAACTTGGCTTTCAACAATTGTTCCTTATTAAAAAAAGAAAACGACAATGAATGTAAAGACTGTTTCAAGGGTTGGATATCTCTCAATAGATATGCTTCGATTCTGGCACAGTATTGTTGACTGTGCGAGCTTCGGACTCCTCCCTGAAATCTCGCTGCTGATGGGTCTGTTGGCTCCCTTCTGGCTGCTGGCCTCGTGAATACACAGGCTGTAGTGTTGGTGGAGGTGGAAGCTGTGGCCAAGATGGCTGTGGCTGGCTAGCCGAAGCAATAGAAGCTGCAGGATGATTACCCACATACTCTGGTATGTAGGGCGAGTGATACGAAGCTGTGTGCATGACCTGCTTCGGCTGGTTCTGCTGAGCTGCAGCTTCTGCTATTTCCTTTTGTTTCTGAATGGTGACATGGGACATCCTTGTTTTTGGGGACTTGTTCTCAAATGCTATGAGTTAAGAGCAAGGCAACACAAAAAATGATAAATATTAAAGCCCTTCGTCCTTCGAAGCATTATTTCCCTTGGGGTATAATGATTTTCGGACGAAGGTTATGAAGGGCATACCTTCATAAACACAACATATAATGATGAAGAAAGAAGCATGTAAAATATAAAAGATAACGTAAACAATTATGTATAATCTTTAACTCATTTTTTATATTATTGTTATTATGGAAAAATAGAAATGATATCCAATGACAAATGTACCTTCGGCTTGAAGGAAGATGTAAGTACAAGCGTGATGCAAAAGTAAAAATGCCAAGTCAGCGTGAACAGTACGGGAGCACTGTTCATCTATTTATAGGCATGGGACACAATTCATGTAAAATTACACCCAAGCCCTTTACATCTTGTAGTGATTCTATAGTAATCCGCCAAGGTCTAAATAGCATTTTCATCTTTAAGTCGGTTTCCTTTTCTGCTATCATGCCGAAGCTTTCCCACTCAGCTTCGGCGCTGTATCACCCTTCGTATCCTTCTCCCACTGTGATACAGATTCGAGTCCGAAGATACCTGTTCACACATTATACTCCGGAAACACTGTTAAATCATATTTTTGAGGACCTTCGGAAGCCGAAGGCCCCCAACAGTAGCCCCTCGCAATATTAATTTGTTAGAACAATAAATTTAGATTGCGACATGGACGAAGGCTTTAAGCCGAAGGTCCGAAAAAACACCTTCCTTTTGCTAGAATAGCAACATTCACTGACAAGCAGGGCCCTCCAATTTTCAATGCGCTGGGCATATAAATAAGAGCATACCACAAACTTATTTGGTACGCTTTCTTGCCGTCTGCTCTTGCTTACTCAACTTTTAGCTCTTGCGCACCAACTGCTTGACTTTTTAAGTTTTTAAGCTTCGGCTCTAAAAACAGTTTCTAGCATTTTTGAAGATGTCTGAAGATAAAAAGGCTACTGCCGAGATGAAGCTGACTCTTTCTGAAGAGAAAAACCTGGGATTTCTTGAAGCAATGTCGAAGACCAATACAGAAAAAATCACCAAAGAGATTTTGGAAGGTTTATCTGAAGATACTGATGACAGCGACAGTTATGATGCGGATAGTGGTGGTGAAGATTCCGAAGATCGCCCTTGGCGACCAAGCCATGGGGCTTTCGGCAAATCAAGTATCAAAGCAAATCATCTTGTCAGCATGAGGGGAAGATATTTCCGGGACTTGTCCATTGTGAGGGCCGACGAAGGAGAGAAGACTTATCCGACTCCTGAGAAAAATGAAGTCGTAGTGTTCCGAAGCTTTTTAAAAGCTGGACTACGATTTCCCCTAAGCAGGTTTGTCGTAGAGGTGCTGAAAATATTTGAAATTTATCTTCACCAGCTTACCCCCGAAGCAATCATAAGGATGAATATCTTCGTGTGGGCGGTGAGAAGCCAAGGTCTAGAACTGGATGCGAAAAGTTTCTGCAACATACTCGAATTGTTATACGAGACAAAGCCCTGGGGTAAGGAACAGTATCACAATAATTTCGGCTGCTACAGCTTCGTTGCTCGGTCTGGGTCAAGCTGCCCCATGCCAACCTTTCGGAAGAAATGGCCCGGTGACTGGATGACAGAATGGTTTTATGTGAAGAATGACCTGAAAACACGGGACGATATTAAAGGTATAATTATGCGCCCTATTTGGCAACGCTTCGGCCTGCGGAAGCCGAAGGTTGAAATGAATGAAGCTGCCGAAGAATGCCAGAGAGCCTTCGGAGTTATTTGCTCTTTTATTGGAACGAGGGACTTGGTCCAAGAGCATATTGCCTTCAGAGTATGGCCGCTCGCGGAAAAGTGGGAAATGCCGCAAGAGACCATAAAGGAGGCTGACGAAGGTGGACTTATTAGGCTGAAGTATACTTTCAAATTTGGAGATAAATTCATTGAGCCTGATGACGACTGGCTAAAAAGTATTGAAAATTTAAGTGATGAACTACTTGGGGTTTACTCAAAGGCCGAAGATACTGCATTGTCAGCAGCCTTCGGAGGCCGAAAAAAGAAAAGACTGAACCGAGTGTTTGATGCAATTGGGTTCATGTACCCCGACTACCACTATCCGGCGCGGGGCCAAAAAAGAAAGAATGCAGCTTCTGCACAGGAAACAGCTTCAGCCGCTCCCAGCGAGCCAGCGCCGAAGAGACAAAGGGTAAAGGTTCTCACACACCGGCCACGCTACATTGAACCAGCTACAGTGCCTGAGTTCGCCGGTGAAACTTCTTCGGCCACCGAAATTAAGGAACCAACTTTAGCGCCGAAGATCGAAGAAAAAACTGAAGCATCCTCAGCAACGGAAGCAGAAAAACCGAGAACTGAAGGAACGAAAATATTGGAAATTTTAAGTCCTTCAGCAAGTGTTGGGACAATAAAGAACCAAAAGGGCCCAGCGGTGACCCCGAAAAGAAAAAGAATGGTCAATGTGCTAGATGTTCTGGAGACAATTAAGTCCTCAAGCACGACTCCGAAAAAGACTGTTGAAGCTTCCGAAGCGGAGACTGAAATTTCTGATATTAAGGCTCCAAAACAACAAACTGAGACTGAAGCTGGGCCTTCGGAGCCCACAAAGGTAAAACCCTTGGAAACCGAGGAAGAAAAAATGACGGAGCCAATTTTTGTTGAGGAAATCAGTGCTGCTGCCCCCGAAGCATCCCCCAAAGTCCTTGATTATATTGTTCGACATGCTTCGGGGAAAAAATTATCAGAAGAAGAAGTTTTTGAAGCTAATCACTATGCCAAACAATTGAAATATCCAAAGGGGGCACTAGTGTTCAATGGTACAAATGAAGATGATTTCCTATACTGCCTTCCGGATAACAAAGAATTACTCGTTTGCCGGGAAATGGCCCGAAGCATGGGGTTTCCGAAGCTGGAGGCTGGCCTCTGCGCAATGACAAAGGACGACCTTGCGGACAGCCTTGCGTATAATAGCCTAAAGGTACGAGATCTGCGCATTTAGAAATTTTATGATTTGAAATTTATTCTTTTATTTTTATACTAACTTTTTTTTTATTTTTTTATATATAGGGTTTAATTCTAAGCAACGCGCTGAGAGCACAAAAGAATGCCGAAGACGAGAGCTATGAAATTGCTTTTAACAACCTTCGGACAGAGGTAATTAAACTAAGAAATGAAGCCTTGGAAAAGGACAAAATTCTAGTTACATTGGTAGATAAAATAAAGGAGAACGAAGCTGCGTCTAAAGCACAAGTTGCAGCTCAAAAGCACGAGATTGACGACCTTCGGAAGCAATTAGCCCAGGCTAAAGAAGAACGCATACTTGAAGAAACGAAGCGAGAACTTAGCGACCAATGGGCAAATCATTTAGAAGGAACTGTCGAAGAGCTTCGTTCGTCCAAGAAAAGATGCTATGACAAATCTATAGAGTGCGTTAAGAAAATGAAGGCTAGCTTCGCCAGCGTAGGCGCATTTTCAAGTGAAGAAAACTTTACAAGAGGCAACCCCGAAGGTCCCATTGAATGGATTAATCACGAAGCTGAGGCCTTTGAAGAAATTTTAAATAGTCGCGGAGACATATGCGCTTTTTCGGGTGCCAGGGGGATTGCCACCATTTTAGAAAGGAAAGGCTGCGAACATGTAAAAATTTTAGCACAATCCGAAACTGCGTTGTCCTTCGAAGACGCTAAAGACCCTTCAGCTGAAGCTAGCATAGTTGGTGGAAAATTTTTCACCGATATCTGGGATAATGGTGGCCGAGAAATGGCCCGAGAAATTATTCAAAAAAGCGAAAAAGGCATCCATGATGCTAGAAAAGTGGCCGAGGCTGCTGAGAAAAGCGCAGAGCCCGAAGGGCAAATAGGTATTAACTAATGGTTTTTATCGTGTTGTAATTTTTGATTTCAAACTCCGTTCGCCAATTGTAATAGCAATGTAGCCGTATCCTGTCCTCCTTCAGATCCTGCTAGAACGCCTCCGGGCCCTCACCCGAAGGACGACGATGAAATCAAAAAGATGGCCGAAGCTATCATGGATCAAGTTGTCAATCAACTCCTGAATGAAGCTGCGGAAGTAGTACTTAGTGAAGACTAGGTACTATTGTAAAAACATCTGAAATGTAATATGTGTAATATCTTGTAACCCTGAATGCAATATACTTGTTTTTTGCGGTTCAATTCTTTACGATGCATGAAATTCTACATACATACCGTTTTTGAGTCTTTGACGAAAAAACACCTTCCCTTCTTTTCATGCTTCGTGAAGAAGAATTTTCATTTATCACAACGATATCCATAGTGCTCTGATGAAGAATTTTCAAGCTTCGTGAAAATATTTTCCGAAGCTACACTTCGAAGATCAATGTTGTATCTCCTTGGGACTTTGCATAATTTTCCCTTTTTCAAAGCATTTTCCCGAAGATCGATATTGTGCCCCCTTCTTGTGCCATATGCAGCATGATGTATGATGCTTATGCTATGCGAAATGATGTGATGATGTTATGTTGTGTAAAATGGTATTTATTCCAAAGATACACTTGCATCCCTGCAATAAAACACATAATCTTTTTAAATCAGCGTTGACTTTTCGCTGTAAGCCTCCCTTAGGAGCTTCTTCGCCTTTTACTTCAGCGGAATCAGCGTTTATTTTTCGCTGTAAGCCTCCCTTAGGAGCTTCTTCGCCTTTTACTTTCGGCGGTATTCGCGTTGACTTTTCACGCTTCGCCTTTTACTTAGGCGGTATCAGCGTTTATTTTTCGCTGTAAGCTTTGCATTCCCTTTGGAACGACTTCTGAGCAGAAAACTTACTCTGCGCCCCCTTTGGAACGGCTTTTTGTAATTTCAGCAAACTTACTCTGCGTCCCTTAGAACGACTTTTTGTTGCTTCGGAAAATTCATACCGTGCCTTTTAAAATAAATTTTTGATAATTTGAAGGTCCTGCTTGTTATCGCAAATCTTTAAGCTTCAACAACTTAAGCCTGTGAAGAAGATATATTTTCCTTGTGGCAGATAACGAAACTATTACATGAGATTTAAAAAGTATCCTTTATTACACAGAAAATAAAACTGAATGGAAAAGACTACTATCAAGGTAGGATATTTGTCAATAAATGTGCTTCGACTCTGGCACAGTACTATTGACTGTGCGAGCTTCGGACTGTTCTCTGAAGTCCCTTTGATGTTGAGCGTATTGGCCCCCTTCTGGCTGCTGGCCTTGTTGCAGCGGTGGTGGAGGCGGAGGCTGTTGCCAGGAAGCTTGAGGTTGACTCGCCGAAGCAACAGAAACTGCAGGGTGATTGCCTACATATTCTGGGATGTAAGGCGAATGATACGAAGCAGTGTGCATGATCTGCTTCGGCTGACCCGGTTGTGCTGCAGCTTCAGCTATCTCCTTTTGCTTCTGGATGGTAACATGGCACATCCTGGTGGTATGGCCCTTGTTTTCACCACAAAACAAGCAAAATGTTCTCCTTGGTTGATCTCCGAATCTTCCGCCGAAGCCCCTGGCTCCTCTGCCTCTTGGGGCTGGCGGTCGGAAGGAGCTTTGCTGTTGCCCCGAAGCCTGTGAGGAGCACTGAGGCCTTTGCTGCTGACTCCCCTTATCATCATTTTGAGCAGAGTTGTGAATTGACCTGACGTGCCTCGGATAAAATCTTCCTCCGAAGCCCCTGGTCATTTCGGAAAACCTGAAAGCTTCCTCTCTTCTTTGACAAAAATCATTGTCGGCCCGAATATACTCGTCCATCTTCTGGAGCAGCTTCTCCAAAGTTTGAGGAGGCTTCCTAGCAAAGTACTGAGCTGAAGGTCCTGGCCGAAGTCCCTTGATCATGGCCTCAATTACAATTTCATTGGGCACTGTTGGCGCCTGCACCCTTAAACGTAAGAACCTCCGGACATACGCCTGAAGATATTCCTCGTGATCCTGGGTGCACTGGAATAGAGCTTGAGCAGTGACCGGCTTCGTCTGAAACCCTTGGAAACTGGTTAACAACATGTCCTTCAGCTTTTGCCATGAAGTGATCGTTCCTGGTCGAAGGGAGGAATACCAGGTTTGAGCAACACTCCTGACAGCCATAACAAAAGATTTTGCCATGACTGCAGTATTGCCACCATACGAAGATACTGTTGCTTCGTAAGTCATCAAAAACTGCTTCGGGTCTGAATGGCCGTCGAACATGGGAAGCTGGGGCGGCTTGTAGGACGAAGGCCAAGGTGTAGCCTGTAGCTCAGCGGACAGAGGAGAAGCATCATCAAAAGCAAAATTTCCATGGTGGAAATTCTCATACCAGTCATCTTCGTTGAAGAAACCCTCCTGATGAAGGTCTTTGTGCTGAGGCCTTCGGTTCTGCTCATCCTGAGTAAGATGACGAACTTCTTCAGAGGCTTCGTCTATTTGCCTTTGCAGTTCTGCTAGCCTGGCCATCTTTTCCTTCTTCCTCTGCACCTGTTGATGAAGCATCTCCATATCCCTGATTTCTTGGTCTAGCTCATCCTCTTGCGGCGTCGGGCTGACAGCCTTCCTCTTCTGGTTTCGGGCCTCCCGAAGAGAGAGAGTCTCCTGATTGGGGTCCAGCGGTTGCAGAACTGCAGCCCTAGTTGCTGAAGCTTTCTTCGGCGCCATAACGAAGGTTTATGATTGCCGAAGATGTTCAAAACTCGAGGAGTGGAAGTGAGTTCACCGGAGGTGGGCGCCAATGTTGGGGACTTGTTCTCAAATGCTATGAGTTAAGAGCAAGGCAACACAAAAAATGATAAATATTAAAGCCCTTCGTCCTTCGAAGCATTATTTCCCTTGGGGTATAATGATTTTCGGACGAAGGTTATGAAGGGCAAACCTTCATAAACACAACATATAATGATGAAGAAAGAAGCATGTAAAATATAAAGATAACGTAAACAATTATGTATAATCTTTAACTCATTTTTTATATTATTGTTATTATGGAAAAATAGAAATGATATCCAATGACAAATGTACCTTCAGCTTGAAGGAAGATGTAAGTACAAGCGTGACGCGAAAGTAAAAATGCCAAGTCAGCGTGAACAGTACGGGAGCACTGTTCATCTATTTATAGGCATGGGACACAATTCATGTAAAATTACACCCAAGCCCTTTACATCTGGTAGTGATTCTATAGTAATCCGCCGAGGTCTAAATAGCATTTTCATCTTTAAGTCGGTTTCCTTTTCTGCTATCATGCCGAAGCTTTCCCACTCAGCTTCGGCGCTGTATCACCCTTCGTATCCTTCTCCCACTGTGATACCGATTCGAGTCCGAAGATACCTGTTCACACATTATACTCCGGAAACACTGTTAAATCATATTTTTGAGGACCTTCGGAAGCCGAAGGCCCCCAACACTTGTAGTATGTCCCTTGTCCTCACCACAGAATAAGCAATAAATTTTTCTGGGCTGATCCTCAAACCTACCTCCGAAGCCCCTGGCGCCTCTGCCTCTTGGAGCTGTCGGCCGGAAAGAGCTTTGTTGCTGCCCCAAAGATTGTGAAGTATATTGTGATTTCTGCAGCTGACTTCCTCTGTCGTCATTCTGAGTGGAGTGAATTGACCTGACATGCCTTGGGTGTGTTCTTCCTCTGAAGCCCCTGGTCATCTCAGAGAACCTGTAGGCTTCCTCTCTTCTTTGGCGAAAGTCATTGTCAGCCCAGATGTATTCATCCATCTTTTGGAGCAACTTCTCCAGGGTCTGAGGGGGCTTCCTGGCGAAGTATTGGGCCATAGGTCCTGGCCGAAGCCCTTTGATCATGGCCTCAATGACAATTTCATTGGGCACGGTTGGCGCCTGTGCCCTTAAGAGCAAGAACCTTCGGACATACGCCTGGAGGTATTCTTCGTGCTCTTGCTTGCACTGGAAAAAAGCTTGAGCAGTAACTGGCTTCGTCTGAAACCCTTGGAAACTGGTGATTAGCATGTCCTTCAGCTTCTGCCATGATGTGATTGTTCCTGGCCGAAGAGAGGAGTACCAGGTTTGTGCAACATTCTTGACTGCCATGACAAAAGATTTTGCCATGACTGCAGTATTGCCCCCATATGAAGATATGGTTGCTTCGTAGCTCATCAAAAACTGCTTCGGATCTGAGTGCCCATCATACATGAGGAGCTGGGGTGGCTTGTATGATGGAGGCCATGGGGTAGCCTGTAGTTCTGTTGACAAAAGAGAAGCATTATCAAAAGCAAAATTTCCATGATGGAAATCATCATACCATCCATCCTCATTGAAGAAGCCTTCTTGATGAAGCTCCCTATGTTGGGCCCTTCGTTCTTGTTCGTCTTGAGCAAGATGGCGTACTTCTTCAGTGGCTTCGTCGATCTGCCTTTGAAGATCAGCTAGTCAGGACATCTTCTCCTTCTTCCTTTGTACCTGCTGATGAAGTATCTCCATGTTTCTGATTTCTTGGTCCAACTCCTCCTCCTAGAGTGTTGGACTAGTGGCCTTCCTCTTCTGGCTTCGGGCCTCTCGAAGAGAAAGGGTTTCCTAGTTTGGGTCCAGTGGCTGCAGAGCGACAGTCCCTAGTGCTGAAGCTTTCTTCGGTGGCATGATGAAGGTCAGTGCTTGTCGAAGGTGGTCGAAAGAGTTCACCGGAGGTGGGCGCCAATGTTGGTGACTTGTTCTCAAATGCTATGGATCAAGAACAAGGCAACATAAAATGTTAAATATCAATGCCCTTCGTCCTGCGATTCATTATTTCCCTTAGGATATAATGATCTTCAGACGAAGGTTATGAAAGACATACCTTCGAATATCGAAGGTAAGATGGTAATAGAAAAGGCGTGTAAAATACAAAAGATGACATAAAGAATCATATAGCATTATAAATTCATCTCCATTCTATTATCATGAGATATAAAAACAATATTGAATTACATTCGATACTTTTGACTTGATAAACAGCAAAGGTACGAGCGTGATGCAAAAGCAAATGCCCAGTTCACGTGAACAGTATGGGGGTACTGTTCATCTATTTATAGGCATGGGACGCAGCCCACGTGAAATTACATTCATGCCCTTTATATTTGCTAATGATTACAAGGTAACTCATCGGGGTCTAAATAGCCTTTTCCCCTTTAAGTCGGTTCCCTTTCCTGCTGTCATGCCGAAGCTCCCTTGCGCGTAGCTTCGGCGCCTCGTGAATCTTCGTATTGTTCATGCTTCCCCCACTATGGTTTTGATTCGAATCCGAAGGTTCCTGCTCATGTATTAAAACTCTGGAAACAATGTTAAATCATGTTTTTGAGGACCTTCGGAAGACGAAGGCCCCCAACACTAGTCTTCATCTTTTTCATGCACTCCACAGATTTTTCAAAACACCTTTCCTTCGATGCACGAAGCTCTGCAACTGTCTTTTCAAAATAAGTTTTCCAGTACTCACTAGCATCTCGATCAACTTCAGCGACAGCGCATTTTAATTTGGCCTCAACCAATTGTCCCCGAAGATCTTCAATTTCATTCTTCTGGGCCTCAGCTTGAACTTTGGAATTAGCTTCATCTTCTTTTATTTTGTTTATCAATGACATTAATATTTTATCTTTTTCAAGGCCTTCATTCCTTAGTTCAATCACTTCTGAGCGAAGGTTGTTCGGGGCCATTGTATACCCATCATCTTCGATATTTTTCTATGCCCTGAGGGCATTGCTAAGGATCAAGCCCTGCAAGAGGAGTACATAATTAAGTATAAATAAATAAAATAATTCATTTTCAAATACAAGAATTGATTTTCATACCTTTATACTATTATATGCTAAACTGTCAGCAAATTCATCCTTTGACAATATGGAGAGGCCGTCTTCTAGCTTCGGAAATCCGAAGCTTCTTCCTATCTCCCGGCTGACGGATATCTCTTTATTATCCGGGAGACAGTATAAAAAATCTTCTTCTCTGCTGCCATTAAATACCAGTGCCCCTTTCGGGTATTTCAGTCTTTGGGCATAATGCTGGGCTTCTCATTTTTCTTCCGAAGTAAGTGTCTTTACCGAAGCATGGCGGATGATGTAATCAATGCTCTCTTCCAAAGCTTCGGGAGCAGGAGTAGCAACCTTTTCGGCCGAAGTTTGCTCTGAGGTTTTTTCTTCTGCCGCCTTGTCTTCAGTTTCCAAAGGTTTTTTCTCGGCAAGCTCTGAAGGCCCAGCTTCGGCACTAGCTTGGCTTGCTGCAGCTTCAATTTCCGCCGGTTTTGTTTCAGATTCGGCTTGCAGTTTCGAAACCTCTGCGATTTTCCCTGAAGGAGTAGAGCTTAAAGCCTTTACTGATTCTAACACATCTAGTACATTTGCCATCCTTCTTCTTTTGGGAGTTGCCACAAAACTTTTTCCAACCTTCGGCATGGTTACTTCTGTCGAAGGGCTTAAAATTCCTAACACTTTTGTTCCTTCAATTTTTGGTTCTTCCACCTTATTTTCATCGGCTTTTGACTCATCTAGCCCGGATGAAGGTACCTTCGGCATCGTAGTTGGATCCTCAGCTTTCTGTGTAGGAGGAATAGGCTCTTTCGTGTTCAGCAGCTGAAGAAGTTTCCCCGCCAAATTCGGGTACCATGGCAGGCTCGACATAGCGTGGCCGGTGGGTAAGGACTTTCAACCTTCTGCTCTTCGGCGCGGGCTCATCTGGAGTGGCCGAAGCAGCAGTATTGGCTGAAGCAGCGGTTCTCCTCTTTCTTCTCCGTCCTCGCAGTGGGTAGCAGTAGTCGGGGTAAACAAAACTAATGGCACCAAAAACTCTATTCAATCTCTTTTTTCCTCGGCCCCCGAAGGATGTGGATAATGCATCATCTTATGCTTTGGAATATGACCCAAGCAATTCATCACTTATAGTTTCGATACACTTCAGCCAGTCGTCATTTGGTTCATCAAATTTATCTCCATATTTGAAGGTGTATTTTAGTCAAACCAGGTCACCTTCGCTAGACTCGGTGACAGTTTCCTTCGGCATCTCCCAATTCTCTACAAGAGGCCATACTCTAAATGCTATATGTTCTTGAATTAGGTCTCTTATACCAATTGAAAGGGAAATGTGCCCTTGGGCCATTTCTAAAGTGTTTTGGTGATTAAGTGTCCAACACATATTGAGTGAGTTGTTTTTGTGCCAAACAATCAAGAAGTGCAAATCATGTAACAAGGTACGTTTCTAGACTTAGTACATTGATTTAGGTACTAATGTATTGTGTCTAAGTGCTAGAAATAGAAGAAAAAGGATTGGAAAAGAGTTGGCTGTGTACAACCAACTGCTGCTCGGTCTGAGTGCACCGGACTGTCCGGTGGTGCACCGGACAGTGTCCGGTGCGCCAGGACCAATCTCGGTGAACAGGCCGCTCTCGGGACTCGACGGCGGCGTACGGCCATAAATCACCGGACTGTCCAGTGGTGCATCGGACTGTCCGGTGAGTCATCCGCGGCGAAGTCGTCGCTCTCGAGAAAAGTTCAACGGCGTACGGATAAAATTCACCAGACTGTCCGGTGGTGCACCGGACTATCCGGTGGTGCACCGGACTGTCCAGTGATCCAACAGTCGACTGCGCCAATGGTCGGTCGTGCAATCCGTGCGCGACGCGTGGGCGCGCCAACGGTCGGCAGGGGGCACCAGACAGTGTCTGGTGCGCCAACTACCACGAATCTACAACGGTAGGATGCGCTAGAAAAGGAAGGAGATCGCACACCGAACAGCTACAGGGACTGCCGGTGGCGCACCGGACTGTCCGGTGCGCCACCCGACAGAAGGCAAGATTAGCCTTCCAAGAATGCCTCCAACGGCTCCTAGCTGCCTTGGGCTATAAAAGGGACTCCTAGGCCATGGAGGAGTCACCTAAGCATACTTTAAGCATCCTAAGCCTTCCACACTCCATCTCCGCGCACTTGATCGACTGTGTTAGTGATTTGAGCTCCGTTCTAGCTGTGAACTCGTTGTGCTTCATTTTGAGCTCAAGTCTTAGCTTGTGTGCGTGTGTATTGCTGCAGATTTGTGTGTGTTGCTCTCCCCTCCCTTACTTCCATGCTTCTTTGTGATCATCAATTGTAAGGGTGAGAGGCTCCAAGTTGTGGAGATTCCTCGCAAACGGGAGAAAGTATAAGAAAGAAGAACACCGTGGTATTCAAGTTGATCATTGGATCACTTGAAAGGGGTTGATTGCATCCCTCGTCCATTGGGACGCCACAACGTGGAAGTAGGCAAGTTTTGTACTTGGCCGAACCATGGGATAAACATTGTGTCTCTTGTGATTGTTTTTCTGTGATTACTTATGTGTTCGCAAGAGCTGGCTACTTAGCCGTACTAACACTTAACCAAGTTTTGTGGCTATTTAGTGTTGATTTTTACAGGATCACCTATTCACCCCCCTCTAGGTGCTCTCAATTGGTATCAGAGCCGTTCTCTTCACGAAAGGGACTAATCGCCCGAAGAGATGGATCCTAGGGAAAGGGGATGGTGGTCAATGATAAGGAGAAGGAGTCCATCTTCAACGAGCCAAGGGACGACAAGCCCACTGACTCTGGCTCGAGCCATAAAAAGAAGGACGGGAAGAAGAAGAGGCGTATCAAGAAGATCGTCTACTACGACAGCGACAAGTCTTCTTCTTCCCCAAGAGACGACGACAACGAGAAAAGGAAACCGGTTAATTCAAACTTTTCATTTGATTATTCTCGTATTCCGTATAATTCCAATGCTCATTTGCTTTCTATTCCCCTTGGTAAACCTCCACACTTTGATGGAGAGGACTATGCTTTTTGGAGTGACAAAATGCGTAGTCACTTATTTTCTCTCCGTCCTAGTATATGGGAGAGAGTTGAAAATGGAATGCAATTTGATAGTACGGATAACCCTGTATTCATTAACGAACAAATTCATAAGAATGCACAAGCTACCACTATCTTGTTAGCATCATTGTGCAGGGATGAATACAACAAGGTGAGCGGCTTGGACAACGCCAAGAAAATATGGGACACCCTCAAGATCTCGCATGAGGGGAACGACACCACCATGATCACCAAAATGGAGTTGGTGGAAGGCGAGCTAGGAAGGTTTTCCATGATCAGGGGAGAGGAGCCAACTCAAACATACAACAGGCTCAAAACCCTGGTCAACAAGATCAGGAGCTATGGAAGCATGAGATGGACGGACCACGACGTCGTCCGACTTATGCTCAGGTCTTTCACTATTATTGACCCTCATCTTGTGAACCTAATCCGTGAGAATCCCAGGTACACAAAGATGACACCCGAGGAGATACTCGGAAAGTTTGTGAGCGGGCGTATGATGGTCAAGGAAGCAAGATATGTTGATGATGCATTGAATGACCCAATGCCCATCTATGAGCCCCAACCCATTGCACTCAAGGCAACAAGCAGCAGCAGGGAGGCACTACCTAACAAGGTGGCACAAGTTGAGGCTACCAGGCTAAATGAAGATGAAATGGCCCTCATCATCAAGCGCTTCAAGACGGTGCTAAAAGGACGCAAGGAGCATCCCAACAAGAGCAAAGCAAAGGGAAAGCGCTCCTGTTTTAAATGCGGTAAGACTGGTCATTTTATAGCAAATTGTCCCGATAATGCTAATGACCAGGAACAAGAAAAGAGCGGGAAGAGGGAGAAGAAGAAGGCCTACAAGAAGGCGAAGGCCAAGGCACACCTTAGCAAAGAATGGGATTCAGATTGCTCTTCTTCCGACTCTAATGACAAAGGACTCACCGCCTCGGCCTTCAAGAAGTAGTCTCTCTTCCCCAACGAGCGCCATACTTGCCTCATGGCAAAGGAGAAAAAGGTAAGCGTTCGAGATACCCCTAAGTATACTACTTCAAGTGATGATGATTCTAGTGATGATGAAGTAGATTACACAAGCTTATTCAAAGGTTTAGATAGAACTAAAGTAGATAAAATCAATGAATTGATTGATGCTTTAAATGAAAAGAATAGACTCTTAGAAAAGCAAGAGGATATTTTGTATGAAGAGCATGATAAGTTTGTTAGTGTACAAAAATCTCTTGCTTTAGAGATTAAAAGGAATGAAATGTTGTCTTCCGAATTATCTGCTTGTCATGAAACTGTGTCTAGCTTAAAGAGTATTAATGATGATTTAAATGCTAAGCTAGAAGTAGTTAATAAATCTAGTTCTTGTGTAGAGCATGTTGTCATTTGTAATAGGTGTAAGGATTTTGATGTTGATGCATGTGTTGAACACCTTACTTCTATTACAAAATTAAATAGTGAAGTGGCAAGTCTTAATGCCCAACTTAAGACTTGCAAAAATGACTTTGATAAGTTAAAATTTGCTAGGGATGCCTACACCGTTGGTAGACATCCCTCAATTAAGGATGGACTTGGCTTTCGGAAGGAAGCCAAGAACTTAACAAGTCAAAGGGCTCCCATTCCCAACAAGGAGAAAGGGAAGGCCCCTATGGCTAGTAGTAGTCAAAAGAATCATGCTTTCATGTACAATGATAGAAAATTTTCTAGAAATTCTCATTATAATAGGAGTTATAATGCTTTTGACTCACATGTCATGATTGCTTCAAGTTCTAATTTTAATGGTAGGCCTAGGAAAAATTTTGTGTCTCATGCTCCTAGGAAAGTGTGTAATAAACCTACCACTGTCTTTCATGCTTGCAACACTACGTTTGTTCTTTCATGTAAAAATGAAAAGTTGTTGCTAGAAAGTTGGGGTCCAAATGCAAGGGAGACAAGACTTGTATTTGGGTCCCAAAGGCTATTGTAACTAACCTTGTAGGACCCAACAGGAGTTGGGTACCTAAAACCCAAGCCTAATTTGCCTTGCAGGTTTATGCATCCGGGGGCTCAAGCTGGATTATCGACAGCGGATGCACAAACCACATGACAGGGGAGAAGAAGATGTTCACCTCCTACGTCAAGAACAAAGATTCCCAAGATTCGATCATCTTTGGAGATGGGAATCAAGGCAAGGTTAAAGGACTAGGAAAGATATCTATTTCATCCGAGCATTCCATATCCAATGTGTTCTTAGTTGAATCGCTCGGATATAACTTATTGTCTGTTAGTCAACTATGTAATATGGGTTATAATTGTCTGTTTACCAATGTAGATGTTGATGTCTTTAGAAGGAGTGATGGTTCATTAGCTTTTAAGGGTGTACTAGACGGCAAACTCTACTTAGTTGATTTTTCGAAAGAGGAGGCCGATCTAGATGCATGCTTAATTGCTAAGACTAACATGGGCTGGCTGTGGCATCGCCGTCTAGCACATGTTGGGATGAAGAACCTTCATAAACTTCTAAAGAGAGAACATGTGTTAGGTCTAAGCAATGTATTTTTCGAAAAAGATAGACCTTGTGCAGCCTGTCAAGCAGGTAAACAGGTGGGAAGCGCTCATCACAGCAAGAATGTGATGACCACATCAAGACCTCTGGAGCTACTTCATATGGATCTCTTCGGACCCGTCGTTTACCTTAGCATCGGGGAAAGTAAGTATGGTCTTGTTATTGTTCATGATTTTTCCCACTTCACTTGGGTATTCTTTTTGAAGGATAAATCAGAAACCCAAGGGACCCTAAAGCGCTTTCTAAGGAGAGCTCAAAACGAATTTGAGCTCAAGGTGAAAAATATTAGAAGCGATAACGGGTCCAAGTTCAAGAACTTACAAGTGGAGGAGTACCTTTAGGAGGAAGGAATCAAGCACGAGTTCTCCGCTCCCTACACACCACAGCAAAACGGTGTGGTAGAGAGGAAGAACAGGACGCTTATCGACATGGCGAGGATGATACTTGGAGAATTTAAGACGCCCGAGCGGTTTTGGTCGGAAGCTGTGAACATAGCTTGCCACGCCATAAACCGGGTCTACCTTCATTGCCTCCTCAAGAAGACCTCGTATGAACTTCTAACCGGTAACAAACCCAACGTTTCATACTTTTGTGTATTTGGGAGTAAATGTTATATTCTAGTAAAGAAAGGTAGAAATTCCAAATTTGCTCCCAAAGCTGTAGAAGGGTTTTTGCTAGGTTATGACTCAAATACAAAGGCATATAGAGTCTTCAACAAATCATCGGGTTTGGTTGAAGTCTCTAGCGACGTTGTATTTGATGAAACTAATGGCTCTCCAAGAGAGCAAGTTGATCTTGATGATGTAGATGAAGATGATATTCCAACGGACGCAATTCACACCATGGCGATTGGAGATGTGCGACCACAAGAACACCAAGAGCAAGATCAACCCTCTTCCTCAACAATGGTGCACCCCCAACTCAAGATGATGAACAGGTTCCTCAAGAGGAGGCGTGTGATCAAGGGGGAGCACAAGAAAACCAAGTTATGGAGGAAGAAGCACCACGGGCCCCTCCAACTCAAGTCTGAGCGACGATTCAAAGGAATCATCCCGTCGACCAGATTCTGGGTGATATAAGCAAGGGAGTAACTACTCGCTCAAGACTAGCTAACTTTTGTGAGCATTACTCGTTTGTCTCTTCTATCGAGCCTTTCAGGGTAGAAGAGGCCTTGCTAGATCCGGACTGGGTGTTGGCCATGCAGGAAGAGCTCAACAACTTCAAGCGAAATGAAGTTTGGACCCTGGTGCCACGTCCCAAGCAAAACATTGTGGGAACCAAGTGGGTGTTCCGCAACATGCAAGACGAGCACGGGGTGGTGACACGAAACAAGGCTCGACTTATGGCAAAAGGTTATGCCCAAGTCGCAGGTTTGGATTTCGAGGAGACTTTTGCTCCTGTGGCTAGGCTAGAGTCTATTCGCATTCTATTAGCCTATGCCGCTCACCACTGTTTCAGGTTGTTCCAAATGGATGTGAAGAGCACTTTCCTCAATGGGCCAATCAAGGAGGAGGTGTACGTGGAGCAACCCCCTGGCTTTGAGGATGAACGGTACCCCGACCATGTGTGTAAGCTCTCTAAGGCGCTCTATGGACATAAGCAAGCCCCAAGAGCATGGTATGAATGCCTTAGACATTTCCTAATTGCTAATGCTTTCAAGGTTGGGAAATCCGATCCAACTCTTTTCACTAAGACTTGTGATGGTGACCTATTTGTGTGCCAAATTTATGTCAATGACATAATATTTCCTTCTACTAACCAAAAGTCTTGTGAGGAGTTTAGCAGGGTGATGACACAGAAATTTGAGATGTCGTTGATGGGCAAGTTGAACTACTTCCTTGGGTTCCAAGTGAAGCAACTCAAGGACGGCACCTTCATCTCACAATCGAAGTACACGCAAGACCTGCTCAAGCGGTTCGGGATGAAGGACGCCAAGCCTGTGAAGACACCAATGGGAACCGACGGACATGTCGACCTCAACAAAGGAGGTAAGCCCGTTGATCAAAAGGCATACCGGTCTATGATAGGTTCCTTGCTTTATTTATGTGCTAGTAGACCGAATATTATGCTTAGCGTATGCATGTGTGCTAGATATCAATCCGACCCAAGGGAATGTCTCCTTGTGGCTGTTAAGCGGATTCATAGATATTTAGTTGCTACGCCTTGCTTCGGGATCTGGTATCCAAAGGGGTCTACCTTTGACTTGATTGGATATTCAGACTCCGATTATGCCGGGTGCAAGGTTGATAGGAAGAGTACATCAGGGACGTGCCAATTCCTAGGAAGGTCCCTAGTGTCTTGGAGCTCAAAGAAACAAACTTCTGTTGCCCTATCCACCATTGAGGCCGAGTATGTTGCCGCAGGACAGTGTTGCGCGCAACTACTTTGGATGAGGCAAACCCTCTGGGACTTTGGCTACAATCTGAGCAAAGTCCCACTCCTATGTGACAATGAGAGTGCAATCTGCATGGCGGATAATCCTGTTGAACATAGCCGCACTAAGCACATAGACATCCGACATCACTTCTTGAGAGACCACCAGCAAAAGGGCGATATCGAGGTGTACCACATTAACACCGAAAACCAGCTAGCCGATATCTTCACCAAGCCTTTAGATGAGAAAAGGTTTTGCAGGTTGCGTAGTGAGCTAAATGTCTTAGATTCGCGTAACTTGGATTGATCTATAGCATACATGTGTTTTATGCCTTTGATCATGCATTTCAATCTATATTGTTCATTTGTGGTGCTCAAGTTGTACACATGATCCCCCGACCTCACAAGTCCATTTGCAAGTGATGCACTTATTTAGGGGGAGGCATGCTACAACTTGACACTTTGAGACTAACCTTTGTGTTTGAGTTCTTGATTTAGTCTCAAAAGTGAATTGAAAGGGAAAGGTGAACTTGGACCATGCAAAGACTTCCACTGCACTCCGGTATTAACTCCAAGTTCATATCTATGCTCTTATTGCCTTTTTGCTCGTAATTGACAATTTTGGTGAGGCAATGGGATTAAAGGGCCAAGAATGATCTTGTTTTGGTGCTTAATGCCAAAGGGGAGGCCAAAGCAAATGGATCAGCTACTACTTGTGAAATTTCGAAAAAGTAGAGTTAGAACTTTTTGATTTGTTAAAAACACTCTTATCGCAATATTTAGTCTCTTGTGGGGAGAATGTTTGATTATGGGAAAAAGGGGAGTTTTTGGCTCTTGATCAATTTTTCCATTGGACTATCTCTCTTTGTGCCTAAACAAGTGTGTTGGACTTAGAGATAGGAAAATGAATTTGATTTGCAAAAACAAACCAAGTGGTGGCAAAGAGTGATCCAAATATGCCAAATTTGAATCAAAAACAAGTTTGTTCTCAATTGCATCGATCTTGCACTTCTTTTGGTTGCTTTTTGATGTGTTGGCATAAATCACCAAAAAGGGGGAGATTGAAAGGGAAATGTGCCCTTGGGCAATTTCTAAAGTGTTTTGGTGATTAAGTGTGCAACACATTTTGAGTGAGTTGTTTTTGTGCCAAACAATCAAGAAGTGCAAATCATGTAACTAGGTACGTTTCTAGATTTAGTACATTGATTTGGGTACTAATGTATTGTGTCTAAGTGCTAGAAACAGAAGAAAAAGGATTGGAAAAGAGTTGGTTGTGTACAGCCAACTGCTGCTCGGTCTAGGTGCACCGGACTGTCCGGTGGTGCACCGGACAGTGTCCGGTGCGCCAGGACCAGTCTCGGTGAACAGGCCGCTCTCGGGACTCGACGGCGGCGTACTGCTATAAATCACCGGACTATCCGGTGGTGCACCGAACTGTTCGTTGAGTCATCCGCGGCGAAGTCGTCACTCTCGGGAAAAGTTCAACGGCGTACGGATAAAATTCACGGGACTGTCCGGTGGTGCACCGGACTGTTTGGTGATCCAACGGTCGACTGCGCCAACGGTCGGCCGCACAATCCGCGCGCGATGCGTGGGCGTGCCAACAGTCGGCAGGGGGCACTGGACAGTGTCCGGTGCGCCAACTGCCACGAATCTGCAATGGTCGGATGCGCCAGAAAAGGAAGGAGATCGCACACCGGACAGCTACAGGGACTGTCCGGTGGCGCACTGGACTGTCCGGTGCGCCACCCGACAGAAGGCAAGATTAGCCTTCCAAGAATGCCTCCAATGGCTCCTAGCTGCCTTGGGGCTATAAAAGGGACCCCTAGGCGCATGGAGGAGTCACCCAAGCATACTTTAAGCATCCTAAGTTTTCCACACTCCATCTCCGCGCACTTGATCGACTGTGTTAGTGATTTGAGCTCCGTTCTAGCTGTGTACTCGTTGTGCTTCATTTTGAGCTCAAGTCTTGGCTTGTGTGCGTGTGTATTGCTGTGGATTTGTGTGTGTTGCTCTCCCCTCCCTTACTTCCGTGCTTCTTTGTGATCATCAATTGTAAGGGCGAGAGGCTCCAAGTTGTGGAGATTCCTCGCAAACGGGAGAAAGTATAAGAAAGAAGAACACCATGGTATTCAAGTTGATCATTGGATCACTTGAAAGGGGTTGAGTGCAACCCTCGTCCATTGGGACGCCACAACATGGAAGTAGGCAAGTTTTGTACTTGGCCGAACCACGGGATAAACACTGTGTCTCTTGTGATTGTTTTTCTGTGATTACTTGTGTGTTCGCAAGAGCTCGCTACTTAGCCACACTAACACTTAACCAAGTTTTGTGGCTATTTAGTGTTGATTTTTACAGGATCACCTATTCACCCTCCTCTAGGTGCTCTCACCAATGAAGAAGCATATAGTACCAAAGGCCTTCTAGCATGCTTCGGTGGCTTCATCGATTTCAACCTTCAGCCTTCGAAGGCCGAAGCGGGACCATATGGGATGCATAATAACCTCCTTAACATCCTCTCTCTCTACTAAATTGTTCTTCACATAAAACCATTCCTCCATCCAATTTCCTAGCCATCTTTTCCTAAATGTTGGTATTGGGTAGCTTGAGTTGGGACGGGCGATAAATCCGTAACAACCGAAGTTGTTGTGATACTGTTCCTTTCTTGTAGCCTTCGTCTCATACATAAGTTCATGCATGCTGCAGAAGCATTTTGCGCTTGGCTCTATCCCTTGGCTCCTTACTGCCCAGACGAAGACTCCCATCCTCAATATGGCTTCGGGGGTCAGTTGATGAAGGAAAATTTGGAAGGTTTTCAACACTTCCACTACGAACCTGCTCAGTGGGAACCGAAGCCCAGCTTTAAAAAGCTTCAGAAAATCACAACTTCATTCTTCTCAGGCGCAGGAGTGGTATTGTTTTCCCCAGCCCTCACAATGGATATATCCTTAAATTACCTTCCCCTCATGCTCTCAAGGTGACTTTGCTTGATGGTCGACTTTGCAAAAATTGCATGGCTTGGCCTCCACGGCCGATCTTCGGAATCTTCACCCCCACTCTCTGCATCATAACTTTCACTGTCACCAGTATCCTCAGACAGGCCCTCCAATATTTCTTTTGTAATCTTCTCTGTATTTGATTTTGCCATTGATTCTAGAAACCTAGCTATATAAGGACTCATAGCCTTCTTCTGTTCAAAGAGCTTCTCCTCCTCGGTTAGCTTCGTCTCAGCAACAACTTTCTTGTCTTGAGACATTTTCTCTTTGAAAATAATGAAAACATGCTCTTCAAGACGAAGCATAGAGAACTCGAAAAACTAAGAAAGCGTTGGTGAGCAAGAGCTATAAAATTGAGCAAATAAAGCAAGCGGCACAAATAGCGTACCAAATGTGGTCAGGGAGAGTTCTTATTTATACGCTTGACGCGCCTCGAGTTGGAGGGTCCTATCTGTCATTGACTGTTGCTATTCTAGCTAAGGGAAGGTGTTTTTTCGGACCTTCGGCTTAAGGCCTTCGTCCAGGTCGCAGTCTGAATTCGTTATCTTAAACAAATTAATATCGCGAGGGGCTACTGTTGGGGGCCTTCGTCCTCCGAAGGTCCTCAAAAACATGGTTTAACAATGTTTTCCAAGTGTAATATGTGAACAGGTACCTTCGAATATAGATAAAAGTCGTACACAATGTAAGAAGCATGGTCAAGACGAAGGATGATGCTGATCCGAAGCTACGGGCGGAGTAGCTTCGGCTCAACAGCGGAAAAAGGAACCGACTTAAAGGGGAAAAGGCTATCTAGTCCTCGTTTAGTTGTCCATAATTCAGTAGTAAATATGAAGGACATAAATGTAATTTTACACAGGCTGCGCCTTGTGCCTATAAATAGATGAACAGTACTCCCGTACTGTTCACGCTGACTTGTATTCACTCGTGCGTCACGCTTGGACTTTTTCCTTCTGTCAAGCCGAAGGTATAAATGTAATTCAATATTGTTCATGTTCATTTATGATGATATAATTAAAAGATATTAATGATGTCATATGATTATTTATGTTATCCCTCATGTCTCATATTCTTCTCCTTTCACTAATACATACTGTGATGATGAAGGTACGTCCTTCATGACCTTCGTCTGAAGATCATTATATCCTAAGGGAGATAATGCTTCGAAGGACGAAGGGCATTAACCATTAACCTTTTTGTGTTGCCTTGTTCTTAATTCATAGCATTTGAGAAAAAGTCCCCAACACAAATCATCGATTCATTCATATTAGCATTCCTTAAAGTTTATAAGAGTATTAACAAAATCTGCATTACATTGATACCTTCAGCTTGATCGAAGGTGACGACGCGGGAACAGTTACAATTCAGCGTGAACAGTACGGTGCTACTATTCATCTATTTATAGGCACGGGACGCAGCCTGGGTAAAATTACATTTATGACCTTCAACATTTACTTATAATCATGACTTAAATCACTAGGGACTATCTGGTCTTTTCATCCTATGCTTGGTTTAAGCCGAAGGTAGCGGCAGCTTCGGCTCTTGCCATCATTGCTCCCAGACGAGACCTTCGTCTTGAGGATCTTCGACAGAGAAAAAAGGAAATCCTCAGTATCATTTTGCCGATGGTTCATGTCTTGAGAACCTTCAGCGGAGAAGACCCCCAACAGTAGCCCCTTCGCGGTGCTAGATCGTTTTTCCATAACAAGCTCGATCCGCGAATAATACAAAGGCTTTGGAAAGCCAAAGGTCTGAAAAACACCTTCCCTGAGCTTGTTATAAAAAACGAATAAAATATTCCCAGCACTTGCCGGTCTACCGATCAGTCAGTATGCGCATTTTGGCGGTTCGCCTTCTTCTCCTGCAGGGCTATATAAACAAACAGGTTGGTGAGAAGTTACCACAGCATTCATTGCTATTGCACCGTTGTGCTATTGGAAATTTTCACCGAAGCCGAAGCTCTCTGCATTGTGCTTTCGAACCAGCGTTTCATCGCTTAAGAACAACTTCATTTGAAAAAGGCTAAACAACAAAATGGCTAGAGTAATATCAATGGCAAGGGTATCCCGCGAGGGAGATGAAATTGAAGCGACTAAGACAGCACCCATCTCAGAAATGATGAGGCGGTCGAGGCTGATTGTGCAGGAAGGAGCTATTGCCGAAGGTAGCTCTAATGCCGAAGTTGAACAAGCTATGGCCAAAGTTGAGAGTGATAACAAAAGTGAAGAGGATGATAGCATTATGTGCCCAACTAAACCTAGCCATGTTGAATTTGGATAATCCACAGTAAAGGCAGAGGATCTAGTTTTAATGAAGAAACTAGGATACTTTGGGGAGAATGATGATGAACTGGTGCATTTCGCTAGAGAGGAGACGATTCCAGAGCCGAAAAAGGATGAAGTCGTAGTCTACAAAAGATTCTTTAGCGCTGGACTTTGGTTCCCCCTTTATGAGATGATAGGTGAGTTTTTGAAGAAGTTTGAGATCTTCCTCCATCAGCTGACCCCGAACGCCATTGTCAGACTCAGCGTTTACATCTAGGCTCTTCGAAGCCAAGGAAAGAGTGCTAATGCCGAAGGGTTATGCCGGGTACATGAGCTTCATTACTAGACAAAGGTAAGGGCTGATGGCTTGTACAAAAACTTCGGATGCTACAACTTCGCATACCGAAAGGATACAAAGGCCCCCGTGATAGGCTACCGCACCAAGTGGCCAACTGGTTGGACGAGTGAATGGTTTTACGATAAGGCAGATGAGAAGAAAATGGAAAAACTTGTGAGCATGGTGATGAGTCCAGTGAGGTTAAACTTCGGCATGACTCGGCCCCTGTGCAATATGCAATTGGGGTCTCCCTGCCAGCTAGCTGAGGTGGAGTTCAGGGTTGTTGCTGAGCATATCAGCAGTAGAGATTTAGTACAAGAATATCTACCGAACTAGGCATCCCGACTTCTGGCGATTAGGGAATACCGAAGAAGGATAAGGGAAAGAAGTATGAGCTTGTGCTTCTGCCCTACCGCTTCAAGTTTTAGAAAGGGTTTAAAGAACCATGCAACGAATGGTTAGAATTAATAGAAACCATGTGCAATGAAATTCTTGGAAATTATACGAAAAAAGAAGATCTGTTAATGACTATTGCCTTCGACACCCGCCCAAAGGGAAGGCTAAACCGTGTGACGGATGCTCTGAACTTTGATTATCCTGATTACGAAAGACTTGATGAAAGGGCTGGAAGAGTCAAGAGGAAGAGAATTGTTAGCATTCTGAATAGGCAGGCTATCCAATCAGTTAAAGAGGACCAAAAGGCTTTGAAAACGCATAAAATTGTATCAGAGCAAAAGGAATCAGCTCCCAAGAAGGGGAAGGTTGTTAAGATATCCTCTGAGGAAACAAAGGTACAAGAAGTGCCGAAGCAGATTATGAGCCCTTCTTCATCTTCTGCTGCTGAGGTCTCGGAGATTTTGAAGTTAATGACTGAACCTTTCCCATTTGCATTGCTAATTCCTCTAAGGTTGGATCTCACTAGCCTCTTGCAGTCGAAGGAAGTCTCTTCGGCTGCTAAGGGGAAAACGGGGGCGGGGGGGGGGGGGGAGGGGGCAAAAGAAGCGACATATGATGAATATAATGGAAGCTATTGAACAGACCTCGCCCTCAGCCTTGATAGACAAAGCTACTATATCCGTTGATGCCGAAGCTACTGCCGCAGCCAAAGCCGAAAATCTCACAACCACCCTGTCGGAAATCGACAGACTTATATTAGACGTGGTTGCAGAGAAAGAGGTAGCCACAATGGCTTCTGATAAGGGGATGAAAATTGAAGAAACCTCTTCAGAAAGTATGAATTTCGACCTACGACACCTGGGCGGCCAACAGCTCACCAAAGAGGACATATCAGAGCTAAATGAATTTGCCATCTCCTGCGGCTACCAGCCTGGATCAATGCTCTTCGGCGGGATTGATGAAGAAATTGTGGGATGCATTCGCGACCGTGCCGGAGCTAAAATTATAAGCACTCTGTCTAAAAGCATTGGATTCCTGAAGCTTGAAAAAGATATTAGCTTCTATAGACATCATCATATCATTGGTAGCTTATTTTATTCGAACTTCAAAGTAAGACTCCTTTTGCAAGTTGTCGATGGTACCTTCGTGTTGATTTAAGTACTCTCACTTTAGTTCATTTTTTAGAGTTTATTGGTAAGCAAAGCCTTGAAAATGCAACAAGATGATGAAGATAGAAAAAATGAAATTGTCATCAAGGGCTTTGAAGATAAAATCAGAAAACTTAAAGATTCCTTGAAAGAAAACGATAGCCTGCTGCATTCAACGGAAGGATCTCTTGCCGAAGCTCGGGCTCAGAACAAGAAATTAAGCACAGAATTGGAAAAGACTTAGATACTTTGGGAAGAGAACTCTAGCTGGTTCTGCCTCAAAACCGAAGCTTTAAACACGACAATCAAGGTTGAAGCTAAGAGGAACCTGAAGCTGAGTGAAGCACTCAAAACTCTTCAAAATAAATGTTTCAACTTTGCAACCCAATGTAGTGTTGGGCTAAGAAGTATATTCAATTCAGTTGGAGCTGCATCTGAAGAAGCTAGTCTTTCCACCGAAGATGTCCCTGGAGCACTTGAATGCATTGAGAAAGAAGTTGACGTCCTTGATGAAGTCAACTGGCCACATTGACTTCTGTGTGCTTGTAGCTTCTCGTGGTACGGCTGCTGCTTTCATAAAAACCGGGTGCGACCATGCAATGGCTGTTAATAGGCCAAACTTCAGCCTGTCTCCAACTAATCTTGTTGACATTCCGGCCGAAGCCCGAAGCATAGGTAACAGGTTTATTACCTAGATCTGGCAAAGGGCGGTCGAGAACTGGCTAGAGACGAAGCTCGAAATTTGCTTAACTAGGTATAAAAAATCTTTTTACCTTCGTGCCTTTATTTTATATTTTATCTTACCACATTTCTTAGTACTTGCCTTTGTCGTCCTTCAGGATTATGGTACCAAAAGCTAGCAGGCTGAAGCTATATCTAAAGCATTAGAGGGAACTTCGGGAGCTTCGTTTGCTAGTATCTGTAGAAATACTTTTTGGAAACTCTTTGTGGAAAGAGATGTATTATTTGACAAAGAATTGTGATTGACTATGAACAAATAGTTGTAACTATTTGTAAATGCTTTGTAATGCTATTTTACCTTTCCTTCATGCATTATCTGCTTTGTTGTGGACGAAACCAATGCTCGTAGTTTTTTGAGCTGAAGGCGAAAAACACCTTCCCTTCTTTTCGTTCGCATCGAAGCACCCTCGGACCAATACCAAAGAATTGTCCTTTCATATGTAATGAAGCATCTTTGCTCATAACGAAGCATTTTTTTGTTGAAGGTAGGAACCTTCTCTTCTTCTTCTTCGTTAGTGCCTTATGCTATATGTCATGATGCGATGAAGCTACAGATGTCCAATGTATGTTCACATGAAAGCAGAAGATGATGTAATGAAGTATGCAAATGTATGCCGAAGATAAAAAATTGCGCAAATACACATCCAGAATCTGCATCCCCTTAGGAACGACTTTGGAGTCTCTTCACCTCTTACTTAGGTAGTATTTCAGCTCTGCATTCCCTTAGGAACGACTTTGGAGCTAAGCTCTGCATCCCCTTAGGAATGACTTTGGAGCTTCTTCACCTATCACTTTGGTGGCATTTAAGCTCTGCATCCCCTTAGGGACGACTTTGGAGCTTCTTTACCTTTCACTTAGGTGGCATTCTAGCTCTGCATCCCCTTGGGGTCAACTTTGGAGCTTCTTCATACCTTTTTACACTCGATGGTGTAATCCCAGATCTTTGCATTTTACGTGTGGGGGAATTTGGCCCTTGTATTGCTCAGGACTGAATTGAAAAAAATAAAAATTACAACCTATGGCCCCATTAAATACCTTTCTCCCCTCTTGAAAGGAAAAGGGTGCCATAAGAAAAAAGTAAGAAAATTACAAAATTTACACATAATATATCTGAAGCTCATCTTCATTCCAAGATCTTAGAATGTCGTTGTCGTCCATGTCTCTCAACCTGTATGACCCAGGCCTTGACGAAGTTACCACCAAGAAAGGACCTTCCCATTTGAGCTGAAGTTTTCCCATTGTATCCTCTCCGAAGTACCAAGTGTCCTGGCTTGATATTCTTTAGTCTTACCTTCCGATCACGCCATTTGAATGTTTTTGCTTGATACTTATTGATGTGATCTATTGCCTGAAGTCTGGTCCCTTCTATGGTGACTTTTGTTATTTTACAATCCTCCTCGTCTTCTGCCGAAGCTACGGTCCTTATTGAACCCGCTCTTGGTTCTTCTGATGTTATTGCTTCATCACCGAATAAAAGCTTGAATGGGGTAAATCCTGTTGACCTTGAGACAACAGTGTTGTGGTTCCATACCACTTTTATTAATTCATCTGGCCACTTTCCTTTTGGCTGATTGAAGATTGACTTCATTATTCCTGTTATTATTATTCCATTAGCTCATTCTACCAGTCCATTTGATTATGGATGTCTCACCGATGCAAAATGTATTTTTGTACCGATTTGGTCACAAAAAGCTTTGAATGTTTTGGCATCAAATTGAGTTCCGTTATCAACTGTAATGGCCTTCAGCACACCGAAGCAATAAACAATATTCTGCCAGAAAAACTTCTGGACCGTGGCCAAAGTGATTGTAGCAGAGGTTTAGCTTTAATCCGCTTTGAAAAGTATTCCACCGATGCCACAACATATTTTAAATTTTCCTGCGCTGGTGGAAGTGGGTCTAGATTTTGGGTCTAATAAATCTAGACCCCACCTTTGCAATGGCCAAGTGGGCTGGATTAGCTGGGTTAAAGACGAAGGTTGTTTTTGGTCTCTAGCACACTTCTGGGAGTTTTCACATTTTTGGACTAACTCCGCTACATCCGAAGCTGCCTTCGGCCAATAAAATCTTTGTCTGAAAACTTTTCCATGTAAAGGCCTAGACCCGATATGAGCTCCGCATAGCCCTGCATGTATTTCCTTCATTAGCTCTTGACCTTCAACTCTAGACAAACATTACAGCAATAGAGAGCAAACTCCTTGTTTATACAATTCCCCTTCTATGATCATGTAAGGCCTTGTCCTAGCTTCCATTCTTTTGATATATGCTTCATCGTCCGAAGGATAGTTGCCTTGTAGGTAGGATACAATCTCTGTCCTCCAATCTTCACTGTGCACTAGTGAGATTAAAAGCATGGCTTGCTCCATGAGCTCGATTGGAGGTGCTTTTATTGTTTCAAAAAATACTTGCAAAGGTAATGGGAGCCCCTGTGCCGCTGACTTGGCTAATAGGTCTGCATGTTCCTTTTCTCCTCTTGGGATATTCCTTACAGAGAAGCCTTCAAAAGAGGCTTCCATTCTTCGACTATATCGAGATATTTCTCAAGCATCAGATCTCTTGCTTTGCTGCTTTTGTCGATGTGGCATGTGATAACATGTGAATCAGATTTGAGGGTTGCCCTTCTTATTCCCATTGCCTTGAATTTTTGAAACCCCAGGAGAAGGGATTCATATTTTGCAATGTTATTTGTGCAGTTAAACTCCAGTCTGGCTGTGTAGTAGGTTCTAATCTTAGATGGTGAAATTAGAATGGCAGATGCACCTGCGCCGAAGGTTCCCCATGACCCATCACAGAATATTGTCCAAGCCTCGTTATCTTTTGTTCTTTCCTTGTCCTGAGCCCCTGGCATCCAATCAGCAATAAAGTCTGCTAACGCCTGCGATTGGATTGAAGACCTATGGACATAATCTATAGTGAATTCATTTAGCTCTGCAGCCCATTTCTCTTTCCGTGGCTTCTCTATTCCTTATTATGTCCTTGAGAGGCTGAGAAGAAGGTACTATAATATGATATGATTGGAAATAATGCCGAAGCTTTCTAGAGGCCATAATTACAGCATATAGTACCTTCTCCCACTCTGTGTAATTTCTCATTGACGGACTAAGTACTTCACAGATGAAGTACACTGGCACTTGATTCTTCGCTTGGCCATCTTTCTTTTCTTGCACCAACGCTGCACTAACTGCAGCGTGAGAAACAACTACGTACATCAGCAATGGGGCTCCTGACGAAGGTGGGGTTAATGTTGTTAGTTCTATTAGATATTGCTTCAGCTCTTTGAAAGCCTTTTGCTGAGTTGGTCCCCATTGGAAGACTTCGGCTGACTTTAATACTTAATAGAATGGCAAGTTCCTTTCTGCCGATCTCGAAATAAATCTGTTTAATGATGCCAACCTTCCCGTCAATCTTTGGGCGCCTTTTCTTGACTTCGGTGGTTTCATCCAAAGTATAGCTTTTATCTTGTTTGGGTTAGCCTTAATTCCTTTTGTTGACATGAGACACCCAAGAAATTTTCCCTTCTTCACTCCAAAAACACATTTCTCTGGGTTGAGCTTGAGGCCTGCCTTTCTAAAATTGGCAAATGTTTCTTGTAGATCAGCGATGTGATTTTCTTGCTTGGTACTATTCACTATGATATCATCGACATATGTTAGAACATTCCTGCCAATCTGAGAGTGTTGTTCACTTGTTCTCAAATGCTATAAATCAAGAACAAGCAACACAATTGTTAGTGGTTAAAGGCCTTCATCCTTCGAAACATTATTTCCTCTCAGATATAATGATCTTCAGGCGAAGGTCATGAAGGTCATGAAGGTCACACCTTCATCATTTTATCATGCAAACATGAATATAAACAAGAAAGTAAAGGAATACAGAGGAATACAAAGGAATAGAGGTAATCATTGCTATATATCAATAATCCATTTATAATTATCTTCATCAAATATGAATAAGCATTAACAATGTTCATATTACAATGATACCTTTGGCTTGCCAAAAGGTGGGAGAATGGGAATGACGCGAGAGTGATTACTATCCAGCGTGAACAGTACGGTGTTATTGTTCATCTATTTATAGGCACGGGACGCAGCCCAGATAAAAGTTCATTTATATCCCTGGTAACTACCTATAATCCTAACATGAATTATTGAGGACTATATGGTCTTTAGCCCCTTTTAATCATCATCACACTTTGAGCTTCGTCAACATGTTAGGCCAAAGGTCCTTGGCTTTTAGCTTCGTCGCCCACTCTTTGCCTCCCGTCATAAAAGAAGTCCTTCATCCCAAAGCCGAAACTTCCTGTAATTATTCATAATCATGCTGAAAACATACGGTTAGACACATTTTTGAGGACCTTCAGGAAGGCCCCCAATAGTAGCCCCTAGTAGTATTAATTTGTTTACTTGTAACAAATTTAGACTGCGACGTGGACAAAGGCCTTTAGCCGAAGGTTCGAAAAACACCTTCCCTTCGCTAGAATAGCGAACGACACTGACATGCTGGACCCACCAAGCCATCGGGCGCTATGCATATAAATATGAGCTCGTATTGAAAGCGTTTCTTGTGCTATTTCAGTTGCTTGCACTGTGCTCTCCATTTTAAACTCTCTTGTTTTGTCACGAGTTTGAGCTTCGGCATTTCAACAAGTTTTGATTTGATGGCTGGTGAGAAGAAGATTGTTGACCCGACGCTGTCTATGTTTTACGGAGCTATGGAGAGGACCAATGCAGAAAAGATTGCGCACCAGACATTACCTAGGATATCTGAGGGTTCCAGTGACAGTGAAAACTTAGATGCAGAAAGTGAGAATGAGGGTGCCGAAGATCGGCCCTGGAGGCCAAGTCATGTTGTCTTCGGAAAGTCGATAATCAAACAAGGATAGATTGATGCCATGAGGGGAAGGTATTTTCGTGACTTTCTATTGTGCGGGCTTTAGAGGAGAGTAATGTCGCTCTGCTTGAAGCTGACGAGGTGGTTGTCTATAGAAGCTTCATGAAAGCGGGGCTTCGATTTCCTTTAAATAGTATGCTGGTTGAAGTGTTGAGAACCTTCGAAGTCTACCTTCATCAACTTACCCTTGAAGCCATCATCAGGATAGGGGTTTATATTTGGGCCATGAGGAGCCAAGGAGTAGAACCAAGTGCAAAATGCTTCTGCAACATGCATGAATTGTTTTATGAGACGAAGGCCACTAGGAAAGAGAAATATCATAATAACTTTGGTTGCTATGGCTTCGTAACCCGTTCTGAAGTAAGCAATCCAGTGCCAATGTTTCGCAAGAGATGGCCAGGGGCCTAGATGCAAGAATGGTTTTATGTGAAGAATTATTTGGTTGAAAGGGAAGACATCAAAGGGATTATCCAGCGTCCCATATGGTCTCACTTCGGCATTAGGAGACCATCTCTTGGCCTTGGAAATGACGTACAAGCATGCCAAGCTGCTTTTAACATGGTATGCACCTACATAGGCACCAGAGACTTAGTCCAGGAGCATATTTCCTACAGAGTGTGGCTGCTCGGGAGTGGGTGGGAGATGCCGAAAGAGGCTGCTGCTGGTTCTAGCAAAGGTGGCCTAGTCTATTTGAAGTATACATTCAAATATAGAAGCCAATTTGATGAGCCAAATGACGACTGGCTAGACACCAACGAAGCCACCAGTGATGAATTACTTGGTGCCTATTCAAGGGCCAAAGATGACGCTATGACTTCAGCCTTCGGAGGCCGAGGCAAGAAAAGGCTAAATAGGGTTTTTGATGATATTGGTTTTGTATACCTAGACTACTGCTACCCTCTGCGAAAGCAAGGGAATAAAAGAAGAGTCGCCGCTTCGGCGATCTCTAACAGGCCGAAGCCAAAAAAGGTTAAAATTTTGACACATTGCCCCAAACGCGATAAAACAGCGGAAGAGCCGAGGCCTGCTGAAAGGTCTTATGCTCCTGAGTCAAGTCACCCCGCTCCCGTCGAAGCTAGGATGGAGTCAGCCGAAGAGCCAAAATCGAAGATACCAGTGGAGCAGCCAAAAGCCTTGAGTTCATTGCAAGAAATAGAATTGTCGAAGGTACAAAAGATTGCTTCAGTAACTCCTAAGAGAAGAAGAATGGCCAGTGTATTGGACGCTGTTATAGAATCCACAAAGGCGTTAACTCCTACCTCTGCCGAAGCACCTAGCGTGGAAGGCAAAAATACGAAGGAATCTACCGAAGTTGGCATAACACAGGTTGCAGCTGAGGCTAGGCCCTCGGTTCCCGCCAAAGCAAGACCTTCGGAGATTGTTGGAAAGGGTGCTGAAATAAGACCTTCGGATGCCGCGAAGGCTCTGTTACTGTTATAAAAAGAGAGGGCTACCAAAGAATCTGAGTCCCCTGCCCCTATAACATCTACTGAGGAATTGGAATTTATAGTTCATCATGCTTCACAGAAAAACTATCAAAAGAGCAAATTGCCGAAGGGCAACATTACACTAGGGATCTGCAATACCCTCGAGGGTTCTTGGTGTATGGCGGGGATGATGAAGATGACATCCTTTATTGTCTGCCTGACAACAAAGAAATTCATGTCTGTCAAGAGATGGCAGACAATATAGGATACCCGAAGCTTGAGTTAGGTTTGTCTGCAATGACGAAGGACCAACTCGCGGATAGCCTTGCCTATAACAGCCTGAAGGTGGGAACACTTTAACTTATTAGAAAGCAGAGTATTTTTGTAGTTTATTTCCTTATTAGTATGTGCTCATCCTTTATTTTTGTATTGTTTAATTCTGAGCATGGCATTAAGGGCCCAGAAAAAAGCCAAAGATGAAAGCTTCCAGCTAGCGCTTAGAAATCTTCAATCAGAGGTTATTACACTAAGGAATGAAGCTCTTGAAAAAGACAAAATACTGCTTTCCTTAGTGGATAGACTGAAAACCAGCGAAGCTCAGTTAAAAGCACAAGCCAAAGCTCACGAAGCCGAGGTTGAAGGTTTAAAAAAGAAACTTGCTGAAATGAATGAAGATTTCGATGTTGCGAAGGCGAAAAAAGAAATAAGTGAAATGGAAATAGCAAGGATGCAGAAAAATATTGAAGAACTTCGGGATTCCAGAGAAAAATGCTACGAAGTATCCATGGATTGTGCGAGGAAACTAAAAGATAGTTTTGCAAAGGTTGGTGCATTCTAATCAGAGCAAAAATTTATCCGAGGCGATCCCGAAGGAGTTATTCAATGGATCCGCAAGGAAGTCAAAGCTTTTGAAGAAATTCTCAGCGATTGTGGGGATTTTTGTGCCTTCGCCGGTGCTCGAGGGGTTGCAGCAGTTTTAGAGAAAACTAACTGTGAACATGTTAAGTCTGCAGCCCAAGCAGAAGCCATTTTCTCTGTAGATGTTATGAAAGAACCTTCAACTGAAGCTACTTTGATTGGTGATAAGTTCTATTCCGATATTTAGATGAAGGGCGGTTGTGAGATGGCTGATCAAGCTATAAAGAAGAGTGAGAAAGAATCGCACGATGCCCGAGTGGAGGCGAAGGAGGCTGAAGAAGCTGCTGAACGCACATTAATTATAGGTATATTTTAAAAACTTTTTTCTCATTGTTTATTTATAGCTTCGAAAATTTATCATTATGCTCTTTATTACATCTGGCCTTTCGCCACCCCCGGAGCCATACAACCCTGAGGCAGATTCAATCATGAAAGAGGCTTTAGATGTGATGAAAGTTGCTAACGAAGTTGTTGACGAAGTCATCGACAAGCTCTTACATGAAGCCGTCGAAAGAATACTAAAGGAAGACTAGATTCTTGTATACTAGGAATTATAATATTTGTGTATGAGGCAAACATCAAATATTTATCTATATATTAATGTAATTTGTTTCTTTATGATGTATGAAATTTGTGTACATACCATTTTTGAGCCTTTGGCGAAAAAACACATTCCCTTCTTTTCATGCTTCGCAGAGAAAAAACTACCCCCTCTATTGGTTGGATACCTCATATTTTGCCACGGTATTGTATAATAACATTGCTAACGAAGATTTCCCTGTTGTGTAAAATTATGTCTGCCGAAGGTATACTTTGTGTTTCAGCACATTGTTTTATAATCCATCGAATATTTCCAGAGGAGCATTTTTCCCTTTGCACAATTTTCTTGCTTTTGCGATATGATGTATGATGTAATGCTATGCGAAATGATGTGATGAAATGATGCAATATGATGTTTATGCCGAAGATAAGCACCCATACGAAAACACATCCAGACTCTGCATTTCCTTAGGAACGACTTTGGAGTCTCTTCACCTTTTACTTAGGTGTTATTTTAGCTCTGCATCCCCTTAGGAACGACCTTGGAGCTTCTTCACCTCTGATTTAGGTGGTATTTAAGCTCTGCATCCCCTTAAGAATGACTTTGGAGCTTCTTCACCTTTAATTTAGGTGATATTTCGGCTCTTCATTCCCTTAGGAACGACTTTTGAGCTTCGAAACTTACTCTGCGCTCCCTTAGGAACGACTTTGCAACTTCGGAACTTACTCTACGCTCCCTTAGGAACGACTTTGTAGCTTCAAAACTTAATTCTGTCACACTCGATGATGTAACGACAATATTATTAAATCAAGTTGAAAATTTATCCCTCTTGTATTGTTTTTCTTTCAAGAAAATGTAAAAGGCAGAAAGAGTTAAGATACATCAAATCATCATATTCATTGGCCGAGGCACTATATTCCTTTTAGTAAATATGCTTCGACTCAGGCACAGTTCTGTTGAGTGTGCGAGCTTCGGACTCCTCCTGAAGGTCGCGTAGTTGCTGAATATGATTGTGCCCTTCTAGCTATTGATTGTGGATTAGTGGTGGTGGCAACTGGGGCTAGGAAGCTGGGGAATGGCTTGCCAAAGCAACAGAAGTCGTAGGTTGTTGATTGCCTACGTATTCTGGGATGTATGGGGAATAACACGAAGCAGTGTGGTGGACTTGCTTTGGCTGACTTTACCGCAACTCAGCTTCGGCAATTTCCTTTTGCTTCTGAATTGTGACATGGCATGTTCTTGTTGTGTGGCCCTTGTCCTCGCCACAAAAAAAACAGTACAACTTTCTGGGTTGATTGCCAAACCTTCCTCCACTAAAACTTCTTCCTCCTCTGCCCCTCAGAGCCAGTGGTCTGAAAGAACTCTGCTGCATGCTCGAAGACTGAGAATTGGGGTGGCTAGCTGAACATTGCTAGCCCTTTCATCATTGGCATTGGAGTTATGAATTGACCGGCATCGGCCCGGATGTACTCATCCATCTTCTGAAGGAACTTCTCCAGGGTTTGTGGAGGCTTCCTAGCAAAATATTGAGTTGTAGGTCCTGGCCAAAGTCCCTTGACCATGGCCTCAATGACAATTTCATTGGGCATTGTGGGCGCTTGTGCTCTTAAGCGCAAAAACCTTCGGACATACGTCTGGAGGTATTCCTCATGGTCTTGCGTGCACTGAAACAAGGCCTAAGCAGTAATTGGCTTTGTTTGAAAACCTTGTAAACTGGTGACCATCATATCCTTAAGCTTTTGCCATGATGTAATTGTTCCCAACCACAGAGAGGAGTACCATGTTTGGGCCACACTTCGTACTGCCATGACGAAGGACTTTGCCATGACGGCGACATTACCCCCATATGAGGATATTGTTGCCTCGTAACTCATCAAGAATTGCTTTGGATCCGAGTGCCCATCATACATGGGCAACTGGGGTGGCTTGTTGGATTGTGGCCATGGGATAGCCTGCAATTCTGCTGCTAGAGGAGAAGCATCATCAAAAGTAAAGTTACCATGATGAAAGTCATCGTACCATTCATCTTCATTGAATGAGCTCTCCTGACGAAGCTCCCTGTGCTGAGGCCTTTGGTCCTAGTCATCTTGAGTACGATGACGCATTTCTTCAGCGGCTTCGTCAGTCTTCCTCTAAAGGTTAGCCAGCCGGGCCATCTTCTCCTTTTTCCTTTGCACTTGCTAATGGATGGCATCTAGGTCCCTGATTTCATGATCAATTTGCTCTTCCTGAAGAGTTGGGCTAGTGGCCTTCCTCTTTTGGTTCCTAGCCTCTCGCAGAGAGAGGGCATCATGATTTGTGTCCAGTGGTTGTAGAGCAGCCCCTGGCACCGTTGCCTTCTTCGGCCGCATGTTGAAGATGGGTGTTCTTCCAAAGGTTGTGGAAGTGAGTTCACCGGAGGTGGGCGCCAATGTTGTTCACTTGTTCTCAAATGCTATAAATCAAGAACAAGGCAACACAATTGTTAGTGGTTAAAGGCCTTCATCTTTTGAAGCATTATTTCCTCTCGGATATAATGATCTTTAGACGAAGGTCATGAAGGTCATGAAGGTCACACCTTCATCATTTTATCATGCGAACATGAATATAAATAAGAAAGTAAAGGAATACAGAGGAATACAAAGGAATAGAGGCAATAATTTCTATATATCAATAATCCATTTATCATTATGTTCATCAAATATGAATAAGCATTAACAATGTTCATATTACAATGATACCTTCGCTTGCTAAAAGGTGGGAGAACGGGAATGACGCGAGAGTGATTACCATCCAGCGTGAACAGTACGGTGTTACTGTTCATCTATTTATAGGCACGAGACGCAGCCCGAATAAAAGTACATTTATATCCCTAGTAACTGCCTATAATCCTAACACGAATTATTGAGGACTATAAGGTCTTTAGCCCCTTTCAGTCATCATCACACTTTGAGCTTCGTCAACATGTTAAGCCGAAGGTCCTTGGCTTTTAGCTTCATCACCCACTCTTTGCCTCCCATCATAAAAGAGGTTCTTCATCCCAAAGCCGAAACTTCCTATAATTATTCATAATCATGCTGATAACATATAGTTAGACACATTTTTGAGGACCTTCGGAAGAGGAAGGCCCCCAACAGAGAGCAAAGGACTTTAGCAGTCATCCTGCTGAAACTTCCTGTTGGGGGTCTTCTTCTCCACCGAAAGTCCTCAAGACAAAAACACCTTCAGCAAAATAATACAAAGGCCCACCGAAGCTATCATCAACCTCAGCTCAGCCTCTCAAGACGAAGACCTTGCGTACAAGCAACGTTGCAGAATGTCAAAGCTCAATAGCTTCGGCTCGGACTAAGCAAAGAAGGAAAAGACTAGATAGACCTTATTAGTTTTAGTTGCTTGTAAATAAATGTTCAAGGGTATGGATGTAATTTCACCTAGGCTGCATCTCGTGCCTATAAATAGATGAACTGTAACACCATACTATTCACGCGAAATTGTAATCACTCTCTCGTGACTTCTCCTTCGAGCAAGTCGAAGGTACCAATGTAATATTAACTTTGTTAATATTTCCATATGTTTTGTGAAATGAAAATATATGCAGGAA
This sequence comes from Zea luxurians, assembly GCA_029449295.1. Taxonomy (NCBI): domain Eukaryota; kingdom Viridiplantae; phylum Streptophyta; class Magnoliopsida; order Poales; family Poaceae; genus Zea; species Zea luxurians. Next base: position 65,915,158 of record JAOPSE010000001.1, on the reverse strand, counting down.
CTGATGAAATGCAGCAATTATTTTTCATCCATCTATATTTTTATTCACATGTTGACCTGATGAAGGTATGTCCTTCTTGACCTTCGTCTGATGAGCATTTCACCCTTGTAGAGATAATGCTTCGGAAGATGAAGGTCCATTATAATTAACAATTGTGTTGTCTTGTTCTTAATTCATAGCATTTGAGAATAAGTGAACAACATTGGCGCCCGCCTCCGGTCAACTCACTTCCACGACTGCAACAATGGCTTCGCAAGACAACCAAGCTGTTGCACCTTCGGCTATGAAGCTGGTGCTCCCAATCACGGGCGGTTCAAGTTCTAAACCAGCTAATAAGAAGGAGAAGAAGGAAGCACAGAGAAGGGTACAACATGTTGGAGTGCAAGGACCCTTCATCAAGTCCAAATGGTCCCATGTACCAATCACCTTCTCCTAGGAAGACCTTCAGCTTAAGGATTATCCTCACAATGATGCAATGGTTATATCTTGTGTCATCAAGGGGTTCCTGGTCCACAATGTCCTAGTAGACACAGGCAGTGTGACAGACATCATCTTTGCGAAGGCTTTCAGACAAATGCAAGAGCAGGATGACAAGATACATGAAGCAACACACACCCTCTGCTGCTTCGGAGGAAGACAGATTGTGGCACTAGACAAGATAACTATGCCGATCACCTTCGGCTATGTTCACATTACAAGGACAGAACAGGTTGTCTTCGACATTGTTGATATGGAGTATCCCTACAATGCAATCATTGGTCGAGGGACACTAAACACCTTCGAAGCAATACTCTACCCAGCATATCTTTGCATGAAGATACCTTCTGACCAAGGGCCTATCATTGTACATGGAAGCCAAGAGGCTGCCAGGAGAGCCGAAGGGAACTGGACAGATTCGAAGGCCATCCATGACATAGATGAAGCCGAAGCTCATCAACAATATAAACATAAAAGAGACAAGGCTGCTTCAGCAGATCAATCAAAGCCCATGCTTTTGTGCGAAGACATAGCCGAGCAGAAGGTGCTGTTGGGATCCCAATTATCTGATGAACAACAGAAGACTTTGTTGAGATTCCTATTCAACAACAAGGATGTTTTTGCTTGGTCAGCCAATGATCTTTGTGGTGTCAATAGAGATGTCATTGAGCACTCACTCAATGTAGACCCAGCCATCAGGCCAAGAAAGCAGAAGCTTCGGAAAATGTTCGATGAAAAAGCCGAAGGTGCATGAAACGAAGTAAAAAAGATTCTGAGTGCTCGTGTTATCAGAGAAGTAACATACCCAGAGTGGCTGGCCAATATTGTGATGGTAAAGAAAGCTAATGGAAAATGGAGAATGTGCATCGACTTCATAGATCTCAATAAGGCATGCCCGAAGGATGAATTCCCATTGCCAAGAATAGATTCTCTTGTGGATGCAGCAACTACTTCAGAGCTCATGAGATTATTGGACTGCTACTCAGGTTATCATCAAATCTAGATAAAGAAGGAGGATGAGCCTAAGATAAGCTTCATAACCCCTAGTGGGACCTATTGCTACCTTCGGATGCCCGAGGGGCTCAAGAATGCTAGAGGAAGCTTCAGCAGGATGACTGCCAAAGTCCTTCACTCCTAATTTTGCAAAAATGTGCTGACATTTGTTGATGATATCATAGTAAAGAGCACGAAGCAAGAAAATCACATTGCTGATTTGCAAGAAATATTTGCTAATTTCAGAAGAGCTGGTCTTAAACTAAATCCAGAGAAATGTGTCTTCGGAGTGAAGAAGGGAAAATTTCTTGGTTGCTTGGTATCAACAAAGGGCATAGAAGCTAATCCAAGTAAGATAGAAGCTATACTTTAGACTGAGCCACCAAAGTCAAGAAAGGGTGCCTAGAGGTTAACAGGAAGGCTAGCATCATTAAATAGATTTATTTCAAGATCAGGAGAGAGGAACTTGCCATTCTTCGAAGTGCTGAAGTCAGTCGAAGTCTTCTAATGGGGACCAACTCAGCAAAAAGCCTTTGAAGAACTAAAGTAGTATTTGATAGAATTGACAACCTGTAACACCCAAATTCTGAATTTGGGATTAGTAGAAGGAGTCTGAGCAAAGTACCCTTTATAAATGATTGAACTTTATAATTCACCCTTTTTAAAGGTAAATGATCATAATAAAATAATGATAGTTAAAATAAATCATAATAAATATTAGACATTGGAAAATGTTCCTATCAAAACAAAGGGAGAATTTTTGAATATACCTTTAATTTGACTACACACAAATAATAATAATATATCAGGAGGTGTGTACTTCCTGTTGAGAATATTACTTAAATAAAATAAAATAAAGTAACTAAATAAATAAATACTATGTAGAAATTGTGCATCATGTTATAATTTTGCTTGTGCTTAAAATTGAAATTTGAAATTTGAAACTTGAAGCTTAAATGGTAATAGGAAATAAAATAGAAATCAGAAAAAAGGGCCTCACCCTGTATACCTGGGCTGAATTTGGGGTCGCTCGGCCCACCACTCTCTACTCCTTTCCCATTTCGCTGGCCCAATCACGCGCAAACAGACACCTACCACTTACATGTGGGCCCCGTTGGACAGCGGCTAGCTCTCGCGGGCGCTGCTCTCCCCATCAGCCTAGTTGGTAAAATACCATATCGGCCCAACATCTCCGCTGACTGGAACTCTGACGGGCGGGCCCTAGTAGTCTGCCACACCGTGCCCTCATCGGGACGCTGTCCGTTGGTCCCCGCACGGTGGCACTTTCCCCGGCTACTGGTGATCTTCTCCACCCTACCTGCACTCAACAAACACCGTGCATGCGGGCGCGGATCCATCGGGGTAGGGATGATTGACCCGGCTCCTCCTCTCCTTGGCCGGTATAAATCACCATCCGCTCTTCCTATCATCCCTACCACCCAAACCGAGACACCACAACTCGACAACACCGGGCACACCGCCGCGACATTGGCGGAGTATCAAGCGCCGCCTCGGTGCTATCCCGTCTGCGACGCCGTGGCAACCTGCACTCGGTGTGAACCCCTACCCATCTTCGCTTCACCTTTCTATACGAGTTGTGTCTCATCGGAGACCGTATGGTGCACCGAAATGCCCTAATCACTCACCGGCCTTGGGTACTCGCCGTCGTGTCGCAATCTCATGTGGCCAGCGTCACCCGGTCAACAATTGTCGGTGAGGAGGCCACCTTTAGGATCATTGCTTCCTCCTCTTCACAAATCTCGGGATTAGTGGCGGGATAGGGCATCAGTCGTCGGATCACTGATCTCCGGTGAACCGCACCACCGCTGGACCCTTGCTCTGCCATGGTGAGCTAGGTAGTGTGGGGATGGTTGAGGACCGTTGGATCTTGCTGTATGGCTCTGATTAAGTGCTAGATAACCCTTTCCACGTAATTAAATCTGGACCGTTGGACTCCGGATGGACGGATCTGGGTGGTTACCGGTTCGATGAGAGGGAGATCTAATCGTGGCCATTAGATCTCTAGCTTATGGCTGAGATTAGAACCATCATATACCGCTTCGTGGTTTGATCTGGGCCACCCACTCGTGATCGGATGGCGCAGATTGGAGCGTACCCCTTCGGCCCATGTGTTTTACAAAAGAGACCCCCTGCTTTAACCGAATCAACCCACAGTTCACTGGGGGTAGATCTGAGTCTAGGAAATCTTATAGTTTAGACCCTGCCTTCTCTGGTAATTGGCGCCCAGTCGAGAGAGTTGGAAGAATCAGAAAATAAATATAGAAATGGATTTTTAATGTAGAAATAAATGCTAGAATTGGTCTAATTCATAGAAAATTCATATGAAGTCCAAATTAATCCATTCCAATTCCTATAATTTTGTAATATTATTGTCTATCATTTAGTACCACTGTTTTGATATGAATATCAAAATAAAATTTATATCCTATTTAATCTTGTACAAAACACATAAAACCTTCAGAAATTTATAACTTAAAATCTATAACTCTAAAATTAATGATTCATGTTCCTAGAATCTTATTTTAATGAGTAGATTATTATTATTTATTTTGTTTACATGTTTGGTGTGATGTTAATTTTTCCTATACCATGTTTGTCTGTATTGCTTCATTTAGTAGTGAGGACACATGTCATCAGAAGAGCAAGTTGGTACCTGGAATCTCAAGTGCCAGGCAAGTTGTGCCCTTGATCACTTCTTTTTACCCAGTCATGTTCTGATTAATCATAATGATCTGCATTGGTTAATTTTGATGGGACCCAATAGGTTACCCTAGTTTGACTATCTTTATACCTTGTTTACCACTGAATCTTTGGGTAGTACCTGCTATTGCTTTATGTGGTTTTGGGGATACACACTATTCATGATTATATTTTTATTATCAGTTGTTATTTACTATTCATGTTAAGATCATTATGTTAATTGGGACATGGAGAACCACCCGGGAAAACAGTGATACCACAAGGGTGGTATGGGACGCCCTTGGCTGACTAATTAGGAAAGCTAGTGGAGGACTACCTTACCCGAAAGGGGCAAGAGCAGTAGGGGAGTGGTCTGTGTAGAGAGGTCCTTGGGTTGATTTTGCTGCGATGGCAGTCACGCGAGGGATCCCTGCACTGAAGCTTCCTATAAACTGTAGCGGGTTTTCTGAAGCTAGTGGAACTTTGTAAAGGCCTCGTAGTGTTACCCTGCCTCGCCTCCTCGGTAGAGGTGTATGGGATTGGCCGTCTCTTGGCAGATGGGTAACATGACTTGTGGGTAAAGATGCGCAATCTTTGCAGAGTGTAAAACTGGTATACTAGCCGTGCTCACGTTCATGAGCAGCTCAGACACTCACATGATTAATTTATGGAACTAAATTCAATTTGTCATATGCATTGCATCACATGTGTTGTTATTACTTTTGTTCTACTACTTAATTTGGTTGGTATTTACTTATACTTAGTAATTGCTAATAAAACTTTGACCAACTTTAAAAGCAATGCTTAGCTTCAACCATCCTCTTTGGTAAGCCTTACACTTCACATGAGCTCCCATCTTTTGCGAGTTTATACACATTATTCCCCACAACTTGTTGAGCTATGAACGTATGTGAGCTAACTCTTGCTGTCTCACACCCCCCCATAGGTCAAGAACAGGTATCGCTGGATGAGGCGCATGGAGGATGCTGTGACGAGTTCGTGAGAGGTCTAGGCCGTCGTCTCCAAGTCAACTTTGGGTTGCTGGATCGTTGTCTCCTTATGATGTAATTATTTATTTATTTTATACAGAACTCCTATTATATAGTAAAGATGTGACATTCGTTTCTATACAACTATTCATCATATGTGTGAGACTTAGTTCCAGCACGCCTGGTGTTTATTTCGCACTCGGGTTTCGGACCCCTAAAACCCGGGTGTGACACAACCTTAACCACACCTTTGTCAGGAACTCCATTGCTGCTGTATGTAGATGCTTCCCACGCTGTGGTTAATGCAACGCTGGTGCAAGAGAAGCAAGATGGCCAGGCAAGAAAACAAGTGCCAGTGTACTTCGTCTCCGAAGTACTTAGTGCGTCAAAGAAAAATTATACAGAGTTAGAGAAGGTACTATATGCTGTATTAATGGCTTCTAGGAAGCTTCGGCATTACTTCCAAACATTCCATATCATAGTACTTTCTTCACAACCCCTCAAGGACATAATGAGAAACAGAGAAGCCACATGAAGAGTTGGAAATGGGCTGCAAAATTGAATGAATTCACTATTGATTTCGTTCATAGATCTTCGATCCAATCCCAAGCGTTAGCAGACTTCATTGCTGATTGGACGGCAGGGGCTCAGAACAAAGAGAAAACAAATGATGTCGAAGGCTGGACAATATTTTGTGATGGGTCATGGGAACCTTCAGCATAGGAGTAGCTGTTGTTTTAATTTCACCATCAAAAATCAAAACCTGCTATGCAGCAAGATTGGACTTCAACTGCATAAATAACATTGCAGAGTACGAAGCACTTCTCTTGGGGTTTCGAAAGCTTAAGGCAATGGGTATAAGAAGGGCATTACTCAAATCCGACTCACAAGTCATTTCAGGTCACGTTGACAAAAGTAGTAAAGCAAGGGACCAAAAGCTAGAGAAATATCTGGACGTAGTCCGAAGGATGGAAGCCTCTTTCGAAGGTTTCTCTGTAAAAAACATCCCAAGAGGAGAAAACGAGCACGCAGATTTGTTAGCGAAATCAGCGGTATAGTGGCTTCCGTTACCTTCGGAGCTGTTCTTCGAAACAATAAAAGCACCTTCGGTCGAGCTTATGGAAAGAGCAGTACTTACAATCTCACCAGTGCACAACAAAGATTGGAGGACTGAGATTGTATCTTTCCTCCAAGGCAATTGTCTTTCGGATGACAAAGTTTACAATAAAAGAATGGAAGAAAGAGCACGACCCTATGTAATTATAGAGGGGGTGTTATACAAACTAGGAGTCTGCTCTCCATTACTAAAATGCTTGTCCAGAGCCGAAGGTCAAGAATTGATGAAGCAGATAAAAGCAGGATTGTGTGGAGCTCATATTGGGTCTAGGCCTCTGCTGGGGAAGGTTTTCAGACAAGGATTTTACTGGCCGAAGGCAGCTTTGGATGCAGCAGATTTGGTTCAAAAATATGAAAATTGCCAGAGATGCGCCAGAGACCAGAAATGTGACGGAACCTCCCAAGTCATTAGGCCCACCTACAGTTGTCCTTCTCCAACGGACCTCAGACAACCCTGCAGGTGCCCCTGAATCACTTGACAAGTTCGGTATCTGCTTTCCTTACCTTTCCCAAGAGCGTTTCACCCGTCACGTAGACATTACAATACATCGGAGGTACGAAAATGCGGAAGCAATTATATTAACTTACCTTTATTGGAAAGTAAGACAGAGTTATATAGTTACAGACCAGAACATAATATATATGAGTGCGGAGTATTATTATTACAAACCATGGGAGGCAAAAACCCCTCCCGATAAGTTTTAAACAAAAGTTTTTACGGAGGATCCTTTCCTCCCGCAGCTTTAGTCTTGATGCTCTTCCTTTGGTACCACCTTTGAACAGAAGCAACAAAAGTTTGCCGCCTCTTCACCTAAAACAACATGGGACAAAGCCCTGAGTATGGAATTACTCAGCAAGTCTTACCCGACTAAAGAAAAGACTCTCAAGGGTATGCTGGCTAGAGGGAGTCAAGGTAAGGCTTATCAAAAATCAATGACTCTATTTGCAGAAATGCTTACTAAGAGTGGATCCTTAAAAATCCAATTTTAATTGTCCGGTTAAGTAAAAATTACCTGCAGCTAGGGTTCTGTCTACCCTAATTCAATCACTTGACCTATACTAGCCAATTTCTTAACAACCCTTCATCTTCACTGGATTGCTATGTGTAAGTCAGTGACCAAGTCTTCATAACCGCGAAGTTACGGTGATCCGAATCGATTATACTCAGCTGAGGATCTCCAATCACACGACATATGTAGCACTTAACCCTTGCATATGTCAACTCGCCACCGGGGTTCTTAAGACCAGATTAGGTTCACACCAACCGAGTGCACAGATACACCACCGTCAAGCCTCTTGCCATGGAGGGTACACGCTACTCTCGCCATCTCTCCACTCTCATTGCGTGGTATCTTATTCTGGTATTAGTCTGCCCAAGGCAAAGGTTACCCATGACGAGGCATGTGACCAGTTAAAGGGTCCTCAGTCAGCAGGCCTACATCGACACGGTCCTTAATCAACTCAGATGGAGACACTACACCGAGACTCTCTTCTCGTGCAAGTCACTCGCCCGGTCTCAGCTTAATCATTTCAAACCCAAAGTTTGGTACCTGGCAGAGGTACATCTTTTCCGATGTTGAACCCATCATGGCCATGATAGATCCACCATCAAGTTTTATTTTCGAAAACATCCCACCCACTTTGCCACATCATCTTTGAGAAAACAAAACATTTTGTTTTTCTAAAGCAAAGCTAAGCATAAGAAAACCATTTGTAAAACAGGGATTAGGAAATAATCCAAGGAAGGAGATGCAGTAATAGTTTAGCACACAACTCCTATCACCTAATGCATCAAGTAAGTGAGAAAGATTTTTAAAAGAAATAAGGAGGTGGCAAATGCACCGGGGCTTGCCTTGTGTTACTGGTGAATCAGGCTCGGTTCCGCAGATATCGAAATAAAGATGTTCCTCGGGTGGTGGTGGTGAAGTCTTCTCTTTTTCGACTTCTACTTCTTCGTTTTCTAAATATAACCATACATAAGAATGAATGCCCATGTAATGCTCATGATAGTGCAAAGATAATAAAAGTTTATTATCTAAAGTCTTGAATACAATTTTCCGTCACGGATCTTCGAGAACTTAGGGTTTCCAGAGTCATAAGTGAAGTTCACACGGTAGGGGGTAGTGTTTTGGGTTCTAAGTATCAAACATGGCCCAAATCATACCAAACTCTACCCAAGGTTTCTAAATATTATTTAAAGTTTATCCTAAACATTTAGTGAATTCTGGATTTATTTTTTATTTTCTAAAAATCTAGAAGCATGGTCTTAGGCTGTTTTAAATACTCTATAATTTCCTATTTGGACTAAAAATCGAGTAACTATTTTTATTAAATACTATAGGAAATTAGAGACCTAGCAAAATTGGTTTGGTAATTTTATCATTTTTATACAATTTTATAGAATTGTTTTAGTTCTGGCAGAAAAGGAAAAAGAAAAACTATGAATAGTACTGGACCGAATTCGGCCCAGGACGGCCCAACTACGGGTTAACACACACGCGCCCACGCCCACGTGTGTTGATTTTGCAAAAAGGGACTTGTCTTATGGGATAACCTAAAGCGGGGTCACGGCACTATTTGACTGAGTCGCTGACATTCGCAGTTAGGCCCTTGAACTTCTAATTCTTCACAGTGTCACGTCCACGATGTCGCTTGGCGGAGGTCCGAACACCGGCAAGGTTAGACTGGCCGGATCACGCAAAGACTGGTGCTCCCGAGCGGCAGACACCAAATCCAAGCCCTACCAACGGTTTCCCCTCACTTAATTTCACAAATGGCTACCCGGTTTGCTCTGGCCACGGTGACCACGGCATCGCGGACAGACAACCGTGTTCCCGGCGATCAATAGGGTTCTAGTTCAATTGGGTGGGTCGGTGAGTATCAAGAGCAAGCAAGGGTGCTGAAACAAGAACGCAGTGGGTAAGATTGGACCTGAATTGGGCTGGCCACGGCGAGGTCAAAACGCGTGGAGTTCTGGAGCGATTTGGGGGAAATGCGAAATTGGAGCTCCCTAGTGGAGGATTTGAGGTGCGGGTGGGTGCGCTAGCTGCTTGATTACATGACGGAGCCGAGGGCATGCTCAATTTATAGAGCCCGCGAGCGGTGGCTGGTGAATTAGATGACGACGCGCGGCGGCCGGAGGAACAAGGAGCTACTGGCGCTCGCGATTACTGTCCGATTGCCGTGGCAAGCTTCCCGGCGATGGACAGAGGGTTACAGCGAGTCACGGTGACACAGTGGATGTGCCAAGGCACGTGGCGCAAGGCCGTGAGGTGGCCGTCACCGGCGAGCTCATCCGAAGCGACCGTGGCAAGCTCAGTACGGTGGCCGGAGTAAACTATTGGCCGGAATATATCCACGACGACGATATTTACTCAGCCCAAGCGCTATCCAACCGATCCGAGCACGAATCAAGACGGCGAAGGCATGAATCGCATGTGGCTCGTCGGCAGCGAGGGGAGCTGCATCTGGATCTTGTTTAGAGCATTGTACCATCAGCCTGCAGTTCAGAACACGTGACAAAACAACTTCCAGGCAGATTTGCTCCCACTTTCATGTAGTAACACGATCATCCCTCTGTATAGAAGTTGCAGCCCTATCAACCATCTTCATCTTTGTTATAGCATCCCTAATCAAATTCTCACTGGATCATGCTTAAATTTGAGCCTTAAGTTCGGCCAATACCACAGGTGGCCATGTTTTAGTCTAAAAACCGACTGACAGCCCATCTTTGGGCCCAATTTCTCAAAATTTTCTTCATGGTACCAAGGCATGATTCCTATAGTAAAGTTATTCCCCTTTCATAAATCTACAAAATTGATATGGTGACCTTGGGCAAATTCTCAATAGTTTTGGATCTACAGAGCCCTAAAGTCAGCCCACCTACACTGTTTTCAGACTTAACCAATAGAGCTCCCATAGGGTCTTTTTGCAAATAGGTCCAAACTCAGAGTTTAGGTTGCAAATCCACACACATATGAACCATATGACTTAAGGTGCCTTACTTTCATGGTTTTTGCACTTTAGTCCAAAAGTGCGCTAATTTTGCACTTAGCCCCCTATGGTTTTATTTTAGGTTTTCAGGGTTCTATTTAGTGTTTCTTGCACTCTTAGGGTTTGGATCCCACTTAAGTTCATCCATGGTGACACTATATGACTTTTTCAATTGAATTTTGAAGTTTTCTCTTGTTTAGGCCTTGTTTGCTCTATTAAACCCAATCCAGGGTTGAGTACCCTACTCTAGGGTTTTATTCACAAAATGTCATATCAACACAACTTGCTTGAACTTTTTGCCTAGTGAATGCATTCTAGGTGTGACAAACACATGATATGCTATGCTTATGATGCTATGCTCAAGTTTTAGTAATAGTAACACCAGGGGTGTTACAAGAAACAGCCTTCGTCTTTAACCCATCTAATACAGCCCACTTGGCCACTGCAAAGGTGGGGCCTAGATTTGTTAGGTCCACTTCCACCAGCAGAAGGCAATTTGAAATATGTTGTTGTGGTAGTGGAGTACTCCTCCAAGTGGATTGAAGCAAAGCCCTTAGCTACAATAACTTTGGCCACAATACAGAAATTCTTTTGGCAAAATATTGTTTGTCGCTTCGGTGTGCTGAAGGCTATCACGGTTGATAACGAAACTCAATTTGATGCTGAAACATTCAAAACCTTTTGTAACCAGATTGGTACAAAAATACACTTTGCATCAGTGAGAAATCCGAAGTCAAATGGACTGGTAGAAAGAGCAAATGGAATTATAATAGAAGGAATAATGAAGTCAATCTTCAACCAGCCCAAAGGAAAGTGGCCAAACAAATTAATAAAGGTGGTGTTGAACCACAACACTGCCATTTCAAGGTCAACAGGTTTTACTCAATTCAAGCTTATGTTTGGTGACAAAGCAATAACACCAGAAGAAGCAAGAAGGGGCTACCTTGACATCGACAGAAGATGAACAGGGTTACAAAATAACAAAAGACACCATAGAAGGGACCAGGCTCCAAGCAATAGACCACATCAATAAGTACTAGGCTAAAACAATCAAATGGCGCGACCGGAAGGTAAAACTGAAGAACATCAGGCCAGGGCATCTAGTGCTTCGGGTAGCCAATCCAGGTACAATGGGGAAGCTTCAGCTCAAGTGGGAAGGTCCCTTCTTGGTAGTATCTTCGTCAAGGCCTGGATGGTACAGGTTGAAAGACTTGGATGGTAATGACATTCCAAGGTCTTGGAATGTGGATGAGCTTTGGAGATACTATGTGTAAATCATGTAATTTTCTTCTTTCTTCCCTATGGCACCCTTTTCCTTTCAAGAGGGGAGAAAGGTTTTTAATGGGGCCATAGGTTGTAATTTTCATTTTTTTCTTGTGTAGCCCTGTATAATGCAAGGGCTAAATTCCCCACATGTAAAATGTAAAATCTAGGACAACACCATCGAGTGTAGAAGCATATGAAGAAGCTCAAAAGACGTCCCTAAGGGAATGCAGAGCTAAGATGCCACCTATGTAAAAGGTGAAGCAGCTCAAAAGTCATTCCTAAGGGAATGTAGAGCTTAAATACCACCTAATTCAAAGGTGAAGAAGCTCCAAAGCCGTTCCTAAGGGGATGCAGAGCTTAGCTCCAAAGTCGTTCCTAAGGGAATGCAGAGCTGAAACACCACCAAAGTAAAAGGTTAAGAGACTCCAAAGTCATCCCTAAGGGGATGCAGAGTCTGGGTGTGTATTCGTATGAATTTTCTATCTTCGACATACATTTGCACATCATCACATCATATTTTGCATTCATAACCATGCATTACGCATTCGTATGATCATTATCATCACATAAACCATGAAGCATTAACAGAAAAAGGGGGAATTTCTGTCTTCGATGAGAAAGCATTTCGTTTTATACGAAGGTGCTTCGGTTCAAAGGAAACTCCGTTTTATACAAAGGTGCTTCATTTAAAAGAAAACTTTGTTTTATACGAAATGTGCTTCGATGTGAATGAAAAGAAGGGAAGGTGTTTTTCACCTTCGGGTCAAAAGATGCAAGTATCGATTTCGTCCATAGCAAAGCAGATGATGTACAAACGAAAGGTAAATAATATTACAAAGCATTTACAAATATTCACAATTTTTCCGTTACGGTTACAAATATTACATTTCTTGTGCGAAAGAATTTCTAAAGTGTTTTTACAGAAATCAGGCACGATCCTAAGAAGACTACTCCAATGCTTCGAATGTAGCTTCGGCTCATCGGCCTTCGACATCATCACCCTGAAGAATAACGAGGAATAGGGTAATCAGGAACCTAGTAAGGAATCATGTACAAAAACAAAGGTAAAAGAACTATACTTTGTTAAGTAGATTCCATGCTTTGTCTCCAGCCAACTCGAGTCCACCCTTATCCCAAATTTGAGTAATGAATCTGTTCCCTATGCTTCAGGCTTCGGCTGGAATATCAACTAGGTCCGACGATGAAAGGCTAAAGTTTGGTCTATTGACATCTTTTGCGTGATTACACCCGACCTTTATGAAAGCGGCGGCTGTACCACGAGAAGGCACTAGCGCACAGAAGTCTCCATGGCTGGTGATAACTTCGTCGAGGACATCGACTTCTTTCTCTACGCATTCAGGGCTCCAGGGATATCTTCGGCAGAAAAGTTAGCTCCTTTAGGTGCAGCTCCAACTGAGTTGAATATGTTTTTCGATCGAGCAGTGCATTGGATCGTAAAGTTAAAGCACCTCTCCTTAAGAGCCCTCAACGCTTCACTGAGCTTCGAATTCTTCTCAGCGTCAACCTTAAGTGACATTTTCAAAGTTTCAGACTCTTGGTTGAATCAGCTGGAAGCTTCTTCTAAAAGTATCTGTGCCTTCATCAGCTCCTCGCTCAATTCCTTATTTTGAACTTATGCTTTGGCAAGGGATCCTTCGGCTGAGCGCAACAACCCATCCTTTTGTGTTAGAGAATCCTCAAGTCCATGATTTTATCCTCTAAACCTTTGATAATAGCTTCGTTTTTTCTATCCTCATCATCTTATTGCATTTTTAAAGCTTTACTCAGTAACAAGCTATGCAAAAAAGAACTTGAAATTAAAATACTTAAGCTAATACGAACACATTAGTGGTAACTTGTAGAAGGGTTCTTACTTTGAAGTTAGAATAAAACAAGCTGCCTATGATGTGTTGACACCTGTAACAGCTCATATCCTCCTCAAGCTTCGGGAATCCAACACTCTTCGATAGGGTGCTTATAATTTTTGCACCAGCGCGATCGCAGATGCATCCCAGGATTTCTTCGTCGACCCCGCTAAAGAGCACCGACCTAGGCTGGTAACCACATGAGATCGCAAATTCCCTTAACTCTGATTTGTCCTCTTCAGAGAGTTGTTGGACGTCTAGGTGCCGTAGGTCGAAATTCACTCCCTCTAAAGAGGTTTCATCAATCTCTTTTCCCTTGTCTAAAATGGTTGCGACCACCTCCTTCTCCACAACCATATCTGATATCAGCTTGTCGATCTCGGACAGAGTGGTTGCAAGTTTTTCACCTTTGGCTATAGCAGTGCTTCGACATCAGTCGGTTTGGCAGCTTTGCTTGCCGAAGCCGAAGGGGGGGGGGTTTGTTCAATTGCTTGTAATATGTTCACAATGCGCCGTTGCTTCTGGCACCCGTCTCTTCCTTCTGCATTCAAAGATACCTCCTTTTTTTGTAAGAGGCTGGTCAGTTCCAATCCTAGAGGACTTAGTGTTGTGAATGGGAAGGACTCAGTCATTACCTTCAATATTTCTAAGACCTCAGCAGCATAAGACAAAGGGCTTGCAATTGGTTTCAGCATATCTTGTATCTTCGTCTTCTCTAAGGATTCCACAGCAAGTTTCTGTTTCTTAGGAGTTACTGCCTTCAGCTCCGTTGCTGTTTTCATCTTCTTCAAAGCGTCTTGGTCTTCCTTCACAGACCGGGCAGCTTGCCTGCTCAAAATGCTAACAACTCTTTTTCTTTTTGCTCCCCGGCCCCTTCGTCAAGTTTGTCATAATCTGGGTACTCAAAATTTAGGGCGTCCATCACCCGATTCAACCTTCGTTTCGACCGGGTGCCAAAGGCAGCAGTCATTAACTGATCTTCTTTCTTTGTGTAATTTCCAAGGATTTCATTACACATGGTTTCTATCATTTCTAACCATTCAGTACATGTTTTTTGAATTGCTTTTCAAACTTGAAACGGAAGGGGAGTCGAACAAGTTCATATTTTTTCCCTTCTTCCTTCTTCGGCACCCCCAGCTGCTAGAGGTTGGAAAAGTTTTGTTCGCTAGATATTCTTGCACTAAATCCCTAGTGCTAATTTGAGCAGCCACCACTCTGAATTCAACTTTGGCCAGCTGGCATGGAGACCCGAGTTGCATGTTGCACAGTGGCCTCGTCATGCCGAACCTTAATCTCAGAGGACTCATTACCATAGTCATGAGTTTTTCTCTCCTCTTCTCATCATCCTTCACATAAAACCATTCGTTAGTCCACCCGGTCGGCCACTTAGTGAGGTAGCGGATCACCGGGGCCTTGGTGTCCTTCCGGTTTGCAAAATTATAACATCCAAAGTTTTTGTGAAGATCATTGGCTCTAGCCTTCGTCTGGTAGTGCAACTCATGCACTCAGCAGAACCCTTCGGCATTGGCACTTTTACCCTGGCTTCGGAGAGCCCATATGTAGACACTGAGCCTGACAATGGTATTCGGCGTCATCTGATGGAGATATATTTCAAATCTTTTCAAAACTTCACCTATTATATCATATAGAGGAAATCACAACCCTGCCCGGAAGAAGGTTCTAAACACAACAACTTCATCTTCCTTCGGCTCTGGAATCACTTCTTCACCAGCAAAGCGAATAAGTTTACTTTCATCCTCCCCAAAGTAGCCTAGTTTTTTCATCATAACCAGGTCCTCTTCTGTTATGGTCGATTTTCCAAATTCAATATGACTAGGTTTTGATGGACTTAGAATATTATTGTCTTCTTTGATTTCATCACCACTTCCGTCTTCAACTACAGCCTACTCAGCTTCGGTAGTTCTACCTTCGGCAATACGACAAAATTAGACCTGATCGTCTCATCACTTCCGATATTGGCGCTGTTTCTGTCACTTCAGTCTCATCTCCCTCGTGGGACACCCTAGTAGTGGATCTTACTCGGGCCATTTCAAGTGTTTTGGTTCCTTAAGACGAAGCTAATTTCGAATGACGAAGAACTTGTTTGGGAAGCACAATCCAGAAAGCTTCGGCTTTGGTTAAAATTTTTAACAGCACAACAGTGCGATGGCAATGAATGCTGTAGTAACTGCTCACCAACCTGTCTGCTTATATAGTGCTGCAAGGGAAGAAGGCGAACCGCTAGACCGTCTACACTGACTGAACGGTGGACCGACCGACGCTCGGAATATTTTAATCGTTTTTCGATAACAAGCTCAGGGAAGGTGTTTTTCGGACCTTCGTATTCCGAAGCCTCTGTGTTTTTCGCGGATTGAGCTCGTTATGAAAAAACTATCTAGCACCGCGAATGGGCTACTATTGGGGGTCTTCTTCTCCACTGAAGGTCCTCAAGACAAAAACACCTTTGGCAAAATAATACAAAGGCCCACCGAAGCTATCATCAACCCCTGTTCAGCCTCTCAAGACGAAGACCTTGCGTACAAGCTACGTTGCAGAATGCCAAAGCTCAATAGCTTCGGTTTGGACTAAGCAAAAAGACTAGATAGACCTTATTAGTTTTAGTTGCTTGTAGATAAACGTTCAAGGTTATGGATATAATTTCACCCGAGTTGTGTCCCGTGCCTATAAATAGATGAATAGTAACACCATACTGTTCACGCAGAGGTACGAATGTAATATTAACATTGTTAATATTTCCATATGTTTTGTGAAATGAAAATATATGCATGAACTGATGAAATGCAGCAATTATTTTTCATCCATCTATATTTTTTTCACATATTGACCTGATGAAGGTATATCCTTCTTGTCCTTCGTCTGATGAGTGTGACAGCCCTCCTAAGTTATCAGGCCCACATGCACCAATCCTTGCCTTACTGGCTTCAGATGGCTGTGCACGTGTACCGGGTAACTTATCAAGGCTATCGAGTTCACCAACTAGAACTCATCGTCCCAAGGATTTCCCACATAACTGGTATATTACAGTAATCACATTTGATACACACACAATGGAGATAGAGCAGAAGACTTTTACAAAGTACACTTTACATTCCAAAACTCAAGTTTTAAATGGTAGAATGAGATGTATTTATTACAAGTCCTGATAGTACTTGAAGTGCATAACTTATTACAATAATTGGAAGGGTGAAGCCTTTCCATAAGAGATATATAAAAACATTCTAAGCTTCAAGTCCACCACATGAAGTAACTAACCCAAAGATATGGGAATAAAACTTCTCCTACAAAAACAACAAGGGATAAAACCCTGAGTAGGCAATTACTCAGCAAGGCTTACTCGACTAAGAAAAAACTGTCAAGGGTATGCTGGCTTTTGGGATCAAGGTAATGCTCATCAAAGTTCAAAGACTCATTTTGCAGAAAAGCTTACTAGAAGTAGGTCCTTAAGCCAAGTTTTATTTCACAAGTTAGTTTATTACCTGAATCTTCTAACCTGAATCTAGCATTTGCTTAATCTAGATCATTCACTTGACCTACACTAGGCTGCTTTTATTCAAAACTTTGTTATACTTGTTACTATGCTACAGGTCTAAGATCTAGTCTTCATAACCGAGAAGTAACGGCGATCCGAATCGATTAATACCCAGCTGGGGATCTCCAACAACACGACATATGCTTCCATTAACTCTTTTGCACATGTCTACCATTCTCACGGATCCTCCATCACATGAACAGGTCCGCGCCACCCAAGAGCACACCACCCCTTTTAGGCGATCCTTTGCCAGGAGGGTATGTGCCACTCTCACCATCTCTCCACTCCTAGTGCGTGATTGTCTTTTCATGTATGGAATAGCCGGGTTCAGGCTTACCCATGACGAGATATGTGGCCAGTTAAAAGGTCCTAGATCAGATGGCCAACAATCGGTACGCTCCTTAATCGACACAGACGGGCGACTTTTCCTGCTCAGCGTCTAGTCTCATTTTAAACAATTTCAAAACTTTGGCGCCTGACAGAGGGGCCATGCCTTGATAATGAATTTATCAACGTCTTGATGCCTTCATTATCCCAAGCCCATTTTTTATAAAAACACGAGTCATATATAAAAAACATGTTTCTTAATATATCATCGTGACTAATCAAGCTTTCAAGGATGGTAACAAGGTATGGTAATCAAGCTTTCAAGGATGGTAATGCATCAAGAGTTTAACAATCAACTCCTATCACCTAATACAGCATATAACTGATAAAATTTTGTAAACACAAGGAAGGTGGTAAATGCACCGGGGCTTGCCTTATTGCAGGAGAAGATCCCAAAATTATTCTACTCTAGTAAGTAGTTAGATGAAACTCCACCACTAGATCAACATGCACTGAAGTGAACTCCTTCTTTAAACATCACTTCTTCTAGGTGTTCTACAAGTCAATTACATGTAGATGAATGCTTGCTATGGTATGGAAATGCATTTCATAAAGAAGGTAACAAACAACACATCGTGAGTACACTTTTCTACAAAGTGCACGAAACTAGCCAAAACACTAGAGGATTTCCAAGGGCACTTCAAGACATCTTCACTTACAAATCTCCAGGGAACTAATCCATGTTAGACTTAATCCAAAACTCAAACCTTCTTAAGAAACTTCATTGCCTAATTACCCTAGGGTAAAATCCTCTTCCTTTTTGGGCAACAATCTGTTTACTGAACAAATCACATCTAAACAAATTCAAACTTGAACCAAGTGCTCAACTGGTCAATACATGGTTACATAAAAATTATCATAATTTTTGGAACAAAAATTTTATTTCTAAAAATCAAATAGTCCTTCTAAGAGCATCTGTTATTCCCTGAAATTTAGTGTATGCTGTAAAAACCCTAAATCCATTTGTAATAGGAAGTATATGATTTTACACACCTTGATCGGGGAACCACGAGGAGATCGGTCGAAGGAGAACTGCGATGCGACGACGTTCACGGGCGGTGAGCCCTTCATTCCAATAACCATGGAAAAATTTGGCCACGGTGAGGAGACGACGATGACGATACCACGACGCGCGTGATGGACAAGCACGCGACGAAGCATCTGCTGTCGGGCTTCACCGAGAGCACGACATGGCAGTAGACGACAGGGACAGCGACCTGGTGACGAGCAGCACAGCTGGTGCTAGGGCGGGATGGGGAGATCAGAGCAGGAGGGCGAGTGCCACGACCAAGTCAGGCAAACTCGGCTGGGGAAGCACGACAAGAAGTCGACGTTCTGAAACTTGAGCACAAGAATAGGAGCTACGTACTGGCCTAGAAGATGAGCATGTCAGGGATAGCAAGTAACTTCTTTGAACTAAACGCTAAGGCAACAAGACAAGGAGATGGAATGCTGGCCAAGCTTGACTTTATCACAGCGAGGAAAACCCCGAGGGTGCCAACAGCTGGTTGGGCTTGGACACATGGCCACACTCACAGGATCCACGCTGGCACATAGGCACGACAAAGCAATAAACTTGATCCGACACACACTAACACTAAGCAGGCATAGAGCTTACCGTGGATAAGTCTGAACTCCCTAAGACCTTATATTTACAGCTTGGACTCCACTTTACTTAGGCACAAGAATCTCCTAGACTAGCATCCATCCATATCTCAACCTAAACAACACATGAGCAGGGATGTGAAGATATTTTCCTTCCCGTCAAGCTGATCCAAGCTTCAGCTACCCAATAACATTCAGTACCAACCTGCCGATGTGCAGTTTGAGCATGCCAAGCCCCTCCCCCTTGCTGTCCAAACTAAAACAAATTCAGCCCCACACGCCCAGTTACTGGATTGGCTTGGATTCCCCTTTCAACTACTAGCATTCTGCATCTTAAAGCACAGCTTCAATTCACTAAAACAATGGGCGAATGGCTGTAGCCTGCAGAGCTTTCTGCTCCCAAAAGCTGAATCCAGTTTCCAGTCACTTGAAACAGAATTCAGCACTGCCCAACTAAAACCCCCCTTCTCTACCCCTAAAACTCTCGCTCTACGAAGTAACACAAGCCGCCTTGATTAACAAAACTTGTTCACAAAACAAATTTCTACAAGTTTTCTGCAGCAGCCCTAGGTAAAAGATTCATGGATCAAAAGTTATAGTGCTCCAAAGTGGGGTGAAAATACTAAAATTTAGATTCAGTTAACTGAACCAAAAACTGAACTCACACCTGACAGAGAGAGTTTGAGCACAATTTACTCCAAATTTAGTGCAGCCCCAAATCAAACTTATTCAATAAACCTTGTTGTCTGTACTATGTGCTCCAACTCTTCTATGGAAATGTTAGTCCAAAACCACTTGGATTATTCACAAATGAGCTCCAAATTGGCCACCATTTACTGAATTTCAGTTTTAGTTAACTGAACCAATTTTAGTCACCAGTAACCTAACAGTCCATTTTCAGTCAACTTTTTCTCCACTTTTTGTGTAGGATCATATCCATTACCTTTAAAGACATTTGTACACCAACTTATGGTCTTCAATTTCTCTATAGAAACCATAGTTCAAAACCTTATGGATTATTTACCACGAAGCTCCAAAGTCAGTCGCAATCACTAAAATTCGGACAGAGAATAGTCCAAATCTGAAAATTTAGAATTCAGCCAACACCACTTTGAACCACCTTTTATCCAAGTTCTAAGTAGCTTTAGTGGTATGACCTTTAACTAAACTTGCACACCAACATATGGCCTTCAAACTTGCTACAACAACCTTAGTCCAAAATCACATGGATCAGGCACCACAAAGCTCCAAAGTTGAGCCAGATACACTGAAATTTAGACTTAGGCAATTACACCAAGTCTAAAATCCAAACCTGTCAGCCCCTCTTTTGACCAGTTTTACTCCTAATTCCATATGACGTTAGGGTTAAGTAACTTAAAAAAGTTTGTACACCTAAGGTAGCCCCACAACTTTTCTACAGTGACCAGCACAAAAATGTCTAGAAGCCTAAAGTTATAACAGCCCAAAGTTAGCTAATTGACATTATTTTCAGCAAATTCAAAATTGCACCAAAACTGAATTTCAGCAGTTTACTCCGATTTTTCCTATAAAACTTGGACATCTCCACTCATTGAAGTTGTTCAAGTTTCCAAGATCTACCACTTTGGTATATGGACTTTTGGCAACTTCTCTCTAGATTTTGATTTCCACTTTTTGGGCTAGTTTAGGGTTTCAATTGAAATTTTGGACCTATTAAAATGCATTCTAGGTGTAGCAAGCAAAATGATGCTGATTCATACGATGACACGTCAAAGTTTTAGTTCTCGTAACACCAGGAGTGTTACATCCTTCCCCCCTAAAAAGGAATCTCGTCCCGATATTAAAATTTTCTAGGCCAAGTAATGGAAAAGGAAATGCATCACCGGTTTATTTCCTCATTACTCCTAAAAGACAGGAAGCATACCTCTGTTGGTTTACGTTAAGAACAAAACACACCAGACCTAGGTTTACAAGACAATAGAAACTCAGGAACATGCTTTTCTAGATTCTCCTCCAATTCTCATGTGGCTTGGTCTTCCGTGTGTTTTGGTTCCACCGTATCTCGTAAAACTCGATAACTTTCTTCGAGTGGCCCTATCCTTTTGATCCAAAACCTTTATGGAATATTCGAGTAGGTTAAATCTGGTTGAAGATTGACATTTGACATCTCATGAACATGTTCGGGGACTCAAAGAAACCTCTTCAACTGATACACGTGGAATATGTTGAGCACTGTTGCAAGATTCTCTAGCAGCTGCACCTTATAAGCCAGAGGTCCACCAAAATTTTTGTTCCAAATTTGGTTCATCTTACTACTTCCAGGGTAATTGAAGTTCCGGACTGCAACTCGATCGCAAATTCCACGACCCTTTCCGGAGGTAAACCAAGCAAATTCAAGGGGAACACCTCCACAAACTTCTTAACATCGGGCATATTCTTTACTTCTTTCACTTAAACTCCTGATGTAGACAAACCTTATTATCTCCCAGAACAGCTTGACTAACCACCTTATTATAACCTTTAGTCGAACTGGTTGTCATCAGGAGCTGAAGTTACACATTAAAACCACGTAGGAAGTATTACCCTTTTCCTCTCACTAGTATCCACAAAATCCAAACCATACTAGGATAGGCAAGTAAACCTCTCAAATAGTCCATTACACTCGCTTCTTCACCTTGCTTTAGATCCAAAAACGCTTTGAACTTTATTTACATAGGGGCTTCTGGAACATGACGTGCCCGAAATACCTCACAGAACTCAACCCGAGAACTTAACGTCCTTCTGGCTGCAGCGCAAGGTATTCAGCCCACCAACTAAACTTGGCTTCCAGTCTTCAAAAATAGGGAAAGGTAGCATAGAAAGGCAAAGACAGGTAGCATGAATAGGGTATATGAAACACGTACTAAAGCTACTACATAGGGGGTTTAACTTAAAGTTATATGTCATGATGCATGCTCGTCCTATTCATCATCACAATCTTGCCAGCATATAGTGGCTTGCACGCTCTATGGCGGTGGCATACCTACTCACTCCGGAGTTAACTAGTCGTAATTTCCTAGAGTCTAGTCAGTGTACCTACAGAAAATTCCATTACAACCCAAACTCCATGATGCAATTCACACATTTGGTCACAGTTTATACTCCATATATTTCTATATGGAGGCCAGCTCCTCATTAAGCGCCGAGCCACGCATAGGCGCCGCGGCCACAGTTTAACCATAGGGCAGCCCATTATGGTAACTCACCTTCTTTCCTCAGCGTAGGTGCGTAGGTGCGTCGTTGCGAGTACATTACACTTCTTAGTATTCCCATGTCTGTATAGCCATACACATCCATGGGGTTCTGAATCCCAGAAAAGTAATTACTCCACATCGCAGCCTTTATATATACATATGTGTAACATGTATATAATCAAGCGCCACAATTAAGCACTCCCGTAGACCGACATTTGTTCGGTCATGCCCTCACAACTCACCTTACCTGAGCGTCGATCCATTCCAAACAGAATGGCCCCAAAATAACATTACACATGCATGCAGTTCCCTACCCAGTTGTGGGTTAGTGGTTAGCATCTTAAACTAGGCCACCTTATAGTCCTTAGTTTTAACCACATACTATTTGCACTTCTACTATTAAGCTTTGCTTATCCAGTATTAAGTTTTTCCAAAGTGATTTGGACTCAAAATCATTTTGATGTTTGTCAAATGATTACTTTAATATCCATGCTAATGGGGGATCACTCGGATACCACGCTGTGATAGCCCTCCCAAGTTATCAGGCCCACAAGCACCAATCCTTGCCTTACTGGCCTTAGATGGCTGTGCACGTGTACCGGGTAACATAACAAGGCTATCGAGTTCGCCAACTGGAACTCATCATCCCAAGGATTTCCCATATAACAGGTATATTACAGTAATCACATTTGATACACACACAATGGAGATAGAGCGGAAGACTTTTACAAAGTACACTTTACATTCCAAAACTCAAGTTTTACTTGGTAGAATGAGATGTATTTATTACAAGTCTTGATAGTACTTGAAGTGCATAACTTATTACAATAATTGGAAGGGTGAAGCCTTTCCATAAGAGATATATAAAAACATTCTAAGCTTCAAGTCCTCCACATGAAGTAACTAACCCAAAGATAAGGGAATAAAACTTCTCCTAGAAAAACAACAAGGGATAAAACCCTGAGTAGACAATTACTCAGCAAGACTTACCCAACTAAGAAAAAGACTCTCAAGGGTATGCTGGCTTTTGGGAATCAAGGTAAAGCTCATCAAAGTTCAAGGACTCATTTTGCAGAAAAGCTTACTAGAAGTGGGTCCTTAAGCCAAGTTTTATTTCACAAGTTAGTTTATTACCTGAATCTTCTAGCTTGAATCTAGCATTTGCTTAATCTAGATCATTCACTTGACCTACACTAGGCTGCTTTTAATCAAAACTTTGTTATACTTGTTACTACGCTGCAGGTCGAAGATCTAGTCTTCATAACTGAGAAGTAACGGCGATCCGATCGATTAATACCAAGCTGGGGATCTCCAACCACACGACATATGCTTCCCTTAACTCTTTTCCACATGTCTACCATTCCCATGGATCCTCCATCACATGAACAGGTCTGCGCCACCCGAGAGCTCACCACCCCTTTTAGGCGGTCCTTTGCCAGGAGGGTACGTGCCACTCTCACCATCTCCACTCCCAGTGCGCGATTGTCTTTTCACGTACGGAATAGCCGGGTTCAGGCTTACCCATGACGAGGTATGTGGCTAGATAAAAGGTCCTAGATCAGTAGGCCAATAACCGATACGGTCCTTAATCGACACAGACGGGCGACTTTTCCTGCTCAGCGTCTAGTCTCATTTTAAACTATTTCAAAACTTTGGCGCCTGACAGAGGGGCCATGCCTGGATAATGAATTTATCAA
This sequence comes from Zea luxurians, assembly GCA_029449295.1. Classification (NCBI taxonomy): domain Eukaryota; kingdom Viridiplantae; phylum Streptophyta; class Magnoliopsida; order Poales; family Poaceae; genus Zea; species Zea luxurians. The sequence continues at coordinate 65,891,308 of JAOPSE010000001.1, read as the reverse complement.
CATCTTGATGCCTTTATTATCCCGAGCCTATTTTTTTTATAAAAACATGAGTCATAGATCAAAAACATTTTTCTTAATCTATCACTGTGACTAAGCATCACTAGCTTTTATTAAACACGTAACAAGGTATGGTAATCAAGCTTTCAAGGATGGTAATGCATCAAGAGTTTAACAATCAACTACTATCACCTAATGCAGCATATAAGTGATAAAATTTTGTAAACACAAGGAAGGTGGCAAATGCACCGGGGCTTGCCTTATTGCAAGAGAAGATCCCAAAATTATTCTACTCTGGTAAGTAGTTAGATGAAACTCCACCACTAGATCAACATGCACTGAAGTGAACTCCTTCTTTAAACATCACTTCTTCTAGGTGTTCTACAAGTCAATTACATGTAGATGAATGCTTGCTATGGTATGGAAATGCATTTCATAAAGAAGGTAACAAACAGCACATCGTGAGTACACTTTTCTACAAAGTGCACGAAACTAGCCAAAACACTAGAGGATTTCCAAGGGCACTTCAAGACATCTTCACTTACAAATCTCCAGGGAACTAATCTATGTTAGACTTAATCCAAAACTCAAACCTTCTTAAGCAACTTCATTGCCTAATTACCCAAGGGTAAAATCCTCTTCCTTTTTGGGCAACAATCTGTTTACTGAACAAATCACTTCTAAACAAATTCAAACTTGAACCAAGTGCTCAACTGGTCAATACAAGGTTGCCCAAAAATTATCATAATTTTTGGAACAAAAATTTTATTTCTAAAAATCAAATAGTCCTTGTAAGAGCATCTGTTATTCCCTGAAATTTGGTGTACGCTGTAAAAACCCTAAATCCATTTGTAATAGGAAGTTTATGATTTTACACACCTTGATCGGGGAACCACGAGGAGATCGGTCGAAGGAGAACTGCGATGCGACGACGTTCACTAGCGGCGAGCCCTCCGTTCCAATAACCGTGGAAAAATTTGGCCACGGTGAGGAAACGACGATGACGATACCATGACGCACGTGATGGACAAGCACGCGATGAAGTGTCTGCTGCCGAGCTTCACCGAGAGCATGGCACGGCAGTAGACGACGGGGACAGTGACATGGTGACGAGCAGCACAGCTGGTGCTAGGGCGGCACGGTTCTACCAAGAACTGGGGCAGGATGGGGAGATCGGAGCAGGAGGGCGAGTGCCACGGCCAAGTCAAGCGAACTCGGCTGGGGAAGCACGATAAGAAGTCGACGTTCTGAAACTTGAGCACAAGAACATGAGCTACGTACAGGCCTAGAAGATGAGCACGTCAGGGATAGCAAGTAACTTCTCTGAACTAAGCGCTAAGGCAACAAGACAAGGAGATGGAATGCTGGTCGAGCTTGACTTTATCATGGCGAGGAAAACCCTGAGGGTGCCAACAGCTGGTTGGGCTTGGACACGTGGCCACACTACCAGGATCCACGCCGGCACACAGGCACGACAAAGCAATAAACTTGATCTGACACGTACTAACAGGAAGCAAGCAGGCATAGAGCTCATCGTGGGTAAGTCTGAACTCCCTAAGACCTTATACTTACAGCTTGGACTCCACTTTACTTAGGCACTAAAATCACCCAGACTAGCATCCATCCATATCTCAACCTGAACAACACATGAGCAGGGATGTGAAGATATTTTCCTTCCCGTCAAGCTGATCCAAGCTTCAGCTACCCAATAACATTTAGTACCAACCTACCGATGTGCAGTTTAAGCATGCCAACCACCTCCCCCTTGTTGTCCAAACTGAAACAAATTCAGCCCCACACGCCCAGTTACTGGATTGGCTTGTATTCCCCTTTCAACTACCAGCCTTCTGTATCTTAAAGCACAACTTCAATTCACTAAAACAATGGGCGAATGGCTGTAGCCTGCGGAGCTTTCTACTCCCAAAAACTGAATCCAATTTCCAGTCACTTGAAATAGAATTTAGCACTACCCAACTGAAACCCCCTTCTCTACCCCTGAAACTCTCGCTCTACGAAGTGACATAAGCCGCCCTTGATTAACAAAACTTGTTAACAAAACAAATTTCTACAAGTTTTATGCAGTAGCCCTAGGTAAAAGATTCATGGATCAAAAGTTATAGTGCTCCAAAGTGGGGTGAAAATACTGAAATTCAGATTCAGTTAACTGAACCAAAAACTGAACTCACACCTGACAGAGAGAGTTTGAGCACAATTTACTCCAAATTTAGTGCAGCCCCAAATCAAACTTATTTAATAAACCTTATTGTTTGTACTATGTGCTCCAGCTCATCTATGGAAACGTTAGTCCAAAACCACTTGGATTGATCACAAATGTGCTCCAAATTGGCCACCATTTACTGAATTTCAGTTTTAGTTAACTGAACCAATTTTAGTCGCCAGTAACCTAACAGTCCATTTTCAGTCAACTTTTTCTCCACTTTTTGTGTAGGATCATATCCATTACCTTTAAAGACATTTGTACACAAACTTATGGTCTTCAATTTCTCTATAGAAACCATAGTTCAAAACCTTATGGATTATTTACCACGAAGCTCCAAAATCAGTCACAATCACTGAAATTCAGACTTAGAGAATACTCCAAATCTGAAAATTCAGAATTCAGCCAACACCACTTTGAACCGCCTTTTCTCCAAGTTCCAAGTAGCTTTAGTGGTATGACCTTTAACTAAACTTGCACACCAACATATGGCCTTCAAACTTGCTACAACAACCTTAGTCCAAAACCACATGGATCAGGCACCACAAAGCTCCAAAGTTGAGCCAAACACACTCTAATGCCCACTTTGTAAGAAAAATCTAAAAGAAAAAAAATATATTCCTTTATATATATGTGTGTGTTATTTCTATTTATCATTTTATGTGGACACCTCATTTGAACAAATAAATAATTAACAAAAGACACTCAAATAAATCATGCATCATGCTGGTTTTCATTTTTGTGTGCATTTTGTGACAATATAAAAATAGTGTAAAAAAAGTATATTAAAATCCAAATTTGGTGATATAACCCTAATTTGCAAATTGGAGTTTGGAGAAGGGAAAGAAAAATGTTATAAAAAAACTAAATAAATATATATATAAATAGTAGGTCTCCCATATTAGTATGTTCAATTTGTACATTTAAAATGAGCATAAGTTACAATAGAATTCAAATTTAAATTTTGAAAATCAAAAAGGAAAAGAGAAAAGAAAATAAAACAAAAGGGAAAGCTTACCTGGGCCCAAACTGCACTTGGCGGCCCAAGTTTTCCCCGCCGCTTCCCGGTCAACCCTGGGTGCGTCGACATGCACGCCCGCCCTGTTAGTTTCACAGCGCAGTTGTAAGTTGATGAGGACATCAACACCAACACGAGTACATCTACACCAGCAGCACCTTCTCCAGCTCAGGCACCATCTTCCCCAGTCCAGGCACCACCCCTTTCACCTGGGCCAGTGACTCGGGCCCGTGCAAGAGAATTGAACTACATCATGCTGTTAAAGAACGAAGGTCCAGAAGATTAGAAGATGGCCCAACAGGAAGGCCCGGATGGGGTGCCTAGGGAAGTCGTGAACAGTAACCGTGGTACTGTAGCGCCGGCCCTACTGTTCACGCCTCTCCTCTATTTAGTCAGAGTCCTGTTTCATTTAGAACTTGAGTTTTGTTTTACATCTAGCTTTAGCTACCCCAGAACACGCACAAATACGTGCTGTCCTCTGTGATTCAGAACTCCACCTCGAGTGATATTAAGATTGCTCGCATCTTTTTCTTGTTCGTTCTTCGATTGCGCACAGGAAATGATCTTCGTGATCAGGCCGATCTCGCATCAGCAAGGTCGGTAACCATTGGGAGTTGGTTCAGCGATTGCATTGGCACTTCGGGTTCGCTCGTCGTAGTCGGATCGTGAGGGTCTACTTCCATCAAATCGGAATTATCTCCACTCACCGAAAGATCGGGCACTCCAGCTCTATCAAGTGGTATCAGATTTCCAGGTTGATCGGTGAGTTTATCGAGTGTTTTTTTTCTCCTACAGTCCACAAAACCACATAAAAATTTAGGTTAGACCTTATCCCAGCACCCTTTTGAGCCTCGCACTTTCTTTCAATAATCTGCATTGTTGAATTTGTGCGCTTTCACGTCATTTGTTGCTGGTTGGATTGTGTTATTCCACCATTCAAATGCTAGCGCGTCGCCACCATATTCCGTTTGATCACGCCACAAACCGAGTCAACGCCGCTTCCTTATTTTTCTCCTTCGGTTACGTAAAAAAACAGAAAAAAAATAAACCGAGTCAACGCCGCTTCCTTGTTTTTCTCCTTCGGTTACGTCAAAAAAAAAACAGAAACAAAAAAAAAGAAAACGAAGGAGAAAGGATACAAAGCGGTTGTCTCATCTCAGTCGTTTTAAACATACCTTCTTTAAACCGGGCATAACTTTTCGCTCGGTTGTTCAAAAAATCTGAAATTTTTATAGGAGCTTGTTGACACCTTCTGAGACCGGCCAAACTTGCCTACGGCCTGTTTGGTTTCGATAAAATTGTCAAAAAAAAATTCAGGAAAATAAAGAAAAAAAATCATCAAAGTTCTCGCACGCTTTTCAGAGAACTTCCTGATTTTCTGTAGACCACATCTAAACTCTGTTTTAAGTGAAACTTCGTGTAGCTCCTATTTTGTTGCTCCTTATGCTGAGAAAAATATTAAAAAAATCATACAAAAAAGAAAAACAAAATCACCTGTGATTCCTACTAGTGCCTTTTTGGCCTCGCTTATTTACGGTACTGCCATTCTGCTAGTTCCATCCGTCCTTTGCACTTATGGCCAGCAATATAGTTTCATGTTTTGCACTATAATTCAACTTTGCATTATTGTTTGATCGTGCTAATCCTTGACTTGAGTGCAGCCTACCCAAAACTCCACATATTTCTAAGACGAGAAGGTTTCTGTTTCTCCAGGCAATCGCTCATCCAATCTTTCACCGGTTCCACCTGTTGGTTGCAGTTCACCACTGTGGCTTGGTAAGAACGGATAAGAACTTGATAACAGCATTCCATTGAGCGAGTTGTCACCACCATTTCCCTGTTGTCGTCGGTTTTTCTCCTTTTGGTGTTTTGGTGTTCGCGCTAACTATGGCAGGAGCACACGACACGGTGGATGCCCAGTTGCTGGAAGTAAGGGGACAAGTTGATGGACTTGTTGCTGACATTAGGACGATGCATGAATGGCTTGATTCAACGGTCACTTCGACGACCGAGCGTTTCAACCAGCTTGACCTTGCTCAAACGGCGACTCGCACCACACTCGACACCATCCTGGCACGCCTTGATGCGTTGACCACAAAGATGGAGCAGGACTACGGCGGTGACACTAAGCAGGACGATGGAGATCGCCGTGGTCGTGCACGCCGTGTGGTTCGTCATCCCCCTAATGACTTATTTTCTAAGATTAAATTTAAAATGCCACCTTTTAATGGCAAATATGATCCTGCTGCATATCTTGATTGGGAGTTAGAGGTTGAACAAAAATTTTCATGCCATGATATTGCTGCACATTCTCAGGTTAAAGCTGCTATTAGTGAATTTACTGATTTTGCTTTAATTTGGTGGCGTGAGTATAAAATAAAACATCCCACTGCCATTCCAACCACTTGGGATCAGTTGAAAGCTGCGATGCGACATCGATTTGTGCCTTCGTATTATGCTCGTGATTTGCTTAATAAAATGCAGCGTTTTCAGCAAGGTTCTCAATCTGTTGAGGACTATTTCCAGGAGTTACAAAAAGGTATGATTCGTTGTGGGATATTGGAGGACAACGACGCTGCTATGGCACGTTTTCGTGGTGGTTTAAACAGCGAAATCCAGGATATACTAGATTATAAGGAATATTATGATATGACTACTTTATTTGAATATGCTGGCAAAGCTGAATGTGAAGTGCAGGGACGCCGCTCGAAGCCATATTCTAACCCTTTTGAAGGATGAAGCTCGACATCCACCTCAGCACCAGTTCCCCCTGTGCCATCCACGTCCACCACTACTCCACGCGAGAAGATGACCAAACCAGCCAGCACTGCCCCACCCACAGGTCGTACACGGGATATTCAGTATCATCGATGTAGAGGATTTGGCCATGTGATTCGGGACTGCCCAAACAAGCGCACTTTGCTCATTCGTGACGATGGTGAGTACTCTTCCGCTAGTGATTCTAAAGAAATTGAACATGCACTACTTGCCACTAACCATGCAGCTCATGCGGAGGTACATGTCAACCCGGGCGACGCTGATATGTATGAAAGTCTTGTTGTGCAGCGTGTTCTTAGTACACAGGTCGCTTTGCCCGAGAAGAATCAGCGACACACTCTGTTCCATACAAAGGGTGTTGTGCAGGAGCAGTCAATTCGCATCATTATCGACAGCGGCAGTTGCAACAATTTGGCGAGTACCATGCTGGTCGAAAAGTTGTCGTTACCCACTCGTAAGCATCCAAACCCATATCACATTCAATGGCTTAATGATGGTGGTAAAATAAAAATCACACATTCCGTGCATGTTCCTTTCTCCATGGGTGCTTATTCTGATTTTGTTGATTGTGATGTTATTCCCATGGAAGCATGCTTTTTGTTACTTGGTCGACCTTGGCAATATGATACTGATAGCTTGCATCATGGTCATTCGAATCATTATTCTTTCATTTTTAAGGGTCAGAAAATAATTATACATCCAATGACACCTGAATAAATTGTTAAAGATGATCTTGCCCGAGCTGCTATAACTGCTAAACAACTTGATCCATCGCCCTCTGTTCCTTCTGAAATCAAGTTGAAGGCTCCTGTTTTACTTGCTACACGTGCTGATTTTGATGAGCTACACGGTGCTCATTTGCCATGCTATGCACTTGTATGCTCTAGTGTCCTCATTTCACTTGATGATGCACCATCTTTGGCTATTCCCCCTATGGTTGCTAACCTTTTGCAGGAGTACGATGATGTCTTTACCAAAGACTTACCACCGGGTCTCCCACCGCTTCGTGGCATTGAGCACCAGATCGACCTCATCCCCGGCACATAGCTTCCGAACCGCGCACCGTACCGTACAAATCCGGATGAGACGAAGGAGATTTAGTGCTAGGTACAGGCGTTACTTGACAATGGATACATTCGTGAGTCTCTTAGCCTTGCTCTGTTCCTGTGTTACTTGTTCCCAAGAAAGATGGGTCATGGCTTATGTGTGTAGACTGTCGTGCTATTAATAACATCACTATTCGTTATCGATATCCTACACCACGCCTTGATGATATGCTAGATGAGCTTAGTGGTGCCATTATTTTCACTAAGATTGATTTGCGTAGTGGTTACCACCAGATTAGAATGAAACTGGGTGATGAATGGAAAACGGCTTTTAAAACGAAATTTGGTTTATATGAATGGTTGGTTATGCCGTTTGGATTGACTAATGCTCCCAGCACTTTTATGCGAGTGATGAATGAAGTTCTGAGGCCCTTCATAGGACTGTTTGTTGCTGTTTATTTTGATGATATCCTTATTTACAGCAAATCTAAGAAAGAGCATTTGGAACATTTAAGTGCTGTTTTTGATGCATTGCGTGCTGCCCAGTTATTTGCTAACATGGAAAAATGCATCTTTTGCACACGACGTGTCTTGTTTCTTGGTTATGTTGTTACTCCACAGGGCATTGAGGCAGATAGCAACAAGATTGCTGCCATTCGGGAGTGGCCTACACCGACGACGATCACACAAATTCGGAGCTTTCTTGGACTTGTCGGTTTCTACCGCAAATTTGTTCGTGATTTTAGCTCCATTGCAGCGCCTCTACATGAGCTTACAAAGAAAGATGTGTCATTTGCTTGGAGTGATTCGCAGGAGGTAGCGTTCAGCACTTTGAAAGATAAGTTAACCCAAGCTCCCCTATTGCAATTGCCTGATTTTAATAAAGTGTTTGAGCTTGAATGCGATGCTAGCGGTATTGGTCTAGGTGCTGTTTTGTTACAAGAAGGAAAACCAGTTGCTTATTTTAGTGAAAAATTAAGCGGTGCTAGTCTGAAATATTCTACTTATGATAAGGAGCTTTACGCTTTAGTGCGCACTTTGCATACATGGCAGCACTATCTTTGGCATCGTGAGTTCATAATTCATTCTGATCATGAGGCTTTAAAACATATTCGTACCCAAACAAATCTGAACCGTCGTCATGCTAAATGGGTAGAATTCATTGAGTCCTTTCCTTACATTATTAAACACAAGAACGGGAAGGACAATGTTATTGCTGATGCTTTGTCTCGTCGCTATACCATGCTGTCACAGTTAGATTTTAAAATCTTTGGTTTGCACACTGTGAAAGATCAATATGTTGACGATGCTGATTTTAAAGATGCTTTCGGCCATTGTATTAATGGGAAACCATGGGGCAAATTTCACATACAGGATGGGTTCCTGTTTCGCGCTAACAAGCTGTGTGTTCAAGCTAGCTCGGTTCGTCTTTTGTTGTTACAGGAAGCGCCGTGGCCATTCTTTTCTCAGCTGGTGTCGTTTCTTCCGCCTAGAATTCTTGCGCCATGATCTGCTCCCTCCACTTAGGTCAGCTCCATCCCTGCCGCTGAATCCTCTGCAGCCGACCGTGGCCGGTTCAACAGATTCCCCTGGGTACCTGCCTACAATTCCTTGCTCGCACTCAGTCTTCACTGATTTAAAGACCTCGTGTGCCACGTTTTCCTCCCTCCCTCCTCTCTTCCAATTCTCGCGAAACTGCTATGTCACAGGTCGCGTCGCCGAGGGAGGGGAAAGCGTAGGCGCCGCCATCAGTGGGACCACGACCGTGCCGAAGCGCCGCCCTCGGATTCAACTGGCGTAAAGTGGTTCCGCGGGGCCTGGGAGATTCATGGCGTTGTGTTGAGTGCGCTCGGCCGGAATTTCGCTATCGGACATGGGATCTACCGCGCATTGCCGTGGTCTGGGCACCTCGCTACTTGTACCACGGTAAGCCATCCACCATGATGTTCACGCTATTACCCGCTTCGCTTAGTATCCGTTAGCATTATCGTTCGGTCAATAGGGGCAGAGACCTATGCACGCCGGCGACCCACCGCCATGGTACGCGTCCAGGTTTCCGCAGTCGGGTGACAGGGAAAGGAGACACTCACCCGCCGTTGGATGCGTTGTGGGCGATGGAGATTTGATCTAGATAACGTTTCGCCCATGACTGTTGGATCCAGATCGGGTGGTTGAGGTTAGTTAGGGCAGGATGAAATCTGCGCTGTTGGATCTTTATCCATCGGTGGTGGTTACGTACCCGTTCAGTGGAGTTCTCGGTCTAATCTGGGCGCTTGGCTGTGGATCCAACGATGGAGAATTGCCTATACCCTTTCATCAAACCAGATTCACAAAAGAACCCCTAGACTTCTTAGTTATCAACCTGCCATCCACAATCCACACAGAGTAATTACATCGGAGCCCAGGCATTTTACAGGTTAAACCCTAGGTTCTCGAGAATTAATGTGCGCAGTCCAGAACTCGGAAGAATTAAATAAATGAGTAAGGAAATGAATTTCTAGTGTAAAAATAAATGCTAGAACTTGCTTAATTCATATAAAATTCATATTAAGTCCAAATTGATCCATTCCAATTTCTATAATTTTGTTTTAATATTGTTTATCACTCAGTAACACTATTTTAACATGAAAACCTTATTAAAATTGATCTCCTAAACAATCTCATATCAAATGCATAAAATCTTTAGAAATTCATAATTTCCCCGTTTTAATTCCGATTTGATCCGTTCAAATTGCGTTAGTCTCGTATAAATATTTACTATGCGATAACAAAATTTATTATACTATGTCTCATTATTTTATAATTAGATCACTATTTAACTTATGTTGGTTAGTCTTGTTAATCTGCTTATTATTATAATCTACTATAATATAATTTATGGTCAATTTATAACTTAGATTAAAGTTGAGATAATTATTTATAGAATAATCTCTCACATGATTTATAATAACTAATTTATAATATAGTTTAATTTTTTAATCACACAAATCTTCTATAAAACCATAACTCCTTAATCGTAACTCCAATATTAGTAGTGCTCGATCCCACGATCTCGTAACGACGCGTAGATCATTATTATGCAGTATGTTCTCATGTTTGGTGTGATGTTAATTTTGTCTATACCATGTCTGTTTGTATTGCTATGACTAACGCGAGGTTTCGAGGATCCGAAGAATCACCCTGGTTACTGGAATCTCAAGTGCTAGGCAAGTTGTGCCCTTGATCCACTTTTGTTACCCAATAATATTCTTTATTATCACTTATTCATGCATAGGTTTAATTTTGATGGGACCCAATAGGTCACCCTAGGCTGTTTATCCATTTTACCTTGTTTACCCCTGAATCATATGGGTAGTTATGCTAATGCTTTACATGGTTTCTGGTTAATATTTCATTATATCCATGTTCCAGTTATTTTGTTATTCTATATATGTTCATGTCAAGATCATTATATTATTGTTAATTGGAACATGGAGCTTAACTTGAGAAACACGTGCCACCACAAGGGAGGAATGGGACCCCTTGGCTAACTAATTAGGAAAGCTAGTGGAAGACTACCATACCCGAAAGGGGCAAGGGCAGTAGGGGAGTTGCATGCAAGGAGGTTCTCGGGTTGATTTGCTGCGATGGCGGTCAGACGGGGGATTCTTGCAAGTGCTCTTCCCATAACTGTAGCGGGTTTTCGGAAACTAGTGGAACTTTGTAAAGGCCTCGTAGTGGATCCCTAGCCATTCACCTTGGTAGTGTCTAAGGGTCTTGCTAGCCATGGCGACATGGGAAACATGACTTGTGGGTAAAGGGTACAACCTCTGCAGAGTGTAAATTTGGTATACTAGTCGAGCTCACGGTCATGAGCAGCTCAGGACTCTCTAATGATTAAATTATGGAACCTAAACTCAATTTGTCATATGCATTGCTTGGGATTATTTATTATTAATTTTGTTCTATTATATTATTATGGTTTGGTATTCACTTACACTTAGTAACTGCTAATAAAATTTTGACCAACTTATAAAAGCAATACTCAGCTTTAACCCCTGTCATTGATTAGCCTTACACATCACATGAACTCCCACCTTTGGTGAGTTCATGTCACATTATTCCCCACAACTTGTTGAGCGATGAACATGTGTGAGCTCACCCTTGCTGCCTCACACCCCCCATAGGTCAAGAACAGGTACCACTGGATGAGGCGCATGGTGGATGTTGCGCTGTGTTCGTGAGAGGTCTAGGTCATCGTCTCCCAGTTGACTTTCTGGCGCTAAGGATGGATTTTAGTTCGATCCGTGTATATTTATCTTTTATTTTGTAAGACTTCCGCTATGTAATAAATACTCTGATTTTATTGTGACATTTATCTTTATACACTATGTTATTATATATGTTGTCTTCTTGGCGCATGTATGAGATGCACCCGGCTATGTCCCTTAAAGCCCGGGTGTGACAGAAGTGGTATCAGAGGAAATGTTGACTGTAGGACGAAACCTAGATAGAAACGGACAAACCCTTACCTACTTATCTTACTCTGATTCTTTCTATACTCATCCTGTCTTGATCCTATCTAACCTTTTGCTATCATACTCTGATTACTCTTATCTTTTCTGCTCTAAGACAAGATGGATTTCACACCTTGGAATCCTACATTTATGAACTTTTTTAGAGATAGGAAACCCAAGACAAAATTAAAACTATTTTCTCTATTAAAAATGTTGGTTGATTGTTCTGATTATCAATGCCTAATTTGCTTCTTTGATTGATTGAAATAGTATAGTTGGGCATCTTAGCATGTACCACCATATGGTAAGGTATTAACTTTAGTAGGTGACACACTAATCTACTTAGCTAATAAATCCCCCACAGTAACATTCCTCGTAATTACTCGCCTTGTCTACAGTTCTTCCTTTCTTACCCTATGTTTCCAACCCAGATGGACTACCTCTATAGTGTTAGAAGAGAGCACTATAGACGTGATCCTTGGTATGTCATGGTTGCGAAAGGCAAAGGCAGTATATACACTGTGCTAAGGGACCCGTAGAACTCACCAGTTCCAAAGAAGAAAGATTTGAAGTTGAAATTGCAGTAACTACCACCAGATTAGCAGCATTCTTAGTAGATGAGAAGTTTGTGGGTGGCAACATCCGTGTAGTTAGGGATTTTCCGGATGTCTTTCCAGAAGAGTTACCAGGGATGCCACCAGATAAGGAAGTTGAGTTTGTCATTAATGTCTTACCTGAGATTGCTCTATTTATAAATGGTCGTACAGGATGTTCGTAGAAGAACTAAAGGAACTTAAGAAGCAATTAACGGAATTACAAGAGGCTGGGTATATTCGTCCGAGTTCCTCACCTTTGGGGAGCGCCGGTTCTGTTTGTACAGAAGAAGGATGGATCACAAGGGATGTGTGTGGATTATAGGACCCTTAATGATGTCACTGTGAAGAACAAGTATCCATTACCCCGCATTAAAGATTTATTTGATCAGATGAGAGGTGCAAGGGTATTCTCGAAGGTTGATCTCCGATCGGGTTATCACCAAATGAAGATCAGGCCATCGGATATTCCCAAGACGATTTTATCGACCCAATATGGATTATATGAGTTCACCATTATGTCATTTGGACTAACCAATACACCAGCCTATTTTATGGATCTCAAGAATAAGGTATTCATGATGTGGACAGATTCGTCGTGGTATTCATCGATGATATTCTTATTTATTCCAAGAGTGAGAGTGAGCATGAAGAACATCTGAGATTGGTGCTACAAAAGCTACGAGATAATCAACTTTACTCAAAGTACAGTAAATGCGAGTTTTGGATTGGCGAGGTGCCCTTTCTTGGACATATCATTTCTAATGGAGGGATATCAGTGGATCCTGCTAAAGTCAAGGAAATAATGGAGTGGAGCGTACCCACTACAGTTACGGAGGTTCAAAGTTTCTTAGGGCTTGCAGGATATTATCAGAGATTTATTGAAGGATTTTCTAAGATTGCTAAGCCTATGACCTCGCTTCTAGAGAAGCGAAGAGAGTCCAAGTGGGACAAGAAGTGCCAAGATAGCTTTGGTCAATTAAAGAAGAGGTTGATGTCACCACCAGTGTTGGTTATGCCAGATCTATAGAAGGGATTTGATATCTATTGTGACGTATGTGACCAAGACTTAGGATGGGTGCTCATGCAGGAAGGACATGTGATCGCCTACGCGTCTCCTCAGTTGCGGAAACACGAGTTGAACTACCCCACTCATGACTTAGAACTGGCAACCGTTGTGCATGCGCTTAAGATTTGGAGACATTATATCATAGGAACCAAGTGTCAAGTATACACGGATCATAAGAGTTTGAAGTATATAGTCACCCAAAAGGATCTCAACCTTAAGCAACGCCGTTAGTTGGAGCTTATTAAGGATTATGACTTGGAGATTCACTATCACCCGGGCAAGGCGAACTTAGTTGCAGATGCCTTGAGTCGAAAGGAGCATGTTCATTCAGCTGTTGTTGCCCAGCTACCCGATGAGATTGTTGAGGATTTCAGGAGACTCAACCTGGGGATAGTTGCTCACACTGAAGGAGTTATTATTGATGTGGAACCTACATTGGAACAAGAAATTCGCAAAGGACAAATTGGTGATGCTAAAATACAAGAGATTAAGGATCTGATTACTGAAGGTCGAGGTCCGGAATTCATGGAAGATGAGCAAGGCACCGTATGGTTCAAGGACAAGATATGTGTCCCTGAGATTGAAAGCCTTCGTGAGACTATTTTAAAGGAAGCCCAAGACTTGGATTATTCTATTCATACTAGGAGTACGAAGATGTATCAGGATTTGAAGTAAAAGATACTGGTGGTATGGATTGAAGAGAGATGTGGCTGCACATGTGGCTATGTGCGAAGTGTGTCAAAGAGTTAAGGCAGAACACCAAAGACTAACTGGACTATTATACCCATTAAAGATACCCGAATGGAAGTGAGAAGAGATTGGTATGACTTTCATTACTGGATTGTCTCGCACCCAGAAAGGATATGATGCTATATGGGTGATTGTGGATAGATTGACTAAAGTGGCTCATTTGATTCCGGTCAAGACTACTTATAAGGTATCTCAATTGGCAGAGATATATATGGCTCGGATTGTGTCTTTACATAGTGTATCGAAGAAGATCATTTTGGATAGAGGATCATAGTTTACCTCCAGATTGTGGAAAAGTTTTCATGAGAATATGGATACGAAGTTGAATTTTAGTACAACCTATCACCCTCAGACTGATGGACACACTAAAAGGATTAATCAAGTATTGGAGGACATGTTGAGAGCTTGTGCCCTTCAGCATGGTAGTAGTTGGGATAAGAGTCTACCTTATGCTGAGTTCTCAGGTCAGTCTGAAGATGTCACCATTCGAAGCTTTATATGGCAGGAAGTGCAAGACTCCCCTATTTTGGACTAGACTAGAGGAAGACAGTTCTTTGGACCTAAACTTATTCAAGAGGCAGAAGAACAAGTCTATATAATTCGGGAGAATTTGAGGGTAGCTCAGACCAAGTAAAGGAGCTACGCCAATAATAGAAGAAGACCACTGGAGTTTGAGGAAGGTGATCATGTGTACCTCAAGGTGTCACCACTTCGTGGAATGAGGAGATAGGGTAAATTGTCCCCTCGCTTTATTGGACCATTCTGAGTTTTAGGCAAGTTGGAGAGATGACCTACCAACTCGAGTTACCTGATAGTTTATCTAATGTGCATAATGTATTCCATGTGTCTCAACTTAAGAAGTGTATTCGTGTCCCTGAGGAACAGTTACCAATGGAAGAGCTCAGTGTTCAGGGTGATTTGACTTACACGGAGTACCCCATCAAGACTCTTGACACTTTGATTCGAGTTACAAGAAATAAGGTGATAAAGATGTGCAAAGTACAATGGAGTCACCATGAAGAAGATGAAGCAACATAGGAAAGAGAAGAAGAGCTTCGCATAGATTTTCCCCATCTTTTCCCTAGACCTTCCAAAATCTCGAGGACGAGATTCTTGTTAAGGGGGGTAGGATTTGTAATACCTACTTTGTAAGAAAAATCTAATAGAAAAAAAATTATATTCCTTTATATATATGTGTGTGTTATTTCTATTTATCATTTTATGTGGACACCTCATTTGAACAAATAAATAATTAACAAAAGACACTCAAATAAATCATGCATCATGCTGGTTTTCATTTTTGTGTGCATTTTGTGACAATATAAAAATAGTGTAAAAAAGTATATTAAAATCCAAATTTGGTGATATAACCCTAATTTGCAAATTGGAGTTTGGAGAAGGGAAAGAAAAATGTTATAAAAAAACTAAATAAATATATATATAAATAGTAGGTCTCCCATATTAGTATGTTCAATTTGTACATTTAAAATGAGCATAAGTTACAATAGAATTCAAATTTAAATTTTGAAAATCAAAAAGGAAAAGAGAAAAGAAAATAAAACAAAAGGGAAAGCTTACCTGGGCTGAAACTGCACTTGGTGGCCCAAGTTCTCCCCGCCGCTGCTCGGTCAACCCTGGGTGCGTCGACATGCACGCCCGCCCTGTCAGTTTCACAGTGCAGTTGTAAGTTTTCTGCAGACTCTGTCGGTTGGGCCCACTTTGGCAGCCTCCCCGCATGACTATGCCTCCTTGCCATCACTCGCGTGTGGGCCCAGTGGGCAGAAGCTTCTTCTCTAGATCTCGTCGCGGGTGACGCTAGGGAGCTCGCCGTGGCCATTCTTTGCTCAGCTGGTGCTATTTCTTCCTCCCGGAATTCTTGCGCCATGATCCGCTCCCTCCGCTTAGGTCAGCTCCATCCCTGCCGCTGAATCCTCCGTAGTCGACCGTGGCCGGTTCAACGGATTCCCCTGGGTACCTGCCTACAATTCCTCGCTCGCGCTCGGTCTTCGCGGATTTAAAGACCTCATGTGCCGCATTTTCCTCCCTCCCTCCTCTCTTCGAATTCTCGCGAAACCACCATGTCACAGGTCACGGTGCTGGGGGAGGGGAAAGCGCAGGCGCCACCGTTAGTGGGACCACGACCGCGCCGAAGCGCCGCCCTCGGATTCAACTGGCGTTCAGTGGTTCCGCGGGGCTTGGGAGATTCGCGGCGTTGTGTTGAGTGCGCTCGTGGCCGGGGAAGGAAGGGGTGACCAGTGGAACGGCCAATAATTTCGCTATCGGACATGGGATCTACCGCACATTGCTGTGGGCGGGGCACTTCGCTGCTTGTACCACGGTAAGCCATCCACCATGATGTTCACGCTATTACCCGCTTCGCGTAGTATCCGTTAGCATTATCGTTCGGTCACTAGGGGTGGGGTCCTATGCGCGCCGGCAACCCACCGCCATGGTACGTGTCCTGGTTTCCGCAGTCGGGTGACAGAGAAAGGAGACACTCACCCGTCGTTGGATGCGTCGTGGGCGATGGAGATTTGATCTAGATAATGTTTCGCCCGTGACTGTTGGATCCAGATCGGGTGGTTGAGGTTAGTTAGGGCAGGATGAAATCTACGCCGTTGGATCTTTATCCATCTGTGGTGGTTGCGTACCGGTTCAGTGGAGTTCTCGGTCTAATCTGGGCGCTTGGCTATGGATCCAACGATGGAGAATTGCCTATACCCTTTCGTCAAATCAGATTCACAAAAGAACCCCTTGACTTCTTAGTTATCAACCCACCGTCCACAATCCACACAGAGGAATTACATCCGAGCCTAGGCATTTTACAAGTTAAACCCTAGGTTCTCGAGAATTAATGTGTGCAGTCTAGAACTCGGAAGAATTAAATAAATGAGTAAGGAAATGAATTTCTAGTGTAAAAGTAAATGCTAGAACTTGCTTAATTCATATAAAATTCATATTAAGTCCAAATTGATCCATTCCGATTTCTATAATTTTGTTTTAATATTGTTTATCACTCAGTAACACTATTTTAACATGAAAACCTTATTAAAATTGATCTCCTAAACAATCTCATATCAAATGCATAAAATCTTTAGAAATTCATAATTTCCCGTTTTAATTCCGATTTGATCCATTCAAATTGCGTTAGTCTCGTATAAATATTTACTATGCAATAACAACATTTATTATACTATATCTCATTTTTGTATAATTAGATCACTATTTAACTTATGTTGGTTAGTCTTGTTAATCTGCTTATTATTATAATCTACTATAATATATTTTATGGTCAATTTATAACTTATATTAAAGTTGAGATAATTATTTATAGAATAATCTCTCATATGATTTATAATAACTAATTTATAATATAGTTAATATTTTAATCACACAAATCTTCTATAAAACCATAACTCCTTAATCGTAACTCCGATCTTAGTAGTGCTCGATCCCACGATCTCGTAACGACGCGTAGATCATTATTATGCAGTATGTTCTTATGTTTGGTGTGATGTTAATTTTGTCTATACCATGTCTGTTTGTATTGCTACGACTAGCGCGAGGTTTCGAGGATCCGAAGAATCACCCTAGTTACTGGAATCTCAAGTGCCAAGCAAGTTGTGCCCTTGATCCACTTTTGTTACCCAATAATATTCTTTATTATCACTTATTCATGCATAGGTTTAATTTTGATGGGACCCAATAGGTCACCCTAGGTTGTTTATCCATTTTACCTTGTTTACCTTTGAATCATATGGGTAGTTATGCTAGTGCTTTACATGGTTTTGGGTTAATATTTCATTATATCCATGTTCTAGTTATTTTGTTATTCTATTTATGTTCATGTCAAGATCATTATATTATTGTTAATTGGAACATGGAGCTTAACTTGAGAAACATGTGCCACCATAAGGGAGGAATGGGACCCCTTGGCTAACTAATTAGGAAAGCTAGTGGAAGACTACCTTACCCGAAAGGGGCAAGGGCAGTAGGGGAGTTGCATGCAAGGAGGTTCTCAGGTTGATTTGCTGCGATGGCGGTCAGACGAGGGATTCTTGCAAGTGCTCTTCCCATAAACTGTAGCGGGTTTTCGGAAGCTAGTGGAACTTTGTAAAGGCCTCGTAGTGGATCCCTAGCCATTCACCTTGGTAGTGTCTAAGGGTCTAGCTAGCCATGGCGACATAGGAAACACGACTTGTGGGTAAAGGGTACAACCTCTACAGAGTGTAAAACTGGTATACTAGCCGAGCTCACGGTCATGAGCAGCTCAGGACTCTCTGATGATTAAATTATGGAACCTAAATTCAATTTGTCATATGCATTGCATGGGATTATTTATTATTAATTTTGTTCTATTATATTATTATGGTTTGGTATTCACTTACACTTAGTAACTGCTAATAAAATTTTGACCAACTTATAAAAGCAATACTCAGCTTTAACCCCTGTAATTGATTAGCCTTACACATCACATGAACTCTCACCTTTGGTGAGTTCATGTCACATTATTCCCCACAACTTGTTGAGCGATGAACATGTGTGAGCTCACCCTTGCTGTCTCACACCCCCCACAGGTCAAGAACAGGTACCACTGGATGAGGCGCATGGTGGATGTTGCGCTGTGTTCGTGAGAGGTCTAGGTCATCGTCTCCTAGTTGACTTTCTAGTGCCAAGGATGGATTTTAGTTCGATCCTTGTATATTTATCTTTTGTTTTGTAAGACTTCCGCTATGTAATAAATACTCTGATTTTATTGTGACATTTATCTCTATACACTCTGTTATTATATATGTTGTCTTCTTGGCGCATGTATGAGATGCACCCGGCTTTGTCCCTTAAAGCTCGGGTGTGACACACACTAAAATTCAGACTTAGGCAATTACACCAAGTCTGAAATCCAAACCTGTAAGCCCCTCGTTTGACCAGTTTTACTCCTAATTCCATATGACGTTTGGGTTAAGTAACTTAAACAAGTTCGTACACCTAAGGTAGCCCCACAACTTTTCTACAGCGACCATCACAAAAATGTCTAGAAGCCAAAAGTTATAACAGCCCAAAGTTAGCTAATTGACATTATTTTTAGCAAATTCAAAATTGCACCAAAACTGAATTTCAGTAGTTTACTCCAATTTTTCTATAAAACTTGGACATCTCCACTCATGGAAGTTGTTCAAGTTTCCAAGATCTACCACTTTGGTATATGGACTTTTGGCAACTTCTCTCTAGATTTTGATTTCCACTTTTTGGGCCAGTTTAGGCTTTCAATTGAAATTTTGGACCTATTAAAATGCATTCCAGGTGTAGCAAGCAAAATGATGCTGATGCATATGATGACATGTCAAAGTTTTAGTTCTCGTAACATCAGGGGTGTTACAATGCATTTTTCACCCTTGCGGAGATAATGCTTCGGAAGATGAAGATCCATTATAATTAACAATTGTGTTGTCTTGTTCTTAATTCATAGCATATGAGAACAAGTGAACAACACTTCCTCCAGCATTCTTGAGCCCCTCGGTTATCCGAAGGTAGCATTAGGTCCCACTAGGGGTTATGAATCTTGTCTTGGGCTTATCTTCTTTCTTCATCCAAATTTGATGATAGCCTGAATAGCAGTCCAATAGACTCATGAGCTCCAAAGTAGCTGGTGCATCCACAAGGGAGTCTATTCTTAGCAAAGGGAACTCATCCTTTGGACATACCTTATTGAGATCCATAAAATCAATGCACATCCTCCACTTTCCATTAGCCTTCTTCACCATCACAATATTGGCCAGCCACTCTAGATATTTGACCTCTCTGATTACTCCGACACTCAGGAGCCTTTTGACTTTGTTTCTTGCACCTTCGGTGTTGTCATCGGACATCTTCCAAAGCTTCTGCTTCCTTGGCCTGATAGCCAGATCTACATTAAGTGAGTGCTCAATGATATCTCTGTTGACACCACAAAGATCATTGGTTGACCAAGCAAAGACATCCTTGTTGTTGAACAGTGTTGGGGGCCTTCGTCCTCTGAAGGTCCTCAAAAACATAATTTAATAATGTTTTCCATGTATGGTTTATGGACAGGTATCTTCGGATTTATGATAAAAGCATACACGATGGGGAGCTTGATCGTGACAAATGTGGCCGTCACTCCGAAGCTGTGCGGAAGGGAGCTTCGGCTAAATTGCAGAAAAGGGATCCGACTTAAAAGGGAAAAGGTTGTTCAGTCCTCATAGATTTTTCTATAAGCCAATAGTAAATGTAAAGGGCATAATTGTAATTTCTCATAGGCTGTGTCCTGTTCCTATAAATAGATGAACAGTACCCCCGTACAGTTCACGTTGACTTGTACTCGCTTGTGCGTCACTCTTGGACTTTTGCCTTCTGTCTAGCCGAAGGTATAAATGTAATTCAATATTGTTCACATTCATTCATAATGATATGATGAAAGAATATTAATGACGCCATATGATCGTTTATGTTATTCCTCATGTTTCATATATTTCTTCTTCATTAATATATACTGTGATGATGAAGGTACATCCTTCATGACCGTCATCTGAAGATCATTATATCCTGAGGGAAATAATGCTTTGAAGGACGAAGGGCATTAACCATTAACCTTTTCTGTGTTGCCTTGTTCTTAATTCATAGCATTTGAGAACAAGTCCCCAACATTGGCACCCACCTCCAGTGAACCCTCTTTCGACCACCTTCGGCAAGCACTGACCCTCATCATGCCGCCGAAGAAAGTTTCAGCGACAGGGGCTGCTGCACTACAGCCACTGGACCCAAATCAGGAGAACCTTTCTCTCTGAGAGGCCCGAAGCCAGAAGAGGAAGGCCACTAGTCCAACACTCCAGGAGGAAGAGTTGGATCAAGAAATCAGAAACATGGAGATAATTCATCAGCAAGTACAAAGGAAGAAGGAGAAGATGGCCAGACTAGCTGATCTTCAAAGGCAGATCGACGAAGCCACTGAAGAACTACGCCATCTTGTTCAAGACGAACAAGATCGAAGGCCCCAACACAGGGAGCTTCATCAAGAAGGTTTATTCAATGAGGATGGATGGTATGATGATTTTAATCATGATACCTTTACCTTTGATGCTGCTTCTCCCTTGGCACCAGAACTGCAAGCTATCCCATGGCCTCCATCATACAAGCCACCTCAGCTCCCTATGTATGATGGGCATTCGGATCCGAAGCAGTTTTTGATGAGTTATGAGGAAACCATATCTTCATATGGAGGCAATGCAGCTGTCATGGCCAAATCCTTCGTCATGGCAGTTCGGAATGTGGCCCAAACATGGTATTCTTCTCTTCGGCCAGGAACTATTACTTCATGGTAGAAGCTCAAGGATATGCTACTGACAAGCTTTCAAGGCTTTCAGACGAAGCCAGTCACAGCTCAGGCTCTATTTCAATGTACGCAAGACCATGAGGAGTATCTTCAAGCATACGTCCGAATGTTCTTGCGTCTCAGAGCACAGGCGCCTAGAGTGCCTAATGAGATTGTCATTGAGGCCATGATCAAGGGGCTTCATCCAGGACCTACTGCCTAGTACTTCGCTAGAAAACCTCCACAAACACTGGAGAAGTTGCTTCAAAAGATGGATGAATACATCAGGGATGACAATGACTTCCGCCAAAGAAGGGAGGAAGCTTACAGGTTCTCCGAGATGACCAGGGGCGTCGGAGGAAGAATACACCCGAGGCATGTCAGGTCAATTCACAACACTCAGAATGATGACAGAGGAAGTCAGCTGCAGAGGCCCTAGTGTTCTTCACAATCTTCGGGGCAGCAACAAAGTTCTTTTCGACCACTAGCTCCAAGCGGCAGAGGCGCCAGGGGCTTCGGAGGAAGATATGGGGACCAACCCAGGAAGATTTACTGTCTATTTTGTGGTGAAGACAAGGGCCATACTACAAGAATGTGCCAGATCACCATCCAAAAGCAGAAGGAGATCGCAGAAGCCGAAGCCCGGCAAAATCAACCGAAGCATGTCCTACATACTGCTTCGTGTCACTCACCCTACATACCAGAATATGTGGGTAATCATCCTGCAGCTTCTGTTGCTTCGGCCAGTCAGCCACAGGCTTCTTGGTCATAGCTTCCACCTCCGCCACCACTACAACCTGCTATTCACGAGGTCAGTAGCCAGAAGGGAGCCATCAGACTCATCAGCAACGAGAGCTTAGGGAGGAATCCAAAGCTCGCACAGTCAACAGTACTGTGCCAGAGTCAAAACACATCTATTGAGATATATCCTACCTCTGAAGCATTTTACATTCATTGTCATTTTCTTTTTAATAAGGAACAATTGGTGTAAATCTAGTCTTCTTGTCACTTTTTAATTTCTTGTAATAGCTTCGTTCTTGTCATAATGAAATATATCTTTCTTATAGACTTACGAAGCTCAAAAACTGCCGAAGCTAAAAAGTCCTTCTTAAGGGAATGCAGACCTAAAAAATACATTACAAGTTTTACCAAAGCTACAAAACTTGTTCCTAGGGAACGCAGCGTAAGTTTGCCGAAGCTACAAAAAGTTGTTCCTAGGGAGCGTAGCGTAAGTTTGCCAAAGCTACAAAAGGTCGTTCCCAAGGGAGCACAGTGTAAGTTTTCTGCTCAAAAGTCGTTCCAAAGGGAATGCAGAGCCAAATACCGCCGAAATATAAGGTGAAGTGCGAAAAGTCAAAGCGAATACCACCGAAATAGAAGGCGAAGAAGTTCAAAAGAGGTTCCTAAGGGGATGCAGAACTTACACCGAAAAATAAGCGGTGAAGCCGAAAAATAAACGACAAAGAGATTTTTGATGGTTCCTAAGGGAACACAGATATTGTGTTTCAGTGTGGGTACGTGTCTTCAGCATTAGCATCATTTTTTGCATCATATCATCGCATTGTAACACCTCAGGTGTTACTTAGGGTTTTCACTTAAGACTACACAAGCCAAGCCCATCATCACATGTGGTTGAAATAGAGCAAAGCCCCCCAAACTTGGAACTCAAGGTCCTAAGCATGTGCAACCCATCTTAGATACCATACCCTAACTTATCTTGCACACATAATGGGGAGTTTTACCCAAACCCTAATTTAAACCCCCTTTGGACAAGAGAAGCACTATGAGTAAGTGTGACCAAAAGGTTATGAAAACCCCATAATCTTGATTTGGGCCATTTATAAAAGTTGTAGTACCCTTAATACCCTACAATTAATAGTAAGAAAGTGACCCCAAAAAGAATTCAGAAAAGCCCCAAAAGGTTCATCCAAGGGTTGAGCACAAAAGAAAAATCAGGATTTTTCTAAGTTCAAAACCAACCCTTGGCCAAAGATCACACATGTTCACCCTCATTCAAACTTCAAAACATTTTGACCCAATTGACAAAGTGGCACCAAATTACCTCTAAAATGCCCTGGAGAAAGTTGACCCCTACCCTAAGTTGTTTGACACGACTTGGCATAGCTTTTGTCCCGGTTTGGACAGCTATGACATAGGCAACTTCTCACCCCTCTATCTCCCTACCCCGACCATATCTTGGCTTGGAACTCACAGCAAAAAGGTAGGATATGGAGCAGGGAAGAGACCGTACACAGTGGTTTTGCCAAGGTACGCACGCTAAGGTGCTCAAATCCGCCGTTGAACCATGGCAGAAGCGAGATCCCACGTGTTCGACGCGTGCTGACACTCGGGGCGCGCTCAGAGCACGCCCGTGCGCGAACCCCCGCGCGCCCGCGGCCGCCCGTGACCACACCCACGTGATGGCTATAAAGCTCGTCCCAGAGCCCGGTTGTCTTCCCCGTTGCCTCCTCCGTACCACGCCTAACTCCCCCGAGCTCGCCCATAGCTCCGGTGACCTCCCCGCGACCCGCCAGAGCCGCCCGAAGGCCACCACCATGGCCAACCCCTTTCCTGCCCTCCTCCGCTTGATCCAAGCCCTCGGATAGCTCCCCTGGGAGGCCGTGAAGCTTGCACGAGCTTGAACCGAGGACCCGCGCCACCGGAATAGCGCAATCGTGCTCGCCGGAGTTCAAAACCCCGCCAACGCACGTGGACCGGGTAAGCCTCTGCACCATTTCCATATTCGTTGCGCGCATGGCCTCTACATTCCCCCGTGGA
Organism: Zea luxurians; assembly: GCA_029449295.1. Classification (NCBI taxonomy): domain Eukaryota; kingdom Viridiplantae; phylum Streptophyta; class Magnoliopsida; order Poales; family Poaceae; genus Zea; species Zea luxurians. Next base: position 65,867,238 of record JAOPSE010000001.1, on the reverse strand, counting down.
GCTCCTCGTGCACTTTAATTGAACTATACCATCGTGGTTTGGCCGGAACAGGAGCCGCCGACGACCCCCGCCACCGGTGCTCGTGGCCAGGGTAGCTCCGTCCACCTCCGACGCCGACCCACACACCGACGTGACCGTCGTGACCTCCCCGACGTCACTGACCACTCCGCCGGAGCTCTACTGCCGCCGGTAAGCCTCGCCGCCGTAATCTATGCCGCGGGTACTGTTTAAGCAAGCCAAGGAGCGCGGGTTAGATTTCAGTTAGGAAAAATAATCAAATCTGCTGTTTGACATAGGAAAAATATGCCGCAATAGAGAAAATAATCCTAAGGTTTTGTTATTAAGAACATAGGAAAAATATGAAATCTGCTGTTTGACTTTTTTTCAAATAACAAGGTAGTAGAAAGTGCCTTTTTGACATTAAACTTTAGAAAATCACAACTAATTAACCACCAATTAACTTTCTGTGATTTTTGGCACAGAAGCATGTTATTACTGTTAGATATCAACAAAAATAACCCTTAGGACAGAACCCACCCCTAGTTAAGAGTTGTAGTGCAAAGTGACCCCCCTTTTTGCCCAACTTTTGTTATTTTGTCCAAGGCATACTCTTTTTATTCTGGACCTCAAATTCATAGAACAGACTATAGTGACCAAGGGTAACCCACTGTAATTTTTTTACAAGATTTTTGAAAATTTTGAAATCACTGTGGTAGTTCAAACCCACACTAGAATTCATAAATAGAAAATAAAGAAGGGGAAAATGAATGATGGAAATTAGTGTCACCCTAAAACCCTTTGTAAATTGTTCACTGAAATATATAAGGGAAATACAAATCCACTATGCTTATCCTTAACAAAACCTAAACCAAGAGTGATAAGCATAAAACACTAAAAGCCACATATGACCAAGAAACCCTAAGTTACTAACTAACTTAGTTTTTTCTTCCTTTAGCATAATGTTGTTAAATCCTGCATAATCATGACATACATATTCATTGCATTCGATAGACTACAACCTCGCTGACGGGGAGTACGTCCTCGTACCGGAGCAAGGAGCTGCTCAGGAGGTAGCCCCGGATCCAGCACCAGAGCCTTCACCAGAGCCTGCTCAGGAGGTAGCCCCGGATTTGCCTGCCACAGCTTTGGAAGGCAAGCCCCGGTTTATGCATAACCTGTTATTTATGCTATTTTACTACATTTAATGATTGTAGGATTGAATGTGCACTTAAGTGTAAGAGTTGTTTGAAACCCTAGTTGCATGATCTCAGGAATCCTATTGAGATGAATACTAGTATGCTAGGTCGAGTAGCGGCTTTATTAATTAGGATCTCGGTATAAGTCGAGTGATTTTTCTAGCACTCGCGCGAGGTCAGGAATTGGTTGTACCCACTTTCATATCATATCGATGATTGGTCTATGGACAACAATCCATGGGGATTGATTGTCTACGAGATGGAAAATTGGAATAAGGATTAACGTGCGGATACCTGTGTCAAGCGTTTGAACGTACTAAACACATACCGAGAAATATGGTAAATCGGTAAGCCTAGTACCTGAGTGAACCTGCCCGTAGACATATCCCCTCACGTGACCTGAGACGTGGTCTCCCATTCCGGTTATGGTGGGTACAAGTGCGGTCACTGCACGACGGCAGTCGGGGTCAGTGAGGCATTGTACGCCAAGGCGGTGAGCCCTGATCTGTTGCCAGGGAATCGATGGGGACGGTTGATATGTGTGGGGACGGAGTGCCCCTACATGTCGTGTGTTTAGGTTTACCTTGCAAGGATAAAAACTCGATTCGAATTGTCTGCTTGTCGCAGCTAATGAGACTACTTTATCCATTGTACTGCATTGAGTAACAAGTGGAAATGTGATGAGCTGACACAAGATGTTGATTGCTAAATATGTTTGATACCATGTATGAGTATATAGTACACATTTAGCCTTAAGAAAGTCACACTTAAACTTGACAAAGCTAAAACTTGATTTATAAACTCAGCTAGTGCTTTTGGCAACCAAACCCCACAGCCAAACAGCTGCATGTTTAGAGGTAGAGGAGTAGACTCCTCACACCGGGTAAGTCTAGCTGAGTATTAGTATACTCAGCCTTGCTTGTGGCATAATTTTTACAGGTTCTCTGGAGGACATGGTTGCTAGAGTGACTTGGCCGTCCATCTTGCCACCAGGTTGGACAGTCGAGTGGGATCCTGCCTCGGCTGAGGAGGAGCATGAGGAGTGATGGGACAGGCTTCCCCATCTCTCTGTTTATTTATCGTTAGTTTCATTCTGCTGCACTTCGAACAGTAATGACTACTTTTGCAAAAACTCCGATGATGATGTAATAATTTAATACTCCTTAATGTATGGTTTTATGCTTTATTGTATTTGCTCTATGACTCACCATCGAGTGAGACTGTGGTACTTGATCCTGTCAGTGGCCTCGTCGGACTAGATCCGAGGGATTGACGGGTTATTCCCATTTAAGTGTGGTCAAGCCTCTAAGGCGGGACTTAGGCACTTAAGTTGGAATAATTCGGACAGTTCCGCCACAGCTGGTATCGGAGCTCGTACCACCACAGAGGAATCAATAAACTATAAATACCATCCTTTTCCAAAGTAAAACTTGATAGAAACGAATGTTGGATAGATCGTAGGACGATCCGGATAGACCTAGGACGGAAGCCTTAGATGATAGAGGGGTAGTTAGGTGGCTAAGTGATTAAGCCCTATAGGCTACTTTACGGGATGGGAGTTCTTCCCTATTCCCTTTACGTTGATGTGAGGTTGTTCAGGACGAGCATGCATGCATTCTTAATTAAACTAATGGATAATTGGGTAAGGACTTTAATACAAAATGATGACCAACTAAGTACCCCAGTACCATTGTTGTAGTTAGAGAGAGGCTGAGTTGTGATTCCTTTTTTTCTTTCTTTTTATAATTCTTTTTCTTTTACTTACACTTAACCGTACAAAGATGACTTCCCACGGATCCTCGGACGAAGGGAATGCATTGTCCCACACTGACGGGCTTGCACGAGAGGGCTTTCCCCTATTTTGTGGGAGGTACTTCAGGGGGCCGGTTACACGACGCCTCCTCAGTACGCGGTGCAGCAGTTCGAGAAGCACCGAGTGCCCCGTTGTAGGGTGAGGATGACCCTGGAGCCTCATCCCCTACAGCCAGGCTGGCGTTCGCTGGACTCTGAGTCCTTTGGATACCGGGCTGAGGATACAATCGAGGCAATTGCTCTTCATGGATTGACCACTTTTTGCGGATTCCACCCCTTGGAGCTGTCCACTCACCCCATTGGCTTGTTCCCCGTCGAGAAGGAGGACGACCCAATGTGGAAGGACCGAGTGGAGCATGCCAAGGACATCTGGGCTATCTACCCAGGACAGACTGCTCACTTGACCGTGCGGTGCATGAATGCCATGTACCGTCTGCAAGTGATGCGTGGTGAGGCAATGTCTCATCTGATGGCATTGTTGGAAGCAACTAAGATCACCCTGGATAACAGAGAGGAGCTTGCGGTTGACTTGTCCACAGAGATGGTGGAAAAGGACTTTGTTGGGGACTTGTTCTCAAATGCTTCGAGTTAAGAACAAGGCAACATAAAAAATGTTAAGTGTTAAAGTCCTTCGTCCTTCGAAGCATTATGTCCCTTCGGGAAATAATGAATTTCGGACGAAGGTCACATGAGACATACCTTCGTAAACATAACAAGTAACGACGAAGGATTCATATAGAGCATGAAATATAATATAAGCATCATCATAGAATCATTTCTATTTTATTAGCATGGAAAAATAGAAATGATTTCAAATTACAAATGTACCTTCGGTCCTGAGAGAAGGTGAAAAATACAAGCGTGACGCAAAAGCAGAATGCCAAGTCAGCGTGAACAGTACGGGAGTACTGTTCATCTATTTATAGACGTGGGACGCAGCCCACGTAAAATTACATCCATGTCCATTACATTTGTTAATGACTTATGGAAATCTGTCAAGGCCCACGTAGTCTTTTCATCTTTAAGTCGGTTCCCCTTTCTGCTATCGCGACGAAGCTTCCCTGCGCACAGCTTCGGCTGTGCATCATCCTTCGTGGAGCTTGGTAATCAGCTCGTCCTTCGTCTGGTCCAGGCTTCGTCCTGACCGTACTTCATGTTCATAATTCTGAGTCCGAAGGTACCTGTTCACATAATCCACTTGGAAAACATTGTCAAATCATGTTTTTGAGGACCTTCGGAGGACGAAGGCCCCCAACAGTAGCCCCTCGCAATATTAATTTGTTAATGATAAATTCAGATTGCGATATGGACGAAGGCCTTGAGCCGAAGGTCCGAAAAAACACCTTCCCTTTGCTAGAATAGCAACATTCGCTGACAAGTGGGGTCTTTCAATTTTCAACGCCCTGGGCGTATAAATAAGATCATACCGCAAGCTTATTTGGCACGCACGCTTGCCATCTGCTTCGGCCCACTACATTTTTAGCTCTTGTGCACTAAGATTTGCTGATCTTTTTGTTTTTAAAGCTTCGGCCTTGAAAACAGTTTTTTAGCGCTTCCGAAGATGTCTGAAGGTAAGAAGATCCCTACTGAGACGAAGCTGAGTCTTGACGAAGAGAAGAACTTGGGGTTTCTTATAGCGATGGCGGAGACCAATACAGAGAAAATCACCAAGGAAATTCTTGAAGGTTTGTCCGAAGATACTGATGACAGCGACAGTTTTGATGTAGAAAGCGGTGGGGAAGAGTCCGAAGATCGACCATGGCGACCAAGTCACACGGTTTTCGGGAAAACCACTATCAAGCAGAGTCATATTGATAATATGAGGGGGCGGTATTTTCGAGATATATCTATTGTGAGGGCTGACGCTGGAGAAATGACTTCTCCCACCCCCGAAGAAGATGAAGTTGTAATTTTCCGAAGCTTTCTCAAGGCAGGGCTTCGATTCCCCCTAAGCAACTTTGTCGTTGAAGTCCTGAAGGCATTTCAAGTCTACCTTCATCAACTTACTCCCGAAGCTATCATAAGAATGGGGATGTTTGTCTGGGCTGCGAGAAGCCAAGGTTTAGAACCAAATGCTAAAAGCTTTTGCAACATTCATGAGTTGTTATATGAGACGAAGCCCTGGGGGAAAGAACAATATCACAACAATTTTGGGTGTTACAGCTTCGGTGCCCGCTCCGGGTCAAGCCGCCCTGTGCCAACTTTTCGGAAGAGGTGGCCCGGAGCCTGGATGACTGAATGGTTCTATGTAAAGAATGACTTAACAGCGCAAGAAAATGTCAAGAGTATCATTATGCGCCCCATCTGGCAACGCTTCGGACTCCGAAGGCCGAAGGTTGAAATGGATGAAGCGGCCGAGGAATGCCAGAGGGCCTTCGGCATAATCTGCTCTTTCATTGGGACAAGGGACTTGGTCCAAGAGCATATTGCCTTCAGGGTGTGGCCACTTGCAGGAAAGTGGGAAATGCCGAAGGAGACCATCAAAGAGTCCGACGAAGGCGGACTGGTCAGACTGAAATACACATTCAAATATGCAGATAAATTTGTTGAACCTGATGATGACTGGTTGAAAAGCATTGAAACATTAAGTGACGAACTGCTTGGGGCATATTCAAAGGCCGAGAACACTGCGTTATCAGCAGCCTTCGGAGGCCGAAAAAAGAAAAGGCTCAACCGGGTATTTGACGCAGTCGGGTTTGTCTACCCTGACTACCACTATCCGGTATTGAGTCGCAAAAGAAAAAATACTTCTACTGCGGCAGAAGCCATGACGAGTGCTACTAGTGAGCCAGTGCCGCAAAGGAAAAAGATGAAGGTGCTCACCCACCGAGCGCGCTTTATTGAGCCGGCCATAGTGCCAAAATTTATTGGTGAAGTCTCTTTGGCCTCTGAAGCTACAGAACCAGCTGCAGTGCCGAAGATAGAAGAGAAAACTGAAGCACCTTCGGCCGAAAAAGCAGAAAAACCGAAGATTGAAGAGCCAAAAATATCGGAAATCTTAAGTCCTTCAACAAATGTTGAAACAATAAAAAATCAAAAGGGCCCGTCGGTGACCCCGAGAAGAAAAAGAATGGTGAATGTGTTAGATATTTTGGAGACAATTAAGTCTTCAAGCACAACTCCAAAGGGGACTATTGAAGTTGCTGAAGTGTCTACCGAAGCTGAAGTTGCTGAAGCTTCGAAGCAACAACCTGAAGCCGAAGCTGGGCCTTCAGAGCCCACCAAGGAACAATCTTTGGAGACCGAGAAAATATCAGAACCAGCTTTGGTTAAAGAAATTGACACTGCCGCCCCCGAAGCTCCTTCCAGCATACACGATTACATCGTACGACATGCTTCAGGGAAGAAATTATCCGAAGAGGAAACTTACGAAGCTAACTACTATGCCAGAGAGCTAAAATATCCGAAGGGAGCAGTAGTATTCAATGGGACAAATGAAGATGACTTCCTATACTGCCTGCCTGATAACAAAGAACTATCTGTCTGCCGAGAGATGGCTAGAAGCATGGGGTTCCCGAATCTCGAAGCTGGATTATGCGCTATGACGAAGGAAGATCTCGCGGATAGTCTTGCATATAATAGCCTAAAGGTATGGGAATTAGTCGTTTGAAAAAATTTTACAATACGTAATTTATTCGTTTATTCTTATATGGATTCTTTTTTGTATAGGGTTTAATCCTGAGCAACGCATTAAGAGCACAAAAGAGCGCCGAAGATGAAAGCTACGAAATTGCGTTTAACAATTTACGTTCAGAAGTTATTAAACTGAGAAACGAAGCTCTAGAGAAAGACAAAATTCTGCTTACATTAGTAGACAAGGTAAAAAAGGACGAAGCTGCTGCAAAGGTTCAAGCCGAAGCTCACAAACGCGAAATTAAGGACCTTCAGAAGCAATTGGCCCGGGCGAAAGAAGAACGCATACTTGAAGAAACAAGACGCGAATGCAGTGACCAATGGGCTGATCATTTGGAAGCAACCGTGGAAGAGCTTCGGTCTTCGAAGAAAAAATGCTACGAAAAATCCATGGAATGCGTAAAGAAAATCAAAACCAGCTTCGCTAGCGTGGGCGCATTTTCCAGTGAAGAGAATTTTTCAAGAGGCAATCCCGAAGGCCCAATAGAATGGATCAGCCACGAAGCAGAGGCCTTCGAGGAAATCCTGAGTAGCCGCGGTGACATCTGCGCTTTTTCGGGCGCCAGAGGAATTGCTAGTGTCTTGGAGAAGAAAGGTTGTGAACATGTAAAATCTCTAGCTCAGTCCGAAGCTGCCTTATCCTCCGAAAACATCAAAGACCCCTCGGCCGAAGCAAGCATGGTTGGTGGCAAATTCTTTACTGATGTCTGGAACAACGGTGGCCGAGAAATGGCGCAAGAAATCATTCAAAGGAGTGAAAAAGGCATCCATGATGCTAGGAGAGTGACAGAAGTTGCCGAGGGGCAAATAGGTATTAATTAGTCACTCTTATTGTGTTGTGATTTTTATTTCAAACTTTGCCCGCGGTTTGTAATAGTAATGCAAAAATATTCTGTTTCCTCAGAACCTGCTGGATCGTCTGGTGACCCTCTCACAAAAGGCGATGACGAAATTAAACAAATGGCCGAAGCTATCATGGATAAAGTTGTTGAACAACTTCTAAATGAGGCTGCCGAAGTAGTATTAAGAGAAGACTAAGTGTTATTAGAAAAAACATTTGAAGTGTGATCTATGTAATATTTTATACATTTGAATGTAATATACAAGTCTCTTTTCATTATTCAATTCTTTACGATGCATGAAATTCTACATACATACCATTTTTGAGCCTTCGGCGAAAAAACACCTTCCCTTCTTTTCATGCTTCGTGAAGAAGACATTCTCCGTTAAAACTATTCTGATGAATCACGTCCACGCTTCGTGAAAACATTCTCCGAAGCTTTACAATTTCGATATTGCTCTGATGAAGCTCGTCCATGCTCCGTAAAAACATTCTCCGAAGCTGTATTCCGAAGATTATCATTGTATTCCCTCGTGACTACACAATTTTCACTTTCTCAAAGCGTCCATTCGAAGGTTGATACTGTGTCCCCTTCTTTTGCCAAATGCAACATGATGTATGATGCTTATGCTATGCAAAATGATGTGATGATGTTATGTTATGCAAATGACATTTGTTCCGAAGATACACATAATATATTTGTAAGCTCTGCATTCCCTTAGGAACGTCTTTGGAGCTTCTTCGCCTTTTACTTAGACGGTATAAGCTCTGCATTCCCTTAGGAACGTCTTTGGAGCTTCTTCGCCTTTTACTTAGGCGGTATAAGCTCTGCATTCCCTTAGGAACGTCTTTGGAGCTTCTTCGCCTTTTACTTAGGCGGTATCAGCGTTGACTTTTCGCTGTATGCTCTGCATTCCCTTAGGAACGTCTTTGGAGCAAAAACTTACACTGCGCTCCCTTTGGAACGGCTTTTTGTAACTTCGACAACTTACTCTGCGTTCCTTAGAACGACTTTTTGTTGCTTCGAAGGAATTTTGATAATTCGAAAGTCCTCCTTGTTACCGCAAACTTTTAAGCTTCAGCACCTTAAGCCTGTGGAGAAGATAGATTTTCCTCATAACCAACCACGAAACTATTATATGAAAACTGAAATGTTCTTTATTACACAGAAAATAGAACTTAAACGGAAAAGACTGCTGTCAAAGTAGGATATTTGTCAATAAATGTGCTTCGACTCTGGCACAGTACTATTGACTGTGCGAGCTTCAGATTGCTCTCTGAGATCCCTTTGGTGAGGAACATATTGGCTCCCTTCTGGCTGTTGGCCTTGTTGCAGCGGAGGTGGAGGCGGGGGCTGTTGCCATGAAGCTTGAGGCTGACTCGCCGAAGCTACAGAAACTGCAGGGTGGTTGCCCACGTATTCCGGGATGTAAGGCTGATGGTACGAAGCAGTATGCATGACCTGCTTCGGCTGGCCCTGTTGCGCTGCAGCTTCTGCTAGCTCCTTTTGTTTCTGGATGGTGACATGACACATCCTGGTGGTATGGCCCTTGTTTTCACCACAGAATAAGCAGAATATCCTCCTTGGTTGATCTCCAAATCTTCCGCCGAAGCCCCTGGCGCCTCTGCCTCTTGGAGCTGGTGGCCGGAAGAAAGTTTGCTGTTGCCCCGAAGCCTGTGAAGAGCACTGCGGCCTGTTCTGCTGACTCCCCTTATCATCATTTTGAGTGGAGTTGTGGATGGACCTGACATGCCTCGGATAGAATATTCCTCCGAAGCCCCTGGTCATCTCAGAAAATCTGAAGGCCTCCTCCCTTCTTTGGCGAAAGTCATTATCGGCACGAATGTACTCGTCCATCTTTTGGAGCAGCTTCTCCAGAGTCTGAGGAGGCTTCCTAGCAAAGTATTGAGCTGCAGGTCCAGGACGAAGCCCCTTGATCATGGCTTCGATGACAATTTCATTGGGCACCGTTGGTGCCTGTGCCCTTAAACGCAAGAACCTTCTGACATACGCCTGAAGGTATTCTTCATGATCCTGAGTGCACTGGAACAAGGCTTGAGCAGTGACCGGCTTCGTCTGAAATCCTTGAAAGCTGGTTAACAACATATCCTTCAGCTTCTGCCATGAAGTGATCGTTCCTGGTCGAAGGGAGGAATACCAGGTCTGAGCAACACTCCTGACGGCCATGACGAAAGACTTCGCCATAACTGCAGCATTGCCACCATACGAAGACACTGTTGCTTCGTAGCTCATCAAGAACTGCTTCGGGTCTGAGTGGCCGTCGAACATGGGAAGCTGGGGTGGCTTATAGGACAGAGGCCAGGGTGTAGCCTGCAGCTCAGCGGACAGAGGAGAGGCATCATCGAAAACAAAATTTCCATGATGGAAATTGTCATACCAGTCATCTTCGTTGAAGAAGCCCTCCTGACGAAGGTCTTTTTGTTGAGGCCTTCGGTTCTGCCCATCGTGGGTAAGATGACGAACTTCTTCAGAAGCTTCGTCTATCTGCCTTTGCAGCTCAGCTAGCCTGGCCATCTTTTCCTTTTTCCTCTGCACCTGTTGATGAAGCATCTCCATATCCCTGATCTCTTGATCTAGTTCATCCTCCTGAAGCGTCGGGCTGACGACCTTCCTTTTCTGGCTTCGGGCCTCCCGAAGAGAGACGGTCTCCTGGTTGGGATCCAGCGGTTGCAGTGCTGCAGCTCCAGTCGCTGAAGCTTTCTTCGGCGCCATAGCGAAGGTCTATAGCTTCCGAAGGTGTTCAAAAAACTCGAAGTGGAAGTGAGTTCACCGGAGGTGGGCGCCAATGTTGGGGACTTGTTCTCAAATGCTTCGAGTTAAGAACAAGGCAACATAAAAAATGTTAAGTGTTAAAGTCCTTCGTCCTTCGAAGCATTATGTCCCTTCGGGAAATAATGAATTTCGGACGAAGGTCACATGAGACATACCTTCGTAAACATAACAAGTAACGACGAAGGATTCATATGGAGCATGAAATATAATATAAGCATCATCATAGAATCATTTCTATTTTATTAGCATGGAAAAATAGAAATGATTTCAAATTACAAATGTACCTTCGGTCCTGAGAGAAGGTGAAAAATACAAGCGTGACGCAAAAGCAGAATGCCAAGTCAGCGTGAACAGTACGGGAGTACTGTTCATCTATTTATAGACGTGGGACGCAGCCCACGTAAAATTACATCCATGTCCATTACATTTGTTAATGACTTATGGAAATCTGTCAAGGCCCACGTAGTCTTTTCATCTTTAAGTCGGTTCCCCTTTCTGCTATCGCGACGAAGCTTCCCTGCGCACAGCTTCGGCTGTGCATCATCCTTCGTGGAGCTTGGTAATCAGCTCGTCCTTCGTCTGGTCCAGGCTTCGTCCTGACCGTACTTCATGTTCATAATTCTGAGTCCGAAGGTACCTGTTCACATAATCCACTTGGAAAACATTGTCAAATCATGTTTTTGAGGACCTTCGGAGGACGAAGGCCCCCAACAGACTTACAGGTGGAACAACTGTCAAATGAGATCCAAGAGCTTGAGGAACTGGTGGGAACAAGGGAGAACACCATCGAGGTTCTCGAGGATCAGTTAATTAACACCCAGCAGCAGCTTGCCGAGGCTAATGAGCACCTAGATATGCATCACCAGGAGATCCAAGACATGGAGGCCAACGAGGATGTCGACATCAAGGGAGGAGGGGAGCCTGCCTCCATCTTGGACACTGCTGGCTCAGGGAGACCGCCTTCCCTCGAGTCGAGTGTTGCCTCGTTCGCTCACTAGGTCGCAGGGATAGAGTTAGAAGTCGGTGATGGTAGGACTCCTCGAAGCTAGCTTAGCTTTTGCACCCTTGGGGTACTAGGCTAGATAAGAGTTGAGTCTTTTGGGCTATTGATGTAATCACGATAAACTCTTTTGGAAGAATGGTTGATAAATGATGTCAGTCTTAATTTAAGAAGGAAAGTTTATGGCATGTGAAGTCTTTTATGATTATGCAAGAATCTATAGGTTTCGCTTTTTGACTCTTTCACCGCAATTGAACCTTGAACCTCAAGGATGTGTTATTGAAAATATATGTGATTTTTTCAGATGGCCGGGAGAGTGCGTCGTGGTCAAAATGAGCGCGTTCCTCCACCGCCACCACCGCCTCCTACTCTGCAGGAGCTAATGGCTCAGCAGAATGAGATCTTGAGGCAGCTAGCTCAGCGTCAGCCACCACCTCAGCACTATGGTGGTGGTGATCATCAGCGACACCCCACAGCAGCCACCTACCAGGAGTTCCTCAGTACCCAGCCACCGTTGTTCACCAGGGCAGAGGACCCACTTGATGCGGATGTATGGTTGAGAGTAGTGGAATCCAAATTCCTGCTACTCCATGGAGTTTGCTCAGAGGTCACTATGGTCAGGTTCGCCACCCAGCAGCTTCACGGACCCGCAAGGACTTGGTGGGACCATTTTCTTGCTATGCAGCCAGATGACCGAGAGGTGGAATGGAGAGAATTCAAGGCAGCTTTCAGGGGGCACCATATACCAGCAGGTATTATGGACCGAAAGCTCAACGAGTTTCTGGCACACACTCAAGGGAACCGGACGGTGCTACAGTATGCTCAGGCCTTTAATGACCTGTGCCAGTATGCCGAGTATCATGCAGACACGGACGAGAAGAAGAGGGACAGGTTCAGGAGGGGGCTCAGCACTAAGCTCCGTGACCGTCTTAACACCGTCAGGGCCAACAACTATAATGAGTTAGTCAACATGGCCATCTCCCAGGAGGACTGTATCATAGCTCGTCAGGCAGAGAAGAAGAGGAAGACCACTGCGGCAGGACCTTCAGCTCAGCCACAGCGCTTTAGGATTGTGTCTGACAATCAAAACAGGGGACCGCAGCAGCAGCAAGGGCGTTGGGTGATCCGACCACAGCAGCAATAGCAGGCACCCAACCGCACCCAGTTTCTAGCTCAGAGGAACAATCAACAGCAGCAGCAATATCGCTAGGCAAATGACAACAGGTGTTTCACATGTGGCAACACCGGACATTATGCCAAGAATTGCCCCAGAAACCAGCAGAGGCAGGGGCAAAATGTTAATCAGAATCAAGGCAAGAGACAGAAGGTGCAAGTGAGGCAAGGCAGGCTGAACTTTACCACCATGGCTGATATTCCAGAGGGAGCACCCGTCATGACTGGTATCTTTACAGTTTTGAATTATCCTGCTATTATTCTTTTTGATTCTGGTGCATCGCATAGTTTTATTATTGCCAAATTTAGTGCCAAGTGTCAGTTACCTTTTCACCACACCAATGGAGGTATTACAATTTCAACACCAGGAGGCAGGGTTGCCACCTACCAAATCAACAAGAATGTGCCTATAAAGTTTGGTAGTCTGATAATTAAAACCAACCTCCTCATTTTGTGTTTGGATAGTGTGGATATCATATTGGGAACTGACTGGTTGACCAAACATCAGGCAGTGATTGATATTGCAGCTAGGGCCATTGAAGTGCACTCACCGACCTGTGGTGAAACCACATTATATTCGCCCGACCAGGGTTGTACCCGTTCTTGTGCCTTCGTTATGATAGAATCCCCAGTGGAAAGGATCCCAATGGTTTGTGACTACCCAAATGTTTTTCTGGATGAATTGCCAGGAATGCCACCTGATAGAGACATTGAGTTTGCAATTGAATTGCAACCCGGGACTGCTCCTATCTCCAAGAGACCCTATAGGATGCCTCCCGCGGAATTGGCAGAACTGAAAAAGCAACTGCAAGAGTTGTTGGACAAGGGGTTCATTCGCCCAAGTACTACACCTTGGGGATGTCCGGCCTTATTTGTAAAGAAAAAGGATGAGAGTTTGAGAATGTGTGTCGATTACCGCCCTCTCAATGCGGTGACCATCAAGAACAAATACCCACTGCCCTGCATTGATGTTTTGTTTGATCAGTTGGTGGGAGCCAAAGTGTTCTCCAAGATAGACCTTCGCTCGGGCTACCATCAGATCAAGATCTGTGCCAGTGATATTCCCAAGACGGCCTTCTCTACCAGATATCGGCTTTATGAGTTTTTGGTGATGTCTTTTGGGCTGACTAATGCCCCGGCTTATTTTATGTACCTGATGAACTCAGTATTCATGCCAGAGCTGGACAAATTCGTGGTCGTTTTCATTGATGATATTCTGGTTTATTCCAAGAATGAAGCCGAGCATACTAAACATTTGCATGCTGTACTTCAGAGGCTGCGTGACCATCAGTTGTATGCCAAATTGTCTAAATGTGAATTCAGGCTGAAGGAAATTAAATTCTTGGGTCACACAATTTCTCAGGATGGGATATCTGTTGATCCTGAGAAGGTACAAGAGGTAATGGATTGGAAACCCCCAACTACAGTGAGGCAGATTCGGAGTTTTCTGGGATTGGCAGGGTATTATCGACGATTTATTCCGGATTTCTCCAGAATTGCCAAGCCAATGACTGAACTGTTGAAGGAGGGAGTCAAATATAATTGGAGCCAGAAGTGTGAAGATGCCTTTCATACGCTAAGGCAGCATTTGACAACAGCCCCAGTGCTGGCTCAACCTGATAACACAAAGCCCTTTGAAGATTATTGCGATGCTTCTGGTACGGGATTGGGATGTGTCTTAATGCAAGATAACAGAGTAATTGCTTATGCCTCCCGAGCACTCAGACCCCATGAGCAGAACTACCCTACACATGATCTGGAGTTAGCAGCTGTGGTTCATGCTCTCAAGATATGGAGACATTACTTGATGGGAGCTCACTGCAACATTTACACTGATCATAAGAGTCTCAAATACATTTTCACTCAGGCAGATCTTAACATGAGGCAGAGGAGATGGTTAGAGCTAATCAAGGACTACGATTTGGAGGTGCATTACCATCCTGGCAAAGCCAATGTTGTGGCAGATGCTTTGAGCAGGAAGGCCCAGTGCAATTGTATGAACATGGATGCAAGAGTTACTACCCTGTGTGATGAGTTGTGCAAGTTGAACCTAGAAGTTGTTTCTTCAGGTGGCTTAAGTTACATCTCCGTGGAGCCCACATTACAAGAGCAAATAGTCCAGGCACAGATTGAAGACAAGGGTGTTCAGGTTATCAAGGAAATGATCAAGCAGAAAGCAGAAAAATACAAATGCTTCCGTCAGGACAGCAAATGAATTCTATGGTTTGTAGATCAATTGGTTGTTCCCAAGGACCCTGAGCTCAGAAAGAAGATATTGGATGAAGCTCACCTTTCAAAATTCTCCATGCACCCCGGCAGCAACAAGATGTATCACGATCTCAGATCCTTATACTGGTGGACCAGAATGAAGAGGGAAATTGCCAAGTACATATCCGAGTGTGACACCTGCCAGAGGATCAAAGCCAGTCATTTGAAGGCAGCAGGCCCTTTGCAACCCCTTCCCATACCATCTTGGAAATGGGAGGACATTTGCATGGACTTTATCGTGGGATTGCCCAATACCTCCCGGCTCCATGACTCCATTTGGGTCATTGTGGACAGATTGACCAAGACCGCTCATTTCTTACCAGTGCATACCACCCACAAGACAGAAAAATATGCAGAAATCTATGTTGATCAAATAGTGCGTTTGCATGGTATTCCAAAGACCATTGTATCTGACAGACGAGCACTGTTTGTGGCGCGCTTTTGGGAGCAGCTACAAGAATCACTTGGGACCCATGTAATACGAAGCTCAGCATACCATCCTCAAACAGATGGCCAGACAGAAAGAGTAAATCAGATCCTCGAAGACATGTTGCGAGCCTGTGTACTACACTATGGAAAGGATTGGGACAAGTGTCTTTCTTTGGCAGAATTCTCCTATAATAACAGTTATCAGACCAGTTTGAAGATGGCACCTTTTGAAGCCTTATATGGGAGAAGATGCAGAACCCTGCTGAATTGGTCTCAAGCAGGAGAGAGGGAAATATTTGGACCAGACTTGGTACTTGAAGCAGAGGAACGGGTCAGAGTTATTATGAAGAACTTAGAAGCTGCTCAGGCCAGACAAAAGAGCTATCATGACAAGAGAAGGAAGCCCCTACAGTTTGAAGTGGGAGATCGTGTTTATCTTAAGGTATCACCCAGCAAGGGTGTCCAGAGATTTGGGATCAAGGGCAAATTAGCTCCTCGCTACATTGGGCCCTATGAGATCAAAGCAAAGTGTGGACCCGTAGCCTATCAATTGGAGTTGCCACCCCACATGTCAGCAGTTCACAATGTGTTCCATGTATCTCAACTACGGAAATGTGTCCGCTTACCCGCTGAAGTTTTACCTGAACCAGAAATGGAGTTGGAACCAGACTTGTCATATCAAGAGTACCCCGTCAAGGTATTGGATCAGAAAGAGAGGTCAACGTGGGCAAGGTCGATCAGAATGTATAAGGTTTAGTGGAGTCACCATTCAGTAGAAGAAGCTACATGGGAGACTGAGGATTTTCTACGCTCTCGCTTCCCCGACTTTCTGCCCAAAGAAGTCGGTACCTAAACCAAAACCCCACCCCCACCTGCCCTTTGAATACAAATACAAGAAAAACTTAGATGTTAAGGGTAGTCTCAGTTGTGGTTTTGACTTAAATAGGACCTCCTTCTGAAGTTGCAAAGAGAATGACATTCGAAGAGCAGTTAACTAGAGAGACTTGAGCAAAGAAAGGAGCAACACACCAGCACACCTTCTTGGCACCCCTCCAAAGGGCTCTCCCTAAAATCTCGGGACGAGATTCCTTTAAGGGGGGAGGGCTGTAACACCTCAGGTGTTACTTAGGGTTTTCACTTAAGACTACACAAGCCAAGCCCATCATCACATGTGGTTCAAATAGAGCAAAGCCCCCCAAACTTGGAACTCAAGGTCCTAATCATGTGCAACCCATCTTAGATACCATACCCTAACTTATCTTGCACACATAATGGGGAGTTTTACCCAAACCCTAATTTAAAACCCTTTTGACAAGAGAAGCACTATGAGTAAGTGTGACCAAAAGGTTATGAAAACCCCATAATCTTGACTTGGGCCATTTATAAAAGTTGTAGTACCCTTAATACCCTACAATTAATAGTAAGAAAGTGACCCCAAAAAGAATTCAGAAAAGCCCCAAAAGGTTCATCCAAGGGTTGAGCACAAAAGAAAAATCAGGATTTTTCTAAGTTCAAAACCAACCCTTGGCCCAAGATCACACATGTTCACCCTCATTCAAACTTCAAAACTTTTCGACCCAATTGACAAAGTGGCGCCAAATTACCTCTAAAATGCCCTGGAGAAAGTTGACCCCTACCCTAAGTCGTTTGACACGACTTGGCATAGCTTTTGTCCCGGTTTGGACAGCTATGACATAGGCAACTTCTCACCCTTCTATCTCCCTACCCCGACCATATCTTGGCTTGGAACTCAAAGCAAAAAGGTAGGATATGGAGCAGGGAAGAGACCGTACACAGTGGTTTTGCCAAGATATGCACGCTAAGGTGCTCAAATCCGATGTTCAACCATGGCAGAAGCGAGCTCCCACGTGTTCGACGCGGGCTGACACTCGGGGGCACGCTCAGAGCACGCCCGTGCGCGAACCCCCACGCGCCCGCTGCTGCCCGTGACCACGCCCGCGCCATGGCTATAAAGCTCGTCCTAGAGCCCGGTTGTCTTCCCCGTTGCCTCCTCTGTACCACGCCTAACTCCCCCGAGCTCGCCCATAGCTCCGGCGACGTCCCCGCGACCCGCCAGAGCCGCCCGAGGGCCACCACCGTGGCCAACCCCTTTCCTGCCCTCCTCCGCTCGATCCAAGCCCTCAGATAGCTCCCATGGGAGGCCGTGAAGCTTGCACGAGCTTGAACCGAGGACCCGCGCCACCGGAATAGCGCAATCGTGCTCGTCGGAGTTCAAAACCCCGCCGGCGCACGTGGACCGGGTAAGCCTCTGCACCATTTCCCAATTCGTTGCGCGCATGGCCTCTACATTCCCCCGTGGAGCTCCTCGTGCACTTTAATTGAACTATACCATCGTGGTTTGGCTGAAACAGGAGCCGCCGACGACCCCTGCCGCCTGTGCTCATGGCCAGGGTAGCTCCGACCACCTCCGACACCGACCCGCACACCAACGTGATCGTCGTGACCACCCCGACATCACTGACCACTCCGCCGGAGCTCTACTGTCGCTGGTAAGCCTCGCCGCCGTAATCTATGCCGCGGGTACTGTTTAAGCCAGCCAAGGAGCACGGGTTAGATTTCGGTTAGGATTAGGGGGTTTTGTGCAATGTCAGTGACCCATGCCAATAGTAGACCGAGGACTGTTTTGTGAGAGAAGAGGGAGAGAAAACCCAGGGGCCTCAGCGCAAACCTGTATTCTTTTCCATTTTCGAATTTATTTTTGTTTTAAATATGGCAGAGAACTTAATAAATACATAACTTGAAGAATAATCATCCAAAAATTGTCAAACCAATTTTGCTAGACTTAATTTTAGAAGAAAACTATCAGAAAACCCATAGTTCCTGTATTCTTTTCTAGAGTTTTGAATTAAATAAGAAAACTGCTAAAAACTTAATTTTAGAAGGAAAAATAGAAATATTGTTAGACCAGGGTTAAGAAAAATAGTGGAGATACTAGCTTAGTAGTAACACTGTTAAAAATTAGTAAACACTCCAGTGTACAAGGTTAAGGAGGGTTTGTTCACTAAAGTTTGTTTATGCTCAAACTTAGGAAAATTAAGAAAAGGGATTAAAAATAGAAACTAGAGGGCAACCATATTTGTCCTAGCATGCTTAAGTCATGTAGTTTACAAGAAAAATCTATTAACCCGTAGTCCAGTGGAAAGAAATTACACTCTCAATTATTCATGAAAAATAGAGAAAACTTTTTAACACCCCAAACCTTGGGATAATGAAAGTTTTGTTATTAAGAACATAGGAAAAATATGAAATCTGCTGTTTGACATTTTTTCAAATAACAAGGTAGTAGAAAGTGCCTTTTTGACATTAAACTTTAGAAAATCACAACTAATTAACCACCAATTAACTTTCTGTGATTTTTGGCACAAAAGCATGTTATTACTATTAGATATCAACAAAAATAACCCTTAGGACAGAACCCACCCCTAGTTAAGAGTTGTAGTGCAAAGTGACCCCCCCTTTTTGCCCAACTTTTGTTATTTTGTCCAAGGCATACTCTTTTTATTCTGGACCTCAAATTCATAGAACAGACTATAGTGACCAAGGGTAACCCACTGTAATTTTTTTACAAGATTTTTGAAAATTTTGAAATCACTGTGGTAGTTCAAACCCACACTAGAATTCATAAATAGAAAATAAAGAAGGGGAAAATGAATGATGGAAATTAGTGTCACCCTAAAACCCTTTGTAAATTGTTCACTAAAATATATAAGGGAAATACAAATCCACTATGCTTATCCTTAACAAAACCTAAACCTAGAGTGATAAGCATAAAACACTAAAAGCCACATATGACCAAGAAACCCTAAGTTACTAACTAACTTAGTTTTTTCTTCCTTTAGCATAATGTTGTTAAATCCTGCATAATCATGACATACATATTCATTGCATTCGATAGACTACAACCTCGCTGACGGGGAGTACGTCCTCGTACCGGAGCAAGGAGCTGCTCAGGAGGTAGCCACGGATCCAGCACCAGAGCCTGCACCAGAGGATCTGCCTGCCACAGCTTTGGAAGGCAAGCCCCGGTTTATGCATAACCTATTACTTATGCTATTTTACTACATTTAATGATTGTAGGATTGAATGTGCACTTAAGTGTAGGAGTTGTTTGAAACCCTAGTTGCATGATCTCAGGAATCCTATTGAGATGAATACTAGTATGCTAGGTCGAGTAGTGGCTTTATTAATTAGGATCTCGGTATAAGTCGAGTGATTTTTCTAGCACTCGCGCGAGGTCAGGAATTGGTTGTACCCACTTTCATATCATATCGATGATTGGTCTGTGGACAACAATCCATGGGGATTGATTGTCTACGAGATGGAAAATTGGAATAAGGATTAACGTGCGGATACCTGTGTCAAATGTTTGAACGTACTAAACACATACCGAGAAATATGGTAAATCGGTAAGCCTAGTACTTGAGTGAACCTGCCCGCAGGCATATCCCCTCACGCGACCTGAGACGTGGTCTCCCATTCCGGTTATGGTGGGTACAAGTGCGGTCACTGCACGACGGCAGTCGGGGTCAGTGAGGCATTGTACGCCAATGCGGTGAGCCCTGATCTGTTGCAAGGGAATCGATGGGGATGGTTGATATGTGTGGGGACGGAGTGCCCCTACATGTCGTATGTTTAGGTTTACCTTGCAAGGATAAAAACTTGATTCGAATCGTCTGCTTCTCGCAGCTAATGAGACTGCTTGATCCATTGTACTGCATTGAGTAACAAGTGGAAATGTGATGAGCTGACACAAGATGTTGATTGCTTAATATGTTTGATACCATGTATGAGTAGATAGTACACATTTAGTTTTAAGAGAGTCACACTTAAACTTGACAAAGCTAAAACTTGATTTATAAACTCAGCTAGTGCTTTTGGCAACCAAACCCCACAGCCAAACAGCTGCATGTTTAGAGGTAGAGGGGTAGACTCCTCACACCGGGTAAGTCTAGCTGAGTATTAGTATACTCAGCCTTGCTTGTGGCATAATTTTTATAGGTTCTCTGGAGGACATGGTTGCTAGAGTGACTTGGCCGTCCATCTTGCCACCGGGTTGGACAGTCGAGTGGGATCCTGCCTCGATTGAGGAGGAGCATGAGGAGTGATGGGACAGGCTTCCTGAGAGCACCTAGAGGGGGGTGAATAGGTGATCCTGTGAAACTTGAAAACTTAAGCCACAAAACTTGGTTAATCGTTAGCACAATAATTGCCAAGTGGCTAGAGAGGAGTCAAAACACAATAATCACAAGAGATCAAACACAGAGATGGCACGGTGGTTATCCCGTGGTTCGGCCAAGACCAACGCTTGCCTACTCCACGTTGTGGCGTCCCAACGGACGAGGGTTGCAATCAACCCCTCTCAAGCGGTCCAAAGACCCTCTTGAATACCACGATGTTTTGCTTGCTTTTCTCAATCCCGTTTGCGAGGAATCTCCACAACTTGGAGCCTCTCGCCCTTACACTTGAAATTCACAAAGAAGCACAGAGCAAGGGAGGATTAGCAACACAAACAAGACACAAGAATCAGAGTGTCAACACGCACACAAGTCGCAACAAGAGCTCGCAACACAACTCAATGAGTTCACAACTCCACTATAGCTCTATATGCTATCACAATGAAACAAATGCGCGGAATCGAGGTCTTGGTGCTTAGGAATGTTGTAGGAATGCTTGGTGTACTCCTGCATGCGCCTAGGGGTCCCTTTTATAGCCCCAAGGCAGCTAGGAGCCGTTGAGAGCATTCTAGGAAGGCTGATCTTGCCTTCTGTCGACTGGCGCACCGGACAGTCCGGTGCACACCGGACACTGTCCGGTGCCCGATTTCTTTTCAAAAATGGCGCAGTTGACTGTTGGCAGCCTGAGAGCCGTTGGCGCATTGGACATGTCCGGTGCCCCCTTCTAGCCATTGGCTCGGCCACGTGTCCCGCGCAGATCGCGCGGCCGACCGTTGGCCCTGCCGACCGTTGGCTCACCGGGCAGTTCGGTGCACACCGGACAGTCTGGTGAATTATAGCCGTACGTCGCCGATGAATTCCCGAGAGCGACGAGTTCGCCTGTGAACGGCCCACCGGACAGTCCGGTGAATTATAGCCGTACATCGCCGTCGAAGTCCCGAGAGCAGCCTGTTGGCTAGAGCCAGCCTGGCGCACCGGACACTGTCCGGTGCACCACCGGACAGTCCGGTGCTCCCAGACTGAGCATACTTTGGCTGCTCGAGCCAAGGCATTTTCAATTGGATTTTTCCTGTTTCCAGCACTTAGATACAATACATTAGTCCATAAAACAATGTACTAAGTCTGAGAAACATACCTTTATCCTTGATTTGTACTTTGTCCACCTTTTTACACATATGCACTTGTGTTGGGCACTAAATTGTGACACCCCAGTGTCACTCAGGGTTTTTCTCTCAAATGCCAAACCTAGAACCATTATTTTATGTGAACCAAAGTAAGCATGAGCATCAAAATAACTTAAGTAATAATGAAGTCACCAAGTATATACTTAAAAGTGTCATGATCAAAGCAATTGAGTCCTTTAAAAGATAAGATTGTGCAACCCTAGTTTAAAAATCCTAAATGAGCCCCATGAGCAAAATTCAAAAAGTAAGGAAAAGGGAGTGAAAAGTTTAAAATTTTGAGTTGAGCCAATTATAAAAATTGAAGTATATTTAATCGGCAACAAGAAAGATTGAGAAAGCTTAGCCAAAATAACTCAAATAAAACCCCAAATCAAGCTTTCCATGTGTGGACTTAATGAGAATTCTGAAATTCAGATTTCTGAAATTCAGACCTTGAGCCAAAGATCAGGGATGTTCACCTTGATCCCTAACTCGAATCCTAATGACCCCATTGACAAAAATGTGTCTAACTAACCCCTCTGTCGTGTGCCAGAAGATGGCATTGGGACGCGAGCCCTAGACACGACTAAACCTTGGATTTGCCTCGGATTTGCGCAGGGAGACAGACCAGATTTCCTGGCTCCATATCTCTGCAACCAGTAGGCAAAATCCTATGACCCCCACACAAGATTGGTAGCTTGTAGGGAGGGGAAGAGGTTTTGTGCATTGACCAAGGTGAGAGCAGGCTTGGATGAGCGACTACACGCGCCAGAACTTGGGCAGAACGCGCGCTCACACGTGTTCGACCCTGGTCGGCACGCCAGAGCTCGCCCAACCCGCGCGCGCGCGCTCCCCGGCGACCAGTCAAGTCCGCCGCGCGCTCACGCCCTCGGCCGTGCCTGCCCGCGCCTATAAAGCCTCCCCGGGCGCTCCTCACTTCGCCCCGCACTCACCCTCACCGGCCAACCACTTTCCTTAGCTCCGGCGAGCTTGATTTTCCGCCCGCCATTGCCGCCCGAGCTTCGGCCGCCGTGGCCAGCCCACCCCAGCCGTCCTCAAGCCAAGCCAGTGCTTCGGCCAGCTCCACCAGCAGCCCGTGAAGCTTGCCAAGCCCTCGGACCCAGCCGGACTTCACCGGAGGCCCGAGATCGAGTTCACCGGACTTCGGTCTTCCGCCGCCGCGCGTGGACCGAGTTATCCAGTGAGTCTCCGCCCAATTCCTCTCGCTCAAGTCTTCTCTGGCATCCCGTGGACCTCCCTGACCCATTTGATTGAACTATCTCGCCGTGACCAGGCCGGTCTCCTCGCCGCCGACGAGCATCCCCGCCTGCGCGCGTGGACCGACCGACTCCGGCCATCTCCGACGGCGTTCCGCACACCGTTGTGATCCCCGAGACCTCCCCTTCATCCTCGACCTCTTCACCGGAACAGTCTCGCTGCCGGTAAGCCCCTCCGCCCTTTTCTCCGCCGCGGCTACTGTTTGAGGTAGACGAAGGACCTCGGGTTAGATTTTTGTAGAACCCGAGGGGTTTTCTGTAATGTCAGCGACTCAGGTGAATAGTAGCCTGAGGACTGATTCGCGAGGAAAAACTTAGAAAACCGCCAGGGACCCCAGTGCAAAGTAGATTTTCATTTAAATCGATTCTGTTATTCTTTTTAAATAACCAGAGAACTTGTAAAATTCATAACTTGTTGAATTCGATGTCAAACGCTGTCAAACCAATTTTGCTGGATCCTAAATTTTATGAACTACCATTTAAAAATAATAAACCCTATGCTTTCTGTTCTAAATTTTTGAGTTTAAAATTAAAAACAGAAACCCACTAAACCTTATTTAATCAAGGAAAATTAGTTTTTCTTCTGTGCTAGACTTAAGAAAATTTGTAGATGTTTATACCTTATTTAAACACTGTTTAAAAATAATAGGAACCCCAGCATTAGAAATTATGATGTAGTTCCTCATTTAATGATGTTTTGTCCAAAACTTAGAGAAAATCAGAAAGGTATTAGAAATTAATAAACAGTGATTAACATTATTTTTCCTAGTTTACTTATGTAACAGAGAACTTAGGAAAAATACAGAGACCATTAATCTGGATCAGTTTTAAATTAAAATGATTTGTTTAGCCCAAATAAGACTGAAAATCAATTATTAAAGAGGCAAAACTATAACCAAAATGCTTAACAAAAATCCAGTGAACTTATAACCACCAGAGCCCCACTACAAAAATACAGAGCACCTCAGCCCAACTTTTTAAGTAAGGAAAATAAATACATGGTGAAAATAAGGCATTTTCCCAATAATTCTTGAACAACCTCAAATAATGTGATAATGGGCAACCAAAAATTAGCTAAGTCCTTAATGAGGTAAACTACCAGAGAAATATGCAAACCCATGAAAAAGAAGCAAACTCATACCAATTGCTAATGACTTAAGAGAAAAGCCATTTAATTCAAATAATGCATACCACCCCTTCCCTTAAGCAAAAAGATGCCAAACTTCAGAATGATTGCTCTTGCACAAAATAATAACCAGGAAAAATAAGAACTCTGTTGTTTGATATTTTTCAAGTGTAGTGGTAGTAGAAAGCACCCATTTGGCTAGAAACTTGAGAAAACCATAGAAAAGTAATTGAAAGGTATTAATGGCTAGAAATTTGTATCAAGTCATGTTACAACCCCTAAAAGCCAGCAAAAATAAGTTCTGAAGAATTACCCACTGTTAAATCATAGTTGTAGTTCAAAGCACCCCTTCTACCCTAGAGTTTAATAATTTTGTGCAGAGAAAACTATTCACTTTCTGATCCCCAAATTTTAAGAAAGAGAAACACACACTAGTAGCAAGGCACTGTAATTTTTACAGAATTTTTAGAATTTTATAAAAGCAACTTGTAATTCAAACCTACTTCAAAAACATTAAAGAGAATAAAGAAAAAGGAAAGAAGAAATAAACCCCACCTCAATCAGTCTAACTTGAGTACTTATCTTATATCCCTAAGACTTAAAAAGAATTCAGTGGAACCCCAAAATTTAAACCTACCACTTGCCTTAGCTAAGTTTAACTCAATTTACCAAGTATACCACCCAAGGGTCTTGCATAAGTAAAGTTAACTTTGTTTAACTCCAGAAAGATCACACACCTTTTCAGTTGTGATTTCTAAAAGCACATATCATATCATGCATATATCTTACGCATTGCATTCATTAGATTGTAATCTTGCCGACGGAGAGTACGTGCTCATCCCCGAGCAAGGACCTGTCCAAGAGGAGGACCAGGAGCAGGCTTCAGAGGCTGCTATCGAGGATCTCCCCGCAGCCCCAGCAATTGAAGGCAAGCCCCGGTTCATATGCATAACCTATTATTATATGCTACTTTACTACACTTAATGCTTGTAGGTTTGTAATGTGCACTTAAGTGTAGGAATTGCTCGAAACCTCTAGATGCATGAACTTAGGAATCCTTTTTGAGATGAACACTAGTATGCTAGGTCGAGTAGCTGCTTTGCTAATCAGGATCTCGGTAGAAGTCGAGTGATTTTTCTAGCACTCGCGCGAGGTCAGGAATTGATTGTATTCATCTTGATAACGGGATAGATGTTGGTCTATGGACTTGGATCCAGGGAGGATGCCTTGTCCATGAGACGGGAAAATGAATTAAGGATTAATGTGTGGATACCTGAGTCAAGCTTTTGAACGTACTAAACACATGCCGGGAAAAATGGTAACCGGTAAACCTAGTACCTGAGTGAAGCCGGGCGCGGACTTTATCCCTCATGCGACCTGAGACTGGGTCTCCCATGCTAGCTATGGTGGGTACAAGTGCGGTCACTGCACGGCGGCAGCCGGGGTCAGTGGAGCATTGTATGCCAAGGCGGTGAGGCCTGGACGCGAACGGGGAATCGATGGGGACGGTTGTCATGTGTAGGGTCGGAGTACCCTGACATGCCGTGTGTTTAGGTTTACCTTGCAAGGTTTAAAACTCGATTCGAATCGTCTGCTTCTCGCAGCTAATGAGACTGCTTGATTCCTTGTACTGCATCGAGTAAGAAGTGAAATATGGTTACATGAGATAACTTGTTGATTGAACTAATTGATTGTTACCATGTATGCTTAGAAGGAGCAAATCTAGCTAAGTTAATGATGGTAAAATTTGGAAAAGCTAAAAATTGATTTTAGTAACAGCTAGTGCTTTTGGCAAATCAAACCCCTCAGCCAAACAGCTGCATAGTCTAGAGGTAGAGGAGTAGACTCCTCACACCGGGTAAGTCTAGCTGAGTATTAGTATACTCAGCCTTGCTTGTGGCACCATTTTTGCAGGTACCATGCAGGATTTGATTGATGGTGTGACTTGGCCTACCACCCTGCCACCGGGTTGGACGGTCGAGTGGGATGTTGCTCCGGCAGGAGAGGAGCATGAGGAGTAGTGGGCTAGGCCTTGCCCATTTCCTCATTACCGACGACATCGATTATCCGCTGCACTTTACTTAATGAACTTTATTTGCTACTCCGGAACTCCGATTTATGTAATAATTTAGTACTTAATTTGAGGTTTCCTGTTTTATTGTAATTCTTCTGTGACTCACCTTCGAGTGAGATTGTGGAATTTGATCCTGGTTAAGTGGCTCTATCAGACTAGATCTGAAGGACTGACGGGTTATTCCGATTTAAGTGTGTCACGGCCCTTGAGGCATGACTTAGGCACTTAAGCTGGAATAATTCGGGTGGTTCTGCCACAGCTGGTATCAGAGCAAATTCCACCACAGAGAAGGACAATAAACCATGAATACCAATTTTCAAAATCTAAAACTTGCTTAGAAACTGCTATAGATCGTCAGGACTAGACCGCTAGACCTAGGACGAAAGGCCTTAGGCATAGAGGGAGGGAGAAATAGGTGGCTAATTAATTAGGCCCCGTGGGCCAATACTTATATTTTAGGATGCCCTAAAAAGGCACCCTATTTTCTTTTTGAGAGGCAACGTTTCATCCAGCATGCATGCATTATAAAACATAAAGAGGAATTAAAAATTTGAGCTAACCCCTTTTTCTTTAAAACCATCCGGGCTCTCTTTTTATTTTTCCTTCCACCATAATCTTTATCTCTGATTCCCTTCCGCAGATGAATTCACCCACCCCCGCCAGTGGAGGAGACTCTCGTTTCAGTTCTGACTTCCTTTCTCGCGATGGCTTCCCTTCCATCTTGTGGGAAGTGCTTAACTCCGCCGGTTACCCTACGCCCCCTTTGTACACGGTGCAGTTGTATGAGGAGCATCGGGTACCTCGTTGTCGGGTCTGGCTGACTTTGGAGGCTCATCCCCTTCAGCCGGGTTGGCGTTCTCTTGACTCTGAGACGATTGGACTCAGGACGGACGACACCGTTGAGGCAGCAGCCATGAAGGCTCTGACGACTTTCTGTGGCTACCATCCCCTGGAGATGGTGATGCACCCCTTGGGACTCTTCCCTGCTGAGAGGAAGGATGATCCCATGTGGTGTAACCGCGTGAGCCATGTGAAGGATGTGTGGGTCATGTATCCTGACTTGGTTGGGAGGGTCACCGTTCAGTGCATGAGTGCGCTGTACCGCCTTCAGGCCCTTCAGAGCGATGCTATGACACTTCTTGCTAACACCGCTCGGACTGCCAAGCTCACTCTCGACAGTCGGGAAGATTTTGTGGTCGACCTATCCACAGAGTTGGTGGAGAAGGATCTGCAGGTGGAGAGGCTGAGCCAGCGTATCGCTACCCTGGAGCAGCAAGTGGAGATCCGAGACAACACTATTGATGTCTTGGAGAACCAGCTTCACGATGTGCAGAGGGAACTCGAGGAAGCAAATGACCACTTGGACATGCACCACCTGGAGATGGAGGCCAATGAAGCAGGAAGCGAGGGAGAAGAGGCTCCCGAGGAGCTAGGACCAGCCCCTGGTGCCAATGGGACTACCTCCGCGATGCCCCCTTCACCCGTATCCAGTGTCGCTTCCACCGCTCAGGGTTAAGCAGTCGCTTTGACATTTTTAGGTGGATAGAAGCCTATGCGAGCTTAGTAGAATCACATTTTGGACTAGGCTTGTGGGTACTTTCCCCTGATTAATGTAACCCTATGAACTTTTTGGAATCTGTGGGATCTTGTCACCATGTTACCTTCATTTCGAACCTAATATTATGATTATGGCATTTTTTTCCCATATGAAATGATATTTTGCCGTTCGAAACTGTGAGTTGGGATAACAATGGCGACAACCTCTGTTTTCAGATGGCAGCTAGGCAGCGTCGCGGGCAGAACGAGCAAGTTCCCCCGCCACCTCCTCCAGCACCCACAGTACAAGAGCTGATGGCCCAGCAGAATGAGATTCTGCGACAGCTCTTGCAGCGCCAGCCCCACCCCCAGCAGCATGGTGGAGGCCAGCCTCAGCGACCTCCGGCTATGGCAACATACCAGGAGTTTCTGAGCACGCAGCCGCCCTTGTTCGCCAAGGCAGAGGATCCGTTGGACGCCGACGTGTGGCTTCGCGTCGTCGAGTCCAAGTTTCCCCTCCTCACGGGAGACTGCCTTGATGCTACCAAGACCCGCTTCGCCGCGCAGCAGCTTCGCGGATCTGCTCGGACTTGGTGGGATCACTTCCGTGCTATGCTCCCTGATGATCGTGAGGTATCTTGGGAGGAATTCAAGACTGCCTTCAGAGGACACCACATTCCAGCTGGCATTCTTGATCGGAAGTTGAATGAATTTCTGGCCCTCAATCAAGGAACCCGCACGGTACTGCAGTATGCGCAAGCCTTCAACGACTTATGCCAGTATGCAGGGTATCATGCTGATTCTGATGAGAAGAAGAGGGATCGCTTCCGCAGGGGTCTCAATACCAAACTGCGGGAACGCCTCAACACTGTCCGGGCTGATAGCTTCAATGAGTTGGTCAACGTGGCCATCTCTCAGGAGGATTGCATTGTTGCTCACCGGGCAGAGAAGAAGAGAAAGGCACCAATGGCAGCACCATCTGCTTAGGCTCAGAGGTTCCGGATTGTTTCCCACAATCAGAGCAGGGGTTTTCAGCAGCAGGCAGGCAGATGGGTGATCAGGCCACCTCAGCAGCAGCAGCAGTCGGCACCCAACCGCTACCCAGCTCCCGCCCCAAGGAACAATCAGCCTCCGCAGCAGCAGCAGTTCCGCCAGGGCAATGGGAACAAGTGTTTCACTTGTGGCAATGTGGGCCACTATGCCAAAAATTGCCCCAGGAACCAGCAGAGGCAGGTGCCAGCACCGAATCAAGACAAGGGAAGAAAGCAGAAGGTGCAAGTCAGGCAAGGGAAGCTCAACTTCACTGCTCTTGAGGAAGTGCCAGAAGGAGCTCCTATCATGACCGGTACCTTTTCAGTTTATAATCAACCTGCTTTAATTCTGTTCGATTCTGGTGCATCTCATAGTTTCATTAGCCAAAAGTTCAGTGCTAATTGCAAACTGCCATTCTCTCACTCAAAAGGGTCATTCATGATAGTCACACCCGGGGGTAAAATTGCAACTAACCAATTAAACCAAAGTGTGCCTATTCAACTGGGAAGCCACATTATCAAAACCACTCTTCTTGTGTTGGGATTGGAAAATGTGGATATTATTCTAGGGGCAAATTGGATGACCTTGCACCAAGTTGTGCTTGATGTAGCCAGCCGTACCGTGGAAGTTAATTCTCCTTTCTGTGGGAATTTCACCTTGATTTTGCCTAGTCAGGGTTCTTCTCAGTCATGTGCTTTCTCTATGACGGAGTTACCCCTGGAGAAGATCCCAGTGGTCTGTGAGTATGCAGATGTCTTTCCTGATGAATTGCCAGGAATGCCACCGGACCGGGATATTGAATTCGCCATCGAGTTGCAACCGGGAACGGCCCCAATTTCCAAGAGGGCCTACCGAATGCCACCCGCTGAGTTGGCAGAGTTGAAGAAGCAATTGCAAGAGTTGCTGGATAAGGGTTTCATTCGCCCAAGCACTTCACCTTGGGGATGTCCAGCACTGTTTGTGAAGAAGAAGGATGAAAGCTTGAGGCTGTGTATAGATTACCGCCCTCTTAATGCGGTAACTATCAAGAACAAGTATCCTTTGCCTCGTATTGATGTTCTCTTTGATCAGTTGGTCGGAGCCAAGGTGTTTTCCAAAATAGACCTTCGCTCTGGCTACCATCAGATCAAAATACGAGCAAGTGATATTCCGAAGACGGCATTCTCAACCAGATATGGGCTATATGAATTCTTGGTGATATCATTCGGGCTGACAAATGCACCAGCATATTTCATGTATCTGATGAATTCTGTTTTTATGCCGGAATTGGATAAGTTCGTGGTGGTTTTCATCGATGATATTCTGGTGTACTCAAAGAACGAAGAAGAACATGCCGGGCATTTGCATGTAGTGCTTCAACGTCTGCGAGAGCACCACCTTTATGCCAAGTTATCCAAGTGTGATTTTTGGCTAAAGGAAATCAAATTCTTGGGTCACACTATCTCTCAGGCTGGAATAGCTGTTGATCCTGATAAAGTGCAAGAGGTGATGAACTGGAAGCCACCAACGACTGTTCGCCAGATTCGGAGTTTTCTGGGATTAGCCGGTTATTACCGAAGATTTATTCCGGATTTCTCTCGAATTGCGAAGCCTATTACTGAGTTGCTGAAGAAAGAAGTCAAATTTGTGTGGAGTCAGAAGTGCGAAGATGCCTTCCATGCATTAAGGCAGCATATGACCACAGCACCGGTATTGGCGCAACCTGACAGCAGCAAACCTTTTGATGTATATTGTGATGCCTCGGGCACTGGGCTAGGTTGTGTCGTGATGCAAGACAACCGAGTCATTGCTTATGCTTCAAGAGCACTCAGGCCTCATGAGCGAAATTATCCCACTCATGACCTTGAGTTAGCAGCAGTGGTTCATGCATTGAAGATGTGGAGGCACTATCTAATGGGGACCCACTGCAACATCTTCACTGATCATAAGAGCCTTAAGTACATTTTTACTCAGGCTGATCTTAACATGAGGCAGAGAAGATGGCTAGAGCTGATCAAGGATTATGACCTGGAGGTACATTATCACCCAGGGAAAGCTAATGTGGTAGCTGATGCCTTGAGTCGGAAGTTGCAGTGCAACTGTGTTCTGATGGATTCTCGCATTAACACCTTGTGTGATGAGTTGAGCAAGATGCAAATTGAAGTGATTTCTTCTGGTTCTTTGTCTCACATTCCTGTGGAGCCAACTTTGCAAGACCAGATCATCATGGCCCAGCTCTGTGACAAGGGAGTGCAGATTATCAAGAAGAATCTCCATCAGAAGGTTGAGAAGTATAATTGTTTCCGCCAGGATGAGAAGGGTGTGTTATGGTTCAAAAGCAGATTGGTAATTCCTAAAAACCAGGATCTCAAGAGGAAAATTTTGGATGAAGCTCATCTCTCCAAATTCTCTATGCATCCGGGAAGCACCAAGATGTACCATGATTTGAAGCCTTTGTACTGGTGGACCAGAATGAAGAGGGAGATAGCCCAGTATGTATCAGAATGTGACACCTGTCAGAGGGTAAAGGCAAGCCACTTGAAGTCAGCTGGAGCTTTGCAACCACTACCCGTACCTTCGTGGAAGTGGGACGACATCAGCATGGATTTCATTGTGGGTCTGCCCAACACCTCTCGTCATCATGATTCAATTTGGGTTATTGTGGACCGATTGACGAAAGTGGCACATTTTCTTCCTGTGCACACCACTGATAAGGCTCAGAGATATGCAGAATTGTATATCGACCGGATCGTGTGTTTGCACGGATTACCTCGGACCATTGTTTCTGACCGAGGAGCCCAATTTGTTGCCAGATTTTGGGAACAATTGCAAGAGTCTTTGGGAACCAAGCTAATCAGGAGTTCAGCTTACCACCCACAGACTGACGGTCAGACGGAAAGGGTAAACCAAATCCTGGAAGATATGCTAAGAGCTTGTGCGATCGATTGTGGCAAGAACTGGGATAAGCACCTCTCCTTGGCAGAGTTCGCTTATAACAATAGTTATCAATCCAGCCTAAAGATGGCACCTTTTGAAGCTCTCTATGGAAGAAGGTGCATGTCGGTGTTTTGGGTCCGACCGCACACCTGGGGTTGCCCCTCAAGGTGTTTTAGGAGTAGGGAGGTGTCGACAACTGTAGCAAAATGGTTCGCGCCGATCGCACGAGAGACGGTAGACAAGGTTTACAGGTTCGGGCCGCTTAGTGATGCGTAACACCCTACGTCCTGATGAGTATGCTTGGCGTGTTGGGTTACAAGAGATCTCTCTGGATCGAGGGTACAGAGAGTTGATGTGGGTGGCTAAAGAATGGGTCGGTCGTTCTGAAGGGGTGCCCCCTAGGCCTTATATACTCGACCGTGGGGCAGTACACACGGATAAGATAACAACAAGTGGCTAAAAGATAGTGAACCTCTTGAAATTATCCTTTACGTAACCCTCGCCGACTTATCCTCACGTGGCTTCGTTGCATGAAGGCTCCAACGCGGGAAAGTCGGATCTCCGTTGCGGTCACCTGCTCGACGCTGTGGGCCGTCCGGGTTTGCACCAATCCGGCCTCATGTCGTTCTGCGTTGCTGGTTGTTTCTCCCGAGGCCCACGAAAGAATAACCTTACGATTTATTGGGCCCTTGGGCCCCTCGTGAGGTCCTTTTACTCTTTTAGTGGACCCGGGGGATATCTATCCCCCACAAGCCCCCAATCTTTGGGTTAATTTAGAGGTAATCAACCCGAAGATCTCAGGTCCAGCTTGTAGGTGATTTGAAGAAAGATGGCTTCCTGTTGTTCTCTCCTGCTTCGATCACTTGTTGACCAAAACCCAGCTTCGTGTCTGTGCCTTAGAGATCGGCATTCCTGTTTGTAGGATTCTGAACTTCATTGGGTGCACCGGAGGTGCACCCAATGGGTGTAGCCCCCGAGCTTCGAGTAGATTTTAGAAAATAATCTACTCGAAGGTCTTCAGCAGAGATTATTTCCATTTGTGTTCCTTCATTTCAGTTGAGGATTGGCTTTTTTAATCTTGTCCCATGCTCTTAGAAATTGGTACTATCTTGGCTTAGAATGACAATCCATGGGGTGCACCGAAGGTGCACCCAATGGGTGTAGCCCCCGACCTTCAAGTGGATTTTTTGAGGATAATTCGCTTGAAGGTCTTCTTTTTGTGTCCTTTTGCTGAAGATTACTCTTTCTGCTTATAAAAAAGTTGGCATGATGTCATCCGTGCTATGTCATCAATATTATGCTTCAGAGGTCAGCATGTGTTTTGTCTTTTGCAGCCGAGTTTGCAATCCTTCCATATCTTGCCAGGTAGCGTAGTTTATTTGCTCCACAACTGATTGGACATTCGATGGACGCTCTCTGTCTAGTCTTCAAGTCATGTCTGTCGACCATATTTTGCACTCTGCTGGCTATACTTGGCTTCCCTCTAACTCTTGTTGATATCTTATTTTTGTCTTGAGGCATTCACTGCATGCTCTGTACAGATGTGACCATTTTGAAAAATATACTGACAATTCCTGGGCGTCCCCCCCCAATGGGTGTGGGCAAGGGACGGCTTGGTACGCTGAGTGTTTTAACCGGTTGCTTCTGAGTTGTAATGTGATGGGACGGCGAGTGTAATCATATCCTTTGCGCTGTTGACTGGAGTCCCAATGGGTGTAGTGCTGCATGAAACGGCGTCAGCCACCTGACGTGTCTTCGGACGGGTGGAAGTGCATATTGAATGCTTTGCGACTGTTCAGTGACCGCGGTTGGAGGTGAGCGGTTGCCTTTCTCTTCTATAAATAACGTTGTTGCCCCTCTGGTTTATTCACGTCTCTTTGCTATTCCTTACTGCTTCCTTCTCTTCTTTCCCGCTTTCTTCCACTATGGGAAAAAACAACAAGCGCAAGCGCGAGCCGACTCCTCCATCGGAGGACTTTGGCGACTCGGAATACTCGGAGGAGGAGTTCTCCTCCGAGTCCG
This sequence comes from Zea luxurians, assembly GCA_029449295.1. Taxonomy (NCBI): domain Eukaryota; kingdom Viridiplantae; phylum Streptophyta; class Magnoliopsida; order Poales; family Poaceae; genus Zea; species Zea luxurians. The sequence continues at coordinate 65,833,751 of JAOPSE010000001.1, read as the reverse complement.
AGGGGACTCCTGCTCCCGTCTCTCCCCCGGCGTCGTCCGATGACTCGGACGACTCCCAGGGGATAGCCGCGGAGGTCTGGACGTACATCCGGGCCGTCGAGCGCTCCGGGCTCGAGGGCTCGGATGAGTCTGAGTACTCCTCGGATGAGGAGGACTTGGACGGCGGCGGCGAGGGCGGGGACGATGACGACGACGACGACGACGACGACGACGACGGCAGCGGCAGTGGCGGGGGCGGCGGCAACGGCAGCAGCAAGGGCAGCACCAGGGGCGGCGGCAGCAGGGGCAGCACCAGGAGCAGCGGCAGCAGGGGCGGCACCAAGAGCGGCGGCAGCGGCAGGGGCGGCACCAAGAGCGGCGGCGGCGGCAGGGGCAGGGCCAGTGGCTAAATGCCACTGGTCTTTTTAGATATTAGTATAGATTAGAAATAGTATAGTTAAATAATGTAGTAGTATTAGTAATGTAGGGTAGTATAGTGTAGCGTAGTAGTAGTAGTAGCAGTAGGGGGGTATCAACTCATAATGAGTTGATTTGTAAGTATTGCCACTTCCCTTGAATGAAGAATGAATTTGGTTTCCTCTTGATGACTCGTTTTGTTTGACTATAAATCTGATTCTTTTGAGACGAACAGTTTGATTATTATACCGACGCTTCCAAGCAATATTGCAGTCTGTATCAATGTTTTTAGAAGTAAAGCCGAGCGATTGAAGGTCAACGTTGGCATTTTAGAAGTAATGCCGAACGATTGAACTCGAGATCAACGTTTTAGAGGCAACGCCGAGTGACTGAGTAATGACGCCGGCATTTTAGAGGCAACACCGAGTTATTGAACTCGAGATCAGCATTTTAGAGGCAACGCCGAGTTATTAAGGGTCGTTGTCGGCATTTTAGAATTAATGCCGAGCGATTGAACTCAAGATCGACGTTTTAGAGGTAACCCCGAGTGACTGAGTAGTGACGACGGCATTTTAGAGGCAACGCCGAGTTATTTAACTTGAGATCAGCGTTTTAGAGGCAACGCCGAGTTATTGAAGGTCAACGTTGGCATTTTAGAAGTAATGCCGAACGATTGAACTCGAGATCAGCGTTTTAGAGGCAACGCCGAGTGACTGAGTAGTGACATCGGCATTTTAGAGGCAACGCCGAGTTATTGAACTCGAGATCAGCGTTTTAGAGGCAACGCCGAGTGATTGAAGGTCAACGTTGGCATTTTAGAAGTAATGCCGAACGATTGAACTCGAGATCAGCGTTTTAGAGGCAACACCGAGTGACTGAGTAGTGACGTCGGCATTTTAGAGGCAACGCCGAGTTATTGAACTCGAGATCAGCGTTTTAGAGGCAACGCCGAGTTATTAAGGGTCGTCGTCGGCATTTTAGAAGTAATGCCGAGCGATTGAGCTCAAGATCGACGTTTTTAGAGGTAACGCCGAGTGACTGAGTAGTGACGTCGGCATTTTAGAGGCAACGCCAAGTTATTTTGAGGATTAACACCCGAGTGAAGAGATGGCCCACCAGTTTTTGGAAATAACTGCCGAATGACCACGTGTCATGCTGGGATTTCGGAAATAACTGCCGGGTGATGACTGGGCACTTTTTGAAACGGTATCTGGTCCGAGAATATCCCATAAGAGCTGCACTTTTAGCCGCCTTTGCTTTCCGCGCCCTAGTTCTTGCATTCCTGCTTCCAAATCCTCTCTGCGCTCGCCTCCAATCTGCTCACTGGTGAAATCGAGATGGCTCCCAAGAGGAAAATCGCGAGCTCTTCTGCTGTGGTCATTCCTCCAATTGATCCCAACAGCCAGTTGCCCTTTGCAGGTAACCACATGTCCATCATCTCTGAAGCCGAACTCTTCCACCTCGTGTCCATCGGGGTTCTTCCTCCACGGGAACTCTGTTCTTGGCGGATTTGCCACGGGACTACGGTCCCGATGGAGGATACCCACGAGTCCGTGGTTTACGCACCTTTTCTTCTCCGCGGCCTTGGCCTTCCTATTTCTCCCTTTTTCCGTGGTCTTCTTGATTTCTACCACATCAACCTAACCCATCTGAACCCTAACTCAATTCTGCAAATTTCTATCTTCGTCCACTTATGTGAAGCCTTTCTTGGCGTGCTGCCGCATTTTGGCTTGTGGAAACACCTGTATCATTGTCGCCCTGGGATGGCCGGGGGACAACATCAGTTGGTTGGAGGTGCCAGTTTGGAGATGCGCCGGGGGCGGAAAACTGAATATCTTGAGATTCCCCTTAAAGACAGCATTAAGGGATGGCGTCTGGAGTGGTTTATAGTTGATAACTATGGAAATTCTCTCCCCCCCCCGGTCGGGAAGACAGCCAGATGTTCGCACCCCAAGCTGGATCGAGTCGCCCACAGACGAGGAGGTAGCCGAAGCCAGTGTGCTGCTAGCTGAAGTTGGACTATTGAAAGAGAGAGGTTTAACTGCTGAAGCTGTAGTTGCTGACTTCGTTTTCAAAAACATTCAGCCACTGAAAGATAGGGTCCACCCGGCTTATCTGTATCAAGGGCTAGCCGACTCAACTCGAGTTACCAATAGAAGAATCCCTTCTGCAGATTTGGTGAGCCGACTGGAGATGATTCTTAGAGGCAAAGTATCCAATGTTGGTGCTCCGGTGGCGTACTCGGCCTGGAATCTGCCTCCTGCCAAAGCCTTCACTCTTTTCGTGTCAAACCCACCTGCAACTGATGGCAATTTGGGCCTCAGAACGCGGCCCTCTGATAAAGAAGTCAATGCTTTGGTTGCCTCACTTGGGAAAATTCCTGATGATGAACGACAAGTCCATTTCGAGGTGCCTTTGGATCCTAATGACGCAGAAATGAATGCTATGCTTGATATGTTGGCTGAAGATTCTTCTGATGCTACTCCTGCTGAGACATTGGCAGTGGCACCTCTTCCAGAGGTCGGTATAACCTTGGATGTCCAGAGACCTGTCCGTGCTCGCTCGAGGCGTCCCCGCCGAACCAATCAAACTGATCTTTCTGTTGATGAGCAGAAAAAGAAGAAGAGACGTATTCAGCGAGTATCTAGTTTGGATCAGGATGCTGGTCCCTCGGTTCCTGCCGATGAGGAGGTTCCTGTGCCTGAATCTACTGATGCTGATCCCAATGGGTGTGGTATGTCTGTTGCTGATCCCAATGGGTGTGGTATGTCTGTTGCTGATCCCAATGGGTGTGCTCCATCCGTCGCTGATCCTAATGGGGGTGTTACCAGTGTTGCTGATGAAGACGACGAGGAAGAAGAGAATGAGGTCCCTCTGACTCGGAAGAACAGTCGGCGATTCATCGCCAGTGGGGAAAGTAGTGGAGTTCCTTCTCCTGCTTTATCTGCCCTTGTTGGTCTGCAAAACATATCCCTGGCCGACTTTGATCAAACTCTCGAGGATATGGTCCCAGAGGACTTGTTATCAGGGCCAGTGGATGATGATGTAATGGAAGCTTGTGGTGCCGTGCCGGACGCTGGGTTGAGGTCATCCCGTGCCTCGTCAACCTTAGAGCGCGATCTCGAGGGTCGGGATGCTAACTTGGATTGTCCTGATTCCATGGAAGTAGCCGAGGGCCCATCAACCTTAGAGGTGGTTACTGCTGAAAATTTGGACCTCAAGAATGGTGTTGACACATGTCCAGCCCCTGAGGGTGTTGTCGGGGATGACTTAGCTCGGGCGAAGAGTGCGAGCTACTGCCCAGCCCCCGAGGGTGTTGCCGGGGATAATCCAGCTCAAGTGGGCAGTGCCAACTATGGCCCAGTCCCCGAGGGTGCCCAAACAGGGTCTCCTTCCGGCACTTCCATGGACGTTCACGCAGGGTCACCTCCACACTCTGGCTGCATGGTGGTGGCCCAAACTTTGGACCGGGGCGTCGCTTTGGAGGGCAGCGTCCCCGCTGATCGGGTATCCGGCTCTGTTGAAGGCGCTGAACTGATTCCCACTGTTCCGTTGCAAGCTGCTTCGGGTGATGACCTTGCGCCTGGTTATCATCTGATTTCTCCTGATTTGGGGATCCCTTCGTTCTTCTCCAACCTCCAGGTACTGTGCTGTTTCTTAGCTTGATTTTTACATTGCATGAACTTTTGCCATTATGCTCATCTGTTCTTCTCATCAGGTTTTGGTGGATGGGATGACCAGCCAGCTGAAATTGCATGGTGCTCCTGTCCCAGAAGTGGCTTTGTCTTTTTCGTGTTGGAATCCAGTGTCACTTCATCGTCGTGTATCCGAGTTGGAGGCGACTAACGCTGGTTAGTGCCCTTTTTTCTTTTCTCCGCGCTTGTTGTGGACTGTTTTACCTTCTGACCTCGCTTTGTTTGGTTATCTTTTGCTAGGAATGACTCGACAGATTGCACTTCTTGAGGAAAAACATTCTCAAGATCGGGCTGAACTGTCTCAGCGATGCACTGATCTTGAGGAAAAGTACTCTCAAGGTCAGATTGAACTGAGTCAGGTCTCTGCCGCCTTAGATGATGCCAATGCGTTGAGTTCTTCCCTTCATGCTCAGCTCGACTCTGAAAAGGTGATATACGAAACTGCGCTTTCGCCTTGCTGTACTCCTATTATTTGCCTGGTTTTCTGAAGGAACTGATTCGTGCTTGCAGGAAGAAAAACGTATCCTTGCCGCTTCTTGTGACAATCTTGATAGGTTGTATCGTGATTCTAGCAACTCGCTGACCACCCTGGAGAGGAGTCATCGCTTTTCCATGGAGGAGTTAGACAATCTTCGCTATAAGCTGCAGGAGTCCTTGGATGATGTGATTCGCCTTAGGGAGTTGATATCGGCTAAAGACGTTGTCATCAAGAATCTGCGTGCTTCCAAGAAATCTGTTACCCAGGAGCTAGAGGCTGCCCAGTTGGCTGTCAAGGTTGCTGAAGAGACTTCCAATACTCTGAGAGCCCAGCGCGATAGGGCCATGGATAAGGCCATTCGAGCGGGACAAATCCTGATGAGGAGACCTGGCGTAGTCGTTCCTGAAGATATAAGGGCTGACGTGAACGCTGCCCCCGATTCCTCGAGTCGTCCTTCTTCGTCAATTGCTCCTGGAAAAGATACTGCAAAATAGAGAAAACACTTCGCGTGCTCCAAGCGCGCAGCTTGCATAACTGAATATTTATTAGAGGACACCGGTTTATTTGGATAACATAGTTACTCTCTCATTGTATCAGAATTTTTTAGTTAATGAGTTTGGTAGCTATGACGCATGATGACTATGAATTTTGTCTGTGGGATATGGAAATCATCCCCTGAATTGTATAGGCGCAAGCATGTTGCATTGGTCTTAAGTAGCCGCCAACTTAAGTTGATTGCTCCGTTAGCAGGGCATAGTGGTCACCCCGAGTTAAGTAAGCGTGAGCATGTCGCACCGCCTTAAGTCGTTGCCGACTTAAGTCGATTGCTCCGTTAGCAGGGCATAGTGGTCACCCCGAGTTAAGTAAGCGTGAGCATGTCGCACCGCCTTAAGTCGTTGCCGACTTAAGTCGATTGCTCCGTTAGCAGGGCATAGTGGTCACCCCGAGTTAAGTAAGCGTGAGCATGTCGCACCGCCTTAAGTCGTTGCCGACTTAAGTCGATTGCTCCGTTAGCAGGGCATAGTGGTCACCCTGAGTTAAGTAAGAATGCAAGTCAATCGTGAATAAATTGAGTATCCTTGAAACCTTTTCTTTATTGATGACATATTTTCACTTTACAGAGTACATCCTCGTTATCCCAGCAGTTTTGAGGTACGGCTAAGGATAAAACTTTCTCAGGTGTTCTATATTCCAGGAGTTCCCAACTTCCGTGCCATCCATCTGAGTGAGACGATATGATCCGGGCCGAGTGACTTCTGCTACTATGAAGGGTCCTTCCCATAAGGGTGATAACTTGTGTCGTCCTTCTCCCGTTAGAATTCGGCGAAGGACGAGCTCCCCTACTGAGAAGAATCGTTGCCGCACAGCCTTGTCGTGATAGCGCCTTAGAGTCTGCTGGTATCTTGCTGATTGGATTACTGCGCTTAACTGTTCTTCCTCGAGTACGTCTATGTCCTCCAGCCTGGTGGTCTCAGCTTCTGCTATACTTTCAAAGATCAGCCTTGGCGCCCCAAACTTGAGATCAGCAGGCAGCACTGCCTCCGACCCATAGACCATGAAGAAAGGAGTGTTTCCATGCAAAGCTCGGCTAGGTTGGGTTCTTAGGCTCCAAACAACATAGGGTAACTCCCTTATCCACTTTCCTGCGAATTTTTCGTTCTTATCGAAAATCTTTTTCCTGAGTGCATCCAATATCATCCCGTTGGCTCGCTCAACTTGCCCGTTGGCTCTTGGATGGGCTACAGATGCATACTTGATCTGAATGCTCTTTTGCTCGCAGAAGTCAAAGAATTCTGAACTCGTGAAGTTGGATCCTAAATCAGTTATGATGCTGTTTGGTATCCCAAATCTGAATATTATGTCTTGTATGAATTCCACGGCCTTAGCAGAAGTTAAGGAGGCAATGGGCTTGAATTCTAACCATTTAGTGAACTTGTCAATCGCTACCAATACATGAGTGTATCCCCCTTGAGCTTTCTTGAAAGGTCCAATCATATCTAGCCCCCAGCATGCAAAAGGCCAAGTTACTGGTATGGTCTGCAGCTGCTGTGCTGGCAGGTGTTGTTGCTTTGACAAGTATTGGCAGGCTTCGCACCTCTGAACTAACTCGGCTGCATCATTCTTTGCTGTTGGCCAATAGAATCCTGACCTGAAGACTTTCCCGACTAGTGTTCTGGAGGCTGCATGTATTCCACACTGCCCAGCATGGACTTCCTCCAGAAGTTGCTTTCCAGTGGATGGGAGAATGCACTTCATGAAGACGCCTGATGCACCCCTTTTGTATAATGTCTCCCCAATAAGTGTATAGTGAGCTGACTGTCTTGCAATGCGCTCTGCCGAGTTCTTATCGTCTGGTTCTTCTTCATTCCTTATGTACTTAATGATTGGCTTTCTCCAGTCATCGGGATCTGACTCGGGTTGATCTATGATGTTGCACTCTTCCATTTGATCCATTGAGATACTTGGCTGCAGAACTTCTTGCACAAAAACCCCGGGTGGGACCTGGGTTCGACTGGACCCCAGCTTGGACAGTACATCGGCTGCCGTGTTCCGATCTCTTTCCACATGATGAAATTCTAGACCCTCGAATTTATCCTCCAGCTTTCGGACGGCAGTGCAGTATCTTCCCATAGAATCGTTTGAGCAATCCCACTCCTTATTTATCTGGCTGATGACTACCAGAGAATCCCCGTATACCATTAATCTTTTGACGCCCAATGATATGGCAATGTTCAATCCATGGATCAAAGCTTCATATTCGGCTGCGTTGTTGGAGGCCGGGAATAGCAACTGGAGGGCGTACTTGAGGTGTTCGCCTCCAGGTGCAGTGAAGAGAATCCCCGCTCCTGCTCCCTGCAGTTTTAGTGAGCCATCAAAATACATTCGCCATACTTCTGCAGTCTCCGGGTTGTCTGGTACTTGTTGTTCAGTCCACTCCGATACGAAATCAACCAGTGCTTGGGTTTTGATGGCAGTGCGAGGCCGAAACTCGATGTCATGAGATCCCAGCTCACAGGCCCACTTGGCTATTCGATCGATGGCTTCCTTGTTGTGAAGAATATCCCCTATTGGAAAACTTGTGACTACTATGACTTTGTGGTCGTCAAAGTAGTGACGCAGCTTGCGGGCAGTTAGAAGTACTGCATATAATAGTTTCTGAACTTGAGGATACTTTTTCTTTGAGGGGCCGAGGACTTCACTAATGAAGTAGACATGATGTTGTATTGGGTAGGCATGCCCTTCTTCTACTCGCTCGACTACCAACGCAGTGCTTACCACGTGAGTCGTGCAAGAGATGTACAATAGCAAATCTTCAGCTGGTTGAATTGACGTAGCTCGCCGAGGTGGTTTCAGTACTGGTGGTGTTGTCAAGAATTTTTTCAGAGCACCCAGAGCTTCTTGTGCTTCTGAAGTCCACTGGAATTTATCCACCTTCTTGAGTAACTTGTAAAACGGCAAACCTTTTTCTCCCAGCCTGGATATAAATCTGCTTAAAGCTGCCATGCATCCAGTAAGTCGCTGAACCTTCTTCTGCGATCGAGGTGCTTCCATCTTCATGATAGCTTCAATCTTATCCGGATTAGCCTCAATTCCCCGGTGGCTGACAATAAATCCGAGCAACTTTCCGGCTGGTACCCCAAAAACACATTTCTCGGGATTAAGCTTCCATCTATACCGCCTTAGGCTGTTGAAAACCAGTTGCAAATCTTCGATGAAGTCTTTTGAGTCCTGTGTTTTGATCACCACGTCATCCACATAAGCCTCCACACGCTTGCCCCAGTGATCGGCTAAGCATGTTTGAATAGCTCTCTGGTAAGTCGCTCCAGCGTTTTTGAGGCCAAACGGCATGGAGGTATAACAGAAAGCGCCGAATGGAGTAATGAATGCCGTCTTTTCTTCATCTTCCTTCGCCAGACTAATCTGATGATATCCAGAATAACAATCCAGGAAAGACAGCATAGAACATCCAGCGGTGGAGTCCACCACCTGATCTATCCTCGGGAGCCCGAAAGGATCCTTCGGACAGTGTTTGTTGAGATCAGTATAATCAACACACATGCGCCAGTCCACTTTATTCTTTTTGAGTACAAGAACAGGATTGGCTAACCACTCGGGATGTAACACTTCTCTAATGAATCCAGCCGCGACCAAGCAAGCTAACTCGGCGCGAATGGCTTCCCTCTTATCAGGCGTGAAACGACGTAATTTCTGTCGAATCGGCCTCGCGTGGGGAAAAACCTTCAGTTTGTGCTCGGCCAGTTCTCTCGGGACTCCCGGCATATCCGCAGGTTGCCATGCGAATACAACTCGGTTATCTTGCAGAAACCGGACGAGCGCGCTTTCCTATTTGTCATCCAAACTGGAGCTGATGATGGCCGTCTTGCGCTCATCAGCGAATCCCAGGTTGATTCTCTTGGTTTCTTCAGTCGGCCGCATAGAGGTCGCGGTCTGAGCTTCATTTGCCGGTATTGCGAGGTCCTCCTCAGGCTTAGAGTTCGCCATTGCGGAGGGAGCTGTCGACGGCTTGGCGGTGAGGGCTGCTTGAATAGCCACTCGGAAACATTCTGCGGCGCCTTGGAAGTCGGCGCGCACAGTTATGATCCCTTGCGGCCCTGGCATCTTTAGTATCATGTATGTGTAATGCGGAATGGCCATGAACTTGGCCAATCCAGGCCTCCCGATGATGGTGTTATACCCGCAGTCGAAGTTCGCCACTTCAAACCTCAGGAACTCGGTTCTGTAGTTCTCCGGAGTTCCGAAGGTGACTGGCATGTAGATGTGGCCCAGCGGGTATTCCCCTTCCGTCGGCACGATGCCGAAGAAAGGAGTGTCCGACTCGTGGAGCTCTTTGAGGTGAACTCCCAAGCCTTGGAGTGTCCGGGGGAAGGTGACGTTGATGCTGCTCCCCCCGTCCACTAGCACCTTCTTCACCCGGCTTTCTCGGATCACCGGATCGACGAGAAGCGGGTACTTGCCCGGGTGGTCGAAGTTGAGCCATTGATCTGCCCGAGTGAAGGTGATCGGGTGCTCCGACCACCGGTATGGAGCAGGAGGGCCGGTGGTCGCCACCAGTACGTGGCGATCGTTGAGCTTTTGCTGTCTTCTGCTCTCCTGCGACCCGTGTCCGCCGAAGATGACGTTGACCTCCCTGTCAACGCGTGGAAAAGCTCCTCCTCCTCCTCCCTCCTCCTGCCGATGGGGTTGTCGTGGTTCATCTGGTCCTCCCCTCGGCGGAGGAGGAGGTAGAGGTTGGAAGGGTCGGCCGTGTTCGACGGAGTGCTTGAAGTCTCGGCAGTTACAAAGAGTGTGGCGCATGTCCTTGTGGTACGGGCACTGGGCGTCGAGGATGTCGTCCAGCGTACGTTCGCCTCCACGAGGTCCTCCTCGAGCGCGAGAAGCAGGTGGTCCGGCAGCGTGCACTTCTTCGCGTGGCCTCTTCTCCCAACGCTTGTCAGGTTGCTGGTTCGTGTCGCGTCGTGGTGCAGCCGGTGCGGGCTTCGCTCCTCCGATGAGGTCCTGGGCTCGCTCGTCGGCGGTGATGTAGAGGTCGGCTTCCCGGAACAGCTCCTCCGAGGTGGTCGGCGCCTTTTGTAGTATGGCTCGGACGAAAACCGAATCATTAGATCCTCGGTAGAAGTCCTCGATCACGGCCGCCTCCGTGACATCTGGGATACGATTCCTCATGGTTTGAAACCTTTTGAGGTACGACCGGAGAGTTTCGTCCCCCCGGCGCTTGATAGATTTAAGGTCCCACGGCTGCGCCGGCTTGTCGGAGAGGGACTGGAAGTTGGCGGTGAAGCGTCGACTGAAGTCTCCCCAGACGTCGATGCAGTGTCGGGGTAGATGCCGTAGCCATTGCAGCGCATCTTGCCCAAGGACAATGGGTAAGTATGCGGTCATCACGTCTTCGGACGCTCCGGCAGCTCGAGCAGCGGTGGTGTAGACGGCTAGCCAACCCCATGGATCCTGCTTAGGTTCATATTTGTCAACATTGGATACCTTGAAGTTGGGAGGCCATTGGATGGCCCTAAGGAGCGGAGTAAGGGCGGACACTCCGCACGTGTCCTCCTGTCGTCGGGGTCGATGTCTGTCCCGGGGAGGGGAGTTGTGATTGTGATTCCTCGACCGTCCCCGGGTGGTTCCGCCAGTTGAAGCCGTTGCCGACTCAGTCCTGGTAGCTTGGCTCTGAGTCGGGGCGCCATGTTCCCTGTCGTACTCCTCTCGACAACGAATTTCGTTCTCATGCCGCCGTTCCCGCGAAGCATTGATGGAGCTCCGCGCGTCTCGGCGACTGTTGATGGCGTGTCGCAGATCGTTCGGCGGGTGAGCAAGCGGTAGAAGATGGTTGGCCGCCTGGGTGAACAGTCGTCGGTAGCCGTCGGCGTCAGGAGTCCGAGGAAGTCCCTCCGCTATCCGAGCCAGCACCCCTCCGACTTCGCTCGGCGTGTTCATGGCTCGGGCGAAGTCGGGGTTCAGATTGCGCCCGAAGAGTGGATTCTCTCGACGTTGCCTTGCATCCTGCTCAGCCTGTCCCTGAGCTCGTCGGCGATCACGCCGTCGGGAGTTCCTTCGCTCTCTGAAGACGCGTTCTTCCGGGGTTTCTCCTACCTCCGAGACCTCGTCTCGCGAGACAGGTTGTTCCGGATTCCGCTCTCCGGCTGCGTGATGTCGTCGAACGTTCCTGCGCCGGTTCCTCCGTCGACGGGACTCTCGCTAAGGCGGTTCTTCCCCGGGTACAGTCGGCTCGTCGTCGGAGATGGCGGGCGATTCCGCCCTTCCGATGAAGAGGACGTCGGGGTAGAATGGTGCTGTCGTCGTAGTGATCTTCTTTCGGAGAGCCGGAGATTGCACTTCTCCGGTATTTTTGGAGTTTGTTGGGGAAGATTCCTTTTCCGGCGGATCCGCGATACGGTGCAGAATTCCTTCTTCGTCCGCTACGAATGAGATTGTTCCGAAGCAGAACATAGATCCGGGGCGTAGGGCGATCTTGCTGTAGAAAGAGATGGCCATTGAGCTAGCTTAGATTGTCGACACACCCCCTACCTGGCGTGCCAGCTGTCGGTGTTTTGGGTCCGACCGCACACCTGGGGTTGCCCCTCAAGGTGTTTTAGGAGTAGGGAGGTGTCGACAACTGTAGCAAAATGGTTCGCGCCGATCGCACGAGAGACGGTAGACAAGGTTTACAGGTTCGGGTCGCTTAGTGATGCGTAACACCCTACGTCCTGATGAGTATGCTTGGCGTGTTGGGTTACAAGAGAGCTCTCTGGATCGAGGGTACAGAGAGTTGATGTGGGTGGCTAAAGAATGGGTCGATCGTTCTGAAGGGGTGCCCCCTAGGCCTTATATACTCGACCGTGGGGCAGTACACACGGATAAGATAACAACAAGTGGCTAAAAGATAGTGAACCTCTTGAAATTATCCTTTACGTAACCCTCGCCGACTTATCCTCACGTGGCTTCGTTGCATGAAGGCTCCAACGCGGGAAAGTCGGATCTCCGTTGCGGTCACCTGCTCGACGTTGTGGGCCGTCCGGGTTTGCACCAATCCGGCCTCATGTCGTTCTGCGTTGCTGGTTGTTTCTCCCCAGGCCCACGAAAGAATAACCTTACGATTTATTGGGCCCTTGGGCCCCTCGTGAGGTCCTTTTACTCTTTTAGTGGACCCGGGGGATATCTATCCCCCACAGTGCAGGACACCACTCAATTGGTCTCAGTCTGGTGAAAGAGAAGTTTTTGGACCTGATTTAGTGACTGAAGCCGAAAGGAAAGTCAAGCTAATCAGGAAGAATCTAGAAGCTGCTCAGGCCAGGCAGAAGAGCTATCATGATAGAAGAAGGAAACCTCTCCAGTTCGAGGTGGGAAGTTTTGTATACCTCAAGATATCACCCACCAAGGGAATGCAGAGGTTTGGGATCAAAGGCAAGCTAGCACCTCGTTACATTGGACCTTATGAGATCATAGAAGCATGTGGACCCATGGCATACAAGCTGAAGTTACCTTCAAAGATGTCTGCCATTCACAATGTTTTCCATGTATCTCAGCTGAAGAAATGTGTTCGATTACCGACTGAAATCTTAGCAGAGCCAGAATTGGAGATAGAGCCAGATCTCTCGTACCAAGAGTACCCCTCCAAGATTCTGGATTGCAAGGAAACATCAACTCGGGCTAAATCGATCAAGATGTTCAAGGTCCAGTGGAGTAATCACTCAGAGGAGGAAGCTACTTGGGAAACCGAGGAATTCCTGAGATCCAACTTTCCTGATTGCCTACCTAAGGAAGCTGGTACGTAATCACCCCCAACCCCTCCTCCTGCCTTTCGAATCTAATTTCCAAAAATATGATCTTAATTCAGAATGAAGTAACTATAAAGTAAAACTTAAAAGGACTTCCTTCTGAAGTTGCAAAGAGAATGACATTCGAAGAGCAGTTTATCCTAATAATAACAGTAATCACCCATTTCCTATAAGTCTCACCCTTCGCTTTACCCCGGGAGGACTCTGGCCCGAATCTCGGGACGAGATTCCTTTAAGGGGGGAAGGCTGTGACACCCCAGTGTCACTCAGGGTTTTTCTCTCAAATGCCAAACCTAGAACCATTATTTTATGTGAACCAAAGTAAGCATGAGCATCAAAATAACTTAAGTAATAATGAAGTCACCAAGTATATACTTAAAAGTGTCATGATCAAAGCAATTGAGTCCTTTAAAAGATAAGATTGTGCAACCCTAGTTTAAAAATCCTAAATGAGCCCCATGAGCAAAATTCAAAAAGTAAGGAAAAGGGAGTGAAAAGTTTAAAATTTTGAGTTGAGCCAATTATAAAAATTGAAGTATATTTAATGGGCAACAAGAAAGATTGAGAAAGCTTAGCCAAAATAACTCAAATAAAACCCCAAATCAAGCTTTCCATGTGTGGACTTAATGAGAATTCTGAAATTCAGATTTCTGAAATTCAGACCTTGAGCCAAAGATCAGGGATGTTCACCTTGATCCCTAACTCGAATCCTAATGACCCCATTGACAAAAATGTGTCTAACTAACCCCTCTGTCATGTGCCAGAAGATGGCATTGGGACGCGAGCCCTAGACACGACTAAACCTTGGATTTGCCTCGGATTTGCGCAGGGAGACAGACCAGATTTCCTGGCTCCATATCTCTGCAACCAGTAGGCAAAATCCTATGACCCCCACACAAGATTGGTAGCTTGTAGGGAGGGGAAGAGGTTTTGTGCATTGACCAAGGCGAGAGCAGGCTTGGATGAGCGACTACACGCGCCAGAACTTGGGCAGAACGCGCGCTCACACGTGTTCGACCCTGGTCGGCACGCCAGAGCTCACCCAACCCGCGCGCGCGCTCCCCGGCGACCAGTCAAGTCCGCCGCGCGCTCACGCCCTCGGCCGTGCCTGCCCGCGCCTATAAAGCCTCCCCGGGCGCTCCTCACTTCGCCCCGCACTCACCCTCACCGGCCAACCACTTTCCTTAGCTCCGGCGAGCTTGATTTTCCGCCCGCCATTGCCGCCCGAGCTTCGGCCGCCGTGGCCAGCCCACCCCAGCCGTCCTCAAGCCAAGCCAGTGCTTCGGCCAGCTCCACCAGCAGCCCGTGAAGCTTGCCAAGCCCTCGGACCCAGCCGGACTTCACCGGAGGCCCGAGATCGACTTCACCGGACTTCGGTCTTCCGCCGCCGCGCGTGGACCGAGTTATCCAGTGAGTCTCCGCCCAATTCCTCTCGCTCAAGTCTTCTCTGGCATCCCGTGGACCTCCCTGACCCATTTTATTGAACTATCTCGCCGTGACCAGGCCGGTCTCCTCGCCGCCGACGAGCATCCCCGCCTGCGCGCATGGACCGACCGACTCCGACCATCTCCGACGGCGTTCCGCACACCGTTGTGATCCCCGAGACCTCCCCTTCATCCTCGACCTCTTCACCGGAACAGTCTCGCCGCCGGTAAGCCCCTCCGCCCTTTTCTCCGCCGCGGCTACTATTTGAGGTAGACGAAGGACCTCGGGTTAGATTTTTGTAGAACCCGAGGGGTTTTCTGTAATGTCAGCGACTCAGGTGAATAGTAGCCTGAGGACTGATTCGCGAGGAAAAACTTAGAAAACCGCCAGGGACCCCAGTGCAAAGTAGATTTTCATTTAAATCGATTATGTTATTCTTTTTAAATAACCAGAGAACTTGTAAAATTCATAACTTGTTGAATTCGAAGTCAAAAGCTGTCAAACCAATTTTGCTGGATCCTAAATTTTATGAACTACCATTTAAAAATAATAAACCCTATGCTTTCTGTTCTAAATTTTTGAGTTTAAAATTAAAAACAGAAACCCACTAAACCTTATTTAATCAAGGAAAATTAGTTTTTCTTCTGTGCTAGACTTAAGAAAATTTGTAGATGTTTATACCTTATTTAGACACTGTTTAAAAATAATAGGAACCCCAGCATTAGAAATTATGATGTAGTTCCTCATTTAATGATGTTTTGTCCAAAACTTAGAGAAAATCAGAAAGGTCTTAGAAATTAATAAACAGTGAATAACATTATTTTTCTTAGTTTACTTATGTAACAGAGAACTTAGGAAAAATACAGAGACCATTAATCTGGATCAGTTTTAAATTAAAATGATTTGTTTAGCCCAAATAAGACTGAAAATCAATTATTAAAGAGGCAAAACTATAACCAAAATGCTTAACAAAAATCCAGTGAACTTATAACCACCAGAGCCCCACTACAAAAATACAGAGCACCTCAGCCCAACTTTTTAAGTAAGGAAAATAAATACATGGTGAAAATAAGGCATTTTCCCAATAATTCTTGAACAACCTCAAATAATGTGATAATGGGCAACCAAAAATTAGCTAAGTCCTTAATGAGGTAAACTACCAGAGAAATATGCAAACCCATGAAAAAGAAGCAAACTCATACCAATTGCTAATGACTTAAGAGAAAAGCCATTTAATTCAAATAATGCATACCACCCCTTCCCTTAAGCAAAAAGATGCCAAACTTCAGAATGATTGCTCTTGCACAAAATAATAACCAGGAAAAATAAGAACTCTGTTGTTTGATATTTTTCAAGTGTAGTGGTAGTAGAAAGCACCCATTTGGCTAGAAACTTGAGAAAACCATAGAAAAATAATTAAAAGGTATTAATGGCTAGAAATTTGTATCAAGTCATGTTACAACCCCTAAAAGCCAGCAAAAATAAGTTCTGAAGAATTACCCACTGTTAAATCATAGTTGTAGTTCAAAGCACCCCTTCTACCCTAGAGTTTAATAATTTTGTGCAGAGAAAACTATTCACTTTCTGATCCCCAAATTTTAAGAAAGAGAAACACACACCAGTAGCAAGCCACTGTAATTTTTACAGAATTTTTAGAATTTTATAAAAGCAACTTGTAATTCAAACCTACTTCAAAAACATTAAAGAGAATAAAGAAAAAGGAAAGAAGAAATAAACCCCACCTCAATCAGTCTAACTTGAGTACTTATCTTATATCCCTAAGACTTAAAAAGAATTCAGTGGAACCCCAAAATTTAAACCTACCACTTGCCTTAGCTAAGTTTAACTCAATTTACCAAGTATACCACCCAAGGGTCTTGCATAAGTAAAGTTAACTTTGTTTAACTCCAGAAAGATCACACACCTTTTCAGTTGTGATTTCTAAAAGCACATATCATATCATGCATATATCTTACGCATTGCATTCATTAGATTGTAATCTTGCCAACGGAGAGTACGTGCTCATCCCCGAGCAAGGACCTGTCCAAGAGGAGGACCAGGAGCAGGCTTCAGAGGCTGCTATCGAGGATCTCCCCGCAGCCCCAGCAATTGAAGGCAAGCCCCGGTTCATATGCATAACCTATTATTATATGCTACTTTACTACACTTAATGCTTGTAGGTTTGTAATGTGCACTTAAGTGTAGGAATTGCTCGAAACCTCTAGATGCATGAACTTAGGAATCCTTTTTGAGATGAACACTAGTATGCTAGGTCGAGTAGCTGCTTTGCTAATCAGGATCTCGGTAGAAGTCGAGTGATTTTTCTAGCACTCGCGCGAGGTCAGGAATTGATTGTATTCATCTTGATAACGGGATAGATGTTGGTCTATGGACTTGGATCCAGGGAGGATGCCTTGTCCATGAGACGGGAAAATGAATTAAGGATTAATGTGTGGATACCTGAGTCAAGCTTTTGAACGTACTAAACACATGCCGGGAAAAATGGTAACCGGTAAACCTAGTACCTGAGTGAAGCCGGGCGCGGACTTTATCCCTCATGCGACCTGAGACTGGGTCTCCCATGCTAGCTATGGTGGGTACAAGTGCGGTCACTGCACGGCGGCAGCCGGGGTCAGTGGAGCATTGTATGCCAAGGCGGTGAGGCCTGGACGCGAACGGGGAATCGATGGGGACGGTTGTCATGTGTAGGGTCGGAGTACCCTGACATGACGTGTGTTTAGGTTTACCTTGCAAGGTTTAAAACTCGATTCGAATCGTCTGCTTCTCACAGCTAATGAGACTGCTTGATTCCTTGTACTGCATCGAGTAAGAAGTGAAATATGGTTACATGAGATAACTTGTTGATTGAACTAATTGATTGTTACCATGTATGCTTAGAAGGAGCAAATCTAGCTAAGTTAATGATGGTAAAATTTGGAAAAGCTAAAAATTGATTTTAGTAACAGCTAGTGCTTTTGGCAAATCAAACCCCTCAGCCAAACAACTGCATAGTCTAGAGGTAGAGGAGTAGACTCCTCACACCGGGTAAGTCTAGCTGAGTATTAGTATACTCAGCCTTGCTTGTGGCACCATTTTTGCAGGTACCATGCAGGATTTGATTGATGGTGTGACTTGGCCTACCACCCTGCCACCGGGTTGGACGGTCGAGTGGGATGTTGCTCCGGCAGGAGAGGAGCATGAGGAGTAGTGGGCTAGGCCTTGCCCATTTCCTCATTACCGACGACATCGATTATCCGCTGCACTTTACTTAATGAACTTTATTTGCTACTCCGGAACTCCGATTTATGTAATAATTTAGTACTTAATTTGAGGTTTCCTGTTTTATTGTAATTCTTCTGTGACTCACCTTCGAGTGAGATTGTGGAATTTGATCCTGGTTAAGTGGCTCTATCAGACTAGATCTGAAGGACTGACGGGTTATTCCGATTTAAGTGTGTCACGGCCCTTGAGGCATGACTTAGGCACTTAAGCTGGAATAATTCGGGTGGTTCTGCCACATAAATCACCAAAATACTTAGAAATGGCCCAAGGGCACATTTCCCTTTCAATCTCCCCCTTTTTGGTGATTTATGCCAACACAACATAAAGCAAGTAGAACAAGTACAAAATCAATTCAAATAAGAACTCAAAATTGTTTTGATTCAATTTTGGCATATATGGATCATACTTTGCCACCACTTGGTTTGTTTTTGTAAATCAACCTAAACTTCCTATCTCTAAGTCAAACACACTTGTTAAAACTTAAAGAGAGTCATTCCAAGAGAAATTGAGTCAAGATTCAAAAACTCCCCCTTTTTCCCATAATCAACATTTCTCCCCACAAGAGGCCAATTTTAGACAAGAGAGACAATAAAAAGAGTTTTGTCAAACCAAAAGCTCTAATCTACTATTTTCAAAATTTCTCAAGTGGTAGCTGATCCATTTATTGCTTTGGCCTTTATTTTCTCCCCCTTTGGCATCAAGCACCAAAACGGGATCAATCTTGGCCCTTTAACCCCATTGCCTCACCAAAATCTTCAAATGAGAACACAAAGGCAATAAGAGTATAAAGATGAACTTGGAAAAGTTACTCTTTTCATCGGAGTGCAGTGGAAGTCTTGCATGGTCCAAGTCCACCTTTTCCCTTTCAATCCTCCTTTGAGACTAAAACAACCAAACTCAAGTACATGGTTAGTCTCAAAGGGTCAAGTTGTAGCACAGCTCCCCCTAAATATGTGCATCACTTGCAAAAAGGACTTGTGAGGTCCAGGGAGTGTTTGTACAACTTGAGCACCACAATAAGCAACAAAATGCAGAATGAACATGATCAAAGGCATAAACACATGTATGCTACAATTCAATCCAAGTTCTGCGAATCTAAGACATTTAGCTCACTACTCAGCCTGCAAAAGGTCTTCTCATCTAGAGGCTTGGTAAAGATATCGGCTAGCTGGTTCTCAGTGCTAACATGAAACACTTCGATATCTCCCTTTTGCTGGTGGTCTCTCAAAAAGTGATGCCTGATGTCAATGTGCTTTGTGCGGCTGTGCTCAACAGGATTTTTCGCTATTCGGATAGCACTCTCATTATCACATAGGAGTGGGACTTTGCTCAGATTGTAGCCAAAGTCCCGGAGGGTTTGCCTCATCCAAAGCAGTTGCGCACAACACTGTCCTGCGGCAACATACTCGGCCTCAGCGGTGGATAGGGCAACGGAAGTTTGTTTCTTAGAGTTCCATGACACCAGGGACCTTCCTAAGAATTGGCACGTCCCCGATGTACTCTTCCTATCGACCTTACATCCAGCATAGTCGGAATCTGAGTACCCAATCAAGTCAAAGTTAGACCCCTTTGGATACCAGATCCCGAAGCAAGGCGTAGCGACTAAATATCGAAGAATTCGCTTCACAGCCACTAAGTGACACTCCTTAGGATCAGATTGAAATCTAGCACACATGCATACGCTAAGCATAATATCCGGTCTACTAGCACATAAATAAAGCAAAGAACCTATCATGGACCGGTATGCTTTTTGATCAATGGACTTACCTCCTTTGTTGAGGTCGGTGTGTCCGTCAGTTCCCATCGGCGTCTTTGCGGGCTTGGCGTCCTTCATCCCAAACCGCTTTAGCAAGTCTTGCGTGTACTTCGTTTGGGAGATGAAAGTGTCGTCCTTGAGTTGCTTCACTTGGAACCCAAGGAAGTAGTTCAACTCGCCCATCATCGACATCTCGAATTTCTGCGTCATCACCCTGGTAAACTCTTCACAAGACTTTTGATTAGTAGAACCAAATATTATGTCATCGACATAAATTTGGCACACAAAAAGATCACCATCGCAAGTCTTAGTAAAAAGAGTTGGATTGGCTTTCCCAACCTTGAAAGCATTAGCAATTAAAAAGTCTCAAAGGCATTCATACCATGCTCTTGGGGCTTGCTTAAGTCCATAGAGCGCCTTAGAGAGCTTACACACGTGGTCGGGGTACCGTTCATCCTCGAAGCCAGGGGGTTGCTCCACGTACACCTCCTCCTTGATCGGCCCGTTGAGGAAAGCGCTCTTGACATCCATTTGGTACAACCTGAAAGAATGGTGAGCGGCATATGCTAGCAAGATACAAATTGATTCTAGCCTAGCCACAGGAGCAAAAGTCTCCTCAAAGTCCAAACCTGCGACTTGGGCATAACCTTTTGCCACAAGCCGAGCCTTGTTCCTTGTCACCACCCCATGCTCGTCCTGTTTGTTGCGGAACACCCACTTGGTTCCCACAACATTTTGCTTGGGACGAGGCACCAGCGTCCAAACTTCATTGCGCTTGAAGTTGTTGAGTTCCTCCTGCATGGCCAACACCCAGTCCGGATCCAGCAAGGCCTCTTCTACCCTGAAAGGCTTAATAGAAGAGACAAAGGAGTAATGCTCACAAAAATTAACTAATCTTGAACGAGTAGTTACTCCCTTGCTAATATCACCCAAAATTTGGTCGACGGGATGATCCCTTTGGATCGTCGCTCGAACTTGGGTTGGAGGAGCCTGAGGTGCTTCTTCCTCTTCAATTTGAACATCCTGTGCTCCCCCTTGATCATGCGCCTCCACTTGAGGTACCTGTTCGTCATCTTGGGTTGGGGGATGCACCATAGTTGAGGAAGACGGTTGATCTTGCTCCAATTGTTCCTGAGGCCGTACATCTCCAATCGCCATGGTCCGTATCGCGGCCATTGGAACGTCTTCTTCATCTACATCATCAAGATCAACAACTTGCTCTCTTGGAGAGCCATTAGTCTCATCAAATACAATGTCGCTAGAGACTTCAACCAAACCCGATGATTTGTTGAAGACCCTATACGCCTTTGTATTTGAATCATAACCTAATAAAAACCCTTCTACAGCTTTAGGAGCAAATTTAGA
This sequence comes from Zea luxurians, assembly GCA_029449295.1. Lineage (NCBI taxonomy): Eukaryota > Viridiplantae > Streptophyta > Magnoliopsida > Poales > Poaceae > Zea > Zea luxurians. The sequence goes on along the minus strand of JAOPSE010000001.1, from coordinate 65,813,060 downwards.
GGTTCTACATTTCTTCACAAGAATATAACACTTGCTCCCAAATACACGAAAATAAGACACATTGGGTTTGTTACCAGTTAGCAGCTCGTATGAAGTCTTCTTGAGGAGGCGGTGAAGGTAGACCCTGTTGATGGCGTGGCAAGCCGTGTTCACGGCTTCCGACCAAAAACGCTCGGGGATCTTGAACTCTCCAAGCATAGTCCTCGCCATATCAATGAGCGTCCTGTTCTTCCTCTCTACCACACCATTTTGCTGAGGTGTGTAGGGAGCGGAGAACTCGTGCTTGATTCCCTCCTCCTCAAGGAACTCCTCCACTTGAAGATTCTTGAATTCGATCCCATTGTCGCTTCTTATCTTCTTCACCTTGAGCTCAAACTCATTTTGAGCTCTCCTTAGGAAGCGCTTGAGGGTCCCTTGGGTTTCAGACTTATCCTGCAAAAAGAACACCCAAGTGAAGCGGGAAAAGTCATCAACAATAACTAGACCATACTTACTTCCTCCTATGCTCAGATAGGCGATGGCTCCGAAGAGGTCCATATGCAGCAGCTCCAGAGGTCTTGAAGTGGTCATCACATTTTTGATGTGATGAGAGCCTCCCACCTGTTTCCCTGCTTGACAAGCTGCACAAGGTCTATCTTTTTCGAATTGCACGTTAGTCAAACCTATCACATGTTCTCCCTTTAGAAGCTTGTGAAGGTTCTTCATCCCCACATGTGCTAAGCGGCGATGCCACAGCCAGCCCATGCTAGTCTTAGCAATTAAGCATGCATCTAGACTGGCCTCCTCTTTTGCAAAATCAACTAAATAAAGTTTGCCGTCTAGTACACCCTTAAAAGCTAGTGAACCATCACATCTCCTAAAGACAGACACATCTACGTTTGTAAATAGACAATTATATCCCATATTACATAATTGACTGACAGATATCAAATTATATCCAAGAGACTCAACTAAAAACACATTAGATATAGAGTGCTCATTTGATATTGCAATCTTGCCTAAACCTTTCACCGTGCCTTGGTTCCCATCACCGAATATGATTTAATCTTGGGAATCCTTATTCTTGACGTAGGAGGTGAACATCTTCTTCTCCCCCGTCATATGGTTTGTGCATCCGCTGTCGATAATCCAGCTTGAACCCCCGGATGCATAAACCTGCAAGGCAAATTTAGGCTTGGGTCTTAGGTACCCAACTCTTGTTGGGTCCTACAAGGTTAGTCACAATTTCCTTAGGGACCCAAATGCAAGTTTTATCACCCTTGCATTTTGCCCCTAATTTCCTAGCAACTATCTTCCTATCCTTTCTACAAATAGCAAAGGAAGCATTTAAAGCATGATAAATTGTAGAGGGACCATTCATAACTTTTCTAGGAACATGAACAATATTCTTTCTAGGCACATTATGAATATTTTTCCTAGGCATATCTCTACCATGCATATAGGAAGAACTGGAAGCATACATAGCATAAGAATCATAGGCATGTGAATCAAAAGCATTACAACTCCTATGAGACTGTCTTCTATCATTGTACATAAAAGCATGGTTCTTTTTAGTACTACTTGCCATAGGGGCCTTCCCTTTCTCCTTGGCGGAGATGGGAGCCTTATGGCTTGTTAAGTTCTTGGCTTCCCTCTTGAAGCCAAGCCCATCCTTAATTGAGGGGTGTCTACCAATCGTGTAGGAATCCCTAGCAAATTTTAGTTTATCAAAATCACTTTTGCTAGCCTTAAGTTGAGCATTAAGACTAGCCATTTCATCATTTAACTTTGCAATAGAAGCTATGTGTTCACTACAAGCATCAATATCAAAATCTTTACATCTATTGCAAATAACAACATTTTCTACACAAGTTGTTGATTTACTAGCTATTTCTAACTTAGCATTCAAATCATCATTAATGCTCCTTAAGCTAGAAATCGTCTCATGGCAAGAAGATAATTCACAAGAAAGCATTTCATTTCTCTTAACTTCTAAAGCATGAGATTTTTGTGCTTCTACAAATTTGTCATGTTCTTCATACAACAAATCTTCTTGTTTTTCTAAAAGCCTATTCTTATCATTCAAGGCATCAATCAATTCATTGATTTTATCTACCTTGGTTCTATCTAGGCCCTTAAATAAACATGAATAATCTATCTCATCCTCATCACTAGATTTGTCCTCACTTGAAGAAGCATAAGTAGAGTCTCGAGTACATACCTTCTTTTCCCTTGCCATAAGGCATGTGTGATGCTCGTTGGGAAAGAGGGATGACTTGTTGAAGGCGGTGGCGGCGAGTCCTTCATTGTCGAAGTCGGAGGAGGAGCAATCCGAATCCCACTCCTTTCCTAGATGTGCCTCGCCCTTGGCCTTCTTGTAATTTTTCTTCTTTTCCCTCTTGCTCCCATGTTCCTGGTCACTTTCATTATCGGGACAGTTAGCAATAAAATGACCAATCTTACCGCATTTGAAGCATGAGCGCTTCCCCTTGGCTTTGGTCTTGCTTGGCTGTCCCTTGTGACCCTTAAGCGCCGTCTTGAAGCGCTTGATGATGAGGGCCATTTCTTCATCGTTTAGCCCTGCCGCCTCAACTTGCGCTACCTTACTAGGTAACGCCTCCTTGCTCCTTGTTGCCTTGAGAGCAATGGGTTGAGGCTCATGGATTGGACCGTTCAACGCGTCGTCCACGTACCTCGCCTCCTTGATCATCATTCGCCCGCTTACGAATTTTCCAAGGACTTCTTCGGGCGACATTTTGGTGTACCTGGGATTCTCACGAATATTATTCACCAAATGAGGATCAAGAACGGTAAAGGACCTTAGCATCAGTCGGACGACGTCGTGGTCCGTCCATTGCGTGCTTCCGTAGCTCCTTATTTTGTTCATAAGGGTCTTGAGCTGGTTGTATGTTTGGGTTGGCTCCTCGCCCCTTATCATCGCGAATCGTCCAAGCTCGCCCTCCACCAACTCCATCTTAGTGAGCAAGGTGACGTCGTTCCCCTCATGAGAAATCTTGAGGGTGTCCCAGATCTGCTTGGCATTGTCCAAGCCGCTCACTTTATGGTACTCATCCCTGCACAAGGAGGCTAACAACACAGTAGTGGCTTGTGCATTTCTATGAATTTGTTCATTAATAAAAATAGGGCTATCCGAGCTATCAAACTTCATTCCACTTTCCACAATCTCCCATATGCTCGGATGGAGAGAGAATAGGTGACTACACATTTTGTGGCTCCAAAATCCGTAGTCCTCTCCATCAAAGTGAGGGGGTTTGCCAAGTGGAATGGAAAGCAAATGAGTATTTGTACTTTGCGGGATACGAGAGTAGTCAAAAGAAAAGTTCGAATTGACCGGTTTCCTTCTCTCGTAGTCGTTGTGGTCGTCGTCCTTTTGGGAAGAAGTAGACTCATCGCTGTCGTCGTAGTAGACGATCTCCTTGATGCGCCTTGTCTTCTTCTTCTTCCCATCTTTCCGTCTATGGCCCGAGCCTGAGTCGGTAGGCTTGTCATCCTTTGGCTCGTTGACGAAAGATTCCTTCTCTTTATCGTTGATCACGATACCCTTCCCCTTAGGATCCATCTCTTCGGGCGGTTAGTCCCTTTGTGAAGAGAATGGTTCTGATACCAATTGAGAGCACCTAGAGGGGGGGGGGTGAATAGGTGATCCTGTGAAACTTGAAAACTTAAGCCACAAAACTTGGTTAATCGTTAGCACAATAATTGCCAAGTGGCTAGAGAGGAGTCAAAACACAATAACCATAAGAGATCAAACACAGAGATGGCACGGTGGTTATCCCGTGGTTCGGCCAAGACCAACGCTTGCCTACTCCATGTTGTGGCGTCCCAACGGACGAGGGTTGCAATCAACCCCTCTCAAGCGGTCCAAAGACCCACTTGAATACCACGGTGTTTTGCTTGCTTTTCTCAATCCCGTTTGCGAGGAATCTCCACAACTTGGAGCCTCTCGCCCTTACACTTGAAATTCACAAAGAAGCACAGAGCAAGGGAGGATTAGCAACGCACACAAGACACAAGAATCAGAGTGTCAACACACACACAAGTCACAACAAGAGCTCGCAACACAACTCAATGAGTTGACAACTCCACTAGAGCTCTATATGCTATCACAATGAAACAAATGCGCGGAATCGAGGTCTTGGTGCTTAGGAATGTTGTAGGAATGCTTGGTGTACTCCTCCATGCGCCTAGGGGTCCCTTTTATAGCCCCAAGGCAGCTAGGAGCCGTTGAGAGCATTCTAGGAAGGCTGATCTTGCCTTCTGTCGACTGGCGCACCGGACAGTCTGGTGCACACCGGACACTGTCCGGTGCCCGATTTCTTTCCAAAAATGGCGCAGTCGACCGTTGGCAGCCTGAGAGCCGTTGGCGCATTGGACATGTCCGGTGCACACCGAACAGTCCGGTGCCCCCTTCTAGCCGTTGGCTCGGCCACGTGTCTCGCGTAGATCGCGCGGCCGACCGTTGGCCCTGCTGACCGTTGGCTCACCGGACAGTCCGGTGCACACCGGACAGTCCGGTGAATTATAGCCGTACGTCGCCGATGAATTCCCGAGAGCGACGAGTTCGCCTGTGAACGGCCCACCGGACAGTCCGGTGCACCACCGGACAGTCCGGTGAATTATAGCCGTACACCGCCGTCGAAGTCCCGAGAGCAGCCTGTTGGCTAGAGCCAGCCTGGCGCAGTGGACACTGTCCGGTGCACCACCGGACAGTCCGGTGCTCCCAGACTGAGCATACTTTGGTTGCTCGAGCCAAGGCATTTTCAATTGGATTTTTCCTGTTTCCAGCACTTAGACACAATACATTAGTCCATAAAACAATGTACTAAGTCTTAGAAACATACCTTTATCCTTGATTTGTACTTTGTCCACCTTTTTACACTTAGGCACTTGTGTTGGGCACTAAATCACCAAAATACTTAGAAATGGCCCAAGGGCACATTTCCCTATCACTTCCCCATCTCTCTGTTTATTTATCGTTAGTTTCATTCCGCTGCACTTCGAACAGTAATGACTACTTTTGCAAAAACTCCGATGATGATGTAATAATTTAATACTCCTTAATGTTTGGTTTTATGCTATATTGTATTTGCTCTATGACTCACCATCGAGTGAGACTGTGGTACTTGATCCTGTCAGTGGCCTCGTCAGACTAGATCCGAGGGATTGACGGGTTATTCCCATTTAAGTGTGGTCTAGCCTCTAAGGCGGGACTTAGGCACTTAAGTTGGAATAATTCGGACAGTTCCGCCACACGCATCATATCGCATAGCATCACATCATACATCATATCACATCAATAACATCAATTGGAAGCATGGCCGATCTTTGGAGAATGCTTTATAAAAAATGAAAAGATGCCAAGGCACAAAGTAAGCTGAGAGTTACAGCTTCATCAGTTCTGATGTGTAAGGAGGGATCTATTCTTTACAAAGCATTGATGATTTTACAAAGGGTGGATGATTCTTACGAGGCATAAAAACTCTTCTTTACGAAGCATGAAAAGAAGGGAAGGTGTTTTTTCGCCGAGGGCTTAAAAACAGTATGTACATAATGTTTCATGCATCGCAAAGAACTGAATTACAAGCAATTCATATATTACATTCAAATCTTGTAAGCACCAAATATTACAAACATAGTTCAGCAATTGTTACATTAATATTCTAGAAAATGTTTTTACAATAGCTACTCTTCTTCCTTCAGAACTTTTTCTGCAGCCTTGGTTAGCAGTTTGGTAATAACTTCATCTACAATAGCTTCGGCCACATTAATGATTTCTATTGCCTTCTTTGTTTCTCGGTCGGCCAGTCGGTCGAATGGCTCTGGTGGAGGAGGTAGTTCAGCTGCGGTAGAAAACATCAGTTAGCTCGAAGTAAAAAATGACAAAGCTAAAAGCCATTAAGTAATACCTATTCGTCTTTCGAGTTTCGCTGCTCTTTCAGCTTCTTTTGCTGCTTCTCGAGCGTCATGAATATCTTTTTCGCTCTTCTTCATTATTTCATGAGCCATCCCTCGGCCGCCATTTTCCTAGATATCAGTGAAAAATTTTCCACCTATTAAACTCGCTTCGGCCGAGGGGTCCTTCGTATCATAGACGGAGAAGGCAGCTTCGGTCTGGGCCAAGGTTTTAACATGTTCACAACCTGCCTTCTCCAAAATGGCTGCAACCCCCCTCGCACCAGAGAATGCACAGACGTCCCTACGGTCACTCAAAATCTCCTCAAAAGCTTCGACTTCATTACTAATCCACTCGATGACGCCCTCGGGGTCGCCTCGTATGAAGTTGTTTTCGCTTGAATACGCGCCCACGTTGGCGAAGCTAGTCTCTATCTTTTTTACACATTCCATAGATTTTTCAAAACATCTTTCTTTTGATGCGTGAAGCTCTATAACAAAGGAAGAAGGAGAAGATGGCTCGACTAGCCGAGCTTCAAAGGCAGATTGACGAAGCCACTGAAGAAGTACGCCATCTTGCCCAAGACGAACAAGAGTGAAGGCCCTAACATAGGGAGCTTCACCAAGAAGGCTTCTTCAACGAGGATGGATGGTATGATGATTTTAATCATGATACCTTTACCTTTGATGATGCTTCCCCCTTGGCAGCAGAACTGCAGGCTATCCCATGGCCTCCATCATACAAGCCACCTCAGCTCCCCATGAATGATGGACATTCAGATCCGAAGCAGTTTTTGATGAGTTATGAAGCAATTATATCTTCATACGGAGGCAACACAGCTGTCATGGCCAAGTCCTTCGTCATGGCAGTCAAGAATGTGGCCCAAACGTGGTATTCTTCCCTTCGGCCAGGAACTATTACTTCATGGCAGAAGCTTAAGGATATGCTGGTGACAAGTTTCTAGGGCTTTCAGACGAAGCCAGTCACAGCTCAGGCTCTCTTTCAATGTACACAAGATCATGAGGAGTATCTTCAAGCATACGTCCGAAGGTTCTTGCGCCTGAGAGCACAAGCGCCTACAGTGCCCAATGAAATTGTCATTGAGGCCATGATTAAGGGGCTTCGTCCAGGACCTACTGCCTAGTATTTTACTATGAAGCCTCCACAGACTTTGGAGAAGCTACTTCAAAAGATGGATGAATACATTCAGGCTGACAATGACTTTCACCAAAGAAGAGAGGAATCCTACAGGTTCTCTGTGATGACCAGGGGCTTCGGAGGAAGAATCCACCCAAGACATGTCAGGTCAATTCACCACCCAGAGTGACGACAGAGGAAGTCAACAACAGAGGCCATAGTATTCCTCGCACACTTCAGGGCAGCAACAAAGCTCTTTCCGACCGCCAGCTCCAAGAGGCAGAGGCGCCAGGGGCTTCGGAGGAAGGTTTGGGGATCAGCCTAGAAAAATTTATTGCTTATTCTGTGGTGAGGACAAGGGCCAAAATACAAGGATGTGCCATGACACCATTCAGAAACAAAAAGAAATAGTAGAAGCCGTAGCTCAGCAGAACCAACCAAAGCAGGTCATGCATACTGCTTCGTATCACTCACCCTACATACCAAAGTATGTGGGTAACCATCCTGCAGCGTCTGTTGCTTCGGCTAGTCAGCCACAGGCATCTTGGCCACAGCCTCCACCTTCGGCACCACTACAGCCTATGTATTCACGAGGCTAGCAGCCAGAAGGGAGCCAACAGACCCATCAGCAGCGAGATTTCAGGGAGGAGTCCGAAGCTCCCACAGTCAATAGTACTGTGCCAGAATCGAAGCATATCTATTGAGAGATATCCTACCCCTGAAACAGTTTTTATATTCATTGTCATTTTCTTTTTTAAGGAACAATTATTGAAAACATAGTTCTCTTGTCATTTTCAATTTCCTGTAATAGCTTCATTCTTGTTATAGCGAAATATATCTTCTCCACACACTCACGAAGTCCAAAAAGTCGCTGAAGCACAAAAGTCGTTCCTAAGGGAACGCAAGGCTAAAAATCACATTACAAGTATCACCGAGGATACAAAAAGTCGTTCTAAGGAACGCAACTTAAGTTTGCCGAAGATACAAAAAGTCGTTCCTAAGGGAGCGCAGTGTAAGTTTTCTGCTCAAAAGTCATTCCAAAGGGAATGCAGAGCCAAATACCGCCGAAATATAAGGCGAAGCGCAAAAAGTCAACGCGAATACTGCCGAAATAGAAGGCGAAGAAGTTCAAAAGACGTTCCTAAGGGAATGCAGAACTTACAGCAAAAAGTCAGCGCTGATACACCGAAAAATAAGCGGTGAAGCCGAAAAATAAGCGGCAAAGAGATTGTGTATTCCACTATGGGAGTTTGAGTGTGTGTCTTCGGCATAAATATCATTTTGCATAACATAAGATCATCACATCATTTCGCATAACATAACATCATACATCATATTGCATCAATGGCACAAGAAGGGGATACAATGTTGTCCTTCGGAGAATGCTTCGAAAAAATGAAATTGTGTTAAGGCACAAAATAAGCTTTGAAAAAATATAGCTTCATCAGCTCTGATGTGGAGGAACGAATCTATTGTTGACGAAGCATTAATGTTTTTGCGACACTTGGAGGATTTTTTATGAAGCATAGAAGCTCTTCTTTACGAAGCATGAAAAGAAGGGAATGTGTTTTTTCGCCAAAGGCTCAAAAATGGTATGTACATAAAAGTTTCATGCATCGCAAAGAAATAAATTGCAAAACCATTCATATATTACATTCAAAACCTACGATCACCGAATATTACAAGCATGTTCCAGCAAATGTTACATTAATATTCTAGCAATGTTTTTACAAATAGCTATTCTTTTTCCTTCAGGACTTCTTCTGCAGCTTCGGTTAACAATTTCGTGACAACTTCGTCCACAATAGCTTCGGCCATATTAATAATTTCTACTATCTTTTTTGTCTCTAGGTCGGCCAGCGGGTCGAAGGGCTCTGGGGGAGGAGATAGTTCAGCTACAATAGAAGATATAAATTAGTTCGAAATCACAAAAATAAGCAATAAAGTTAAAAGCCATTAAGTAATACCTATCCTTTTTCAAGTTCTGCAGCTTTTTCAGCAACTTTTGTTGCTTCTCGAGCATCATGAATGTCTTTTTCACTCTTTTTCATTATTTCATGCGCCATTCCTCGGCCGCCATTTTCCCAAATATCAGTGAAAAATTTTCCACCTATTAAGCTTGCTTCGGCCGAGGGGTCCTTCGTATCATCAATAGACAAAGCAGCTTTGGCCTGGACCAAAGTTTTACATGATCGCACCCTGCTTTCTCCAAAGTAGCTGCAACTCCCCTCGCACCAGAGAACGCGCATATGTCCCCGCGGTCGCTAAGAATTTCTTCAAAAGCTTCGGCTTCGCTGCTGATCCACTCAATTACGCCCTCAGGGTCGCCTCTTATAAAGTTGTCTTCGCTTGAGTATGCGCCCACGTTGGTGAAGCTAGTTTTTATCTTTTTAACGCATTCTACAGATTTTTCAAAACATCTTTCTTTCGATGAGCGAAGCTCTGCAACTGTTTTTTCAAAATAATTTTTCCTGTACTCACTGGCATCTCAGTCAGCTTCGGCAATAGCGCATTTCAATTTGGCTTCGGCCAGTTGTTTTTGAAGGTTTTCAATCTCATTCCTTTGGATTTCAGATTTGAGCCTTGAAGTTAGCTTCATCCCCCTTTACTTTGTCCTCCAATGTAAGTAGAATTTTGTCTTTCTCAAAAGCTTCGTTCCTAAGCTTGATAACCTCTGTTCGAAGGTTGTTGAGAGCAATAGTGCAACTCTCGTCTTCGGCATTCTTTTGCGCCCTTAAGGCGTTGCTAAGTATTAAATCCTATATGAAAAAATGAATGGGTTAATATACGAACAAAAGAATAATTCAAAAATTCATAAACTTCCAAATACACAATTTTTGTACCTTCAGACTGTTATATGCAAGGCTATCTGCAAGATCCTCCTTTGTCATGGCGCAGAGGCCAGCTTCAAGCTTCGGGAACCCCATACTTCTGGCCATTTCCCGGCAGACAGATAGTTCTTTGTTCTCTAGGAGGTAGTACAAGAAGTCATCTTCATCTGTGCCATTAAACACTAAGGCCCCTTTTGGGTACTTCAGTTCTCGGGTATAGTGTTTAGCTTCAAAAATTTCTTCTTCAGATAATCTTTTTCCTGAAGCATGTCGAATAATATAATCAAGGACTTCGGAAGATGCTCCAGGAGTAGGTGTGACAGCTTTTTCAAGCAAAATCTGTTTTATAGCTTCTTGTCTCGCCGCCTTTTCTCCAGTTTCCGAGGATTTCTCCTTGACAGGCTCTGAAGGCCCAGCTTCGGCATTGGCGTGGCTCATTGTAGCTTCGGCTTCGGTTACCTTTGCCTCGGTTTCAATCTGCGCCTCCGAAGCCTTGGCAATTTTCCCTGGAGTAGAGCTTGAAGCTTTTATTGTCTCCAGCACATCTAGTACACTAGCCATCCTTTTTCTCTTGGGGTCGCTGCCAGACCTTTTTGTGTCTTCGGCACCTCCACTCCTGCTGAAGGGCTTAGAACTTCTAATGTTTTTGTCTCTTCGACTCGGTTCTTCAATTTTTTAGTCTTTGGCATTGCAGCCGGCTCTTCAATCCTCTGCGTAAGAGCAGGTTCTTTAGCTTCAATAGCTGAAGATGTCTCACCGCCAAATTCAGGCACCATGGCCGGTTCAATGTAGCACGGTTGGTGAGTAAGGACCTTCAACTTTTTTCTCTTCGGTATTGGCTCGCTTGAGGAAGCCGAAGCAGCAACCTTCCTAGAAGTTGCACCCTTTCTTTCCTGTCCCCATGGCGGGTAGCAATAGTCAGGGTACACAAATCGATAGTATCAAAAACTCTATTTAGCCTTTTCTTTTTTCGGCTCCCGAAGGCCGCAGATAGTGCATTATCTTCAGACTTGGAGTATGCTCCAAGTAGTTCATCACTAGTATTTTCAACGCACTTCAGCCAGTCATCGTCTGGTTCGATAAATTGGTCTCTAAACCTGAAACTATATTTCAATCGAACCAAACCACCTTCGCTAGGGTTAGTGATGGTTTCCCTTGGCATTTCTCAGCCGTCTATAAGTGGCCATATCCTGAAGGCTATATGCTCTTGAAGCAAGTCCCTTGTCACAACAAAAGAGCAGACTGTGCTGAAAGCCCTTCGGCATGCTTCGGCTGCCTCGTCAATTTCAACCTTCGGCTTCTGGAGGCCGAAGCAGGACCAAATGGGACGCATGATGATCTCTTTAATATCTTCTCTCACCTTTAAATCATTCTTTACATAGAACCATTCTTTCATCCAGTCTCCGGGCCACCTCTTCAGGAATGTTGGCACTGGGTAACTTGCGCCGGAGCGGGCAACAAAGCTGTAGCAGCTGAAATTGTTGTGATATTGTTCTTTACCCTAGGCCTTCGTCTCATATGAGAGCTCATGCATACTGCAAAAACATCTTGCGCTTGGCTCCAGACCTTGACTTTTCATAGCCCAGACAAAAATCCCCATTATAATAATCGCTTCGGGAGTAATCTGATGAAGGTAGATCTGCTATGTCTTCAAAACTTCAGCCACAAATCTACTCAACGGGAACCGAAGTCTAGCTTTGAAGAAGCTTCGGAAGATCACAACTTCATTTTCTTCGAGAGAAGGAACGGCCCTGTCTACGTCAGCCCTCACAATAGAAATATCTCGAAAGTACCTTCCTCTCATATTATCAAGATGACTCTATTTGATAGTTGATTTCCCGAAGACTGTGTGACTTGGTCGCCAAGGACGATCTTCCGAGTCTTCGCCTCCACTCTCCATATCATAGCTATCGCTATCATCAGTATCTTCAGACAAGCCTTCTAATATCTATTTAGTTATCTTCTCTGTGTTTGTTTTTGCAATTGACTCATTAAATCCAGTAGTCTTCTCCTTAAGGAGCTTCTCCTCCTCGCTCAGCTTCGTCTCAGCAGCAACTTTTTTTGTCTTGAGACATCTCTTCTTCGGGAATGGCGAAAATGTGTCCTTAGAACCGAAACTTAGAAAATCTAAGAGACTAAGCAATTGTTGGTAAGCAAGGGCTATGAAATTAAGCAAAGCAAAGCAGGCGGCAAGTAGCGTACCAAGTGTGCTCGGGGTAAGTTCTTATTTATACGCCTAGCGCGCTCCAAGTTGGAGGGCCCCGTCTGTCATTGACTGTTGCTATTCTAGCAAAGGGAAGGTGTTTTTTCGGACCTTCGGCTTAGGGCCATCGTCCATATCGCAATCTGAATTCGTTATTCTAACAAATTAACCTTGCGAGGGGCTACTGTTGGGGGCCTTCGTCTTCCGAAGGTCCTCAAAAACATGATTTAACAATGTTTCCAGAGTTGTAATACATGAACAGGTACCTTCGGATTCGAATCAGAACCACAGTGGGAGAAGCACGAACAATACGATGATTGATGCAGCGCCGAAGCTACGCACAAGGGAGCTTCGGCATGACAACAGGAAAGGGAACCGACTTAAAGGGGAAAAGGCTATTTAGACCTCGATGAGTTACCTTATAGTCATTAGCAAATGTAAAGGGCATGAATGTAATTTCACGTGGGCTGTGTCCCATGCCTATCAATAGATGAACAGTACCCTCGTACTGTTCAGGCTGACTTGGCATTTGCTTTTGCATCACGCTCGTACCTTTGCTGTCTATCAAGTCGAAGGTACCAAATGTAATTTAATATTGTTTTTATTTTCTCATGATAATATAATGGAGATGAATCTATAATGCTATATGATTGTTTATGTTATCTTTTGTATTTTACACGCTTCTTCTATTACCATCTTGCCTTCGATATTCGAAGGTATGTCCTTCATAACCTTCGTTTGAAGATCATTATATCCTAAGGGAAATAATGTCTCGAAGGACGAATGGCGTTAATATTTAACATTTTATGTTGCCTTGTTCTTGATTCATAGCATTTGAGAACAAGTCACCAACAGCATCAAAAACCCTATTTAACCTTTTCTTTTTTCGGCTCCCGAAGGCCGCAGATAGTGCATTATCTTCGGACTTGGAATATGTTCCAAGTAACTCATCGCTAGTATTTTCAACACACTTCAGCCAGTCATCATCTGGTTCAACAAACTGGTCCCCAAACCTAAAGGTGTATTTCAATCGAACCAGGCCGCCTTCGCTAGGGTTAGTGATGCTTTCTTTCGGCATTTCCCAGCTGTCTATCAGTGGCCATATCCTGTAAGCTATATGTTCTTGAAGTAAGTCTCTTGTCCCAATAAAAGAGCAAACTGTGCTGAAGGCCCTTCGGCATGCTTCGGCTGCCTCATCAATTTCTACCTTCGCCTTTTGGAGGCCGAAGCGGGACCAGATGGGGCGCATGATGATCTCTTTAATGTCTTCTCTCGCCTTCAAATCATTTTTCACATAGAACCACTCTTCCATCCAGGCCCTGGGCCATCTCTTCTGAAACGTTGGCAGTGGGTAGCTTGCGCCGGAACGAGCAACAAAGCTATAGCAACCAAAATTGTTATGATATTGTTCTTTACCCCAGGCCTTCGTCTCATACAAAAGTTCATGCATACTGCAAAAACACCTTGCGCTTGGCTCCAGACCTTGACTTCCCACAGCCCAGACGAAAATCCCCATTCTAATAACCGCTTCGGGGGTGATTTGGTGAAGGTAAATCTGGTATGACTTTAAAACTTCAACCACAAATCTACTCAACGGGAACCGAAGTCTAGCTTCGAAGAAGCTCCGGAAGATCACAACTTTGTTTTCTTCGGGAGCAGGAACGGCTCTGTCTACGTCGGCCCTCACAATAGACATATCTCGAAAATACCTTCCTCTCATATTATCAAGATGACTTTGTTTGATAGTCGATATCCCGAAGACTGTATGACTTGGTCGCCAGGGCCGATCTTCAGAGTCTTCGCCTCCACTCTCCACATCATAGCTGTCGCTATCATCAGTGTTGGGGGCCTTTGTCTTCCGAAGGTCCTCAAAAACATGATTTAACATTGTTTCCGGTGTTATAATACGTGAGCAGGTACCTTCGGATTCGAATCAGAACCACAGTGGGGGAAGGATGAACAATACGAAGATTGACGAAGCGCCGAAGCTACGCGCAAGGGAGCTTTGGCATGACAGCAGGAAAGAGAACCGACTTAAAGGGGAAAAGGCTATTTAGACCCCGATGAGTGACCTCATAATCATTAGCAAATGTAAAGTGCATGAATGTAATTTCACATGGGCTGCGTCCCATGCCTATAAATAGATGAAGAGTACCCCCACACTGTTCACGCGGACTTGGCATCTGCTTTTACTTCACGCTCGTATCTTCACTGTTTATCAAGTCGAAGGTATCAAATGTAATTCAATATTATTTTTATATTCTCATGATAATAAAATGAAGATGAATTTATAATGTTGTATGATCCCTTATGTCATCTCTTGTATTTTACATCCCTTTTCTATTACCTTCTTACCTTCGCTATTCGAAGGTATTTCTTTTATAACCTTCGTCTAAAGATCATTATATCCTAAGGGAAATAATGTTTCGAAGGACAAAGGGCATTGATATTTAACATTTTATGTTGCCTTGTTCTTGATCTGAAGCATTTGAGAACAAGTCACCAACATTGGCGCCCACCTCCGCTGAACTCTTTCAACCACCTTCGGCAAGCACTGACCTTCGTTATGCCACTGAAGAAAGCTTCAGCACCAGGGACTGCCGCTCTGCAGCCACTAGACCCAAACCAGGAAACCCTTTCTCTTCGAGAGGCCCGAAGCCAGAAGAGGAAGGCCACTAGTCCAACACTCTAGGAGGAGGAGTTGGACCAAGAAATCAAAAACATGGAGATACTTCATCAGCAAGTACAAAGGAAGAAGGAGAAGATGGCCCAACTAGCTGATCTTCAAAGGCAGATCGATGAAGCCACTGAAGAAGTACGCCATCTTGCTCAAGACGAACAAGAACGAAGGCCCCAACATAGGGAGCTTCATCAAGAAGGCTTCTTCAACGGGGATAGATGGTATGATGATTTCCATTATGGAAATTTTGCTTTTGATAATGCTTCTCCTCTGTCAGCAGAACTGCAGGCTACCCCATGGCCTCCATCATACAAACCACCCCAGCTCCCCATGTATGATGGGCACTCAGATCCAAAGCAGTTTTTGATGAGCTACAAAGCAACCATATCTTCATATGGGGGCAATACCGCAGTCATGGCGAAATCTTTCGTCATGGCAGTCAAGAATGTCGCGCAAACCTGGTTCTCCTGTCTTTGGCTAGGAACAATCACATCATGGCAGAAGCTGAAGGACATGCTAGACACCAGTTTCCAAGGATTTCAGACGAAGTCGGTGACTGCTCAAGCTTTGTTCTAGTGCACGCAAGAGCATGGAGAATACCTCCAGGCATATGTCCGAAGGTTCTTGCGCTTAAGGGTACAAGCGCCAACTGTGCCTAATGAAATCGTCATTGAGGCCATGATCAAAGGGCTTCGGCTAGGGCCTGCAGCCCAATACTTTGCCAGGAAGCCCCCTCAGACCCTGGAGAAGTTGCTCCAAAAAATGGATGAATATATCCGGGCTGACAATGACTTTCGCCAAAGAAGGGAGGAAGCCTACAGGTTCTCTGAGATGACCAGGGGCTTCGGAGGAAGAATCCACCCAAGGCATGTTAGGTCAATTCACTCCACTCAGAATGATGACAGATGAAGTCAGCTGCAGAAGCCACAATACACTTCCCAATCTTTGGGGCAGCAACAAAGCTCTTTCCGGCCGACAGCTCTAAGAGGCAGAGGCGGCAGGGGCTTCGGAGGATGGTTTGGGGATCAGCCCAGAAAAATTTATTGCTTATTCTATGGTGAGGACAGGGGCCATACCACAAGGATGTGCCATGTCACCATTCAGAAACAAAAGAAAATAGCAGAAGCTGCAGCTCAGCAGAACCAGCCGAGGCAGGTCATGCACACCGCTTCGTATCACTCACCTTACATACCAGAATATGTGGGTAACCATCCTGTAGCTTTTGTTGCTTCGGCTAGCCAGCCACAGCCGTCTTGGCCACAGCTTCCACCTCCGCCGCCACTACAGCCTGTGTATTCACGAGGCCAGCAGCCAGAAGGGAGCCAACAGACCTATCAGCAGCGAGATTTCAGGGAGGAGTCCGAAGCTCGCACAGTCAACAATACTGTGCCAGAATCGAAGCATATCTATTGAGAGATATCCTACCCTTGAAACAGTCTTTACATTCATTATCATTTTCTTTTTTTAATAAGGAACAATTGTTGAAAGCCTAGCTCTCTTAACATTTTCAATTTTCTGTAATAGCTTCGTTCTTGACATAGCAAAATATAATCTCTCCACAGACTTACGAAGTCTAAAAAATTGCTGAATTACAAAACTCGTTCCTAAGGGAATGCAGACCTAGAAATCACATTACAAATATCACCGAAGCTACAAAAGTCGTTCTAAGGAACGCAGCGTAAGTTTATTGAAGGTATCAAAAGTCGTTCCTAAGGGAGCGCAGTGTAATTTTTCTGCTCAAAAGTCGTTCCAAAGGGAATGCAGAGCCAAATACCACCTAAATACAAGGCGAAGCGTGAAAAGTCAACGCGAATACCGCCAAAATAGAAGGCGAAGAAGTTGAAAAGATGTTCCTAAGGGAATGCAGAACTTACAGCAAAAAGTCAGCGCTGATACACCGAAAAATAAGCGGTGAAGCTGAAAAATAAACGGCAAAGAGCTTGTGTATTCCACTATGGGGATATGAGCGTGTGTCTTCGGCATAAAGATCATCTTGCATAACATAACATCATCACATCATTCCGCATAACATAACATCATACATCATATTGCATCGATGGCACAAGAAGGGGATACAATGTTGACCTTCAGAGAATGTTATGAAAAAATGAAGTTGTGCTAAGGCACAAAATAAGTTTGAAGAAATACAGCTTCATCAGCTTTGAGGTGGAGGAACAAATTTATTGTCGACAAAACATTAATGTTTTCTCGAAGGTTGGAGGATTCATTACGAAGCATCAAAGCTCTTCTTTACGAAGCATGAAAAGAAGGGAAGGTGTTTTTTCGCCAAAGGCTCAAAAATGGTATGTATATAAAAGTTTCATGCATCGCAAAGAAATGAATCGCAAAATATTTCATATATTACATTCAAAACCTACGATCACCGAATATTACAAGCATGTCCCAGCAAATATTACATTAATATTCTGGTAATGTTTTTACAAATAGCTATTCTTCTTCTTTCAGAACTTCTTCTGCAGCTTCGGTTAATAATTTTGTAACAACTTCGTCCACAATAGCATCAGCCATATTAATAATTTCTATTGACTTCTTTGTTTCTGGGTCCGCCAATGGGTCGAAGGGCTCTAGGGGAGGAGGTAGTTCAGCTGCGATAGAAGACATAAATTAGTTCGAAGTCACAAAAGTAAGCAATAAAATTAAAAGCCATTAAGTAATACCTATCCGTTTTTCAAGTTCTGCAACCATTTCAGCTGCTTTTGCCGCTTCTCGAGCGTCATGAACATCTCTTTCACTCTTTTTCATTATTTCATGCGCCATCCCTCGGCCGCCATTTTCCCAAATATCAATAAAAAAATTTCCACCTATTAAGCTTGCTTCAGCCGAGGGATCCTTGGTCATCAATAGACAAAGCAGCTTTGGCCTGGACCAAAGTTTTAACATGATCGCACCCTGCTTTCTCCAAAATAGCTGCAACTCCTCTCGCACCAGAGAATGTGCAGACGTCCCCGCGGTCGCTCAAAATTTCTTCAAAAGCTTCAGCTTCGCTGCTGATCCACTCAATCATGCCCTCAGGGTTGCCCCTTATGAAGTTTTCTTCGCTTGAATATGCGCCCACATTGGCGAAGCTAGTCTTTATCTTTTTAACGCATTCTACAGATTTCATTTGACAAGAGAAGCTCTACAACTGTTTTCTCAAAATATTTTTTCTAATACTCACTGGCATCTCGGTCAGCTTCGGCAACAGCGCATTTCAATTTGGCTTCGGCGAGTTGTTTTTGAAGGTTTTGAATCTCATTCCTTTGGATTTTAGATTGAGCCTTGAAGTTAGCTTCATCTCCCTTTACTTTGTCCACTAATGTAAGTAGAATTTTGTCTTTTTCCAAAGCTTCGTTCCTCAGCTTGACAACCTCTGATCGAAGGTTGTTGAGAGCGATAGTGCAACTCTCGTCCTCGGCATTCTTTTGCGCCCTTAAGGCGTTGCTAAGTATTAAACCCTATATGGAAAAATGAATAGGCGTTGCTAAGTATAATTCGAAAATTCATAAACTTCATAGCACAGAGGCCAGCCTCAAGCTTCGGGAACCCCATACTTCTGGCCATTTCCCGGCAGACAGATAACTCCTTGTTCTCTGGGAGGCAGTACAAGAAGTCATCTTCATCTGTGCCATTAAACACTAACGCCCCTTTTGGGTAATTCAGTTCTCGGGCATAGTGTTTAGCTCCAAAAATTTCTTCTTGAGACAATCTTTTTCCTGAAGCGTGTCGAACAATATAATCAAGGACTTCGGAAGAAGCTTCGGGAGTACGCACGACAGCTTCTTCAAGAAAAATCTGTTTTATAGCTTCTTTTCCTGTTACCTTTTCTCCAGTGTCCAAGGATTTCTCCTTAGCGGGCTCTGAAGGCCCGGCTTCAGCTTCGGCCTGGCTCATTGTAGCTTCGGCTTCGGTTACCTTTGCCTCAGTTTCAATCTGCGCCTTTGAAGCCTTTGCAATTTTCCCTGGAGTAGAGCTTGAAGCTTTTATTGTCTCTAATACATCTAGTACACTAGCCATCCTTTTTCTCTTCAGAGTCGCCGCTAGACCTTTTTGTGTCTTTGGCACCTCAACTCCTCACGAAGGGCTTAGAATTTCCAATATTTTCGCCGCTTTAATTTTTGGTTCTTCAATTTTGACAGTCTTTAGCATTGCAGCCGGCTCTTCAATCTTCTGTATGAGGGCAGGTTCTTTGGCTTCAGTAGCTGAAGAAGTCTTACCGCCAAATTCAGGTACTCTGGCCAGTTCAATGTAGCGCGGTCGGTGTGTAAGGACCTTCAACATTTTCCTCTTCGGTGCAGGCTCTCTTGAGGTAGCCGGAGCTGCAGCCTTCTCAGGAGTTGCACCCTTTCTTTTCTGCCCTCATGGCGGGTAGCGATAGTCAGGGTACACAAAACCAATAGCATCAAAAACTCTATTTAGCCTTTTCTTTTTTTAGCTCCCGAAGGCCACAGATAGTGCATTATCTTCAGACTTGGAGTATGTTCCAAGTAGTTCATCACTAGTATTTTCAACGCACTTCAGTCAGTCATCGTCTAGTTCGATAAATTGGTCACCAAACCTGAAGGTGTATTTCAATCGAACCAGACCACCTTCGCTAGGGTTAGTGATAGTTTCCTTTGGCATTTCCCAGTTGTCTATCAGCGGCCATATTCTGAAGGCTATATGCTCTTGAAGAAAGTCCCTTGTCCCAACAAAAGAGCAAACTGTGCTGAAAGCCCTTCGACATGCTTCGGCTGCTTCGTCAATTTCAACCTTCGGCTTCCGGAGGCCGAAATGGGACCAAATGGGGCGCATGATGATCAATTTAATATCTTCTCTCACCTTTAAATCATTCTTTACATAGAACCATTCTTTCATCTAGTCTCCGGGCCACCTCTTCCGGAATGTTGGCACCGGGTAACTAGCGCCAGAGCGCGCAACGAAGCTGTAGCAGCCGAAATTGTTGTGATATTGTTCTTTACCCCAGGCTTTCGTTTCATACGAGAGCTCGTGCATATTGCAAAAACATCTTGCGCTTGGCTCCAGACCTTGACTTTTCATAGCCCAGACAAAAATCCCCATCCTAATAATTGCTTCAGGAGTAATTTGGTGAAGGTAGATCTGGTATGTCTTCAAAACTTCGACCACAAATTTACTCAACGGGAACCGAAGTCCAGCTTTGAAGAAGCTTCGGAAAATCACAACTTCATTTTCTTCCGGAGCAGGAACGGCCCTATCCGCGTCAGCCCTCACAATAGAAATATCTCGAAAGTACCTTCCTCTCATGTTATCAAGATGACTTTGTTTGATAGTTGATTTCCCGAAGACTGTGTGACTTGGTCGCCAAGGGGGATCTTCCGAGTCTTCGCTCCCACTCTCCATATCATAGCTGTCACTATCATCAGTATCTTCAGACAAGCCTTCTAATATCTCTTTAGTTATCTTCTCTATATTTGTTTTAGCAATTGACTCAATAAACCCTGCAGTCTTCTCCTCAAGAAGCTTCTCCTCCTCACTCAGCTTCGTCTCGCCAGCAACTTTTTTGTCTTGAGACATCTTTTCTTTGGAAATGGCGGAAATATGTCCTCAGAGCCGAAGCTTAGAAAATCTAAGAAACCAAGCAGTTGTTGGTAAGCAAGAGCCAAGAAATTGAACAAATCAAAGCAGGCGGCAAGTAACGTACCAAATTTGCTCGGGGTGAGTTCTTATTTATACACTCAGCGCCCTCGAAATTGGAGGGCCCCGTCTGTCATTGACTGTTGCTATTCTAGCAAAGGGAAGGTGTTTTTTCGGACCTTCGGCTTAGGGCCTTCGTCCATTTCGCAATTTGAATTCGTTATTCTAACAAATTAACCTTGCGAGGGGCTACTGTTGGGGGCCTTCGTCTTCCGAAGGTCCTCAAAAACATGATTTAACATTGTTTCTGGAGTTGTAATACGTGAGCAGGTACCTTCGGATTCGAATCAGAACCACAGTGGGGGAAGCATGAACAATACGAAGATTGACGAAGCGCCGAAGCTACGCGCAAGGGAGCTTCGGCATGACAGCAGGAAAGAGAACCGACTTGAAGGGGAAAAGGCTATTTAGACCCCGATGAGTTACCTCATAACCATTAGCAAATGTAAAGGGCATGAATGTAATTTCACGTGGGCTGCGTCCCATGCCTATAAATAGATGAACAGTACCCCACACTGTTCTCGTGGACTTGGCATCTGCTTTTACTTCACGCTCGTATCTTCACTGTTTATCTAGTCGAAGGTAACAATTGTAATTCAATATTATTTTTATATTCTCATGATAATAAAATGAAGATGAATTTATAATGTTGTATGATCCCTTATGTCATCTCTTGTATTTTACATCCCTTTTCTATTACCTTCTTACCTTCGCTATTCGAAGGTATTGCTTTTATAACCTTCATCTGAAGATCATTATATCCTAAGGGAAATAACGTTTCGAAGGACGAAGGGCATTGATATTTAACATTTTATGTTGCCTTGTTCTTGATTCGAAGCATTTGAGAACAAGTCACCAAGAATCAGTATCTTCAAACAAGCCTTCTAGTATCTCTTTAGTAATCTTCTCTGTATTTGTTTTTGCTATTGACTCAACAAATCCAGCAGTCTTCTCCTCAAGGAGCTTCTCCTCCTCGGTTAGCTTCGTCTCAGCGGCAACTTTTTTGTCCTAGGACATCTTTTCTTCGAAAATGGTGAAAATGCATCCTTAAAACCGAAGCTTAGGATGTCTGAGAAACTAAGCAAGCGTTGGTAAGCAAGAGCTAAAAAATTGAGCAAACAAAGCAAGCGGCAAGCAGCGTACCAAATGTGGTCAGGGTGAGTTCTTATTTATACAATCGACGCGCTCCAAATTGGAGGGTCCCGTCTGTCATTGATTGTTGCTATTCTAGCAAAGGGAAGGTGTTTTTTCGGACCTTCGACTTAAGGCCTTCGTCCATGTCGCAGTCTGAATTCGTTATCTTAAACAAATTAATACTGCGAGGGGCTACTGTTGGGGGCCTTCGTCCTCCGAAGGTCCTCAAAAACATAATTTAACAATGTCTTCCAAGTACGGTTTATGGAAAGGTATCTTCGGATTTTTGATAAAAGCATACACGATGGGGAGCTTGATCGTGACAAAGGTGGCCGTCGCTCTGAAGCTGTGCGGAAGGGAGCTTCGGCTAAATCGCAGAAAAGGGAACCGACTTAAAGGGGAAAAGGCTGTTTAGTCCTCATAGATTTTTCTATAAGCCAATAGTAAATGTAAAGGGCATAATTGTAATTTCTCATAGGTTGTGTCCTGTGCCTATAAATATATGAACAGTACCCCCGTACTGTTCACATTGACTTGTACTCGTTCGTGTGTCACTCTTGGACTTTTGCCTTCTGTCTAGCCGAAGGTATAAATGTAATTCAATATTGTTCACATTCATTCATAATGATATGATGAAAGAATATTAATGACGCCATATGATCATTTATGTTATTCCTCATGTTTCATATGTTTCTTCTTTCATTAATATATACTGTGATGATGAATGTACGTCCTTCATGACCTTCGTGAATATAGTAGAGGTGCCCGATCTTCGGCGAGTAGAGATAATTCCGATTTGGCAGAAGATGACCCTTGCGATCCGAATACGACGAGCAAGCCTGAGGCGCCAATGCAATAGCTGAACCAACTCCATGTGGTTACCGACCTTGCTGATGCGAGATCGGCCTGATCATGAAGATCGTTTCCTGTGCGCAATCGAAGAACGAACAAGAAAAAGATGCGAGCAATCTAATCTATTACTCGACGGTGGAGTTCTAAATACACGAAGATAGCGCTGATTTGCGTGTATTCGAGAGTAGCTAAAGCTAACATAAAACAAAACTCGAAGAACAAAGGAGGCGTGGCTCCTAGATAAATAGAGAGGGGGCACAGCCCCTAGGGGCGGCCAACCCTAGGTCGTCCACTATGGGCCGCAGTTGGGCTGGTCGTCTATTCTTCTGGGCCCTCATTCTTCAGTAGCATGACAAAGTTAAGATCTCTGGCATGGGCCCGAGTGATTGGCCCAGCTAATGAAGGAAGTGGCGCTTGATGTGGAGGTGCTGCTGGTGTAGTCGTACTCATAGTGATGTCCTCATCATCCTCCCCTTCTTGAAGTGAAGTTGTCCTCGACGGCAACTCCTCATCCTCGGCCATATAAGGTTTCAAATCTGCAACATTAAAACTAGTGGAAACACCAAATTCCGCAGGTAGGTCAAGGATATAAGCATTATCATTAATCTTTGTTAGCACCTTAAGAGGACCAGCAGCACGAGGCATTAATTTAGAACGGCGCAAAGTAGGAAACCAATCCTTTCTCAAGTGCAACCAAACCATATCACCTGGCTCAAAAGTAACAAGTTTTCTTCCTTTATTACCAGCAACCTGATTTTTTGCATTAGTAGCAGCAATGTTCTGTTTTGTTTGTTCATGTATGGTAATCATTTGTTCAATATGTGCAGCAGCATCTACATGTGGGGCGTTCGCAGCATTAAGTGAAATCAAATCAATAGGTGCCCTAGGGATGTAACCATAAACAATCTGGAAAGGGCACATCTTTGTAGAAGAATGCGTGACATGAATGTAAGCAAATTCAACATGAGGCAAGCAATCCTCCCAATGTCTCAAATTTGTGTCTAAAACAGCCCTAAGCATGGTAGATAAAGTTCTATTTACTACCTCAGTTTGTCCATCAGTCTGAGGGTGACAAGTAGTGCTAAACAGCAATTTAGTTCCCAATTTATTCTAAAGAGATCTCCAAAAATGGCTTAGGAACTTAGCATCGCGATCAGAGACTATTGTTTTTGGAATACCATGTAAATGAATAATTTCTCTAAAGAACAATTCAGCAACAATGCTAGCATCATCATTTTTATGGCAAGGTATAAAGTGAGCCATTTTAGAGAATCTATCAACAACCACAAAAATACTATCCCTCCCCTTCTTAGTTCTAGGCAAGCCCAAAACAAAGTCCATAGAAATATCAAGCCAAGGAGAAGAAGGGACAGTCAAAGGCATATACAAACCATGGTCACCAAAACGTGACTTAGCTTTCTGGCAAGTAGTGCAACGTGCAACAAGACGCTCAATATCACAGCGCATCCGAGGTCAAAAGAAGTGTGCGGCCAGCACCTCATGTGTCTTGTAAATGCCAAAGTGCCCCATGAGACCGCCTCCATGAGCTTCCTGCAGCAACAAAAGACGAACCGAGCTTGCTGGAATACACAGCTTGTTAGCGCGGAACAAAAATCCATCCTGTATGTGAAATTTTCCCCAGGGTTTGCCATCCTTACAATGTATATAGAATTCTTTAAAATCAGCTTCATCCACATATTGATCTTTCACAGTTTGCAAGCCAAATATTCTAAATTCTAACTGTGAAAGCATGGTATATCTACGGGACAACACATCAGCAATTGCGTTTTCCTTCCCGTTCTTGTGTTTAATGATGTAAGGAAAGGACTCGATGAATTCTACCCAACTAGCATGACGACGGTTCAGATTTGTTTGGGTACGAATATGTTTTAAAGCCTCATGATCAGAATGAATTACAAACTCACGAGGCCAAAGGTAGTGCTGCCATGTTTGCAAAGTGCGAACTAAAGCATAAAGTTCCTTATCATAAGTAGAATATCTCAAGCTAGCACCGCTTAATTTTTCACTGAAATAAGCAACTGTTTTTCCTTGTAACAAAACAACACCTAACCCAATACCACTAGCATCACATTCAAGTTCAAACACTTTCTGAAAGTCGGGCAATTATAAGAGTGGAGCATGGGTTAACTTATCTTTCAAAGTGTTAAACGCCTCTTCTTGTGGGGGGTCCCAAGCAAAAGACACACCTTTCTTTCTGAGTATGTGCAAAGGGGCAGCGATGGAGCTAAAATCACACACAAAACGGCGGTAAAATCCTGCAAGTCCAAGAAAACTCTGAATTTGGGTGACCGTCGTTGGTGTAGGCCAGTCCTGAATGGCTTCAACCTTGCTGCTATCCACTTCAATGCCCTGCGGAGTAACCACATAACCAAGAAATGAGACACGTTGCGTGCAATATGTGCACTTTTCCATGTTACCAAACAAGCGAGCAGCACACAAAGCATAAAAAACAGCACGCAAATGTTCTAAATGCTCCTCTATAGACTTGCTGTAAATAAGGATATCATCGAAATAAACAACAACAAACAAACCTATGAAGGCCCGTAGAACTTCGTTCATTAAACGCATAAAGGTGCTGGGAGCATTAGTCAATCCAAATGGCATAACCAACCATTCATATAAACCAAATTTCGTTTTAAAAGCCGTTTTCCATTCATCACCGAGTTTCATTCTAATCTGATGGTAACCGCTATGCAAATCAACCTTAGAGAAAATAACGGCACCACTAAGCTCATCTAACATATCACCAAGGCGTGGAATAGGATATCGATAACGAATTGTGATGTTATTAATAGCACGGCAATCTACGCACATACGCCATGACCCATCTTTCTTTGGAACGAGTAAAACAGGAACCGAGCAAGGGCTAAGAGACTCACGAATGTAACCTTTATCAAATAGTGTCTGCACCTGGCGCTGGATCTCCTTCGTCTCATCTGGATTTGTACGGTACGGTGCGCGGTTCAGAAGAGAAGCGCCGGGGATGAGATCGATCTGATGCTCAATGCCACTGAGTGGAGGAAGACCCGATGGTAAGTCCGTAGGAAAAACATTAGCAAACTTCTGCAAAAGGTTAACAATAGCAGGGGGTATATCCAAAGACGGTGCATCATCAAGTGGAACAAGCATGTGCGAGCATACAAGTGCATAAAAGGGCATATGAGCTTCATGGAGATCATCAAAATCAGCACGTGTAGCAAGTAAAACAGGAGAGTGCAATTTGATTTCAGATTTAATAGGTGCAGTTGATGTCGATTTGACTTGTTGTGCAGTTTTAGCAGCCCTAGTAAGATCATCATTCAAAATTTGGTTAGGGGTCATTGGATTTAGAATTATTTTTTGGCCTTTAAACATGAAAGAATAATGATTTGAACGACCATGATGTAAACTATCAGTATCATATTGCTAAGGTTGACCCAATAACAAAGAGCATGCTTCCATAGGAATAACATCACAATCAGCATAATCAGAATAAGAACCCAGCGAAAAGAGGACACATACCGAACGTGTTACCTTTATTTTACCACCATCATTAAGCCATTGAATGTGAAACGGATGTGGGTGTGTGCGAGTGGGCAAGGATAATTTCTCTACCAAAGCTATACTTGCCAAATTGTTGCAGCTGCCACTATCGATGATGATGCGAATCGACCGTTCGTGCACAACGCCCTTGGTATGGAATAGAGTGTGTCGCTGATTTTTTCGGCCTGGGCAACCTATGTGCTGAGAACACGCTGCACAACAAGACTCTCATACCTATCGGCGTCGATGGGATCAACGTGGACTTCCTCATTTTCTGCATGGTTAGTGGCAATCATAGCATGACTAGTTTCCCCAGAATCACTGGCTGAAGAGTACTCACCATTGTCACGTATAAGCAAGGTACGATTGTTTGGGCAGTCCTGAATCATGTGCTCAAACCCTCTGCAACGACGGCACTAAATATCCCGTGTACGTCCTGTGGAAGAAACGGCGCCTTTGGCAAGGGGCGCCGCTGGCTTGGCCGTCCCTGTGCGCGTTGTAGTGCTAGGCGTAGAAGGTGCAGGGCTGGAAAGAGTTGAGTTGTGTGTCGAACCCCGGCCTGCAAAAGAGTTAGTATATGTCTTTGATCGTCGTCCCTGCACTTCACGTTCATCTTTGCAAGCATATTCAAACAATGTGGTTATATCAAAATAATCCTTATAATCAAGTATATCCTGAATTTCCCTGTTTAAACCACCACGAAAACGCGCCATAGCAGCGTCATCCGACTCAACCAAACCACAACGAAGCATACCCTTTTGTAACTCCTGGTAATATTCCTCAACAGATTGTGAACCTTGTTGAAAACGCTGCATTTTGTTAAGCAAATCACGGGCATAATAGGAAGGAACAAATATGTGGCGCATGGCAGTTTTTAATTGGGTCCAAGTAGTGACACTGTTAATGGGAAGTTTTTGTTTATACTCATGCCACCAAATTAAAGAAAAATCAGTAAATTCACTAATGTCAGCCTTCACTTGGCTATTAGCAGGAATATCATGGCATGCAAATTTCTGTTCTACCTCCAATTCCCAATCAAGATATGTAGCAGGATCATATTTACCATTAAAAGATGGAATTTTAAATTTAATCTTAGCAAATGAGTCATTGGGAGGATGATGAACCACACGGCGTGCACACCACGTCGATCTCCATCGTCCTGCTCAGTGTCACTGCCGTAGTCCTGCTCCATCTTTGTGGTCAACGCATCAAGGCGTGCCAGGATGGTGTCGAGTGTGGTGCGAGTCACCGTTTGAGCAAGGTCAAGCTGGTTGAAACGCGCGGTCGTCGAAGTGACCGTTGAATCAAGCTGTTCATGCATCGTCCTAATGTCAGCAGCAAGTCCATCAACTTGTCCCCTTACTTCCTGCAACTAGGCATCCACCGTGTCGTGTGCTCCTAACATAGATAGCGCAAACACCAAAACACCAAAAGGAGAAAAACCGACGACAACAGGGGAATGGTGGTGACAACTCGCTCAATGGAATGTTGTTATCAAGTTCTTATCCGTTCTTACCAAGCCATAGGGGTGAACTGCAACCAACAGGTGGAACCGGTGAAAGATTGGATGAGCGATTGCCTGGAGAAACAGAAACCTGCTCGTCGTAGAAATATGTGGAGTTCTGGGTAGGCTGCACTCAAGTCAAGGATTAGCACGATCAAACAATAATGCAAAGTTGAATTATAGTGCAAAACACGAAACTATATTGCTGGCCACAAGTGCAAAGGACGGATGGAACTAGTAGAATGGCAGCACCGTAAATATTGTACTAGCGAGGCCAAAAAGGCACTAGTAGGAATCACAGGTGATTTTGTTTTTCTTTTTTGTATGATTTTTTTGATATTTTTCTCAGCACACGAAGCAACAAAATAGGAGCTACACCAAGTTTCATCTAAAACAGAGATCAGATGTGGTCTACAGAAAAAGAGCAAGTTCTCTAAAAAGCATGCAAGAAGTTTGACGAATTTTTTTATTTATTTTCCTGAATTTTTTTGACAATTTTATCGAAACCAAACAGGCCAAAGGCCAGTTTGGCTGGCCTCAGAATGGTGTCAACAAAACATTTTAGATTTTTTGGACAACCGAGCAAAAAGTTATGCCCGGTTTAAGGAAGGTACCTCAAGTTATGTTTAAAAACGACCGAGATGAGACAACCGCTTTGTGTCCTTTCTCCTTCGTTTTCTTTTTTTTCTATTTTTTTACATAACCGAAGGAGAAAAACAAGGAAGCGACGTTGACTCGGTTTTCTTCTTCTTTTTTTTCTTTTCTTTTTTTGTTTCTGTTTTTTTTTTTGACTTAACCGAAGGAGAAAAACAAGGAAGCGGCGTTGACTCGGTTTGCGGCATGATCAAACGGGAGATGGTGGTGGCGCGCTAGGGTTTGAATGGTAGAAGAAAGAAGGATGGTGAAAAAAACACAATGCAACCAGCAACAAATAACGCGCAAGCACACAAATTCAACAATGCAGATTATTGAAAGAAAGTGCGAGGCTCAAAAGGGTGCTGGGATAAGGTCTAGTCTGAATTTTTATGTGGTTTTGTGGACTGTAGGAGAAAAAAAACACTCGGTAAACTCACCGATCAACCTAGAAATTTGATACCACTTGATATAGTTGAGGTGCCCGATCTTTCGGCGAGTAGAGATAATTCCGATTTGGCGGAAGATGACCCTTGCGATCCGACTACGACGAGCAAGCCCGAGGCGCCAATGCAATCGCTGAACCAACTCCCTGTGGTTACCGACCTTGCTGATGCGAGATCGGCCTGATCACGAAGATCGTTTTCTGTGCGCAATCGAAGAACGAACAAGAAAAGATGTGAGCAATCTAATCTATTACTCGAGGGTGGAGTTCTGAATACACAAAGACAACACTGATTTGCGTGTGTTCGAGAGTAGCTAAAGCTAACGTAAAACAAAACTCGAAGAACAAAGGAGGCGCAGGTCCTGGATAAATAGAGAGGGGGCGTAGCCCCTAGGGGCGGCCAACCCTAGGTCGTCCACTATGGGCCGCAGTTGGGCTGGTCGTCTATTCTTCTGGGCCCTCTTTCTTCAGTAGCATGACAAAGTTAAGATCTCTGGCATGGGCCCGAGTGATTGGCCCAGCTAATGAAGGAAGTGGCACTTGATGTGGAGGTGCTGCTGGTGTAGTCGTACTCATAGTGATGTCCTCATCACAATAGTTCTTCTGTTTGCAAGGTGGGGAATAACAATGCTAGGGAAATCTATTGGGTCCCATCAAATTAACCTGAGCATGTCACAGTGATTAACAGGAACATTATTGGGTAAAGAAAAGTGATCAAGTGAACAACTTGCCTATGACATGAGATTCCTAGGTACCAACTTGCTCTTCAGGTGACTCGTAACCTCGCTGCTACTCGTAGCAATACAAACAAACATAGTATTGGCAAAATGAACATCACACCAAACATAAGAACAAACTGCATAAGAATATCCTACGCGCTGCTACGAGAACGTAGGCTTGAGAATCACTAGAATCAGAGTAAAAATGAGAAAGTTATGGGATTTCTATGTTTTAGGTGATCAACCAGGAGATCTATAATATAGGTTCGATTAATATAAGCAATCAAGGTTATAACAAATAAATAACTAATTTATCTTTAATTTTAGGTTATAACTTGACTAGATGTTTCATTTTAGTCAAACTATAGCTATGTATGTATTAACTTTGATTAGAAGGAATAATCTACTAAGCATAGATTAAATGAATATCTATTTTTGAAACATGTTATTTGCTAAAATAGTGTTACAGAGGCATAGGCAACATTATTATGAAGCTAACGCAACATGAATGGATCAAATCAGGCTTAAAATGAGAAAGTTATGAATTTTCTATGTTTACCATATTTACTTTTATCGTGAAAATCATTCTAGATTTTTATTTCCCAAGCCTGTGGATGGCAGCTACTATTTTTATTAAAGACAGGGTGTAAAACATAAGTTTAGGACTGAATCACAATACTTTTCGAACTAACATGGATGGCAGGTTGATTTTGAAATAATGCAGGATCTCCTTTACAAATATTGCACGGCCGAAGGGGCATTGGTGGATATGAGCCATTGGATCACCATCCCAAGGCACAGATTAGATTGTACCTACATGAAGTCTCGGGTGTAGGATCGATAATTGACTCTTTAGATTTTATAATGTCTAGATCGATTCTCAATCGCCCGATCCAGATCAGATGACCCATGCCAGATCTGGTTGAACTGGTATACAAATCTATTCCAGGACGTCCGTTCCGCGATCTACGATCCCATCCAAAGATCTAGCAAATCAACGGGCCATATTTGGTTACCACCAGATCCATACCTATCCGCAAAAGCCGTATTAGATGGTGGGGGACCGTCTTCTTCCCCAGGCTCCAAGCATGGCAGCGCCCGAGTAGTCCAAAACAGAGAGCACGCCGGCGTGACGGCGACCAGTGCCAAGATGCCCAAATTCAAGAACTAACGGGTGCTACACGCAGTCGAGCGAATAACAAAGTTGGTCGGTGTGATCTTACCGGCAATGGTGGTGCCAGTATTGCTACACACGACGTGGTGCAGAACCGCGGCACCAACAAGCCCACTAAGAAATTCAAGATGCTTTGAGGACCCCCACACCCGGATATTGTATGTACACCATTAGCGAGCTCATATGACTCCCATAGACTATCGTCGGGGCCTCAAACGATGGCATAGCCCTGCCCCCACGGCGGTGGCCCGACACACGAATCCTGGCTTCTCAGTGGCGGTGAGTTGCGATGGGATCCCTGGCGATTGCCTAGACCGATTATGGGATGGGCAAGGAGCGTGGCGGCATGCGATTTATACTCCCGACGGCGGAGTCCGACTGGGGAAGCAGCCGCGAGATCGATGACGCACACTACACAACAAACTCGGTGAAGGGGATGACCGCAGGGGCCCACATGATAGAGGGTGTGGACGCGCGAGCTGTGGTCCTGAGAGTCTAACAGGTGGGGTAGGATTGCCAGCGCCTGAATGCGGTCGGAAGTGGGATGCGCGCGGGTGAGGATGTGGGACGGCCAAGGAATTCAGCCCAAGCATAGGGGTTTGTTCTTATTTCTGTTTTTTCTTTTCCAATTTCTCTTCTTTTTTTGAATTGCTAATCTCAACTCAACTTCAAATCTGAGTTCTAAATTTCAGATCCAACTAGATGCACACTCAAGAACTAGCATGATGCACTTAATAATTATGTATTTGCTTATATTAGTTCACTTATCCATGCCTCAAAGCACAAAATCCTATAAAGAATAATTCACACATTATCCTATTTTAAGCAAACATTTTTTAATGTGAAATTCATATAACAAAATTAGATATTTGAGATAACTAATCTATAGTGCATAAAGTCCTTTAGAGAGTGCTTATGAATATATATATAAGCCCACAAAGAAATAACTAAGTTCATTTAGAAATCATTTATTTTAATCTTTATTATAAAACATTTAGTTTAGGAGGTGTAACTCCAAATGTAGCAAATCATCTTCTTAAGAGATATCCTAATCCAAGGTCGTTGGAGAACCTCAAAATAGAATTCCGAGGTGTTAGAAATTCTACCCCATTAAAAATAATCTCGTCCTCAACATTACTAAGAAAAGGGAAGAGATATATTCTGCAATTTCATGATAGAGGGTGTGCACGTGTGAGCTGTGGTCCTGAGAGGCTGACAGGTGGGGTAGGATTGCTAGCGCATGGATGCGGTCGGAAGTGGGCTGCGCGCGGCTAAGGATGTGGGCCGACCAAGGAATTCAGCCCAAGCGTAGGGGTTTGTTCTTTTTTCTGTTTTTTCTTTTCCAATTTCTCTTCTTTTTTTTGAATTGCTAATCTCAACTCAACTTCAAATCTGAGTTCTAAATTTTAGATCCATCTAGATGCACACTCAAGAACCAGCATGATGCACTTAATAATTATGTATTTGCTTATATTAGTTCTTTTATCCATGCCTCAAAGCACAAAGTCCTATAAAGAATAATTCACACATTATTCTATTTTAAGCAAACATTTTTGAATGTGAAATTCATATATCAAAATTAGATATTTGAGATAACTAATCTATAGTGCATAAAGTCCTTTAGAGAGTGCTTATGAATATTGTCGGGTACCATAATTAGGGGTACCCCCAACGCTCCTAATCATGGCTGGTAAACACCCTCAGACCAACTGACGGGTGCGGTTCAAGCCAAGACTTCGTCTACCCGAAGGACGCGATCTTAC
Source organism: Zea luxurians (assembly GCA_029449295.1). NCBI lineage: Eukaryota > Viridiplantae > Streptophyta > Magnoliopsida > Poales > Poaceae > Zea > Zea luxurians. The sequence goes on along the minus strand of JAOPSE010000001.1, from coordinate 65,780,897 downwards.
CCGAGCCCAGCCTCGGGTTGGAACAGTGGTCCCAGACGAGTTCACGCCTCGCCCGAGGCCCTCCTCAGGCAGCGGGCGCCCCCTTGGATCTCCCGAGGCCTAGCTCGGGAAGGCTTCGTTGTGAAGCAAACTTGGCCATACCGCCACACCAACCGACCGCTTCGCCGGCGCATTAAATGCAGGGGATGCCTGATGCCGTATCCTGACACACGCGCCTCAGTCGGCTAGGCCGAAGTGACCACAGTCACTTCGCCCCTCTCCTTTACTGTCCGATATGACAGGAAAACAGCGCCGCTCACTCCGCTCCGACTGCCGTGTCAGCCACCCCGACAACGACTGAAAACAAGTCATGATCAACCACCGATTTCAGCCTCGGGCGCAACAGGAAGCTCCGCCTCGCCCGATCTCATGCTCCAGCCTCGGAAGGAGGTCTCCGCTTCGCCCGACCTCAGGCTCCGGCCTCGGGAGGAGGTCTCCGCCTCGCCCAACCCCCGGACTCGACCTCAACCCCGGTCTCGGGACGAATCGTGTCCTCGCCCGACCCCAGCCTCGGCCTCAAGAGAAGTCTCCGCCTCGGCCGACCCTGGGCTCGGACTGACCGCGCTAATAGGGGATGCATCATTTCCCTATTCCTAGCCTGCTCAGGCTATAAGGAACAAGACCGGTGTCCCATCTGGCTTACCCCGGCGACGGGTAATGATGGTGCCCCGCGTGCGCCATGACGCTGATGGCTCTCAGCCCCTTATGACAGCAAGGAGACGTTAGCAGGATCCTCGCTGCGCTGCCAGCTGTGCTCCTTCAGGACTCAGGCGCTCCTCCGACGGCCACGCCATCACATGTAGAGGGCCCATGCTCTCCCCCAACGGCCACGTTGGCATGTACACAGGGCTTAGGCACTCCACTGCCGGACACGTTAGCACATAGCTACGCCCCCCGTTGTACGTCTGGACTCTCTCCTTGCCTCTATAAAAGGGAGATCCAGGGCCACCCTGAGGGAGGTTCGCGCGAGGGAAGCGGCGGACGAGCTCTGTGTCCCTCACTCTCTCCCTCACGCGACGCGCTTGTAACCCCTACTGCGAGCGGCACCCCTGGTGCAGGATAATACAAGGCTTGTCCCACATCTTGTGTTCCATCCCGCACCAACCCATCTAGGCAGGGACACGCAGCGATAATTCACTCGTCGGTCCAGGGACCCCCCGGGGTCGAAACGCCGACAGTTGGCGCGCCAGGTAGGGGCCTGCTGCGTGTTAACAAACACCTTCCCGTTGAGTTCGAGATGGGGAGTCTTCAGTAACCTTTCTAGCCCGGGACGGTGCTCCGTTTCAGGAGTCTCGAGTTCATGTCCCTCGACGGCAGCTACGACATGGTACTCCTCCCCCCGCGGCGTGATGACAACGACGGTCTCCGACTCGCCCGGCGGTGGCGAGCTCTACGACAACATCTCCCCGTGGCAGAAGAGGAGCACTCCGGTCGTCCCCGCCACCCTCCCCGTCGGAGGAGGCAGAGACGAGGCAACCGTGGCCACGCAGGAGGTGGCACCTTGTTGGCTGTCGCACCAGAGCGAGTCGACGACGCCGGCACTCTCCCGGGGGACATGTTGGACATTGCCCTCGCACCTAAGGCGATGACGGGTGTCACTTCCCCGTGACATGTCAGCCCCAAGCGGACCGATGACGCCAGCACCCTCACAAAGGACCTGCTGGGCATTACCCTCGTACCTGAGATGACGGTGTGCTCCGCCCCCGACGCGACTTCACCACTGTCCATCGACCAAGAGGTATCATCCGTTTTCCATCCCGTACCTTTTCGGTTCAGCTTTGATCCACCTAGCGACCCCACTATGGTGAGCGCCTTCGTAAAGGCGTATCCAAACCTTCCGAGGTACCACATGTGGTCTGTTGGGGCCATGCTTCGTTGCGCCGAAGGTCTTACACGAAGAAGCAGCTTCGGCTGAAGTTGTCCCCAGGAGATGGCCGAAGGTTCCTTTTTATGGAGCTTCGGCATTACAAACCGACATAGAGATAGAATGACCTTTTAATCCATGAAGGTCTGAGTCAATGTTGTAAGCTTTTGTAAGGGGCATAATTGTAATTCGTCACAGGCTGTGTCCTGTGTCTATAAATAGGTGAACAGTACCCCCGTACTGTTCACGCGAACCTGTCATTTGCTTTCGCATCACACTTGTATTTCTGCCTTCCTCAGAACCGAAGGTACATTTATAATTTGGAGTCATTTATATTCATCCATGATAATAAAAATAGATATGATTTTGTGATAATATTTAGATGTTTGTTTCATATCTCATGATTTGTATGGATACTTCGTTGTTTAATGTTATACTCACGAAGGTACGTCTTTCGTAACCTTCGTCCGAAATTCATTATATCCTGAAGGGGTATAATGTTTTGGAGGACGAAGGACTTTAACACTTAACATTTTCTATGTTGCCTTGTTCTTAACTCTTAGCATTTGAGAACAAGCCCCCAACATTGGCGCCCACCTCCGGTGAACTCACTTCCACTTTCCTGAGCTGATGGCTTCGTTCAACAATCAAGCTGGAGCTGCTTCGGCTTCGAAGATGGTGCTCCCGATAACAGGCGGTTCTTGCTCAGAGCCGGCTAACAAGAAGCAGAAGAAGGAGGCTCAGAGAAGGGTGCAGCATGTTGGAGTGCAGGGACCCTTCATCAAGTCAAAATGGTCCCACATCCCAATTACTTTCTCTCAGGAAGACCTTCAGCTTAAGGATTATCCTCACAATGATGCCATGGTTATCTCTTGCGTGATCAAAGGATTTCTGGTCCACAATGTCTTAGTTGATACAGGCAGTGCAGCTGATATTATATTTGCTAAGGCCTTCAGACAAATGCAAGAGCCCGAAGACAAGATCCATGATGCTACGCACCCTCTTTGTGGCTTCGGAGGGCGACAGATTGTAGCTCTTGGGAAGATTACCATGCCGGTAACCTTCGGATTTGTTAACAACACAAGGACTGAGCAAATTGTGTTTGATATTGTTGACATGGAGTATCCTTACAATGCTATCATTGGCCGTGGTACTCTTAATGCCTTCGAAGCAATTCTTCACCCAGCTTATCTCTGCATGAAGATACCTTCGGACCAAGGGCCTATTGCTATTCATGGAAGCCAGGAAGCTGCTAGAAGGGCCGAAGGAAGCTGGACTGACTCCAAAGCAATCCATAACATAGATGGAGCCGAAGCTTGTGAACAGTACAAATTCAGAAGGGAGAAAGCAGCTTCAGCAGATCAGCCGAAGCCCATGCTATTGTGTGAGGACATAGCAGAGCAGAAGGTGCTGTTGGGCTCGCAATTATATGAAGACCAGGAGAAAACCTTGATAAGGTTTTTATTCAACAACAAAGATGTTTTTGCATGGTCAGCTAATGATCTCTGTGGAGTAAATCGGGATGTTATTGAACATTCGCTCAATGTTGACCCATCCTTCAGACCACGAAAGCAGAGGCTTCGGAAGATGTCGGATGACAAGGCCGAAGGGGCTCGCAATGAAGTAAAAAGACTCCTCAGTGCAGGAGTTATCAGAGAGGTAAAGTATCCAGAGTGGCTAGCTAACACTGTTATGGTGAAGAAGGCGAATGGCAAGTGGAGAATGTGTATCGATTTCACAGATCTCAACAAGGCTTGTCCGAAGGACGAATTCCCGCTGCCAAGGATAGACTCTTTAGTCGATGTAGCAGCTTCTTCAGAACTCATGAGTCTCCTGGACTGCTACTCAGGCTATCATCAAATCTGGATGAAGAAGGAAGATGAGCCGAAGACTAGCTTCATAACCCCAAGTGGCACATATTGCTATCTTCGGATGCCTGAGGGGCTCAAAAATGCTGGAGGAAGTTTCAGCAGAATGACTGCGAAGGTCCTCCAGTCTCAGATAGGCAGAAATGTGTTGACTTATGTCGATGACATCATTGTAAAAAGCACGAAGCAGGAAAATCATATTGCTGATTTGCAGGAGACCTTCGCCAGTTTCAGGCAAGCTGGTTTGAAGCTGAATCCAGAAAAATGTGTCTTCGGGGTAAAGAAAGGGAAATTTCTTGGATGCTTGGTTTCAACAAAGGGAATCGAAGCTAATCCAAATAAAATCGAAGCTATACTTCGAATGGAGCCACCAACCACAAGAAAGGGGGCCCAAAGATTGACAGGAAGGCTGGCATCTCTCAACAGATTCATATCCAGATCAGCAGAAAGAAATTTACCCTTCTTCGAGGTGCTGAAGTCAGCTGAAGTCTTTCAATGGGGACCAAGTCAACAAAAAGCTTTCGAAGAGCTGAAGCAATATTTGATAGATTTAACAACATTAACTCCACCAGCGCCAGGGGCTCCTCTGTTGTTATATGTGGCAGCTTCGCACTCAGCAGTAAGTGCGGCACTTGTCCAGGAGAAGTTTGATGGCCAAGTCAAGAAGCAGGTCCTAGTATATTTTGTATCTGAAGTCCTTAGTATATCAAAGAAAAATTATACAGAGCTTGAGAAGGTATTATATGCCGTTTTAATGGCATCCAGGAAGCTTCGGCATTATTTTCAGGCATACAATATTATTGTTCCTTCTTCACAGCCGTTGAAGGATATCATGAGAAATAGAGAAGCTACTGGACGGATTGGAAAATGGGCTGCAGAGCTCAATGAATTTTACATTGATTATGTGCATAGATCCTCGATCCAGTCTCAAGCATTGGCAGATTTCATTGCCGACTGGACGCCAGGGGCTCAGGATGAAGAAGCAAATAAAGATGCCGAAGTGTGGACAGTGTTTTGTGATGGCTCTTGGGGAACCTTCGGAGCAGGTGCAGCCGCTGTGTTGGTCTCACCATCCAGGGTTAAAACTTGTTATGCAGCAAGACTTGATTTCAGCTGTACAAACAATATTACTGAGTACGAAGCCCTGCTCCTGGGCCTTCAGAAATTAAAGGCAATGGGAATCAGAAGGGCGATTCTTAAAACTGATTCCCAGGTTGTTTCGGGTCATATTGACAAAAGCTGCAAGGCTAAAGATCCGAAGCTTGAAAAATATCTAGACACGGTCCGAAGGATCGAAGCCTCCTTCGAAGGTTTTTCTGTCAAGAATATCCCTCGAGGACAAAATGAGCATGCTGATCTGCTAGCCAAGTCTGTAGCACAGGGGCTGCCGTTACCTTCGGATGTGTTCTTCGAAACAATAAAGGCACCTTCAGTGGAGCTCCTTGAGAGAGCAGTCCTCAACATATCTCCTGTTTGCAGCGAAGATTGGAGAACTGAAATCACCTCTTACCTTCAGGGTAACTTCCTATCAGATGACGAAGCTTATAATAAAAGGATAGAGGCAAGAGCTCGTCCGTATGTCATGATAGAAGGGGAGTTATACAAGCATGGAGTTTGCGCTCCGCTGCTCAAGTGTCTATCTAGAACCGAAGGTATAGAGTTGATGAAAGAAATACATGCAGGCCTGTGTGGATCCCACATTGGATCTAGGCCGTTACATGGAAAAGTCTTCCGCCAAGGGTTTTATTGGCCGAAGGCAGCTTCGGATGCAGCGGAGTTAGTTCAAAAGTGCGAAGGTTGTCAGAAATGTGCAAGAGATCAAAAGCAACCTTCGTCTCTAACACAGTTGATACAACCCATCTGGCCATTGCAAAGGTGGGGCCTTGACTTGTTAGGTCCATTACCACCGGCTCAAGGGAATCTAAAATATGTTATAGTGGCCGTGGAGTATTTTTCTAAATGGATTGAGGCGAAGCCATTAGCCACAATAACTTCGGCCACTGTCCAAAAGTTTTTCTGGCAGAATATTGTCTGTCGTTTCGGAGTACCGAAGGCCATCACTGTGGATAATGGAACGCAGTTTGACTCTGAAGCTTTCAGAAATTTTTGTGACCAAATTGGTACGAAGATCCATTTTGCATCAGTCAGGCATCCGGAGTCAAATGGGCTCGTTGAAAGGGCCAATGGCATTATAATGACAGGAATAATGAAGTTAATCTTCAATCAACCCAGGGGAAAATGGCCAGATCAGTTAACCAAAGTGGTGTGGAGCCACAATACAACAACATCAAGGTCTACAGGCTTTACTCCATTCAAGCTATTGTTCGGTGACGAAGCAGTAACTCCAGAAGAAGCTAAAGCTGGATCAATAAGAGTAGTAGCTTCGGCAGAACCAGGTCCTGAAGATGCCTGTCTTGTGGAAAAAGATGCCTTAGAGGGGATCAGGCTTTAGGCCGTGGAGAATATCAATAAATACCAAGCTGAAACAGTCAAGTGGCGAGATAGAAAGGTCCGGCTAAAAAATATTGAGCCGGGACACTTGGTGCTTCGGAGAGTAGCTAACCCAGACACAGTGGGCAAGCTACAGTTGAAATGGGAAGGACCTTTCTTAGTAGTATCTTCGTCAAGGCCTGGTTCGTACAGATTGAAGGACATGGATGGCAACGAAATTCCAAGATCTTGGAATGCGGATGAGCTTCGGCGATATTATGTATAACTTGATGTAACTTTTTATGATTTTTCTTTTCTTTTTCATGGCACCCTTTTCCTTTCTAAAGGGGGAGAAAGGTTTTTAATGGGGCCATCATGTGTAATTTCCTTTTTAGTCTTATAAGAGCAAAATCCCCCAAAAAATGTAAATGTAAAAACTGAGAACGCACCATCGAGTGCTGAAACTGAAAAAGCGAAGAAGCTCCAAAGACGTCCCTAAGGGGATGCAGAGCTCACAGCGAAAAGTCAACGCTGATTCCGCCAAAAGTAAAAAGGCGAAGAAGCTCCAAAGACGTCCCTAAGGGGATGCAGAGCTTACAGCGAAAAGTCAACGCTGATTCTGCCGAAAGTAAAAGGCGAAGAAGCTCCAAAGACGTCCCTAAGGGGATGCAGAGCTTACAGCGAAAAGTCAACGCTGATACCGCCTAAGTAAAAGGCGAAGAAGCTCCAAAGTCGTTCCTAAGGGAATGCAGAGCTGATGTGTGGTTGTTTCTAAGGAAATAATGGCTGAGAGTGTGGCTTCGGATATATGTTTTGGACATTCATTCGCACATTACATTACATCATAGCATTTGCATTCATAAGCATTCATTCATAGCATTTGCGTTCCTAAGTGGTTGTTTCGGCAAAAGGAAGAAGCGGTCTTTTATGCTTCGTTGTGTACAAAAAAGAAAAGCTTCGGCAAAAGGAAGAAGCGGTCTTTTATGCTTCGTTGTGTACAAAAAAGAAAAGCTTCGGCAAAAGGAAGAAGCGGTCTTTTATGCTTCGTTGTGTACGAAAAGAAGGGAAGGTGTTTTTTCGCCTTCGGCTCAAAATACTAATTTCGTCCACATCAAAGCGCCTTAATAGAAGGGTAAGAATATATTACAAGGTATGTACAAAGTTCCTTGAGAACAGTTTAATTGTATTTACAAAAGTTGTTACAAAAGTCTCCTGAGTTTTTTCTATAGTATACTCCTACTGATCTTCACTGAGTTTCAGCTTCGGCGACATATTTTAAGCATCATCTTCAGCTTCGTCATCCTGCATGAATCAAGGTATCGCGAGTAAAAATCAAGTGTGAAGGAGAAGGTAAGTACAAAGTATGATTTCTTACTGGTTCAAGATGACTTCGAGCTTCGTCTCCAGCCTTATCTCGCCCGCCTTTAGTCCATATCATTTTTATAAATCTATTTGAGATGCTTCGGGCGAGGTCAGGAATATCGTCTAGAATTGATGGAGACAGGGTGAAGTTGGGCCTGTTAACGATTTTTCCATGCTCGCAGCCGGCCTTCAGGAACGCTGCAGCGGTACCCCGAGAAGCTACCCAGGCACAGAAGTCACCGTGCCCGGCTATAACTTTGTCAAGCTCATCAATTTCAGCTTCAATATGATCAAAGGTTTTTGGTAAATTTTCAGCTGAAGGGGTAAACTTCCCACTGCTGGCTCCAACTGAGTAAAAGATCTTCTTTAATTGTTGAATGCAGCTGGTACTAAATTTCAAACATTTATCCTGAAGGCTTGTTAATGATTTCTTCAAATCTGAGTTGGTTTGGACTTCGGCTTCAAGTTTTGAATTAAGCTCTAGCTTCTCTTGTTCAAATTGTTTTGATTGGCAGATAAGCTTCGAATTCAATTCTGATACTTTAGCTTCAGTCTCTGCCAACAAGCCTTCAGTCGTTTGGAGTTCAAAGTCTTTCTTTTCAAGAATAGCTGATTGCTCTTTTATCTTGCTCTCTAGATTTTCAATTATAGCTTCGTGTTTCTTATCCTCTAGATCTTGCTGCATCCTCAAAGCTTTGCTTAGAAGCATGCTCTTCAAATAAACAACCTTCGTTAGGAATATTTCCATTATTAAAAAGCAATAAAAGCCAGAGAAAAGGTTGATTACCTTGAAATTGGAATAAAATAAGCTGCCGACGATATGTTGTCGTCGGTAGCGGCTGATATCTGTTTCTAGCTTCGGAAAACCGATACTCTTTGATAGAGTACCGATGACCTTAGCCCCAGTTTGGTCCCGGATGCAGCCCAATTTCTCATCATCAATGCCTCCAAATAGAAGAGCTCCTGGCTTGTATCCACAAGATTTGGCATATTCCTTAAGCTCTTCTATTTCAGCCTTTGACAGTTCTTGCCCAACTAAATTTTGAAATATGTAGGCTTCGTCTTCCGAAGTGTCTTCGGCTATTTCTTTTCCCTTCCCAGGCACTGTGGCCATGGTTTCTTCAGCAGCGGTGGCAGCTTCTTCTGCAGCCATGTCTAATAAAATTTTGTCGATGTCTTCAATGGTAGTTTCTAAGTTCACATCTTCGGCTGAGGCGGCTTCGGTAGCCGCAACCTCCGAAGGTGCGACTTCGACATTTGCTGTGCCCTCAACAGATGGCGTTTTCTGAATTGACGCCCTCGGTGGCGTCTTGTCAATAACTTCGGTTACTGCAATAATTCTTTGCCTTTTTGCTTTGGTTATCTTCGTTTTTTCCGGCTCCTCCACCTTTCGAAAAAGCTTCGTCAGTTGAGGCCCTAATGGACTTAGCTTCGTGGGCATGGGTTCAGTCATTACCTTTAAGATTTCCTCCACGTCGCCGGTAGAAGGTGGTGCAGGAGTCCCCTCTTCATCGGATAATTTTCGTTTTGGAGTTGATATTTTTCTCTTCTTGGGAATTTTCTTCTCTTTTGGTGGTTTTTCTTCATCCTTGTTCAAAGTTTCGGCCACTCTTTTCCTTTTTTGGCCCTCAGCACCCTTGTTCAGCCGTTCATAGTCAGGGTACTCGAAGCCCAGGGCATCAAGCACTCGGTTCAGCCTTCGCTTCGGACGGGTGCCGAAGGCCGCGGTCATCAGTTGATCTTCTTTTTTCGAATAATTCCCAAGAATTTCATTGCACATCACCTCAACTGTGTCCAGCCACTCTTGGCAGGGCTTCTTAAAGTATTTCTTGAATTTGAAGTGATAAGGAAGCCGGACAAGTTCCCCCTTCTTCTTCTCCCCCTCTAGCTTTGGCATTTCCCATTCTTTCAGAGTAGGGAAGACTCTGAATGCCAAGAATTCTTGAACCAGATCCCTGGTACCGATATGCTCTGAAATAATTTCAAACTCACCCAGTGCAGCCCAGGTGGGACCTTCTAAGGTCATGTGGCATCGCGGCCTTGTTTCTCCGAAGATTAATTCAAGTGGGCTTTGTACCAACTTTTCTTCATCTTCGTCAACCTTCACATAAAACCACTCAGACTTCCAGCCTGCCGGCCACTTGCTTCGGTAGCTGATAACAGGGAACTTTGTTGTTTTCCGGTAGGCGAAATTGTAGCAACCGAAGTTATCATGTAGTCCATCTTTTCTGGCCTTCGTTTGGTAATGCAACTCATGAACTCGACAGAAACTGTCGGCAAATGGCTCCACTGCTTGGCTTCGGAGGGCCCAGATATAAACATTAAGCCTAACGATAGCGTTAGGAGTCAATTGATGAAAGTAAATACCAAATTTCTTCAATACATCTGCAATAATTCCATGAAGAGGGAATCTCAGCCCAGCCTTTAAAAAGCTCTTGAAAATGACTATCTCGTCCTTCTCTGGCTTCGGGGTAGTTTCTTCTCCCCCGAAGCGAAGTAGCTTCTTCTGATTCTCACTGAAATAACCTGCCTTCACCATCTTGGAAAGATCACCCTTTGAAACAGTCGATTTTCCGAAGTCTAAGTGGCTGGGCTTGCTAGGCATGGCAATGCGATAGTCATCTTCGGAGTCAGTTTCTTCAATGTTCTCTTCTTCTCCTCCGGCAGTTGTCGGGTCTGCTTTAGCAGCGGGCATTTCTTCCGCAGTCACCAGTCCGGAACGTTGCATTGCTTCGGAGATGGGCACAGTCTCCGAACCTTCAGCTTCGTCTCCTTCACGTTCAACTCTGGCAGTAGATCGCACTCTGGCCATTTGATTCTGAGTTTGGGGAAATTAAATACTTTTTTCTTTTTCCTTTTCTCCCGAAGCCTTTCTTTCTGACGAAGCAGACTTCGAGATGGACCTTCGTTCGATTCTGAGAATCAAGCTTCGGCTATAGTTAAAAATTTTGGCAGCAAAACAGTGCAAATAGCAATGAATGCTGTGGTAACTTCACACCTACTCGTCTGTTTATATAGTGCTGCAGGTAAGAAGGCGAAGCGGCAGGATTTTTACACCAGGCGGGCAGTCACTTGCACTCGCTGCGCAGTGGACCGCAAAGATCAAACAGTAACTCTGCAAGGTGGGTCCGACACGAGCTCGGAAATTGAATCGTTTCTCGGCAACGAGCTCAGGGAAGGTGTTTTTTGGACCTTCGGCTTCCCGAAGCTTAAGAGGCTTTTTTCACGGATCAAGCTCGTTACGAAAAACGATCTAGCGCCGCGAAAGGGGCTACTGTTGGGGCCATGCTTCATTGCGCCGAAGGTCTTACACGAAGAAGCAGCTTCGGCTGAAGTTGTCCCCAGGAGATGGCCGAAGGTTCCTTTTTATGGAGCTTCGGCATTACAAACCGACATAGAGATAGAATGACCTTTTAATCCATGAAGGTCTGAGTCAATGTTGTAAGCTTTTGTAAGGGGCATAATTGTAATTCGTCACAGGCTGTGTCCTGTGTCTATAAATAGGTGAACAGTACCCCCGTACTGTTCACGCGAACCTGTCATTTGCTTTCGCATCACACTTGTATTTCTGCCTTCCTCAGAACCGAAGGTACATTTATAATTTGGAGTCATTTATATTCATCCATGATAATAAAAATAGATATGATTTTGTGATAATATTTAGATGTTTGTTTCATATCTCATGATTTGTATGGATACTTCGTTGTTTAATGTTATACTCACGAAGGTACGTCTTTCGTAACCTTCGTCCGAAATTCATTATATCCTGAAGGGGTATAATGTTTTGGAGGACGAAGGACTTTAACACTTAACATTTTCTATGTTGCCTTGTTCTTAACTCTTAGCATTTGAGAACAAGCCCCCAACATGGTCGACCTGGGACCGACTGACAGCCGTCTCAACTTTCGGACCGGCGGGTTCTGAGGAAGAGGACGACCCTGACTCCGGTTGGGATTTCTCTGCCCTCAGTGACCCCGGTGCCATGCGGGGCTTCATGCCCGCATGTGACCACTGCCTCTCCGGTTGTTCTGACGATGGCCATGACCTTGATGACGAGAGTTACGGCCCAAGTCATGAATGTTTCCACGTCGATCTGGGAGATCACAACGAAGGCAACCACCTCGGTATGCTGGAGGTTGACGATCCCCCTGGGCCCGCATCTCGTGTTGACATCCCGCGGGAGCTAGCTGTGGTCCCAGTCCCTGCGAGGGGTCAGGACATATAGCTCGAGCAAATCCGTGAGATGCAGGCCCGAGTCGACGGGGAAGCAGGCCAGCTTGTATAGCTCCGACAGAACATTGAACAGGAGTGGGCAGGCCGATCACTCGCCGGAGCAGCCTGTCATCGGCCCCAAGACATCCGGCGCCGCATCACCGAAAATGCCAGGGCAGCGCTGCCCCCGGCCGTCAGCGGGTCCGGCCAGGACCTAGCTGCAGCGGCGATGCTGCTTCGAGCCATGCTGGAGCCATCCACCACCGAGGGACGGCGTATCCACGGCGAACTCAAGAATCTCCTAGAAGGCACTGCGGTTCGACGAGCCGAGAGCTTCGCCTCCCGCAGGCGAGCTGACCCCTTGGAGCATCATGCGGTGTCCTCCCGGCGCATTTGGGAAGCCTTGGTCCATCCCGAGCGTACACGGGACGAGGCGCCCGCCGCCCGGGAATGCCTCGGCAACGAGCACCACCATCTCGACCATCGAGCCTGCCTCGACGAGAAGGTGCGCCGAGGCTACCATCCTAGGCGCGGGGGACGCTGCAACAGCGAGGAGGATCACAGTCCTTCGCCCGAACCACCCGGTCCGCGAGTCTTCAGCCGGGCCATACGACGAGCGCTGTTCCCTGCCCGTTTCCGAGTCCTGATTACTATCATCAAGTACTCAGGGGAGACGAGGCCAGAGCTGTGGCTCGCGGACTACCGACTGGCATGCCAGTTGGGAGGGGCAGATGATGACAACCTCATCATCTGTAATCTACCCCTTTTCCTCTCCGACGCCGCCCGAGCGTGGCTGGAGCATCTGCCTCCTGCGCAGATCTCCGACTGCGACGATCTGGTCAAGGCTTTCGCGGGGAACTTCCAAGGCACGTACGTGCGCCCTGGGAACTCGTGGGACCTCCGAAGCTGCCGCTAGTAGCCAGGGAGTCCCTCTGAGAGTACATCCGGTGGTTTTCAAAGCAGCGCACTGAGCTGCCCAACGTTATCGACTCGGATGTCATCGGGGCTTTCCTTGCTGGCACCACTTGCTGAGACCTGGTGAGCAAACTGGGGTGCAACTCCCACCCGTGCGGGCGAACTGATGGACGTCGCCACCAAGTTTGCCTCGGGTCAAGAGGCGGTCGAGGCCATCTTCCGGAAGGACAAGCAGCCTCAGGGGGAGCCAAAGACAGACGCCCCTGAGGCGTCTGCCCAACGGGGCACGAAGAAGAAGGCTAAAAACAAGTCGCGAGCGAAGCGCGACGCCGCAGACGCGAATCTCGTCGCTACGGCCGAGCCCAGGAACCCTCGGAAACCTCCTGGAGGGGCCGGCGCATTCGACAAGATGCTCAAAGAGCCGTGCCCCTATCACCAGGGGCCCGTCAAGCACACCCTCGAAGAATGTGTCATGCTTCGATGCTACTTCCATAAGACCGGGCCCCCAGCGGAGGATGGCAAGGGCCATGACAACGACAAGAAGGAGGGCGGCAGGGAAGAGGGATTCCCGGAAGTCCATAACTGCTTCATGATCTACAGCGGGCAAGCGGCGAACGCCTCGGCTCGGCACCGCAAGCAGGAGCGCCGGGAAGTCTGCTTGGTGAAGGTGGCGGCGCCAGTCTACCTAGACTAGTCCGACAAGCCTATCACCTTCGACCAAGGCGACCACCCCGACTTCGTGCCAAGCCCGGGAAGGTACCCGCTCGTCGTCGATCCGATCATCGGCAATGTTAGGCTCTCCAAGTTCCTCATGGACGGAGGCAGCAGCCTTAACATCATCTACGCCGAGACCCTGGAACTCTTAGGGGTTGATCGGTCCGAAGACCGGGCCGGTGCGGCACCCTTCCACGGGATCGCGCCCGAGAAGCGAATCCTACCCCTCAGACGGATCGACTTACCTATCTGCTTCGGAACTCCCTCTAACTTCCGAAAGGAAGCTCTCACCTTTGAGGTCGTCGGGTTCTGAGGAACCTACCATGCGGTGTTGGGAAGACCATGCTACGCCAAGTTCATGGCCGTCCCCAACTACACATACCTCAAGCTCAAGATGTCGGGCCCGAATGGGATCATCACCGACGGATCCACATACCGCCACGCGTACGAATGCGACGTGGAGTGCGTGGAGTACGCCGAGGCTCTCGCCGAGTCCGAGGCCCTCATCGCCGACCTGGAATGCCTCTCCAAGGAGGCGCCCGACGCGAAGCGTCACGCCGGCAACTTTGAACCAGTCAAGGCGGTCAAGTCCGTCTCTCTCGACCCCAGCAACGACGCCAGCAAGCAAGTTCGGATCGGCTCTGAGCTCGACCCTAAATAGGAAGCAGTGCTCGTCGACTTTCTCCGCGCAAACGCCGAAGTCTTTGCGTGGAGTCCCTCGGACATGCCCGGCATACCGAGGGATGTCGCCGAGCACTCACTGGACATCAGAGCTGGAGCCCGACCCGTGAAGCAAACCCTACGCTGCTTTGACGAAGAAAAGCGTAGGGCCATAGGCGAGGAGATCCACAAGCTACTCGCGGCAGGGTTCATCAAAGAGGTATTCCATCCCGAATGGTTAGCTAACCCTGTTCTTGTAAGGAAGAAGGATGGGAAATGAAGGATGTGTGTAGACTACACTGGTCTAAACAAAGCATGTCCGAAAGTTCCCTACCCTCTACCTCGCATCGATCAAATCGTGGACTCCACTGCTGGGTGCGAAACCCTGTCATTCCTCGATGCCTACTCAGGCTATCACCAAATCAAGATGAAAGAGTCCGACCAGCTCGCGACTTCTTTCATCACACCTTTTGGCATGTACTGTTACACTATAATGCCATTTGGGTTGAGGAATGCAGGCGCCACCTACCAGAGGTGCATGAACCACGTGTTCGGAGAACACATCGGCAGAACGGTCGAGACATACGTCGACGACATCGTTGTCAAGACGAAGAGAGCCTCTGACCTCCTCTCTGACCTTGAAGCGACATTCAAGTGTCTGAGAGCGAAAGGCGTGAAGCTCAATCCCGAGAAGTGTGTCTTTGGAGTCCCCCGAGGCATGCTCCTTGGATTCATTGTCTCCGAGCGGGGCATCGAGGCCAACCCGTAGAAAATCGCGGCCATCACCAACATGGGACCGATCAAAGATTTGAAAGGAGTACAGAGGGTCATGGGATGCCTTGCGGCTCTAAGCCGCTTCATCTCATGCCTTGGCGAGAAAGGCTTGCCTCTGTATCGCCTCTTAAGGAAGGCTGAGTGCTTCACTTGGACCCCCGAGGCCGAGGAAGCCCTCGGAAACCTTAAGGTGCTCCTTACGAACACACCCATCCTGGTACCCCCCACTGTAGGAGAAGCCCTCTTGATCTACGTAGCCGCGACTACTCAGGTGGTCAGCGCCGCGATCATAGTTGAGAGACGAGAAGAAGGGCATGCACTGCCCGTCTAGAGGCCAGTCTACTTCATCAGCAAAGTGCTTTCCGAGACCAAAGCCCGCTACCCACAGATCCAGAAGCTGCTCTACGCAGTGATCCTGACACGGCGAAAGTTGCAACACTACTTCGAGTCTTATCCGGTAACTGTGGTGTCATCCTTCCCCCTGGGGGAGATCATCTAGTGCCGCGAGGCCTCGGGTAGGATAGCAAAGTGGGTGGTGGAGCTTATGGGCGAAACGCTATCATTCTCTCCTCAGAAAGCCATAAAATCCCAGGTCTTGGCAGACTTCCTGGCTGAGTGGACTGACACCCAGTTACCGACAACTCCAATCCAGCCCAAGCTCTGGACCATGTACTTCGATGGGTCACTCATGAAAACAGGAGCGGGCGCTGGCCTGCTCTTCGTTTCACCCCTCGGAAAGCATCTCTGCTACGTCATTCGCCTCCATTTTCCGGCATCAAACAACGTGGTCGAGTACAAAGCACTGGTTAACGGGCTATGCATCGCCATCGAGCTAGGGGTCCGACGCCTCGACGCTCGAGGCGACTCACAGCTTGTCATCGACCAAGTCATGAAGAACTCCCACTACCGTGACCGGAGGATGGAAGCCTACTGCGATGAAGTCCAGCGCTTGGAAAACAAGTTCTATGGGCTGGAGCTCAACCACATCGCACGACGCTATAACGAGACTGCGGACGAGCTGGCGAAAATAGCCTCGGGGCGAACGATGGTTCCCCCGGACGTTTTCTCCAGAGACCTACATCAACCATCCGTCAAGATCAACAACGCGTCCGAGCCTAAGGATGCCTCGGCCGAACCCGAGGCACCCTCGACCGAGCCTGAGGTACCCTCGGCCGCACCCGAGGCACCCTCGGCCATCGAGGAAGAGTCCTTGCCCGTCGAAGAGGAACAGAATGGGGTCACGCTAGATCCGAACCGGCAGACCCCGTACCTGGAATATCTCCTCCGAGGAGAGCTTCCCATCGACAAGACCAAAGCTCGGCGGCTGGCTCAGCGCGCCAAGTCATTTGTCTTGCTGGGTGATGAAAAAGAGCAATATCACCGCAGCCCCTCGGGCATCCTCCAACGATGCATATCTATCTCCCAAGGACAAGAGCTGTTGCAAGAAATACACTCAGGGGCTTGCGGCCACCATGCAGCGCCTCGAGCCCTCATGGGGAACACCTTCCGGCAAGGTTTCTACTGGCCAACCGCGGTGGCCGACGCCACTAGGATTGTGCGCTCCTGCCGGGGGTGTCAATTCTACGCGAAGCAGACGCATCTGCCCACTCAGGCCTTGCAGATGATACCCATCACCTGGCCATTTGTTGTGTGGGGTCTAGACCTCGTTGGTCCCTTGCAGAAGGCACCCGAGGGCTTCACGCACCTGCTGGTCGTTATCGACAAATTCTCCAAGTGGATCGAGGTCCGACCCCTAAACAGCATTAGGTCCGAGCAGGCGGTGGCATTCTTCACCAACATCATCCATCGGTTCGGGGTCCCAAACTCAATCATCACCGACAATGGCACGCAGTTCACCAGAAAAAAGTTCGTGGACTTCTGCGACGACCACCACATCGGTGTGGACTGGGCCGTCGTAGCTCATCCCATGACGAATGGGCAGGTGGAGCGTGCCAACGGTATGATTCTGCAAGGGCTCAAACCAAGGATCTACAATGACCTCAACAAGTTCGGCAAGCGGTGGATGAAAGAGCTACCCTCGGTAGTCTGGATTCTGAGGACGACGCCGAGCCGCGCCACGGGTTTTACGTCGTTCTTTCTAGTCTATGGGGCCGAGGCCGTCCTCCCCACGGACTTAAAATACGGGTCCCCGAGGACCAAGGCGTACGATGACCGAAGCAACCAGACCAGCCGAGAAGACTCGCTGGAGCAACTCGAGGAGGCTCGGGACGTCGCCTTACTATATTCGGCACGGTACCAGCAGTCGCTGCGGCGCTACCACGCCCGAAGCTTTCGGTCCCGAGGCTTCCAGGTGGGAGACTTGGTGCTTCGCCTGCGACAGGACGCCCGAGGGCGCCACAAGCTCACTCCTCCCTGGGAAGGGCCCTTTATCATCACCAAGATCTTGAAGCCCGGAACATACAAGCTGGCCAACGACCAAGGTGAGGTCTACAGCAATGCTTGGAACATCCAACAGCTACGTCGCTTCTACCCTTAAGATGTTTAAGTCGTTCATGTACCTTATTTACATACACAAAGTCTAACCGTCAAAGAAGGGTCGGCCTTGCCTCAGCAAAGCCCGACCCTCCCTCGGGGGCTAAAAGGGGGTAACCCCCTCTGCGTCAAAATTTTCCTCGGAAAAATTTTCTACCAAAACAACCATCGTGCTTTCGACTTCCGTATCGATAGCGGGATCCTGAGAACGACGAGAGTACACGTAAGCGGCAAGGCCGACCGAGCCGAGGAACTCCTACGCCTCCGGGATACGGATACCTCACTCATCACCTTCCGCGAGAAGTAACTCACGCTCGGATAAGCGATCCTGCTACCGAACAAGTCCTAACGCTCGGGTTGAAAACGACTTTCGTGCTTTCTCGATTGTTCCAATAATGGAATCCTTCGACCAAATGAGAGCGCACGTAAGCGGCAAGGCCGACCGAGCCGAGGGACTCCTACACCTCCGGGATACGGATACCTCACTCATCACCTTCCACGAAAAGTAACTCTCGTTCGGACAGACGATTCTGCTATTGACAGACAAGTCATGATGCTCGAAACAAGAGGAGAAAAGACGTAGCTTTTTAAACACGACGATAAAGTGTTTAGGCCTCGGCGGCCGCGAAAAAGCATGCACATGCTACAGACAAACTCTTCCTGTAGGTTCTGGCATCGGCAGGGGGAGCAGCAGCACCCTCAGCGTTGTTCCCACCCTTGGCGGAACCAGGCCCGGCCTCGGACGGCGACCCAGGCAAAGCTCCAGCGGCTGCTACCACATCTTCCTCGGCCTGGGAAGCCGCCATCTCTCAGGCCGACGAAGTCTCTTTCCAAGCCGACTCCGCGTCTATCCGCGCTAACACCACTGCCTCCGGCTCCGGCTCATCGTAGAGCAGCCGAGGGTTCCGAAAACTGAGCAAGGGAAGCCTAGAGCGGCAAGGCCGATAGAGCCGAGGGACTCCTACTCCTTCGGGATACGGACACCTCACTCGTCACCTTCCGCGAAAGGCAACCGATGCTCGGTTAAGTGGTTCGGCTAGCCAACAGACAAGTCCCAGCGCTCGGAATGAGGAAGGCACACAGCTTCGTTCTCGAATACCCAAGTGTTCCGGCCTCGACAGCCACAAAGAACAAACACATATACCTAGGGTAACTATGCTACATAGACTTAGACGTCGGCAGAACCCTCGGCGGTTCTCCCGAAGTACGACAGATGTCTAAGTACTTGAAGCGGTTACATTTTGCTCCGGCAAAAACCCGGTATATCTCCTTACAAACGGGACTTCGGTTCCGCTCCCGCGGGTATGAACAACCTCCATACTAGGGGGCCCGCGGGATGACAAACTCCGAGCGGCTTGCCGGCAACCCGGCAACAGCGACAACGACCTCCACCTTAGGCAGCTAAACAGCAGCAGCGATGACCTCAGGACAAATGCTGCTGTGAAGAGGCCCTCGCCCACGTCCCCACACGAGGGGCGAGGACAAGCCGCTAAGGCCGAAGAGTCGGAGGGCACCGACCGTGGGTTCGAACCCATCGACACCGCACCGGCGAACAGCGGCCGCCCCAAAGCGCACCGACAGGTCCTCACTCCTGTCCTTGCCGAGGCTGCCCCAGAACACGAGCACCGCCCTCGCAGCGTGAAACGTGCTGGGCAACCCTCTGGCGCGGCTGACGGCACAAGGAAGACCTAGACGTGGCCGGCCCGTGCGCGGCACGACCGCCGCTCGGACGAAGGAAGGAAAGCTGCACCCTGTCCAGGAAGCCTCCGCAGGGCTGGAGGATACCTTTCTCCCCCAAACGCTAGGGGAAGAAAAGGGTTACCGGGCCACGCGGAGGCAACCCCCCACTCGGTGCGCTCCTCCGCCTCAGCCCGGATGACGAAAATCCTTGAAGCTGAGGGCGGGGCGGAGGCCGCAGCCCGGCTTGCTTCTCCCCACCAAACTGCCCGTTTGTGAGGGAATGCAGCTGGGCTGCACGACGAAAATCCTTGAAGCCGAGCGATGGCTGAAAGGTGCCGATCTCCACGAGGCCGCACTCCTCCAATGACAGCAAGAGCAAGGCGACGCTGGAGCACCCCATCCAGGGGCTCAAAAGGCGGAAGGGCGCAAGGCATGAGGGGAGGACGAAGGCATGGCCACTGCCCAGGGGATCGATCCCCTTTTATAAGCAGACCTCCTCGCTTGCACCCCTTAGCGTCACGGGTGAAATCCCCACTAACATCCTCTAGGATTCTCCCCCCACGACATGGGGCTGGGACCCACACGTCATACAAGCTGATCCGAAGCACGGAGAAGGCAAACCGCCGCACGCGAGGCATGTAACCGTCCCGCGGTTACATGCGCTCTCCCATCTTCGCAGAAACCGGTGGTCGAAAGGGCGGACTGCCACGCGACGGGCATCCAACTGCACCGCAACTGTGCACCCCTTCGGCTCCATCCACATCCAGTGGACCAGCGCAAAGGAAGTGGGCCCGCATGTCATGTAACCGGCGCGCCGGTTACGACGTGCGAGAAGCTACACCGCCACTCACGCCAATGCTGCGCCTCCTCGACTGCGGAACCAGTACCGCGACTCGAGTGGCAGACCAGCGGAGGCAGCAGTCAAGTCACCTGCAGGCTCGCGTCCCCTCCTGAAGCGACGGGAGAGCCCTCTCCCACGGCGTGAAGACGACGCGCCCGTGCCCCATTCCTCGAACGGCTCACACGCGCAACGGCACGCCACGCGAATCGCCTGTCCCGTCGCATTAACTCCCCGATGGAGCAGGCAACACCTTTGGCAGGCGAGGCGGGCATCGCTTCGCCTTCGCCATAATGACCGCATCAAAAAAGGTGCGCCACCTTATTTAAATTCATATCCTTCCCCTCCTCCTCCTCTCTCTCTCTTGCCACAGGGACCGGGAAAGGGGACGTTGTGGAAAGGATCCTTCTCGGTGGAGGAAGCCGGCCCCGAGCCCCCCTACTGATCAGGGGTTCGAAGGCTGGCCCCTCGGAAAGGTTTCGACAGCCGCCCCAGAGCACTCGGACTTCAAGCCCATTACTGATCAGGGGTTCGAAGGCTAGCCCCTCGGAAGGGTTCGACAGCTGCCTCAGACTGCTCGGGCTCCGTGCCCACTACTGATCAGGGGTTCGTAGGCTGGCCCCTCGGAACGGTTCGACAGTCGCCCCAGAGCACGTAGAGTGAGGGATGACTCTGGGTACGTTCGATACATAACCAAGGCTCGGGCTACGCTCCCGAGGTACCCTAGGACATTTCCGAGACCGGTGGGAATGATTTGTAACGAAATCACACCGGAGGGAGGCATCGAGCCCTCGGACCCTATCGAAGGGGTCTCGGTCCGACGAATCACCCGCAGGTACTTTTGGAGCGCACCTCTAGGCCACAGCCAACCCCTAACGAACGGGGCACGGGTGTCCACTCAGATCACCCATTAGCAGCTCACTAGAAACACCATGTTCGGTGCCCTCCGAGGGCAACATGGCGCTTTCCCCCCTCCTCCTTGCGGAAAGGCGACGTAGGGGTGTATACTAAAAGTCGGGAAAGTCCTTGATCGTCCTCTCGCTCCGTGCAGAGGCTCGGGGGCTGCTCTCGCACTGGCTACGGCCAAAACTGTTGACAGCATCAACAAACCAGCTTGATAACTTGGAACCCGACCACGCACCCGGGCTACCGCCGGGCTGCATGAGGGAACGATCAGACTGACCGAAGCACCACGAAAAGCATTCAGACCTCAGAGGAGTCAAACCACTCCTCCGAGGCCTCAGGGGCTACACCCGGCGGGTGCGCTCGCGCGCACCCACCAGAACAAGGCAAAAACTGAGAAAGGCCGGTCCCCTCACCGAAAACGCGGCAAAAGCCTCCAAGCGAGTACCATCACTCCCTTCGAGGCTCGGGGGCTACTGTTGGGTACCATAATTAGGGGTACCCCCAACGCTCCTAATCATGGCTGGTAAACACCCTCAGACCAACTGACGGGTGCGGTTCAAGCCAAGACTTCGTCTACCCAAAGGACGCGATCTCACCCAAGCCCAGCCTCGGGTTGGAACAGTGGTCCTAGACGAGTTCACGCCTCGCCCGAGGCCCTCCTCAGGCAGCGGGCGCCCCCTTGGATCTCCCGAGGCCCAGCTCGGGAAGGCTTCATTGTGAAGCAAGCTTGGCCATACCGCCACACCAACCGACCGCTTCGCAGGCGCATTAAATGCAGGGGATGCCTGACGCCGTATCCTGACACACGCACCTCAGTCGGCCAGGCCGAAGTGACCGCAGTCACTTTGCCCCTCTCCTTTACTGTCTGATATGACAGGAAAACAGCGCCACTCACTCCGCTCCGACTACCGTGTCAGCCACCCCGGCAACGACTGACAACAAGTCACGATCAACCACCGAGTTCAGCCTCGGGCGCAACAGGAAGCTCCGCCTCGCCCGATCTCATGCTCCGGCCTCGGAAGGAGGTCTCCGCCTCGCCCGACCTCAGGCTCCAGCCTCGGGAGGAGGTCTCTGCCTCGCCCGACCCTCGGACTCAGCCTTGACCTCGATCTTGGGAGGAATCGCATCCTCGCCCGATCCCGGCCGCGGCCTCAAGAGAAGTCTCCGCCTCGGCCGACCCTGGGCTCGGACTGACCGCGCTAATAGGGGATGCATCATTTCCCTATTCCTAGCCTGCTTAGGCTACAAGGAACAAGATCAGCGTCCCATCTGGCTTACCCCGGCGACGGGTAATGATGGTGCCCCGCGTGCGCCATGACACCGGTGGCTCTTAGCCCCTTACAATAGCAAGGAGACGTCAGCAGGATCCTCGCCGCGCTACTAGCTGTGCTCCTTCAGGACTCAGGCGCTCCTCCTAAAGGATTACAGGGAGGCTACGCTAGCGCAAAACAAAATTTTCAACCCCATAAAACCAAGAACTATTGCTGTTATAGGCCATGGAATTATCACTAGACGCGCAGAGCAGCGGAAGACATCTCGATGTAGACGAATGCGTCGAGCAGTGCCGTGCAGTCGTCGGCATCCTTCACGTCCCCGCACGGTTCTTCCTAGTGCTCTAGATGTAGCACCTCCGAGGTATCTACACGTACAGGGAGGAAGCGCCGCGTACCGAACTGCTAGGTTCACGACGGCGGCTTGGCGAGGGCGAGAGGCGAGCAGCTACTCGTTTGCTGGTGGCGAATTAGGGTTAGCCTAACCGCGCCCCCGCCCCTCATTATATAGGCGTTATGGTGGGCTTCTGACACCTCGGCCCATCCGTAACCCTTAAAGCCCAGTCTAATTTTGGATCTAATCCGAGTTAGGCTTCCTTCCCCTTAAGTGTGTGACCCTATAGGTTCACGTACAAATAGACATAGCCCGAGTACTCTTACTTGGCCTAATAATTGACAGCAGCCTCTAGCAAGACATGTCAACTCCTATGCACACGTAAAGATCATATCAGACGAACCATTGCAACATTACGTACATGTTGTTCCCTTTGTCTCACGATATTTGGTCTGGCTCTAAGCTGACCTCTCTTTCTCGATACTGTGAATTGGAATCCTTCCAATGGTTAACTCTTAACCCTAGCACGGCCATGCATTTCTTGATCCAATCACTCGAGGGGCCCAGAGATATCTCTCTCACAAAGAGAGGGACAAATTCCATCTTGACTGACCATGCCTCACAGCATGCTTCCTGACAAACCCAAAACTACCTTTATAACTACCCAGTTACGGAATAGCGTTTGATAGTCCCTAAGTAAGTCAGTTCACATCTTGAGAACATGCGACAATCTCAGGTCTAAGGATACAGTATTCATGTTGCAAAAAGAGAACTATATTACAATATCTCACGTTGGGTCGGTCCAGCCTCATGTCATACATGCGCCCACATTATTAGTTTAACATCTCCATGTTCATGACTTGTGAAATGTAGTCATCAACTAATACATGTGCTAGTCATCGACTCTAACTAGGGACATCATTTAGAATAACCATATAAGTAAAGAATCTCACAAACAATTCACATAATTGCTAATCAATACAAGGTGCCTTCCATGGATATTCAATTAAGCAATATATATATCATGGATACAAAGAAATATGCTCATCTCTATGATTATCTCTAGGGCATATTTCTAACAGTCTCCCACTTGCACTAGAGTTAATCTAGAAGATATCTAATACCCATAGATCTCATGTGTGCCTCATGCTTACATTGTGGAAGAGGTTTTGTCAAAGGATCAGCAACATTCAAATCCGTACGTATTTTGCCTATCTTTATCTCACCCCGCCTAACGAATTCCCGTATGAGGTGAAACTTCCGCAGTACGTGTTTGCTTTTCTGGTGGTTCCTTGGCTCCTTAGCTTGCGCAATAGCCCCATTGTTTTCACAGTAGAGGTTCAATGGACTAGATGCATTAGGAAACACACCAAGCTCGATGAGGAACTTCCTTATCCAAACACCTTCCTTCGCAGATTCAGAAGCTGCAATGTACTCGGCTTCTGTTGTAGAATCAGTCACAGTCTCCTGTTTGGAACTCTTCCAACTAACAGTACCACCATTTATTGTGAACACAAAACCTGATTGTGATTTTAACTCGTCTGGGTTAGTTTGGAAGCTAGCATCGGTGTAACCAGTTACAACGAGCTCCTCCTTACCCCCATATACCAGGAACATATCTTTAGTCCTTCTTAAGTACTTAAGAATGCCTTTTACCACTGTCCAGTGACCCTCATCTGGATCAGCCTAGTACCTACTCGTAGCACTTATAGCGTATGAAACATCTAGGCGTGTACTTATCATGGCATACATGATTGATCCAATTGCTGAGGCGTATGGTACCTTACTCATGCGCTCCCGCTCATTAGCCGTCGCAGGACATTGCATCTGGCTAAGGTGTATACCATGTGACATAGGTAAGAACCCTTTCTTGGACTGTTCCATGTTGAACCGTTTCAAAACCTTGTCAATGTACGTATCTTGACTTAATCCTATAAGCCTCTTCGACCTATCTCTATAGATCCTTATGCCCAAAATATATGCTGCTTCCCCTAAGTCCTTCATAGAAAAACTCTTTTTCAGTGAAGCCTTGACGGACTACAGCATAGGAATGTCATTCCCAATCAATAATATGTCATCCACATACAAGATCAGAAATACAACAGCGCTCCCACTTTCCTGCTTGTAAACACAAGCTTCTTCTTCATTCTGATGAAAACCAAGCCCTTTGACCACTTCATCAAAACGAATGTTCCAACTCCGAGATGATTGCTTCAACCCATAAATGGATTTCTGAAGTTTGCATATCTTTCTAGCATTGATCGGATCGACAAAACCCTCGGGTTGTATCATATACACGTCCTCATCTAGGTTTCCATTAAGGAAAGCTGTTTTGACATCCATCTGCCAAATCTCATAATCGAAATATGCGGCAATAGCTAGAATGATCCGAATAGATTTAAGCATCGCTACTGGCGAGAATGTCTCGTCATAGTCAACTCCTTGAACTTGTCGAAAACCCTTTGCAACAAGTCGAGCCTTATAGATGTGAACATTTCCATCCATGTCTTTCTTCTTCTTATAGATCCACTTGCATTCTATGGGTCTAACACCATCAGGCAGGTCAACCAAGTTCCAAACTTGATTTTCTCCCATGGAATCTATCTTGGATCTCATGGCGACTTGCCATTTCTCGGAATTTGGGTCCATCATCGCTTCTGCATATGTTGCAGGTTCGTCGTTGTCTAACAACAACACTTCTCCATTGCCCAACAATAGCACTTCTCCTCGTGCCTCGCGAAGCCTTGCTGACCTTCGTGGTTGTGGTGGTGATTCTCTTGCCATAGACGTCTCAACTTGTTCTGCTACATTAGCATCACTTGTTGAATCTTGTCCCACTGGCTCATCCTGAACTTCTTCAAGATACACCTTTTGTTTACTTTTCTCTCTTTTGAGAAACTCTTTCTCTAAGAACACACCGTTCCGGGCGACAAACACTTTGCCCTCTGACCGGTGGTAAAAGTAATATCCTAAAGTTTCCTTTGGATATCCCATGAACATGCACTTGTCCGATTTTGGAGTGAGTTTATCCGACTGAAGTCGCTTGACGTAAACCTCACAACCCCAAATCTTCAGAAAAGACAAACTGGGAGTCTTCCCAGTCCACATCTCATATGGTGTCTTAACTAAGGACTTAGACGGTACCCTATTTAGTGTGAAAGCTGCTGTTTCTAGAGCGTATCCCCAAAACGACAAAGGTAGGTCCGACTGGCTCATCATTGATCGAACCATATCCAATAAAGTCCGATTACGTCGCTCAGACACGCCATTCCTCTGAGGCGTTCCAGGCGGCGTAAGCTGTGAAACAATTCCACAACTCCTTAGATGATTGCTAAACTCATGACTCAAATATTCACCTCCACGATCCGATCGCAGTGCTTTAATTTTCTTGCCACGCTGATTTTCTACTTCATTCTGAAACTCTTTGAACTTTTCTAAGGATTCAGACTTGTGTTTCATTAAGTAGACATACCCATATCTACTAAAATCATCAGTGAAGGTTATGAAGTATTGGAATCCTCCCCTAGCTGTCGTACTCATTGGTCCGCACACATCAGTATGTATGAGTTCCAATAAATCTAATGTCCTCTCCGGTAAACCTGTGAAGGGCGCCTTGGTCATCTTACTAAGTAAGCAAGCTTCACATGTCTCGTATGATTCAAAATCAAACAAAGTTAAAAGCCCATCAGGATGAAGCTTCTTCATGCGATTCTCACTTATATGACCCAAACGACAGTGCCACATGTAGTTAGGACTTAAATCATTAGGCCGAGGACTTTTAGCACTAATATTACAGATAGGTGCATCATCAAGATTTAAAATGAATAACCCATTCATAATGGATGCAAAAGCCACAAACATGCCATTCTTAGAGATCACACAACCATTGTTTTCACTCGCAAATGAATAACCATCCTTCATCAAACATGAAGGAGACATAATGTTTCGACTCATACTAGGAACTAGATAACAATTATTTAACTCCAAAATAAATCCTGATGGGAGGTGGAGTTGCATCGTCCCGACGGTCAACGCAGCAACTCTTGCATTATTGCCTACCCGGAAATCAACTTCTCCTCTTTTCACGCTTCTACTTCTTATCATTCCCTGCATCGAATTGCAAATATGGGCAACCGATCCGGTATCAAATACCCAAGAATTAATATAAGAATCAGCAAGAAAAATTTCTGTAATGTGAATAGCAAGTGTACCTGCTGCGGCTGTACCCTTACCGCCACGATCCTTAATAGAGGCCAAGTACTGCTTGCAATTCCTTTTCCAGTGACCAAGTTCTTTGCAATAAAAGTACTCTGCATCTGCAGCTGGTCCAGCCTTGGGCTTTTGATTTGGCTTGGATACTGTATCCTTTGCCTTGCCCTTCTTCTTTTGAGATTTACCCTTCTTCTTAAAGTTGGGTTTGTTTTGGACCACCATCACATGGCCGCTGCTGCCAGCGCTTTTCTTTATGTCCCCCTTGCTGTTTTCAGCATGCCACATAGTTCATTGAGGCCCCTCTCCGCCCCATGCATATGGTAGTTCGTAATGAAGTTTCCATAGCCGAGCGGAAGAGATGCCAAAATGAAGTCAGTGGCCAACTCTTGGCTTATTGGGAAGCCTAGCTTCTCCAACCTCTGACTGTAACCAACCATTTTGATTACGTGTGGCCCAACTACTGCGCCTTCTGCTAGCTTGCATTCTAGAAAGGCTTTGGACACATTGAACCTTTCAGTCCTAGCCTGAGTCTGGAACATATCCTTGAGCGCCATGATCATAACGTGCACCTCATGGTTTGTCTCAAACTGCATCTGTAGCTCAGGCTCCATGCAAGCAAGCATTAGGCAACTCACTTCAAGATTAGCATCCATTGCTTTCTTGTAAGCGGTTTTAGCTGCAGCAGTTGCATTTTCACCAGGATCCTCTGGCAGTGGGGTGTCTAGAACGTCTTCCTTTTTTTCAGCCCTGAGAACAATTCTCAGGTTACGGATCCAATCCGTATAGTTTGTTCCATTTAACTTATCCTTTTCAAGAATTGATCACAAAGTAAATGTTGGTGTGCTAGGTGCCATTTATCGACAACAAAATAATGCAAAATACTAAGACAAAATATCCATGACAGAGTAAATCATATTAAACATTTAATAGTCTACTCCCACTAAAATCAATATCCCTCGATTGATACTTAGTGATTCAGAACACACAACTAACAAGTCTACTAGTGAGCTTTAGCATCACCGCTAGAAGACAAGGTAGATCGGTAAGCAACTCCTTGCTAATCATATCATATATATGACTTCTGTTGTTGGGTGACATCTCTATGACTCGGCTCCCAACCTTATGCCCCAAAGTCCTTAACCATTAAGCTGACTTTGTTTAAGTTAACCAACCCTTTCTATAGTTCGTATCCGATACAAACCTACCTAGTCAAGGAAAACTGGTGGCACCCTAATTTCATAGACCCACCACCAATTGTACAAGACTTATGATAGTGCAAGGTTTGGAGAGGCATTTAAGCTTAAACATTTATGAGGGATCGTCCTACTTATATCATCGCACGCAAGGACATATATGCAATATGAACAAGTAGAACATTAAGAATGGCATTCACACAACAGTTGTGATTCGGTATGGCTTGCTGTCACATTGTGATCCCCATCTCCAATAATCTGTCCATCACGATGATCTCCATCTCCATGATATAGGTATGCCATCCTTCAGGTGATGAGTCCTTCAAGACCTATCTAACGTATGCTGGTAAACAAATCACATATACGCTTTGGATCATCACATGTTGACACGTAGGTCATTACATTAAATTTGGACAATACATGTGGCTCCAGCCGTATTGCCCTGGTCACGACACGCAGGTCATGAATAATTCATTAATATGCATCATATACACATAATAGCCATACCGATCACAAGATGTCCTGCAAAAACAGGTTAGACAAACACGTTTCTATATGTTCGCCACTACAGCAGATAGCCACGGTGGTCCCGCTAGCCGGTCAGCGGGTGGGGGGTCGAGGGGGGAGCCCTGAAAACCTCACAGGATTCCATGCATCGTATGTATGGAAATCCAACTGAAAATCTCATGCGGTTGATCAAATCAACCCAAATCCGAGACTTTCGACCCGAAGAAGATTACACTCATGACGTCGATCTGTTACGTCAATCTGCTGGTTGTGTACGCAGTTAGCCCCGATGGTGATTCCAGCCGGTAGGGGCAAGTCGCGCACATAACAGAGAAGGACGAACTAATCTCTTCAGTCATATCCGATGTAATCTACTTCAACCCTTTATAACCAATTGATCTAATCAAACCGTGCATCAAGTAGATCCATCTCATGAACCTAGATCCAGACCTAAAACTACGCAGAACCTGCTCCGATACCACTAA
Organism: Zea luxurians; assembly: GCA_029449295.1. Lineage (NCBI taxonomy): Eukaryota > Viridiplantae > Streptophyta > Magnoliopsida > Poales > Poaceae > Zea > Zea luxurians. Next base: position 65,752,140 of record JAOPSE010000001.1, on the reverse strand, counting down.
AGGATTACGGGGAGGCTACACTAGCGCAAAACAAAATTTTCAACCCCATAAAACCAAGAACTACTGCGGTTATATGTCATGGAATTACCACTAGACACGCAGAGCAGCGGAAGACGTCTCGATGTAGACGAACGCGTCGAGCAGTGCCGTGCAGTCGTCGGCGTCCTTCACGTTCTCGCACGGTTCGTCCTAGTGCTCCAGATGTAGCACCTCTGAGGTATCCACACGTACAGGGAGGAAGCGCCGTGTACCGAACTGCTAGGTTCGCGACAGCGGCTTGGCGAGGGCGAGAGGCGAGCGGCAACTCGTTTGCTGGTGGCGAATTAGGGTTAGCCTAACCGCGCCCCCGCCCCTCATTATATAGGCGTTATGGTGGGCTTCTGACACCGAGGCCCATCAGTAACCCTAAAGCCCAGTCTAATTTCGGATCTAACCCGAGTTAGGCTTCCTTCCCCTTAAGTGTGTGACCCTATAGGTTCACGTACAAATAGACATAGCCCGAGTACTCTTACTTGGCCCAATAATTGACAGCGGCCTCTAGCAAGACATGTCAACTCCTATGCGCACGTAAAGATCATATTAGACGAACCATTGCAACATTACGTACATGTTGTTCCCTTTGTCTCACGATATTTGGTCTGGCTCTAAGCTGACCTCTCTTTCTCGATACTGTGAATTGGAATCCTTTCAATGGTTAACTCTTAACCCTAGCACGACCATGCATTTCTTGATCCAATCACTCGAGGGGCCCAGAGATATCTCTCTCACAAAGAGAGGGACAAATTCCATCTTGACTGACCATGCCTCACAGCATGCTTCCTGACAAACCCAAAACTACCTTTATAACTACCCAGTTACGGAATAGCGTTTGATAGTCCCTAAGTAAGTCAATTCACATCTTGAGAACATGCGACAATCTCAGGTCTAAGGATACAGTATTCATGTTGCAAAAAGAGAACTATATTACAATATCTCACGTTGGGTCGGTCCAGCCTCATGTCATACATGCGCCCACATTATTAGTTTAACATCTCCATGTTCATGACTTGTGAAATGTAGTCATCAACTAATACATGTGCTAGTCATCGACTCTGACTAGGGACATCATTTAGAATAACCATATAAGTAAAGAATCTCACAAACAATTCACATAATTGCTAATCAATACAAGGTGCCTTCCATGGATATTCAATTAAGCAATATATATATATCATGGATACAAAGAAATATGCTCATCTCTATGATTATCTCTAGGGCATATTTCTAACACCTTCGACGGCCACGCCATCACATGTACAGGGCCCAAGCTCTCCCCCAACGACTACGTTGGCATGTACACAGGGCTTAGGCACTCCACTGCCGGACACGTTAGCACATAGCTACGCCCCCCGTTGTACGTTTGGACTCTCTCCTTGCCTCTATAAAAGGGAGATCCAGGGCCACCCTGAGGGGGGTTCGTGCGAGGGAAGCGGCGGACGAGCTCTGTGTCCCTCACTCTCTCCCTCACGCGACGCGCTTGTAACCCCTACTGCGAGCGACACCCCTGGTGCAGGATAATACAAGGCTTGTCCCACATCTTGTGTTCCATCCCGCGCCAACCCATCTGGGCAGGGACACGCAGCGACAATTCACTCGTCGGTCTAGGGACCCCCAGGGTCGAAATGCCGACAAATATATATAAGCCCACAAAGAAATAACTAAGTTCAATTATAAATCATTTATTTTAATCTTTATTAGGAAACATTTAGTTTAGGAGGTGTAACTCCAAATTTAGCAAATTATCTTCTTTAGAGATATCCTAATCCAAGGTCGTTGGAGAACCTCAAAATAGAATTCTGAAGTGTTAGAAATTCTACCCCCTTAAAAATAATCTCGTCCTCAACATTACTAAGAAAAGGGAAGAGATATATTCTGCAATTTTAGGGTTCAACATCAAAATTTTTTTATAATGATAACACTAATTAGTAGGTAGTAACGAAAGCATTGGTATCTTCTATGTTTGGTTATTAGGTAAAAGTAGAGAAGGTTGGGGTAAGAGAGATTATGGAAAGGAGAATCTCCATAATGGATGGTAAATCTTGATTCATCTTGAAGGTCTGGTTTGACTCATTCCTTCCGTGTCGAAGTTAACCCTCTTCCTTCCTTCAGTCTTGGTGTGATCATCCGAGTTAGGGGCATACAGTTAAGATAGTCTTAGGGGTGCCAAATAGTTTTGTAGGTAGAGTAGAAGGCTTTAGTAGGTGGCTTAAGTTTCAATGAGATTAAGCAAATTCTGGTTGGTTGTTTTTTCCATGGTTGGGCTAAATAGGTCATATAACCCACTTATGCTAGTTAGGTTATTTGTGTGTTGGTCGAGTCGGCCTAAGGCACCAATTTTAGGTTAAGACATATTTATAAGAGTAGGGTCTAATATATTTTTCAAATATTAACTAACCCATTAAGTAACTCACATTAGATTAGATCATATTGGTTTAGATGGGATCTAGATTAGATTGGTATGAGTAGATTTGACTAGATAAGATATATTTAATTTGGGCTAGATCATGGTTGTTACTCTAGGGTGGGATATGTATGCTTATTAGGACAAGATGAATCTATAAGAATAAGATAGAATCTTTGAAGAGATGGATCTATTGAGCTAGATATGCTAATGGCGGATATTCTTAGTTGGTCTAGTTATCTTATAAACACATTTTTTTGCTTACATATATATGCAGATGCGATTGTGGACATTACTCCATAACTCATCACGCTTAATCAAAGAACCGAATCAAGCAATTATCATAAGAACAAACACTCAAGCATATAAATATTTACAAAAATAGTTTTGATTTGTTTCCTAAGATTAGGTCTCCTATTCCTAAAGGTTACTTTAGGTACAGGATTTCAAAGTGTGAAATCCACTTTTGTCTTTGGATGTGAAAAGATAAGAGTAATCAGAGTAAAGCAGCAATAGATGCGAAAAGATTGAGGTAAGTTTAGAAGGAATAAGAGTAGCAAAGGTAAGTAGGTAAGGTTTGTCCAGTTCTATCTAGGTTTCGTCCTAGAGTCAACATTGCTCTGATACCACTTCTGTCACACACGGGTTTTAGGGGCCCCAAAACCCGAGCGTGAAATAATCACCAAGTGTGATGGGATCAAGTCTCACACATATGATGACTCATGGTACAGAAACGAATGTCACATCTTTACTATATAATAGGAGTTCTGTACAAAATAAATAAATAATTACATCATACGAAAACATCGATCTAGCAATCATAGTTGACTGGAAGACGACGACCTAGGCCACTCACGAACTCATCACAGCATCCTTCAAGCGTCTCATCCAGTGTACCTATTCTTGACCTGGGGGATGTGAGTACAGCAAGGGTGATCTCACATACGTTCATCACTCAACAAGTTGTGGGGAATAATGTGCATGAACTCACCAAAGGTGGGAGCTCATGTGAAGTGTGAGGCTTACCAAAGGAGATGGTTAAAGTTGAGCATTGCTTTTAGAGTTGGTCAAAACTTTATTAGCAGTTACTAGATATAAGTAGATACCAACCTAATTAAATAAGAGATTAATATTAATAACAACACCCACAATGCAATGCAAATGACAAATTGAGTTTAATTCCATAAGTTAATCATGTGAGTGTCCGAGCCGCTCATGACCGTGAGCACGACTGATATACCGGTTTTACACTCTACAAAGGTTGCACATCTTTACCCACAAGTCGTGTTACCCATTTTCCAAGGGATCGCGACTTCTCATTCATCTCTGTCGCGGACACGAGACAGGGTACCACTATAAGGCCTTTACAAAGTTCCACTAGCTTCTGAAAACCCACTACGGTTTCTGAGAAGGGCAATATAGGAATTCCTAGTCCAAAAAGCCATTGCAGGATGATCGACCCGAGAACCTCCCTATACGCAGCTCCTATACCGCCCTTGCCCCTTTCGGGTAAGGTAGTCTTCTACTAGCTTTCCTGTTGGGGGCCTTCGTCCTCCGAAGGTCCTCAAAAACATGATTTGACAATGTTTTCCAAGTGGATTATGTGAACAGGTATCTTCGGTCTCAGAATTATAAAGCACGGTCAGGACGAAGCCTGAACCAGACGAAGGGCGAGCTGATTACCAAGCTCTACGAAGGTGCACAGCCGAAGCTGTGTGCAAGGAAGCTTCGGCATGATAGCGGAAAGGGGAACCGACTTAAAGATGAAAAGACTACGTGGGCCTCGACAGATTTCCATAAGTCATTAACAAATGTAATGGACATGGATGTAATTTTACGTGGGCTGCGTCCCGCGTCTATAAATAGATGAACAGTACTCCCGTACTGTTCACGCTGACTTGGCATTCGCTTTTGCGTCACGCTTGTACCTCCTACCTTCTCTCAGGACCGAAGGTATTTTTGTAATTTGAAATCATTTCTATTTTTCCATGTTAATAAAATAGAAATGATTTTATGATGATGTTTAAATTATATTCCATGTTTTATATGAATCCTTCGTCATTATTTGTTATATTTACGAAGGTATGTTTCTTATGACCTTCGTCCGAAACTCATTATTCCCGAAGGGGCATAATGTCTCGAAGGACGAAGGGCTTTAGCACTTAACACTTTTTATGTTGCCTTGTTCTTAATTCTTAGCATTTGAGAACAAGTCTCCAACATTGGCGCCCACCTCCGGTGAACTCACTTCCACTTCGAGCTTTTTTGAACACCTTCGGAAGGTATAGACCTTCACTATGGCGCCGAAGAAAGCTTCAGCGATTGGGGCTTCAGCACTGCAACCGCTGGACCACAACCAGGAGACCGTCTCTCTTCGGGAGGCCCGAAGCCAGAAGAGAAAGGCTGTAAGCCCGACGCTTCAGGAGGAAGAGCTAGACCAAGAAATCAGGGATATGGAGATCCTACATCAACAAGTGCAAAGGAAGAAGGAGAAGATGGCCCGGCTAGCTGAGTTGCAACGGCAGATAGACGAAGCCTCTGAGGAAGTCCGCCACCTCACCCATGATGAGCAAAACAGAAGGCCTCAGCAGAAAGACCTTCGTCAGGAGGGCTTCGTCAACGAAGATGACTGGTATGACAATTTCCATCAGGGAAATTTTGTTTTCGATGATGCTTCTCCTTTGTCCGCTGAGCTGCAGGCTACACCTTGGCCTCCATCCTATAAGCCACCTCATCTTCCCATGTTCGACGGCCACTCAGACCCGAAGCAGTTCCTGATGAGCTACGAAGCAACAGTGTCTTCGTATGGGGGCAATGCTGCAGTCATGGCGAAGTCTTTCGTTATGGCCGTCAGGAGTGTTGCTCAGACCTGGTATTCCTCCCTTCGGCCAGGAACGATCACTTCATGGCAAAAGCTGAAGGATATGTTACTGACCAGCTTTCAAGGATTTCAGACGAAGCCGATCACAGCTCAAGCCTTGTTCCAGTGCATTCAGGATCATGAAGAATACCTTCAGGCTTATGTCCGAAGGTTCTTACGTTTGAGGGCGCAGGCACCAACGGTGCCCAATGAAATTGTTATTGAAGCCATGATCAAGGGGCTTCGTCCTGGGCCTGCAGCTCAATACTTTGCTAGAAAGCCGCCTCAGACTCTGGAGAAACTGCTCCAAAAGATGGATGAGTACATTCGTGCTGACAATGACTTTCGCCAAAGAAGGGAGGAGGCCTTCAGATTTTCTGAAATGACCAGGGGCTTCGGAGGAAGATACTACCCGAGGCATGTCCGGTCCATCCACAGCTCCACTCAGAATGATGATAAGGGGAGTCAGCAGAGCAGACCGCAGTGCTCCTCACAGGCTTCGGGGCAACAACAAGCTTTCTTCCGGCCACCAGCTCCGAGAGGCAGAGGCGCCAGGGGCTTCGGCGGAAGATTCGGAGATCAACCAAGGAAATTGTTTTGCTTGTTCTGTGGAGAAGGCAAGGGCCATACCACCAGGACGTGCCATATTACAATCCAGAAGCAAAAGGAGATAGCCGAAGCTACATCTCAACAAGTTCAGCCGAAGCAGGTCATGCATACTGCTTCGTATCATCCGCCTTACATCCCACAGTACATAGACAACCACCCTGCAGCTTCTGTAGCTTCGGCAAGTCAACCTCAAGCTTCCTGGCAACAGCCCCCGCCTCCACCTCCATTGCAACAGGGTCAACAGCCAGAAGGGAGTCAATATGCTCCACATCAAAGGGACTTCAGAGAACAATCCGAAGCTCGCACAGTCAACAGCACTGTGCCAGAGTCGAAGCACATTTATTGACACATATCCTACCTTTGATAGCAGTCTTTTCCATTTAGTTCTATTCTCTGAAGCAAAAAACATTGATCGTTTCCATGTAATAATTTCGCTGTTTCCCACGAGGAAAATCTATTTTCTCCACAGGATTAAGTTGATGAAGTTTTTGTGTTAACAAGGAGGACCTTCGAAATATTAAAAATCCTTCGGATTAACAGAAAGTCGTTCTAAGGAACGCAGAGTAAGTTCATGAAGTCACAAAAAGCCGTTCCAAAGGGAGCGCAGTGTAAGTTTTCTGCTCAAAAGTCGTTCCTAAAGGAATGCAGAGCTTACAGCGAAAAGTCAACGCTGATACCGTCTAAGTAAAAGACGAAGAAGCTCCTAAGGGAGGCTTACAGCGAAAAGTCAACGCTGATACCGTCTAAGTAAAAGACGAAGAAGCTCCTAAGGGAGGCTTACAGCGAAAAGTCAACGCTGATACCGTCTAAGTAAAAGACGAAGAAGCTCCAAAGACGTTCCTAAGGGAATGCAGAGCTTACGAATAAATTTTGTGTGTATCTTCGGAACAAAGGTCATTTGCATAACATAACATCATCACATCATCTTGCATAGCATAAGCATCATACATCATATTGCATTTTGCAAGAGAAGGGTACACAGTATCGACCTTCGGAAGAATGCTTTGAGAAAGCAATATCGAAATTGTATAAATTCGGAATACACCTTCGGAGAATATTTTTACGAAGCATGGTCAAGCTTCGTCAGAGCAATATCGAAATTGTATAGCTTCGGAGAATGCTTTCACGAAGCATGGATGTGACTTATCAGAACAGTTTTAACGGAGAATATTTTCTTCACGAAGCATGAAAAGAAGGGAAGGTGTTTTTTCGCCGAAGGCTCAAAAATGGTATGTATGTAGAGTTTCATGCATCGTAAAGAATTGAATAATGAAAAGAAACTTGTATATTACATTCAAATGTACAAAATGTTACATAGATCACAATTTAAATGTTTTTTCTAAATAGCATCTAGTCTTCTCTTAATACTGCTTCGGCGGCTTCATTTAGAAGCTGATCAACAACTTTGTCCATGATAGCTTCGGCCATTTGTTTAATTTCATCATCACCTTTGGTGTGCGGGTCGGCAGTCGATTCAGCAGCTTCTGAGGCAAAAGAATATTTCTTCATTACTATTACAAACCGTGAGCAAAGTTTGAAACAAAAATTACAACACAATAAGAACGACTAATTAATACCTAATTGCCTTTCGGGCTCTGTACTTTTTTCGGCAGCTTCTGCCACTTTCCTAGCATCATGGATGCCTTTTTCGCTCCTTTGGATGATTTCTTGCGCCATTCCTCGGCCGCCGTCGTTCCAGATATCGGTAAAAAATTTGCCACCAACCACGCTTGCTTCGGCCGAGGGGTCCTTGATGTCTTCGGAAGATAAGGTAGCTTCGGGCTGAGCTAAAAATTTTACATGCCCGCAACCTTTTTTCTCTAAGACAGAAGCAATTCCTCTGGCGCCCGAAAAAGCGCAGATATCGCCACGACTGCTCAGGATCTCCTCGAAGGCCTCTGCTTCGTGACTAATCCATTCCAGTGGACCTTCGGGATTGCCTCGAGAGAAATTCTCTTCGCTGGAAAAGGCGCCCACGTTGGCGAAGCTGGTTTTAATTTTATTCACGCATTCTATAGATTTAACATAACATTTCCTTTGAGATGCGCGAAGCTCTTTAACTCTTAACTCCAATTTGTTGACCATATGATCACTGAGTTCTCGTTTTGTTTCCTCAAGCACGCGCTCCTCTCTAGCTCTAGCCAGCTGTTTCTGCAGATCTTTAATTTCACGCTTTTGGGCTTCGGCCTGGGCTTTTGAAGCAGCTTCGTCCTTCTTTACTTTGTCTACCAGCATAAGCAGAATTTTATCCTTTTCCAGAGCTTCGTTTCTCAGTTTGATAACTTCGGAGCGCAAATTGTTGAACGCAATCTCATAGCTTTCATCTTCGGCGCTTTTTTGGGCTCTTAATGCGTTGCTTAGAATTAAGCCCTGTACGAAAAAGAATCCACATAAGAATATAGGAATGAATTACGTATTAAAAAAGTTTTTTCAAACGCTTAATTCCCAAACCTTTAGGCTATTGTATGCAAGACTGTCTGCGAGATCCTCTTTCGTCATGGCGCTTAATCCAGCTTCGAGCTTCGGAAAGCCTATACTCCTGGCCATCTCTCGGCAGACAGATAGTTCTTTATTATCAGGTAGGCAGTATAGGAAGTCATCTTCATTTGTCCCATTGAATATTACTGCCCCCTTCGGATATTTTAGCTCTTTCGCATAATGGTTGGCTTCATAAGTTTCCTCTGCAGATAGTTTCTTCCCCGAAGCGTGTCATATAATGTAATCGCATATGCTGGCAGGAGCTTCGGGGATGGCAGTGTCAATTTCTTCAACTACAACTGGTTCTGATATTTTTATTGCTTCGGCTTCCAAAGGTTGCTCCTTGTAGGGCTCTGAAGGCCCAGCTTCAGCTCCAGCTTGTTGCATCGAAGCTTCAGTAGAAGCTTCAGCAACTTCAACACTCTTTTTTGGAGTTGTGCTTGAAGACTTGATTGTCTCCAAGACATCTAGTACGTTTACCATTCTTTTCCTTTTTGGGGTCACCGATGGCCCCTTTTGGTTTTTTATTGCTTCGACATTTACCGAAGGACTTAAGATTTCAGACATTTTTGGCTCGTCAACCTTCGGTTTCTCTGATTTTTCCGCTGAAGGCGCTTCAATCTTTTCTTCCATCTTCGGCACTGAAGCTGGTTCGGTAGCTTCAGAGGCCAAAGAGACTTCACCAATGAATTCTGGCACTGTGGCCGGCTCAATAAAGCGTGTCCGATGGGTGAGCACCTTCATCTTTTTTCTTTGAGGCGCTGGCTCACTAGGGGCACTCGTGGTAGCTTCTATCGCAGGAGAAGAATTTTTCCTTTTGCGACCCAATACCGGATAGTGATAGTCAGGGTACATAAACCCGACTGCGTCAAACACACGGTTGAGCCTTTTCTTTTTTCGGCCTCCGAAGGCTGCTGATAGCGCAGTATTTTCGGCCTTCGAATATGCCCCAAGTAGTTCATCACTTAAAGTTTCAATGCTCTTCAGCCAGTCATCATCAGGTTCAACAAATTTATCTGCATATTTGAATGTGTATTTTAGTCTAACTAGTCCGCCTTCGTCGGACTCTTTAATAGTTTCCTTCGGCATTTCCCACTTTTCTGCAAGTGGCCATACCCTGAAGGCAATGTGCTCTTGGACCAAGTCCCTTGTCCCAATGAAAGAGCAGACTATGCCGAAGGCTCTTTGGCATTCCTCGGCTGCTTCGTCCATTTCAACCTTCGGCCTTCGAAGTCCGAAGCGTTGCCAGATGGGGTGCATAATAATACTCTTCACATTTTCTTGCGCTGTTAAGTCATTCTTCACATAGAACCACTCTGTCATCCAGGCTCCAGGCCATCTCTTCCGAAAGGTTGGCACAGGGCGGCTTGACCCGGAGCGGGCACCGAAGCTGTAACACCCAAAATTATTGTGATATTGTTCTTTTCCCCACGGCTTCGTCTCATATAACAGTTCATGAATATTGCAAAAACTTTTAGCATTTGGTTCTAAACCTTGACTTCTTGCAGCCCAGACAAATATCCCCATTCTTATGATAGCTTCGGGAGTAAGTTGATGAAGGTAGACTTGAAATGTTTTCAGTACCTCGACAACAAAGTTGCTCAGGGGGAATCGAAGCCCAGCCTTGAGAAAGCTTCGGAAAATCACAACTTCATCTTCTTCGGGGGTGGGAGAAGTTTTTTCTCCAGCGTCAGCCCTCACAATAGATATATCTCGAAAATACCGCCCCCTCATATTATCAATATGGCTCTGCTTGATAGTGGTTTTCCCGAAAACCGTGTGACTTGGCCGCCATGGACGATCTTCGGCCTCTTCCCCGCCACTTTCTACATCATAGCTGTCGCTGTCACCAGTATCTTCGGACAAACCTTCGAGAATCTCCTTGGTGATTTTCTCTGTATTGGTCTCCGCCATCGCAATCAGGAACCCCAGATTCTTCTCTTCCTCGAGGCTCAGCTTCGTCTCCGCAGGGATCTTCTTGCCTTCAGACATCTTCGGAAATGCTAAAAAACTGTTTTCAGGGCCGAAGCTTCGAACTCGAAAAGGTCACCAATCTTAATGCACAAGAGCTAAAAATTTTAGTGGGCCGAAGCAGATGGCAAGTGTGCGTACCAAATGAGTTTGCGGTGCGATCTTATTTATACGCCCAGGGCGTTGAGAATTGAAAGGCCCCGCTTGTCAGTGAATGTTGCTATTCTAGCAAAAGGAAGGTGTTTTTTCGGACCTTCGGCTCAAGGCCTTCGTCCATATCGCAATCTGAATTTATTATTAACAAATTAATATTGCGAGGGGCTACTGTTGGGGGCCTTCGTCCTCCGAAGGTCCTCAAAAACATGATTTGACAATGTTTTCCAAGTGGATTATGTGAACAGGTATCTTCGGTCTCAGAATTATAAAGCACGGTCAGGACGAAGCCTGAACCAGACGAAGGGCGAGCTGATTACCAAGCTCTACGAAGGTGCACAGCCGAAGCTGTGTGCAAGGAAGCTTCGGCACGATAGCGGAAAGGGGAACCGACTTAAAGATGAAAAGACTACGTGGGCCTCGACAGATTTCCATAAGTCATTAACAAATGTAATGGACATGGATGTAATTTTACGTGGGCTGCGTCCCGCGTCTATAAATAGATGAACAGTACTCCCGTACTGTTCACGCTGACTTGGCATTCGCTTTTGCGTCACGCTTGTACCTCCTACCTTCTCTCAGGACCGAAGGTATTTTTGTAATTTGAAATCATTTCTATTTTTCCATGTTAATAAAATAGAAATGATTTTATGATGATGTTTAAATTATATTCCATGTTTTATATGAATCCTTCGTCATTATTTGTTATATTTACGAAGGTATGTTTCTTATGACCTTCGTCCGAAACTCATTATTCCCGAAGGGGCATAATGTCTCGAAGGACGAAGGGCTTTAGCACTTAACACTTTTTATGTTGCCTTGTTCTTAATTCTTAGCATTTGAGAACAAGTCTCCAACATTTCCTAATTAGTCATCCAAGGGCGTCCCATACCACCCTTGTGGTAGCACTGTTTTTCTGTGTGGTTCTCCATGTTCCAATTAACATAATGATCTTATCATGAACAATAATCAACAACAATAGAATTCGAACATGACATAATATAACATTAATTTCCCAAAACCTAGTAGAGCAATAGCGAAACTACCCAATAGTTCTTCTAGAGAAACCTATTGGGTCCCATCAAATTAACCTGAGCATGTCACAGTTATTAATGGGGACATTATTAGGTAAAGAAAAGTGATCAAGGGCACAACTTGCCTGTCACTTGAGATTCCCAAGTACCAACTTGCTCTTCAGGTGACTCGTAACCTCGCTGCTACTCGTAGCAATACAAACAAACATAGTATCGGAAAAATGAACATCAAATCAAACATAAGAACAGACTGAATAAGAATATCCTACGTGCTGCTATGAGAACGTAGGCTTGAGAATCACTAGAATCAGGGTAAAAATGAGAAAGTTATGGGCTTTCTATGTTTCAGGTGATCAACCAGGAGATCTATAATATAGGTTTGATAAATATAAGCCATCAAGGTTATAATAAATAATTAACTAATTTATCTTTAATTTTAGGTTATAACTTGACTAGATGTTTCATTTTTGCCAAACTATAGTTATCTATGTATTAACTTTGATTAGAAGGAATAATCTACTAGTTATGTATGTATTAACTAAGCTCCTGATTGTCCATTTCGCGATCTACGATACCATCCACAGATCTAGCAAATCAATGGCCCATATTTGGTTACCCCTAGATCCAAACCTATTCGTACAATTCGTATCGGGCGGTGCGGGACCGTCTTCTTCCCCAGGCTCCAAGCATGGCAACGCCCGAGCAGTCCAAAACGGCGAGCACGCCAGCGTGACCGCGACCGTTGCCCAGATGGCCAAATTCATGAACTAATGAGTGCTACACGCAGTCAAGGGAATAACAAAGTTGGTTGGTGTGATCTTACCGGCGATGGTGGTGCTAGTATTGCTGCACACGGCGTGGTGCGGCATCGTGGCACCAACAAGCCTGACGAGAAATTCAATATGCTTTGAGGACCCCCACACCTGGATATTGTATGTACACCATCAGCGAGCTCATTCGAGTCCCATAGACTATCGTCGGGGCCCCGAACGACGGCATAGCCTTGCCCCCACGGCGGTAGCCCGACACACGAATCCTGGCTTCTCAGTGGCGGTGAGTTTCAATGGGATCCCTAGCGAGCACGTGGACCAATTATGGGATGGCCCAAGGAGTGTAGCGGCATGCGATTGATACTCCCAACGGTGGAGTTCGACCGAGGAAGCGTCCACAAGATCGACGGCGTGCGCTATGCAACAAACTCGAGGACGAGGATGACCGCAGGGGCCCACATGATAGAGGGTGTGGACGCGCAAGTTGTGGTCCAGAGAGTCTGACAGGTGGGGTAGGATTGTGAGCGCCATAAATGCAGTTGGGAGTGGGCTGCGCGCGGGTGAGGATGTGGGCCGGCCAACGAATTCAGACCAAGTGCAGGGGTTTGTTCTTTTTTTCTGTTTTTTCCTTTTCCAATTTCTCTTCTTTTTTTTGAATTGCTAATCTCAACTCAACTTCAAATCTGAGTTCTAAATTTTAGATCCAACTAGATGCACACTCAAGAACCAGCATGATGCAATTAATAATTATGTATTTGCTTATATTAGTTCTTTTATCGATGCCTCAAAGCACAAAATTCTATAAAGAATAATTCACACATTATCCTATTTTAAGCAAACATTTTTTAAAGTGAAATTCATATATCAAAATTAGATATTTGAGATAACTAATCTGTAGTGCATAAAGTCCTTTAGAAAGTGCTTATGAATATATATACGCCCACAAAGAAATAACTAAGTTCATTTAATAATCATTTATTTTAATCTTTATTAGAAAACATTTAGTTTAGGAGATGTAACTCCAAATGTTGCAAATTATATTATTAAGAGATATCCTAATCCAAGGTCGTTGGAGAACCTCAAAATAGAATTCTGAGGTGTTACACAACCCCTACCATATTCAATGGCTTAACTAGGGCGGTAAACTCAAGGTAACACGATCGGTACGTGTTCATTTCTCTATGGGCTCCTATCATGATTTTGCTGATTGTGATGTTGTTCTAATGGAAGCTTGTTCACTTCTGCTCGATAGACCTTGGCAATATAATACGGATAGCTTACGTCATGGTCGCACAAAGCATTACTCTTTGATGTTTAAGGGCAAGAAAATAATTCTTCATCCAATGACCCTTGTACAGATTGTAAAATCCGATGTAGCTAGAGCTAAACAACAACACTAGCAACCGCCCATACCAAATGAAATTAAACTGAAAGCTCCTATTTTGCTTGCCACTAAATCTGATTTTGATGACACATGTGCTGATAATGTTCCTTGCTATGTGCTTGTATGCTCTCATATGCTGTTTTCACTAGATGATGTGCCATCTTTGGATATACCCCCTTCTGTTACTAAGCTTTTGCAGGACTATGCCGATGTTGTTAGAAATATGCCCTAGAGATAATCATAGAGATGAGCATATTTCTTTATATCCATGATATATATATTGCTTAATTGAATATCCATGAAAGGCACCTTGTATTGATTAGCAATTATGTGAATTGTTTGTGAGATTCTTTACTTGTATGGTTATTCTAAATAATGTCCCTGGTCAGAGTCGATGACTAGCACATATATTAGTTGATGACTACATTACACAAGTCATGGACATGGAGATGTCGAACTAATAATGTGGGCGCATCTATGACATGAGGCTGGACCGACCCAATGTGAGATATTGTAATATAGTTCTCTTTTTGCAACATGTATAAAGTGTCCTTTGATGAGGACATCAACACCAACACGAGTACATCTACACCAGCAGCACCTTCTCCAGCCCAGGCACCATCTTCCCTAGTCCAGGCGCCACCCCTTCCACCTGGGCCAGTGACTCAGGCCCATGCAAGAGAATTGAAGTACATCATGCTGTTAAAGAACGAAGGCCTAGAAGATTAGAAGATGGCCCAACAGGAAGGCCTGGATGGGGCGCCTAGGGAAGTCATGAATAGTAACCGCGGTAATGTAGCGTCGGCCCTACTGTTCACGCCTCTCCTCTATTTAGTCAGAGTCCTGTTTCATTTAGAACTTGAGTTTTGTTTTACATCTAGCTTTAGCTACCCCAGAACACGCACAAATACGTGTTGTCCTCTATGATTCAGAACTCCACCTCGAGTGATATTAAGATTGCTCGCATCTTTTTCTTGTTCGTTCTTCGATTGTGCACAGGAAACGATCTTCGTGATCAGGCCGATCTCGCATCAGCAAGGTCGGTAACCATTGGGAGTTGATTCAGTGATTGCATTGGCGCTTCAGGTTCGCTCGTCGTAGTCGGATCTTGAGGGTCTACTTCCACCAAATCAGAATTATCTCCACTCACCGAAAGATCGGGCACTCTAGCTCTATCAAGTGGTATCAAATTTCCAGGTTGATCGGTGAGTTTATCGAGTGTTTTTTTTCTCCTACAGTCCACAAAACCACATAAAAATTTAGGTTAGACCTTATCCCAGCACCCTTTTGAGCCTCGCACTTTCTTTCAATAATCTGCATTGTTGAATTTGTGTGCTTTCACGTCATTTGTTGCTGGTTGCATTGTGTTATTCCACCATTCAAACCCTAGCGCGCCGCCACCATATTCCGTTTGATCGTGCCACAAACCGAGTCAACGCCACTTCCTTATTTTTCTCCTTCGGTTACGTAAAAAAAACAGAAAAAAACAAACCGAGTCAATGCCGCTTCCTTGTTTTTCTCCTTTGGTTACGTCAAAAAAAAACAGAAACAAAAAAAAGAAAACGAAGGAGAAAGGATACAAAGCGGTTGTCTCATCTCGGTCATTTTAAACATACCTTCCTTAAACCTGGCATAACTTTTCGCTCGGTTGTTCAAAAAATCTGAAATTTTTACAGGAGCTTGTTGACACCATTCTGAGGCTGGCCAAACTAGCCTATGGCCTGTTTGGTTTCGATAAAATTGTCAAAAAAATTCAGGAAAATAAAGAAAAAAAATTCGTCAAAGTTCTCACACGCTTTTCAAAGAACTTCCTGATTTTCTTTAGACCACATCTGAACTTTGTTTTATGTGAAACTTCATGTAGCTCATATTTTGTTGCTCCTTGTACTGAGAAAAATATAAAAAATCATACAAAAAAGAAAAACAAAATCACCTCTGATTCCTACTAGTGCCTTTTTGGCCTCGCTAGTACAATATTTACGGTACTGCCATTCGGCTCGTTCCATCCGTCCTTTGCACTTGTGGCCAGCAATATAGTTTCGTGTTTTGCACTATAATTCAACTTTGCATTATTGTTTGATCGTGCTAATCCTTGACTTGAGTGCAGCCTACCCAAAACTCCACATATTTCTATGACGAGAAGGTTTCTGTTTCTCCAGGCAATCGCTCATCCAATCTTTCACCGGTTCTACCTGTTGGTTGCAGTTCACCACTGTGGCTTGGTAAGAACGGATAAGAACTTGATAACAGCATTCCACTGAGCGAGTTGTCACCACCATTTCCCTGTTGTCGTCGGTTTTTCTCCTTTTGGTGTTTTGGTGTTTGTGCTAACTATGGCAGGAGCACACGACACGGTGGATGCCCAGTTGCTGGAAGTAAGGGGACATGTTGATGGACTTGCTGCTGACATTAGGACGATGCATGAACGGCTTGATTCAACGGTCACTTCGACGACCGAGCGTTTCAACCAGCTTGACCTTGCTCAAACGGCGACTCGCACCACACTCGACACCGTCCTGGCACGCCTTGATGCGTTGACCACAAAGATGGAGCAGGACTCCAGCGGTGACACTAAGCAGGATGATGGAGATCGCCGTGGTCATGCACGCCGTGTGGTTCATCATCCCCCTAATGACTTATTTTCTAAGATTAAATTTAAAATTCCACCTTTTAATGGCAAATATGATCTTGCTGCATATCTTGATTGGGAGTTAGAGGTTGAACAAAAATTTTCATGCCATGATATTGCTACACATTCTCAGGTTAAAGCTGCTATTAGTGAATTTACTGATTTTGCTTTAATTTGGTGGCGTGAGTATAAAATAAAACATCCCACTGCCATTCCAACCACTTGGGATCAGTTGAAAGCTGCGATGCGACATCGATTTGTGCCTTCATATTATGCTCGTGATTTGCTTAATAAAATGCAGTGTTTTCAGCAAGGTTCTCAATCTGTTGAGGACTATTTCTAGGAGTTACAAAAAGGTATGATTCGTTGTGGGATATTGGAGGACAACGACGCTGCTATGGCACATTTTCGTGGTGGTTTAAACCGCGAAATCCAGGATATACTTGATTATAAGGAATATTATGATATGACTACTTTATTTGAATATGCTTGCAAAGCTGAACGTGAAGTGCAGGGACGCCGCTCGAAGCCATATTCTAACCCTTTTCTAGGACGAAGCTCGACATCCACCTCAGCACCAGTTCCCCCCTGCGCCATCCACGTCCACCACTACTCCACGCGAGAAGACGACCAAACCAGCCAGCACTGCCCCACCCATAGGTTGTACACGGGATATTCAGTGTCATCGCTGTAGAGGATTTGGCCATGTGATTCGGGACTGCCCAAACAAGCGCACTTTGCTCATTCGTGACGATGGTGAGTACTCTTCCGCTAGTGATTCTGAAGAAATTGAACATGCACTACTTGCCACTGACCATGCAGCTCAGGCGGAGGTACATGTCAACCCAGGCGACGCTGATAGGTATGAAAGTCTTGTTGTGCAGCTTGTTCTTAGTACACAGGTCGCTTTGCCCAAGAAGAATCAGCGACACACTCTATTCCATACAAAGGGTGTTGTGCAGGAGCGGTCAATTCGCATCAATATTGACAGCGGCAGTTGCAACAATTTGGCGAGTACCATGCTGGTCGAAAAGTTGTCGTTACCCACTCGTAAGCATCCAAACCCATATCACATTCAATGGCCTAATGATGGTGGTAAAATAAAAATCACACGTTCCGTGCGTGTTCCTTTCTCCATGGGTGCTTATTCTGATTTTGTTGATTGTGATGTTATTCCCATGGAAGCATGCTCTTTGTTACTTGGTCGACCTTGGCAATATGATACTGATAGCTTGCATCATGGTCGTTCGAATCATTATTCTTTCATTTTTAAGGGTCAGAAAATAATTATACATCCAATGACACATGAACAAATTGTTAAAGATGATCTTGCCCGAGCTGCTATAACTGCTAAACAACTTGATCCATCGCCCTTTGTTCCTTCTGAAATCAAGTTGAAGGCTCCTGTTTTACTTGCTACACGTGCTGATTTTGATGATCTACACGGTGCTCATTTGCCATGCTATGCACTTGTATGCTCTAGTGTCCTCATTTCACTTGATGATGCACCATCTTTGGCTATTCCCCCGGTGGTTGCTAACCTTTTGCAGGAGTACGCTAATGTCTTTCCAAAGACTTACCACCGGGTCTCCCACCGCTTCGTGGCATTGAGCACCAGATCGACCTCATCCTTGGCGCACAGCTTCCGAACCACGCACCGTACCATACAAATCCGGATGAGACGAAGGAGATCCAGCGCCATCTACAGGCGTTGCTTGACAAGGGATACATTCGTGAGTCTCTTAGCCCTTGCTCTGTTCCTGTGTTACTTGTTCCCAAGAAAGATGGGTCATGGCGTATGTGTGTAGACTGTCGTGCTATTAATAACATCACTATTCGTTATCGATATCCTATACCACACCTTGATGATATGCTAGATGAGCTTAGTGGTGCCATTATTTTCACTAAGATTGATTTGCGTAGTGGTTACCACCAGATTAGAATGAAACTGGGTGATGAATGGAAAATGGATTTTAAAACGAAATTTGGTTTATATGAATGGTTGGTTATGCCGTTTGGATTGATAAATGCTCCCAGCACTTTTATGCGAATGATCAATGAAGTTGTGAGGCCCTTCATAGGATTGTTTGTGGTTGTTTATTTTGATGATATCCTTATTTACAGCAAATCTAAGAAAGAGCATTTGGAACATTTAAGTGCTGTTTTTGATGCATTGCGTGCTGCCCAGTTATTTGCTAACATGGAAAAATGCATCTTTTGCACACGACGTGTCTCGTTTCATGGTTATGTTGTTACTCCACAGGGCATTGAGGTGGATAGCAGCAAGATTGCTGCCATTCGGGAGTGGCCTACACCAACGACGGTCAGACAAATTCGGAGCTTTCTTGGACTTGCTGGTTTCTACCGCAGATTTGTTCGTGATTTTAGCTCCATTGCAGCGCCTCTACATGAGCTTACAAAGAAAGATGTGTTGTTTGCTTGGAGTGATTCGCAGGAGGTAGCATTCAGCACTTTGAAAGATAAGTTAACCCAAGCTCCCCTATTGCAATTGCTTGATTTTAATAAAGTGTTTGAGCTTGAATGCGATGCTAGCGGTATTAGGCTAGGTGCTGTTTTGTTACAAGAAGGAAAACCAGTTGCTTGTTTTAGTGAAAAATTAAGCGGTGCTAGTCTGAAATATTCTACTTATGATAAGGAGCTTTACGCTTTAGTGCGCACTTTACATACATGGTAGCACTATCTTTGGCATCGTGAGTTCATAATTCATTCTGATCATGAGGCTTTAAAACATATTCGTAACCAAACAAATCTGAACCGTCGTCATGCTAAATGGGTAGAATTCATTGAGTCCTTTCCTTACATTATTAAACACAAGAACGGTAAGGACAATGTTATTGCTGATGCTTTGTCTCGTCGCTATACCATGCTGTCACAGTTAGATTTTAAAATCTTTGGTTTGCACACTGTGAAAGATCAATATGTTGACGATGCTGATTTTAAAGATGCTTTCGGCCATTGTATTAATGGGAAACCATGGGGCAAATTTCACATACAGGATGGGTTCCTGTTTCGCGCTAACAAGCTGTGTGTTCCAGCTAGATCGGTTCGTCTTTTGTTATTACAGGAAGCGCATGGAGGCGGTCTCATGGGGCACTTTGGCGTCTACAAGACACATGAGGTGTTGGCTGCCCACTTCTTTTGGCCTCGGATGCGCACTGATGTTGAGCGCCTTGTTGCACGCTGCACTACTTGTCAGAAAGCTAAGTCACGGTTGAACAACCATGGTTTGTATATGCCTTTGCCTGTTCCTACTTCCCCTTGGATTGATATTTCGATGGATTTTGTTTTGGGATTGCCTAGAACTAAGAAGGGGAGGGATAACATTTTTGTGGTTGTTGATCGATTCTCCAAAATGGCTCATTTCATACCTTGTCGTAAGACTGATGATGCTAGCAATGTTGTTGAGTTGTTTTTTAGAGAGATTATTCGTTTGCACGGTATTCCCAATACAATAGTCTCGGATCGTGATGCTAAGTTTCTCAGTCATTTTTGGAGATCTCTGTGGAATAAATTGGGAACTAAATTGCTGTTTAGCACCACTTGTCACCCTCAGACTGATGGTCAAACTGAGGTAGTTAATCGAACTTTGTCTACCATGCTTAGGGCTGTTTTAGACAAAAATTTGAAATGTTGGGAGGATTGCTTGCCTCATGTTGAGTTTGCTTGTCCTTTTAAGATACTAACCAAGATTAATGCTAATGCTTATATTCTTGACCTGCCTGCGGAGTTTGGTGTTTCCACTAGTTTTAATGTTGCAGATTTGAAACCGTATGCGGGAGAAGATGAGGAGTTACCGTCGAGAACGACTTTAGTTCAAGAAGGGGAGGATGATGAGGACATCAACACCAACACGAGTACATCTACACCAGCAGCACGTTCTCTAGCCCAGGCACCATCTTCCCCAGTCCAGGCGCCACCCCTTCCACCTGGGCCAATGACTCAGGCCTGTGCAAGAGAATTGAACTACATCATGCTGTTAAAGAACGAAGGCCTAGAAGATTAGAAGATGGCCCAACAGGAAGGCCCGGATGGGGCGCCTAGGGAAGTCGTGAACAGTAACCGCGGTACTGAAGCGCTGGCCCTACTGTTCACGCCTCTCCGCTATTTAGTCAGAGTCCTGTTTCATTTAGAACTTGAGTTTTGTTTTACATCTAGCTTTAGCTACCCCAGAACACGCACAAATACGTGTTGTCCTCTGTGATTCAGAACTCCACCTCGAGTGATATTAAGATTGCTCGCATCTTTTTCTTGTTCGTTCTTCGATTGCGCATAGGAAACGATCTTCGTGATCAGGCCGATCTCGCATCAGCAAGGTTGGTAACCATTGGGAGTTGGTTCAGCGATTGCATTGGCGCTTCAGGTTTGCTCGTCGTAGTCGGATCGTGAGGGTCTACTTCCACCAAATCGGAATTATCTCCACTCACCGAAAGATCGGGCACTCCAGCTCTATCATCCTTAGACATAAGATTGTCGCATGTTCTCAAGATGTGGATGGTCTAGGAACTATCAAACGCTACTCCGTAACTGGGTAGTTATAAAGGTAGTTTTGGGTTTGTCAGGAAGCATGTTGTGAGGCATGGTCAGTCAAGATGGAATTTGTCCCTCTCTTCTTGGGAGAGATATCTCTAGGCCCCTCGAGTGATTGGATCAAGAAATGCATGGTTGGGCTAGGGTTAAGAGTTAACCATTGAAAGGATTCCAATTCACAGTATCGAGAAAGAGAGGTCAGCTTAGAGCCAGACCAAATATCGTGAGACAAAGGGAACAACATAGACGTAATCTTGCAATGGTTCGTCTAATATGATCTTTATGTGCGCATAGGAGTTGACATGTTTTGTTAGAGGCCGCTGTCAATTATTGGGCCAAGTAAGAGTACTCGGGCCATCTCTATTTGTACGTGAACCTATAGGGTCACACACTTAAGGGGAAGGAAGCCTAACTCAGATTAGATTCGAAATTCGACTGGGCTTTAGGGTTACTAATGGGCCTCGGAGTCAGAAGCGCACCATAACGCCTATATAATGAGGGCCGGGTGCGGTTAGGCTAACCCTAATTCGCCACCAGCAAACGAGCAGCCGCTCGCCTCTCGCCCTCGCGAAGCCACCGTCGCGAACCTAGCACTTCGGTACGCGACGCTTCCTCCCTGTACGTGTGGATACCTTAGAGGTGCTGCATCTGGATCACTAGGACGAACCACGCGAGGACGTGAAGGACACCGGTGACTGCACGACACTTCTACACTGAGACGTCTTCCGCTGCCCTGCGCGTCTAGTGGTAATTCCATGACCTATAATCGCAGTAGTTCTTGGTTTTATGGGGGTCGAAAATTTTGTTTTTCGCTAGAGTAGCCTCCCCATAATCCTACAGATGTGTTTCCGAAGGAGTTAGCACCAGGTCTTCCTCCCATTCACGGCATTGAACACCAGATCGACCTCATGCCAGGTGCTCAGCTTCCCAAGTGTGCCCTGTACCGTACCAATCCCGATGAAACAAAGTAAATTTAGAACCAAGTCCAAGTGTTACTTGATAAGGGCTACATTCGTGAGTCTCTTAGCCCTTGCTCTGTTCCTGTTTTACTTATTCCCAAGAAGGATGGTACCTAGCGCATGTGCGTCGATTGTCGAGCGATTAACAACGTCATAATTCGTTATCACTATCCTATACCTTGCCTTGATGATATGCTTCATGAGCTTAGTGGTGCTATTATTTTCTCCAAGGTTGATTTGCGTAGCGGTTACCACCAGATTAGAATGAAACTTGGGGATGAATGGAAAATGATTTAAAACAAAATTTGGCTTATATGAATGGTTAGTTATGTCGTTTGGATTAACTAATGCCCCTAGCACATTTATGCGCTTGATGAATGAAGTTTTGAGGCCTTTCATAGGACTGTTTGTGGTTGTTTATGTTGATGATATTCTAGTTTACAACAAGTCTATGGAAGAGCATTTGGAACATTTGCGTGCAGTTTGCATTGCTTTGCACGCTACCCGCTTATTTGGTAATTTGGAAAAATGCAACTTCTACACAACATATGTGTCATTTCTTGGCTATGTTGTTACTCCATAAGCCATTGAGGTGGACAGTAGCAAGATTTAGGCCATCCAATCCTAGCCCACGCCGACGACAGTTACGCAGATTCAGAGTTTCCTTGGGCTTGCAGAATTCTATCGACGGTTTGTGCGTTATTTTAGCTCCATTGCCGCCCCGTTGCATGAGCTCACCAAGAAGGGCATCCCTTTCTCCTAGGGTATGGCACAAGATGAGGCATTCACCATCCTAAAAGATAAGTTAACACATGCCCCCTTACTATAGCTACCTAATTTCAATAAGACGTTTGAACTTGAATGTGATGCTAGTGGTTTTGGGTTGGGCGGTGTTTTGCATCAAGAGGGAAAACCAGTGGCTTACTTTAGCGAAAAATTAAGCGGTGCTCGTCTGAATTATTCGACTTATGATAAAGAACTTTATGCCTTGGTTTGCACTCTACCAACTTGGCAGCATTATTTATGGCCTCACGAGTTCATTATTCATTATGATCATGAGGCTTTAAAACATATTCGTAGCCAAACCAATCTGAGCCGTTGGCATGCTACGTGGATGGAGTTCATAGAGTATTTTCCTTACATCATTAAACACAAGAATGGGAAAGACAACATTATTGCTGATGCTTTGTCGCGTCGATACACCATGCTATCTCAGTTAGATTTTAAAAATTTTGGCTTACAAACTATGAAAGAACAATACGCCGATGAATCTGATTTTAAGGATGTTTTGATGCATTGCAAGGATGGTAGACCATGGGGTAAATTCCATGTAAACGATGGGTTCTAGTTCCGTGCTAACAAGCTGTGTATTCTAGCAAGCTCTGTTCATCTTTTGCTGTTGCAGGAAGTGCATGGTGGCAGATTAATGGGACACTTTGGTGTATACAAGACATAGGAGATTATGGCCGCACACTTCTTTTGGCCCCAAATGCGCATGACATGGAACGCCTTGTTGTACGCTGCACCACATGCCAAAAAGGTAAGTCAAACCTGAACATCCACGATTTGTATATGCCATTACCTATCCCTACTTCTCCTTGGATCAATATTTCTATGTATTTTGTTTTAGTGGTTGTTGATCGATTCTCTAAAATGGCTCACTTCATACCATGTCATAAAATTGATGATGCTAGCAGCATTGCTGAATTGTTCTTTCGTGAGATTATTCGTTTACATGGTGTTCCTCATACAATAGTCTTAGATTGCGATGCTAAGTTCCTAAGTCATTTTTGGAGATCCCTTTGGAATAAACTAGGCACTAAATTGCTTTTTAGCACCACTTGTCACCCATAAATAGATGGGCAAACTGAGGTTGTGAACATGACCGTATCTACCATGCTTAGGGTTGTATTTGACAAGAATCTGAAACTTTGGGAGGATTTCTTGCCACATGTAGAGTTTGCTTACAATCGTGCTACACATTCCTCCACAAAAATGTGCCCTTTTCAGATCGTCCATGGTAACATTCCATGGGCGCCAATTGACTTGCTGACCCTTGATCCTTTGGACGCCCCACATGTAGATGATGTTGCATGTGTTAAACACATGTTGGATCTCCATGAGTAGACACAACAAAACATCGCGCACACTAATGCTAAAAATCGAGTTGTTGGTAGCAAAGGACGTAAACTTGTTACTTTTGAACGAGGTGATTTGGTCTGGTTGCATTTGTGCAATGATAGCTTTCCTACTTTGCACAGGTCTAAGCTGATGGCATGTGCTGCTGATCCATTCAAGGTGCTAAAAAAATAGTTAAAGTGCTTATAGACTTGACCTACCTATGGAATTTGATGTTTCCTCTAGTTTTAATGTTGTAGATTTGAAACCATATGCAGGTGAGGATGAGTTGCCATTGAGGACGACTTCGATTCAAGAAGGGGAGGATGATGAGGACATCAACCCCAACAAAGGAATGGATACTCCAACTGAACCAACACAAGCGCCACCAGGACCACTCACTCGAGCTCGTGGATGTGAATTAAACTTCGTGATGATTCTGAAGAATGAAGGACCAGAAGTTTCCTAAAGTGCATGCACCATCTATGCTCATGATGGATCTACCTAGTATAAAGTCTAGGTGCTACGCCACCTATCTATCTTTTAGTTTGGAAAAAAATAATCAAGAAGTGTTGCGCCACCTAAATAAGGAATGGGGATCAAGGAGATGGCATGGATGATTGGGTGCTTGCCATGTGGGCAGGAGATTGATTGACTGATTGGGCGCCTAATTTCTTGCCTTGTGAGGAGGCTGGGCGCCCACCTCCTCCACTATATTTAGCTAGGGGCTGCGCCCCCTCCTAGAGTTGGGTTTTCTTTGATAGTTTTAGCCATCGTGCAAACTTCCTGCACTGCATCTGTGCTCAACGGCCACCTATGGACAGCCTAGTAAACCCCAACTCGCGAGTGGTTGATATTTAGTTTTACCTACATCTTGTTCTTGCTTGTTTCTTTGATTGCTCGTAGGAATAAAACTTCGTGTATGGGTTGATTTTGCCACCAGCAAGGTCAATAACCATTTGGAGTTGGTTCTGCAATTGCTAAGGCACCATGACCTGTTCGTTTGTAGTCGGATCGCGAGAGTCACCTCCTCCACCAAATTGAAATTATCCACCTCACTGAAAGACCGGGCGCTCCAGTTCTATCATATGGTCTCTGTGGATTGCTGCCAACTTTGAGGCATTCTACTTTGTGATCCTTATGCCTTTAGACCTAGAAGACTACAGTAAACTTGTAGCCCTACAGTTGGTGAAAAATATTGCTTAAGCAAGATAGGTCGATCCTTTTTATGGAAATGAGAGAAAAAGAGAGGTGAATGTGGCACTGTGCTAGAGCGGATGACATTCAGAATAGTCCAAAAATCTGAAAATATCTTTCTCCCCCATGTGCCTCAGTTACTTCTAGTTAACCGAAGGATAAAGATGAAGACTTAAGTGTTGTGCTGTGATAAATACGTTGCCTTCATGCACTATATTTGTATGTGCTTGTGGGTGGTGAGTGAGCACACTTGTGACCGTGGTCTGTCTGTTAGCCCCCCTTTTTGCTGTCCATAGGAGCTCTTGTTGCAGCTGCTACTCCTCTGAGCCCTCTCCTTATGTGGTGACCATGTAGCGATATTGGGAGACCTATTAGGTAGTTAACCCTTGCTAAGTCTTAGCCAAAGAAACTAGAAGCTCCAACATTGGGTGACTGTCCATAGACATCCAAAAACAAAAGAGTTGAACCTCCCCATACCCTGTTGATCACCTAGCAATTTCACCATGTCCTTGTTAATCCTCTACACTTAGACTACCTCCTCCATCTTTTCCCACTCCTTTGGTTCACTATAAAAGCTTGAACTTTAAGAAAACCCTACAGGTGGTGACCATGTCCACCTAATCCCCCACCTCCCTGTGGCCAACCTCTCTTGGAAGGTAACATGATTGATGTGCTCACGTTTCAGGACCTAGGGGTCATATTGATGCTCACCAAGTCTTCCTTTTGAATGTACCCCAGCGTTTTCATCGGAACACCGTCAAGTCATCCGGTGAACGTCACCGAGGACACCTTCCGTGTCGATCGCATGAACCCTTAACTCCCTGACCCAACCAAGGTGAGCATCGTTTGATTAACAGGATACTAAAGCTTTCCATATCTAGGGATTGAACGCTACCACACTAGGAACTCCAGTCTACTTCGTGGGAGGTCAGGTTTCCACCACGACCATGGGCACAGTAGATCTAGGGTGGTAGCGATTCGTTTTATGGGATAGGTTTGACCGGTTCGCTTCAAGGTTGGGGTGAGGGAGCATGCCTTCACTGAAGAAGCTTGCCGGTGGCGAGTTCGTGCACGCGCAACCTAGTGTTTGACCTATGTGCCCCACGGGGAATCGTGGACCCCATGCACATGTGAGTGAGATAGAGAAATAGGGTTTTAGCTGTAACACCCCAGTGTTACTGGGGTTCTTCTCAGTGCTAACTCAAGAACCATTATCTCATGTTAATCAAATTGAGCAAAAGACACCAAAAACTTGGGAACACAAATTCAACTAAAACTTTTTGTCTTAAGAATCATGCCTTAATCATATCATGCACTCAAAGGGGGGAAATGTCTAAACCCTAGAATAACCTTAAATGGGCCATTCAAGTAAAAAGGAAGAAATTGGTAAAAAGACCATGAAAAACATGGAATCATGGCTTAGGCCAATTATAAAAGTTGAAGTACACTAATTAGGCTACAATATATATTAGAAAAGTTTGGCCAAAATAATTAATTAAAATCCCCAAAAAGGCCATCCAAGTGGAGCTCTATAGGGAAAGCTAAAAATTCGGAGTTCTGAATTCCAGCCCTCACCTAGAACTTGAACACATTCACCTTGATCCCTAGCTCAAATCCTTAAGCCCCCATTGACAAAGTTGTGCTAAATTAACCCCTCTGCAACATGTGTGAAGATGGCATCGAGATTCGTGCCAAAGACATGTCAAATCTGGGATTGCATCTTGGGTTTCAGTAGTGAGACAAACCAAACTTCATCACTCCATATCTTCGGCTCCAGTCAACAAAACCCACAAGCCTCCACACATAAATGATAAAGGAATGTTAGGTGAAGAGATCTCTCAACGGGATCATGGCCTTAATCGCGAAGATTTGGAGCCAATCAGCGCTTGAACTTGACCACTCTCTGGGCAGCCTCGTGCTCGACGCCATGCCCAGGCGCCAGAGCGCGCACTGGCACTCACCCGCGCACACCCTAAGCGCGTGTCAGAGAAACCCCTCTGCCGTGCTCGCCCGCGCCCTTAAAGACCACCCCAGACGCGCCACACCTCACTCCTCGCATACCCCCACTGACCAAACCCCATCCTTAGCTCCGGCGAGCTCTGCGTCACCTGCCCGAGCCACCCAAGCGCCGGCCACCGCGACCAGCCTTTTCCAGAGACCCCTAGCGTCACCCGAGCCTTTGGACAGCTTCCCCGAGAAGCCGTGAAGCTTCTCCAAGCAAGGATTGAGGCCCTGCTTCATAGGAACAGCGAGATCACCGTCGCTGGACTTCGGCTGCCCGCCACCGCGCGTAGACCGAGCTATCAGGTGAACCATTCTTCAATTCCTCACGCCCATGCCTTCCCTGACACCTAGTGAATCTCACTAACCGACTTAATTGAACTATACGGCCCTGGATAGGCCGAGCCCTCGCCGCCGATGAGCTCCCCCGCCTGCACACATGGACCGGCCTACTCCGACCATCCCCGACGATGATCCGCACATCGACGTGACCGTCACAACCTCCCCTACGCCCTCGATCACCTCACCGGAGCAACCTTGCCGCCAGTAAGCCCCTCCGCCCTTTCCTCCACCGCGAGAACTGTTTAATTGGGGAAAGGACCTCGGGTTAGGTTTAGTAAAACCCCAAGGGGTTTTCTGAATTGTCAGTGCATGTGAATAGTGACTGGAGGACTAGTTTGTAAGGAAATTTAAAAACACACGGCAGGGACCTCGATGCAAAGTCATTTGCCATTTAACCATTTCTGATTATTCTTTTTAATGAATAGATAACTTAGGAAATTCATAACTTGAGAAATATTTAACCAAAATTTGTCAAACCAATTTTGTTGGATTCAAAATAATATGAACTATTAGGCAAAAATAATAATGTTTTCTATATTAATTTTTAGAGTTTTGAATTAAATAAGGAAACTGCCCAAACCTTATAAATACAAAGAAAAATAGAAATGCTTCTGTGTTAGGCTTAAGAAAATTTGTGGAGATACATACCTAACATATGCACTATTTAAAAATCAAGGAAAACCATGATTAAAAATGCAAGGACCACTGTAAAAAGGGTAAAGAAAATTCAGTGGACTCCTAACTGCTAGAACACCACTATAAAAATAATAGACACCCCATCCCCTCCCAATAAGTGAGCTAAACAATTAAAATATGGAAATGGCCCATGTTCTAATTAAATCATAAGGAAGCCTTAAATTGTGCAACAATAGGCAAATAAATTTTTACCCAACTATTGATGAAGTAGACCATCAGAGAAAAATATGAAACCTATTTAAAAATGTAAGGTAACACCCATTACCCCCTACCCCATGAAAAAGGCCATATAATCCATGAATTTCTACCCCCTTCCCTTAAGCCAAAAGTTTCTAAATTCTAGAATGATTGCTCTGTTGGAACTTGCTTTCCTGGGCAAGTTGATCCAACGGGGGAGCAAAAACAGTGCAAACAAGGTTTCAGCTTGAGATGGCAATAGCTCTGTTAAATTCAGCCTCTCAAGGGCACTGTATGGGGGTATTTATAGGTGCCTGAGTGCCCAGCGTCTTGGGTTAAGGACGCATGTGCCCTCAGGCGCTCATGTTATCCCCGGAATATTCCCATAAAGCAGGGTTACAAACTGTAATTACAGGGAACCTTTGCAAATTAGGCCCGTAATGCGTAGCGGCCACGCAGGGCCTGCTATAATGGGCTGGATCACACGTGGGTCTCCACGTTGGACAAGGTCGCGGGATGGGACGACTTCACCGTAGGCCTTCGTCTTCCGATGCGTGGGATGAAGGGTAGAGTCTGCCAGTCGTCTTGTCTCCGTTGTTGCAGCGAGTCTAGCGAAGGCATCGAGTGAAGGGTGGCGTCTTCGCCTTCGCCCCAACATTTGCCCTCTGAGGGACCAGTTCGACTAAGTCATCTGGTGCTGAAGGCATCGCTAGATGGTGGAGACGCTGCCCTCGCTTGAAGTGGTTCCGCGGGGGTTTTTGACATGACCGTTGATTGACACCGCACTATTTGATTGCGGGTTTCCCGAAGCGTCGCGCCCTATGTATAAAAAGGGGGTGGGGGCGGCGTGGATTGAAATTTACCTTTCTGCGCGCCGCGAAAACCCTAACCTCCCTTGTTCAAACTGCTCGCTTGCTCGTCTGCCCTCCTTACTCCTGTTCGCCGGAGAACTGGCCCGCATGAAGCAGACCGCGCGCCGCCGTCAACGGTACGTAGCCATGCCGTCTTCCTCCTCGTCTGCTGCGACCACGCCGACGGCCGAGACGCCTTCCGAGGATCTCTCGGGCAGTGTGGCGGCGGCGGAATTGCGACCGGGTGATACGGTGGAATTCGGTGTTTCACGGATATCGTCGGGCCGCGTGCAAGATATGCAACGGCTGGGGTATTTTGTTGGCAGGGTCGGGCGTATGCCGGGGGCAGAGGAGATTCTCGAGCCCGAGGGTGAATTGGTTGTGTTTGAGGCATTTTTCATTGCCGGCGTTCGTCTGCCTGCGCATCGCTTCGTGTCGAAGGTTCTGCAGAAGTTCGAGGTCCAGGTTCATCAGCTGACACCGAACACTGTGGTGGCATTAGCGAAGTATGTCTGGGCAACAACGTTGTATGGCGGTCAGCCTTCGGTGGAAGTCTTCGCCAAGCACTACTGTCTGCACTGGCAGAAGAGAAGGATTGGACATAAGATTGCGTAGTTCGGATCGTGCATTTTCACGCCGAAGTCCGGGAAGACTTCGATGGAGGATGTGGAGCTGGTCCCCTGTGCCTGAAATAAGTGGGGCAAATGGTGGGACTACTGGTTCTATGTTTCAGAGGCTGAAGTCGAAGATCATCCTGGGCTCCCTGCTGTCATCATGTGTTCTCATTATTATGTGGCGTACCCGCCATTCGAAGTGGCGGAGGATGATGAGAAAGAAAGGGCCCTTCGGATCGCTGCCCGTAGGAGTAGCGGGCGTGATCTGGTTGAGGAATTCATAGGGTATGGGGTGTGGCCCTTGGCGCATGGATGGACGCTGGGCGAAGTATGCCCTCACGTGATGCCCTCGCTGGGTGGGCAGAAATTGCGAAGTCCGCTTTTTGCTTTGGATGTGCGAGGGCGGGATCCTGCTATGGTTGTGCGTGAGGCGGAGGATGGGGCGGTGCGAATTGTTGGTCGCTACGTGCCAAGGACGGAGGCCCAGCGGAGCTAGGACATACGTGGATCCAACGACCGCTTGAATAGGGTCTTTGAGTTGAATGGTTTGCCGTATGGCAGTTATCCTGGAGTAGACGTTGTCGACCGCCGGGGGAAAAAACCAGCGGCAGTGATCGAAGACGACCCCGCGCCGGAGGTCGCCCCATCCACTAAGAAGAGGAAACTAGGTACTGCAGTGGGAAAACTGGGGGTCTCCGATAGTTTTGCTATGGAGTTGATGGGGACATGCGCGGCCCCCGGGGGAAGGATGTCTTCGCCCGAGCTCTGGGAGTCTTCGGCGCGGATGCTGGAGGTTACCGGGGGTCGATGGCCCAAGAACGTTCCTATCCCCCGCGCGGCTGGCGAAGACTTTTTTACATCTTGTATGGCTCGTGATTTGAGAGTGTTTCCTTACTGACGGAACATTGTTGCTGTTGTGTCGGCAGTGATGAACAAGGATCGCCAGGATGCTGCGTAGAAGCGCCGGGCGGTCGTCAGGCTCCCTGAGGCTAGGCCGAAGAGAGCGCGGGGGAGTGCGAAGGCTGCCGTCCCTGGCGGTAGCCAGCCTTCGCTGGCTGCGAAGCCGGCCACGCCTGGATCTGGCAAGTAGCTGGAGAGCCCGAAGGCGGCCGGCGCTGGCGGAACCAAGTCTGCCCCGGAAGGAGCTGCGAAGGTCCGGGAGCAGCCTTCGCCGGGGAAACGTGTTGCCGACTTCGGCACAAATATTAGCGTGGACGACTATCTCGTTGGTAAGTTTTTTTTTGACCGGTGAGACGTTGCAGGGTCAGGCGAAGGGCAACTTGTTGCCGTCTCGCCTGCTGTGGCAACCATGGCGTCTACCGCGGTTTTTGGGTGAAGGGTGGCGCTTTCAGCGCTGGCAGCGAGGTTTCGGCGGCCACTACCGTCAAGGAGGAAGCAGGCACTGTGTCCCACCGGCTGCGAGAGGCGTCGCTGCAGCTAACGCAGTAGCTGAATCATGTAAGTTGAGGTATGCTTCATTGTGTGCCGCTTTCATGGTGATTGTGGTCTCATGCGTGTCTATTAGGCGGCCGACTTCGCCGACCGCGTGGCGTCGGGCGCCCTTACGGCGGACGTGGCAGCCGAAGTCGAGAGACTTCGGGCGCAGCACGCGGACGCCGTCCGGGAAAAATCGGATGCGGAGAGCAAAAGCCGCAGGCTGGCGGAGAAGGTGGCCGCCCTGGAGGGCGAGAGGACGGACCTCTGGCGCCAGATGGTGGAGGAAAGGAGGGAGGCCAACCAGGCCGTCACCAAGGCGCAGGCGGAGGCCAAATTTGTGAGGGCGGAGGAGAGTCTCGCCATCCAGCGCGCCGAGAAATGGGAGGCGCGGTTCAACGCTCTACAGGCCCGCATGGAGAGGGCCGAGGCCTCTACTCGTGCGGAAGTTGAGCGGACGCGCAAACAGCTCGTGGACTCATACCGCGAGCTAGGTGCGCGGATGCTGACTTCGAGGTGCCTGACCGAGAGGCGGGCCTTCGCTTCCTCGAGTGGCTGCAAGAGGAATTGTTAGCGCTCCCGACCATCGTGGAGGGCTTCATGTCCTTTGCCTCCCTCATCACCTACGAGGGGGCCATGAATGCGCTGTCCCGCGACGGGTGCAGTCACTATTAGGGCTTCGACCGATCCGATGAAGACTTCGGCCGCGAGATTTTTAAGGTCGAAGACCCTATGGTGAAGGATGTCGTGGGGGCCCTCTTCGACCGGATGTGGGGCCCCCACGGTCGGGAGGCGGTTAGGGAACAGGCTGACCGGGCGAGGGATCAGGTAAAGTTTGTGTTTTGTTTTGTGTTGTTGAATGTGGGTATACGCGGGTGTGCTGAATCGGTGTGCTGTGTTGTAGATGGCGCGTGCTGAGGACGTGGAGGACTTCGGGCATCTGAACAGCGCGCTGCCCGAAGCGGAGGTCAACCCGGTGGTGGCCGAGGCTGAGGTCGACCCAGCGCCGCACCCAGAAACCGGTGAAGGTTCCCACGCTGCCCATGCATCTACAGTATCTGGTGGAGGCTCGCTGCCAGCCACTGTGCCGATGGCGGAGGATCCCCCGAAGGCGGCGACGGAGCCAGCAGCAGAGGATCCCGTGGCAGCGGCCGGGTCTTCGCAGGTGGCTTAGTGGGTGTGGGGTAGTTAGGGAATTTTGTCTGTGTTACTGAACCTTGGTTGCTGCGCAGGTTCAGGATTTTGGTCCTGCGCACGCATCCGCTACTGCTAATTTTGTGGCGGCTTCGACCCTGGTCGCTAGAAATGAATTGGATGAGTCTACGTCTAAGTTTTCTGAGTTTGACGACTCTGGGAGTTCGGTTGTGTGGACGGAAGAGTCTTCGGATGAGGGCTTGGATTACTTTGCGGCCTTGGATGTGGCTGAGGCGGAGGCTTCTCCGCGTGTTACGGATGCTGAAGTTTTGCTTGGTCCGAGTGTTGGGCGTAGGCGGCGAAGGGCGGTGGCGAAGCGTAGAGTGAGTGAATTGGATGGTGGTCGGCTTCGTGTGGGCAGGACTGGCAGGCAGGAATTGTTGTCCTCACTGGTTGGGGCGAGTATAGGTGAGGGGGAGTTGCGTAGTCTTTTTGAAGGTGAGGAGCTGAGGATAATGTTGTTTAACTATAGGGAGATGGGGATCATTCTGAAGGTTGAACCAATGTAAGGTATGATGCCCTCGCTGTACGCGTGTAACTATAGTTTGTATGATGAGGCTGTGTGTCTTCGCGCGTCTGGCTATGTTCGTAGGGCGTTGCGCACCTGGTCTAGCACGTTTATTGTGTCAGTCCGGCTGCGCCTGTAGACTTTTGCACTGATGTAATGCGCCTTCGATTTTTTGCACTCGTTGTGCTAGTCCAGCTGCACCCTTAGGCGACTTTTGCACGGATAGTCTTTTAGAGAAGACTTCGATTTTGCGCGCTTGTTGTGCTAGTCCGGCTGCACCCTTAGGCGACTTTTGCACGGATAGTCTTTTGGAGAAGACTTCGATTTTGCGCACTTGTTGTGCTAGTCCGGCTGCACCCTTAGGCAACTTTTGCACGGGTAGTCTTTTGGAGAAGACTTCGATTTTGCGCACTTGTTGTGCTAGTCCGGCTGCACCCTTAGGCGACTTTTGCACGGGTAGTCTTTTGGAGAAGACATCGATTTTGCACACTTGTTGTGCTAGTCCGGCTCACCCTTAGGCAACTTTTGTGCGGACTGTCGCATGCGAAGGTAGCCAGCGCTGCCCTTCGCGGTGACTTTTGTGTCGGTCGAATGCCGAAGACCGTTGACGCAGTCTTTTTCGACGTAATTTTTGCGGGGGATTTTTCGCGTGTATATTACATGGCTCCGCCTCGTTAAAAACCTCACCCCCGGGAGGAAAAGAGTGCGGGCCAGTATGAAACTGTTTTGCGGATTACAAGGGCGAAGTGGCCCTGAGGAGTTCAACAAAAAATTTGCGAAGATTATCAATGTTCCAAGAATGTTCTAAGTCTTCGCTGGATGGCGTTGTGAGCCTGTACGCGCTGGGGGACGCCTTCGTCTTGACGATGAAAGGGCCCTCCCATTTTGGCTCCAACTTGCCCCGGGACTCTGTCCGAGCTGTCCGGACGAGTACGAGGTCTTCTTCGCTGAATTCCCTCGGGATGACTGTGTGGTCGCGCCATGCTTTGGTTTGAGCTTGGTATTTATTTAAAGCCTATAGGGCGAAGACGTGGTCTCCGTCGATGAGGTCCTTTGAAGTAGGCTCGTCTACGTCGGGGACGGCCGACACGACTGTCCGCGGTGACCCATGTTTTATTTCTTGCGGAGTCATAGCCTCCGATCCGTATAGAAGGCGAAAAGGGGTGAACCCAGTCGCCCTGCACTCCGTCGTGTTCAGCGCCCAGACCACTTCAGGTAACAGGTCTGGCCACTTGCGTTTTTTGTTGTCGAGGAGCATTTTCTTGACGGCTGTGAAAATTTTACTATTGGCGCGTTCCACGACTCCGTTGGATTGCGGGTGGTACACTGAGGCAAAGGCAAGCTTGGTGTCGATGGAGAAGCAGAAATCCTTAATGTCTTGGCTGTCGAATTGCTTGCCATTGTCGATTGTGAGTTTGGACGGGACTCTGAAGCGGAAAACAATATTTTGCCAGAAGAATTTCTGGGCATTCTTCCATGTTATCGTGGATACAACCCTCGCCTCAATCCATTTGGTAAAATACTCAACGGCGATGAAGGTGAACTTGAGGTTCCCCTGAGCCGTGGGCAGGGGCCCGACAATGTCCAGGCCCCAGCGCTGAAGAGGCCATGTGTGGGCGATTAGCTTCGTGAATTGCGAAGGGCTTCCCGAGCGTGGAGAAAATTTCTGGTAGGCTTCGCAGGACCTTGTG
Organism: Zea luxurians; assembly: GCA_029449295.1. Taxonomy (NCBI): domain Eukaryota; kingdom Viridiplantae; phylum Streptophyta; class Magnoliopsida; order Poales; family Poaceae; genus Zea; species Zea luxurians. Next base: position 65,717,482 of record JAOPSE010000001.1, on the reverse strand, counting down.
ACCCGATTTGCGGCACAAATCATGGCGGGCCAGTAGAAACCTTGACGAATCACTTTTGCAGCTAGGGCCCTAGGCCCTGCGTGAGAGCCGCAAGTCCCGCTATGGACTTCGCGCAGAATTTGGACGCCTTCGGTCTCGGTGACACACTTAAGCATCGGTTGACTGACCCCCTTCTTGTAAAGTTGGCCTTCGATCAGTGCGAAGTCCCGGCTTCGGTGTTTGAGGCGCTTAGCCTCATTGATGTCGGTTGGATGATAGTACCCCTGCAGGAACAGGGTTATTGGTGCCCGCCAGTCTTCGGTCATGATGAGGTTGACTATGCGGTGACCCTCGCTGTCATTGGTTATTTGGAGCCCCTCTGGGCTGCGGACGGCTGGCGTGCCGATGATGTGGTAGAATACGTCGGAGGGCAGGGCCTCGCCCCTAGCGGCTGCCTTGGCCAACTGTCACACCCGGCTTTAAGGAACAAAGCCAGGTGCATCTCATACATGCGCCGAGAAGACAACATATATAATAACAGAGTGTATAGAGATAAATGTCATTAACATCAGAGTATTTATTACATAGCGAAAGACTTACAAAAATAAAAGATAAATATGACACGAACTAAGGATCGTCGGCGCCGATGTCAACTGAGAAACGCCACCTAGATCAGGTCAAACTCCTCGATACTTGACTCCACTTGAAACCACCTGTTCTTCTCCTGTGGGGGGGGGTGTGAGACAGCAAGGGTGAGCTCCCACATGATCATAGCTCAACAAGTTGTGGGGAACCAGTGGACATAAACTCACAAAGGTGTGAGTTCATGTGATGTGTAAGGCTTAATCAATGACAGGGGTTAAAGCTGAGCATTGCTTTTAAGTAGTTGGTCAAAATTTTATTAGCAGTTACTAAGTGTAAGTAAATACCAAACCATAAGTAAAGTAATAGAACAAAATTAATAACAAACCCATGCAATGCAAATGAAAAAATTGAATTTAAGTTCCATAATTTAAACATCAGAGAGTCCTGAGCTGCTCGTGACCGTGAGCTCGGCTAGTATACCAGTTTTACACTCTGCCGAGGTTGTACCCTTTACCCACAAGTCGTGTTTCCCATGTCGCCAGGGTTAGCTAGGCCCTTAGACACTACCAAGGTGAATGGCTAGGGATCCACTACGAGGCCTTTACAAAGTTCCACTAGCTTCCGAAAACCCGCTACAGTTTATGGGAAGATCCAGTACAGGGTTCCTGGCTGACCGCCATCGCAGCAAAATCAACCAGGGACCTCCCCGCACTGACCTCTCCCCTACTGCCCTTGCCCCTTTCGGGTAAGGTAGTCTTCCACTAGCTTTCCTAATTAGTCAGCCAAGGGGTCCCATTCCTCCCTTGTGGTGGCACGTGGTTCTCAAGTTAAGCTCTATGTTCCAATTAACATTAATGATAACAATATGAACATAAACAGAATAACAACAAGAATTGGAACATAGAGGTAATAAATGACTATCCCAAAACCATATAAAGCAATAGCAAACTACCCAAGTGATTCAGGGGTAAACAAGGTAATGAGATAAACAATCTAGGGTGACCTATTGGGTCCCATCAAAATTAACCTATGCATGAGTATGTGATATTAAAGAACATTATTGGGTAAAAAGTGGTCAAGGGCACAACTTGCCTTCAATGAGCTCCTGCTCAGCTACTTCAACCTGCTGCTCACCAGGATCCTCAGCAACGGGCTCTTCTACTCGCCACATTACAAACAAGCACAGTGCATATAGAGAAATTAACATCACACCAAACATATATACAAAATACACAGAGATATTCTACATATTAAAATAAAATCCTAGGAACTGGAATCACAATTTTCTGAGTTATAGATTTCAAGTTATGCATTTTCAAAGGTTTTATGTGTTTTAAATAGGATTAAGTGATAAATAAATTTCCTTACTGTTTTTATGCCAAAACAGAGACACTAAGTGCTAGAGAATAAAATTACAAAATTTTAGGAACTGGAATGGATGAATTTGGAGTTAGTATGAATCTTCTATGAATTTATAAAGTTCTAGCAATTATTTTCCTATTAAAAATCTATTTAATAAACATTTTCTCTGGTTTTCGTGTTGACTGGACTGGGCGTCAATTTCTGTGAAGTGCAGGGGCCAATCTATTAAAATTCCCGAGACTCAGGTTTCTGTATACTGGACGGCGGGTTTATTTCAAATAAGTGCAGGGACTCTTTAGCAATTGCGACGCGGCGAAGGGGTACGCACGATTCCCGACCGTCCGATTGAAAATCAGGGACACGGATTAGATTCCTATACTCGCGAACCGTTACCAAACGTCAACCGCCCAATCGAGATTGGACGGACTAGATCGTTCTGCGCGAAACATGTTGTCTACCGGTCATCGCCATATCAACGGTTCTCATCGATCACGACGAAGCGTTCCCCCACCGTCTAATCTAGGCCATCCATTATCAGATCGATGATCCTGAGCCGATTACGCCGAACGAGCGCAACGGATTCTAATCTCACCCGTCCCGTTCGGATCCAACAGTTGGCAGGCTTCTTCCACCCCGCGCATGCAAACACCCTGACCCAATCCCAGCCGTTGGTGGCAGGATCGACGGACCAGAGACGTCTTCCACCCAACGGCACTCAGATAGCAGTGCGCCGCCCCTAATGGCGGTAGACTCCCAGGAGTCAGGCGAGGCAGTGGACCGGTGTGAGTTACGTTGCCTCGGCGAGCACTATGCGCAGCAGGAATCATGATGGTTTTGGTAGTATTGACTTACCGGCCAATCCAGACGGCAAGGCCGGACCGCGGCGCCCTTCGAAGCACGCCCAGGTCCACGGCACGGCCGGACGACGGCGCCCGCGCAGCCATCAACGCCCGGCGACGAACTAAAGGGATGCGAGGAGGAGCGGTGGTTTCTACAACGTGGTTCAAGGGCAGTCGCGAATGGAGGAAACGCCTGGCTTTATCTAGCTCCGAGGTAACCAGCTGGGCCCAAATATCGGGATAAATGGGGAAGATGGCCGCAACCACCACGCAGAGTTCGGCACGGTCCCAGGGGCGCCCGCAGCGGACTCGGGAAGGGGAAGCCCCCGACGGCACGGGCCCGTGCAGCAGAGAGAGGTAGGGCGGGTGCGAGCACGGAGCTGCCCGCGAGTTCCGCGGACGGTTGAAGAAGATGAGGTCCCGGGTGGCCCACTCATCAGCCGCACCAGCAAGGTAATGACCGAACGGATGTAGCGAGCACGATGGAAGTGAGGTCGGCGGCTAGGTTTTTCTTTCTCAGTGGAGACGCGCGCGCAAGTAAGTAATAGCGGGCCGGCGCGGGGGGGGGGGGTGTTTTCCTGGTGGGCCGAAAACAGGGTTGGTCAGCCCAAAGTGCATAGTGTGGTTTTTTTTTATTTATTTCTTTCCATTCTAAATTCAAATTTAAATTCCAGTTTAAATTCAAACCTGTACAATTTTATCATCAGATTATATTGTGCCATAAACCATACCAATTCGGAGATATTTTTATTTATGAATTATTTTTATCTTTATATCTTTATATATTTGTTTCTGACCTATATAACTTCTTTATATTCTAAATTCCGTTTTGGGACTTTAACGTTTTCTTTTCATATGATTTCTTATATTGTCACAAGTTGCACACCCAAAAATGCAAACCAGCATGATACATATTTTAGTAGCTTTTATCTTTATTATTTATTTGTTGTTTGAATATGGTGTTCGTGTGTGATGATAAGTAAATTCAACACACACATGAAATATAGGAAATGACTTTTGTCCCCTTTTTTTTATATATTACAAACTGGGTGCTACAAATCCTACCCCCCTTAAAAATAATCTCGTCCTCGAGATTAAGAAGAACTAGAGAAAAGGTGGGGAAAATCTATACGAAGCTCTTCTTCTTTTTCCCAAGTTGCTTCATCTTCACCGTGATGGCTCCATTGTACATTGGATATCTTTATAATCTTATTCCTCGTAACCCGAGTCAAAGTATCCAAAATCTGGATCGGGTACTCAGCATAAGTCAAATCTTCTTGAACACTAAGGTCTTCCTTTGGTAACTGTTCTTCAGGTACCCTGAGACATTTCTTTAACTGAGATACATGGAATACATCATGCACATCAGATAAATTATCAGGTAGCTCGAGTTGATAGGCCATCTCTCCAACTTGCCTAAAAACTCAGAATGATCCAATAAAGTGAGGGGACAATTTACTCTCGACTTTAAAACTCCTCATTCCACGAAGTGGTGACACCTTGTGGTACACATGATCACCTTCCTCAAATTCCAGTGGTTTTCTTCTATTATCAGCATAGCTCTTTTGCCTGGTCTGAGCTATCCTCAAATTCTCCCGAATTATACGAACTTGTCCTTCTACCTCTTGAGTGAATTCAGGTCCAAAGAACTATCTTCCCCTAGTCTGATCCAATATAGAGGAGTCCTGCACTTCCTACCATATAGAGCCTCGAACGGTGACATCTTCAGACTAGCCTAAGAACTCAGCATAAGGTAGACTCTTGTCCCAACTACTACCATGCTGAAGGGCACAAGCTCTCAACATGTCCTCCCATACTTGATTAGTCCTTTCAGTCTGTCCATCAGTCTGAGGTAGGCCAAACTAAAATTCAACTTCGCATCTGTATTCTCATGATAACTTTTCCAAAATCTGGAGGTAAACCGTGCACCTCGATCCAAAATGATCTTCTTTGGTACACCGTGTAGAGACATAATCCGAGTCATATATATAACTCTACCAGTTGAGATCCCTTATAAGTAGTCTTGACCGGAATGAAATGAGCCACTTTGGTCAGTCTATCCACAATAACCCATATAATCATATCCTTTCGAGATGCGAGGCAACCCAGTAACGAAATCCATGCCAATCTCTTTCCACTTCCACTCGGGTATCTTCAGTGGATGCAGTAGTCCAGCTGGTCTCTAGTGTTCAGCCTTAACTCTTTGACACACCTCGCACATAGCCACATGTGTAGCCACATCTCTCTTCAAACCATACCACCATAACTTCTACTTCAAATCCTGATACATCTTGGTACTACCAGGATGAACGGAATAATCCGAATCATGGGCCTCCTTTAAAATAGTCTCCCGAAGGCTTTTAATATCAGGAACACACATTCTGTCCTTGAACCATATAGTGCCCTACTCATCTTCCGTGAATTCCGGAACTCGACCTTCAGTAATTAGATCCTTAATCTCTTGTATTTTAGCATCACCAACTTGTCCTTTGCAGATTTCTTGCTCCAAGATAGGTTCCAAATCAATAATGACTCCTTAAACGTGAGCAACTATCCCCAGGTTAAGTCTCCTGAAATCCTCAACAATCTCATCGGGTAGCTGGGCAACAACAGCTGAATGATCATGCTCCTTTCGACTCAAGGCATCTGCAACCAAATTTGCCTTGCCCGGGTGATAGTGAATTTCCAAATCATAATCCTTAATAAGCTCCATCCAACGGCGTTGCCTAAGGTTGAGATCCTTCTGAGTGAATATATACTTCAAACTCTTATGACCCGTATATACTTGGCACTTCTCGTCCCACTTAAATTCTCTTCCTTTCTCCAAAAGCGAAGTCATAGGTTTGGCAATCTTAGAAAATCCTTCAATAAATCTCCGATAATATCCTACAAGTCCCAAGAGACTCCGAACCTCCGTAACTGTAGTGGGTATGCTCCACGCCACTATCACCTTGACTTTAGCAGGATCCACAAATATTCATCCATTAGAAATGATATGTCCAAGGAATGACACCTCGTCAATCCAGAACTCGCATTTACTGTACTTGGCGTAGAGTTGATTATCTCGTAGCTTCTGTAGCACCAATCTCAGATGTTCCTCATGATCACTATCACTCTTGGAATAAATAAGAGTATCGTCGATGAAAACCACGACGAACCTGTCTAGATCATGAACACCTTATTCTTCAGATCCATAAAATAGGCTGGTGTATTGGTTAGTCCAAATGACATAGTGGTGAACTCATATAAACCATATCGGGTCGAGAAATCCGTCTTGGGAATGTCCGATGGCCTAATATTCATTTGATGGTAACCAGATCAAAGATCAATCTTCGAGAATGCCCTTGCACCTCTCATTCGATTAAATAAATCCTTAATGCGGGGTAACAGAAACTTGTTCTTCACAGTGACATCGTTAAGGGACCTATAATCCACGCACATCCCTTGTGATTCATCTTTCTTCTGTACAATTAGAACTAACGCTCCCCAAGGTGAGGAACCCGAACGAACGTACCCAACCTCTTGTAATTCCGTTAACTGCTTCTTCAGTCCCTTTAACTCTTCTTCAGACATCCTGTATGGCCGTTTGAAAGTAGGGGCAGTCCTAGATAAGGGATTAATGACCAACTCAACTTCCATATCTGGTGGCATCCCTAACAACTCCTCTAGAAAGACATCCGGAAAATCTCTAACCACCCGGAGGTTGTCACCAACAAACTTCTCATCTACTAAGAATGCCACTAGTCTGATGGTGGTAGTTACTGCAACTTCAACTTCAAAACTTTGTCCTTTGGAACTGGTGAGTTCTACGATTCCCTTAGCGAAGTGTATAAACTATCTTTCCCCTTTTTTTTTAACCATGACATACCAAGGATCACATCTATAGTGCTCTCTTCTAACACTATAGGGGTAGCCCATCTGGGTTAGTAATACAGGGTAAGAAGGGAGGAATTATAGACAAGGCGAGTAATTACGAGAAATGTTACTGCGGGGGATTTATTAGTTAAGTAAATTAGTGTGTCACCTACTAAAGCTAATACCTTATGATGGTACATGCTAAGATGCCCAACTATAATGTTGCAATCAATCAAAGAAGCAAACCAAGCATTGATCATCAGAACAATCAACCAACATTTTTAATAGAGAAAATAGTTTTCATTTTTTTTGTCTTAGGTTCCCTATCTCTTAAAAAGATCATAATGGTAGGATTCCAAGGTGTGAAATCCATCTTGTCTTAGAGTAGAAAGGATAAGATTAATCAGAGTAGAAAAGCAGAAGGTGAGACAAGACCAAGATAAGTATAGAAAGAATCAGAGTAAGGTAAGTAGATAAGGGTTTTGTCCATTTCTATCTAGGTTTCGTCCTACAGTCAACATTTCCTCTGATACCACTTCTGTCACACCCGGCTTTAAGGAACAAAGCCAGGTGCATCTCATACATGCGCCGAGAAGACAACATATATAATAACAGAGTGTATAGAGATAAATGTCATTAACATCAGAGTATTTATTACATAGCGGAAGACTTACAAAAATAAAAGATAAATATGACACGAACTAAGGATCGTCGGCGCCGATGTCAACTGAGAAACGCCACCTAGATCAGGTCAAACTCCTCGATACTTGACTCCACTTGAAACCACCTGTTCTTCTCCTGTGGGGGGGGTGTGAGACAGCAAGGGTGAGCTCCCACATGATCATAGCTCAAAAAGTTGTGGGGAACCAGTGGACATAAACTCACAAAGGTGTGAGTTCATGTGATGTGTAAGGCTTAATCAATGACAGGGGTTAAAGCTGAGCATTGCTTTTAAGTAGTTGGTCAAAATTTTATTAGCAGTTACTAAGTGTAAGTAAATACCAAACCATAAGTAAAGTAATAGAACAAAATTAATAACAAACCCATGCAATGCAAATGACAAAATTGAATTTAAGTTCCATAATTTAAACATCAGAGAGTCCTGAGCTGCTCGTGACCGTGAGCTCGGCTAGTATACCAGTTTTACACTCTGCAGAGGTTGTACCCTTTACCCACAAGTCGTGTTTCCCATGTCGCCAGGGTTAGCTAGGCCCTTAGACACTACCAAGGTGAATGGCTAGGGATCCACTACGAGGCCTTTACAAAGTTCCACTAGCTTCCGAAAACCCGCTACAGTTTATGGGAAGATCCAGTACAGGGTTCCTGGCTGACCGCCATCGCAGCAAAATCAACCAGGGACCTCCCCGCACTGACCTCTCCCCTACTGCCCTTGCCCCTTTCGGGTAAGGTAGTCTTCCACTAGCTTTCCTAATTAGTCAGCCAAGGGGTCCCATTCCTCCCTTGTGGTGGCACGTGGTTCTCAAGTTAAGCTCTATGTTCCAATTAACATTAATGATAACAATATGAACATAAACAGAATAACAACAAGAATTGGAACATAGAGGTAATAAATGACTATCCCAAAACCATATAAAGCAATAGCAAACTACCCAAGTGATTCAGGGGTAAACAAGGTAATGAGATAAACAATCTAGGGTGACCTATTGGGTCCCATCAAAATTAACCTATGCATGAGTATGTGATATTAAAGAACATTATTGGGTAAAAAGTGGTCAAGGGCACAACTTGCCTTCAATGAGCTCCTGCTCAGCTACTTCAACCTGCTGCTCACCAGGATCCTCAGCAACGGGCTCTTCTACTCGCCACATTACAAACAAGCACAGTGCATATAGAGAAATTAACATCACACCAAACATATATACAAAATACACAGAGATATTCTACATATTAAAATAAAATCCTAGGAACTGGAATCACAATTTTCTGAGTTATAGATTTCAAGTTATGCATTTTCAAAGGTTTTATGTGTTTTAAATAGGATTAAGTGATAAATAAATTTCCTTACTGTTTTTATGCCAAAACAGAGACACTAAGTGCTAGAGAATAAAATTACAAAATTTTAGGAACTGGAATGGATGAATTTGGAGTTAGTATGAATTTTCTATGAATTTATAAAGTTCTAGCAATTATTTTCCTATTAAAAATCTATTTAATAAACATTTTCTCTGGTTTTCGTGTTGACTGGACTGGGCGTCAATTTCTGTGAAGTGCAGGGGCCAATCTATTAAAATTCCCGAGACTCAGGTTTCTGTATACTGGACGGCGGGTTTATTTCAAATAAGTGCAGGGACTCTTTAGCAATTGCGACGCGGCGAAGGGGTACGCACGATTCCCGACCGTCCGATTGAAAATCAGGGACACGGATTAGATTCCTATACTCGCGAACCGTTACCAAACGTCAACCGCCCAATCGGGATTGGACGGACTAGATCGTTCTGCGCGAAACACGTTGTCTACCGGTCATCGCCATATCAACGGTTCTCATCGATCACGACGAAGCGTTCCCCCACCGTCTAATCTAGGCCATCCATTATCAGATCGATGATCCTGAGCCGATTACGCCGAACGAGCGCAACGGATTCTAATCTCACCCGTCCCGTTCGGATCCAACAGTTGGCAGGCTTCTTCCACCCCGCGCATGCAAACACCCTGACCCAATCCCAGCCGTTGGTGGCAGGATCGACGGACCAGAGACGTCTTCCACCCAACGGCGCTCAGATAGCAGTGCGCCGCCCCTAATGGCGGTAGACTCCCAGGAGTCAGGCGAGGCAGTGGACCGGTGTGAGTTACGTTGCCTCGGTGAGCACTATGCGCAGCAGGAATCATGATGGTTTTGGTAGTATTGACTTACCGGCCAATCCAGACGGTAAGGCCGGACCGCGGCGCCCTTCGAAGCACGCCCAGGTCCACGGCACGGCCGGACGACGGCGCCCGCGCAGCCATCAACGCCCGGCGACGAACTAAAGGGATGCGAGGAGGAGCGGTGGTTTCTACAACGTGGTTCAAGGGCAGTCGCGAATGGAGGAAACGCCTGGCTTTATCTAGCTCCGAGGTAACCAGCTGGGCCCAAATATCGGGATAAATGGGGAAGATGGCCGCAACCACCACGCAGAGTTCGGCACGGTCCCAGGGGCGCCCGCAGCGGACTCGGGAAGGGGAAGCCCCCGACGGCACGGGCCCGTGCAGCAGAGAGAGGTAGGGCGGGTGCGAGCACGGAGCTGCCCGCGAGTTCCGCGGACGGTTGAAGAAGATGAGGTCCCGGGTGGCCCACTCATCAGCCGCACCAGCAAGGTAATGACCGAACGGATGCAGCGAGCACGATGGAAGTGAGGTCGGCGGCTAGGTTTTTCTTTCTCAGTGGAGACACGCGCGCAAGTAAGTAATAGCGGGCCGGCGCGGGGTGGGCCGAAAACAGGGTTGGTCAGCCCAAAGTGCATAGTGTGGTTTTTTTTATTTATTTCTTTCCATTCTAAATTCAAATTTAAATTCCAGTTTAAATTCAAACCTGTACAATTTTATCATCAGATTATATTGTGCCATAAACCATACCAATTCGGAGATATTTTTATTTATGAATTATTTTTATCTTTATATCTTTATATATTTGTTTCTGACCTATATAACTTCTTTATATTCTAAATTCCGTTTTGGGACTTTAACGTTTTCTTTTCATATGATTTCTTATATTGTCACAAGTTGCACACCCAAAAATGCAAACCAGCATGATACATATTTTAGTAGCTTTTATCTTTATTATTTATTTGTTGTTTGAATATGGTGTTCGTGTGTGATGATAAGTAAATTCAACACACACATGAAATATAGGAAATGACTTTTCTCCCCTTTTTTTTATATATTACAAACTGGGTGCTACACCAACGCATCGGCCTCCTCATTCTTGGCTCGGTCCACATGCTGCAACGTAAAACCCTTGAATTGCCTTTCGAGGTTGCGGATGGCCGCGAGGTACTACATGAGTGCGGGGGGGTCCTTCGCTGCATAGTCTTTCTCGACCTGGCCGGCGACTACCTTGGAGTTTGTTCTGATGATGCAGGTGGTGACACCGAGTGCCCTTAGCTTGCGAAGGCCGAGGATGACAACCTCGTATTCTGCTATGTTGTTGGTGCACCTGTCAGACTCCAAAGCAAAGTTGAGGCGTGCTGCGTATCTGTGCTTGACCCCGGTGGGTGAAGTAATGATCGCAGCGGCGCCTGCCCCCGCATGGCACCATGCGCCGTCGCAATGAATTGTCCACACTTTCTCTGTGGACGGGTCCGGCTGTGTTATTGGCCCAGTCCAGTCGATGACGAAGTCTGCCAGGACTTGTGACTTGATGGCTGTCCTGGGTTCAAATGTGATGTGGTAGCCGGAGAGTTCGGCTGCCCACTTAGCAATCCGTACTGATGCCTCCGGATTTCTAAATAATTCACCGAGTCCTCTATCTGAGGTGACCTGGACCTTGAATGCCTCGAAATAACGACGCAATTTGCGCGAGGCCATCACGACTGTATAGGCGATCTTTTCCAGTTCCGTCATATTACATTTCGATGTTGTGAGCACTTCAGAGACGTAGTAAACTGGACATTGCCTGATCGTGCCCTCTCTGGTCTGCTCTTGAACCAGTGCTGCGCTGACTGCATGTGGCAAAGCCGCGACATAGAGCAACAGGGGTAGCGAGGGGTCGGGGCTTGTAAGAATCGCCAAATCCGACAGGTACTGCTTCAATGAAGCGAAGGCCGCCGCCTGCTCTGGTCCCCATGCGAAGTCTTTTGCGCCACGTAATGTTTTGAGGAAAGGGAGACTTCGCTCTGCGGACTTGGAGATGAATCTGTTGAGGGCGGCCAACCGGCCTGTCAGTCGTTGTACTTCTCTGGCTGACTGCGGGGGCGTCATGTTGATGATAGCCTGGATCTTGGTTGGATTGGCCTCAATTCCATGGTGTGACACCAGGTAGCCCAAGATTTTCCCCTGGTGAACGTCGAAGACGCACTTTTCGGGGTTCAGGCGAAGGCGTGCGTCCCGCATGTTCGCAAATGTTTCGGCGAGGTCAGCCAGGTGGTCTTCCTTTTTTCTGCTGGCGACGACGATGTCGTCCACATATGTGAATATATTTCTGCCGACTTGGCTCTCGAGCACCGTTTTGGTGAGTCGGGAGAAAGTGGATCTGGCGTTCTTAAGTCCCTCCGGCATTCTGATGAAGAAGTACGTGTCGAAGGGTGTTATGAAGCTGGTGCTTGCCTTGTCCTCCTCCTTCATATATATTTGGTGGTAGCCGGAGAAGCAATCAAGGAGTGACATGACTTCGCACCCGGCCGCACTATCGACGATTTTGTCGATCCGAGGCAGCGGGAAGTTGTCCTTGGGGCAGGCCTTGTTAAGACTGGTGAAAACGATGCACATCCGCCATTTGCCGCTCTTCTTCTGCACCATTACTACGTTGGCGAGTCATGTGGGGTAGGCGATTGGCTCGATGAATTTGGCCTCGAGCAGGCGATGCACCTCGGCCTTGGCGGCTTCCGTCTTCTCGTCAGACATCTTACGCAGCCGCTGTTTCTTCGGCCTCACTGAAGGGTCGATTCCTAAGCTGTGCTCGATGATGGAGCGACTGACTCCGACCAGGTCGAGGGCGGACCAGGCGAAGACATCTTTATTCTTGGACAGACAGCAGAGGAGTCTCTCCTCGTCATGCAAAGTGAGGTCTTCGCTGATGTTAACCGTCTGCTTGGGCGTTGCCTGGTCGAGGGGGACAGTCTTGGTCCCGTCGTTGCTCTGCAGTTGTGCTTTTTCATGTTCTTTGGCAGTTGGACTAGCAGACCCGGGGACCTCGCGCTGGGCTGTGAGGCAGTGTACGTTTCTTTGTCCGGGGATGAAGTCTCTTTCTATGTTACGCGCAACCTGCTGGTTGCCGTAGACTGTGATGGCGCCTTGCGGTCCTGGGATCTTCATGCACAGGTAAAGTCCATGGATAGCTGCCTCAAACTTGTTGATGGAGCCCCGGCCCATTATGACGTTGTACGGGTACACCATGTCGACGATGTCGAACGTGACTTGCTCACTTCGGGCATTGGGTGCTACACCGAAGGAGAGAGGTAACTCTATTTTGCCGACGGGAAAGGTGCCCTTGCCCCCGAAGCCGTACAGGGGGTTGTCCGATGGCTTGAGCAGGTTATGGCTTATGCCCATGCGATCGAAAGCATGGAGGAAAATGATATCTGTCTGGCTGCCATTGTCGACTAAGACTTTGTGAAAGTCCCAGCCTGCCACGCTGCAGTTGATGACCATGGCATCGATGTTGGGGGTGCTGCGCAGATCAACGTCTCGGGCGTCGAAGGTCAATGGCACATGGGACCACTTTGTCTGCACGACTGGACCGGTGATGGCGACGTGGTTGATGCTGCGGTAATGGTCCCTCTTCTATCGCTTTGTGTCGAAGTCGGCGCTGGACCCCCAGTGATCATATGAATGACTCCGCGATACGGCTGATCGGCGAAGTCCTCTTGCTTTGGGGCTTGGGGGTGGTGGATGTTTTGCTGTTGATGGTGTGGAGGTGGGGTGGGGGAGGTACGATTTGTACCTCCTAGTGATGTTGGTATGCGTGGTGTGGTGGAAGCGGAGCGGGGCCGTGGTTGTATGGCTGAGGGGGTTGCTGATATGTGTGCGCGACAACTCTAGGGTTGTCGGCTGGTTGCGCCCGTGCCATCCTGTCTCTGGTGGCCTTCGTCTCTGGGCATTCTCTTGTAGGATTCGCGCAGTCTTCGTCGTGGAACAGGCAGTAGAATCTGTGTGGCTGCTGCGCACGGCCCTGGCCCCGACCATGAGTTCCGTTTCCACGGCCCGGGGGGGATACTCCTGGCGGCGAGGGGTCTCACCAGCGGGGTGCTGGTTGGCGATGTTGTGTACCTGCTGCTGATTGCGGCCGTCCCGACCGGAGTCTGCCTGCGAGGGCCTCGTGCATGTGCGGCTGGACTGTGGAGGGTCTTTGGGTTTCCTCTAAGACTCGACTTTGCGCTAGTGGAGCTCTTCGGATCTGGCGTATTTTTCGAACAACTGATACAGCTCCTAGAGGTTCCTGGGTGGGTCCCTGATGCAGTGGCTGTAAAGGACGCCGGCCCGAAGTCCACTGATGGCGTAGTGGATGGCGATCTGGTCATCGACCAAAGGCAGTTATGACTTGAGGGTCAGAAACTTGCGGTAATACTCCCGCAGAGTCTCTCGTTCCAGCTGCTTGCAGAGTGAGAGTTCAGCCAGGGCGTCGGTGTCTGGGCGGTACCCTTGGAAGTTGAGCAAGAATTTGTCCCGGAGACTTCTCCAGGAGTCGATGGACAATGGGGGCAACCTGGTGTACCAGGTGAGGGTTGGGCCTTCGAGGGCAATGATGAATGACTTGGCCATTGTGGCATCGTCCCCTCCGGATGATGCAACGGTGACTTGATAGCTCATGATGTACTGTGCTGGGTCAGTGCTGCCGTTGTACTTGGGATAGGTCCCAGCCCTGAAGTTGGTGGGCCATTGTGTCACTTGCAGATGAGGTGCCAGGGGACTTCGCTCGTCAAGGTAGTTGACGCCTTGGAATACCGTGGTGTGAGGGATGGCATGTCCGCGCTGAGGGATGAACATGTCTTCGATTTGTGCGCGCTGTTGGAGGGGTGGGTCGTGTTGCAGGCCGAATTGGCCTTCGCTCTGCATGAGCACGATCTCTTGTTCAAGCTCCTGAGCCTTCTTCTCTTTGTCGCGTATCATCTGTCACACCTTGGCTTGTGTAGACACATGTTGGCGCTTGGCCTCGAGGATCTCTTTTTGCTTCTGGAGGTTGCGGTTCTTGAGGCGCAAGGCGCGTAGTTGTAGCTGCTGTTCGGCTGAAACACCGATGACTTCGCCGTCCTCGGTGGCGTCTGCGCCCTCTGGTGGAGCGAAGCTTGGGGGAAGCTGCGGTTGTCCTCCAGAGCTGCTGCAGGTGCGGAGGATGCCTTCGGTAGTGGGTTGTTCGTTGCGCTGCCTCTTGCTGTTTGTGTCGTCTTCGCAGGGCTCTTGATGGGTGGTGTCGACAAGGGCCTTGCCCTTTTTCTCGGCCAGCAGTGCTGCCTTCGCAGCCTCGTCAGCCTTCGAGGTGGTTCTCTTGGGTGCCATCGTCGCGGGTGGTGTTTTCGTAGCACTCACGGTGGGCGCCAAATGTTGGAACTTGCTTTCCTGGGCAAGTTGATCCAACGGGGGAGCAAAAACAGTGCAAACAAGGTTTCAGCTCAAGATGGCAATAGCTCTGTTAAATTCAGCCTCTCAAGGGCACTGTACGGGGGTATTTATAGGTGCCTGAGTGCCCAGCGTCTTGGGTTAAGGACGCATGTGCCCTTAGGCGCCCAGGTTATCCCCAGAATATTCCCATAAAGCAGGGTTACAGACTGTAATTACAGGGAAGCCTTTGCAAATTAGGCCCGTAATGCGTAGCGGCCACGCAGGGACTGCTATAATGGGCCGGATCACACGTGGGTCTCCACGTTGGACGAGGTCGCGGGATGGGACGACTTCGCCGTAGGCCTTCGTCTTCCGATGCGTGGGACGAAGGGTAGAGTCTGCTAGTCGTCTTGTCTCCGTTGTTGCAGCGAGTCTGGCGAAGGCATCGAGCGAAGGGTGGCATCTTCGCCTTTGCCCCAACATGCTCTTGCACAAAGAAGAAGATAAGAAAAATTAGAAATCTGTTGTTTGACATTTTTCAAGTATAGTGGTAGTAGAAAGCACCCCATTGGCCAAGAACTTTTGAAGATCATAGTAAAATGACCCATAGGTGTTAGTGGCTAAAATTTGATACAAAGTCATATTATTACACTTAAATGCCAGCAAAAATAAATCTTAAGAAATAATCCACTGTTAAAACATTTTGACCCCCTCTGCCCTGCAACTTGATAATTTTGTATAGAGAGAACCCTTAACATTTTGAGCCTAATTTTTAAGACTAAGAGTTATACACCAGTGAGAAGCTACTGTAATTTTTATATAATTTTTGGAAATTTATAGAACTAGGTTGTAGTTCAAGCCCACCTTAAAAGCATAAAAGAAAAGGAGAAGAAGAGATAAATTGGGAAGAATAATGAATCTCATCCCAATGAATTCAGCTTGGAATCTTAATAAACTTTCACCAAAACATTAAAAGGCAATCAGTAGAACACAAATAATTTGACCAATTAACTTAACCAAACTTGACCCTAAATGGCTAAGTGTACCACTAGAATTTCTAGTAGTAAGATTAAGCTCTACCTTATTAACTTAATCATTTCACCATACTATTATCATTGCTAAATTGCATGTCATGGCATACATATATCTGACTCATTGCATTCATTATATTGCAACCTCGCTCACGGAGAGTACGTGCTCATTCCTGAGCAAGGAGCTGTCCACAAGGAAGACCAGGAGCTAGCTCCCGAGCCTGCCACCGAGGATCTTCTCGAAGCCCCAGCATTTGAAGGCAAGCCCCTGTTTTATGCATAACCAGTTTATATATGCCACTTTACTACATTTAATGTTTGTTGTCTTGAAATGTGCACTTAAGTGTAGGAGTTGTTTGAAACCCTTAGTTGCATGAACTCATGATTCCTTTTTGAGATGGATACTAGTATGCTAGGTCGAGTAGCTGCTTTGCTAATTAGGATCTCGGTAGAAGTCGAGTGATTTTTCTAGCACTCGCACGAGGTTAGGAATTGGATGTATTCATCTTGATAACGGGATCTATGATGGTCTATGGACTTGGATTCAGGGTGGATGCCATGTTCATGAGACAGAAATGGAATTAAGGATTAATGTGTGGATACCTGAGTCAAGCGTTTGAACGTACTAAACACATGTCGAGAAATATAGTAACCGGTAAACCTAGTACCTGAGTGAAGCCGGGCGCGGACTTTACCCCTCACTCGTCCTAAGACTGGGTCTCCCATGCAGCTATAGTGGGTACAAGTGCGGTCACTACACGGCGGAAGCCAGGGTCAGTGGAGCATTATATGCCAAGGCGGTGAATCCTGGCCGCGAACGGGGAATCGATGGGGACAGTTGATATGTGTGGGGACGGAGTGCCCCTACATGTCGTGTGTTTAGGTTTACCTTGCAAGGATAAAACTCGATCCGAATCGTGTGCTTCTCACAACTAATGAGACTGCTTGACCACTTGTACTGCATAGAGTAAGAAGTGAAATGAGGTTTTACTTGAGATAACATGTTGATTGCACTAAATGATTGTTACCATAAATACTTAGAAAGGAGAAAATCTAGCTAATTTAATTATGCTAGAACTGGAAAAGCTAAAATTTATTTTAGACTCAGCTAGTGCTTTTAGCAAACGAAACCCCTCAGCCAAATAAATGCATGGTCTAGAGGTAGAGGATTAGATTCCTCACACCGGGTAAGTCTAGCAGTATACTCAGCCTTGCTTGTGGCACAATTTTTGCAGACACGCTTTAGGACATGGTTGATGGTGTGACTTGGCCTTCCACCCTGCCACCAGGTTAGACTGTCGAGTGGGATGCTGCTCCAGCAGGAGAGGAGCAGGAGGAGTAGTGGGCTAGGCCTTGCCCTATTCCTGAGAACGTTATCGATTATCCACTGCATTTTAAATTATGAACTTGTTCCATTTACTCAAAAACTCCAAATTATGTAATAATTGTAGTACTTAAATTTGTGGTTTCCTGCTTTATTGTATCTTCTCTGTGACTCACCTTCGAGTGAGCTAGTGGTATTTGATCCCGGGGAAGTGGCTTTATCAGACTAGATCTAAGGGACTGACGGGTTTTTCCAATTTAAGTGTGTTGCTGCCTCTAAGGCGTGACTTGGGCACTTAAGCTGGATTAATTCAGGCGGTTCCGCCACATCATACTCTTAAAGGATTAGCTAGTCCTGCGAGGGTCTAAATGAAAAGTTGCGGGTGCGAGCGCGGGCTCCCGACCGTGGGCCGGTTCCGCATGGGTGCATGATCACTAGGCCGATTTCGGCCCAAGACTATTCATTGCCTTTTCTTTTCTTTTACTAATAAACGGTAAAATCCACTAGAAAATATAGAAAAATGTAAAAATTACCAAAGCAATTTTGTAGGGTTCACAAAATTGTGTAGTTCCTATTAAAATTAGTCATAGGATTTTTGTAGTAATAAGTAAATTCTTAGTCATTTAAAAGTACTCTTAGGTCCAAAAATCATACAAATATGTGGAAAAATTGTTACCTTTAGAGTAACTCCTGGTAAAAATCTGAGCCTGTTTGGAGTCAAGTTACTCAGAGAACCATAAATTTGCTAAGTATAGATATTAAAAACTCTAAACCTTGATAATAATCTAGGGTCAGATACCACTTAAGTCATACAGAATATTAAGCAACTAATTTAATAAACTTTAGTCTATTTAGTTCTCTAATTTCTAAAATAAGTTCGACACTTGGCGTTGTTGCTTCTAAGCGAGATCTTCGTCTTGAGAAGCTTCGGCAGAAGGAGGGAAGACTTCAGTATCACTTTGCCGAATGTGTTTTTGTCTCGAGGACCTTCGGCGGAGAAGAAGACCCCCTGTAACACCCCTGGTGTTATTGTTACTAAAACTTGAGCATAACATCATGAGCATTGGCATTTGCATATGTTTGACACACCTAGAGTGCATTTACTAGGTAAAAATTTCAAACAAGTTGTATTGTTATAGCATTTTGCAAATAAGACCTTAGTATAGGATACTTAACCCTAAAGGGGATCCTGAAGGGTAAAACAAGAGCCACATAGAGAAAAACCCCAAAGACTAAGTAAAATAGTCATAAAATATTACTAAGGATGGGTTTAAGTTACATTTACACCCTTGAGATACCAGAAACCCTAATTGAAACCCTCGAAAACCCTAAATCCAAACCCTAGGGGCCTATGTGCAAAACTAGTCCACTTTTGGACTAAAGTGCAAAAATCATGATAATAAAGTGCCCTCAGTCATATGGATCACATTTATGAAGAATTGCAAGTTAAACCTTGGATTTTGGACTAATTTGCAAAAACACCACTTAAGTGACCATATGGTTAAGTCTGAAAACAGTGTTGAAGGGCTGACTTTAGGGCTCTGTAGATCCAAAGCTATTGTGAATTTGTTTAGGGCCACCACATCAAATCTATAGAGCTATATAAGGAGAACAATCTTTATTAAGTAATTAAGCACTAGTGCTGAATGGAAATTGAAGAAAAATGAGTCTAAAGTCATGCTGTCAGACTACTTAATGTCTGAAACCAGACTAACAGTGGGATGGCATGAACTTCAAGCTCAATTCTGAGCATGATCCTATGACTATTTGTGGGTGCACGATGTATCAAAGTTGGAGCTGGTCTATCAAGCTATAATGTTGCTGCAGAGTGTTGGTCACGTTGCTATAGGAATCTGAGAGAAATTTGGTCCTAAACTATGGCTGTCATGCACACTGAAGAAGAACCCCATGGTACAGTATCTGCATCAGGGTGATTCCCAGCCGTCCCCGCCGGTGACTCGCCGCCGCGATTCGTGCCGCCGCCGTTCCAATTTGGGCTCAGTAAGGAACGGATAACGCTGGAGTTAGACAGCGCATGCGTGGCACCACTCCCTGAGTCCAGCCGGAGACCTCACCGGCGGCCACCGTGCCCAGTAAATTTCGCTGTGGTGGCACTCATGCCGTGATCTCCCTCACTGTGCCTCTTACCGACGTGGTCTGCATGGGCTCGCGATGCTGTCTGTGGCCGTGAGATGATCGTCGGTCCGTCGCGGCTAGAAATAGCCCTGTGGTCCACAGCGAGGTGTGACCATCACACACTGAGAGTTGGATCGAAGCCCAAATTCATGCTATCTCTGACCCCTTCTCTCAAATTGAGTCTGCACGGTGAAGCTGTAGCTTCCTACGGCCGAGTAGCCTCAATCCCCACCCCCAATTTCAACCCGAGACGCCGCAACACCAGTTTCCCCTTTTCTCTGTCACCGGCAAGCCCAAGTCTTCCGCGCTGCGTGGCCAGCTTACTCTGGTAAGACACTGTCTAATCCACATATTGTTTTCATGCCTCTGCATGCTTGCGAAGCTCACTGTGGCGCCCGTTTGCTCAGTTTGGCCATGATTTGACAGGAACGCATGTTCGTGAACCCAATTTCCGCCGTGCTCATGAACAGATAGTTCCCAGTGAGGTTTATGGCGAATAAGTGGGTGTCCCTAGGTCGTCCGAGGTCGGTTATGCTTCCCCAATAGTTAGCCGTAGCAGTCATCGCCGGCGAGGGCCAGTACGGGCCGCGACAGAGACGTGCGGCGAGCACGCCGTGGTCAGGGAGCTTGTTGGGGAAGAAAATAAAGTCCAGGGACCCGTATGGAAGTGTTAGTGAGACTGTGGAACAGTGCAAGGGATTCTTTGAAGAATTTTAGAATGGCAGAGGCCTTTCTGCAAAGTCCGCAGCGCGGGCACGGACGCGCGCGCGTTTCTGCCTGGGTTGGGCCGCCTGGGCCAGAATCAGCCCAGTACTGTTGAAGTTTTTCCTTTTTCTTTTTCAGTGAAGTTTTGGAAATTTGTAAGAAATTATAGAAAAATCCTAAAAATGTCAAACCAATTTTCCAAGATTCCTTATTTTTTATAGTATTTAATAAAAATAGTTTTATGATTTTTAGGATAAATAGGGAATTTTGGAGCATTTAAAATAGCTTAAAACATTAGTTCTGGATTTTAAGGAAATAGATAATAATTCCAAAATTTCCCAAACTTTTTATTTGAACTCTAAACATTATTTAGAAGTTTTGGGTAGAATTTGGTTTGATTTGGACCTTGTTTGAGAATTAGAACCCAAAACCCCCACCCCCTACTCTTTGAACTTCACTATTGACTCCGAAAACCCTAGGTTCTCGGAGTTCCGTGAAGGAAAATGGTATTCAAGAACTTTAGATAATAAATTCTTATTATCTTTGCACTCTCATGAGCATTACATGGCATTCATTCTTATCTACATATATATATGGTTACATCTAGAAAACGAAGAAGAGGTTGAGGTAGAAGAGGAGAAGACTTCACCACCACCACCTGCGGAACCTCAGGCAGGGAATTGTTTTAACTTTGACATCTGCGGATCCGAGCCTGACTCACCTATAAACGAAGGCAAGCCCCGGTGCATGCAACCCCTTCCTTGTGTTTTTAAATTATCTCTGCATACTTTAAGTCTAGTGAAATGTGCATTCGGTTTATAGGAGTGCTTGGAACCTTTTGATGCATTACCTTCCTTGATACCCACACCTTTATAGATACTTCTATTAAAGTATCAAAACATGATTTACAAAAATGCTTAGCCCTGCTTAGATCTTGTAGATAGAGGTTGTCCTTAGCCTAGCTCGAGAAAGGATGGCTTCTACCTGCAAGAATATTTTCATTTGGAGCAATGGTGGGATCTTACTGCAAAGTTCCCTGTGATGCTCTCTTCATCCTAAGGAACACAAAACAATCCTAAGGATGGAAGTATTTAACTCGCGACTTGGGCTAGGAATAGGTGATGCTCTGCCCGTGTCAATTAAGGATTGGATGCGTATGTAGGTCTGCTAGATCAAGGACTATCTTAACTGGCCACATGCCCTGGAATGGGACAGGGTAAGCTTTGCCTCGGGCAGACTAATACCAGAATAAGATAACACGCAATGGGCGTGGAGCATGGCAAGAGTAGCGTGTACCCTCCGTGGCAAGAGGCTGGACGGTGGTGTATCTGTGCTCTCGGTTGACGTGAACCTGATCTGGTCTTAAGAACCCCGGTGGCGAGTTGACATATGCAAGGGTTAAGTGCTACATATGTCGTGTGGTTAGAGATCCTCAGCTGAGTAAATCGATTCGGATCGCCGTTATATCTCGGAGAGTGGAGACTTGATCACTGACCTGCAACCTAAGTGAGAATGTGAATCTCATGAATAAAAAGGATGTTGCATTGATGTAATGGTAAAAGTAAATCATATGCAAACAGAGTCCATTAATATTTAATCTGGCGTTAAAATATTGAAAGTAAGGACTCACTTTAGTAAGCTATTTCTGCAAAGGTATCTAAGTTGAATTTTTAAAAGCCTCTCCTTGATTCCCAACTCCAGCATACCCTTGGGAGTCTTTTCCCTGGTCGGGTAAGACTTGCTCAGTAATTCCATACTCAGGGTTTTATTCCCTATTGTTTTTAGGTGTGGAGGCAACCAACTTTTGTTGCTTCTGTTCCAAGGTGGTCTCCATAGAAGAAAATCAAGAGTAAAGCTGCGGGAGGAAGAGTTCCTCCATAAGAACTTTTGGTTAAAACTTATCGGGAGGAGTTTTTGCCTCCCTTGGTGTGTAATAATACTACTCTGCACTCATAGTTATGTCCTGGTCTATAATATATAACCTTGTCTTACTTTTAAAATAAAGGTAAGTTTATGTAACCGCTTCCGCATTTTCATATCTCTGATGATCTGTAATGTCTGCATGACGGGTGAAACGCTCTTGGGAAAGGTAAGAAAAGCAGATACCGAACTTGTCAAGTGATTCAGGGGCATCTGCAGGGTTGTCTGAGGTCCATTGGACAAGGACAACTGTAGGTGGGCCTAATGACTTGGGAGGTTCCGTCATAGCTGGTATCAGAGCGAAGCCCTTCTCTGCAGATATTATGAGACATCTTCAAAAGAATTTTCTAAAGACTTATCAGGAAAATTTCTTCCCTTCTTACCTATTATTTCTAAAGAATCTATATGAAAGAACAGATAGGAGGAGTGCAATGTATAGAAGGTTGAATCAACTAAGGTTGGTTCTGTAATTACACATGCATCATGCTAAGAACTATGTTAATAAAATTTTCCCCTTAGAAAAATGCCACCGCGCACGAGGAAAACCGCGCGCAAGCATACTGGCCCAATTGGTGTGCCACGTCATCAACTTGCCCCAAGACACGAGGATAGCAGTAGTGGGAGTAATGATCCTATCGGGGATCTTGAAGCGCAAGTGAATCAGCTTCAAACAGAACTCCGATGTAGGACTGACATTTGGGTTGTGGATGGCGACAGAATCAATGAATTAAGAAGCGACATCCGCCGCCTGCAGGATTAGCTCGCAGATTGAGATTTAGCACTCGACTGGGCAGTTCAGTCTCGTTCGATTGCCTGGGCTGAGGAGGCAAAAGCTTGAGCCAGAGTAGAAGAGCTTAGCTCAGCCATCGATAACCTGTAGGCTTATTACAATACTCTACATGAAGAAGTTCATGTACTGTATTCACAATTGCACCCTAATGTGCCTGCGGATTCTATCGGGACAGAAGCCAAACCTTCTCATGTAGCGGGAGAAGCTTTTGGTGGTGAATTGGACCTTTTCAGGCCCCCTCCCTCTATGAAGTTGGTCGATGAGTGGTCTCCTACGCCCGACAGTGAGGCTACCAAGAGTGATAGGAAGTAGGAATAGTATAGTTGTAGAAATAATAGTGTTATTGTATAATGGGTACTGTACTCCTATTGTAAAAATTCGAGTCTGTAACATTACTCTTTTTAGTAATGTAAAATGGATGGTTTTCTTTGGCATATTATATTGTTTCCAAATGTTTGTTGCCACAGATGCCTTCCCAGGCTCGTGCTTAGGATGGGGCTAGTACCTCCCGTGGGAGGGAGGCAACACCAAACCCACCTCTAGTCCCTCCCACACTTGCTGAGGCTATCGCCGCCTTGGTAAATGCTACAGCAGATAATACCCGCTTCTTGCGGGAGATGGCAGGTCAGCAGCTTCAACAACAAGGCAGGCGGGGCTATCCGCAAGGGCCCCGTGAGACATCTTATTTGGACTTCTCCGAAACGCGTCCACCGTTGTTCGTCAAGGCAGAAGACCCTTTAGAGGCGGACGAATGGATCCGCGTCATTGAGCAGAAATTTGGACTTCTTCGATGTTCCGAAACTCAGAAGCCCCTGTTCACAGCTCAACAACTGTGTGGCCCTGCCAGCACCTGGTGGGGGAACTTTGTGGCCGTTCATCCGGCCAATCATCAGATTACATGGAATGAATTTAAGCTAGCCTTCATAGAGCATTACATACCAGAAGGAGTACTCCACATGAAATAGGAGGAATTCATGAAGTTGAAGCAAGGCGGAGATACGGTCACCCAGTATCTCAATAAGTTTAATCACTTATCGCAGTATGCGATTGACCAAGTCAACACCGATACAAAGAAGAAGAACTATTTCATGAGGGGTTTAAATGATTGGATGCAAAGGAAAATGGCTACTTGCATCGACCTGACATACGGAAGGGCTGTCAGCACAGCGCTGGCAGTTGAATCTAAATATACAAGTTCTGGAAAGATCAAGGGGAGTGGAGGTAACAGGCCTAATTAGGGCCCCGAGAAAAGGCAACGGTTAGTTATCCGGCCTTTTAATCAGGGTCGTTCTTCAGCACGCCCACCCTCCTTCCCATTCAAACAACCAGTGTTCATTCGTCCCAATGCTGCCCCCACTACAGCAAGTCAGCTGGGTGCCCCTGGCACTCGTTTCCTGGCCCTTCCCAGTTCATCAACAGGTTGTTTTAATTACGGAAAATCTGGGCATTTTATTAAGGATTGCCCTTATCCGAAGCAGAATCGCACAAACAATCAACAAGGTACTGGGAATTCTTCTCAAGCTAAGGGAAATGCGGGCAAGAATACAAAGAAGACGAGACGAATTTATTACACGCAAGTGGCCACTACACCGGACGGTGAACCGGTAATGATGGGTATGTTCCTTGTGGCCAATCATCCCGCAATTATTCTCTTTGATTCTGGTGCTTCACATAGATTCACCAGCAAGAAATTTGTGGAGCAACATTGCATTTTATACCATGAATCAAAAGAAGGGTTTAAAATTCATTCACCTGGGGGACAAATCTTTACTAGGGAAGTGGCTTTCCAAGTGCCCGTAACATTGGCCAGACGAGACTTTCCTACTAATATGATTGTTCTGAAAGGCCATGACATAGATGTGATTTTGGGCATGAATTGGTTGGCCCAGCATAAAGCAACCCTCAACACTGATCAGAGAACCATCAGGTTGAGTCACAACCAAGAGGAAATTCTTTTGTCTATCCCCATTCCAGCTAAAACTACTGGCAGAATATATGAAGCCATTATACCGGAGATCAAGGATATTCCGGTAGTATGCGAGTTCCTAGATGTCTTTCCAGAAGATTTGCCTGGATTGCCACCTGAAAGAGATGTAGAGTTTGTATTTGAGTTGAAGCGCGATATGGCTCCCATTTCTAGAAGATCGTACCGAATGCCTCCAAATGAGCTGGCAGAACTGAAGATTCAATTACAAGATCTACTAGAGAAAGGATTCATCCGGCCAAGCTCGTCACCATGGGGTTGTCCAGCCATATTCGTCAAGAAGAAGGATCAAACTTTACGGATGTGTGTGGATTATCGACCCCTGAATGAGGTCACTATCAAGAACAAGTACCCTCTTCCACAAATTGACATTTTATTTGATCAACTGACTGGGGCGAGGGTATTCTCCAAGATTGATCTCAGATCGGGCTATCATCAGATCCGTATTGGGCCCGAGGATATACCAAAAACCGCATTCACTACGTGGTATGGACTATTTGAATACCTGGTAATATCTTTCGGACTGACGAATGCTCCGGCCCACTTCACTTATCTGATGAACTCGGTATTCATGCCCGAGTTGGACAAATTTGTGGTGGTCTTCATAGATGATATTTTGATATATTCAAAGAATGAAGAGGAGCATGCTCAACATTTACGGATCGTGTTAACGCGCTTGAGAGAACATCAATTATATGCCAAGTTCAGTAAGTGCGTGTTTTGGCTGGAAGAAATTCAATTTCTGGGACATGTACTGCCTGCCAAGGGGATTGCGGTGGATCCTAGCAAAGTCAAGGACATTTTGGAGTGGAAACCCCCGACCACTGTTCATCAAGTCCGAAGTTTCCTTGGACTGGCTGGTTATTACCGCCGATTTATACCAGATTTTTCTAAGCTTGTGAAGCCAATCACAAGTCTATTGAAGAATGATACTAAATTCAATTGGTCTTCAAAGTGTAATGAAGCTTTTGAGCAATTGAAGATATTGTTAACCACTGCTCCGGTATTGGCTCAACCAGACATTAATAAGCCCTTTGATGTGTATTGTGACGCATCAGGCAGTGGGCTCGGCTGTGTATTAATGCAAGAGGGCCGAGTAATCACATATGCTTCAAGGCAGTTACGCCGGCATGAGGAGCATTATCCCACTCATGATCTGGAGCTAGCTGCAGTGGTTCATGCCCTGAAGATCCGGCGTCATTATCTACTGGGGAATGTCTGTCATATTTATACAGACCATAAGAGTTTGAAATACATCTTTACCCAGTCTGAACTCAATATGAGACAAAGAAGATGGCTCGAGCTGATCAAGGATTATGAATTAGAGATCCATTATCACACAGGCAAAGCAAATGTAGTGGCAGATGCACTCAGTCGCAAGGCTTCCTGCCATTGTTTAACTATGAGAATTTCTGACATTACATTATGCCAGGAGATGGAAAATTTGAACCTGGAAATTATTCAGCATGGGACTTCAGATCACTTGAAGCTTGAGTCAGTCCTTTTACAAAGGATAATTGATGCCCAAAAGAATGATGAGGAAATAAAGCACATTCAGGAGAAGATAGAAATTGGAAAAGCTAACTATTTCCGAAGAGATAGTCAAGGTGTTGTATGGTTCAACAACCGCATGGTGGTGCCTAAAAATGAAGAGGTCCACCAGCAAATTCTGGACGAAGCTCATCTTAGTCGCTATTCTGTTCATCCCGGGAGCACTAAGATGTACCATGATTTAAAACAACATTATTGGTGGACAAAGATGAAGGTTGAGATCAGATTCTATGTGGCTAGATGGAGAAAGATGTACCATGATTTAAAACCCCCACCCCCTACTCTTTGAACTTCACTATTGACTCCGGAAACTCTAGGTTCTCGGAGTTCCGTGAAGGAAAATTGTATTCAAGAACTTTAGATAATAAATTCTTATTATCTTTGCACTCTCATGAGCATTACATGGCATTCATTCTTATCTACATATATATATGGTTACATCTAGAAAACGAAGAAGAGGTTGAGGTAGAAGAGGAGAAGACTTCACCACCACCTGCGGAACCTCAGGCAGGGAATTGTTTTTACTTTGACATCTGCGGATCCGAGCCTGACTCACCTATAAACGAAGGCAAGCCCTGGTGCATGCAACCCCTTCCTTATGTTTTTAAATTATCTCTGCATACTTTAAGTCTAGTGAAATGTGCATTCGGTTTATAGGAGTGCTTGGAACCTTTTGATGCATTACCTTCCTTGATACCCACACCTTTATAGATACTTCTATTGACGTATCAAAACATGATTTACAAAAATGCTTAGCCCTGCTTAGATCTTGTAGATAGAGGTTGTCCTTAGCCTAGCTCGAGAAAGGATGGCTTCTACCTGCAAGAATATTTTCATTTGGAGCAATGGTGGGATCTTACTGCAAAGTTCCCTGTGAGGCTCTCTTCATCCTAAGGAACACAAAATAATCCTAAGGATGGAAGTATTTAACTCGCGACTTGGGCTAGGAATAGGTGATGCTCCGCCCGGGTCAATTAAGGATTGGATGCGTATATAGGCCTGCTAAATCAAGGACTATCTTAACTGACCACATGCCCTGGAATGGGATAGGGTAAGCTTTGCCTCGGGCAGACTAATACCAGAATAAGATAACACGCAATGGGCGTGGAGCGATGGCGAGAGTAGCGTGTACCCTCCGTGGCAAGAGGCTAGACAGTGGTGTATCTGTGCTCTCGGTTGACGTGAACCTGATCTGGTCTTAAGAACCCCGGTGGCGAGTTGACATATGCAAGGGTTAAGTGCTACATATGTTGTGTGGTTAGAGATCCTCAGCTGAGTAAATCGATTTGGATCGCCGTTATATCCCCGGAGAGTGGAGACTTGATCACTAACCTGCAACCTAAGTCAGGATGTGAATCTCATGAATAAAAAGGATGTTGTATTGATGTATTGGTAAAAGTAAATCATATGCAAACAGAGTCTATTAATATTTAATCTGGCGTTAAAATATTGAAAGTAAGGACTCACTTTAGTAAGCTCTGCAAAGGTATCTAAGTTGAATTTTTAAAAGCCTCTCCTTGATTCCCAACTCTAGCATACCCTTGAGAGTCTTTTCCCTGGTCGGGTAAGACTTGCTGAGTAATTCCATACTCAGGGTTTTATTCCCTATTGTTTTTAGGTGTGGAGGCAACCAACTTTTGTTGCTTCTGTTCCAAGGTGGTCTCCAAAGAAGAAAATCAAGAGTAAAGCTGCGGGAGGAAGAGTTCCTCCATAAGAACTTTTGTTTAAAACTTATCGGGAGGAGTTTTTGCCTCCCTTGGTGTGTAATAATACTACTCTGCACTCATAGTTATATCCTGGTCTGTAATATATAACCTTGTCTTACTTTTAAAATAAATGTAAGTATATGTAACCGCTTCCGCATTTTCATATCTCCGATGATCTGTAATGTTGCGTGACGGGTGAAACGCTCTTGGGAAAGGTAAGAAAAGCAGATACCAAACTTGTCAAGTGATTCAGGGGCATCTACAGGGTTGTCTGAGGTCCGTTGGACAAGGACAACTGTAGATGGGCCTAATGACTTGGGAGGTTCCATCACACCCCCAACAGTAGCCCTTCGCGGTGCTAGATCGTTTTTTCATAACAAGCTCGATCCACAAAAAACACGAAGGCTTCAGAATGCCGAAGTAGCGATGAAATCTGTTAACGCCTGAGATTGAATTGAAGACCTATGAACATAATCTATGGTGAATTCATTCAGCTATGCAGCCCACTTCATAACTCTTCTTGTGGCTTCTCTGTTCCTTATTATATCCTTGTGAGGCTGAGAAGAAGGTACTATGATATGGTATGACTGGAAATAGTGCCAAAGCTTCCTTGAGACCATCAATACAACATATATTACTATCTCCAACTCTGTGTAATTTTTCTTTGATTGACTAAGCACTTCAGAGACAAAGTATACTGGCACTTGCTTCTTTGCTTGGCCATCTTGCCTTTCTTGTACCAATAATACAGTAACTGAAGCATGAGAAGCAGCTACATAAAGCAGCAATGGGGCTTCTGACAAAGGTGGGGTTAAAGTTGTCAGCTCTATTAAGTATTGCTTCAGCTCTTCGAAAGCCTTTTGCTGATTTGGTCCCCACTGGAAGTCTTCGACTGACTTCAATACTTCAAAGAATGGTAAGTTTCTTTCTGTCGATCTTGAAATGAATCTGTTCAATGAAGCCAATCTTCCTGTCAGCCTTTAGGCGCCTTTTCTTGACTTCGGTGGCTGCATCTGAAGTATTGCTTCTATCTTGTTTGGGTTTTCCTCAGTTCCCTTTGTTTACACGAGACACCCTAGAAACTTCCCCTTCTTCACCCCAAAAACACATTTTTCTAGGTTGAGCTTGAGACCTGCCTTTCTAAAATTGGTAAATGTTTCTTATAGATCAGCGATGTGATTTTCTTGCTTAGTACTTTTTGACTATGATATCATCAACATATGTTAGAACATTCTTGCCAATTTGTGAGCAAAGAACTTTAGCAATAATTCTGCTGAAGCTTCCTCCAGCATTCTTGAACCCCTCAGGCATTCGAAGGTAGCAGTAGGTCACTAGGGGTTATGAAGCTGGTTTTG
Organism: Zea luxurians; assembly: GCA_029449295.1. NCBI lineage: Eukaryota > Viridiplantae > Streptophyta > Magnoliopsida > Poales > Poaceae > Zea > Zea luxurians. Next base: position 65,688,170 of record JAOPSE010000001.1, on the reverse strand, counting down.
GGCTCGTCTTCTTTCTTCATCCAAATTTGATGGTAGCCTGAATAGCAGTCCAATAGACTCATGAGCTCTAAGGTGACTGCAGCGTCCACAAGGGAGTCTATTCTTGGCAAAGGGAACTCATCTTTTGGACATGCCTTATTGAGATCTGTAAAATCAATGCACATCCTCGACTTTCTATTAGCCTTCTTCACCATCACAGTATTGGCCAGCCACTCTAGATATGTTACCTCTCTAATTGCTCCGGCACTTAGAAGCATTTTAACTTCGTTTCGTGCACCTTTGGCTTTGTCATCGGACGTCTTCCGAAGCTTCTACTTTCTTGGCCTGATAGCAGGATCTACATTAAGTGAATGATCGATAACATCTCTGTTAACACCACAAAGATCATTGGCTGACCAAGCAAAGACATCCTTGTTGTTGAAGAGAAACCTCAATAGGGTTTTTTCTTATTCATCAGACAATTGAGATCCTAGCAACACCTTCTGCTAAGCTATGTCTTCGCATAGAAGCATGGGCTTCGGCTGTTCTGCTGAAGCAGCCTTATCTCTATTATACTTATACTATTGATGAGCTTTGGCTTCGTCTATGTTATGGATGGCCTTTGAATCTGTCCAGTTCCCTTTGGCCCTTCAAGCAGCCTCTTGACTTCCATACACAGCTATGGGACCTTGGTCTGATGGTATCTTCATGCATAGATATGCTGGATGGAGTATTGCTTTGAAGGCATTTAATGTTCCTCGACCAAAGATTGCATTGTAAGGATATTCCATATCAATAATGTCGAAGACAATTTGCTCTGTCCTTGTATTGTGAACATAGCCGAAGGTAATCGACATTGTTATCTTTCCAAGTGCCACTATTTGCCTTCCTCCGAAACCACATAGGGGATGTGTTGCGTCATGTATCTTATCATCATGCTCTTGCATCTGCCTGAAAGCTTTTGCAAAGATAATATTGGCTGCATTGCCTGTGTTCACAAGGACGCTGTGAACCAGAATCCCCTTGATGACACAAGATATAACCATTATGAGGATAATCCTTGAGCTGAAGGTCCTCCTTGGAGAAGGTGATTGGTATGTGTGACCACTTGGATTTGATGAAGGGTCCTTGTACTCCAACATGTTGTACCCTTCTTTGTGCCTCTTTCTTCTGCTTCTTGTAAGCTGGCACAGAACTTGAACCGCCCATGATTGGGAGCACCAACTTCGTAGCCGAAGGTACCATGGCTTGAGCTTCTTGCGAAGCCATTGTCACTGTCGTGGAAGTGAGTTCACGAGAGGTGGGCGCCAATGTTGGTCACTTGTTCTCAAATACTATGAATCAAGAACAAGGCAACATGATTGTTAAGGATAAAAGACCTTCATCCTCCGAAGCATTGTTTCCTCCTAGATTCAATGTTCATTAGATGAAGGTCATGAAGGACATGCCTTCAACATGTTATTAATAGATTAATATATACAAATATCGATATAAAAGATACAAGTTATTGATTCATTGATATCTACATTCCATAAGGCATATGTGAATATCAATAGAATTCATATTACAATAATACCTTCAGCTTGGTTGAAGGTGAAGACGCGAGAGAGCAGTTACAATCCAGCATGAACAGTACGGTGCTACTGTTCATCTATTTATAGGCACGGGACGCAGCCCGGGTAAAATTACATTCATGACCCTCAACATCCGATATAGGCATAACTTCAATTACTAGGGTCTATCTAGTCTTTTCATCCTTTGCTCGATCTAAACTGAAGTTGATGGTAGCTTCGGCACTTGGTGTTGTTGCTTCTAAGCGAGATCTTCGTCTTGAGAAGCTTCGGCAGAAGGAGGGAAGACTTCAATATCACTTTACCGAAGGTGATTTTGTCTTGAGGACCTTTGGGGGAGAAGAAGACCCCCAACACTGCATAACTTCCTTAAACTATTGATTATCATCCTTGACACCTGATTTGTAAAGGTATGCTTAGTATGCTTATAGATTAATATTGTTTTCCATAGAAAAAGGGCTTGGAGTGATGAAGGTATCAAAGGCCTTGATGACTTCATCATTCAAGTAGGGTACCTCTGACAGGTACCAGGTTTTAAGAAATAGTTTAAATTGAGACCAGATATTGAACAGGAAAGGTCGCTCGTCTGTTGCATTTAAGGACCACAACGATTGTTGGCCTGCGGATCTAGAACCCTTTAATTGGCCACAAGCCTCATCATGGGTAAGCTTAGCCTTGGCTACACCAATACTAGAAAGGCCAGCCCACAATGGGAGTGGAGAGATGGCAAGAGTATTGTGTATCCACCTGGCAAGGGCCTGGATGGTGGGGTACTGAGCTCTCAGTTTGCCAGGGACCCGTTCTAGTCTTGAGAAACCTGGGTGCAAGTTGACATATGCAAGAGTTAAGTGCTACATATGTCGTGTGGTTGGAGATCCCTAGCTGGGTATTAATCGATTCAGATCGCCGTACTTCTCGGATATGAAAACTGGATCTTCAACCCTCATCGTAGATAAGAATTGAAACAAGTTTGAGTTATGTAAAGGAAAGCTCAATTAAGCCAAGTGAATGAACTAGATCAAGTCAATCTAGAAAAAGGTAATCACTTAACTTTGAAAATAAAAGCTGGACTAAGAACCAAGTAATAGTAAGCTCTTATGCAAAACTTGAGTGATTGAACATTGATGACCTTTACCTTGATTCCCAATAAACTAGCATATCCTTGAGAGTCTTTTCTTTAGTCGGGTCAGTATTGCTGAGTAATTGCATACTCAGGGTTTTATTCCCTATGTTGTTGCAGGAGAAGTTCTTAACACTTTGGAGTTATGTTAGGCTCACTCTAAAGAGCTTTAATTATGTTTGTTTGTATGTGTGCTCGTGGGAAGATGGCATCTTCCCAAGTGATGTAATAAGTAAGCACTTTGACTCTACCTCAGGCATGTAATAATGAACACTACTTGGTTTATAAACTTAAAAGTTTGCTAATGCATATTATTTTATTGTAAAGTCTTCTACTCAACTCCTATGTTGATAGAGCTGGAGTGCCCGATCTTTCGGTGAGTGGAGATAATTCCGATTTGGTGGAAGTAGACCCTCACGATCCGACTACGACGAGCGAACCCGAAGCGCCAATGCAATCGCTGAACCAACTCCCAATGGTTACCGACCTTGCTGATGCGAGATCGGCCTGATCACGAAGATCGTTTCCTGTGCGCAATCGAAGAACGAACAAGAAAAAAATGCGAGCAATCTTAATATCACTCAAGGTGGAGTTCTGAATCACAGAGGACAGCACGTATTTGTGTGTGTTCTAGGGTAGCAAAAGCTAGATGTAAAACAAAACTCAAGTTCTAAATGAAACAGGACTCTTACTAAATAGAGGAGAGGCGTGAACAGTAGGGCCAGCGCTACAGTACCATGGTTACTGTTCATGACTTCCCTAGGCGCCCCATTCGGGCCTTCCTGTTGGGCCATCTTCTAATCTTTTGGGTCTTTGTTCTTTAACAGCATGATGTAGTTCAATTCTCTTGCACGGGCCCGAGTCACTGGCCCAGGTGGAAGGGTTGGCGCCTGGACTGGGGAAGATGGTGCCTGGGCTGGAGAAGGTGTTGCTGGTGTAGATGTACTCGTGTTGGTGTTGATGTCCTCATCATCCTCCCCTTCTTGAACTGAAGTCGTCCTCGACGGCAACTCCTCATCTTCTCCCGCATATGGTTTCAAATCTGCAACATTAAAACTAGTGGAAACACCAAACTTCGCAGGCTGGTCAAGGATATAAGCATTAGCATTAATCTTGGTTAGTATCTTAAAAGGACCAGCAGCACGAGGCATCGATTTAGAACGACGCAAAGTAGGAAAACGATCTTTTCTCAAATGCAACCAAACCATATCACCAGGTTCAAAAGTAACTAGTGTCCGACCTTTACTACCAGTAATCTGATATTTAGCATTAGCAGCAGCAATGTTTTGTTGAGTTTGTTCATGGAGGTTAATCATTTGTTCAACATGTGCAACAGCATCTATGTGTGGGGCGTCCGCAGCATCAAGCAAAAACAAAGCAATAGGCGCCCTAGGAATGTAACCATAAACAATTTGAAAAGGGCACATCTTTGTAGAAGAATGTGTTGCATGATTATAAGCAAACTCAACATGAGGCAAGAAATCTCCCAACGTTTCAAATTTTTGTCTAAAATAGCCCTAAGCATGGTAGACAAAGTTTGATTAACTACCTCAGTTTGACCATCAATCTGAGGGTGACAAGTGGTGCTAAACATCAATTTAGTTCCCAATTTATTCCACAGAGATCTCCAAAAATGACTGAGAAACTTAGCATCACGATCCGAGACTATTGTATTGGGAATACCGTGCAAACGAATAATCTCTCTAAAAAACAATTCACCAACATTGCTAGCATCATCAGTCTTATGACAAGATATGAAATGAGCCATTTTGGAGAATCGATCAACAACCACAAAAATGCTATCCCTCCCCTTCTTAGTTCTAGGCAATCACAAAACAAAATCCATCGAAATATCAATCCAAGGGGAAGTAGGAATAGGCAAAGGCATATACAAACCATGGTTGTTCAACCGTGACTTAGCTTTCTGACAAGTAGTGCAGCGTGCAACAAGGCACTCAACATCAGCACGCATCCGAGGCCAAAAGAAGTGGGCAGCCAACACCTCATGTGTCTTGTAGACGCCAAAGTGCCCCATGAGACCGCCTCCATGTGCTTCCTGTAACAACAAAAGACGAACCGAGCTAGCTGGAACACACAGCTTGTTAGCGCGAAACAGGAACCCATCCTATATGTAAAATTTGCCCCATGGTTTCCCATTAATACAATGGCCAAAAGCATCTTTAAAATCAGCATCGTCAACATATTGATCTTTCACAGTGTGCAAACCAAAGATTTTAAAATCTAACTGTGACAGCATGGTATAGCGACGAGACAAAGCATCAGCAATAACATTGTCCTTCCTGTTCTTGTGTTTAATAATGTAAGGAAAGGACTCAATGAATTCTACCCATTTAGCATGACGACGGTTCAGATTTGTTTAGGTACGAATATGTTTTAAAGCCTCATGATCAGAATGAATTATGAACTCACGATGCCAAAGATAGTGTTGCCATGTATGCAAAGTGTGCACTAAAGCGTAAAGCTCCTTATCATAAGTAGAATATTTCAGACTAGCACCGCTTAATTTTTCACTAAAATAAGCAACTGGTTTTCCTTCTTGTAACAAAACAGCACCTAGCCCAATACCGCTAGCATCGCATTCAAGCTCAAACACTTTATTAAAATTAGGCAATTGCAATAGGGGAGCCTGGGTTAACTTATCTTTCAAAGTGCTGAACGCTACCTCCTGCGAATCACTCCAATCAAACGGCACATCTTTCTTTGTAAGCTCATGTAGAGGCGCTGCAATGGAGCTAAAATCACGAACAAATCTGCGGTAGAAACCGGCAAGTCCAAGAAAGCTCCGAATTTGTGTGATCGTCGTCGGTGTAGGCCATTCCCGAATGGCAGCAATCTTGCTGCTATCCACCCAGGGCTACACCCTTTAAACCTACTATCACATGTGGGTTAGTTTGAGCAAAGCACATCAAACTTAGAATTCAAAGTCTTAAGCAAGTGCAACCCATCTTGTATATCATACCCTAACTTATCATGCACATCTAAGGGGGAGAATTACCTAAAACCCTAAAGCAAACCACTTTGGACAATGGGAACCCTAGATGTAAGTATGACCAAAAGATCATGAAAACCATATGATCATGGCTTGGGCCAAATATAAAAGTTGTAGTACACCTAATAACCTACAAATAATAGTAAGAAAGTAACCCCAAAAAGATTTTAGAAAAGCCCCAAAAAGTTCACCAAAGGTTTGAGCACAAAAGAAAAATCAGAAATTGCCTAAGTCCAAAAACTAACCCTTGGCCAAAGATCACACATGTTCACTCTCATTCAAACTTCAAAACACTTCGACCCAATTGACAAAGTGGCACCAAGTTAACCCTAGAATGCCCTGGAAAAAGTTGACACCTACCCTAAGTCGTTTGACACGACTTGGCACCATTTTTGTCTCGGTTTGGACATCTCTGACATAGCCGACTTCCCACCCCCATATCTCTCTAACCCGACCACTTCTACCCTTGGAACTCACATGAGCTAGGTAGCTCTAGGTGCAGGGAAGAGATCTCTCGCAGGCTCTAGGGCAAGATTCGTACGTTTTGGCCGCTCAGCAGAGGGAAGAACACGGGCAGAAGCAAAGAGCCACGTGTTCGACGCGCTCTGAGCTCGCCAGAGCACGCCCGCGCGCGCCCCCGCGTGCCCCTCGTCGCGCCAAAGACCAGCCGGCGCCATGGCCCGTGCCCGCGCCTATAAAACCCCCAGGGACTTTGACCGTACCCCTCCGCATGCGCTCGACCTCACCGGAGCCCAAACCCATCGACGTTTGCCGTGCACAGCGTGCCCCGCGGCCGCCCGTTCCCCCTGCCACCGTAGACCAGCCAACAGACCCCTTCCCAGCCCCGTCCAGCCCTCGGAGAAGACTGTGCACACCTCGGTGAAGCTCCCCGAGCAAGGAATCGGAGTTTGCTATGCCGGAGAGGCCAGTCCACGGTCGCTAGACTCCACCCGACTGCCGGCGAGCGTAGACCAGGTAATCCTCTGCTCCAGTCCTCGATTCCTTGTGCACACAGCCTCTACGTCACCCCGTGAAGCTCACTGTGCCATTGGATTGAACTAGGTCGTCGTGGTTTGGCCGGCACACCCGCCTCCGACGAGAACACCCGCCTGCGCTGGACCGGGCGATTCCAGCCACCCCCGCCGTCGAGCCGTACATCGTTGTGACCGCCAGAACCTCCCGGAGCCAACCCCGCCCCTCGCCGGACCCCTCTCACCGCCGGTAAGCCGCGCCACCCTTTTCTTTCTCACGGGTACTGTTTAAACCTAGGGAGAGACCACGGGGGAGAAGAAGAGAAAGCTAGGGAGTTTTGCGCAATGTCAGTGACTCAGAGAAATAGTAGCGCGGGGGTATAACTGAGAGAGTTGGTTTGGAAATAACCCGAGGACTTCAGTGCAAAGTGGTTTTTCCAGGAAACCTTTTAATAAATCTGATTTAAATTCAAACAGAACTTGAATAATTCATATCTTCTGTTTTATTCACCCAAATCAAGTCAAACAAATTTTGCCAGATCTTAAATAATGTAGGCTACTTAAGAAAAATATAAAAACCCTATGAACTATAGAAAACTTTAGGGTTCTGATTTAAATATTAATTTGGTCAAAAACTAATAATAGGAAGAAAAATAGTTGCACTAGTTGACTGAGGTTAAGAAAAATTAGAGAAGTACTTGACCCTCTACTGACCTATTTAAAAATGCTAAACCCCTCTGTCCACCCCATTAAGGTAGGGTTTACCATTTATTTTACATTGTGCTTAAGGTTAAAGAAAATAGGAAAGGTAAATTAAATAAAGAATCAGGGAGCCCCCATACTTTTGTCAGTCTATGTACTCAGTATAGTTCACTAGAAAAATTCATTATACTCTAGTTTAGTACAAAATAATTGGGATGCCTTTTATTTTGAGAAAACAAGGAAAACTTAGAAAAACTCTAGGAAAATAACCCCAAGGCAAAAACACCCCAAACCTTGGGATAACTAATGGGTTGTTATTATGAATATAAGAAAAATATGAAGTCTGTTGTTTGATATTTTTCAAATAACAAGTTAGTTATGAGCACCTTTCTAGCCTAAAACTTTAGAAAATCACAACTAAATAACCATCCCTTAGCTTTCTGTGATTTTTGGCACAGAAGCTTATTATTACTGTTAGATACCAACAAAAATAACCCTTAGGACAGAACCCACCCCTAGTTAAGAGTTGTAGTGTTAAGTGGCCCATTTACACAAATTTTGTTATTTTGTCTAAAGCATAGCCTTTTTATTTTGAGCCTCAAACTCCTAGAACAGACTATATTGACAAATGGCAAGCCACTGTAATTTTTACAAGATTTTTGAAAATTTTGAAATCACTGTTGTAGTTCAAACCCACACTAAAATACATAAATAGAAAATAAAGAAGGGGAAAAAGGAATGATGGAAATTAGTGTGACCCTAAAACCCTTTGGAAATTGTCCACTGAAACATATAAGGGAAATACAAATCCACTATGCTTATCCTTAACAAAACCTAAACTTAGAATGATAAGCATAAACTACTAAAAGCCACGTATGACCAAGAAACCCTAAGTTGCGAACTAACTTAGTTTTCCTTCCTTTAGCATAAAGTTGTTAAATCTTGCATAATCATGACATACATATTCATTGCATTCGATAGATTGCAACCTCGCTGATGGAGAGTACGTCCTAGTGCCGGAGCAAGGAGCTGCTCAGGAGGTAGCCCCGGACCCAGCACCAGAGCCAGCACCAGAGGATCTGCCTGCCACAGCTTTGGAAGGCAAGCCCCGGTTTATGCATTACATGTTATTTATGCTATTTTACTACACTTATTGATTGTAGGATTGAATGTGCACTTATGTGTAGGAGTTGCTTGAAACCCTAGTTGCATGAACTCAGGGTTCCTTTTGAGATGAATACTAGTATGCTAGGTCGAGTAGCTGCTTTATTAATTAGGATCTCGGTAGAAGTCGAGTGGTTTTTCTAGCACTCGCGCGAGGTCAAGAAATTTGTTGTATCCACTTTCTTATCATAATGTCGCTGGTTTGTGGACAACAATCCATGGGGATTGGTTGTCCGCAGGATGGAAATTTGAATAAGTATTAAGGTGTGGTACCGTGTGTCAAGCATTTGAACGTACTAAACACATACCGAGAAATATGGTAAATCGATAAGCCTAGTACCTGAGTGAACCTGCCCGCAGATTGCCCTCCTCACGCGACCTGAGACGTGGTCTCCCATTCCGGTTATGGTGGGTACAAGTGCGGTCACTGCACGACGGCAGTCGGGGTCAGTGAGGCATTGTACGCCAAGGCGGTGAGCCCCTTTCTGTTGCCAGGGAATCGATGGGGACGGTTGATGTGTGTGGGGACGGAGTGCCCCTACATGTCGTGTGTTTAGGTTTACCTTGGAAGGATAAAAACTCGATTCGAATCGTCTGCTTCTCGCAGCTAATGAGACTGCTTGATCCATGCTGCTGCATTGAGTAAAAAGTGAAATATGATGAGTTGACACAAGATGTTGATTGCTAAATATGTTTGATACCATGTATGAGTAGATAGTACACATTTAGCCTTAAGAGAGTCACACTTAAACTTGACAAAGTTAAAACTTGATTTAGAAACTCAGCTAGTGCTTTTGGCAACCAAACCCCACAGCCAAACAGCTGCATGTCTAGAGGTAGAGGAGTAGACTCCTCACACCGGGTAAGTCTCGCTGAGTATTAGCATACTCAGCCTTGCTTGTAGCACAATTTTATAGGTTCTTTGGAGGACATGGTTGCTGGAGTGACTTGGCCATCCATGTTGCCACCGGGTTGGACTGTCGAGTGGGACCCCGCATCGGCTGAGGAGGAGCATGAGGAGTGATGGGACAGGCTTCCCCATCCCTCCATTTACCTATCCTTAGTTTTATTCCGCTGCACTTCGAACAATGATGACTACTTTTGCAAAACTTCGATGGTGATGTAATAATTTAATACTCCTTAATGTATGGTTTTATGCTTTATTGTATTTGCTCTGTGACTCACCTTCGAGTGAGATTGTGGTACTTGATCCTGTCAGTGGCCTCGTCGGACTAGATCCAAGGGATTGACGGGTTATTCCCATTTAAGTGTGGTCTAGCCTCTAAGGCGGGACTTAGGCACTTAAGTCGGAATAATTCGGGCAATTCTGCCACAGCTGGTATCGGAGCTTGTACCACCACAGAGGAATCAATAAAATATAAATACCATCCTTTTCCGAAGTAAAACTTGATAGAAACAAGGTTGGATAGATCGTAGGACGATCGGGATAGACCTAGGACGTGAAGCCTTAGGATGATAGAGGGGTAGTTAGGCGGCTAAGTGATTAAGCCATATAGGCTACTATAAGGGATGGGAATCCTTCCCTATTCCCTTTACCTTGATGTGAGGTCGTTCAGGACGAGCATGCATGCATTCTTAATTAAAACAAATGGATAATTGGGTAAGGACTTTAATGCAACATGATGACCGACTAAGTACCCCAGTACCATTGTTATAGAGAGAGGCTGAGTTGTGTTTCCTTTTTTTTATATATAATTCTTTTTCTTTTACTTACGCTTAACCGTACACAGATGACTTCACACGGATCCTCAGACGACGGGAATGCACTATCCCACACTGACGGGCTTGCACGAGAGGGTTTTCCCCGCATTTTGTGGGAAGTACTTCAGGGGGGCGGATACACGACACCTCCTCAGTACGCGGTGCAGCAGTTCGAGAAGCACCGAGTGCCCCGCTGTAGAGTGAGGATGACCCTGGAGCCTCATCCCCTACAGCCAGGCTGGCGTTCGCTGGACTCTGAGTCTTTTGGGTACCGAGCTGAGGATACGATTGAGGCGATTGCTCTGCACGGGTTGACCACTTTCTGCGGATTCCATCCCTTGGAGTTGTCCACCCACCCCATTGGCTTGTTTCCCGCGGAGAGGGAGGATGACCCAATGTGGAAGGATCGGGTGGAGCATGCCAAGGACATCTAGGCTATCTACCCGGGGCAGACTGCTCACTTAACGGTGCAGTGCATGAATGCCCTGTATCGTCTGCAAGTGATGCGTGGTGAGGCAATGTCTCATTTGATGGCATTGTTGGAGGCAACTAAGATCACCTTGGATAACAGAGAGGAGCTTGTGGTTGACTTGTCCACTGAGATGGTGGAAAAGGACTTACAAGTGGAGCAGTTGTCAGATGAGATCCAAGAGCTGGAGGAATTAGTGGGGACAAGGGAGAACACCATCGAGGTTCTCGAGGATTAGCTTATCAACACCCAGCAGCAGCTTGCCGAGGCTAATGAGCACCTGGATATGCATCACCAGGAGATCATGGATGTGGAGGCTAACGAGGACGTCGACATTGAGGGAGGAGAGGAGCCTGCCTCCAGCATGGACACTGCTGGCTCAGGGAGACCACCTTCCCCCGAGTCGAGTGTTGCCTCGTTCGCTCACTAGGTCATAGGGATAGAATTAGAAGTCTGTGATGGTAGGACTCCCCGAAGCTAGCCTAGCTTTTGCGCCCCTTGGGTACTAGGCTAGCTAGAGTTGAGACTTTTGGGCTATTGATGTAATCGTGATAAACTTCTTTTGGAAGCATGGTTGATGGATGATGTTAGTCTTGATTTGAGAAGAAAAGTTTATGCCTTGTGAAATCCTTTATGTTTATGCGAGAATCTACCAATTTCGTCTTTTGACTCTTTCACCGCGATTGAACCTTAAACTTTGAAGATGTGTTATTGAGTATATATGTGATTTTTCAGATGGCCGGGAGAGCGCGTCGTGGACAGAATGAGCGCATTCCTCCACCACCGCCACCGCCTGCCACTCTGCAGGAGCTAATGGCTCAGCAGAATGAGAACTTGAGGCAGCTGGCTCAGTGCCAGCCACCACCTCAGCACTATGGTGGTGGAGATCATCAGCGTCACCCCTCAGCAGCCACTTACCAGGAGTTCCTCACTACTCAGCCATCGTTGTTAACCAGGGCTGAGGACCCACTTGATGCTGATGTATGGCTAAGGGTAGTGGAATCTAAATTCCCACTACTCAATGGAGTTTGTTCCGAAGTGACTAAGGTCAGGTTCGGCACCCAGCAGCTTCGCGGACCCGCGCGGACATGGTGGGACCACTACCTTGCTATGCAACCAGTTGACCATGAAGTGGATTGGAGAGAGTTCAAGGCAGCTTTCAGGGGACACCATATTCCAGCTGGCATTATGGACCGTAAGCTCAACGAGTTTCTGGCACACACTCAGGGCAAAAGGACAGTGTTGCAGTATGCTCAGGCTTTTAATGACCTGTGCCAGTATGCTGGGTATCACGCAGACACTAACGAAAAGAAGAGGGACAGATTCAGGAGGGGGCTCAGCACTAAGCTCCGTGACTGCCTCAACACCGTCAGGGCCAACAGCTACAATGAGTTGGTCAACATGGCCATCTCCCAGGAGGACTGTATCACCGCTCGTCAGGCAGAGAAGAAGAGGAAGACCCCTGTGACAGGACCCTTAGCTCAGCCACAGCGCTTCAGGATTGTGTCTAACACTCAGAGTAGGGGACCTCAGCAGCAGCAAGGGCGTTGGGTGATCCGACCACAGCAGCAGCAGCAGGCACCCAACCGTACCTAGTTTCCAGCTCAGAGGAACAATCAACGGCAGCAGCAGTATCATCAGGCAAATGACAACACGTGTTTCACATGCGGCAACACCAGACATTATGCCAAGAATTGCCCTAGGAACCAGCAGAGGCAGGGGCAGAATGTTAATCAGAATCAAGGCAAGAGATAGAAGGTGCAAGTAAAGCAGGGCAGGCTGAACTTCACCACCATGGCTGATATTCTAGAGGGAGCACCCGTCATGACTGGTATCTTTACCGTTTTGAATTATCTTGCTATTATTCTTTTTGATTCTAGTGCATCGCATAGTTTTATCAGTGCCAAATTTAGTGCCAAGTGTCAGTTACCTTTTCACCACACCAATGGGGATGTTACAATTTCAACACTAGGAGGCAGGATTGCCACTAATCAAATCAGCAGGCAAGTGCCTATAAAATTTGGTAGTCTTGTGATTAGAACCACCCTTCTCATCTTAGGATTGGATAGCGTGGATATTATATTGGGAACCAATTGGTTAACCAGGCATCAGGCAGTATTGGATATTGCAGCAAGGGCCATTGAAATTCACTCCCCTGCTTATGGCGAGACTGTTTTATATTTGCCTGATCAGGGTTGTACCCGTTCTTGTGCCTTCGTTATGATAGAATCCCCAGTGGAAAAGATTCCAGTGGTTTGTGACTACCCAGATGTTTTTCCAGATGAATTGTCGCGAATGCCACCTGACAGAGACATTGAGTTTGCAATTGAATTGCAACCCGGGACTGCTCCTATCTCCAAGAGACCTTATAGGATGCCTCCCGCGGAACTGGCAGAACTGAAGAAGCAACTGCAAGAATTGTTGGACAAGGGGTTCATTCGCCCAAGTACTTCACCTTGGGGATGTCCTGCTTTATTTGTCAAGAAGAAGGATGAGAGTTTGAGAATGTGTGTTGACTACCACCATCTCAATGCAGTGACCATCAAAAACAAATACCCACTACCCCGCATCGATGTTCTGTTTGATCAGTTGGTGGGAGCCAAGGTATTCTCCAAGATAGATCTCCGCTCGGGTTACCATCAGATCAAGATTCGTGCCAGTGAAATTCCCAAGACGGCCTTCTCTACCAGATATGGGCTCTATGAGTTTTTGGTAATGTCTTTTGGGCTGACCAATGCCCTAGCTTATTTTATGTACCTGATGAACTCAGTATTCATGCTAGAGTTGGACAAATTTGTGGTCGTTTTCATTGATGATATTCATATTCTAGTCTATTCCAAGAATGAAGCCGAGCACACTAAACATTTGCATACGGTACTTCAAAGACTGCGTGACCATCAGTTGTATGCCAAGTTGTCCAAATGTGAATTCTGGCTAAAGGAGATTAAATTCTTAGGTCACACAATTTCTCAGGATGGGATATCTGTTGATCCTGAGAAGGTACAAGAGGTGATGGATTGGAAGCCCCCGACTACATTGAGGCAGATTCAAAGTTTTCTAGGATTGGCAGGGTATTATCGACGATTTATTCTGGATTTCTCCAGAATTGCCAAACCAATGACTGAACTATTAAAGAAGGGAGTCAAGTATAATTGGAGCCAAAAGTGCGAATATGCTTTTCATACACTGAGGCAGCATTTGACAACAGCCCCAGTGCTGGCTCAACCTGATAACACCAAGCCCTTTGAAGTTTATTGTGATGCTTCTGGTACGGGATTGGGATGTGTATTAATGCAAGATAACAGAGTAATTGCTTATGCCTCCCGAGCACTCAGACCCCATGAGCAGAACTACCCTACACATGATCTGGAGTTGGCAGTCGTGGTTCATGCTCTCAAGATATGGAGACACTACTTGATGGGAGCTCACTGTAACATTTACACTGATCACAAGAGCCTCAAATACATTTTCACTCAGGCAGATCTGAACATGAGGCAGAGGAGATGGTTAGAATTAATCAAGGACTATGATTTGGAGGTGCATTACCATCCCGGCAAGGCCAATGTTGTGGCAGATGCCTTGAGCAGGAAGGCCCAGTGCAATTGTATGAGCTTGGATGCGAGAGTTACCACCCTGTCTGATGAATTGTGCAAGCTGAACCTGGAAGTTGTTCCTTCAGGTGATTTAAAATATATCTCGGTGGAGCCCACCCTGCAAGAGCAAATAGTCCAGGCACAGATTGAAGATAAGGGTGTTCAGGTTATCAAAGACATGATCAAGCAGAAGGTAGAGAAATACAAGTGCTTTCATCAGGATAGCAAGGGAATTCTATGGTTTGGAGATCGATTGGTTGTTCCCAAGGACCCGGAGCTCAGAAAGAAGATATTGGATGGAGCTCACCTTTCAAAATTCTCCATGCACCCTGGCAGCAACAAGATGTACCATGATCTCAGATCCTTGTACTGGTGGACCAGAATGAAGAGGGAAATTGCCAAGTACATATCCGAGTGTGACACCTGCCAGAGGATCAAAGCCAGTCATTTGAAGGCAGCAGGCCCTTTGCATCCCCTTACCATACCATCTTGGAAATGGGAGGACATTTGCATGGACTTTATCGTGGGATTGCCCAATACCTCCAGGCACCATGATTCCATTTGGGTTATTGTGGATAGATTGACCAAGTCAGCTCATTTCTTGCCAGTACACAACACCCACAGAACGGAGAAGTATGCAGAGATCTACATTGACCAGATAGTTCGTTTACATGGGATACCAAGGACTATAGTCTCAGACAGAGGAGCACCGTTTGTGGCACGATTTTGGGAGCAATTGCAGGAATCACTTGGGACCCATGTAATACGAAGCTCAGCTTACCATCCTCAAACAGATGGCCAGACCGAAAGGGTAAATCAGATTTTGGAAGACATGTTGAGGGCATGTGTGCTACATTATGGAAAGGATTGGGACAAGTGTCTTTCGTTGGCAGAGTTTTCTTATAATAACAGTTACCAGTCCAGCTTGAAGATGGCACCTTTTGAGGCCTTATATGGGAGAAGATGTAGAACCCCGCTGAATTGGTCTCAAGCAGGAGAGAGGGAAATATTTGGGCCAGATTTGGTACTGGAAGCAGAGGAAAAGGTCAGAGTCATCAAGAAGAACTTAGAAGCTTCTCAGGCCAGGCAAAAGAGCTATCATGACAAGAGAAGGAAGCCTCTACAGTTTGAAGTGGGAGACCATGTTTATATCTTAAGGTGTCACCCACTAAGGGTGTCCAGAGATTTGGGATCAAGGGCAAGTTAGCTCCTCGTTACATTGGGCCCTACGAGATCAAGGAGACTTGTGGACCTGTAGCCTATCAATTGAAGTTGCCACCCAACATGTCAGCTATTCATGATGTGTTCCATGTATCTCAGCTACGGAAATGTGTCCGCCTACCCACTGAAGTGCTACCTGAACCAGAAATTGAGATAGAACCAGACCTGTCCTATCAAGAGTACCCTGTCAAGGTATTGGATCAGAAAGAGAGGTCAACGCGGGCAAGGTCGATCAGAATGTATAAAGTTCAGTGGAGTCACCATTCATTGGAAGAAGCTACCTGGGAGACTGAGGTTTTCCTACGCTCTCGCTTCCCCGACTTTCTGCCCAAAGGAGTTGGTATGTAACCTAAAAACCCCACCCCCCACCTGCCCTTTGAATACAATTATAAGAAAAACTTAGATAGCAAGAGTAGTCTAAGTTGTGGGTTTAACTCAAAAAGGACTTCCTTCTGAAGTTGCAAAGAGGATGACATTCGAAGAGCAGTTAACTAGAGAAACTTAAAGAAAAGCAGAAACCACACACCAGCACACCCTCATAGCACCCTCCTGAGGACTCTACCTAAAATCTCGGGACGAGATTCCTTTAAGGGGGAGGGCTGTAACACCCCAGGAGTTACTCAGGGTATCCACCCAGGGCTACACCCTTTAAACCTACTATCACATGTGGGTTAGTTTGAGCAAAGCACATCAAACTTAGAATTCAAAGTCCTAAGCAAGTGCAACCCATCTTGGATATCATACCCTAACTTATCATGCACATCTAAGGGGGAGAATTGCCTAAAACACTAAAGCAAACCCCATTGGACAATGGGAACCCTAGATGTAAGTATGACCAAAAGATCATGAAAACCTTATGATCATGGCTTTGGCCAAATATAAAAGTTGTAGTACACCTAATAACCTACAAATAATAGTAAGAAAGTAACCCCAAAAAGATTTCAGAAAAGCCCCAAAAAGTTCACCAAAGGTTTGAGCACAAAAGAAAAATCAGAAATTGCCTAAGTCCAAAAACTAACCCTTGGCCAAAGATCACACATGTTCACCCTCATTCAAATTTAAAAACACTTCGACCCAATTGACAAAGTGGCGCCAAATTAACCCTAGAATGCCCTAGAAAAAGTTGACACCTACCCTAAGTAATTTGACACGACTTGGCACCATTTTTGTCTCGGTTTGGACATCTCTGACATAGCCGACTTCCCACCCCCATATCTCTCTAACCCGACCACATCTACCCTTGGAACTCACATGAGCTAGGTAGCTCTAGGTGCAGGGAAGAGATCTCTCACAGGCTCTAGGGCAAGATTCGTACGTTTTGGCCGCTCAGCAGAGGGAAGAACACGGGCAGAAGCAAAGAGCCACGTGTTCGACGCGCTCTGAGCTCGCCAGAGCACGCCCGCGCGCGCCCCCGCGTGCCCGGCGTCATGCCAAAGACCAGCCGGTGCCATGGCCCGCGCCCGCACCTATAAAACCCCCAGGGACTTCGACCGTACCCCTCCGCACGCGCTCGACCTCACCGGAGCCCAAACCCACCGGCGTTTGCCGTGCACGGCGTGCCCGCGGCCGTCGTTCCCCCTGCCACCATAGACCGGCCAACAGACCCCTTCCCAGCCCCGTCCAGCCCTCGGAGAAGACTGTGCACACCTCGGTGAAGCTCCCCGAGCAAGGAATCGGAGTTTGCTTCGCCGGAGAGGCCAGTCCACGGTCGCCGGACTCCACCCGATCGCCGGCGAGCGTAGACCGGGTAATCCTCTGCTCCAGTCCTCGATTCCTTGTGCACACAACCTCTACGTCACCCCGTGAAGCTCACTGTGCCATTGGATTGAACTAGGTCACTTTGGTTTGGCCGGCACACCCGCCGCCGACGAGAGCACCCGCCTGCGCACGTGGACCGGGCGATTCCGGCCACCCCCGCCGTCGAGCCGTACACCATTGTGACCGCCAGAACCTCCCGGAGCCAACCCTGCCCCTCGCCGGACCCCTCTCACCGCCGATAAGCCGCGCCACTCTTTTCTTTCTCGCGGGTACTGTTTAAACCTAGGGAGGGACCGCGGGGGAGAAGAAGAGAAAACTAGGAGGTTTTGCGCAATGTCAGTGACTCAGAGAAATAGTAGCGTGGGTGTATAACTGAGAGAGTTGGTTTGGAAATAACCCGAGGACTTCGGTGCAAAGTGGTTTTTCCAGGAAACCTTTTAATAAATCTGATTTAAATTCAAACAGAACTTGAATAATTCATATCTTCTGTTTTATTCACCCAGATCAAGTCAAACAAATTTTGCCAGATCTTAAATAATGTAGGCTACTTAAGAAAAATATAAAAACCCTATGAACTATAGAAAACTTTAGGGTTCTGATTTAAATAGTAATTTGGTCAAAAACTAATAATAGGAAGAAAAATAGTTGCACTAGTTGACTGAGGTTAAGAAAAATTAGAGAAGTACTTGACCCCCTACTGACCTATTTAAAAATGCTAAACCCCTCTGTCCACCCCATTAAGGTAGAGTTTACCATTTATTTTACATTATGCTTAAGGTTAAAGAAAATAGGAAAGGTAAATTAAATAAAGAATCAGGGAGCCCCCATACTTTTGTCTGTCTATGTACTCAGTATAGTTCACTAGAAAAATTCATTATACTCTAGTTTAGTACAAAATAATTGGGATGCCTTTTATTTTGAGAAAACAAGGAAAACTTAGAAAAACCCTAGGAAAATAACCCCAAGGCAAAAACACCCCAAACCTTGGGATAACTAATGGGTTGTTATTATGAATATAAGAAAAATATGAAGTCTGTTGTTTGATATTTTTCAAATAACAAGTTAGTTATGAGCACCTTTCTGGCCTAAAACTTTAGAAAATCACAACTAAATAACCATCCCTTAGCTTTCTGTGATTTTTGGCACAGAAGCTTATTATTACTGTTAGATACCAACAAAATAACCCTTAGGACAGAACCCACCCCTAGTTAAGAGTTGTAGTGTTAAGTGGCCCATTTACACAACTTTTGTTATTTTGTCTAAAGCATAGCCTTTTTATTTTGAACCTCAAACTCCTAGAACAAACTATATTGACCAATGGCAAGCCACTGTAATTTTTACAAGATTTTTGAAAATTTTGAAATCACTGTTGTAGTTCAAACCCACACTAAAATTCATAAATAGAAAATAAAGAAGGGGAAAAAGGAATGATGGAAATTAGTGTGACCCTAAAACCCTTTGTAAATTGTCCACTGAAATATATAAGGGAAATACAAATCCACTATGCTTATCCTTAACAAAACCTAAACTTAGAATGATAAGCATAAACTACTAAAAGCCACGTATGACCAAGAAACCCTAAGTTGCGAACTAACTTAGTTTTCCTTCCTTTAGCATAAAGTTGTTAAATCCTGCATAATCATGACATACATATTCATTGCATTCGATAGATTGCAACCTCGCTGACGGAGAGTACGTCCTCGTGCCAGAGCAAGGAGCTGCTCAGGAGGTAGCCCCGGACCCAGCACCAGAGCCAGCACCAGAGGATCTGCCTGCCACAGCTTTGGAAGGCAAGCCCCGGTTTATGCATAACCTGCTATTTATGTTATTTTACTACACTTATTGATTGTAGGATTGAATGTGCACTTAAGTGTAGGAGTTGCTTGAAACCCTAGTTGCATGAACTCAGGGTTCCTTTTGAGATGAATACTAGTATGCTAGGTCGAGTAGCTGCTTTATTAATTAGGATCTCGGTAGAAGTCGAGTGATTTTTCTAGCACTCGCGCGAGGTCAGGAAATGGTTGTATCCACTTTCTTATCATAATGTTGCTGGTTTGTGGACAACAATCCATGGGGATTGGTTGTCCACGGGATGGAAATTTGAATAAGGATTAAGGTGTGGTACCGTGTGTCAAGCGTTTGAACGTACTAAACACATACCGAGAAATATGGTAAATCGGTAAGCCTAGTACCTTAGTGAACCTACCCGCAGATTGCCCTCCTCACGCGACCTGAGACATGGTCTCCCATTCCGGTTATGGTGGGTACAAGTGCGGTCACTGCACGACGGAAGTCGGGGTTAGTGAGGCATTGTACGCCAAGGCGGTGAGCCCCTTTCTGTTGCCAGGGAATCGATGGGGATGATTAATGTGTGTGGGGACGGAGTGCCCCTACATGTCGTGTGTTTAGGTTTACCTTGCAAGGATAAAAACTCGATTCGAATCGTCTGCTTGTCGCAGCTAATGAGACTGCTTGATCCATGCTACTGCATTGAGTAACAAGTGAAATATGATGAGTTGACACAAGATGTTGATTGCTAAATATGTTTGATACCATGTATGAGTAGATAGTACACATTTAGGCTTAAGAGAGTCACACTTAAACTTGACAAAGTTAAAACTTGATTTAGAAACTCAGCTAGTGCTTTTGGCAACCAAACCCCACAGCCAAACAGCTGCATGTCTAGAGGTAGAGGAGTAGACTCCTCACACCGGGTAAGTCTCGCTGAGTATTAGCATACTCAGCCTTGCTTGTGGCACAATTTTACAGGTTCTTTGGAGGACATGGTTGCTGGAGTGACTTGGCCGTCCATCTTTCCACCGGGTTGGACTATCGAGTGGGACCCCGCCTCGGCTGAGGAGGAGCATGAGGAGTGATGGGACAGGCTTCCCCATCCCTCCATTTACGTATCGTTAGTTTTATTCCGCTGCACTTCGAACAATGATGACTACTTTTGCAAAACTCCGATGGTGATGTAATAATTTAATACTCCATAATGTATGGTTTTATGCTTTATTGTATTTGCTCTGTGACTCACCTTCGAGTGAGATTGTGGTACTTGATCCTGTCAGTGGCCTCGTCGGACTAGATCCGAGGGATTGACGGGTTATTCCTATTTAAGTGTGGTCTAGCCTCTAAGGCGGGACTTAGGCACTTAAGTCGGAATAATTCGGGCAATTCCGCCACATATTTTTGCTAGTTTAATATCATTGAACATGATCTCTAGTCTAGCAAGAAACATTTGTAAACAATTTGTGTATATTGATGTAATCTATTTCTTTGTAATGCATGAAACTTCTGTACATACCATTTTTGAGCTGCTGGCGAAAAACACTTTCCCTTCTTTTCATGCTTCACCAAGAAAAAGATTCCCTTTTTGTCGATTCGATAGTGCATATTTTGCCACGATTGCTGCATAGTAATACTGTAAAGCCTAAAAAATTGTATCAAAGAAAAATAATGATTTAAATAAATAAATACATTTATGTTAGTGTTTTGGGAATTTTTGAAACCATTAGAGATTTATTAGTTCCCTTTCTTTTAATAATCAGTTAATGGTAT
Organism: Zea luxurians; assembly: GCA_029449295.1. Taxonomy (NCBI): domain Eukaryota; kingdom Viridiplantae; phylum Streptophyta; class Magnoliopsida; order Poales; family Poaceae; genus Zea; species Zea luxurians. The sequence goes on along the minus strand of JAOPSE010000001.1, from coordinate 65,667,329 downwards.
TATATTAGTCAAGTAACCAATAAATAAATAAATAAATATGCATATCATGCTGATGAATTTGTTGTGATGAATTTTATTGAAACAAAGAAATCATAACTTAAAGTTGACCTCAAATTTTAAATGAAAATATAAAATAAGAAAAGAGAAACAAAATTGTATTAAAGTCACTTACTATCGCTAGAATTAAATAATGGGAAGAATAATAAATAATAAATAAATAAATTACAAGATGTAAAGTATTATTCAGGTGAGAGTTGAGAACTCAAACATGAATTTAAATTTAGTTTGGCATTTGAAAATAGGAGAAAGGAGAAAGGGGAATAGAAAATAAAATGAAAAGAAAATGGGGCAGCCTTGGTTTGGGCCAAATTCTTGCCCTCGGTCCATCTCCAAACTCCACTCGCCAGCCCATCTCCTACCACTGCCATGCGGGATGCCACTGGCATGTGGACCCCACCAACCAGCCTCACCAAATGTTGCGCTCGGAACTCACGCCGACTGATAGGGTCGGGATATCAGGTGTTTCGTCACCCGCGCTCGCTGCAGACAGGGCCCGCTCTCCATCCGACTCCCCCACGTCGCCAACCCCTTTCCGCTCCCTCACATCGCTGACCCACGGGGTCTGCTTCGTCAGAGCTTTCTCCAACCCCCTAACGCTGGATGGACCGTGCAGGATTTCGTGGATTCCGCGGATTTCGCATACCTCACACCAACCTGGGGACTCCTCATCCCTATAGATCGTGTCCCGATACCCCCACCTCCGTCAGTGCCAACTAGAAGCCGCCGTGGAAACCTCGAGGAGCAGATAACCTCGTCGCATGAGAGAGAGCCGAGGAGAGATGAGCACTGCCACAGGGGGAAATTGCTCAAGCGCTGTCGGCACATAACCGAGGTTTGATCAGTGGATGTCACCGGGAGCTATGGAGGGTGTCTGTGGTGTCCTCATCCGTGTTCAGTGACCAGTGAACCGGCGATTTCTCACCATTGCCAGTACTCCGCCGCGGAGCCGCATCATGCCATGGACAACGGGTCTGGTCTGCGCCCACGGTGAGAACTCCCTCATCCAGTTCGCCAACGTCTCTTCTACGTGTAGTGTACTTTGGTTCAATGTTCTGAGCACGGATTTCGGAGGGGAAGATGGCCGGCTATGGTGCCACCGTATATCGTGGGCACCGCCGTGGCTGGCCACCGGAAGTAGTGGGGATGGCCGTGTGCCATTGATCTCCCTTTGGACGATACATATTAGGGCTAGTTTGCGAGCCATAAAATCAGAGGGGATTGGAGGGGCTAAAATCCCCTCTGGAGGGGATTTTAGCCCCTCCAATCCCCTCCAGTATTTGGACTCCCAAACTAGCCCTTAGAGGGTAGAATAACCCTTGGGTCAGATTGATGCGTGCCGTGGATTTGGATCCAACGGTCTCTGGTTAATCTCGCCCACATAAAATCCTTCGCGGATCCGGCGAATGTGGTTACGTACCGGTTCACATGAATCGTGATCTAATCTGGGATGTGCATGCTTGATCGGACGGCTCAGTGTATTAGATACCCCTTCGACCCATCGCTTTTGCTAAATAGACACTGTCCTTTTCTCGAATTAACCCGCCGTCCTCGACTGGTGTTAAATAATTACAACCGCGCCTCGGCTTTTGCATAGTGAATCCTAGCTCTCTGGTATTTGTGCTCTCAGTCCAGAGTAATTAAGAGATATTCAAAATAAATATGGAAAATGAATTTGTAGTATACAAATAAATCTACAAACTTAGATGATTCATAACTTCTTTATTTTAGCTCTGTTTTAATCCATTTCAGTTGCATTAACCTCATAATAATATTGTTTAATATTTGGTAACCTTACTTTTTTATGAAACTTGGATTAAAAATTATGCACTTAGTTTCTTTTAATCCAACACTTAAAACATCAGAAATCCATAACTTCTTCGTTTTAATTCTGATTTGGTCTGTTCAAGTTGCGTTAGCTTCATAAAAATATTCCCTACGCAGTAGCAACATCATGTGTACCATATTCCATATCTTTATAATTAAGAAAGTGTTCACTCTATGTTCAGTAGATTAACTCTTCTAATCAAAGTCAACATGTCCAAAGTTATAATTTGGTTAAAATATGATCTCTAGTCAAGTTATAATTAAAGTTGAATTTATTATTTCTTTAGATTATTTTTATAAAATCAAAACAAGACCTAGTTTTAATTACTTAATCATGTAGGTCTTCCATGAACTGTACCTCTTTAACTGTAACCCCGATTATAGTGGTTCTCGAACCCTCAATCTCATAGCAACGTGTAGATTACTATTATGCAGTTTATTCTTATGTTTGGTGTGATGTTAATTTTGCCTATACCATGTCTGTTTGTATTGCTATGTTTAGCAGTGAGGTCACGAGTCAATTGAAGAGCAAGTTGGAACCTGGAATCTCAAGTCCCAGGCAAGTTGTGCCCTAGACCACTTTTATTACCCAATAATGTTCTTTATTATCACTTATCCATGCATAGGCTCAATTTTGATGGGACCTATTAGGTCACCCTAGTTTGGTTATCATGTTACCTTGTTTACCCCTGAACTATTTGGGTAGTTTTGCTATTGCTCTATATGGTTTTGGGTTTAATATTACATTCTGTTCATGTTCCAATTATACTATTATTTTATTTATTGTTCATGACAAGATCATTATTTTAATTGGAACATGGAGCTTAACTTGAGAAACACGTGCCACCATAAGGGTGGAATGGGATGCCCTTGGTTGACTAACTAGGAAAGCTAGTGGAGGACTACCTTACCCGATAGGGGCAAGGGCAGTAGGGGAGTAGGCATGTAGGGAGGTTCCCAGGTTGATTTTGCTGTGATGACGGTTAGACGAGGGATTCCTTCATTGCTCTTCGTAGAAAATGTAGCGGGTTTTCTGAAGCTAGTGGAACTTTGTAAAGGCCTTGTTGGTCACTTGTTCTCAAATGCTATAAGTCAAGAATAAGGCAACACAATTATTTATGATTAAAGACCTTCTTCCTTTGAAACATTATCTCCTTTCAAGTATAATGATCTTCAGACGAAAGTCATGAAGGACATACCTTCATCATCTCAATAAACAAATACAAATGAAGGTACATGAAATACAAAAGAATGTAAATAATGTTGGTATATCGACAAATCATTTACATTCTCATTTCATAAACATGAATAAATATTCACAATATTTATATTACATTGATACCTTCATCTTGTCAGAATGTGAAAATGTGAGAGCGACGTGAGAGCGATACAATGCAGCGTGAACAGTATGGTGTTACTGTTCATCTATTTATAGGCACGGGACGTAGCCCGGACAAAATTACATTCATGTCCCTGACATTTACTGTTAATCATAAGGTAGGCTAAGTAGTATTTTCTCCTTTAAGTCGATTCCATCTTTCACTTTCGCCATTGTACTAAGCCGAAGCTCTTTCAGCCACAGCTTCGGCGTTCATTCATCCTGCCTTCAGAGCGTACCTTCATACCATGCATACCTTCGTCTCAAAGCCGAAGCCTCCTATAATAGTCTATGTTATACTGAAAACATGTTAGTCACGTTTTTGAGGACCTTCGAAAGAGTAGCCCTTCGTAGTATTAATTTGTTTCTGTATTAACAAATTTAGACTGCGACGTGAACGAAGGCCTTTAGCCGAAGGTCCGAAAAAACACCTTCCCTTCACTAGAACAGCGAAAGACACTGGTATATATAGCCCACCACGCTGTAGTGCGCTGGGTATATAAATAGAGACTCATATTGATAGCGTTCAATGTGCCATTTCAACTGCTGGCGCTATTTTTGCCATCCTGAATATTCTTGCTCTGCCAAATTTTTATTAGTTTGTAAGCTTCGGTATTTGCACAAGCGTTGACTAAATGGCTAAAGAGAAGAAGGTTGTTGACCCCACATTAGCTGGGTTTTACGAGGCTATGGAGAAGACAAACACAGAGAAAATCACCAATGAAATGTTTTGATTTAGAAAGTGGAAATGAAGATGCCGAAGATCGTCCCTGGTGGCCGAGTCATACCATCTTTGAAAGTCATCCGTCAAGCAAAGTCAGATTGATGCTATAAAAGGGAGATATTTCTACGATATTTCCATTGTGAGGGCTGGAGGGGATAGCGCCACCCCTACGCCCGAAGTAGACGAAGTTGTTGTTTACAGGAGCTTCATCAAGGCAGGGCTTCAGTTTCCCTTGAGTAAATTTTTAGTTGAGGTTCTGAAGACCTTTGTGATTTATCTTCATCAGATTACCCCTGAAGTTATCATAAGGATGGGGATTTTTATTTGGGCTGTGAGGAGCCAGGGACTAGAGCCGAGTGCGAAATGCTTCTGCAACATGCACGAGCTATCCTATGAGACGAAGGCTACTGGCAAGGAGCAATATCATAATAATTTTGGTTGTTATGGCTTCGTGCCTCTCTCTGATGTGAGCTATCCAATTCGGATGTTTCGGAAGAGGTGGCTAGGAGCCTGGACGGAAGAGTGGTTTTATGTAACGAACAACTTGATTGATAGAGAAGATATAAGGGGGATCATCCAACGCCCTATTTGGTCTCGCTTCGGCATTAGAAGGCCAGCCACTGCTCTTGGAAATGATATCGAAGCATGCCAAAAGGCTTTTAACAGTGTATGCATGTTTATTAGCACAAGAGACCAAGTCCAAGAGCACATTGCTTATAGAGTGTGGCCTCTTGTGAATGACTAGGAGATGCTAAAGGAGACTGCTGCTAGGTCCAGTCAAGGTGGCTTGGTTTATCTGAAATACACCTTCAGATACAGAGATCAGTTTGATGAGCCGAACGATGACTGGCTGAATTGTATTGAGGCAACTAGTGATGAGTTGCTTGGGGCCTACACAAGGGCCGAAGATGATGTCGTGACCCTAGCCTTCGGAGGTCGAGGTAATAAAAGGTTAAACAGGGTTTTTGATGTAATTGGTTTTGTATATCCTGACTATTGCTATCCCTCATGAAAGCAGGGAAAGAAAAGAAAAGTTGTTGCTTCGACCATCTCTGCTACGCCGAAGGGCAAAAAGATCAAGGTTTTGACACACCGGCCTAGATACATTGAAACGGCCAGGGTACCGAAGCTTGCTGAGGGGGCTTCTTCCGCCGTTGAGCCGGAATACCCTGGTCCTGCCAGTGCCAAAGGAGATTCAGACGAAGTGCTGAAGCGTCCTACCGAAGCCAAAGAAAAAACGATCGAAGAGCCAGAGCTAGAGGAGTCAGCAGGATTGTCAAAAATCCTGAGCCTGCCACCAGAGCCGGAGTTGCTGAAGGTAACCAAATTCCTGCAATAACTCCCAAAAGGAGGAGAATGGCCAGCGTGCTAGACACTGTCATGGAGTCGATGAGGGTATCAACTCCTGCCTCTACAGAAGAGGAAAATATAAAGGAGGCCAACGAAGCTATTATAACTTGTGCTAAAGCCAAAGCTAGACCCTCAGTTCCTGCCGAAACAGGGCCCATTGAAATTGTTGGGAAGGATACTAAAGAAAGACCTTTGGATGCCGCTCCGGTCTTTGAAAAAGAAGGCGCACCCAAGAGGGTTAAATCTCCTACTCCCAAAGCATCTACTAAAGAGCTAGACTTTATCATATGACACGCTTCGGGTAAACAGTTGTCGGAAGAGGAAATTCCCGAAGCTAAACACTATGCAAGGGAATTAAAGTACCCGAAAGGACCCTTGGTGTATAATGGCACTGATGAAGATGACTTTCTGTACTGCCTTCTGGACAAAAAGGAAATATCTGTTTGCCAGAAGATGGCAAGGAACATAGGGTTTCGGAAGCTCGAAGTTGGCCTCTCTGCAATGTCGAAGGATGACCTTGCAGACAGCCTCGCTTACAATAGTCTTAAGGTAAAGATTTTCTGACTTATAAACAGATTACTTTATACATCCTTTATGATTATGCTGATCCCCCTTTTTTGTAGGGCTTAATCCAGAGCAATGCTTTAAGGGCACAAAAGAATGCTTAAGATGAAAGCTGCCAAATAGCCCTTGGGAACCTTCGGACAGAGGTTATTAGACTAAGGAATGAAGCTCTAGAAAAGGATAAAATTCTGCTTTCCTTGATAGACACAATAAAGGCCAGCGAAGCCAAACTTAGTACACAGTCCGAAGCTCATAGGGCCGAAGTTGAAGATCTAAAGATGAAGCTTGCTGAAAAGAATGAGGATTTCGAAGTGGCGAAAGCCAAACAAGAAATAAGCGAATGGACTAGTTCAAGATTACAAAAGAATGTGGATGAGCTTCGCGAGTCGAAGGAGAGATATTATGAGAAATCCTTGGATGGCGCCAAGAAATTGAAAGATAGTTTTGCAAAGGTGGGTGCATACTCATCAGAGCAAAAATTTATTAGAGACGATCTCGAAGGAATCATTGAATGAATCAGTGAATAAGCTGAAGATTTTGAAGAAATTCTTAGCGATCGCGGGGATTTTTGCGCCTTCACTGGTGCCCGAGGGGTTGCAGCAATTTTAGAGAAAACTGGCTGTGAACATGTTAAAGCTGCAACCCAGACAGAAACCGTCTTCTCCATAGACAACACGAAAGATCCTTCAGTGGAAGCTACTTGAATGGGCGGAAAATTCTATTCCAACATTTGGATGAAGGGCGGGCAGGAAATAGCTGATGAAGCTATAAAGAAAAATGAAAAAGAATCCCATGATGCCCGAGAAGAAGCCAAGCGAGCCGAAGAGGCTGCTGAGCACGCAAGGCGTATAGGTATTGTTACTGAATCTTTGCTTTGGTATTTAGTCTGGCTTCGGATGAACAACTCGCTACTTTACTGCAGCTGAACTTTCACCGCCACCCGAGCCATATGATCCCAAGGCCGATCCAGCCATGAAAGCGGCACTAGAAACAATAAGAATTGCCGAAGAAGCTGTTGATGAAGCTGTCAACAAACTTCTGAACGAAGCTGCCGAGAAGATCTTAAAAGAAGACTAAAGTTTTGTGTACTTAAGAAATGTAGTATTTGGGAAATGTAATATTCGTGCATGAGTTAAACATTGTATATCTATGTGTACATTAATGTAATATATTTCTTTGCGATGCATGAAATTTGCGTACATACCATTTTTGAGCCTTCGGCGAAAAAACACCTTCCCTTCTTTTCATGCTTCGTAAAGAAGGAGCCCTTCTATAGCATAGCCGTTGCATAATATTGTTATCGGCGAAAATTTTCTTGACATGTAAGATTATAATTGCCAAAGGTGAACTTTGTGCTCCCGCGCACTGCTTCATTCATCGCATATTTTGAAAAAAGCAACTTTCTTTCTACACAATCTTGCTGCTGATGCGTCATGATGTATGATGTAATGCTATGCGAAATGATGCGATGATATGATGCAGCATGATGTTTATGCCGAGGACACATACCCACATGAAAACACACCCAGACTCTATATCCCCTTAGGAACGTCTTTTGAGTCTCTTCACCTTCTATTTCAGTGGTATTTAAGCTCGCATTCCCTTAGGAACAACTTTTGAGCTTCTTCACCTTTTATTTCGGTGGCATATTGGCTCTGCATTCCCTTAGGAATGACTTTTGAGCTTCGGAACTTACTCTGCGCTCCATTAGGAATGACTTTTGTAGCTTCGAAACTTACTTTGCTCCCTTAGGAACGACTTCTGTAGCTTCGGAACTTACTCCGCTCCCATAGGAATGACTTCTGTAGCTTCAGAACTCGATAGTGTGACCACAATATTATTACATCAAATTGGAGATTAAACCTCTGTGAACTATTTTCCATGCGAGAAAATAAAGTGACAAACTAAACGAAAATACATCAGGTTAGGATATCCTTTAGTAAATGTGCTTCGACTCGGGCACAGTGTTGTTGACTATGTGAGCTTCGGACTCATCCCGAAAGTCGCGGTGTTGCTGAGCGTTGTGATGCCCTTCTGGCTGTTAACTGCGGACTAGAGTAGGTGCTAGCGGTGGTGGCAGTGGCAACTAGGCCCAAGAAGCTTGAGAATGGCTTGCCGAAGCATTAGAGGCCATAGGCTGTTGATTGCCTACATACTCTGGGACATACGAAGAGTAGCATGAAGCGGTATGCAGAACCTGCTTCGGCTGATTCTATCATGCTTCGGCTTTGGTAATCTCTTTCTGCTTTTGGATTGTAACCTGGCACGTCCTTGTGGTATGCCCTTTGTCTTCATCACAGAATAAACAAAAAACTTTTCTAAGCTGATCTGCATATCTTCCCCCAAAGTTTCTACCCCCTCTGCCTCTTGGAGTTGGTGTCCTAAAGGAACTTTGTTATGCTCCTGATGATTGGGAGCTGTGCTGCTGCCTTTGGGTTTGGTTTCCCCTGTCGTCACTTGAGCTAGCATTATGGATTGACTTGACATGCCTGGGGTGGAATCTTCCTCCGAAGCCCCTGGCCATTTCATAGTATCTATAGGCTTCTTCCCTTCTTTACCGAAAGTCATTGTCGGCTCTGATGTACTCATCCATTTTCTGGAGAAGCTTCTCCAAGGTTTGTGGTGGCTTCCATGCGAAGTATTGCACCATAGGTCCTGGCCGAAGTCCCTTGATCATGGCCTCAATGATGATCTCATTGGGCACTGTAGGTGCCTGAGCTCTCAGCCTTAAGAACCTTCGGACATATGCCTGCAAGTATTCCTCCTGATCCTGTGTACATTGAAAGAGAGCTTGGGCAGTGATTGGCTTTGTTTGAAATCCCTGAAAGCTGGTAACTAACATATCCTTTAGCTTCTGCCACGATGTAATTGTCCCCAGCCAAAGAGAGGAGTACCAACTTTGAGCTACGCTCTTGACTGTCATGACAAAGGACTTCGCCATGACTGTAGTATTGCCCCCATATGAGGATATGGTTGCTTCGTAGCTCATCAGGAATTGCTTGGGGTCTAAGTGTCCGTCATACATAGGGAGCTGAGGTGGCTTGTATGACGGTGGCCACAGGGTAGCCTGCAATTCTGCTTCCAAGGGAGAAGCGTCGTCAAAAGCAAAATTGCCCTGATTAAAGTTACCATACCATTCATCATCATTGAATGGACTTTCTTGGCAAAGCTCCCTATGTTGGGGCCTTCGGTCATGGTCATCCTGAGTGAGATGACGCATTTCTTCGGCGGCTTCATCGATCTTCTTCTAGAGGTTGGCGAGCCGAGGCATCTTTTCCCTCTTCTTTTGCACTTGTTAATGGATAGCTTCTAGATCCCTGATCTCTTGATCCAGTTCCTCCTCCTGAGGTGTTGGACTGTTAGCCTTCCTCTTCTGGCTCCTAGCTTCACGTAGCGTCTCCTGATTTGTGTCCAGTGGCTGCAGGGCAGCCCCTGACACCATTGTCTTCTTCGGCGGCATTGTGAAAGTTGATGCTTGTCGAAGGTGGTTGATGAGTTCAACGGAGGTGGTCGCCAATGTTGGTCACTTGTTATCAAATGCTATAAGTCAAGAATAAGGCAACACAATTGTTAATGATTAAAGACCTTTGTCCTTCGAAACATTATCTCCCTTCGGGTATAATGATCTTCAGACGAAGGTCATGAAGGACATACCTTCATCATCTTAATAAAAAATATAAATGAAGGTACATGAAATACAAAAGAATGTAAATAATGTTGGTATATCGACAAATCATTTACATTCTCATTTCATAAACATGAAAAAATATTCACAATATTTATATTTCATTGATACATTCGTCTTGTCAGAATGTGAAAATGTGAGAGTGACGTGAGAGCGATAACAGCGCAGTGTGAATAGTACGATGTTACTGTTCATCTATTTATAGGCGGGGGACGTAGCCTGGACAAAATTACATTCATGTTCCTGACATTTACTGTTAATCATAAGGTAGGCTATCAATGACTAATTAGTCTTTTCTCATTTAAGTCGGTTCCATCTTTCACCTTCGCCATTGTACTAAGCCGAAGCTCTTTCAGCCACAGCTTCAGTGTTCATTCATCCTGCCTTTAGAGCATACCTTCATACCACGCATACCTTCGTCTCAAAGAAGAATCCTCCTGTAACAATCTATGTTATACTGAAAAACATGTTAGTCACGTTTTTGAGGACCTTCGGAAGAGGAAGGCCCCCAACAGGCCTCGTAGTGGATCCCTAGCCATTCACCTCGGTAGTGTCTAAGGGTCTAGCTAACCCTGGCAACATGGGATACATGACTTGTGGGTATAGGGTACAACCTCTGTAGAGTGTAAAACTGGTATACTAGTCGTGCTCGCGGTCATGAGTAGCTCATGACTCTCGCATGATTAAATTATGGAACTAAATTTAATTTGTCATTTGCATTGCATGAGATTTATTATTAATTTTGTATTATTATTATTATGGTTTGGTATTTACTTACATTTAGTAACTGCTAATAAAATTTGACCAACTCATTAAAACCAATGCTCAACTTTTACCCCTATTATTGATTAGCCTTACACTTCACATGAATTCCCCCCTTTGGTGAGTTCATGCACATTATTCCCGACAACTTGTTGAGCGATGAACATGTGAGCTCACCCTTGCTGTTTTACACCCCCACAGGTCAAGAACAAGTACCACAGGATGAGGCGCATGGAGGATGTTGTGATGTGTTTGTGAGAGGTCTAGGCCGTCGTCTCCCAGTCAACTTTGGGTTGCTGGATCATTGTCTCCTTACGAAGTAATTATTTATTTATTTTGTACAGAAATTCCTATTATATAGTAAAGTTGTAACATTCGTTTCTGTACCATGATTCATCATAAGTGTGAGACTTGGTCCCAGCACACGTGATTGCGTTCGCGCCCGGGTCCCTAAAACCCGGGTGTGACAAATACTGTTGTCGAAGATTCCTCTCTTGTGTAAAAATATATCTATCGAAGGCATATTTTGTGTTACAACACATTCGACAGGTATTTTCGAAGGAGCAATTTTCCTTCTTCTCCACACCTTTTTGCTGATGCAAAATGTTGTATGGTATGATGCTATGCGATATGATATGATGGTATGATGCAAAATGATGTTTATGCCGAAGATAAAAACCCACACGAGTACACACCTAGACTCTGCATCCCCTTAGGGACGACTTTGGAGTCTCTTCACCTATGACATAGCTGGTTTTTCAGCTCTGCATTCCTTTAGGAACGACTTTGGAGCTAAGCTCTGCATCCCCTTAGGGGCGACTTTGGAGCTTCTTCACCTTTGACATATGTGGCATCTAAGCTCTACATTCCCTTAGGAACGACTTTGGAACTTCTTCACCATTGACTTAGGTGGTATCTTTGCTCTGCATTCCCTTAGGAACGACTTTGGAGCTTCGTAACTTACTCTGCGTTCCCTTAGGAACCACTTTGGAGGTTCTTGATCCATTTTTGTTACACTCGATGATGTAACCATAGGCTTATTACATCAAACTGAATGTTAAACCTTCTTGTATTGTTTTTTAATGAAAAGGCGAAAAAGAGTAAAGATACATTGAATCAAGGCATTCTTTAGCCGAAACATTGTACCACCTTTAGTAGATATGCCTCGACTCGGGCACAGTGTTGTTGACTATGCAAGCTTCAGACTCCTCCCGAAGGTCACGCTGTTGCTGGGCCTGACAATGCCCTTCTGGATGTTGATTATGAATCGGGGTAGGCGCCGGTGGTGGCGGTGGTGGCAACTGAGCCCAGGAAGCTTGGGAGTGACTTACCGAAGCAAAGGAAGCCCTAGGTTGTTGATTGCCCACATACTCCGGGATATACGGAGAGTAGCACGAAGCAGTATGCAATACCTGCTTCGGCGGGTTCTGCCGTGCTTTAGCTTTAGCGATTTCCTTCTGCTTCTGGATCGTGACTTGGCACGTCTTTGTGGTGTGTCCCTTGTCTTCGCCACAAAATAGGCAGAACAGTCTATTGAGCTGATTACCATATCTTCCACCAAAGCTTCTGCCCCCTCTACCTCTTAGAGCTGGTGGCCTGAAAGAACTTTGTTGTACCCCTGATGATTGAGAGTTGTGCTGTTGCACTTGGGTATGATTCCCCCTGTCTAGGGTGGAGTCTTCTTCCGAAGCCCCTGGTCATCTTGGAGTATCTGTAGGCGTCTTCCCTTCTTAGCCAAAAGTCATTATCGACTCTGATGTATTCATCTATTTTCTGGAGAAGCTTCTTCAAGGTTTGCAGTGGCTTTCTTGCAAAATATTGCGCCGTTGGTTGTAACACCCTAGGCTTTAAGGGACAAAGATGGGTGCATCTCATACATGCGCCGAAGAAGACAACATATATAATAATAGAGTGTATAGAGATAAATGTCACAATATAATCAGAGTACTTATTACATAGCGGAAGACTTACAAAAATAAAAGATAAATATAACAGGATCTAAAATCCATCCTTGGCGCCAGAAAGTCAACTGGGAGAAGCCACCTAGACCTCTCACGAACACAGCTCAACATCCACCATGCGCCTTATCCAGTGGTACCTATTCTTGACCTATGGGGGGTGTGAGACAGCAAGGGTGAGCTCACACATGTTCATCGCTCAACAAGTTGTGGGGAATAAGGTGACACGAACTCGCCAAAGGTGGGAGCTCATGTGAAGTGTAAGGTTGATCAATGATAGGGGTTAAAGCTGAGCATTGCTTTTAAAGTTGGTCAAAATTTTATTAGCAATTACTAAATGTAAGTAAATACTGAACCATAATAAATAATAGAACAAAATTAATAAACAATCCCATGCAAATGCAAATGACCAATTGAATTTAAGTTCCATAATTTAATCATGTGAGGGTCTGAGCCGCTCATGACCGTGAGCACGGCTAGTATACCAGTTTTACACTTTGCAGAGGTTGCGCATCTTTACCCACAAGCCGTGTTACCCATCTGCCAAGGGGTCATGAATCCCATACACCTCTACCAAGGAAGCGAGGCAGGGTAACACTACGAGACCTTTACAAACTTCCACTAGCTTCAGAAAACCCGCTACAGTTTATAGGAAGCTCCAGTGCAGGAATCCCTCGCCTGACCGCCATCGGAGCAAAATCAACCCAAGGACCTCCCTACACTGACCACTCCCCTACTGCCCTTGCCCCTTTCAGGTAAGATAGTCATCCACTAGCTTTCCTAATTAATTAGCCAAGGGTGTCCCATTAAACCCTTGTGGTAGCACTGTTTTCCCGGGTGGTCGCTCCATGTTCCAATTAACATAATGATCTTATCATGAACATAAATAACATAACAGAATAATTGGAACATGGATATAATAAAATATTAACCCAGAAACTGTGTAAAGCAATAACATAACTACCCAATGATTCAGGGGTAAACAAGGTAAAAGGATAAACAGTCTAGGGTGACTTATTGGGTCCCATCAAAATTAAACCTATGCATGAATAAATGATAATAAAGAACATTTTTGGGTAACAAAAGTGGATCAAGGGCACAACTTGCCTGGCACTTGAGATTCCAGTTACCAAGATGATCCTCAAGTGACTCGTGACCTCACTGCTAGTCGTAGCAATACAAACAAACATGGTATAGACAAAACTAACATCACACCAAACATAAGTACAAACTGAATAATAATGATCTACCCGTCGCTACGAGATCGTAGTTTCGAGAACTACTAAGATCGGAATCATGATTAAGGAGTTACGATTTATTAGAAGATATGTGTGATTAAAATATTAAACTATATTATAAATTGGTTAATATGAATCATATAAGAGGTTATTCTATAAATACTTATCTCAATTTTAATCTAAGTCATTATTTGATTAAAGATCATCTAGCCCAATTATAACCATAAGATCATAATACTATATTAATATTAAAATAGGCTAACCCAAAAAAACATAGATTAGTCAAATTAGTTACCTAATTATAAAAGTATGGGATATCATATAATTAATGTTGCTACTGCGTAGTAAATATTTATACGAAACTAACGCAACTGGAATGAATCAATTCGGAATTAAAACGGAGGAGTTATGAATTTCCGAAGTTATTAAGTGCTTATATAGAATAAATCAAGTGAATAATATTAATTCAATTTTCATGGCTAAACAAAGGTACTAGATGATGAACAATATTAAAACAAAATTATTGCAACTAGAATGGATCAATTTGGAGTTAGAATGGATCTTTTTATGAATTAAATAAGTTTCTGGATTTATTTTTATATTAAAAATCATTTTCTGCCATTGATTTATACCAATCCGAGCTCCAATATAATTTCTGAAGAAGCCAAGGGTGTTTCCATAATTTATAGGAATATAGATGTGAGGATTCCCTCACAGCCGAGGATGGTGGGTTAGTTCAGGAAAAACCTAGGGGCTCTTTACTAAATATACCATGCGAAGGGGTATCGTGGATTCTGAGCCATCCGATCCAGACCCAAGGGCCCAGATTAGAATTCCGGCCACTATGAACCGATAAGAAACTTGATTCGTCCGATGCAAGATCGACGGCCCAGATCCAATGACTGAAGGGTTACATCCCCGGTCTAATCTCGTCCCTCTATCCTATGATCCATGGTCCCAAACGATCTAGCTGAATCGCGACGCAGCAATTGATCATAGCCGTTCATTTTAATCCAACGGCCACCCGCTGTCATCATCCTCCTAACGGCGAGCCATGGTGAGAAGAGCTCTCCTCGCGATGGTGGTGCCATCGGAGTACGCCCCAACGCCGCCCCGGTGAGTTTCCTACCCTACAGATAACCGCTACGCATGGAGGGAGCAAAAGCGAACTGGACCGGGGTCGCCATACCATAGATTTTGCCACCGGATTGTCCAATTTCGTCGAGGCACGACTTCCGTGGCGGATGATAATCGGTCATGAACAATCTGGCCATCGCGCTCCCCCACACCGACTGGGATAATTCCGAGCATCAGCCCCACCAGCACCGATGAGCACCTAGGGCCTGAAATTGAGCCCCGAACGCCAAGTGTGTTGGTGAATTGTGCTGGCGGTACTTTTCTCCCTCTCTCTTTCCTCTCTGTTCACGTCGGGGCACAAGAACCAGTGCCCCAATTCTTCGCTAGATGCACGCTAATCATGGAGGAGGCCGCAACGAGTTAGAGGGAGGAGTCCTCAACTGGTTCGGGTGCGCGGACTCGGCTGGCTCCGATGAGGGAAACCCGCGACAATCACAGCTGCCTGGCGAGGAATCCCGCTGCTCGATCACCGCCCCCGACTGATGATGCCACGATTAGCTTGTCCAATGCGACGTGGAGATCCTAGCGCGGTGCCCCTGCTTGGTCACCCAACGCGTGGCCTGGGGAGTTTCTGGCAGTGCACGACACACTTTCTCTCTCTCTCTCTCTACACGACGGTGATGATGACTTGGAATAGAACCGAAGGGGCAAAGGAGTCAGGGCACCAGGGTTTTATGGTCGGGACGAGGTCGGTGGGTTTGTGGCCAGCTGCCCGACGATCCCGCGTGGTTTGTTGGATCGCCGGGAGGGGAACGAGCTTTGCGCAGGGAGAAGCGGAGGATCCTAGTCTTGCGTCGAGTTCTATTGAGCTCGGGCAAGTAGTCCAGGCATCGCCAAAACTGAACCATTCCACGCCGCATTCCACGCGCGAGTCGTTCGAGCACCGCAGATTTCCGGGCGCACATGGAGGAAGAAGGGGGCGCGGCGAGGATCTCGCGTCGGCGCCGGTCAATCCGACAACTGCGGGTGATTCTGTAAGAGAGAGGACTGACCGTGTGGCCCCACTCGACAGAGAGAACTGGATAGGGTACCAGCGCGGTAGGCGTGAAGATGAGGGTGGGCCACGTAGGTACTTATTGTTGGTCGTGTTGGGCTGGCTAAAGGCAAATTGGCCCAGCACTAGTCTGCCCAATCTCTTTTATTTTCCTTTTTCTGATGTCTTTTACAAATTTGAAACTTCAATTCAAATTTTAAATCATGCTTGAATATTAGCTTCCCAAATATATCCAATAAAATCCTAATGTGAAGATAATTGTGGCGGAACTGCCCGAATTATTCCAACTTAAGTGCCTAAGTCCGACCTTAGAGGCTAGACCACACTTAAATGGGAATAACCCGTCAATCCCTCGGATCTAGTCCGACACGGCCACTGACAGGATCAAGTACCACAGTCTCACTCGATGGTGAGTCACAGAGCAAATACAATAAAGCATAAAACCATGCATGGAAGAGTATTAAGTTATTACATCACCCTGGTCATCCTCGGAGTTTTCGCAAAAGTATCCATCATTGTTTTTGGAGTGCAGCGGAAAATAAACTAACGATAAATAAATGGAGAGATGGGGAAGCCTGTCCCATCACTCCTCATGCTCCTCCTCAGCCGAGGCAGGGTCCCACTCGACAGTCCAACCCGGTGGCAGGGTGGATGGCCAAGTCACTCCAGCAACCATGTCCTCCAGAGAACCTGTAAAATTATGCCACAAGCAAGGCTGAGTATACTAATACTCAGCTAGACTTACCCGGTGTGAGGAGTCTATACTCCTCTACCTCTAGACATGCAGCTGTTTGGCTGTGGGGTTTGGTTGCCAAAAGCACTAGCTGAGTTTCTAAAGCAAGATTTTAACTTGATCAAAGTTAAGTGTGACTCTCTTAAGGCTAAAAGTGTACTATCTATTCATACATAGTAGCAAGCATTTTTAGCAATCAACAGTTTGTATCATCTCAACCAGTTCCACTTGTTACTCAATGTAGCAGCATGGATCAAGCAGTCTCATTAGCTGCGAGAAACAGACGATTCGAATCGAGTTTTTATCCTTGCAAGGTCAACCTAAACACACGACATGCAGGGGCACTCCGTCCCCACACATATCAACCGTCCCCATCGATTCCCTGGCAGCAGATCAGGGCTCACCGCCTTGGCGTACAATGCCTCACTGACCCCGACTGGCCGTCGTGCAGTGACAGCACTTGTACCCACCATAACCGGAATGGGAGACTACGTCTCAGGTCGCGTGAGGGGTAAAGTCCACTGGCAGGTTCAATCAGGTACTAGGCTTACCGATTTACCATATTTCTCGGTATGTGTTTAGTACGTTCAAACGCTTGACTCACGGTACCACACCTTAATCCTTAATCAACTTTTTATCCCGTGAACAACCAATCCCCATGGATTGTTGCCCACAAACCAACATCAATATAATAGGAAAGTGGATACAGCCAATTCCTGACCTCGCGCGAGTGCTAGAAAAATCACTCGACTTCTACCGAGATCCTAATTAATAAAGCAGCTACTCGACTTAGCATACTAGTATTCATCTCAATAGGATTCCTGAGATCATGCAACTAGGGTTTCAAACAATTCCTACACCTAAGTGCACAATCAATCCTACAATCATTAAGTGAAGTAAAATAACATAAATAACAGGTTATGCATAAAACCGGGGCTTGCCTTCCAAAGCAGTGGCAGGCAGGTCCTCTGGTGCAGGCTCTGGTGCTGGGTCTGGGGCAACCTCCTGGGCAGCTCCTTGCTCCGGCACGAGGACGTACTCTCCGTCAGCAAGATTACAGTCTATCGAAATGCAATGAACATGTATGTCATGATTATGCAAGATTTAAGAACATTAAGCTACAGAATTTAAGTCAAGAATTAACTTAGGGTTCCTTGGCTACGAGGGTCTTTTAGTGGTATACAAAGACTTATCACCCTTTTGGGTTTAGGCTTTCCTTTTAAAATAACATATTGGATTTGTATTGCCTTTATAGATTTTAGTGGACAATTATAAAGGTCTTAGGGGGGCATTAAATTACACTATTCATTTCCCTTTCCTTACTTTCCATTTAGGGTTTCTAGTGTAGGTTTGAACTACGACAGTGGGTTAATAATTTCCAAAAATTCTGTAAAAATTACAGTGGGTTGCCTTTTGCTATTCTAGCTTGTTTTAAGAATTTGAGGCTTAAGGTACAAAAGCTAGGCTTTAAACAAAAATAACAATAGTTAGGCAAAATGGGCCACTTTACACTACAAGTCCTTTATTAAAGTGGTTTCTGACCTAATGGTTAATTTTGCTGGCCTCTAGTAGTGATAAAAAGCTCTTGTACCAAAAATGGCAGAGAGCAACATGGTGGTTAATTAATGGTGAATTTCTAAACCTTGGTGCAAAAAGAGTGATTAGAACTAACTTGTTATTTGAAAAATATCAAACAACAGATTTCAGATTTTTCTTAAGTTCTTATTATCAACACATTAGTTGTCCTAAGGTTTGGGGAGGTTTCACCTTAGGGGTATTTTTGTAGGGTTTTTCTAAGTTATCCCTATTTTCTTCATTTAAAAGGTAGCTTGCTTATCTTACACTACAACAGGGTATAATACATTTTTCCAGTGAACTACATTGACTAAGTATCTCAACAAAAATAGGTGTGCTCTCTGGTTCATCATTTATATCACCTTTTCTATTTTTCTTAAACTTAAGCATATTACAGAATAAGGGGTTAGAACTATCTCAATGTAATGGACAGAGAGGTTTAACATTTTTAACTAGGTCAGTGGGTAGATATAAACTTCTCCAAATTTTTCTAACCCTAGTTAAATAGTGCAACTATTTTTCTTGCTATTATTAAGTTTTTGGCCAAAACTGAAAATAAATCAGAACCTTATATTTTTCTCTAGTTCATATGGGGTTTTATATTTTTCTTAGACAGGTTACATTATTTAGAGTCTGGCAAAATTGGTTTGACTAAATTTGGACGATTTAAACAGAAGTTATGCATTTTCAAAGTTGCTGTCCAATTTAAAAACAGATTTAATTAAGGTTTTCTGGAAAAACCAGTTTGCACCGAGAACCCTATGGTTAAATTGATTCAACTCTCACAGATCTACCCTCGGGCCACTATTCATGTGAGTCTTGGGCTTTACACTTAACCCCCCCAGGGTTTTCTTCCTCACACCCGCGCTCCCTCCCCTAAACAGAACAGTCGCCGCTGGAAAGAAAGGACGGTGCGGCTTACCGGCGGCGAGGGAGGTCCGGCGAAGGGTGGGGTCGGCTCGGGGATGTTCTGGCGGTCACGTCGAGGTACGGCTCGTCGTCGGAGGTGGTCGGAGTCGCCCGGTCCACGAGCGCAGGCGGATGTGCTCGTCGGCGGCGAGTGTACCGGCCAAACTACGGCGAGCTGGTCCAATCCGACGGCACGGTGAGCATCACGGGGCCGCGCAGCGACTGTGTGCACAAGGAATCGAAGAATGGCTGAGTGGATTACCCGGTCCACGAACTCCGGCGAGGTTAAGTGCTCCGGCGAGGGTGGACTGGCTTCTTCGGCGAAGGAAACTCCGATTCCTTGCTCGGGGAGTCTCACGGAGGTGTGCACAAGCTTCTCCGAGGGCTGGACGGGGCTGGGAATGGCGGGGCGGGCCGGTCTACGGTGGCAGGGAGACTGGGTGGCCGCGGACAGCTGCGCACGGGCCAACGACGGCGAACCAAGCTCCGGCGAGGGTCGGGTGGGTGCGGACGGGTATGGTCGAAGCTCGGGAGGGTTTTATAGGCGCGGGCGCAGACCAGGGCGCTGGCTTGCCCGTTTGGCGCGACGCGGGCGCGAGGGGCGCGCGCGGGCGTGCTCTGGCGAGCTCAGAGCGCGTCGAACACGTGGCGCTTTGCTTCTGCCCGTGTTCTTCGCTCTGCTGAGCGGCCAAGCGTACGAATCTCGCCATGTCGACTGTGAAAGATCTCTTCCCTGCACCTAGAGCTACCTATTTCATGTGAGTTCCAAGGGAGGATACGCCCTAGGTTAGGAGATAGACCGGCGCCAAGTTTGGTTTGTCTCACTGCCCACTCAGTGACAAAACTGATGTCAAGTGCTGTCAAACGTCCAAGTCTCGGTTTCAAATTTTTCCAGGGGGTGCCTTAAGTGGTATAGCACATTTTTGGTATAGAACTCAAGTGGTTTTGGCGCCATTTTCAAGGTGAACACGGCTGGTCTTTGAATTAGGGCTAAAATGTGACTTAGAGAGAAATAGAGAGCTCTAGCTCTCTCTCCACTTGGAGATTTGAATTGGGGTTTCTCCAGGGGCCTTTTTGCAAAATTTCCCTCTCCTAAATGATGGTTATAATGTTGCTTAGGGTTTGGGTGAAAGTTACACATGCTTTACCCATTTGATCACTCTCCTCCCCCCCTTTACTTAGGGTTTTGGAAGGTAGGGCTTTGGAGAGATCTAGGGTTCTTCTCCCCCTGTTGTCCAAGATAGTAAGTGTGCAAGGATTCAGGGTAATGTTTCTTATGTCATGGGCAACTTAATTAGCACATGAGTCCCAAAGTTCTTATGTGCTGCCCTAAGCCTTGATCTCTTGTGATCACAGCTTCTAGTGCCAAGGTGACTCTAGCCAGGGTAACACCTGGGTGTTACAACCCTCCCCCCTTAAAGGAATCTCGTCCCGAGATTTCAGGCAGAGTCCCTTGGAGGGTGCTTGAAGGGGTGATGGTGGTGTTTCTCCTTTACACATAAGTTTCTCTTGTTAACTGCTCTTCGAATGTCATCCTCTTTGCAACTTCAGAAGGAAGCCCTTCTTAAGTTAAGTCCATAACTTAGACTATCCTTGTTATCTAAGTTTCTCTTATAATTGACTTCAAAGGGCAGGTGGGGGTGGGGTTTTGGGTTACATACCGATTACTTTGGGTAGAAAGTCGGGGAAGCGAGAGCGTAGAAAATCCTCCGTCTCCCATGTAGCTTCTTCTGCTGAATGATGACTCCACTGAACCTTATACATCTTGACTGACCTTGCCCGAGTTGATCTTTCCTTCTGATCCAATATCTTGACGGGGTACTCTTGGTAGGACAAATCTGGTTCTATCTCAATGTCTGGTTCTGGTAGTACTTCAGTGGGTAGACGAACACATTTCCGCAGCTGAGATACATGGAACACATTGTGAACTGCTGACATGTGGGGTGGCAATTCCAATTGGTAAGCTACGGGTCCACAACTTTCCTTGATCTTATAGGGTCCAATGTATCGAGGGGCCAACTTGCCTTTGATCCCGAATCTCTGGACACCCTTGGTTGGTGATACCTTAAGATAGACATGATCTCCCACCTCAAACTGTAGTGGCTTCCGTCTCTGGTCATGATAACTCTTTTGCCTGGCCTGAGCAGCTTCCAAGTTCTTCCTGATGACTCTGACCTTTTCCTCTGCTTCAATTACCAAATCTGGCCCAAATATCTCCCTCTCTCCTGCTTGAGACCAATTCAACGGGGTTCTGCATCTTCTCCCATACAAAGCCTCAAAAGGTGCCATTTTCAGACTGGACTGATAGCTGTTATTGTAAGAGAACTCCGCTAAGGAGAGACACCTGTCCCAGTCCTTTCCATAGTGCAGTGCACATGCTCTCAACATGTCTTCCAAAACCTGATTTACCCTTTCTGTCTGACCATCGGTTTGGGGGTGATATGCTGAGCTTCGGATGACATGGGTCCCAAGTGATTCCTGTAATTGCTCCCAAAATCGTGCCACAAAAGGTGCTCCTCGGTCAGAGACTATGGTCCTTGGTATCCCATGCAGACGAACTATCTGGTCGATGTAAATTTCCGCATACTTCTCCGTCCGGTGGGCGGTGTGCACTGGCAAGAAATGAGCAGTCTTGGTCAATCTGTCCACAATAACCCATATGGAATCATGGTGCCGGGAGGTATTGGGTAATCCTACTATGAAGTCCATGCAAACGTCCTCCCATTTCCAAGATGGTATGGGAAGGGGTTGCAAAGGGCCTGCTGCCTTCAGATGACTAGCTTTTACCCTCTGACAAGTGTCACATTCTGAAACGTATTTGGCAATTTCCCTCTTCATCCTGGTCCACCAATAAAGAGGTCTGAGATCATGGTACATCTTGTTGCTACCAGGGTGCATGGAGAACTTAGAAAGGTGAGCTTCATCTAATATCTTCCTTCTGAGCTCTGGATTCTTGGGAACAACCAATCGATCTTCAAACCATAAAATTCCCTTGCTGTCCTGACGGAAACACTTGTATTTCTCGGCCTTATGCTTGATCATATCCTTGATGATCTGAACACCCTTATCCCCAAACTGTGCTTGAGCTATTTGTTCTCGCAGTGTGGGCTCCACTGCAATATATCTCAATTCACCAGAAGGAACAACTTCCAGGTTCAGCTTGCACAACTCATCACACAGGGTGGTGATTCTTGCATCCATGTTCATGCAATTACATTGGGCCTTTCGGCTCAAAGCATCTGCCACAACATTTGCCTTGCCAGGATGGTAATGCACCTCCAAATCATAGTCCTTGATTAATTCCAGCCATCTCCTCTGCCTCATATTCAGATCTGCCTGAGTGAAAATGTACTTGAGGCTCTTGTGATCAGTGTAAATGTTACAGTGGGCTCCCATCAAGTAGTGTCTCCATATCTTGAGAGCATGAACTACTGCTGCCAACTCCAAATCATGTGTCGGGTAATTCTGCTCATGAGGTCTGAGGGCTCGGGAAGCATATGCAATAACTCTGTTTTCTTGCATCAACACACAACCCAATCCGGTACCAGAAGCATCACAATAAACCTCAAATGGCTTGGTGTTGTCGGGTTGGGCTAGCACTGGAGCTGTTGTCAAATGTTGCCTCAAGGTATGAAAAGCATCCTCACATTTTTGGCTCCACTCAAATTTGACTCCTTTCCTTAACAGTTCAGTCATTGGCTTGGCAATTCTAGAGAAATCCGGAATAAATCGTCGGTAATATCCTGCCAATCCCAGAAAACTCCTAATCTGCTTCACTGTAGTCGGGGGTTTCCAGTCCATCACTTCTTGCACCTT
The DNA here is from genome assembly GCA_029449295.1 of Zea luxurians. Lineage (NCBI taxonomy): Eukaryota > Viridiplantae > Streptophyta > Magnoliopsida > Poales > Poaceae > Zea > Zea luxurians. The sequence goes on along the minus strand of JAOPSE010000001.1, from coordinate 65,644,622 downwards.
CTCGGGGTCAACTGATATCCCATCCTGAGAAATTGTGTGACCCAAGAATTTTATTTCTTTCAGCCAGAACTCACACTTGGACAACTTAGCATACAACTGATGGTCGCGAAGTCTTTGAAGCACGATATGCAGATGTTTAGTGTGCTCAGCCTCATTCTTGGAATAAACCAGGATGTCATCAATGAAGACAACCACAAACTTGTCCAGCTCTGGCATGAATACCGAGTTCATCAAATACATGAAATAAGCCGGGGCATTGGTTAGCCCGAAGGACATTACCAAAAACTCATAGAGCCCATATCTGGTAGAGAAAGCCGTCTTGGGTATGTCACTGGCACGGATCTTGATCTGATGGTATCCCGAGCGAAGGTCTATCTTGGAGAATACCTTGGCTCCTACCAATTGATCAAAAAGAACGTCAATGCGGGGTAACGGGTACTTGTTTTTGATAGTCACCGCATTGAGAGGGCGGTAATCAACACACATCCGTAAACTCTCATCCTTCTTCTTCACGAACAAGGCGGGACATCCCCATGGTGAAGTGCTTGGACGAATAAACCCCTTATCCAATAATTCTTGCAGTTGCCTCTTCAATTCTGCCAACTCCGCGGGAGGCATCCTATAAGGTCTCTTGGAGATAGGAGCAGTCCCGGGTTGCAATTCAATGGCAAACTCAATGTCTCTGTCAGGTGGCATTCCTGGCAACTCATCCGGAAAGACATCGGGGTAGTCACAGACGACGGGGATCTCTTCCACTGGGGAGTCCGTCGTAAGGAATGCACAAGAACGGGTGCAACTCTGATCGGGCAGAAACAATGTGGTCTCTCCACAAGTTGGTGAGTGCACTTCAATGGCCCTAGCTGCAATGTCAAGAACCGCCCGGTGCCTTGTTAACCAGTCAGTCCCTAATATGATATCCACGCTGTCCAAACCCAAAACGAGGAGGGTGGTTTTAATTATTAGACTACCAAACTTTATGGGCACATGCCTGCTGATTTGATTAGTGGCAATCCTGCCTCCTGGGGTTGAAATGGTAATAGCCCCGTGGGTGTGGCAAAAAGGCAACTGGCACTTGACACTAAATTTGGCACTGACAAAACTATGTGAAGCACCAGAATCGAAAAGAACAATAGCAGGAAAATTTAAAACTGTAAAGATACCAGTCATGACGGGTGCTCCCTCTGGAATGTCAGCCATTGTAGTGAAGTTCAGCTTGCCCTGCCTCACCTGCACTTTCTGCCTCTTTCCCTGGTTCTGGTTAACATTCTGCCCCCGCCTCTGCTGATTCTTGGGGCAATTCTTGGCATAATGCCCAGTGCTGCCACAAGTGAAACACCTGTTATCATTGGCCTGGCGGTACTGCTGCTGCTGATTGTTCCTCTGAGCTGGGAATTGGGCACGGTTGGGTGCCTGCTGCTGCTGCTGCTGCTGAGGTGGCCTGATCACCCACCTTCCTTGCTGCTGCTGGGGTCCCCTGCTCTGTGAGTCAGACACAATCCTGAAGCGCTGTGGCTGAGACGAGGGTCCTGCCACAGGGGTCTTCCTCTTCTTCTCCGCCTGCCGAGCCAAGATGCAGTCTTCCTGGGAGATAGCCATATTGACCAACTCATTGTAACTGTTGGCCCTGACGGTGTTGAGACGGTCACGGAGCTTGGTGCTGAGCCCCCTCCTGAACCTGTCTCGCTTCTTCTCATCCGTATCCGCATGGTATCCGGCATACTGACACAGATCGTTGAAGGCCTGGGCATATTGTAACACTATCCTGCTGCCCTGAGTGAGTGCCAGAAACTCATTGAGCTTCCGGTCCATGATGCCAGCGGGAATATGATGCCCTCTGAAAGCGGCCTTGAATTCCCTCCACTCCACCTCTCTACCATCCGGCTGCATAGCCAGAAAATGGTCCCACCAAGTTCTTGCGGGTCCGCGAAGCTGCTGGGTGGCGAACCTAACCTTGGTGACCTCTGAGCAAGCCCCATGGAGCAATGGGAACTTGGATTCTACCACCCTCAACCACACATCTGCATCAAGTGGGTCCTCCGTCCTGGTAAACAATGGTGGCTGGGTGCTGAGAAACTCCTGGTAAGTAGCAGCGACGGGGTGACGCTGATGGTCTCCACCATACTGCTGAGGTGGTGGCTGCCGCTGAGCTAGCTGCCTCAGAATCTCATTCTGCTGGGCCATAAGCTCCTGCAGAGTGGGAGGCGGTGGCGGTGGAGGAACGTGCTCATTCTGACCACGGCGTGCTCTCCCAGCCATCTGAAAAAGTCACATGATTGCTTAATAACACATCTCCAAGCTTAAGGTTCGAACATGGTAGGGGAGTCAAAGTAATTTGATAGATTCCAAATAAAACAACGAAAACATAATCCTTCCATCCACTTTAAATTACCATTAGTCATCCCTAAACATCCAAAAGAGTTTTACTACTGGTTACATCAAGGATCAAAAAGACTCAACTCTACCTAGCCTAGTACCCTAAGGGTGCAAAAGCTAAGCTAGCGGCGAGGAGTCCAACTATCACCAACTCCTAGCATTAGTCTGGCCTCTACTGAGCGAACGAGGCGACGCTAGACTCGGGGGAAGGTGGTCTCCCTGAGCCAGCGGTGTCTACACTGGAGGCAGACTCGTCTCCTCCCTCGATGTCAACGTCCTCGTCAGCCTCCGCATCATGGATTTCTTGGTGATGCATGTCCAGATGCGCATTAGCCTCTGCCAGCTGCTGCTGGGTGTTGAGGAGCTGATCCTCGAGGACCTCGATGGTATTCTCTCTGGTGCCCACTAGCTCCTCCAACTCATGAATCTCGTCAGTCAGCTGCTCCACCTGTAGATCTTTCTCCACCAGCTCCTGGGATAAGTCCACCACGAGCTCCTCCCTGTTATCCAGGGTGATCTTGGTGGCCTCCAGTAGTGCCATTAGGTGGGACATGGCCTCCCCACGCATCACTTGCAGACGATACAGAGCGTTCATGCATCGTACCGACAAGTGAGCGGTGTGGCCTGGGTAGAGAGCCCAGATGTCCTTGGCATGCTCCACCCGATCCTTCCACATCGGGTCGTCCTCCTTTTCCGCAGGGAACAACCCAATGGGGTGGGTAGCCAGCTCCAAGGGGTGAAATCCACAGAAGGTGGTCAATCCATGCAGAGCGATAGCCTCAATAGTGTCCTCAGCCCGGTATCCGTAGGACTCGGAGTCCAGTGAACGCCAGCCTGGCTGCAGGGGATGAGGCTCCAAAATCATCCTCACCCGACAGCGAGGTACCCGGTGCTTCTCGAACTGCTGCACCGTGTACTGAGGGGGTGTCAAATATCCTGCCCCCTGCAGTACCTCCCACAAGATGCGGGGAAAACCCTCTCGTGCAAGTCCGTCAGTGTGGGTCAGTGCATCTCCATCCTCGGAGGATCCGTGGGAAGTCATCTGTGCACGGTTAAGCGTAAGTAAAGAAAAAGAATTACAAAAAGAACAAAGGAAGTAAAACTCAACCTGCCTCTAACTAAAAGGAAAAGGCACTGGGGACCTAGTTGGCTGTTATCTCATTTTTAAGTCCTTTTACTTAGTTATTCATTTACTTAATTAAGAATGCATGCATGCACGTCCTGAGCGACCTCACAAGAAAATAAAAGGAATAGGGAAGAACTCCCATCCTGTAAAAGTGGCCTGTAGGGCCTAGTCACTTAGCCACCTAGCTACCCTTCTATTATCCTAAGGCTTCACGTCCTAGGTCTATCCTGCTCGCCCTACTATCTATCCAACATTGTTTCTATCCAGTTTTACTTTTAGAAAAGGGATGGTATTTAGGATTTATTGATTCCTCTGTGGTGGTACAAGCTCCGATACCAGCTGTGGCGGAACTGCCCGAATTATTCCAACTTAAGTGCCTAAGTCCGACCTTAGAGGCTAGACCACACTTAAATGGGAATAACCCGTCAATCCCTCGGATCTAGTCCGACACGGCCACTGACAGGATCAAGTACCACAGTCTCACTCGATGGTGAGTCACAGAGCAAATACAATAAAGCATAAAACCATGCATGGAAGAGTATTAAGTTATTACATCACCCTGGTCATCCTCGGAGTTTTCGCAAAAGTATCCATCATTGTTTTTAGAGTGCAGCGGAAAATAAACTAACGATAAATAAATGGAGAGATGGGGAAGCCTGTCCCATCACTCCTCATGCTCCTCCTCAGCCGAGGCAGGGTCCCACTCGACAGTCCAACCCGGTGGCAGGGTGGATGGCCAAGTCACTCCAGCAACCATGTCCTCCAGAGAACCTGTAAAATTATGCCACAAGCAAGGCTGAGTATACTAATACTCAGCTAGACTTACCCGGTGTGAGGAGTCTATACTCCTCTACCTCTAGACATGCAGCTGTTTGGCTGTGGGGTTTGGTTGCCAAAAGCACTAGCTGAGTTTCTAAAGCAAGATTTTAACTTGATCAAAGTTAAGTGTGACTCTCTTAAGGCTAAAAGTGTACTATCTATTCATACATAGTAGCAAGCATTTTTAGCAATCAACAGTTTGTATCATCTCAACCAGTTCCACTTGTTACTCAATGTAGCAGCATGGATCAAGCAGTCTCATTAGCTGCGAGAAACAGACGATTCGAATCGAGTTTTTATCCTTGCAAGGTCAACCTAAACACACGACATGCAGGGGCACTCCGTCCCCACACATATCAACCGTCCCCATCGATTCCTTGGCAGCAGATCAGGGCTCACCGCCTTGGCGTACAATGCCTCACTGACCCCGACTGGCCGTCGTGCAGTGACAGCACTTGTACCCACCATAACCGGAATGGGAGACTACGTCTCAGGAGGGGTAAAGTCCACTGGCAGGTTCAATCAGGTACTAGGCTTACCGATTTACCATATTTCTCGGTATGTGTTTAGTACGTTCAAACGCTTGACTCACGGTACCACACCTTAATCCTTAATCAACTTTTTATCCCGTGAACAACCAATCCCCATGGATTGTTGCCCACAAACCAACATCAATATAATAGGAAAGTGGATACAGCCAATTCCTGACCTCGGGCGAGTGCTAGAAAAATCACTCGACTTCTACCGAGATCCTAATTAATAATGCAGCTACTCGACTTAGCATACTAGTATTTATCTCAATAGGATTCCTGAGATCATGCAACTAGGGTTTCAAACAATTCCTACACCTAAGTGCACAATCAATCCTACAATCATTAAGTGAAGTAAAATAACATAAATAACAGGTTATGCATAAAACCGGGGCTTGCCTTCCAAAGCAGTGGCAGGCAGGTCCTCTGGTGCAGGCTCTGGTGCTGGGTCTGGGGCAACCTCCTAGGCAGCTCCTTGCTCCGGCACGAGGACGTACTCTCCGTCAGCAAGATTACAGTCTATCGAAATGCAATGAACATGTATGTCATGATTATGCAAGATTTAAGAACATTAAGCTACAGAATTTAAGTCAAGAATTAACTTAGGGTTCCTTGGCTACGAGGGTCTTTTAGTGGTATACAAAGACTTATCACCCTTTTGGGTTTAGGCTTTCCTTTTAAAATAACATATTGGATTTGTATTGCCTTTATAGATTTTAGTGGACAATTATAAAGGTCTTAGGGGGGCATTAAATTACACTATTCATTTCCCTTTCCTTACTTTCCATTTAGGGTTTCTAGTGTAGGTTTGAACTACGACAGTGGGTTAATAATTTCCAAAAATTCTGTAAAAATTACAGTGGGTTGCCTTTTGCTATTCTAGCTTGTTTTAAGAATTTGAGGCTTAAGGTACAAAAGCTAGGCTTTAAACAAAAATAACAATAGTTAGGCAAAATGGGCCACTTTACACTACAAGTCCTTTATTAAAGTGGTTTCTGACCTAATGGTTAATTTTGCTGGCCTCTAGTAGTGATAAAAAGCTCTTGTACCAAAAATGGCAGAGAGCAACATGGTGGTTAATTAATGGTGAATTTCTAAACCTTGGTGCAAAAAGAGTGATTAGAACTAACTTGTTATTTGAAAAATATCAAACAACAGATTTCAGATTTTTCTTAAGTTCTTATTATCAACACATTAGTTGTCCTAAGGTTTGGGGAGGTTTCACCTTAGGGGTATTTTTGTAGGGTTTTTCTAAGTTATCCCTATTTTCTTCATTTAAAAGGTAGCTTGCTTATCTTACACTACAACAGGGTATAATACATTTTTCCAGTGAACTACATTGACTAAGTATCTCAACAAAAATAGGTGTGCTCTCTGGTTCATCATTTATATCACCTTTTCTATTTTTCTTAAACTTAAGCATATTACAGAATAAGGGGTTAGAACTATCTCAATGTAATGGACAGAGAGGTTTAACATTTTTAACTAGGTCAGTGGGTAGATATAAACTTCTCCAAATTTTTCTAACCCTAGTTAAATAGTGCAACTATTTTTCTTGCTATTATTAAGTTTTTGGCCAAAACTGAAAATAAATCAGAACCTTATATTTTTCTCTAGTTCATATGGGGTTTTATATTTTTCTTAGACAGGTTACATTATTTAGAGTCTGGCAAAATTGGTTTGACTAAATTTGGACGATTTAAACAGAAGTTATGCATTTTCAAAGTTGCTGTCCAATTTAAAAACAGATTTAATTAAGGTTTTCTGGAAAAACCAGTTTGCACCGAGAACCCTATGGTTAAATTGATTCAACTCTCACAGATCTACCCTCGGGCCACTATTCATGTGAGTCTTGGGCTTTACACTTAACCCCCCCCAGGGTTTTCTTCCTCACACCCGCGCTCCCTCCCCTAAACAGAACAGTCGCCGCAGGAAAGAAAGGACGGCGCGGCTTACCGGCGGCGAGGGAGGTCCGGCGAAGGGTGGGGTCGGCTCGGGGATGTTCTGGCGGTCACGTCGAGGTACGGCTCGTCGTCGGAGGTGGTCGGAGTCGCCCGGTCCACGAGCGCAGGCGGATGTGCTCGTCGGCGGCGAGTGTACCGGCCAAACTACGGCGAGCTGGTCCAATCCGACGGCACGGTGAGCATCACGGGGCCGCGCAGCGACTGTGTGCACAAGGAATCGAAGAATGGCTGAGTGGATTACCCGGTCCACGAACTCCGGCGAGGTTAAGTGCTCCGGCGAGGGTGGACTGGCTTCTTCGGCGAAGGAAACTCCGATTCCTTGCTCGGGGAGTCTCACGGAGGTGTGCACAAGCTTCTCTGAGGGCTGGACGGGGCTGGGAATGGCGGGGCGGGCCGGTCTATGGTGGCAGGGAGACTGGGTGGCCGCGGACAGCTGCGCACGGGCCAACGACGGCGAACCAAGCTCCGGCGAGGGTCGGGTGGGTGCGGACGGGTATGGTCGAAGCTCGGGAGGGTTTTATAGGCGCGGGCGCAGACCAGGGCGCTGGCTTGACCGTTTGGCGCGACGCGGGCGCGAGGGGCGCGCGCGGGCGTGCTCTGGCGAGCTCAGAGCGCGTCGAACACGTGGCGCTTTGCTTCTGCCCGTGTTCTTCGCTCTGCTGAGCGGCCAAGCGTACGAATCTCGCCATGTCGACTATGAAAGATCTCTTCCCTGCACCTAGAGCTACCTATTTCATGTGAGTTCCAAGGGAGGATACGCCCTAGGTTAGGAGATAGACCGGCGCCAAGTTTGGTTTGTCTCACTGCCCACTCAGTGACAAAACTGATGTCAAGTGCTGTCAAACGTCCAAGTCTCGGTTTCAAATTTTTCCAGGGGGTGCCTTAAGTGGTATAGCACATTTTTGGTATAGAACTCAAGTGGTTTTGGCGCCATTTTCAAGGTGAACACGGCTGGTCTTTGAATTAGGGCTAAAATGTGACTTAGAGAGAAATAGAGAGCTCTAGCTCTCTCTCCACTTGGAGATTTGAATTGGGGTTTCTCCAGGGGCCTTTTTGCAAAATTTCCCTCTCCTAAATGATGGTTATAATGTTGCTTAGGGTTTGGGTGAAAGTTACACATGCTTTACCCATTTGATCACTCTCCTCCCCCCCTTTACTTAGGGTTTTGGAAGGTAGGGCTTTGGAGAGATCTAGGGTTCTTCTCCCCCTGTTGTCCAAGATAGTAAGTGTGCAAGGATTCAGGGTAATGTTTCTTATGTCATGGGCAACTTAATTAGCACATGAGTCCCAAAGTTCTTATGTGCTGCCCTAAGCCTTGATCTCTTGTGATCACAGCTTCTAGTGCCAAGGTGACTCTAGCCAGGGTAACACCTGGGTGTTACAATAATGCCTTTTATTTATTTTATAATATTTTTATTTTATGTATATTCTTTCCATTTTTAGGAAAAATAGTACTTTGAAGGTGGAATAAAATTAAAGTTACTTCAAAATTAGATATTCCTAAATGATTATGATGCATCAATTGATGATGTGCATAATGATTTAGTTGAACAGAAATCTTTTCTATTACTCTTCTATAATAATTCCTGATTTCCAAAATTCAGTTCTCAATTTTCAACACCCAGGTATAGTTCGAGAGATCTGAATTTACTATTTCATTTATCTTGTTATTATCAAAAAAATTTCTTATACAGATTTTGGGCATTACAAATCCTACCCCCCTTAACAGAAATCTTGCCCTCGAGATTTGCAAGGAAGGGTGTATAACCAAGTTATCTCAAATCATATACACAACCAAAAATCTCAGCATGATGCATACTTTATTAGCAACACATGGGGTCAATTAGACCTTATTATTCCTCCTGAAATAGTATCATACCATTTACTAACTAAAGTAACATTTAGATCTTACAAATAGTAGTAATTTATATATATGTTTATGTAGCTTGGTGGAGCTGGTGGTGGTGGAGGTTGTTGTTGTCGTTGCCTTTCCAACTGTGCTTGTCTTATTTCTTGGCGTAGCTGATTTTGCATTTCGGTCACCATGTCTGTCAATTGTTGTATTACCAGCCTTTGGGCGGCAACCACTTGATCAATTCCAACTGGTGGAGGATTTGGAGGATTCATTTCTATTTGCTGTTGTCTGATAATCTTTCCTTCCTGGTATTGACCATCGAAGTTAGAAGCATATGGCAAAATAGTTTTGCAAGTGAATCTATTCGATAAGCGGAATGAATAAGCTAGTAACTGGTTATGATCTGAAGATTCTTTAACAGGGCTTAATCTTTGTTTTATGTCCAAATCGAGGTAACTGGTCGTATAGGGTGAATGTCCAAAGGTACGATAGAATCTGCCAAGATGAGATAGATATGGGTGAGATAGACTACATGATGTAGGTCAAATTTTTGTTTGATGTTAGGTGGGGATAGATGGATTATGCAATTCATCATGACATTATGGGTTGGGTTAGCTCTTAAACTCATGGTTAAGTTGGTCTATACCTGGCTAGGAGGGTCCAAGTACCACTAATATGTTTAAGCAGGCCACATTGGATTGGATCACATTAGCTTCCATAATCCTATTTAAGAATGTCATTTAGTTAAGCATCTCAAGGTGACCTTATCCTTACGAAGTTCTAGTATTTTTTTAGTAGAACTTCCAAATTTTTTATACACCTAAAATTTTCATGCCATTAACAGGTGTGGTATAGAAACAAGGGTACCTCGGTTTTAGCTTTTAGGTGAGTGTAGACATAGAATGAGTGTATTATGGCATAATCGAGCTTCCTTTAAGGGTCTGAATTAGGGACCATCGGTTGTGGTGTTAGATGCCATTATCTGAGTTGAGATAACAATGCGGGTACATGGGGTAGGTAGATTAAACAGAGTTTTACTTTGCTTTTGGGATGAATGGGTTGGGCAACCTATCACGTAGCCTAGGTCGTGGTTTCACGAACGAGTTGGCCCAGGACACAAATTTAGGTTTAATCTCCATTTATAGGAATATGGTTTAGTTAATACTTGAGGTAGATCGGAATTTTCTATTTAAATTAAAACAGAGGAGTTATACAACCTTCAGATGGTTAAGGTTGTTGCATAAGGCCGAGTTGGTCGGTTACTCTTAATTTAGTGTTGCGTGAATCACGTTAGAACAGGTGGATAGGATCTAATCCATGTTACAAGTATTAACTAACCTGTTTGAGTGGGTCACATTGGGTTAGTTCAGATTAGATGGGAACTAGATTAGTTTAGCATAACTAGATTTGACTAAATAAGACCTAATTAATTTTGGATCAGTTTAGGTTGAATGGGGTCTAGGCATGACCAGATTAATCTAGATAAGATCTACTTATTTTCTTTTGGAATAGATCATGTTTGTTACACTGTTATGAGATAAGCAAAGTGGTTGGGAATAAGCATGCTTATTAGGACAGGATAGGTTTCTAAGAATAAGGTAGAATATTTTTGAGATAATATGAATCTATTATGGTAAGAGATAATCTTTTAAGATTAGATAGGTCTATTAAGATATGAGGGAATCTTTAAGATAAGATGATTCTGTTAAGATAAGAAAGAATCTTTTAAGATAAGATGAATCTATTAGGATAAGAAAGAGTCTTTTAATATAAGATAGATCCATTAAGATAAGAGAGAATCTAATAAGGTAAGAAGGGTCCATTTAAAATAGATACACTTCAATGGAGGATAATCTAAGTTGTTTAGTTATGAATTTTACTTATTTATATCTATACGTACATGCAGATGTAATTATGGACATTACTCCACAACTAATCACACTCAATCAAAGATCCAAATCAGACAAATATCATAAGAACAAACACTCAAGCGTATAGATACCTATAAAAATAGTTTTGTTTTTTTGTTCCTAAGAGTAGGCCTCCTAGTCCTAAAGGTCACTTTAGGCACAGGATTTTAAAGTGTGAAATCCACATTTGTTTTTAGAAGGAAAAGGTAAGAATAATCAAAGTAAAGCGGAAAGAGTTGAGAAAATATTAAGATAAGCTTAGGAAAGAATCAGAGTAGCAAAGGTGAGGTTAATCAGAGTAGAACAGTAGAAGGTGAGACAGGATCAAGAAAAGTATAGAAAGAATCAGAGTAAGGTAAGTACGTAAGGGTCTGTCCATTTCTATCTAGGTTTTGTCCTATAGTCAACATTCCTCTAATACCACTACTGTAACACCCCAGGCTTTAAGGGACAAAGCCGGGTGCATCTCATACATGCACCAAAGAAGACAACATATATAATAACAGAGTGTATAGAGATAAATGTCACAATATAATCAGAGTACTTATTACATAGCGGAAGACGTACAAAAATAAAAGATAAATATAACAGGATCTAAAATCCATCCTTGGCGCCAGAAAGTCAACTGGGAGACGCCACCTAGACCTCTCACGAACACAGCGCAACATCCACCATGCGCCTTATCCAGTGGTACCTGTTCTTGACCTGTGGGGGGGTGTGAGACAGCAAGTGTGAGCTCACACATATTCATCGCTCAACAAGTTGTGGGGAATAAGGTGACAAGAACTCGCCAAAGGTGGGAGCTCATGTGAAGTGTAAGGCTGATCAATGGTAGGGATTAAAGCTAAGCATTGCTTTTAAAGTTGGTCAAAATTTTATTAGCAATTACTAAAAATGTAAGTAAATACCGAACCATAATAAATAATAGAACAAAATTAATAAATAATCCCATGCAAATGCAAATGACAAATTGAATTTAAGTTCCATAATTTAATCATGTGAGGGTCCGAGCCGCTCATGACCGTGAGCACGGCTAGTATACCAGTTTTACACTTTGCAGAGGTTACGCATCTTTACCCACAAGCCATGTTACCCATCTGCCAAGGGGTCATGAATCCCATACACATCTACCAAGGAAGCGAGGTAGGGTAACACTACGAGGCCTTTACAAAGTTCCACTAGCTTTAGAAAACCCGCTACAGTTTATAGGAAGCTCCAGTGCAGGAATCCCTCGCCTGACCGCCATCGTAGCAAAATCAACCCAAGGACCTCCCTACACTGACCACTCCCCTACTGCCCTTGCCCCTTTCGGGTAAGGTAGTCATCCACTAGCTTTCCTAATTAATCATCCAAGGGCGTCCCATTAAACCCTTGTGGTAGCACTGTTTTCCCGAGTGGTCGCTCCATGTTCCAATTAACATAATGATCTTATCATGAATATAAATAACATAACAGAATAATTGGAATATGGATATAATAAAATATTAACCGAGAAACCGTGTAAAGCAATAGCATAACTACCCAATGATTCAGGAGTAAAAAGGTAAAAGGATAAACAGTCTAGGGTGACCTATTGGGTCCCATCAAAATTAAACCTATGCATGAATAAGTGATAATAAAGAACATTATTGGGTAACAAAAGTGGATCAAGGGCACAACTTGCCTGGCACTTGAGATTCCGATTACCAAGATGATCCTCAGGTGACTCGTGAACTCACTGCTAGTCGTAGCAATACAAACAAACATGGTATAGACAAAATTAACATCACACCAAACAAAAGTAGAAACTGAATAATAATGATCTACACGTCGCTACGAGATCGTGGTTTCGAGAACTACTAAGATCGGAATCATGATTAAGGAGTTACGATTTTATAGAAGATCTGTGTGATTAAAATATTAAACTATATTATAAATTGGTTAATATGAATCATATAAGAGGTTATTCTATAAATACTTATCTCAATTTTAATCTAAGTCATTATTTGATTAAAGATCATCTAGCCCAATTATAACCATAAGATCATAATACTATATTAATATTAAAATAGGCTAACCCAAAAAAACATAGATTAGTCAAATTAGTTACCTAATTATAAAAGTATGGGTTGTCATATAATCAATGTTGCTACTGCGTAGTAAATATTTATACAAAACTAACGCAACTGGAACGAATCAATTCGGAATTAAAACGGAGGAGTTATGAATTTTCGAGGTTATTAAGTGCATAGTATAGAATAAATCAAGTGAATAATATTAATTCAATTTTCATGGCTAAACAAAGGTACTAGATGATGAACAATATTAAAACAAAATTATTGCAACTGGAATGGATCAATTTGGAGTTAGAATGGATCTTTTTATGAATTAAATAAGTTTCTGGATTTATTTTTATATTAAAAATCAATTTCTGCCATTGATTTATACCAATCCGAGCTCCAATATAATTTCTAAAGAAGCCAGGGGTGTTTCCATAATTTATAGGAATATAGAGGTGAGGATTCCCTCACAGCCGAGGATGGTGGGTTAGTTCAGGAAAAACCTAGGGGCTCTTTACTAAATGTACCATGCGAAGGGGTATCGTGGATTCTGAGCCATCCGATCCAAACCCAAGGGCCTAGATTAGAATTCCGACCACTACGAACCGGTAAGAAACTTGATCCGTCCGATGCAAGATCGACGACCCAGATCCAATGACTGAAGTGTTACATCCCCGGTCTTATCTCGTCCCTCTATCCTATGATCCATGGTCCCAAACGATCCAGCTGAATCGCGACGCAGCAATTGATCACAGTCGTTCATTTTAATCCAACGGCCACCCGTTGTCATCATCCTCCCGACGGCGAGCCACGGCGAGCAGAGCTCTCCGCGTGATGGTGGTGCCGTCGGAGTACACCCCAACGCCGCCTTGGTGAGTTTCCTACCCTACAGATAACCGCTACGCATGGAGGGAGCAAAAGCGAACTAGACAGGGGTCACCATACCATAGATTTTGCCACCGGATTGTCTAATTTCGTCGAGGCACGGCTTCCGTGGCGGATGATAATCGGTCATGAACAATCTGGCCATCGCGCTCCCCCACACCGACTGGGATAATTCCGAGCATCAGCCCCACCAGCACCGATGAGCACCTAGGGCCTGAAATCGAGCCCCGAATGCCAACTGTGTTGGTGAATTGTGGCGGCGGTACTTTTCTCCCTCTCTCTTTCCTCTCTGTTCATGACAGGGCACAAGAACCAGTGCCCCAATTCTTCGCTAGATGCTCGCTAATCATGGAGGAGGCCGCAACGAGTTAGAGGGAGGAGTCCTCACCTGGTTCGGGTGCGTGGACTTGGCTGGCTCCGATGAGGGAAACCCATGGCAATCACCGCTGCCTGGTGAGGAATCCCGCTGCTCGATCTCCGCCCCCGACTGATGATGCCACGATTAGCTTGTCCAATGCGACGTGGAGATCCCAGCGCGGTGCCCCTGCTTGGTCACCCAACGCGTGGCCTGGGGAGTTTCTGGCAGTGCACGACACACTTTCTCTCTCTTTCTCTACGCGACGGAGACGATGGCTTGGAATAGAAATGAAGGGGCAAAGGAGTTGGGGCACCAGGGTTTTATGGTCGGGACGAGGTCGGTGGGTTTGTGGCTAGCTGCCCGATGATCCCATGTGGTTTGTTGGATCGCCGGGAGGGGAACGAGCTTTGCGCAGGGAGAAGCGGAGGATCCGAGTCTTGCGTCGAGTTCTATTGAGCTCGGGCAAGCAGTCCAGGCATCGCCAAAATTGAACAATTCCATGCCGCATTCCATGCGCGAGTCGTTCGAGCACTGCGGATTTCCGGACACGCGTGGAGGAAGAAGGGGGCGCGACGAGGATCTCACGTCGGCACCAGTCGATCCGAGAACTGCGGGTGATTCTGTAAGAGAGAGGACTGACCACGTGGCCCCACTCGACAGAGAGAACCGGATAGGGTACCAACGCGGTAGGCGTGAAGATGAGGGTGGGCCACGTAGGTACTTATTGTTGGTCGTGTTGGGCTGGCTAAAGGCAAATCGGCCCAGCACTAGTTTGCCCAATCTCTTTTATTTTCCTTTTTCTAATGTCTTTTACAAATTTGAAACTTCAATTCAAATTTTAAATCATGCTTGAATTTCAGCTTCCCAAATATATCCAATAAAATCCTAATGTGAAGATAATTCCTATTATTTATTTTATAATATTTTTATTTTATGTATATTCTTTCCATTTTTAGGGAAAAATAGTACTTTGAAGGTGGAATAAAATCAAAAGTTACTTCAAAATTAGATATTCCTAAATGATTATGATGCATCAATTGATGATGTGCATAATGATTTAGTTGAATAGAAATCTTTTCTATTACTCTTCTATAATAATTCTTGATTTCCAAAATTCAGTTCTCAATTTTCAACACCCAGGTATAGTTCGAGAGATCTGAATTTACTATTTCATTTATCTTGTTATTATCAAATTTTTTTCTTATACAGATTTTGGGCATTACATTGGTCCTGGTATGAGCCCCTTGATCATGGCCTCAGTGACAATTTCATTGGGCACTGTAGGCGCCTGAGCTCTCAGTAGCAAGAAACTTTGGACGTATGCTTGAAGGTACTCCTCATGGTCCTGTGTGCACTGGAACAAGGCTTGGGCAGTGACTTGCTTCGTCTAGAAACCCTGGAAGCTAGTGAATAGCATATCCTTTAGCTTCTGCCATGATGTAATTGTTCCCGGCCGAAGAGAAAATACCATGTTTGAGCCACACTTCTGACTGCCATGACGAAGGATTTCGCCATGACGGCAATGTTGCCCCCATATGAGGATATGATTGCTTCGTAGCTCATCAGGAACTGCTTTGGATCTGAGTGCCCATCATACATGGGGAGCTGAGATGGCTTGTAAGATGGTGGCCATGGGGTAGCCTGCAACTCTGCTTCTAGAGGAGAAGCATCATCAAAAGCAAAGTTACCAAGATGAAAGTCATCGTACCATTCATCATCATTGATGGGGCTTTCTTAACGAAGCTCCCTGTGTTGGGGCCTTCGGTCCTGGTCATCCTGAGTGAGGTGACGCATTTCTTTGGCAGCTTCGTCGATCTTTCTCTGAAGATCGGTGAGCCGAAGCATCTTTTCCCTTTTCCTTTGCACCAGTTGGTGAATAGCCTCCAAGTCCCTGATCTCTTGGTCTAGCTCCTTCTCCTGAGGTGTTGGGTTAGTAGCCTTTCTCTTTTGGCTCCTAGCTTCTCGCAGGGAGAGTGTCTCCTGATTTGTGTCTAGTGGCTACAGGGTAGCCTCTTGCTCTGTTGTCTTCTTCGGCGGCATGGTGGAGGTGGATGGTTGCCGAAGGTGGTCGTTTGAGTTCATTGGAGGTGGGTGCCAATGTTGTTGACTTGTTCTCAAATGCTGTAGACCAAGAACAAGGCAACATGTCACACCCGGATTTAAGGAATAAAGCCGGGTGCATCTCATATATGCGCCAAAGAAGACAACACATATAATAACAGAGTGTATAGAGATAAATGTCACAATACCATAAAAGTACTTATTACATAGCAGAAGTCTAACAAAATAAAAGATAAATATAGAACGAACTAAAGTCCATCCTTGGCGCCATAAAGTCAACTGAGAGACGCCACCTAGATCAAGTCGAACTCCTCATTGTGTGGCTCCTCCTGGGCTACCTGTTCCTCTCCTGTGGGGGGTTTATATACCAAGTGTGAGCTCACAAAAGATCATAGCTCAACAAGTCATGGGGAATAATGTGCATGAACTCACCAAAGGTGGGAGTTCATGTGATGTGTAAGGCTGATCAACAATAGGGGTTAAAGCTGAGCATTGCTTTTAATAATTTGGTCAAATTTTATTAGTAGTTACTAAATGTAAGTAAATACCACACCATAATAAGAATAGAACAAAATTAATAAATAATCCTATGCAATGCAAATGACAAATTGAATTTTATTTCAAAGTTTAATCATGCGAGAGTCCTAAGCTGCTCATGACCGCGAGCACGGCTAGTATACCAGTTTTACACTCTGCAGAGGTTGTACCCTGCAACCACAAGTCATGTTACCCATCTGCCAAGGGGTCATGAATCCCATACACCTCTACCAAGGAAGCGAGGCAGGGTAACACTACGAGGCCATTACCTAGTTCCACTAGCTTCAGAAAACCAGCTACAGTTTGTAGGAAGAGCAATGCAAGAATCCCCTGTCTGACCGCCATCGTAGCAAAATCAACCCGGGAACCTCCCTACACGCCTCCTCCCCTACTGCCCTTGCCCCTATCGGGTAAGTTAGTCCTCCACTAGCTTTCCTAGTTAGTCAGCCAAGGGCGTCCCATTCCACCCTTGTGGTGGCACGTGGTTCTCAAGTTAAGCTCCATGTTCTAATTAAAAATAATGCTCTTGACATGAACATAAATAAAATAATAGAATAATTGGAACATGGATATAATGTAATATTAAACCCAAAACCATAGAGCAATGGCAAAACTGTAACACCCGGGTTTTAAGGGAGAAAGCCGGGTGCATCTCATACATGCGCCAAAGAAGACAACATATATAATAACAGAGTGTATAGAGATAAATGTCACAATATAATCAGAGTACTTATTACATAGTGCAAGTCTTACAAAATAAAAGATAAATATGGATCGAACTAAAATCCATCCTTAGCGCCAGAAAGTCAACTGGGAGACGCCACCTAGATCGAATCGAACTCCTCGTGGTGTGGCTCCTCTTGAACCACCTGTTCTTCTCCTGTGGGGGGTGTGAGACAGCAAGGGTGAGCTCACACATGATCATAGCTCAACAAGTTGTGGGGAATCCAGTGTGCATGAACTCACCAAAGGAGGGAGTTCAAGTGATGTGTAAGGCTAATCAACAATAGGGGTTAAAGCTGAGCATTGCTTTTAATTAGATGGTCAAAATTTTATTAGCAATTACTAAATGAAAGTAAATACCAAACCATAACAAATAATAATAGAACAAAATTAATACATAATCCCATGCAAATGCATATGACAAATTAAGTTTAGGTTCCATAATTTAATCATGCGAGAGTCCTGAGCTGCTCATGATCATGAGCTTGGCTAGTATACCAGTTTTACACTCTGCAGAGGTTGTACCCTATACCCACAAGCCGTGTATCCCATGTCGCCAGGGTTTGCAAAGCCCTTAGACACTACCGAGGTGAATGGCTAGGGATCCACTACGAGGCCTTTACAAAGTTCCACTAGCTTCCGAAAACCCGCTACAGTTTATGGGAAGAGCACTTGCAAGAATCCCCTGTCTGACCGCCATCGCAGCAAAATCAACCCAAGAACCTTCTTGCATGCAACTCCCCTACTGCCCTTGCCCCTTTCAGGTAAGGTAGTCTTCCACTAGCTTTCCTAATTAGTCAGCCAAGGGCGTCCCATTCCACCCATGTGGTGGCACGTTTTTCTCAAGTTAAGCACCATGTTCCAATTAACATTAATGATCTTGACATGAACATAAATAGAATAACAAAATAATTGGAACATGGATATAATAAAATATTATCCCAAAACCATGTAAAGCAATAGCAAAACTACCCATGTGATTCGGGGGTAGCAAGGTAAAGAGATAAACAGTCTAGGGTGCCCTATTGGGTCCCATCAAAATTAAACCTATGCATTGAATAGTGATAATAAAGAACATTATTAGGCAATAAAAGTGGTCAAGGGCACAACTTGCATGCCACTTGAGAATCCAGGTACCACTTACTCTTCAGGTGGCTCGTAACCTCATGCTAGTCGTAGCAATACAAACAAACATGGTATAGGCAAAATTAACATCACATCAAACATAAGAATAAAATGTGTAATAATAATCTACACGTCACTACGAGATCGTGGAATCGAGAACTACTAAGATCGGAGTTACGGTTAAGGAGTTATGATTTTATAGAGGATTTATGTGATTAAAATGTTAAACTATATCATAAATTGGTTAATACAAATCATATAAAAGGTTATTCTATAAATAGTTATCTCAACTTTAATCTAAGTTATAAATTTATCATAGATCATATTCTAGTAGATAATGATGAGCACATTAACAAGACTAACCAACATAAATTAAATAAGGATCTAATTACGAGAGAATGAGACATGGTATAATCAATGTTGTTATTGCGTAGTAAATACCTATACAAAACTAACGCAACTGGAACGAGTCAAGTCAGAATTAAAACAAAGAAGTTATGAATTTCCAAGGGTTTTATGTGTTTAATACAAGATTAAATAGGATATTAATTTTAATGTGACTTTCATGTCAAAACAGTGGTATTAAATGATAAACAATAATATTACAAAATTATAGGAATTGGAATGGATAAATTTCGACTTCAAATGAATTTTCTATGAATTAAATTTAGCAATTGTTTTTATATTAAAAATTCATTTTCTAATTCAATTTATCTGTTTTTCTTATTCACTGGACTGCGCAACAATTTGCAGAGAAGACAAGGGCTAATCTACAAAAATTACAGAGACTCAGAGCACTGTTGCAGTGGACGACGGGTTGTTTCACCTAAAACACAGGGTCTCTTTTGTAAAATGGGTCAGCCGAAGGGGTATTATGGCACGTGAACCGCCTGATTACGATCCGGTGGTCCAGATTAGTTTGATCCACATCTGAGGACCCGCGGATGATCCAGACCCTAGGCACACAGATCCGCGACTAGGATTTATTAACACGAAGGGGTATCTTGTCTCTAATCTGAGCCCTCAATCCAGTGATCGACGGCTCGCATTTAGTTACCATCAGATATAATCATATCCATCTATTCGCTGATCAAAGACTCACACACGTCGTCTAGCCCCCGATGGCCAATCATGCCAATGACCCAGGGCCCATGGCGGAGAGCGCCGTCACGTACTGCATGCAAGCCAAGCACCCACTCCCCGTTTGAATGGATGCAAAGAAACGTAACGTGGAGGCCATAGCAGAAATACGGTGAAAGGTTCTCACATTGTTTGGTGCGCAGAAGCTTCGCCCACGACGCGGCGTAGGTCGGCGATGAAGACAACCTCCGACGTGAGTTTGTACCGGTCCCGATTGACCTCCACGCGATGCGTCGATTGTTCCATGGACATCTCCCTCACTCAACGACAGAACTGATGGATGGCTATGGCGACATCCCCAACCTTCCTCCGCATTCAATCGGTTCACCGGCGGTGCTCTCGGCGATGAATCATTGACTCAAGGAAGAGGGCGCCGAGTGGAGGGAAACGACGCAGAGCCCGGGCGCAGTCACGGCGGAGGAGCCCGGGCACAGGAGGGAGCTCGCCAAGGAGGACTGGCCGAGTGGACCTGGCAGGGAGCCATCCGCCGTAGGATTCTCGCCATGGGAAGGCGGCTACCAACCATCTTAGCGAGCACGCGAGGGTCAGAGTGCATGGTGCCCAAGCCTTATAGAAGGGCAGGAGGGACCAGATCCGAGAGAAAGGTGAGGGCGGCAGGAGGATTAGCAAGGAATGAGGCGAGTTTTCAAGGAGGTCGTTGCAACGAACTGGTGCGCAGAGGCACAGGCCAGGGCCGTTCGAGCGAGACCAATTCCTCCCTGGGATGCGGTGGCGCCCACGCTTGATTGAAGAAGAATAGGAAAACTACTGGCGCAAGGGACCCACCACGAAGTCACTGCGCGCTGGGGGTCAGGAGCGTTGAGGCTGAGTTGTGGGCCCCACCAGGTTTGTGAGGCTGGAGTGGGGGCCCCACATGGCGGTGTACCAGGGCGCGTGCGTAGTACTAGGCCATGTGGGAATGGAAACGTCTGATGGGCCGGAAACTCTAAGATTTAGGCCCAGGTGCTGAGATATCCCTTTTCTTTTTCTTTTCTAATCCTTTTCTTTTCTATTCTTAGTTTCCTTGATTCGAATTCAATTCAAATCTGTTTTTCTCTTTTATTCATTTTGTAAATCTAAATTTGAATTCAAATTTAACTATAAATTTATACCCATTTAAACATACCCATTGAGTACTCCAGTATGGGAGGCTTTTATTTAATTAAATATGTTATTCTCTTTATTTTGGTGTAGTATTTTTCCCTTTTCTATTTTCTATTTTATTCTCTTTTATACTTTGAGGTCCCAAGTTTAATTTATGACTCTTTATTAAAATGTTTCGCCTCATATTCATAAGTATAAAATGCCTATATTGCATCATTTAATGAAATGAATAGTCATTTAGTTGAAAAAAAATTCTATTACTCCTTTTCTAAAATAATTCTTGGTTTTCAAAATTGAGTCCTCAAATTTCAATACCCAAGTATAATTTGAGATATCTGGATTTACCATTTCATTTCTTCATATATATATTTTTTTCTTATACACATTTTGGGCCTTACAAATCCTACCCCCTTAACAGAAATCTCGTCCTCGAGATTTGTAAGGAAAGGGTGTAAACTCATATCGTCTCAGAACATATGCACAAACAAAAGTCTCAACATGATGCGTAATTTATTAACAACTCATGGAGTCAAATAGACCTTATTATTCCTCCTAAAATAGTATCATACCAACCACTAACTGAAGTAACACTTAGATCTTACAAATAGTAGTATATATATATTTATGTAGCTTGGTGGAGCTGGTGGTGGAGGTAGTGGACGTTGTTGTTGTTGTCTTTCCAATTGTGCTTGCCTTATTTCTCGACCTATCTCCAGCCGGTCCTGACGTATTTCCCCACGTTCTTGTCTTATCTGATTTTGCAGTTCGGTAACCATGTTTGTGATTTGTTGTATTACCATCATTTGTGGCAACCACTGGATCTGTTCCAACCGGTAGAGGATTTGGAGGGTCCATTTTCTGTTTGCTGTTGCCTGATAGTCCTCCCTTTCTGGTATTGACCATCAGAGTTAGAAGCATATGGTAAGATAGTTTTGCAAGGGAAAGTATTTGGTAGGCAGAATGAATAGGTTAGTCGCTAGTTATGAACTAAAGATTCTTTAGCATGGCTTAATCTTTGTTTTATGTCCAGATTGCGGTACCCGTCGTATAAGGTGAATTTCCAAAGGTAGGATAGAATCTGTCAAAATGAGATAGATATGGGTGACGTAGACTGCATGATGTAGATTAAATTCTCATTTGATGTTAGGTGGTGATAGATAGATTATGCAATCCATCAGGACTCTATTGGTTGAGTTAGCTCTTATGCTCATGGTTGAGTTGGTCTAATGTGCTAAGTTAATACATGGCTAGAAGGGTCCAAGTACCACTAATCTGTCTAAGTAGACCATATTAGTTCAGATCACATTAGATTCTAAAATCCTATTCAAGAATATCATTTAGTTAAGCATATCAAGCTGACTTTATCTTTATGAACTTCTAGTATATATATATTTTTCCTAAGTGGAACTTCCAATTAGTATAATTTTTTTATACACCTAAAATTCTTCATGCCATTAGCAGGTGTAACATAGAAAACAAGGGTACCTCATATTTTAGCTATTAGGTGAGTGTAGAGAAGATTCATGGGTAAAAGAAAGTTAGGTAAGGGAGACTTTTTATTCCGGATGGGGGACCTTAATTCATCCAAAGATCTGTTTCTACTTGTATCTTTCATTGTCGCGGTTAACCTTCTTCTTGGATCAGATTTAAGAACCATCGGTGTGGTGTTAGATGTCATTACCTGAGTTGAGATATCTATTGCGGATACTTGGGGTAGATGGAGTAAACAGAGTTTTACTTTGCTTTTGGGATAGATAGGTTGGGAAACCTATAACATAGGCTAGGTCGTGGTTCCACGGACGACTTGGTCTAAGACACCAATTTAGGTTAAAACATATTTATAAGAGTAGGATCCAATCTTATTTTACCAGTATTATCTAACATGTTTGTCCATTAGGTTAGATCTAATTAGATTAGATGAGATCAGAATTAAATTGGTGTAATCGGATTAGACTAGATAAGATCTACTTATTTTATTTTGGAATAGATCATGTTTGTTACACTATTATGAGACAAGCAAAGTGGTTGGGATAAGTATGCTCATTAGGACAAGATGAGTCTCTAAGAATAAGATAGAATCTTTCGCGATTAGCTGTATCTATTAGGACAAGATAAAATCTTTTCAGGATAAGATGGATCTATTAAGATAAGAGAGAGTCTTGTAAGATAAGATGGGTCTATTAAGATAAGAGAGAATCTTGTAAGATAAGATGGATCCATTAAAGTAAGAAAGAATCGTTTAAGGTAAGAAGGATCCATTTAAAATAGATACACTTTAATGGAGGATAATCTAAGTTGTTTAGTTATCTCATGAATTTTATTTATTTATATCTATACGTATATGCAGATGTAATTGTGGACATTACTCCACAACTCATCACACTCAATCAAAGATCCAAATCTTACAAATATCACAAGAACAAACACTCAAGCGTATAGATACCTATAAAAATAGTTTTATTTTTGTTCCTAAGAATAGGTCTCCTATTCCTAAAGTCACTTTAGGCACAAGATTTCAAAGTGTGAAATCCACATTTGCCTTTAGAAAGAAGAGGTAAGAATAATCAGAGCAAGCGGAAATAGATGAGAAAGGATTAAGATAAGTTTAGAAAAGAATTAGAGTAAGGTAAGTAGGTAAGGATTTGTCCATTTCTATCTAGGTTTCGTCCTACAGTCAACATTCCTCTGATACCACTTCTGTAACACCCGGGTTTTAAGGGACAAAGCTGGGTGCATCTCATACATGCGCCGAAGAAGACAACATATATAATAATAGAGTGTATAGAGATAAATGTCACAAGAAAATAAGAGTACTTATTACATAGCGGAAGTCTTACAAAATAAAAGATAAATATGGATCGAACTAAAATCCATCCTTGGTACCAGAAAGTCAACTGGGAGACGCCACGTAGATCGAGTCGAACTCCTCATGGTGTGGCTCCTCTTGAACCACCTGTTCTTCTCCTGTGGGGGGGTGTCAGACAGCAAGGGTGAGCTCACACATGATCATAGCTCAACAAGTTGTTGGGAATCCAGTGTGCATGAACTCACCAAAGGTGGGAGTTCATGTGATGTGTAAGGCTAATCAACAATAGGGGTTAAAGCTGAGCATTGCTTTTAATTAGTTGGTCAAAATTTTATTAGCAATTACTAAATGTAAGTAAATACCAAACCATAACAAATAATAATAGAACAAAACAAATACATAATCCCATGCAAATGCATATGACAAATTAAGTTTAGGTTCCATAATTTAATCATGTGAGAGTCCTGAGCTGCTCATGACCGTGAGCTCGGCTAGTATACCAGTTTTACACTCTGTAGAGGTTGTACCCTGTACCCACAAGCCGTGTATCCCATGTCGCCAATGTTTGCAAAGCCCTTAGACACTACCTAGGTGAATGGCTCGGGATCCACTACAAGGCTTTACAAAGTTCCACTAGCTTCCGAAAACCCGCTACAGTTTATGGGAAGAGCCCTTGCAAGAATCCCCTGTCTGACCGCCATCGCAGCAAAATCAACCCGAGAACCTCCTTGCATGCATCTCCCCTACTGCCCTTACCCCTTTTGGGTAAGGTAGTCTTCCACTAGCTTTCCTAATTAGTCAGCCAAGGGCATCCCATTCCACCCTTGTGGTGGCACGTTTTTCTCAAGTTAAGCTCCATGTTCCAGTTAACATTAATGATCTTGACATGAACATAAATAGAATAACAAAATAATTGGAACATGGATATAATAAAATATTATCCCAAAACCATGTAAAGCAATAGCAAAATTACCCATGTGATTCAGGGGTAGCAAGGTAAAGAGATAAACAGTCAAGGGTGACCTATTGGGTCCCATCAAAATTAAACCTATGCATTGAATAGAGATAATAAACAACATTATTGGGTGATAAAAGTGGTCAAGGGCACAACTTGCCTGGCACTTGAAAATCCAGGTACCACTTGCTCTTCAGGTGGCTCGTAACCTCGCGCTAGTTGTAGCAATACAAACAAACATGGTATAGGCAAAATTAACGTCACATCAAACATAAGAATAAACTACGTAATAATAATCTACACATTGCTACGAGATCGTGGAATCGAGAACTATTAAGATTGGAGTTACGGTTAAGGAGTTATGATTTTATAGAGGATTTTATGTGATTAAAATGTTAAACTATATCATAAATTGGTTAATACAAATCATATAAGAGGTTATTCTATAAATAGTTATCTCAACTTTAATCTAAGTTATAAATTGATCATAGATCATATTCTAGTAGATAATGATGAGCACATTAACAAGACTAACCAACATAAATTAAATAAAGATCTAATTATGAGAGAATGAGACATGGTATAATCAATGTTGTTATTGCGTAGTAAATACCTATACAAAACTAATGCAACTGGAACGAGTCAAGTCGGAATTAAAACAAAGAAGTTATGAGTTTCTAAGGGTTTTATGTGTTTAGTACAAGATTAAATAGGATATTAATTTTAATGTGACTTTCATGTCAAAACAGTGGTATTAAATGATAAACAATAATATTACAAAATTATAGAAATTGGAATGGATAAATTTGGACTTCAAATGAATTAAATAAATTCTAGCAATTGTTTTTATATTAAAAATTCATTTTCTAATTTAATTTATCTGTTTTTCTTATTCACTGGACTGCACAACAATATGCAGAGAAGACATGAGCTACTCTACAAAAATTCCAGAGACTCAGAGCACTATTGCACTGGATGGTGGGTTGTTTCACCTAAAACACAGGGTCTCTTTTGTAAAATGGGTCAGCTGAAGGGGTATTATGGCACTTGAACCGCCCGATTACGATCCGGTGGTCCAGATTAGTTTGATCCGCATCTAAGGACCCACGGATGATCTAGACGAAGGGGTATCTTGTCTCTAATCTGAGCCCTCAATCTAGTGATCGACGACTCGCATTCAGTTACCATCAGATATAATCCTATCCATCTGTTCGCTGATCAACGACTCACACACGTCGTCTACCTCTCGACGACCAATCATGCCAATGACACAGGGCCCATGGCAGAGAGCATCGTCGTGTACTGCATGCAAGCCGAGCACCCATCCCCCCGCTTGAACGGATGCAAAGAAATGTAACGCAGAGGCCATAGCGGAAATACGGGGAAAGGTTCTCACGTTGTTTGGCACGCAGAAGCTTCGCCCACGACGCGGCATAGGCCGGCGATGAAGACAACCTCCGACGTGAGTTTGTACCGGTCCCGATTGACCTCCATGCGATGCATCGATTGTTCCTTGGACATCTCCCTTGCTCAACGACAGAACCGATGGATGGCTACAGCGGCATTCCCAACCTTCCCCCGCATTCAATCGGTTCACCGGCGGTGCTCTCGGCAATGAATCGTTGACTCAAGGAAGAGGGCGCCGAGTGGAGGGAAATGGCGCAGAGCCCGGGCGCAGTCGCGGCGAAGGAGCCCGGGCACCGGAGGGAGCTCGCCAAGGAGGACTGGCCGAGCGAACCTGGCAGGGAGCCATCCGCCGTAGGATGCTCGCCATGGGAAGGCGGCTACCAACCATCTCGGCGAGCAAGCGAGGGTCAGAGGGAATGGCGCCTAATCCTTATAGAAGGGCAGGAGGGACCAGATCCGAGAGAAAGGTGAGGGCGGCATGAGGATTAGCAAGGAACGAGGCAAATTTTCAGGGAGTCCGTTGCAACGAACTGGTGCGCAGAGGCACGAGCCAGGGCCGTTTGAGCTAGACCGATTCCTCCCTGGGATGCGACGGCGCCCACGCGTGATTGAAGAAGAATAGGAACACTGCTGGCTCAAGGGACCCACCACGAAGTCACTGCGGCGCTGGGGGGTCAGGAGCGTTGAGGCTGAGTTGCGGGCCCCACCAGGTTTGTGTGGCTGGAATGGGGGCCCCACATGGCAGTGTACCAGGGCGCACGCGCAGTACTGGGCCGTGCAGGACTGGAAAAGGCTGATGGGCCGGAAACTCTAAGATTTAGGCCCAAGTGCTGAGATATCCCTTTTTTTTTCTTTTCTAATCTTTTCTTTTCTATTTTCAGTTTCCTTGATTCAAATTCAATTCAAATCTGGTTTTCTCTTTTATTCATTTGTAAATCTAAATTTGAATTCAAATTTAACTATAAATTTATACCCATTTAAACATACCCATTGAGTACTCTAGTATGGGAGGCTTTTATTTAATTAAATATCTTATTCTCTTTATTTTGGTGTAGTATTTTTCCCTTTTATATTTTCTATTTTATTCTCTTTTATACTTTGAGGTCCCAAGTTTAATTTATGACTCTTTATTAAAATGTTTTGCCTCATATTCATAAGTATAAAATGCCTATAGCGCATCATTTAATGAAATGAATAGTCATTTAGTTGAAAAAAATTTCTATTACTACTTTTCTAAAATAATTCTTGGTTTTCAAAATTGAGTCCTCAAATTTCAATACCCAAGTATAATTTGAGATATCTGGATTTACCATTTCATTTCTTCATATATATATTTTTTTCTTATACATATTTTGGGCCTTATAAAAACTACCCAAATGATTCAGGGGTGAAAAAGGTAAAAAGATAACCAAACTAGGGTGACCTATTGGGTCCCATCAAAATTAAACCTATGCATTGATAAGTGATAATAAAGAACATTATTGGGTAAAAAGTGTCAAGGGCACAACTTGCCTTCAGTGAGCTCCTGCTCAGCAACTTCTACCTGCTGAACACCTAGATCCTCAGCCACAGATTCTTCTACTCGCCACAATACAAACAAGCATAGTATAAAGAGGAAATTAACATCACACCAAACATGTATATAAAATACATATTAATAGTCTTCATATTAAAATAAGATCATAGGAACATGAATCATTAATATTGGAGTTATGGATTTAAGTTATGAATTTCTGAAGGTTTTATGTATTTGATACAAGATTAATTAAGAGATAAATTTTAATGTGGTTTTCATGTCAAAACAGAGACACTATGTGATAAACAACATTTTTACAAAATTATAGGAACTGGAATGGATTAATTTGGACTAAGTATGAATTTTCTATGAATTAAACAAGTTCTAGGATTTGTTTTTATATTAAAAATTCATTTTCTAAATGAATTTCTCTGATTTTCTAACTCCCTATACCGAGCGCATAAAAATAGAGTAATACAAGGGTCTCGGTGTAAATCTTCCTAAGACTCAGTGAACACCACAGTCGATCGCGGGTTGATTTAACAGAAATGCAGGGGCCCATTTGTGAACTGAGCAGGCCGAAGGGGTATCCTGTATTCTCGGTCGCACGATCGCAAGTGGACGGTGCGGATTAGATCCGGATTCATCCCGAACCGGTACGCATCCGGGTCCCTTGGATCTGCGATCAATGGTCATGGTTCCACGTGTGCGTGACTAAATCCTAACCTCCCAACACCGAATCAACGCCACAGATTACGCAGCGTGAATCGGTACGCAGTCCATTGATCCTGATCATTTGATATGAGATCAATGCCCCTCAACAGATCATAACCCGCAAGACCACGCTATCCCTTGGATCTAACATCTACGGTTTAGATCAATCACGCGAAAGGGTATATCCCGTATTGAATTGTGGCCGGACATCGCGAGATCCACGGCTTCGGACCTCTCTTCTTCCGGCATGTCGTGCGCCCAGTGTACCATGGCGCCGCGGCAGTGATACCTCGCCGGGGTGACATCCAACCGAGCACCCCGGCCCTAATCCAAGTCTTACCGCACGCAAAAAGGAAGCATACGACATGGCGGATATGATGCAGCAATACTCACCGAGGATGGCTAAGTCGAGGGAGCCGACCACGGCGCTTAGCGGCTCAGCGAAGAGCTTCCGCAACGGCGAGCAATTCCGCTTGCTACGACCGGCTTCACCGCCCGCCAAAGGTTTGCGCACCCTCGGTAAGGTTGGGCGAAGCTCCTAGTATCCTAATTTAGATCCAAATGGGACCGACGGCGAGCTGATGGCTCCGCGGCGACCCGCTTCTCCCTTTACCCACTCCTCATAGTAATGGCGGCGACGATTTGGTTCCTGTGCTCACGCACAAAAGTAGTGAAGGGAAGGGAAGGTGGCACAACATATAGGGTCATGGCTGACGGGGTCACGCAACGTGCTCCGGGGTTCACGGCATACTCCGCCATGGCCGGAGTTCCGTAGAGGCGAAGTTGCGGAACGGTTGCGCGGCTGACTAACAGGCCCCACTTGTTGGTGAAACGCGGAGAAATGAAGCGTGTGTGCAATGGCTAGCTGGGTCCCACTCGCCAGCGAGTTTGCGGAAGCGAGGGCGCGCAACGCAACTAACATGTGGGTCCCGCCTAGCAGCGTCTGATGTTCTCCCCTGCGTGCGCCGTGTTCGCCTAGGCCTGACTGTTGGCGCTAGCGCGTGGATGGGGCTGGGCCACGCGGACGAAAGCGGGAAGTGGGCCGAAAACATGGAGATTAGGCCTAGGTGCACGTTTATTATATTTTTTCTTTTAATTTCTCGATTTCTTTTCTTGTTATTTTAAATTCAAACTTCAATCGAATTTTAAATTTAAACTTTGTGGCAAGTTGTATTCAAGCTAATTGTTTAATTTCATCTAACCAAATGTGATAAAGTTATTTAATTATAAATTTTATTTTGTATTGTATAGTATTTATTTATTTCCTTCTTTACTTCCAGGGTTTCCAAATTCTCCTAAATTTCAATTTGGGGTTCATTTCAAATCTTCATTATATTTTATTAATATCATTGTTATTATTTTTCCAATGCATAATCAATAAACTCCAGCATGATGCACCTATTATTTATATGTTCTTGGCTAATTTCTTACTTAGATAAGGATGTTCACATGTAATATCAACATAGAGAAATTATACATGGGAATAACTACATCCTTTTATTTGATTTACAAATTTGGGTATTACAAATCCTATCCCCCTTAACAAGAATCTCGTCCTCGAGATTATGAAGAACTAGGGAAAAGATGAGGAAATTATATTCGAAGTTCTTCTTCTCTCTCCCAAGTAGCTTCATCTTCTCCATGGTGACTCCATTGTACTTTGCACATTTTTATCGCCTTATTTCTTGTAACTCGAGTCAGTGTGTCAATAATTTTGATAGGATACTCTGTGTAAGTCAGATTGTGATAGAACCTCTCAAGTCATTAGGCCCACCTACCGTTGTCCTTGTTCAGCGGATCTCGGACAACCCGGTAGATGCACATAATCACTCGACAAGTTTGATATTTGTATCCTTTACCTTTCCCAAGAGCTTTTCACCTGTCACGCAGATATTACAACACATCGGAGGAACGAATAAGCGGAAGCAATTACAGTAACTTAATTTACATTAAAATATAGAAAGAGTGTTATTATTACAGACCAGAGGTATATGAGTGCAGAAGTATTATTATTACAAACTCGGGAGGCAAAAACACCTCCCGCATAAAAGTGTAATGTTTTTAAAGGAGGACAACTTCCTCTCGAGGCTTCACTCTTGAGATTCTTCTTTTGGCACCACCTTAGAGCAAAAGCAACAAAAGTTTGCTGCTTCCTCACCTACAACAACATGGGTTTGAAAACCCTGAGTATGGAGTGTATTTTCGCAAGTCTTACCCGTCAAAATAAAAGACACTCAAGGATATGCTGGCTTAAGGGAGTCAAGGTAAGGCATAATCAAGAATCAAGACTCTGTTTGCAAAAATGCTTACTAATAGTGGATTCTTAAAAATCCAATTTTATTAGCAAGTTAAGTCATTACCTGAATCTGGAGTTCTTTCTACCCTAGTTCAAGCACTAGGCCTATACTAGCCATCTTTATCATCCCTTTAAGTTTACTAGAATGCTACGTGTAAGTCAGTGACCAAGTCTTCATGTCCGAGAAGTAACGGCGATTCGAATCGATTAATATTCAGCTGAGGATCTCCAATCACACGACATATGTAGCACTTAACCCTTGCATATGTCAACTCACCACCGGGGTTCTTAAGACCAGATCGGGTTCACGCCAACCAAGAGCATAGATACACCACCGTCCAGCCTCTTGCCACGGAGGGTACACGCTACTCTCGCCATCTCTCCACTCCCATTGCATGTTGTCCTATTCTGGTATTAGTTTGCCTGAGGCAAAGCTTACCCATGATGAGGCATGTGACCGGTTAAAAGGTCCTCGATCATCAGGCCTACATCGAGACTGTCCTTAATCGACTCAGACGGAGACACTACACCAAGACTCTCTTCTCGTGCAAGTCACCCGCCCAGTCTCAGCTTTATCATTTCAACCCAAAGTTTGGTACCTGGCAGAGGTACATCTTTTCTGATGTTGAACCCATCATGGCCGTGATGGATCCACCATCATGTTTTATTTTTGAAAACATTCCCATCCACTGTGAAGCATCACCTTTTGTTTTTAAAACAAAACATTTTGTTTTTCTAAAGCAAGGCTAAGCATCAAAAAACCTTTTCATAAAAGGGTATCAAGGAAGGGTAATCAATCTTCTATGGAAGGAAATGCATCAATTGTTTGGCACACAACTCCTATCACCTAATGCATCAAACAAGGTGATAAAGATTTTAAAAACAGCAAGGAGGTGGAAAATGCACCGGGGCTTGCCTTGTGTTGTAGGAGAGTCGGGTTCTGCTCCACAAATATCAAAATAAAAGCAGTTCCCGGTAGGTGGGTCTTCAGGTGGTGGTGGTGTAGCTCCTTCTTCTTCAACCACTACTTCTTCCTCGTTCTCTATATATAACCATATATAACTATAAATGCTCATGTGATGCTTATTTAAATGCAATGATAATAAGGGTATATCAAGTTATGTCTTGAATACAATTTTCCTTCACGGTGCACCAGGGAAACTAGGGTTTTCTTGAATCAGCCTCTTATTTCCTAACGGGCTGTTTGGATCCCTTCATTTTGGAGGAATTGGAATTTACTCAATAAAGTAACTTATTTAGTTTGGAATTTGACATTCCACCACTTTCCAAAGTTGATTTATAAGCCTATCCCAAATTCATGGGGTGGTGGGTGAGAAATAGTTTTATGCATTAGTAGAATTTGTTTCTACTCTATAACTTACATGACACACTTCGTCTCACTCCTCTATAGTAAAAATGTAGTACATAAATATCTCTGACATCTTGCTAAAAATAGTATACAAATATATTTTGTATAAAACCGAATTATCTTAATTGACATATGCCTAAATTACTATTATTAGAATGGAATTCGATTCCAATGATCCAAACGGGGCGTAAGGCAATTAGTACCTAGAAGGCTAGTGTTTTGGGTTTGGGATCAAACAATGTTCAAAACATACCAAGCTTTACCCAAAGGTTCTAAGTATCATATTGGATTTACCTAAAAATTTTGTGATTTTTGGAGTTACCAAGTATTTTTCTAAAATTCCAAAGGTATAAACTTAACCCCTTCCAAATACTGAATAATTCCTAGTTTGGGCTAAAAATCTGGGAACTATTTTTGTTAAATACTAGAGAAATTTACGAGTCCAACAAAATTGGTCTCATATTTTTATCATTTTTCTATAGTTCTCCATGAATTCTCTAACCCTGGTAGAAAAAGAAAATATAAAGTATAAACACTAATGGACTCAATCTGGCCCGAGCCGGCCCACGACACGCGAAACGCACGCGCGCGCCCGCACTGGTGACTTTGCGCAAAGGCCCCTAGCGATTTAAACAACTTGAAAAGAGTCCGTAGCAATATTTTCATGAGTCACTGACAATTGCACCGAGACCCTCGCACTTCTATTCGTTCACAACGCCAGGTCCACGATGCTGAACGGCGGAGCAGTGGCTCTCGCGAGCCTGTACCGGACGGGTAACGCAACGACCGGCGCTCAGGTATCGCTGACACCTAATTCAACCTCTAACGACCATTTCCCCTCAACCAATTGCACCAATTTGGGTCGAAATCTCTCTGTTCACGGTGATGGCGCGAACTACGGATGAACCGAGGCGTTCTCGGTGATCTTACGCGTTCTAGCTCAATTGGCTGGGTTGAGAAGCATCAAGGGCACATAAGGGTAATGAAACGAGGAAACAGAGGGCGTGAACGGACCTGTAGAGTGTTGGCCACAGCGAGCTTACATGCGGCGGTGCGGAGAACCAAATTAGGGGAAGAGAGAAATTGGGAGGCTCTAGTGGATAATCCGAGGTAAGGACCAGTGCGTTGGATGCGTAATTACCTAGCGGAGTTCATTGGGGTAGCAATTTATAGGATTCATGAGCGGTGGCGGCTAATTTGGAGAAGACGTGCGGTGGTCGGAGAGAAGGAAAGTCACTGGCGCAGGTGATATCGTGGCCTTCACCGTGGCAAGGCCACCGGTGACGAATAGACATCCTAAGGCGATTCACTGCGATGTGGTTAAAGGGTCATAGCGTGTCGCGATCACGGCGGACGACGCATACCTCGACGACGGTTGCATGGCCATGTCGCCGACGCAAGTGGACGAGCGACAGAGCGGCCACAGTGTCCCAAGTTCATCCGCGACAAGATCTTTTTACCGTCGAGCGTAATCCATACATCTGAGGCACGAATCGCGACGGCCAGCGCGAATCCGGGCGGGGGATCACCGGCGGCAACGTTCAGTGCACCTAGGATATTTTTCAGATATTGTACCATCAGATTTCTCATCAGAGCGCCTGACTGAGCATTTTGCTAAGCTTAGATCTCTAATTTCTATATAACAACTTGTTAATCCACCTGTAACAAAGTTGTTGGTCTATAATTCATCTTCAATTTTGCTATAGCATCCCCAGTCAAACAATCACTGGTTTACAACACCAATGTTTAATCACTTAAGCAAAGTTGTACTCCTATCTTAGCTTTACAAGTTTGCTATATTGACGTAGGGCAAAATCCCAATGGATTTAAAGATAGAGCTCTAAAGTTGATCCCATTCAACTAAACTTCAGACTTAGCCACATATGATTCATAGGGTGCTTTTTGCAAATGGGTCCAAATTCCACTATTCAACTTGCAAATCTTCCAATATGAAAGATATTGGGTTTGAGGTACTTTTTTTACTTTGATATTTGCACTTTGGTCCAAAAGTGCACAAAATTTACATCTACCCCCTAGGGTTCCAATTTAGGGTTTTCTAGGGGTCTTCTTAGGGTTTTGAGTAGTTTAAGGTTTTGTGCCACTAACTTTCATCAAATGTGACTAGCTCAGTGCCCGTGCGTTGCAACGGGATCATATAATAGCTCGATAACTTATATATACAAATGTGTGTTATATTGTTATGAGATGGAGGACGACATCCACGAGCCGTCCGGGATGACGTTGAAGAGAAACTCGGGCCTGTGACGCACGAGCACTCACCTAGTAGTGTATTATACAAGATTTAACAAGACAATTTAAAGGCAAAAATTCAAGAATGATCTTTCATAGACTACTATAAATTCATGACTAAAAGCTCACTGTAATTGACTTGCTTGAAGAACACAATAATACTACTGTGAATATGTGATACAACTTAATCACAGTAGTAAAATTACATCTGATGTTGTATTTGGTAAAAAAATATTTTTTCAGAGTTTAGAGCCAACAACTAAACTCAGGTGTTACAAGGTACAACGAACCTTACTATTCAGATTATTAATATAAAAACTCAAGACAGGTGTAATCCTCAAACAATCATAAGCAATGTGTATAGGAATTTTAGACATAATGGTGCCTACCACATGCTTTAGTATTCAGATTATTAACACAAACTCATGACATAATGACCAAAAAATATTAACACACAAACATGGACATAATGTTGTTTAGGAATTTCAGACATATATAGAGGTCAAATAGAGGAATTTTAGACAATGAACAATTATCATCATCAATAGGCTAGAGTTCAAATTCTTAATATATGAACTTGACATATAATAGTGCCTCTAGCAGTGTCGCCTTAGTTTAAAAACAGTAATATGGCCTAGATAGGAGAGGAGAGGAGAGAAGAGAAGAGAGGAAATAAACAATATCTATTGCTTTCCATATAAACTCATAAAGTTATATATATTCCAATCCCATGGAGAGATGAGGGGAGGAGAGCTACAAAAACCAATCCTGTTCTGTTTCTCCTTTCAGGCCTAACCCTATGCAGCAGCATATTCATCCAAGAAACCAACAACCTGTAACATATCCCTTATTATCCTACCCATTACAAACTTGTCATTAAAATTAAATTCAGTACTGACTAATATTATCTCGATCAATCTTCAAGGACATCAAGCTCGATTTTGCTATGCTACAGGGAATGGTGCATGTGGACCCTTCTTCCTTATATTCATCAGGTGGTCTAAAGTTGGCTTTAACCTTTAGCCCACCTTACATTAGAGATTTGGACATCAAAAGAAAGCTAAAACATTCTAAAGCTTTTAGATCTCTAAGTTTAGAAGAGGGAGGCAAACATGCCCTAGAATATTGGAGATCGCAGCTGCTGCTATCACCAAGTAACACACTAAGATATCGAAGACCACAACTGCTGCTATCACCGTTTAAAGTATAGGATTCAGTGGTGGTGCTTTTGCTTCTACCTTAACAACTAAGATCTCAATCCATCTTAATTTGTCCAACCGAACTCTGAATGAAAAAAAGGAATCGCATTTCAGGAATGATTGACGAGTTAGCACAATGCAGGTTCAAAACCTTTGGTTATTTCCAAAATAAAGACTCGCATGTATGGCTATAACAATTTATACTTTTAAAAATGGATACTTATTGAGACCTGATAACCACATTTAGCTAGCTTAGCAGGAGGGAGCATGCTAACTCATAATGCCTTGTAATTACTGAATACTGATGAACCAGCGGAGCCATACCTCATTGACATCCTCAAGTAGCTCTGACAAACAAATTAGGGGACATGACAAATAAATTAGGGGACACTACCTCTACGTATCTGCACAAGGGCCCAAGAGAGGTGGGGCCTAG
This sequence comes from Zea luxurians, assembly GCA_029449295.1. Lineage (NCBI taxonomy): Eukaryota > Viridiplantae > Streptophyta > Magnoliopsida > Poales > Poaceae > Zea > Zea luxurians. The sequence goes on along the minus strand of JAOPSE010000001.1, from coordinate 65,609,125 downwards.
CCATAGGAACGGAGCTCTCAGCTCCCACACCGTGCACCAGTGAATGCGAGCAGCTGGTCTGGCCTTCCAGTAATCCGATCTGCATGCAGTGTGATCCAGGATTCACGTGGATAAGGATGAAATCAAGAGAGCGCTAGCTAGGATCACACGCCAATAGCACAAGGAAGGAAGGAATGAGCGAACGAACCTTGAGGAAAACATCACCGACGGGCTTCTTTGTGTGGCTCTCTGTCGTTGGTCACAACCCCCGCCACTGCCCTCACTCGTCGCACATCGCGTTGTGGTCACGGTCGGGGCTGCCCTTCCATCCGGTCGACCGGTCGAGCATGGGGCGATCAAGCAGGACTCGAGGAGGAGGTAGCGGATTTATGGCGACGGATCGGGGTAGCGGGGCCGAGTGTGGGTTGTTGTCTTGTTGCGCCCGTGGGCGTGGCAGGCAGGGGGTGGGGGCGGGCGGAGGGATCATGAGCTAGAGGGGGAGATCGTGGAGGGAGTTGGCAGTTTGGAGGGAGATCATGGGGGATTTCTTTGCGCGGGCGTCTCGGAGTGAGCGGGTGCTCCTGAGATGGCTGAGATCGACGATGAACAGGAGAGCACGGGACGGAGACGGCGCTAGCAGGAAGAGCTAGAGGGCAAGGGCTCACTGGGCAGAGAAAGCAAGGGAGACTGACCCTAAAGCCAAGCTGGGTCAGGGTAAGAAGCGTGCGGCCTCCTGGCAGCTACTTGGGCCGCACCAAAGAAACACAGCTCATGCGACCTATGTCGTCATCATGGCTTGCACATTTTTATGACCATACCGGCCAGCCAACATAGCTTCTACCGGCTTATAAGCCTTCCTTCTTTAGAGAAAGCAATCATGGTCAAATGCTCCTGCTAGTGTCAAATTGAGGCAACTTTTTGCGCGAGCAGACGTGGGTCCGGTGTGTGCAAAACTAATGGTGGCCGTCACGTGGGCGTCCGTAGTCTGCAATGTGGGCCCAACGTCCAGAGTGTGTGATGGCTTGCACGATAGGAATGGCTGAATGGGAATGAGGGATTTTTTCATATGGGACCGAAGTGCCCCAAGTCAGGAGTTGCTCGACGTCCCGCATCACAGAATGTGATGGTTTGCCGGACAACAGCGGTGGAGGAGCCATTATGTCTTAGTGTGGCATCAGCCATACCTTACTTTTAATAACTCTCATATCTTCTACTATAACATCAAAATAAGATGTGGTGTGGTGGATATGATGTCTCTAATAGATGTTTTCTTAACATATAGTTGATGGAGATACAATTCATTCATCAAATGAATATATATATATATATATATATAGCTGAATGCCCGTGCGTTGCAACGGAAATATATAATACCAGTATACTACGATAACTTATATACAAAATATGTGTTATACCGTTATGAGAAAATGTTTCATAATCAATTTGTGATTCTGGCCATACATAAATTTTGTTATTTATAATCTATCTGTTTCACCACTACATTGCAACCATCAGTATCATGCAGACTTCGATATAAGTCACGATTTGCATGGTCTCATTATTGGAGAGCACGTTTCACACATACCGGAAGAAATTCTCTCGTACATCGTTAGTCATCGGACACGTACCACCATACGCTTTTTCTTAAACAAAAAGGTAAGTGTGTGTGTTTGCAAGACTAATGGTCAAACATCGTATAACCATAAAGTTAGAATACTATATTAATATATTAAATAAATTAATCCAATAGACATAGATTAACCTAATTATCATAGGATAAATAAATATCTAATTATAAAAGTATGAAACATGGTATAATCAATGTTGTTACTGCGTAGTAAATATTCATACGAGACTAACACAACTGGAACGGTTCAATTTAGAATTAAAATGGGGAAGTTACGAATTTCCAAAGTTTCTATGTATTTGATATAGGATTAATTAGGAAATCAATTTTATTGTTGTTTTCATGACAAAACGGAGGTATTATGTGATAAAAAATAATATTATAGAATTATAGAAATTGGAATGAACTCATTTGGATTTAATATGAAATTTCCATGGATTAAATGGGTTTCTGCAATTATTTTTAAACTAAAAATCAATTTCTAAACTCCTTTTCCCTATTTTCTTTATTTCCTGGACTGCGTCCTAAATTCCAGAAAGATCAGGGGCCAAGCTATAAATGTTTTTCTAGACTCAGTGAGCATACAGAGTGGACGGCGGGTTAAACACAAATAAAGTCTTAGTTGAAGTTGTACACAATTCAACATAAGTCACGTTGGTTAGAGGGTGGAAGGCTAGGCATTTTACTCAATAGATCTAAGGTTCGATCCTTGAGGAGCACGGTTTGATTTTTTTTTCTGTGTGTGGAACGGGGAGGGCAGAACGGCAGACTACTCTTACCTTCTTAATAAGTAGTATAGATACCTTGTGAGCATTTATCATGGCTTATGAGATCTTGACTCATTCTGGCTTCACTTTCATCTATAAGCCCTAATTTAGGGTTAGGTACCCTACCCTAGGGTTCATAGTACACCAAGCCCTAACATCACAACTTCTTTGAAATTTTTACCTAGTGAATGCACTCTAGATGTAACAAACATATGAAATGTCAATGCACATGATGTTATGCTCAAGTTTTAGTGCTAGTAACACCAGGGGTGTTACATCCTTCACCCCATAAAATAATCTCGTCCCCAGATTTAAAATCCTAGGGCAAGTAGTGGAAAAGGAAACACGTCATATTTTTATTTCCTTATTCCTTGTACAAGGCAGGGGGTGGTATAGGTCTATTCCATCTTTACAACAATGTCTCACAATTTACATGAAGCTAAAAAGCCTGGGAAATTCTTTTCTAGGAAGTCTTGGGTTTCCCATGTAGCTTCATCTTCAGTGTGTTGGTTCCATTATATCTTATAGAATTTGAGAACTCTTCTTCGGGTGATCCTGTCCTTTTGATCCAGGACTCGAATAGGATGTTCTAAATATGTTAAGTCTAGTTCCAAGGTAACATCCATCACATCAATAGTTTGATCTGGAATCCGAAGACATTTCTTCAATTGGGATACATGGAACACATTGTGCACTGCAGACAATGTTTCGGGTAGTTGGAGTCGGTATGCCACTGGTCCACATCTTTCAAGAATAGGAAACAGACAAATGTACCGGGGTGCAAGCTTTCCTTTTACACCGAAACGATTGGTGATACTTTCAGGTAAACATAATGTTCAACTTGAAAGTACAAGGGTTGGCATCGTTTGTCTGCATAACTTTTGTCGAGCTTGTGCTTCTTTCAAATTATGTATAATTCGTTGAACTTTTTCTTCCATTTCTTTAACCATATCGGGCCTGAAAAACCACCTTTCCCCTGGTTCAGACCAATTCAATGGAGTACGACACCATCGTCCATACAAAGCTTCAAAGGATGCCATCTTGATGCTCTCTTGATAGCTGTTGTTATATGAAAACTCTGCCAATGGTAAGCATTCATCCCATTTCTGTGGGATCTCCAGAACGCATGCCCACAACATGTCTTCAGGTATTTGGTTCATTCTCTCAGTTTGTCCACTTGTTTGGGGATGATAGGCCGAACTGTGGATTAACTTAGTACCCAGGGACTCATGTAGTACTTCCCAAAACTTAGATACAAATTGCGGTTTGCGGTCCGACACTATAATCTTTGGGATTCCATGCAAACTGAGAATATGGGCAATATACACCTGGGCATAGGTGAGGACCAGATAAGATGTCTTGACCGGTAGAAAATGGGATATTTTTGTAAGTCGATCAACTATAACCCAGATAGAATCAAACCCTTTTGCTGTCCTGGATAATCCCACAATGAAGTCCATGCTAATGTCCTCCCATTTCCAAGTTGGGATGGGCAAAGATTTCAATCGACCCGCAGTCTTCATGTGGATGTCTTTGACACGTCTAAAGGTGTCACATTTCGCCACATAGCGTGCAATTTCGATCTTTATTTTTGTCCACCAATAATATTGCTTTAAATCTTGATACATCTTAGTGCTTCCAGGATGAATGGAATATCGACTAAGATGAGCTTCATCTAAAATTTGCTGGCGGACTTCCTCATTCTTGGGCACAACTATGCGGTTATTAAACCATACAATGCCTTGATTATCCCTTCTGAAACAATTTGCTTTGTCGGCTTCTATTTTCTCATGAATATGTTTTATACCCTTATCACTCCTTTGTGCATCAATAATTCTTTGCAGAAGAATCGACTCAAGCTTCAATTGGTTCAAGGTTCCATGTTGAATCATTCCTAGGTTTAACTTCTTCATTTCTTGACACAAGGTGGTGTCGGAGGTTTTACAGTAAGACAATGGCAGGAAGCCTTACGGCTTAGTGCATCTGCCACCACGTTGGCCTTGCCTGGGTGATAGTGAATTTATAATTCATAATCCTTAATCAGCTCAAGCCATCTCCTCTGCCTCATGTTTAGTTCTGACTGGGTAAAAATGTACTTCAAACTTTTATGATCTGTATATATATGATAGATATTTCCCAGCAGATAATGACGCCATATTTTAAGGGCATGAACCAAAGCAGCCAATTCTAAGTCATGAGTGGGATAATGTTCCTCATGCCAGCGCAACTGTCTTGAGGCATATGCTATAACTCGACCCTCCTGCATTAAAACACATCCGAGATCACTGCCAATGCGTCACAGTACACATCAAAAGGCTTTTCAATGTCTGGTTGAGCCAATACCGGAGCAGTGGTCAACAATACCTTCAGCTGCTCGACGGCTTCGTTGCATCTTGAGGACCATTTAAATTTTGTATCATTATTCAATAGGCTTGTGATTGGCTTCACAATCTTGGAGAAATCCGAGATAAATCTGCGGTAATAGCCAGCCAGTCCAAGGAAACTCTGAACTTGATGTACTATGGTTGGTGGTTTCCACTCTAAAATATCCTTGGCCTTGCTGGGATTAACAGCAATCCATTTTGTAGACAATACATGTTCCAAAAATTGGATTTCCTCCAGCCAAAACTCGCACTTGTTGAATTTAGCATATAATTGATGTTCCCTTAAGTGCGTTAATACGATCCGTAGATGCTGAGCATGCTCCTCTTCATTTTTGGAATAAATCAAGATTTAATCAATGAAGACCAGCACATATTTGTCCAACTCGGGCATAAATACCGAGTTCATCAGATATGTGAAGTGGGCAGGAGCATTCGTCAATCCGAAGGACATAACCAAATATTCAAATAGTCCATACCACATAGTAAATGCGGTCTTGGGTATATCCTCAGGTCGGATATGGGTCTGATGATAGCCCGACCTGAGGTCAATCTTAGAGAATACCCGTGCTCTAGTAAGTTGATCGAACAAGATATCGATCTAAGGAAGAGGGTACTTGTTCTTGATAGTGACCTCATTAAGGGGTCTGTAAAGTGAGCTTAGAAAAGATCATAGCTCAACAAGTTGTGGGGAATAATGTGCATGAACTCACCAAAGGTGGGAGCTAATGTGAAGTGTAAGGCTGATCAACAAATAATGGTTAAGCCTGAGCATTGCTTTTAATAAGTTGGTCAAATTTTATCAGTAGTTACTAAATACAAGTATATACCAAACCAGATTAATAATAGATCAAAACTAATAATAAACCACAATGTGATGCAAATGACCAATTAAATTTAATTCCATAAATTACTCATGACCGTGAGCACGGCTGATATACCAGTTTTACACTCTGCAGAGGTTGCGCATCTTTACCCACAAGTCATGTTACCCATCTGTCAAGGGGTCACGAATCCCATACACCTCTACCAAGGAAGCAAGGCAGGGTAACACTACGAGGCCTTTACAAAGTTCCACTAGCTTCAAAAAACCTGCTACATTTTCTAGGAAGCGCAATGCAGGGATCCCCCGTCTGACCACCATCACAGCAAAATCAACCCGAGAACCTCCCTACACCGACCACTCCCCTACTGTCTTGCCCCTTTCGAGTAAGTTAGTCATCCACTAGCTTTCCTAAATAGTCAGCCAAGGGCATCCCATACCACCCTTGTGGTAGCACTATTTTCCCGAGTGGTTCTACATGTTCCAATTAACAATATGATCTTATCATGAACAGTAAATAACAAATTGATCATAAAAGCATGATCATGAATATTGTGTATCTAATTACCTAAAACCACATAAGGAAATAGCCGGTACTACCCAAAAGTTTAGTAGTAACCAAGGTATAAAGATAGCCAGACTGGGGTGACCTATTGAGTCCCATCAAAATTAACATATGTAGATCATAATGATTAACAAGAACATTATTGGGTAAATAGAAGTGATCAAGGGCACAACTTGCCTTCAACGAGCTCCTGTTCAGCAATTTCCACTTGCTGAACACCTGGGTAAATAGAAGTTATGATTTTCTGAAGTTATTAAGTGGTTAATATAGATTAAGCCAAATGAATAATTTTAGTCTATGTTTCATGAATAAACAGAGTTACCAAGTGATAAACAATATTAATAAAAAATTATGGCAACTGGAATGGATAAAATATGAGTTAGATTAAATTTTCTAGGAATTAAACAAGATCCTAAAATTACTTTTATACTAAAACTCTATTTCTACTTTACTTTATTACACTTATCCCTCCACTAGACTGCAGTTATAATTTTGGAGATCTGCGGGGTCAATTCTGCAATTTCCAGGGCCCCTATGTAACGGTCTCCTCACCCTTTGGATTGCGGGTTAATAACTACAATTGCTAGGGGTTCTTTTATAAAGCTTCATAGCCGAAAGGGTATCGGACGAACTGAGCCGTCTGATCAGGAATCACGAGCCACGATTAGATTTTAAGGATTGCGAACTGGTACTCGATGCGGTCCATCCGATCTAATGTCTACGGTCACAATTTAAACCACCGAGCGCTGATTGCATCCGTCCCAAACCAAGTGGACGGCCCGGATAAAGCAACCGAACGGGTATGGGTCTGATATAATCACCACCTTCTCCTCAGAATCCTAGGGTCACGGATGCGTCTTCCCCAACTCGCTGACCGCGCAGCAGCGAAACATCCCGACATGACGGCGAGGCTCACCGGCGACCCCCGCCCGGTACTCCAGCTCCCATCAACCCGACGAATCCCCGAAATCGAAATGGAATGGTACAGGAAATGACAAGGAAGGATTCTCACTGGAGCACTATGCGTGGTGACAATAGCACGCGGCGGAGAGCGGACCCACGGCGATGGTGCCACGGCGGTGAGAAATTCACCACAACCAGTGCACAACCACACCGGCCCCGGCCATGATCACCTTCTTTCTAGTCCAGCGGAGCTCCCGGCACTAGCACCGCGGCTATAGCGACAGCGGCAAGGTGAATTCGGGTCGGCGGCCGATCACAAATGTCTTCGCCGCCCACAATGAAGTGTCCACACAATGTGAGTGGTTATCGGCACGCACGAATTTGGGGAAGAGGGGAGAGGAAGGTTGCGACCTGATCCCTTATAAGCGTGCGGGGATGGACTCGGGTTCAGTGCCCTCGGTCGCTAAGATCACGACTACGCCCGCGGAATTCGACATAGTTGTTGAGGACGAGACCTGACAAGCTAGTCCCACTCAACAATGCCACAGGGCACACGAGTTCTCCCTGGCACATGTGGCTGAAGACCGGGGCCTAGTCATCAGTACGTGGGTTCAGCAAGAGAAGCGAGTGCGCGCGTGACTAAAGGGTGGGACCCACATGTCGGCGCGGTGCTTCAGGTGGCGGTGCACGGTTTAATGGGCCGAATAGGAAGCCGCATGCCTATTTAGGTTAGATACCTTCCCCATTTCCATTTTGTTTTATTTTGAATTCCCTTTGCTAATTTCAAACCTGATATTTGAATTCCAATTTGATTTGCAGATTCCACACAGGTCATATGCACAAATAAGAGTACCTATTTTAAAGGGATAGATTTATATATATTACTCTTTATATTTCGTACTCTTCTCCTTTTTCTTCTCTTTCTTTCACATTTCCATTTTCAAATCCTAATTTCAATTTAGGGTTTAATCCAAATTTCCAATAATTATTATATTTTTATTAATATTATTATTAGTATTATTAAATGCACAAACAAACAAACTCCAACATGATGCACGTTTTATTAGAGAATTATTTACTTTAATTATGTTCCCTAATAATTCTCATGAATAAAAGGGCAATACACATAAAGATTTGTTCCTCTCTTTTATATTCTAAAGTTGGGTATTACAAGAAGGAAACCCAATGCTTATGGGTACGTTCCTTGTTGCCCATCATCCTACTAAAGTGCTTTTCGATACTGGTGCATACATACATTTCTTAGTACAACCTTTGCCATGAGTCATAATATTCCAATTCGAGAAGAAAGTATATTCGTTATTATAGAATCCCGTGGGGTAAGTTGGGCACTAAGGAAGCGGCATTTCATATGCCTGTAAAGTTGGTTGGGCATAACTACCCTACCAATATGATAGTATTGAAAGGTCAAGACATAGATGTGATATTAGGTATGAACTGGTTAGCCCGACATGAAGTCACCATTGATACAAGGAAGTGAACCATTTAGTTAAACACCATGTTAGGAGAAAGCAAGCTAGCGATCCAATTGCCATCTCTAAAAGAAGTTTCGGGAAGATCATGTGGTGTTGAAATTGAAGAATTAGACAATATTACGGTGGTGAGAGAATTTCCTGATGTATTCCTAGAAGAGTCGTCAGGTTTGCCGCGCGGAACATGATGTGGAGTTTTCCATCGAACTAAAACTAGGTACAACCCCCATTTCACGAAGGTCATATAGAATGCCACCTAATGAGCTTGCAGAGTTGAAGGCTTAATTACAATATTTGCTAGAAAAGGGTTTTATTCGACCTAGTTCCTTACTATGTGGTTGCCCTATAATCTGTCACACCCAGATTTAGGGGCAAACCCAGGCACAAATGAAATGTGTGCTAGGATCAAGTCTGACACATATGATGACTCATGGTACAGAAATGAAAGTCACACCTTTAATATATAATGGAGTTCTGTACAAAATAGTTAAATAATTACATCATACGAAGATAATGATCCTGCAACCATAGTTGACTGGGAGACGACGACCTACACCTCTTACGAACTCATCGCAGCATCCTTCATGCTCCTTATCGTGCAATACCCGTTCTTGACCTAGGGGGAATGTGATTACAGCAAGGGTGAGCTCACATATGTTCATCGCTCAATAAGTTGTGGAGAATAATGTGCATGAGCTCACTTACGGTGGGGGTCCATGTGAAGTGTAACGCTTACCAAACGAGATGGTTAAAGTTGAGCGTTGCTTTTAAAGTTGGTCAAAGTTTTATTAGCATTTACTAAGTATAAGTAAATACCACCCAATTAAATAAGAGATCAAAATTAACAATAAAACCCACAATGCAATGCAATTGACAAATTAAATTTAATTCCATAAGTTAATCATGTGAGTGTCCAAGCCACTCATGACCATGAGCACGGCTGACATACCAATTTTACACTCTGCAGAGGTTGTGCATCTTTACCCACAAGTCGTGTTACCCATTTGCCACAGGGTCTAAAATCCATATATCTCTAACGACAAGACGTGGCAGGGTAGCACTACGAGGCCTTTACAAATTTCCACTAGCTTTAGAAAACCCGCTACAGTTTTTGAGAAGGGCGGTATAGGAATCCCTCCTCCGAAAAGCCAACGTAGCATGATCGACCCGAGAACCTCCTTATACCGGCAGCTCCTCTATGGCCTTTGCCCCTTTCGGGTAAGGTAGTCCTCCACTAGCTTTCCTAATTAGTCAGCCAAGGGCATCCCATACCACCCTTGTGGTAGCACTATTTTCCCGGGTGGTTCTCCATGTTCCAATTAACACAATGATCTTGTCATGAACAATAATTAACTAGCAATAATAGTGAAACATGATCATAATTCAGTATAGCATTAATCCCAAAACCAGGTAGAGCAATAGCAAGTCTACCCAATAGTTCATTTGTTTGCAAGGTGTGGGGTAAACAAAACTAGGGTAACCTATTAGGTCCCATCAAATTAACCTGAGCATGTCAAAGTGATTATCAGGAACATTATTAGGTAAAGAAGAGTGATCAAGGGCACAACTTGCCTTAGACTTGAGATCCTAGGTACTTCACCAAAATTAAACGTGACCTCGCTGCTACTCATAGCAATACATACAAATAGACAAGGAGTACATAAAAATAACATTACACCAAACATGAGAACAAACTGAGTAGGAATATTCTACACGATGCTACGAGATCGTAGGTTTGAGAACCACTAAATTCTGAGTTATGGTTGGAAAGGTATGGTTTTCTAAAGTTATAGGTGATTAAACAATAAAACTATATTTTATTAATATAAGTTATGTGAGAAAAGACATAACTAACTCAATTTTGAATGTAGGTCACGAGATAATCATATTCCAGTAAAATTATAGATGATCAAAACTAAAATGCTATATTAACTCTCATTAAACAAGGTAATCCAATAGACATAGGATAACCAAATTGGTTATTTATTTATTTTCTTTAAATATGTTACATGATCAAATAGTGTTACTACGTGTAGGTAACATTTTTACGAGGATTACGCAATTTGAACTGACTATAACGGAGTTATGACACAAAAGTTGTGGATAAGACAAGTTTTAGAGCTATCTTGATATTAAAATATCAGTCTAGGGCTGTTTTGTGAAGAACAGGGGCCTATATTTCGTTATAAAATCTTAAATTGAGGGCTTCGGTATGAAAAACGGGACGGTGGGTTCATTTGCTACAATCCTAGGGTCTCCTTAACACAATTACATGGTGACAGGGTACACTGGGATTCCAATCGTCCGATCAAAATTTGACCGCCTAGATGAGATCGGCTGTGACACCCCAGGTGTTACCCAAGGCCCTAGCTTAATGAACACACCCATGGCCTATCACCCAATATGTTAAGTGGAGAGTGAAGACACTGATAGCTTTAGAATCATGTCTAAGTTAAGTATTGATCATAACAAGAGAGACACCCTAGCCTTCATACATTCTCACTCATGAAAAGATTCTACAACCCTAAATCCCCTCTTAAGCCATTAAACCCTAAACATGGGATTAGAAGGAAAAGATTCTGCAAATGGCCAAATCAAAAAAGGGAACCTTTACGAAAGATGAAGTATATTAGTAAATCTACAAAATGTATTAAGGAAGGTATTACAAAAAGGCCCAACAAAAACCCCAAAACAATTCACCATGTGGGGAGCACACTAGAGCCATTCAAAATTTCTCTAAGTCCCAAAACCAACCCTAGCCCAAAGATCAAATGTGTTCACCCTTGTGCTGGCGCCAAAACCACTTGGACCAAATAACAAAAAGTGGCCAAATTACCCAAGGCACACCCCTGAAAAATTTGAAAACAAACCAAGGTCGTTTGACACGGTTTGGCATCATTTTTGTCGTTGGTGAACAATGCAGACAGACAAGACTTGGCGCCCCCATATCTTCTAAGCTAGGGAAGATCTTCCCTTGGAACTTACACAAAATAGCTAGCCCTAGGTGCCAGGAAGAAATCTTGCACAAGACCCTTGGCGAGATTCGCATGTTTGTGACCTATGCAGGCGCAAGAACTTAGGCAGATGAACACGACCACGTGTTCGACGCGCCCTGACAACGCTAGAGCACGCCCTCGGCGCTAAGCCCGTGCACGCAGCCCCGCGCCATGTCACCCCACAACCACAGCTATAAAAGCCACCTCGGCCTCGACCGTACACCCCCATGCGATCCTAACCCAGCTCGTGCACGAGCTCGCCGGTGTTTAGCCAGAGAACAGCATGCTAGTGGCAGCGCAAGCCACGGCCACCGTAGATCGGCCAAGCCAGCCATCCTCCACCCCGTCTGACCCTTGGGATAGCTTCTCCAAACCTCAGTGAAGCTCCCCGAGCCGTGGATTGAACAATACCTCGCCGGAGACGCCGGATCGACGTTGCCGGACTTCAATCAGCCGTCGTCGCACGTAGACCGAGCTCTACGGTAAGCCATTCATTGATTCCTTACACCTGTAGCATCTTTAGCATCCCATGAAGCTCCCTGTGCCATTTGATTTAGCCCTACCGCCGTGAGCAGGCCGGAGCACACGCCGCTGACGAGCCCGACCGCCAGCGCACGCGGTCAGCCCTATTCCAGCCATCACCGTCAATGATTCGCACCTCGGCGCGACCGTCAGGACCTCCCGGATCTCACCCAGCCCTTCACTGGACCTCCCTCGCCGCCGGTAAGCCGCCCCACCCTTTTTCCTCTCCGCGGTTACTTTTACAAGGGTGAAGGAGCCTGGGTTGAAAGGAAGAAAAGCCAAGGGGGTTTTTGCGAAGTCAGTGACTCAGAGGAATAGTTTTTTAGGGGTAGCATTTAAAGGATTAGTTAAGGGAACCCCTAGGGGCCTCGGTGCAAGCCTGTTTTTCTTAAACCTTTTAAGTTTTATTCTTTTAAATGAATACAGAACTTGCAAAATTCATAACTCAAAGTTTATCCAGTCAAATTTGTTCAACCCAATTTTGCTATGTCCAAAATATTATGAACTACTTAGGACAAATAACAAACACCCTAAGTACTGCAAGACTTTTTAGAGTTTTAATTTAATTAAGTGTACTACCCAAAACTAAATAAATGAAGGGAAAATAGAAATACTTGTGGACTGAGGTTGAGAAAAATTGGAGATACACTTAACTACTAACTACCTTATTTAAAAATGTTAAACTCTTTAGTACACAAGATTAAGGAGGGATTAACCATTAAAACTTGCATTTACCCAAACATTGAGAAAATGAAAAAGGGGATTTAAAATAAGAACTAGAGGGCAACCACATTTTTCCTAGCTCACTTAACTAGTATAGTTCACAAGAAAATTTTGTTGAGCCCTCTGTTAGTACAAAAGAAATGCACCACATTTATTTCATAAAAATAATCAAAATTTAGGAAAACCCTAGAAAAATAACCCTAAGGAGAAACCACCCAAATCCTTGGGATAACTAATAATATGCTAGTATGAATCTAGAAAAAATATAATTTCTATTGTTTGATATTTTTCAAATAACAAGTTAGTTATAAGCACATTTTTGACATTAAACTTTAGAAAATCACAACTAAATAACCATAGGTCTTTTTCTATGATTTTGGCACAGAGACCTATTATTACACTTGAATCTTGGCAAAAATAAGTTTTAGTCCAGAACCCTCACCTAAATCAGAGCTGTAGTGCAAAGTGACCTTTTACCATCATTTTTGTCATTTTTTCCCAAGGTTTATCTGAATTATTTCTAACCTCAAATTTGTAGAATGAACTCTAGAGACCAAGGTCTACCACTGTAAATTTTTGCAACATTTTTGGAAAACTCTAAATTACCATGGTAGTTCAAAAGCACTCAATAATAAGCATAAATAGAAAGTAAAAGAGGAATTATGGAAGAAATAAATATTATACAACTAAATCTCCCTAAAAGTCCACTAAAACCTAAGGGAGATGATTAAAATCCTTAAGTTCACTAAGACCCAAAAATAAATATATACCCAACACCAAGAGCACCATCCGATAAAGAAACCCTAGTTTACCCACTATTTTAATATTGTTTCACCATGCGTAGCATTACAAATTTACATGTCATTAATATACATGTATCTTATTCATTGCATTCGATAGATTGTAATCTCGCTGACGGAGAGTACATCCTCGTTCCGGAGCAAGGAGTTGCTCAGGAGGTAGTCCAGGAGCCACCACCAGAGCCTGCCATCGAGGATCTGCCAGCCCCAGCTTTGGAAGGCAAGCCCCGATTTTATGCATAACCTTTTATATATGCTATTTTACTACACTTAATGTTTGTAGGCTTGTACTGTGCACTTAAGTGTAGGAGTTGTCTGAAACCCTAGTTGCATGAACTCAGGATTCCTTTTTGAGATGGATACTAGTATGCTAGGTCGAGTAGCTGCTTTACTAATTTGGGATCTCGGTAGAAGTCGAGTGATTTTTCTAGCACTCGCGTGAGGTCAGGAATTGGTTGTATCCATTTTGATAACAGAATGTTGATGGTCTGTGGACATGGATCCATGGGGATGCGTGGTCTACGAAATGAAATTGGAATAAGGATTAACGTGCGGATACCTGTGTCAAGCATTTGAATGTACTAAGCACATGCCGAGAAATATGGTAAATCGGTAAGCCTAGTACCTGAGTGAACCTGTTAGTTGACTTTACTCCTCACGTGACCTGAGACATGGTCTCCCATTCTAGTTATGGTGGGTACAAGTGCGCCGGGCTTCCCCAACCTCCCTTATTTATCATTAGTTAATTTCTGCTGCATTCCAAACAATGATAATCACTTTTGCAAAACTCCGATGATGTTGTAATAAACCTAAGTACTTCTCTAATGTATCGTTTTATGCTTTATTGTATTTGCTCTATTCCTCACCTTTGAGTGAGTGCGTGGTACTTGATCCTGTTAGTGGCCTTGTCGGACTAGATCCGAGGAACTGACGTTTTATTCCTATTTAAGTGTGGTCTAGCCTCTAAGGTGGGACTTAGGCACTTAAGTTGGAATAATACGGGCGGTTCTGCCACATCGGCCCTGATCTGAACTGGTACACAAGTGTTGTCGTTGGATTATATATCGATGCCCAAGCTTTTAAATAACAGAGATCTAATTCTAATCGCTCGTCTCTGATCCGACGTACATGATTCGTTCACCCGAATCGTTACCCGATCCTCTAATCTGAGCCCTCCGTTGATGATTAAACGATTATGTTTTAATGAATCTAAACCTATTCGGAACCATCAGATATCGATCTGAGCGGAACCATAACCCATTCCTAGCCTTCCAATCAATGATCGACAACCTAGGTGCTACCCCCTTTCTCTCTGCCCCCCGACGAACTACAGGCGACGGGGCCATGGCCGGAGGGCTGTGCCCCAACGACCGCTCACCCCAAGCTATGGGTCAATCGATGTTACACGAGTAGGATTCAATAGGGAACTGAACGAGACCCTTCTTACCCAAGATGGCGGTGAAGGTGGTGTTGCCCACGATGATGCGCGGCGCGGCACGCCCCCAGGTCTAGCTTCGGGCATGAGAAAGGACTTGCACAAGTCCTAGACATCCTAGCAATCCTCCGCGTTTGCTCCTTGGTCCCCATGCATTGTCGAAGGTAGGGGCGTCAGCGACGGTGGCCCTCAGCTTCACTGCGTCATGGAGGTTGAGTATGGGCGGCACAGAGGCATACGCAAACTCGATGGAAGGAGGGGGAGTCAGAGCCCTCTTTATAGTCCGAACAAAGTCCGCAGATCATGGCGCTAGCAACCGAGCCCGAATGTTGTGCGGGCATTGTTAAGATCGGACCTGAGCCATGCGAACAGGGGGGAAAGACGGGGAAAGGGATGACAAGGGGGTCCCATGCACCAACGGCGGCCACGAATGCAAGGGTGCATGGCTGGCGCGACATGAGGGATAGACAGATGGAGCCGCGCTGTCGGCACCAGGAAACCCAGGTTGACGCGTGTGAGCGAGAGACGGACAGGCTGGGCCCGCATGTTAGCGTCGTGTCCAGGGAGTTGGTCCACGCCACACGATGGGGGGGGGGAGGTGGGCCGAATTCCAGTTTTGTGGCCCAATACAGGTGGTTTTCCCTTTTTATTTTCCTTTTATCATTTCTATTTTCTTCTATTTCCTTTCTTGATTCTAATTCAAATCCCAAACTAATCTTGGGTTTTCCCAATTCACATCTTAAATGCACAAGCAATAAAACTTCCAGCATGATGCATAGTTAAGTTTTATTTATTTACTATTTTATTTTATCTATTACAAATGCTTTTCATTATTCATGTTCACAAACCATTCTCTACTACCCCATCATAAATATGATAGTGAATGTACTTAAATATTTATTATACTTTCAAAGTTAAATTTTAACTTTTGAAATGAAAATCTTTTAGTATTAACATTTATTTTAGTTTGAGGATAATATCCCTTCAATAGAAAGGAATCTATTATTGACAGCCCTTTCGACTCAAATCTTTTGGAGATCTTTGATGAATCCCAGAATAGAATTTTGGGTGTTACAAATTCTACCCCCTTAAAATAATCTTGTCCTCGAGATTAGTAGAAAAGGGATGTAGAAGGGCAATGTTTGGTTTAAGTTTCTAGTTTTTTTTTTCAAAATTTCAAGTTTCACATCAACCAGAATTCAAACCTTGTCTCAAAATATATGCTCAATCAAGAATATCAGCATGATGCATAATTTTAAGATTAAAACACGGGTTCAAATAGACCTTATTACTTGTTGGGGGCCTTCCTCTTTCGAAGGTCCTCAAAAACATGATTAACCATTTGTTTCTAGCATGATATAGGTTGTAACAGGGAGCTTCGTCTTTAGAATGGAAGTTCTTCCTCCATAATGAAGGCGTACGGGATGAAGATGTGACCTGAAGATGACGAAGAACGAATGCCGAAGCTATTGCCAAAGAGTGACAGCTTCGGCTTATAATGGTGATGAAGACTGAAGGTGATGCTGGCCGAAAGGGAAAAAGACTATTTAGTCCTTAATGAATTATGTTATAGTTATAAGTAAATGTCAGGGATGTAAATGTAATCTTACCTGGGCTGCGTCCCGTGCCTATAAATAGATGAACAGTAGCACCGTACTATTCACGCTGAATTGTATTCGCCCTCACATCAGTACCTTCGAGCAAGCCGAAGGTATCAATGTAATACATATTCTGTTAATACTCATGCATGCTTTACAGAATGTGAACATGAATGGATCGATGAGTTATACTTGCCATTTCTATCTCTTTGTATTCTGATTTATCTATAAGATGATGAAGGCATGTCCTTTCATAACCTTCGTCTAATGATCATTATGTCCATGGGGAGATAATGCTTCAGAAGACGAAGGTCCTTAATACTTAACAATTGTGTTGACTTGGTCTCGACTCACAGCAATTAAGAACATGTGACCAACATTGGCGCCCACCTCCGGTGAACTCACTTCCATAACCTTCGGCAAGCATTCACCTTCGTCATGCCGCCAAAGAAGACAACAGCACCAGGGGCTACCCTGTAGCCACTGGACACCAACCAAGAGACACTCTCACTGAGAGAAGCTCGGAGCCAGAAAAGGAAGGCTACCAGCCCAACGCTACAGGAAGAAGAGTTGGACCAGGAAATCAGAGACCTGGAAGCTATACATCAACAGGTACAAAGGAAGAGAGAGAATATGCTTCGGCTAGCCGAAATCTAGAGGAAGATCGACGAAGCCGCTGAAGAAATGCGCCACATCACTCAAGATGACCAAGGACAAAGGCCCCAACACAAAGAACTTCGTTAAGAAAGTCCAACCAATGATGATGGATGGTATGATGACTTCTGCCATGGTAACTATGCTTTCAATGATGCTTCTCCTCTAGCTATGGAGTTGCAGGCTACCCCATGGCCATCATCTTACAAGCCACCCTGTATGATGGCCACTTGGATCCGAAGTAGTTTCTAATGAGCTATGAAGCAACCATATCCTCATATGGGGGCAACACGGCTGTCATGGCGAAATCTTTCGTCATGGCGGTCAGGAGTGTAGCTCAGACGTGGTACTCTTCTCTTTGCCCGAGAATGATCACGTCATGGCCAAAGTTAAAGGATATGCTGGTAACCAGCTTTCAGGGTTTTCAGATGAAGCCTGTGACTTCCCAAGCACTCTTCCAATGTACACAAGATCGACCATGAGGAGTAGGTATACGTCCGAAGATTCTTGCGACTCAGTGCCCAGGCGCCAACGGTGCCTAAAGAGCTCGTCATCGAAGCCATGATTAAGGGGCTCCGACTAGGACCGACAACACAATATTTTGCAAGAAGCCACCACAAACCCCGAAGGAGCTTCTCCAGAAGATGGATGAGTATATCCGAGCTTACAATGATTTTTGCCAGAGAAGGGAGGAAGCTTAAAGGTATTCCGAGATGACCAGGGGCTTCGGAGGAAGACTCCACCCCAGGCATGTCAGAACAATCCACAATCCCAGCACAAATGATGACAGGCAAACACACTCAGAGCAGCCAGCAAAGCTCACAATCTTCGGGAATGCAGCAAACTTCATACAGGCCACCAAACCCAAGAGGCAGAGGGGGGAGAAGCTTCAGAGGAAGGTTTGGCACTCAGCCCAGGAGATTATTATGCTTATTCCGTGGGGAGGATAAGGGACACACAACAAGGACGTGCCAAGTCACGACCCAAAAGTAGAAGGAAATCGCTGAAGCCAAAGCACGACAGAATCAACCGAAGCAGGTCTTGCTTACTGCTTCATGCTATTCGCCATATATCCCAGAATATGTCGGGAACCAACAACCCACGACATTAGTTGCTTCGGCAAGTCATTCATAAGCTGCATGGTCTCAGTTACCACCACCACCACCACTGGTGCCTACCTTGGTTCATAATCAGCAGCCAGAAGGGCATCGCTAGGCGCAGCAACAGTGCGATACTTGGGAGGAGTTTGAAGCTCGCATAGTCAATAGCACTGTGCCTAAATCAAGACACATCTACTAAAAGCAACGCAGGGGTTTGACCAGAAAGTTTCCTAATTCAATGTATTTTTACCTTTTTCCTTTACATTTCTCTTTTATGAGACAATATAAGGAGGATTAACCTTTTTGGTTACACCATCGAGTGTAACAAAAAAGGGGTCAAGAAGCTCCAAAGTCGTTCTAAGGGAATGCAGAGCTAAAATACCACCTAAGTAAAGGGTGAAGAAGCTCCAAAGTCATTCCTAAGGGAATGTAGAGCTAAAATACCAACTAAGTAAAGGGTGAAGAAGCTCCAAAGTCGTTCCTAAGGGAATGCAGAGCTAAGATAACACCTAAATAAAAGGTGAACAAGCTCCAAAGTCATTCCTAAGGGGATGCAGAGCTTAGCTCCAAAGTCGTTCCTAAGGGAATGTAGAGCTGAAATACCACCTAAGAGGTGAAGAGACTCCAAAGTCGTCCCTAAGGGGATGCAGAGTCTTATTTTTTATGTTTTGTGCAACAACATCATCTGCATCATGCCATCACATCATATTGCATCATGACATCACATCATACATCACTTTGCATTGATACATACACTAGAAAAACAAGAAAAATTGCCCCTTCAGCTTTGGCAAAAAATAATGAGAATAGCCTTCGACAATGGTATTCTTATGCAACGTCTTCGGCAAGAACTAGAGGTCCGAGGGTTCTTTTGCATATCAGCGTGGCCAAAGGGGTATGCTTTGATCTGCATCATCAGATCATAAACCAGTGGCGCGGATTAGGCCAACCTTATACACGAACTGGCATGCACATGTTGATATAGCTGAGGTGCCCGATCTTTCGGTGAGCGGAGATAATTCCGATTTGGCAGAAGATGACCCTTACGATCCGACTACGACGAGCAAGCCCGAGGCACCAATGCAATCGCTGAACCAACTCCCTGTGGTTACCGACCTTGCTGATGCGAGATCGGCCTGATCACAAAGATCGTTTCCTGTAAGCAATCGAAGAACGAACAAGAAAAAGATGCGAGCAATCTAATCTATTACTCGAGGGTGGAGTTCTGAATACACGAAGACATCGCTGATTTGCGCGTGTTCGAGAGTAGCTAAAGCTAATGTAAAACAAAACTCAAAGAACAAAGGAGGCGCAGCTCCTGGATAAATAGAGAAGGGGTGCAGCCCCTAGGGGCGGCCAACCCTAGGTCATCCACTATGGGCCGCAGTTGAGCTGGTCGTCTATTCTTGTGGGCCCTCATTCTTCAATAGTATGACGATGTTAAGATCTCTGGCACGGGCCCGAGTGATTGGCCCAGCTAATGAAGGAAGTGGCATTTGATGTGGAGGTGCTGCTGGTGTAGTCGTACTCATAGTGATGTCTTCATCATCCTCCCCTTCTTGAAGTGAAGTCATCCTCGACGACAACTCCTCATCCTCGGCCATATATGGTTTCAAATCTTCAACATTAAAACTAGTGGAAACACCAAATTCCGCAGGCAGGTCAAGGATATAAGCGTTATCATTAATCTTTGTTAGCACCTTAAAAGGATCAGCAGCACGAGGCATTAATTTAGAACGGCGCAAAGTAGGAAACCGATCCTTTCTCAAGTGCAACCAAACCATATCACCTGGCTCAAAAGTAACAAGTTTTCTTCCTTTACTACCAGCAACCTGATTTTTTGCATTAGTAGCAGCAATGTTCTGTTTCGTTTGTTCATGTATGGTAATCATTTGTTCAACATGTGCAGCAGCATCTACCTGTGGGGCGTTCGCAGCATTACGTAAAATCAAATCAATAGGTGCCCTAGGGATGTAACCATAAACAATCTAGAAAGGGCACATCTTTGTAGAAGAATGTGTGGCATGATTGTAAGCAAATTCAACATGAGGCAAACAATCCTCCCAACGTCTCAAATTCTTGTCTAAAACAACCCTAAGCATGGTAGATAAAGTTCTATTTACTACCTCAGTTTGTCCATCAGTCTGAGGATGACAAGTATTGCTAAATAGCAATTTAGTTCCCAAATTATTCGAAAGAGATCTCCAAAAATGGCTTAGAAACTTAGCATCGCGATCAGAGACTATTGTTTTTGGAATACCATGTAAATGAATAATTTCTCTAAAGAACAATTCAGCAACAATGCTAGCATCATCAGTTTTATGACAAGGTATAAAGTAAGCCATTTTAGAGAATCTACCAACAAACACAAAAATACTATCCCTCCCCTTCTTAGTTCTAGGCAAGCCCAAAACAAAGTCCATAGAAATATCAAGCCAAGGAGAAGAAGGGACAGGCAAAGGCATATACAAACCATGGTTGCCCAAACGTGACTTAGCTTTCTGGCAAGTAGTGCAACGTGCAATAAGACGCTCAACATCACGGCGCATCCGAGGCCAAAAGAAGTGTGCTGCCAGCACCTCATATGTCTTGTAAACGCCAAAGTGCCCCATGAGACCGCCTCCATGAGCTTCCTGCAGCAACAAAAGACGAACCGAGCTTGCTGGAATACACAGGTTGTTAGCGCGGAACAAAAATCCATCCTGTATGTGAAATTTTCCCTAGGGTTTGCCATCCTTACAATGTATATAGAAATATTTAAAATCAGCATCATCCACATATTTATCTTTCACAGTTTGCAAGCTAAAGATTCTAAATTCTAATTGTGAAAGCATGGTATATCTACGGGACAACGCATCAGCAATGACGTTTTCCTTCCCATTCTTGTGTTTAATGATGTAAGGAAAGAACTCGATGAATTCTACCCAACTAGCATGACGACGGTTCATATTTGTTTGGGTACGAATATGTTTTAAAGCCTCATGATCAGAATGAATTATAAACTCACGAGGCCAAAGGTAGTGCTGCCATGTTTGCAAAGTGCGAACTAAAGCATAAAGTTCCTTATCATAAGTAGAATGTCTCAAGCTAGCACCGCTTAATTTTTCACTGAAATAAGCAACCAGTTTTCCTTCTTGTAACAAAATAGCACCTAATGCAATACCACTAGCATCACATTCAAGTTCAAACACTTTATGAAAGTTGGGCAATTGTAAGAGTAGAGCATAGGTTAACTTATCTTTCGAAGTTGTTGAACGCCTCTTCTTGTGGGGGGTCCCAAACAAAAGACACACCTTTCTTTGTGAGTTCGTGCAAAGGGGCAGCGATGGAGCTAAAACCACGCACAAAACGGTGGTAAAATCCTGCAAGTCCAAGAAAATTCTGAATTTGGGTGACCGTTGTTGGTGTAGGCCAGTCCTGAATGGCTTCAACCTTTCTGCTATCCACCTCAATGCCCTATGGAGTAACCACATAACCAAGAAATGAGACACGTTGCGTGCAAAATGTGCACTTTTCCATGTTACCAAACAAGCGAGCAGCACGCAAAGCATCAAAAACATCGCGCAAATGTTCTAAATGCTCCTCTATAGACTTGTTGTAAATAAGGATATAATCGAAATAAACAACAACAAACAAACCTATGAAGACCCGTAGAACTTCGTTCATTAGACGCATAAAGGTGTTGGGAGCATTAATCAATCCAAATTGCATAACCAACCATTCATATAAACCAAATTTCGTTTTAAAAGCCGTTTTCCATTCATCACCGAGTTTCATTCTAATCTGATGGTAACCGCTACGCAAATCAACCTTAGAGAAAATAATGGCACCACTAAGCTCATCTAACATATCATCAAGGCGTGGAATAGGATATCGATAACAAACTGTGATGTTATTAATAGCACGACAATCTACGCACATACGCCATGACCCATCTTTCTTTGGAATGAGTAAAACAGGAACCGAGCAAGGGCTAAGAGACTCACGAATGTAACCTTTATCAAGCAGCGTCTGCACTTGGCATTGGATCTCCTTCATCTCATCTGGAATTGTACGGTACGGGGCATGGTTCGGAAGAGAAGCGTCAGGGATGAGATCGATCTAATGCTCAATGCCACGGAGCGGAGGAAGACCCGGTGGTAAGTCCATAGGAAAAACATCAGCATACTCCTGCAAAAGGTTAACAACAGTAGGGGGTATACCCAAAGACGGTGCATCATCAAGCGGAACAAGCATGCGCGAGCATACAAGTGCATAACAGGGCATATGAGCTTCATGGAGATCATAAAAATCAGCACGTGTAGCAAGTAAAATAGGAGAGTGCAACTTGATTTCAGATTTAATAGGTGCGGCTGATGTCGATTTGACTTGTTGTGCAGTTTTAGCAGCCCTAGTAAGATCATCTTTCAAAATTTGGTCAGGGGTCATTGGATGTATAATTATTTTCTGGCCTTTAAACATGAAAGAATAATGATTTGAACGACCATGATGTAAACTATCAATATCATATTGCCAAGGTCGACCCAATAACAAAGAGCATGCTTCCATAGGAATAACATCGCAATCAGCATAATCAGAATAAGAACCCAGCGAAAAGGGGACACGTACCGAACGTGTTACCTTTATTTTACCACCATCATTAAGCCATTGAATGTGATATGGATGTGGGTGTGCGCGAGTGGGCAAGGATAATTTCTCTACCAAAGCTATACTTGCCAAATTGTTGCAGTTGCCACTATCGATGATGATGCGAATCGACCGTTCGTGCACAACGCCCTTGGTATGGAATAGAGTGTGTCGCTGATTTTTTTGGCCTGGGCAACCTATGTGCTGAGAACACGCTGCACAACAAGACTCTCATACCTATCGGCGTCGATGAGATCAACGTGGACTTCCTCATTTTCTGCATGGTTAGTGGCAATCATAGCATGACTAGTTTTCTCGGAATCACTGGCTGAAGAGTACTCACCATTGTCACGTATAAGCAAGGTACGCTTGTTTGGGCAGTCCCGAATCATGTGCCCAAATCCTCTACAATGATGGCACTGAATATCCCGTGTACATCCTGTGGAAGAAACGGCGCCTTTGGCAGGGGGCACCGCTGGCTTGGTCGTCCCTGTGCGCGGTGTAGTGCTAGGAGTAGAGGGTGCAGGGCTGGAAGGAGTTGAGCTATGTGTCGAACCCTGGCCTACAAAAGAGTTAGTATATGTCTTTGATCATCGTCACTGCACTTGACGTTCAGCTTTGCAAGCATATTCAAACAATGTGGTTATATCAAAAGAATCCTTATAATCAAGTATATCCTGAATTTCCCTGTTCAAACCACCACGAAAACGCGCCATAGCAGCGTCATCCGACTCAACCAAACCACAACGAAGCATACCCTTTTGTAACTCCTGGTAATATTGCTCAACAGATTGTGAACCTTGTTGAAAACGCTGCATTTTGTTAAGCAAATCACGGGCATAATAGGAAGGAACAAATCTATGGCGCATGGCAGTTTTTAATTGGGTCCAAGTAGTGACACTGTTAATGGGAAGTTTTTGTTTATACTCACGCCACCAAATTAAAGCAAAATCAGTAAATTCACTAATGGAAGCCTTCACTTGGCTATTAGCAGGAATATCATGGCATGAAAATTTCTGTTCTACCTCCAATTCCCAATCAAGATATGCAGCAGGATCATATTTACCATTAAAAGATGGAATTTTAAATTTAATCTTAGCAAATGAGTCATTAGGAGGATGACGAACCACACGGCGTGCACGACCACGGCGATCTCCATCATCCTGCTCAGTGTCACCGCCGTAGTCCTGCTCCATCTTTGTGGTCAACGCATCAAGCCGTGCCAGGATGGTGTCGAGTGTGGTGCGAGTCGCCGTTTGAGCAAGGTCAAGCTGGTTGAAACGCGTGGTCGTTGAAGTGACCGTTGAATCAAGCCGTTCATGCATCATCCTAATGTCAGCAGCAAGTCCATCAACTTGTCCCCTTACTTCCTGCAACTGGACATCCACCGTGTCGTGTGCTCTTGCCATAGTTAGCGCAAACACCAAAACACCAAAAGGAGAAAAACCGACGACAACAGGGGAATGGTGGTGACAACTCGCTCAATGGAATGCTATTATCAAGTTATTATCCATTCTTACCAAGCCACAGTGGTGAACTGCAACCAACAGGTGGAACCGGTGAAAGATTGGATGAGCGATTGCCTAGAGAAACAGAAACTTGCTCGTCGTAGAAATATGTGGAGTTCTGGGTAGGCTGCACTCAAGTCAAGGATTAGCACGATCAAGCAATAATGCAAAGTTGAATTATAGTGTAAAACACGAAACTATATTGCTGACCACAAGTGCAAAGGACAGATGGAACTAGCAGAATGACAGTACCGTAAATATTGTACTAGCGAGGCCAAAAAGGCACTAGTAGGAATCACATGTGATTTTGTTTTTCTTTTTTGTATGATTTTTTTGATATTTTTCTCAGCACAAGAAGCAACAAAATAGGAGCTACACCAAGTTTCACCTAAAACATAGATCAGATGTGGTCTACAGAAAAAGAGCAAGTTCTCTGAAAAGCGTGCAAGAACTTTGATGATTTTTTTTCTTTATTTTCCTGAATTTTTTTGGCAATTTTATCGAAACCAAACAGGCCAAAGGCGAGTTTGTCTGGCCTCAGAATGGTGTCAACAAGCTCCTGTAAAAATTTCGAATTTTTTGGACAACCAAGCAAAAAGTTATGCCCGGTTTAAGGAAGGTACCTCAAGTTATGGTTAAAACGACCGAGATGAGACAAACGCTTTGTTTCCTTTCCCTATTTTTTTGTTTGTTCTCTGGTTCTATCCTTTCTCTTTCTTTTTCTTTTTTTTTCTTTTCTTTTTTTGTTTCTATTTTTTTTGACGTAACCAAAGGAGAAAAACAAGGAAGCGGCGTTGACTCGGTTTGTGGCGTGATCAAACGGGAGATGATGGCAGCGCGCTAGGGTTTGAATGGTGGAAGAAAGAAGGATGGTGAAAAAAACACAATGCGACCAGCAACAAATGACGTGCAAGCACACAAATTCAACAATGCAGATTATTGAAAGAAAGTGCGAGGCTCAAAAGGGTGCTGGGATAAGGTCTAACCTAAATTTTTATGTGGTTTTGTGGACTGTAGGAGAAAAAAAACACTCGATAAACTCACCGATCAACCTGGAAATCTGATACCACTTGATATAGCTGAGGTGCCCGATCTTTCGGTGAGTGGAGATAATTCCGATTTGGCAGAAGATGACCCTTATGATCCGACTACGACGAGCAAGCCCGAGGCGCCAATGCAATCGCTGAACCAACTGCCTGTGGTTACCGACCTTGCTGATGCGAGATCGGCCTGGTCACGAAGATCGTTTCCTGTGCGCAATCGAAGAACGAACAAAAAAAAGATGCGAGCAATCTAATCTATTACTTGAGGGTGGAGTTCTGAATACACAAAGATAGCGCTGATTTGCGCATGTTCGAGAGTAGCTAAAGTTAACGTAAAACAAAACTCAAAGAACAAAGGAGGCGCAGCTCCTGGATAAATAGAGAGGGGGCACAACCCCTAGGGGCGGCCAACCCTAGGTCGTCCACTATGAGCCACAGTTGGGCTGGTCGTCTATTCTTCTGGGCCCTCATTCTTCAGTAGCGTGACGAAGTTAAGATCTCTGGCACGGGCCTGAGTGATTGGCCCAGCTAATGAAGGAAGTGGCGCTTGATGTGGAGGTGCTGCTGGTGTAGTCGTACTCATAGTGATGTCCACATCACATGTGGTCGTCCGATCATCATCTGAAGGTTCAAATTTTAAAGTGATGTGATCTAATCTTACTCGCTCGATCAGAGTTGGATGGCTACGACGTGATCCTCCCTATTCTAATCCCAACCGTCCATACCCGGATTCACGGCCACCGCGCGCTTAGCCGAACTGGTATGTTACTTCTAATCGTGGCCATCCACGACCGGATCAGAAGCCACGCGATTGTCTCACCCCCACGCTCGATTCCATGGTGGTGCAGTGATCTCCCACGGCGGCTTTGCCCCGACGAACACCCAACCAAGTGATCCTGTGAACAAAAACGAGTGCAAAGCATTGCTACGCGATGCAGCAGCATGGAGTAAAGGGGTGGGGCTTCGTACCGGGGTCTTGATGCACTAGTGGGTGCGGCCATGGTGCAGGGCGGAACCATGGCGCTCCTTAATTCCAGCGAGCGATTCCGATCGCTCATGACCGTGATTCCTCTTGAAGACGTGATGATCAGCTTCCATGGTTGTCGATGAGGCTCCTAATCCAAACACTAGGAACGAACAACACCATAGATGGAGCACCCCATCGCGGCAAGCTCCATGTGTTTCGATACTTCATCGTGGTCGAGGGTCAGACTGACGGGATGAGGGTGTACCGTGCGCAGGTTATATACTATGGCAGAACCTCCCAAGTTATTAGGCCCACATGCACCTGTCCTTGTCTCAAAGACCTCAGACGGCTATGCATGTGCACCAGATAACTTAACAGGATCCGTCCAATTGCCCCAAGGACATCGGATAAACCACTTACAACCAAGATCGTGGGATTAAGTAACGCAAATCACACACGCCAATATTTTTGCAGCGGAAATCTTATTACCAAACTCTTCAAGTTACATCAAATTTCACTTTATGTTTATTAGAGTGATTACAATAGTGATTCAAAGAAATAAACTTTGAAATGTAATAAATTATTTATAAGTTTGAAATATATGCTAGCTCAAGTGACCATCCTCAATAAGAAGTATAGAAGAGTTACTTAGACTTATAAGAAGGCCGAGCCCACTGGCACTTAACACCATCAATAGCAGCACAAAGTTAAAACCTGAAAAACAACAGGGAATAAAACCCTGAGTATGGAATTACTCAGCAAGACTTACCTGACTAAAGAAAAGACTCTCAAGGGTATGCTGGTTTCAAGAAAGGGATTCAAGGTATGGCTTATCAAGAATCAAGGACTCTGTTTTGCAAAAAAGCATACTATGAGTGGATCCTTAAAAATCCATTTTTACTTGTCAGGTTATGTAAAGTTACCTGCATCTAAAGTTCTTTCTAGCCTAGTTTAAGCACTTGGCCTACACTAGCCGTCTTTTCATCATCCCTTTAGTTCACTGGATTTCTACATGTAAGTCAGTGACCAAGTCTTCATGTCCGAGAAGTAACGGTGATCCGAATCGATTAATACCCAGCTAGGGATCTCTAATCACACGACATATGTAGCACTTAACCCTTGCATATGTCAACTCGCCATCGGGGTTCTTAAGACCAGATTAGGTTCACGCCAACCAAGAGCACAGATACACCACCGTCCAGCCTCTTGCCACGGAGGGTACACGCTACTCTCGCCATCTCTGCACTCCCATTGTGTGTTGTTTCATTCTGTTATTAGTCTGCCTGAGGCAAAGCTTACCCATGACGAGGCATGTGACCAGTTAAAGGGTCGTCGGTCAGCAGGCCCACATCGACACGGTCCTTAATCGACTCATACGAAGACACTGATGAGGACATCACCTGCAACATGAGTACGACTATACCTGCAGCACCTCCACATCATGCGCCACTTCCTTCATTATTTGTGCCAATCACTTGGGCCTGTGCTAGAGATCTTAACTTCGTCATGCTACTAAAGAATGAGGGCCCAGAAGAATAGACGATCAGCCCAACTGTGGCCCATAGTGGACGACCTAGGGTTGTGTTTCCCCCTTTGGCCGCCACTAGGGGCTATGCCCCGTCTCTCTATTTATCCAGGAGCTGCGCCTCCTTTGTTCTTCGAGTTTTGTTTTACATTAGCTTTAGCTACTCTCGAACACATGCAAATCAGTGCTGTTTTCGTGTATTCAGAACTCCACCCTCGAGTAATAAATTAGATTGCTCGCATCTTTTTCTTGTTCGTTCTTCGATTGCGCACAGGAAACGATCTTCGTGATCAGGCCGATCTCGCATCAGCAAGGTCGGTAACCACAGGGAGTTGGTTCAGCGATTGCATTGGCGCCTCGGGCTTGCTCGTTGTAGTCGGATCGCAAGGGTCATCTTCCACCAAATCTAAATTATCTCCACTCACCGAAAGATCGGGCACCTCAACTCTATCAAGTGGTATCAGAGCTACGACCCATTTTAAGAAGGTGGGAATGATGAGGACATCCTCCACTATTACCCGTTGGCAAAGACGCAATTGGCCCAGTTGGCCCAATTGTAGTCGGACGGCGACCGTGTGAGCCTCAGAATTATCCCACCTTGCTTAACTTGGGAGGAGGAAGCCACTTTAAAAGGAAGAGCCACCCTTCCCCCATTAGACTAGTCTTTTAGGGCGATTGGGCCTTTCCCTGAGTTGGGTGTGCTTAATGAACTGTTGTGCTCAGGGCAACCCTAATTTGTTGGCCTCAGCCAACCCCACCTGGGCTAGGTGTATCATCTGGTATCAGATTTCCAGGTTGATCGGTGAGTTTATCGAGTGTTTTTTTTCTCCTACAGTCCATAAAACCACATAAAATTTCAAGTTAGACCTTATCCCAGCACCCTTTTGAGCCTCGCACTTTCTTTCAATAATCTGCATTGTTGAATTTGTGTGCTTTCACATCATTTGTTGCTGGTCGCATTGTGTTTTTTCTCACCATCCTTCTTTCTTCCACCGTTCAAACCCTAGCGCGCCACCACCATCTTCCGTTGGATCATGCCACAAACCGAGTCAACGCCGCTTCCTTGTTTTTCTCCTTTAGTTACGTAAAAAAACAGAAACAAAAGAAAAAAAAGAAAAAAAGAAAACGACAGAGAAAGGCTAGAACCAGAGAACAAACAAAAAAAAGAAGAAAGGAACTTGTTGACTCATCTTGGTCGTTTTAAACATAACTTGAGGTACCTTCCTTAAACCGGGCATAACTTTTCGCTCGGTTGTTCAAAAAATCTGAAATGTTTACAGGAGCTTGTTGACACCATTCTGAGGCCTACGACCTATTTGGTTTCGATAAAATTGTCAAAAAAAATTCAGGAAAATAAAGAAAAAAATCGTCAAAGCTCTTGCACGCTTTTCAGAGAACTTGCTCTTTTTCTGTAGACCACATCTGATCTCTGTTTTAGGTGAAACTTGGTGTAGCTCCTATTTTGTTGCTTCTTGTGATGAGAAAAATATCAAAAAAACATACAAAAAAGAAAAACAAAATCACATGTGATTCCTACTAGTGCCTTTTTGGCCTCGCTAGTACAATATTTACGGTACTACCATTCTGCTAGTTCCATCCGTCCTTTGCACTTGTGGCCACCAATATAGTTTCGTGTTTTGCACTATAATTCAACTTTGCATTATTGTTTGATCGTGCTAATCCTTGACTTGAGTGCAGCCTACCCAGAACTCCACATATTTCTATGACGAGCAGGTTTCTGTTTCTCCAGGCAATCGCTCATCCAATCTTTCACCGGTTCCACCTGTTAGTTGCAGTTCACCACTATGGCTTGGTAAGAACGGATAGGAATTTGATAACAGCATTCCATTGAGCGAGTTGTCACCACCATTCCTCTGTTGTCGTCTGTTTTTCTCCTTTTGGTGTTTGCTCTAACTATGGCAGGAGCACACGACACGGTGGATGTCCAGTTGCAGGAAGTAAGGGGACAAGTTGATGGACTTGCTGCTGACATTAGGACGATGCATGAATGGCTTGATTCAACGGTCACTTCGACAACCGCGCGTTTCAACCAGCTTGACCTTGCTCAAACGGCGACTCGCACCACACTCGACACCATCCTAGCACGCCTTGATGCGTTGACCACAAAGATGGAGCAGGACTACGGCGGTGACACTGAGCAAGACGATGGAGATCGCCGTGGTCGTGCACGCCGTGTGGTTCGTCATCCTCCTAATGACTCATTTGCTAAGATAATATTTAAAATTCCATCTTTTAATGGTAAATATGATCCTGCTGCATATCTTGATTGGGAATTGGAGGTAGAACAGAAATTTTCATGTCATGATATTCCTGCTAATAGTCAAGTGAAGGCTGCCATTAGTAAATTTACTGATTTTGCTTTAATTTGGTGGTGTGAGTATAAACAAAAACTTCCCATTAACAGTGTCACTACTTGGACCCAATTAAAAACTGCCATGCGCCACAGATTTGTTCCTTCCTATTATGCCCGTGATTTGCTTAACAAAATGCAGAGTTTTCAACAAGGTGCACAATCTGTTGAGGAATATTACCAGGAGTTATGAAAGGGTATGCTTCGTTGTGGTTTGGTTGAGTCGGATGACGCTGCTATGGCGCGTTTTCATGGTGGTTTGAACAGGGAAATTCAGGATATACTTGATTATAAGGATTATTTTGATATAACCACATTGTTTGAATATGCTTGCAAAGCTGAACGTGAAGTGCTGGGACGACGATCAAAGACATATACTAACTCTTTTGCAGGTCGGGGTTCGACACACAGCTCAACTCCTTCCAGCCCTGCACCTTCTACGCCTAGCACTACACCACGCACAGGGACGACCAAGCCAGCGGCGCCCCCTGCCAAAGGCACCATTTCTTCCATAGGACGTACACGGGATATTCAATGCCATTGTTGCAGAGGGTTTGGGCACATGATTCGGGACTGCCCAAACAAGCGTACCTTGCTTATACGTGACAATGGTGAGTACTCTTCAGCCAGTGATTCCGAGGAAACTAGTCATGCTATGATTGCCACTAACCATGTAGAAAATGAGGAAGTCCACGTTGATCCCATGGACACCGATAGGTACGAGAGTCTTGTTGTGCAGCGTGTTCTCAGCACACAGGTTGCCCAAGTCGAAAAAAGCAGCGACACACTCTATTCCATACCAAGGGTGTTGTGCACGAACGGTCGATTCGCATCATCATCGATAGTGGCACCTGCAACAATTTGGCAAGTACAGCTTTGGTAGAGAAATTATCCTTGCCCACTCGCGCACACCCACATCCGTATCACATTCAATGGCTTAATGATGGTGGTAAAATAAAGGTAACACGTTTGGTACGTGTCCCCTTTTCCCTGGGTTCTTATTCTGATTATGCTGATTGCGATGTTATTCCTATGGAAGCATGCTCTTTGTTATTGGGTCGACCTTGGCAATATGATACTGATAGTTTACATCATGGTCGTTAAATCATTATTCTTTCATGTTTAAAGGCCAGAAAATAATTATACATCCAATGACCCTAGACCAAATTTTGAAAGATGATCTTACTAGGGCTACTAAAACTGCACAACAAGTCAAATCGACATCAACCGCACCTATTAAATCTGAAATCAAGTTGCACTCTCCTGTTATACTTGCTACACATGCTGATTTTGATGATCTCCATGAAGCTCATATGCCATGTTATGCACTTGTATGCTCGCGCATGCTTGTTCCGCTTGATGATGCACCGTCTTTGGATATACCCCCTGCTGTTGTTAACCTTGTGTAGGATTATGCTGATCTTTTTCCTACGGACTTACCACCGGGACTTCCTCCGCTCCGTGGCATTGAGCATCAGATCGATCTCATCCCCGGCGCTTCTCTTCCAAACCGCGCCCCGTACCGTACAAATCCAGATGAGACGAAGGAGATCCAGCGCCAGGTGCAGACGCTGCTTGATAAAGGTTACATTCGTGAGTCTGTTAGCCCTTGCTCGGTTCCTGTTTTACTTGTTCCAAAGAAAGATGTGTCATGGCGTATGTGCGTAGATTGTTGTGCTATTAATAACATCATAGTTCGTTATCGATATCCTATTCCACGCCTTGATGATATGTTAGATGAGCTTAGTGGTGCCGTTATTTTCTCTAAGGTTGATTTGCGTAGCGGTTACCATCAGATTAAAATGAAACTTGGTGATGAATGGAAAACGACTTTTAAAACGAAATTTGGTTTATATGAATGGTTGGTTATGCCATTTGGATTGACTAATGCTCCCAGCACCTTTATGTGTTTAATGAACGAAGTTCTACGGGCCTTCATAGGTTTGTTTTTTGTTGTTTATTTCGATGATATCCTTATTTACAACAAGTCTATAGAGGAGCATTTAGAACATTTGTGTGCTGTTTTTGATGCTTTGCGTGCTGCTCGCTTGTTTGGTAACATGGAAAAGTGCACATTTTGCACGCAACGTGTCTCGTTTCTTGGTTATGTGGTTACTCCGCAGGGCATTGAGGTGGATAGCAGCAAGGTTGAAGCCATTCAGGACTGGCCTACACCAACGACGGTCACCCAAATTCGGAGTTTTCTTGGACTTGTAGGATTTTACCGCTGTTTTGTGCGTGATTTTAGCTCCATCGCTGCCCCTTTGCACGAACTCACAAAGAAAGATGTGTCTTTTGCTTGGTACCCCCCACAAGAAGAGGCGTTCAACACTATGAAAGATAAGTTAACCCATGCTCCACTCTTACAATTGCCCGACTTTTAGAAAGTGTTTGAACTTAAATGTGATGCTAGTGGTATTGGGTTAGGTGCTGTTTTGTTACAAGGAAAACCGGTTGCTTATTTCATTGAAAAATTAAGTGGTGCTAGCTTGAGATATTCTACTTATGATAAGGAACTTTATGCTTTAGTTCGCACTTTGCAAACATGGCAGCACTACCTTTGGCCTCGTGAGTTTATAATTCATTCTGATCATGAGGCTTTAAAACATATTCATACCCAAACAAATCTGAATCGTCGTCATGCTAGTTGGGTAGAATTCATTGAGTCCTTTCCTTACATCATTAAACACAAGAACGGGAAGGAAAACGTCATTGTTGATGCGTTGTCCCGTAGATATACCATGCTTTCAAAGTTAGAATTTAGAATCTTTGGCTTGCAAACTGTGAAAGATCAATATGTGGATGATGCTGATTTTAAAGATTTCTATATACATTGTAAGGATGGCAAACCCTGTGGAAAATTTCACATACAGGATGGATTTTTGTTCCGCGCTAACAAGTTGTGTATTCCAGCAAGCTCGGTTCGTCTTTTGTTGCTGCAGGAAGCTCATGGAGGCGGTCTCATGGGGCACTTTGGCATTTACAAGACACATGAGGTGCTGGGCGCACACTTCTTTTGGCCTTGGATGCGCCGTGATGTTGAGTGTCTTGTTGCACGTTGCACTACTTGCCAGAAAGCTAAGTCACGTTTGGGCAACCATGGTTTGTATATGCCTTTGCCTGTCCCTTCTTCTCCTTGGCTTGATATTTCTATGGACTTTGTTTTGGGCTTGCCTAGAACTAAGAAGGGGAGGGATAGTATTTTTGTGGTTGTTGATAGATTCTCTAAAATGGCTCACTTTATACCTTGTCATAAAGCTGATGATGCTAGCATTGTTGCTGAATTGTCCTTTAGAGAAATTATTCATTTACATGGTATTCCAAAAACAATAGTCTCTGATCATGATGCTAAGTTTCTAAGCCATTTTTGGAGATCTCTTTGGAATAAATTGGGAACTAAATTGCTGTTTAGCACTACTTGTCACCCTCAAACTGATGGACAAACTGAGGTAGTAAATAGAACTTTATCTACCATGCTTAGGGCTGTTTTAGACACGAATTTGAGACGTTGGGAGGATTGCTTGCCTCATGTTGAATTTGCTTACAATCATGCCACATATTCTTCTACAAAGATGTGCCCTTTCCAGATTGTTTATGGTTACATCCCTAGGGCACCTATTGATTTGATTTCACTTAATGCTGCGAACGCCCCACATGTAGATGCTGCTGCACATATTGAACAAATGATTACCATACATGAACAAACGAAACAGAACATTGCTGCTACTAATGCAAAAAATCAGGTTGCTGGTAGTAAAGGAAGAAAACTTGTTACTTTTGATCCAGGTGATATGGTTTGGTTGCACTTGAGAAAGGATAGGTTTCCTACTTTGCGACGTTCTAAATTAATGCCTCGTGCTGTTGGTCCTTTTAAGGTGCTAACAAAGATTAATGATAATGCTTATATCCTTAACCTGCCTACGGAATTTGGTGTTTCCACTAGTTTTAATGTTGCAGATTTGAAACCTTATATGGCCGAGGATGAGGAGTTGCCATCGAGGATGACTTCACTTCAAGAAGGGGAGGATGATGAGGGCATCACCTGCAACATGAGTACGACTACACCAGCAGCACCTCCACATCAAGCGCCACTTCCTTCATTAGATGGGCCAATCTCTCGGGCCCATGCCAGAGATCTTAACTTCGTCATGCTACTGAAGAATGAGGGCCTAGAAGAATAGACGACCAGCCCAACTGCGGCCCATAGTGGACGTCCTAGGGTTGGCCGCCACTAGGAGCTGCGCCCCCTCTCTCTATTTATCCAGGAGCTGCGCCTCCTTTGTTCTTCGAGTTTTGTTTTACGTTAGCTTTAGCTACCCTCGAACACGTGCAAATCAGCGTTGTCTTCGTGTATTCAGAACTCCACCCTCGAGTAATAAATTAGATTGCTCACATCTTTTTCTTGTTCGTTCTTCTATTGCACACTGGAAACGATCTTCGTGATCAGGCCGATCTCGCATCAGCAAGGTCGGTAACCACAGGGAGTTGGTTTCGTGATTGCATTGATGCCTCGGGCTTGCTCGTCGTAGTTGGATCGCCTAGGTCATCTTCCGCCAAATCGGAATTATCTCCACTCACCGAAAGATCAGGCACCTCAGTTATATCAGTTCAGCCCGAGACAAAACACATGTCAAACCATGTCAAATGGTTTTGGTTTGGGTTCAAATTTTTCCATGGCATGCCTTGGATATTTTGGCGCCCTTTTGTCAATTGGACCATGTTGATTTGGCATCTGCAACTAAGTGAACACATGTGATCTTTAGAAGAGGGCTGAAATTTGACTTAGAGAAAAAGGGGTTGTTCTTGGGTGCTTTCCACTTGGGTGATTAATTTGAGGATTTTGTGGGACCTTTTTGGGATAACTTCCTTACTATTTCTTGTAAGTATTTCCATGTGCTACAACTTTTGTAAAAGGTTTAAGTCATGATTTGGTAATTTACATAGCTCTCCCATTAATCCAAATCTTGGGGCTCTAATGCCTTAAGGAGGGTGGTCTAGGGTTTTGAGTATTTTTCTTAATTAGAGATGCATGAAAAGGCTAGGATATCCCTTCTATCATGATCAACACTTGATTAAGCCATTGCTTCTCAATTTTGGTGCTTCTTTCTCAAACTAAATCACATGTGATAATATGTCACAAATGCATGTGTTGAGTCAGGGCCTTGAGTAACACCTGGGGTGTTACAGCCCTCCCCCCTTATGGGAATCTCGTCCCGAGATTTAGTTCGGGACCCCACAGGGGTGATGAGAAGGTGCATGTTTGTACGGTGTGGGTTTGTTTGTTAAGGTTCCTTAGCAAACTGCTATTCGAATGTCATCCTCTTTGCAACTTCAGAAGGAAGCCCTTCTTGACTTAGTTTTACATCTTACTCAGTCTCTGTTAAGACCATCTTTCTTATACTTGGATTCAAAGGGCAGGGGGGTTTTCGGTCTGAGTTACGTACCGATCCCTTTAGGCAGAAATTCGGGGTAGTTTGAGCGCCGAAAATCCTCAGTTTCCCAGATAGCCTCTTCTTCTGAATGGTTGCTCCACTGGATTTTGTACATTGTGATTGACTTTGCACGAGTTGACCTTTCCTTACGATCCAGTACCTTAACAGGGTGCTCTTGGTATGACAAGTCTGGTTCTATCTCCAATTCAGGTTCTGACAGTACTTCTGTTGGTACGCGAACACACTTCTTCAGCTGAGATACATGGAACACATCGTGAATTGCAGACATGTGAGGGGGCAGCTTCAACTGGTATGCTACAGGTCCACAAGTCTCCTTGATCTCATAGGGCCAAATATAGCGAGGGGCTAATTTGCCCTTAATACCAAAACTCTGAACACCTTTTGTGGGTGAGACCTTGAGGTACACATGATCCCCCACTTAGAACTATAGAGGCTTTCTCCTTTTATCGTGATAGCTCTTTTGTCTGGCCTGAGCAGCTTCTAAGTTCTTCATAATGGCCCTGACCTTATCCTCTGCTTCGAGTACTAGGTCGGGCCCAAAGATTTCCCTTTCTCCTGCTTGTGACCAATTGAGCGGTGTTCTACACCTCCTCCCATACAAGGCCTCGAAGGTAGCTGTTATTATAAGAAAATTCCGCCAGTGAAAGACATTTGTCCCAATTTTGCCATAGTGTATCACACACGCTCTCAACATGTCCTCGAGAATTTGATTTACTCTTTCCATTTGGCCATCAGTTTGAGGATGATATGCCGAGCTTCTAATCATGGTTGTTCCAAGTGACTTCTGTAGTTGTTCCCAGAAATGTGCTACGAACGGTGTTCCTCTATCTGATACGATGGTCCTTGGGATTCCATGCAAGCGCACTATTTGGTCAATATAGATCTCAGTATATTTTTCTATCCTATGGGTGGTATGCACGGGCGAGAAATGAGTTGTCTTGGTTAGCCTATCCAAAATGACCCATATGGAATCGTGGTGGTAGGAGGTGTTGGGCAATCCCATAATAAAGTCCATGCAAATATCCTCCCATTTCCAAGATGGTATGGGGAGAGGCTGCAAGGTGTCTACTACCTTCAAATGACTGGCTTTGATTCTTTGGCAAGTGTCGCACTCAGATATGCACTTAGCAATTTCTCTTTTCATCCTGGTCCACCAGTACAAGGATCTGAGGTCATGATACATTTTGTTGCTTCTGGGATGCATGGAAAATTTGGAGAGATGAGCCTCGTCCAAAATTTTCTTTATGAGTTTTGGATTCTTAGGAACAACCAGTCGGTCTTCAAACCATAAAATGCCCTTGCTGTCCTGACGAAAACATTTATACTTATCCACTTTTTGGTTGAGCATTTCCTTAATGATTTGAACACCCTTGTCACTAAGTTGTGCCATGATTATTTGATCCTGCAAGGTCGGCTCGACTGAGATATAATCCAGGGTACCTAGGGAAACCACTTCCATGTTCATCTTGCGCAACTCGTCGCACAAAGTGGCGAAATGATAGTCTATGGTTAGACAGTTGCACTGGGCCTTACGACTCAAGGCATTTGCCACTACATTTGCCTTGCTCGGATTGTAGTGTACTTCCAGATCTTAATCCTTGATCAATTCTAACCATCTCCTCTACCTCATATTCAGATCAGCCTGAGTGAAAATATACTTGAGACTCTTGTGATCAGTATAAATATTACAATGAGCTCCCATTAGATAATGCCTCCATATCTTTAGAGCATGCACTACCGCTGCTAACTCCAGATCATGTGTGGGATAATTTTGCTCATGAGGTCAGAGTGCTCTCAACGCGTAGGCAATAACTCGGTTGTCTTGCATCAAAACACAACCTAGTCCAGTGCCTGAAGCATCACAATACACATCAAATGATTTGGTGTTGTCAGGCTGCGCTAGCATGTGTGCTGTTGTTAGATGCCGCCTCAAGGTGTGAAAGGCATCTTCACATTTCTGACCCCAATCAAACATTACTCCCTTCTTCAACAACTTAGTCATTGGCTTAGCAATTCTGGAGAAGTCAGGAATGAATCGTCGATAGTATCCTGCCAGTCCCAGAAAACTCCGAATCTGTCAAATGGTGGTAGGGGGCTTCCAATTCATCACCTCTTGCACTTTCTCAGGATCAACTGCTATCCCATCCTGAGAAATTGTATGACCCAAGAATTTGATCTCCCTTAGCCAGAAATCACATTTGGAGAATTTGGCATACAGGTGATGATCCTGCAGTCGCTGGAGTACTATGTGCAAATGCATCTATCGGGTACCGTAATTAGGGGTACCCCCAATACTCCTAAGCATGGCTGAAAAACATCTTCAAAACAGACCATAAGGGCTAGTAAGCACAGCGCAAAGTTAAAGCCTCGTCTACCGAGGGACGCAATCTCGTCTCGCCCGAGCCCGGCCTCGGGCAAGAACACTGGTCCCGGACGGATTAACGCCTCGCCCGTGGGCCCCCTCAGGCAGCGGGCGCACCACCGGCTCGTCCGAGGCTAAGCTCGAGCAAACTTTGTCGTATAGCAACCTCGGCCAAATCGCCTTACCACTGACCGTATCGCATGCGCATTCAATGCAGGGATCACCTGACACCTTATCCGGACACGCGTGCCTCAGTTGGCAAGGTCGAAGTGACCGCAGTCACTTCGCCCCTTTACTGATCGTTCTGACAGGAAAACAACACTATTCACCCTGTTCCGACTACTGTGCCAACCACTAGGGTAAGACTAACAACAGTGAGTCACGGCTTCTCCCGAGTTTAGCCTCGGGCACAACAGGGAGCTCCGCCTCGCCTGACCCTAGGCCTCGGCCTCAGCCTCGGCCTCGGGAGAAGGTCTCCGCCTTGCCCGACCCCGACCTCGGCCTCAGGAGAAGGTCTCCGCCACTCCCGACCTCTGCCTCAGCCCCGGGAGGAGTCACAACCTCGCCCGACCTCTGCCTCGGCCTCGAGAGGAGTCACAACCTCGCCCGACCTAGGCCTCGGCCTCAGGAGGAGTCACAACCTCGCCCGACCTCAGCCTTGGCCTCAGGAGAAGTCACCGCCTCGCCCGACCTCGGCCTCGAACCGACTACGCTATAGGGGACACATCATTACCCTACTTCTAGCTAGCCGCCTCAGGCTACGAAGGAACAAGACCGGAGTCACATCTAGATTACTCCGGCAACAGGTAATGATGGTTCCCCGCATGCGTCCATGATGTCAATAGTCCTCAAGCTCTCTACGAAGGCAAAGAAACGTCAGCAGGACCCAGGACCGCACCGCCAGCTACACTTCTACAGGGCTCAAGCACTTCTCCGCCGCCCACGTTGGCACATAGCAACACCCCCATATGTACAGCTGGACCATCCCCGTGTATCTATAAAAGGGGATGCCCAAGGCCTTCTCAAGGGGGAGGGAGGGGGGCACGGGCAGCGAGGACGGCGGAGACGGACTCACTCAAGCATCGAGCTCCACTGCGCAACCCTAGGCTACTCAGGAGACCTAGGACCCGTTCCCTCTCTCGCGAAGCTTGTAACCCCTACTGCAAGCACCCCGGTGCAAGATAATATAAGCCTCATCCCTCCTCTTGTGTTCCATCTTGCATCAACCCATCTGGGCAGGGGCACGCAACACAAAATTCACTAGTCGGTCCAGTTGAGGGTCCCCCGGGTCCGAAACGCCGACAGCATCGTATGCTTGTCTTCATTTTTTTGAATACACTAGAATATCATCAATGAAGACCACCACGAATTTGTCCAATTCTGTGGCAGAACCGCCCGAATTATTCTAGCTTAAGTGCCTAAGACATGCCTCGGGGGCCGTAACACACTTAAATAGGAATAACTCATCAGTCCCTCAGATCTAGTCTGATAAAGCCACTTAACTAGGATCAAATACCACATACTCACTCGAAGATGAGTCACAGAAGAAATGTAATAAAATAGGAAGCCTCAGATTAAAGTACTGAATTATTACATAAATCGGAGTTTTTCAAGTTGCTAGTAAGAGTTCATAAAATAAGATGCAGCGGATAATCGATGTCGTCGATAGCGAGGAAATGGGCATGGCCTAGCCCACTATTCCTCGTGCTCCTCTTCTACCGGAGCAGCATCCCACTCGATCGTCCAACCAGGTCGCAGGGTGGTAGGCCAAGTCACACCATCAACCACATCTTGAAGCGTACCTGCAAAAATTATGCCACAAGCAAGGCTGAGTATACAAATACTCAGCTAGACTTACCCGGTGTGAGAAAACTACACCTCTACCTCTAGACCATGCAGCTGTTTGGCTAAGGGGTTTGGTTTGCCAAAAGCACTAGCTATTTCTAAAATCAATTTTTTAGCTTTTCAAATTCTAGCATCATCATCTTAGCTAAGTTGCTCTTTCTAAGCATACATGGTAACAAGCATTTAGTACAATCAATGAATTATCTCATGTAACCTCATTTCACTTCTTACTCAATGTAGTACAAGGGGTCCAATCGAGTTTTAACCTTGCAAGGTAAACCTAAACACACGACATGTAGGGGCACTTCGTCTCCACACATGTCAACCGTCCCCATCGATTCCCCGTTCGCGTCCAGGCCTCACCGCCTTGGCATACAATGCTCCACTGACCCCGGCTGCCGCCGTGCAGTGACCTCACTTGTACCCACCAAAGCTAGCATGGGAGACCCAGTCTCAGGTCGCCTGAAGGATAAAGTCCACGCCCGGCTTCACTTAGGTACTAGGTTTACTGGTTACCATATTTCCCGACATGTGTTCAGTACGTTCAAAAGCTTGACTTAGGTATCCACACATTAATCCTTTATTCCTTGTTCCTATCTAATGGACAAGGCATCCTCCCTGGATCCAAGTCCATAGACTAACATATATCCAGTTATTAAGATGAATACAATCAATTCCTGACCTTGTGCGAGTGCTAGAAAAACCACTCGACTTCTACCGAAATCCTGATTAGCAAAGAAGCTACTCGACTTAGCATACTAGTATCCATCTCAAAAAGGAATCCTAAGTTCATGCAACTAGAGTTTTCAAGCAACTCCTACACTTAATTGCACAATACAATCCTACAAGCATTAAGTGTAGTAAAGTAGCATATATAAATACGGTTATGCATAAAACCAGGGCTTGCCTTCAATAACTGGGGCTGCGGGGAGATTCTTAATGTCAGTCTCGGAAGCTTGCTCCTGGCCTTCCTCGTGGACAGCTCCTAACTCGGGGATGAGCACGTACTCTTCGTCAGCGAGATTACAATCTAATGAATGCAATGAGTAAGATACATGCATGATATGATATGTGCTTAAACAATTAAACTTTGATGGTGAAGGATCACCTTAATAATGGAGGGCTTAATCTCGCTACTAAGCTTTTTGTGGTATACTTAGTAATTTAGGGTCAACTTAGTT
Organism: Zea luxurians; assembly: GCA_029449295.1. NCBI lineage: Eukaryota > Viridiplantae > Streptophyta > Magnoliopsida > Poales > Poaceae > Zea > Zea luxurians. Next base: position 65,567,881 of record JAOPSE010000001.1, on the reverse strand, counting down.
AAACTAAGTGGAAAGTCCATTTTGGTGTTCCACTGATTTCCTTTTAATGTCTTAGTGAGAATTTATTAAGATTTCTAGTTAAACTTATTGGAGCGAGGTTTATCTTTCATTTCTTTCCCTCTATTTCTTTCATGTTTTTACGGTGGGTTTGAACTACAAGTTGTCTTAATAAATTTCCAAAAATTCTGTAAAAAATACAGTGGCTTCTTACTGGTACATAATTCTCTGTCCTAAAATTTTGGGCTTAAAGAGTGAATAGTTCTCTCTGGATAAAATTATTAAACATTAGGGCAGAAGGGGTGTTTTGAACTACAACTACCATTTAACAGTAGGTTATTTTGTAAGACTTATTGTTGCTGGCATTTAGATGTTATAACATGATTTTTACAAATTTTTAGCCACTAATACTCATTAGTTAATTTGCTATGATTTTATAAACTTTTCTAGCCAAAGGGGTGCTTTCTACTACCACTATATTTGAAAAACATCAAACAACAGATTTCTGATTTTTTTTCTAGCTTCTTTGTGCAAGAGCAATCATTTTGAAGTTTGGTATCTTTTTGCTTAAGGGAAGAGTGGTAGGAATTTATTTGGATTAAATGGCCTTTTTCATGAAGTATGGCAATGGGTATTATTTTGCAGCCTCCAATTGGGTTTTGCAATTTTCTCTGGTGGCCTATCTCATTATTGATCTAGCAAAATTTTATTTGCCCACTATTGCACCATTTTTGGGTTGCTCATGATTTAATTGAAATATGACCCATTATCAAGTTCTATTTGTTTACCCTACCTAAATGATGGGCTAGGGTGTTAATCATTTTTATAGTGGAGTTCTGGTGGTTACAAGTCCACTGGATTTTTATAATTAATTTTGAAATTGTTTTTATAATTCTAATAATTGTTTTTCTAGTTGGATTAATGCCTAATAAAATATTTCACTTTGATTCTACTCTGGACTAGAGGTCCCTTTATTTTTCCTAGGTTCTCTATTACTTAAGTAGGCTAGGAAAAATAATTGCACTCTCTATTCATTATCTCCTAATGTCTTTCTGATTTTCCTAAGTTTTGGGCAAAATGGCTTTTAATAGATATCCCTACTTAATTTTTCAATGTTGGGGTTCTCACTATTTCTAAACAGTGTTTAGATGGGGTTTGAACATCTACAAATTTTCTTAGGTTCAGCACAGAAGCATAACAAATTTTCTTTAATTTAATAAGGTTTGGTCAGTTTCTGTAATTAATCTCAAACTTTATAATTTAAAATAGAAAGCATGGGGTTCAGTATTTTTAGTTGGTAGTTCATAATATTTAGAATCCAGAAAATTTGGTTTGACAAATTTTGGTTAAATATTTCTTAAGTTATGAATTTCCTAAGTTCTCTGTTTATTAAAAAAGATTAAACACAAAGATTAAATGGGAAACGACTTTGCATCGGTGTCCCTGGCAGGTGTTTTCCAATTTCCTTATAGACTAGTCCTTGGATTACTATTCAAATGTGCCACTGACAGTTTAGAAAACCCCCTGGGGTTCCACTAAACCTAACCCAAGGTCCTTCCCCCAATTAAACAGTCCCCGCGGCGGAGGAAAGGTCGGAGGGGCTTACCGGCGGCGAGACTGCTCCGGTGAGGTGGTCGAGGGTGTAGGGGAGGTTTTGAGGGTCACGGCGATGTGCGGGTCGCCGTCGGGGATGGTCGGAGTCGGTCGGTCCACTAGCGCAGGCGGGGGACCTCCTCGGCGGCGATGAGTCCGGCCTAACCAGGGCACGATTGGTCAATCAAGTACGTCAGCGAGCTTCACCAAGGATTAAGGAAGGTGTGTGTGTGAGGAATTGAAGAACGACTCACTGGATTGCTCGGTCTACAGGCACAGGCGGGCGACCGAAGTCCGGCGAGGACGATCTTGGTTCTCCGGTGAAGTTCTGCCGGGTCCGAGAGCTTGGGGAGCTTCACGAGCTATTTGCAAAGCTAACCCAGCGGCTGGCGTGGATTGGAAATGACCGGAGTGGGCTGGCCATGGTGGCCGAGGCTCGGGTGGCAATGGCGGGCGAAAGAGAGCTCGCCGGAGCTAAGGAGGGGCGTCGGGCCGGTGAAGGTGAGCACGAGGTGAGGTGAGGCATGCCCGGGGAGGCTTTATAGGCGCGGGCGGGCACAGCCGAGGGCGAGGCTCTGACAAGTGCTCAGGGCATGCGCGGGTGAACACCAGTGCGTGCTCTAGCGCCTGGCATGGCGTCGAGCACGAGGCAGCGCAGAGAGAGGTCGAGTTCAAGCGCGCATTGGCTCCAAATCTTTGAGATTATGTCCATGATCCCGTTGAGAGATCTCTTCCCCTGACATTCCTTTGTTGTTTGTGTGTGGAGGCTTGTAGGTTTTGCTGACTGGATCAAGAGATAGAGAGGGGAGAAATCAGGTTTGTCTCACTGCCACGCACAGAGAGAAGATCCTAGGTTTGATGTGTCCAGGGCACGCGTCCCGAGGCCATCTTCTGGTATGAGGTAGAGGGCTTAGTTAGGCACATTTTTGTCAATGGGATCATTAGGATTTGAGCTAGGAATCAAGGTGAACACGCTCGGTCTTTGGCTCAAGGGCTGAAATTTAGAAATCTGAATTTCAGAAATCCCTATTAAACCCTCACTTGAAAAGCTTGTTTAGAGTTTTTATTAAACTATTTTGGCCAAGCTTCCATAATCTTTATTGTAGCTTATTTAGTATATTTCAATGTTTATAATTGGCCTAATCCATGATTTTATATTTTTCATGGTCTTTTAGCCCTTTTCTTTATCTCTACTTAGATGGCTTGATTAGGGTTGGTGTTAGGGTTTCAACATTTTTCCCTTTTCGAAAGTCTTATTTGTTTGGAACATGATTCTTTGGATATACACTTAGTAGATCTTTTATTCTTAAGTTAATTTGATGCTTCATGCTCAATTTGGCTCACATGAAATGATGGTTCATGAGTTAGTACTGAGAGAACCCTAGGTGACACTAGGGGTGTCACAGCCTTCCCCCCTTAAAGGAATCTCGTCCCGAGATTCGGGTCGGAGTCCTTCCAGGGTGAAGCGAAGGGTGAGACTTACATGAAGTGGGTGCTTTATTTATTAGGGCAAACTGCTCTTCGAATGTCATTCTCTTTGCAACTTCAGAAGGAAGTCCTTTTTAAATTTTGTTTTATAATTACTTCATTCTGATTTAAATCATTTTTCTGAAATTTAGATTTGAAAGGCAGGAGGAGGGGTTGGGCATGATTACGTACCAATTTCCTTAGGTAGGCAATTGGGGAAGTTGGATCGCATGAATTCCTCAGTCTCCCAAGTAGCCTCTTCCTCCGAGTGATTACTCCATTGGATCTTATACATCTTGATCGATTTAGCCCGAGTTGATCTTTCCTTGCAATCCAGAATCTTGGAAGGGTACTCTTGGTACTATAGATCTGGCTCTATCTCCAATTCTGGTTCTGCTAGGATCTCGGTCGGGAATCGAACACACTTCTTCAGCTGAGATACATGGAACACGCTATGGATGGCAGACATTTTTGGAGGTAACTTCAATTTATATGCCACGGGTCCACATGCTTCTATGATCTCATAAGGTCCAATGTAACGAGGGGCTAACTTGCCTTTGATTCCAAACCTCTGCACTCCCTTAGTGGGCGATACATTCAAATGCACGAAATCTCCCACCTCGAACTGGAGTGGTTTCCTTCTCTTATCATGGTAACTCTTCTGCCTGGCCTGAGCAGCTTCTAGATTCTTCCTGATTAGTTTGACCTTCCTTTCGGCTTCAGTCACAAAGTCAGGTCCGAAAACTTCTCTTTCTCTAGGCTAAGACCAATTGAGTGGTGTTCTACACCTTCTTCCATAGAGAGCTTCAAAGGGTGCCATCTTTAGGCTGGATTGATAACTATTGTTATAAGCAAACTCTGCCAAGGAGAGGTGCTTATCCAGTTCTTGCCACAATCGATTACACAAGCTCTCAGCATATCTTCAAGAATTTGATTCACCCTCTCGGTCTGACCATCAGTCTATGGGTGGTAAGCTGAACTCCTGATTAGCTCGGTTCCCAAAGATTCCTGCAGCTGTTCCCAAAATCTGGCAACAAATTGGGCTCCTCAGTTAGAATCAATAGTCCGAGGCAATCCGTGCAAACACACGATCCGGTCAATGTACAATTCTTCATAATTTTGAGCCTTATCAGTGGTGTGCACATGGAGAAAATGTGCCACTTTCGTCAGTCGGTCCATAATAACCCAAATCGAATCATGATGATGAGAGGTGTTGGGCAGACCCATAATGAAATCCATGCTGATGTCATCCCATTTCCATGAAGGTATAGACAGGGGTTGCAAAGATCCAGCTGATTTCAAGTGGCTTGCCTTTATCCTCTAACAGGTGTCACATTCCGATACATATTGGGCTATCTCCCTCTTCATTCTGGTCCACCAATACAAGGGCTTCAAATCATGGTACATTTTGGTGCTCCCTGGATGCATGGAGAATTTGGAGAGATGGGCCTCATCCAAGATTTTCTTCTTGAGATCCTTGTTTCTAGGAACCACCAATCTGCTCTCAAACCACAATATACCCTTTCCATCCTGGCGGAAACATTTATACTTCTTGGACTTCTGATGGAGATTCTCCTTAATAATTTGCACTCCCTTGTCACTGAGCTGGGCCATGATGATCTGGTCTTGCAAAGTTGGCTCAACAGAAATGTGAGACAAAGCACCAGAAGGAATCACTTCAATCTTCATCTTGCTCAACTCATCACACAAGGTGTTAATACGAGAATCCATCACAACACAGTTGCACTGCAACTTCCGACTCAAGGCATCTGCTACCACATTGGCCTTTCCTGGGTGATGATGTACCTCCAGGTCATAGTCCTTAATTAGCTCTAGCCATCTTCTCTGCCTCATGTTGAGATCAGCCTGAGTAAAGATGTACTTAAGGCTCTTATGATAAGTGAAGATGTTGTAGTGGGTTCCCATCAAATAGTGCCTCCACATTTTTAATGCATGAACCACCGCTGCCAACTCTAGGTCATGAGTGGGATAATTCTGCTCATGAGGCCTGAGTGCTCTTGAGGCATAAGCAATAACTCGGTTGTCTTGCATCAAGACACAACCTAGTCCAATGCCAGAGGCATCACAATACACATCAAATGGCTTGCTGCTGTCGGGTTGCGCTAACACCGGTGTTGTGGTCAGATGTTGCCTTAATGCATGGAAGGCATCTTCGTACTTCTGACCCCATACAAACATGGCTTCTTTCTTCAACAGCTCAATTATGGGCTTCGCGATTCGAGAGAAATCTGGAATGAATCTTCGGTAATAACCAGCTAATCCTAGAAAACTCTGAATCTGAGGGACGGTCGTTGGTGGCTTCCAGTTCATCACCTCTTGCACCTTATCAGGATCAACAGCTATTCCTGCCTGAGAGATGGTGTGACCTAAGAATTTGATCTCCTTTAGCCAGAAATCACATTTTGACCACTTGGCATAAAGGTGGTGCTCTCGCAGACGTTGAAGCACTACATGCAAATGCCTGGCATGTTCTTCTTCGTTCTTTGAGTACACCAAGATATCATCGATGAAAACCACTATGAATTTGTATAGTTCAGGCATGAAAATAGAATTCATCAGATACATGAAGTATGCTAGTGCATTAGTTAGCCCGAAAGACATCACCAAGAATCCATATAGCCCATATCTGGTTGAGAAAGTCGTCTTCGGAATATCGCTTACTCGTATCTTGATCTGATTGTAGCCGGAGCGAAGGTCTATCTTCGAAAACACTTTGGCTCCGACCAGCTGAACAAAGAGAACATCAATATGAGGCAAAGGATACTTGTTTTTGATGCTATTGGGTTCATGTACCCTGATTACCGCTACCCGCCATGGGGGCAGAAGAGAAAGAGCGCAACTTCCGGGAAAGATGCTGCTTCAGCTGCTCCAAGCGAGCCCGCGCCGAAGAGGAAAAAGCTGAAGGTTCTTACTCACCGACCACGATATATTGAACCGGCCGTAGTGCCCGAATTTGGCGGTGAGACCTCTTCGGCTACTGAAGCCAAAGAACCTGCGCCTACGCAGAAGATTGAAGAGCCGGCTGCAATGCCGAAGACATCCTCAGCCAAATTAGCTGAGCCGAAGGCCGTTAATATAGGGGTCGGAGGAACAAAGATATCAGAAATTACAAGCCCTTCGGTAGAAGTGACAGTGCCGAAGGCACAAAAAGGTCTTACAGCGACCCCTAAGAGGAAAAGAATGGTCAATGTACTAGATGCGCTGGAGACAATAAAGACAAGCTCTACTCCAAGGAAAACTACCGAAGCTCCAAAGACGCAGTCTGAGACAAGAGTAACCGAAGCCGAGGCTGCAAAGAGCCAGATCGAGACCGAAGCTGGGCCTTCAGAGCCCGCCAAGGAGAAATCCTTGGAAATCGAAGAAAAAGAAACGGAAAAAGAAGCTACAGAACAATTTTTGCCTGAAAAAACTGCCACTCCTACTCCTGAAGCATCTTCCGAAGTACTTGATTATTTTGTACGACATGCTTCAGGAAAAGGGTTATCTGAAGAAGAAAAGCGAGAAGCTCAATACTATGCCCGAAAACTGAAATATCCAAAGGGGGCATTGATATTCAGCGGCAGCGGAGAAGATTTCTTGTATTGTCACCCAGACAGCAAGGAGATTTCTGTCTGCCGGGAGATGAGCAGAAGCTTCGGATTCCCGACACTAGAAGTCGGGCTTTCGGTGCTATCAAAAGATGAATTGGCCGACAGCTTAGCATATAATAGTTTAAAGGTACGAGAATGAGCTTTTTGTAATTTAAAACAAAAGGTTTTTTATTTACTTATACTTAGTACCGCACTCCTTTCGCAGGGCCTCATTCTTAGCAACGCCCTCAGGGCACAAAAAAGTGCCGAAGATGAAGGATGCACTATAGCTTTGAACAACCTTCGTTCCAAAGTAATTGAACTAAGGAACAAAGGTCTTGAAAACGATAAGATATTAAACTCATTGGTGAACAAAATAAAAGAAGACGAAGCTACTTCCAAAACCCAAGCTGAACCCAGAAATGCGAAATTGAGGATCTTCGGAAATAGCTGACTAAAGCAAAATTAAAATGTGCTATTGCCGAAGCTGACCGAGATGCCAGCGATTACTGGAAAAATTATTGGGAAAAAACGGTTGTAGAACTTCGCTCTTCGAAAGAAAGATGTTATGAAAAATCCATAGAATGTGTGGAAAAAATAAAAACTAGCTTCGCCAATGTTGGCGCATATTCAAGTGAAGACAACTTCGTACGGGGCGATCCCGAGGGGCCAATTGAATGGATCAGCAGCGAGGCCGAAGCCTTTGAGGAGATTTTAAATGACCGTGGGGACGTCTGCGCCTTCTCAGGTGCAAGGGGAATTGCGGCTATCTTGGAGAAAACAGGTTGCGATCATGTGAAAACTCTGGCCCAAGCCGAAGCTACTTTATCTATTGATGATACAAAGGACCCCTCGGCCGAAGCAAGCTTAGTTGGTGGAAAATTCTTTACTGACATATGGGATAATGGCGGTCGAGGGATGGCTCACGAAATAATAAAGAAGAGCGAAAAAGATACTCACGATGCTAGGGAAGCAACGAAGGCAGCTGAAAAAGCTGCAGAACTCGAAAGACGGATAGGTATTACTTAATAGCTTTTTAATTTCATTTTTTATTTTTGTGACTTCAATCTTATTTACGTTTTCTCCTGCAGCCGAACTATCTCCTCCCCCAGAGCCCTCCGAGTCGTTGGCCGACCTAGAAGCAAAGACATCAGTAGAAATTGTTAGGATGGCTAAAGCTATTGTAGACGAAGTCGTTATCCAACTGCTGACCGAAACTGCAGATGAAGTTTTGAAGGAAGAATAATAGATATTGTAAAAACATTGCTAGAATATTAATGTAACATTTGCTAGACTATGCTTGTAATATTTGGTGCTCATGAGTTTTTAATGTAATATATTAATGGCTTTGTAATTCATTTCTTTGCGATGCATGAAACTTTTATTGTACATACCGTTTTCTAGCCTTCGGCGAAAAAACACCTTCCCTTCTTTTCATGCTTCGTAAAGAAGAGTTTTTATGCTTCGTGAGAAATCCTTCAATCATCGCAGAAACATTAATGCTTCGTCAGTAATAGACTTTCTTCCTTGATATCAGGGTGCTTTATAAAAATGCTCCAAGCGTCGCCATAATACTGATACTTCGTCAATAAAAGACTTTCTCCTCCACTTTAGAGCTGATCAAACTGTATCTCTTCAAAACTTATTTTGTGCCTTAGCACAATTTCACTTTTTTGAAGCATTCTCCGAAGGTCAACATTATATCCCCTTCTTGTGCCATTGATGCAATATGATGTATGATGTTATGCTATGCGAAATGATGTGATGATGTTATGCTATGCGAAAATGATACTTTGTGCCAAAGACACACACTCACATCCCCATATTGGAATACACAATCTCTTTGCCGTTTATTTTTTGGCTTCACCGCTTATTTTTCGGTGTATCAGCGCTGACTTTTCGCTGTAAGTTCTGCATTCCCTTAGGAATATCTTTTGAACTTCTTCGCCTTCTATTTCGGCGGTATTCGCGTTGACTTTTCGCGCTTCGCCTTATATTTCGGCGGTATTTGGCTCCGCATTCCCTTTGGAACGACTTTTGAGCAAAAAACTTACACTACGCTCCCTTAGGAACGACTTTTTGTAGCTTCGGCAAACTTACGCTACGTTCAGTAGAACAACTTTTTGTAGCTTCGAAGATACTTCTGACTTAGGAACGGCTTTTTGTGCCTCGGCGACTTTTTGGACTCCTTAAGTCTGTGGAGAAGATATATTTTCACTATGGCAAAAACGAAGCTATTACAAGGAATTGAAAATGACAAGAAAACTAAGTTTTCAAGAACTGTCCCTTAGTAAGAAAGAGAATGACAATGAATGTAAAAACTGATTCAGGGGTAGGATATCTCTTAGTAGATATGCTCTGGCACAGTACTGTTGACTGTGCGAGCTTCGAACTTTTCCCTGAAGTCTCTTTGTTGATGGGTCTGCTGACTCCCTTCTGGCTGTTGGCCGCGTGAATATGCAGGTTGTAGTGCTGGAGGAGGTGGAGGCTGTGGCCAGGATACCTGTGGCTAACTAGCTGAAGCAACAGACGCTGCAGGATGGTTACCCACATACTCTGGTATGTAGGGTGAGTGATATGAAGCAATATGCATGACCTGCTTCGGCTGATTCTGCTGAGCTGCAGCTTCTGCTATTTCCTTCTGTTTCTGAATGGTGACATGGCACATCCTTGTAGTATGGCCCTTGTCCTCACCACAGAATAAGCAATAAATTTTTCTGGGCTTATCCCCAAATCTTCCTTCGAAGCCCCTGGCGCCTATGCCCCTTGGAGCTGGTGGCCGAAGATGGCTTTGTTGGTGCCCCGAAGCTTGCAAGGAATATTGTGGCCTCTGTTGCTGACTTCCTCTGTCATCATTCTGGGTAGAGTGGATTGATCTGACATGCCTTGGGTGGATTCTCCCTCCGAAGCCCCTAGTCATCTCAGAGAACCTGTAGCCCTCCTCCCTTCTTTGACGAAAGTCATTATCAGCGCGGATGTATTCATCCATCTTTTGAAGCAGCTTCTCCAAAGTCTGTGGAGGCTTTCTAGCAAAATACTGGGCAGTAGGTCCTGGACGAAGCCCCTTGATCATGGCCTCAATGACATTTTCATTGGGCACTGTAGGGGCTTGTGCTCTCAGACGCAAGAACCTTCGGACGTATGCCTGGAGATACTCCTCGTGATCTTGTGTGCATTAAAACAGGCCTGAGCTGTGACTGGCTTCGTCTGAAACCCTTGGAAACTGGTGATCAACATGTCCTTCAGCTTCTGCCATGATGTGATTATTCCTGACCGAAGAGAGGAGTACTAGGTTTGCGCAACATTCTTGACTGCCATGACGAAAGATTTCGCCATGACTGCGGTATTGCCTCTATATGAAGATATGGTTGCTTCGTAGCTCATCAGAAATTGCTTCGGATCTGAGTGCCCATCATACATGGGGAGCTAGGATGGCTTGTAAGATGGGGGCCAAGGTGTAGCCTGCAGTTCTGCTGACAGAGGAGAAGCATCATCAAAAGCAAAATTTCCTTGATGGAAATCCTCGTACCATTCATCCTCGTTGAAGAAGCCTTCTTGATGAAGCTCCCTATGTTGAGGCCTTCGCTCTTGCTCATCTTGAGCAAGATGGCATACTTCTTCAGTAGCTTCGTCAATCTACCTCTGAAGGTCGGCTAGTCGAGCCATCATCTCCTTCTTCCTTTGTACTTGTTGATGAAGCATCTCCATATTCCTGATTTCTTGGTCCAACTCGTCCTCCTGGGGTGTTGGACTAGTGGCCTTCCTCTTCTGACTTCGGGCCCCTCGAAGAGAAAAGGTCTCCTGGTTCGGGTCCAGCGGCTGCAGAGCGGCAGCCCCTATCGCTGAAGCTTTCTTCGGTGGCATGGCGAAGGTCAATGCTTGCCGAAGGTGGTCGAAAAGAGTTCACCGGAGGTGGGCGCCAATGTTTGGACTTGTTCTCAAATGCTATGAGTTAAGAACAAGGCAACACAAAAGATGTTAAACGTTAGAGTCCTTCATCCTTCGAAGCATTATTTCCCTTGGGATATAATGATTTTCGGGCGAAGGTTATGAAGGACATACCTTCATAAGCACAAGATATATTAAAGAAGAAGGAATCATATGAAGTATAAGAGATAACATAAACAATTATATATTATAATTAACTCATTTCTATTTTATTATTATGGAAAAATAGAAATGATATTAAATTACAGATGTACTTTCGGCTTGAAAGAAGGTAAAAGTACAAGAGTGATGCAAAAGCAAATGCCAAGTCAGCGTGAATAGTACGGGAGCACAGTTCATCTATTTATAGGCACGGGACGCAGCCCATGTAAAATTACACCCATGCCCTTTACATATGCTATGGCTCTATAGTAACCCATCGAGGTCTGAATAGCCTTTTCCTTTTTTAGTCGGTTTCCTTTTCTGCTATCATGCCGAAGCTCTCCTGCACATAGCTTCGGCTCTGCGCCAACCTTCGTATTCCTTGTGCTTCTTCACACTGTGGTTCTGATCCGAGCCTGAAGGTACCTGTTCATGTATTATACTCTAGAAACATTGTTATGCATAAAACTGGGGCTTGCCTTCAAAAGCTAGGGTGTAGAGATCCTCGGTGACAAGCTCTAGTGCTGGCTCCTAGACTCCCTCCTAAGCAACTCCTTGCTCTAGAATGAGTACGTACTCTCTGTCAGCAAGGTTGCAATCTATCAAGTGCAATGAATAAGATATATGTATGTTAATGATATGCAAATTTAGTAACTACGATGCATGGTGAAGTAACACTAAGGTAGTGGGTAAACTAGGGTTTCTTTGTCGTATGGAGTTCTTATTGGTGTATACTTACCAGTCTAGTTTTTTGAGTGGACTAAGATTTTGATCAACCCATTGAAGTTTTAGTGGACACTGAGGGAGGTCTTTTCGTAGTGATGAGTGTACATTTTTTTCTTCTACCCACTTTCTTTTTCATTCTCTACTTATGCTTTTAAGGTGGGTTTGAACAACCATAGTGTTTTGAAATTTTCCAAAAATTCCGTAAAAATTACAGTAGGTTAATATTGATCACTAGTCTATCCTATAAATTTGAGGTTAAAAATAAATAGGATAAACCCTAGACAAAAATAACAAAAGTTAGGGTAGAGGGTCACTTTGTACTACATCTCTTATTTAGGTGGGGTTTCTGTACTAAGGGTTATTTTTGCTGGTATCTATGTGTAATAGCCTGCTCCTGTGCCAAAAATTACAGAGGGTGTCTTAGTGGTTATTTAGTTGTGATTTTCTAAAGTTAAATGCCAAAAAGGCACTTATAACTAACTTGTTATTTGAAAAATGTCAAACAACAAAACTTGTATTTTTCCTAGATTCTTATTAGCATAAGAGTAGTCATTCTGAAGGTTGGGGTGTTTTCTCCTTAGGATTATTCTCTTATGACTTTTCAAAGTTCTCTCTGTTTTCATTAAATAAATTGTGGTGCATTTCCTTTGCACTGGATTAGGGCTCAACAATTTTTTCATATGAACTACATCACCTAAGCAAGTTAGGAAAAATGTGGTTGCTCTTTGGTTCCCATTTTTAATCCCCCTTTTCATTTCTTAAGGTTTGGGCAAATACAAGTTTTAATGGATAAACTTTCCTTAATCTAGTATACTGGGGAGTTTAATATTTTTAAACAGTGTAATTACTAGTTAAGTATATCTCCAATTTTTCTTAGCCCTAGTCCAAAAGTCTTTCTATTTTTCCTCTGGTTATTAAGGTTTGGGCAGTTTGCTTATTTAAATCCAAACTCTAAAAAGGGTTGCAGAAAACATGGTGTTTATTATTTTTGCTGGATAGCTCATAATATATAGGTCCTAACAAAATTTGCTCGACCAATTTTGGTTGACAAAACTCGATTTATGAATTTTTCAAGTTCCATGATCATTTGAAAAGAATAAATCTAAAAGTTTAAAGGAAAATGGCTTTGCATCGGGGTCCCTGGAATTTTCCTTAACTGAATCGTTTAAACCATGCCCCTGGGGAACTATTCACCAGAGTCACTGACTTCGCACATAACCCCTGTTAGGGAATTGTTCTCAAATGCTATGAATTAAGAACAAGGCAACACAAAACGTTAAAGGTTAAGGCCCTTTGTCCTTCGAAGCATTATCTCCCTTAGGATATAATGATCTTCAAACGAAGGTCATGAAGGATGTACCTTCATCATCACGATATATATTAATGGAAGAAGAAGCATATAAAACGTAGAACATGACATAAATAATCATATGATTTCATTTATATGTCTTTTATATATTAAAGTGAATGAACATAAACAATATTGAATTACATTTATACCTTCGACTTGACAGAAGGTGTAAAGTCCAAGCGTGACGCAACAGAAAATACAGGTCAGCGTAAACAATATGGGGGTACTGTTCACCTATTTATAGACACACCGCGCAACCTATATGAGTTTACATTTATATCCCTTATAACTGGTTACAATCAAGACACAGATTATCATGGGCCGATCGGTCTTTGTATCTTTAAGTCGGTGCAACCCTTCGTCTCAAGGCGCGTTACTATGTTGAAGCTCCCTGGATGATAGCTTCGGCGCTACTTCTGTGCTGCTCTTCTGAAGGTGCTTCTTCTTTCAGGACCTTCGGCAACGAAGCAGACCCCCAACAGTAGCCCCTTCGCGGCATTAAATCGTTTTTCGTGACGAGCTTGATCCGTGAAAATTTCTTCTAGGCTTCGGAATGCCGAAGGTCCGAAAAACACCTTCCCCGAGCTCGTTGCCGAGAAACGATTAGAATATTCCGAGTGCGAGGTGACCCCACCATGTTGCGGGTACACCCCACCATGATTCATCTCCCACGCGGCGCGGTCCACCGTTCAGTGGGTGTGGGTGACTGTTCAGCGGGTGCAGGCGATTTGACGATTCACCTTCAAACCTGCAGCACTATAAAAACAGAGGGGTAGGTGTGAAGTTACCACAGGATTCATTGCCATTGCACTATTGTGCTGCCGAAAAATTTAACCATAGCCGAAGCTTTCTCATCGCATTCTCAAGCGAAACACCATTTTGATTTAGCTTCGGCATAAGAGGGAGCTTCATCAAAACCTCAAAAATTATCAACATTCATAAGAATTGCAAGAAATTCAACACCTGATGGCCAGAGTACGTTCAACTGCTAGGGTGACCCGTGACGGAGAAGAGGCCGAAGCCACCAAAATAGCCCCGATTTCTGAAGTTATGAGGCAATCGGGATTGGTTGTAACAGAAGCCACCGAACAAGGTGTACCTGCTGTTGAAACTGAACAAGATGTTGAGGGAGAAATCGCTGAAGAAGAAGAAGAAGACTATAGCATTCTGGTCCCATCAAAACCTAGCCACTTGGATTTTGGCGAATCTACCATTTCTGAATCTGATATGCCCATGCTGATAAAGCTAGGCTATTTGAGGGAGACTGAGAAGAAGCTGATTCATTTTGCTGGGAATGAAACCACTCCGACACCAAAAGGCGATGAGGTGGTAGTTTTCAAGAGTTTCTTTAGAGCGGGATTGCGATTTCCCTTGAATGGGATGATTGGCGAAGTTTTGAATAATTATGAAATATATCTTCATCAGCTGACGACTAACACTATCGTTAGGCTCAACGTTTTTATCTGGGCTCTGCGAAGCCAAGGAGTGGAGCCGAATGCCGAAGCTTTCTGCCGAGTGCACGAGCTGAATTACCAGATGAAGGCTAGAGAAGACGGGCTACATGAAAATTTTGGCTGTTACAACTTCGCTTATAGCAAAGATATGAAGGCCCCTGTACTTAGTTATCACACTAAGTGGCCAACCGACTGGAAAAGTGAGTGGTTCTATGTCAAGGCTGATGAGAAGAACAGGGAGAAGCTGAAGACGCTAGTGCTGAGCCCATTGAGTTTGAAATTCGGGTTGACTAGGCCCTTGTGCCGCATGACACCGGGATCACCATGCCAACAAGCTGTGGCAGAATTTAGGGTGGTAGCCGAACAGATAAGCACGAGGGATCTAGTTCAAGAATATTTGGCTAACAAAACATCTCCGACTTTGAGCGAATTTAGCATGCCGAAGTTAAAAGGAACGAAGAAGGGACTTGAGCTTGTGCGACTTCCTTATCGGTTTAAATTTGAAAAACAATTTAAAGAACCTTGCCAGGAGTGGTTGGAAATGATTTAAACATGTGTAATGAAGTATTGGGAAATTACACTAGAAAAGAGGATCAGCTGATGACTGCGGCCTTCGGCACCCGACCAAAGCGAAGGTTGAATCGGGTGATGGATGCCTTGAATTTTGACTACCCTAACTATGAGCGATTGAACAAGGGTGCCGTAGGGCAAAAAAGAAAGAGGGTTGTTAGTATTTTAAGTAGACAAGCTGCTAGGTTGGTGAAACAATATGAGGAAGCTGCAAAGAAAAGAAAATCTAGCCTTGAGCCGAAAGTGGCTGCTCCTGCGCCGAAGAAGAGAAAATCCGCAGCTCCGAAGCCAAAAACAACTAAGATAGAGGAAGAAACTCCTTCAACGCCTTCTGCTGCTGAAGTAGAGGAAATTCTAAAGGTAATGACTAAATCCCTACCTATCAAGCTACTAAGTCCTCTAGGGCCGCAACTGAAAAAGCTTTTACAGAAGAAGGACAGTCCTTCAGCAACAAAGAAGGCGGTTGAGCCAAAAAAGCAAAGGATTGTCACTGTTATGCAAGCTATTGAGAAAACACCGTCGTGGGCCTCAGCATCAAAGATAGTACCATTTGCCGAAGCTGCCAGCACCGAAGCTGTCACTGCCGAAGCCGCCAGCGCCGAAGCTGCCACTGCTGAAGCCGCCAACTTAGAGAGTACATTATCTAATATTGATAGAGTGCTCTTGGATTTGGCTATAGAGGAGGCTACTGCTTCTGCAGAAGAAGTCCTGGCTACAGTGCCAAAAAAAGGGAAGAAGGTTGTCGAAGATACTTCGAAGAAAGAAGAATTCGATTTTCGAAATATAATTGGTCAAGAATTGACCAAGGCTGAGAAAAAGGAACTTCAGGAGTACGCCATATCCTATGGCTATCAATCGGGGGCCTTGCTTTTTGGTGGTGTTGAGGAAGAAGCCTTAGGGTGCATCCAAGATCGCACCGGAGTAAAGATTATTAGCACCCTAACAAAGAGTGTTGGCTTTCCGAAGCTTGAAGCCGACCTCAGCAGGTACCGGCGGCTGGATATCGTCGGTAGCTTGTTCTATTCTAATTTTAAGGTAAAGTTTTTTCCCTCAACTTTTTATTGTTTTGGGATGAAAGTGATTTTTGATGAAGGTTATTTTTTTCCAGAGTCTACTGCTAAGTAAAACCTTAAAGATGCAACAGGATCTCGAGGACAAGAAAAATGAGATTATAATTGAAGGCTTAGAAAATAAAATCAAAGAACATGAAGCTGCTCTTGAAAAGAAAGATTTTGTTCTCCAAACAACGGAGGGCTTGCTGGCAGAAGCCTAGGACAAAATCACCAGATTAAACAGCGAGCTTCTCCTAAAGTCAGAAAACTTCAAGCAAGAAAAGAAGAATTTTAATATGAAGCTGGCAGCCAAAGTTGAGAAAAGTTCAGGCTTGCAAAATCATTGAAAGAACTACAGGACAAATGCCTAAACTTTGGCAATCGATGTGTGCAACGGTTGAAGCAGGTTTTCAACTCAGTTGGCGCTAGTTCTAAAAAATTTGAACCTTCGGTTGAAGACTTGCCAAGCACCTTTGAACACATTGAGGGCAAAGTTGAAGCACTTGACGAAGTTATAGCTGGGCATGGTGATTTCTGTGCCCTGCTGGCTTCTCGAGGCACAGCTGTCACATTTATGATGGTCGGTTGCACACATGGCAATATAGTAAATAGGCCAAATTTTAGTTTGTCTCCAGTTGACATGGCTAACATGCCCAACCTGGCTCAAAGCATCGGGAACAGGTTTATAACTCAAATTTGGATGAAGGGTGGGCGAAACTTGGCTGGTGACGAAGCACGAAGCCATCTTAAGCCAGTATTGAACTCATACCCGTTATTTACCTTCTCCTTGAATCACTTTTTACCTTTTTACCTTATTACTTTGTTGCGTACAGGGTGACAATGCCGAAGATCAGTGATCCGAAGATTAACAACTCGAGGCTTGACGAGTGCTGATGAAGCTTCACAAAGCTTTGATAACACTTGATTATCTTTGTAACAGATATTGTAGTTTAGAAATCAAACATTACCCTGTAAATTTGTCCATACCTTGTAATATATTCTTACCTTTCCATCCGTGCACGAATTGCTTTGATGTGGACAAAACTTATATCTTTTGAGCCGAAGGCGAAAAACACCTTCCCTTCTTTTCGTACACAACGAAGCGTAGATTTGCTTCTTTTGTACTCATCAAAGCCTTGTCGTTAGAGCCGAAGCAACTGTCTGTACGGTATGATATGATGATGATCCTACAAATGCCTAAATGAATATGTATGAATGCAATGAATGATGTGATGTAATATGCAAATGAATGTCCAAACACATGCTTACGAAGCCACGCCCATACTCTGCATCTTATTCACCGTTTATTTTTTGGTGTTCACCATTGACATTTCGGTGTAAGTTCTGCATCCCCTTAGGAACGACTTTTGAACTTCTTCGCCTTCTATTTCGGCGGTATCACTGTTGACTTTTCGGTGTAAGTTCTGCATCCCCTTAGGAACGTCTTTTGAACTTCTTCGTCTTATATTTCGGCGGTATCACCGTTGAATTTTCGGTGTAAGTTCTGCATCCCCTTAGGAACGTGTTTTGAAGTTCTTCGTCGTGCTCTGCATCCCCTTAGGGACGACTTTCAAGCTTCTCCCTGGTTTTTTCCTTTTTCTGCACTCGATGGTGCATGCTCAGATTTTACATTTTACATTCTTTTGGGGGATTTTGCTCTCATAGAGCTAAATAAGAAAGGAAAAATTACAAGCCATGGCCCCATTAAAAACCTTTCTCCCCCTTTGGAAAGGAAAAGGGTGCCATAGGAAAAAATGAAAAAAGATTAAATCAAATTACACATAATATCGTTGAAGCTCATCCGCATTCCAAGATCTAGGAATGTCGTTGTCATCCATATCCTTCAATCTGTAAGAACCGGGCCTTGACGAAGATACCACCAGAAAAGGTCCTTCCCACTTCAGCTGTAGTTTGCCTACTGTGTTCGGATTGGCCACTCTCCGAAGCACCAAATGCCCTGGCTTAATATTTTTCAGCCGGACTTTTCTGTCACGCCATTTTATTGTTTCGGCTTTGTTGGGGACTTGTTCTCAAATGCTATGAGTTAAAAATAAGGCAACACAGAAAACGTTAAATGTTAAAGCCCTTCGTCCTTCGAAGCATTATTTCCCTTAGGATATAATGACTTTTGGACGAAGGTAATGAAGGACATACCTTCATCAACATGACATAAAGAGATGAAGAAAGAATCATATAAAACATAAAAGATAACGTAAACAGTCATATATTATTATTATCTCATTTCTATTTTATTACTATGGAAAAATAGAAATGATATCAAATTACAAGTGTACCTTCGACTTGAAAGAAGGTAAAAGTACCAGCGTGGCGCAAGGACCAATGTCTAGTCCACCTGAACAGTACGAGGTTACTGTTCATCTATTTATAGGCACAGGACGCAGCTCATGTAAAATTACAGTCATGCCCTTTACATTTGCTAATAACTCTATAGTAATCCATCGAGGTCTAAATAGCCTTTTCATCTTTAAGTCGGTTTTCCTTTTCTGCTATCACGCTGAAGCTCTCCTACGCACAGCTTCGGCTTCACGCTATCCTTCGTACTCCTTCTTATGCTTCTTCACGCTGTGGTTTCAACTCAAGTCCGAAGGTACCTGTTCATGCATTATACTTTCAGGAACATTGTTAAATCATGTTTTTGAGGACCTTCGGAAGCCGAAGGCCCCCAATAGTAGCCCCTCGCAATATTAATTTGTTAGAATGATAAATTCAGATTGCGACAAGGACGAAGGCCCTGAGCCAAAGGTCCGAAAAAACACCTTCCCTTTGCTAGAATAGCAACAGCCACTGACAAGCGGGCCCTCCAGCATGCAACGCACCAGGCGTATAAATAAGAGCACACCACGAGCTTATTTGGCACGCTTTCTTGCCATCTGCTCTTGCTTACTCAATTTTTATCTCTTGCGCACCAACACTTGCTTGGCTTTTTTTAAAATTTTTAAGCTTCGGTTTTGAGAGCACTTTCTCAGCATTTTCGAAGATGTCTGAAGATAAAAAAGCTGTCGCTAAATCGAAGCTGAGCCTTTCTGAGGAGATGAATTTTGGCTTTATTTAGTCAATAGCAAAGACAAATGCAGAGAAGATTACTAGGGAGACTTTGGAGGGTTTATCTGAAGACAGTGGTGATAGTGACAGCTATGATGTGGAAAGCGGCGGGGAAGACTCCGAAGATCGACCCTGGCGACCGAGCCATGTAGTTTTTGGCAAATTAACTATTAAACAAAGTCATCTTGACAACGTGAGGGGGAGATACTTTCGGGATATGTCTATTGTGAGGGCTGACGATGGAGAGAAGACTTGTCCTACTCTAGAGGAAAATGAAGTCATGATCTTCCGAAGCTTTTTCAAGGCTGGGCTTTGGCTCCCTCTGAGCAGCTTCGTAGTCGAAGTTTTGAAGATATTCCAGATTTACCTTCACCAGATTACCCCCGAAGCCATTATAAGAATGGGAATCTTCGTTTGGGCTGTAAGGAGTCAGGGCTTGGAGCCAAATGCAAAAAGTTTCTGCAGTATGCATGAACTGTTGTATGAGATGAAGCCCTGGGGTAAAGAACAGTATCATAACAATTTTGGCTGCTATAGCTTCGTTGCCCGTTCTGGCTAAAGCTCCCCAGTACCGACTTTTCGGAAGAGATGGCCAGGAGACTGGACGAAAGAACGGTTCTATGTAAAAAATGACTTAAAGACACGAGAAGACATTAAAGAGATAATCATGCGCCCTATCTGGCAACGCTTCGAGCTCCGAAAACCGAAGGTAGAAATTGACGAAGCGGCCAAAGAATGTCGCAAGGCCATCGACTTAGTCTGCTCTTTCATCGGGACAAGGGACTTAGTTCAAGGGCACGTGGTCTACAGGATATGGCCATTGGTAGCCAAGTGGGAGATGCCAAAAGAATCCATCAGCAATCCCCAGGAAGGTGGTTTGGTTCGACTAAAATATACCTTCAGATTTAGAGACCAGTTTATCGAGCCAGACGACGACTGGCTGAAAAGCGTCGAAGCTACAAGCGATGATCTGCTTGGGTTGTACTCTAGAGCAGAAGATAACGCATTATTTGCGACCTTCAGGAACCGGAAAAAGAAGAGACTAAACAGAGTTTTTGATGCTCTTGGGTTCATGTATCTTGACTACCGTTACCCGCCCCGGGGGCAAAAAAGAAAAAGCGGAGGTTCCGGGAGAGATGATATTTCAGCCGCTCCGAGCGAGCCCGTGCCGAAGAGGAAAAGGGTGAAGGCTCCTTACTCATCGACCGTGCTATATTGAACCGGCCACAGTGCCTGAATTTGGTGGTGAAACCTCTTCGGTGGCCGAAGGCAAGAAACCTGCGATTACGCAGAAAATTGAAGAATCATCTGCATTGCCGAATGCATCATCAGCCGAATCAGATGAGCCGAAGGCCATTAACATTGAGGAGATGAAGGTTGAGAAAACAAGGATATTAGAAGTAATAAGTCCTTCGGCAGAGGTGACAATGCCGAAGGCACAAAAGGATCTTTCAACGACTCCCAAGAGAAAGAGAATGGTCAACGTATTAGATGTGCTAGAAACAATAAAAACTTCAAGCTCTACTCCAAAGAAAGCTGTCGAAGCTTCGGAAACACAAATTAAGGCCGAAGCTGCCAAAATCCATGTCGAGACCGAAGCTGGGCCTTCAGAGCCCACCAAGGAGAAATCCTTGGAAATCGAAGAAAGACGGAGAAAGAAGCTGCAGAAGTAATTCTAACTAGAAAAACCGCCATTCCTATTCCCGAAGCATCATCTGAAGCTCCTGATTATATTATACGACATGCTTCGGGAAAAAGATTATCTGAGAAAGAAAAACGAGAGGCTCAATTCTACGATCAAAGATTGAAATATCCAAAGGGGGCACTGGTATTCAACGGTAGCGGGGAAGAAGACTTCTTGTATTGTCTCCCAGACAGCAAATAGATTTCTGTCTACCGAGAGATGGGCAAGAGCTTCGAGTTCCCGACACTAGAAGATGGACTCTCAGTATTATCAAAAGATGAGTTAGCCGACAGCTTAGCATAGAATAGTTTAAAGGTTAGAAAATGAGATTTTTGTATTTAAAAACAAAATTTTCCATTTGCTTACACTCAATACCGTATTTTTTGTAGGGCCTTATCCTTAGCAACGCCCTCAGGGCGCAAAAAAGTGCCGAAGACGAAGGGTATACCATAGCCTTAAACAACCTTCGTTCTGAAGTAATTGAACTAAGGAACGAAGGTCTTGAAAAAGATAAAATATTAAACTCATTGTTAAACAAAATAAAAGAAGACGAAGTTGCTTCCAAAGCCCAAGCTGAAGCTCAGAAATACGAAATCGAAGATCTTCGAAAACAGCTATTCGAAGCTAAAGAAAAATGTGGTCTTGCAGAGGCTAATCGAGATATTAGTGTATATTGGAGGAACCACTTACAGAAAACAGTTGATGAACTTCGTGCATCCAAGGAGAGGTGCTATGAAAAATCTATAGAGTGTGTTAAGAAAATAAAAACTAGCTTTGCCAACGTTGGCGCATTCTCTAACGAAGACGACTTTGTAAGGGGTGATCCTGAAGGCCCAATTGATTGGATCAGCAACGAAGCTGATGCTTTTGAGGAAATTTTGAGTGGTCGCTGGGATATCTGCGCTTTCTCGGGTGCAAGGGGAATCGTAGCCATTTTAGAGAAGTCGGGCTGCGACCATGTGAAAGCTTTGGCCCAAGCCGAAGCTACTTTATCTATTGAAGATACAAAAGATCCCTCGGCCGAAGCAAGCTTAATTGGCGAAAAATTCTTTACTGACATCTGGGAGAATGGCGGCCGAGGGATGGCGCACGAGATGATAAAAAAGAGCGAAAAAGATTCCCATGATTCAAAAGAAGCGACGAAGGCAGCTGAGAAAGCGGCGAAACTTGAGAGGCGGATAGGTATTGCTTAATAACTTTTTAACTTTATTTACTAATTTTGCGACTTCGGACTTATTTACGTTTTATATCGCAGCTGAACTATCTCCTCCTCCAGAGCCCTTCGAGTCGATGGCCAACCCAGAAGTAGAGAAAGAAGATGAAGTCACCAAAGTGGCCGAAGTTATTTTGGACGAAGTTGTTAATCGATTGCTGAACGAAGCTGCGGAAGCAGTTTTAAAAGAAGAATAGCTTTTATTGTGAAAACATTTGGAATGCAACATTTGCTGAACAAAGTGAATAATATTTTTATAATTTTGAATGTAATATTTAAGCTGCTTGTAACTGGATTCTTTACGATGCATGAAACTTTACGTACAAACCGTTTTTGAGCCTTCGGCGAAAAAACACCTTCCTTTCTTTTCATGCGTTGTGAAGAATATCCATATTTCGTAAAAACATCCAATCTTCGTAAAATCATTATGCTTCGGAAGCAATAGATCTCCTTTTCATTTTAGAGTTTGATGAAGCTATACTTCTTCAATACTTATTTTGTGCCTTGGCACTGCTTCTTCGAAACAATCTCCGAAGATCAACATTGAATCCCCTTCTTTTGCCATTGATGCAATATGATGTATGATGTTATGCTATGCAAAATGACGTAATGATGTTATGCTATGCAAAATGGTATTTGTGCCAAAGATACACACACATTCCCTCAGTAACGCACACAATCTTTTTGCCATTTATTTTTCGGCTTCACCTCTTATTTTTCGGTGTATCAGCGCTGACTTTTCGCTGTAAGCCTCCCTTAGGAGCTTCTTCGCCTTTTACTTCAGCGGAATCAGCATTTATTTTTCGTTGTAAGCCTCCCTTAGGAGCTTCTTCGCCTTTTACTTCAGCGGTATTCGCATTGACTTTTTGTGCTTCGCCTTTTACTTCGGCGGAATCAGCGTTTATTTTTCGCTGTAAGCTCTGCATTCCCTTTGGAACGACTTTTTGTTGCTTCGGGAAACTTACACTGCGTTCCTTAGAACGACTTTCTATTGCTTCGGCAAAACTAGTAATGTGATTGTGAACCCCGCGCTCTCTTGAGAGCAACTTTCGTGCTTCACCAACTTTTTGGACTTCGTGAGTCTGTAAAAGAGATACATTTCCACTATAGCCAAAACGAAGCCATTACAAGGAATTGAAAACGACAGGAAAAACTTAGGCTTTTAACAATTGTTCTCTATTAAAAAAGAAAAATATTAATGATTGCCAGAGCTATTTCAGAAGTAGGATATCTTCTAGTAGATGAGCTTCGATTCTGGCACGGTACTGTTGACTGTGTGACCTTCGGACTCCTCTCTGAAGTCTCGTTGCTGATGAGTGTGCTAGCTCCCTTCTGGCTGCTGGCCTAGTTGTAATGGTGGTGGAGATGGAGGCTGTTGCCAAGATGCATGAGGTTGGCTTGCCGAAGCAACAGAGGCTGCAGGATGGTTACCCACATACTCTGGAATGTACGGTGAGTGGTACGAAGCAGTATGCATGACTTGCTTCGGCTGGCTCTATTGGGCTGCAACTTCTGCTATCTCTTTCTGTTTCTGGATGGCGACGTGGCACATCCTGGTAGTGTGGCCCTTGTCCTCACCACATAATAGACAATAAATTTTCCTGGGCTGATCCCCAAACCTTCCTCCGAAGCCCCTGGCGCCTCTGCCCCTTGGAGCTGGGGGCCAAGGATAGCTCTGTTGCTGCCCCGAAGCCTGGGAAGAATATTGCAGCCTCTGTTGTTGACTTCCCCTGTCGTCATTCTGAGTGGAATGAATTGATCTGACGTGCTTAGGGTGGATTCTCCCTCCGAAGCCCCAGGCCATTGTAACACCCCAGGTGTTACCATGACCATGGTACATTTATGCACTAATGACTATGATCACCTATGGAATAGAAGAAGAGCATAAAATCTTGGAAACATGGGTTAACTAAGAGAAGTGAATCGCAAGGGTTTCAACCACACAAGTGGAACAATGGTCATTTGGAGCCAAGAAGAGAAAACCCTAAAAATGGCACCTAAGAGCACTGGATTTCCAAGTCAGGGGTTAGTGGATAATTTAACCAAATTGCCAAAGCATATTCTCAGTTCTTAAACAAGTTTTAGTAGCCTTATAACCTTACAAATGCAGGGAGGGAACATTGCAAAAAGACCCCTTGAAGACCCCAATTTCACCCCCTTAAGGAGAAAGAGCACTAGAGCTCTCTATTTCTTTCTAAGTTAAATTTTGAACCTAATCTAAAGATCCACCGTGTTCACCTAGTAAATGGCACCAAATCCACTTGGGTTGTATACCAAAAAGGTGTCATACCACCTAAGGCACCCACTGGAAAAGTTTGAAACCGAGCCCAAGACATTTGACAAGATTTGGCATGGTTTTTGTCGCGAGGTGGACAGAGGGACAAGCCAGTTTTGGCGCCCGCAAATCTCCCTGCCTAGGGCATATCTACCATGGGAACTCACATACAAGAGACAACCCTAGGTGCTAGGAGGAGGCCTGCGCTGGATTTTTTCCAAGATTCGCACGCTTGCGATCTCGGTGAGCTGTTGAACAAGGGCAGAAGAACACTTCCACGTGTTCGACGCGCTCTGAGCGCCCCAGAGCACGCCCAGCGCCCAACCCCGTGTCTCCTGCTCGCGCCCTGCGCCTATAAAGCCCACCGAAGCCTCGACCGAACTCCTCCACACGCGCTTGACCTCACCGGAGCACCTGATCACCGGCATTGCCCCGCGCACGGCGTACCCGCGGCCACCCGATCCCCCGCCACCGTAGACCGGCCAGCAGAGCCTCTCCCGACCCTGTCCGACCCTCGGAATAGTCGGTGCGTGCCTTGGTGAAGCTCCCCGAGCAAGGAATCAGACTTTGCCTCGCCGGAGAAGCCAGTCCACAGTTGCTGGACTTCACCCGATCGCCAGTGATCGTAGACCGGGTAAGCCTCTGCACCATTTTCCGATTCCCTGCGCACATAGCCTCTACGTCATCACATGGAGCTCATCGTGCCGTTTAATTGAACTAGATCGCCGTGGTTTGGCCGGAGCACTCGCCACCGACGAGTTCACCCGCCTGCGCACGTGGTCCGGTCGATTCCGGCCACCACCGCCGTCGAGCCGTACATCGCTGTGACCGCCAGAACCTCCCGAAGCCAACCCCGCCCCTCGCCGGACCTCTCCCACCGCCGGTAAGCCGCGCCGTCCTTTTTCCTTCCACGGTTACTGTTTACTGAAGGGGAGGGACCGTGGGGAAGGAGAAAAGGGCAGGGGGTTTTGTGTGCTGTCAGTGACTTAGGGGAATAGTGGCGCAAGGGTATAACTGAAGGAATTAGTTTAGTAAAAACCCAGGGTCTTCGATGCAAATGGGTTTTCCAGGAAACCTTTTTAAATATTCTGAATTAAATCCAAACAGAAGTTGAAAAATTCATAACTTCTGTTTTGTTCACCCAAATCGAGTCAAACTAATTTTGCCAGATCCTAAATAATGAAAACTACTTAGGAAAAATATAAAACCTCTAAGTGTTACGAAAAACTTTAAAGTCTTGATTTAAATGATTAACTGGTCAAAAGCTAAAAGAAATAAGGAAAAATAGCTACACTATTTGACTGGGGTTAAGAAAATTTAGAGAAGTACTTAGTCACTTCCTAACCTGTTTAAAAATAATCAACCCCTCTGTACACCAAGTTAAGGTAGAGTTTACCATTTAAATCATTTTTAGCCTAAAGTTAGAGAAAATATGAAAGGTAATTTAAGATAAGAACCAGGGAGTACCCACATTTTTATTAGCTCCCTTATTCAGTGTAGTTCACTAGAAAAATTTATTATACCCTTGTTTAGTGCAAAAGAAAGGAGATACCTTCTAATTTAGAGAAACAAGGAAACCTTAGAAAAACCCTAGAAAAATAACCCTGAGGAGAAAACACCCCAACCCTAGGGATAACTAATGTTTTGTTATTATGAACATAGGAAAAATATGGAATCTAATGGTTGATATTTTTCAAATAACAAGTTAGTTATAAGCACCTTTTTGGCATAAAACTTTAGAAATTCACAACTAAATATCCAGTAGGCCTTTTTCTGTGATTTTTAACACGGAGGCCTAATATCACCTATGTATCTGGACAAAAATAAAATTTGGTACAGAAACCTCAGTTAAATCACAGCTATAGTGTAAAATGCACTTTTAAAGCTTGTCTTTGTTAATTTTGCACAAGTAGTGTATGAATCAGTATCCACCTCAAATTTATAGGGCAAACTACAGTGACATATAGTAATCCACTGCAATTTTTACAGAATTTTTGGGCAAAGTTAAAACACTGTTGTAGTTCAAACCCACACAAAAATTCATAAGTGGAAAATGAAAAGAATAACTATTAGTGGAGACTAATGTTGCACTAACCAAACGAACCAAACCCCTGACTCCCCACTAAAACATTTAAAGGGCATTCCAAGTTTTAATCCATTATGCTTAGGCAGGAACCTCCAACCTAAATTGATAAGCCTTAAACCCTAAAAGCCTCTTATAATTAGGAAACCCTAAGTTATCCATTAACTTAATTTCTTCACTTAACATGATGATTTCTAAATTTTGCATAATCATGGCATACATGTTCTTACTCATTGCATTTGATAGATTGCAACCTAGCTGACGGAGAGTAAATCCTCGTGCCGGAGCAAGGAGTTGCTCAGGAGGTAGCCCCGGATCCAGCACCAGAGCTTGCCCCAGAGGATCTGCCTACCCCAGCTTTGGAAGGCAAGCCCCGATTTTATGCATAACCTATTAATTATGCTATTTTACTACACTTAATGATTGTAGGATTGAATGTGCACTTAAGTGTAGGAGTTGTTTGAAACCCTAGTTGCATGATCTCAGGAATCCTTTTGTAATAGATACTAGTATGCTAGGTCGAGTAGCTGCTTTACTAATTAGGGATCTCGGTAGAAGTCGAATGATTTTTCTAGCACTCGCGCGAGGTCAGGAATTGATTGTGTCCACTTTCTTATCATAATGATGTTGGTCTGTGGGCAACAATCCAAGGGGATTGGTTGCCTACGGGATGGAAATTGGAATAAGGATTAAGGTGTGGTACCGTGATTCAAGCGTTTGAACGTAATAAACATAGGCCAAGAAATATGGTAAATCGGTAAGCCTAGTACCTGAGTGAACCTGGCAGCAGATTGCCCTCCTCACGCGACATGAGACGTGGTCTCCCATTCTGGTTATGGTGGGTACAAGTGCGGTCACTGCACGACGGCAGTCGGGGTCAGTGAGGCATTGTACGCCAAGGCGGTGAGCCCCTCTCTGCTGACGGGGAATCAATGGGGACAATTGGTGTGTGTGGGGACGGAGTGCCTCGCTACATCGTGTGTTTAGGTTTACCTTGCAAGGTTTAAAAACTCGATTTGAATCGTCTGCTTCTCGCAGCTAATGAGACTGCTTGATCCATGCTGCTACATTGAGTAACAAGTAGAAATGTGATGAATGGGCAAAAGTTGTTGATTGCTAAATGTTTGATACCATGTATGATTAGATAGGTATAGATTTAGTCTTAAGAGAGTCACACTAAAATTTGACAAAGCTAAAACTTGATTTCTAGACCCAGCTAGTGCTTTTGGCAACCAAACCCTCAGCCAAACAACTGCATGTCTAGAGGTAGAGGAGTAGACTCCTCACACCGGGTAAGTCTAGCTGAGTATTAGTATACTCAGCCTTGCTCGTGGCAAAATTTTTACAGGTTCCCTGGAGGACATGGTTGCTGGAGTGACTTGGCCGTCCACCTTGCCACCGGGTTGGATAGTCGAGTGGGACCCTGCCTCGGCAGAGGAGGAGCATGAGGAGTGATGGGACAGGCTTCCCCATCTCTCTATTTAGTTATCGCTAATTTTATTCCGCTGCATGCCGAACAATGATGACTACTTTTGCTAAACTCCGTTGATGATGTAATAAATTTAATACTCCTCAATGTATGGTTTTATGCTTATTGTATTTGCTCTGTGCCTCACCATCGAGTGAGTACGTGGTACTTGATCCTGTTAGTGGCCTCGTCGGACTAGATCCGAGGGACTAACTTGTTATTGCTATTTAAGTGTGGTCTAGCCTGTAAGGCAGGACTTAGGCACTTAAGTTGGAATAATTCGGGCGGTTCCGCCATAGCCATTTCGGAGAACCTGTAAGCTTCCTCCCTTCTCTGTCGAAAATCATTGTTAGCGCGGATGTATTCATCCATCTTCTGAAGCAGTTTCTCCAGGGTTTGAGGGGGTTTCCTGGCGAAGTATTGGGCTAAAGGTCCTGGCCGAAGCCCCTTAATCATGGCCTCAATGACAATTTCATTGGGCACTGTTGGCGCTTGTGCCCTCAGACGCAAGAACCTTCGGACATATGCCTGGAGATATTCCTCTTGATCTTGCGTGCACTGGAACAAGGCTTGAGCGGTAACCAGCTTCGTCTGAAACCCTTGAAAACTGGTGACCAGCATGTCCTTCAGCTTCTGCCATGATGTGATTGTTCCTGGCCGAAGAGAGGAGTACCAAGTTTGTGCAACATTTTTGACTACCATGACGAAGGATTTTGCCATGACTACAGTGTTGCCACCATACGAAGATATAGTTGCTTCATAGCTCATCAGAAACTGCTTCGGATCTGAGTGTCTGTCATACATGGGGAGCTGGGGTGGCTTGTAAGACGGGGGCTAGGGCGTAGCCTGCAGTTCTGCTGACAGAGGAGAGGCATCATCAAAAGAAAAATTTCCATGATGGAAATCCTCATACCAGTCATCCTCGTTGAAGAAGCCCTCTTGGTGCAGCTCTCTGTGGTGGGGCCTTCGGTTCTGCTCATCTTGAGCAAGATGACGCACCTCTTCGGTAGCTTCGTCAATCTGCCTTTGCAGGTCAGCTAACCGAGCCATCTTCTCCTTCTTCCTCTGTACCTGCTGATGAAGCATCTCCATATTCCTGATTTCTTGGTCCAACTCATCCTCTTGTGGTGTTGGACTAGTGGCCTTCCTCTTCTGGCTTCGGGCCTCTCGAAGAGAAAGGGTCTCCTGGTTCGGGTCCAGCGGCTGCAGAGCGGCAACCCCTGTTACCGAAGCTTTCTTTGGCGGCATGACGAAGGTCGATGCTTGCCGAAGGTGGTCGAAAAAAGGTTCACCGGAGGTGGGCGCCAATGTTGGGGACTTGTTCTCAAATGCTATGAGTTAAGAACAAGGCAACACAGAAAACGTTAAATGTTAAAGCCCTTCGTCCTTCAAAGCATTATGTCCCTTAGGATATAATGACTTTCGGACGAAGGTAATGAAGGACATACCTTCATCAACATGACATAAAGAGATGAAGAAAGAATCACATAAAACATAAAAGATAACATAAACAGTCATATATTATTATTATCTCATTTCTATTTTATAACTATGGAAAAATAGAAATGACATCAAATTACAAGTGTACCTTCGACTTGAAAGAAGGTAAAAGTACCAGCATGGCGCAAGGACCAATGTCTAGTCCACCTGAACAGTACGGGGTTACTGTTCATCTATTTATAGGCACGGGACGCAGCCCATGCAAAATTACACTCATGCCCTTTACATTTGCTAATAACTCTATAGTAATCCATCGAGGTCTAAATAGCCTTTTCATCTTTAAGTCGGTTTTCCTTTTCTGCTATCACGCCGAAGCTCTCCTGCGCACAGCTTCGGCTTCACGCTATCCTTTGTACTCCTTCTTATGCTTCTTCACGCTGTGGTTTCAACTCAAGTACGAAGGTACCTGTTCATGCATTATACATCTAGGAACATTGTTAAATCATGTTTTTGAGGACCTTCGGAAGCCGAAGGCCCCCAACAGGCTTGATATTTGTTGATATTCTCCACAGCCTAAAGTCTGGTCCCTTCTATAGTATCTTTTGCTACATAATCAGCTTCATCCTCTACCGAAGCTGCTGTTCTGATTTACCCCGCTTTAGCTTCTTCTGGGGTTATAACTTCGTCACCAAACTATAACTTGAACAGTGTAAAACCTGTTGACCTTGATATGGTTGTATTGTGGCTCCACACCACTTTAATCAACTCATCTAGCCACTTTCCTCTGGGCTGAATGAAGATTAACTTCATTATTCCCATCATTATAATGCCATTTGCTCTTTCGATCAGTCTGTTTGACTCCGGGTGCCTAACTGATGCAAAATGAATCTTCGTGCCAATCTGACCGCAGAAATCCTTGAAAGTTTCGGCATCAAACTGTGTTCTATTGTCCACAGTTATAGCCTTCGGCACGCCGAAGCGACAAATGATATTTTGACAGAAGAATTTCTGGACTGAAACCAAAGTTATTGTAGCCAAAGGCTTCACCTCAATCCAGTTAGAAAAATATTCCACAGCCACCACGACATATCTCAAATTGCCTTGCGCTGGTGGAAGTGGGCCTAACAAATCCAGGCCCCATCTTTGCAACGGCCAAGTGGGCTGTATTAACTGAGTGAGAGATGAAGGTTGTTTCTGGTCTCTTGCACATTTTTGACAATTTTCACATTTTTGAACAAACTCTGCCGCATCCGAAGCTGCTTTCGGCCAGTAGAATCCTTGTCTAAATACTTTTCCAGCAATGGCCTAGACCCAATGTGAGATCCACACAGTTCTGCATGTATCTCCTTCATTAACTCAATACCTTCAGCTCTTGATAAACACTTGAGAAGTGGAGAACAGACTCCATGTTTATATAACTCGCCTTCTATTATTACATACGGTCTTGTTCTTGCCTCCATCCTCTTAGTATAAGCTTCGTCATCCAAAAGGCAATTACCCTGGAGGAAAGATATAATTTTAGTCCTCCAATCTTCACTACGTACTAGAGAAATGGTAAGCACTGCTCTCTCCATGAGTTCAACCGAAGGTGCCTTTATTGTTTCAAAAAATACTTCGGAAGGTAAAGGGAGCCCCTGAGCCGCTGATTTGGCTAGCAGATCTGCATGCTCATTTTCACCTCTTGGAATATTCTTGATAGAAAAACCTTCGAAAGAAGCCTCCAACCTTCGAACTGTATCCAGATATTTTTCAAGCTTCGGATCTCTTGCCTTACTACTTTTGTCCACATGGCCAGAAATGACTTGAGAATCAGTTTTCAGAATGGCCCTTCTTATCCCCATTGCCCTTAACTTCTGTAGCCCCAACAGGAGCGCTTCGTATTCAGCAATACTATTTGTACAACTAAAATCAAGCTTGGCTGCATAACATGTTCTGACTTTTGAAGGTGCTACTAGAACAGCTGCTGCTCCTGCACCGAAGGTTTCCCAAAACCATCACAGAACACTATCCAAGCTTCAGTGTCTTTGTTTATTTCTTCTTCCTGAGCCCATGGCGTCCAGTCAGCGATGAAGTCTTCTAACGCCTGGGATTGAATTGAGGATCTTTGAACATAGTCAATGGTAAATTCATTAAGCTAAGCGGCCCATTTTCCAATCCTTCCAGTAGCTTCTCTATTCTTCATAATGTCCTTTAGAGGCTATGACGAAGAAACAATTACGTGGTATGCTTGGAAATAATGTCGAAGCTTCCTGGAGGCCATTAATACAGCATACAACACCTTCTCCAATTCCGTATAATTTTTTTTGATAGACTTAAAACTTCAGAGACGAAGTACACTGGAGCTTGCTTTTTAACTTGACCATCTAACCTCTCCTGTACCAGCGTCGCACTCACTGCAGAATGTGAAGTTGCCACATATAATAACAATGGAGCCCCTGCCGCAGGTGGAGTTAATGTTGTTAAATCAATCAAATATTGCTTCAATTCTTCAAAGGCTTTTTGCTGTGTCAGGCCCCATTGAAAGACTTTGGCTGACTTTAGTATTTCAAAGAATGGCAGATTTCTTTCTGCTGATCTGGATATGAATCTGTTTAATGATGCTAGCCTCCCTGCCAACCGCTGGGCCCCCTTCTTTGTGCTTGGCGGCTCCATCCGAAGAATAGCCTCAATTTTACTTGGGTTGGCTTCAATTCCTTTAGTTGACACCAGACAGCCAAGGAACTTGCCCTTCTTTACCCCAAAAACACACTTTTCTGGATTCAACTTTAGACCAGCTTGCCTGAAGTTAGAAAATGTCTCTTGTAAATCAGCAATATGATTTTCTTGCTTCGTGCTTTTCACTATGATATCATCAACATAGGTTAATACATTCCTGCCTATTTGAGAATGGAGGACCTTGGCTGTCATTCTGCTGAAGCTTCCTCCAGCATTCTTGAGCCCCTCAGGCATCCGAAGATAACAATGTGTGTCACTGGGGGTTATGAAGCTAGTCTTCGGCTCATATTCCTTCTTCATCCATATTTGATGATAGCCAGAATAACAATCCAGTAGACTCATGATATCCGAAGAAGCTGCTGCATCCACTAGGGAGTCTATTCTTGGCAATGGGAATTCGTCCTTCGGACAAGCCTTGTTAAGATCTGTAAAATCAATGCACATTCTCCATTTGCCATTGGCCTTCTTCACCATAACAGTGTTGGCCAGCCATTCTGGGTATTTCACCTCTCTGATAACACCAGCACTAAGAAGTCTCTTCACTTCATTCCGAGCACCTTCAGCTTTGTCTTCAGACATTTTCTGAAACCTTTGTTTTCTTGGCCTGAAGGATGGATCTACGTTGAGTGAGTGTTCAATAACATCTCTGTTGACACCACAGAGATCATTGGAGGACCAAGCAAAGATATCTTTATTGTTGAATAAGAATCTTAGCAAAGTCTTCTCCTGTTCTTTAGATAGCTGAGACCCCAACAATACCCTTTGTTCTGCTATGTCTTCACATAGGAGCATAGGCTTCGGCTGATCCGCCGAAGCAGCCTTCTCTCTTTTGTATTTATACTGCTCACAGGCTTTGGCTCCATCTATATTATGGATTGCCTTTGAATCTGTCCAATTTCCTTTAGCTTTTCTAGCAGCCTCTTGACTTCCATGGATAGCAATAGGCCCCTACTCCGAAGGTATTTTCATACATAAGTATGCTGGATGAAGTATAGTTTCGAAAGCATTGAGTGTCCCTTCGCCAATGATTGCATTGTATGGGTACTCCATGTCAACAATATCAAAAACAATTTGTTCTATCCTTGTGTTATGAACGAAGCCGAAGGTTACCGACATTGTGATTTTGCCGAGTGCTACAATTTGCCTTCCTCCGAAGCCACAGAGGGGGTGTGTAGCATCATGAATCTTATCCTCTGGCTCTTGCATTTGTTTGAAGGCCTTAGCAAATATGATATCCGTTGCACTGCCTGTGTCAACCAGAACATTATGGACCAGAAACCTACACAAGATATGACCATAGCATCATTGTGGGGGTAACCTTGAGCTGATTATCCTCCTAGGAGAAGATAATTGGGATGTGGGACCATTTGGACTTGATGAAGGATCCCTGCACCCCAACATGCTGCACCCTTCTCTGCGCTTCTTTCTTCTGCTTCTTGTTGGCTGGCTCTGAGCATGAACCGCCTATCATCGGGAACACCAGCTTCGTAGCCGAAGGTGCTACAACTTGGTTGCTGAACGAAGCCATCAACTCAAAAGTGGAAGTGAGTTCACCAGAGGTGGGTGCCAATGTTGGGGACTTGTTCTCAAATGTTATGAATTAAGAACAAGGCAACACAAAACGTTAAAGGTTAAGGCCCTTCGTCCTTCGAAGCATTATCTCCCTTATGATATAATGATCTTCAGACGAAGGTCATGAAGGATGTACCTTCATCATCACGATATATATTAATGGAAGAAGAAGCATATAAAACGTAGAACATGACATAAATAATCATATGATTTCATTTATATGTTTTTATATATTAAAGTGAATGAACATAAACAATATTGAATTACATTTATACCTTCGACTTGACAGAAGGTGTAAAGTCCAAGCGTGACGCAACAGAGAATACAGGTCAGCGTGAACAGTACGGGGTACTGTCCACCTATTTATAGACACAGGGCGCAGCCTGTATGAGTTTACATTTATATCCCTTATAACTGGTTACAATCAAGACACAGATTATCATGGGTCGATCAGTCTTTGCATCTTTAAGTCGATGCAACCCTTCGTCTCAAGGCGCGTTACTATGCTGAAGCTCACTGGATGATAGCTTCGGCGCTGCTTCTGTGCTGCTCTTCCGAAGGTGCTTCTTCTTTCAGGACCTTTGGTGACGAAGCAGACCACCAACAACCCCCTGGCCTTTTCCCCTCCTTAACCCGTGCTCCTTCCTCGTGGGAACAGTAGCCGAGGGGAGAAAAAGCAGTGGCGTGGTTTACCGGTGACGGGAGAGGTCCGGTGGAGGGTCGGGCGAGGTCCGGGGGTCCCTGGCGATCACGTCGAGGGGCAGATCGCCAGTTGTGGTGACCGGAGTAGGGTTGGCCACGTGCGCAGGCGGTCGGGCTCGCCGGCTGTTGGGGACTTGTTCTCAAGTGCTATGAGTTAAGAACAAGGCAACACAGAAAACGTTAAACGTTAAAGCCCTTCGTCCTTCGAAGCATTATTTCCCTTAGGATATAATGACTTTCGGACCAAGGTAATGAAGGACATACCTTCATTAGCATAACTTATAGAGATGAAGAAAGAATCACATAAAACATAAAAGATAATGTAAACAGTCATACATAATTATTATCTCATTTCTATTTTATTACTATGGAAAAATAGAAATGATAACAAATTACAAGTGTACCTTCAACTTGGAAGAAGGTAAAAGTACCAGCGTGATGCAAGGTCCAATGCCTAGTCCCCCCGTGAACAGTACGGGTTACTGTTCATCTATTTATAGGCACGGGACGCAGCCCATGTAAAATTACACTCATGCCCTTTACATTTGCTAATAACTCTATAGTAATCCATCGAGGTCTAAATAGCCTTTTCATCTTTAAGTCGGTTTTCCTATTCGGCTTCGCGCTATCCTTCGTACTCCTTCTTGTGCTTCTTCACGCTGTGTTTTCAACTAAAGTCCGAAGGTACTTGTTCATGCATTATACTTCTAGAAACATTGTTAAATCATGTTTTTGAGGACCTTCGGAAGCCGAAGGCCCCCAACAGCAGCCCCTCGCAATATTAATTTGTTAGAATGATAAATTCAGATTGCGACAAGGACGAAGGCCCTGAGCCGAAGGTCCGAAAAAACACCTTCCCTTTGCTAGAATAGCAACAGCCTCTGACAAGCGGGCCCTCCAGCATGCAACGCACCAGGCGTATAAATAAGAGCACACCACGAGCTCATTTGGCACGCTTTCTTGCTATCTACTCTTGCTTACTCAATTTTTAGCTCTTGCGCACCAACACTTGCTTGGCTTTTTAAATTTTAAAGCTTCGGCTTCGAGAGCACTTTCTCAGCACTTTCGAAGATGTCTGAAGATAAGAAAGCTGTCGCTGAATCGAAGCTGAGCCTTTCTGAGGAGATGAATCTTGGCTTTATTGAGTCAATAGCAAAGACAAATGCACAGAAGATTACTAGGGAGACTTTGGAGGGTTTATCTGAAGACAGTGGTGATAGTGACAGCTATGATGTGGAAAGCGGCAGGGAAGACTCCGAAGATCGACCCTAGCGACCGAGCCATGCAGTTTTTGGAAAATCAACTATTAAACAAAGCCATCTTGACAACATGAGGGGGAGATACTTTCGGGATATGTCTATTGTTAGGGCTGACGACGGAGAGAAGACTGGTCCTACTTCAGAGGAAAATGAAGTCATGATCTTCCGAAGCTTTTTCAAGGCTGGGCTTCGGCTCCCTCTGAGCAGCTTCATAGTCGAGGTTTTGAAGATATTCCAGATTTACCTTCACCAGATTACCCCTGAAGCCATTCTAAGAATGGGAATCTTCGTATGGGCTGTAAGGAGTCAGGGCTTGGAGCCAAATGCAAAAAGTTTCTGCAGTATGCACAAACTGTTATATGAGACGAAGCCCTAGGGTAAAGAACAGTATCATAACAACTTCGGCTGCTATAGCTTCGTTGCCCGTTCTGGCTCAAGCTCCCCAGTACCGACTTTTCGGAAGAGATGGCCAGGAGACTGGACGAAAGAATGGTTCTATGTAAAAAATGATTTAAAGGCACAAGAAGACATTAAAGAGATAATCATGCGCCCTATCTGGCAACGCTTCGGGCTCCGGAAGCCGAAGGTAGAAATTGACGAAGCAGCCGAAGCATGTCGCAAGGCCTTCGACTTATTCTGCTCTTTCATCAGGACAAGGGACTTAGTTCAAGATCACGTGGCCTACAGGATATGGCCTTTGGTAGCCAAGTGGGAGATGCCAAAAGAATCCATCAGCAATCACCAGGAAGGTGGTTTGGTTCGACTAAAATATACCTTCAGATTTAGAGACCAGTTTGTCGAGCCAGACGACGACTGGCTGAAAAGCGTCGAAGCTACAAGCGATGATCTGCTTGGGCTGTACTCCAGAGCAGAAGATAACGCATTATCTGCGACCTTCGGGAAACAGAAAAAGAAGAGACTAAACAGAGTTTTTGACGCTCTTGGGTTCATGTATCCTAACTACCGTTACCCGCCCCGGGGGCAAAAAAAGAAAAAGCGGAGGTTCCGGGAGAGATGATGTTTCAGTAGCTCCGAGCGAGCCCGTGCCGAAGAGGAAAAGGGTGAAGGTTCTTACTCATCGACCGCGCTATACTGAAACGGCCACAGTGCCCGAATTTGACAGTGAGACCTCTTCGGTGACCGATGTCAAGAAACCTGCGATTACACATAAAATTGAAGAATCGTCTGTATTGCCGAAGGCATCATCAGCCGAATCAGATGAGCCGAAGGCCATTAACATTGAAGAGATGAAGGTTGAGAAAACAAGGATATTAGAAGTAATAAGTCCTTCGGCAGAGGTGACAATGCCGAAGGCACAAAAGGATCTTTCAACGACTCCCAAGAGGAAGAGAATGGTCAACGTATTAGATGTGCTAGAAACAATAAAAACTTCAAGCTCTACTCCGAAGAAAGCTGTTGTAATACCCAACTTGTAATTGGTAAGAGATAATAAAAACGGGGACACAATTTCACTTCATCTATATGTGAGTTTGACCTTATGCATCATCACATGTGAGCACCCTATGTAAAAACAAATAATTAATGACATAAAAAAACCATTAAATTATGCATCGTGCTGGGATTTTACTTTTGTGTGCATCTCGTGACTATAAAATAAAATGACAAGAAATATATTAAAATCCCAAAATGGAAACTTATAATATAAAAGAATATGTGGACACCCAAATTGGAAATTGAATTCTAAAGGGAATTCTATAATTGGAGAAGATTGGGAAAAATACTAAACAAAGAGGATGAAATAAATTCATAAATAAATAAAAGTTAGTCCATATGGTTATGAAGATTTATAAAATTAACCTGAGTTTGATCTTCACACAAAAAAAATAGATTCAAATTTGAAATCTAAAATTTAAAAGGAAGAAAAGAAAAAGAGAACATAAAAGAAAAAGGAAAAACCCTACAGTTGGGCCTGGTTCGCACAATTCGGCCCACCAGGGGGGAACCGCTGTGCAGCCCACCTCCTTGCCGCAGCGCCGACACCTGGGGCCCGGCTGTCTGTTGCACTCACCCGCGCGCACTCTCTGCCGCGATGGGCCCACGCCTCGGTCGCTGGCTTCCGCGCACGCCCTCTGACGTGTGGGCCGTTTAGTCAGCTCTAAGCTTCAACCGAACCCGCGCATGGCGGGCGCGTCGTTGACGGGAAGCCGGGCCACGCGTTCCAATCCGTCCTGTGGAGAGATAAAGCCCGCAGCCGCCATCGCATCCTTCCCTTCCTTGTCCATTACGCCCACGCAGACCTAGCAACACAGAGCCACCATCGACGACGGAGGGGAGAGAGAGACCCGCCGCGGGCGAACCCAAGCTGGCCGACGACCGTGCTCGGGGTGTGGAACCCGGGGGCTCCTTTTAGACGTGTTGAAGGCGGCCGCAACCGAATTTCAGAGGATTAGCCACCGGCGGCACCGGAATTCGTCGACGCCGACTCAGCTCCGCCGCGGATCCGCCTTCGCCGTGGCCGGACGCTCTTCGCGCCGAGACTGTCGGTAAGACCTACTCCAGCGTGCTCGCCATCAATTCTGGATCGTGTAGAGACTCTCGGACTTTGAGGTAGTGACTTAAAACGCCGAATTGTTGATCGCCGGCGATGTTCCGCCACTGGCCGTTGGCGGCGCCGCCGTCTAACGGTGGGAATTTGGGGAGAATCACGTGTGCCGTCCGATTTCAATGGACGGTGTGGATTAGATGGCGGATAACGTTTCGACCAAACTGACTGCAGCCGTTGATGCGGGATCTAGGGGAGAACAGCAAATCCT
Organism: Zea luxurians; assembly: GCA_029449295.1. Lineage (NCBI taxonomy): Eukaryota > Viridiplantae > Streptophyta > Magnoliopsida > Poales > Poaceae > Zea > Zea luxurians. Next base: position 65,529,744 of record JAOPSE010000001.1, on the reverse strand, counting down.
AGATTCATTAAACCTGTGCCATCGGATTTGGATCCAACCGCCCTGGGCGCGTACCGGTTCGGTATTGAACAAATCTAATCTACGCCCTCGATTGTGAATCGCACGGCTAGATTTGGCCAGTACCCCCCTTTGCGGCGCACTTTTGCATAAGAGCCCCTCGGGAAGTAGGAAATAGAACCCGCCGTCCTCCCTCACTGCGCTCTGTGTCTGGGGATTCTTACCCCGGAACCCCTAGACTTTCCAGAAATTGAGGCCTAGTCCAGAGTAGATTAAAAACAGTGAAAAGAATTATGGAAATTCATTTTTAATACAAAAACAAATCTAGAAACTTGTAAAATGCATAGAAAATTCATTTTAGCTCCAAATTGAGTCATTCCAATTCCTAAAATTTTGTAATATTGTTCTCTATCATTTAGTATCTCTGTTTTGTCATAAAAACAGTAAGAAAACTAATTTCTCATCTAATACTATTTTAATCACATTAAACCTTAGGAAATTCATAACTTGAATTCTATAACTCCAAATTCAGTGATTCCAGTTCCTATGGTTTCATTTTAATGTGTAGATTTTTACTGTATATTTTATTTACATGTTTGGTGTGATGTTGATTTTGGCTATACTATGTATGTATTGTGTTGATGCGAATAGACGAGCAAGCCACTGTGGAAACTGAGGTTCAACAAGTAGAGGTAGCTGAGCAGGAGCTCATTGAAGGCAAGTTGTGCCCTTGACCACTTTGTACCCAATAATGTTCTTTAATATCATTTATTCATGCATAGGTTAATTTTGATGGGACCCAATAGGTTACCCTAGATTGTTTATCTCATTACCTTGTTTACCCCTGAATCACTTGGGTAGTTTGCTACTGCTTTACATGGTTTTGGGATTATCATTTATTACCTCTATGTTCCAATTCTTTCTGTTATTCTATTTATGTTCATGTTGAGATCATTAATGTTAATTGGAACATAGAGCTTAACTTGAGTAACACGTGCCACCACAAGGGTTTAATGGGACGCCCTTGGCTGACTAATTAGGAAAGCTAGTGGAAGACTACCTTACCCGAAAGGGGCAAGGGCAGTAGGGGAGTGGTCAGTGTACGGAGGTCCCTGGTTGATTTTGCTGCGATGGCAGTCAGCCAGGAACCCTGCATTGGAACTTCCTATAAACTGTAGCGGGTTTTCGGAAGCTAGTGGAACTTTGTAAAGGCCTCGTAGTGTTGCCCTGCCGCACTTCCTAGGTAGAGGTGTATGGGACTCGCGACCCCTTGGCAGATGGGTAGCATGACTTGTGGGTAAAGGGTACAACCTCTGCAGAGTGTAAAACTGGTATACTAGCCGTGCTCGCGGTCATGAGCAGCTCAGGACTCTCTGATGTTTAATTTATGGAACTTAAATTAAATTTTGTCATTTGCATTGCATGGGTTTATTATTAATTTTGTTCTATTACTTTACTTATGGTTTGGTATTTACTTACACTTAGTAACTGCTAATAAAATTTTGACCAACTACTTAAAAGCAATGCTCAGCTTTAACCCCTATCATTGATTAGCCTTACACATCACATAAACTCACACCTTTGTGAGTTTATGTCCACTGGTTCCCCACAACTTGTTGAGCTATGATCATGTGTGAGCTCACCCTTGCTGTCTCACACCCCCCCCACAGGAGAAGATCAGGTGGTTCAGGAGGAGCCGCCTAACACTGAGGAGTTCGATCTGATCTAGGTGGCGTTTCCCAGTCGACATTGGCGCCAACGATCCTTAGTTCGTTTTATATTCATTACTTTATTTTGTAATAAGTCTTCCGCTATGTAATAAATACTCTGATGTTTTATGACATTTATCTCTATGCACTCTGTTATTATATATGTTGTCTTCTTGGCGCATGTATGAGATGCACCTGGCTTTGTCCTTTAAAACCGGGTGTTACAGAAGTGGTATCAGAGGAAATGTTGACTGTAGGACGAAACCTAGATAGAAATGGACAACCCTTACCTACTTACCTTACTCTGATTCTTTCTACACTTACCTTGATCCTGTCTCACCTTCTATTGTTCTACTCTGATCATTCTTAACTTCTCTATTCTAAGACAAGACGGGTTTCACACCTTGGAATCCCTACCCCTATGACATTTTTAAGAGATAGGAAGCCTAAGACAAAATCAAAACTATTTTCTATATTTAAAAAAAATGTTGTTTGATTGTTCTGATGATCAATGTCTGATTTGCTTCTTTGATTGATTGAAATAGTATAGATGGGCATCTTAGTATGTACCACCATAAGGTATTGAATTAGCTAGGATAGGTAAAATATTAATCTGCTTAGCTAATAAAATTCCCCAAAGTAACCTGATTTGTAAATACCTGCCTTGTCTACTATTTTCTTACCATATGTATCTAACTCAGATGGTCAATACCAGGCGGGGTGGTGGAATTGACTTGCCTCCTAACCAACACACTCGAAGGATATATAGACAACCTCAGCCACAGCCTGCAGAGATGAATCCTCCCAATCCTCCACCAGGCGGAGTTGACCCACTGGTTGCTGCTCAGATGGCGGTGATGCAGCAAATGGCAGACACTATGGCTGATATGCGTGCTCAGATGCAGCAAGAACGCCAGGAGATGCGTCAGGAAAGAGAAGATATACGACAGGAGTTGCGTCAGGAGCGAGATGAGATACGCCAGGAAAGGAGGGCACAACAACAGCAGCTGCAACAACAAATGCAACAGCAGCAACAACAACAACAAGTACCACTGCCTCCACCACCACCACCAGTTCCACCTCGTGATAAGCACCGGGAGTTCATGAGTCATAAGCCACCTACATTCGCTAGCTCACCTGATCCACTTGACGCGGATGATTGGCTGAAGTCTTTTGAGAAGATGCTGAATATTGCACAGTGCACGGACCGGGAGAAAGTTCTTTATGCTTCTGGACGTCTGACTGGTCCTGCTGCTGACTGGTGGGATTCTTATACTGCTGCCCATGATGCTGCGGATACTATTACTTGGGCAGAGTTCAGTACACAATTCAGGAACTACCACATTCCAGCTGGTATGATAAAGATCAAGAAGAAGGAATTTCTGTCGCTGAAGCAAGGAAGTATGTCAGTCAGCGAGTACCGCGACAAGTTTATTCAGTTATCCAGATATGCCCCTGAAGAAGTTGCTGAAGACGAGAGGAAGCAGGAGCATTTCATTGAAGGACTTAATGGACCACTGCAGTATGCTCTTGTGGCACACACATTTCCATCATTTCAGAGGCTGCTTGATAAGGCACTGGCTATTGAACACAAGCGTGTTCAGCTGGGAGATTTGAAGAGGAAGGCAATATCTCAAGGACAAGGAAGCAGCAGTGTTCGTCCTCGCTACAGTTCACCACAGGGTACACCGACTCGACCAGGAGGACCGCGCCCAGTTCAGCAATCACCACTGAGGACTCCACCTCCTCGACAGGCTACCCCTACTGGCACCCCGACGAAGTTTGCAGGACAGATCCGGGCACTACGTGTTTCAAGTGTGGGAAGACTGGTCATTATGCAAATGTCTGCCCATAGAGGATTGCTGCTACTCCAGTTCAGAACAGGCAGCAAACGCCAAGCTCTGGCAAGGGATATTCTATCGCCAAGGTTAATCAAGTCAGCGTTGATGCTACTCCGGATGGAGGGGACCTCGTAATTGGTATGTTTTATGTTAATGCAATTCCTGCAACCATATTATTTGATTCTGGTGCTACACATTCATTCATGTCTGCTAGATATGCCAACACAAATGAAATACCACTGCTAAATATGAGAAAACCCCTGATAGTAATTACACCTAAAGGGCCGGTTGAGGCGAATCAAATGACACGTAGATTGACATTAACCATTATGGGTAGAGAATTTGGAGCTACTGCTATAATATTGGAGTCAAGCGGTATAGATTTGATCCTTGGTATGTCATGGCTAAGAAAGGCAAAGGCCGTTATAGCATGTGGTAGAGGTACCGTAGAACTCACTACCACTAAAGGAGAAAGGTTTCAAGTTAATATTGCAGTAACCTCCTCACCCATGCGTGCAATGTTCTTTATACCGGAGGAGTTTGTTGGTGACAACATCCGGGTGGTTAGAGATTTTCCGGATGTCTTTCCAGAGGAGTTACCAGGGATGCCACCTGATAGAGAAGTTGAGTTTGTTATTGATCTCCTACCTGGAACCGCCCCTATTTCTAAACGGCCATATAGGATGTCCGTAGAGGAGTCGAAGGAACTTAAGAAGCAGTTAACTGAGTTACAAGAGGCTGGGTACATTCGTCCGAGTTCCTCACCTTGGGGAGCACCGGTCTTGTTTGTACAGAAGAAGGATGGATCGCAGCGGATGTGTGTGGATTATAGATCTCTTAATGATGTTACGGTGAAGAACAAGTATCTGTTGCCCCGTATCGAGGATTTATTTGATCAGATGAGAGGTGCAAGAGTATTTTCGAAGATTGATCTCCGATCGGGATACCATCAGATGAGGATTAGACCATCGGATATTCCCAAGACGGCTTTCTCGACTAGATATGGATTATATGAGTTTACTGTTATGTCGTTTGGATTAACCAACGCACCAGCTTATTTTATGAACTTAATGAACAAGGTGTTTATGGAGTATTTGGACAGATTCGTCGTGGTATTCATCGACGATATTCTTATCTATTCTCAGAGTGATAGCGATCATGAGGAACATCTGAGATTGGTGCTACAGAAGCTACGAGATAACCAGCTATATGCCAAGTTCAGCAAGTGCGAGTTTTGGATTGATAAGGTACCATTCCTTGGACACATTATTTCTAATGGAGGAATAGCAGTGGATCCTGCTAAAGTTAAGGAGATAATGGAGTGGAGAGCACCCACTACAGTTACTGAGATTCGGAGTTTCTTAGGACTTGCTGGATATTATCGGAGGTTTATTGAAGGATTTTCTAAGATTGCTAAGCCTATGACTTCACTTTTGGAGAAAGGAAGAGAATTTAAGTGGGACGAGAAGTGCCAAGACAGCTTCGATCAGTTGAAGGAGAGATTGATGTCACCACCAGTATTGGTTATGCCAGACCTACAGAAAGGATTTGATATCTATTGTGATGCATGTGGCCAAGGCTTAGGATGTGTGCTCATGCAGGAAGGACATGTGATTGCTTATGCTTCTCGTCAGTTGCGGAAACATGAATTGAACTACCCCACTCATGACTTGGAATTGGCAGCCGTTGTGCATGCGCTTAAGATTTGGAGACATTATATCATGGGAACCAAGTGTCAAATATATACGGATCATAAGAGTCTGAAATATATATTCACTCAGAAGGATCTCAACCTTAGGCAACGCCGTTGGTTGGAGCTTATTAAGGATTATGATTTGGAGATTCACTATCACCCGGGCAAGGCAAATTTGGTTGCAGATGCCTTGAGTCGCAAAGAGCATGTTCATTCAGCTATTGTTGCCCAGCTACCCGATGAGATTGTTGAGGACTTCAGGAGACTTAACCTGGGGATAGTTGCTCATACTGAGGGAGTTACTATTGATGTGGAACCTACTTTGGAGCAGGAGATCCGCAAAGGACAAATTGGTGATGCTAAAATAAAAGAGATTAAGGATCTGATTACTGAAGGTCGAGTTCCTTAATTCACGGAAGATGAGCAGGGAACTGTATGGTTCAAGGACAGGATGTGTGTCCCTGATATTAAAAGCCTTCGAGAGACTATTTTAAAGGAGGCCCACGACTCGGATTATTCTATTCATCCTGGTAGTACCAAGATGTATCAGGATTTGAAGCGGAAATATTGGTGGTATGGATTGAAAAGAGATGTAGCTGCACATGTGGCTATGTGCGATGTATGTCAAAGAGTTAAGGCTGAACACCAGAGGCCAGCTGGATTGTTACATCCACTTAAGATACCCGAGTGGAAATGGGAAGAGATTGGTATGGATTTCATTACTGGATTGCCTCGCACCCAGAAAGGATATGATGCTATATGGGTGATTGTGGATAGATTGACTAAAGTGGCTCACTTTATTCCTGTCAAGACTACTTATAAAGGTTCTCAGCTAGCAGAGTTATATATGGCCCGGATTGTGTGTTTACATGGAGTACCAAAGAAGATCGTGTCTGATCGAGGTTCACAGTTTACCTCAAGATTTTGGAGAAGCTTTCATGAGAACATGAGCACGAAGTTGAATTTCAGTACAGCTTATCACCCTCAGACCGATGGACAGACCGAAAGGACTAATCAAGTATTGGAAGATATGTTGAGAGCATGTGCCCTTCAGCATGGAGGGAGTTGGGAGAAGAGTCTACCTTATGCTGAATTCTCATATAATAATAGTTATCAGGCCAGTCTGAAAATGTCACCTTTTGAAGCTTTATATGGGAGGAAGTGCAGGACTCCTCTATATTGGGATCAGACTGGAGAAAGACAGTTCTTTGGGCCTGAACTGATTCAAGAAGCAGAAGAACAAGTCTATATAATTCGAGAGAATTTGAGAGTGGCTCAAACCAGGCAAAAGAGCTATGCTGATAATAGAAGGAGACCACTGGAATTTGAAGAAGGAGATTATGTGTACCTCAAGGTGTCACCACTACGTGGAATGAGGAGATTTTAAGTCAAGGGCAAATTGTCCCCTCGCTATATTGGACCATTCTTGATCTTTAGGCGAGTTGGGGAGATGGCATACCAACTCGAGTTACCGGATAGTCTATCAGATGTGCATAACGTGTTCCACGTATCTCAACTTAAGAAGTGTCTCCGTGTCCCTGAGGAACAGTTACCAATGGAAGAGCTTAGTGTTCAGGGTGATTTAACTTACACGGAATACCCAATCAAGATTTTGGATACTTTGACTCGAGTTACAAGGAATAAGGTGATTAAGATGTGTAAAGTGCAATGGAGTCACCACGGTGAAGATGAAGCAACTTGGGAAAGAGAAGAAGAGCTTCGCATAGATTTTCCCCACCTTTTCCCTAGATCTCCTTAAATCTCGAGGACGAGATTATTTTTAAGGGGGGTAGGATTTGTAATACCCAACTTGTAATTGGTAAGAGATAATAAAAACGGGGACACAATTTCACTTCATCTATATGTGAGTTTGACCTTATGCATCATCACATGTGAGCACCCTATGTAAAAACAAATAATTAATGACATAAAAAAAACCATTAAATTATGCATCGTGCTGGGATTTTACTTTTGTGTGCATCTCGTGACTATAAAATAAAATGACAAGAAATATATTAAAATCCCAAAATGGAAACTTATAATATAAAAGAATATGTGGACACCCAAATTGGAAATTGAATTCTAAAGGGAATTCTATAATTGGAGAAGATTGGGAAAAATACTAAACAAAGAGGATAAAATAAATTCATAAATAAATAAAAGTTAGTCCATATGGTTATGAAGATTTATAAAATTAACCTGAGTTTGATCTTCACACAAAAAAAATAGATTCAAATTTGAAATCTAAAATTTAAAAGGAAGAAAAGAAAAAGAGAACATAAAAGAAAAAGGAAAAACCCTACAGTTGGGCCTGGTTCGCACAATTCGGCCCACCAGGGGGGAACCGCTGTGCAGCCCACCTCCTTGCCGCAGCGCCGACACCTGGGGCCCGGCTGTCTGTTGCACTCACCCGCGCGCACTCTGCCGCGATGGGCCCACGCCTCGGTCGCTGGCTTCCGCGCACGCCCTCTAACGTGTGGGCCGTTTAGTCAGCTCTAAGCTTCAACCGAACCCGCGCATGGTGGGTGCGTCGTTGACGGGAAGCCGGGCCACGCGTTCCAATCCGTCCTGTGGAGAGATAAAGCCCGCAGCCGCCATCGCATCCTTCCCTTCCTTGTCCATTACGCCCGCGCAGACCTAGCAACACAGAGCCACCATCGACGACGGAGGGGAGAGAGAGACCCGCCGCGGGCGAACCCAAGCTGGCCGACGACCGTGCTCGGGGTGTGGAACCCGGGGGCTCCTTTTAGACGTGTTGAAGGCGGCCGCAACCGAATTTCAGAGGATTAGCCACCGGCGGCACCGGAATTCGTCGACGTCGACTCAGCTCCGCCGCGGATCCGCCTTCGCCGTGGCCGGACGCTCTTCGCGCCGAGACTGTCGGTAAGACCTACTCCAGCGTGCTCGCCATCAATTCTGGATCGTGTAAAGACTCTCGGACTTTGAGGTAGTGACTTAAAACGCCGAATTGTTGATCGCCGGCGATGTTCCGCCACTGGCCGTTGGCGGCGCCGCCGTCTAACGGTGGGAATTTGGGGAGAATCACATGTGCCGTCCGATTTCAATGGACGGTGTGGATTAGATGGCGGATAACGTTTCGACCAAACTGACTGCAGCCGTTGATGCGGGATCTAGGGGAGAACAGCAAATCCTAGATTCATTAAACCTGTGCCATCGGATTTGGATCCAACCGCCCTGGGCGCGTACCGGTTCGGTATTGAACAAATCTAATCTACGCCCTCGATTGTGAATCGCACGGCCAGATTTGGCCAGTACCCCCCTTTGCGGCGCACTTTTGCATAAGAGCCCCTCGGGAAGTAGGAAATAGAACCTGCCGTCCTCCCTCACTGCGCTCTGTGTCTGGGGATTCTTACCCCGGAACCCCTAGACTTTCCAGAAATTGAGGCCTAGTCCAGAGTAGATTAAAAACAGTGAAAAGAATTATGGAAATTCATTTTTAATACAAAAACAAATCTAGAAACTTGTAAAATGCATAGAAAATTCATTTTAGCTCCAAATTGAGTCATTCCAATTCCTAAAATTTTGTAATATTATTCTCTATCATTTAGTATCTCTGTTTTGTCATAAAAACAGTAAGAAAACTAATTTCTCATCTAATACTATTTTAATCACATTAAACCTTAGGAAATTCATAACTTGAATTCTATAACTCCAAATTCAGTGATTCCAGTTCCTATGGTTTCATTTTAATGTGTAGATTTTTACTGTATATTTTATTTACATGTTTGGTGTGATGTTGATTTTGGCTATACTATGTATGTATTGTGTTGATGCGAATAGACGAGCAAGCCACTGTGAAAACTGAGGTTCAACAAGTAGAGGTAGCTGAGCAGGAGCTCATTGAAGGCAAGTTGTGCCCTTGACCACTTTGTACCCAATAATGTTCTTTAATATCATTTATTCATGCATAGGTTAATTTTGATGGGACCCAATAGGTTACCCTAGATTGTTTATCTCATTACCTTGTTTACCCCTGAATCACTTGGGTAGTTTGCTTCTGCTTTACATGGTTTTGGGATTATTATTTATTACCTCTATGTTCCAATTCTTTCTGTTATTCTATTTATGTTCATGTTGAGATCATTAATGTTAATTGGAACATAGAGCTTAACTTGAGTAACACGTGCCACCACAAGGGTTTAATGGGACGCCCTTGGCTGACTAATTAGGAAAGCTAGTGGAAGACTACCTTACCCGAAAGGGGCAAGGGCAGTAGGGGAGTGGTCAGTGTAGGGAGGTCCCTGGTTGATTTTGCTGCGATGGCAGTCAGCCAGGAACCCTGCATTGGAACTTCCTATAAACTGTAGCGGGTTTTCGGAAGCTAGTGGAACTTTGTAAAGGCCTCGTAGTGTTGCCCTGCCGCGCTTCCTAGGTAGAGGTGTATGGGACTCGCGACCCCTTGGCAGATGGGTAGCATGACTTGTGGGTAAAGGGTACAACCTCTGCAGAGTGTAAAACTGGTATACTAGCCGTGCTCGCGGTCATGAGCAGCTCAGGACTCTCTGATGTTTAATTTATGGAACTTAAATTAAATTTTGTCATTTGCATTGCATGGGTTTATTATTAATTTTGTTCTATTACTTTACTTATGGTTTGGTATTTACTTACACTTAGTAACTGCTAATAAAATTTTGACCAACTACTTAAAAGCAATGCTCAGCTTTAACCCCTATCATTGATTAGCCTTACACATCACATAAACTCACACCTTTGTGAGTTTATGTCCACTGGTTCCCCACAACTTGTTGAGCTATGATCATGTGTGAGCTCACCCTTGCTATCTCACACCCCCCCACAGGAGAAGATCAGGTGGTTCAGGAGGAGCCGCCTAACACTGAGGAGTTCGATCTGATCTTGGTGGCGTTTCCCAGTCGACATTGGCGCCGACGATCCTTAGTTCGTTTTATATTCATTACTTTATTTTGTAATAAGTCTTCCGCTATGTAATAAATACTCTGATGTTTTATGACATTTATCTCTATGCACTCTGTTATTATATATGTTGTCTTCTTGGCGCATGTATGAGATGCACCTGGCTTTGTCCTTTAAAACCGGGTGTTACAGCTGTCGAAGCTTTGGAAACACAAATTGAGGCCGAAGCTACCAAAATCCAAGTCGAGACCGAAGCTGGGCCTTCAGAGCCCGCCAAGGAGAAATCCTTGGAAATCGGAGAAAAGACGGAGAAAGAAGATGCAGAAGTAATTCTAACTGGAAAAACCGCCATTCCTATTCCCGAAGCATCATCTGAAGCTCCTGATTATATTATACGACATGCTTCGGGAAAAAGATTATCTGAGAAAGAAAAACGAGAGGCTCAATTCTATGCTCAAAGATTAAAATATTCAAATGGGGCACTGGTATTCAACGGCAGCGGGGAAGAAGACTTCTTGTATTGTCTCCCAGACAGCAAAGAGATTTCTGTCTGCCGAGAGATGGGCAAGAGCTTCGGGTTCCCGACACTAGAAGATGGGCTCTCAGTATTATCAAAAGATGAGTTGGCCGACAGCTTAGCATACAATAGTTTAAAGGTTAGAAAATGAGATTTTTGTATTTAAAAATAAAATTTTCCATTTGCTTACACTCAATACCGCATTTTTGCAGGGCCTTATCCTTAGCAACGCACTCAAGGCGCAAAAAAGTGCCGAAGACTAAGGGTATACCATAGCCTTAAACAACCTTCGTTCCAAAGTAATTGAACTAAGGAACGAAGGTCTTGAAAAAGATAATTGAACTAAGCTCAGAAATACGAAATCGAAGATCTTCGGAAACAGCTATTCGAAGCTAAAAAAATGTGGTCTTGCAGAGGCTGATCGAGATATTAGTGTATATTGGAGGAACCACTTACAGAAAATAGTTGATGAACTTCGTGCATCCAAGGAGAGGTGCTATGAAAAGTCTATAGAGTGTGTTAAGAAAATAAAAACTAGCTTCGCCAACGTTGGCGCATTCTCTAACGAAGACGACTTCGTAAGGGGTGATCCTGAAGGCCCAATTGATTGGATCAGCAACGAAGCTGAAGCTTTTGAGGAAGTTTTGAGTGGTCGCGGGGATATCTGCGCTTTCTCGGGTGCTAGGGGAATCGCAGCCATTTTAGAGAAGTCAGGCTGTGACCATGTGAAAGCTTTGGCTCAAGTCGAAGCTACTTTATCTATTGAAGATACAAAAGATCCCTCGGCCAAAGCAAGCTTAATTGGCGGAAAATTCTTTACTGACATCTAGGAGAATGGCGGCCGAGGGATGGCGCACGAGATGATAAAAAAGAGCGAAAAAGATTCTCATGATTCAAAAGAAGCGACGAAGGCAGCTGAGAAAGCGGCGGAACTTGAGAGACGGATAGGTATTGCTTAATAACTTTTTAACTTTATTTACTAATTTTGCGACTTCGGACTTATTTACGTTTTATATCGCAGCTGAACTATCTCCTCCTCCAGAGCCCTTCGAGTCGATGGCCAACCCAGAAGTAGAGAAAGAAGATGAAGTCACTAAAGTGGCCAAAGTTATTTTGGACGAAGCTGTTAATCGAGTGCTGAACGAAGCTGCAGAAGCAGTTTTAAAAGAAGAATTTCTTTTATTGTAAAAACATTTGGAAAGTAACATTTGCTGAACAAAGTGCGTAATATTTTTTAAATTTTGAATGTAATATTTAAGCTGCTTGTAACTGAATTCTTTACGATGCATGAAATTTTACGTACATACCGTTTTTGAGCCTTCGGCGAAAAAACACCTTCCCTTCTTTTCATGCGTTGTGAAGAATATCCATATTTCGTAAAAACATCCAATCTTTGTAAAATCATTATGCTTCGTAAGCAATAGATCTCCTTTTCATTTTAGAGTTTGACGAAGCTATACTTCTTCAATACTTATTTTGTGCCTTGGCACTGGCTCTTCGAAACGATCTCTGAAGATCAACATTGAATCCCCTTCTTGCGCCATTGATGCAATATGATGTATGATGTTATGCTATGCAAAATGATGTAATGATGTTATGCTATGCAAAATGGTATTTTGTGGCGAAGATACACACACATTCCCTCAGTAAAGCACACAATCTTTTTGCCGTTTATTTTTCGGCTTCACCGCTTATTTTTTGGTGTATCAGCGCTGACTTTTCGCTGTAAGCCTCCCTTAGGAGCTTCTTTGCCTTTTACTTCAGCGGAATCAGCGTTTATTTTTCGCTGTAAGCCTCCCTTAGGAGCTTCTTCGCCTTTTACTTCAGCGGTATTCGCGTTGACTTTTCGCGCTTCTCCTTTTACTTCGGCGGAATCAACGTTTATTTTTCGCTGTAAGCTCTGCATTCCCTTTGGAACGACTTTTGAGCAGAAAACTTACACTGCGCTCCCTTAGGAACGACTTTTTGTTGCTTCGGGAAACTTACACTGCGTTCCTTAGAACAACTTTCTATTGCTTCGGCAAAACTTGTAATGTGATTGTGAACCTCGCGCTCTCTTGAGAGCAACTTTCGTGCTTCACCAACTTTTTGGACTTCGTGAGTCTGTAAAAGAGATACATTTCCACTATAGCCAAAACTAAGCCATTATAAGGAATTGAAAACGACAGGAAAAACTTAGGCTTTTAACGATTGTTTTCTATTAAAAAAGAAAAATATTAACTAATGCCAGAGCTATTTCAGAAGTAGGATATCTTCTAGTAGATGTGCTTCGATTCTGGCACGGTACTGTTGACTGTGCGAGCTTCGGACTCCTCTCTGAAGTCTCGTTGCTGATGAGTGTGCTAGCTCCCTTCTGGCTGCTGGCCTCGTTGTAATGGTGGTGGAGGTGGAGGCTGTTGCCAAGATGCCTGAGGTTGGCTTGCCGAAGCAACAGAGGCTGTAGGATGGTTACCCACATACTCTAGAATGTACGGTGAATGGTACGAAGCAGTATGCATGACTTGCTTCGGCTGGCTCTATTGGGCTGCAGCTTCTGCTATCTCTTTCTGTTTCTGGATGGTGACCTGGCACATCCTGGTAGTGTGGCCCTTGTCCTCACCACAGAATAGACAATAAATTTTCCTGGGCTGATCCCCAAACCTTCCTCTGAAGCCCCTGGCGCCTCTGCCCTTGGAGCTGGGGGCCGAGGATAGCTCTGTTGCTGCCCCGAAGCCTGGGAAGAATATTGCGGCCTCTGTTGTTGACTTCCTCTGTTGTCATTCTGAGTGGAATGAATTGATCTGACGTGCCTAGGGTGGATTCTCCCTCCGAAGCCCCTGGCCATTTCGGAGAACCTGTAAGCTTCCTCCCTTCTCTGTCGAAAATCATTGTCAGCGCGGATGTATTCATCCATCTTCTGAAGCAGTTTCTCCAGGGTTTGAGGGGTTTCCTGGCGAAATATTGGGCTCAAGGTCCTGGCCGAAGCCCCTTAATCATGGCCTCAATGACAATTTCATTGGGCACTGTTGGCGCTTATGCCCTCAGACGCAAGAACCTTCGGACATACACCTGGAGATTGTGGCGGAATTGCCTGAATTATTCCAACTTAAGTGCCTAAGTCCCGCCTTAGAGGCTAGACCACACTTAAATGGGAATAACCCGTCAATCCCTCGGATCTAGTCCGACGAGGCCACTGACAGGATCAAGTACCACAGTCTCACTCGATGGTGAGTCACAGAGCAAATACAATAAAGCATAAAACCATACATTAAAGAGTATTAAACTTATTACATCATCATCGGAGTTTTAACAAAAGTAGTCATCATTGTTCGAAGTGCAGCGGAATAAAACTAGCGATAAATAAACAGAGAGATGGGGAAGCCTGTCCCATCACTCCTCATGCTCCTCCTCTGCCGAGGCAGGGTCCCACTCGACTGTCCAACCTAGTGGCAAGGTGGACGGCCAAGTCACTCTAGCAACCATGTCCTCCAGGGAACCTGTAAAATTATGCCACAAGCAAGGCTGAGTATACTAATACTCAGCTAGACTTACCCGGTGTGAGGAGTCTACTCCTCTACCTCTAGACATGTAGCTGTTTGGCTGAGGGGTTTGGTTGCCAAAAAGCACTAGCTGAGTCTATAAATCAAGTTTTTGCTTTGTCAAGTTCTAGTGTGACTCTCTTAAGACTAATTGCATACCTATCTAATCATACATGGTATCAAACATTTAGCAATCAACAACTTTTGCCGATTCATCACATTTCCACTTTTTTTTACTCAATGCAGTACAATGGATCAAGCAGTCTCATTAGCTGCGAGAAGCAGATGATTCGAACCGAGTTTTTATCCTTGCAAGGTAAACCTAAACACACGATGTGGCGAGGCACTAAGTCCCCACACATATCAACCGTTCCCATCGATTCCCTGGCAGCAGATCAGGGCTCACCGCCTTGGCGTACAATGCCTCACTGACCCCGACTGTCGTTGTGCAGTGACCACACTTGTACCCACCATAACCGGAATGGGAGACCATGTCTCAGGTCACGTGAGGGGATATATCCGCTGGCAGGTTCAATCAGGTACTAGGCTTACCGATTTACCATATTTCTCGGCATGTGCTTAGTACATTCAAACGCTTGACACATCTATCCGCACATTAATCCTTATTCCAATTTTCAGCTCGTAGACCACGCATCCCCATGGATCCGTGCCACAGACCAACACCAATATGATATGAAAGGTGGTTACAATCAATGTCCTGACCTCGCGCGAGTGCTAGAAAAATCACTCGACTTGTACCGAGATCCCTAATTAGCAAAGCAGCTAATCGACCTAGCATACTAGTATCCATCTCAAAAAGGATTCCTGAGTTCATGAAACTAGGGTTTCAATCAACTCCTACACTTAAGTGCACAATACAAGCCTACAAACATTAAGTGTAGTAAAATAGCATAATAAATAGGTTATGCATAAAACCGGGGCTTGCCTTCCAAAGCTGGGGCAGGCAGATCCTCTGGGGCAGGCTCTGGTGCTGGATCCGGGGCTACCTCCTGAGCAACTCCTTGCTCCGGCACGAGGACGTACTCTCCGTCAGCGAGGTTGCAATCTATCGAATGCAATGAATAAGAATATGTATGTTATGATTTTGCAGGATTTAGTAATCATTACGCTAAGTGAAGAAAAACTAAGTTAGTTAGTAATTTAGGGTTCCCGGTTATACGTGGCTCTTAGTGGTTTATGCTAATCCACTTAGGTTTTGGGTTTTGTTAGGGATAAGCATAGTGGATTGAAACTTGGATTTCCCTTAGATATTTTAATAGGCATATAAGGGGTTTTGCTGGTTGGGTTAGGGTAACAGTAATCTCCAGTATTAATTCCCCTTTTCCATTTTCTATTTGTGAAATCTAGTGTGGGTTTGAACTACAACAGTGAATTAACTTTTTTCTAAAAATTCTGCAAAAATTACAGTGGGTTACTAGTTGTCACTGTAGCTTGTCCTATAAATTTGGGGTGGTTACTGATTCAGATACTACTTGTGCAAAATTAACAAGGATAAGTTATAAAAGGGCACTTTACACTATAGCTATGATTTAATTGAGGTTTCTGTACCAAATTTTATTTTTGTCCAGACACATAGGTGATATTAGGCCTTTGTGTTAAAAATCACAGAAAAAGGCATACTGGATATTTAGTTGTGAATTTCTAAAGTTTTATGCCAAAAAGGTGCTTATAACTAACTTGTTATTTGAAAAATATCAAACAACAAATTTCATATTTTTCCTATGTTTATAATAACAAAACATTAGTTATCCCAAGGTTTGGGGTGTTTTATCCTTGGGGTTATTTTTCTAGGGTTTTTCTAAGTTTTCCTTATTTCCCTAAAATAAAAGGTATCTCATTTATTCTGTACTAAACAAGGGTATAATAAATTTTTCTAGTGAACTATACTAAATAAGTGAACTAACAAAAATGTGGGTGTTCCCTGGTTCTTTATTTAAACCACCTTTAATATTTTCTCTAACCTTAGGCTAAAAATGATTTAAATGGTAAACTCTACCTTAACTTGGTGTACAGAGGGGTTTATTATTTTTGTACAGGTTAGGAAGTGATCAAGTACTTCTCTAAATTTTCTTAACCCCAGTCAATTAGTGCGACTATTTTTCCTTATTTCTTTTAGCTTTTGACCAGATAACCATTTAAATTAAAACCTTAAAGTTTTCTGTAACACTTAGAGGTTTTATATTTTTCCTAAGTAGTTTACATTATTTAGGATCTGGCAAAATTGGTTTGACTTGATATGGGTAAACCAAACTGAAGTTATAGATTTTTCAAGTTCTGTTTGGATTTAAATCAGAATTTTTAAAAGGTTTTCTGGAAAACTACTTTGCATCGAAGCCCTCGAGTTCCTCCTAAATCAATCCATTCATTTCTACCCCTGTGCTACTACTCCCCTGAGTCACTGACAGCGCACAAAACCCCCTGGCCTTTCTTTCTTCTTCCCCGAGGTTCCTCCCCTTATGCAAACAGTACCCGCGGGAAAGAAAAGGGCGACACGGCTTACCGGCGGTGAGAGAGGTCCGGCGAGGGGCAGGGTTGGCTTCGGGAGGTTCTGGCGGTCACAGCGAGGTACGGCTCAACGGCGGTGGTGGCCGGAATCGGTCGGACCACTTGCGCAGGTGGGTGATCTCGTCGGCGGCGAGTACTCCGGCTTAACCACGGTGATCTAGTTCAATCAAATGGCACGATGAGCTCCACGGGGTGACATAGAGGCTATGTGCGCAAGGAATCAAAGAATGGGGCAGAGATTTACCCGGTCTACGATCACCAGCGGTCGGGTGAAGTCCGGCGACCGTGGACTGGCTTCTCCGGCGAAGCAAAGTCCGATTCTTTGCTCGAGGAGCTTTACCGAGGCATGCACGGTCTCTTCCGATGGTCGAGCATGGCTGGGAAGGGCTCTGCTGGCCGGTCTACGGTGGTGGGGGATCGGGTGGCCGCGGGCACGCCGTGCGCGGGGCAAATCCGGTGATCTGGTGCTCCGGTGAGGTCGAGCGTGCGCGGAGGAGTATGGTCGACGCCCCGGGGGGTTTTATAGGCACGGGCGTGGGCAGCGGTGCAGGTTTGGCTAGGCGCGACACGGGGGCACGCGGGGGCGCGCGTCGGGCGTGCTCTGGTGAGCTCAGAGCGCGTCGAACATGTGTGTGTTTGCTTCTACCCTTGTTTAATGGCCGGTTGGAGCATTTTAGCGTGAAGATCTTGGCAAAACCACTGTACACGATCTCTTCCTTGCACCATATCCTACCTTTTTGATGTGTGCCCCAAGTCAAGATACGGTCGGGGTAGGGAGAGATAGGGGTGAGAAGTGGCCTATGTCTTAGCTGTCCAAACCGAGACAAAATTAGTGCCAAGTCGTGTCAAACGACCTAGGGCTGGGTTCAAACTTTTCCAGGGTGTTCTAGGGGTATTTTGGCGCCACTTTGTCAATTGGGTCAAATGGTTTTGAAGTTTAAATAAGGGTGAACATGTTTGATCTTTGGCCAAAGGTTGGTTTTGGACTTAGACAATTTCTGATTTTTCTTTTGTGCTCACCCCTTTTGTGAACCTTTTGGGGTTTTTCTGAAATCTTTTTGGGGTTACTTTCTTACTTATATTTGTAGGGTATTAAGTGTATTACAACTTTTATAATTGGCCCAAGTCATGATCATGTGGTTTTAATAACCCTTTGGTCATTCTTACTTCTAGGGTTCCCATTGTCCAAAGGGGTTTGCATTAGGGTTTGGGCAAATTCTCCCTTTTATATTTGCATAACCAGCCAAGGCTGACATCTAAGATGGGTTACACTTACTTAGGATTTTGATTTCCAATTTTGGTGTACCTTGCTCAAACTAAACCACATGTGATAATAGGTTTAATGGTGTAGTCATGGGTGAACACCCTAAGTAACACCAGGGGTGTTACAGCCCTCCCCCCTTAAAAGGAATCTCGCCCCGAGATTTTAGGTGGAGTCCTCTGGAGGGTTGCCATGAAGGTGTGCTGGTGTGTGGTTTCTGCTTTTATTTAAGTTTCTCTAGTTAACTGCTCTTCGAATGTCATCCTCTTTGCCACTTCAGAAGGAAGTCCTTTTTGAGTCATTTTTAGAGCTTACACTACCTTAAACATGTAAGTTTTTCTTATAATTAGATTCAAAGGGCAGGTGGGGGTGGGGTTTGGGGTTACGTACCGACTCCCTTGGGCAGAAAGTCGGGGAAGCGGGAGTGTAGAAAATCCTCAGTCTCCCATGTAGCTTCTTCTACTGAATGGTGACTCCACTGAACCTTATACATTCTGATTGATCTTGCCCGCGTTGATCTCTCCTTCTGATCCAATACCTCAACGGGGTGCTCTTGATAAGACAAGTCTGGTTCTACCTCAATTTCTGGTTTAGGTAGCACTTCAGTGGGTAAGTGGACACACTTTCGAAGCTGAGATACATGGAACACATCATGAACTGCTGACATGTGGGGTGGCAACTTCAATTGATATGCCACAGGTCCACAAGTCTCCTTGATCTCATAGGGTCAAATGTAGCGAGGAGCTAACTTGCCCTTGATTCCAAATCTCTGGACACCTTTGGTGGGTGACACCTTAAGATAAACATGGTCTCGCACTTCAAACTGTAGAGGCTTCCTTCTCTTGTCGTGATAGCTCTTTTGCCTGGCCTGAGCAGCTTCTAGGTTCTTCTTTATAACTCTGACCTTTTCCTCTGCTTCAAGTACCAAGTCTGGTCCAAATATTTCTCTCTCTCCGGCTTGTGGCCAATTTAGCGGTGTCCTACACCTTCTCCCATATAAGGCCTCAAAAGGTGCCATCTTCAAGCTAGACTGGTAGCTGTTATTATAAGAAAACTCTACCAACAAAAGACACTTGTCCCAATCCTTTCCATAATGTAGCACACATGCCCTCAACATGTCTTCCAAAATCTGATTCACCCTTTCTGTCTAACCATCTGTTTGAGGATGGTATGCTGAACTTCTTATTACATGGGTCCCAAGTGATATTCGGAGTTGCTCCCAAAAGCGTGCCACAAACAGTGCTCCCCTGTCAGACACAATGGTCTTTGGAATTCCATGCAAACGCATTATTTGATCAACATAGATTTCTGCATATTTCTCTGTCTTGTGGGTGGTATGCACTGGCAAGAAGTGAGCTGTCTTGGTCAACCTATCCACAATGACCCATATGGAATCATGGTGCCGGGAGGTATTGGGCAATCCCACGATAAAATCCATGCAAATATCCTCCCATTTCCAAGATGGTATGGGAAGGGGTTGCAAAGGGCCTGCTGCCTTCAAATGGCTGGCCTTGATCCTCTGGCAGGTGTCACATTCTGATATATACTTCACAATTTCCCTCTTCATTCTGGTCCACCAGTATAAGGATCTGAGGTCATTGTACATCTTGTTACTACCGGGGTGCATGGAAAATTTGGATAGGTGAGCTTCATCCAATATCTTCCTTCTGAGCTCAGGGTTCTTGGGAACAACCAATCGGTCTCCAAACCTTCCTCCCTTACTGTCCTGGCGGAAGCATTTGTATTTTTCTTCCTTCTACTTGATCATTTCCTTAATGACCTGAACACCCTTGTCACCAATTTGCGCCATGACTATTTGCTCTTGTAAGGTGGGCTCCACTGAAATATAATTTAGAGCACTGGAAGAAACAACTTCTAGGTTCAACTTGCACAACTCATCACATAGGGTGGTAATTCTTGCATCCATGTTCATACAATTGCACTGGGCCTTCCTGCTCAAGGCATCTGCCACAACATTGGCCTTGCCCGGATGGTAATGCACCTCCAAATCATAGTCCTTGATTAGCTCTAACCATCTTCTCTGCTTCATATTAAGATCAGCCTGAGTGAAAATGTACTTGAGACTCTTATGATCAGTGTAAATGTTACAGTGAGCTCCCATCAAGTAATGTCTCCAAATCATGAGAGCATGAACCACAGCTGCTAACTCTAGATCATGTGTGGGGTAGTTCTGCTCATGGGGTCTGAGTGCTCGGGAGGCATAAGCAATTACTTGGTTGTCTTGCATTAAGACACATCCCAATCCAGTACCGGAAGCATCACAATAAACTTCAATGGGCTTGGTGTTGTCGGGCTGAGCTAGCACAGGTGCTGTTGTCAAGTGCTGCCTCAGTGTAAGGAAAGCATCCTCACACTTCTGGCTCCAATCATACTTGACTCCCTTCATCAACAGTTCAGTCATTGGCTTGGCAATTCTGGAGAAATCCGGAATAAATCGTCGGTAATACCCTGCCAATCCCAGAAAACTCCGAATTTGTCGTACGGTGGTAGGAGGTTTCCAATTCATTACCTCTTGTACCTTCTCAGGATCAACTGATATCCCATTCTAAGAAATTGTGTGACCCAAAAATTTTATTTCCTACAGCCAGAATTCACACTTGGACAATTTAGCATACAACTGATGGTCATGCAGTCTCTGAAGTACAGTATGCAAATGCTTAGTGTGTTCGGCTTTGTTCTTGGAATACACCAGAATGTCATCAATGAAAACCAACACAAATTTGTCTAGCTCTGGCATGAACACTGAGTTCATTAAATACATGAAATAAGCCGGGGCATTGGTCAGCCCAAAAGACATCACCAAAAATTCATAGAGCCCATATCGGGTGGAGAAAGCCGTCTTCAGAATATCACTGGTACGGATCTTGATTTGATGGTAGCACGAGCGAAGGTCTATTTTGGAGAACACTTTGGCTCCAACCAATTGATCAAACAAAACATCAATGCGGGGCAGTGGGTATTTGTTCTTGATGGTTACTACATTGAGAGGGCGGTAATCAACACACATTCTCAAACTCTCATCCTTTTTCTTCACAAATAGGGCCGGACATCCCCATGGTGAAGTACTTGGGCGAATGAACCCCTTGTCCAACAACTCTTGTAGTTGCTTTTTCAACTCTGCCAATTCCGCTGGAGGCATCCTATAAGGTCTCTTGGATATAGGAGCAGTCCCAGGCTGCAATTCAATCACAAACTCGATGTCTCTGTCAGGTGGCATTCCTGGCAATTCGTCAGGAAAGACGTCTGGGTAGTCACAGACCACTGGGATCCTCTCAACTGGGGACTCTATCATGACGAAGGCACAGGAACGGGTACAACCCCGATCAGGCAAATAGAAAGCAGTCTCGCCATAAGTAGGGGATTGAATCTCTATGGCCCTTGCTGCAATGTCAAGTACTGCCTGATGTTTGGTTAACCAGTCAGTTCCCAATATGATATCGACGCTATCCAAACACAAAATAAGAAGGTTGGTTTTAATTATCAAACTACCAAACTTTATAGGCACATTCTTGCTGATTTGATTGGTGGTAATCCTGCCTCCTGGTGTTGAAATTGTAATACCCCCATTGGTGTGATGGAACAGTAGCTGACATTTGGCACTAAATTTGGTACTGATAAAACTATGGGATGCACCAGAATCAAATAGAATAATTGCAGGATAATTCAAAACTAAAAAGATACTAGTCATTGGGGCGAAGGCGAAGACGCCACCCTTCGCTCGAGGCCTTCGCCGTAGTCGTTGGTCCAACGGAGACAAGACAACGGGCAGGGGACACCCTTCGCCCCATACGACATCGGAAGAAGACATGTGACGAGGTCATCCCACCGTGCGGCCTCGTCCAGCATGGGGGCCCACGTGTGATCCGGCCCATTGTAATGGGCCCTGCGTGGCCGCTGCGTGTTACGGGCCTAATTTGTAAAGGCATCCCTGTAATTACAGTCTGTAACCCCGCTTTATGGGAATATTCTGGGGATAACCTAGGTGTCTGAGGGCACATGCGTCCTTAACACAAGACGCTGGGCACTCAGGTACCTATAAATACCCCCGCACAGTGCCCTTGAGAGGCTAGAGGAACAGAGCTATTGCCATCTTGCGTGAGAACCCTGTTAACGTTGCTATTCACCCCCGTTGGATCCCCCTTGCGGCAGAGAGCAAGTTCCAACATTTGGCGCCCACCGTTCGTGCTACGAGAAAACCACCCGCGATGGCACCCAAGAAAGCTAGCTCGAAGGCTGACGAGGCTGCGAAGGCAGCACTACTGGCCGCAAAAAAGGGCAAGGCCCTCGCCCTCACCCACTCCACCCACCAAGAGGCCACCAAAGACGATGCTCCCCGCACCTGCGGCCTTGAAGGACAACCACAACCTCCCCCAGGCTTTGCCCCACCGGAGGGCGCGGACCTCACCGAGGACGGCGAAGTCCTCGGCGTCTCAGCGGAAGAACAGCTACAGCTGCGCGCCCTGCGCATCAAGAACCGCAATCTCCAGAGGCAAAAAGAGATACTGGAGGCCAAGCGCCAGCGCGTGTCTGCACTAGCCAAGGTGCGCAAATGATACGCGACGAAGAGCAGAAGGCCCAGGACCTCGAGCGAGAGATCGTGCTGATGCAGCACGAAGGCCACCTCGGCTTGCAGCACGGGCCACCCCTGCAACAGCCCGCGCAAATGGAAGACCCGCACTTCCCCCAGCGCGACTACGCCTACCCAGCCGCCGCGCCATTCCAAGGGGTCAACTACCTCGACGAGCGAAGTCCCCTGGCGCCACACCTACAAGTGACACCCTGGCCTGCCAACTTCCGGGCAGGGACCTATCCCAAGTATAACGGCAGCACGGACCCAGCATAGTACATCATGAGTTATCAGGTCGCTGTCGCATCTTCCGGAGGGGACGACGCCACGATGGCCAAGTCTTTCATCATCGCCCTCGAAGGCCCAGCTCTCACCTGGTTCACCAGGTTGACCCCGCTCTCCATTGACTCCTGGAGAAGCCTCCGGGACAAATTCCTGCTCAACTTCCAAGGGTACCGCCCAGACACCGACGCCCTGGCCGAACTCTCACTCTGTAAGCAACTGGAAAAAGAGACTCTGCGGGAGTACTTCCACAAGTTTCTAACACTCAAGTCACAGCTGCCCTCAGTTGATGACTAGATCGCCATTCACTACGCCATCAGTGGCCTTCGCGCCGGCGTCCTTTACAGCCACTGCATCAGGGACCCGCCCAAGAACCTCTAGGAATTATATCAGTTATTTGAAAAATATGCCAAATCCGAAGAGCTCCACTAGCGCAAGGTTGAGTCTCAGAGGAAACCCAAAGATGCTCCACAGTCTAGCCGCACGTGGACGAGGACTCCGCAGCCAGACTCCGGTCGAGACGGCCGTAATCAGCAGCAGGTGCACAACATTGCCAACCAGCACCCTGCTGGTGATGCCCCTCGCCGCCAGGAATATCCCCCCCCCCAGGGCCGCGGAAATGGAACTCGCGGTAGGGGCCGGGGACGCGCGCAGCCGCCGCGCCGATTCTACTGTCTCTTCCATGGCGAAAACTGCGCCCACCAAACCAAAGACTGCCCAGAGACGAAGGCCACCAGAGACAGGATGGCACGGGCGCAACCGGCCGACAACCCAAGAGTCGTCGCGCACACTTATCAGCAACACCCTCCACCATACATCCACGCCCCGCCCCCGCCCCGCATCCACCGCACCACGCTTACCAACACCATCAGGAAGTACAAATCGTACCTCCCCCACCCCCACCTCCACACCAGCAACAACAAAACATCCCCCACCCCCACGCCCCCAAGCAAGAAGACTTCGCCGATCAGCCGTATCGCGGAGTCATTCATATGATCACTGGGGGGTCCAGTGTCGACTTCGACACCAAGCGATAGAAGCGGGACCACTACCGCAGCATCAACCACATCGCCATCACCGGTCCAGTCGTGCAGACGAAGTGGTCCCACGTACCGCTAACTTTCGACGCCCGAGACGTCGACCTGTGCAGCGCTCCCCATATTGATGCCATGGTCATTAACTGCAGCGTGGCAGGCTGGGACCTGCACAAAGTCCTCGTCGATAATGGCAGTCAGGCAGACATCATTTTCCTCCATGCCTTCGACCGCATGGGCATAAGCCACAGCTTGCTCAAGCCTTCGGACAATCTGTTGTACGGCTTCGGCGGCAAGGGCACTTTTCCTATTGGCAAAATAGAGTTGCCTCTCTCCTTCGGTGTAGCGCCCAATGCCCGAAGTGAGCAAATAACCTTTGACATCGTCGACATGGTGTATCCGTACAACGCCATCATGGGACGGGGCTCCATCAACAAGTTTGAGGCAGCCATTCACGGATTGTACCTGTGCATGAAGATACCAGGTCCGTTAGGCGCCATCTCGGTCTACGGCAATCAGCAGACTGCGCGCAATATAGAGCGGGACTTTGTCCCCGGGCAAAGAAATGTCCACTACCTCATGGCCCAGCGCGAGGTCCCAGCGCCCGCCAGCCCAACTGAAAAACAACACAAGGCGCAGCTGCAAAGCAACGACGGGACCAAAACTGTTCCCCTCGACCAGGCCACGCCCAAGCAAACAGTCACGATCAGCGAAGACCTCACTTCGCATGATGAGGAAAAACTCCTGTGCTGCTTGTCCAAGAACAAGGACGTCTTCGCCTGGTCCGCTCTCGACTTGGTCGGGGTCAGCCGATCCATAATTGAACACAGCTTGGGAATCGACCCCTCGGTGAGACCGAAAAAAACAACGGCTCCGCAAAATGTCCGACGAGAAGACAGAAGCCGCCAAGGCCGAGGTGCATCGCCTCCTGGAAGCCAAATTTATCGAGCCAGTGGCCTACCCGACGTGGCTCTCCAACGTTGTGATGGTGAAGAAAAAGAGCGGCAAGTGGCGAATGTGCATAGACTTCACCAGTCTCAACAAGGCCTGCCCAAAGGACAACTTCCCATTGCCCCAGATCGACAAAATAGTCGATAACGCGGCCGGGTGCGAGGTCATGTCACTCCTCGACTGCTTCTCCGGTTATCATCAAATATACATGAAGGAGGAGGACAAGGCCAGCACCAGCTTCATTACACCCTTCGGCACATATTGCTTTATCAGAATGCCGGAGGGACTCAAGAACGCCGGGTCCACCTTCTCTCGGCTCACTAAAACAGTGCTCGAAGGGCAAGTCAGCAGAAACGTATTCACATACGTGGATGACATCGTTGTCGCCAGCAGGAACAAGGAGGACCATCTTGCAGACCTCGCCAAGACATTCACGAAAATGCAGGATGCACGACTTCGCCTGAACCCCGACAAGTGCGTCTTCGGCGTTCTCCAGGGGAAAATATTGGGTTATCTGGTATCACACCGCGGCATCGAGGCCAACCCAACCAAAATCCAGGCCATTATCAACATGACGCCCCCGCAGTCGGCCAGAGAGGTCCAGCGTCTGACGGGCAGATTGGCCGCCCTCAACAGATTCATTTCCAAATCTGCTGAGCGAAGTCTTCCCTTCCTCAAAACACTCCGCGGCGCAAAAGACTTCGCTTGGGGAACAGAGCAGGCGGCGGCCTTCGCCTCACTAAAACAGTATTTGGTGGAGTTGGTCGTTCTTACGAGCCCCGACTCTTCGCTACCACTGTTGCTTTACGTTGCGGCTTCGCCGCACGCGGTCAGCGCGGCACTGGTTCAGGAGCAGACAGTAGAGGGCGTGATCAGGCAGTGCCTAGTTTATTATGTCTCCAAAGTGCTCACACCGTCAAAATGTAACATGACGGAACTCGAAAAGATTGCATATGCAGTTGTTATGTCTTTGCACAAATTGCGCCACTACTTCGAAGCATTTAAGGTCCGCGTCACCTCAGATAGGGGACTCTGTGAATTATTCAGACACCCGGAAGCATCGGTACGGATCGCCAAATGGGCGGTCGAACTCTCCGGCTACCACATCACTTTCGAGCCCAGGACAGCGATCAAGTCACAAGTTCTAGCAGACTTCGTCGTCGACTGGACCGGGCCAATAACACAGCCGGATCCGTCCGCAGAGCAGGTTTGGACAATCCACTGCGACGGCGCTTGGTGCCATGCGGGGGCAGGCTGTAACATCCTAGGTGTTACCATGGCTAGAGCCCACCTTGTTACTAAAGGGTATGAGCACCTGTGGAAGAACTTAATGAACAAAAGCATCAGGGCCTTGGAAAGCTAGAGGTTAACCAAGGATTGTGAGTAACCAAAAGCATTACTCTAATCCTTGCACACTTACTACCTTGGATGAGAGGGGAGAAGAACCCTAGACCTCTCTTAAACCCTATCTCCCAAAACCCTAGATAAGAGGGAAAAGAGAGTGAGCAAGTGTGCAAAACATGAGTAACATTTACCCAAACCTTAAGTAACCTTATAACCAGCAATTAGGGGAGGGAAATATTGCAAAAAGACCCCTAGAGAAACCCCAATTCAAATCTCCAAGTGGAGAGAGAGCTAGAGCTCTCTATTTCTCTCTAAGTCCAATTTTTAACCCTAATCTAAAGATCAATCGTGTTCACTTTGAAGATGGCACCAAAACCACTTAGCATCTATACCAAAAATGTGGCATACCACCTAAGGCACCCCCTGGAAAAAGTAGAGACCGAGCCTTTGACGTTTGACAGGTCTTGGCATCAGTTTTGTCGCGATGTGGGCAGTGAGACAAGCCAGATTTGGCGCCCGTCTATCTCTTGATCTAGGGCGTATCCTCCATTGGAACTCACACATGAGAGATAGCCCAAGGTGCCAGGAAGAGGTCTGCGCCGGATTCATGGCAAGATTCGCACGTTTGTGATCTCTGCAGGCGTTTGAACAATGGAAGAAACACACCTCCACGTGTTCGACGCATTCTGCCCGCGCCAGAGCACGCCCGCGCGCGCCCCCGCATGCCCAGCGCCGCGCCCGAGCCAAGCCAGCGCCATGGCCCGCGCCACGGCTATAAAACCCACCCCCAGTGCTCGACTGTTTTCCCCGTTGCCTCCTCCGTACCTCGCCTGACCTTCCCGAGCCAGCCCTCAGCTCCGGTGACCTCCCCGCGACCCGCCAGTGCCGCCCGAGAGCAACCACCGTGGCCAGCCCCTTTCCTGTCCTCCTCCATTCGATCCAAGCCCTCAGATAGCTTCCTGGTGAGGCCGTGAAGCTTACTCAAGCTTGAACCGAGGACCCGCGTCACCGGATTAGCGCAATCGTGCTCGCCGGAGTTCAAAGACCCGCCGGCGCACGTGGACCGGGTAAGCCTCTGCACCATTTCCCAATTCGTTGCACGCATGGCCTCTACATCGCCCCATGGAGCTCCTCGTGCACCCTAATTGAACTATACCGTCGTGATTTGGCCGGAACTGGAGCCGCCGATGACCCCCGCCGCCTATGCTCGTGGCCAGGGTAGCTCCGACCACCTCCGACGCCGACCCGCACACCAACGTGACCGTCGTGACCTCCCGAACGTCACCGACCACCCCGCCGGAGCTCTACTGCTGCCGGTGAGCCTCGCCGCCATAATCTATGCCGCGGGTACTGTTTCAGTCAGCCAGGGAGCGCGGGTTAGATTTCGGTTAGGCCAGGGGGTTTTGTGCGATGTCAGTGACCCACGCCAATAATAGACCGGGGACTATTTTGCGAGTGAAGAAGGGGATTGAAACCCAGGGGCCTCAGCGCAAAACTGTTTTCTTTTCCATTTTCGAATTTAGTTTCTTTTAATATGGCAGATAACTTAATAAATGCATAACTTGAAGAATAATCATCCAAAAATTGTCAAACTAATTTTGCTAGGCTCTGGGAGATATGAACTATCAGATAAAAATAGTAAAACCCATAGTTCCTGTATTATTTTATGAAGTTTTGATTTAATTAGGAAAACTGCTAAAAACTTAATAATGGGAGGAAAAATAGAAATATTTTTTGACTAGGGTTAGAAAAATTTGGAGAAGTTTGTATCTACCTACTGGCCTGTTTAAAAATGTTAAACCTCTCTGTCCACTCCATTAAGTCAGTTTTTACCCCTTAATTTATAATATGCTTAAGGTTAAGAAAAATAGAAAAGGGGAATTAAAAAAGGAACCAGAGGGCACCTCTATTTTTGTTAAGGTACTTATCCCATGTAGTTCACCAGAAAAATCTATCCTATCCTGGTTCAGTATAAAATAAGTAGGATTCCTTTTAATCTAAGAAAACAAGGAAAACTTAGAAAAACCCTACAAAAATAACCCTAAGGTGAAAACCCCGCAAACCTTAGGATAACTAATGTTTGGTTATTATGAACATAGGAAAAATACAAAATCTGTTGTTTGATATTTTTCAAATGACAAGTTAGTTATAAGCACCTTTTTGGCATAAAACTTTAGAAAATCACAACTAAATAATCACCAGTTAACTTTCTATGAATTTTGGCACAGAGGTTTAGTATTACTGTTAGATCCCAACAAAAATGACCCTTAGGAAGAAACTCAACTCTAATGGTGAGGTGTAGTGTAAAGTGGCCCATTTTACACCACCCTTGTTATTTTTGTCTAAAGCATAGCTTTTATAGTTTAAGCCTCAACTTCCTAAAACCAGCTAGGATAGCCAATGGCAACCCACTGCAATTTTTACAGAATTTTTGGAAATTATTAACCCACTGTCATAGTTCAAACCTACACTAGAAACCATAAGTAGAAATTAAAGAAAGGAAAATAAATACTGGTAATTAGTGTCATCCTAAAACCCTTATAACATTTCCTACTGAAATGTGTAAGGACAATGCAAATCCACTATGTTATCCTCAACAAAAATCTAAACCTAGGAGTGATAAGCATAAACCACTAAAGGCCCCGTATGACCAAGAAACCCTAAGTTATTCCTTAACTTAGTTTTCTTTTTGCATAATGTTATTAATCCTGCATAATCATGACATACATGTTCATTGCATTCGATAGACTGTAATCTTGCTGACGGAGAGTACGTCCTCGTGCCGGAGCAAGGAGCTGCTCAGGAGGTAGCCCCAGACCCAGCACCAGAGCCTGCACCAGAGGACCTGCCTGCCACTGCTTTGGAAGGCAAGCCCCGAATTATGCATAACCTGTTATTTAAGCTATTTTACTTCACTTAATGATTGTAGGATTGATTGTGCACTTAGGTGAAGGAATTGTTTGAAACCCTAGTTGCATGATCTCAAGAATCCTTGTGAGATGGATACTAGTATGCTAGGTCGAGTAGTTGCTTTGCTTAATTAGGATCTCGGTAGAAGACGAGTGATTTTTCGAGCACTCGCGCGAGATCAGGAATTGGTTGTACCCACTTTTATACCATAATTGATAATTGGTTGGTGGACACGGATCCATGGGGATGCGTGGTCTACGAGGTGAAATTGGAATAAGGATTAACGTGCGGATACCTGTGTCAAGCGTTTGAACGTACTAAACACATACCGAGAAATATGGTAAATCGGTAAGCCTAGTACCTGAGTGAACCTGCCCGCAGATTGCCCTCCTCACGCAACCTGAGACGTGGTCTCCCATTCCGGTTATGGTGGGTACAAGTACGGTCACTGCACGACGGCAGTCGGGGTCAGTGGGGCATTGTACGCCAAGGCGGTGAGCCCCTTTCTGTTGCCAGGGAATCGATGGGGACGGTTGATGTGTGTGGGGACGGAGTGCCTCGCCACGTCGTGTGTTTAGGTTAACCTTGCAAGGTTTAAAAACTCGATTCGAATCGTCTGCTTCTCGCAGCCAATGAGACTGCTTGATCCATTGTACTGCATTGAGTAACAAGTGGAAATATGATGAGTCGATATAAGATGTTGATTGCTAATAATGTTTGCTACTATGTATGAGTAGATAGTACACATTTAGCCTTAAGAGAGTCACACTTAAATTGGCAAAATTAAAACTTGACTTAGAAACTCAGCTAGTGCTTTTGGCAACCAAACCCCACAGCCAAACAGCTGCATGTCTAGAGGTAGAGGAGTAGACTCCTCACACCGGGTAAGTCTAGCTGAGTATTAGTATACTCAGCCTTGCTTGTGGCATAATTTTACAGGTTCTCTGGAGGACATGGTTGCTGGAGTGACTTGGTCGTCCACCTTACCACCAGGTTGGACTGTCGAGTGGGACCTCGCCTTGGCTGAGGAGGAGCATGAGGAGTGATGGGACAGGCTTCCCCATCCCTCTGTTTATTTGCCGTTAGTTTTATTCCGCTGCACTTCGAACAATGATGGTTACTTTTGCAAAAACTCCGATGATGATGATGTAATAATTTAATACTCTCACATGCATGGTTTTATGCTTTATTGTATTTGCTCTGTGACTCACCATCGAGTGAGATTGTGGTACTTGATCCTGTCAGTGGCCATGTCGGACTGGATCCAAGGGATTGACGGGTTATTCCTATTTAAGTGAAGTCTAGCCTCTAAGGCAGGACTTAGGCACTTAAGTTGGAATAATTCGGGCAGTTCCGCCACAGCTGGTATCGGAGCTTGTACCACCACAGAGGAATCAATAAAATATGAATACCATCCCTTTTCAAAATAAAACTTGATAGAAACAATGTTGGATAGATCATAGGATGAGCAGGATAGACCTAGGACGTGAAGCCTTAGGATGATAGAAGGGTAACTAGGTGGCTAAATAATTAGGCCCTACAGGCCACTTTAAGGGATGGGAGTCCTTCCCGATTCCCTTATGTTGGTGAGGTCGTTCAGGACGAGCATGCATGCATTGCTAAATTAAACAATTGAGTAAATACTTAAAAACAAGGTGATAACCAACTAAGTCTCCAGTACCTTTTTATTTGACTAGAAGAAAGGTTGAGTTTTATTTCTCTTGTTCTTTTTATAATTCTTTTTCTTTTACTTATGCTTAACCGTACACAGATGACTTCCCACGGATCCTCAGAGGATGGAAATGCACTAACCCACACTGACGGGCTTGCACGAGAGGGCTTCCCCCGTATTTTGTGGGAGGTACTTCAGGGAGCCGGGTACCTGACACCCCCTCAGTACACGGTGCAGCAGTTTGAGAAGCACCGGGTGCCCCGCTGTAGGGTGAGGATAATCTTGGAGCCTCATCCCCTGCAGCCAGGCTGGCGTTCCCTGGACTCCGAGTCTTTCGGATACCGGGCGGAGGACACGATTGAGGCGATCGCTCTGCACGGGTTGACTACTTTCTGCGGATTTCACCCCTTGGAGCTTTCCACCCACCCCATTGGCTTGTTTCTCGCTGAGAAGGAAGACGACCCAATGTGGAAGGATCGGGTGGAGCATGCCAAGGATATCTGGGCTCTCTACCCAGGCCACACGGCTCACTTGTCGGTGCGATGCATGAACGCCCTGTATCGTCTGCAAGTGATGCGTGGAGAGGCAATGTCTCATCTGATGGCATTATTGGAGGCAACCAAGATCACCCTGGACAACAGGGAGGAGCTCGTGGTTGACTTGTCCCAGGAACTGGTAGAAAAAGATTTACATGTGGAGCAGCTATCTGATGAGATCCATGAGTTAGAGGAATTGGTGGGAACGAGGGAGAACACCATCGAGGTTCTCGAAGACCAGCTTCTCAACACCCAGCAGCAGCTCGCGGAGGCTAATGAGCACCTAGATATGCATCATCAGAAGATCCATGATGGGGAGGCTGACGAGGACGTCAACATTGAGGGAGGGGAGGAGCCTGCTTCCAGCATAGACACTGCTGGCTCAGGGAGGCCACCTTCCCCCGAGTCGAGTGTCGCCTCTTTCGCTCATTAGTTGCCAGAGTAGGAATAGAGATCGGTAATGTAGGACTCCTTGCAGCTAGCTTAGCTTTTGCACCCTTGGGGTACTAGGCTGGATAGAGTTGAGTCTTTTTGGGACAATGATGTAATCGTGATCAACTCTTTTGGAAACATGTTTGATGGATGTCGTTATCAGTTTTAAGTTTGGGAGGAGAAATTTATGCCTTTTAAATTCTTGTGTTGAAAGTTGGAGTCTATCATTTTACTTTTGACTCTTTTCGCCGCGATTAAACCTTGAACTTGGAGTTATGGCGCTAAGTTTATATGTGGTTTTTCAGATGGCCGGGAGGCAGCGTTGTGGTCAGAATGAGCGCGTTCCTCCACCACTGCCACCGCCTCCCACTCTGCAGGAGCTCATGGCTCAGCAGAATGAGATCTTGAGGCAACTAGCTCAGCGTCAGCCACCACCTCAGCACTATGGTGGCGGGGACCATTAGCGTCACCCCGCGGCAGCTACCTACCAAGATTTCCTCAGTACCCAGCCCCCATTGTTCACAAGGGCAGAGGATTTCCTTGATGCAGATGTGTGGTTGCGAGTAGTGGAATCCAAATTCCCGCTACTCCATGGAGCTTGTTCAGAGGTCACTAAGGTCCGGTTCGCTACTCAGCAGCTTCGCGGACCCGCGCGGACATGGTGGGACCACTATCTTGCTATGCAACCGGTTGACCATGAAGTGGAATGGAGAGAGTTTAAGGCAGCTTTCAGGGGACATCACATACCCGCAGGCATCATGGACCGAAAGCTCAACGAGTTTCTAGCACTCACTCAGGGCAACAGGACAGTGTTGCAATATGCCCAGGCTTTTAATGACTTGTGCCAGTATGCTGGGTACCATGCATACACGGACGAGAAGAAGAGGGACAGGTTCAGATGGGGGCTCAGCACTAAGCTCCGTGATCGTCTCAACACCGTCAGGGCCAACAGCTACAATGAGTTGGTCAACATGGCTATCTCCCAGGAGGACTGCATTACAGCTCGACAGGCAGAGAAGAAGAGGAAGACCCCTGTGGCAGGACCCTCAGCTCAGCCACAGCGCTTCAGGATTGTGTCCGACACGTAGAACAGGGGACCCCAGCAGCAGCAAGGGAGATGGGTGATCCGACCACCGCAGCAGCAGCAGCAGGCACCCAACCGCACCCAGATTCCGGCTCAGAGGAGCAGTCAGCAGCAGCAGTACCGCCAGGCAAACGACAACCGGTGTTTCACGTGTGGCAGCACCGGACATTATGCCAAGAATTGCCCCAGGAACCAGCAGAGGCAGGGGCAGAATGTCAATCAAAACCAGGGCAAGAGGCAGAAAGTGCAAGTGAGGCAGGGCAAGCTGAACTTTACCACCATGGCTGATATTCCAGAAGGAGCACCCGTCATGACTGGTATCTTTACCGTTTTGAATTGTCCTGCTATTATTCTTTTTGATTCTGGTGCATCGCATAGCTTTATTAGTGCCAAGTGCCAGTTGCCTTTTCACCACACCAACGGGGGTATCACAATTTCAACACCAGGAGGCAGGATTGCCACCAACCAAATCAGCAGGCAAGTGCCTATAAAATTTGGTAGTCTTGTGATTAGAACCACCCTTCTCATCTTAGGATTGGATAGCGTGGATATTATATTGGGAGCTGACTGGTTGACTAGGCATCGAGCAGTGTTGGATATTGCAGCCCGGGCCATTAAAATCCATTCCCCTGCTTATGGCGAGACTGTTTTATATTTGCCCGACCAAGGTTGTACCCGTTCCTGTGCATTCGTTATGATAGAATCCCCAGTGGAAAAGATCCCAGTGGTCTGTGACTACCCAGATGTGTTTCCGGATGAGTTGCCAGGGATGCTACCTGACCGAGACATCGAGTTCGCAATCGAGTTGCAACCCGGGACTGCTCCTATCTCCAAGAGACCCTATAGGATGCCTCCCGCGGAACTGGCAGAACTGAAGAAGCAACTGCAAGAACTGTTGGACAAGGGGTTCTTTCGCCCAAGTACTTCACCTTGGGGATGTCCAGCATTATTTGTGAAGAAAAAGGATGAAAGTTTGAGAATGTGTGTTGATTACCGCCCTCTCAATGCGGTGACTATCAAGAACAAATACCCACTGCCCCGCATTGATGTTCTGTTTGATCAGTTGGTAGGAGCCAAGGTATTCTCCAAGATAGATCTTCGCTCGGGCTACCATCAGATCAAGATCCGTGCCAGTGATATTCCCAAGACGGCTTTCTCAACCAGATATGGGCTTTACGAGTTTTTGGTGATGTCTTTTGGGCTGACCAATGCCCCGGCTTATTTCATGTACTTGATGAACTCGGTATTCATGCCAGAGTTGGACAAGTTCGTGGTCGTTTTCATCGATGATATCCTAGTCTATTCCAAGAATGAAGCCGAACACGCCAAGCATTTGCATACTGTACTTCAGAGGCTGTGTGATCATCAGTTGTATGCCAAGTTGTCCAAATGTGAATTCTGGCTGAAAGAGATTAAATTCTTGGGTCACACAATTTCTCAGGAAGGAATATCAGTTGATCCTGAGAAGGTACAAGAGGTGATGGACTGGAAACCCCCAACTACAGTGAAGCAGATTCGGAGTTTTCTAGGATTGGCCGGGTATTATCGACGATTTATTCCGGATTTCTCCAGAATTGCCAAGCCAATGACTGAGCTATTGAAGAAGGGAGCCAAGTACAATTGGAGCCAGAAGTGCGAAGATGCTTTTCATACCTTGAGGCAACATTTGACAACAGCCCCAGTGCTGGCTCAACCCGATAGCACCAAGCCCTTTGAAGTTTATTGTGATGCCTCTGGTACGGGATTGGGATGTGTCTTGATGCAAGAGAACAGAGTGATTGCTTATGCTTCCCGAGCACTTAGACCCCACGAGCAGAACTACCCTACACATGATCTGGAGTTGGCAGCTGTGGTTCATGCTCTCAAGATATGGAGACACTACCTGATGGGAGCTCACTGTAACATCTACACGGATCACAAGAGTCTCAAATACATCTTCACTCAGGCAGACCTGAACATGAGGCAAAGGAGATGGTTAGAGTTAATCAAGGATTATGATTTGGAAGTACATTACCATCCGGGCAAGGCCAATGTTGTGGCAGATGCCTTGAGCAGAAAGGCCCAGTGCAATTGTATGAACATGGATGCAAGAGTCACCACCCTGTGTGATGAGTTGTGTAAGCTGAACCTGGAAGTTGTTCCTTCCGGTGAATTAAGTTATATCTCGGTAGAGCCCACATTGCAAGAACAAATAATCCAGGCACAGATTGGGGATAAGGGTGTACAGGTTATCAAAGACATGCTCAAGCAGAAAGCGGAAAAGTACAAGTGTTTCCGTCAGGACAGCAAGGGAATTTTGTGGTTTGGAGATCGATTGGTTGTTCCCAAGGACCCTGAGCTCAGAAAGAAGATATTGGATGAAGCTCACCTTTCCAAATTTTCCATGCACCCTGGTAGCAACAAGATGTATCATGATCTCAGATCTTTATATTGGTGGACCAGAATGAAGAGGGAAATTGCCAAGTATATATCCGAGTGTGACACCTGCCAGAGAATCAAAGCCAGTCATTTGAAGACAGCAGGCCCTTTGCAACCTCTTCCCATACCATCTTGGAAATGGGAGGACATTTGCATGGACTTTATTGTGGGGTTGCCAAACACCTCCAGGCACCATGATTCAATTTGGGTTATTGTGGACAGGCTGACCAAGACTGCCCATTTCTTGCCCGTACATACCACCCACAATACAGAGAAGTATGCGGAGATTTATGTTGATCAAATAGTGCGATTGCATGGTATTCCAAAGACCATTATATTTGACAGAGGAGCACTGTTTGTGGCACGCTTTTGGGAGCAACTCCAAGAATCACTTGGGACCCAGGTCATACGAAGCTCAGCGTACCATCCCCAAACAGATGGCCAGACAGAGAGGGTAAACCAGATTTTGGAAGATATGTTGAGAGCCTGTGCACTACATTACGGGAAGGATTGGGATAAGTGTCTTTCTTTGGTAGAGTTTTCTTACAATAATAGCTATCAGTCCAGTCTGAAGATGGCACCTTTTGAAGCCTTGTATGGGAGAAGGTGTAGGACCCCGCTGAATTGGTCTCAAGCAGGAGAAAGGGAAATATTTGGGCCAGATTTGGTACTTGATGCAGAAGAAAAGGTCAGAGTCATCAAAAAGAACTTAGAAGCTGCTCAGGCCAGGCAAAAGAGCTATCATGATAAGAGGCGAAAACCTCTCCAGTTTGCAGTGGGAGACCATGTCTATCTTAAGGTGTCACCCACCAAGGGTGTCCAGAGATTCGGAATTAAGGGCAAGTTAACTCCTCGATACATTGGACCCTATGAGATAAAAGCAAGTTGTGGACCTGTGGCTTATCAATTGGAATTGCCACCCCACATGTCAGCAGTTCACAATGTGTACCATGTATCTCAGCTGCGAAAATGTGTTCGCCTACCCACTGAAGTACTGCCGGAACCAGACATTGAAATAGAACCAGATTTGTCCTATTAAGAGTACCCCATCAAGGTATTAGATCAAAAGGAGAGATCAACGTGGGCAAGGTCAATCAGGATGTATAAAATTCAGTGGAGTCACCATTCAGCAGAGGAAGCTACGTGGGAGACGGAGGATTTTCTACGCTCTCGCTTCCCCGACTTTCTATCCAAAGGAGTCGGTACATAACCCCAAAAACCCCACCCCCCCACCTACCCTTTGAAAATAATTTTAAGAAAAACTTAGATAACAAGGATAATCTAAGTTGTGGATTTAACTTAAGAAGGGCTTCCTTCTGAATTTGCAAAGAGAATGACATTCGAAGAGCAGTTAATAAGAGAAACTTGAGTAAAGAAAGAGTAGCACCAGCACACCTTCAAGCACCCCTCTAGAGGACTCTGCCTAAAATCTCGGGACGAGATTCCTTTAAGGGGGGTGGGCTGTAACACCCCAGGTGTTACCATGGCTAGAGCCCACCTTATTACTAAAGGGTATGAGCACCTGTGGAAGAACTTAATGAACAAAAGCATAAGGGCCTTGGAAAGCTAGAGGTTAACCAAGGATTGTGAGTAACCAAAAGCATTACTCTAATCCTTGCACACTTACTACCATGGATGAGAGGGAGAAGAACCCTAGACCTCTCTTAAACCCTATCTCCCAAAACCCTAGATAAGAGGGAAAAGAGAGTGAGCAAGT
The DNA here is from genome assembly GCA_029449295.1 of Zea luxurians. Classification (NCBI taxonomy): domain Eukaryota; kingdom Viridiplantae; phylum Streptophyta; class Magnoliopsida; order Poales; family Poaceae; genus Zea; species Zea luxurians. Next base: position 65,492,821 of record JAOPSE010000001.1, on the reverse strand, counting down.
GTGCAAAACATGAGTAACATTTACCCAAACCTTAAGTAACGTTATAACCAGCAATTAGGGGAGGGAAATATTGCAAAAAGACCCCTGGAGAAACCCCAATTCAAATCTCCAAGTGGAGAGAGAGCTAGAGCTCTCTATTTCTCTCTAAGTCCAATTTTTAACCCTAATCTAAAGATCAATCGTGTTCACTTTGAAGATGGCACCAAAACCACTTAGGATCTATACCAAAAATGTGGCATACCACCTAAGGCACCCCCTGGAAAAAGTGGAGACCGAGCCTTTGACGTTTGACAGGTCTTGGCATCAGTTTTGTCGCGATGTGGGCAGTGAGACAAGCCAGATTTGGCGCCCGTCTATCTCTTGATCTAGGGTGTATCCTCCATTGGAACTCACACATGAGAGATAGCCCTAGGTGCCAGAAAGAGGTCTGCGCCGGATTCATGGCAAGATTCGCACGTTTGTGATCTCTGCAGGCGTTTGAACAATGGAAGAAACACACCTCCACGTGTTCGACGCATTCTGCCCGCGCCAGAGCACGCCCGCGCGCGCCCCCGCATGCCCAGCGCCGCGCTCGAGCCAAGCCAGCGCCATGGCCCGCGCCACGGCTATAAAACCCACCCCCAGTGCTTGGCTGTTTTCCCCGTTGCCTCCTCCGTACCTCGCCTAACATTCCCGAGCCAGCCCTCAGCTCCGGTGACCTCCCCGCGACCCGCCAGTGCCGCCCGAGAGCAACCACCGTGGCCAGCCCCTTTCCCGTCCTCCTCCATTCGATCCAAGCCCTTAGATAGCTTCCTGGTGAGGCCATGAAGCTTACTCAAGCTTGAACCGAGGACCCACGTCACTGGATTAGCGCAATCGTGCTCGCCGGAGTTCAAAGACCCGCCGGCGCACGTGGACCGGGTAAGCCTCTGCACCATTTCCCAATTCGTTGCACGCATGGCCTCTACATCGCCCCGTGGAGCTCCTCGTGCACCCTAATTGATCTATACCGTCGTGATTTGGCCGGAACAGGAGCCACCGACGACCCCCGCCGCCTGTGCTCGTGGCCAGGGTAGCTCCGACCACCTCCGACGCCGACCCGCACACCAACGTGACCGTCGTGACCTCCCGGACGTCACCGACCACCCCGCCGGAGCTCTACTGCCGTTGGTGAGCCTCGCCGCCGTAATCTATGCCGCGGGTACTGTTTCAGTCAGCCAGGGAGCGCGGGTTAGATTTCGGTTAGGCCCAGGGGGTTTTGTGCGATGTCAGTGACCCACGCCAATAGTAGACCGGGGACTATTTTGCGAGTGAAGAAGGGGATTGAAACCCAGGGGCCTCAGCGCAAAACTGTTTTCTTTTCCATTTTCGAATTTAGTTTCTTTTAATATGGCAGATAACTTAATAAATGCATAACTTGAAGAATAATCATCCAAAAATTGTCAAACCAATTTTGCTAGGCTCTGGGAGATATGAACTATCAGATAAAAATAGTAAAACCCATAGTTCCTGTATTATTTTATGAAGTTTTGATTTAATTAGGAAAACTGCTAAAAACTTAATAATAGGAGGAAAAATAGAAATATTTTTTGACTAGAGTTAGAAAAATTTGGAGAAGTTTGTATCTACCTACTGGCTTGTTTAAAAATGTTAAACCTCTCTGTCCACTCCATTAAGTCAGTTTTTACCCCTTAATTTATAATATGCTTAAGGTTAAGAAAAATAGAAAAGGGGAATTAAAAAAGGAACTAGATGGCACCTCTATTTTTGTTAAGGTACTTATCCCATGTAGTTCACCAGAAAAATCTATCCTATCCTGGTTCAGTATAAAATAAGTAGGATTCCTTTTAATCTAAGAAAACAAGGAAAACTTAGAAAAACCCTACAAAAATAACCCTAAGGTGAAAACCCCGCAAACCTTAGGATAACTAATGTTTGGTTATTATGAACATAGGAAAAATACAAAATCTGTTGTTTGATATTTTTCAAATGACAAGTTAGTTATAAGCACCTTTTTGGCATAAAACTTTGGAAAATCACAACTAAATAATCACCAGTTAACTTTCTATGAATTTTGGCACAGAGGTTTAGTATTACTGTTAGATCCCAACAAAAATGACCCTTAGGAAGAAACTCAACTCTAATGGTGAGGTGTAGTGTAAAGTGGCCCATTTTACACCACCCTTGTTATTTTTGTCTAAAGCATAGCCTTTATAGTTTAAGCCTCAAATTCCTAAAACCAGCTAGGATAGCCAATGGCAACCCACTGCAATTTTTACAGAATTTTTGGAAATTATTAACCCACTGTCATAGTTCAAACCTACACTAGAAACCATAAGTAGAAATTAAAGAAAGGAAAATAAATACTGGTAATTAGTGTCATCCTAAAACCCTTATAACATTTCCCACTGAAATGTGTAAGGACAATGCAAATCCACTATGTTATCCTCAACAAAAATCTAAACCTAGGAGTGATAAGCATAAACCACTAAAGGCCCCGTATGACCCAGAAACCCTAAGTTATTCCTTAACTTAGTTTTCTTTTTGCATAATGTTATTAATCCTGCATAATCATGACATACATGTTCATTGCATTCGATAGACTGTAATCTTGCTGACGGAGAGTACGTCCTCGTGTCGGAGCAAGGAGCTGCTCAGGAGGTAGCCCCAGACCCAGCACCAGAGCCTGCACCAGAGGACCTGCCTGCCACTGCTTTGGAAGGCAAGCCCCGGTTTATGCATAACCTGTTATTTTAGCTATTTTACTTCACTTAATGATTGTAGGATTGATTGTGCACTTAGGTGAAGAAATTGTTTGAAACCCTAGTTGCATGATCTCAGGAATCCTTTTGAGATGGATACTAGTATGCTAGGTCGAGTAGTTGCTTTGCTTAATTAGGATCTCGGTAGAAGACGAGTGATTTTTCGAGCACTCGCGCGAGATCAGGAATTGGTTGTACCCACTTTTATACCATAATTGATATTTGGTTGGTGGACACGGATCCATGGGGATGCGTGGTCTACGAGGTGAAATTGGAATAAGGATTAACGTGCGGATACCTGTGTCAAGCGTTTGAACGTACTAAACACATACCGAGAAATATGGTAAATCGGTAATCCTAGTACCTGAGTGAACCTGCCCGCAGATTGCCCTCCTCACGCGACCTGAGATGTGGTCTCCCATTCCGGTTATGGTGGGTACAAGCGCGGTCACTGCACGATGCAGTCGGGGTCAGTGGGGCATTGTACGCCAAGGCGGTGAGCCCCTTTCTGTTGCCAGGGAATCGATGGGGACGGTTGATGTGTGTGGGGACGGAGTGCCTCGCCACGTCGTGTGTTTAGGTTTACCTTGCAAGGTTTAAAAACTCGATTCGAATCGTCTGCTTCTCGCAGCTAATGAGACTGCTTGATCCATTGTACTGCATTGAGTAACAAGTGGAAATATGATGAGTCGATATAAGATGTTGATTGCTAATAATGTTTGCTACTATGTATGAGTAGATAGTACACATTTAGCCTTAAGAGAGTCACACTTAAATTGGCAAAATTAAAACTTGACTTAGAAACTCAGCTAGTGCTTTGGCAACCAAACCCCACAGCCAAACAGCTGCATGTCTAGAGGTAGAGGAGTAGACTCCTCACACCGGGTAAGTCTAGCTGAGTATTAGTATACTCAGCCTTGCTTGTGGCATAATTTTACAGGTTCTCTGGAGGACATGGTTGCTGGAGTGACTTGGCCGTCCACCTTACCACCGGGTTGGACTGTCGAGTGGGACCCCGCCTCGGCTGAGGAGGAGCATGAGGAGTGATGGGACAGGCTTCCCCATCCCTCTGTTTATTTGCCGTTAGTTTTATTCCGCTGCACTTCGAACAATGATGGTTACTTTTGCAAAAACTCCGATGATGATGATGTAATAATTTAATACTCTCACATGCATGGTTTTATGCTTTATTGTATTTGCTCTGTGACTCACCATCGAGTGACATTGTGGTACTTGATCCTGTCAGTGGCCGTGTCGGACTGGATCCGAGGGATTGACGGGTTATTCCTATTTAAGTGAAGTCTAGCCTCTAAGGCAGGACTTAGGCACTTAAGTTGGAATAATTCGGGCAGTTCCGCCACACAGGCGCTGCTGCAGTCATCACCTCACCCGCCGGGATCAAGCACAGTTACGCGACACGCTTAAGCTTCGCTCTGGAATCTGACAGATGCACAAACAACATAGCAGAATACGAAGCTGTCATCCTCGGCCTCTACAAACTAAGAGCCCTCGGTGTCACCACTTGCATAGTCCGAACGGACTCCAAGGTAGTCGCCGGCCAAGTCGAGAAAGACTATGCAGCAAAGGACCCCGCACTTATGCAGTACCTCGCGGCCATCCGAAGTCTCGAGAGACAATTCAAGGAATTCACATTGCAGCATGTGGACCGGGCCAAGAATTAAGAAGCTGATGCATTGGCCAAGGCAGCCGCCAGGGGTGAAGCCCTACCCTCCGACGTGTTCTACCACGTCATCGGCACGCCAGCCGTCCGCAGCCCCGAAGGACTCCAAATAACCAACGACAGCGAGGGCCACCACATGATCAACCTTATCATGACCGAAGACTGGCGGGCGCCAATAACCTTGTACCTGCAGGGGTACTATCACCCAATCGACAGCAACGAGGCCAAGCGCCTCCACCACCGAAGTCGGGACTTCGCACTGATCGAGGGCCAACTTTACAAAAAGGGGGTCAGTCAGCCGATGCTTAAGTGCGTCGCCGAGACCGAAGGCGTTCAAATCCTGCGCGAAGTCCACAAGGGAACCTGCGGCTCCCACGCAGGCCCCAGGGCTCTAGCGGCAAAGGTGATTCGCCAAGGTTTCTACTGGCCCGCCATTATCTGCGCCGCAAATCGGGTTGTCAGATCCTGCGAGGCCTGTCAGAAATTTTCCCCACGCTCGGGACGCCCATCGCAGTTCACGAAGCTGATCGCCCACACGTGGCCCCTTCAGCGCTGGGGCATAGACATTGTCGGGCCCCTGCCCACGGCTCAGGGGAACCTCAAGTTCACCTTTGTAGCCGTTGAATACTTCACCAAATGGATTGAACCGAGGGCAGTATCCACCTTCACATGAAAGACGGCCCAGAAATTCTTCTGGCAAAATATTGTTTGCCGCTTCGGAGTACCATCCGAACTCACGGTCGACAACGGCAAGCAGTTCGACAACCAAGATTTCAAAGACTTCTGCTTCTCCATCGGCACCAAGCTTGCCTTCGCCTCCGTGTACCACCCCCAGTCCAACGGAGTCGTGAAGCGCGCCAACGGCAAAATTTTCACAGCTGTCAAGAAAATGCTCCTCGACGACAAAAAAGGCAAGTGGCCCGAGCTGTTACCCGAAGTGGTCTGGGCACTGAATACAACTGAGTGCAGGGCGACTGGGTTTACTCCCTTCCGCCTATTATACGGATTGGAGGCCATGACTCCGCAAGAAATAAAGCATGGGTCGCCTCGGACAGCCGCGTCGGCCGTCCCAGACGTAGACGAGCCGACTCCAAAGGACCTCATTGACGGAGACCGCGTCTTCGCCCTACAGGCTCTGGACAAATACCAAGCCCAGACAAAAGCATGGCGCGACCAGGCAGTTATCCCGAGGGAGTTCAGCGAAGGGGACCTCGTACTCGTCCGGACAGCTCAAACAGAGTCCAGAGGCAAGCTGGAGCCCATGTGGGAAGGCCCTTACATTGTCAAGTCGAAGGCCTCCCCCAGCGCATACAGGCTCGCAACGCCAAACGGCGAAGACTTAGAGCATTCCTGGAACATTGATAATCTTCACAAGTTTTTTGTTTGACTCATCAAGGCCAGTTCGCCCTTGTAATTTGCAAAAACAATTTTGTTTTGGCCCGCACTCTTTTCCTCCCGGGGGGTGAGGTTTTTAATGAGGCGGAGTCATGTAATATACAAGAGAAAAATCCCCCGCAAAATCCACGTCGAAAAAAGACCGCGCCGACGGTCTTCGACATTCGACCAACACATAGTCACCGCGAGGCCCAGCGGTAGCCGCCCTCGCGTGCGACAACTCCGCGCAGAAGTCGCCTAAGGGTGCAGCCGGACTAGCACAACAAGTGCGAAACATCGAAGTCTTCCACGAAGACTATCCGCGCAGAAGTCGCCTAAGGGTGCAGCCGGACTAGCACAACAAGTGCGAAACATTGAAGTCTTCCACGAAGACTATCCGCGCAGAAGTCGCCTACGGGTGCAGCCGGACTAGCACAACAAGTGTGACAAATCGAAGTCTTCCACGAAGACTATCCGCGCAGAAGTCACCTAAGGGTGCAGCCGGACTAGCACAACAAGTGCGAAACATCAAAGTCTTCCACGAAGACTATCCGCGCAGAAGTCGCCTACGGGTGCAGCCGGACTAGCACAACAAGTGCGACAAATCGAAGTCTTCCACAAAGACTATCCGCGCAGAAGTCGCCTACGGGTGCAGCCGGACTAGCACAACAAGTGCGAAAAATCGAAGTCTTCCACGAAGACTATCCGCGCAGAAGTCGCCTACGGGTGCAGCCGGACTAGCACAACAAGTGCAAAAAATCGAAGTCATCCGCGAAGACTATCCGCGCAAAAGTCGCCTAAGGGTGCAGCCGGATTAGCACCACAAGTGCGACAAATCGAAGGCTTCCGCGAAGGCTATCCGCGCAGAAGTCGCTCAAGGGTGCCGCCGGATTAGCACCACGAATACGAAAAATCAAGGTCTTCCGCGAGAACTACCCGTGCAACAATCGCCTACGGGTGCAGCTGGACGAAGCCCAACAAGTGCGAAAACGACTACACCAAAACTATCCGCAAAAAAGACCGACTGCACGTGCACCAGACCAACATAACAAGCACACCAGACCCAGTATGTAACGCCTTCGTGCGCATAGCCGAATGTGCGAAGGCACACAACCCCATCATACAAGCCATTACATATGTACAAGCGAGGGCATCACACTTTACATCGGCTCAACCTTCGGAATAATTCCCATCTCCTTATAATTAAATAGCATTATCCTCAGCTCCTCACCCGCAAAAAGACGCCGCAGCTCCCCCTCACTTGCACTCACAGCGGCCGGCAAGGACAACAGTTCCTGCCTGCCAGCTCTACTCACACGAAGCCGACCACCGTCCACCTCACTCACTCTACGCTTCGCGACCGCCCTTCGCCGCTTATGCCCAGCACTCGAACCAGGCACAACTTCAGCATCCGTAGCATGCAGCGAAGCCTCCGCCGCTGCCACATCCAAGGCCGCAAAATAGTCCAAGTCCTCATCTGACGACTCTTCGGTCCACTCAACCGAGCCCCCAGAGTCACCAAAATCAGAAAACTTAGATGCAGAATCATCCGATGTATTCCCATCATCCACAGTCGAAGCCGCCAAAAAATTAGTAGTAGCGGTTGCGTGCGCAGGCCCAAAATCTTGAACCTGCGCAGCAACCAAGGTTCAGCAACAATATCTAAAATTTCCTAACTACCCACACCCACTAGGCCACCTGCAAAGACCCAGCCGTCGCGGGAGCCTCCGCCGTCGCCTCCACCGCCACCGTCACAGGATCCTCAACCCTCGGCGCAGCAGTTGGCGGCGGGCCTCCGCCGGCCGCAGCGGCTGCAGGGGCATCAGGAACGCCTTCGGCGGTTTCCGGGGGCGGGCCTCCGCCGACCGCAGCGGCTGCGGGGGCATCAGGAGCGCCTTCGGCGGTTTCCGGGGGCAGCTCCAGGGCGGCCTCGGCCACAGCCGCCGCCGGGTTCGACTTCGGGTCAGGCAGCGCGCTGTTCAAAGCCCCAAAATCATCCACCCTCTCGCCACGCGCCGCCTGAGACACAGCACACAAATTCAGCAAACCCATACATAGCCCACATTCAACAAACACCAAACAAAAGCCAAACATTACCTGACCCCTCGCTGTCTCGGCCCGCTCCCTGACCACCTCTCGACCGTGGGGGCCCCACATCCGGTCGTAGAGGGCTCCGGCGGATTCCTTCACTATAGGGTCCTCAAACTTGTAGATATCGCGCTCAAAATCCTCATCAGCTTGGTTGAAGACCTCATAGTGCCGGCACCCTTCGCGAGAGAGCGCGTTCATCGCCCCCTCGCAGGTGACCAGGGAAGCATAGGACATAAACCCCTCCACGATGGTGGGGAGTGCCTGCAACTCCTCCTATACCCACTCAAGGCAGCGAAGTCCAGGCTCTCGGTCCGGCACTTCGAAATCAACGGTCCGCGCGCCCAGCTCATGGTATGAATCCATAAGCTGTTTGCGTGTCCGCTCAGCCTCCGCGCGCGTCGAGGCCTCGGCCCTCTCCACATGAGCCCGCAGAGCACTGAGCCGCTCCTCCAACTGCTCGGCGCGCTGCTTGGAAAGACTGCCCTCCGCCAGCGCCAAATTGGCCTCCGCCTGCGCAGACTGCGCCTTGGCGAGGGCCTCATTGGCCTCCTTCCTCTCCTCCGCCAGTTGGCGCCGAAGGACAGTCTTCTCACCCTCCAGCACAGCCACCTTATCCGCCAGCTTGCGGCATTTACTGTCGGCAGCCGACATCTCCCGGACGGCGTCAGCATGTTGCGTCTGAAGTCTCTCGACTTCAGCAGACACAACTGCCGTGAGGGCCCCCGACGCCGCGCGGTCTGCGAAGTTAGCCGCCTGCAAAACACACATAAGGCCGCAACCCCAACGAAGCCGAAAAAAAACTGAAGTCTAGCTCAACGTACCTGACTTAGCGCCTCCTTCATCTCCTTCAGCCGGCGGGACACAGCACCCGCCTCGTCCCTGACAGCAGTGAGTGCCGGCATCTCGCCGCCGGCACTAAGAGCACCACCCTTCGCCTTTGGCACCACGGCAGCCGCCGTGGTCGCCGTGGCAGGCGGAACAACAACAAATTGGCCTTCGTCCGACCCTACGACGTATCAACAAATTATATATATATAAAAAAATCGAGCCAACGGCTTACCAACAAGATAGTCGTCCACACTAATGTCGGTGGCGAAGTCGGCGACGCGCTTGCCCGGCGGTGTAACACCCTGAATTTGGGGTATAAAAATTTCTTTGCTCGTATTCACAAATTCAGGTGTTACTTCTCTCTTCACATCTTCCCCAACCTCCTTCTCCTTTTTATAGAAGAAGAGTGGTTATTTTTAAGTGTAAAGGTAATTATAATCTAGTAGAAAAGAGAACAATGGTTGTTGCATCATGTTAGAAAGCATTTGTTTCTTTTTGCTTGATGAATGGTTTGGTTGATCTTTCATTTAATCATTTGTTTGCACATAATGTCAAACTGAAATAAATAGAAAAGAGAAAGAAAAAGAAAAGAAAAAACAGAATTCAGCCCAACTCCCCCCTGGCCCAGCTCGGCTGGCCCAGCCGCCCCTTCCCTCTCTCCCCTTCCCCCCCCCCCCCCGCTCGGCCCACCGTGTCGCGGCCCAGCTCGCAGCGCCGCCAGCCCACCCCGCACGCGTCGCGGCCCAGCTCGCTCGCGCCTGCGTGGCCCAGCCCCCGTGTCAGCCGCCAGCCCACCCCGCGCGCGCGCGCAAGCAGCAGGCAAGCAGCCCACGCGCCCCCCCCCCCCCCCCCCCCCCGCCTGCGCTCGGCCCAGTGGCCAGCTCGCGCCCAAGCGCCGCGCCTGGCAGCCCAGGCCGCACGCTCCTGCGTGCGTTGCGCGCACGCAGCCGCTCGCCCGCGCGTCAGGAGTCAGTGAGCACTGTTTCTCTTCCCCAAAACGGTTCTGCGCATTTCTCTCGCCCACGACGGCTCCAAAACCGCCCTGCTCGCGCACCTCGCCCAGTTTTTCTCGCCCGCGTCGCTGCGATTTCGCCGATCCGCCGCCGGAGCCTCGCCTTGCAAAACCGCCGCCCAGAGCGCCGTCGACGCCGTGTGCTCGCTGCGCAGCGAGTCTCACCACCGCACCCCGCTGCGGCCGTCGTCGTGCGCGCCGCCGAGGTGAGCCCGTCCTCCCTTCCTCTCTCCCTTTCCCCCCTGCACTGTGCCGTCGTCGGACTCGCGTGCGCAGCGCCTCGCGGTACGCCGCCGAGGTGAGCTCGCCCCCATTCTCTCTCTCTTCCCCCGCCGTGTAAATTCGTCGTGTCTCTGCAGTCCCTCGTCGGTGCCTAGCACAGCGACAATCGCGGCACCTCCGGCCAGCTTCGCGACCAGCAGGCCCTGCGCGCGGCTGTTTCCCTGCCGTCGCGAATCGCAGCACGCAGCAAGCCGGTGCCCCGGCGTGCAGACCCCGCGCGCCCTCGCCCTGCTCCTTCACGCAGCCGCGTCGACGTAGCAGCAGCGTCCCCTCGCCGGCGAGCCTAGCCCCTGCGCGCCGTGGCCGAGTTGCTGCGCGCTCAGCACGCCCAGCCACGTTGACGTTTAGCGCCGTAGCAGCCGTTCGCCGTCAAACCTCGCCTCTGCGCGTCGCAGCTGCGTTGCTGCGCGCTCGCCGCTGCCCAGCTCGCCCCGGCCGTTCGTCTACCTTCGCCGTGCCTTGCTTTAGTTACCTAGCGCGTCGCGTACTCGTCAGTCTCACGCGCGCAATTTCGCACGTGAACACGGGTATCGCGCGCGCCGTCGTCATTGTTTGTAGAGTCCTCGCGCTGTTTCGCGCGTGTCGCGCGCGCAGTCTGCGCGCAATAACTAATTACTCCGTTATAATCGTCCGTACGCGTTAGTCAATTAGTTCTCGTATTAATCATTGATTAATTGATAATTCATTTTTTATCTAAAATATTCCACACAAGTAAATTACGTCAACTAAATTGAACTTAGACATATAATTTTCGCGTCTAAACGTAATATAGGTTGTTCGGCGTCACGTCATTATTTAGTCGCGGTTTGTTAATTATTTAATATGTCGTGCGTCGCACAGCGAGTGCGCGCGCTCGCGTTTGCGTGCGCGCAGTACGTCGACGAGACTCCGTCTACGTTCGCCTACCCTTCGTCTACCCCTAGACGGCTCTCGTCTACCCCCCCCCCCCCCCCGTCTACCCCCGTCTATCCCTCGCCTAACCCCGTATGCATTCGTGTCGTTCGCCATCGCCCGCGCGTCGCGCAATAAATCATCGCGTGCTGTCCGCGCGCGTTGTGCGCGCTGTTCACACGTGTCGTCGTGCGTTTTACGCACGCTAATGATTCATCTCACCTAGAATAGCTCACGCTAATTAAATATATATTTAAGCAACGGTTATTCGAACAACACACTAATCGGGACTAAGTAGTAATTTTACTCGGCATGTGATTATTGTCAGTTAATATGATTAAGCCGAATTAAATATTATAATTCATATTCGCTTAGTATACATGTGATATCCCTCGACCGTAGTATCAGTCGTCTCGGTTCCGTTCTCGCGTAGTCATAGAGGCGAATTCTATGTCGCGTGCATATTTATTTGATCTATACTGTTGTATGGTGTACTGTTTTCTACCATTTCAAGAATGTTGGATGTATGTTTGCACTCGCGTAGATATCGGGCCGTTCGTGGAGTCTGAGGGAATTGCAGGAGAAGACCCTGAGCAGCAGCAGCTTGGTGAAGGCAAGTGTCCTCTGACTCATTATGTCTCATTCACTTATAATTCATTGTCCCGCAATACTTAATTGAAACCTAAGGATTGACTAGCTTTGTATTTATCTTGTCCTTGATTACCTTTTGGGTTACTATGGTTAGCATTTTGCTATTGCTTTACTTTAATCAATGAACATGATGTGACTATTTATGATACGATACTGTTATCCTGATTATATTGATGATCTTGTGATACTCTAGGGGGGCTCGGGCCGTTTCCTGAGTACCTCTCCGTAAGGACCTGTTCGTTGAGAGACCACCCGGGATAACAGTGCAACCATGAGGGTGAAATGGGATGCCCTTAGCTAATTATTTAGAGGAACTAGAGGTGTAGTTGCTTCGCCGTCGTGTCGTCAATGGGGTCCAGGCACAGTGCTTGCTCTGCCGAGGCTGAGTGCCGAGGTTCTTTCATTTTGCTTTTTGTCAGTCACCCTCCTGCGGGGAGGGGTACTGTGTTTATCAAACTGGAGAAACCTAACGGGCGGCTATGACCTCTAGGGAATCTTTGTAAAGGCTTCGTAGTGAATCTCTGGCCATTCACCTTGGGAGTGGATAAGGGTCTTGCAAGCCCGGGCAGAAAGGGAATCACGACTCATGGGTAAAGTGTGCGACCTCTGCAGAGGGTAGTGAAACTGATATATCAGCCGTGCTCACGGTTATGAGCGGCCTTGGGATCCTCTTTGATTAGAGATACAGATGGTTCGATATACAATGGTTCTATTTATAGTTTTGGTTCGATGATGATAATGAGGTTTCCTCGGTGAGGAAATGGTTCACGGGTTGGTTATATGATAAAACTTGGCTTCCACTAATAATAAATACCTGACCAACTAAAAGCAATCTGCTTTGACCTTAACCCCACATAAAGCTAGTCCACTTCAGCCAAACGGGGCATTTGCTGAGTACGTTGATGTGTACTCATCCTTGCTTTACCACAAAACACCAGGTTGTCCGCATTGCAACCACTGCTCAGGAGAAGACGAAGTCATGGAAGGAGACTTCCAGGAGTTTCAAGACTACGACGAGTTTTAGGTGTGGGTTGCTGGCAACCCCCAGTCAGCTGCCTGTGAAGGCCTTATCTTTACTGCGTTTCGCTAGCACTTTGATTTATCAGTTAAGTTGATGACTATGTGGATGTCTATGACTCTGTGATGTAATAAGTTAATACCCTTTTATGTTATTATTCGAGCACTGTGCGATGATGTTCATTTATGTAATCGCTGTGTACGTGAGTTCTGATCCTGGCACGTACATAGTTCGCATTCAGTTTACCTTCCAAAACCGGGTGTGACATAAGTGGTATCAAAGCCGTGCTGACTGTAGGACCGCTGACCTAGAGTAGCACTGGTCGTACTAAGGACTATTGACCTTCCCTCTCACCTTGACCTCTGATGTTACTTCAAAAGTCGGTCATCTCGACCAACCCTATGTTTTACTACATATATATACTATATTATACCTTGTTAAAATTTTATTTTGTTCTGTCTATGGTTTACTCACTTGTCATATTAGTTCTGTTCTTACTCTCATGCTTATGGTGTCTTTTGTAGATGGCTCGACTTAGACACACTACTCGTAAGTCGGTGATTCCTTTCCTGCCGTCTCGCCTTGCGGAGCGTCCTCTGCGCCGCACCGTGTCCGGTCAGTCGAGTCACCTGGAGAGGCTGCACCACCGCCTGCGTGAGGAGCAGGAGCGCCAGCGTCAGCATAGAGAGCAGCAGGGCTCTTCCTCCCCACCTGAGCAGGATGTGGAGTCCGTGAGGCGCCGTTCCCCTGTTCCTCAGCTGGAGGCGCCCCCTGCACCACCGCGGGACGCCCCGGCTGTTGGAGGAGATACTTGAGGAGGTCCTGGAGGAGACCCCGATGACGACGACTCAGACCACAGCACGGAGTCCTCTGAGCCGCAGGAGGCGGAAGGATGGGTCGCCCGACCCATCACCTGTGACGCCGCTCGCGGTTGTCACTTCTACGACGCACTCGACACCTTGTTGCGCCAGGCTTTCGACCGGCACACCTGGTCGATCGAGTATCGTTGTGTAGTCTACCAGCACAGTCGTGGGAGGTACCCGGACCGCTGGGAGGCTACCTGCCTAGTTCGCCGTCCGGAGGATGACCTCCGGGGTGCAGAGGCCGTTTCGGAGCACTACTCCATCTCCGAGAGGGACACTACAGAGGCGGCTATGCAGGATGCAGCACGGCGTGCACTCTCCCAGTACTGTTCCTTGTTCGGTGGGGTGGCCGACGGTCTTAACCTTAGGTACTACCCCCGCCGTCCTACTGGCAGCACCGAGAGTGTGGTTGTCTCACCTGTTGGTGAGGATAACCCTAGGTTGAGCAGCACAGTCAACCTAGTCGCGGTGCTTAACACCGAGCCGGATCACTCTCTGGACGAGCTGAGCAGGGCTCGAACGGAGATTACTGAGTTGCGTGCTGAGCTAGCAGAGCGCCGCCACCAGGAGGGTGGTTCTCCCGCTCCTGTTGGGACTCAGCACCCTTACCGCTCGCCGCCACATGGTCACCACACTTATGGTTCCCCTGCATGTAGGACCAGGATAGATCTGGATCCTTAGATCGTTAGCGTCAGAGTTTGTAATAATTCTTAAGTCAGATGTCTCAGTCTTAGATAGTCAGTTTAGTTTGCTTATCAGTTGCTTCCCTTCAGTTTAGTTTGCTTATCAGTTGCTTACATGCTTGTTATGATGAACTTGTGCTGGATTTGAATCTTTGTAATGACTGTAGCCAACATGTGGGGTTCCCCTGCAGTTTGGCTTAGCTAGTGTTGTTAATGAAGTCAGTTGTTTAGTTGGGAAACCATTTACTTCTACTTTCCTTTTTTATCTGAGAAGCTGTATTGGATCATAATGAGGATCAGTGAAGTTCTTTGTTCACTCAGTGTCATGAAGAATTCTGTATTCCCTTTTCTTATGCTGAAGGATTGTAAGATCAATGCTGATGTATGAATGTCTTCCACAGATGTCTGACAATAGGCGCCGATGCAACAGGTGTGCTCAGCAAGAGCAGCGTGCCCAGCAGGAGGAACATCGGAGGCAGCCTCCCCCACCACCCCCGATGACCGTGGAGCAGATGTTCTTGATGCAGACTCAGGCAGTGCAGGCTATTGGGCAGACTCTGGCAGCCATGCAGCAGGCTCAACAGCAACCTCAACCCTAGTTGCAAGTGCAGATGCCTCAGATGCCACGGGATAAGCGTGGCGAGTTCATGAGAGGGCACCCTCCTACCTTCGCCCATTCTGCTGACCCCATGGATGCAGAAGACTGGCTGCGTGCAGTGGAAAGGGAACTGCGCACCGCCCAATGTGACGACAGGGAGAAGGTTCTGTATGGTCCCCGCCAGCTAAGGGGAGCAGCCCAGTCTTGGTGGGAGTCCTACCTCGCCACCCATGCTGACCCTGAAGCTATCACTTGGGAGGAATTCAGCGAGAGTTTCCGTCGGTACCATGTTCCAGAGGGACTGATGATCGTGAAGAAGGAGGAATTTCTGGCTCTGAAGCAGGGACCCCTGTCTGTTAGTGAATACAGGGACAAGTTTCTGTAGCTATCTCGTTATGCACCTGAAGACGTCAACACTGATGCTAAAAGGCAGTACAGGTTCATGAGGGGTTTGGTGGATCCCCTGCATTACCAGCTGATGAACCACACCTTCCCCACCTTCCAGCATCTGATCGATAGGGCAATTATGACCGAGAGGAAGCGCAAGGATATGGAAGATCGGAAGCGCAAGATGAATGGACCACAGTCTGGGAGCATCAGTCGCCCCCGCTTCTCAGGCAGTTCATCTCAACAAGGCAAGCATGGTCACCCACAGGGATATCAACATCAGAGTCAGCGCCCGTATCAGCAGCAGTCTCAGAGGCAGTACCCACAGCAGCAGCAGTATCGTCAGAACAGCCAGCAGGGAGGTAACCAGTATCAGAGGCAGAACAACCAGGCACCTCGCCTTCCTGCCCCAGCAGCAAATCAGAACAACCAAGCAGCCCCAGCACAAGGGGGAGGCAGAGGATGTTTCCACTGTGGAGAACAAGGCCACTGGGCGATGCATTGCCCAAAGAAGATGGCGCAGCAGCAGACCAATCCCAATGCTCCAACAAGGCAAGGTGTACCTCAACAGGCAGCAGGTAATCGTGGCCAAGCATACAACCGTGGGAAGGTGAACCACTTGGAGGCCGAAGCGATCCAGGATGCACCAGATGTGGCAGTAGGTACGTTTTCAGTTGAATCTCATCCCACAAAAGTGCTAATTGATACTGGTGCAACTCATTCATTTGTCACTGCAATATGGGTAGAAATGCATAATATCTCAGTAGAGGCAATGATGCCACCCATGAGGATTAATTCGGTCGGTGGTAAAGTGCAAGCAGATAGAATATGCTCAAATATAAGGGTGGAAATAAGGGGGATAGGGTTCCCCAGTGATCTAATAGTAATAGACACCCCTGGGGTAGATGTCATCCTAGGGATGAATTGGTTAATGAAATATGAAGCGAATGTTAGCTGTGACAAGAGGACCGTAACATTGAAGTCCCCGTCCGGAGAAGAGGTAGTGGCTGAGCTAAGGATGCCTAAAACAGCGAAGGGAGAATGTCACCAGATTTCGGTTGATAGTAAGGAGGCCAACCCGCTCGAGCTATCAAGGTTGTGTCAGACTTTCCGGATGTGTTTCCCGAAGAATTAACGGGCATGCCACCCGAGAGAAAGGTTGAATTTGCCATAGAGCTTATCCCTGGAACCGCCCCCATTTCCAAAAGAGCCTATCGAGTGTCTGGACCAGAATTGGTGGAACTCAAGAAGCAGATTGATGAGCTGTTAGAAAAGGGTTACATCAGACCAAGTACCTCGCCTTGGGCCGCTCCAGTATTGTTTGTAGAGAAGAAAGATGGTACCAAAAGGATGTGCATAGATTACAGAGCCCTGAATGAAGTCACTATTAAGAACAAGTACCCCCTGCCAAGGATAGAAGATCTGTTTGACGAACTCAGAGGTGCCAGCGTATTCTCGAAGATAGATTTGAGATCAGGTTACCATCAACTCAGAATCCGACCCTCGGACATACCGAAGACAGCATTCATCACCAAGTATGGGTTATATGAGTATACAGTTATGTCCTTTGGTTTCACAAATGCATCAGCCTTCTTTATGTATCTAATGAACAGTGTGTTCATGGACTACCTAGACAAGTTTGTGGTAGTGTTCATCGACGATATTCTCATATATTCCAAAAGTGAGGAAGAACATGTGGAGCATTTGAAGATGGTATTGCAAAGGCTACGAGAGCATCAGTTGTATGCCAAACTGAGCAAATGCGAGTTCTGGATTCATGAAGTCTTGTTTCTGGGTCACATCATAAACCAAGATGGGTTAGCTGTGGATCCAAACAAAGTAGCAGATATCCTGAACTGGAAAGCACCGAAGGATGTTCGTGGGATCAAGAGCTTCATTGGAATGGCCGGATACTATAGGCGTTTCATTGAAGGCTTTTCAAAGATTGCTAGACCAATGACAGCGTTACTAATGAAGAAAGTTGTGTTTAAGTGGACCCAAAAGTGTCAAGAAGCATTTGAAGAACTGAAGAATAGATTGACCACAACACCTGTGTTAGTTCTGCCTGATGTTCACAAGCCATTCTCGGTGTACTGCGATGCTTCTTACACCGGATTGGGATGTGTGCTAATGCAAGAAGGAAGAGTTGTAGCATACTCATCTCGACAGCTGAAGATCCATGAGAAAAATTACCCCACACACGACCTGGAGTTGGCAGCAGTGGTTGATGCTTTAAAGACATGGAGACATTACCTGTATGGACAGAAGTGCGACATCTACACAGATCATAAAAGTCTAAAGTACATATTCACCCAGTCAGAGTTAAACATGAGGCAGCGAAGATGGTTGGAATTGATCAAAGACTACGAGTTGGAGATACATTACCATCCAGGCAAGGCCAATGTTGTTGCAGATGCTCTGAGCAGGAAGAGTCAAGTCAATATGATGGCTACGTACCCAATGTCATATGAGTTAGCCAAAGAGTTCGACAGATTGAGTCTTGGTTTTCTGAACAGTACACAAGGAGTAACAGTGGAATTAGAGCCCACCTTAGAGCGGGAGATCAAAGAAGGGCAGAAGGATGATGAAAACATCAACAAGATCCGGCAGCTGATCTTAGAAGGAAGAGGCAAAGACTTTCGAGAGGATGAAGGGGGAGTAATATGGTTCAAGGACCGATTGTGTGTTCCCGACATCAAACCTATTCGGGAGCTGATCCTCAAGGAAGCTCATGAGACAGCCTACTCCATACACCCTGGAAGTGAAAAGATGTATCAAGATTTAAAAAGGAGGTTTTGGTGGTATGGCATGAAAAGAGAGATCGCAGAATATGTCGCCATCTGTGATAGCTGTCAAAGAACCAAAGTAGAGCATCAGAGGCCCGCCGGACTGTTGCAGCCATTGCAGATCCCTCAGTTGAAGTGGGATGAGATCGGGATGGATTTTATAGTTGGCCTACCTCGTACCCGGGCCGGCTATGATTCCATCTGGGTGGTTGTGGACCGCTTAACAAAGGTGGCCCATTTCATACCTGTGAAGACAACGTACACCGGAGCAACATTAGTTGAGTTATACATGTCTCGGATTGTCTGCCTTCATGGTGTGCCGAAGAAGATAGTGTCAGATCGAGGAACACAGTTCACCTCTCATTTTTGGCAGCAACTACAAGAAGCCTTGGGTACGCATTTGAACTTCAGCTCAGCTTATCACCCGCAGACAGACGGTCAGACTGAAAGAACTAATCAGATCCTAGAAGATATGTTGAGAGCCTGTGCGTTGCAAGACAAGTCAGGATGGGACAAAAGGTTACCTTACGCAGAATTTTCCTACAACAATAGTTACCAGGCCAGCTTGAAGATGTCACCGTTTCAGGCGCTCTATGGATGGAGTTGTAGGACTCCGCTGCATTGGGAGCAGTCTGGAGAGAGACAGGTGTTTGGCCCCGACATCTTGCTTGAAGCCGAAGAGAATATCAAAATGGTTCGGGAGAATCTGAAGATAGCACAATCAAGGCAGCGAAGCTATGCTGACAGAAGGAGAAGGGAATTGAGTTTCGAGGTGGGAGATTACGTCTATCTGAAGGTGTCACCTATCAGAGGAGTCAGAAGGTTCGGAGTCAAAGGCAAGTTAGCAGCCCGGTACGTTGGACCATATCAGATTCAAGCAAAGCGTGGAGAAGTGGCCTACCAGCTCAACCTACCAGAAAGTTTGTCGGCAGTGCACAATGTGTTCCACGTGTCGCAATTGAAGAAGTGTCTGCGAGTACCAGAAGAACAGTTGCCAGTGGAGGACTTGGAAGTCTAAGAGGATCTGACCTACATAGAGAAGCCAACGCAGATTCTAGAGTTTGCAGACAGAGTCACCCGGAGGAACACCATCAGAATGTGCAAAGTCAGATGGGGCCAGCACTCTGAGGAAGAAGCAAC
Source organism: Zea luxurians (assembly GCA_029449295.1). Classification (NCBI taxonomy): domain Eukaryota; kingdom Viridiplantae; phylum Streptophyta; class Magnoliopsida; order Poales; family Poaceae; genus Zea; species Zea luxurians. Next base: position 65,473,795 of record JAOPSE010000001.1, on the reverse strand, counting down.
CTGGGAACGAGAAGATGATCTGAAAGCCAAATACCCCGAACTCTTTGCTGACCAACCCTGAATCTCGGGGCGAGATTCTTTTAAGGGGGATAGGTTTGTAACACCCTGAATTTGGGGTATAAAAATTTCTTTGCTCGTATTCACAAATTCAGGTGTTACTTCTCTCTTCACATCTTCCCCAACCTCCTCCTTCTCCTTTTTATAGAAGAAGAGTGGTTATTTTTAAGTGTAAAGGTAATTATAATCTAGTAGAAAAGAGAACAATGGTTGTTGCATCATGTTAGAAAGCATTTGTTTCTTTTTGCTTGATGAATGGTTTGGTTGATCTTTCATTTAATCATTTGTTTGCGCATAATGTCAAACTGAAATAAATAGAAAAGAGAAAGAAAAAGAAAAGAAAAGGAAAAACAGAATTCAGCCCAACTCCCCCCTGGCCCAGCTCGGCTGGCCTAGCCGCCCCTTCCCTCTCTCCCCTTTCCCCCCCGCTCGGCCCACCGCGTCGCGGCCCAGCTCGGAGCGCCGCTAGCCAACCCCCGCGCGCGTCGCGGCCCAGCTCGCTCGCGCCTGCGCGGCCCAGCCCCCGCGTCAGCCGCCAGCCCACCCCCCGCGCGCGCGCAAGCAGCCCACGCCCCCCCCCCCCGCCTGCGCTCGGCCCAGTGGCCAGCTCACGCCCAAGCGCCGCGCCTGGTAGCCCAGGCCGCACGCTCCTGCGTGCGTTGCGCGCACGCAGCCGCTCGCCCGCGCGTCAGGAGCCAGTGAGCACTGTTTCTCTTCCCCAAAACGGTTCTGCGCATTTCTCTCGCCCACGACGGCTCCAAAACCGCCCTGCTCGCGCACCTCGCCCAGTTTTTCTCGCCCGCGTCGCTGCGATTTCGTCGATCCGCCGCCGGAGCCTCGCCTCGCCGAACCGCCGCCCAGAGCGCCGTCGACGCCGTGTGCTCGCTGCGCAGCGAGTCTCACCACCGCGCCCCGCTGCGGCCGTCGTCGTGCGCGCCGCCGAGGTGAGCCCGTCCTCCCTTCCTCTCTCCCTTTCCCCCCTGCACTGTGCCGTCGTCGGACTCGCGCGCGCAGCGCCTCGCGGTACGCCGCCGAGGTGAGCTCACCCCCATTCTCTCTCTCTTCCCCCGCCGTGTAAATTCGTCGTGTCTCTGCAGTCCCTCGTCGGCGCCTAGCGCAGCGACAATCGTGGCACCTCTGGCCAGTTTCGCGACCAGCAGGCCCTGCGCGCGGCTGTTTCCCTGCCGTCGCGAATCGCAGCACGCAGCAAGCCGGTGCCCCGGCGTGCAGACCCGCGCGCCCTCGCCCTGCTCCTTTGCGCAGCCGCGTCGACGTAGCAGCAGCGTCCCCTCGCCGACGAGCCTAGCCCCTGCGCGCCGTGGCCGAGTTGCTGCGCGCTCAGCACGCCCAGCCACGTTGACGTTTAGCGCCGTAGCAGCCGTTTGCCGTCAAACCTCGCCTCTGCGCGTCGCAGCTGCGTTGCTGCGCGCTCGCCGCTGCGCAGCTCGCCCCGGCCGTTCGTCTACCTTCGCCGTGCCTTGCTTTAGTTACCTAGCGCGTCGCGTACTCGTCAGTCTCACGCGCGCAATTTCGCACGTGAACACGGGTATCGCGCGCGCCGTCGTCATTGTTTGTAGAGTCCTCGCGCTGTTTCGCGCGTGTCGCGCGCAATCTGCGCGCAATAACTAATTACTTCGTTATAATCGTCCGTACGCGTTAGTCAATTAGTTCTCGTATTAATCATTGATTAATTGATAATTCATTTTTTATCTAAAATATTCCACACAAGTAAATTACGTCAACTAAATTGAACTTAGACATATAATTTTCGCGTTTAAACGTAATATAGGTTGTTCGGCGTCACGTCATTATTTAGCCGCGGTTTGTTAATTATTTAATATGTCGTGCGTCGCACAGCGAGTGCGCGCGCTCGCGTTTGCGTGCGCGCAGTACGTCGACGAGACTCCGTCTACGTTCGCCTACCCTTCGTCTACCCCTAGACGGCTCTCGTCTACCCCCCCCGTCTACCCCCGTCTACCCCTCGCCTAACCCCATATGCATTCGTGTCGTTCGCCATCGCCCGCGCGTCGCGCAATAAATCGTCGCGTGCTGTCCGCGCGCGTTGTGCGTGCTGTTCACACGTGTCGTCGTGCGTTTTACGCACGCTAATGATTCATCTCACCTAGAATAGCTCACGCTAATTAAATATATATTTAAGCAACGGTTATTCGAACAACACACTAATCGGGACTAAGTAGTAATTTTACTCGGCATGTGATTATTGTCCGTTAATATGATTAAGCCTAATTAAATATTATAATTCATATTCGCTTAGTATACATGTGATATCCCTCGACCGTAGTATCAGTCGTCTCGGTTCCGTTCTTGCGTAGTCATAGAGGCGAATTCTATGTCGCGTGCATATTTATTTGATCTATACTGTTGTATGGTGTACTGTTTTCTACCATTTCAAGAATGTTGGATGTATGTTTGCACTCGCGTAGATATCAGGCCGTTCGTGGAGTCTGAGGGAATTGCAGGAGAAGACCCTGAGCAGCAGCAGCTTGGTGAAGGCAAGTGTCCTCTGACCCATTATGTCCCATTCACTTATAATTCATTGTCCCGCAATACTTAATTGAAACCTAAGGATTGACTAGCTTTGTATTTATCTTGTTCTTGATTACCTTTTGGGTTACTATGGTTAGCATTTTGCTATTGCTTTACTTTAATCAATGAACATGATGTGACTATTTATGATACGATACTGTTATCCTGATTATATTGATGATCTTGTGATACTCTAGGGGGGCTCGGGCCATTTCCTGAGTACCTCTCCGTAAGGACCTGTTCGTTGAGAGACCACCCGGGATAACAGTGCAACCATGAGGGTGAAATGGGATGCCCTTAGCTAATTAATTAGAGGAACTAGAGGTGTAGTTGCTTCGCCGTCGTGCCGTCAATGGGGTCCAGGCACAGTGCTTGCTCTGCCGAGGCTGAGTGCCGAGGTTCTTTCATTTTGCTTTTTGTTAGTCACCCTCCTGCGGGGAGGGGTACTGTGTTTATCAAACTGGAGAAACCTAACGGGCGGCTATGACCTCTAGGGAATCTTTGTAAAGGCTTCGTAGTGAATCCCTGGCCATTCACCTTGGGAGTGGATAAGGGTCTTGCAAGCCCGGGCAGAAAGGGAATCACGACTCATGGGTAAAGTGTGCGACCTCTGCAGAGGGTAGTGAAACTGATATATCAGCCGTGCTCACGGTTATGAGCGGCCTTGGGATCCTCTTTGATTAGAGATACAGATGGTTCGATATACAATGGTTCTATTTATAGTTTTGGTTCGATGATGATAATGAGGTTTCCTCGGTGAGGAAATGGTTCACGGGTTGGTTATATGATAAAACTTGGCTTCCACTAATAATAAATACCTGACCAACTAAAAGCAATCTGCTTTGACCTTAACCCCACATAAAGCTAGTCCACTTCAGCCAAACGGGACATTTGCTGAGTACGTTGATGTGTACTCATCCTTGCTTTACCACAAAACACCAGGTTGTCCGCATTGCAACCACTGCTCAGGAGAAGACGAAGTCGTGGAAGGAGACTTCCAGGAGTTTCAAGACTACGACGAGTTTTAGGTGTGGGTTGGTGGCAACCCCCAGTCAGCTGCCTGTGAAGGCCTTATCTTTACTGCGTTTCGCTAGCACTTTGATTTATCAGTTAAGTTGATGACTATGTGGATGTCTATGACTCTGTGATGTAATAAGTTAATACCCTTTTATGTTATTATTCGAGCACTGTGCGATGATGTTCATTTATGTAATCGCTGTGTACGTGAGTTCTGATCCTGGCACGTACATAGTTCGCATTTAGTTTACCTTCCAAAACCGGGTGTGACAGGCGGCGGCAACTGTCGGGCCGCCTTCGCGGCCTCCGGCACCCTACTAGACGCCGGTGCAGCCTTCGCAGACATGGAACCACCGGCGGCAGCCGCAGCCTCCGACGCCCTGCTGGATGCAGGGACGGCCGACTTCGCCGCCAGCGGTGGCTGGCCTCCGCCGGGTGCAGTAGCCTTCGCAGCCCCCCGCTGCCTCTTCGGCCTAGCTTCATGAAGCCTGACGACCGTCTGGCGCTTCTGTGCAGCTCCCTGGCGATCCTTGTCCATCACTGCCGACACAACAGCAGCAATATTCCGCACGTAAGGAAACACTTCCCATTCACGAACCATTCAAGATGTAAAAAAGTCTTCGCCGGCCGCGCGGGGGATAGGAACATTCTTAGGCCACCAACCCCCGGTAACCCTCAGCATCCGCGCCGAAGACTCCCGGAGCTCGGGCGAAGACATCCTTCCCCCAGGGTCGCGCATGTCCTCATCAATTCTCTAGCAAAACCATCGGAAACCCCAAGTCCTCCCATAGCAGTACCTAGTTTCCTCTTCTTAGAGGACGGGGCGGCCGCTGGCGCGGGGTCGTCTCCAGACTCTAACACCGGTTTCTTCACGCGACGATCCACATCGTCTTGGCCGGGTTAACCACCATACGGCAGACGATTCAACTCAAAAACCCTGTTCAGGCGGTCATTCGACCCGCGAATATCCTAGCTACGCTGGCCCTCTGTCCTCGGCACGTACCGACCAACGATCCGCACCGCCCCATCCTCCGCCTCACGCACAAAGGCGGCCGGATCGCGGCTATGCAGATCCAGCGCGAAGGCAGGACTTCGCACCAACTTCCCACCATGGGAAGGCATCTGGCGAGGGCACACTTCGCCCAACGCCCAGCCATGCGCCAAAGGCCATACCCCGTACACCACAAATTCCTCAACCAAATCGCGCCCGCTGCTCAGGCCGGCGGCGCACTAAAGGGCCCCTTCGTCCGCATCCTCCTCCACCACTTCAAAAGGCGGGTATGCTGAGTAAAAATGCGAGCACATCTCGGACATGGGGAGCCCCGGATGGTCTTCGACTGTACCCTCCCCGATGTAGAACCAAAACTCATGCTAATTGCCCCACTTGTTGCGGGCGCAAGGAACCAACTCAACTACCTCCATCGTGGTCTTGCCGGTCTTCGGCGTAAATGTACAGGACCCAAACTGGGCAACTTCACCTCCAATCATCCTCTTCTGCCAGTGCAGGCAATAGTACTTCGCGAAGACTTCGACTGATGGCTGTCCGCCGTACGAAGTCGTCGCCCAGACATACTTCGACAGAGCCACCACGGCATTCAAAGTCAGCTGATGGATCAGAACGTTAAATCTGCGCAGGACTTCTCCAACAAATCGGTGCGCAGGCAGGCGGAGACCAGCGGCGAAGAACGCCTCGAACACAACTAACTCGCCTTCCAGCTCGGGGACTTCCTCCGTCCCCGGGACATGAGCGACTCCGCCGCCAAAGTAACCCAGCCGCTGCATATCTTGCACGCGGACCGACGACATCCGCAACACACCAAAATCCACCGTATCGCCGGCTCGCAACTCCTCCGCCGCCACAGTACTCAGTGTTTCCTCAGACGACGTGTCGGCCAGCGGCGTAGCGGCAGCAGAAGAAGAAGAGGTCGGCATCGCTACGTACCGTCGGCGGCGGCGGGCGGTCTGCTTCACTCGAGCCAGATCTCCGGCGAACAAGAGCAAGGAGGGCAGACGAGCAGCAAGACGGTGGAAAAGGCGGCTAGGGTTTTCACGGAGCGTGGAAAGATAAGGTTCAAAACGCGCCGCCCCCCGCCCCCTTTTATACACAGGGCGCGGCGCTTCGGGAAACCCGCAGTCCAACAGTACGGTGTCAATCAACGGTCATGTCAAAAACCCCCGCGGAACCACTTCGAGCGAGGGCAGCGTCTCCGCCATCTAGCGACGTCTTCGACACCAGATGACTTAGTCGAACTGGTCCCTCGGAGGGCAAATGTTGGGGCGAAGGCAAAGACGCCACCCTTCGCTCGAGGCCTTCGCCGTAGTCGTTGGTCCAACGGAGACAAGACAACGGGCAGGGGACACCCTTTGCCCCATACGACATCGGACGAAGACCTGTGACGAGGTCATCCCACCGTGCGGCCTCGTCCAACATGGGGGCCCACGTGTGATCCGGCCCATTGTAGAGGGCCCTACGTGGCCGCTGCGTGTTACGGGCCTAATTTGTAAAGGCATCCCTGTAATTACAGTCTGTAACCCCGCTTTATGGGAATATTCTGGGGATAACCTAGGTGTCTGAGGGCACATGCGTCCTTAACAGAAGACGCTGGGCACTCAGGTACCTATAAATACCCCCGCACAGTGCCCTTGAGAGGCTAGAGGAACAGAGCTATTGCCATCTTGCGCGAGAACCCTGTTAACGTTGCTATTCACCCCCGTTGGATCCCCCTTGCGGCAGAGAGCAAGTTCCAACAACCATGGTGGTGAAGTTCAGCCTGCCTTGCCTCACTTGCACCTTCTGCCTCTTGCCTAGATTTTGGTTGGCATTCTGTCCCTGCCGCTGCTGGTTTCTGGGGCAATTCTTGGCATAATGCCCAGTGTTACCACAAGTGAAACACTTGTTGTCATTAGCCTGGCGGTACTGCTGCTGCTGTGGCTGATTGTTCCTCTGAACTGGAAACTGGGTGCGGTTGGGTGCCTACTGTTGCTGCTGTGGCCGGATCACCCAACGTCCTTGCTGCTGCTGAGGTCCTCTGCTCTGAGTGTCATATACGATCCTGATGCGCTGTGGCTGAGCTGAAGGTCTTGCCACAGGGGTCTTCCTCTTCTTCTCTACCTGACGAGCTGTGATACAGTCCTCCTGAGAAATGGCCATGTTGACTAACTCATTATAGCTGTCGGCCCTAACTGTGTTGAGACGGTCATGGAGCTTAGTACTGAGCCCCCTCCTGAACCTATCCGTCTTCTTCTCGTCGGTGTCTGCATGATATCCCGCATACTGGCACAGGTCATTGAAGGCCTGAGCATACTGTAACATTGTCCGGTTCCATTGAGTGAGTGCCAAAAACTCATTGAGCTTACGGTCCATAATGCCAGCTGGAATATGGTGTCCCCTGAAAGCTGCCTTGAACTCTCTCCAATCCACTTCATGGTAAACTGGTTGCATAGCAAGGTAGTGGTCCCAACATGTCAGCGCGGGTCCGCGAAGCTGCTGTGTGGCGAACCTGACCTTAGTCACCTCTGAACAAACTCCATTGAGTAGTGGGAATTTGGATTCCACTACCCTAAGCCATACATCAGCATCAAGTGGGTCCTCGGCCCTGGTGAACAGTGGTGGCTGAGTACTGAGGAACTCCTGATAAGTGGCTGCCGCGGGATGTTGCTGATGACCACCACCACCATAATGCTGAGGTGGTGGCTGACGCTGAGCTAACTGTCGCAAGATCTCGTTCTGCAGAGCCATCAGCTCCTGCAGAGTAGGAGGCGGTGGCGGTGGTGGAGGAATGCGCTCATTCTGTCCACGACGCGCTCTTCCTGCCATCTGAAAAATTATACATATTCTCAATATTATCATTCCGAGGCCCAATTTTCAATTATGGTGAAAGAGTCACAGGGGGTAAAACTAATAAATTTTTGCATAATCATAAAAGATTCCATATGGCATAAACTTTTCTTCTTAAATTAAACTGACATCATTCATCATCCAAGCCTCCATAAGAGTTTGTCATGCTTACATCAGTAACTCAAAAGACTCAATTCTATCTAGCCTAGTACCCTAAGGGTGCAAAAGCTAAGCTAGTCTCGAGGAGTTCTACCGTCACTGACTTCTAATTCTACCTTTGCGCCCTAATGAGCAAACGAGGCAACGCTCGACTCGGGGGAAGGTGGTCTCCCTGAGCCAGCAGTGTCCAAGCTGGAGGCAGGCTCCTCTCCTCCCTCGATGTCAACGTCCTCGTTGGCATCCATGTCCTGGATCTCCTGGTGATGCATATCCAGGTGCTGGTTAGCCTCTGCAAGCTGCTGCTGGGTGTTGATCAACTGATCCTCGAGAACCTCGATGGTGTTCTCCCTGGTTCCCACTAGCTCCTCAAGCTCGTGGATCTCATCTGACAATTGCTCCACTTATAGATCTTTTTCCACCATCTCAGTGGACAAGTCAACCACAAGCTCCTCCCTGTTATCGAAAGTGATCTTGGTAGCCTCCAATAGTACCATTAGACGAGACATTGCTTCACGCATCACTTGCAGACGATACAGGGCATTCATGCATCGCACCGTCAAGTGAGCAGTCTGACCTGGGTAGATAGCCCAAATATCCTTGGCATGCTCCACTCGATCCTTCCACATTGGTCGTCCTCCTTTTCCACAGGGAACAACCCAATGGGGTGAGTGGACAGCTCCAATGGGTGGAATCCGCAGAAGGTGGTTAGTCCATGAAGAGCAATCGCCTCGATAGTATCTTCAGCTCTGTATCCAAAAGACTCAGACTCCAGCGAACGCTAGCCTGGCTGCAGGGGATGAGGCTCCAGGGTCATCCTCACCCTACAGCGGGGCACTCAGTGCTTCTCAAACAGCCGCACCGCGTACTGGGGAGGCATCGCGTAACCAGCTCCCTAAAGTACCTCCCACAAGATACGGGGGAAACCCTCTCGTGCGAGCCCGTCAGTGTGGGACTGTGCATTCCCTTCGTCCGAGGATCCGTGAGAAGTCATCTGTGTACGGTTAAGCGTAAGTAAAAGGAAAAGAATTATAAAATAAAAAGGGATCATGATTTCGCCTCTCTAAAACTACGACAATGGTACTAGGGTACTTAATTCGTTATTACTATGTATTAAGGTTCTTACCCACTTATCAAATCATTTAATTAAGGATGCATGCATGCTCGTCCCAATGATCTCACGTCAACTTAGAGGGAATAGGAAGGAACTCCCATCCCTTATAGTAGCCTGTAGGGCTTACCTAATTAGCCACCTAGCTACCCCTTTATCATCCTAAGGCTTCCCGTCCTAGGTCTATCCTGATTGTCCTACGATCTATCCAACATTTGTTTCTATCAAGTTTTATTTTGAGAAAGGATGGTGTTTATAGTTTATTGATTCCTCTGTGGTGGTACAAGCTCCGATACCAGCTGTGGCGGAACTGCCCGAATTATTCCAACTTAAGTGCCTAAGTCCCGCCTTAGAGGCTAGACCACACTTAAATGGGAATAACCCGTCAATCCCTCGGATCTAGTCCGACGAGGCCATTGACAGGATCAAGTACCACAGTCTCACTCGATGGTGAGTCACAGAGCAAATACAATAAAGCATAAAACCATACATTAAAGAGTATTAAACTTATTACATCATCATCGGAGTTTTAACAAAAGTAGTCATCATTATTCGAAGTGCAGCGGAATAAAACTAGCGATAAATAAACAGAGAGATGGGGAAGCCTGTCCCAACACTCTTCATGCTCCTCCTCTGCCGAGGCAGGGTCCCACTCGACTGTCCAACCTAGTGGCAAGGTGGACGACCAAGTCACTTCAGCAACCATGACCTCCAGGGAACCTGTAAAATTATGCCACAAGCAAGGCTGAGTATACTAATACTCAGCTAGACTTACCCGGTGTGAGGAGTCTACTCCTCTACCTCTAGACATGCAGCTGTTTGGCTGAGGGGTTTGGTTGCCAAAAAGCACTAGCTGAGTCTATAAATCAAGTTTTAGCTTTGTCAAGTTCTAGTGTGACTCTCTTAAGACTAATTGCATACCTATCTAATCATACATGGTATCAAACATTTAGCAATCAACAACTTTTTCCCATTCATCACATTTCCACTTTTTTTTACTCAATGCAGTACAATGGATCAAGCAGTCTCATTAGCTGAGAGAAGCAGACGATTCGAATCGAGTTTTTATCCTTGCAAGGTAAACCTAAACACACGACGTGGCGAGGCACTCCGTCCCCACACACATCAACCGTCCCCATCGATTCCCTGGCAGCAGATCAGGGCTCACCGCCTTGGCGTACAATGCCTCACTGACCCCGAATGCCGTCGTGCAGTGACCACACTTGTACCCACCATAACCGGAATGGGAGACCAGGTCTCAGGTCGCGTGAGGGGATATGTCCGCTGGCAGGTTCAATCAGGTACTAGGCTTACCGATTTACCATATTTCTCGGCATGTGCTTAGTACATTCAAACGCTTGACACAGGTATCCGCACGTTAATCCTTATTCCAATTTTCAGCTCGTAGACCACGCATCCCCATGGATCCGTGTCCATAGACCAACACCAATATGATATGAAAGGTGGTTACAATCAATGTCCTGACCTTCCACGAGTGCTAGAAAAATCACTCGACTTCTACCGAGATCCCTAATTAGCAAAGTAGCTAATCGACCTAGCATACTAGTACCCATCTCAAAAAGGAATCCTGAGTTCATGCAACTAGGGTTTCAATCAACTCCTACACTTAAGTGCACAATACAAGCCTACAAACATTAAGTGTAGTAAAACAACATAATAAATAGGTTATGCATAAAACCGGGGCATACCTTCCAAAGCTGGGGCAGGCAGATCCTCTGGGGCAGGCTCTGGTGCTGGATCCGGGGCTACCTCCTGAGCAACTCCTTGCTCCGGCACGAGGACGTACTCTCCATCAGCGATGTTGCAATCTATCGAATGCAATGAATAAGAATATGTATGCTATGATTATGCAGGATTTAGTAATCGTTACGCTAAGTGAAGAAAAACAAAGTTAGTTAGTAATTTAGGGTTCCCGGTTATACGTGGCTCTTAGTGGTGTATGCTTATCCACTTAGGTTTTGGGTTTTGTTAGGGATAAGCATAGTGGATTGAAACTTGGATTTCCCTTAGATGTTTTAATAAGCATATAAGGGGTTTTGCTGGTTGGGTTAGGGTAACAGTAATCTCCACTATTAATTCCCCTTTTCTATTTTCTATTTGTGAAATCTAGTGTGGGTTTGAACTACAACAGTGAATTAACTTTTTCTAAAAATTCTGCAAAAATTACAGTGGGTTACTAGTTGTCACTGTAGCTTGTCCTATAAATTTGGGGTGGTTACTGATTCAGATACTACTTGTGAAAAATTAACAAGGATAAGTTTTAAAAAAGCACTTTACACTATAGCTATGATTTAATTGAGGTTTCTGTACCAAATTTTATTTTTATCCAGACACATAGGTGATATTAGGCCTTTGTGTTAAAAATCACAGAAAAAGGCATAATAGATATTTAGTTGTGAATTTCTAAATTTTATGCCAAAAAGGTGCTTATAACTAACTTGTTATTTGAAATATATCAAACAACAAATTTCATATTTTTCCTATGTTCATAATAACAAAACATTAGTTATCCCAAGGTTTGGGGTGTTTTCTCCTTGGGGTTATTTTTCTAGGGTTTTTCTAAGTTTTCCTTGTTTCCCTAAAATAAAAGGTATCTCATTTATTCTGTACTAAACAAGGGTATAATAAATTTTTCTAGTGAACTATACTAAATAAGTGAACTAACAAAAATATGGGTGTTCCCTGGTTCTTTATTTAAACCACCTTTAATATTTTCTCTAACCTTAGGCTAAAAATGATTTAAATGGTAAACTCTACCTTAACTTGGTGTACAGAGGGGTTTATTATTTTTGTACAGGTTAGGAAGTGATCAAGTACTTCTCTAAATTTTCTTAACCCCAGTCAATTAGTGCAACTATTTTTCCTTATTTCTTTTAGCTTTTGACCAGATAACCATTTAAATCAAAACCTTAAAGTTTTCTTTAACACTTAGGGGTTTTATATTTTTCCTAAGTAGTTTACATTATTTAGGATCTGGCAAAATTGGTTTGACTCGATTTGGGTAAACCAAACTGAAGTTATGGATTTTTCAAGTTCTGTTTGGATTTAAATCAGAATTTTTAAAAGGTTTCCTGGAAAACTACTTTGCATCGAAGCCCTCGGGTTCCTCCTAAATCAATCCATTCATTTCTACCCCTGTGCTACTATTCCCCAGAGTCACTAACAGCGCACAAAACCCCCTGGCCTTTCTTTCTTCTTCCCCGAGGTCCCTTCCCTTATGCAAACAGTACCCGCGGGAAAGAAAAGGGCGGCACGGCTTACCGGCGGTGAGAGAGGTCCGGCGAGGGGTGGGGTTGGCTTCGGGAGGATCTGGCGGTCACAGCGAGGTATGGCTCGAAGGCGGTGGTGGCCGGAATCAGCCGGACCACGTGCGCAGGCGGGTGATCTCGTCGGCGGCGAGTACTCCGGCTTAACCACGACGATCTAGTTCAATCAAACGGCACGATGAGCTCCACGGGGTGACGTAGAGGCTATGTGCGTAAAGAATTGAAGAATGGGGCAGAGATTTACCCGGTCTACGATCACCGGTGGTCGGGTGAAGTCCGGCGACCGTGGACTGGCTTCTCCGGCGAAGCAAAGTCCGATTCCTTGCTCGGGGAGCTTTACCGAGGCATGCACGGTCTCTTCCGATGGTCGGGCGTGGTTGGGAAGGGCTCTACTGGCCGGTCTACGGTGGCGGGGGATCGGGTGGCCGCGGGCACGCCGTGCGCGGGGCAAAGCCAGTGATCTGGTGCTCCAGTGAGGTCGAGCGTGCGAGGAGGAGTACGGTCGACGCCCCGGGGGGTTTTATAGGCGCGGGTGCGGGCAGCGGCGCTGGTTTGGCTTGGCGCGACGCGGGGGCATGCGGGGGCGCGCGTCGGGCGTGCTCTGGCGAGCTCAGAGCGCGTCGAACACGTGTGTGTTTGCTTCTGCCCTTGTTCAACGGCCGGTTGGAGCATTTTAGCGTGAAGATCTTGGCAAAACCATTGTACACGATCTCTTCCCTGCACCATATCCTACCTTTTTGATGTGTGCCCCAAGTCAAGATACGGTCGAGGTAGGGAGAGATAGGGGTGAGAAGTGGCCTATGTCTTAGCTGTCCAAACCGAGACAAAATTGGTGCCAAGTCATGACAAACGACCTAGGGCTGGGCTCAAACTTTTCCAGGGTGTTCTAGGGGTATTTTGGCGCCACTTTGTCAATTGGGTCAAATGGTTTTGAAGTTTAAATAAGGGTGAACATGTTTGATCTTTGGCCAAAGGTTGGTTTTGGACTTAGACAATTTCTGATTTTTCTTTTGTGCTCACCCCTTTTGTGAACCTTTTGGGGTTTTTCTGAAATTTTTTGGGGTTACTATCTTACTATTATTTGTAGGGTATTAAGTGTATTACAACTTTTATAATTGGCCCAAGTCATGATCATGTGGTTTTCATAACCCTTTGGTCATTCTTACTTCTAGGGTTCCCATTGTCCAAAGGGGTTTGCATTAGGGTTTGGGAAAATTCTCCCCTTTATACTTGCATAACCAGCCAAGGCATGACATCTAAGATGGGTTACACTTACTTAGGATTTTGATTTCCAATTTTGGTGTACCTTGCTCAAACTAAACCACATGTGATAATAGGTTTAATGGTGTAGTCATGGGTGAACACCCTAAGTAACACTAGGGGTGTTACAGAGATATTCCTCTTGATCTTGCGTGCACTGGAACAAGGCTTGAGCGGTAACCGGCTTCGTCTAAAACCCTTGAAAACTGGTGACCAGCATGTCCTTCAGCTTCTGCCATGATGTGATTGTTCCTGGCCGAAGAGAGGAGTACCAAGTTTGTGCAACATTTTTGACTGCCATGACGAAGGATTTTGCCATGACTGCAGTGTTGCCACCATACGAAGATATAGTTGCTTCGTAGCTCATCAGAAACTGCTTCGGATCTAAGTGTCCGTCATACATGGGGAGCTAGAGTGGCTTGTAAGACGGGTGCTAGGGCGTAGCCTACAGTTCTGCTGACAGGGGAGAGGCATCATCAAAAGCAAAATTTCCATGATGGAAATCCTCATAGCAGTCATCCTCGTTGAAGAAGCCCTCTTGGTGCAGCTCTCTGTGGTGGGGCCTTCGGTTCTGCTCATCTTGAGCAAGATGACGCACCTCTTCGGTAGCTTCGTCAATCTGCCTTTGCAGGTCAGCTAACCGAGCCATCTTCTCCTTCTTCCTCTGTACCTGCTGATGAAGCACCTCCATATTCCTGATTTCTTGGTCCAACTCATCCTCTTGTGGTGTTGGACTAGTGGCCTTCCTCTTCTGGCTTCGGGCCTCCCGAAGAGAAAGGGTCTCCTGTTTCGGGTCCAGCGGCTGCAGAGCGGCAGCCCCTGTTACCAAAGCTTTCTTTGGCGGCACGACGAAGGTCGATGCTTGCCGAAGGTGGTCGAAAAAAGGTTCACCAGAGGTGGGCGCCAATGTTGGGGACTTGTTCTCAAGTGCTATGAGTTAAGAACAAGGCAACACAGAAAACGTTAAACGTTAAAGCCCTTTATCCTTCGAAGCATTATTTCCCTTAGGATATAATGACTTTCGGACGAAGGTAATGAAGGACATACCTTCATTAGCATAACATATAGAGATGAAGAAAGAATCACATAAAACATAAAAGATAATGTAAACAGTCATACATTATTATTATCTCATTTCTATTTTATTACTATGGAAAAATAGAAATGATAACAAATTACAAGTGTACCTTCGACTTGGAAGAAGGTAAAAGTACCAGCGTGATGCAACGTCCAATGCCTAGTCCCCTCGTGAACAATACGGTTTACTGTTCATCTATTTATAGGCACGGGACGCAGCCCATGTAAAATTACACTCATGCCCTTTACATTTGCTAATAACTCTATAGTAATCCATCGAGGTCTAAATAGCCTTTTCATCTTTAAGTCGGTTTTCCTTTTCTGCTATCATGCTGAAGCTCTCCTGCGCACAGCTTCGGCTTCGCGCTATCCTTCGTACTCCTTCTTGTGCTTCTTCACGCTGTGGTTTCAACTCAAGTCCGAAGGTACCTGTTCATGCATTATACTTCTAGAAACATTGTTAAATCATGTTTTTGAGGACCTTCGGAAGCCGAAGGCCCCCAACACCGGCGGCGTGTGCTCCAACCTACTCATGGTGGTAGAGCTCAATCAAAGTGCTCAGGGAGCTTCACGGGAAGTCAGTGGTGCCGTGGGTGCAAGGAATTGGAAAGAGGCTCACCATGTAGCTCGGTCCATGCGTGGTGGCGGTCGGATGGATTCCAGCGATGGCTCTCCGGTACCTCCAGCGAAATGGTGTTCGATCTGAGGGCTCGGAAAGCTTTACGGAGCTCTAGGGAAGCTTGCCAAGGGGTTGGATTGGATGGAGGTGGTCCGGAGTGGCCGGTCCACGGTGGTCGGGCTCGGGTGGCCATAGGCACGCTGTGCGCAGAGGGTACTCCGGCGAACTCATGCTCGGACCGGACTGGGAGCGAGCAGGGGAGTACAGTCGCGGCCTCGGGCAGCTTTATAGGCGCGGGCGCGGGCGCAGGGTCAGGCATCGCACGGCGCGGGCGCGTGGGGCCGAGCGCCGGGGCGTGCTCTGGCGTGCCAGAACAGGTCGAACACGTGTGCGTTTTCGTCTGCCCTAGTTCAAACGCTTGCTGAGCAGCCAAACGTGCAAATCTTGCCAAAAATCCTATGTAAGGTCTCTTCTCTATCCCTAGGGCTATCTAGTTTGTGTGAGTTCCAAGTGAAGATATGGTCGGGTGTGGGAGATAAGGTGGCACCAAGTCAGGTATGTCTGGACTGTTCAGCCCGAGACAAAACACATGTCAAACCATGTCAAATGGTTTTGGTTCGGGTTCAAATTTTTCCAGGGCATGCCTTGCGTATTTTGGTGCCCTTTTGTCAATTAGACCATGTTGATTTGGCGTCTGCAACTAAGTGAACACATGTGATCTTTAGAAGAGGGC
This sequence comes from Zea luxurians, assembly GCA_029449295.1. NCBI lineage: Eukaryota > Viridiplantae > Streptophyta > Magnoliopsida > Poales > Poaceae > Zea > Zea luxurians. The sequence continues at coordinate 65,458,093 of JAOPSE010000001.1, read as the reverse complement.
TGAAATTTGACTTAGAGAAAAAGGGGTTGTTCTTGGGTGCTTTCCACTTGGGTGATTAATTTGAGGATTTTGTGGGACCTTTTTGGGATAACTTCCTTACTATTTCTTGTAGGTATTTCCATGTGCTACAACTTTTGTAAAAGTTTAAGTCATGATTTTGTAATTTACATAGCTCTCCCACTAATCCAAATCTTGGGGCTCTAATGCCTTAAAGACGGTGGTCTAGGGTTTTGAGTATTTTTCTCTATTAGAGATGGATGAAAAGGCTAGGGTATCCCTTCTATCATGATCAACACTTGATTAAGCCTTTGCTTCTCAATTTTGGTGCTTCTTTCTCAAACTAAATCACATGTGATAATAGGTCATAGGTGCATGTGTTGAGCCAGGGCCTTGAGTAACACCTAGGGTGTTACACGTCAACGAGTGGGTCCCACCAATCAGACAGAGCCAGGGCGTGAGACTTGGTGTGGAGCTGCCACTACCAAACGGGCCCACATGTCAGCACCATGAACTGGATGGGCTGGTGGTGTGAGGGTTTAAGTTGGGCCGCGCAGTGAGATAGGCGTTGGGCCGGTCATAAGGTTTTGGCCCAAGGGGGCAGGTAAAATTCCTTTTCTTTTTCTTTTATATTTTCTGTCTTGTTTTCAATTCCAACTAGATTGAAACCAAATTCAATTTCAAACTCAATTCAGGTCTTAGCTTTCAAATTTATTTAAAATGCACAATCAAACTCCAATATGAATGCAACAATATTTTATTAATCTATTTATTTATTATCCTACTAGGTCAGTGCCCGTGCGTTGCAATGGAGACATATAATATCTTGATAACTTATATATGCACATGTGTTATATAATTATGAGATTGAGATGACATATGTGAGCTGTCCGGGATGACATCGAAGAGAAACTCGAGCCTGTGACGCACGGGCACTCACCTAGTAAAATATGAAGCCAGAACAGAAACCCTTTCCAGGAAGCCCTGCCAAAGGGACCCTAAGGAATCACACGAAGATTTTGCATAGAATCAGATAGTTTAAAGCAAGTATTAAAGCAATTTGCAATGTGACAAATAGTCCAAGGGACTTCTATTGGTAAGAGGGGTTTGGACGTTTGGTACAATGGAAATTACACAACAATCTCTCTGCTTGCCACAAAATATAAATGTACATGATTTCAGAAGACCCATACAAAGAGACTGAGGAAAAATGGTGCTTTCATGCCCACCTCAACTCTCATGGAAGGAAAAGGGAAAAGTGGAGCACTTGGGACATATATATTTACACGATGGAGAGATGGGGATGATGCCTGGACAATGGTACATCTTAAAAAGAATAAACTACCTACATTCTTTCATTCCTTTTAAAAAAAATAATAACAATGCACTATCTACCAGCCTGGTGAGCAAGCTTCAATAAATGAACAGAATGGTACACTTCCCTACACAAGTCTTCTAACAGTGCGTGTGACTCTAAGACGTACACAGTCAAATTCTGCTACATGTCCCTTATGGTTTGCCAGCTCCGATCATATCATCTGTCTGAGATCGAGACATCAAGGCGGCTCCACCGCCCGCCAACCAGATAGTGGCTTAACTACGCTAGGCAGTTGGTGCAGTAGCAGTCGCCGGGCCTGCCGTGGGGCAGCATGTCGCAGTACCCGCCGCGGTAGTGGTAGAACACCCTGTAATTTACAAAGTAAGCTGCCTAATGATTACCATGATCAGGAATTCATCCCAAGAGAAAATAGACAAACCATGATTTTTAGCTTTGTCTTTATGGTAATTTCTGACTCCTCCAATGCTTATGGCCGCTGGCAGATGAAACGAAAGAAAAACCATGATTTCCACACTAATGAATTACCTAACCAATCAACATCATGTTAGGGAAGCACTTACTTTTCTAGTTCTATCCTGTTTAACTGTGCAAAGCAGTAACATCGACATTAGCAGAGCTATACAAACATTAGCTGCGGGTATTTGGAAGAGAACTTATGAAATTTCTGGTACGGCAACTTCCCTGGACAACCAGATTTGTCATGTTTCCTATGAGGTATGCTGTCAGTCCCAGATTAAACAGCATGTTGCATATACTGAATAACATCTCTCTTGGATTCTCTGCATGCAAGTCTCCATAACCAGTTTTTGTAAGTGTTGTAATAGACCAATAAATCGATGTAACATATCGAACCCATAGGCTCTCTGATTTGTAGGTCAGTCCCAGATTAAATAGCATGTAGCATATACTGAATAACATCTCTCTTGGATTCTCTGCATGCAAGTCTCCATAACCAGTTTTTGTAAGTGTTGTAATAGACCAATAAATTGATGTAACATATCGAACCCATAGGCTCTCTGATCTGTAGTCTGGTCTTGCTGCTCCTATCCAGGATCTTGCTGGATTGGGGTATCTATCAGCTATCAGGTAATTGAAACATCCTGAACAATGTACTGTAAAAAAGAGTAACCTGCAGAATTTACTCAAAAATAAAGTACGTTTATTCTATTGAGGTACTACATATTTGACTTGTTTTATGTTTGAAGGGAACATACAAACTTACAGATATTAGATTGATGCACCTTATCCAGTAGTAGTCCAACCTAATATCCCAGTTTATACTATTTAAAAATATGTAGGCATGGCACAAAAGTGTACATAAATCATTTGTTGCAGAAGAAATTATTAGATGCAGTTGTTATGGCACACTATTAGACAATAAAAAGAAGCAACATAATTGAAACATGACTATATAAGTACTGAGATTTGCTCAAACAAAATTGCGATTTTGTCAAAGAGCTCAACTGAGTTTCTCAAGATTAATGAGATGGTCAAGGCACTCATCTAAACCAACTGACTCATACTGATTGTGCATCACTGCATCTGCCTACTCTAGAACATAGTTGTTAGTAATAGCAGAACTGCTATCGTATGAACACTTGAAAATATAACTGACCAATCGCACCAACCTCGGTGCCAACTTTGAAGAGGAACAACGGGTCGGCGAGCATTCAGTTGCAGAGCAGATCATCATGCTAGTGGGCTCAACGCAGCCTATGCAGATCAACATCAAAGAAAAGAGAAAAACAACCACACTTGAATCTTACAAACAAATTCCCTTTGAGGACCTATAGACCGAAGTAGCAGAGGCTGGACCAAACAGATTTTGGGTCAGATCGCATGACATAATAAATCAAGAATCTCAGAAGCACCAGCAACACATTCCATCTATGGTCCAAAGGTTAGCTCGTCAAAAGGATAAGTGGTTGAATTTTCTTAACAAATTGGCATACCTTCACGTATCGCTGATCCAGTGTGCGTACTACGACTCAGAGGTGATGCACATGCTGGCGCAGATCCTGCTGCTTGGCCTCGCTGCCGTCTGTGTTGACGATAGCATGGTGCCCGTACGTTGCAACGGGAACATATAATATAATAATAATTTATATACAAAATGTGTCTTAATTGTTATAGTAAGATGCCCGTCCTAACGATACTACGAACCTAAAAGGCAATAAAATTAATTAGGATAATAAGATGTGCAAAAAACATGAACCTTTGTTTATTATTATTAATAAGTGCTGAAATCTTGGTAAGGCGACAAATTAAAATGAAGTGAATATACATTAAGGATAATAATTTTCTGTAAAAGTTGAGTATCATTACAAATAAAATCATATCTATCTGATGTGCCTAATAATTTCTTGTATTTCTTCTGGAATGTTGTCTTTGGATTCATTGTTGTTGGGGACTTGTTCTCAAATGCTATGAATTAAGAACAAGACCACATAGAAATTGTTAAATATTCTAGTCCTTCGTCCTTCGAAGCATTATTTCACTCGGGATATAATGAATTCCGGACGAAGGTTATGAAGGTTATACCTTCATAAACACAACAAATAATGAGGAAGGGTAAAAAATATGTAAAATAATTTGAACACATGATTATTATTATTAACTCATTTCTATTTCATTATTGTAAAAATGATAACAAATTACAAATGTACCTTCGGCTCGAAGGAAAGCAAAAATACCAGCGTGAAGCAAAAACAAATGCCCAATGCGTGATTACAGGAGAGCACGTGAACAGTACAGGGGTACTGTTCACCTATTTTTAGGCACAGTTCACAGCCTGTATATAATTACATTTATACCCTTTACAATGAACTATAATAATGACACAAAATATCATGGGTCTTTAAGTCATTTCATCTTTAAGTCGGTTCACCCCTTCGTCTTGAGACATGTCACTGTACCGAAGCTTTATAGTTGATAGCTTCGGCGCTGTTTTGGAGAGGATCTGCCGAAGATGTTTATTTCTTTAGGATCTTCGGCTACGAAGCATACCCCCAACAATTGTCCTTGTACTTCAATAATTCTACTAAGAATTTGGTCCTCAGGACATTCCCATTCTGCAAATTCATTATTACATATCATTGAACTCGATTAATAATCAATTATAGAAAAACAATATTGACAAAGTATTAGAACAAATAGGGTACTCACGGTGCAAATGCAGGGTAACCTTATACCATTCCAATCGTGTATAAAGTTGATAACAAGAAAGCCAGATAAATCCCTACAAATTAAAATAATACGTTGTTACATATATGTAGACAAAATTAATAAGTTGTTTGGGTTAAAAAACATTACCAGTTTAATGTTGTTGGAACCCATGTTGGTACTATACGATGCCACATATAAATATCGTCTTTCCATGTAGGATTGGCCAATTCCATGGCAGCGTTCATATTATTGGCAATATAATGTATATTATGGATATAATAAATGCTAGGATGATCACCCTTAAACCATGATGGTATAGGCATGGAGTCCATTATATAGATGCTTCTAGTGTCCATATTAAGTACATATAAGGTGAAGTGACCCAAGAAAGAATCGGGCAATAGAATCTGCAAGTTAAAAAATAGTTCAAGTAAGAGAAAAAATAAGATTACAAAAATAATGAAGAGTATAGCTTACTTGTTTGCAATCTGAAACATCGTACTCCATGGCAGGCCAACAATCTAATAATTTTGCCAACATGTTGATATCTGGCTTTGCACGAAGGCGAGGGTCTCGACCAAATTTAGTTATGGACTACTTTTTATTAGTAAAATAATGATATAATGAACACACTTATATGAATAAAGACTAATTACTTCAACTTACACAGAACTATAGATCCATGTAGTGGTATTTGTCTTCCAACAAAAACAAGGCATCAATGCATGCGATCATCCGAACAGCCATGTTAAAACAATTTGTATCCATCGACTTATTTACATCCAATATATCTTTAAGTTTTTGAAGACTTAAAGAAATGGGATAAGGTTTAGTGCTCTGAATCCAATGTTTCCTATTAAATGAACATTTGTTTTTATACTATACTAAATGAGAATTAACTTACTTTAAATATTTGGCGTTGTCTATCCCCATGATATATGTGCATAATACAAACATCAGTTCTTGTGTGTTTGTTAATGTTACTTTATCAGGCAGAACATATGGAGATATATATGGTTCAATCTGATGTGATGTATTTGACGATTTAGATAACTCACATGGAGTATCGATTATTTGAACATCACTTGAACTCTCTCCATCTTCATCCACATTGTGATCAAGATTTTGATGTCTTTTCTTTGTGTTTAATCTCGAGTCCCATAATATTGCAGGTAGCTTAAACCTAAACATTGTTATATCATCCTGCAAGTATATAAATTAGAACAAAAGAAACATTGTTCCTATAAATATACGTCCTCTACCTGAGTTACGTTATCAGATAGGGAGGATCCTATCCAGTATTCCATATAGTTTATCATCCATAGCCCGCAAGATACCCTAATATGAAATTTAACATATCAGGTGAGTTTCTATGTATATATGAAAATAAATACAACCAATTTTGTAGAGTTGTGCTCACATGAATTTTACCCATTGGTTTGCATTTGTGTTGTGATCTTCTCTATAACTGGCCATGATGCAACATCAAGGTTCAACCACTTGCCTTGGTAAAGCTCTTTATGTTCTGCTGCAAGTTTAATCTGCCTTTCTAGACCTTTTAACTATGTGTATATATAAAACATATCAAGCTTTATAGATAACAAATAATGTAATGATGAAATAATCATAATATAAAAGAAATAATTACTCACTATAGTATAAAGGTCTCGGCGATCTGTTATTTGTTGTCCCATAGAATCGAGTACATGTACCTCACTTTTTTTGCATTCAGAACTGCCAGGTACCAGTGAAAATTTTCTATATTCATTGGAATGAACACCTTCATAGAACATACATTAACATTAATTTGTAAGTATTGTGCACCAATATATTACATATTACATATATTAAAAATGAGATGAGTTTTAGGTCAACCATGTCAGACTGTAAATAGTTGTCCACACTTTTTTCAATTGTGTCTTCCTTACAATTTAAGAGCACCTTAGGGTCGCCATCACGCTTAAGCAGACTGGAAATGAATGTGTTCTCCAAGAAGACCTTTCCACCTTCTCTATAAAGTAAATGCTCTTCATCCCTAATATAGTGTATATATGCACTGAGGGCCTGTACACCAAAAGAATACAATTAGCAGATCAAATATACATGCTAGCTTTAAATATGTATACCATACTGTATAATAGGATAATTATAAATATATATACTTTATTACTGTATATAATATGGACATACAGATGTACTTACTTCGCCAGATAATTGGATGTCACCATGAAAAAGACATTCCATGTCATTTCTATTTAACCATGCGCTGTCGATGTTCACCACAACTTGTTTCCCCGGTAATGCTTTAATGTATTCAATAAGCTGAACATCTTCTGGGGTGCACTTATAATCTATACAATGAAAAATATTATACTTAATAAGCAAATGATATATGCGAAAACCAATAAGATGCAATAAGGCAAGAACAAAAAGTTACCTTCAGAGACAACTCGAGCTACATTCAATTTCATTGGTTTTTTATGTTGTGATATTCTAATAAGTGTGTCCAAAGCATCTTGTTTGTTCTGCTCTACCATATCTGCATCAGAACTTATTTGACTTGATTCATTTGGAACATCCAAAGATGTCAAGTGTATCACATCTGTATGAGGAGTGAATGAAACGTAAGTCTATTGACAAAAGCATTTTTAGGAGTACTCATAAGACAATATTTACATTTAGGAGTGTAGATAAGAGAGCCTACCCGGTTGTGGTCCAAGATCGGCTTCAGTTGACACTTTAACATGATTGAAAATACAGTCAATGCCTACTCCGACAACATTGTGTGATTGTTTTGCAGCATTACCAACACTGACCTTACTATCCTCGCTCTCTATATATATGGCGCACAAGAGAAGAATTAAGTGTCAAACAAATATTTATTATTACAGACCTTAGTTTTTTTGTAATTGATAATAGCACTTACCCAGTTCATGTTCGTCAGTGTCATTAGTTGACAATTGTGCTGAACAACCACTGCTAGCCACAACCTCATACGATGGTTCAGCAGTATTGCCAACATCGACATTTCCTTCATCCACCTCTATATCCATTGTGATTTGGTATGTACCCATCAGATTGAAAGTGTCAAACATTAATTGTATAGTACAGTTCACTGGTACAAGCATTACAGGTTAGGTATTTCACTTTCACACTATGAATAGTGTGAGCATTATATTTCACTTTCACACTATGAATAGTGTGAGCATTACAGAACGATTTAGCAGTTACACTACAAGTATGAAAGGCAACCATTATACTGGATGTTGTCACTGTAATGTTCAAACAAAACAAAGCATGCGCTCTCCAGTACTACAAGGCTATCTAATTAGTTATCAACATAAAAATATATACACATCTGATTTCATAAATAAACAGACATACAGGTAGAACTACAAAGAGTATTACCTCTCTGTGATTTCAGTCGTCCTCGCTCTCCGGCACGCGTGCAGTCTTCTTCTCCTTTCGGGGTCGTTCACGCTTTCGGAGAACTCTTTCGGCTATGGCGTCCACACGTGCTCGAGCTCTAACATAGAGGACAGAGCAAGATGGGAACTGAGTGGGTTGTCCTCACTCTCCAGGGAACTCCTCGGACTCTAGCGTTCGCGCATGCTCAAGGTTTATATTCATCTAGCATCCGCGCATGACACAGGCAAACTAGAGGTCGAGCAGAGAGAGCATGCGGGAGTGGAAGTCGTGGGTAGAGGAAGAGTCCACTGACCGGGGGGTCGTGGGATTGGGGACGGTTGTGCCGCGCATGAAGATGAGGGTTGGGTGAAGGCAGTCGATGGGGGAGGAGTTGGAGGACGGCAGTGGGTTGGAGGCCGCCATTGGGGAGGTGGAGTCCAACGGTGCGGTGGGGGAGAGGGAGGGGAGGCCGCCGGAGTTGAGCGCAGTGGAGGAAGCTGTGCGAGCCCGTGGCTGGAGCCGCCGGTGGTGATTAGGACAAATGCGCGGTCGGCCGCATGGTGGACAGTGGAATTGAGATGCAACAGACTGTACCTAATAAAAGGAATGGTAATGTGACGTTTGGCTCCACACATAAGGTTCTGCGCTGTTCATGCAGATCCCGAGCAATGACCCTTCTTCTAGAACATTCAGCTGTCTGACGGAAAATTGATCTTTTTAAAAGTGGGGGAGTGACTAAGTGTTTCCCATGGATGGAATGATGTCTGAATTTCTTAACTGATGATCTGTTGTCTGGAAATTGAGCCAAACTATTGACTGTACAAGTCATAACTGAAGTCTTGAACTAAACCGAAGTTTATGTCTTGCTCCTAAAGGGTCTTACATTGTTTTTGACTGCTGCAACTTTTGTTGCCTGCCAACCTGATTTCTTTGTGGATGGATACAAGTTCAAGGACAAGGAAAATTGCTGAAGTTGGTCGCTTAAAATTGATTGTATAATAACGAACATTAACGTATCGGTTTCTTCTGATAAATCATGACCTTAATGTATGCGCTTTCCTACTGCAGTTGTGGAGTCAAAGGATTGAACAATCTCGGTTGCTTCTGCATTTGCTAGTTATCAGGAAGGTGAGAGCATTGCTCCAGTAATAATAATTATTAGTCTAATTCCCTTGTCGTTGCACAGCTTTACCTGCTGGCAGAAGTTTAACATTGGTATTGACCAATGACCTCTAAGGTCACAGTTTCACCATTTGGTAAAATTTGCTTTTATGTAACAGCAGTAAGAAAACTGATTTAAGACATGCATTTTGGTGAATTTTGCAGTTGTGCAAGACATGGATCACAAATTCTTGACAAAATCAGCGGAAGAAGCATATCGAGGAGTCGATTGCGGTGACAGAGGTCCATTTGGAGCAGTTGTCGTCCGTAATGATGAAGTAATAGTTAGCTGCCATAACATGGTTCTGAAGCACACTGACCCTACTGTGCATGCTGAAGTAAATGCAATTAGAGAGGTAAATTACCTGAAGGCTACCATTAGCAGTTGCTCTAAGGAAAATTGTCATTACTTTGATCTTGTTCTGTAATCTTCCTGGCAATTAATTCCATTATTTGCTGTGTGGTTTGATGGTTGATGTATGTCCATATTTTAGGCTTGCAAAAAGCTTGGGAAATTGAGCTCTCTGACTGCGAAATTTACGCGTCCTGCGAGCCATGCCCAATGTGCTTTGGTGCAGTTCAACTCTCCCGAATTAAGGTCCGTACTTTATTGTTTTGACTGATTACCTAAAATGATAAGCATAGCTGGAGATTATTGAGTGTTGTCTAAACATGCCTACTCCTCTTGCAACACAGAGGCTGGTTTATGGGGCCAAGGCAGAGGCTGCCATCGCCATTGGATTTGATGACTTCATTGCAGATGCTCTGAGAGGCACTAGGTTCTACCAGAAGGCCAACTTGGAGATCAAGAAAGCTGACGGCAATGGTGCACTAATCGCTGAGCAGGTCTTTGAAAAGACTAAAGAGAAGTTCCAGATGTATTGATGCTGAGCAGAAGAGAGATCTCAGATTTGTACAATGCTTACTCATAAGGACAAGAAATAATACAGTGCCCAAATGTCCATTGTTTCGGGAAAAAAAGATCTCAATTCCACTGTTCAACATTCTGATGATATTACATTGTTATGAGCATCTTCAACAGCGTATATTAAAATTCCACAACATTTAACAAGTTTAAGACACTTAAAACAAACTGAGCTCTAATAGTTAAGTCTTAAATCATGTGTTTTAGGAAATAAAAATATATTCCTTGGCATATATAATTCATAATATTACATTGGCTCACCTAGTTCTATATAATTCATACTACCGATGAACAAAACTTGGTACACCTACCATGTTCAAGCCATATAATTCATACATACTGTTACATTGGCTCAGGATCAGTCGCTCAGATCAAGTTTTCTGTTTCAAAAATAATACGCCTACAGGAACCAAAGCTTTTTTTCTCTACTTGGTTTCTTGGTATTTTCTCCGGCTTCAAATTTCCATGTGGCTTGCTTGAACCGTCTTCTAGGCTGTATCAGTATGTTGAAGTGATACAGCAGTGTGAGTCTAGGGCTAATGCCTCTTCCTCTTCTTGCTGTTCTTCAGGTGCTTCTTTCGGTTTCCGCTCTTGCCATGCGACTTGCTTGAACCACCATCATCGATAAAAAGTAGTACATCAATAGAATTTCACATGTGCAGTTTGAATTAGACACCAATAACTGTGCACCAAAGCAAGTAGAGGCACACAGAGATGATGATAACGACCTTGTTCCATCCCCATCCGTAAATCTTTCCCTCTTATGTAAGTGCCATCGTATGCCTCTAGCCGCCTGAAATCTAAATCAGAAGAGCTTGCGCATGTAAACCTTCTGTACCAAAGCTCAAATAGTCAGATAGTAATAAAGACTTGTGGACACGCTGATTTATTCTGACAAGGACATTTTGTCTGGGGCTCTGAGCTAAGTAGCATAAGATATATTCCCATTTGTTTGGGGGTTTCCCTAAACTTTTAATGTAAACTTTCACTACATATACCAATATGTAAATAAAAAAAGATTCTTCAAGCCACCAGTACAAGGTATGTCTGTGTCAACCTGTGCATGGAAGTATGGAACCATCATCTTTCTATAAATCCTAGCAAAGCGAAAATGAAATTATTGAAACCATGTCACGGAATGTTTGTACAAGGTATATTTACCTGGGATATAGTGCTATCTTTCAAAGCTTCTACTTTATGTGGAACTAAATGATCTTCAAAATCACCATGCCCTAGTTGACCGTATTTGCTCCAACCATAAGTGTACAGATTACCAGAGTCAGAAACCGTAATTGTATGGCGCCATCCACATGCCACAAGCACCATCTTCTCACCCTACAGAAGGGCAACGTTAGTATTCAGAAACTTGGAACAACAGAACAAAGAGTAAAAAAAGAGACTATCTATGGGAAGAGGACCTAAATGGACACATCTTTGTGACAGTTCTGTTAACTTGTTTAAAGTGTACGTAAGATAAAGCTGCAGGGAATACTGAATCTGATTTCACATCTCATTACTGTTGAGTTATTATTAATGATTAGAGTAAGGAGTGCCCTTTTCACCTACAACTGAACCATAAATCAAATATTTAGGTCCAAGGGGGCTGCTGCTGACTGCTATTTTCGTTTCCGTTTCAGTTTGACGATCATCGCGTCAATCTTCTCAACAACTTTGCAAGAGCTGCTACATATATACACACTAGCTTAATTGTGAGAAGACCAGTAATAATCAGCAGAAAATGGGTGGAAATGCACGTGATGCAGATCCAACAAAAGGTGAGCTGCTGTTAACCTTTCCACGATAGACCATTGCGTCAGTCTTCTCAACAACCTCACAACATAGGAGCTGCATACCTACTTACCAGTTACAGGAAGACCAGTAATCATGTGTTGGTAAACCAAACCGCTAATCTCTTCATCGTGTTCATTACTCATACGACCGCTTCTGTAGCACGTGTTATTATTCATTGCCGAAATGTCGTTTCCTCTGGAAATACATATATAGGGCCAAGCATGACGACCAAGTAGAGTGATGATTTATCAATGGTTTCGCGTGTATATATAGGTGAGATCAGTAGTCACTGCCTTGACCACGTGTGTGTGGTCAAGGCAGTGACTACTGATCTCACCTATATATACACTCCATGCTTATGATTTCGAAGAAAATCACCAGCATAAGTTTAGACAAGAACAGAGAGTTCAATCAGCTGAAAGAATTTTATGCATTTGATGGTTTCTATCAGGGCAAAAAGAACTGACCCCTGATACTGTTTTCAACTGAGGGATGTTTCAAGACGACAACATCCAGCGTGATTTTGACTCCCTGCTTTTGCTTGTCAGGTGGATGATCTGGAAAGAAAGGAACACGAGCATGTTTGGTGGCTCAAGCACCACGCCTACAGAACTAAACACAGCTGATGGTTCCCTTATGAGTACACCTGACTGTTGCTCAGGGCTAGGGTCCTTTTCAGAAAGGTCGCAAAGGTGCTACGTGTAATATAAACTGTTGTAAACGCTGATGTGTACCCTTAACTCGGTAATCCGGTGATTAGAGTTTTGACTTCTGAGGCTTGTATTTCATTCTACTTCTTATCTTAATGAAAAAACATGCCACAGCAGTAAGTCACAACTAAACATATGCCCAGCTAACATGTCTCAGAAACCAAGTGAGGAATAAAGAGCTCATTCAGTTTTTGTAATATGTGATCAATTCTCATGCAGTATCAAGTGATGTAGGTGTTAGTAGATGTTCAGATACTTGGATCTGTTGATTCTAAACTGGAAAAAAAGGACAGGCTGGGCCAAATTAGATAATTTACTTCCATAGAAGATACTTTTTCAGGAAGCAAACAGTCATTACGGTCACCAAGACCTAAGTTTCCATATCGACCCCAACCCCATCCGTAGAGGTCACCGTCTTCAGTTACTGCAGCATTATGTTCGGCACCGACAGCAATCATTTTCACGCAAACACTCTACAAACGTAGAACCATTAGCACAGGACATTGAACAAACACTGACAGTTCTATTCTAGAAGAAACAAGGTGGTATGGGTGACTGACCAACGTTCACATCACCATTACTGAGGAACATAATGACAGCACATACATGGTATATCTCATGAGTATAGTAGTTTAGCTAATAGAGTGTTGTGAACCAAATCATAGTTATTAAGATGTGAATCAAAAACTGACTTGCTACTCATGATTTACAATTTTACATACATGTTTTATGCATAGCATGTTTGCCTAAGTGCAAAATGGTAGTCCTAAAACTTCCCTATCAATGATCTAGATCACTCTGTATGAAGATTTTGTTATCCCCTTTGTTACCTCAAAAGCATGAATCTTTTGTGGGAGCAGCGAGTCTTCTCCTATCGAGACTTTGGACCTAGCACCTGCGTGTTCGGTTGGTTACCAAGTGATGAATCAATCAAGTGATGGATCAATCAAAACCTCGCTGACAAGAGGCACTGGGGACATCCGAGAATGAAGTAGATGATTGCGAGAAACCATATATTAGGACCTGCACCAAGAAATAAAACAACACAAATTCTTTCTTTTAGATAATTAATTTAAACTGCCATCATCTCTTCACCAACAGATGCACATGGCCATGAACAAGGTTTTTATCGCGTACCTGACCCTTTTGCTCAGGTAGCGGTAACACATTACGTTCCAAAACAAGCAAATTATCTACAATTGAGATTCCAAAGCTTTATTTAACCATAGACTATTCTTCTCAAAAGAAAAGTATCATCAAATTAAATGAAGCAATCAACCAGTAGCAACAGGGCTAGCGAGATACCTGATTAAAAATTGCCTTTGCTTCTGATATCTTCAACCTCATTGATATTACAGGTTCAGCAAAATTGTCTACAATTGAGACAACCACATATCCCGCTAGTGGCCACGCGGTTGTTGTACACATAGGAAGAGAAATTGGTTATGTGATCAGATTATGATGAATCAAAAGCTTGGCTATGGTCAAAACTAACACCTAATCCAACAAGTACTAACAGTCGCGATATCAACATGATGACCCTAAAAAAAGCTAGAAGTTGGCTTACCCCCTTGCGGAGGAACGGGCGCAGATATTACAAAAATAAATCTAGCATTATTACAAAAATGAGAGATATCCTACCGAATTAAGCATCTCTAGTGTATATCATAAGCAACATTACAGTTTTAGCATCTTAATTAGCAGTAGTAAAAAACTAACCTGGAGTCGTGATGTCCCTCCATTATTACAAAAATGAGAGATATCCTACCGAATTAAGCATCGCTAGTGTATATCATAAGCAGCATTACAATTTTAGCATCTTAATTAGTAGTAGTAAAAAGCTAACCTGGAGTCGTGATGTCCCTCCACATCTTCAAAACGTGCGGGGGTAAGGACCTCCTTATAAACGAGATTTGCATACTGAACAGTGTTCTTCTATTTAAGTGAGATGAAGTTATCCATATCTAGTTTAGTTGGGTCCAAAGACCCAAGACTATTTACTAAACAATACATGAAACATAATGAAAAGAGACCGATAACATCTATTCAATGCTCATCTGCTTTATTTGTTGTATCAACCAAATGACCACTAAACAATAGGAAGCTAAAAAAGGAGCCAAAATAGATAAATAAAAGGCAAAAATACATATTCACCTAAAAACCAAAATAATTAAGTGCATTACAAGTTGTTAATTACCATGCATTCATCAATGTCAGCTACGGCGTAAGGACCTCCTTATAAAAGATATTCTTTGTGTATGTTGCGCCATTTATCTCTGAGTTCCTTTCAACCCCCTTCTTCTTCTCATCAGTGACTGGAATGGAAAGTATCTTCACTTTCGATCGAGCGGTGGCCCTTGATAGAGCAACATAAAGCTGGCCATGAGAGAACACTGGTTCTGGCAAGTACACACCAACATTAGGAATTGTCTGGCCCTGGGCCTTGTTAACCGTCATGGCAAAACTTAGTCTTATCAGAAATTGCTTCCTTTTAAACTGAAAAGGGAACATCTCATCATCAGAGGGGCACAGGGGTATACGAGGCAAGAAAATTCGCATTCCAGCATGTTGGCCAAGGACAATTTCAGCATCAATACTATTTTTTTGGAAACCACGAACCACCAATCTCGTGCCATTACAAAGTCCATTAGCAGGGTCTATATTCCTAAGCAACATGATTGGGCATCCAACTTTGAGCTTCAGAACATGCGGGGGTAGTCCATTAGGAGTCAGCGTGTTTAGAAACTCTGATGGGTAATAGTTATTAGGATCATGCACCGCGGTGTCAAAACTATGGTACATCATCTGCTCCCCTTGGAAACGATCGATCATCCTCATATTTATCATATCCACCCAATCATTCCGTGTAGACAATATTGCTCTTGAAGTGATGTAGCTTGTGTTAGACATCTTTTCATTTAGATTGGGGTAAATGTCATCTATCAGTTTATCAAGGTCGCGGTCATTACCAGTATATGGCACACATACCTCATCTGGAAGATGAACATCACCATCGTTGTTCGCTTCCTCAGTTCCACCACCGATGCGCAACAAATATTTTGCAAACCATGGGTCGCTCTGTGCCCTCATGTTTTGAACAAGCTTTAGGGGGCACATGGATTCCCAGATGTAAGAACTCCGTAGAGAGGCAGCAACTATCTGAGCCCTTGACCCCTTGCGTACAATAAGGAGTACTTGTCTGAAATCACCCCCGAACACAACAGTCCTCCCACCAAAGGGCAGCCCAGGTCGTCCCATTATATCACGCATGCTATTGTCTAGCGCCTCAATTGCTTGTCTCTAAGTCATCGATGCCTCATCCTAGATAATGGGCGATGCTTTTTGTAGCAACTTTGCTGTCCCGCTTTGTTTCGTGAAGCTACATACAACACCATCATCAATAGTAAGTGGTATCTTGAAGCGCGAATGGGCAGTCCTCCCCCAGGCAATAAGGAAGCCGCAACACCAGATGTAGCTGTTGCAACTGCAATCTTGTCCTGACTGCGTAGTGTCACAAGCAGTGCCTTATACAGATAAGTCTTGCCAGTCCCACCAGGCCCATCCATAAAGAACACTCCACCGTTATTGGTGTCAACGACAGATAGGATCTTATCATAGGCAGACCTCTGCTCCTCATTTAGGGTTTCTTTCATAGCAACGTTTTCTGCTGTCGGCTCGATACTTTCCTCCTCATAAATCTCTCTATTAGTACCATGTGAATCGTCATATCTGTCGATGATAGCAGGGAGAGGGAATGTCTTTACCCATTGACTGCAAAATGTTTCTAATGTCAATCAAGACCATCTGCTGCACATGGGTTTTGCTTTGAGTACTATGGTGATAATCCTCTGACATTGAGTCAAGGTGTCTCTGCCATAATTCTGCCACATCATTCAGCTCGCAGCATACCAGTATTGTTGCAAACAACCTTCGTAATGCTGACGGCATTTGGTAAATAGCGGCTTCGTTGAGACACTCATATATTGTGTTGTCTGCTTCAAGCAGTCCACTCCTTTTTGCTGCCTCACGAAAAGATGGTAGTGTGTCACCATCTACTGTCCTTAGATTCGCATAGGAGGTAGCACCCGTCACATGGTTTAAGAGAAGTCGAAGATAAAAGTGTTCCCCCTCAGCTGGATGAGCAAAAACTATCCTACCGACCTGTCCACCCGTATTTCGTTTCCTCCTTTGCCACACCTTGCCCTATTGTGAAGTGTACCACTCAGGGAAGTCACGATACAGGATGCCGCGAGCCTCCTCGTATAGCCTATTTGCCTCAAAATACGCTGTAAGCATTGACCTGTCAGCACCTGGACGTTGGACAACATGATTTACTTTAGCACACTCATGAAATGACACCATGTGCATGTTTTCAAGATGGAGCTACAGTTGCATCACGGGTGGATAGTTTTGACTTAGGTCGAAGCTAAATATCCTCCAGAGGGCTTCTAGAGGAGTCACCCACCTAGCATCTCTATACTGCTTGATCTCATCAACGTCACCATCAGACTTGTTTGCATCTCTCATAGCCACAGATGCACGATCATGGCCTTTGTATATATATTTGAACAAGTATTTGACAGCTTTGATGCTCCCGCATGCCTCAACATTGATGTGACAGTTGAAGAGGCAGAGGAGGTAAGGATTGTAAGGGATGACCCATCTGTTACCCAGTTCACAACCTCGAACGGTATCCTTACGGCCATCATCACGACACCTATAAATAGGATATGCATCCTTTCCTTGTAACGTTGAATCGCTAAAAGCTCTAGGATAATGGTTTTTGCATGAAGCATGTCCCTTAGTGCATGGGCATTTAGGATTTAGCAACCCACACGGTCCATGCATCATATGCTTGAGAACCATCTTATAGAGTTGGGGATACTTATTCTTATTTGGGATCTCAGCGGAGATCAGGAGATCATACTGCTCAGGACAGGTTAGCTTGTACTTTCTCTGCATGATGAGTAGAAAATGGGCATGAGGCAAACCTCGTTTCTGGAACTCCACAGCATAGACATAAGCTCGGATCTTTCCAAGAATATCTTGCTTAGTCAATCTCTTCTTTAGTTCCTCTAGCTTTGCACGGAATATGCGAACAACAAGGTCTGGACGATCCTGTGGTGACTGCATAGGGAGAAGCTCCCTGGTTATTTCATCCCAATTTGGGTTGCACGTCATAATGAGGAATATGTCCGGTTTCCCAAACTTTTGCACAAGGGCCATAGCATCCATATATCGGCGTCTCATGTCACGAGGACCGCCGATAAATGATGTAGACAACACGGTTCGCTTCCCAATTTTGTCTGCTCTATTCTCGCCTTCATGCAAGCTATCTACCAAACCCTTGCATAGATCCGCTCTTAATCTGTCTTGGTTTTTACGTATGAAATCCAAATGAGAACTCTCAATCTTGATGTAGGTGTCGACCGCGAACTGTTGGAAAAGTCGCTTCTCATAAAGTATTGAATTGAATATACCTGGGCGAATTTGGAATCTGTAGCAGTAATAGTCACGTACAAACACACATAGATGGCTGGGTCGTTCTGCATCCACAAGGTGTAATAATTAATGTTGATAAAAACATACTTAACAATTATATAAGAATCACAAAGAAACAACTAACCAGTATCAGCATCGTTTGCATCCTTTGTCCTATGTTGATCGCGATATGTGTCTACTTCGTCCATGGAAACATAAGACTTAGGAATATTTGCATGCCATCCAAGTTCACCTTTAGGAAAAAAACAATGGGTATGATAGTGCATCATAACATCCATGATATGAACGGATCCTGTGGCTTGACCTATCTTTCCCATGCAGCATAACACTATTACTGAATTGACCTTGACGTTCACTCCCCTCAATCCAAACTGCAGCGACCTCCAAAGTGATGGGTACATTATATAGCTTCTGGTTCAGCGTTTGGTCAAGGTTCAAGGCGATATGGTAGTCTTCAATGTTATCAACGTGCCCCATACTCCTAAGGTGCTCAGAGTATGGGTTTCCCTTAAGTATTTCAACCAACTGTTTAATAACCGCCTTGTCTTTCTCAAGTTTCTCTTGACGACATTTATGATATCTATGCTCGAGACTGGGATCTTCATCATAGAAGTAAAGTTCAAGGTGTTTATGTTCCGCCCCAACTTCCCTACCAAACGACCTTACGTTGTGGTACATCATGCCATGTGCACGGAACATGTAGATACCACAATCCATGTTTGTAGTCATACTATCAAGGCAACAATACAGAGAAGTGAATGAGAAATGGCCGTTAAAAAATCGAATGTTATCACGGAAGTGCCTCGCATCAGCATCTGCACACTCCCACAACCTCCTAAGCTGGGACGGTGTCTCGAATGGGGCTAGATCAATCTGTCCATTACGACAACAAAATCTAGGTGGTTCATATTGAAACTTCTTCATTTCATAGTAGTCACAGTCAGCAACAGTGTTTAGCAAATGTGTTTCTTTAGGTATGTTACTATACACCTTGTCATACGGATTAGGTATGTTAGGGGTTACAACAAAGGCATCTTGGGTACCATCAATATTGATATCCTCACCGGATTCACCATCTAAATTTGTTTTTAAAGAGCAATAGGTAAGATGTATAGCTTTAGAAACTTTAAAATCATATATCCAATACTATTAAAAACATTACACAAGTACCTTGACCAGCGAACAGGTATCCCTCTTCTTCATCATCATCAGCTTCAAAAAGTACATCCTCGTCATGATTATCTATAAATAGCACACCTTCATCGTCATATATTCATTCACATGGTTTTAACCACTAAGAATAATTAGGGAACTAATGGTGGAATTGAGTTTGGAATTACCATTGGTGGTGACATTTAGGGTTGTCTGGTGTTGCATCCCAACGTCTGCTCCTTCAGTCATTTTGTCAGTCTTTGTAGTAGTGACTGGAGATGGACCGGTACATTCTATTGATGGAAAGTTGTGTAAAGTTAGTTGGCCACTATAATTGATGTGTTAGATGAATTAAAGATGGATTAGTAATAACCATTGTTATCAACCTCAGAAGCAGTCGGATGATCAATTTCATTGTTCTCATTGCTATCCATTTCACGATCCCTAGTTGCAGTAGCAATGTTTCCTCCAATGGCAGATTGAAATTTCTGGTTTTGACGAGATACCAGGTTCTGTTTTTCACCGAACGATACATGACGCTTATGTCGTTTTCGTCTAGGAGACTGTGTTATTTTGTCTTTCTCAACATCCTCAGGCTGCGACGGAGCAAGAACAAAAGGTATTGCGCTCAACTCAGAGATGACCATGTCCTTGGAGCAAGACAGAGACCCATGAGGCTCTTGAGAATCCGCTGGACTCCACTGAAACTCCGGGGTAAACTTTGGGTTCTCACTGGCGATTGAGTCCTGGTTTAGCATTCCTCGTTGTCTTATTCTATAGTCTTTCCTTGCCTTCTTATTACATGGTTCCCTATTAAACAATGCCCTTTGTTCCCTTGTTTGAGTTGCAAATCGAGTTCTTTCTCGAATTCTCTTACGTTCCCTTGCATCTAAAACTTCTGAACTTGGATTGGAAGCATGTTGATGACATGTTAGACCCGATGTGCCTTAAAGTTGAAAGTAGAAAAGGTCTTAGGGGCTTATATATATACCAACTAATGGTGCCCAATACCTAGAGTGTTATCACACGGTATAGGCAAAGAACATAACAGAGAAACATAATTACCTAGAGTGCTATCACACGGTATAGTCAAATTGTTGATGCTCCCGTCACTTATAAACACCTCTGGACGTTCAGCTACACATTGTAAACATTGATTTAGTAGATAGTTGAAACAACAATGACTATAAAATAGAATAAAGCTTTTTCTAATCTAAAATCTAAACTTAGAATATAATTTCAACCAGCACCTGACAAATGTATGGAATTTATGTCCTCAATATTGGTGCTTTGATGAGAGTTGTTCTTGTTTGTAGGGATATTGCAATCTACAAAACAACCCAACAACTCATAAGAAAAGTAACAACATTACTCTAAAAATAACTGACGCGCAGGAATAGTTATTATACCTTCTGAATACTCATGCTGCATAAGGTTTTCTTTTTTACGTGACTCACGACGCTTCTTCAATTCATTTTTTTTCAACACTCATCGCGGCATATCGTGCTCTTTCTCTTTCCCTCTTACGTTGACTTGCATCAACACATTCTCCTAAACCATCAAATTTATTCAATTTTAAACATTGTTGAAATGTCAAATAAGCCATTTTATTAGTAGATATACCTTCAACAGTGTTGCTAGACAATTCTCTTAATGGATAACGAACATCATTATTTTGAAACGGGTCCATCTACGTCTTCCAATCAGTCAGAAAACCTGTATACAAAGGATGAGTAATCTTATCAGACTTCAACAGAGGATAATATACGCTCAATTTCTAGTCGAATAGCAATGATTTGTAGAGATAGGGAAAGTCCTATCGAGCAAATTGATATGTTTAGCTAAATGGAAGTCAATTGAAATTCATCTCTAAAATTGTTGCTATATTGTAAGTATATAGCTGGAGCTGCGGATCCGAATCGATGCATGGCGGACAGAAACAGAGCAGGGCTAAAAAGTCGACCAGCAGAGCAGAGGATGAGTGGCTAGCTCACCAGAATACAGGCACAGATTGACAAAAAATTCGGCTGCTACAGTACACTCGATCGCACAGTTCTTCAGCAAGAAGGAAACGAGCTAATCGATCGAGAGTAGTGCTCTGTAGTCTATACTACTATTTGCGTTCGCCGTTTTTCTGCGAGATTTGTTTTGGTTCAGCCGTTGCCCCTTCAGGACGACAGCCAGAAAATGTATCTGAAACACATCGTTGGCAGTGGTTTGGCCGTCGCATTATGCGCTGCTCTCCGCTCCGCCAGACCGATGATCTGCCAGATACCTTATTACTGGCTACACATATTTGAATCCTTTCAAAGTTCCTTAGATTATATGATCCTTGAGTAATTTGGATGAAAGAAAATAAGTGTTGACTGCTGTTTAATAAGTCAGCATAACCCTTTTCCATTCCTATGAGGAGTCTTGTATCATCTTGTATTTTTAAGATTATACTTTAACTACACTGATTATACTTTAAGACTGTTATTTCAATCTGTGCAGGAGAAAATGCTGAAGTTGGACTGCCAGAAACAAGCCTTGCTATTATACCAGGGTATGGAAATATATAACCTACACAAGCCACCCTGTGTTTTTCTTTTTTAGTTTTATATACGAATTTTTAAGAAAATGTCAAGATGCTCTGGAACAAAATAGCCTGAAAAACAGAAATACTTAGGGAGTCCCCAGACTGGTGCAATTTTTGTCTTCAATTGTGACGTGATAAATCTAGCTGTAACTGGACGTGATTTCGCAGAAAATAATCTGCTGGCTTCAATAGGGGACAACTAACCATATCCTAAAATATAATGTTACTGCTAAGGAAGACTTAGCCAAAACTATGCCTGAAGACTAACCTTGTAGTTAATGTAGAATTATTCACTTCTTTGACGTGGCTAGCAAAAGTTTGAAACAAAGACTCAAGCATAAGGAACTTGTAGAAGTAAGCATCTACATCAACTTTAATTACCTTTCAAATAGTCGATTTGATTTGTTGATGCTGAAAAGGTGAAACCAGCAAGCAGGACTTTACATGATGTGTTTACTTTTCTAGAATCAAAATTGACATTGGTTTTCTTTGTCATGATAGAACTTTCCCACTGCATGCTTTGACTATGGTAATTGTACATGCATTTTTTTGATGTACTTAAATTAAAAGGTACACAGAACCTAACCAAAACTACCAGAGTAATCTGCTTCCGTCTGCTGCACTATATAGAGCTGGAGGTATGCAACGCCTTCCTAGGATCATAGGGAGGTCCAGAGCAAAGGAACTGATATTCAATGGTCGCAGATGTGGTGCAGCTGAAGCTGTAACGATGGGTAATGCTAGCCTTGTTAGTTTTTACCTGTTTTTACCTACTTAATGCATACAGCAACAAATCATAAATGTGTGTTTGTGTTTCAGGGTTAGCAAACTAATGTGTTCCAGCAGGATAGGCTTACCAGAAGGCTCTTGACATTGCCTTTGAGATAACTCAGAAGGTAAGGATCATTATTAATAAGCTATCCCTAATGGCATTAACTAATAAAGGGTCAGCTCTGCCCACTATGCAACATCACCCAGGATAGAAGGTAGCCCACATATATTTTCCATAACACAAGAGTGGATGAAGCACAACGAGGAGATTTTTTAACTGAGGTCTGAAAATTTGTTTACACCGGGAATTCAACTTAGAACCTAAGAGTTTAGTACTACACCACACAAAAACCAAAACAGTATAACAAGGTTGCTCGTACTGTTTCCAGCGTGTCACCCATTGGTAACATGAATCCAATGTCACTAAATTATGGTGCTACTAAAAGTAAGAAGCTGTGAAGAAAGAAGTCATTGACAAAGTGAAACCTGATGCAAGGATCAGAGACTCCTATAATAGGAATACAGTAGAACACACCACCGCAAAGGGAGTAGTTGGTAAGAACATTGGTAAGAAAAACACGGTGATGAACCTCTTTATTAGCTCACAGATAAGTCACATAGTTTTGTACAAAGCTATCACCATTAAGACTAGACACATGACCAATACAAATAGAGACCAAATCACTGTTACTAAGTGTTATACTACATATAATTAATAAAGTATATCTACTATAATAAGCTAAAACACGTCTCAATCTGGTATCATAGTTGTCAATTGTGCTTGTCTATTCTCCAGAAAATTGTAGATGGCACGACTACTTGGATTTTGAATCAACAAGTGTCGAATGACTGCAATTTAGAACATGATTTGTAAAAACATGATTATTTTAAATCATTATAATTTTAAATGTTTTTAACAATATATTGAAAAAACCACTCACTCTGCAACCGGTGTGTAGTGTGATGATCTGGGTTGAAATGGAGGAAATTGAATTGGTTTAGTGAATGGCTCCATAATAGTATGTGCTATCAATCCCAACTCTAGCACATGCGCAATATTCCGAAATTGAACCTCCGCCCAGTTTAGACAGAATGCCACTTTATACAATGTATATGTGTATCCTTGTTTGAGTAAGACATCAAACCGTTCGACATTATTGTCGTTTGAAATTGCTTCGATTTTGGCTCCCTAGATATTTTTGAGAATACATGTCGTATAAGCCAAAAAAGTCTATGATATAATAACATGATTATATTGACTCTATTTTAAAGCTTGATGAAGTGACTCACAATGATGTCTTGTAGGATGAAGTGCTGACTATTACGATGCCTAGGAAACTTAACAACTACCCTCGCAAAGACACTCTTTACTTGTGGTAAGTTATTGAAACCTTGAATATCGTCAAATAGCACGAAACTACGTAAAACACGAACTTTATCTTAGATTCTTCATTAATATAGATAGATGTGACAAGTGAACCATATACTTATGGAGGAAAGGGACGTAAGTCTGCAACTGTCCTATTTTGGTTAAGTGTAACTGATGTCATTGATCCTATAGGATCGATCATGACATCATTGCAAAGATACAAAATATCATGAAATGGATTAGATGAGATAACAGAAAAACAATAGTAGTGTAACACATGTAAGCTTTTTATTGTAAAAATTGCACATGTCTTCTGTTGATTTAACTTGACCTTTATTTATGTTTTGCAGTTAAACTACATTGTTTTTTGTTATCATACAAATTAGAACGGCATTGGACTACAAGAATTTAGCAAAATGCTAAAGAGCATTGTTACATATATAAGATATTGTAGCAATGCTACTCTGCAATGACTTTTGAAATGTTAGTTATGACCACCTAGTAAACAATGTATTGATGGGGATGAGCAGAATCAATGATGAATACGTTGGTACATATCAAATGGCAGTCAGAATGTCTATGATCAAGGGTGTCTAAGTAGCTTTCAATAAGTACACTACTACAGATCATGCTATATGAGACGGTTAATTTTCAGTTATTAAGACGCTTATGAAGTGTCCAATTTTGATGGAGTCGCAAAAGATGTCCCACATTTAAGATGGTTATAAATCGTCTTAAAAGATATTATATAAGACAGTTTTTAATTTATAACCGTCTGAAAAAGGTATTTGTTTAAGTCATTTTGTCCGATAAACCGTCTGAAAAAGGTATTTGTTTAAGTCATTTCTTCCGATAAACCGTCTTGAATTAGTTTTTTTAAGACACTGCTTCTAAAGAATCATAGAGAATACAAACATTAAAAGTCATAAAGTATTTATCAAACCGTCTCGAATATCCTACAATAATAGACGATTACAATAGGAAAACCATCTTATTTAGGTGACTAATAATGGACGTTTTAGAAACCGTCTTATTTAGGAGACTGATATTAGACATATTGGTAACCGTCTTATTAAGATTTAAACGAAATGACTTACACGGCAGTACATTCTTCAATTTATAATCATTTTTTCAGATATCATGTTATAATAATTTGAAAGAGAAATATATATACACATATATTGAACAACATTATAATTAATATAATATAAATAAGTACCATTCAATATATCATAAATAAGCATTGTCAAACAACACATACATAAGTGTACTCTAAATCTAAACTAAAATACAACTGTTTGCACTAATGTTAAGCCTAACTTTATATGAATTAAAGTCTCCACACTTTTGCGACCACCAAATTTGAATTCTATTCTAAGTTTTCCTGTACAACAAATAGGAGAAAACTAGACATAGCAAAAAGCTCCAAGCAACACGTGGATGGTCTCAAAGCTGCCCTTGTGCTTCTCCCTGTTCTTGATGACTCCTACGCGCCCGGTGTTCCTCCCGCCAGTCACCATGACCATGTTGTCGATGTCAAACTTGATGAAGTCCATGATCTTGTTGGTCTCCAGATCGATCTTGATGGTGTCGTTGGCCTTGATGAGCGGGTCGAGGTAGCGGATGACGCGGCCGTCGTAGGTGTTCAGGTAGGGGATGCCTTTTTGGCCAAACTGAACAAACCTCACCTTGCAGAGCTTGAACTGCACACAAACCAATAGAAAAACAGTGAGCATTTCACATGACATTTTCAATGTAGCACATGACATTTTCAATGCAAGCAGTGAGCAACATCTATTAATAGTCCTAACGATTGTAGCACATGACATTTTCAATGCAAGACTTTCATGCACACAGCATATATGGACAATATAGCAAGGATAAGGTACACAGATCTACTAATGAAAAACAGCAACCGCACATAGCTACAAGATCATCATGCTCAACTAGAACAATGAGAGATGATGTGTTAAATTGGCTGGCATTGCAAGCACGTTGTGCTGTTCCAAGACTTGACACAGTTTATCAGGTGATATACTTGGATCCATGACCTCAAAGAATAACTTACAAAGAGTTGATATGTGCATATAAGACCCTAATTACAGTTAACAGTGGGAAAGTACGAGGATCAAATAAATGGTACAACAGACTAACCATATTGGTCTCGACCGAAGCTGAGTCCATTGTAATCTGCTCGATTGTCTTCAGTCCCTCTAAGAAAATGAACCCAACAAGACATACAAGCTTCAATACCAGAACTCCACAAACAGAAGTAATGTTAAGTTGACAAGCAAGCCAATTTGCAATGGAGCCTAGAGCCTAGATGCAATGGAGCAAACAAAAGTAAAACATTTGGAAATAAAAATAGTAATCCTCTCTCTGGTACTTAGTACTTACCATATTGATCCTTCAACATCTTCTTATGATAATCGTTAAGGTACACTGTTTGATCATAAATAGGATATTTAACCTGCATCAAAAGTATAGTAACATGAAACACCTTTGAGAATTTATTTAAGACTAATTTGACATAGGGAAGAAATGAGTCATTACAGAAGACACTGCTTGACATCTAGCTGCACATTCTTCCCGATGAACAGCTAGATATTCATTAAGCTTTGGAAGATCCTGCCTGCGAAATACATCCCAGACAGCAGCACCAGCCAGGGATCCTTCTGAATTATTAGTGTTTGGCTCCTCGATGTGTGAAATCGAGTGTTTGTGTGATTGCTCTTCAATATCCAGATTCAAATTTTGAACATGAGTATTTACATGAACACTAGTTCCATTAGCAATCCTTTCAGATACATCAGACTGTACCCTTACCCTCTTGGGACATTGGTAATGCACTTCAGTTGCATGCATTAACATGTGAACCTACAAGAGGAAACAAATAGCATTAGCCATCTGGTGTTTGTAACTTTTGTCATTAAAAATACTCAAGTTACTCAGCCGACCTTCATGAAAAACAAGCGCTCAAATCTAACCAGAACTTTGAAGTGAAAACTGAGTAAGACCAAACTTACCACATCGCACATGTTAATCATTAGATTTGTCATTGAATCACCTTTACCAAGTTCTTGGTGACTTCCATGTGCAATTAGCAGTTTCATCCCTAATTCAGGTTGTAAGGCATCTGGTATTGTTTTCTCTTTCCTTTTCCAAAATTATCCTGTAAATAACATAGAAGTGACAAAATTAAGGTATCCGTTTGCTTTAAAAATGCAAAAATCTTGATGCATCAACAGTAGTGCCTCTTGAGAAAACATACCTTATTCCCAATCACTGCTCCGTCTGGGATTTCTAGCTTGACGCCAGGTTTTGCAGTGATGGTCACTTTCCCCTAAAGTTACAGAGAAGAAGTGTCATTACTCCATGACTCAAGCACTGTAAGATATGTGTCTTCATAAAGGAGTCATAACAAACAACATGGGAAAAGAAGCTGCAAATTGTTCCCATTAAGTTTCTCTACATCTTTTTAGCATGATATATGCGATCTTCGAATAAATACATGAAACTTGTCTGAACTTAGGAAGTTGTTCTGCAACTTAGGAATGTTATAGCTGTTCTGTAACTTAGGAAGATGTACCTTCAGTACAATTCTAGAACCGAACCAAACATCACCGGAAACCTTCAAGATGTCAAGCTCAACAATGCTAGGTATGGACTTGAAGCGACCAAGGAAGCTCCCAACCTGTCAATATGTGAAGAAACACGATCATCCTAACCGCGTTTGGACCTCACAAGTTAATGTTTGAACCTCTTTTTTAATGAAAATATAAATGCTAGAATCTGACCTTCTTGAACTCAGGACCAAGTTCAATTGAGGGATTTGATGGATTTGTTCTGGCTGAATTACGTGTAACGAAACCATCAACCAAGGTATATAGATCAGACTGCAAAGCAAAAATAGAAGTTTTCATTTAGACGCATACAGAGCACATCACATACTCAATTTTATTCAGCATAGCATACAAACCTGTACTAGCTGCGAATCTGATGTCGCCTTAACTGGTAGGAAGCGGGACCTTGGAACGTTGATACCAATGGCATGGTCAAAGAACTGGTCCAATAAAACTTTATTTGTTATATTTATATATATAGTCACATAAAAGCATGGTGATGTACATAGTACTTTGGCTCAAATGCTTCCCTGATAATAATAGGCTCCGTGTTTTTCCAATGCAAGATTGATAAGAATCACTCTGGAGAGGGTCGCCCATGCTGGGGCCTTTAGGGCTCGTTTGGCAGCCTGGTGAATTGCACACCGGCCAGCCACAGCCAGCGGGGGCAATACCTGCATTACCTATCCCACGTGTTGTGCAGTCCTGTGGGGCATAGGTTCCCTGTGTCCGTTTGGAAAAGATTGCTGTAGGTAACAGACAAGCAGTGCAAGAGGGACAAGCATGAACATCTACGAACAAGCAGTGCAGGTGGACAAAAGGCAGGTCACATGATAATACTTCTTAACCTTAACAAATAAGCATAGTAATTGAAATATGTAAGAATCACAAATAATTATAAACATGAACATGGAGGTACCATTGCTGGTGCTTTTATTTGACAATATAAATATTTAATTATTTAGAAAAATTCTATTTTGCACCAACCAAAGAATTTTACGAATCACAAAGTCTGCAAAATGGAAACAATAGCCCTAGCAGCTAGCAAGAGACAGATTGGTTGAGCTCTTCCTGCTTGTGTTCTTTGTGTATGGTGATTCATTGATCATCAGAGATTGATTCTCTGTAATTCTTTAAAGTAAACTCAGTGACACATATAGGATTCCATGCATCAACTAAATGAGAAGAAGCTGCTTTTTTAACTCTCAGCTCCATGGTTTATTTTAGAGAACTGCTCGAAAAAGTTTGGAAAAATATTTCTCAATAAAAAATTGTTTGATGATAGAGCTTCTTCTAAATTCAGCGTGAAAGATTCTAATGCTTTTCTTCCTTTTTCTTTAAACAAAAAATATAGAGCTAGGCACAAATAATTACTAGAACCTACACTCTTCGGGTCTAGAAACAACAAGTAATCTAAAAATGGAGGTCATCAACATTGCGCAGCGCTTGCTAAATCGCAGTTCCTCTGTTGGTGATGGGAAAATGTTTTTTTGATTGACACAACCACCACATCAAACAGCAGATGAGATTATTGTTGTCAGTAACTCAGCATCTAGCACTAATCGTATGACCATAGTCCCAGTGCTGCTCATCAAAAGATGCATCAGTTTGATAGCACCAGAGAATGAATGCATGTGTTTGTGAGAAATGCAAACTGAAATATAGTTGAAAACCAAGAAATGCTAATATACTCTGGCACAAGAAGAAGAAATTTACTCTCACAGCTACATGAGGGTTCCTTTTTAACATACCAGTATTTAGTAAACTGTAACTTGATCTCAGCTTAGCTAGTTGCTCAGTTCTTAATAGGAACAAGAATATAAAATAAGCCTAAAGTGCAATGTTTAAAAAAACTAAGCCTGAAGTGCACTGTTTAAAAAAAACTAAGCTATGTTTAAACTGCATGCACGGATGCACCGACCAATTTATCAGAAAAGACCTAATCAAAAGACAAAGATTTCTAGGTGGAGTTCTAGATTGCACGCATGGATGCACCGATCAAGCTATCAAGCTAATCTATCCTACCAGCAGATCCTCAGCGATGATGCAAGCAAGCACTAGCAGCTTCTTCCATAACGAGAATCAAATATAGACAACAGATCTAAACGGAATAAGCTAAAAAGGTGGAAGCTCACCAGATCCTCAGTGTCTTCTTCTACAATGAGAGAGGTGGCGATATAGAAGCGGTGGGTGAAGGCGGCGATGGAGGGGGACTAGGGGAGGTGCCATAGAAGCTACGGGTGATGGAGTTGACCGCCAGATCCAGAGGAGGAGCACCGGCTGCTGGATCCAAAGGAAGAGACGAGACGTTCCATATCCGACCATTGGAAGGCAACGACTGGATCTGGATGAGGTTTGACGGTGAGCTTCTTCCTATGTCTTCTTCTTCGCCAAGGACTCCAGCCCCAACGCTAGCGGGCCCGGGGGACGGCGGTTCACTGAAGATGGAGACGAGGACATGGTGGCGACGGTGCTAGGGTTATAGGGTTTGTGGAAGACGAATGAGAGGGAAGTTGGCTCGCCGCTCGTGTCGAACATGGAAGTGTAGGAGAAACCAACCCAATTTTAGGCTACTGTCGGCGACTCATTAGGTTTAGCATCAGGGTAGGTAGGATGGATTAAATTAAAAGAAAGTATAATGACAGTTTAAAAAAGATGACCCAACATGATCGTTAAAACTAGTGTTTTAATATAGTATAAGATATATAAAAGATTTGTTAAATTAGTTTTCAAATTAGGCTACATTTAATACCCGTAATTATCATTCAAATATTTGATATGGTAGTGACTAAATTTTATTTGGGTGGAACCAAACATCCCCTCAGTTTGATAATTTTTTTAGTCGGAAGTCGCCCATAATTTTGATAATTTTTTCAGGTTTGAAGTCAGAGTACATCCACATATCTGCATGCTTGAGCACGCGGCACGACAGAAACACAATGAAAGCTAAAGTGGTCGGGTTTTTGGAGTTTGACAATGTAAATGTAAAAGTATTGATATATTCATCATAGATGGATATATCTTCCTAAACCCCTTGGTACGTAAATGATAGGAATTAAAGGAAAATGGTGACTTATGTCTCTTGTGTGACACATTAATGATCGGGTCGCATGTGGGTCTATTTTACCATCTATATCAAGTTGCAGAAATAAGTTTTACATTTTATATCATATATAATCAAACTAAGCCGAATTCACTATTCACTACGTTTTTTTTCATAATACGTCTTATTACAAATATCATACAAATAAGGTTTCATATTTAGAAGTGTCTAGTATAATTACTAACATTTAAGACAGTTCTTATAGTCTACATGACTCTAATACTATCTTTATTTGAGATGGTTTCATATATAGACGTGTCTAATATACTAACCAAAATCTAAGACAATTCTTGCAATCTTAATGACTCAAAAGGTATATTTATTTTAGGCGGTTTTCAATAACAATCCGTCTTAAATCAATATAAGACATTTCTTACGATGTAACTGTCTCAAAACACTTCTTTATTAAAGACGGATCTCTAACAAACTGTCTTACTTTACGCATCACCATATGATAAAAGACGCTTTTATAAAATGCACTAATATTCGTCTTAAATTGTGCGTCTTAAATAAGCATATCTCTAGTAGTGGTAGTCTATGCGAAGATATAAAGACTTATAAGGCATTCCCAAAAGCATATTTACGGATAAGTTTGGGTACAATTGGTATCAAACAGGTAAGGTTATCATAACTGGAAAAAATGATTGAATGATAAGGTATTTATAGTGTTTGTTGTTTGCAGACTTATATCTTAATGAAATGATTAAAGAGAATAAAGGGTCTATTGAGGCTATTATATATCTTGATGATTAAAGAGTGTAAAGGGTCTGTTGAGGCTAAAGCACTAATATTAAGTAGAAAAGTATGGAGAAAAGAGCAAAAGGTATGAATTAGACATGTCAGTAGGGAAGGTTTTATGCATAGTCACAACAAGAAGTACAACCGCCTTGGTGGTGAGCAGCAAGAGGTGAGATAGTAGAGATTTTTTGGAAATCTAATTAACAGAATATTTTAAAGCATTATGGCAAATCTAATTTGCAACACATACTTATACTTAATTACTTTATCCTGTTCCACACTTAGTGTGGAAACATACACATCAAATTGTTATAGGAAGTGTTTGACATTAGCATATATTTACACATGCATATCATGATTATATTGACTTCAGAAAACATAAACATAAAATTGTTATCGGGAGTGTTTGACATTAGCATATATTAACACATGCATATACTTAATTTCTTTATCCTGTTTCACACGTAGTTAGAAAACATTAACATCAAATTGTTATAGGGAGAGTTTGACATTAGCACAAATCAATATACATGATAAAAACGAATTCCACAAGCAGAAACTATATTACCTTGGAGCACCCAACAGTTTGCAACCAGTCAGCTAGCAGTGACCATCAAGCTGGAGATAAAATGCTTAGTCTGAAAAAGCAAATGCATAATAAGTTAATCACTTGGACAGTATTGCAGATGCTCAGCATTAAAAATCGGTTTCCCAAGATATTACGATATACTGGGATACAATGCATTCGAACATGGAATTTTGACAATGTATTACTAACTGATGGATTGTCTGAGCCTAAAATCAACTTAGTTAAACTGCATCTTCCTGTTCTCTTCCTAAAATGTTATCTTAGTGTCTGAGCCTAGAATAGAATAGATAAGTTAATACAAAGGTAACTAATAGCAACCGAATAGTACTCCACTCAATTTTGCTACATTGCAATCTCACATCAAAACTTGATAACTTGATATATTGCAGCTGCACAAGACTCTCAATAGTAATGATAAGTTTAGTGGTTTCACGGAAACAAACAGTGGTAGGAGTATGCATACGAAGCAACTTAACTGAAGCAAAACATGTGGCCTAATGTAACTTGCTAAGATACATAGTAGAGCATATGAGCACATATATAAAGTGGTCTAGATATACAGGAGCAGTATAATTTAACACGTGAAGTCTGAAGCTATCTGAATATGGCTATGGCTAGAACCTAAAAACCTGTGGATGTATAAACCAGATAGGTGCAGGCCCAAAATTCATCCCCACCCATACAGACAAAGAGATAAAAATCATCCAAGTATTGATCTATAAGTGTAAATGGGAGCATTATGATGTGCATTCCTAATCTCGCTCGATCAGCAAAAACCGATGTGTGTTATTTATTGTTGAGACAGATTAAAAATTGTTTAAATTAATATAGCAAGTACGTTGTAGATCGAATAGTGTGATATACATGGTAAAAATGAATTCCACGAGCAGAAACTATATTACCTGATCAGGATTGAGAAGTTGCCTTGTGTCTGTCCAGTCCCACACTTTATAGACAAAACCTATTGCTACCTTGGAGCACCCAACAATTTGCAACCAGTGAGCCAGCAGTGACCATCAAGCTGGAAATAAAAAGAATTGGGACATGAACTTTCATAGAACCCCCCCTAATATATCAAACAGTTCAATGCAACAGAGATAAAAACAAAAGGAATAAATTCGATAAATGGCATGAACATAATCATGTGTCATTAGCTTTGTACACAATAATTAAAACACAGCAGAACACCTTAATTCAGACCATGGCCTGCACTTAGTTCTGTTTATTTAGATCATATAACAATCTGTGTCCCATACTCTCTACTTCGATTTCGCATGCATATAATTCTAACATCTTCATTAATTGTAACCAGGTTACGGCTGAGAACTTATCAAATGAAGAGATACAGATAACAGTGGGACAATTACTCTTGAAGAACTAAGATCTGGTTTACCCAAACGTGGTACAAAAGCAACTGTTCATACCCATATCCATACGCTTCGTTTGTTTTCTCTTAAGAATTACTATCCCAATTCCCGAATTATATATCCTACTTGGAAAACTAAAAGCAACTGTCTAGGACTGCATTGAACATTTGACTCCACATTCTTTTCCTGTTTCCAAGCATGTTGTTTTACAGTTTGTGGTGCTTTCTAATGAATGAATTCTAATGAATGAATAACAATCACAATTAATTGAAAGGAAACATGGGGAGCACCCAACATGTGAAATTGATATAGATGTATCAAAACCCTAGACATTGTTGATGGGACTATTGTAGTAGTTTAGCACATACCATTATGTTTCTTTATTCATGTTTTTAATTCCATGAACAGGCTGATGTTGATACAGATCATGTCTTGCAAATATTGAAATATTGAAATCAATAAAGTGAAAAAAAACCCGCCTCACTGTTTAACCATTTAACATAAGCTTTATCTAGATTAGTTCACTTCGACCTCGCCAGGAAGATGGCTAAAATCACAAACAAGAGGGGATGAGTAGAGGAGCATACCTTCCACAAGCTCGGTGGAGGCGCCGACCTCATTCCCTCTCTCTTTTTCCACGAACGCGAGCTCTCGGCGTCTGCTCAACCTGCTCTGTATACGTCGCGCCCACATTTATCCTCATCATCGAGACACTCAATCGAAGTGGAGGGAGTGGAGCAGTTTGGAGGGAGATCGTGGGGGATTGCAGGGAGAGCTGGTGCAACTATGGAGGTCGTGGCGCGTGGGGTGGGGGAGCCCTGGCGATGACGGCGCGCGGGGGTGGGCCTGTGGAGGCGACACGGCGCGCAGGGGTGGGGAGGCCGCTGTCGCGCTGAGCACTGTGGGCTTCTCTAGGCCACAAGCAGATGGGCCTCCCAGGAAAATTGTAATTCGTATTGGCAAGCTAAAAATAGTACCACATTGTTCACTAAACTGTGCGCACACTTGTTTATAAGGTCTAGTGCGCTCTACAACATGTGTAGTCTTGGTTGGCTACGAGCTTTGACCCATGCAGCTAGCTTTTTTGGTAAAAATTTGGTCGCGGTGCGCGGGACACAATTGGGAATGGGAAACGGGTCACATGCGCAGGACACAGTTGGGAATGGGAATGAAAACACACAGGTTCGGAAATAGGAAACCGACCTGTCAGGGGGCGCATGGAAATGGGAATGGCAGAACTAGGAGTGGCAGCCTACCTCTTACCGTCTTAATAGTAGTAAAGATTTAAGCAAATGCTTCTAGATATGCAATTCTTGCATAAATAGTTTATTTTGGAGAAAATAATATTTTTATTGTATTGTTCTTATAAAGATATGATTTAACTTAATTTCTTTTAGAAGGGACTTATAAATCAATAAATATAATATATATATATATTAACTAAAATCATGTATGCAAACTTTTGCGAGGTCTTTATTAAAAATCCCTTTTTGCTTTAGGAGATGTAGCTTCATAAATATTATTAATAGACTCTTTGATTTTCTTATTCATTGATTTTTTTAATCCCAAAATAGAATTTCTGGTGTTACATGGGTTTTCAAGAATGAGTTTAAACTGAGTTTTTTTTCAAATCGCAACTAAAATCTATAACAACTAGGTGTATGCAGTGGTCCGAGGAGTGCAATTCACCACGAATCAATCCCCAAACCAAATCCTCTCAAAAGAATCAAAGGTTTTCCACCAAAAACACAAGATTAGGGAAAGGGAGAAACCAAGACTATAAAACTTCATAAATTCCAGCAAGGGTACAAACTATGATTTGAAGCCAAACAGCCCTGTGGGCTAGACCGGCGACGCTTCCTCTGATTAAACTTGAAGATCAAGAACATAGTCAAAATACAAAATCGTTGCGGATCCCTCGGCTCAACTGGTGTCTACTTAGAGAGAAATCTAGGAACTCTAGAATGAGTGCTCTAAACAAATGGCAGCCAAGAGATGCTGAACTAACCAGCCCTATACTCTATTTATAGAGGGTTATTCTCACTTCCTAAACTACCCCTATTTACATAGATCCTATCCACTCCACTGGGGGTGAAATGGACCAACTCCTAGGTTTTCGATCTCACGGCCACATCTTTCACACGGAGTTGCTTCGTCTTGACGCACCCTTTGCGATCACGCCATGTGCCGCCACCGGTTCCCTCCAAAACCGCCACCACCAAGTTTTGAGGCCCAAACTCAACAAAACCCACTATTCGTAGCGCTGGGTGGTTTTGAGGCCCAAACCAGCAAACCTGTCGTGAGCACCACACCTCGTGCACGTCCTCCACGACCAGACGTGTGTCTCGGCAGTCCTCAACCACACCGGCTACACGGTACACTCCACCACGTCCTCGCGCAAGTTTGTGTCCCAGGTGTCAGCCACCATGGCTGGTCACCTGGCTGCTCTGATCCGTCAGTCAAGACCCAACACTCGCCCTTCATCGCTCCCGGTCCATCAGCACGAGCCCACATGACCTTCACCTAATCCATCGACCATCGTCCCTGTGCTCCACACCTGCATACCACAAGCCGACCGACATGGTTGCACAAGCATAATCTCACACTCTGGTCAGTCCACTGACTACCCAAGAGTGCTACCTGCTGACAATCACTCATCATCAACCCGAACCACAAGGGACAAGTCAACCTTGTGTTAGCAATCTCCCCCTTGATGAGTGCATTGTCAACACCACCATATGTGATGAGGACATCAACACCAACACGAGTACATCTACACCAGCAGCACCTTCTCCAGCCCAGGCACCATCTTCCCCAGTCTAGGCGCCACTCCTTCCACCTGGGCCAGTGACTCGGGCCCGTGCAAGAGAATTGAACTACATCATGCTATTAAAGAACGAAGGCCCAGAAGATTAGAAGATGGCCCAACAGGAAGGCCCAAATGGGGCGCCTAGGGAAGTCGTGAACAGTAACCGCGGTACTATAGCATCGGCCCTACTGTTCACGCCTCTCCTCTATTTAGTCAGAGTCCTGTTTCATGTAGAACTTTAGTTTTGTTTTACATCTAGCTTTAGCTACCCTAGAACACGCACAAATACGTGCTGTCCTCTGTGATTCAGAACTCCACCTCGAGTGATATTAAGATTGCTCGCATCTTTTTCTTGTTCGTTCTTCGATTGTGCATAGGAAACGATCTTCGTGATCAGGCCGATCTCGCATCAGCAAGGTCGGTAACCATTGGGAGTTGGTTCAGCGATTGCATTGGCGCTTTGGGTTCACTCGTCATAGTCAGATCGTGAGGGTCTACTTCCACCAAATCGGAATTATCTCCACTCACCGAAAGATCGGGCACTCCAGCTCTATCAAGTGGTATCAGATTTCCAGGTTGATCGGTGAGTTTATCGAGTGTTTTTTTCTCCTACAGTCCACAAAACCACATAAAAATTTAGGTTAGACCTTATCCCAGCACCCTTTTGAGCCTCGCACTTTCTTTCAATAATCTGCATTGTTGAATTTGTGTGCTTTCACGTCATTTGTTGCTGGTTGCATTGTGTTATTCCACCATTCAAACCCTAGCGCGCCGCCACCATATTCCGTTTGATCACGCCACAAACCGAGTCAATGCCGCTTCCTTATTTTTCTCCTTCGGTTACGTAAAAAAACAGAAAAAAACAAACCGAGTCAACGCCGCTTCCTTGTTTTTCTCCTTCGGTTACGTTAAAAAAACAGAAACAAAAAAAAGCGAAGGAGAAAGGATACAAAGCGGTTGTCTCATCTCGGTCGTTTTAAACATACCTTCCTTAAACCGGGCATAACTTTTCGCTCGGTTGTTCAAAAAATCTGAAATTTTTACAGGAGCTTGTTGACACCATTCTGAGGCCGGCCAAACTGGCCTATGGCCTCTTTGGTTTCGATAAAATTGTCAAAAAAAATTAGGAAAATAAAGAAAAAAAATTGTCAAAGTTCTCGCACGCTTTTCAGAGAACTTGATTTTCTGTAGACCACATCTGAACTCTGTTTTAGGTGAAACTTCGTGTAGCTCCTATTTTGTTGCTCCTTGTGCTGAGAAAAATATCAAAAAAATCATACAAAAAAGAAAAACAAAATCACCTGTGATTCCTACTAGTGCCTTTTTGGCCTCGCTAGTACAATATTTATGGTACTGCCATTCTGCTAGTTCCATCCGTCTTTTGCACTTATGGCCAGCAATATAGTTTCGTTTTTTGCATTATAATTCAACTTTGCATTATTGTTTGATCGTGCTAATCCTTGACTTGAGTGCAGCCTACCCAAAACTCCACATAT
Organism: Zea luxurians; assembly: GCA_029449295.1. Classification (NCBI taxonomy): domain Eukaryota; kingdom Viridiplantae; phylum Streptophyta; class Magnoliopsida; order Poales; family Poaceae; genus Zea; species Zea luxurians. Next base: position 65,420,500 of record JAOPSE010000001.1, on the reverse strand, counting down.
TTCTACGACGAGAAGGTTTCTGTTTCTCCAGGCAATCGCTCATCCAATCTTTCACCGGTTCCACTTGTTGGTTGCAGTTCACCATTGTGGCTTGGTAAGAACGGATAAGAACTTGATAACAGTATTCCATTGAGCGAGTTGTCACCACCATTTCCTTGTTGTCGTCTGTTTTCCTCCTTTTGGTGTTTTGGTGTTTGCGCTAACTATGGCAGGAGCAAACGACACGGTGGATGCCCAGTTGCTGGAAGTAAGGGGACAAGTTGATGGACTTGCGGCTGACATTAGGACGATGCATGAACGGCTTGATTCAACGGTCACTTCGACGACCGAGCGTTTCAACCAGCTTGACATTGCTCAAACGGCGACTTATACCACACTCGACACCATCCTGGCACGCCTTGATGCGTTGACCAAAGATGGAGCAAGACTACGACAGTGACACTGAGCAGGACGATGGAGATCGCCGTGGTCGTGCATGCCGTGTGGTTCGTCATCCCCCTAATGACTTATTTTCTAAGATTAAATTTAAAATTCCACCTTTTAATGGCAAATATGATCCTACTGCATATCTTGATTGGGAGTTAGAGGTTGAACAAAAATTTTCATGCCATGATATTGCTGCACATTCTCAGGTTAAAGCTGCTATTAGTGAATTTACTAATTTTGCTTTAATTTGGTGGCGTGAGTATAAAATAAAACATCCCACTGCCATTCCAACCACTTGGGATCAGTTGAAAGCTGCGATGCGACATCGATTTGTTGTTTCGTATTATGCTCGTGATTTGCTTAATAAAATGCAGCGTTTTCAGCAAGGCTCTCAATCTGTTGAGGACTATTTCCAGGAGTTACAAAAAGGTATGATTCGTTGTGGGATATTGGAGGACAACGACGCTGCTATGGCACGTTTTCGTGGTGGTTTAAACCACGAAATCCAGGATATACTTGATTATAAGGAATATTATGATATGACTACTTTATTTGAATATGCTTGCAAAGCTGAACGTGAAGTGCAGGGACGCCGCTCGAAGCCATATTCTAACCCTTTTGCAGGACAAAGCTCGACATCCACCTCAGCACCAGTTCCCCCTGCGCCATCTATGATACCCCAGGTGTCTATTTCGTGTTATATCGAGAGATTTATCCTAATCTCGGATGCTCAATAAAAATTTCTATTTCTCACTCGCGTATGTCTCTGACTATCCAGACTATTCATTCTCATTTCACCGGATTCGAAGTTATTCAATCTCATGGAAGGCCGAATTTGGAGCCTGTTAAAACTTTTCTTCTCGACACGAATGCAAACTCGATAATCAATCTCGATTTATAAATCTCGTCTAAAGCTCATTTAATCAAACGCTCGACAGTTGCTAGACGATCTGTGTCCGAATCCAATTTCTCGATGTTCGATCTATGTCCAAAAATTAATTCGAGTCCGTATTCTCAAGCAGAATCTCCAATGTGTCGTCCTCTAATAAATTTTTGTCCAACTCGGCTTAATATCTTTGTGTCCGATCTGAATTCGAAAATCAACATTAGCAATGATTTTTATTAATTCGATTCGCTTTAATTCGATAACGAACCCAAAGCCGATCGATCTCGATTCATTTTATTCTACTTGTGCACGAGAATTTAATTTCCAAGCGACACCCAAATAAAATGTCTCGGTTCATTTTATCCGTGGCCTCAAGTTCATCTGTACGTCAACTCGCTCCGTTCCTTGCGTCAGTCTCAGCCAACGAGTGAGCGCTGCACAAATCGGCCGACAGATGACCACTCCTCTCCAACCAATAATTGTCACTGTCTTGATAAACAACTCATACGGGAGCTCTTGTCTCAGAGAAATCAAATAAAAAAATTAATTAGCTCCTAAACAATCATCTCTTTTTCTCTTTAAATAATCAACCAGCGGCCATCATCTCCATGTCTTCTTCTCCAGCCGACAGCGCCAGTCTGCCACTGCCAGCCCCTGGCCAGTGGCTGGCCACCAAATCCTACGCCAATGGCTGTAGCCGGCCAGTGAGAAATGCCGCCCATCCCGACCAATGGAATGCCAGCAGCGTCCTGTTAAATCAACCAGCCATGGCGTCGACAGACAGCAAATTCTTCCACAGCGCGCAGAAGCGTTCTCCTGGCGTCTTCCTCCTCTCTGATTCCACGCAGGAGCAAGGGAGCTCCCATGGTTACCTCCTTGCCGCCCCCTCGCCCCTGCTCTCCCCTGCCGCGACCCTCTCCGCCTAGCGCGCAGAAGCTTCCAGGGAGCAGCCGCTCACCACCTCAACTCCCTCAACGCCGGCCTCCTTTGCCCCAGGTCCGGCACCCCTACGCCACCAAGCTCCATCCATGGCGCCCCCATTCTCCATGGCGTCGGCAACAGGGAGCACTAGCTCGTACTTCATTGCGCCCTCTGCTTCATCCCCTCTCCAGCCCCTCCTCCCATGGGCGCCAGCAGCAGGGATCTCTTCCCTCTCCCCATGGCGCCTAACTCCTTGAACGCCATACTCCTCCCTGCTTCAACCCTGCACGACGCTCACTCCCTGGCTCTCATCCTCGCCACCAGCATGTGCAACGTCCTAGCCGTCGGCCTCGCCTAGCAGCGAGAACCTGCCCCCAACACTCGCCAGTGCACGCTAGCCGCGCCGTCGTCGATTTACTTACTGCAGCGGGGTTCCCCCAACATCGCGCGCCACCTGTTCGACGATATGCACAGTAGCTGCATGTCTCAGTTTATCGCAGCAGCGGGCTCCTCCGCCAGCGCCGGTCTGCAGCAACGGCCATGGATTCCCTCTGTGCCGCGCCCTCGGCGTGCTCGACGTAAGGTCACAGCAAGCAGCAGCAGCGACGCCCTCCGCTGCGTCGCGCTCGCTAGGTCGGGCCACCCGCCGTCGATCTGCGTAGTCCCTATCGCGATGTCGTCAACCCATGGTGAGACCCCATTGTCCTGTGCTTTTCGTGTTCGATTAAATGGCCGCACCAATAAATCGTATAATAAACTATGCTGTGCTCGCAGCCCTTGTCGTCACGCCTCGCGCATTCCATGCTCGACGAAAGCCCCAAGCTGTGGACAGCATGCGAACATGCGCGACACGAGTCGGCCAGGTTGTTCGCTTTAGAAAAATTGTGATTTCGTTTTTATTTACGATTCAGTCGATGGCGTGAATATGTGCGTGAAAATATAATTGTATGAATAGACGCTAGTAGAGAAAGAAGACGAAGTAGAAAGAAACTCGTATGTTTTATATTTTGATAAAAAATATGCGATGCGTTATTTGATGCGAAAAACTAAGTTACAAAATGCAGATTATTTTTTGGGAAATATATCGATATGTGTTTATGTGAAAAGTATAATTGTTTTATGCAATGTGATGGGATTCATGATTATATCGGGAGTATATTTATTAATGTGACGAGTAGTTTCGAAAATGCTAGTTGCGTGGAGGATGTATTGTTAAGATATGAGTGTCGGAGTTCATATATTAGTGGTCGCGCCACATTGATCGAAGTGTCTCGAGTGCACGCCACAATATGGTTGTATGCGAGACCGGGTTATGTGCCTGACGAGTTAGTAAAAATCCATCGGTGTCACTTGTGTTAAGTTGAGGTTTATTTGCGCGTGGAAAGTAATAATGTGCTTAATACCTAGAACTCTTAGTCGATAGTAGAAATTGTTTTGGCTTATATAGAGAGGCGGTGACATGCCAAAGTAGTCGTCGCTTCTCTATATTTATGAGTCGAGTCGTAACGATGCGTATTATGCGTTCGTTCAATTATGCGTCGTGTATAGTGTATGATTGTGCTCACAATTTTGAGTAGACGCTTCGAGTAAGTCAAGTAGATACAAGTGTGTAATGGAGTTAGTTGTCTTAGGATAAATATTGAATACTCGGTTCGTATGATAAACATCTATGCGTTCATAATTCGGGAAGTAAATGCATGGTGATTGCGATCTGGAGATTAGTGGTTTACGGTTCGTATAAATTGGTCGATGTGCGAAAATACTTGTGAATCTGTGTGTTTATAAAAATGTTGTAGTATATGTTGTGTCTCGGATTGCGACGATAATAGGCAAGCCGACGTATATGTTATTTAACGGCTATGTCGTTGTTCTAGTTAGCCGACTATTAGATGGCTTTGGTTAAGCTCGTAATCCTGGTGATTTGCTTGTTTTGGTGTAGATGCACATGGTTATGGTAGTGGGTAAAATTAGTAGTGCTCATGTGATGTCTAATTTAAAATGCAAATTGTTGACTGAATAGCACGTCGATATACACGTATATGTACCGGGTCCGATTATTGTGGTGGATGTGTTTGTTAATTGTGTGTGGTGATTCTAGCGTACAAAATAACTTGTATAAAATTGGTAAGTCAACTTGTTGGTCCTAATTTGATTGTTTTAACTATAATAAATGGTAAAGTGTTAGAGTAATTTCAGTCTCTAGAACGCGGCAATTTTTGAGTAAATAAGAGCTGAATTTTATTAGTTGCTGTTTTGGGTTGCACGTGTTGTTTTTGTCGTGTTGTATGTTTGATGGACTAAATTATGTTTTCTGTAGAAAAGCTATATAGAAAAGTTATAGATAACTTTATTATCTTACTTGTGTTAAAATTTGACAGCCATAAGTCTAATCGTTTAGAAGCTATGCTTTTTACAAATTCAGGAACTGAATCTGTCCAAATTCTGTACAGATTTCAGAAACTGTATTGTTTGCCTAATTTAATGTTACAATCTGTTCATGGTCATTATAAGGAAGTTGTAGATGCTTTTCTTATCTTGCTTTTGTTAAAATTTCATAGCCACAGGCCTGATAGTTTAAGAGTTATGAATTTTACAAACTGGTTGCTGTGATCTGTCCACTGTCAGAACAGATTTCGAAAATTGTGTTGTTTGATTTAGTTAAACATTGAATCACTTCTTGGTGATTATAAAAGTTATGTAGTGATTTTGCCAAGCTTTTCAAAAAGTCTTGGATCACTCTTTTTGGTGGTCTGAAGATTAAGTATGGATATTTAAAGTGTGAAGGCTGAATCTGTCCAGTTCTGGACAGCACAGCCTTCATAGTGTATTTTACCCTTGATATATATTAAACCAGCCAGGGATGTTTATAAAAAATTTGTAGAACATTTAATTAGCTTTCCAGAAAGTCTAAGATCACCTTGTTTGGATGTCTGAATCTTTAGTTGTGAATTTTTGAAGTTGCAAGTCTAAATCTGTCCAAATCTGGATAGAGCTGTTGTATTAGCACGTTTTGACCTTGCTAAGTGTTGAATCATGTTGTGATAACAATACCAAAGTTGTAGAGTACTTTTTAAGCTTTCCAGAAAGTCCTAGTTTGCTATTTTTGGATTAATATTTGAAGAGTTATGATTAAAACAAGTAACTGATGTGTTGCTGTCCAAAAATCTGCAAGTGCACATTTGAGTTTTTGGTTCACCCTTTTTGCTAAAAATGTTTGGTTAGCACTTAAGTAATGTAGACTTGCCATGGCTAAATTTGAGATAACAATATGTCCTGTTTTATATGTTTCTTTCTCTAGTTGACTGTGATGTCGTATTTGTGTTGCGTGAATATACAAAATGTTGTCGTCTTTTAGTGGTGTTAATGTTGAACGCCGTTAACGTGTAGATAACTAATGCTAACGTGTGGTTGTTTACGATGTCTTACAACTTAGTGTTTAATTCGCTAACATGTAATTAAAGTATCTTGTGCTATTTCATTATATTCATACATATGCATCTTGCATCTCATTTAGGACCGAGAGAGAATGATCGTGCAAGTGATGTGGTGCCACCCACAAGATGCAGTCGGTGGACGACCTAAGGAAGGATGGACTTAACCAGTGGATGCTCGCCAAGCGAGTACCTCCCCCAGCAAACACTACCTAATTGTTAAATTAAAGGCAAGCCCCGGTTTTATGCATAACCGTTTATATATGCTATTTTACTACACTTAATGTTTGTAGGCTTGTACCGTGCACTTAAGTGTAGGAGTTGGTTGAAACCCTAGTTGCATGAACTCAGGATTCCTTTTGAGATGGATACTAGTATGCTAAGTCGAGTAGCAGCTATGCTAAATCAGGATCTCGGTAGAAGTCGAGTGATTTTTCTAGCACTCGCGCGAGGTTAGGAATTGGTTGTATCCAATTTTGATAACAGAATGATGATGGTCTGTGGACACGGATCCATGGGGATGTATTGTCTATGAGACGAAATTGGAATAAGGATTAACGTGTGGATACCTGTGTCAAGCGTTTGAACGTACTAAACACATGTCGGGAAATATGGTAACTGGTAAACCTAGTACCTGAGTGAAGCCGGGCGTGGACTTTATCCCTCACTTGTCCTGAGACTGGGTCTCCCATTCTAGATATGGTGGGTACAAGTGCGGCCACTGCACGGTGGCGGTCGGGGTCAGTGGAGCATTGTATGCCAAGGCGGTGAGGCCTGGCCGCGAACGGGGAATCGATGGGGACGATTGACGTGTGTGGGGACGGAGTGCCCTGACATGTCGTGTGTTTAGGTTTACCTTGCAAGGTTAAAACTCGATTCGAATCGTCTGCTTCTCGCAGCTAATGAGACTGCTTGATCCATTGTACTACATTGAGTAATAAGTGGAAATGAGGTGACTGGCAAAAGATGTTGATTGATATAATGTTTGATAACATGTATGAATAGCTAGGTACTCATCTAGTCTAAATTATTATTCTAGAACTTGAAAAGCTAAAACTTGTTTTTAGACTCAGCTAGTGCTTTTGGCAAACCAAACCCCTCAGCCAAACAGCTGCATGTCTAGAGGTAGAGGAGTAGACTCCTCACACCGGGTAAGTCTAGCTGAGTATTAGTACACTCAGCCTTGCTTGTGGCATAATTTTTATAGGTACCTCCTTGATTTGGTTGATGGTGTGACTTGGCCTTCATCCCTGCCACCGGGATAGACGGTCGAGTGGGTTACTGCTTCCGCAGGAGAGGACCAGGAGGAGTAGCGTGGCCAGGCTTCGCCATGTTACTCGGTTTTCTCCGTTAGTTATTTCCGCTGCATTAAAACTTATGGTTATTATTTCTAAAACTCCAATAATGTAATCACTATTGATACTTATTAAATTTGTGGTATTATGCTTTATTGTATTTCTCTGTGCCTCACCTTCGAGTGAGCTAGTGGTATTCGATCCTGGATAAGTGGCTTTATCGAACTAGATCTGAGGGACTGACGGGTTATTCTGATTTAAGTGTGTTGCTACCTTTAAGGGTGCGACTTGGGCACTTAAGCTGGAATAATTCGGGCGGTTCCGCCACACCATCCACGTCCACACTACTCCACGCGAGAAGACGACCAAACCAGCCAGCACTGCCCCACCCACAGGTCGTACACGGGATATTCAGTGTCATCGCTGTAGAGGATTTGGCCATGTCATTCGGGACTGCCCAAACAAGCGCACTCTGCTCATTCGTGACGATGGTGAGTACTCTTCCGCTAGTGATTCTGAAGAAATTGAACATGCACTACTTGCCAGTGACCATGCAGCTCAGGCGGAGGTACATGTCAACTCGGGCGACGCTGATAGGTATGAAAGTCTTGTTGTGCAGCGTGTTCTTAGTACACAGGTCGCTTTGCCCGAGAAGAATCAGCAACACACTCTGTTCCATACAAAGGGTGTTGTGCAGGAGCGGTCAATTCACATCATTATCGACAGTGGCAGTTGCAACAATTTGGCGAGTTGTAACACACCGGGGTCCACAAACACCCCGGAATGGTACTAAACAACACTTCTGACATCTATATATAAAATTTCGGCAGCATCCCCTTTGCAAAATTGCATAAATGAGGGGGCAACAGTGTATAAACATATATCATGACAAAAACATACTAAGTATTATTAATCGGCTAGCAAAGAGAAGTTAAACATACGAAATGAACTGAATTAACTAGTGCGCACGACTAGTTAAAAAAACAAACTTCCTTTGACAATAAGTTTCTAATTAAATCATGGCTCCGCCTGGGCAGCGTTATTATGAGAGTGAAAGTGGACGTGCTGCTACTCCCCTCATTCCCAACATGTATCAAGTACCTGCATTGAGTAATGCAAGAGTGAGATGACACATCTCAGCAAGTAAAATAATATCAAACTGTTTAACCACATAAGAACATTGTTTTACCACCACTTGATTCCACAACTTTCTTATTACGAAGGTGCAGCACGTATACAACGTACAACACACCTAGTCACCACACCTCGCAGGTAGAAACCACAATAGTAACATAGGAATGTCACACTTCATATATACCTCATGAGTGCAAATGTCTGTAAATGCAAGGATGACTTCTGCCTTCATACCTCTAAGGATATGAAGCCGCATCGTACCCCTCCTCGGGCAACGTACGATGCTAAAAATGTATTGGTACGGTCGGACCATAAGATCACGACATAACTTCAAAATGCAAGATGGATGATGCGATGTGCATGTCATGCCTACAACACTTCATATAACGTGATTCCAAAACAGATACTTCAACTTCATCCAAGATGGGAATCAACCACATATATCATTACCAAATTGTGATCATCCACAATATTAGACAATTGAGAATTAATACTTCCAAACAAATAAACTTCATCATAGAATTCAATGATTAACATAATTAAAACTTATGCATACTCAATGACAGGGAATAGGATGCAAACCAAACGTTAGCAACCACCACTGTATTTACTTGCCTTTACCGGAAGTTCGGGCAAATCACTAAGTACGATCCGGAAGTCCACCAACTGTTTTTGACACACAACTTAGTGCACCAATTTCACATAATCAGGCTCATAAACGACGCCGCACCTACGCACAAACTCAAACCCCCCCGCGGGTTACATCTCTCCCCACACCCACCAAACTGCAGTGGCGCTGCTTAATAATTTTATAACTTTAAAATTATGAAAACAGTGGTAACAAACAAAAACTCCAGAGGCATCTACATAAAATTCCCCACAAGTTTTGTATACAATTTATAATTAAATTCCAACATCTAATTAGCCAAAAATAGTCCACAAGATGAACCCTGTAATCTGTTTTTTTTTGTCTTTTGGACAGCGACATACCCAGATTCAAACAGCGATATCTTTTAAAATATAAATCCAAATCAAGCGCATAAGTACTCATTGAAAATATAAGACAAAGCCCTACGTGATTATCATACTGGTTAACACTAATTACCCATGAAAATTCCCAGAAACTGCTAATACTACTGCTGTTAACCCACCTGAAAAATCTGTTTTTTTGGACAACAACATAACCGGATTCAAACAACGATATCTCCTAAATTATAACTCCGAATCGAGCGCATAAGTACTCGTTGGAAAGGTATGATAAAGCTCTACATGATTCTCCCACTGATCCCCACTAATTGCCCACGAAAAATTCCCAGAAATCCCTAGAACTACTGCTGTTCGTCCACCCACTAAATTTCTGGACAGCACCTCTACCAAATCGCATAGGTAAACATGTAACCAATTGGATTGCAGCACAAATACAACAAAATGATCACGAAAATCACCTTGGGTTCCTCCTTTCCTCCTTCTTTTCTTCCTTCTTCCTCCCTCCAAACTCCCATGGAAGACTCGCACCTACACGACGGACACCAAGCGGGGAGGCTCCACCTTGGAGAGGAAGAGGTGGGGGCGGCTAGGGTTGAGGGGCGGCGCTGCAATCACTTGGGGAAGAAGGAGAGGGATTGGGGCGGCTGCAAGAGTGGAAGAGAGGAAGAGAGAGGGGGGTGGCCGAAGGGGTGGGGGAGTGAGAGGGAGGGGCGGCTAGGGTTAGGGGGGGGAACTAATGGGCTCCCCACCGCCGGATCGAGATCCACGGCCCAAACTCGCTCTCACGTCAGCTCCCGACCCCAGTGCACAAATCCAACAAGTATTCTACTGTTTTACTGGTGAATTCTTTCTAAAAAAACTCCAACCCCAACTACACAGATCATGAAAGAGAAGGAAAAAATAAATTTAACTTCTTTTCAGAAAATTGGGTATCACACGAGTACCATGCTGGTCGAAAAGTTGTCGTTACCCACTCATAAGCATCCAAACCCATATCACATTCAATAGCTTAATGATGGTGGTAAAATAAAAATCACACGTTCCGTGCGTGTTCCTTTCTCCATGGGTGCTTATTCTGATTTTATTGATTGTGATGTTATTCCCATGGAAGCATGCTCTTTGTTACTTGGTCGACCTTGGCAATATGATACTGATAGCTTGCATCATGGTCGTTCGAATCATTATTCTTTCATTTTTAAGGGTCAGAAAATAATTATACATCAAATGACACCTGAACAAATTGTTAAAGTTGATCTTGCCCGAGCTGCTATAACTGCTAAACAACTTGATCCATCGCCCTCTATTCCTTCTGAAATCAAGTTGAAGGCTCCTGTTTTACTTGCTACACGTGCTGATTTTGATGATCTACACGGTGCTCATTTGCCATGCTATGCACTTGTATGCTCTAGTGTCCTCATTTCACTTGATGATGCACCATCTTTGGCTATTCCCCCTGTGGTTGCTAACCTTTTGCAGGAGTACGCTGATGTCTTTCCCAAAGACTTACCATCATGTCTCCCACCGCTTCGTGGCATTGAGCACCAGATCGACCTCATCCCCGGCGCACAGCTTCCGAACCGCGCACCATACTGTACAAATCCGGATGAGACGAAGGAGATTCAGCGCCAGGTACAGGCGTTGCTTGACAAGGGATACATTCATGAGTCTCTTAGCCCTTGCTCTGTTCCTGTGTTACTTGTTCCCAAGAAAGATGGGTCATGGCGTATGTGTGTAGACTGTCGTGCTATTAATAACGTCACTATTCGTTATCAATATCCTATACCACGCCTTGATGATATGCTAGATGAGCTTAGTGGTGCCATTATTTTCACTAAGATTGATTTACGTAGTGGTTACCACCAGATTAGAATGAAACTGGGTGATGAATGGAAAATAGCTTTTAAACGAAATTTGGTTTATATGAATGGTTGGTTATGCCGTTTGGATTGACTAATGCTCCCAGCACTTTTATGCAAGTGATGAATGAAGTTCTGAGGCCCTTCATAGGATTGTTTGTGGTTGTTTATTTTGATGATATCCTTATTTACAGCAAATCTAAGAAAGAGTATTTGGAACATTTAAGTGCTGTTTTTGATGCATTGCATGCTGCCCAGTTATTTGCTAACACGGAAAAATGCATCTTTTGCACACGACGTGTCTTGTTTCTTGGTTATGTTGTTACTCCATAGGGCATTGAGGTGGATAGCAGCAAGATTGCTGCCATTCGGGAGTGGCCTACGCCGACGACGGTCACACAAATTCAGAGCTTTCTTAGACTTGCCGGTTTCTATCGCAGATTTGTTCGTGATTTTAGCTCCATTGCAGCGCCTCTACATGAGCTTACAAAGAAAGATGTGCCATTTGCTTGGAGTGATTCACAGGAGGTAGCGTTCAGCACTTTGAAAGATAAGTTAACCCAAGCTCCCCTATTGCAATTGCCTGATTTTAATAAAGTGTTTGAGCTTGAATGCGATGCTAGCGGTATTGGGCTAGGTGCTGTTTTGTTACAAGAAGGAAAACCAGTTGCTTATTTTAGTGAAAAATTAAGCAGTGCTAGTCTGAAATATTCTACTTATGATAAGGAGCTTTACGCTTTAGTGCGCACTTTGCATACATGGCAGCACTATCTTTAGCATCGTGAGTTCATAATTCATTCTGATCATGAGGCTTTAAAACATATTCGTACCCAAACAAATCTGAACCGTTGTCATGCTAAATGGGTAGAACTCATTGAGTCCTTTCCTTACATTATTAAACACAAGAACGGGAAGGACATTGTTATTGCTGATGCTTTGTCTCGTCGCTATACCATGCTCTCACAGTTAGATTTTAAAATCTTTGGTTTGCACACTGTGAAAGATCAATATGTTGACGATGCTGATTTTAAAGATGCTTCCGGCCATTGTATTAATGGGAAACCATGGGGCAAATTTCACATACAGGATGGGTTCCTGTTTCGCGCTAACAAGCTGTGTGTTCCAGCTAGCTTGGTTCGTCTTTTGTTGTTACAGGAAGCGCATGGAGGCAGTCTCATGGGGCACTTTGGCGTCTACAAGACACATGATGTGTTGGCTGCCCACTTCTTTTGGCCTCGGATGTGCGCTGATGTTGAGCGCCTTGTTGCACGCTGCACTACTTGTCAGAAAGCTAAGTCACGGTTGAACAACCATGGTTTGTATATGCCTTTGCCTGTTCCTACTTCCCCTTGGATTGATATTTCGATGGATTTTGTTTTGGGATTGCCTAGAACTAAGAAGGGGAGGGATAGCATTTTTGTGTTTGTTGATCGATTCTCCAAAATGGCTCATTTCATACCATGTCATAAGACTGATGATGCTAGCAATGTTGCTGAATTGTTTTTTACAGAGATTATTTGTTTGCATGGTATTCCCAATACAATAGTCTCGGATCGTGATGCTAAGTTTCTCAGTCATTTTTGGAGATCTCTGTGGAATAAATTGGGAACTAAATTGCTATTTAGCACCACTTGTCACCCTCGGACTAATGGTCAAACTGAGGTAGTTAATCAAACTTTGTCTACCATGCTTAGGGCTGTTTTAGACAAAAATTTGAAACGTTGGGAGGATTGCTTGCCTCATGTTGAGTTTGCTTATAATCATGCAACACATTCTTCTACAAAGATGTGCCCTTTTCAAATTGTTTATGGTTACATTCCTAGGGCGCCTATTGCTTTGTTTTCGCTTGATGCTGCGGACGCCCCACACATAGATGCTGTTGCACATGTTGAACAAATGATTAACCTCCATGAAAAACTCAACAAAACATTGCTGTTGCTTATGCTAAATATCAGATTACTGGTAGTAAAGGCCGGAAACTAGTTACTTTTGAACCTGGTGATATGGTTTGGTTGCATTTGAGAAAGGATCGTTTTCCTACTTTGCGCCGTTCTAAATTGATGCATCGTGCTACCGGTCCTTTTAAGATACTAACCAAGATTAATGCTAATGCTTATATCCTTGACCTGCCTGCAGAGTTTGGTGTTTCCACTAGTTTTAATGTTGCAGATTTGAAACCGTATGCGGGAGAAGATGAGGAGTTGCCGTCGAGGACGACTTCAGTTCAAGAAGGGGAGGATGATAAGGACATCAACACCAACACGAGTACATCTACACCAGCAGCACCTTCTCCAGCCCAGGCACCATCTTCCCCAGTCCAGACGCCACCCCTTCCACCAGGGCCAGTGACTCGGGCCCGTGCAAGAGAATTGAACTACATCATGCTATTAAAGAACGAAGGCCCGGAAGAGTTGAAGATGGCCCAACAGGAAGGCCTGGATGGGGCGCCTAGGGAAGTCGTGAACAGTAACCGCTGTACTATAGCGTCGGCCCTACTGTTCACGCCTCTCCTCTATTTAGTCAGAGTCCTGTTTCATTTAGAACTTGAGTTCTGTTTTACATCTAGCTTTAGCTACCCCAAAACACGTACAAATACATGTTGTCCTCTATGATTTAGAACTCCACCTCGAGTGATATTAAGATTGCTCGCATCTTTTTCTTGTTCGTTCTTCGATTGCGCATAGGAAACGATCTTCGTGATCAGGCCAATCTCGCATCAGCAAGGTCGGTAACCATTGGGAGTTGCTTCAGCGATTGCATTAGCGCTTCGGGTTCGCTCGACGTAGTCGGATAGTGAGGATCTACTTCCACCAAATCGGAATTATCTCCACTCACCGAAAGATCGAGCACTCCAGCTCTATCAATATGAGCATATGTAAATAGAAAGAGGAAGAAGAAGAGAAACTCACTCAAATGACCATAAGCCAGATAAAAGCCAGGCAAGTCATTCAAAGTAAGCAAAACTTGGTCCCAAAGAAATGGGCAATGGCTCAACACGACCAAGCAATAAAAGGCTTGCCCTAAATAAGAGGCAAAAGAAGGGCTCAACACCACTAGCTAGAAGCCAAAATCTCATTGGAGAATAAATAGCTTTATCAGAGCATAAAAACCAATATTAGAGCATAAGATTAGCACAAAAGCTAAAATCAAAGCTAGTTCCTCCAGAAAGAGGCAAACGACTCAACACAACTAGCAAAAGCTCTAAAAAGCTCAATTCGCCTCCCCTATCATAATACTCCCAAAAATCTCTCCCAGAGACCAATAGCTCCAAATAACACATCTCACCCTCTTGAATGGAGGAAGCCCAGAAGACGAAATTCTCCCCCTAGATAGAGGAACCAGGAAATCTCAAAATCTCTCCCCCTTGTTGACGAGTGAACTCATCAAGCACAGATAGGGGTAGAAAGAAAAACCCCCTTGACAAGAGAACCGCTTGAGAAAAAGCAGAAATGCAACAGAGAGTATGAAATAGAGAAAATGCATGAACTTCAGGAGTATACCAGTAAGAGTGTAAAAATGCTCTAAGTGGAGTTGTGCTAAGTGTGCGGCAATAAATGCACGTGCTAGCAGATGCTCAAACTGATCATATGCACAAGATATGTGAAGTGTAAGTATTTTGATTCATTTTTAAGCATTTCAAAGAGGTGTTCACTACAAAGACAACACTAAGCATATAGTAAGCCGGAAATCAACTAAGTGCTAGTCACAAGTGAACAGTTGAACTACCCCAAACAGTGATCACTCATCATGCTTGAAACAAATTTGAAATAGATACCATTTGAAATTTTCAAGATTTATCGGATTTTGCAGCGGATTCCAAATTTCATTGAAAAGCATGTGAATGCGAGAAGTTGTAAGCATTGTCTTTGTCTGACTTTTCAACCGGGTGTAGCTTATGCAGAAAAGCAATCAGAAGCTAAAAACATTGGTTTCGATCGGCCACTACACTGCTCAAGTTCATCCAAAAGTGCAAATGGAAGCAGTCTCAATACAGTGGTGTGGTGACAAATGCAAACCCATCTTGATCTTTTTGATTATCACTTATCTTGATTTTGAATTCTTAGCAGAGATGAATAAATCAAGACAAGTGAATGACTCAAAGCATGAGACATAGCCACCTAGCATACTAGTAATAGCAAAAAGGATTTCAACACACCCTACACATGCTAGGTGCCAATCTTAATGATGAACAAATTTAGATTGAGCAAGTAATAGTCAAGTTCACAATTATGAAAATAGCTTAGCTCAACAATATTGTATCAATATGAGCAAAAGGAGCCTAAACATGCCATAGCATTATCATGTACACAAAGAATATACAACTAGGAGCATAATCATATTCTAGCAGTTATACAAGTGAAACTAAATAGGACATGCAAATATAATACAAAAGAAAGTGAAAGCAGAAAATAAGAAGAAAAGACCAAAATGGAACCCTCTAATAAAAAGGGAAACAGACACCCAATTCCCCTCGCAAATGAATAAAAGTTTTTTGATCAAGGGGTTTGGTCAAAATGTCAGCAAGCTGGCGAGTGGTATCAATGTAGCGCAATTCGATGTCGCCTTTCTCATAATGATCACGAAGAAAGTGAAAGCGAACATCAATGTGCTTGGTCCTCGAATGTAGCACAAGATTATTGGCAACACTTACGGCACTTGTGCTATCACAAAGCAGAGGCACATGATGAAAATCCAAGCCAAAATCTCGTAAGGTAGCCATCATCCAAAGTAATTGCGAACAACAGCTAGCAGCAGCAACATACTCGGCCTCAGTGGTAGACAGGGCAACACTAGACTATTTTCAAGAAGACCATGAAACCAACAAAGTACCTAGAAAATGACAAGAACCAGAAGTAGACTTGCGCTCCTAAAGGCAACCCACAAAATCAGCATTAGAATAACTGCACAAAGATAAAACGGACGATGAGGAGTACCACAAACCAAACTCAGGAGTGAAACGTAGGTACCTCATAATCTGTTTCATAGCCTTTCTGTTAGATGTGCATGGGGAAGCCTAGAAATGAGCGCACAGACACACTGCGAAGTGTATGTCTGGCCTCGTCATAGTCAAATACACGAGATAGCCAATCATGCTCTTGTACTCCTTCTCGTCCACGGGTTCGCCATCCTCAACAGTGTCAAGTGTCGTCGAGGTGGACATGGGTGTCAAAAGAGGCTTTCCCTCACCCATGTCAAACTTGTTTAGGACGTCCTTTGTATACTTGCCTTGATGCACAAAGGTCCTTTCTTGGGTCTGCTTGATTTGCAGCCAAGAAAGAAGTTCAGCTCGCCCATCATGCTCATCTCAAATTCCCTGCTCATAAGATCTAAAAATCTAGACACAAGAGCATTAGAAGAACCACCAAAGATGATATCATCCACGTAAATCTGGACTAAAAGGGTGTCATTATTATGCTTGAGGAGAAAAAGAGTTTTGTCCATAGAGCCCATTTTAAAACCGTTAGAAAGCAGAAAAGGTTTCAAATGCTCATATTAGGCTCTAGGGGCTTATTTCAAACCATACAATGTCCTTTGAAGTTTAAAAACATGGTTTGGAAACATGGAACTCTCAAAACCAGGGGGTTGTCTAACATATACCTATTCCTCTATATACCCATTCAAAAAGGCACTTTTGACATCCATTTGAAAAAGGCCAAAACCCTTTGAAGCATCAAAGGTTAAAAGGATCCTAATGGACTCTAAACGAGCAATAGGGGCAAAGGTCTCCTCATAATCAATTCCCTCTTTTTAGCAATACCCTTCGGCAACCAACCATGCCTTGTTTCTCACTACCAAACCATCATCACTCGGTTTGTTTTTGAAAACCCATTTTGAACCGATGGGATGGCAGTTAGAAGGAGGTGGCACCAAAACCCAAACCTATATTCTTTCAAAATTTTCAAGCTCCTCATGCATAGCAATAATCCAGTTAGGAGCAGATAAAGCATGTCCAACTTCTCGGGGCTCAGAAGTAGCAACAAAAGCTGAGTGAGCAAAATGAGAAATCTGCTGTGACCTGAAGCGAGTGACTCGCTCGTAAAGCTCGCTGATCATCTGATAAGCTAGGTGACGACATTGAATATGCTGTGGAGCCTCCCTTGTGGAAGTGGCCTCCCCCTCAACAACATCCTCAACTCCTCTAGTCTCAGCAGGAGCTGGCTCGAGCATACCCCAAGTGGTGGAAGAAGAGGGGTCGGGTCCGTCAGCCGTAGTAGTGGAAGCAGGCTCGACAGCGGCGGCCGGTGGAGTCAGCTCGAGAGCAACCCAATCGGCGCTGTCATGCTCCTCCTCAACAAAGATGGTCTGTCCCGTTTTATCTGGACGTGCAGGCTCAAAGACAGGGGATGGACAAGGTGCAGACTCATTGAATGTAACCTCACAAGTCTCAATAATGTGGTTAGTCTCTAGGTTAAGAACACAATAAGCACGAGAATGTAATGCATAACCCAAAAAATCCCATCAGAAGACCGGGACTCAAACTTGTCCAAATTACCCTGTTTCAGCACAAAGCATCTACAGCCAAACACCCTAAAATGGCTGACGTTGTGTGGCCATCCAAATCATGGCTCATAAGAAGTTTTGTTCAGAAAAGCCCGAAGAAAGATGCGATTGGACACATGGCAAGCAATGTTGATCGCTTCGGCCCAAAACACCTAGAAGTCCTATGCTCATCAAGCATCGTCCTGGCCATCTCAATAAGGGTCCAATTTTTGCGTTCAATAATGCCATTCTACTGGGGCACATATGGAGAGCAAAACTGATGCTCGAGTCCCAAAAAAGCAAAAAGGTTGAAAATTGAGTATTTTTGAATTATGTGCCATTGTCACTATGTGTAGCTCTCATGGCATTTTTAGGAAACTCATTCTGCAACCGAAGAAGCAAATCTCGAGCATGAGTAAAAGCCTCATCCTTCGCTGCCATAAAGAACAGCCAAGAGTAGCGAGAAAAGTCGTCGACAACCACAAGCACATACCACTTCCCTCTAGAAGAGCAAACCCTGGCTGGACCAACGGTGTCCATATGAAGCAATTCACTAGGATGCGAGGTCATCACCTTGGTGACTAGAGAATGGGAAGCAGCAATCATTTTGCCATGATGACAAGGGTGACAGACAAGATCTTTCTCAAATTTTAATTTGGGCAATCCTTGGATGAGGTCAAGTGAGCTCAAATGACACAAAAGATCAAAGCTCAAGTGACATAGCCTCTTATGCCACTTCTAAAAAGAAGAGGAAGATCCTGCCAGCAAACATCGAGAAGGGCTAGAAGAAAGTGAAAAATAAGCACTGAAATCTCGACCAAAAAGGGAAATCTAACAAATAAGATCCCCACAGGCATCCAAAACCCGAGACAAGCCTTTTTTAAAGCGCACTTCATTGTCATCCTCGAGGAGTTGCGAAACAGAAAAGAGATTCGAAATCAAAACAACATCCTTGAGAACAAAGCTCTCATTCACCTGAATGGTGCCATGAGAAACAACCTTACCTCTTGACTTATCCCCGAATGTGATGTATTCCTTACCAATGATGGGGTCAAAACTGGAGAACCATTTGGAGCTTCCGGTCATGTGGCACGAATAGCCGGAATCCATGATCCATGTGTTCTCCAGGCCTTAGTCCTACATCAATAGTAAGACATGGGGTGAGCAAATGGCATAGCACTGGGTAAGTAAATTGTGAAGAATACCAGTGCTGCGGCATTTGCCCCTGAAAAGTGTTAGGGAAAACACCAAACATCCCCAGTCCCGAAGGGAAGCGATCACCACAAGAAGGAAATTATGGTCCGCTAGGGAAGTATATATGAACCAAAGCTTCTATCACATTGTCCTTGGCCATATGGCACATGACCAGCATCCCGTCGGGCACGACCACCACGTGGTCTCACTACTTGAGGCCTAGCGGCAAGAGGAAAAACACCTCTAGGCCTCGCAGGACATCTTTGAACAAGATGAGCATGAACACCATGAGAGGGGCGGTTCATGTCCTTCCTGCTCGACTTAGAAACCCACCGCTCATCTCTCTTCCTCCTAAAGAAAAAAGAAGCTAGATTCCCATCCCTCTCACAATACCCACAATGGTACCTCACCTCTCTTTTGGGTGGATTTTGTTTGTGGGAGGGGCTTTCTTTTTGGATGGCTGAGGGGCTCTAGGAAAGGGATCACTAGAGATGTGGGGATGGGTGTCAAGTGTGTTCCTGAGATGGTTAGATTTTGGAAGCCACACTTGTTTCTGAGGAGGAGCTCTCACAGGCTCATCAATCACACCATCTATCACAGCGGTGATAGGCTTAGCAGGGGTGGTCTTGGTAAGCTTGGGAGCGGGTGAAGGTTTCTCTGAAGGTGTCAAACCATTGCACTCACCAACATTTCCGATGAGGACATCCTCCACTATTACCCGTTGGCAAAGACGCAATTCGCCCAGTTGGCCCAATTGTAGTCGGACGGCGACCATGTGAGCCTCAGAATTATCCCACCTCGCTTAACTTGGGAGGAGGAAGCCACTTTAAAAGGGAGAGCCACCCTTCCCCCATTGGACTAGTCTTTTGGGGCGATTGGGCCTTTTCCTGAGTTGGGTGTGCATAATGAACTATTGGGCTCCGGGCAACCCTAATTTGTTGGGCCTCGGCCAACCCCATCTAGGCTGTGTGTATCACTTTCCAAAGCGAGTGACACTCCCATCCTAAGCAGCAAAGCCTAACCCCGGTCTGTCAGTTCCTCCTCTTGAACTAACTGACCATCATGCCCAACTGGGGCTCACTGCGCGACACCCAACTCAAGACAGATCGAAGGTATGTGTTTTCTTCCTTGATTCTTGTCTTGTCGTGTATGCACGACTCAAGGGTAGACTGCAAACCCTCACAAAGTGCACACTGCGCAGGTGCAGGGGCACTCACTGAGCTAGCCTTCTCAAGCAAAGCTATCCTAGTGTCTCTCTCTGCTAGCTCAGTATGGAAGCTAGGAAAAACGTTACACGCACCCAACAGGATAGACCTAGATCTCAACTCATCGCGCTCATCTAGCAAGGTGGAGTACTTGGTCTACAAAGTGGTGATGTTCGACATGTGTAGATTGCACTCATTACATTCAGTCTCGTCGCACACCACAACTGAAGCTCTAGCGGACTCAAGTTCCCTAAGCGTGCTCTCGTACTTGGATCTAAACTCTCTCCTCTCACGAGCAGCCTACCTAAGCATCTTATCCTGACTAGCCAAAGCAGTGTCAGCTCTTCTATCTCAGTGGCAAGATCATTGGCGGAAGGTAGTACCTCAGAAGTAGTGTCGTCACCGGTGTCCTCGTCGTCCCTGGTGCCGACCGTGTCCTCACCAAGTGCCATGTGCAGAAGCCTCACACGTGTCGATAATGAAGCACAGCCTGTTCAACTTGTCCTCGACCTGCCTCTCAGTCTCCTTGTCGGTCGAGGAAGATACGACATCGTCGGAGTCATGGTCGAGGTCACTGAGGGAGGTGAGGAAGGCACATGTAACACCCTAGGTGTTTATCTTCCGTAAATAGCGATTATGGATTTAAGCGCGGGACATCAGTAAGTAAAATGGACACTAAAACTTTAATCATTTTTGTCTATCACGATTTTGATATCGTGTCTGTCTCCATCTGTCTAAATTGCCTGAATTTATTTAGCAAAATTTAGACTTTAGAAATCTTTCGGAACATCAACTCCAGTATCGTGTGGGGTTAAGCCATCAACATTTTGCCCCAAACTATAATCCTAGAAATCAAATGTGGTTCCTTAAAAATTCGTTTGGAATCTTTCACGCTTGCGTCGCGTAAGTCTATCTGAGGCCTGGCATCGTGATACGTGTGGCGGATACAATCCATGTCTGAACAGTGCGCAGACTCTCGCCCACGTAAATGATGTGTGTCGTCGTTTCCAGAGAGGATCATGATCTCGATGCCGCATCGATATCGCACATTTATTTCATGATATATTGAGTCATGTGCATGTCTAAAATTTATAGATCAAGGAAATACGAATTCGGAAGCCTGAACCCCTCGGATGATTTTTATCCCGAACAAATTAATTTGAACTCGTAAAAATGGTTTTTAGTCCGAAACAAACTAGACCAGTGTAATTAAAACTGAACGTGAGTAATTGGTAATTAAGTTGGTTCGCTAATTCGTAGTCCAAAAAATAAAATGTGTTGTTGGGGCCATGCTTCGGTGCGCCGAAGGTCTTACACGAAGAAGCAGCTTCGGCTGAAGTTGTCCTCAGGAGATGGCCGAAGGTCCCTTTTCATGGAGCTTCGGCATTACAAACCGACATAGTGATAGAATGACCTTTTTATCCATAGAGGTCTGAGTCAATGTTGTAAACTTTTGTAAGGGGCATAATTGTAATTCGTCACAGGCTGCGTCCTGTGTCTATAAATAGATGAACAGTACCCCTGTACTGTTCACGCGAACCTGTCATTTGCCTTCGCATCACACTTGTATTTTCGCCTTCTTCAGGACCGAAGGTACATTTATAATTTGAAGTCATTTATATTCATTCATGATAATAAAAATGGAAATGATTCTATGATAACATTTAAATGTTTATTTTATACCTCATGATTTATATGAATACTTCGTCCCTCGTTATTATGCTCACGAAGGTACGTCCTTCGTAACCTTCGTCCGAAATTCTTTATATCCTGAAGGGATATAATGTTGTGGAGGACGAAGGACTTTAACACTTAACATTTTCTGTGTTGCCTTGTTCTTAACTCTTAGCATTTGAGAACAAGCCCCCAACATTGGCGCCCACCTCCGGTGAACTCACTTCCACTTTTCTGAGCTGATGGCTTCGTTCAACAATCAAGCTGGAGCTGCTTCGGCTTCGAAGCTGGTGCTCCCGATAACAGGCGGTTCTTGCTCAGAGCCGGCTAACAAGAAGCAGAAGAAGGAGGCTCAGAGAAGGGTGCAGCATGTTGGAGTGCAGGGACCCTTCATCAAGTCAAAATGGTCCCACATTCCAATTACTTTCTCTTAGGAAGACCTTCAGCTTAAGGATTATCCTCACAATGATGCCATGGTTATCTCTTGCGTGATCAAAGGATTTCTGGTCCACAATGTCTTAGTTGATACAGGCAGTGCAGCTGATATTATATTTGCTAAAGCCTTCAGACAAATGCAAGAGCCCGAAGACAAGATTCATGATGCTACGTACCCTCTTTGTGGCTTCGGAGGGCGGCAGATTGTAGCACTTGGGAAGATTACCATGCCGGTAACCTTCGGATTTGTTAACAACACAAGGACTGAGCAAATTGTGTTTGATATTGTTGACATGGAGTATCCTTACAATGCTATCATTGGCCGTGGTACTCTTAATGCCTTCGAAGCAATTCTTCACCCAGCTTATCTCTGCATGAAGATACCTTCGGACCAAGGGCCTATTGCTATTCATGGAAGCCAGGAAGCTGCTAGAAGGGCCGAAGGAAGCTGGACTGACTCCAAAGCAATCCATAACATAGATGGAGCTGAAGCTTGTGAACAGTACAAATTCAGGAGGGAGAAGGCAGCTTCAGCGGATCAGCCGAAGCCCATGTTATTGTGTGAGGACATAGCAGAGCAGAAGGTGCTGTTGGGCTCGCAATTATCTGAAGACCAGGAGAAAACCTTGATAAGGTTTTTATTCAACAACAAAGATGTTTTTGCATGGTCAGCTAATGATCTCTGTGGAGTAAATCGCGATGTTATTGAACATTCGCTTAATGTTGACCCATCCTTCAGACCCTGAAAGCAGAGGCTTCGGAAGATGTCGGATGACAAGGCCGAAGGGGCTCGCAATGAAGTAAAAAGACTCCTCAGTGCAGGAGTTATCAGAGAAGTAAAGTATCCAGAGTGGCTAGCTAACACTGTTATGGTGAAGAAGGCCAATGGCAAGTGGAGAATGTGTATCGATTTCACAGATCTCAACAAGGCTTGTCCGAAGGACGAATTCCCGCTGCCAAGGATAGACTCTTTAGTCGATGCAGCAGCTTCTTCAGAACTCATGAGTCTCCTGGACTGCTACTCAGGCTATCATCAAATCTGGATGAAGAAGGAAGATGAGCCGAAGACTAGCTTCATAACTCCAAGTGGCACATATTGCTATCTTCGGATGCCTGAGGGGCTCAAAAATGCTGGAGGAAGTTTCAGCAGAATGACTGCGAAGGTCCTCCAGTCTCAGATTGGCAGAAATGTGTTGACTTATGTCGATGACATTATTGTAAAAAGCACGAAGCAGGAAAATCATATTGCTGATTTGCAGGAGACCTTCGCCAGTTTCAGGCAAGCTGGTTTGAAGCTGAATCCAGAAAAATGTGTCTTCGGGGTAAAGAAGGGGAAATTTCTTGGATGCTTGGTTTCAACAAAGGGAATCGAAGCTAATCCAAATAAAATCGAAGCTATACTTCGAATGGAGCCACCAACCACAAGAAAGGGGGCCCAAAGATTGACAGGAAGGCTGGCATCTCTCAACAGATTCATATCCAGATCAGCAGAAAGAAATTTACCCTTCTTCGAGGTGCTGAAGTCAGCTGAAGTCTTTCAATGGGGCCCAAGTCAACAAAAAGCCTTCGAAGAGCTGAAGCAATACTTGATAGATCTAACAACATTAACTCCACCAACGCCAGGGGCTCCTTTGTTGTTATATGTAGCAGCTTCGCACTCGGCAGTAAGTGTAGCACTTGTCCAGGAGAAGCTTGATGGACAAGTCAAGAAGCAGGTTCCAGTATATTTTGTATCTGAAGTCCTTAGTGTATCAAAGAAAAATTATACAGAGCTGGAGAAGGTATTGTATGCCGTTTTAATGGCATCCAGGAAGCTTCGGCATTATTTTCAGGCATACAATATCATTGTTCCTTCTTCGCAGCCGTTGAAGGATATAATGAGAAATAGAGAAGCTACTGGACGGATTGGAAAATGGGCTGCAGAGCTCAATGAATTTTACATTGATTATGTGCATAGATCCTCGATCCAGTCTCAAGCATTGGCAGATTTCATTGCCGACTGGACGCCAGGGGCTCAGGATGAAGAAGCAAATAAAGATGCCGAAGTGTGGACAGTCTTTTGTGATGGCTCTTGGGGAACCTTCGGAGCAGGTGCAGCCGCTGTGTTGGTCTCACCATCCAAGGTCAAAACTTGTTATGCAGCAAGACTTGATTTCAGCTGTACAAACAATATTACTGAGTACGAAGCCCTGCTTCTGGGCCTTCGGAAATTAAAGGCAATGGGAATCAGAAGGGCAATTCTTAAAACTGATTCCCAGGTTTTTTCGGGTCATGTTGACAAAAGTTGCAAGGCTAAAGATCCGAAGCTTGAAAAATATCTAGACACGGTCCGAAGGATCGAAGCCTCCTTCGAAGGGTTTTCTGTCAAGAATATCCCTCGAGGACAAAATGAGCATGCTGATTTGTTAGCCAAGTCTGCAGCACAGGGGCTGCCGTTACCTTCGGATGTGTTCTTCGAAACAATAAAGGCACCTTCAGTGGAGCTTCTTGAAAGAGCAGTCCTCAACATATCTCCTGTTTACAGCGAAGATTGGAGAACTGAAATCATCTCTTACCTTCAGGGTAACTTCCTATCAGATGATGAAGCTTATAATAAAAGGATAGAGGCAAGAGCTCGTCCGTATGTCATGATAGAAGGGGAGTTATACAAGCATGGAGTTTGCGCTCCGCTGCTCAAGTGCTTATCTAGAACCGAAGGTATAGAGTTGATGAAAGAAATACATGCAGGCCTGTGTGGGTCCCATATTGGATCTAGGCCGTTGCTTGGAAAAGTCTTCCGCCAAGGGTTTTATTGGCTGAAGGCAGCTTCGGATGCAGCGGAGTTAGTTCAAAAGTGCGAAGGTTGTCAGAAATGTGCAAGAGATCAAAAGCAACCTTCGTCTTTGACACAGCTGATACAACCCATCTGGCCATTGCAAAGGTGGGGCCTTGACTTGTTGGGTCCATTACCACCGGCCCAAGGGAATCTAAAATATGTTATAGTAGCTGTGGAGTATTTTTCTAAATGGATTGAGGCGAAGCCATTAGCCACAATAACTTCGGCTACTGTCCAAAAGTTTTTCTGGCAGAATATTGTCTGTCGCTTCGGGGTACCGAAGGCAATCACTGTAGATAATGGAACGCAGTTCGACTCCGAAGCTTTCAGAAATTTCTGTGATCAAATTGGAACGAAGATCCATTTTGCATCAGTCAGGCATCCGGAGTCAAATGGGCTCGTTGAAAGGGCCAACGACATTATAATGACAGGAATAATGAAGTTAATCTTCAATCAACCCAGGGGAAAGTGGCCAGATCAGTTAATCAAAGTGGTGTGGAGCCACAATACAACAACATCAAGGTCTATAGGCTTTACCCCATTCAAATTATTATTCGGTGACGAAGCAATAACTCCGGAAGAAGCTAAAGCTGGGTCAATAAGAGTAGTAGCTTCGGCAGAATCAGGTCCCGAAGATGCTTGCCTTGTGGAAAAAGATGCTTTAGAGGGGATCAGGCTTCAGGCCGTGGAGAATATCAATAAATATCAAGCTGAAACAGTCAAGTGGCGAGATAGAAAGGTCCAGTTAAAAAATATTGAGCCGGGTCACTTGGTGCTTCGGAGAGTAGCCAACCCAGACACAGTGGGCAAGCTACAGTTGAAATGGGAAGGACCTTTCTTAGTAGTATCTTCGTCAAGGCCTGGTTCGTACAGATTGAAGGACATGGATGGCAACGAAATTCCAAGATCTTGGAATGCGGATGAGCTTCGGCGATATTATGTATAACTTGATGTAACTTTTTATGTTTTTCTTTTCTTTTTTCATGGCACCCTTTTCCTTTCTAAAGGGGGAGAAAGGTTTTTAATGGGGCCATCATGTGTAATTTCCTTTTTAGTTTTATAAGAGCAAAATCCCCCAAAAAATGTAAATGTAAAAACTGAGAACGCACCATCGAGTGCCGAAACTGAAAAGGTGAAGAAGCTCCAAAGACGTCCCTAAGGGGATGCAGAGCTCACAGCGAAAAGTCAACGCTGATTCCGCCGAAAGTAAAAGGCGAAGAAGCTCCAAAGACGTTCCTAAGGGAATGCAGAGCTTATACCGCCTAAGTAAAAGGCGAAGAAGCTCCAAAGACGTTCCTAAGGGAATGCAGAGCTTATACCGCCTAAGTAAAAGGCGAAGAAGCTCCAAAGACATTCTTAAGGGAATGCAGAGCTTATACCGTCTAAGTAAAAGGCGAAGAAGCTCCAAAGTCGTTCCTAAGGGAATGCAGAGCTGATGTGTGGTTGTTTCTAAGGAAATAATGGCTGAGAGTGTGGCTTCGGACATATGCTTTGGACATTCATTCGCACATTACATTACATCATAGCATTTGCATTCATAAGCATTCATTCATAGCATTTGTGTTCCTAAGTGGTTGCTTCGGCAAAAAGAAGAAGTGGTCTTTTATGCTTCGTTGTGTACAAAAAAGAAAAGCTTCGGCAAAAAAAAAGAAGTGGTCTTTTATGCTTCGTTGTGTACAAAAAAGAAAAGCTTCGGCAAAAAGAAGAAGTGGTCTTTTATGCTTCGTTGTGTACAAAAAAGAAAAGCCTCGGCAAAAAGAACTGGTCTTTTATGCTTCGTTGTGTACGAAAAGAAGGGAAGGTGTTTTTTCGCCTTCGGCTCAAAATATTAATTTCGTCCACATCAAAGCGCCTCAATAGAAGGGTAAGAATATATTGCAAGGTATGTACAAAGTTCCTTGAGAACAGTTTAATTGTATTTACAAAAAGTCGTTACAAATTCTCCTGAGTTTTTTCTAGTCTACTCCTACTAATCTTCGTCAGGTTTCCGCTTCGGCGGCGTATTCTTTAAGTATCATCTTCAGCTTCGTCATCCTACATGAATCAAGGTATCATGAGTAAAAATCAAGTGTGAAGGAGAAGGTAAGTACAAAGTATGATTTCTTACTAGTTCAAGATGACTTCGAGCTTCGTCTCCAGCTTTCTCTCGCCCGCCTTTTGTCCATATCATTTTTATAAATCTATTTGAGATGCTTCGGGCAAGGTCAGGAATATCATCTAAAATGGATGGAGAGAGAGTGAAGTTCGGCCTGTTGATGACTTTTCCATGCTCACAGCCGGTTTTCAGGAACGCTGCAGCGGTGCCTCGAGAAGCTACCCAGGCACAGAAGTCACCGTGCCCGGCTATAACTTCGTCAAGTTCTTCAATTTCAGCTTCAATATGATCGAAGGCTTTTGGTAAATTTTCAGCTGAAGGGTTAAACTTCCCGCTGCTGGCTCCAACTGAGTAAAAGATCTTTTTTAATTGTTCAATACAGTTATTGCTAAATTTCAAGCACTTGTCTTGAAGGCTTGTTAATGATTTCTTCAAGTCTGAGTTGGTCTGGACTTTGGCTTCAAGTTTCGAATTAAGCTCTAGCTTCTCCTGTTCAAATTGTTTTGATTGGCAGATAAGCTTCGAATTCAATTCTGATACTTTAGCTTCAGTCCCTGCCAGAAAGCCTTCAGTCGACTGGAGTTCAAAGTCTTTCTTTTCAATAATGGCTGACTGCTCTTTTATCTTGCTCTCTAGATTTTCAATTATAGCTTCGTGTTTCTTATCCTCTAGATCTTGTTGCATCTTCAGAGCTTTGCTCAGTAGCATGCTCTGCACAGAAACAACTTTCGTTAGTAACATTTTCATTATTAAAAGCAATAAAAGCCAGTGAAAAGGTTGTTTACCTTGAAATTGGAATAAAATAAGCTGCCGACGATATGTTGTCGTCGGTAGCGGCTGATATCTGTTTCTAGCTTCGGAAAACCGATACTCTTTGATAGAGTACCGATGACCTTAGCCCCAGCCTGATCACGAATGCAGCCCAATTTTTCATCATCAATGCCTCCAAATAGAAGAGCTCCTGGCTTGTATCCGCAAGATTTGGCATATTCCTTAAGCTCTTCTATTTCGGCCTTCGACAGTTTTTGTCCAATTAAATTTTGAAATGTGTAGGCTTCGTCGTCCGAAGTGTCTTCGGCTATTTCTTTCCCCTTCCCAGGCACTGTGGCCATGGTTTCTTCAGCAGCGGTGGCAGCTTCTTCTGCAGCCATGTCTTGCAAAATTTTGTTGATGTCCTCAATGGTAGTTTCTAAGTTCACATCTTCGGCTGTAGCGGCTTCGGTAGCCGCGACCTCCGAAGGTGCGACTTCAACATTTGTTGTGCCCTTAACAGCTGGTGTTTTCTGAATTGACGCCCTCGGCGGCGTCTTGTCGATAACTTCGGTCACTGCAATAATTCTTTGCCGCTTTGGTTTGGTTATCTTCGTTTGTTCCGGCTCTTCCACCTTTCGAAAAAGCTTCGTCAGTTGAGGCCCTAATGGACTTAGCTTCGTGGGCACGGGTTCAGTCATTACCTTTAAAATTTCCTCCACGTCGCTGGTAGAAGGTGGTGCGGGGGACCCCTCTTCATCGGATAGTTTTCGCTTTGGAGTTGATATTTTTCTCTTCTTGGGAATTTTCTTCTCTTTTCCTGGTTTTTCTTCATCCTTGTTCAAAGTTTCGGCCACTCTTTTTCTTTTTTGGCCCTCAGCACCCTTGTTCAGCCGTTCATAGTCAGGGTACTCGAAGCCCAGGGCATCAAGCACTCGGTTCAGTCTTCGCTTCGGACGGGTGCCGAAGGCTGCTGTCATCAGTTGATCTTCTTTTTTGGAATAATTCCCAAGAATTTCATTACACATCACCTCAACTGTGTCCAGCCACTCTTGGCATGGCTTCTTAAAGTATTTCTTGAATTTGAAGTGATAAGGAAGCCGGACAAGTTCCCCCTTCTTCTTCTCCCCCTCTAGCTTTGGCATTTCCCATTCTTTCAGAGTAGGGAAGACTCTGAACGCCAAGAATTCTTGAACCAGATCCCTGGTACCGATATGCTCTGAAATAATTTCAAACTCACCCAGTGCAGCCCAGGTGGGACCCTCCAATTTCATGTGGCATTGCGGCCTTGTTTCTCCGAAGATTAAATCAAGAGGGCTTTGTACCAATTTTTCTTCGTCTTCGTCAACTTTCACATAAAACCACTCAGATTTCCAGCCTGCTGGCCATTTGCTTCGGTAGCTGATAACAGGTCACTTTGTTGTCTTCCGGTAGGCAAAATTGTAGCAACCGAAGTTATCATGTAGCCCATCTTTTCTGGCCTTTGTTTGGTAATGTAACTCATGAACTCGACAGAAACTGTCGGCAAATGGCTCCACTGCTTGGCTTCGGAGGGCCCAGATATAAACATTAAGCCTAACGATAGCGTTAGGAGTCAATTGATGAAAGTAAATACCAAACTTTTTCAGTACATCTGCAATAATTCCATGAAGGGGGAATCTCAGCCTAGCCTTTAAAAAGCTCTTGAAAATGACAATCTCGTCCTTCTCTGGCTTTGGGGTAGTTTCTTCTCCCCCGAAGCGAAGTAGCTTCTTCTGATTTTCACTGAAATAACCTGCCTTCACCATCTTGGCGAGATCAGCCTTTGAAACAGTCGACTTTCCGAAGTCTAGGTGGCTGGGCTTGCTGGGCATGGCAATGCGGTAGTCATCTTCGGAGTCAGTTTCTTCAATGTTCTCTTCTCCTTCGGCAGCTGTCGGGCCTGCTTCAGCAGCGGGCATTTCTTCCGCAATCACCAGTCCGGAACGCTGCATTGCTTCGGAGATGGGCACAGTATTCGAACCTTCGGCTTCGTCTCCTTCACGTTCAACTCTGGCAGTAGATCGCACTCTGGCCATTTGATTCTGAGTTCGGGAAAGTTAGATACTTTTTTCTTTTTCCTTTTCTCCCGAAGCTTTTCTTTCTGACGAAGCAGACTTCGAGATGGACCTTCGTTCGATTCTGAGAATCAAGCTTCGGCTATAGTTAAAAATTTTGGCAGCAAAACAGTGCAAATAGCAATGAATGCTGTGGTAACTTCACACCTACTCGTCTGTTTATATAGTGCTGCAGGTAAGAAGGCAAAGCGGCAGGATTTTTACACCAGGCGGGCAGTCACTTGTACTCGCTGCGCAGTGGACCACAAAGATCAAACAGTAACTCTGCAAGGTGGGACCGACACGAACTCGGGAATTGAATCGTTTCTCGGCAACGAGCTCAGGGAAGGTGTTTTTTGGACCTTCGGCTTCCCGAAGCTTAAGAGGCATTTTTCACGGATCAAGCTCGTTACGAAAAACGATCTAGCACCGCGAAAGGGGCTACTGTTGGGGCCATGCTTCAGTGCGCCG
This sequence comes from Zea luxurians, assembly GCA_029449295.1. NCBI lineage: Eukaryota > Viridiplantae > Streptophyta > Magnoliopsida > Poales > Poaceae > Zea > Zea luxurians. The sequence continues at coordinate 65,390,370 of JAOPSE010000001.1, read as the reverse complement.
AAGGTCTTACACGAAGAAGCAGCTTCGGCTGAAGTTGTCCTCAGGAGATGGCCGAAGGTCCCTTTTCATGGAGCTTCGGCATTACAAACCGACATAGTGATAGAATGACCTTTTTATCCATAGAGGTCTGAGTCAATGTTGTAAACTTTTGTAAGGGGCATAATTGTAATTCGTCACAGGCTGCGTCCTGTGTCTATAAATAGATGAACAGTACCCCTGTACTGTTCACGCGAACCTGTCATTTGCCTTCGCATCACACTTGTATTTTCGCCTTCTTCAGGACCGAAGGTACATTTATAATTTGAAGTCATTTATATTCGTTCACGATAATAAAAATGGAAATGATTCTATGATAACATTTAAATGTTTATTTTATACCTCATGATTTATATGAATACTTCGTCCCTCGTTATTATGCTCACGAAGGTACGTCCTTCGTAACCTTCGTCCGAAATTCTTTATATCCTGAAGGTATATAATGTTGTGGAGGACGAAGGACTTTAACACTTAACATTTTCTGTGTTGCCTTGTTCTTAACTCTTAGCATTTGAGAACAAGCCCCCAACATGTGTAGTTTAAAATGTAAACAGATTTTTGCATCAAAAGAAAAGCCAAAGAGAAATTAAAAAAAGAAGAAAATATCCCCAGCCCACACCGCTTAAGCTTCTCTTGCTTATCCTGTACGCAGCAGCCCTCGACACCGCGCTCGTCTTCATCCCTGCACGCGTGCGGCCTGATATCTGCAGCCGCCCTCTGTATATTTTTCCCCACCGCCCCTTCTGATTTTCATGCCGCGGTGAACTTATCTGTCGGACCGGCCGTCCCCTGCGCCTCTCTCCCTCCCAGCTCCGACCACGCAGCTCCCTAGCGTTGTTCTTTGCTCCTCCTCGAAGCTTTTCCCCCATGGCGCCTAGCCGTCCATCTCCTCGGTCGTGCTTGCCCTGGCCGCGGTGAGCCCCCCCTTCTCCTTGCTCCAGCTCGGTCTTGCCCTGTGCGTGCGCTCGGTCTACAGTTCCGGCATCGAGCTCTTCCCCGCGCGTGCAGCTGCTGTTTTTCCCCTGGCTCAGACCGCGGCTCCCCTCCCTTGCTCCTCTAGCTTGGCCTCCTTCACATGGCGGCTTCCTCTGCCGCTTCCCATGGCCAGCGTATGGCTTCGCATTCGCCCAATCTCCCTACTCGCCCCTTTGCTTGTCGAGCTTCGTCTCCACACCAAGATCTGCCCATGGCCGCGGTTCCCTGACGTCCGCGCGCTGTGAAGCTTCCTACGCGCCTGACTCAAGCTCACTCTCCGGCTATTCCTCCATGGCCGCGACCTCGCTGTTGTTCCTCAGCCCGCTGCGCCCTGCTATGTTGCTGCTCGCCGGCTGAAGCTCCCTTAGGTCGCTCCTCCCATGCCCCACTCTCCCTGCCGTGCGCTCGCCTAGGCCCGCGCAGCCCCTGCTCCTTGCTCGGCTCCATGGTGTTGCCGTAGAGTTTCCTTGTCGTGCCATTGCCAAGCTCTCCGCGCGTGGCCCTATTTCATTGGTGGCCGCTCGTTCCTTCTCTGGTGCTCGCCCTTGGTGCACAGCCGTGTTTTCTCGCTTGGCCTGCTCTGGATCCGAAGCTGGTCACACTATGTGCTCGACTTTGTCTTGTTGCTGAAACCCCAACGTCGTCGACCTTGCTTGGCCCTGTATCGCTAGGCTAGTCGACCATAGTCGCTGCCGCGCGCGCTTGTCCCTGATGCCCATCGCACGGTATTTGGATCTCACTGATTGGCCCTGCCATCCTTGTTCCCTCTGGTCGCGACAGAATCAGGTCTCACCAGGTCATCGGACGTTGCTCCCAGCTCGCCATAGGACTCACTGAACCCACTCCATAGCGTCTCGATCCTCCCCAACGCCAGCACGTGAAGTCCCTGGTAAGGCTGCTTGATTGGGCGTATGCATAATTATGAGAGTCCAAAGAAAAAGTTCCATGTGTCGCTTGATAGGTACTCAATAGAAGGACTGAAACATAATCATCGTCATGTTTACGGGTATCATGTTGAATTTAGTTATTAGCCTTTCACCTCTTAGTAAAGAATATTGGTAGATATATGGGTGATATGATGGTGTTCGCGATGGTGAAGTAGTTGTGTCGTGTGAAGCTTAGGGTTGGGATATAGGTATATGTAAAAGGTTGTCGGATTGGTCCTAGCGATGTGGTGTAAGGTGAAATTAGTAACCTAAAAATTAAATTAATAAATTCAAACTTGGGGCTAGTAAATGTTATTAATGTTGCTTTCGATAGATTTTGTTTACTGCAGTTAGTGTTACGCTTGAGTAGTCATGATACTCTTTGTTAGAAACCGATTAAGTGCCCTAGATAAATATCTAGCATTACCAAAATGAGTGAAAGCGAATAATATCGATAAGTTTGTTTCTGTTAGAATTGAATCCAGCTAAGTTAAAATAATATGTCTGGTAGAAAGTTGGAGTCTGAGTTGTCGTAGTTTTTGTGAAATTCGTGGCGAGTTAGATCTTTGATTATTAGAAGGTCGTTTTGTAGAACTCTATGATGTTTGAATTAGATTTGGGTAATGTTGGGGACTTGTTCTCAAATGCTATGAATTAAGAACAAGGCAACATAAAATGTTAAATGTTAACGCCCTTCGCCCGCCGAAGCATTATTTCCTCAAGGATTTAATGAACTTCGGACGAAGGTTAAAAACGGTGCAATTACGAAGGTTGAATCTTCGTAATCGAGCTCTCAGAGATTATATAAAACAATGCGAAATATGAAGCATTAAAGACAAGTAAATTATAGGTAAACGACATCATTTTTATATTATATAAACTTGATGTATCCAAATATTAAATACATTTATACCTCTGCCTTGGTAAAGAATAATTTCCAAGTGATGCGATTGCAATTACAGGAATGCGTGAACAGTAAAGATATACTGTTCACTATTTATAGGCACAGGACACAGCCTGTGAGGAATTACAATCATGCCCCTCATAAAAGTTTACAACAATGACTCAAACACTTATAGACTGAAAGGTCATTCTACTTTTAAGTCGGTTTGCAATTCCGAAGCTTCATGAATAGCAACCTTCGGTCATCACGTGCCGACAGCTTCAGCCAAAGTTGTTTCTTCCTGCAGGACCTTCGGCGACGAAGCATGGTCCCAACAGTAGCCCCTTCGCGGTGCTAGATCATTTTTCGTAACGAGCTTGATCCGTGAAAAAAGTCTCTTAGGCTTCAGGAAGCCGAAGGTCCGAAAAACACCTTCCCTGAGCTCGTTGTCGAGAAACGATTCAGTTTCCGAGCGCGTAGCGGTCCCACCCTGCAGGGTTACTTTTTGGTCTCTGCGGTCCACCGCGCAGCGGGTGTAAGCAGCTGTTTGCCTAGTGTGTAAATCCTGACGATTCACCTTCTTACCTGCAGCACTATATAAACAGACGGGTAGGTGTGAAGTTACCACAGCATTCATTGCTATTGCACTGTTTTGCTGCCAAAATTTTTAACCATAGCCGAAGCTTGACTCTCGCAAGCAGACGAAGCTCCAGTTTTAAAGCCTACTTCATCAGAAGAAAAAGCTTCGGAAGAAAAAGTTCTTTAGTTCCCATGAAATTCAGAATTAAATGGCCAGAGTGCGCTCTACCGCTAGTGTTGAGCGTAAGGGAGGCGAAGCCGAAGGAGCAGAGACTGTTCCTATCTCCGAAGCGATGCAACGATCCGGACTGGTGACCTCGGAAGGAATCCGTACTGCCGAGACAGGGCAGACTGCTGCCGAGACAGAAGAAGTTGTTGCCGAAGCAGAAGAAGGAAATATTGAGGAAGCTGATTCTGATGATGACTATCATATTGCCGTGCCAAGCAAGCCCAGCCACTTAGACTTCGGGAAGTCGACTATCTCCAAGGCTGATTTCTCCAAGATGGTGAAGTCGGGTTATTTCAGTGAGAATGAAAAGAAGCTACTTCGCTTCGGGGGGGAAGAAACTACACCGAAGCCAGAAAAAGATGAAATAGTTATTTTTAAGAGCTTTCTAAAAGCTGGATTAAGATTCCCCTTAAATAGGATGATATCTGATGTGCTGCAAAGATTTGGTATCTACTTTCACCAACTGACTCCCAACGCAATTGTCAGGCTCAGCGTCTATATCTGGGCTCTCCGAAGTCAGGCGGTGGAGCTATTTGCTGACAGCTTCTGTCGAGTTCATGAGTTGCATTACCAAACTAAGGCCAGAAAAGATGGATTGCATGAGAATTTTGGCTGCTATAATTTTGCTTATCGGAAAACCATGAAGTTTCCCGTGATCAGCTACCGAAGCAAATGGCCGGGAGGCTGGAAATCAGAATGGTTTTATGTCAAAATTGATGAAGATAAAGAGAAGCTGGTTCAGAGCCCTCTTGAATTAATCTTCGGAGAAACAAGACCCCGATGCAAAATGGTAGTAGAAGGTCCAACTTGGGCTGCACTAGGCGAATTCAAAATTATAGCAGAACATATTGGCACTAGAGATTTAGTGCAAGAATTCCTGGCTTTCAGAGTTTTTCCAACGATGAAAGAGTGGACAATGCCGAAGCTTGAAGGGGAAAAGAAAGAGGGGGAACTCGTCAGGCTACCTGATCATTATAAATTCAAGAAATTTTTTAAAGTACCCTGCCAAAAATGGCTTGATACAATTGAAATGATGAGCAATGAAATTCTTGGGAACTACTCTAAAAAAGAGGACCAACTGATGACAGCGGCCTTCGGCACTCGGCCGAAACGAAGGCTGAACAGAGTACTTGATGCCATAGGATTTGAATACGCTGACTACGGTCGACTGGGCGGAGATGCCGGAGGCCCGAAGCGAAAAAGGATTGCTAGCGCTACTGACGAAGAGGTCGTCAAGGTAGCCAAGAAGAAAAAGAAAGATTCTGAAAGTCTTAGCGCTGAAGAGTTAAATCCTGAGCCGAAGGTGGCCACTTCAAGAAACAGAAAAGGTGCGTCCCCGGAGCCAGAAACGTCGGTCCGAGAAGAAGATATTCCTGCTTCTCCTTCTGCTGTTGAAGTAGAAGAAATTATGAAGGTAATGACTGAACCTTTGCCTATCAGGCTAAGTCCACTGGCACTGGAACTGACGAAGTTTTTTCAGAAGGACAAGGCAGCTTCGGCAGCAGAAAGTCCTGCGAAGCCGAAAAAACGGAGAATTATTCAAGTAACAGATGTGATCCACCAGACGCCGCCACTGGCAACGGTGCCGAAAATTCCCTTTGCTGAAACTGCCGAAGCCGAAGCTACTGGGATGAAAACTACTGAAGCTGAAACCAGCGAACTCGAAGCTACCGGGGCCGAAGCCGGGGCCACCGAAGAGTCAAACCTGGAAACTACACTTGAGGTTATTGACAATATTCTCCTGAAAATGGCCGAAGAAGAAGCTACTGTGGCTGCAGTGAATACAGCAACTGAAAAGGGGAAAGAGCAAATTGGTGAAATTTCTGAAGGAGAAGATTTTAACTTTCAAGACCTACTTGGACAAGAGTTAACAGACACTGAGAAAGAGGAGTTGAAAAAATATGCCATATCTTGCGGATATAAATCAGGCGCTATGCTATTTGGTGGGGTGAACGAAGGGAAACTAAGGTGCCTTCGGAACCGCACCGAGGCCAAAATTATCAGAACCCTTTCCAAAAGCATTGGCTTGCCGAAGGTGGAAGCGGACTTGTGTCGTTATCAACGACACCACATCGCCGGAAGCTTGCTTTATGCTAACTTCAAGGTAACGAATATTTTTGTTATTTTATTACTGTTATTATTAACTTTTGGGTCATGTTCTAACGAAGATCATTTCGACAGAGCATATTATTAAGCAAGGTTCTGGAAATGCAACAAGATCTAGAGGAAGAGAAAAATAAAACCGTCATTCAAGATTTGACTGAAAAGATTGAAAACTACGAAACCAATCTGAAAAAGAAAGACTTCGCAATCCAAGATCTTGAAATCATGGTCAAAGAGCACGAAGGTGCATTAGAAAAGAAAGATTTTGTTATTCAGACCATGGAGGGCTCTTTAGATGAAGTCCAAACTGAAAATGATAAATTAAAGAATGAATTGCTCCGTCAATCAGAAAAATTCGAGCAAGAAAAGAAATCTTTTGAAACAAGCCTGAAAGCTGAAGTGGATAAATACTCAAATTTGCAGAAATCCTTTACAGAACTTCAGGAGAAATGCTTAAGCTTCGGCATCCGATGTGTGCAGCGGCTAAAGGACGTATTTCACTCTGTCGGAGCTAGCTCTTAGAAATTTACACCTTCAGCTGAAAATCTGCCAAGAGCATTAGAACATATTGAAGGCGAAGTTGATGCCCTTGACGAAGTTATTGGTGGGCACGCTGACTTCTGCGCCCTGGTATCTTCTCGGGGCACAGCTGCTGCTTTTTTGAAGGCTGGCTGCACACATGGAAACATCGTGAACAGACCAAACTTCAGCTTGTCAGCTTCAGATTTGTTAGATATCCCAAGCTTAGCCAGAAGCATTGGAAATAGATTCATGACCCAGATCTGGGTAAGTGGCGGGCGGAAAATGGCAGGCGACGAAGCTCGAAGCCATCTGAAGCCGGTAAGAAACTTATGTTTGTTACTTTTACCTTCTCCTTTGAAATTTGTACCTTTCTTACTGTGCTGTTTGATATATAGGATGACGAAGCTGAAGATTGACAATGCTGAAGTTTGACAAAACTGAAGACGAAGCCTTGGCTGAAGCTTAAAATTGCAAAAATTCTTGGAGAAACTCTTGTAATATAGATATGGAATAACTTATGTAAATTTGTACATACCTTGTAATATATTCTGTCTCCTATAATCACATCCAGTCTGCTTTGCTGTGGACGAAACTTCTCTTTTGAGCCGAAGGCGAAAAACACCTTCCCTTCTTTTCGTACACAACGAAGCATAGAAAATTTTTCCTTCGAATCTTTTCCTTATTTTCTGAAGCACCTGTCTTTTTTGTGTAGCATGATGATGACTCTACATATGTCTAAATGGATGTTTATGAATGCAAATGACATGATGATATGTTATGTGCAAATGAATATTAGGACACATGTTCAAAAAAACATAAGCACGGCCCTTCGTCCCCTTAAGAATGATAAAAATCTTTTTGCCGTTTACTTTTCGGCTTCACCGTTTACTTTTCGGTGTATCAGCGTTGACTTTTCGCTGTAAGCCTCCCTTAGGAGCTTCTTCGCCTTTTACTTTCAGCGGAATCAGCGTTTATTTTTCGCTGTAAGCCTCCCTTAGGAGCTTCTTCGCCTTTTACTTTCAGCGGAATCAGCGTTTATTTTTCGCTGTAAGCCTCCCTTAGGAGCTTCTTCGCCTTTTACTTTTAGCGGAATTAGCGTTTATTTTTCGCTGTAAGCTCTGCATTCCCTTAGGAACGACCTTTGAGCTTTTCCCTGTTCTCTTTTCTTTTTTCTTTGCACTCGAAGGTGCTTTCTCAGCTTTTACATTTACATTTTGGGGGATATCTCTCTTATAGAATTGAAATAAGGAAAAGAAAAATTACATGTTGTGGCCCCATTAAAAACCTTTCTCCCCCTTTGGAAAGGAAAAGGGTGCCACAAAAAAGAATATAAAAAATTATGTTGGAGCGAAGGCAGAAACGCCACCCTTCGCCCGAAGTCTCCACCGCTTAGCCCCTGCCCTGACAGACAAAGCAGGCAGGGACACCCTTCGCTTGATCGACACCAGAGACAACATGGAGACCCTTCGCTCGATTCGGCACCAGACGAAGGCCTGCGGCAACGCCTCCCCACGGCGCGGCCTCGGTCAGCTCCGAGGCCCGCATGAGATCGGGCCCATTGTAACGGGCCCTGCGTGGCCGCGGTTGTGTTACGGGCCTAATTTGTAAAGGCGTACTTGTAATTACAGCTTGTAACCCCGCTTTATGGGAATATTCTGGGGATAAACTAGGTACCTGAGGGCACATGCGTCCTTAACGCAAGGCGCCGTGCACTCGGATACCTATAAATACCCCCGCACAGTGCCCGTGAGAGGCCAGATTAACAGAGCTTTTGCCATCACGCGCGAGTACCCTGTTGCCATCACCATTCACTCGTGTTGGATCTCCTTGCTGTCGAGAGACAGTACCAACATTTGGCGCCCACCGTTCGTGCTACGAGACAACCACCCGCGATGGCACCCAAGAGAGCTAACCCGAAGGCTGACGAGGCTGCGAAGGCAGCACTGCTCGCCGCAAGGAAGGGCAAGGCCCTCGCCCTCACCCAATCCACCCACCAAGAGGCCACTGAAGACGACACCCTCCGCACCTGCGACCCTGAGGGACAACCCTCAGGCCTCGCACCTCCCTCAGACATCACTCCACCGGAGGGCGCGGATCTCGCCGAGGACGGTGAGGTCCTCGGCATCTCAGCAGAAGAACAGCTACAGCTGCGCGCCCTGCGCCTCAAGAACCGCAACCTCCAGAGGCAGAAGGAGATACTGGAGGCCAAGCGCCAGCGTGTGTCCGCACTCGCCAAAGTGCGGCAGATGATCCGCGACGAAGAGCACAAGGCCCAGGAACTCGAGCGGGAGATCGCACTGATGCAGCGCGAAGGCCACCTCAGCCCGCGGCACGAGTCATCCCTCCAGCAGCGCGCACAAAACGAAGACACGCGCGAAGGCCACCCCGGCCTGCAGCATGGGCCACCCTTGCAGCACCGCGCGCAACCGGAGGACCCGCGTTTCCCCCAGCGCGACTTCACTTTCCCGCACGCCGCGCCATTCCAAGGGGTCAACTATCTCGATGAGCGAAGCCCCCTGGCGCCTCACCTGCAAGTGACGCCGTGGCCAGCCAACTTCCGGGCTGGGACCTACCCCAAGTACAACGGCAGCACCGACCCGGCTCAATACATAATGAGTTACCAGGTCGCCGTCGCATCGTCTGGGGGGGACGACGCCACAATGGCGAAGTCCTTCATCATCGCCCTCGAGGGCCCCGCGCTCACCTGGTTCACCAGGTTGCCTCCGCTGTCCATCGATTCCTGGAGAAGTCTCCGGGACAAGTTCCTCCTCAACTTCCAGGGGTACCGCCCGGACACCGACGCCCTGGCCGAGCTCTCGCTCTGCAAGCAACTAGAGAAGGAGACCCTGAGGGAATATTACCGCAAATTCCTGACACTCAAGTCACAGCTACCCTCAGTCGATGACCAGATTGCCATCCACTATGCTATCAGTGGTCTTCGCGCTGGCGTCCTTTACAGCCATTGCATCAGGGACCCGCCCAAGAACCTCCAAGAGTTATACCAGCTGTTTGAAAAGTACGCCAGATCCGAGGAGCTCCACCAGCGCAAGATTGAGTCCCAGCGGAAGCCAAAAGATGCTCCACAGTCCAGCCGCACGTGGACAAGGACTCCGCAACCAGACTCCGGTCGGGATGGCCGCGGTCAGCAGCAAGTGCACAACATCGCCAACCAGCAACCGGCCGCTGACCCCCTTCGTCGCCAGGAATATCCCCCCAGGGCCGCGGAAGTGGAACTCGCGGCAGGGGCCGAGGGCGTGCGCAGCCACCCCCTCCGCCGCGCCGATTTTACTGCCTTTTCCATGGCGAAGACTGCGCCCACCAAACTAAAGACTGCCCCGAAGTAAAGGCCACCAGAGACAGAATGGCGAGGGCGCAGCCAGCCGACAACCCCAGAATTGTCGCGCATAATTACCAGCCACCCCCTCCACCATATATCCACGCTCCCGCCCCGCATCCACCGCACCACGCTTACCAACATCATCAGGAAGTACAAATCGTACATCCTCCGCCTCCACCACCACACCAGCAACAACAAAACATCCCCCATGCCCCAAAACAGGAAGACTTCGCCGATCAACCTTATCGCGGAGTCATTCATATGATAACTGGGGGGTCCAGCACCGACTTCGACACCAAGCGGCAGAAGCGGGACCACTACTGCAGCATAAACCATGTCGCTGTCACGGGCCCAGTTGTGCAGACGAAGTGGTCCCACATACCGCTCACCTTCGACGCACGGGACGTCGACTTGCGCAGTGCCCCCCACTGCGATGCCATGGTCATCAATTGCAGCGTGGCAGGCTGGGACCTACACAAGGTCCTCGTTGACAACGGCAGCCAGGCGGACATCATCTTCCTCCACGCCTTCGATCGCATGGGCATCAGCCACAGCCTGCTTAAGCCTTCGGACAACCCGTTGTATGGCTTCGGCGGCAAAGGCACCTTCCCCGTCGGCAAAATAGAGTTGCCCCTCTCCTTCGGTGTAGCACCCAATGCCCGAAGCGAGCAAGTGACTTTTGACATTGTGGATATGGTATATCCATACAACGCCATCATGGGTCGGGGCTCCATCAATAAGTTTGAAGCTGCCATCCACGGACTGTATTTGTGCATGAAGATACCAGGCCCTCTAGGCGTAATTACAGTCCGCGGTAACCAGCAAGCTGCGCGCAACATAGAGCGGGACTTCGTGCCTGGTCAGAGGAACGTGCACTGTCTCACGACACAGTGCGAGGTCCCTGCGCCCGCCAGCCCAACTGACAAGCAGCACGACAAGGCTCAGTTGCAGAGTCAGGATGGGACCAAGACTGTCCCCCTCGATCAGGCCACGCCCAAGCAGACAGTCACTATCAGCGAAGACCTTACTTCGCATGAAGAAGAGAAGCTTCTCTGCTGCCTGGCCAAGAATAAAGATGTCTTCGCCTGGTCCGCCCTCGACCTGGTCGGAGTCAGCCGATCCATAATCGAGCACAGTCTGGGGATCGACCCCTCGGTGCGACCAAGAAAGCAAAAGCTTCGCAAAATGTCCGATGAAAAGACAGAGGCCGCCAAGGCGGAGGTGCACCGCCTCCTAGAGGCTAAATTCATTGAGCCAGTGGCTTACCCCACATGGCTCTCCAATGTTGTAATGGTGCAGAAAAAAAGCGGGAAATGGCGGATGTGCATAGACTTCACCAGTCTCAATAAGGCCTGCCCAAAAGACAATTTCCCGTTGCCACGGATCGACAAAATAGTCGATAGCGCGGCCGGATGCGAGGTCATGTCTCTCCTCGACTGCTTCTCCGGCTATCACCAGATATACATGAAGGAGGAAGACAAGGCTAGCACCAGCTTCATAACACCCTTCGGCACTTATTGCTTCATCAGAATGCCGGAGGGTCTCAAGAACGCCGGGTCCACATTCTCCAGACTCACCAAAACAGTACTCGAGGGACAGGTTGGCAGAAATATATTTACATATGTGGACGACATCGTCGTCGCCAGCAAAAATAAAGAGGACCACCTCGCCGACCTGGCCGAGACATTCGCAAACATGCGAGACGCACGACTCCGCTTAAACCCGGAAAAGTGCGTTTTCGGTGTTCGCCAGGGCAAGATATTGGGCTACCTGGTGTCGCACCGCGGCATCGAGGCCAACCCAACCAAGATCCAGGCCATCATCGACATGTCGCCTCCGCAGTCCACCAGGGATGTCCAGCGTCTGACAGGCAGATTGGCCGCTCTCAACAGATTCATTTCCAGGTCGGCCGAGCGAAGTCTTCCTTTCCTCAAAACTCTCCGCGGCGCAAAAGACTTCGCTTGGGGGCCGGAGCAAGCAGCGGCCTTCGCCTCATTAAAGCAGTACTTAACGGAGCTGGCCACCCTCACGAGCCCCGACTCCTCGCTCCCCTTATTGCTCTATGTCGCGGCTTCGCCGCACGCGGTCAGCGCGGCACTAGTGCAGGAGCAGACAGTCGAAGGCGCTGTCAGACAGTGCCCTGTTTATTACGTCTTCGAGGTCCTGACTCCGTCCAAATGCAACATGACAGAGCTGGAGAAGATCGCCTACGCAGTCGTTATGTCCTCACGCAAGCTGCGCCATTATTTTGAAGCATTCAAGGTCCGCGTCACCTCAGATAGGGGGCTCGGCGAACTGTTTAGAAACCCGGAGGCATCGGTAAGGATCGCCAAGTGGGCAGCCGAACTCTCCGGCTACCACATCAGCTTCGAGCCCAGGACAGCCATCAAATCGCAAGTCCTGGCAGACTTCGTCGTCGACTGGACCGGGCCAGTAACACAGCCGGACCCGACCACAGAGAAGGTCTGGACGATCCATTGTGATGGCGCATGGTGCCATGCGGGGGCAGGCGTCGCTGCAATCATAACATCACCAGTCGGGGTCAAGCACAGATATGCAGCACGACTCAGCTTCAATCTGGAATCCGACAGGTGCACAAATAATATAGCAGAATACGAAGCAGTCATCCTCGGCCTCCGCAAGCTGAGGGCCCTCGGAGTCACCACTTGCATCATCAAAACAGACTCCAAGGTAGTTGCCAGCCAGGTCGACAAAGACTATGCAGCCAAGGACCCCGCGCTCATGCAGTACCTCGCGGCCATCCGAAGTCTCGAGAGGCAGTTCAAGGGGTTCACCGTGCAGCATGTGGACCGGGCCAAGAATGAGGAGGCCGACGCATTGGCCAAGGCCGCGGCCAGGGGCGAAACCCTGCCCTCCGACGTGTTCTTCCACGTCATCGGCACGCCAGCAGTCCGGAGCCCCGAAGGGCTCCAAATAACCAATGACAGCGAGGGCCACCGTACAGTCAACCTCATCATGACCGAAGACTAGCGAGCACCCATTACCCTGTTCCTGCAGGGGTATTATCACCCAGCCGACATCAGTGAGGCCAAGCGCCTCAGACATCGAAGCCGGGACTTCGCTCTGATTGAAGGCCAACTCTACAAAAAAGGGGTCAGCCAACCAATGCTTAAGTGCGTCACCGAGGCCGAGGGCATGCAGGTCCTACGTGAAGTCCACAGTGGCACGTGCGGCTCGCACGCGGGGCCAAGGGCCCTAGCTGCTAAGGTGATCCGCCAGGGTTTTTACTGGCCAGCAATGATTTGCGCCGCGAATCGGGTCACTCGGTCCTGCGAAGCCTGCCAGAAGTTCTCTCCTCGGTCAGGCGGCCCTTCGCAGTACACAAAGCTGATCGCCCACACATGGCCTCTCCAGCGCTGGGGTCTCGACATTGTTGGACCCCTGCCCACCGCTCAGGGGAACCTCAAGTTCGCCTTCGTCGCGGTCGAGTACTTCACCAAATGGATCGAGGCACGGGCTGTCTCCACAATAACATCGAAGACTGCCCAAAAATTCTTCTGGCAGAACATCGTTTGCCGTTTCGGAGTACCGTCCGAGTTAACGGTCGACAACGGCAAACAGTTTGATAACCAAGACTTCAAGGATTTTTGTTTCTCCATTGGCACCAAGCTTGCCTTCGCCTCAGTCTATCATCCGCAGTCCAACGGGGTCGTGGAGCGCGCCAACGGAAAAATCTTCACAGCTATCAAAAAAATGCTCCTCGATGAAAAAAAGGGCAGATGGAGCGATTTCTTACCTGAGGCAGTCTGGGCACTAAACACGACTGAGTGCAGGGCGACCGGGTTTACTCCTTTCCGTCTGTTATACGGATCGGAGGCCATGACCCCGCAGGAAATAAAGCACGGGTCCCCGCGAACAGTCCCGTCAGCCGTCCCAGATGTGGACGAGCCAACTTCAAAGGATCTCATCGATGGAGACCGTGTCTTCGCCCTACAGGCACTGAACAAGTATCAAGCCCAGACCAAAGCATGGCGCGACCACTCAGTCACCCCGAGGGAGTTCAGCGAGGGGGACCTCGTGCTCATTCGGATAGCTCGGACGGAGTCCAAGGGCAAGCTGGAGCCCAGGTGGGAGGGCCCTTTCATCGTCAAGACAAAGGCTTCCCCCAGCGCTTACAGGCTCACAACGCCAACCGGCGAGGACCTGGAGCATTCATGGAACATTGACAACCTCCGCAAATTTTTTGTTTGATTCCTCAGGGCTGTCTTCGCCCTTGTAATTCGCAAAAACAATCTTGCACCGGCCCGCACTCTTTTCCTCCCGGGGGGTGAGGTTTTTAACGAGGCGGAGCCATGTAATATATGCGTAAAAAATCCCCCGCAAAAAGACATGCATCGAAAAAGACCGCGATGACGGTCTTCGACATTCGACCACCACGAGGTCACCGCGAGGCTAAGCGCTAGCTACCCTCGCGTGCGACAAATCCGTGCAGAAGTCGCCTAAGGGTGCAGCCGGATTAGCACAACAAGTGCAGAAAAAATCTAAGTCTATCGCGAAGACTATCCGTGCAGAAGTCGCCTAAGGGTGCAGCCGGGAAAAAATCTAAGTCTATCGCGAAGACTATCCGTGCAGAAGTCGCCTAAGGGTGCAGCCGGATTAGCACAACAAGTGCAGAAAAAATCTAAGTCTATCGCGAAGACTATCCGTGCAGAAGTCGCCTAAGGGTGCAGCCGGGAAAAAATCTAAGTCTATCGCGAAGACTATCCGTGCAGAAGTCGCCTAAGGGTGCAGCCGGATTAGCACAACAAGTGCAGAAAAAATCTAAGTCTATCGCGAAGACTATCCGTGCAGAAGTCGCCTAAGGGTGCAGCCGGGAAAAAATCTAAGTCTATCGCGAAGACTATCCGTGCAGAAGTCGCCTAAGGGTGCAGCCGGATTAGCACAACAAGTGCAGAAAAAATCTAAGTCTATCGCGAAGACTATCCGCGCAGAAGTCGCCTAAGGGTGCAGCCGGGAAAAAATCTAAGTCTATCGCGAAGACTATCCGCGCGGAAGTCGCCTAAGGGTACAGCCGGTTTAACACAACAAGTGCGAAAAAACCGAAGACTATCTGTGCAGAAGACACTTAAGGGTACACCAGGACTAGCACAACAACGGCCGAAACGACAACATCGAACCATTCACGCCAAGACCAATTATAATCAAGCAAGCACAGCGCAGCCGAATGAATCAGTTAGTACAAAACGCCTTCACACACATGCACGCGAGGGCACGCAATTCCACCATACAAGCCTCTACATACGCAAGCGAGGGCACCACACTCTACATCGGCTCAACCTTAGGAATAATTCCCATCTCCCTATAATTAAATAACATTATCCTGAGCTCCTCACCCGCAAAAAGCCTTCGCAGTTCCCCTTCACCTACACTCTCGGCGGTCGGCAGAGACAACAGTTCCTGCCGACCAGCCCCACTCACACGAAGCAAAGCCCGCTCCTCCGCGCTAACCCTACGTTTTGCAACCGCCCTTCGTCGACGGCGCCCGGCGCTAGGGCCGGGCACGTCCGACGCGTCCACGGCGTGTGGCGAGGCCTCCGCCGCAGCCACGTCCAAGGCCGCAAAATAATCCAAATCCTCCTCCGACGACTCCTCAGTCCACTCAACCGAGCTCCCGGAGTCAGCAAAGTCAAAAAACTCAGATGCAGACCCACTATATTGATTACCACCTTCCGCGGTCGAGGCCGCCAAAAACTCAGTAGCAGTGGTTGCGTGCGCAGGCCCAAAATCTTGAACCTGCGCAGCAACCAAAGTTCAGTACAACATCCAAAATTCCCTAACCCTAAACAACCACTACGCCACCTGCGAGGGCCCTAACGCCGCGGGTGCCTCCGCCGTTGTTTCCACCGCCTCCGCCGTCGGATCTTCGACGGTCGGCGCAGCTGCTGCGAGGGCATCGGGAGCGCCTTCGGCCACCTTCAGGGGCAGGTCTTCAACTGCCGCAGCAGATGCGGGGGTGCCTGGTGCGTCTTCCGTGGTCTCCGGGGCCGGCTCCGGGTCAGGCAGGGCGTCATTCAGTGCTCCGAAATCGTCCACCCGCTCGCCTCGCTCCGCCTAAAACAAAACATACAAAAAGTCAGCAAACACACGCACAGACCACATCCAGCAAACGCCGAACAAACGACAACGTTACCTGAGCCCTCGCAGCCTCGGCCCGCTCCCTGACCACTTCACCACCATACAGACCCCACATCCGGTCATAGAGGGCGCCGGCGGACTCCTTCACCACGGGGTCTTCGACCTTATAGATGTCTCGCCCAAAATCTTCATCTGCCTGGTCGAAGGCCTCATAGTGCCAGCACCCTTCGCGAGAGAGTGCGTTCATCGCCCCCTCGCAGGTGACCAGGGAGGCGAACGACATCAACCCCCCCAAGACAGTGGGGAGCTCCTGCAGCTCCTCTTGCACCCATTCCAAACAGCGAAGCCCGGCCTCTCGCTCCGGCACCACGAAGTCACCGGTCCGCGCACCCAGCTCGCGATATGTGGCCATCAGCTGTGTGCGCGTCCGTTCGGCCTCCGTTCGCACCGCGGCTTCGGCCCCCTTCGCGCGGCTCTCCAGAGCGGTGAGCCGCCCCCGCAGGTCCTCGGCGAGATCCTTGGCAAGATTGGCCTCCGCCCGTGCCAGCCTAGCCTCCGCCTGCGCGGCCTGCTCTTTGGCGATGGCCTCGTTGGTCTCCCTCCTCTCCCCCGCCAGCTGGCGCCGGAGGTCAGCCTTTTCCTCCTCCAGGGCGGCCACCTTGTCCGCCAGTTTACGACACTTGCTGTCGGAGGCAGACTTCTCACGGACAGCGTCAGCATGTTGCGTCCGAAGTCTCTCGACTTCGGCAGATAAGGCTGCCGTAAGTGCCCCCGACGCAGTACGGCTGGTGAAGTCAGCCACCTGCAGAGCACACGTAAGGCCATTGCCACAAAAAAAAAAAACTCGGCGGACCTGACTCAGCGCCTCCGTCGCCTGACTCAGTGCCTCCGTCACTCCTTTCAGCCGGCGGGTCGCCGCGCCAGCCTCGTCTCTGACCAACGCGATGGCCGGCACCTCGCCTCCGGCGCCAAGGGTCCCGCCCCTCGCCTTCGACGACAGCGCAGCCGTCGCGATTGCCCCGGCAGGCACAGCTATAGCAAGCCGGCCCTCGTCCGACTCTGCAGCGCATCAACGATTAAAAAAAAAAAGGGCGGCCGGGTAACTTACCCCCAAGATAATCGTCCACACTAATGTCGGTGCCGAAGTCGGCAACGCGTTTGCCCGGCGGCGGCAACGTTTGGGCCGCCTTCGAAGCCTCCGCCACCCCGCTGGCCGGCGGCACCACCTTCGTCAGCTTGGAGACTCCGGCGCCCGCCGTTGTCTCCGGCGCCTTGCTGGGTGCAGAGGCGCCCGCCTTCGCCGCCAGCGGCGGCTTGCCTCCGCTGGAGGCCGCAGCCTTCGCCGTTCCCCGCTGCCTTTTCGGCCGGGCATCGTGAATCCTGACGGTCGCCTGACGTTTTTGCGCCGCCCCTTGGCGATCCTTGTCCATCACTGCCCACACAACAGCACCGATATTTCGCCCGTAAGGAAAAACCCTCCACTGACGAACCATACGAGATGTAAAACAGTCTTCCTCAGCCGCGCAGGGGACAGGAACATTTCTAGGCCAGCAGCCCCCGGTAACCCTCAGCATCCGAGCCGAAGACTCCCGGAGCTCGGGCGAAGACATCCTCTCCCCCGGGGCCGCACACGTCCTCATTAACTCCCTAGCAAAACTATCAGACACCCCGATTCCTCCCATCGCAGTACCTAATTTTCTCTTTTTTGAGGAGGGGGCGGCCGTCAGCGCAGGGTCGCCTCCAGTCTCTGCCGGCTTCTTCCCACGGCGGTCCGCTTCGTCTTGACCAGGGTAGCCGTCATACGGCAACTGATTTAATTCGAAGACCCTGTTCAAACGTTCATTTGACCCGCGAATATCAAAGCTGCGCTGGCCTTCCGTCCTCGCCACGTACCGCCCCACGAGCCGCACCGCCAAGTCCTCCGCATCACGCACAAAGGCGGCCGGGTCACGGTTTCGCAAATTCAGTGCAAAGGCAGGACTTCGCACCACCCTTCCTCCGTGAAAAGGCATCTGGCGAGGGCACACTTCGCCCAGCGCCCAGCCGTGCGCCAAGGGCCAGACCCCGTACGCCACAAACTCTTCAACTAAATCACGACCACTGCTCTGGCCGGCGGCGCATCGAAGGGCCCCTTCGTCTGCATCCTCTTCTGCCACTTCAAAAGGCGGATACGCAGAGTAATAGTGAGAGCACATCTCAGACACGGGCAGTCCTTCATGGCCTTCGACAGTAGCCTCAGCAACGTAAAACCAAAATTCATTCCAATTGCCCCACTTGTTGCGGGCGCACGGAACCAACTCCACTACTGGCATTGTGGTCTTGCCGGTCTTCGGCGTGAATGTGCACGACCCAAACTGGGCAACTCCGTCCTCAATCACCCTCTTCTGCCAATGCAAGCAGTAATTCTTCGCAAAAACTTCAACCGACGGCTGTCCGCCGTACGAAGTCGTCGCCCAGACATACTTCGCCAGCGCCACCACGGCGTTCGGTGTCAGCTGATGAATTTGAACGTTGAATCTACGCAGGACTTCGCCAACAAACCGGTGCGCAGGCAAGCGGAGACCGGCGACGAAGAACGCCTCGAAAACAACCAACTCACCCTCCGGCTCGGGGACTTCCTCCGTCCCCGGAGCACGAGCGACTCCGACGCCAAAGTAGCCCAAGCGCTGCATTTCTTCGACGCGGGCCGACGTCATCCGTGACACACCAAAATCAACAGAGTCACCGGCGCGCAGCTCCTCCACCATCACGCTACTCAACGTCTCCTCAGACGAGGCGGCGGCCGGCGGCGTGGCGTCGGCGGAAGAAGAAGAGGATGGCATTGCTACGTACCGTCGGCGGCGGCGGGCGGTCTGCTTCACTCGAGCCAGATCTCCGACGAGCAAAGCGAGCAGTAGAAGAAGAGGAGCAGAAAGACGGCGGGCGGCTAGGGTTTTCACGGAGCGCGGAAGGCAAAGTGCAAACAGCGCCGTCCCCCGCCCCCCTTTATAGGCAGGGCGCGGCTCCTCGGGAAACTCGCAATCCCACAGGGCGAGACGCTTCGGAAAACCCGCAGTCCAACAGTACGACGTCCATCAACGGTCACATCAAAAACCCCCGCGGAACCACTTCGAGCGAGGGCAGCGTCTCCGCCATCTAGCGACGTCTTCGGCACCAGGTGACTTTGTCGAACTGGTCCCTCGGAGGGCAAATGTTGGAGCGAAGGCAGAAACGCCACCCTTCGCCCGAAGTCTCCACCGCTTAGCCCCTGCCCTGACAGACAAAGCAGGCAGGGACACCCTTCGCTTGATCGACACCAGAGACAACATGGAGACCCTTCGCTCGATTCGGCACCAGACGAAGGCCTGCGGCAACGCCTCCCCACGGCGCGGCCTCGGTCAGCTCCGAGGCCCGCATGAGATCGGGCCCATTGTAACGGGCCCTGCGTGGCCGCGGTTGTGTTACGGGCCTAATTTGTAAAGGCGTACTTGTAATTACAGCTTGTAACCCCGCTTTATGGGAATATTCTGGGGATAAACTAGGTACCTGAGGGCACATGCGTCCTTAACGCAAGGCGCCGTGCACTCGGATACCTATAAATACCCCCGCACAGTGCCCGTGAGAGGCCAGATTAACAGAGCTTTTGCCATCACGCGCGAGTACCCTGTTGCCATCACCATTCACTCGTGTTGGATCTCCTTGCTGTCGAGAGACAGTACCAACAAATTACATCAAACTAAACATAATATCGCCGAAGCTCATCCGCATTCCACAATCTAGGAATGTCATTGCCGTCCATATCCTTCAATCTGTAGGAACCAGGTCTTGATGAAGATACTACCAAAAAGGGGCCTTCCCACTTCAGCTGTAATTTGCCTACTGTTTCAGGGTTAGCTACTCTTCGAAGTACCAAGTGTCCTGGTTCAATATTCTTTAGCTTGACCTTTCTATCACGCCATTTTATTGTTTCAGCTTGGTATTTATTGATGTTTTCTACAGCTTGAAGTCTAATCCCTTCAATAGCATCTTTTTCCACAGAACAATCAGCTTCGTTTTCGCCTTCTGCCGAAGCTACTGTCCTTATCGATCCTGTTTTAGCCTCTTCTGGGGTTATTGCTTCGTCACCAAACAATAGTTTAAAGGGTGTAAAGCCTGTTGATCTTGAAATGGTTGTGTTATGACTCCACACCACTTTGATTAACTCGTCTGGCCACTTTCCCCTTGGCTGATTGAAGATTGACTTCATTATTCCTGTCATTATGATCCCATTGGCTCTTTCAACAAGTCCATTAGATTCTGGGTGTCGGACTGATGCAAAATGGATCTTCGTGCTGATGTGATTGCAAAATTCTCTAAAGGCTTCAGAATCAAACTGTGTCCCATTATCCACAGTTATGGCCTTCGGCACTCCGAAGCGACAAACAATGTTTTGCCAGAAAAACTTTTGAATAGTAAACGAGGTTATTGTGGCTAAGGGCTTTGCCTCAATCCACTTGGAAAAATATTCCACTGCCACCACCACATATCTTAAGTTCCCCTGTGCAGGTGGTAATGGACCTAGCAAATCCAGACCCCACCTTTGCAATGGCCAAGTGGGCTGTATTAATTGAGTTAAAGACGAAGGTTGTTTTTGATCTCTTGCACATTTCTGACAACCTTCGCACTTTTGAACTAAATCCGCTGCATCCGAAGCTGCCTTTGGCCAATAAAATCCTTGGCGAAAAACTTTCCCAAGCAAGGGCTTAGATCCAATATGAGATCCACATAGACCTGCATGTATGTCCTTCCAATATGAGGAAGCTGATTCTGATGATGACTATCATATTGCCGTGCCAAGCAAGCCCAGCCACTTAGACTTCGGGAAGTCGACTGTCTCCAAGGCTGATTTCTCCAAGATGGTGAAGTCGGGTTATTTCAGTGAGAATGAAAAGAAGCTACTTCGCTTCGGGGGGGAAGAAACTACACCGAAGCCAGAAAAAGATGAAATAGTTATTTTTAAGAGCTTTCTAAAAGCTGGATTAAGATTCCCCTTAAATAGGATGATATCTGATGTGCTGCAAAGATTTGGTATCTACTTTCACCAACTGACTCCCAACGCAATTGTCAGGCTCAGCGTCTATATCTGGGCTCTCCGAAGTCAGGCGGTGGAGCTATTTGCTGACAGCTTCTATCGAGTTCATGAGTTGCATTACCAAACTAAGGCCAGAAAAGATGGATTGCATGAGAATTTTGGCTGCTATAATTTTGCTTATCGGAAAACCATGAAGTTTCCCGTGATCAGCTACCGAAGCAAATGGCCGGGAGGCTAGAAATCAGAATGGTTTTATGTCAAAATTGATGAAGATAAAGAGAAGCTGGTTCAGAGCCCTCTTGAATTAATCTTCGGAGAAACAAGACCCCGATGCAAAATGGTAGTAGAAGGTCCAACTTGGGCTGCACTAGGCGAATTCAAAATTATAGCAGAACATATTGGCACTAGAGATTTAGTGCAAGAATTCCTGGCTTTCAGAGTTTTTCCAACGATGAAAGAGTGGACAATGCCGAAGCTTGAAGGGGAAAAGAAAGAGGGGGAACTCGTCAGGCTACCTTATCATTATAAATTCAAGAAATTTTTTAAAGTACCCTGCCAAAAATGGCTTGATACAATTGAAATGATGAGCAATGAAATTCTTGGGAACTACTCTAAAAAAGAGGACCAACTGATGACAGCGGCCTTCGGCACTCGGCCGAAACGAAGGCTGAACAGAGTACTTGATGCCATAGGATTTGAATACGCTGACTACGGTCGACTGGGCGGAGATGCCGGAGGCCCGAAGCGAAAAAGGATTGCTAGCGCTACTGATGAAGAGGTCGTCAAGGTAGCCAAGAAGAAAAAGAAAGATTCTGAAAGTCTTAGCGCTGAAGAGTTAAATCCTGAGCCGAAGGTGGCCACTTCAAGAAACAGAAAAGGTGCGTCCCCGGAGCCAGAAACGTCGGTCCGAGAAGAAGATATTCCTGCTTCTCCTTCTGCTGTTGAAGTAGAAGAAATTATGAAGGTAATGACTGAACCTTTGCCTATCAGGCTAAGTCCACTGGCACTGGAACTGACGAAGTTTTTTCAGAAGGACAAGGCAGCTTCGGCAGCAGAAAGTCCTGCGAAGCCGAAAAAACGGAGAATTATTCAAGTAACAGATGTGATCCACCAGACGCCGCCACTGGCAACGGTGCCGAAAATTCCCTTTGCTGAAACTGCCGAAGCCGAAGCTACTGGGATGAAAACTACTGAAGCTGAAACCAGCGAACTCGAAGCTACCGGGGCCAAAGCCGGGGCCACCGAAGAGTCAAACCTGGAAACTACACTTGAGGTTATTGACAATATTCTCCTGAAAATGGCCGAAGAAGAAGCTACTGTGGCTGCAGTGAATACAGCAACTGAAAAGGGGAAAGAGCAAATTGGTGAAATTTCTGAAGGAGAAGATTTTAACTTTCAAGACCTACTTGGACAAGAGTTAACAGACACTGAGAAAGAGGAGTTGAAAAAATATGCCATATCTTGCAGATATAAATCAGGCGCTATGCTATTTGGTGGGGTGAACGAAGGGAAACTAAGGTGCCTTCGGAACCGCACCGAGGCCAAAATTATCAGAACCCTTTCCAAAAGCATTGGCTTGCCGAAGGTGGAAGCGGACTTGTGTCGTTATCAACGACACCACATCGCCGGAAGCTTGCTTTATGCTAACTTCAAGGTAACGAATATTTTTGTTATTTTATTACTGTTATTATTAACTTTTGGGTCATGTTCTAACGAAGATCATTTCGATAGAGCATATTATTAAGCAAGGTTCTGGAAATGCAACAAGATCTGGAGGAAGAGAAAAATAAAACCGTCATTCAAGATTTGACTGAAAAGATTGAAAACTACGAAACCAATCTGAAAAAGAAAGACTTCGCAATCCAAGATCTTGAAATCATGGTCAAAGAGCACGAAGGTGCATTAGAAAAGAAAGATTTTGTTATTCAGACCATGGAGGGCTCTTTAGATGAAGTCCAAACTGAAAATGATAAATTAAAGAATGAATTGCTCCGTCAATCAGAAAAATTCGAGCAAGAAAAGAAATCTTTTGAAACAAGCCTGAAAGCTGAAGTGGATAAATACTCAAATTTGCAGAAATCCTTTACAGAACTTCAGGAGAAATGCTTAAGCTTCGGCATCCGATGTGTGCAGCGGCTAAAGGACGTATTTCACTCTGTCGGAGCTAGCTCTTAGAAATTTACACCTTCAGCTGAAAATCTGCCAAGAGCATTAGAACATATTGAAGGCGAAGTTGATGCC
This sequence comes from Zea luxurians, assembly GCA_029449295.1. Lineage (NCBI taxonomy): Eukaryota > Viridiplantae > Streptophyta > Magnoliopsida > Poales > Poaceae > Zea > Zea luxurians. The sequence goes on along the minus strand of JAOPSE010000001.1, from coordinate 65,367,393 downwards.
CTTGACGAAGTTATTGGTGGGCACGCTGACTTCTGCGCCCTGGTATCTTCTCGGGGCACAGCTGCTGCTTTTTTGAAGGCTGGCTGCACACATGGAAACATCGTGAACAGACCAAACTTCAGCTTGTCAGCTTCAGATTTGTTAGATATCCCAAGCTTAGCCAGAAGCATTGGAAATAGATTCATGACCCAGATCTGGGTAAGTGGCGGGCGGAAAATGGCAGGCGACGAAGCTCGAAGCCATCTGAAGCCGGTAAGAAACTTATGTTTGTTACTTTTACCTTCTCCTTTGAAATTTGTACCTTTCTTACTGTGCTGTTTGATATATAGGATGACGAAGCTGAAGATTGACAATGCTGAAGTTTGACAAAACTGAAGACGAAGCCTTGGCTGAAGCTTAAAATTGCAAAAATTCTTGGACAAACTCTTGTAATATAGATATGGAATAACTTATGTAAATTTGTACATACCTTGTAATATATTCTGTCTCCTATAATCACATCCAGTCTGCTTTGCTGTGGACGAAACTTCTCTTTTGAGCCGAAGGCGAAAAACACCTTCCCTTCTTTTCGTACACAACGAAGCATAGAAAATTTTTCCTTCGAATCTTTTCCTTATTTTCTGAAGCACCTGTCTTTTTTGTGTAGCATGATGATGACTCTACATATGTCTAAATGGATGTTTATGAATGCAAATGACATGATGATATGTTATGTGCAAATGAATATTAGGACACATGTTCAAAAAAACATAAGCACGACCCTTCGTCCCCTTAAGAATGATAAAAATCTTTTTGCCGTTTACTTTTCGGCTTCACCGTTTACTTTTCGGTGTATCAGCGTTGACTTTTCGCTGTAAGCCTCCCTTAGGAGCTTCTTCGCCTTTTACTTTCAGCGGAATCAGCGTTTATTTTTCGCTGTAAGCCTCCCTTAGGAGCTTCTTCGCCTTTTACTTTCAGCGGAATCAGCGTTTATTTTTCGCTGTAAGCCTCCCTTAGGAGCTTCTTCGCCTTTTACTTTTAGCGGAATCAGCGTTTATTTTTCGCTGTAAGCTCTGCATTCCCTTAGGAACGACCTTTGAGCTTTTCCCTGTTCTCTTTTCTTTTTTCTTTGCACTCGAAGGTGCTTTCTCAGCTTTTACATTTACATTTTGGGGGATATCTCTCTTATAGAATTGAAATAAGGAAAAGAAAAATTACATGTTGTGGCCCCATTAAAAACCTTTCTCCCCCATTGGAAAGGAAAAGGGTGCCACAAAAAAGAATATAAAAAATTACATCAAACTAAACATAATATCGCCGAAGCTCATCCGCATTCCACAATCTAGGAATGTCATTGCCGTCCATATCCTTCAATCTGTAGGAACCAGGTCTTGACGAAGATACTACCAAAAAGGGGCCTTCCCACTTCAGCTGTAATTTGCCTACTGTTTCAGGGTTAGCTACTCTTCGAAGTACCAAGTGTCCTGGTTCAATATTCTTTAGCTTGACCTTTCTATCACGCCATTTTATTGTTTCAGCTTGGTATTTATTGATGTTTTCTACAGCTTGAAGTCTAATCCCTTCAATAGCATCTTTTTCCACAGAACAATCAGCTTCGTTTTCGCCTTCTGCCGAAGCTACTGTCCTTATCGATCCTGTTTTAGCCTCTTCTGGGGTTATTGCTTCGTCACCAAACAATAGTTTAAAGGGTGTAAAGCCTGTTGATCTTGAAATGGTTGTGTTATGACTCCACACCACTTTGATTAACTCGTCTGGCCACTTTCCCCTTGGCTGATTGAAGATTGACTTCATTATTCCTGTCATTATGATCCCATTGGCTCTTTCAACAAGTCCATTAGATTCTGGGTGTCGGACTGATGCAAAATGGATCTTCGTGCCGATGTGATTGCAAAATTCTCTAAAGGCTTCAGAATCAAACTGTGTCCCATTATCCACAGTTATGGCCTTCGGCACTCCGAAGCGACAAACAATGTTTTGCCAGAAAAACTTTTGAATAGTAAACGAGGTTATTGTGGCTAAGGGCTTTGCCTCAATCCACTTGGAAAAATATTCCACTGCCACCACCACATATCTTAAGTTCCCCTGTGCAGGTGGTAATGGACCTAGCAAATCCAGACCCCACCTTTGCAATGGCCAAGTGGGCTGCATTAATTGAGTTAAAGACGAAGGTTGTTTTTGATCTCTTGCACATTTCTGACAACCTTCGCACTTTTGAACTAAATCCGCTGCATCCGAAGCTGCCTTTGGCCAATAAAATCCTTGGCGAAAAACTTTCCCAAGCAAGGGCCTAGATCCAATATGAGATCCACATAGACCTGCATTTATGTCCTTCATTAATTCTATACCTTCAGATCTGGATAAGCACTTGAGCAATGGGGAACAGACCCCGCGCTTGTATAACTCCCCTTCTATTATGACATATGGTCGAGCTCTTGCTTCTATTCTCCTGTTATAAGCTTCGTCATCTGAAAGAAAATTACCCTGAAGGAAAGAGATGATTTCAGTTCTCCAATCTTCACTATAAACAGGGGATATGTTGAGGATTGCACTTTCAAGAAGCCCGACCGAAGGTGCTTTTATTGTTTCAAAAAATACTTCCGAAGGTATAGGCAGCCCCTGGGCTGCTGACTTAGCCAATAGATCAGCGTATTCATTTTCTCCACGAGGAATATTTTTGACAGAGAAACCTTCGAAGGAAGCCTCAATCCTTCGGACTGTATCTAGATACCTCTCAAGCTTCGGGTCTCTTACTTTGTAACTTTTGTCAACATGACTAGAAATAACTTGAGAATCAGTTTTAAGAATGGCCCTTCTGATTCCCATTGCCTTTAATTTCTGAAGACCCAAGAGCAGAGCTTCATACTCGGCGATGTTATTTGTGCAACTAAAATCAAGTCTTGCCGCATAACAAGTTTTAACTTTGGAAGGTGAAACCAACACAGCAGCCGCTCCTGCTCCGAAGGTTCCCCAAGACCCATCGCAAAACACTGTCCATGCTTCTGCGTCTTTATTTGTTTCTTCCTCCTGAGCCCCTGGCGTCCAATCAGCAATGAAGTCTGCTAATGCCTAGGACTGAATCGAAGATCTATGAACATAATCAATACAGAATTCATTGAGCTCTGCAGCCCATTTTCCAATCCTTCCAGTAGCTTCTCGGTTCCTCATAATATCCTTCAGAGGTTGTGAAGAAGGAACAATTATGTTGTAAGCTTGAAAATAGTGCCGAAGCTTTCTGGAGGCCATCAAGATAGCATACAGTACCTTCTCCAACTCTGTATAATTTTTCTTTGATAAACTAAGAACCTCGGATACAAAATATATTGGGGCCTGCCTCTTAACCTGGCCTTCAAGCTTCTCCTGAACAAGTGCTGCGCTTACCGCTGAGTGCGAAGCTGCCACATATAATAACAAAGGAGCCCCTGGCGTAGGTGGAGTTAATGTTGTTAGATCTATCAAATACTGCTTCAGTTCTTCGAAGGCCTTCTGCTGGAGTGGTCCCCATTGAAAGACTTCAGCTGTCTTCAGCACTTCGAAGAATGGTAAGTTTCTCTCTGCTGATCTAGATATGAATCTGTTGAGAGATGCTAGCCTTCCTGTTAATCTTTGAGCCCCCTTTTTTGTACTAGGTGGCTCCATTCGAAGTATAACTTCGATTTTACTTGGGTTGGCCTCAATTCCCTTTGTTGAAACTAAACAACCGAGAAATTTCCCCTTCTTTACTCCGAAGACACATTTTTCTGGATTCAGCTTTAGACCAGCCTGTCTAAAATTAGCGAAGGTCTCCTGTAAATCAGCAATGTGGTTATCCTGCTTCGTAATTTTTACAATGATATCATCAACATAAGTTAGTACATTCCTGCCTATCTGAGAATGGAGAACCTTTGCTGTCATTCTGCTGAAACTTCCTCCAGCATTTTTAAGCCCTTCAGGCATCCGAAGGTAGCAATATGTCCCACTAGGGGTTATGAAGCTGGTTTTTGGTTCATCTTCCTTCTTCATCCATATTTGATGATAGCCTGAATAGCAGTCCAGCAAACTCATGAGCTCTGATGAAGCTGCTGCATCAACTAAGGAATCTATCCTTGGCAATGGAAACTCGTCCTTCGGACAGGCTTTATTAAGGTCAGTAAAATCGATACACATTCTCCATTTACCATTGGCCTTCTTCACCATAACAGTGTTAGCCAACCATTCTGGATATTTTACCTCTCTAATAACTCCGGTAGTGAGGAGTCTTTTCACTTCATTTCGAGCACCTTCGGCCTTGTCATCAGACATCTTCCGAAGCCTCTGTTTCCTGGGTCTAAAGGATGGATCAACATTGAGCGAGTGCTCAATAACATCCCTGTTAACTCCGCAAAGATCATTAGTTGACCAAGCAAAAACATCTTTATTGTTAAACAAAAACCTTATCAAGGTTTTCTCCTGCTCTTCGGACAATTGAGATCCCAATAGCACCTTCTGCTCTACTATATCCTCACATAAGAGCATGGGTTTCGGCTGATCAGCCGAAGCAGCTTTTTCCCTTCTGAACTTGTATTGCTCACAAGCTTCAGCTCCATCTATATTATGGATTGCTTTTGAGTCTGTCCAATTTCCTTCGGCCCTTCTGACAGCTTCTTGACTTCCATGAATAGCAATGGGCCCTTGGTCCGAAGGTATCTTCATGCAAAGATAAGCTGGATGCAGAATTGCTTCGAAGGCATTAAGAGTACCACGACCAATGATTGCATTGTAAGGGTACTCCATGTCAACAATATCAAACATAATTTGTTCAGTTCTTGTGTTGTTGATGAATCCGAAGGCCACTGACATTGAGATTTTGCCGAGTGCTACAATCTGCCTTCCTCCGAAGCCACAGAGGGGATGTGCGGCATCAAGAATTTTATCTTCGGGCTCATGCATCTGTCTGAAGGCTTTAGCAAATATGATGTCGGCTGCACTTCCTGTACAACCAAAACATTGTGGACCAAAAATCCTTTGATAACACAAGAGATAACCATAACATCATTGTGTGGGTAATCCATGAGTTGAAGATCCTCTTGGGAGAAGGTAATAGGAATGTAAGACCATCTGGACTTGATGAAGGGTCCTTGCACCCCGACATGCTGTACCCTTCTCTGTGCTTCCTTCTTTTGCTTCTTGTTGGCTGGTTCTGAACATGAACCGCCTGTTATCGGGAGTACCAGCTTCGGAACCGAAGCAGCTCCAGCTTGAATATTGAACGAAGCCATCAGCTCAGAAAAAGTGGTAGTGAGTTCACAGGAGGTGGGCGCCAATGTTGGGGACTTGTTCTCAAATGCTATGAATTAAGAACAAGGCAACATAAAATGTTAAATGTTAACGCCCTTCACCCGCCGAAGCATTATTTCCTCAAGGATTTAATGAACTTCGGACGAAGGTTAAAAACGGTGCAATTACGAAGGTTGAATCTTCGTAATCGAGCTCTCAGAGATTATATAAAATAATGCGAAATATGAAGCATTAAAGACAAGTAAATTATAAGTAAACGACATCATTTTTATATTATATAAACTTGATGTATCCAAATATTAAATACATTTATACCTCTGCCTTGGTAAAGAATAATTTCCAAGTGATGCGATTGCAATTACAGGAATGCGTGAACAGTAAAGGAATACTGTTCACTATTTATAGGCACAGGACACAGCCTGTGAGGAATTACAATCATGCCCCTCATAAAAGTTTACAACAATGACTCAAACACTTGTGGACTGAAAGGTCATTCTACTTTTAAGTCGGTTTGCAATTCCGAAGCTTCATGAACAGCAACCTTCGGTCATCACGTGCCGACAGCTTCAGCCAAAGTTGTTTCTTCCTGCAGGACCTTCGGCGACGAAGCATGGTCCCAACAGGTAAGCTAAAAAGGCATGGCTATTGCACTTAGTCATACGCCGATAACTAGTGTTTTCGTATAAAATGGTACGACGCTCTGTCACTAGGTGCTTAATTCGCTATCGTGTAGCACTATTTAGTTGTGTGCTATTCCTATCTACATGCATTCATGTGCATCGTGCATTTCAATTAGGTACGATAATTGATCGCGTGATGCGGAAAACGAGCCAAGTCGACCCAAAGCGCGGGCTACTCCACATGATGATGCTGATGGACGAACCTGCCCGATCAAGTGCTAGGACAAAAGATGGTCGTCAAGCGGACGTCGTCTAACAACACTAACCGAGTGTTTATTCCAGGCAAGCCCCGGTGCATGCAACCCCTTCCTTGTGTTTTTAAATGATTTTTACACACTTTAAGTCTAGTGAAATGTGCATTAGGTTTATAGGAGTTCCTTGGAAAACCTTTGATGCATTGGCTACCTTGAAACCCATTCCTTTTATAGATACTTCTGGTGAAGTATCAAAATATAATTTACAAAAGATGGTTAGCCTTGCTTATAAGCAGATAGAGTTTGTCCTTTGCACTAATGCCTAGCTTAGGTTTATCCTGAGGAAGGATGGCTTCTACCTGTAAGAATATTTTCATTGGGAGCATGGTGGGATCTTACTGCAAAGTTCCCTATAATGCTCTTTTCATCCTAAGGAACACAAACAATCCTAAGGATGGAAGTACTTAACTCGAGACTTGGGCTAGGAACAGGTGATGCTCCACCCAGGTTAATTAAGGATTGGATGCGTATGTAGGCCTGTATGATCAAGGACTATCTTAACTAGCCACATGCCCTGGATATGGGATAGGGTAAGCTTGAACCCGGCTATTCCATACGTGAAAAGACAACCGCGCACTGGGCATGGGAGATGGTGGGAGTAGTGTGTACCCTCCTGGCTGGAGGCTAGATGGAGGAGTACTGTGCTCCCGGGTAGCGCGGACCGGTTCATGTTGTGGAGGATCTGTGGGAACGGTTGACATATGCAAGGGTTAAGTGCTACATATGTCGTGTGGTTAGAGACCTCAGCTGAGAAAATTGATTCGGATCGCCGTTATATCCCCGGAGAGTGGAGACTTGATCTCGGACCTACAACCTAAGTCAGCATGTAAACATTATGAATAAAAAGGATGTTGTATTGATGAGATGGTGAAATTAGACTAGATGCAACCAGAGTCTATTAATACTTAATCTGGCGTTAAAATATTGAAAGTAAGGACTCACTTTAGTAAGCTATTTCTGCAAAAGTATCTAATTTGATTCTTGCTAAAGCCTTTTCCTTGATTCCTAAATCCAGCATACCCTTGAGAGTCTCTTCTTTAGTCGGGTAAGTCTTGCTGAGTAATTGTGTACTCAGGGTTTTATTCCCTGTTGTTTTTCAGGTTTTAACTTTGTGTTGCAGTTGATGGTGTTATGTGCCGGTTTGCTCAGCTTTCTTATAAGTCTAAGTACTTCTTCTATACTTCTTATTGAGGATGGTCACTTGAGCTAGCATTTTTCAAACTTATACTTTTGTAATCACTCTGATAAACATAAAGTAAACTTGATGTAACTTGTAAAATTTGGTAATAAGATTTCCGCTGCAAAATTATTGGTGTGTGATTTGTGTTTACTTAATCCTGCGGTTCTGGTTGTAAGTGGTTTATCCGGGGTCCATGGGACACTCAGACAGATCCTGTTAAGTTATCTGGTGCACATGCATATCCGTCTGAGGTCTTTAAGACAAGGACAGGTCCATGTGGGCCCAATAACTTGGGAGGTTCTGCCACAGCTGGTATCAGAGCAGGATTAAGTATATACGGTCACATACGTATTTTCAAAACAAAAGTTTTGGTTTCGAAAAACCTATTTTCAACTAAACACATTGTTTGGCTTTGCTAAAATAGTTTTGAAAAACTATAATGCTAGCGACATCCTCTGTTAAGCCCTAAATTAAGGACTATCAGGTGGCTTAGTTGAAAACTGTGATAGAACCTCCCAAGTCATTAGGCCCACCTACAGTTGTCCTTGTCCAACAGACCTCAGACAACCCTGCAGGTGCCCCTAAATCACTTGACAAGTTCGGTATCTGCTTTCCTTACCTTTTCCAAGAGCGTTTCACCCGTCACGCAGACATTACAATACATCGGAGGTGTGGAAATGGGGAAGCAATTACATTAACTTACCTTTGTTGAAAAGTAAGATGGAGTTATATAGTTACTGTTGGGGGTATGCTTCGTAGTCGAAGATCCTAAAGAAAGAGAACACCTTCGGCAGATCCTCTCAGAAGCAGCGCCGAAGCTATCACCTATAAAGCTTCGGCACAGTGGCAGATCTCAAGACGAAGGGGTGAACCGACTTAAAGATGAAATGACTTAAAGACCCATGATGTTTTGTGTCATTATTGTAGTCGATTGTAAGGGGCATAAATGTAATTTTACATGGGCTGCGTCCCGTGCCTATAAATAGATGAACAGTGCTCTCGTACTGTTCACGCTGACTCGGCATTTGCTTTTGCGTCACGCTCGTACTTTTACCTTCTTTCAAGCTGAAGGTACATTTGTAATTTGATATCATCTCTATTTTCCATAATGATAAAATAAAAATGAGTTGATAATAGTACTTGATTGTTTATGTTATTTTATATTTCATATGATTCCTTCATCTTTATATGTTATGCTATTGAAGGTATGTCCTTCATAACCTTAGTCCAAAGATCATTATATCCCAAGGGAAATAATGCTTCGAAGGACGAAGGACTTTAACATTTAACATTTTCTGTGTTGCCTTGTTCTTGATTCATAGCTTTTGAGAACAAGTCCCCAACATTGGCGCCCACCTCCGGTGAACTCACTTCAACCTTTCTGAGCTGATGGCTTCGTTCAACAACCAAGCTAGAGCTGCTTCGGCTTCGAAGCTGGTACTCCCGATAACAGGCGGTTCATGCTCAGAGCCGGCCAACAAGAAGTAGAAGAAGGAGGCATAGAGAAGGGTACAGCATGTCGGGGTGCAGGGACCCTTCATCAAGTAAAGATGGTCCCACATCCCAATTATCTTCTCCCAAGAGGACCTTCAGCTCAAGGATTACCCTCACAATGATGCTATGGTTATTTCTTGTGTTATCAAAGGATTTCTGGTTCACAATGTTCTGGTTGACACAGGTAGTGCAGCGGATATTATATTTGCTAAGGCCTTCAGACAGATGCAAGAGCCAGAGGATAAGATTCATGATGCTACACACCCTCTTTGCGGCTTCGAAGGAAGACAGATTGTAGCGCTCGGCAAGATCACGATGCCAGTGACCTTCGGATTTGTCAACAATACAAGAACTAGGCAAATTGTGTTTGATATTGTCGACATGGAGTACCCCTACAATTCAATCATTGCTCGTGGGACACTCAATGCTTTTGAAGCAATTCTTAATCCAGCATATCTTTGCATGAAGATACCTTCGGATCAAGGGCCTATTGCTATTCATGGAAGCCAGGAAGCTGCCAGAAAGGCTGAAAGAAACTAGACAGATTCAAAAGCAATCCATAATATAGATGGAGCCGAAGCTTGTGAGCAATACAAGTACAGAAGGGAGAAGGCTGCTTCGGCCGATCAGCCGAAGCCCATGCTCTTATGTGAAGATATAGCAGAGCAGAAGGTGTTGCTGGGGTCTCAATTGTTTGAGGAACAAAAGAAAAACCTAATAAGGTTTCTGTTCAACAACAAAGATGTCTTCGCATGGTCCGCCAACGATCTCTGTGGTGTCAACAGGGATGTCATTGAACACTCGCTCAATGTCGATCCATCCTTCAGACACAGAAAGCAGAGGCTTCTGAAAATGTCTGATGACAAAGCCGAAGTTGCTCGGAATGAAGTGAAAAGACTTCTTAGTGCTAGAGTCATCAGAGAAGTAAAATACCCAGAATGGCTAGCTAACACTGTTATGGTGAAGAAGGCCAATGGTCAATGGAGAATGTGCATCGATTTTACTGATCTTAATAAGGCATGTCCGAAGGATGAGTTTCCATTACCAAGGATAGATTCTCTAGTATATGCAGCAGCTTTGTCAGAACTCATGAGTCTACTAGATTGTTACTCAGGCTACCATCAAATCTGGATGAAGAAGGAAGATGAGCAAAAAACCAGCTTTATAACCCCCAGTGGTACATATTGTTTTCTTCGAATGCCTGAGGGGCTCAAGAATGCTGGAGGAAGCTTCAGCAGAATGACAGCGAAAGTCCTTCATTCTCAGATAGGCAGAAATGTGCTAACTTATGTAGATGATATCATAGTAAAAAGCACGAAGCAAGAAAATCACATTGCTGATCTACAGGAGACATTCGCTAACTTTAGGCAAGCTGGCCTGAAGTTGAATCCAGAAAAGTGTGTCTTCAGAGTAAAGAAGAGGAAATTCCTTGGTTATTTAGTTTCAACAAAAGGGATCGAAGCTAATCCAAATAAAATCGAAGCTATTCTTTGGATGGAGCCGCTAAGCACAAAGAAGGGAGCTCAACGGCTGATAGGAAGACTGGCATCTCTGAATCAATTCATATCTAGATCAGCAGAGAGAAATTTACCATTCTTTGAAGTGCTGAAGTCGGCCGAAGTCTTTCAATGGAGATCAGCTCAGCAGAAAGCCTTCGAAGAGCTGAAGCAGTACCTGATAGACCTAACAACGTTAACTCCACCCACGCCAGGGGCTCCTTTATTATTATATGTGGCAGCTTCGCATTCTGCAGTAAGTGCAGCGCTTGTGCAGGAAAAGCTTGAAGGACAAATCAAAAAGCAAGCCCCAATATACTTCGTCTCCGAAGTCCTCAGCTTATCGAAGAAAAACTATACAAAATTGGAAAAAGTGCTATATGCTGTCTTAATGGCCTCCAGGAAGCTTCGACATTATTTTCAAGCATTCCATATAATTGTTCCTTCATCACAGCCTTTGAAGGACATTATGAGGAACAGAGAAGCTACTGGAAGGATTGGAAAGTGGGCTGCGGAACTCAACGAATTCACCATTGATTATATGCATAGATCCTCGATCCAGTCCCAGGCGTTAGCAGACTTCATTGCTGACTGGACGCTAGGGGCTCAGGAAGAAGAAGCAAGTAAAGATGCCGAAGCTTGGACAGTGTTCTGCGACGGTTCCTAGGGAACCTTCGGGGCAGGTGCAGCTGATGTTTTAGTTGCACCTTCCAAAGTCAAAACATGTTATGCAGTGAAACTTGATTTCAGCTACACAAATAATATTGCTGAATACAAAGCTTTGCTTTTGGGGCTTCGGAAGTTAAAGGCAATGGGGATAAGAAGGGCGGTTCTTAAAACCGATTCCCAAGTTATTTCTGGTCATATTGACAAGAGTTGTAAAGCAAGAGACCCGAAACTTGAGAAATACTTGGATATAGTTCGAAGGCTTGAACCTTCTTTCGAAGGGTTCTCTGTCAAGAATATTCCACGAGGAGAAAATGAGCACGCTGATCTGCTAGCCAAGTCAGCGGCACAGGGGCTGCCTTTACCTTCGGAAGTATTCTTTGAGACAATAAGAGCACCTTCGGTGGAACTTCTTGAAAGAGCAGTGCTCATTATATCTCCTGTTCATAGTGAAGATTGGAGAACTGAGATTATATCCTTTCTCTAGGGCAATTGCCTTTTAGATGACGAAGCTTATAATAAGAGAATAGAGGTAAGAGCCCGACCATACCATATGTAATAATAGAAGGGGAGTTATACAAACATGGAGTCTGCTCTCCATTGCTCAAATGTTTATCCAGAGCTGAAGGTATAGAATTGATGAAGGAAATACACACATGTCTGTGTGGATCTCACATCGGATCTAGGCCCTTGCTAGGAAAAGTCTTTCGTCAAGGATTTTATTGGCTGAAGGCAGCTTCGGATGCAGCAGAATTAGACCAAAAGTGCGAAGGTTGTCAAAAATGTGCAAGAGATCAAAAACAGCCTTCATCTCTAACTCAGCTAATATAGCCCACTTGGCCGTTGCAAAGGTGGGGCCTTGATTTCTTAGGCCCACTTCCACCAGCACAAGGAAATTTAAAATATGTTGTGGTGGCGGTAGAATATTTTTCCAAATGGATTGAGGTGAAGCCTTTAGCCACAATAACTTCGGTCACTGTTCAGAAATTTTTCTGGCAAAATATTGTTTGTCGTTTCGGAGTGCCGAGGGCTATTACTGTGGACAACGGAACACAGTTTGATGCCGAAGCTTTCAAAGAGTTCTGTGAACAAATTGGCACGAAGATCCATTTCGCATCAGTTAGACATCCGGAGTCAAATGGACTTGTCGAAAGAGCTAATGGCATTATAATGATGGGAATAATGAAGTTAATCTTTAATTAGCCCAGAGGAAAGTGGCCAGATGAATTGATCAAAGTGGTGTGGAGCCACGACACAACAACGTCAAGGTCAACAGGCTTTACACCATTCAAATTATTGTTTGGTGACGAAGCAATAACCCCGGAAGAAGCTAAAGCAGGATTAATAAGAACAGTGGCTTCGGCAGAGGACGAAGCTGATTATTCTGTGGCAAAAGATGCTATAGAAGGGATCAGGCTTCGGGCTGTGGAGAACATCAATAAATACCAAGCCGAAACAATAAAATGGCGTGACAGAAAAGTTCAGTTAAAAAATATCAGGCCAGGGCACTTGGTACTTCAGAGAATTGCCAACCCAGATACAGTAGGCAAGCTACAATTGAAATGGGAAGGACCTTTTCTAGTAGTATCTTCGTCAAGACCTGGTTCCTACAGATTGAAGGATATGGACGGCAACGACATTCCTAGATCTTGGAATGCAGATGAGCTTCGGCGATATTATGTGTAGCTTGATGTAATCTTTTTATTTTTTCCTATGGCACCCTTTTCCTTTCCAAAGGGGGAGAAAGGTTTTTAACAGGGCCATAGCATGTAATTTCTCTTTTTCTTATTCCAGCTCTACAAGAGCAATATCCCCCAAAGATGTAAATGTAAAAGCTGAGCATGCACCATCGAGTGCAAACAGAAAAGAAAAAGCAGGGAGAAGCTCGAAAGACGTCCCTAGGGGGATGCAGAGCCCGATGAAGCTACAAAAAGCCATTCCTAAGGGAGCGCAGTGTAAGTTTTCTGCTCAAAAGTCGTTCCTAAGGAATGCAGAGCTTGCAGCGAAAAGTCAACGCTGATTCCGCCGAAATATAAGGCGAAGCGCGAAAAGTCAACGCGATACCGCTGAAATAGATGGCGAAGAAGTTCAAAAGACGTTCCTAAGGGAATGCAGAACTTACAGCGAAAAGTCAGCGCTGATACACCAAAAAATAAGCGGTGAAGCCGAAAAATAAGCGGCAAAGAGACTTTGGTTATTCCTAAGGGAATGAAGGATGTGGTTGTGGCTTCGTATGTGTGTGTTTGGACATTCATTTGCACCCTACATTACATCATACATTTGCATTCATAAACATTCATTTAGACATACATAGGATCATCATCGTCATAACACACGCAGTTGCTTCGGCTCTGAAGATAAGGCTTCGGCAAAAAGAAAAAGAAGCAGTCTTTATGCTTCGCTGTGTACGAAAAGAAGGGAAGGTGTTTTTCACCTTCGGCTCAAAAATGCTAATTTCGTTCACACCAAAGCACTTTATACATTGATGGAAAGGTAAGAATATATTACAAGGTATGGACAAAGTTTACAAAGTAAAAATTAATTACATTGTTCTTTACAAAGGTTATTACAAGGGTTTTTAGAGTTTTTTCTACAGCTATCTATTCAAGCTTCATTAGTATCCATTGAGCTTCGGCTTCGGCTTCGACTTCGTCATCCATTGAACTTCGGCTTCGTCTTCTTACTCTTTAGCTTCGGCTTCGACTTCGTCATCCATTGAACTTCGGCTTCGTCTTCTTACTCTTTAGCTTCGGCCTCGGCTTCGTCATCCTGTATGCATTCAAGTATTGTAAGCAAAATTCAAGTTCGAAGGAAGAGGTAAGCACAAGGTATGATTTTGTTACCAGCTTAAGATGACTCCGAGCTTCATCACCAGCTTTGCTTCGTCCACCCTTTGTCCATACCAGTTTTATAAACCTATTTGCTATGCTTCGGGCAAGGTTGGGAATATCATCCAGGTCTGCTGGTGATAAGTTGAAATTAGGTCTATTGATAACCTTTGTAACACCCCATGTGTTACCAAGGCCCTGGCTCCCTACTTGCACCCAGGACATGTTATCTCATGTAGTTAAGTGGAGGAGAGGGAGCCCCAAAACCTTGGGAGCCATGTATTAACCAAGAATTGTTATTGACCAAAAGCATTACCCAAGCATTTATGCAATTATCACCTTGGGCAAGAGAAGAATAAACCCTAGACCCTTCTTAAGCTCTTAACTCCCAAAACCCTGGAAAGGGGGGGAAGGTTAAGCAAATGTGCAAATCATGAGTTAACCTTTAGCTAAAGTTTAAGTAACATTATAATCTACAAAATACAGAGAGGAAACATTGCAAAAAGACCCCTTAAAGAACCCCAAATCCATTCCTTAAGTGGAGAGAGAACTAGAGCTCTCTAATTCCTTCTAAGTCAAATTTTGAACCTAATCTAAAGATCCACCATGTTCACTTAGTAAATGGCACCAAAACCACTTGAGTTGTATACCAAAAATGTGTCATACCACCTAAGGCACCCACTGGAAAAAGTAGAAACCGAGCCTAAGACATTTGACATGATTTGGCATGGCTTTTGTCGCGAGGTGGGCAGAGGGACAAGCCAGATTTGGCGTCCGCATATCTCCCTACCTAGGGCATATCTGGCATGGGGACTCACATACAAGAGACAGCCCTAGGTGCCAGGAGGAGGCCTGCGCCGGATTTTTGCCAAGATTCGCATGCTTGCGATCTCAGCGAGCTATTGAACACGGGCAGAAGAACACTTCCACGTGTTCGACGCGCTCTGAGCGCGCCAGAGCACGCCCGCGCCCGACCCCGCGCGCCCAGCGCTGCGCTGAGCCGTGCCCGTGTCCCCTGCTCGCGCCCGCGCCTATAAAGCCCCCTCATTCATCGACCATACTCATCCGCGCACGCTCGACCTCACCGGAGCCAGAAAACCACCGGCGTTGCCTAGCAAACGGCGTGCCCATGGCCACCCGATCCACCGCCACCGTAGACCGGCCAGTAGAGCCCTTCCCAGCCACGCCTGACCCTCGGAAGAGACCATGCATGCCTCGGTGAAGCTCCTCGAGCAAGGAATCGGGACCTTGCTTCGCCGGAGAAGCCAGTCCATGGTCGCCGGACTTCACCCGACCGCCGGTGATCGTAGACCGGGTAAATCTCTGTCCCATTCTTCAATTCCTTGCGCACATAGCCTCTACGTCACCCCGTGGAGCTCATCGTGTCGTTTGATTGAACTAGATCGCTGTGGTTAAGCCGGAGTACTCGTCGCCGACGAGATCACCCGCCTGCGCACGTGGTCCGGCCGATTCTGGCCACCACCGCCGTCGAGCCGTACCTCGCTGTGACCGCCAGAACCTCCCGAAGCCAACCCCACCCCTCGCCGGACCTTTCTCACCGCCGATAAGCCGCGCCGCCCTTTTCTTTCCCGCGGATACTGTTTGCACAAGGGGAGGGACCTCGGGGAAGAAGAAGGAACGGTCAGGGGGTTTTGTGCGCTGTCAGTGACTCAGGGGAATAGTAGCACAGGGGTAGAAATGAATGGATTGATTCAGGAGGAACCCAGGGTCTTCGGTGCAAAGTAGTTTTCCAGGAAACCTTTTAAAAATTCTGATTTAAATCCAAACAGAACTTGGAAAATTCATAACTTCAGTTTGGTTCACCCAAATCGAGTCAAACCAATTTTGCCAGATCCTAAATAAAGTAAACTACTTAGGAAAAATATAAAACCCCTAAGTACTGTAGAAAACTTTAGAGTTTTGATTTAAATGATTAACTGGTCAAAAGCCAAAAGAAATAAGGAAAAATAGTTACACTATTTGACTGGGGTTAAGAAAATTTAGAGAAGTACTTGATCACTAACTAACATGTACAAAAATAATAAACCCCTTTGTACACCAAGTTAAGGTAGAGTTTACCATTTAAATCATTTTTAGCCTAAAGTTAGAGAAAATATTAAAGGTGGTTTAAATAAAGAACCAGGGAACACCCACATTTTTGTTAGTTCACTTATTCAGTATAGTTCACTAGAAAAATTTATTATACCCTTGTTTAGTATAGAATAAATGAGATACTATTTATTTTAGAGAAACAAGGAAAACATAGAAAAACCCTAGAAAAATAACCCCAAGGAGAAAACACCCCAAACCTTGGGATAACTAATGTTTTGTTATTATGAACATAGGAAAAATATGAAATCTGTTGTTTGATATTTTTCAAATAACAAGTTAGTTATAAGAACCTTTTTGGCATAAAAATTTAGAAATTCACAACTAAATATCCAGTATGCCTTTTTCTGTGATTTCTAACACAAAGGCCTAATATCACCTATGTATCTGGACAAAAATAAAAATTGGTACAGAAACTTCAATTAAATCATAGCTATAGTGTAAAGTGCCCTTTCAAAACTTATCCTTGTTAATTTTGCACAAGTAGTATCTGAATCAATAACCACCTCAAATTTATAGGACAAATTACAGTAACAACTAGTAACCCACTGTAATTTTTATAGAATTTTTGGAAGAAGTTAAACCACTGTTGTAGTTCAACCCACACTAGAATTCATAAATAGAAAATGAAAAAGGAAAATTAATAGTGGAGATTACTGTTACCCTAACCCAACCAGCAAAACCCCTTAAATACCTACTAAAACATCTAAGGGAAATCCAAGTTTCAATCCACTGTGCTTATCCTTAGGTAAAACCTAAACCTAAATTGGTAAGCATAAACCACTAAGAGCCGTATAACCAGGAAACCCTAAGTTACTTGCTGACTTAGTTTTTCTTCACTTAGCATAATGATTATTAAATTCTGCATAATCATGACATACATATTCTTATTCATTGCATTCGATAGATTGCAACCTCACTGACGGAGAGTACATCCTCATGCCGGAGCAAGGTGTTGCTCAGGAGGTAGCCCCGGATCCAGCACCAGAGCCTGTCCCAGAGGATCTGCCTGCCCCAGCTTTGGAAGGCAAGCCCCGGTTTTATGCATAACCTGTTATTATGCTATTTTACTACACTTAATGATTGTAGGATTGAATGTGCACTTAAGTGTAGGAGTTGTTTGAAACCCTAGTTGCATGATCTCAGGAATCCTTTTATGATGGATACTAGTATGCTAGGTCAAGTAGTTGATTTACTAATTAGGGATCTCGGTAGAAGTCGAGTGATTTTTCTAGCACTCGCGCGAGGTCAGGAATTGGTTGTATCCACTTTCTTATCATAATGATGATTGATTGTGGACAACAATCCATGGGGATTGGTTGTCTACAGGATAAAAATTGGAATAAGGATTAAGGTGTAGTACCGTGAGTCAAGCGTTTGAACGTACTAAGCACATGCCGAGAAATATGGTAAATCAGTAAGCCTAGTACCTGATTGAACCTGGCAGTGGACTTTACCCCTCATGCGACCTGAGACGTGGTCTCCCATTCCGGTTGTGGTGGGTACAAGTGCGGTCACTGCACGACGGCAGTCGGGGTTAGTGAGGCATTGTACGCCAAGGCGGTGAGCCCTGATCTGCTGACGGGGAATCGATGGGGACGGTTGATGTGTATGGGGACGGAGTGCCTCGCCACGTCATGTGTTTAGGTTTACCTTGCAAGGTTTAAAAACTCGATTCGAATCATCTGCTTCTCGCAGCTAATGAGACTGCTTGATCCATGCTGCTACATTGAGTAACAAGTGGAAATGTGATGATGTGACAAAAGATGTTGATTGCTAAATTTGCTTGCTACCATGAATGAGTAGATAGTACACATCTAGTCTTAAGAGAGTCACACTAAAACATGACAAAGCTAAAACTTGATTTATAAACTCAGCTAGTGCTTTTGGCAACCAAGCCCACAGCCAAACAGCTGCATGTCTAGAGGTAGAGGAGTAGACTCCTCACACCGGGTAAGTCTAGCTGAGTATTAGTATACTCAGCCTTGCTTGTGGCATAATTTTACAGGTTCTCTGGAGGACATGGTTGCTGGAGTGACTTGGCCATCCACCTTGCCACCGGGTTGGACAGTCGAGTGGGACCCTGCCTCGGCTGAGGAGGAGCATGAGGAGTGATGGGATAGGCTTCCTCATCTCTCTGTTTATTTATCGTTAGTTTATTTCCGCTGCACTTCAAACAATGATGACTACTTTTGTTAAAACTCCGGTGATGATGTAATAAGTTTAATACTCTTTAACGTTTGGTTTTATGCTTTATTGTATTTGCTCTATGACTCACCATCGAGTGGGACTGTGGTACTTGATCCTGTTAGTGGCCTCATCGGACTAGATCCGAGGGATTGACGGGTTATTCCCATTTAAGTGTGGTCTAGCCCCTAAGGCGGGACTCAGGCACATAAGTTGGAATAATTTGGGCAGTTCTTCCACAGCTGGTATCGGAGCTTGTACCACCACAGAGGAATCAATAAACTATAAATACCATCCTTTTTCAAAGTAAAACTGGTTAGAAACAAGCGTTGGATAGATTGTCAGGATGATAAGGATAGACATAGGACGTGAAGCCTTAGAATAATAGAGGGGTAGCTAGGTGGCTATATGAGTAAGCCTTACCAGCTACTTTCCGGGATGGGAGTTCTTCCCTATTCCCTCTAACTTGATGTGAGGACGTTCAGGACGAGCATGCATGCATCCTTAATTAAACTAATGGACAATTGGTAAGAACTTTGATACAAATTGATGGCAAACTAAGTACCCCAGTACCATTGTCGTAGTTATAGAGAGGCTGAGTTGTGATCCCTTTTTCTTTTTATAATTCTTTTTTTAATTACGCTTAACCGTACACAGATGACTTCTCACGGATCCTCGGACGAAGGGAATGCACAGTCCCACACTAACGGGCTGGCACGAGAGGGTTTTCCCCGCATCTTGTGCGAGGTACTTTAGGGAGCTAGTTACATGACACCTCCGTAGTACGCGATGCAGTTGTTCGAGAAGCACCGAGTGCCCCGCTGTAGGGTGAGGATGACCCTGGAGCCTCATCCCCTGCAGCCAGGTTGGCGTTCGCTGAACTCTGAGTCTTTTGGATACCAGGCTGAGGATACTATCGAGGCGATTGCTCTTCACGGGCTGACCACCTTTTGCGGATTCCACCCCTTGGAGCTGTCCACTCACCCCATTGGTTTGTTCCCCGTAGAAAGTGTGGCGGAACCGCCCGAATTATTCCAGCTTAAGTGCCCAAGTCGCACCCTTAAGGGCAGCAACACACTTAAACAGGAATAACCCGTCAGTCCCTCGGATCTAGTCCGATAAAGCCACTTACCAGGATCGAATACCACTAGCTCACTCGAAGGTGAGGCACAGAGAAATACAATAAAACATAATACCACAAATTTAATAAGTATAATTAGTGGTTACATTATCGGAGTTTTAGAAATAATAACCATAAATTTTAATGCAGTGGAAATAACTAACGGAGAAAACCGAGTAACATGGCGAAGCCTGGCCACGCTACTCCTCCTGGTCCTCTCCTGCGGAAGCAGTAACCCACTCGACCATCTATCCCGGTGGCAGGGATGGAGGCCAAGTCACACCAGCAACAAATCATCCTAAGGAGTACCTGCAAAATTGTGCCACAAGCAAGGCTGAGTATACTAATACTCAGCTAGACTTACCCGGTGTGAGGAGTCTACTCCTCTACCTCTAGACATGCAGCTATTTGGCTGAGGGGTTTGGTTTGCCAAAAGCACTAGCTGAGTCTAAAAATCAAGTTTTAGCTTTTCAAGTTTTAATATGATCCTTTAGACTAGATGTGTACCTAGCTATTCATACATGGTATCAAACATTTTTACCAATCAACATCTTTTGCCAGTCACCTCATTTCCACTTATTACTCAATGTAGCAGCATGGATCAAGCAGTCTCATTAGCTGCGAGAAGCAGACGATTCGAATCGAGTTTTTATCCTTGCAAGGTAAACCTAAACACACGACATGCAGGGGCACTCCGTCCCCACACATATCAACCGTCCCCATCGATTCCCCGTCAGCAGATCAGGGCTCACCGCCTTGGCGTACAATGCCTCACTGACCCCGACTGGCCGTCGTGCAGTGACCGCACTTGTACCCACCATAACCGGAATGGGAGACCACGTCTCAGGTCGCGTGAGGGGTAAAGTCCACTGCCAGGTTCAATCAGGTACTAGGCTTACCGATTTACCATATTTCTCGGTATGTGCTTAGTACATTCAAACGCTTGACTCACGGTACCACACCTTAATCCTTAATCAACTTTTTATCCCGTGAACAACCAATCCCCATGGATTGTTGCCCACAAACCAACATCAATATGATAGGAAAGTGGATACAGCCAATTCCTGACCTCGCGCGAGTGCTAGAAAAATCACTCGACTTCTACCGAGATCCTAATTAATAAAGCAGCTACTCGACCTAGCATACTAGTATTCATCTCAATAGGATTCCTGAGATCATGCAACTAGGGTTCAAAACAACTCCTACACTTAAGTGCACAAACAATCCTACAAACATTAAGTGTAGTAAAATAGCATAAGTAACAGGTTATGCATAAAACCGGGGCTTGCCTTTTAATTTAACACTTAGGTAGTGTTTGCTGGGGGAGGTACTCGCTTGGCGAGCCTCTACTGGTCATGTCCATCATTCTTCAGGTCGTCCACCAACTGTATCTTGTGGTTGGCACCACATCAGTTGCTCGATCATCATCTCTCGGTCCTATATGAGATGCAAGGTGCATATGTATGAATATAATGAAAATATCACAAGATATTCCAATACATGATAGCGAACTAAACACTAATTAGTAAGACACTGCAACGACTACACGCAAGCGCTAGCTATTCGTACGTTATCAACGTTCATCATTAACACCATTAACAAGACGACCACATTTTGCATATTTACACAACCCAAGTATGACATCACAAGTACACGCATTTACCACGCTCACTTTAATTGCCCATTAGTTACCTAGCCTTATATTAGTTAAGTCTATAAGTTAGCTATGGCTTTTCCTTAGTTCTTCTATTTATCACACAAAAGCACCATCGACCACACAAGTTCAATAGAAGACATAGGCATCAATAACTACGGAACTCCTATATCGCAATCACTAGAGAAAGGAACATATAAAACAAGACACACATATCACCTCTAGCTTAACCATGGCAAGTCTACATTAATTAAGAGCAAACCAACATTTTTAGCGACAAGGGTGAAATAAACAATCAAAAGCGCACTAGCAGAATTTTTGGACAGCAATACAGCAGTCACTTGTTTCAGTCATAACTCACAAGATATTTAACCAAAAATAATAAACTAGGACTTTCTAAAAAGCTTGAAAAGTGCTTTACAACTTTGGTATTGTCATCACAGCATGATTAAACACTTAGCAAGGTCAAAAGGTGTTAACACAACAGCGCTGTCCAGATTTGGATAGATTCAGACTTGTGACTTTAAAAATTCACAACCGAAGATTCAGACATCCAAACAAAGTGATCTTAGACTTTTTGGAAAGGTAATAAAATTGTCTACATATCATTTATAAACATCTCAAGGTAATTCAATATTTCACTAAGGACAAAAGACACTAGAAGGCTTTGCTGTCCATAATTAGACAGATTCAGTCTCCAGACTTTAAACATTCATATCTCAATCTTCAGATCACCAAAAAGAGTGATCCAAGACTTTTTGGAAAGCTAAGAAAAAGTACTACACAACTTTTATAATCACCAAGAAATGATTTCGTGTTTAACTAAATCAAACATTTCAGTCTTCGAAATCTGTTCTGTCAGTGGACAGAACACAGCAAGCAGTTTGTAAAATTCATAACTCTTAAACTATCAGTCCTATGGTTATGAAATTTTAACACAAGCAAGATCAGAAAAGCCTCTACAACTTCCTTATAATCGACAAGGACTGATTCTAACATTACATTAGGCAAACAATGCAGTTTCTGAAATCTGTACAGAATTTGGGCAGATTCAGTTACTGAATTTGTAAAATACATAACTCCTAAACTGTCAGACCTATGGCTGTCAAATTTTAATACAAGTAAGATAATAGAGTTGTCTACAACTTTATTGTGAACACCAATAACTGATTTCAACATTAACGTAAGCAACCATTGCAATTTCTGAAATCTGTTCTGAAATTCGACAGATTCAGATGCTGGGCTTGCGAAAAACACAACTCCTAAACGACCAGGTTTATGGCTGTCAAATTTTTGTACGGGCAAGATAATCATGTTATCTACAACTTTTCTATAGCACATATCCACAGAAAACACAATTTATTTCATCAAACATACAGCACACCGAAAACAGTACGTGCAGCCCAAAACAGCAATTATCAAAATTCAGCTTCTATTTACTTCTAAAATTGCCGCGTTCTAGGGACTCAATTTATTCTAACGTATAGCAAGGCACACTTAAGCATAGTCACACAATAGATGACGTGACGGCTACGTAGTCACACCATCACTTCACCCCACAATCCCAAGTAACAAAATAACTCTAACCGAACTTGGTATTTAGCCAATCGATTCCTAACCCATTTTTTATACCACCACGACACGACATGTCTAATACATCGAATGACTCGTTCACAATTCACATACATCTTTACCAAAACATTTCCACATCGCTTGCAACTTAACCTAAGCTTCACTACACAATTTTAGGACATCTACTTAATTCATGAATATCATCGTCACACACATCGACTCGATTTAAATTATCCACACATGTCTATCATATGAATGGAGCATTTCAACAATATCCTAAAACAACTAACTTCATCACACATCTTTCATTACGAACCTACTTGACTTATTTGAAGTGTCTATTTGAAATCATGAGTACAATCATACGCTATATGCGAAACATAATTTAATGAACGCATAATACGCATCGCCATGACTTGACCTATAAATATAGAAAAGCGATGACTACTCTGGCATGTCACCACCTTTCTATTTAAGCCAAGACAATTTCTACCTACAACGACCCAACATTTATGTCGAGCAAAGTTTCTTTTACCCCGTCTCGCATGCAACCATATTGCGGCGTGCACCCGAGACATTACCGTTTAATTCAACGCAATCGCTACTACATCACATTTCGATACACACGTTCGACAACATCGTGCTCAGACAAACCCACCCTTCTAGTCTACTTATCGCATCCAACCACACCACGTGACCACTGCATTCTTATAACCAATTTTTGCACAATTATTTATGACAATACTTTAGCGACTAGACGAGTGAAACACCAACTGACTATTCGCACATCTCGCCTTTAAAACACGAATCCCCTGTCACACAATTTATATTTTCAACCCACGCTATCCTACGCCACGATGAATACATAAGATATATTTAACATAGACTAACTCATTAGCCGACTATGGAAACCACCAAACACGCTTTACGCTTTATTAGATTTACCGCGACTAACACACTGTTTTATGACGAAGTATAACAAGCGATTAATACCACCCACGAACCATCCTCGCGACACCTATATGAATCATCGCAGCCACATATATTCAAACACCAATACACACCACCTCGACTAAAATATAATTAGACAACTACAAATCGCATACATCAAACAATACATCGCATATATTCCTATCGAAATATAAAAACGTTCGAGTCCTTTTCTACTTCTTTTTCTTTCGCCACAAACTTCAATCCATACAAATACATTTTCTTACACATGCATAACATAGACCAAAGCTTAAACAGATTAATCCACAAAATACCAAGTGAACAACCTGGACGAATCGAGGCTAGTCACATGGGCTGTCCACAAGGCTTGGCATTTCGTCGAACGGCCAAGCGCGAAGCGTGACTTTGACGGTGGCTGCGATAATACACGAGTTTAGGGGCTTGTCATATCGTCGACACCATGGATACAAAAATAGCAAGGGTAGCGGGATGTCTCACCGAGGGTCGACGACGTCGCGAGCGGGTCTGTGCCAAAAACAGCAAACGCCCGGCGAGCGTCGATGGTGCTGTGACCATATATCTTCCTTGCAGGCATTGTGTCGAACACCTCGCGCACATCGGAAAGGAGCGAGGGAAGGGGGTTGTCCTTGCTGGTTTTTCCATGGAATAAATGGGGGCACGCTGGAGAGGAAGGGCTGGGCGCCATGGCTGCTGTACTCGGCCATGGGAGGGAGATGGCAGGGAGGTGCTCCACGGCTGCGCGAGCTCGGACCAGAGAAGTGCCATGCACGCAAGGAGCAGAGGGGCCCGTGACCCATGGTGAAAGGGGCGCTGTGCAGGGCCGGACGGCCATGGGGATCGCAGAGAGGGAGGAGGCCGGTTGGGAGATGGAGGGCACGGACGAGGACTGCTTCCAGGGCGAGGTGTCTGGTTGGCGTCCATGGACAAGCATCAAAGGGAGGGCGCTGGCCATGGAGCAAGGAGCAGAGAGCACGCAGGGAGGTGGAGAAGAGCGCCGAGCACTTGAGCTCTGGACGCCATGGCCAGGGCCGCTGGCCGAGCAGGGAGGAACTCGCGCCCATGGAGAGAAGCACGGCTGCAGGGGGCTGCTCGCCATGGAGAGATGCTTCGGTGCGCTGGGGAAGAAGCCCTGCTGGGTGGGTGCCGGGCGCCATGGCAAGGAGGAAACTGAGCTCTAGCGTGCGTGATGCGGCTGGAAAATGGCAGAGGAGGAAGAGAAGAGATGTTGGCGGCTGGGGGTGGAAATGGAAATTTTTCCAATTTGCAAGGGAGGGAGCTCCTATTTATAGGCATGTGCTAGGGTTAGGGTTTTTCTTAGTGGGCCAAATGGGCTGGGTTTTACATGGGCTTGGCCCGAAACATGTAATCGGGCTGCGCTAAATTTATTTTCCGGACTAAAAACGTTCCTGCGGATTTTGTCTCTACGGAGAACAGAGCGAATTTGGGTTTCGACGAACGGACGATTGAGCGATTAATTCGGCCGAGAGTTGGATTTCACTTTGCTCGAAAATAATTCCTCGCGCATGATTCGAAAATAAATCGTCCTGAGATTTGATCGGTTTTTGGATTTTTAGTCGGAGAAGGCAAATCGTGATATTTTAAAATTACTACCGATACGGGGTTTTAAATTCAGTTCGGACATGAGACATTTGGCCGAGTCGGATAAATTTGATGAGAGGATGACATATCGAGTATTCCGTCTGAGAGTACGGACTCGGATTAAAATAGCCGAACATAGATCGAAGTTTTGAGGAATTAGATTCGGGCTCAGATCAAATAATAGTCGTCGAGAGTTTGATTTAGAGAGCTTCAGATGAGATTTAAAATTCGAGAGTGATCTTCGAGTCTGCATGAGTTCCGAGAATTAAAAGTTTTAACACGCTCCAAAATTGGTTGTTTCTTGTGATCGATTAACTCTGAATTCGGTGAACTTCCGAGAGAAAGCCTGATAAACAGAGATAGGCACGATCGAGAAATAGAAATTTTTACTGAGCATCCGAGATTAGGATTAATCTTCCGACATAACACGAAACTGACACCTGGGGTGTCACAGCCTTCCCCCCTTAAACAGAATCTCGTCCCGAGATTCGAATGAGGATCTTCAAGGGTGGAGAAGCATGTAACTCCCAGGCTGAAGATAGGTGCAAATTCATGAGATGGGATTTGACAAGATAATGAAGATAGATTTGGATAGAATATCGCGGCATGCTGAGACAAAATGCAGCGATCACTCTGAGAGGATGTTCACAAAAGATAACACATCAGTATAGTCTCGTAATGGATCACGACTATTAACCACGATACCAGCGCGTGCCGAGTAGCTCAACCATGTGTGCACCATAGTAGGCTCTTGGTTTCGTCACGGCACCATCGGTCGTAAGTCATAACACCATTACCAAACGTAACCAATGAGAAATCCACATAGCACAGATAGATGGAGCCCACGAGAGTATGGCTCAGAAAATAAGAATGTGATCAGAGTTAAAGCAAAGTTTGCTGGCAAAAGAGCATCACATGAGAATTTTCTTCAAGTCAGAGAACTATTTTATGATCATCACGGGAATTATCAGCCAAAGATTGATACGATATTTAATATGAGGAGGAACCAACCATGAGATCGAGATTGATAAGCTTTTAGAGACATGAGAGATCCAAAGATAACAACAACATCCATTAATCCACATGGATATGCCGTTTAGAGATAAGTTGATAAAACAAGTGTCATGATCCTCGGAGAAGGGGGGGTATGAGAATGACCAGAAATGAGAGATTTAGGCAAGATCAACATCCGATACTTGAGAACAGGTTATAGCAGATAACCAGATAACGGGGCAGAATCATTAAGGGGTCCCGAGATTTGGATGATAAAGCCACAACATGATTCACTAAGGAAAAGATTACTAGATCCATGCGAAAGAGAGGTAGTCGCATGAGATCGATTAGGATGAGCACCAGAAAGGTTATGGAAATTCGGGACAGGATCTATGGAAAGGAACATGGCCTTGATCATGGTTTGCGCAACTAGATACCAAACGATGTGTTGTTTTTTTGACACAATAAGTGCACAAGGAAGCTTTAGCCGATTTAGGGGTCAAGCTATGGGAATCTACAAGTTGTGCAAGTGCAATTTCAATAGTGCAACACACAAGGACTAGAAAATGCCAACACAAGCATAATTTTTTTTTGGAGGTATCACTTTCTAAACTCAAGGTTGTTAGGATGGGGGTCCTTTTATGGGCAAAACAAGCAACAATTTTTATTGGCAAAAAGGGTTGAACAATTGCAGTGCCACCTAGATAGCAAGACAAGAGAAACACATAACATAACCTAACAAGACTTACCAATCTGACACGAGGTAAGGCATTTCTAACATAGCAGCACACCACATTATTCACAAGTTCTTATTATTGGAATAGAGGTGAGAGAAGCATATTAATGCACAAGAGACAATTATAATGCGACAATCATGATGCATGCTCATTCTAGTCGTCTTCTCAGACCTAACTACTTTTTTGGGTGCTTCTACAGCATCCTTATTAATAGTAGTAGTAGCCTTTATGGCCTAAATAACTAGCCACCTAGCTACCCATCTATTTCCTCAGGCTTCACGTCCTAGGTCTATCCTTATCGTCCTGATATCTATCCAACTTTGATTTCTAAGCAAGTTTTTACTTTAGAAAAGGTTGGTAATCATGACTTATTGACTTCTCTGTGATGGTATTCGCTCCGATACCAGCTGTGGCGGAACCGCCTGAATTATTCCAGCTTAAGTGCCCAAGTCGCACCCTTAAGGGCAGCAACACACTTAAACAGGAATAACCCGTCAGTCCCTCGGATCTAGTCCGATAAAGCCACTTACCAGGATCGAATACCACTAGCTCACTCGAAGGTGAGGCACAGAGAAATACAATAAAACATAATACCACAAATTTAATAAGTATAATTAGTGATTACATTATCGGAGTTTCAGAAATAATAACCATAAATTTTAATGCAGCGGAAATAACTAACGGAGAAAACCGAGTAACATGGCGAAGCCTGGCCACGCTACTCCTCCTGGTCCTCTCCTGCGGAAGCAGTAACCCACTCGACCATCTATCCCGGTGGCAGGGATGGAGGCCAAGTCACACCAGCAACAAATCATCCTAAGGAGTACCTGCAAAATTGTGCCACAAGCAAGGCTGAGTATACTAATACTCAGCTAGACTTACCCGGTGTGAGGAGTCTACTCCTCTACCTCTAGACATGCAGCTATTTGGCTGAGGGGTTTGGTTTGCCAAAAGCACTAGCTGAGTCTAAAAATCAAGTTTTAGCTTTTCAAGTTTTAATATGATCCTTTAGACTAGATGTGTACCTAGCTATTCATACATGGTATCAAACATTTTTACCAATCAACATCTTTTGCCAGTCACCTCATTTCCACTTATTACTCAATGTAGCAGCATGGATCAAGCAGTCTCATTAGCTGCTAGAAGCAGACGATTCGAATCGAGTTTTTATCCTTGCAAGGTAAACCTAAACACACGACATGCAGGGGCACTCCGTCCCCACACATATCAACCGTCCCCATCGATTCCCCGTCAGCAGATCAGGGCTCACCGCCTTGGCGTACAATGCCTCACTGACCCCGACTGGCCGTCGTGCAGTGACCGCACTTGTACCCACCATAACCGGAATGGGAGACCACGTCTCAGGTCGCGTGAGGGGTAAAGTCCACTGCCAGGTTCAATCAGGTACTAGGCTTACCGATTTACCATATTTCTCGGTATGTGCTTAGTACATTCAAACGCTTGACTCACGGTACCACACCTTAATCCTTAATCAACTTTTTATCCCGTGAACAACCAATCCCCATGGGTTGTTGCCCACAAACCAACATCAATATGATAGGAAAGTGGATACAGCCAATTCCTGACCTCGCGCGAGTGCTAGAAAAATCACTCGACTTCTACCGAGATCCTAATTAATAAAGCAGCTACTCGACCTAGCATACTAGTATTCATCTCAATAGGATTCCTGAGATCATGCAACTAGGGTTCAAAACAACTCCTACACTTAAGTGCACAAACAATCCTACAAACATTAAGTGTAGTAAAATAGCATAAGTAACAGGTTATGCATAAAACCGGGGCTTGCCTTTTAATTTAACACTTAGGTAGTGTTTGCTGGGGGAGGTACTCGCTTGGCGAGCCTCTACTGGTCATGTCCATCATTCTTCAGGTCGTCCACCAACTGTATCTTGTGGTTGGCACCACATCAGTTGCTCGATCATCATCTCTCGGTCCTATATGAGATGCAAGGTGCATATGTATGAATATAATGAAAATATCACAAGATATTCCAATACATGATAGCGAACTAAACACTAATTAGTAAGACACTGCAACGACTACACGCAAGCGCTAGCTATTCGTACGTTATCAACGTTCATCATTAACACCATTAACAAGACGACCACATTTTGCATATTTACACAACCCAAGTATGACATCACAAGTACACGCATTTACCACGCTCACTTTAATTGCCCATTAGTTACCTAGCCTTATATTAGTTAAGTCTATAAGTTAGCTATGGCTTTTCCTTAGTTCTTCTATTTATCACACAAAAGCACCATCGACCACACAAGTTCAATAGAAGACATAGGCATCAATAACTACGGAACTCCTATATCGCAATCACTAGAGAAAGGAACATATAAAACAAGACACACATATCACCTCTAGCTTAACCATGGCAAGTCTACATTAATTAAGAGCAAACCAACATTTTTAGCGACAAGGGTGAAATAAACAATCAAAAGCGCACTAGCAGAATTTTTGGACAGCAATACAGCAGTCACTTGTTTCAGTCATAACTCACAAGATATTTAACCAAAAATAATAAACTAGGACTTTCTAAAAAGCTTGAAAAGTGCTTTACAACTTTGGTATTGTCATCACAGCATGATTAAACACTTAGCAAGGTCAAAAGGTGTTAACACAACAGCGCTGTCCAGATTTGGACAGATTCAGACTTGTGACTTTAAAAATTCACAACCAAAGATTCAGACATCCAAACAAAGTGATCTTAGACTTTTTGGAAAGGTAATAAAATTATCTACATATCATTTATAAACATCTCAAGGTAATTCAATATTTAACTAAGGACAAAAGACACTAGAAGGCTTTGCTGTCCACAATTAGACAGATTCAGTCTTCAGACTTTAAACATTCATATCTCAATCTTCAGATCACCAAAAAGAGTGATCCAAGACTTTTTGGAAAGCTAAGCAAAAGTACTACACAACTTTTATAATCACCAAGAAGTGATTTCGTGTTTAACTAAATCAAACATTTCAGTCTTCGAAATCTGTTCTGTCAGTGGACAGAACACAGCAAGCAGTTTGTAAAATTCATAACTCTTAAACTATCAGTCCTATGGTTATGAAATTTTAATACAAGCAAGATCAGAAAAGCCTCTACAACTTCCTTATAATCGACAAGGACTGATTCTAACATTACATTAGGCAAACAATGCAGTTTCTGAAATCTGTACAGAATTTGGGCAGATTCAGTTACTGAATTTGTAAAATACATAACTCCTAAACTGTCAGACCTATGGCTGTCAAATTTTAACACAAGTAAGATAATAGAGTTGTCTACAACTTTATTGTGAACACCAATAACTGATTTCAACATTAACTTAAGCAACCATTGCAATTTCTGAAATCTGTTCTGAAATTCGACAGATTCAGATGCTGGGCTTGCGAAAAACACAACTCCTAAACGACCAGGTTTATGGCTGTCAAATTTTTGTACGGGCAAGATAATCATGTTATCTACAACTTTTCTATAGCACATATCCACAGAAAACACAATTTAGTTCATCAAACATACAGCACACCGAAAACAGTACGTGCAGCCCAAAATAGCAATTATCAAAATTCAGCTTCTATTTACTTCTAAAATTGCCGCGTTCTAGGGACTCGATTTATTCTAACATATAGCAAGGCACACTTAAGCATAGTCACACAATAGATGACGTGACGGCTACGTAGTCACACCATCACTTCACCCCACAATCCCAAGTAACAAAATAACTCTAACCGAACTTGGTATTTAGCCAATCGATTCCTAACCCATTTTTTATACCACCACGACACGACATGTCTAATACATCGAATGACTCGTTCACAATTCACATACATCTTTACCAAAACATTTCCACATCGCTTGCAACTTAACCTAAGCTTCACTACACAATTTTAGGACATCTACTTAATTCATGAATATCATCGTCACACACATCGACTCGATTTAAATTATCCACACATGTCTATCATATGAATGGAGCATTTCAACAATATCCTAAAACAACTAACTTCATCACACATCTTTCATTACGAACCTACTTGACTTATTTGAAGTGTCTATTTGAAATCGTGAGTACAATCATACGCTATATGCGAAACATAATTTAATGAACGCATAATACGCATCGCCATGACTTGACCTATAAATATAGAAAAGCGATGACTACTCTGGCATGTCACCACCTTTCTATTTAAGCCAAGACAATTTCTACCTACAACGACCCAACATTTATGTCGAGCACAGTTTCTTTTACCCCGTCTCGCATGCAACCATATTGCGGCGTGCACCCGAGACATTACCGTTTAATTCAACGCAATCGCTACTACATCACATTTCGATACACACGTTCGACAACATCGTGCTCAGACAAACCCACCCTTCTAGTCTACTTATTGCATCCAACCACACCACGTGACCACTGCATTCTTATAACCAATTTTTGCACAATTATTTATGACAATACTTTAGCGACTAGACGAGTGAAACACCAACTGACTATTCGCACATCTCGCCTTTAAAACACGAATCCCCTGTCACACAATTTATATTTTCAACCCACGCTATCCTACGCCACGATGAATACATAAGATATATTTAACATAGACTAACTCATTAGCCGACTATGGAAACCACCAAACACACTTTACGCTTTATTAGATTTACCGCGACTAACACACTGTTTTATGACGAAGTATAACAAGCGATTAATACCACCCACGAACCATCCTCGCGACACCTAGATGAATCATCGCAGCCACATATATTCAAACACCAATACACACCACCTCGACTAAAATATAATTAGACAACTACAAATCGCATACATCAAACAATACATCGCATATATTCCTATCGAAATATAAAAACGTTCGAGTCCTTTTCTACTTCTTTTTCTTTCGCCACAAACTTCAATCCATACAAATACATTTTCTTACACATGCATAACATAGACCAAAGCTTAAACAGATTAATCCACAAAATACCAAGTGAACAACCTGGACGAATCGAGGCTAGTCACATGGGCTGTCCACAAGGCTTGGCATTTCGTCGAACGGCCAAGCGCGAAGCGTGACTTTGACGGTGGCTGCGATAATACACGAGTTTAGGGGCTTGGCATATCGTCGACACCATGGATACAAAAACAGCAAGGGTAGCGGGATGTCTCACCGAGGGTCGACGACGTCGCGAGCGGGTCTGTGCCAAAAACAGCAAACGCCCGGCGAGCGTCGATGGTGCTGTGACCATATATCTTCCTTGCAGGCATTGTGTCGAACACCTCGCGCACATCGGAAAGGAGCGAGGGAAGGGGGTTGTCCTTGCTGGTTTTTCCATGGAATAAATGGGGGCACGCTGGAGAGGAAGGGCTGGGCGCCGTGGCTGCTGTACTCGGCCATGGGAGGGAGATGGCAGGGAGGTGCTCCACGGCTGCGCGAGCTCGGACCAGAGAAGTGCCATGCACGCAAGGAGCAGAGGGGCCCGTGACCCATGGTGAAAGGGGCGCTGTGCAGGGCCGGACGGCCATGGGGATCGCAGAGAGGGAGGAGGCCGGTTGGGAGATGGAGGGCACAGACGAGGACTGCTTCCAGGGCGAGGTGTCTGGTTGGCGTCCATGGACAAGCATCAAAGGGAGGGCGCTGGCCATGGAGCAAGGAGCTGAGAGCACGCAGGGAGGTGGAGAAGAGCGCCGAGCACTTGAGCTCTGGACGCCATGGCCAGGGCCGCTGGCCGAGCAGGGAGGAACTCGCGCCCATGGAGAGAAGCACGGCTGCAGGGGGCTGCTCGCCATGGAGAGATGCTTCGGTGCGCTGGGGAAGAAGCCCTGCTGGGTGGGTGCCGGGCGCCATGGCAAGGAGGAAACTGAGCTCTGGCGTGCGTGATGCGGCTGGAAAATGGCAGAGGAGGAAGAGAAGAGATGTTGGCGGCTGGGGGTGGAAATGGAAATTTTTCCAATTTGCAAGGGAGGGAGCTCCTATTTATAGGCATGTGCTAGGGTTAGGGTTTTTCTTAGTGGGCCAAATGGGCTGGGTTTTACATGGGCTTGGCCCGAAACATGTAATCGGGCTGCGCTAAATTTATTTTCCGGACTAAAAACGTTCCTGCGGATTTTGTCTCTACGGAGAACAGAGCGAATTTGGGTTTCGACGAACGGACGATTGAGCGATTAATTCGGCCGAGAGTTGGATTTCACTTTGCTCGAAAATAATTCCTCGCGCATGATTCGAAAATAAATCGTCCTGAGATTTGATCGGTTTTTGGATTTTTAGTCGGAGAAGGCAAATCGTGATATTTTAAAATTACTACCGATACGGGGTTTTAAATTCAGTTCGGACATGAGACATTTGGCCGAGTCGGATAAATTTGATGAGAGGATGACATATCGAGTATTCCGTCTGAGAGTACGGACTCGGATTAAAATAGCCGAACATAGATCGAAGTTTTGAGGAATTAGATTCGGGCTCAGATCAAATAATAGTCGTCGAGAGTTTGATTTAGAGAGCTTCAGATGAGATTTAAAATTCGAGAGTGATCTTCGAGTCTGCATGAGTTCCGAGAATTAAAAGTTTTAACACGCTCCAAAATTGGTTGTTTCTCGTGATCGATTAACTCTGAATTCGGTGAACTTCCGAGAGAAAGCCTGATAAACAGAGATAGGCACGATCGAGAAATAGAAATTTTTACTGAGCATCCGAGATTAGGATTAATCTTCCGACATAACACGAAACTGACACCTGGGGTGTCACAGAAAGGGAGGACGACCCAATGTGGAAGGATCGAGTGGAGCATGCCAAGGATATTTGGGCTATCTATCCAGGCCAGACTGCTCACTTGACGGTGCGGTGCATGAATGCCCTGTATCGTCTGCAGGTGATGCGAGGAGAGGCCATGTCTCATCTGATGGCACTACTAAAGGCTACTAAGATCACTTTGGATAACAGAGAGGAGCTTGTGGTTGACTTGTCCACTGAGATGGTAGAGAAAGATCTACAAGTGGAGCAGTTGTCAGATGAGATTCACGAACTCGAGGAGCTAGTGGGAACGAGGGAGAACACCATCGAGGTCCTCGAGGATCAGTTGATCAACACCCAGCAGCAGCTTGCCGAGGCTAATCAGCACCTGGATATGCACCACCAGGAGCTCCAAGACATGGAGGCCAACAAGGATGTCGACATCGAGGGAGGAGAGGAACCTGCCTCCATCTTGGACACTGCTGGCTCAGGGAGACCACCTTCCCCCGAGTCGAGTGTTGCCTCGTTTGCTCACTAGGTCGCAAGAATAGAGTTAGAAGTCTGTGATGTTAGGACTCCTCGAAGCTAGCTTAGCTTTTGCACCCTTGGGGTACTAGGCTAGATAGAGTTGAGTCTTTTGGGCTATTGATGTAATCGTGATAAACTCTTTTGGAAGCATGGTTGGTGAATGCTGTTAGTCTTAATTTAAGGGGAAAGTAGGGGCAATGTGGAAATCTTTTATGATTATGCAATATATATTGGTTTTGCCCTTTTGACTCTTTCACCACCATTGACCCTTGAACCTTAAAAATGTGATATTGAGAATATATATATGATTTTTCAGATGGCGGGAAGAGCGCGTTGTGGACAGAATGAGCGCATTCCTCCACCACCGCCTACTCTGCAGGAGCTGATGGCTCAGCAGAACGAGATCTTGAGACAGCTAGCTCAGCGTCAGCCGCCACCTCAGCACTATGATGGTGGTGACCATCAGCATCACCCGGTCGTAGCTACTTACCAGGAGTTCCTCAGTACTTAGCCACCGTTGTTCACCAGGGCAGAGGACCCACTTGATGCTAATGTATGGCTGAGGGTAGTGGAATCCAAATTCCCACTACGCAATGGAGTTTGTTCAGAGGTGACTAAGGTCAGGTTCGCCACCCAGCAGCTTCGCGAACCCGCGTGGACATGGTGGGACCACTACCTTGCTATGCAACCAGTTGACCATGAAGTGGATTGGAGAGAGTTTAAGGCAGCTTTCAGGGGGCACCATATACCAGCGGGCATTATGGACCGTAAGCTCAACGAGTTTTTGGCACTCACTCAAGGGAACCGAACAGTGTTACAGTATGCTCAGGCCTTCAATGACCTGTGCCAGTATGCGGGATATCATGCAGACACCGACGAGAAGAAGAGGGACAGGTTCAGGAGGGGGCTCAGCACTAAGCTCCGTGACCGTCTCAACACAGTCAGGGCCAACAGCTATAATGAGTTAGTCAACATGGCCATTTCTTAGGAGGACTGTATCACAGCTCGTCAGGCAGAAAAGAAGAGGAAGACCCCTGTGGCAGGACCCTCAGCTCAGCCACAGCGCTTCAGGATCGTGTCTGACACTCAGAACAGAGGACCTCAGCAGCAGCAAGGACGTTGGGTGATCTGGCCACAACAGCAGCAGCAGCAGCAGGCACCCAACCGCACCCAGTTTCTAGCTCAGAGGAACAACCAGCCATAGCAGCAGCAGTACCGTCAACCCAATGACAACAGGTGTTTCACCTGTGGTAACACCGGACATTATGCCAAGAATTGCCCCAGAAACCAGCAGGGGCAGAATGCCAACCAGAACCAAGGCAAAAGGCAAAAGGTGCAAGTGAGGCAAGGCAGGCTGAACTTCACCACCATGGCTGACATTCCAAAGGGAGCACCCGTCATGACTGGTATCTTTTCAGTTTTGAATTATCCTGCTATTATTCTTTTTGATTCGGGTGCATCACACAGTTTTATCAGTTCCAAATTTAGTGCCAAGTGCCAATTACCTTTTCACCACACAAATGGGGGTGTTACAATTTCAACACCAGGAGGCAGGGTTGCCACCTATCAAATCAACAAACATGTTCCTATTAAGTTGGGTAGTTTGATAATTAAAACCACCCTCCTCATATTGGGTTTGGATAGCGTGGATATCATATTGGGAACTGACTGGTTAACAAGACATCAGGCAGTTATTGATATTGCAGCTAGGGCCATTAAGGTGCACTCACCAACTTGTGGTGAAACCACATTGTATTTGCCCGACCAGGGTTGTACCCGTTCTTGTGCCTTCGTTATGATAGAGTCCCCGGTTGAGAGAATCCCAATGGTCTGTGACTACCTAGATGTTTTTCCAGATGAATTGCCAGGGATGCCACCTGATAGAGATATAGAGTTTGCGATTGAATTGCAGCCTGGGACTGCTCCTATATCCAAGAGGCCTTATAGGATGCCTCCCGCGGAATTGGCAAAATTGAAGAAGCAACTGCAAAAGTTGTTGGACAAAGGGTTCATTTGCCCAAGTACTTCACTGTGGGGATGTCCGGCCTTATTTGTGAAGAAAAAGGATGAGAGTTTGAGAATGTGTGTCGATTACCGCCCTCTCAATGCGGTGACCATCAAGAACAAATACCCGTTGCCCCGCATTGATGTTTTGTTTGATCAGTTGGTGGGAGCCAAGGTATTCTCCAAGATAGACCTTCACTCGGGCTATCATCAGATCAAGATCCGTGCCAGTGATATTCCGAAGACGGCTTTCTCGACCAGATATGGGCTTTATGAATTCTTGGTGATGTCGTTTGGGCTGACCAATGCCCCAGCTTATTTCATGTATCTGATGAACTCAGTATTCATGCCAGAGTAGGACAAGTTTGTAGTGGTTTTCATTGATGATATCCTAGTCTATTCCAAGAATGAAGACGAGCATACTAAGCATCTGCACATCGTGCTTCAGCGACTGTGTGATCATCGTTTGTATGCTAAGTTGTCTAAATGTGAATTCTGGCTGAGGGAAATTAAATTCTTGGGTCACACAATTTCTCAGGATGGGATATCAGTTGATCCTGAGAAGGTACAAGAAGTAATGGATTGGAAACCTCCTACCACAATGAGACAGATTTGGAGTTTTCTGGGATTGGCAGGGTATTATCGACGGTTCATTCCGGATTTCTCCAGAATTGCCAAGCCAATGACTGAACTGTTGAAGAAGGGAGTCAAGTATGATTGGAGCCAGAAGTGTGAGGATGCCTTTCATACACTCAGGCAGCACTTGACAACAGCCCCAGTGCTAGCTCAACCTAACAACACCAAGCCCTTTGAAGTTTATTGCGATGCTTCCGGTACTGGTTTGGGATGTGTCTTAATGCAAGACAACAAAGTAATTGCTTATGCCTCCCAAGCACTCAGACCCCATGAGCAGAACTACCCCACACATGATCTGGAGTTAGCAGCTGTGGTTCATGCTCTCAAGATATGGAGACATTACTTGATGGGAGCCCATTGTAACATTTACACTGACCATAAGAGCCTCAAATACATTTTCACTCAAGCAGATCTTAATATGAGGCAGAGGAGATGGTTACAGCTAATCAAGGACTACGATTTGGAGGTGCATTACCATCCTGGCAAAGGCAATGTTGTGGCAGATGCTTTGAGCAAAAAGGCCCAGTGCAATTGTATGAGCATGGATGCAAGAGTCACCACCCTGTGTGATGAGTTGTGCAAGCTGAACTTAGAAGTTGTTTCTTGAAGTGCTTTAAATTATATCTCGGTGGAGCCCACATTACAAGAGCAAATAGTCAGGGCACAGATTGAAGACAAGGGTGTTCAGGTCATTAAGGAAATGATCAAGCAGAAAGCAGAAAAATACAAATGCTTCCGGCAGGACAGCAAAGGAATCCTATGGTTTGGAGATCGACTGGGTGTTCCCAAGGACCCTGAGCTCAGAAAGAAGATATTGGATGAAGCTCACTTTTCAAAATTCTCCATGCACCCCGGCAGTAATAAGATGTATCATGACCTCAGATCCTTATACTGGTGGACCAGAATGAAGAGGGAAATTGCCAAGTACATATCTGAATGTGACACCTGCCAGAGAATCAAGGCCAGTCATTTGAAGGTAGCAGGACCCTTGCAACCCCTTCCCATACCATCTTGGAAATGGGAGGACATTTGCATGGATTTTATCGTGGGATTGCCCAATACCTCCCGGCACCATGATTCCATTTGGGTCATTGTGGACAGATTGACCAAGACAGCTCATTTCTTGCCGGTACACACCACCCACAGGACGGAGAAGTATGCAGAAATCTACATTGACCAGATAGTTCGCTTGCATGGAATACCACGGACTATAGTATCGGACAGAGGAGCACCGTTCGTGGCGCGATTTTGGGAGCAATTACAGAAATCACTTGGGACCCATGTAATAAGAAGCTCAACTTATCATCCCCAATCAGATGGCCAGACAGAAAGGGTAAATCAGATTTTGGAAGACATGTTGAGGGCATGTGTGCTACACTATGGAAAGGATTGGGACAAGTGTCTTTCCTTGGCAGAGTTCTCTTATAATAACAGCTACCAGTCCAGTTTGAAAATGGCACCTTTTGAAGCCTTATATGGGAGAAGGTGTAGGACAGCGTTAAATTGGTCACAAGCTGGAGAGAGAGAAATATTTGGACCAGACTTGGTACTTGAAGCAGAGGAAAAGGTCGGAGTTATAAAGAAGAACCTAGAAGCTGCTCAGGCCAGGCAAAAGAGCTATCACGACAAGAGAAGGAAGCCTCTACAGTTTGAAATGGGAGATCATGTTTATCTTAAGGTGTCACCCACTAAAGGTGTTCAGAGGTTTGGAATCAAGGGTAAGTTAGCTCCTCGCTACATTGGACCCTACGAGATCAAGGAAACTTGTGGACCAGTAGCATATCAATTGAAGTTGCCACCACACATGTCAGTTGTTCATGATGTGTTCTATGTATCTCAGCTGTGGAAATGTGTCTGCTTGCCCACTAAAGTATTACCTAAACCAGAAATTGAAATAGAACCAGACTTGTCTTATCAAGAGCACCCCGTCAAGGTATTGGACCAAAAGGAGAGATCAACGCGGGCAAGGTCAATAAAAATGTATAAGGTTCAGTGGAGCCACCATTCAGTAGAAGAAGCTACATGGGAGACTGAGGATTTTCTACGTTCTCGCTTCCCCGACTTTCTGCCCAAAGGAGTCGGTACGTAACCCAAAACCCCACCCCCACCTGCCCTTTGAATCTAAATATAAGAAAACTTAGATGTTAAAGGTAGTGTAAGCTCTGAAAATGATTCAAAAAGGACTTCCTTCTGAAGTTGCAAAGAGAATGACATTTGAAGAGCAGTTAACTAGAGAAACTTGGATAAAAGAAGAAACCACACACCAGCACACCTTCATGGCACCCCTCCAAAGGACTCTACCTAAAATCTCGGGACGAGATTCCTTTAAGGCGGGAGGGCTGTAACACCCCATGTGTTACCAAGGCCCTGACTCCCTACTTGCACCCAGGACATGTTATCTCATGTGGTTAAGTGGAGGAGAGGGAGCCCCAAAACCTTGGGAGCCATGTATTAACCAAGAATGTTAATGACCAAAAACATTACCCAAGCATTTATGCAATTATCACCTTGGGCAAGAGAAGAATAAACCCTAGACCCTTCTTAAGCTCTTAACTTCCAAAACCCTGGAAAAACGGGGGGAAGGTTAAGCAAGTGTGCAAATCATGATTAACCTTTAGCCAAAGTTTAAGTAACATTATAATCTACAAAATACAGAGAGGAAACATTGCAAAAAGACCCCTTAAAGAACCCCAAATCCATTCCTTAAGTGGAGAGAGAACTAGAGCTCTCTAATTCCTTCTAAGTCAAATTTAGAACCTAATCTAAAGATCCACCGTGTTCACTTAGTAAATGGCACCAAAACCACTTGAGTTGTATACCAAAAATGTGTCATACCACCTAAGGCACCGGTCGGTGTTTTGGGTCCGACCGCACACCCGGGGTTGCCCCTCAAGGTGTTTTAGGAGTAGGACGGTGTCGACAACTGTAGCAAAATGGTTCGTGCAGATCGCACGAGGGACAGTGGACGAGGTTTACAGGTTCGGGCCGCTTAGAGATGCGTAACACCCTACGTCCTGGTGAGTATGCTTGGTGAATGTGGTTACAAGAGAGCTCTCTGGATTGAGAATACAGAGAGTTGATGTGGGTGGCTAAGTAAAGGGTCGATCGTTTTGAAGGGGTGCCCCCTAGGCCTTATATACTCGACCGTGGGGCAGTACACGTGGATAAGATAGCAACAAGTAGCTAAAAGATAGTGAACCTCTTGAGATTATCCCTACGTAACCCTCACCGACTTATCCTCGCGTGGCTTCGTTGCATGGAGGCTCCAGCGCGGGAAAGTCGGATCTCTATTGCGGTCATTCGCTCGATGCTGTGGGCCGTCCGGGCTTGTACCAATCCGGCCTCATGTCGTTCTGCTTCGCTGGTTGTTTCTCCCCAGGCCCACGAAAGAATGACCTTACGATTTATTGGGCCCTTGGGCCTTTCATGAGGTCCTTTACTCTTTTAGTGGACCCGGGGGATATCTATCCCCCACAAGCCCCCGATCTTTGGGTTAATTTAGAGGTAATCAACCCAAAGATCCCAGGTCCAGCTTGCAGGTAATTTGAAGAAAGATGGCTTCCTGTTGTCTTCTCCTGCTCCGATCACTCGTTGACCAAAGCCTAGTTTCGTGTCTGTGCCTTAGAGGTCGGCATTCCAATTTGTAGGATTCTGAACTTCATTGGGTGCACCAGAGGTGCACCCAATGGGTGTAGCCCCCGAGCTTCGAGTAGATCTTAGAAAATAATCTACTCGAAGGTCTTCAGTAGGGATTATTTCCATTTGTGTTCGTTCATTTTGGTTGAGGGTTGGCTTTTTTAATCTAGTCCCACGCTTTAGAAATCGGCACTATCTCGGCTTGGAATGATAATCCATGGGGTGCACCGGAGGTGCACCCAATGGGTGTAGCCCCCGACCTTCAAGTGGATTTTTGAGGATAATTCACTCGAAGGTCTTCTTTTTATGTCCTTTTGCTGAAGATTATCCTTTCTGCTTGTAAAAAAGTTGGCATGATGTCATCCGCGCTATGTCATCAATATTATGCTTCAGAGGTCAGCATGTATTTTGTCTTTTGCAGCCGAGTTCGCAATCCATCCGTATCTTGCTAGGTAGTGTAATTTATTTGCTCTGTGACTGATTGGACATTTGATGGACGTTCTCTGTCTAGTCTTCAAGTCGTGTCTGTCGACCATATTTTGCACTCTACTGGCTATATTTGGCTTCCATCTAACTCTCGTTGATATCTCATTTTTGTCTTGAGGCATTCACTGCGTGCCCTGCACAGATGTGACCATTTTGAAAAATATACTGATAATTCCTGGGCGTCCCCCCCCAATGTGTGTGGGCAAGGGACGGCTTGGTACGCTGAGTGTTTTAGCCGGCTGCTTCTGAGTAGTAATGTGATGGGACGGCGAGTGTAATCATATCCTTTGCGCTGTTGACTGGAGTCCCAATGGGTGTAGTGTTGCATGAAACGGCGTCAGCCGCCTGACGTGTCTCGAGACGGGTGGAAGTGCTTATTGAATGCTTTGCGACTGTTCAGTGACCGCGGTTGGAGGTGAGCGGTTGCCTTTCCCTTCTATAAATAACGCCGTTGCCCCTCTGGTTTTTTCACATCTCTTCGCTGTTCTTTACTGCTTCCTTCTCTTCTCTCCCGTCTGCTTCCGCCATGGGCAAGAGCAACAAGCGCAAGCGCGAACCAACTCCTCCATCGGAGGATTTCAGTGACTCGGAATACTCGGAGGAGGAGTTCTCCTCCGAGTCCGAGGGAACTCCGGCTCCCGTCTCTCCCCCGGCGTCGTCCGATGACTCGGACGACTCCCAGGGGATAGCCGCGGAAGTCTGGTCATACATCCGGGCCGTCGAGCGCTCCGGGCTCGAGGGCTCGGATGAGTCGGAGTACTCTTCGGAAGAGGAGGACTCTGACGGCGGCGGCGAGGACGAGGACGACGACGACGACGACGACGACGACGACGGTGGCGACAGCGACGGCAGCGGCAGTGGCAGGGGCAGCGGCAGGGACGGTGACGGCGGCAGTAGCAGGGGCAGCACCAAGGGCGGCAGCAGCACGGGCAGCACCAAGGGCGGCAGCAGCAAGGGCAGCACCAAGGGCGGCGGCGGTAGCAGGGGTAGGGCCAGTGGCTAGACGCCACTGGTCTTCTTAGATATTAGTATAGTATAGTATAGTTAGAATAATGTAGTGGTAATGTAGAGTAGTATAGCGTTGTGTAGTAGTAGTAATGTAATGTAGTAATAGTAGGGGAGTATCAACTCGCGAAGAGTTGATTTGTAAGTTTATTAACTTACCTTTGAATGAAAGAATGACGTTTGGCTTCTCTTTTGATGACTTCCCCGTTTACTTGTGAGTGTAATTCCTTTGAAAGAGTAAGCGAAATACTCGAGCATTGAACTGATGTTTTCTGAAATGGTTGCCGAGTAACTTTGTAGGTGGTGTCGGCGCTTGTAGAAGTAACTGCCGAGTAACTGAAGATTGTGTCTGCGTTTTTAGAAGCAACGCCGAGTGACTGAATATGATATCAACGTTTTAGAAGCAACGCCGAGTGACTGGAGGTCGGCTTCGGCATTTTAGAAGTAATGCCAAGCAACTAAACATGAAAACAGCGTTTTAGAAGCAACACCGAGTGACGGGAGGTCGACGTCGGCATTTTAGAAGTAATGCCGAGCGACTGAATACGAAATTAGCGTTTTGGAAGCAACGCCGAGTGACGGCAGGTCGGCGTCGGCATTTTAGAGGTAATGCCGAGCAACTGAATACGAAATCAGCGTTTTAGAAGCAACGCCGAGTGACGGCAGGTCGACGTCGGCATTTTAGAAGTAATGCCGAGCGACTGAGTATGAAATCAGCGTTTTAGAAGCAACGCCGAGTGATTGGAGGTCGACGTCGGCATTTTAGAAGTAATGCCGAGCGACTGAATATGAAATCAGCGTTTTAGAAGCAACGCCGAGTGACTGGAGGCCGACATCGGCATTTTAGAAGTAATGCCGAGCGACTGAATACGAAATTAGCGTTTTGGAAGCAACGCCGAGTGACGGCAGGTCGGCGTCGGCATTTTAGAGGTAATGCCGAGCAACTGAATACGAAATCAGCATTTTAGAAACAACGCCGAGTGATGGCAGGTCGACGTCGGCATTTTAGAAGTAATGCCGAGCGACTGAGTACGAAATCAGCGTTTTAGAAGCAACGCCGAGTGATTGGAGGTCGACGTCGGCATTTTAGAAGTAATGCCGAGCGACTGAATACGAAATCAGTGTTTTAGAAGCAACGCCGAGTGACGGCAGGCCGCCCGAGCCACTTTGAGGATGGTGGCCGAGTGATGAGGTGGCGCATTGGTGTTCTGGGGATAACTGCCGGGTGACCACGTGGCACGCTGGTTTTGGAAATAACCGCCGGGTGATGACTGGGCACTTTTTGAAACGGTATCTGGCTCGAGAATATCCCATAAGAGCTGCGCTTTTAGCCACCTTTGCTTTCCGTGCCCTAGTTCTTGCATTCCCGCTTCCGAATCCTCTCTGCCGCTCGCCTCCACTCTGCTCGCTGGTAGAATCGAGATGGCGCCCAAGAGGAAGACCGCGAGCTCGTCCGCTGTGGTGATTCCTCCAATCGATCCCAACAGCCAGTTGCCTTTTGCAGGTAACCACATGTCCATCATTTCCGAAGCTGAACTCCTCCACCTCGTGTCCATCGGGGTTCTTCCTCCGCGGGAACTCTGTTCTTGGCGGATTTGCCACGGGACTACTGTCCCGACAGAGGATACCCACGAGTCTGTAGTTTACGCCCCTTTTCTTCTCCGCAACCTTGGCCTTCCCATCTCTCCCTTTTTCCGCGGTCTCCTTGATTTCTACCACATTAACCTGACCCATCTGAACCCTAACTCAATTCTGCAAATCTCCATCTTCGTTCACTTATGCGAAGCCTTTCTTGGCGTGCTGCCGCATTTCGGCTTATGGAAATACCTGTATCATTGTCGCCCTGGGATGGCCGGGGGACAACATCAGTTGGTCGGAGGTGCCAGTTTGGAGATGCGCCACGGACGGAAGACTGAGTATCTTGAGATTCCCCTTAAAGACAGTATTAAGGGATGGCGTCTAGAGTGGTTCATAGTTGATAATTATGGAAATTCTCTCCCCTCCCAGTCGGGAAGACAGCCAGACGTTCGCACCCCAAGCTA
Source organism: Zea luxurians (assembly GCA_029449295.1). Lineage (NCBI taxonomy): Eukaryota > Viridiplantae > Streptophyta > Magnoliopsida > Poales > Poaceae > Zea > Zea luxurians. The sequence goes on along the minus strand of JAOPSE010000001.1, from coordinate 65,323,510 downwards.
GACCGAGTCTCCCACAGATGAGGAGGTAGCTGAAGCGGGTGTGTTGCTAGCTGAAGTTGGACTGCTGAAAGAGAGAGGTCTAATTGCTGAAGCTGTGGTCGCTGACTTCGTTTTCAAGAACATTCAGCCACTGAAAGATAGGGTCTACTAGCCGACTCAACTCGGGTTACCAACAGGAGAATCCCTTCTGCAGACTTGGTGAGCCGACTGGAAATGATTCTCAGGGGCAAGGTGTCCAATGTTGGTGCTCCGGTGGCGTACTCGGCCTGGAACTTGCCTCCTGCCAAAGCCTTCACCCTTCTCGTGTCAAATCCACCTGTGACTGATGGCAATTTGGGCCTTAGAGCGCGACCCTCTGCTGAAGAAGTTAGTGCTTTGGTTGCTTCGCTTGGGGAGATTCCTGATGACGAACGGCAAGTCCATTTTGAGGTGCCCCTGGACCCTAGTGATGCAGATATAAATGCCATGCTTGATCTACTAGCTGAGGATTCTTCCGACGCTGCTCCTGCTGGTACATTAGCAGTAGTGCCCCTCCCAGAGGTTGATACAACTTTGGATGTTCAGAAACCTGTCAGTACTCGCCCGAGGCGCCCTAGCCGAACCAATCAGCCTGAGCCTTCTGCTGATGAGCAAAAGAAGAAAAGAAGACGCGTCCGGCGAGTATCCAGTTTTGATGAGGACGCTGGTACCTCAGTTCCTGCTGCTGAAGAAATGCCTGTGACTGGACTTACTGGCACTGACCCCAATGGGTGTACCCAAACTGCTACCGATCCTAATGTGGGTGCTCCACCTGTTGCTGATCCCAATGGGTGTGCTGCTTGTGTTGTCGTTGTGGATGACGAGGGGGAAGAGAATGAGGTTCCTTTGACTCGAAAGAACAGCCAGCAGTTCATCGCCAGTGGTGAGAGTAGTGGAGTTCCCTCTCCTGCTTTGTCTGCCCTCATTGGTCTACAAGAAACTGTCTCTGACCAACTTTGATCAAACTCTTGAGGATATGGTCCCAGAGGACTTGTTATCGGAGCCAGTGGATGATGGTGCAATGGAGGCTTGTGCTGACGTGCCCGATGCTGGGTTGAGGTCATCCCGTGCCTCGTCGACCTTAGAGCGCGATCTTGAGGGCCGGGAGACTGACTTGAATCGTCCTGGTCCTATGGAGGTAGATGAGGGCCCATCAACCTTAGAAGTGGTTATTGCAGAGAACTTGGACCTCAAGAGTGGTGTTGTCATATGCCCAGCCCCCGAGGGTGTCGCCGGGGATGACTTAGCTCGGGTGGAGAGTGTAAGCCACTGCCCAGCCCCCGAGGGTACTGCCGGGGATGATCCGGCTCAAATGGGCAGTGCCAACTATGACCCAGCCCCCGAGGATGCCCGAGCAGGGTCTCCTTCCTGTACCTCCATGGACGTTCACGCGGGATCTCCTCCACACTCTGGCTGTATGGTGGTAGCCCAGAATTTGGATCAGGGAATCGCTTTAGAGGGCAGCGCCCCTGCTGACCGAGTGTTGGGCTCTGTTGAAGGTACTGAGTTGATCTCTGCTGATTCGTTGCAAACTGCTCCGGGTGGTGGCTTTACATCTGCTTATCAACTGATTTCTCCTGATTTGGGGATCCCTTCGTTCTTCTCCAACCTCCAGGTACTGTGATGTATTTTAACTTGACTTTTATATTGCCTGAACTGCTGTTGTCACACTCGTCTGTTTTCCTCATCAGGCTTTGGTGGATGGGATGGCCAGCCAGCTGAGGCTTCAGGGTGCTTCCACCCCGGAGGTAGCTTCATCTCTTGCACGTTGGAACCCAGTGTCACTTCAACGTCGCGTCTCTGAATTGGAGGCAACTGTTGGGGACTTGTTCTCAAATGCTAAGAGTTAAGAACAAGGCAACATAAAAAGTGTTAAATGCTAAAGTCCTTCGCCCTTCGAAACATTATGCTCCTTCGGGAGATAATGATTTTAGGACGAAGGTCATAAAAGACGTACCTTCGTAGATACAATAAGAAATGACGAAGGATTCAAATAAAGCGTGAAATATAAACACCAACATAGAATCATTTCTATTTTATTAACATGAAGAAATAGAAATGATTTCAAATTACAAATGTACCTTCGGTCTTGAGAGAAGGTAAAAAGTACAAGCGTGACGCAAAAGCCAATGCCAAGTCAGCGTGAACAGTACGGGAGTACTGTTCATCTATTTATAGACGCGGGACGCAGCCCACGTAAAATTACATCCATGTCCATTACATTTGTTAATGACTTATGGAAATCTGTCGAGGTCCACGCAGTCTTTTCATCTTTAAGTCGGTTCCCCTTTGTGCTACCGTGCCGAAGCTTCCTTGTACACAGCTTCGGCTGTGCACCTTCGTAGAGCTTGGTAATCAGCTCGCCCTTCATCTGGTTCAGGCTTCGTCCTGACCGTGCTTTATAATTCTGAGACCGAAGATACCTGTTCACATAATCCACTTGGAAAACATTGTCAAATCATGTTTTTGAGGACCTTCGGAGGACGAAGGCCCCCAACAGTAGCCCCTCGCAATATTAATTTGTTAATAATAAATTCAGATTGCGATATGGACGAAGGCCTTGAGCCGAAGGTCCGAAAAAACACCTTCCCTTTGCTAGAATAGCAACATGCACTGACAAGCGGGGCCTTTCAATTTTCAACGTCCTGGGCGTATAAATAAGATCACACCGCAAACTCATTTGGTACGCACACTTGCCATCTGCTTCGGCCCACTGAAATTTTTAGCTCTTATGCACTAAGATTTGCTGCTGATCTTTTTGATTTTGAAGCTTCGGCCTCGGGAACAATTTTTTAGCGTTTCCGAAGATGTCCGAAGGCAAGAAGATCCCTGCTGAGACGAAGCTGAGTCTTGAGGAGGAGAAAAATCTGGGGTTCCTGATAGCGATGGCAGAGACCAATACAGAGAAAATCACCAAGGAGATTCTCGAAGGTTTGTCCGAAGATACTGGTGACAGCGACAGCTATGATGTAGAGAGTGGTGGGGAAGAGGCCGAGGATCGTCCATGGCGGCCAAGTCATACGGTTTTCGGGAAAACCACTATCAAGCAGAGCCATATTGATAATATGAGGGGGCGGTATTTTCGAGATATATCTATTGTGAGGGCTGACGCTGGAGAAAAGACTTCTCCCACCCCCGAAGAAGATGAAGTTGTGATTTTCCGAAGCTTTCTCAAGGCTGGGCTTCGATTCCCCCTGAGCAACTTTGTTGTCGAGGTACTGAAAACATTTCAAGTCTACCTTCATCAACTTACTCCCGAAGCTATCATAAGAATGGGGATATTTGTCTGGGCTGCAAGAAGTCAAGGTTTAGAACCAAATGCTAAAAGTTTTTGCAACATTCATGAACTGTTATATGAGACGAAGCCGTGGGGAAAAGAACAATATCACAATAATTTTGGGTGTTACAGCTTCGGTGCCCGCTCCGGGTCAAGCCGCCCTGTGCCAACCTTTCGGAAGAGATGGCCCGGAGCCTGGATGGCTGAATGGTTCTATGTAAAAAACGACTTAACAGTGCAAGAAAATGTCAAGAGTATCATTATGCACCCTATCTGGCAACGCTTCGGACTTCGAAGGCCGAAGGTTGAAATGGACGAAGCAGCCGAGGAATGCCAAAGAGCCTTCGGCATAGTCTGCTCTTTCATTGGGACAAGGGACTTGGTCCAAGAGCACATTGCCTTCAGGGTATGGCCACTTGCAGAAAAGTGGGAAATGCCGAAGGAAACTATTAAAGAGTCCGACGAAGGCGGACTAGTTAGACTGAAATACACATTCAAATATGCAGATAAATTTGTTGAACCTGATGATGACTGGCTGAAGAGCATTGAAACTTTAAGTGATGAACTACTTGGGGCATATTCGAAGGCCGAAAATACTGCGCTATCAGCAGCCTTCGGAGGCCGAAAGAAGAAAAGGCTCAACCGTGTGTTTGACGCAGTCGGGTTTATGTACCCTGACTATCACTATCCGGTATTGGGTCGCAAAAGGAAAAATACTTCTCCTGCGACAAAAGCTACCACAAGTGCCCCTAGTGAGCCAGCGCCTCAAAGAAAAAAGATGAAGGTGCTCACCCATCGGACACGCTTTATTGAGCCGGCCACAGTGCCAGAATTCATTGGTGAAGCTTCTTTGGCCTCTGAAGCTACAAAACCAGCTCCAGTGCCGAAGATGGAAGAGAAGACTGAAACGCCTTCAGCAGTAGAAAATCCGAAGATTGACGAGCCAAAAATGTCTGAAATCTTAAGTCCTTCGGTAAATGTCGAAGCAATAAAAAACCAAAAGGGGCCATCGGTGACCCCAAAAAGGAAAAGAATGGTAAACGTACTAGATGTCTTGGAGACAATTAAGTCTTCAAGCACAACTCCAAAAAAGAGTGTTGAAGCTGCTGAAGCTTCTACTGAAGCTTCGACGCAACAAGCTAAAGCTGAAGCTGGGCCTTCAGAGTCCTACAAGGAGCAACCTTTGGAAGCCGAAGCAATAAAAATATCAGAACCAGTTGTAGTTGAAGAAATTGACACTGCCATCCCCGAAGCTCCTGCCAGCATATGCGATTACATTATACGACACGCTTCGGGGAAAACACTATCTGCAGAAGAAACTTATGAAGCCAACCATTATGCAAAAGAGCTAAAATATCCGAAGGGGGCAGTAATATTCAATGGGACAAATGAAGATGATTTCCTATACTGCCTACCTGATAATAAAGAACTAACTGTCTGCCGAGAGATGGCCAGGAGTATAGGCTTCCCGAAGCTCGAAGCTGGACTAAGCGCCATGACGAAAGAGGATCTCGCAGACAGTCTTGCATACAATAGCCTAAAGGTTTGGGAATTAAGCGTTTGAAAAAACTTTTTTAATTCGTAATTCATTCCTATATTCTTATATGGATTCTTTTTCGTACAGGGCTTAATTCTAAGCAACGCATTAAGAGCTCAAAAAAGCGCCGAAGATGAAAGCTATGAGATTGCGTTCAACAATTTGCGCTCCGAAGTTATCAAACTGAGAAACGAAGCTCTGGAAAAGGATAAAATTCTGCTTACGCTAGTAGACAAAGTAAAGAAGGACGAAGCTGCTTCGAAAACCCAGGCCGAAGCCCAAAAGCGTGAAATTAAAGATCTTCAGAAACAGCTGGCTAGAGCTAGAGAGGAACGCGTGCTTGAGGAAACAAAACGAGAACTCAGTGATCATATGGTCAACAAATTGGAGTTAAGAGTTAAAGAGCTTCGTGCATCTCAGAGGAAATGTTATGTTAAATCTATAGAATGCGTGAATAAAATTAAAACCAGCTTCGCCAGCGTGGGCGCCTTTTCCAGCGAAGAAAATTTCACTCGAGGCAATCCCGAAGGTCCACTGGAATGGATCAGTCACGAAGCAGAGGCCTTCGAGGAGATCCTGAGCAGTCGCGGCGATATCTGCGCTTTTTCGGGCGCCAGAGGGATTGCTTCTGTCTTAGAGAAAAAAGGTTGCGGGCATGTAAAATTTTTAGCTCAGTCCGAAGCTACCTTATCTTCCGAAGATATCAAGGACCCCTCGGCCGAAGCAAGCGTGGTTGGTGGCAAATTTTTTACTGATATCTGGAACGACGGCGGCCGAGGAATGGCGCAAGAAATCATCCAAAGGAGCGAAAAAGGCATTCATGATGCTAGGAAAGTGGCAGAAGCTGCCGAAAGGAGTACAGAGCCCGAAAGGCAATTAGGTACCAATTAGTCGCTCTTGTTGTGTTGTAATTTTTATTTCAAACTTTGCTCACGGTTTGTAATAGTAATGAAAAAATATTCTTTTGCCTCAGAAGCTGCTGAATCGACTGCCGACCCGCACACAAAAGGTGATGATGAAATTAAACAAATGGCCGAAGCTATCATGGACAAAGTTGTTGATCAGCTTCTAAATGAAGCCGCCGAAGCAGTATTAAGAGAAGACTAGGTGCTATTTAGAAAAAACATTTAAAGTGTGATCTATGTAACATTTTGTACATTTGAATGTAATATACAAGTTTCTTTTCATTATTCAATTCTTTACGATGCATGAAACTCTACATACATACCATTTTTGAGCCTTCGGCGAAAAAACACCTTCCCTTCTTTTCATGCTTCGTGAAGAAAATATTCTCCGTTAAAATTGTTCTGATAAGTCACATCCATGCTTCGTGAAAGCATTCTCCGAAGCTATACAATTTCGATATTGCTCTGACGAAGCTTGTCCATGCTTCGTAAAAATATTCTCCGAAGCTGTATTCCGAATTTATACAATTTCGATATTGCTTTCTCAAAGCATTCTTCCGAAGGTCGATACTGTGTACCCTTCTCTTGCAAAATGCAATATGATGTATGATGCTTATGCTATGCGAGATGATGTGATGATGTTATGTTATGCAAATGACCTTTGTTCCGAAGATACACACAAAATTTATTCGTAAGCTCTGCATTCCCTTAGGAACGTCTTTGGAGCTTCTTCGTCTTTTACTTAGACGGTATCAGCGTTGACTTTTCGCTGTAAGCCTCCCTTAGGAGCTTCTTCGTCTTTTACTTAGACGGTATCAGCGTTGACTTTTCGCTGTAAGCCTCCCTTAGGAGCTTCTTCGTCTTTTACTTAGACGGTATCAGCGTTGACTTTTCGCTGTAAGCTCTGCATTCCTTTAGGAACGACTTTTGAGCAGAAAACTTACACTGCGCTCCCTTTGGAACGGCTTTTTGTGACTTCATGAACTTACTCTGCGTTCCTTAGAACGACTTTCTGTTAATCCGAAGGATTTTTAATATTTCGAAGGTCCTCCTTGTTAACACAAAAACTTCATCAGCTTAATCCTGTGGAGAAAATAGATTTTCCTCGTGGGAGACAGCGAAATTATTACATGGAAACGATCAATGTTTTTTGCTACAGAGAATAGAACTGAATGGAAAAGACTGCTATCAAAGGTAGGATATGTGTCAATAAATGTGCTTCGACTCTGGCACAGTGCTGTTGACTGTGCGAGCTTCGGATTGTTCTCTGAAGTCCCTTTGATGTGGAGCATATTGACTCCCTTCTGGCTGTTGACCCTGTTGCAATGGAGGTGGAGGCGGGGGCTGTTGCCAGGAAGCTTGAGGTTGACTTGCCGAAGCTACAGAAGCTGCAGGGTGGTTGTCTATGTATTGTGGGATGTAAGGCGGATGATACGAAGCAGTATGCATGACCTGCTTCGGCTGAACTTGTTGAGATGTAGCTTCGGCTATCTCCTTTTGCTTCTGGATTGTAATATGGCACGTCCTGGTGGTATGGCCCTTGCCTTCTCCACAGAACAAGCAAAACAATTTCCTTGGTTGATCTCCGAATCTTCCGCCGAAGCCCCTGGCGCCTCTGCCTCTCGGAGCTGGTGGCCGGAAGAAAGCTTGTTGTTGCCCCGAAGCCTGTGAGGAGCACTGCGGTCTGCTCTGCTGACTCCCCTTATCATCATTCTGAGTGGAGCTGTGGATGGACCGGACATGCCTCGGGTAGTATCTTCCTCCGAAGCCCCTGGTCATTTCAGAAAATCTGAAGGCCTCCTCCCTTCTTTGGCGAAAGTCATTGTCAGCACGAATGTACTCATCCATCTTTTGGAGCAGTTTCTCCAGGGTCTGAGGCGGCTTTCTAGCAAAGTATTGAGCTGCAGGCCCAGGACGAAGCCCCTTGATCATGGCTTCGATAACAATTTCATTGGGCACCGTTGGTGCCTGCGCCCTCAAACGTAAGAACCTTCGGACATAAGCCTGAAGGTATTCTTCATGATCCTGAATGCACTGGAACAAGGCTTGAGCTGTGACCGGCTTCGTCTGAAATCCTTGAAAGCTGGTCAGTAACATATCCTTCAGCTTTTGCCATGAAGTGATCGTTCCTGGCCGAAGGGAGGAATACCAGGTCTGAGCAACACTCCTGACGGCCATAACGAAAGACTTCGCCATGACTGCAGCATTGCCCCCATACGAAGACACTGTTGCTTCGTAGCTCATCAGGAACTGCTTCGGGTCTGAGTGGCCGTCGAACATGGGAAGCTGAGGTGGCTTATAGGATGGAGGCCAAGGTGTAGCCTGCAGCTCAGCGGACAAAGGAGAAGCATCATCGAAAACAAAATTTCCCTGATGGAAATTGTCATACCAGTCATCTTCGTTGACGAAGCCCTCCTGACGAAGGTCTTTCTGCTGAGGCCTTCTGTTTTGCTCATCATGGGTGAGGTGGCGGACTTCCTCAGAGGCTTCGTCTATCTGCCGTTGCAACTCAGCTAGCCGGGCCATCTTCTCCTTCTTCCTTTGCACTTGTTGATGTAGGATCTCCATATCCCTGATTTCTTGGTCTAGCTCTTCCTCCTGAAGCGTCGGGCTTACGGCCTTTCTCTTCTGGCTTCGGGCCTCCCGAAGAGAGACGGTCTCCTGGTTGTGGTCCAGCGGTTGCAGTGCTGAAGCCCCAATCGCTGAAGCTTTCTTCGGCGCCATAGCGAAGGTCTATAGCTTCCGAAGGTGTTCAAAAAAGCTCGAAGTGGAAGTGAGTTCACCGGAGGTGGGCGCCAATGTTGGGGACTTGTTCTCAAATGCTAAGAGTTAAGAACAAGGCAACATAAAAAGTGTTAAATGCTAAAGTCCTTCGCCCTTCGAAACATTATGCTCCTTCGGGAGATAATGATTTTAGGACGAAGGTCATAAAAGACGTACCTTCGTAGATACAATAAGAAATGACGAAGGATTCAAATAAAGCGTGAAATATAAACACCAACATAGAATCATTTCTATTTTATTAACATGAAGAAATAGAAATGATTTCAAATTACAAATGTACCTTCGGTCTTGAGAGAAGGTAAAAAGTACAAGCGTGACGCAAAAGCCAATGCCAAGTCAGCATGAACAGTACGGGAGTACTGTTCATCTATTTATAGACGCGGGACGCAGCCCACGTAAAATTACATCCATGTCCATTACATTTGTTAATGACTTATGGAAATCTGTCGAGGTCCACGCAGTCTTTTCATCTTTAAGTCGGTTCCCCTTTGTGCTACCGTGCCGAAGCTTCCTTGTACACAGCTTCGGCTGTGCACCTTCGTAGAGCTTGGTAATCAGCTCGCCCTTCATCTGGTTCAGGCTTCGTCCTGACCGTGCTTTATAATTCTGAGACCGAAGATACCTGTTCACATAATCCACTTGGAAAACATTGTCAAATCATGTTTTTGAGGACCTTCGGAGGACGAAGGCCCCCAACAGCAACCAATGCTGGTTAGTGCTTTTTTGCTTCTCTCTGCCTTCGCTGTGGACTGCCTTACCTTCTGACCCCATTTTGTTTGATTATCTCTCGCTAGGAGTGACTCGGCAGATTTCAATTCTTGAGGAAAAACACTCCCGAGATCTGGCTGAATTGGCTCAGCGGTGCACTGACTTTGAGGAGAAGTACTCTCAGGGCCAAATTGAACTGGGTCAAGTTTCTGCTGCTTTAGATGACGCCAATGCCCTGAATTCTTCCCTTCATGCTCAGCTTGATTCTGGAAAGGTAATATACAAAACTGTGCCTTGCCTTGCTGTGCTCCTATTACTTGCTTGGTTTTTGAAGGAACTGACTTTTGCTCGCAGGAAGAAAAGCGTATCCTTGCTGCTTCTCGTGACAATCTTGACAGGTTGTATCGTGATTCTAGCAATTCGCTGACTATCTTGGAGAGAAGTCATCGCTTCACCATGGAAGAATTAGACCTCCAACGTTGTAAGCTGCAGGAATCCATGGATGAGGTAACCCGGCTCAAGCAGTTGATATCAGCAAAGGATGCTACTATCAAAGAACTCCGAGCTTCCAAAAAATCCGTTGCCCAGGAGTTAGAGACTGCTCGACTGGCTGCTAAAGTCGCTGAAGAAACTTCTGTTACTCTCAAGGCCCAGCGCGACAAAGCCCTGGACAAGGCTATTCGGGCGGGACGAATCTTGATGAGGAGACCCGGCGTGGTTGTTCCTGAAGACATAAGGGCTGACGTGAATGCTACCCCTGATTCCTCGAGTCGCCCTTCTTCGTCGGTCGCTCCTGAGAAAGACATTGTAAAATAGAGAAACATTTTGCGTGCTTCGAGCGCGCGGTTAGCATGATCGAGTATTTGTTAGAGGACATCAGTTTATCATTCGAATGACATAATTACTCTCTCATTGTATCAAAATTTATTAGTTCGTGAGTTGGCGGTAATGACGCATGATGATTATGAAATTTGTTTGCGGGATATAGAAGTCATCCCCTGAATTACATAGGCGCGAGCATGTTGCACCGGTCTTAAGTTGTTGCCAACTTAAGTCGATTGATCCGTTAGTAGGGCATAGTGGTCGCCCTGAGTTAAGTAAGCGTTAGCATGTTGCACCGCCTTAAGTCGTCGTCGACTTAAGTCAATTGCTCCGTTTGTAGGGCATAGTGGTCACCCTGGGTTAAGTAAGCGTGAGCATGTTGCACCGCCTTAAGTCGTTGCCGACTTAAGTCGATTGCTCCGTTAGCAGGGCATAGTGGTCACCCTGAGTTAAGTAAGCGTGAGCATGTTGCACCGCCTTAAGTCGTTGCCGACTTAAGTCGATTGCTCCGTTAGCAGGGCATAGTGGTCACCCTGAGTTAAGTAAGAGTGAGCATGTTGCACCGCCTTAAGTCATTGCCTACTTAAGTCGATTGCTCCGTTAGCAGGGCATAGTGGTCACCCTGAGTTAAGTAAGCGTGAGCATGTTGCACCGCCTTAAGTCATTGCCGACTTAAGTCGATTGCTCCGTTAGCAGGGCATAGTGGTCACCCTGAGTTAAGTAAGCGTGAGCATGTTGCACCGCCTTAAGTCATTGCCGACTTAAGTCGATTGCTCCGTTAGCAGGGCATAGTGGTCACCCTGAGTTAAGTAAGCGTGAGCATGTTGCATCGCCTTAAGTCGTTGCCGACTTAAGCTGATTGCTCCGTTAGCAGGGCATAGTGGTCACCCTAAGTTAAGTAAGAATGCAAGTCAATCGTAAATGAACTGAGTATCCTTGAAACCTCTTTTTTATTGATGACATATTTCCACTTTACAGAGTACATCATCATCCCAGCAGTTTTGAGATACAGCTAGGGATAAAACTTTCTGAGGTGTTCTATGTTCCAGGAGTTCCCAACTTCTGTGCCATCCATCTGAGTGAGGCGATACGATCCGGGCCGAGTGACTTCTGCTACCATGAAGGGTCCTTCCCATAAGGGTGATAACTTGTGTCGTCCCTTCCCCGTTAGAATTCGGCGGAGGACGAGATCTCCTACTGAGAAGGATCGTTGTCGCACAGCCTTGTCGTGATAGCGCCTTAGAGTCTGCTGGTACCTTGCTGATTGGATTACTGCGTTTAGCCGTTCTTCCTCAAGTACATCTATGTCCTCCAGCCTGGTGACCTCAGCTTCTGCTATGCTTTCAAAGATCAGCCTTGGCGCCCCAAACTTGAGATCAGCAGGTAGCACTGCCTCCGACCCATAGACCATGAAGAAAGGAGTGTTTCCATGCAAAGCTCGGCTAGGTTGGGTTCTTAGGCTCCAAACGACATAGGGTAATTCCCTTATCCACTTTCCTGCGAATTTTTCATTCTTATCGAAGACCTTTTTCCTGAGTGCATCCAATATCATCCCTTTGGCTCGCTCAACTTGCCCGTTGGCTCTTGGATGGGCTACAGATGCATACTTGATCTGAATGCTCTTTTGCTCGCAGAAGTCAAAGAATTCTGAACTTGTGAAGTTGGATCCTAAATCAGTTATGATGCTGTTTGGTATCCCGAATCTGAATATTATGTCTTATATGAATTCCACGACCTTAGCAGAGGTTAAAGAGGCAATGGGCTTGAACTCTATCCATTTAGTGAATTTGTCAATTGCTACCAATACATGATTGTATCCCCCTTGAGCTTTCTTGAAAGGTCCAATCATATCCAGTCCCCAGCATGCGAAAGGCCAAGTTACTGGTATGGTCTGCAGTTGCTGTGCTGGCATGTGTTGTTGCCTTGACAAGTATTGGAAGGCTTCGCACCTCTGAACTAACTCGGCTGCATCGTTCTTTGCTGTTGGCCAATAGAATCCTGACCTGAAGACCTTCCCGACTAGTGTTCTGGAGGCTGCATGTATTCCACATTGCCCAGCATGGACCTCCTCTAGAAGTTGCTTCCCAGTGGATGGGAGAATGCACCTCATGAAGACGCCTGATGCACCCCTTCTGTATAATGTCTCCCCAATAAGTGTATAGTGAGCCGACTGTCTTGCAATGCGCTCTGCCGAATTTTTGTCGTCTGGTTCTTCTTCATTCTTTATATACTTAATGATCGGCCTTCTCCAGTCATCAGGGTCTGACTCGGGTTGATCTATGATGTTGCACTCTTCTGTTTGATCCATTGAGATACTTGGCTGTAGAATTTCTTGCATGAAAACTCCGGGTGGGACCTGAGTTCGACTGGACCCTAGCTTGGACAGTACATCGGCTGCTGTGTTCCGATCTCTTTCTACATGATGAAATTCTAGACCCTCGAATTTATCTTCCAGCTTTCGGACGGCAGTGCAGTATTTTCCCATTGAATCGCTTGAGCAATCCCACTCCTTGTTTATCTGGCTGATGACTACCAGAGAGTCTCCGTATACCATTAATCTTTTGACGCCCAACGATATGGCAATGTTCAATCCATGGATCAAAGCTTCATACTCGGCTGCATTGTTGGAGGCTGGGAATAGCAACTGGAGGGCATACTTGAGGTGTTCGCCTCCAGGCGCAGTGAAGAGAATCCCTGCTCCTGCTCCCTGCAGCTTCAGTGAGCCATCAAAATACATTCGCCATACTTCTACAGTCTCCGGGTTGTCTGGTACTTGCTGTTCAGTCCACTCTGATACGAAATCAACCAGTGCTTGAGTTTTTATGGCAGTGCGAGGTCGGAACTCGATGTCATGAGATCCCAGCTCACAAGCCCACTTGGCTATTCGACCGATGGCTTCCTTGTTGTGAAGAATATCCCCTATTGGAAAACTTGTAACTACTATGACTTTGTGGTCATCAAAGTAGTGACGCAGCTTGCGGGCAGTTAGAAGTACTGCGTATAATAGCTTCTGAACTTGAGGATACTTTTTCTTTGAGGGGCCTAGGACTTCACTAATGAAGTAGACAGGATGTTGTACTGGATAGGCATGTCCTTCTTCTATTCGCTCGACTACCAACGCGGTGCTTACCACGTGATTCGTGCAAGAGATATACAGTAGCAAATCTTCAGCTGGTTGAGTTGACGTAGCTCGCCGGGGTGGTTTCAGTACTGGTGGTGTTGTCAAGAATTTTTTTAGAGCATCTAGAGCTTCTTGTGCTTCTGAAGTCCATTGAAACTTATCCACCTTCTTGAGTAACTTGTAAAATGGCAAACCTTTTTCTCCTAGCCTGGATATAAATCTGCTTAGAGCTGCCATACATCCAGTAAGTCGCTGAACCTTCTTCTGCGATCGAGGTGCTTCCATCTTCATGATAGCTTCAATCTTATCTGGATTAGCCTCAATTCCCCGGTGGCTGACGATAAACCCGAGCAACTTTCCGGCTGGTACCCCGAAAACACATTTCTCGGGATTAAGCTTCCATCTATACCGCCTCAGACTGTTGAAAACCAGTTGCAAGTCTTCGATGAAGTTTTTTGAGTCCTGTGTTTTGATTACCACATCATCCACGTAGGCTTCCACACGCTTGCCCCAGTGATCGGCTAAGCATGTTTGAACGGCTCTCTGGTAAGTTGCTCCAGCGTTTTTGAGGCCAAACGGAGGTATAACAGAAAGCACCAAACGGAGTAATGAATGCCGTTTTTTCTTCATCTTCCTTTGCCAGACTAATCTGATGGTATCCAGAATAGCAATCCAGGAAAGACAGCATAGAACATCCAGCGGTGGAGTCCACCACCTGATCTATCCTCGGGAGCCCGAAAGGATCCTTCGGACAGTGTTTGTTGAGACCAGTATAATCAACACACATGCGCCAATCCACTTTATTCTTTTTGAGTACAAGAACAGGGTTGGCTAACCACTCGGGATGTAACACTTCTCTAATGAATCCAGCCGCGACCAAGCGAGCTAACTCAGTGCGAATGGCCTCTCTCTTGTCGGGCGTGAAACGACGTAATTTTTGCCAAATCGGCCTTGCCTGGGGATAAACCTTCAGTTTGTGCTCGGCCAGTTCTCTTGGGACTCCCGGCATATCCGTAGGTTGCCATGCGAATACATCTCGGTTATCTTGCAGAAACCGGATGAGCGCACTTTCCTATTTGTCATCCAAGCTGGAGCTGATGATAGCCGTCTTGCGCTCATCAGCGAACCCCAGGTTGATTCTCTTGGTTTCTTCAGTCGGCCGCATAGAGGTCGCGGTCTGAGCTTCGCTTGCCGGTACTGCGAGGTCCTCCTTAGGCTTAGAGTTCGCCAGTGTGGAGGGAGCCGTCGATGGCTTGGCGGTGAGGGCTGCTTGAATAGCCACTCGGAAACACTCTGCGGCGCCTTGGAAGTCGGCGCGCACGGTTATGATCCCTTGCGGTCCTGGCATCTTCAGTATCATGTATGTGTAATGCGGAATGGCCATGAACTTGGCCAATCCAGGCCTCCCGATGATGGCGTTGTACCCGCAGTCGAAGTTCGCCACTTCAAACCTTAGGAACTCGGTTCTGTAGTTCTCCGGAGTTTCGAAGGTGACTGGCATGTAGATGTGGCCCAGCGGGTATTCCCCTTCCGTCGGCACGATGCCGAAGAAAGGAGTGTCCGACTCGTGGAGCTCTTTGAGGTGAACTCCCAAGCCTTGGAGTGTCCGGGGGAAGGTGACGTTGATGCTGCTCCCCCCGTCCACTAACACCTTCTTCACCCGGCTCTCTCAGATCACCGGATCGACGAGAAGCGGGTATTTGCCCGGATGGTCAAAGTTGAGCCATTGATCAGCCCGAGTGAAGGTGATCGGGTGCTCCGACCACCGGTATGGGGCGGGAGGGCCGGTGGTCGCCACCAGTATCTGGCGATCGTTGAGCTTTTGCTGTCTTCTGTTCTCCTGCGATCCGTGTCCGCCGAAGATGACGTTGACCTCCCTATCAACGCGTGGGAAAGCTTCTCCTCCTCCCTCCTCCTGCCGATGGGGTTTTCGTGGTTCATCTGGTCCTCCCCTCGGCGGAGGAGGAGGTAGAGGTTGGAAGGGTCGGCCGTGTCCGACGGAATGCTTGAAGTCTCGGCAGTTACAAAGAGTGTGGCGCATGTCCTTGTGGTACGGGCACTGGGCGTCGAGGATGTCATCCAACGTGCGTTCGCCTCCACGAGGTCCTCCTCGGGCGCGAGAGGCAGGTGGTTCGGTGGCGTGCACTTCTTCGCGAGGCCTCTTCTCCCATCGTTTGTCGGGTTGCTGGTTCGTGTCGCGTCGTGGTGCTGCAGGTGCGGGCTTTGCTCCTCCGATGAGGTCCTGCGCTCGCTCGTCGGCGGTGATGTAGAGGTCGGCTTCCCGGAACAGCTCCTCGAAGGTAGTCGGTGCCCTCTATAGTATGGCTCGGACGAGAGCCGAGTCATTGGATCCTCTGTAGAAGTCCTCGATCACGGCCGCCTCCGTGACCTCGGGGATACGATTTCTCATGGTCTGAAACCTTTTGAGGTACGACCGGAGAGTCTCGTCCCCCCGGCGCTTGATGGATTTGAGGTCCCACGGTTGCGCCGGCTTGTCGGAGAGGGACTGGAAGTTGGTAGTGAAGCGTCGACTGAAGTCGCCCCAGATGTCGATGCAGTGTCGGGGTAGATGTCGCAGCCATTGCAGCGTGTCTTGCCCAAGGACAATGGGTAAGTACGCGGTCATCACGTCTTCGGACGCCCCGGTAGCTCGAGCAGCGGTGGTGTAGACGGCTAGCCAACCCCATGGATCCTGCTTAGGTTCATATTTGTCAACATTGGATACCTTGAAGTTGGGAGGCCATTGGATGGCCCTAAGGCGCGGAGTAAGAGCGGACACTCCGCACGTGTCCTCCTGTCGTCGGGGACGATGTCTGTCCCGGGGAGGGGAGTTGTGATTGTGGTTCCTCGACCGTCCTCGGGTGGTTCCGCTAGTTGAGGCCGTTGCCGACTCAGTTCTGGTGGCTTGGCTCTGAGTCGGGATGCCATGATCCCTGTCATACTCCTCCCGACGGCGAATCTCGTTCTCATGCCGCCGCTCGCGCGAAGCATTGATGGAGCTTCGCGCATCTCGGCGACTGTTGATGGCGTGTCGTAGATCGTTCGGTGGGTGAGCAAGCGGTAGAAGATGATTGGCCGCCTGGGTGAACAGTCGTCGGTAGCCCTCGGCGTCAGGAGTCCGAGGAAGTCCCTCAGCTATCCGAGCCAGTACCCCTCCGACTTCGCTCGGCGTGTTCATAGCTCGGGCGAAGTCGGGGTTCAGGTTGCGCCCGAAGAATGGATTCTCCCGGCGCTGCCTTGCATCTTGCTCAGCCTGTTCCTGAGCTCGTCGGCGATCACGTCGTCGGGAGTTCCTTCATTCTCTGAAGACGCGTTCTTCCGGAGTTTCTCCTACCTCCAAGACCTCGTCTCGCGAGACAGGCTGTTCTGGATTCTGCTCTCCGGCCGCATGATGTCGTCGAACGTTCTTGCGCCGGTTTCTCCGTCGTCGGGACTCTCGTTGAGGCGGTTCTTCCCCGGGTACAGTCGGCTCGTCGTCGGAGACGATAGGCGACTCCGCTCTCCCGATGAAGAGGACGTCGGGGTAGAATGGTGCTGCTGTCGTGGTGACCTTCTTCCCGTTCCCCTTTGAGGCATGAGGAACGGAAAGAGCAACTTGCTTCTCCCTGGTTACCTTCTTCCTTGCGATCTGTGTCCACTCTTTTGTCGGAGAGGTAGGCAGTGGAGTTCTCCGGGTCAGCGAGCCCTCGGCCCCCGGCTTTCCGGAGATGATCCTCATCCGGAGAGCTGGAGGTTGTGCTTCTCCGGTATTTTCGAAGTTCGTTGGGGGAGACTTCTTTTCCGGCGGATCCGCGATACGGTGCAGAATTCCTTCTTCATCCGCTACAAATGAGATTGTTCCGAAGAAGAACACGGATCCGGGACGCAGGGTGATCTTGCTGTAGAAGGTGACGGCCATTGAGCTAGCTTGGATTGTCGACACACCCCCTACCTGGCGCGCCAGCTGTCGGTGTTTTGGGTCCGACCGCACACCCGGGGTTGCCCCTCAAGGTGTTTTAGGAGTAGGACGGTGTCGACAACTGTAGCAAAATGGTTCGTGCAGATCGCACGAGGGACAGTGGACGAGGTTTACAGGTTCGGGCCGCTTAGAGATGTGTAACACCCTACGTCCTGGTGAGTATGCTTGGTGAATGTGGTTACAAGAGAGCTCTCTGGATTGAGAATACAGAGAGTTGATGTGGGTGGCTAAGTAAAGGGTCGATCGTTCTGAAGGGGTGCCCCCTAGGCCTTATATACTCGACCGTGGGGCAGTACACGTGGATAAGATAGCAACAAGTAGCTAAAAGATAGTGAACCTCTTGAGATTATCCCTACGTAACCCTCGCCGACTTATCCTCGCGTGGCTTCGTTGCATGGAGGCTCCAGCGCGGGAAAGTCGGATCTCTGTTGCGGTCATTCGCTCGATGATGTGGGCCGTCTGGGCTTGTACCAATCCGGCCTCATGTCGTTCTGCTTCGCTGGTTGTTTCTCCCCAGGCCCACGAAAGAATGACCTTACGATTTATTGGGCCCTTGGGCCTTTCGTGAGGTCCTTTACTCTTTTAGTGGACCCGGGGGATATCTATCCCCCACAGCACCCACTGGAAAAAGTTGAAACCGAGCCTAAGACGTTTGACATGATTTGGCATGGCTTTTGTCACGAGGTGGGCAGAGGGACAAGCCAGATTTGGCGTCCGCATATCTCCCTACCTAGGGCATATCTGCCATGGGGACTCACATACAAGAGACAGCCCTAGGTGCCAGGAGGAGGCCTGTGCCGGATTTTTGCCAAGATTCGCACGCTTGCGATCTCGGCGAGATGTTGAACACGGGCAGAAGAATACTTCCACGTGTTCGACGTGCTTTGAGCGCGCAAGAGCACGCCCGCGCGCGACCCCGCGCCCCGCGCCGTGCTGAGCCATGCCCGTGTCCCCTGCTCGCGCCCGTGCCTATAAAGCCCCCTCAGGCGTCGAACGTACTCATCCACGCACGCTCGACCTCACCGGAGCCAGAAAACCACCGGCGTTGTCCTGCAAACGGCGTGCCCGTGGCCACCCGATCCACCGCCACCGTAGACAGGCCAGTAGAGCCCTTCCCAGCCACGCCCGACCCTCGGAAGAGACCGTGCATGCCTTGGTGAAGCTCCCTGAGCAAGGAATCAAACCTTGCTTCACCGGAGAAGCCAGTCCACGGTCGCCGGACTTCACCCGACCGTCGGTGATCGTAGACCGGGTAAATCTCTGCCCCATTCTTCAATTCCTTGCGCACATAGCCTCTACATCACCCCTTGGAGCTCATCGTGCCGTTTGATTGAACTAGATCGCCGTGGTTAAGCCGGAGTACTCGCCACCGATGAGATCACCCGCCTACGCACGTGGTCCGGCCGATTCCGGCCACCACCGCCGTCGAGCCGTACCTCGCTGTGACCGCCAGAACCTCCTGAAGCCAACCCCGCCCCTCGCCGGACCTCTCTCACCGCCGGTAAGTCGCGCTGCCCTTTTCTTTCCCGTGGGTACTGTTTGCATAAGGGGAGGGACCTCAAGGAAGAAGAAGGAAAGGTCAGGGGGTTTTGTGCGCTGTCAGTGACTCAGGAGAATAGTAGCACAGGGGTAGAAATGAATGGATTGATTTAGGAGGAACCCAGGGTCTTCGGTGCAAAGTAGTTTCTAGGAAATCTTTTAAAAATTCTGATTTAAATCCAAACAGAACTTCGAAAATTCATAACTTCAGTTTGGTTCACCCAAATCGAGTCAAACCAATTTTGCAGAAAAATATAAAACCCCTAAGTGAGAGAGGTCCTAAATAAAGTAAACTACTTAGGAAAAATATAAAACCCCTAAGTGTTGCAGAAAACTTTAGAGTTTTGATTTAAATGAAAAAGGGAAATTAATAGTGGAGATTACTGTTACCCTAACCCAACCAGCAAAACCCCTTAAATACCTACTAAAACATCTAAGGGAAATCCAAGTTTCAATCCACTGTGCTTATCCTTAGGTAAAACCTAAACCTAAATTGGTAAGCATAAACCACTAAGAGCCGTATAACCAGGAAACCCTAAGTTACTAGCTGACTTAGTTTTTCTTCACTTAGCATAATGATTATTAAATTCTACATAATCATGACATACATATTCTTATTCATTGCATTCGATAGATTGCAACCTCGCTGACAGAGAGTACATCCTCGTGCCGGAGCAAGGTGTTGCTCAGGAGGTAGCCCCGGATCCAGCACCAGAGCCTGCCCCAGAGGATCTGCCTGCCCCAGCTTTGGAAGGCAAGCCCTGGTTTTATGCATAACCTGTTATTATGCTATTTTACTACACTTAATGATTGTAGGATTGAATGTGCACTTAAGTGTAGGAGTTGTTTGAAACCCTAGTTGCATGATCTCAACAATCCTTTTATGATGGATACTAGTATGCTAGGTCAAGTAGCTACTTTACTAATTAGGGATCTCGGTAGAAGTCGAGTGATTTTTCTAGCACTCGCGCGAGGTCAGGAATTGGTTGTATCCACTTTCTTATCATAATGATGATTGATTGTGGACAACAATCCATGGGGATTGGTTGTCTATGGGATAAAAATTGGAATAAGGATTAAGGTGTGGTACCGTGAGTCAAGCGTTTGAACGTACTAAGCACATGCCGAGAAATATGGTAAATCGGTAAGCCTAGTACCTGATTGAACCTGGCAGTGGACTTTACCCCTCACGCGACCTGAGACGTGGTCTCCCATTCCGGTTATGGTGGGTACAAGTGCGGTCACTGCACGACGGCAGTCAGGGTCAGTGAGGCATTGTACGCCAAGGCGGTGAGCCCTGATCTGTTGACGGGGAATCGATGGGGACGGTTGATGTGTGTGGGGACGGAGTGCCTCGCCACGTCGTGTGTTTAGGTTTACCTTGCAAGGTTTAAAAACTCGATTCGAATCGTCTGCTTCTCGCAGCTAATGAGACTGCTTGATCCATGCTGCTACATTGAGTAACAAGTGGAAATGTGATGATGTGACAAAAGATGTTGATTGCTAAATTTGCTTGCTACCATGAATGAGTAGTTAGTACACATCTAGTCTTAAGAGAGTCACACTAAAACTTGACAAAGCTAAAACTTGATTTATAAACTCAGCTAGTGCTTTTGGCAACCAAACCCACAGCCAAACAGCTGCATGTCTAGAGGTAGAGGAGTAGACTCCTCACACCGGGTAAGTCTAGCTGAGTATTAGTATACTCAACCTTGCTTGTGGCATAATTTTACAGGTTCTCTGGAGGACATGGTTGCTGGAGTGACTTGGCCGTCCACCTTGCCACCGGGTTGGACAGTCGAGTGGGACCCTGCCTCGGCTGAGGAGGAGCATGAGGAGTGATGGGATAGGCTTCCCCATCTCTCTGTTTATTTATCGTTAGTTTTATTTCCGCTGCACTTCGAACAATGATGACTACTTTTGTTAAAACTCCGGTGATGATGTAATAAGTTTAATACTCTTTAACGTATGGTTTTATGCTTTATTGTATTTGCTCTGTGACTCACCATCGAGTGGGGCTGTGGTACTTGATCCTGTCAGTGGCCTCGTCGGACTAGATCCGAGGGATTGACGGGTTATTCCCATTTAAGTGTGGTCTAGCCCCTAAGGCGGGACTCAGGCACTTAAGTTGGAATAATTCGGGCAGTTCCGCCACAACCTTTCCATGTTCACAGCCAGATTTTAGGAAGGCGACAGCTGTACCCCGAGAAGCTACCAGGGCACAAAAGTCACCATGTCCAGCTACAACTTCTTCAAGGTCATCAATTTCACCTTCGATATGTTCGAAGGCCCCTGGCAGGTCCTCAGATGAAGGATTGAATTTTTCGCTGCTGGCTTCAACCGAATAGAAGACTTGCTTCAGCAGTTGAACACATCGATTACTGAACTCCAGACATTTGTTTTGAAGGCTTGCCAATGATTTTTTTCAAATCTGAACTTTTCTGGACCTCAGCCTCAAATTTTGCATTAAGCTTCTGCTTTTCTTGTTCAAAGCTTTCTGACTGGGACAGAAGCTTCGTATTTAATTCTGCTATTTTAGCTTCAGCTTCTGCCAATAAGCGTTCGGTTGTCTGAAGCTCGAAGTCTTTCTTTTCAAGAGCAGCTGATTGGCCTTTTATTTTGCTTTCTAAGTTTTCAATTATAACTTCCTGTTTTTTATCTTCCAAATCTTGCTGCATTTTCAAAGTTTTACTCAGTAGCATACTCTTCATATAAACAACCTTCGTTAGAAAACATCTTCGTTATTAAAATAATAAAAGTTAAAGAAAATTTACCTTGAAATTGGAATAGAACAAACTACCGACGATGTGTTGTCGTCGGTAGCGGCTAATATCTGTTTTGAGCTTCGGGAAACCAATACTCTTTGATAGAGTACAGATAACCTTCGCTCCGGTCTGATCCCGGATGCAGCCCAATTTTTCGTCATCGATGCCACCGAAGAGAAGTGCTCCCGGCTGATATCCGCAAGACATAGCATATTCTTTTAGCTCTTCTTTTTTAGCCTTTGTCAGCTCTTGACCAACTAAGTTCTGAAAGTTAAAAATTTCATCTTCCGAAGTGTCTTCGGCTATTTCTTTCTCCTTCCCGGGTTCTGGGGTCATAGTTTCTTCGGTGGCTGCAGCAGCTTCTTCTACGGCCATGTTTAGCAGTATCTTATCAATATCGGCAATCGTGCACTCTAAATGAATATCTTCGGCTGTGGCAGCTTCGGTAGCTGTGGCATCCGCAGGTGCAGCTTTGGTGGCTGTCGTGCTCTCAACAGCTGGCGCCTTCAGAGCTGAAGCTCCTGGTGGTGTCCCTTCGATGACTTCTGTCACTGTAATGATTCTTTGCTTTTTTGGCCTAGCTGCCTTCTTTGTTTTTGTGGGAACCTTTTCCTTCTAAAAAAGCTTCGTCAGATGTGGCCCCAGTGGACTTAGCTTGACAGGCAAATACTCAGTCATTACCTTTAAAATTTCTTCCACGTCGGTGGTAGAGGGTGTTGCAGCAGTTTCTTCATCTTCGCCAATTGCCTTCTGCTTCGAAGCTGTAGCTTTTCTCTTCTTCAAAGCATCTGTTTTCAGCTCAGGCTTCAGCCTTTTCTCTTTCAATTGTTTTTCATCGTCTTTATTTAGAACGCTAGCCACTCTCTTTCTTTTTTTGCCCTTCGGCATCCTTGTCTAGCCGCTCGTAGTCGGGAAACTCAAAGTCCAGAGCATCCATTACTCGGTTCAACCTTCGCTTCGGGCGGGTGCCGAAGGCTGCAGTCATTAGTTGATCTTCTTTTTTGGAGTAATTGCCAAGAATTTCATTGCACATCACTTCAATCGTGTCTAGCTACTCTTGGCAAGGCACTTCGAAATATTTCTTGAATTTATATTGATAGGGTAACCGAATAAGTTCCCCCTTTTTATTTTCTCCTTTAAGCTTCGGCATGTCCCACTCTTTCACAGTTGGGAACACTCTGAAGGCCAAAAATTCTTGCACTAAATCCCTAGTGCCGATATGGTCTGCAATAACTCGAAATTCAGCCAGAGCAATTTGGCTTGGACTCCCTGTTGTCATGTTGCACTGCGGTCTGGTCTCTCCGAAGATCAATTCTAGCGAACTCTGGACCAGCTCCACCCTATCTTCGTCAACTTTGACGTAAAACCACTCAGACTTCTAGCCAGCTGGCCACTTGCTTCGGTAGCTAATCACTGGATGTGTTCTTGCGATAGGCAAAATTGTAGCAACCAAAATTTTCATGTAGCCCATCTCCTCTAGCTTTCATATGGTAATGAAGCTCATGCACTCGGCAGAAGCCTTCGCCAAATGGCTCCACCCCTTGGCTTCGGAGAGCCCAGATATAAACGCTAAGCCGGACAATGGCGTTGGGAGTTAGCTGATGAAGGTAGATCCCAAACTTCTTCAATACAACAGCAATCATCTTGTTCAAAGGAAATCTTAAGCCAGCCTTAAAGAAACTTTTGAAGACTACCACTTCATCCTTTCCTGGCTTCGGAGTAGTCTCTTCCCCACCAAAACGAACCAACTCTTTCTTCGCTTCACTGAAATAGCCCAATTTCAACAGCTTAGGCAAGTCATCTTCGGAGATGGGGGATTTCCCGAAATCCATGTGGCTGGGTTTACTTGGCACCGCGCTGTAATCATCTTCAGATTCAGTCTCCTCAACATCAGCATGTTCTGTTTCAGCGGCAGGTGCATCCTCCGATGTTACCAGCCCCGAGCGCTTCATCACTTCGGAGATTGGGGCAGTTTCAGCACCTTCGGCTTCCTCTTCGTCGTGTGTAACCCTAGCTGTGGAACGCACTCTGCCATCTGATGATTGAATTTCTTGTTTTCTGAAGTTGAAAATTTTTCTTTATCTTGCCGAAGCTTTTTCTTGCTACGAAGCTTGAGCAAAGTAAATAGCTTCGGTTGAGGATGCAGCAAACAAGCTTCGATTTTGGTCAATATTTTGACAGCAAAATAGTGCAATAGCAATGAATGCTGTGGTAACTTCACACCTACCCGTCTGTTTATATAGTGCCGCAGGTGGGAAGGTAAATCGTCAAGGTCTTCCGCACCGGACAAACAGCCACCCGCACTCATTGAACGGTGGGCCACAGGGTCCGAGAAGGTGAATCGCCAGGGCGCGCGTAACTGCTGCAAGATCAGGCCACTTTGTGCAAGGATTATTTTAATCATTTCTCGCCAACGAGCTTAGGGAAGGTGTTTTTCAGATCTTCGGCATCCCGAAGCCTAGAAGACTTTTTCACAGATCAAGCTCATTATGAAAAACGATCTAGCACCGCGAAGGGGCTACTGTTGGGGGTATGCTTCGTAGCCGAAGATCCTAAAGAAAGAGAACACCTTCGGCAGATCCTCTCAGAAGTAGCGCCGAAGCTATCACCTATAAGGCTTCGGCATAGTGGTAGATCTCAAGACGAAGGGGTGAACCGACTTAAAGATGAAATGACTTAAAGACCCATGATGTTTTGTGTCATTATTGTAGTCGATTGTAAGGGGCATAAATGTAGTTTTACATGGGCTACGTCCCGTGCCTATAAATAGATGAACAGTGCTCCCATACTGTTCACGCTGACTCGACATTTGCTTTTGCGTCACGCTCGTACTTTTACCTTCTTTCAAACTAAAGGTACATTTGTAATTTGATACCATCTCTATTTTCTATAATGATAAAATAAAAATGAGTAGATAATAGTACTTGATTGTTTATGTTATTTTGTATTTCATATGATTCCTTCATCTTTATATGTTATGCAGCTGAAGGTATGTCCTTCATAACCTTCGTCCAAAGATCATTATATCCTAAGGGAAATAATGCTTCGAAGGACGAAGGACTTTAACGTTTAACATTTTTTGTGTTGCCTTGTTCTTGATTCATAGCATTTGAGAACAAGTCCCCAACAGTTACAAACCAGAACATAATATATGAGTGCAGAGTATTATTATTACAAACCATGGGAGGCAAAACCCCCTCCCGATAAGTATTAAACAAAAGTTTTACGGAGGATCCTTTCCTCCCGCAGCTTTAGTCGTGATGCTCTTCCTTTGGTACCACCTTTGAACAGAAGCAACAAAAGTTTGCCACTTCTTCACCTAAAACAACATGGGACAAAGCCCTGAGTATGGAATTACTCAGCAAGTCTTACCCGACTAAAGAAAAGACTCTCAAGGGTATGCTGGCTAGAGGGAGTCTAGGTATGGCTTATCAATAATCAATGACTCTGTTTGCAGAAATGCTTACTAAGAGTGGATCCTTAAAAATCAAATTTTATTTGTCAGGTTAAGTAAGATTACCTGCATCTAGAGTTTTCTCTACCCTAGTTCAATCACTTGACCTGCACTAGCAATTTCTTAACAACCCTTTGTCTTTACTGGATTGCTACGTATAAGTCAGTGACCAAGTCTTCGTAACCGTGAAGTTACGGTGATCCGAATCGATTATACTCAGCTAAGGATCTCCAATCACACGACATATGTAGCACTTAACCCTTGCATATGTCAACTCGCCACCAGGGTTCTTAAGACCAGATCAGGTTCACACCAACCGAGAGCACATATACACCACCGTCCAGCCTCTTGCCACGGTGGGTACACGCTACTCTCGCCATCTCTCTACTCCCATTGCGTGGTATCTTATTCTGGTATTAGTCTGCCCGAGGCAAAGGTTACCCATGACGAGGCATGTGATCAGTTAAAGGGTCCTCGGTCAGCAGGCCTACATTGACACGGTCCATAATCGACTCAGACGGAGACACTACACCGAGACTCTCTTCTCGTGCAAGTCACCCGCCCGGTCTCAGCTTAATCATTTCAACCCAAAGTTTTGTACCTGGCAGAGGTACATTTTTTCCGATGTTGAGCCCATCTTGGCCATGATGGATCCACCATCAAGTTTTATTTTTCGAAAACATCCCACCCACTTTGCAACATCATCTTTTGAGAAAACAAAACATTTCACTACAGGAAACGCCTAAATTTTTGTGGGCCAAAAACGCACGAAAATAAGCGTAAACAGACGAAAATAGCCGCCGAAAATAAATTCGACAAAAATAGGCAACTATTTCCGTCGGTACCGACGAAAACGACCTATTTTCGTCGGCTTCCCCATGGCCGACAAAAATAGTTGGTCGGCTGACTATTTACGTCGGCCTCGGTAGCTGACGAAAATAGGAACGTGATTTTCGTCGGCCCCAGTGCTGGCCCATGAAAATAACTGGCGTTTATTTTCGTCGGCCTCGGTGGCCGACGAAAATAGTTGGGCATGTATTTTCGTCGGCCTCCAACCAGGCCGACGAAAATTCATGATACCCCCCCCCCAAAACAGATTTTTCTGCACCTTTTAATTGACAACAAAATACACAATTCACAATATCACAATTCACATATACAGATTCACAAGCTAAATACACAATTCACAAAACACATTCACAACCTTCCATAGTACATAAATAGTCCATAGTCCATACATAGGTTTCGTGGGAGTTTTGGCCATACACATCCATAGTTTCAAACATTCATAATCAATACAAATTCAAACAAACTCACTACTCACTCCTGCGGGCTGTGGGAGTTTTGGCCACTCCTTCCAGAACCATGGACGAAGAAGTCTTGGACGTTGACAGCACCCTCCGATCCCTGAGCATGTGACGCTGAACCCTGCAATTCATCAATCATTCAAATAAGGTTGTGTTTTGCTATCCCAATACCTATACATTGCTATGTTTGGTCACTATTTGCATAAAACTAAACATGGAACGTCACCTGTGATCCATGGTGATGAGGAGGCTGTGCATGCATCCACGGGTACTGTTGTGCTGGCCACCCCTGTGGTGGTGGCACCCACCTTGTCGGTGGCGGTGCCATCCACGCTTGAAATGGCTGAGAGCACGCCGGTGGCTGGGAGACCGGTGGCACCCATCCCGGGACTGGCTGCGATCCTTGGGGTGGTGGAGGCGTCCAAGTGCCTAGAGGTGCCTGCGTCCACCCAACACCGGTCCACTGTGGCTGCGACGCTGGAGCTTGTCCTGGCCACTATCCCCATCCTTGTGCCTGTGAGCCATTTTTGATAATAAAAAAAGAGTTGCTATGGAATTGAAGTGTTCAGATAGTGTTACCTGGGGAGAGCGAAAAGCGGGTAAGTTCATATCAGGGCCGAGTCGAGTAGTCATTTCCTGCAAATTAATGAAACGTTAGAATCACAATATTATACTTTGAATTCAATGACATGTGATGAGATAGACGAATTACCTGAAAATAAGAAGCCATATACTGTGTCAGCTGTCCGACCTGCTCCTGCACTGCTCGAGCCTGCTTCTGTGCTGCTCGAGCCTACTCCTGTGCTGCCCGAGTCTCCTCCTCTAGCTGAGCCTCTCGAGCAGACTTGGAGGAGCGAGAACTCCCTGCCAAAGACGATGCCTTCCCTTGACCTATTGTCCTGTTATACTCCACAACGCCGGTGCCAAAGGCAAACCTGCATGATACACATAGTTGAGCCATTAAGTGGACACATTCTTGTTAATGAAATTGTTGAATCAAACACAAACACCTCACCTGCCATGCTTTCTACCCCCAACACTGTGGTACAACGCCGAGGCATCTAAGTCTGAATGCATCCAGTCGAAATCAGACCCAAGGCGTTGAGTCATTTCCTCCCCATATGCATTCTGCAAAGAAAGTTAGAGTTGGAGTTAGACACAAAACATGCAATTTAATTCGTAAATACAAACTTGTTTACCATTTTCTTCCTTGCCGCCTCACTGCATAGCTCATCAGGGTTCGCCGGATCAGGGCCACGGTGACCACAGACGTAAACCTCCATAAAACTTGGAGCAACTCCACTTTCAGCTTCCTGCATGAAAAAGAAGAGTTAAACCATAGAATTTGAATAGATGTAACATACAAGTTTGATTTATATACATACCATGTGGCGTGCGGTACCAAGGTGTCCATCGGCGCCGTACCTGTGCCCTGGTCCTTCAGTGCCACGGTTGGCACGGTGCTTCTGGGACTCTGCAATCCACTCAGGCAACGCCCATCTCTTAGCCAACCACCTCCAGGCTTCCATGTCCTTCGCAAGCCAATCCACAACGCTCTCCAGGTACTGCTCCTCTGTGAGGTAGATCTCATTTTCTGCCCCTTTATCTTCTTGTAGTAGTAGTTGACGGCCGCGATGCGAACATTGTACATGGCATCCTTAATGACCTTATCAGCGCACTTCCGAAAGTGCCTCTTCACACATGCACACTGAGCCTGATTCTCCTCGATCTCATTCGGCAATTGGAACCTCCCCTACATATCAACGGAGAAGTTAAGTTAAAGTAAGATTAGAGGAAGCAATAATTCAGTGAATTTCTTATATACGAAATTAAACTCACCCAGAACTCGTCCCGCACAGCCACCTGACAAGTCCTTCGTTTTTGTTCCGAACTTCCCCCTTCGCTACTACTTTCCCCTGGCTCCCCTGGCTGGACATAGTCCTTCAGACCCCAGTCGGCCCACTGCATAGCCGCGAACCTCTCGCCATTGAGCTCCACCATGCTAGAGTAGTAGAAGCGACAGAGGCTACCCAACACCGCGTTCACCTTGGGACGTTTGCCTGTACCGTCCCAAGTCAAGTCTTCCCATGACCTACAAATATTAATAAAACAAGTAAACCAGTGCAATCATGTTCACATTAAAAAATTAACACAACAGAAATAAGCCCCACCATTCTCCATGCGACCGGATGAGCCTCCTCTCGGCAGGTCTCGGACCAAGCACATTGCTCTTCTTATACCTAAGTATACAAGTAAATTCAATATGATGAAATGATTAAAAACTAATACGATTAAAAACTAATATCAATTAAACTAATATGCATAATAATACCTGAAGGACGTAGAACCATCTGACGCGTCGCCCGCGCAGCCTGCCCCCATAGGGTCAACCTCCTCATCCTGCACAAACGCCTCCTGCTCACCCTCCTCACCCTGCACTTGATCATCCTGCTGAGGAGCCTCCTGCTCACCCTCCTCACCCTGCACTTCGTCTAGATAGTCGAGAAGTTGCTGCTGCCTCTGTCGGCTCTGTGAGGTGCCCTGAAAAAGCCCACTGCCCGAGCTATCCTCGCTGGCCGCGCTGCCCCCACTCCTCCTCGATCTCCTATGCTGGAACATGTTCAACTGTAGATAAATTAATGTCAAACCACAATATATGTAGATAAATTAAGTTCCTTGGGGCCATTGAAAATCAACTCTACAATGTTTTGAAGAACACCGTAATAGTCCACTACTTTGTCATCGTCAACATATGAACTTGCCAACACACCACTATTGGTGGTGGCTGCCAATGGTCGATTGTTCTCCAATTTTGCGTTTCGGAAGCGATATCCATTTACATCATAGCGAGTATAGTTCCGGACGGACACAGAGGTATGTGCCATTTGCTGCAAGTCCGGGTGCACAGAGATTTTCTGGAAACCTATACAAGGAATTAGTATATGCATTATATCTTCCAAGTCCAAAATTCAAAGATTAAGTATGGACAATGAGAGAACGACAATTTCTAACATAATTACGAAACCACTGCATGAAGTTTGGGCCACCTTTCAACCCATCACGTCGAAGATTTTCTAATTGGATGGCCGTAGGTTTACTAGTAGATTTCCAACATTCTCCATCAAACATGTTGGACATATTAGAAACATGGAGATTACACACTATAGAAATTATGAGATGAGAAAATGGACGTAACTATGAGGAAAACTTACTCGAACGCCTCATGTGTGCTGTCAATATTGCTATACATATATAGCATTAGCGTGTTCAAATCTGATCCTTCAATGTGACATACACTCCCTTTTCCAACTGCTTTACCCGGATTCGCAAAAATTTGAAGAGTGCTTTGGGGTGATTCATTTTCGACATGAAGTCGCACTGAAGGCGCAAACACATTGTTGGCTTGAGCGAAATACCTGGTTGAGAATTGAGATATCTCCTTAAGGGAAAAAGCCTCCGCAATACACTCTTTGACTCTAGCCTTGTTGTGAACAGACGCCCTGAGCTTTTTCAACGCCCTTTCTATAGGATACATCCACCTGAATTGCACTGGTCCGCCTACCAAAGCTTCCCAAGGCAAATGCACTATTAGATGTTGCATCACATTGAAGAATCCTGGCGGGAAAACCTTTTCAAATTTACAAATAAGAATTGGAATTTCTTTCTCAAATTTCTGCATCAACCTCTTCGATACCGTCTTTGCGCATACTTCCCTATAGAAGTAACTCAGCTCTACAAATATGCTCCAAAGCTCATCCTTAAAATAGCCTCGGAACATCACCGACATCAGCCTCTCCATAATAATATGGTAGTCATGGCTTTTCAAACCGATAAATTTACCGGTCTTCAGATTGACTGCCCGTTTCAGATTTGCCGCATATCGATCTGGAAATTTCAGATTCTTCAACCACTTAAATATTTCTTTCCTTTCATCTGGCTTAAGGCAGTAATCAGCTCGCGGCCTACTCTCATGCCCTTTATCGCTTATTTTCAACTCGAGCATCGGCCTCTTACAAATTTCAGCCATGTCTTTTCTTGCCTTCATATTATCTTTCGTTTTATCAGTCACATCGAAACATGTGCTTATGATGCTTTCAGCAATGTTACACTCTTGGTGCATCAAGTCTATGTTGTGCGGCATGATCAAGGCTTTTGCATACGGAAGCTCCCATATTGATGAAATATGGGTCCAGTTGTGGTCCTCCCCGTAGCCTTGGAACCTATCATTTTCTCCTTGCTTTAGACAAGCATGCCATGCCATTATCTGCGGTGCAGTTTGCCTCTTTGGTGGCCCATTTCTGATTTTGGCTCCACTTCTAAATGCAGTAAGCGAACTCCTGAAATCATGCTTGAATGGAGTCCAACGTCGATGAGCATCAAAGAATGACACTTTCCCCCCATGCTTCAATCTGAATGCATCCGTATCATTCATATATATGGGATAGCACAACCGACCATGAACACACCATCCAGACCAATCTCCATACGCCAGCAGATCATGCACTGACCACAAATAAGCAGCGCACATGGTAAACTCCTTTTCAGTATGGCTGTCATAAGCCTTCACACCTCTCCACAATTGTTTCAGCTCTTCAAATAAAGGGCGAACAAACATATTCAGCTTTGGCCCTGGATGCTCGGGGCCTGGGATGACTAGTGCAAGGAACATGAACTCTTCTTTATTGACCAACTCAGGAGGAAGATTATATGGCACAATGAAGACAGGCCAACATGAGTAAGGGCTTGCACTGCTATTGAAAGGTGTGAATCCATCCGTCGATAGACCAAGCCGTACACTCCTAGGGTCGTTTGCAAATTCGGGATCAAACTCGTCAAATGCCTTCCATGCATCACCGTCTGACGGATGGACCATTATGTCTGGATTAGTGATGAGACGTACACCATTCTTTGGCCACGTCATATGCAGAGCTATTTCCTTGTTGAGGAACAACCTTGAAAGCCGAGGAATGATGGGCAACCGATGAAGTTGCTTAGCTGCAACCTTCGTAACTACCAATTCACCCTCATCATTTGTCACCTTGACATATCTAGAAGCTTCACAATGCTTACAACGGTCCAGCTTGTCATCCTCCTCAAAGAATAACATGCAACTGTTGGGACACATGTCGATCTTCTCATATGTCATCCCAAGACTAGCCAACATCTTCGTTGCGAAGTACATATTCTTTGGCAACTTATGATTCTCCGGGAGAACCTCGCCCATCAGTTGGACGATGTCGTTGTAAACACTGTTTCAAATGTTGAGCTTCGACTTTATCGCCATTAGTCTTGTGGGAGTCCCAAGAACTGACATCTGAGTGTGCTCGTGCAGTCTCTCTTCTCCCACGGCGAGTAGCCGGAAGAATTCCTGAGCATCGCGTGGAAGCTGCCCTAGCTCCTCAGCGTTCATTTCAACATCCCTACCAAGATCCTACAACATGTCGTCCATCCTATCATGATCGTCATCAAGTTCCACCTCCGCATCAACGTGTCTAATAGACTCTCCATGC
The DNA here is from genome assembly GCA_029449295.1 of Zea luxurians. NCBI lineage: Eukaryota > Viridiplantae > Streptophyta > Magnoliopsida > Poales > Poaceae > Zea > Zea luxurians. The sequence goes on along the minus strand of JAOPSE010000001.1, from coordinate 65,291,805 downwards.
CGGTACCATACAAGGTAGTTCAACATAAACCCACTTTTGCAAAGGTGTTTCTCCATTTCTTCCTTCTTCTGAGGCCACTTGTTCTCGCAGCGATTGCAAGGACACTTCACTAGACGACCAGTTGCATCTTTGAAAGCGTGCTCAAGAAAAGCCTTTGTTACACCCATCCATTGATTCGAATGTGCCCCATCCTTTCTCCACCCGTCATACATCACCCTCCGATCACAGTCCATTTCAAAGGCTAAACAAAAGACAAAGAACATCAACGATCGTCTGTGGCTTAGGTGAACTCCCTATTAGGTAAAGGCCCTAAACCCACCCAAGAGTGTAGGCCGATGCTTGTGATTTGTGACGTGTAGCCTACGATTGCCGCGAAATTTCGACAGCATAACCCTGCTGCTCTCCAAGCACACGCCTGAACATGGTGTGTTAGAGAACAACTGGGTTACACAACCGAAATTTCACGTCAATCGTAAGGCACATGTCACAAATCACAAGCATTGGCTTACACTCGCAGGCTGTCCAAAATACATGGACAATTCCGGAACGGCGAACCTCACAAGCCAATGTGACGTTCACCGTTCCCAAACGGGTGACGCATACGGTTCGCTACGGTTAACGATTAAAACTAAACTCTAAACATTAAAAAATATCTCGGAGATTAACCAAAAGACATCACCCTCCGATCACCGTCCATTTCAAAGGCTAATTAAACAAAAGACAAATAACATTCACATTAAGTGTACTGCAATAGCAATGAGATTAAAAATCCCAGTTAACAGGAGCATAACCAGATTCACATTGAGGATTAAACAAAGGATGCAATGACACAACCATAAGGTAGAAGTGCCCTATACGCCAATGGCACAACCATAAGACAGAGGCTCGTCATGGCCGCCATGACACGCGCACAGCACGCCGCACGCGCACGGCCGCGCGCACGGCGCGCCACGACCACCACGGCACGCGCACGGCACGCCACGACCGCCATGAGCATCAAATGTGGTGTGATAACAATCTTACAAACAATCTTACAAACAATCTTATAGACGGGGAGGCTCACCGCGGGGAACGAGGGCGGCGTGGACGGACGGTGGGTGCGGCGTGGACGAACAGACGACGGGCTCTCTTCTTCGTGACGGCGGCCACGGGCTCCGAACGGACGGTGGGCGCGGCGTGGACGAACGGACGGCGTGGACGAACGGACGGACGGTGGTGCGTGCGGCGTGGGGCGACGTGGGGCTCGGCGGGGCAGGCGTGGGGCTCGGCAGGCGTGAAGGGGCGAGGGGCGCGGCGTGCAGGGGCGGGCAGCGAGGGGCAGGCGGTGGGCGTGGGGCTCGGTGGCGTGGGGCTCGGTGGTGGAGTGCAGGGGCGAGGGCGAGGGCGCTGCTGTGCGGCGTGGGGCTCGGCGGCGGCGCGGGAGCTGCTAGGCGGCGTGGGGCTCGGCGGCGGCGTGGGCGTGCGGTGGCGCGAGCGTGCGGCGACGCTTCTGTGCGGCGGCGCGGGCGCTGCTGTGGGGCGGCGCTGCTCTACGGGCGGCGGCGTGGGCAGCGGGCAGCGTGCCGCGGCGCGGCGAGGTCGGGTGGGCAGCGATTGAAACGGTTTGAAACGAGCGAGAGAAGGCCGAGGCCGACGATGTAGGGCCACTATTTTTGTCGGCCTCACTGAGGCCGACGAAAATTGTGGTCGGTCAATGATGTATTTTCGTCGGTTTAGCCTCGACCCACGAAAATAACCCTTATTTTCGTTGGCCTAGTGACCGACGAAAATAATTTCCGTATTTTCGTGGGCCTACCGACAAAAATATTGGTGGGCCCACGAAAATACGCCTTATTTTCGTCGGCCTAGTGACCGACGAAAATTACATCCGTATTTTCGTGGGCCGGCTGACGAAAATATCCCGGCCCACGAAAATTTTGGTGTTTCCTGTAGTGTTTTGTTTTTCTAAAGCAAAGCTAAGCATAAGAAAAACCTTTTGTAAAACAGGGATTTAGGAAATAATTCAAGGAAGGAGATGCAACAAGAGTTTAGCACACAACTCCTATCACCTAATGCATCAAGTAAGTGAGAAAGATTTTAAAAGGAACAAGGAGGTGGAAAATGCACCGGGGCTTGCCTTGTGTTACTGGTGAATCAGGCTCTGTTCCGCAGATATCAAAATAAAAACAGTTGCCTGCCTGATGTTCCTCAGGTGGTGGTGGTGAAGTCTTCTCTTCTTCGACTTCTACTTCTTCGTTTTCTAAATAGAACCATACATAATAATGAATGCCCATGTAATGCTCATGAGAATGCAAAGGTAATAAAAGTTTATTATCTAAAGTCTTGAATACAATTTTCCTTCACGGATCTTCGAGAACTTAGGGTTTCCGGAGTCAATAGTGAAGTTCACAGGGCAGGGGGTAGGGTTTTGGGTTCTAAGTATCAAACATGGCCCAAATCATACCAAACTCTACCCAGGGTTTCTAAATATTATTTAAAGTTTATCCTAAACATTTAGTGAATTTTGGTTTTATTATTTATTTTCTAAAAATCCAGAAGCATGGTCTTAGGCTGTTTTAAATACTCTATAATTTCCTTTTTTGACTAAAAATCAAGTAACTATTTTTATTAAATATTATAGGAAATTAGAGACCTAGAAAAATTGGTTTGGTAATTTTATCATTTTTCTACAAGTTTCTAGAATTTCTTTAGCTCTGGCAGAAAAAGAAAAGGAAAAAGTCATGAATAGTGCTGGACCGTATCTAGCCCAGGTCGGTCCAACCTCGGGCGAATGCGCGCGCCCGCGCCCACGTGTGTTGATTTTGAAGAAAGGGACTTGTCCTATGGGATAACCTAAAGCGGGGTCGCGACACTATTCGACTGAGTCGCTGACATTTGTAGAAAAGCCCCTGCACTTCTATTCCTTTACCGCCTGAAGCCCACTACGACGAACGATGTCGGACCGCGCTCCGGTGAACCCTCACCAGCCGATTAACTTAATAACTGGCGCCCTACTTCGGCAGAAATCAAATTCGAGACCTAAGGATCGTTTTCCCCAAACTAATTTCATGAATGGTGATCTAACTTGCTCTGCCCACGGTGATAGTGGGTATCGCGGACAACCGATCGCGTTCCCGATGATCTATGGGGTTCTAGCTCAATTGAGCGGGTGGGTGAGCATCAAGAGCAAGCCAGGGCGTTGAAACAATAATGCAGAGGGTGAGATCGCACCTGAATTGGGCTGGCCACGGCGAGGCTAAACCGAGCGGTGTTCTTGAGTGGGTTGGGGGAAATGCAAAATTGGAGCTCTCTGGTGGAGGATTTGAGGTGTGGGTGGGTGCGCTAGCTGCTTGATTACATGACAGAGCCGAGGGCGCGCTCAATTTATAGAGCCCACGAGCGATGGCCGGTGAATTAGACGACGACGCACGGCGGCCGGAGGAACATGGAGCTACTGGCGCACGCGATTAGTGTCCGATTACCGTGGCAAGCTCCCTGGCGCTAGACAGAGGGTTACAGCGAGTCACGGCGACACGGTGGATGTGCCAAGGCACGTGGCGCAAGACCGTAAGGCGGCTGTCACCGGCGAGCTCATCCGAAGCGGTCGTGGCAAGCTCGGTACGGTGGCCAGAGTAAACTATTGGCTGGAATATATCCACGACGACGATATTTACAGGGAGATTTGCTCCCAATTTCATGTAGTTACACGATCATCCCTCTGAATAGAAGTTGCAGCCCTATCAACCATCTTCATCTTTGTTATAGCATCCCTAATCAAATTCTCACTGGATCATGCTTAAATTCGAGCCCTAAGTTCGGCCAATACCACTGGTGGCCATGTTTCAGTCTAAAAACCAACTGACAGCCCATCTTTGGGCCCAATTTTCTCAAAATTCTTCATGGTACCAAGGCATGATTCCTATAGTAAAGTTATTCCCCTTTCATAGATCTACAAAATTGATATGGTGACATTGGGCAAATTCTCAATAGTTTTGGATCTACAGAGCCCTAAAGTCAGCCCACCTACACTATTTTCAGACTTAACCAATAGAGCTCCAATAGGGTCTTTTTGCAAATAGGTCCAAAACTCAGGGTTTAGGTTGCAAATCCACACACATGTAAACCATATGACTTAAGGTGCCTTACTTTCATGGTTTTTGCACTTTAGTCCAAAAGTGCACTAATTTTGCACTTAGCCCCATAGGGTTTTATTTTAGGGTTTTCCAGGGTTCTATTTAGGGTTTCTTGCACTCTTAGGGTTTGGATCCCACTTAAGTTCATCCATGGTGACACTTTATGACTATTTCAATTGAATTTTGAAGTTTTCTCTTTTTTAAGTCTTGTTTTCTCTATTAAACCCAATCCAGGGTTGAGTACCCTACTCTAGGGTTTTATTCACAAAATGTCATATCAACACAACTTGTTTGAACTTTATGCCTAGTGAATGCATTCTAGGTGTGACAAACACATGATATGCTATGCTTATGATGTTATGCTCAAGTTTTAGTAACAGTAACACCAGGGGTGTTACATCCTTCCCCCCATAAAAGAATCTCGTCCCGAGATTAAAAACCTAGGGCAAGTAGTGGAAAAGGAAATGCTTCACTCTTTTATTTCCTTATTCTTGGTACAAGGCAGGGGTGGTTTGGGGCTCACTCCTTTATTACAACAATTATATACATGTTACAATTTACATGAGGCTAAAAAGCCTAGGAAATTCTTTTCTAAAAAGTCTTGAGTTTCCCATGTAGCCTCATTTTCTGAATGCTGGTTCCACTGTATCTTGTAAAATTTGAGAGTTCTTCGGGTAATTTTGTCCTTTTGATCCAAGACTCGAATAGGGTGCTCTGAATATGTCAAGTCTGTTTCTAGGGCAACATCCGTCACTTCAATGGTTCGATCAGGAACCCGAAGACACTTCTTCAACTGAGACACGTGGAACACATTATGTACAGCAGACAAGGTTTCGGGTAGTTGAAGTTGGTATGCCACTGGTCCACATTGTTCAAGAACAAGGAAAGGACCAATGTATCAAGGTGCAAGCTTCCCTTTTACCTCGAAACGTGATACACCCTTCATTGGGAAGACTTTCAGATAGACATAATCTCCCACCAGAAAATACAAGGGCATTCGTCGTTTGTCTGCATAACTTTTCTGTCGAGCTTGGGCTTTCTTCAAGTTATGAATTATTCGTTGAACTTTTTCTTCTGTTTCCTTTACCATATCTGGCCTGAAGAAACTCCATTCACCTGGTTCAGACCAGTTTAATGGAGTGCGACACCATCGGCCATACAAAGCTTCGAAGGGTGCCATCTTAATGCTTTCTTGATAGCTATTATTGTATGAGAACTCCGCTAATGGTAAACAATCATCCCATTTCTGTGGGAATTCCAGAACACAAGCTCGTAGCATGTCTTCAAGTATTTGATTTACCCTCTCAGTTTGACCAATTGTTTGAGGGTGATATGCCGAACTATGGAGCAACTTAGTACCCAAGGATTTGTGAAGTTCTTCCCAGAATTTGGATACAAATTGGGGTCCACGATCCGACACTATAGTCTTTGGAATACTGTGCAAACTGAGAATACGAGCAATGTACAATTGGGCATAAATAGCAACCGGATGATCTGTTTTGACTGGTAGAAAATGAGCAATTTTTGTAAGCCGATCAATTATAACCCAAATAGAGTCATACCCTTTTACTGTTCTGGGCAATCCCACAATGAAGTCCATACTAATATCTTCCCATTTCCATGTTGGTATTGGTAGAGATTGTAATGGACCAGCAGTCTTCATATGTAGGGCTTTGACACGTCTACAAGTGTCACATTTTGCCACATAGCGTGCGATTTCAACCTTCATCTTTGTCCACCAATAATGTTGTTTTAGATCATGATACATCTTAGTGCTTCTGGGATGAATAGAATAGCAACTAAGATGTGCTTCATCTAATATTTGCTGGCGGATTTCTTCATTCTTTGGCACAACTATGCGGTTGTTGAACCATACAATGCCTTGATCGTCTTTTCTGAAACATTTAGCTCTTTCGGTCTCTATTTTCTCATGGATGTGCTTCATACCCTCATTATCCTTTTGAGTTTTGAGCATCCATTATCCTTTGTAAAAGGACTGACTCAAGCTTTAGTTGATTTAAGGTTCCATGTTGGATCATTCCCAGGTTTAATTTCTCCATCTCCTAGCATAAGGTAATGTCAGAAGTCTTCACTATAAGATAGTGATAGGAAGCCTTACGGCTGAGTGCATCTGCCACTATATTGGCCTTTCCTGGGTGATAATGAATTTCCAATTCATAGTCCTTAATAAGTTCGAGCCATCGCCTCTGTCTCATGTTCAACTCTGACTGGGTGAAGATATACTTCAGGCTTTTATGATCTGTATAAACGTGATAGACATTTCCCAGTAGATAATGACGCCAGATTTTTAGGGCATGAACCACCGTAGCTAACTCCAGATCATGAGTTGGATAATGTTCCTCATGCCGGCGTAACTGCATTGAAGCATAAGTTATTACTCAGCCTTCTTGCATTAATACACAGCCGAGACCACTGCCTGATGCGTCACAATACACATCAAAGGGTTTTTCAATATCCGGTTAAGCCAATACCTAAGCAGTGGTTAATAATACCTTCAACTGCTCAAAAGCTTCATTACACTTAGAAGACCAAATAAATTTAGTATCATTCTTCAATAAACTTGTGATTGGTTTCACAATCTTAGAAAAATCTGGTATGAAGCGGCGGTAATAGCCAGCTAGTCCCAGGAAACTTCGGACTTGATGTACAGTGGTTGGGGGTTTCCACTCTAAAATATCCTTGACTTTGCTAGGATCCACGGCAATCCCCTTGGCAGATAATACATGTCCCAGAAATTGGATTTCTTCCAGCCAGAACACGCACTTATGGAACTTAGCATATAATTGGTGCTCTCTTAAGCGCGTCAACACGATCCGTAAATGTCGAGCATGCTCCTTTTCATTCTTGGAACATATCAAGATATCATCAATGAATACCACCAAAAACTTATCTAGCTCGGGCATAAATACTGAGTTCATAAGATAGGTGAAGTGGGCAGGAGCATTTGTTAGTCTGGAAGACATAACCAGATATTCAAATAAACCATACCGCGTAGTGAATGCGGTCTTCGGTATATCTTCGGGCCAGATACGGATCTGATGATAGCCCGATCTGAGGTCAATCTTGGAAAATACCCTCGCTCCAGTCAGTTGATCAAATAGAATGTCAATCCATGGAAGAAGGTACTTATTTTTGATAGTAACCTCATTAAGGGGTCTATAATCCATGCACATCCGTAGTGTTTGATCTTTCTTCTTGACAAAGATGGCTGGACATCCCCATGGCGATGAGCTTGGCCGGATGAATCCCTTCTCCAGTAGATCTTGTAATTGGGTCTCGAGCTCTGCTAGTTCATTTGGAGGCATTAGGTACGACCTTCTAGAAATAAGAGTCGTACCAGGCTTCAACTCAATCACAAATTCTACATCTCTTTCTATAGGCAATCCAGGCAAATCTTCTAGAAAAACATCTGGGAACTCACATACTACCGGAATATCTTAGATCTCCGGTATGATAGCTTCATATACTCTGCCAAATGGTTTAGCTGGAATGGCTATGGGGATGGTCAAGAGAACCTCTTCTTGGCCATAACTCAATTTGATAGTTCTCAATTCATTATTGAGAATAGCTTTATGTTGGGCCAACCAATTCATGCCCAGAATTACATCTATGTCTTGGCCTTTCAGAACAATCATATTAGTAGGAAGGTCCCGTTCAGCCAATGTTACGGGCACTTGGTAAGCCACTTCTCTAGTAAATATTTGTCCCCCAAGCGAATTAATTTTAATCCCTTCCCTTGATTCATGGTATGGAATGCAATGTTGCTCCACAAACTTCTTGCTTATGAAAGTATGCGAAGCGCCGGAATCAAAAAGAATAATTGCAGGGTGATTGGCCACTAGAAACGTACCCATCATAATCGGTTCACCGTCTGGTGTTGTGGCCACTTGAGTATAATAAATTCGCCCCGTTTTCCTTGTACTTTTGTCCGCAGTATTGTTTGCCGCCTTTCCCTTTCCTTGAGTGGAATTCCCAGAACTCTGCTGATTACTTGATCGATTCTGCTTCTGATATGGACAGTCCTTGATAAAGTGTCCGGACTTTCCATAGTTGAAACAGCCAGTTGAAGAGCATGGGTGGGCAGGGAAACGAGTGCCAAGGGCACCCGACTGAGTGGTTGATGTAGGGGCAGTGGCGGGGTGAATGAAGACCGGTTGCTTGAAAGGGTAGGATGGTGGACGTGGGGAAGAGTGATTCGGATTGAAAGGTCGAATTACCAACCTTTGTCTTTTCTCAAACCCCTGACTAGGCCTGTCGCCTCCGTAACCCTTGGATTTTCCGGATCCTGCATATTTAGCTTCGACTGCCAGTGCAGTACTGACAACCCTTCCGTAGGAAAGATCAATGCTGGTGGCCATCTTTCATTGCATTCGATCATTAAGACCTCTCATGAAGCAATTCCTCTTCTTCAAATCTGTGTTAACTTGATCGATCGCATATTGGGATAAGTGGTTGAATTTATTGAGATACCATGTTTTAGCTTCATGAACTCTTCCTGCTTCATGTGGAGCACCCCTTCAGGTATATAGTGCTCGCGGAAAGCCAACTTGAACTCATCCCAAGTTATTTGATGACTAGCCGGTTGAACAGCTACAAAATTTCCCCCCCCAGGTGCTGGCAGGGCCACACAATTGTTGTGCTGCGAATAGGGGCTTTTGAACCTCCATACATCGGAGAAGCCCGAACTTCTGCTCGATAACACGGATCCATTCATCCGCTTCCAGAGGTTCTTCTGCCTTGACAAACAATAGAGGGCGTGTCTCTGAGAAATCCAGGTATGATGTTTCGCGGGGTCCTTGCGGATACGCCCGCCCGCCTTATTGCTGCATTTGTTGCCCTGCCATTTCCCGTAGAAAGCGGGTGTTGTTGGCTGTAGCATTAACCAAGGCAGCGATAGCCTCGGCTAACGTTGGTGGTACTGGGGGTGGATTCGGGGTTGCTTCCCTCCCACTAGAGGTCCCTGCTCCATCCTGTGAACGAGTCTTGGAAGGCATCTGAGGCAACAAACATTTGGAAAAATATAATATGCCAAAGAAAACCATCCATTTTACATTACTAAAAAGGATAATGTTACAGACTCGAATTTTACAACAGGATTACATTACCTATTATACATTACTACTACTTTTACACTATACTACTCTTGCTTCTTATCACTTTTGGTAGCCTCGCTATCGGGCGTAGGAGACCATTCGTCTACCAACTTCATAGAGGGAGGGGGCCTGAACAGGTCCAGTTCACCACCGAGTGCTTCTCCCGCTACTCCCGAAGGTCTGGCTTCTATCCCGACAGGATCCGCAGGTACGTTGGGGTGCAGTTGGGAATACAATACATGAACTTCTTCATGTAATGTATTACAATAAACCTGCAAGTTATCCACGGCTGAGCTAAGCTCCTCCACGCGGGCTCGAGCTTTTGCCTTCTTAGCCCAAGCAAGCGAACGAGAGTTAACCGCCTGTTGGGGACTTGTTCTCAAATGCTTCCAATTAAGAACAAGGCAACATAAAAAGTGTTAAATGTTAAAGTCCTTCGTCCTTCAAGACATTATGTCCCTTCGGACATAATGAATTCCGGACGAAGGTTATGAAGGAAAATACCTTCGTAAGCTCGACAAATGGTGAAGGAGAATGCATATATGAAATACGAATAATAATACAGATATTATTATCAACATATTTTTATTTTGCATTATCAAATTCATAATAACAAATTACAAATGTACCTTCGAATTGACGAAAGGTAAAGGTACAGGCGTGATGGGAAAAGCAAATGCCAAGTCAGCGCGAACAGTACGGGAGCACTGTTCATCTATTTATAGGCACAGGACACAGCCTGTGGAGAATTACATTAATGCCCTTTACATTTATCAATAACTCTATAGTGATTCTTTGAGGCCTGATTTGGCTTTTCATCATATAAGTCGGTTCCCCTTTTCTGCTGTCATACCGAAGCTTTTTCTGCGCATAGGTTCGTGATCATCTTATCCTTCGTCATGATCGCCTTCCGTCCTACTCAAGCTTCGTCTTGACCATACTCTTGTATACTCGTGACCCGATTCCGAAGATACATGTTCACATATTTCACTTGGAAAACATTGTCAAATCATATTTTTGAGGACCTTCGGAAGCCGAAGGCCCCCAACACCGCCCAATCGAGCGCTAGATCTCGTTCCGCGAGCTGATCTTGCAGGTGGCGGATGTCTGTTCTTAATTCGTTCATTCTTTCACCATCCGTGACCCATATGTCGTTCCTGCGATGGATTTCTGTTCAAAGCTGATCCACTTGGGCTTCCAGATGCCTGATTGGATCGTTGCTACCAATGCTGCTATCTTCATGTCGTGGGGCGAGTTGATGACGGTGTACGCCAATCGGCCCGGTAGACTTGCGCGAAGTCTTTCTTGTGCGCGGCGGCATTTCTTAAGGGGGAACAGCTTATTAGTATAGTTTTTAGCATGATGCATGTATAATTATAGAATCAACCTTAGTCGATTCACACCTTCTATACATTGCACTCTACCATCTGGTCTTTACATAAGTTCTTCAGAAAGAAGCTAGATAAGAAAGGAAGAAATTTTCTAGATAAGTCTTCGAAAATTCTTTTTGAAGATGCCTCATAATATCTGTAGAGATGGGCTTCGCTCCGATACCAGTTGTGACGGAACCTTCCAAGTCATTAGGCCCACCTATAGTTGTCCTTGTCCAATGGACCTCAGACAACCCTGCAGGTGCCCCTGAATCACTTGACAAGTTCGGTATCTGCTTTCCTTACCTTTCCCAAGAGCGTTTCACCCGTCACTCAGACATTACAATACATCGGATGTGCGGAAATGCGGAAGCAATTACATTAACTTACCTTTGTTGAAAAGTAAGACGGAGTTATATAGTTACAGACTAGAACATAATATATTAGTGTGGAGTATTATTATTACAAACCTTGGGAGGCAAAAACCCCTCCCGATAAGTATTAAACAAAAGTTTTACGGAGGATCCTTTCCTCCCACAGCTTTAGTCATGATGCTCTTCCTTTCGTACCACCTTTGAACAGAAGCAACAAAAGTTTGCCACTTCTTCACCTAAAACAACATGGGACAAAGCCCTGAGTATGGAATTACTCAACAAGTCTTACCCGACTAAAGAAGAGACTCTCAAGGGTATGCTGGCTAGAGGGAGTCAAGGTAAGGCTTATCAATAATCAATGACTCTGTTTGCAGAAATTCTTACTAAGAGTGGATCCTTAAAAATCAAATTTTATTTGTTAGGTTAAGTAAGATTATCTGCATCTAGAGTTCTCTCTACCCTAGTTCAATCACTTGACCTGCACTAGCCAATTTCTTAACAACCCTTTGTCTTTACTGGATTGCTACGTATAAGTCAGTGACCAAGTCTTCATAACCGCGAAGTTACATCGATTCGAATCGATTATACTCAGCTGAGGATCTCCAATCACACGACATATGTAGCACTTAACCCTTGCATATGTCAACTCGCCACCAGGGTTCCTAAGACCAGATCAGGTTCACGCCAACCGAGAGCACAGATACACCACCGTCCAGCCTCTTGCCATGGAGGGTACACGCTACTCTCGCCATCTCTCCACTCCTATTGTGTGGTATCTTATTCTGGTATTAGTCTGCCCAAGGCAAAGCTTACCCATGACGAGGCATGTGATCAGTTAAAGGGTCCTCGGTCAGCAGGCCTACATCGACACGGTCCTTAATCGACTCAGACGGAGACACTACACCGAGACTCTCTTCTCGTGCAAGTCACCCGCCTGGTCTCAGCTTAATCATTTCAACCCAAAGTTTGGTACCTGGCAGAGGTACATCTTTTCCGATGTTGAACCCATCATTGCCATGATTGATCCACCATCAAGTTTTATTTTTCGAAAACATCCCACCCACTTTGCAACATCATCTTTTGAGAAAACAAAACATTTTGTTTTTCTAAAGCAAAGCTAAGCATAAGAGAAACCTTTTGTAAAACAGGGATTTAGGAAATAATTCAAGGAAGGAGATGCAACAAGAGTTTAGCACACAACTCCTATCACTTAATGCATCAAGTAAGTGAGAAAGATTTTAAAAGGAACAAGGAGGTGGCAAATGCACCAGGGCTTGCCTTGTGTTACTGGTGAATCAGGCTCTGTTCCACAGATATCAAAATAAAAACAGTTGCCTGTCTGATGTTCCTCAGGTGGTGGTGGTGAAGTCTTCTCTTCTTCGACTTCTACTTCTTCTTCATTTTCTAAATATAACCATACATAATAATGAATGCCCATGTAATGCTCATGAGAATGCAAAGATAATAAAAGTTTATTATCTAAAGTCTTAAATACAATTTTCCTTAACGAATCTTCGAGAACTTAGGGTTTCTGGAGTCAATAGTGAAGTTCACTGGGCAGGGGGTAGGGTTTTGTGTTCTAAGTATCAAACATGGCCCAAATCATACCAAACTCTACCCAGGGTTTCTAAATATTATTTAAAGTTTATCCTAAAAATTTAGTGAATTTTGGATTTATTATTTATTTTCTAAAAATCCAGAAGCATGGTCTTAGGCTATTTTAAATACTCTATAATTTCCTTTTTGGACTAAAAATCAAGTAACTATTTTTATTAAATACTATAGGAAATTAAAGACCTAGAAAAATTGGTTTGGTAATTTTATTATTTTCTACAATTTTCTAGAATTTCTTTAGCTCTAGCAGAAAAAGAAAAGGAAAAAGTCATGAATAGTGCTGGACCGTATCTAGCCCAGGTCAGTCCAACCTCGGGCGAACGCGCGCGCCCGCGCCCACGTGTGTTGATTTTGCAGAAAGGGACTTGTCCTATGGGATAACCTAAAGCGGGGTCGCGACAATATTTGACTGAGTCACTGACATTTGTAGAAAAGCCCCTGCACTTCTATTCCTTTATCGCCTGAAGCCCATGACGACGAACGATGCCGGACCGCGCTCCGGTGAACCCTCACCGGCCGATTAACTTAATGACTAGTGCCCTACTGTCACACCCGGTTTTAAGGAACAAAGCCGGGTGCATCTCATACATGCGCCAAGAAGACAACATATATAATAACAGAGTGTATAGAGATAAATGTCATGAACATCAGAGTATTTATTACATAGCGGAAGTCTTATTACAAAATAAAGGAATAACCATAAAACAAACTAAGGATCGTCGGCGCCAATGTCAACTGAGAAACGCCACCTAGATCAGATCGAATGCCTCAGTGTTAGGCGGCTCCTCTTCGACCACCTGTTCTTCTCCTGTGGGGGGGTGTGAGACAGCAAGAGTGAGCTCACATACGTTCATAGCTCAACAAGTCGTGGGGAATAATGTGGCATGAACTCACCAAAGGTGGGAGTTCATGTAGTGTAAGGCTGATCAATGAAATAGAGGCTGAGGCTGAGCATTGCTTTTATAAGTTGGTCAAAATTTTATTAGCAATTACTAAGTGTAAGTAAATACCAAACCTTAATAATAATAAAGGAAAGTAATAGTAAAATAGTCCCAAATGCGATGCAAATGTCAAATTAAATTTAGGTTCCATAATTTAATCATGTGAGGGTCTAAGCCGCTCATGACCGTGAGCACGGATAGTATACTAGTTTTACACTCTACAGAGGTTGCGCATCTTTACCCACAAGTCATGTTACCCATCTGCCAAGAGACGGCCAATCCCATACACCTCTACCGAGGAGGCGAGGCAGGGCAACACTACGAGGCCTTTACAAAGTTCCACTAGCTTCAGAAATCCCGCTACAGTTTATAGGAAGCTCCAGTGCAGGGTTCTTGCCTGACCGCCATCGCAGCAAAATCAACCAAGGACCTACCTACACTGACCACTCCCCTACTGCCCTTGCCCCTTTCGGGTAAGGATGACCTCCACTAGCTTTCCTAGTTAATCAGCCAAGGGCGTCCCATTAAACCCTTGTGGTAGCACTGTTTTCCCGGGTGGTCGCTCCATGTTCCCATTAATTTAATGATCTTAACATGAACAGTAATAATAACAAGATAATAACAGGATAATCATGTGTAGTGTAACTCCATACCCAATCCACATAAAGCAATAGCAAGTACTACCCAAAAATATTTCAGGGGTGAACAAGGTATAGAGGTAATCAAAACTGGGGTAAAATAAAGGATCCCATCAAAATTAACCTATGCAGATCATTAAATTTAATAAGAACATGGCTGGGAAAGTAAGTGATCAAGGGCACAACTTGCCTTCAATGAGCTCCTGCTCAGCTATCTCTACTTGTTGAACCTCAGTTTCCACAGTAGCTTGCTCGTCTATTCGCATCAACACAATACATACATAGTATAGCAAAAATTAACACCACATCAAACATGCAAATAAAATACACAGTAAAAATCTACATATTAAAATGAAATCATTGGAACTGGAACCATTAAATTTGGAGTTATAGAATTCAAGTTATGAATTTCCTAAGATTTAATGTGCTTGAAATAGAATTAAATGACAAATAAATTTTCTAACAGAGTTCATGTCAAAACAGTGACTCTAAGTGTTAGAGAATAATATTACAAAATTTTAGAAACTGGAATGGCTCAATTTGGACTAAAAATGGATTTTCTATGATCTATACAAGTTCTAGGGTTTATTTTCATATTAAAAATCCAATTTCTAATTCATTTAATCGATTTAACACATTTCTGGATCGGGCCTCATTTTCTGGTAAGCACAGGGTTCTCGGTGTAAATTTTCTAAGACACAGAGCACAGTGTTCTCTGGATGGCGGGTTTATATCCCAAAACTACAGGGGCCCTTATGCGAATTAGCCTGGCCGAAGGGGTATCGGGGGAGATGGGCCATTGGATCCTTATTGGACGACCCAGATTAGGTCGATCGTCATCCTGAAACGATGAACAACGTGGTCCGTCGGATCCCGCACTAAGGGTATAGATTTTAAGTGACTAAATCTGCTCCCGTTCACCCGATCATGGATCAACGGCACCGATCGCGTTGCACAAAAGGGGTATGGCTAATCTAATCTGGTTCGTCCGTTATTCATCCCACGGTCCTGATCCTCCCAAACCCAATTGAACGGCCAATCACCCCTTTTCTTCCTCCTCTCGCCAACCCGGCCCGACGGCGACGGTCACCCATGGCGGAGCCATTGCCGGGAAAACCTAAGAAGAGCTTCGACTACACCATTCTTGGAACGGATCGGCGCTACACACAGAGGAGGATGGGGCGAACTAATGGGGAGGCATCGTATTGGTTATCACATGCTCCCACACCATTGCCCACTGCACGAGCGGTGCCAAAACAGGGACCCAACCCCGGCGGCAAATTCGCGGTCGGCGAGTGCATCGAATTGGCGTAGCCATGGCACTATTCAAGGAGGAGAATAAGGTGAGGTAGGGAAGGGGTCTCACCGAGGACGACAAAGGGAAGGGCGCTGGCACGATGGAGCGCAGATTGGTGAATCCGCCGCACTACCGACGAGGGATCGAGCATAAGCCGTCGACATTGCGAGTGGCGACCTAGGCCCACACGATCCCCGGCCATCGGTGGACCTTCGCGAACACAAATTGAAGCTTGAGCGGTGGAGGTCGTGGTGAAGGGCAGGGCAGCGGCGAGGTTGCCTCAATTCTCTCTCGCTCCCCCTGGTTCTAAGACAATTGCAGCTGGGTTTTGAGAGCTAGAAGGAGGAAACGGCATTAGGTTTACTTCTTTATAGCCAGGGAGTTCGGTAACCTGGTGTTGGGGACTTGTTCTCAAGTGCTTTGAATTAAGAACAAGGCAACACAAAAAGGGTTAATGATTAATGCCCTTCGTCCTTCAGAGCATTATCTCCTTTAGGATATAATGATCTTCAGACAAAGGTCATGAAGGACGTACCTTCGACATTACAGTATATCTCAATGAAAGGATAAGCATAGGAGAAATAACATGAATAATCATATGTCATTATTAATATCATTTAATCATATGATTATGAATACACTTGAACAATATTGAATTACATCTTTACCTTCAGCTTGATAGAAGGCAAAAGTCCAAGCGTGACGCGCGAGTGAATACAAGTCAGCGTGAACAGTACGGGGGTACTGTTCATCTATTTATAGGCATAGGACACAGCCTTTGACAAATTACAATTATGCCCCTCATAAAAGTTTACAACATTGACTCAGACCTTTATGGACTAAAAGGTCATTCTATCTCTATGTCGGTTTGTAATGCCGAAGCTTCATGAAGAGGAACCTTCGGCCATCTCCTGGGGACAACTTCAGCCGAAGCTGCTTCTTCGTGTGAGACCTTCGGCGCAACGAAGCATGGCCCCAACAGTAGCCCCTTTCGCGGCGCTAGATCGTTTTTCGTAACGAGCTTGATCCGTGAAAAAAGTCTCTCAAGCTTCGGGAAGCCGAAGGTCCAAAAAACACCTTCCCTGAGCTCGTTGCCGAGAAACGATTCAATTTCCGAGCGCGTCGGACCCACCTTGCAGAGTTACTGTTGGATCTTTGCGGTCCACTGCGCAGCGAGTGCAAGTGACTGCCCGCCTGGTGTAAAAATCCTGGCGCTTCGCCTTCTCACCTGCAGCACTATATAAACAGACGAGTAGGTGTGAAGTTACCACAGCATTCATTGCTATTTGCACTGTTTTGCTGCCGAAATTTTTAACCATAGCCGAAGCTTGACACTCAGAATCGAACGAAGGTCCATCTCGAAGTCTGCTTCGTCAGAAAGAAAGGCTTCGGGAGGAAAAAGAAAAAAGTATTCAATTTCCTCAAACTCAGAATCAAATGGCCAGAGTGCGATCTACTGCCAAGGTTGAGCGTGAAGGAGACGAAGCTGAAGGTTCGGAGACTGTTCCGATCTCCGAAGCAATGCAACGATCCGGACTGGTAACCGCAGAAGAAATCCCCGCTGCTGAAGCAGACCCGACAACTGCCGAAGGAGAAGAAGAGAACATTGAAGAAACTGATTCCGATGATGATTATCGCATTGCCATGCCCAGCAAGCCCAGCCACTTAGACTTCGGAAAGTCGACCATTTCGAAGGCTGATCTCTCCAAGATGGTAAAATCTGGTTATTTCAGTGAAAATCAGAAGAAACTACTTCGCTTCGAGGGAGAAGAGACTACCCGAAGCCAGAGAAAAACGAGATAGTCATTTTCAAGAGCTTTTTAAAGGCTGGGCTGAGATTCCCCCTTCATGGTATTATTGCAGATGTATTGAAGAAGTTTGGAATTTACTTTCATCAATTGACTCCTAACGCTATCGTTAGGCTTAGTGTTTACATCTGGGCCCTCCGAAGCCAGGCTGTGGAACCGTTTGCCGACAGTTTTTGTCGAGTTCATGAGTTACATTACCAAACGAAGGCCAGAAAGGATGGATTACATGATAACTTTGGTTGCTACAATTTTGCCTACCAGAAAACAACAAAGTTTCCTGTTATCAGCTACCGAAGCAAATGGCCAGCAGGCTGGAAATCTGAGTGGTTTTATGTGAAGGTTGACGAAGATGAAGAGAAGTTGGTACAAAGCCCACTTGAATTAATCTTCGGAGAGACAAGGCCACGATGCCACATGACATTAGAAGGTCCCACCTGGGCTGCACTGGGTGAGTTTAAAATTATTTCAGAGCATATCAGTACCAGGGATCTGGTTCAAGAGTTCTTGGCGTTCAGGGTTTTCCCTACTTTAAAAGAATGGGAAATGCCGAAGCTGGAAAGGGAGAAGAAAGATGGAGAACTTGTTCGGCTTCCTTACCATTTCAAATTCAAGAAATACTTTAAAAAACCTTGCCAAGAATGGCTGGACACAGTTGAAGTGATGTGCAATGAAATTCTTGGAAATTATTCCAAAAAAGAAGATCAGCTAATGACTGCGGCCTTCGGCACCCGTCCGAAGCGAAGACTAAACCGAGTGTTTGATGCCCTGGGTTTCGAGTACCCTGACTATGAACGGTTAAACAAGGGTGCTGAGGGCCAAAAAAGGAAAAGAGTGGCCGAAACTTTGAACAAAGATGAGGAAGAACCACCAAGAGAGAAGAAAATTCCAAAGAAGAGAAAAATATCATCTCCAAAGCGAAAATTATCCGACGAAGAGGGGACTCCTGCACCACCCTCTACCAGCGACGTGGAGGAAATCTTAAAGGTAATGACTGAACCCCTGCCCGCGAAGCTAAGTCCATTAGGGCCTCAACTGACGAAGCTTTTTCGAAAGGTGGAGAAGCCGGAAAAAACGAAGATAACTAGAACAAAAAGGCAAAGAATTATTGCAGTGACCGAAGTTATTCACAAGACGCCACCGAGGGCTTCAACTCAAAAAACGCCAGCGGTTGAAGGCTCAACAAATGTCGAAGTCGCACCTTCGGAGGTCGCGGCTACCGAAGCCGCTTCAGTCGAAGATTTGAACTTGGAAACTACAATTGAAGACATCGACAAAATTTTGCTAGACATGGCTGCAGAAGAAGCTGCCACTGCTGCTGAAGAAACCATGGCCATAGTGCCTGGAAAGGGAAAAGAAATAGCCGAAGATACTTCGGAAGACGAAGCCTACATATTTCAAAATTTAGTTGGGCAAGAACTGTCGAAGGCCGAAATAGAAGAGCTTAAAGACTATGCTAAATCTTGCGGATATAAGCCAGGAGCTCTTCTTTTCGGAGGTGTTGATGATGAAAAATTAGGCTGCATCCGAGATCAAGCTGGAGCTAAGGTCATCGGTACTCTATCAAAGAGTATCGGTTTTCCGAAGCTAGAGACAGATATCAGCCGCTACCGACGACAACATATCGTCGGCAGCTTATTTTATTCCAATTTCAAGGTAAACAACTTTTCTCTGACTTCTATTGTTTTTTAATAATGGAAATATTCCTAACGAAGGTTGTTTATTTGCAGAGCATGCTACTAAGCAAAGCTTTGAAGATGCAGCAAGATCTAGAGGATAAGAAACACGAAGCTATAATTGAAAATCTAGAGAGCAAGATAAAAGAGCAATCAGCTATTATTGAAAAGAAAGACTTTGAACTCCAAACAACTGAAGGCTTGCTGGCAGAGACTGAAGCTAAAGTATCAGAATTGAATTCGAAGCTTATCTGCCAATCAAAACAATTTGAACAAGAGAAGCTAGAGCTTAATTCAAACCTTGAGGCCGAAGTCCAAATCAACTCAGATTTGAAGAAATCATTAACAAGCCTTCAAGACAAATGTTTGAAATTTAGTAACAGCTGTATTCAACAATTAAAGAAGATCTTTTACTCAGTTGGAGCCAGCAGCGGAAAGTTCACCCCTGCTGCTGAAAATTTGCCAAGAGCCTTCGAACATATTGAAGCTGAAATTGAAGAACTTGACGAAGTTATAGCCGGGCACGGTGACTTCTGTGCCTGGGTAGCTTCTCGAGGCACTGCTACAGCGTTCCTGAAGGCCGGCTGTGAGCATGGAAAAATCGTCAACAGGCCGAATTTCACTCTGTCTCCATCAATTCTAGACGATATTCCTGACCTCGCCCGAAGCATCTCAAACAGGTTTATAAAAATGATATGGACAAAAGGCGGGCGGGAGAAGGCTGGAGACGAAGCTCGAAGTCATCTTGAACCAGTAAGAAATCATACCTTGTACTTACCTTCTCCTTCACACTTGATTTTTACTCACAATACCTTGATTTATGTAGGATGACGAAGCTGAAGGTGATGCTTAAAAAATATGCCGCCGAAGCTGAAGCTCGGTGAAGATCAGTAGGAGCACTTTGTAGAAAAAACTCAGTAGACTTGTGCAACAACTTTTGTAAATACAGCTGAACTGTTCTTAATGAATTCTGTCCATACCTTGTAATATATCCTTACCCTTCCATTGAGGTGCTTTGATGTGGACGAAATTAGTATTTTGAGCTGAAGGCGAAAAAACACCTTCCCTTCTTTTCGTACACGACGAAGCATACAAGACCGCTTCTTCTTTTTTGCCGAAACCTCCCTTTTTTATACACAACGAAGCATAAAAAACCGCTTCTTCTTTGTCGCCGAAACAACCACTTATGCCATGAATGAATGTTTATGAATGCAAATGCTATGATGCCATGTGATGTGCGAATGAATGTCCAAAACACATATCCGAAGCCATACCCTCAGCCATTATTTCCTTAGAAACAATCACACATTAGCTCTGCATCCCCTTAGGAACGACTTTTGAGCTTCTTCGCCTTTTACTTTTGGCGGAATCAGCGTTGACTTTTCGCTGTAAGCTCTGCATTCCCTTAGGAACGTCTTTTGAGCTTCTTCGCCTTTTACTTTTGGCAGAATCAGCGTTGACTTTTCGCTGTAAGCTCTGCATTCCCTTAGGAACGTCTTTTGAGCTTCTTCGCTTTTTTAGTTTCGGCACTCGATGGTGCGTTCTCAGCTTTTACATTTACATTCTTTGGGGGATTTTGCTCTTATAAAACTAAAAAGGAAATTACATGTGATGGCCCCATTAAAAACCTTTCTCCCCCTTTAGAAAGGAAAAGGGTGCCAAAAAAAAGAAAAGAAAAAACATAAAAAGTTACATCAAGTTATACATAATATCGCCGAAGCTCATCCGCATTCCAAGATCTTGGAATTTCGTTGCCGTCCATGTCCTTCAATCTGTACGAACCAGGACTTGACGAAGATACTACTAAGAAGGGTCCTTCCCATTTCAACTGTAGCTTGCCCACTGTGTCTGGGTTGGCCACTCTCCGAAGCACCAAGTGTCCCGGCTCAATATTTTTTAGCCGGACCTTTCTATCTCGCCATTTGACTGTTTCAGCTTGGTATTTATTGATATTCTCTACAGCTTGAAGCCTGATCCCTTCTAAAGCATCTTTTTCCACAAGACAAGCATCTTCAGGACCTGATTCTGCCGAAGCTACTACTCTTATTGATCCAGCTTTAGCTTCTTCCGGAGTTATTGCTTCGTCACCGAATAATAACTTGAATGGAGTAAAGCCTGTAGACCTTGATGCTGTTGTATTGTGGCTCCACACCACTTTGGTTAACTGATCTGGCCACTTTCCCCTGGGTTGATTGAAGATTAACTTCATTATTCCTGTCATTATAATACCGTTGGCCCTTTCAACGAGCCCATTTGACTCCGGATGCCTGACTGATGCAAAATGGATCTTCGTACCAATTTGATCACAGAAATCTTTGAAAGCTTCGGAGTCGAACTGCGTTCCATTATCCACAGTGATGGCCTTCGGTACCCCGAAACGACAAACAATATTTTGCCAAAAAAACTTTTGGACAGTGGCCGAAGTTATTGCGGCTAATGGCTTCGCCTCAATCCATTTAGAAAAATACTCCACAGCCACTATAACATATTTTAGATTCCCTTGAGCTGGTGGTAATGGACCTAACAAGTCAAGGCCCCACCTTTGCAATGGCCAGGTGGGTTGTATCAGCTGCGTCAAAGACGAAGGTTGCTTTTGATCTCTTGCACATTTCTGACAACCTTCGCACTTTTGAACCAACTCCGCTGCATCCGAAGCTGCCTTCGGCCAATAAAACCCTTGGCGGAAAACTTTTCCAAGTAACGGCCTGGATCCGATGTGGGATCCACACAGGCCTGCATGTATTTCTTTCATCAACTCTATACCTTCGGTTCTAGATAAGCACTTGAGCAGCGGGGCGCAAACTCCATGTTTGTATAACTCCCCTTCTATCATGACATACGGACAAGCTCTTGCCTCTATCCTTTTATTATAAGCTTCGTCATGTGAAAGGAACTTACCCTGAAGGTAAGAGATGATTTCAGTTCTCCAATCTTCGCTGTAAACAGGAGATATGTTGAGGACTGCTCTTTCAAGGAGCTCCACTGAAGGTGCCTTTATTGTTTCAAAGAACACATCCGAAGGTAACGGCAGCCCCTGTGCTGCAAACTTGGCTAGCAAATCAGCATGCTCATTTTGTCCTCGAGGAATATTCTTGACAGAAAATCCTTCGAAGGAGGCTTCGATCCTTCGGACCGTGTCTAGATATTTTTCAAGCTTTGGATCTTTAGCCTTGCAACTTTTGTCAATATGACCCGAAACAACCTGGGAATCAGTTTTAAGAATCGCCCTTCTGATTCCCATTGCCTTTAATTTCCAAAGGCCCAGGAGCAGGGCTTCGTACTCAGTAATATTGTTTGTACAGCTGAAATCAAGTCTTGCTGCATAACAAGTTTTAACCTTGGATGGTGAGATCAACACAGCGGCTGCACCTGCTCTGAAGGTTCCCCAAGAGCCATCACAAAACACTGTCCACACTTCGGCATCTTTATTTGCTTCTTCATCCTGAGCCCCTGGCGTCCAGTCGGTAATGAAATCTGCCAATGCTTGAGACTGGATCGAGGATCTATGCACATAATCAATGTAAAATTCATTGAGCTCTGCAGCCCATTTTCCAATCCGTCCAGTAGCTTCTCTATTTCTCATGATATCCTTCAACGGCTGCGAAGAAGGAACAACAATATTGTATGCTTGAAAATAATGCCGAAGCTTCCTGGATGCCATTAAGACGGCATATAATACTTTCTCCAGTTCCGTATAATTTTTCTTTGATACACTAAGGACTTCAGATACAAAATATACTGGAAGCTGCTTCTTGACTTGGCCATCAAGCTTCTCCTGGACAAGTGCTGCACTTACTGCCGAGTGCGAAGCTGCAACATATAACAACAAAGGAGCCCCTGGCGTTGGTGGAGTTAATGTTGTTAGATCTATCAAGTATTGCTTCAGCTCTTCGAAGGCTTTTTGTTGACTTGGTCCCCATTGAAAGACTTCAGCTGACTTCAGCACCTCGAAGAATGGTAAATTTCTTTCTGCTGATCTGGATATGAATCTATTGAGAGATGCCAGCCTTCCTGTCAATCTTTGGGCCCCCTTTCTTGTAGTTGGTGGCTCCATTCGAGGTATAGCTTCGATTTTATTTGGATTAGCTTCAATTCCCTTCGTTGAAACCAAGCATCCAAGAAATTTCCCCTTCTTTACTCCGAAAACACATTTTTCTGGATTCAGCTTCAAACCAGCTTGCCTGAAACTGGCTAAGGTCTCCTGCAAATCAGCAATATGATTTTCCTGCTTCGTGCTTTTCACAATGATGTCATCGACATAAGTCAACACATTTCTGCCTATGTGAGACTGGAGGACCTTCGCAGTCATTCTGCTGAAACTTCCTCCAGCATTTTTGAGCCCCTCAGGCATCCGAAGATAGCAATATGTGCCACTTGGGGTTTTGAAGCTAGTCTTCGGCTCATCTTCCTTCTTCATCCAGATTTGATGATAGCCTGAGTAGCAGTCTAGGAGACTCATGAGCTCTGAAGAAGCTGCTGCATCGACTAAAGAGTCTATCCTTGGCAGCGGGAATTCGTCCTTCGGACAAGCCTTGTTGAGATCTGTGAAATTGATACACATTCTCCATTTGCCATTGGCCTTCTTCACCATAACAGTGTTAGCTAGCCACTCTAGATACTTTACTTCTCTGATAACTCCTGCACTGAGGAGTCTTTTTACTTCATTGCGAGCCCCTTCGGCCTTGTCATCAGACATTTTCCGAAGTCTCTGCTTTCGGGGTCTGCAGGATGGGTCAACATTGAGCGAATGTTCAATAACATCCCGATTTACTCCACAGAGATCATTAGCTGACCATGCAAAAACATCTTTGTTGTTGAACAAAAACCTTATCAAGATTTTCTCCTGGTCTTCAGAT
The DNA here is from genome assembly GCA_029449295.1 of Zea luxurians. Lineage (NCBI taxonomy): Eukaryota > Viridiplantae > Streptophyta > Magnoliopsida > Poales > Poaceae > Zea > Zea luxurians. The sequence goes on along the minus strand of JAOPSE010000001.1, from coordinate 65,268,008 downwards.
AATTGCGAGCCCAACAGCACCTTCTGCTCTGCTATGTCCTCACACAATAGCATGGGCTTCGGCTGATCTGCTGAAGCTGCTTTCTCTCTTCTGAATTTGTACTGTTCACAAGCTTCAGCTCCATCTATGTTATGGATTGCCTTGGAGTCAGTCCAGCTTCCTTCGGCCCTTCTAGCAGCTTCCTGGCTTCCATGAATAGCAATAGGCCCTTGGTCCGAAGGTATCTTCATGCAGAGATAAGCTGGGTGAAGAATTGCTTCGAAGGCATTGAGAGTACCGCGACCAATGATAGCATTGTAAGGATACTCCATGTCAACAATATCAAACACAATTTGCTCAGTCCTTGTGTTGTTAACAAATCCGAAGGTTACTGGCATGGTAATCTTCCCAAGTGCTGCAATCTGCCGTCCTCCGAAGCCACAAAGAGGGTGCGTAGCATCATGGACCTTGTCTTCGGGCTCTTGCATTTGTCTGAAGGCCTTAGCAAATATGATATCAGCTGCACTGCCTGTATCAACTAAGACATTGTGGACCAGAAATCCTTTGATTACACAAGAGATGACCATGGCATCATTGTGAGGATAATCCTTAAGCTGAAGGTCTTCCTGAGAGAAAGTGATTGGAATGTGAGACCATTTTGACTTGATGAAGGGTCCCTGTACTCCAACATGCTGCACCCTTCTCTGAGCCTCCTTCTTTTGCTTCTTGTTAGCCGGCTCTGAGCAAGAACCGCCTGTTATCGGGAGCACCAGCTTCGAAGCCGAAGCAGCTTCAGCTTGATTGTTGAACGAAGCCATCAGCTCAGAAAAGTGGAAGTGAGTTCACCGGAGGTGGGCGCCAATGTTGGGGACTTGTTCTCAAGTGCTTTGAATTAAGAACAAGGCAACACAAAAAGGGTTAATGATTAATGCCCTTCGTCCTTCAGAGCATTATCTCCTTTAGGATATAATGATCTTCAGACGAAGGTCATGAAGGACATACCTTCGACATTACAGTATATCTCAATGAAAGGATAAGCATAGGAGAAATAACATGAATAATCATATGTCATTATTAATATCATTTAATCATATGATTATGAATACACTTGAACAATATTGAATTACATCTTTACCTTCAGCTTGATAGAAGGCAAAAGTCCAAGCGTGACGCGCGAGTGAATACAAGTCAGCGTGAACAGTACGGGGGTACTGTTCATCTATTTATAGGCATAGGACACAGCCTTTGACAAATTACAATTATGCCCCTCATAAAAGTTTACAACATTGACTCAGACCTTTATGGACTAAAAGGTCATTCTATCTCTATGTCGGTTTGTAATGCCGAAGCTTCATGAAGAGGAACCTTCGGCCATCTCCTGGGGACAACTTCAGCCGAAGCTGCTTCTTCGTGTGAGACCTTCGGCGCAACGAAGCATGGCCCCAACACCTGGCGGCGGCAATGACCACCCCGGAATCAACGCCGGTGATCCGAGTTCCGCGGAGTAGAGCGACATGGGGGGAGGAACGATCTGGCAAGGCAGGGCCACCAGTCAGTGACAGCATCACGGTACGAATTATTAGCTGAATGGGTCCACGGCACCAGTTAGCGTGGATGGGGAGTGGCTAGCTGACAGGGCGCCCCCACCCGTCGGCACGCTATGAGCTGGGTGGGCTGCCGGTCCGGAAAGCTAACTGGGCCGAAATGGAGAGGCCGGCCCATCAGGCTGTTGTCTTCTTTTTTCTATTCCTTTTTCTTTTCTTTTATTCTTAATTCTTTTGAATCTAAGTTTGAATTTGAATATAAGTTTCACCTTTGGGTCAATCATACAAATTCAAACCCTAGTATAGGGATCACATATCCTTATTTACTTATTTTTCTTCCCATTATATTTATTTTTTTCTTCTCTTTTTTCTAATTTCTAGAATTTCTTTTATATCCAAGTTCCACTTTTGGCTTTACTATACTTTTTTGTCATTTCATGTTGCCACATAATGCACATCAAACAAAATCTCAGCATGATGCACAATTTAAGGGTATATCTTTTTATTATGTATATATTTTTTGAATATGGTATTCTCATGTGATGATAAGTAATTTCAACACACACATAACATATAGGAAATGACTTTTCTCCTTTTTTTATTATATATTACAAACTGGTTTTACAAATCCTACCCCCCTTAAATATAATCTCGTCCTCGAGATTTAGGAAGAACGAGGGAAAAGATAGGGAAAATCTATGCGAAGCTCTTCTTTTGTTTCCCATGTTGCTTCATCTTCACCGTGGTGGCTCCATTGCACTTTGCACATCTTTATAACCTTATTCCTCGTGACTCGAGTCAAAGTATCCAAAATCTTGATGGGGTACTCAGCATAAGTTAGATCCTCTTGAACACTAAGGTCCTCCATTGGTAATTGTTCTTCAGGGACACAGAGACACTTCTTAAGTTAAGACACATGGAATTCATTATGCACATCAAATAGATTATCAGGTAGCTCGAGTTGATAGGCCATCTCTCCAACTTGCCTAAAAAAATTCTGAATGGTCCAATATAGCGAGGAGACGATTTGCCCTTAACTTTAAATCTCCTCATTCCACGAAGTAGTGACACCTCGAGGTACACATGATTTCTTTCCTCAAATTTCAGTGGTCTTCTATTATCATCATAGCTCTTTTACCTAGTCTGAGCTACCCTCAAATTCTCCCAAATTATATAGACTTGTTCTTCTGCCTCTTGAATAAGTTCAGGTCCAAAGAACTGTCTTCCCCTAGTCTGATCCAATATAGAGGAGTCCTGCCTTTCCTGCCATATAGAGTCTCAAAAGGTGACATATTCAGACTGGCCTAGTAGCTATTATTATATGAAAACTCAGCATAAGGTAGACTCTTGTTCCAACTACTACCATGCTGAAGGGCACAAGCTCTCAACATGTCCTCCAATACTTGATTAGCTCTTTTAGTCTGTCCATCGGTTTGAGAATGTTAGGACGAACTAAAATTCAACTTCGTATCCATATTCTTATGAAAACTTTTTCAAAATCTTGAGGTAAACTATGATCCTCTATCCAAAATGATCCTCTTTGGTACTCCATGTAGAGACACAATCCGAGCCATACAAAACTCTGCCAATTGAGATATCTTACAAGTAGTCTTGACCGGAATAAAATGAGCCACTTTGGTCAGTCTATCCATAATAACCCATATCGAATCATATCCTTTCGAGGTGCGAGGAAATCCAGTAATGAAATCCATACCAATCTCTTCCCACTTCCACTCGGGTATCTTCAGTGGGTATAATAGTCCAGCTAGTCTTTGGTGTTCGGCCTTAACTCTTTGACACACATCGCACATAGCCACATGTGCAGCCACATCTCTCTTGAATCCATATCACCAGTATTTCTGCTTCAAATCCTGATACATCTTGGTACTACCAGGATGAATAGAATAATCCAAGTCATGGGCTTCCTTTAAAACAGTCTCACGAAGGCTTTCAATCTCCGGAACACATAACCGATCCTTGAACCATACGGTGCCTTGCTCATCTTTTGTGAATTCTCAACCTCGTCCTTCAGTAATCAGATCCTTAATCTCTTATATTTTAGCATCACCAATTTGTTCATTGCAGATTTCTTGCTCCAAGGTAGGTTCCACATCAATAATAACTCCTTCAGTGTGAGCAACTATCCCCAGGTTAAGTCTCCTGAAATCCTCAACAATCTTATCGGGTAGCTGGGCAACAACAGCTGAATGATCATGCTCCTTTCGACTCAAGGCATCTGCAACCACATTTGCCTTGCCCGGGTGATAGTGAATTTCCAAATCATAATTCTTAATAAGCTCCAACCAACGGCGTTGCCTCAGGTTGAGATCCTTCTGAGTAAATATATACTTCAAACTCTTATGGTCCGTGCACACTTGGCACTTAGTTCCCATAATGTAGTGTCTCCAAATCTTTAGTGCATGCACAACGGCAGCCAGTTCCAAGTCATGAGTGGGGTAGTTCAGTTCATGCTTCCGCAACTGACGAGATGCATAGGCAATCACATGTCCTTCTTGCATGAGCACACATCCCAATCCTTGGCCACATGCATCACAACAAATGTCAAATCCATTCTGTAGATCTGGCATAACCAACACTGGTGGCGACATCAATATCTTCTTTAATTGATCAAAGCTGTCTTGGCTCTTCTCGTCCCACTTAAACTCTCTTCCTTTCTCCAAAAGCGAGGTCATAAGCTTAGCGATCTTAGAAAATCCTTCAATAAATCTCCGATAATATCCTGCTAGTCCCAAGAAACTCTGAATCTCAGTAACTGTAGTGGGCACTCTCCACTCCATTATCTCCTTCACTTTAGCAGGATCCACTGCTATTCGTCCATTAGAAATAATATGACCAAGGAATGGCACCTCGCCAATCCAAAACTCACATTTACTGTACTTGGCGTAGAGTTGATTATCTCGTCGCTTTTGTAGCACCAATCTCAGCTATTTCTCATGACCACTATCACTCTTGGAATAGCTAAGAATATCGTCGATGAACACCACGACGAATCTGTCCAATACTCCATAAACACCTTATTCCTCAGATCCATAAAATAGGCTGGTGCATTAGTTAGTCCAAATGACATAACGGTGAACTCATATAAACCATATCAGGTCGAGAAATCCGTCTTGGGAATATCCTATGGCCTAATCTTCATTTGATGGTAACCTGATCGGAGATCAATCTTCGAGAATACTCTAGCATCTCTCATCTGATCAAATAAATCTTCAATGTGGGGTAATGGATACTTGTTCTTCACAGCGACATCATTAAGGGTCCTATAATCCACGCACATCCCTTGCAATCCATCTTTCTTCTATACAAATAGAACCGGCGCTCCACATGGTGAAGAATGCGAATGAATGTACCCAGCCTCTTGCAACTCAGTTAACTACTTCTTAAGTTCCTTTAACTCCTCTATGGACATCCTGTATGGCCGTTTAGAAATAGGAGCCGTCCCAGGTAAGAGATCAATGACCAACTCAACATCCATATCTGGTGGCATCCCTAATAACTCCTCTTGAAAGACATCCGGAAAATCTCTAACTGCACGGATGTTTCCACCCACAAACTTCTCATCTACTACGAATGTCGCTAGTCTGATGGTGGTAGTTACTGCAATTTCAACTTCAAATCTTTCTTCTTTGGAACTGGTGAGTTCTACGGTTCCCTTAGAACAGTGTACATACTGCCTTTGCCTTTCTTAACCATGACATACCAAGGATCAAGTCTATACTGCTCGACTCTAATATTATAGCAGTAGCTCCAAATTCTCTACCCATAATGTTTAATGTCAATCTACGGGTCATTTGATTCGCCTCAACAGGTCCTTTAGGTGTAATTACTCTCATGGGTTTTCTCATATTGTCCAACACATTTGCACAAACCAAAATCTCAGCATGACGCATAATTTTATTAGCAACACATGGGGACAGATAGACCTTTTTATTCCTCCTAAAATAGTATCATACCGAATACTAACTAAAGGAACCTGTAGATCCTACAAATAGTAGTAATTTATATATATGTTTATGTAGCTTGGTGGAGCTGGTGGTGGTGGAGATGGTGGTCGTTGTCGTTGTCTATCCAACCGTGATTGCCTTATTTCTTGATGTATCTCCAGACGGGCCTGACGTATTTCCTCGCGTTCTTGTCTTATCTGGTTTTGCATTTCGGTCACCATGTCTGTCAATTGTTGTATTACCAGCCTTTGGGTTGCAATCACTTGATCGATTTCAACAGGTGGAGGATTTGGAGGATTCATTTTTGTTTGCTGTTGCGTGATAATCTTTCCTTTCCTGGTATTGACCATCTGAGTTAGATACATATGGTAAGAGGGAGCAGTAGACAAGACAGTAATTACGACTCATGTTACTTTGGGGGATTTATTAGCTAAGCAGATTAATATTTTACCCACCATAGCTAATTTATTACCTTATGCTGGCACATGCTAAGATGTCCATATATAATATTTCAATCAATCAAAGAATCAAATCAGACATTTTATCATCAGAACAATCAACCAACATTTTTTTTAATAAAGAAAATAGTTTTGGTTTGGTCTTAGGCCTTCTATCTCTTAAAAATGTCATAGGGGTAGGGATTCCAAGGTGTGAAATTCATCTTGTCTCAGAGTAGAAAAGGTAAGAATGATCAGAGTAGAACAGTAGAAGGTGAGATAGGATCAAGATAAGTATAGAAAGAATCAGAGTAAGGTAAGTATAGAATGAATCAGAATAAGTTAAGTAGGTAAGGGTTTTGTCCATTTCTATCTAGGTCTCGTCCTACAGTCAACATTTCCCTCTGATACCACTTCTGTCACACCCGGTTTTAAGGAACAAAGCCGGGTGCATCTCATACATGCGCCAAGAAGACAACATATATAATAACAGAGTGTATAGAGATAAATGTCATGAACATCAGAGTATTTATTACATAGCGGAAGTCTTATTACAAAATAAAGGAATAACCATAAAACGAACTAAGGATCGTCGGCGCCAATGTCAACTGAGAAACGCCACCTAGATCAGATCGAATGCCTCAGTGTTAGGCGGCTCCTCTTCGACCACCTGTTCTTCTCCTGTGGGGGGTGTGAGACAGCAAGAGTGAGCTCACATACGTTCATAGCTCAACAAGTCGTGGGGAATAATGTGGCATGAACTCACCAAAGGTGGGAGTTCATGTAGTGTAAGGCTGATCAATGAAATAGAGGCTGAGGCTGAGCATTGCTTTTATAAGTTGGTCAAAATTTTATTAGCAATTACTAAGTGTAAGTAAATACCAAACCTTAATAATAATAAAGGAAAGTAATAGTAAAATAGTCCCAAATGCGATGCAAATGTCAAATTAAATTTAGGTTCCATAATTTAATCATGTGAGGGTCCGAGCCGCTCATGACCGTGAGCACGGCTAGTATACTAGTTTTACACTCTGCAGAGGTTGCGCATCTTTACCCACAAGTCATGTTACCCATCTGCCAAGAGACGGCCAATCCCATACACCTCTACCGAGGAGGCGAGGCAGGGCAACACTACGAGGCCTTTACAAAGTTCCACTAGCTTCAGAAATCCCGCTACAGTTTATAGGAAGCTCCAGTGCAGGGTTCTTGCCTGACCGCCATCGCAGCAAAATCAACCAAGGACCTCCCTACACTGACCACTCCCCTACTGCCCTTGCCCCTTTCGGGTAAGGAAGACCTCCACTAGCTTTCCTAGTTAATCAGCCAAGGGCGTCCCATTAAACCCTTGTGGTAGCACTGTTTTCCCGGGTGGTCGCTCCATGTTCCCATTAATTTAATGATCTTAACATGAACAGTAATAATAACAAGATAATAACAGGATAATCATGTGTAGTGTAACTCCATACCCAATCCACATAAAGCAATAGCAAGTACTACCCAAAAATATTTCAGGGGTGAACAAGGTATAGAGGTAATCAAAACTGGGGTAACATAAAGGATCCCATCAAAATTAACCTATGCAGATCATTAAAATTAATAAGAACATGGCTGGGAAAGTAAGTGATCAAGGGCACAACTTGCCTTCAATGAGCTCCTGCTCAGCTATCTCTACTTGTTGAACCTCAGTTTCCACAGTAGCTTGCTCGTCTATTCGCATCAACACAATACATACATAGTATAGCAAAAATTAACACCACATCAAACATGCAAATAAAATACACAGTAAAAATCTACATATTAAAATGAAATCATTGGAACTGGAACCATTAAATTTGGAGTTATAGAATTCAAGTTATGAATTTCCTAAGATTTAATGTGCTTGAAATAGAATAAAATGACAAATAAATTTTCTAACAGAGTTCATGTCAAAACAGTGACTCTAAGTGTTAGAGAATAATATTACAAAATTTTAGAAACTGGAATGGCTCAATTTGGACTAAAAATGGATTTTCTATGATCTATACAAGTTCTAGGGTTTATTTTCATATTAAAAATCCAATTTCTAATTCATTTAATCGATTTAACACAGTTCTGGATCGGGCCTCATTTTCTGGTAAGCACAGGGTTCTCGGTGTAAATTTTCTAAGACACAGAGCACAGTGTTCTCTGGATGGCGGGTTTATATCCTAAAACTACAGGGGCCCTTATGCGAATTAGCCTGGCCGAAGGGGTATCGGGGGAGATGGCCATTGGATCCTTATTGGACGACCCAGATTAGGTCGATCGTCATCCTGAAACGATGAACAACGTGGTCCGTCGGATCCCGCACTAAGGGTATAGATTTTAAGTGACTAAATCTGCTCCCGTTAACCCGATCATGGATCAACGACACCGATCGCGTTGCACAAAAGGGGTATGGCTAATCTAATCTGGTTCGTCCGTTATTCATCCCACGGTCCTGATCCTCCCAAACCCAATTGAACGGCCAATCACCCCTTTTCTTCCTCCTCTCGCCAACCCGGCCCGACGGAGACGGTCACCCATGGCAGAGCCATTGCCGGGAAAACCTAAGAAGAGCTTCTACTACACCATTCTTGGAACGGATCGGCGCTACACACAGAGGAGGATGGGGCGAACTAATGGGGAGGCATCGTATTGGTTACCACATGCTCCCACACCATTGCCCACTGCACGAGCGGTGCCAAAACTGGGACCCAACCCCGGCGGCAAATTCGCGGTCGGCGAGTGCATCGAATTGGCGTAGCCATGGCACTATTCAAGGAGGACAATAAGGTGAGGTAGGGAAGGGGTCTCACCGAGGACGACAAAGGGAAGGGCGCTGGCACGATGGAGCGCAGATTGGTGAATCCGCCGCACTACCGACGAGGGATCGAGCATAAGCCATCGACATTGCGAGTGGCGACCTAGGCCCACACGATCCCCGGCCATCGGTGGACCTTCACGAACACAAATTGAAGCTTGAGCGGTGGAGGTCATGGTGAAGGGCAGGGCAGCGGCGAGGTTGCCTCAATTCTCTCTCGCTCCCCCTGGTTCTAAGACAATTGCAGCTGGGTTTTGAGAGCTAGAAGGAGGAAACGGCATTAGGTTTACTTCTTTATAGCCAGGGAGTTCGGTCACCTGGCGGCGGCAATGACCCCCCCCGGAATCAACGCCGGTGATCCGAGTTCCGCGGAGTAGAGCGACATGGGGGAAGGAACGATCTGGCAAGGCAGGGCCACCAGTCAGTGACAGCATCACGGTACGAATTATTAGCTGAATGGGTCCGCGGCACCAGTTAGCGTGGATGGGGAGTGGCCAGCTGACAGGGCGCCCCCACCCGTCGGCACGCTATGAGCTGGGTGGGCTGCCGGTCCGGAAAGCTAACTGGGCCGAAATGGAGAGGCCGGCCCATCAGGCTGTTGTCTTCTTTTTTTTATTCCTTTTTCTTTTCTTTTATTCTTAATTCTTTTGAATCTAAGTTTGAATTTGAATATAAGTTTCACCTTTGGGTCAATCATACAAATTCAAACCCTAGTATAGGGATCACATATCCTTATTTACTTATTTTTCTTCCCATTATATTTATTTTTTTCTTCTCTTTTTTCTAATTTCTAGAATTTCTTTTATATCCAAGTTCCACTTTTGGCTTTACTATACTTTTTTGTCATTTCATGTTGCCACATAATGCACATCAAACAAAATCTCAGCATGATGCACAATTTAAGGGTATATCTTTTTATTATGTATATATTTTTTGAATATGGTATTCTCATGTGATGATAAGTAATTTCAACACACACATAACATATAGGAAATGACTTTTCTCCTTTTTTTATTATATATTACAAACTGGTTTTACACCTACTTCGGCAGAAATCAAATTTGAGACATAAGGATCGTTTTCCCCAAACTAATTTCATGAATGGTGATCTAACCTGCTCTGCCCACGGTGACAGTGGGTATCGCGGACAACCGATCGCGTTCCCGATGATCTATGGGGTTCTAGCTCAATTGAGCGGGTCGGTGAGCATCAAGAGCAAGCAAGGGCATTGAAACAATAACGTAGAGGGCGAGATCGCACCTGAATTGGGCTGGCCACGGCGAGGCTAAACCGAGCGGCGTTCTTGAGTGGGTTGGGAGAAATGTGAAATTGGAGCTCTCTGGTGGAGGATTTGAGGTGCGGGTGGGTGCGCTAGCTGCTTGATTACATGACGGAGCCGAGGGCGCGCTCAATTTATAGAGCCCGCGAGCGGTGGCCGGTGAATTAGACGAAGACGCGCGGCGGCCGGAGGAACAAGGAGCTACTGGCGCGCGCGATTAGTGTCCAATTACCGTGGCAAGCTCCCCGGCGCTGGACGGAGGGTTACAGCGAGTCACGGCGACGTGGTGGATGTGCCAATGCTTGTGGCGCAAGGCCGTAAGACGGCTGTCACCGACGAGCTCATCCAAAGCGGTCGTGGCAAGCTCGGTACGGTGGCCGGAGTAAACTATTGGCTGGAATATATCCACGGCGACGATATTTACTCAGCCCCAAGCTCTATCCAACCGATCCGAGCACGAATCAAGACGGCGAAGGCACGAACCGCGCGTGGCTCATCGGCAGTGAGGAGAGCTGCATCTGGATCTTGTTCAGAGCACTGTACCATCAGCCTGCGGTTCAGAACACCTGACATAACAACTTGCAGGGAGATTTGCTCCCAATTTCATGTAGTAACACGATCATCTCTCTGTATCGAAGTTGCAGCCCTATCAACCATCTTCATATTTGTTATAGCATCCCTAATCAAATTCACACTGGATCATGCTTAAATTCGAGCCCTAAGTTCGGCCAATACCACTAGTTGCCATGTTTCAGTCTAAAAACCAACTTACAGCCCATCTTTAGGCCCAATTTTCTCAAAATTCTTCATGGTACCAAGGCATGATTCCTATAGTAAAGTTATTCCCCTTTCATAGATCTACAAAATTGATATGGTGACCTTGGGCAAATTCTCAATAGTTTTGGACCTACAGAGCCCTAAAGTCAGCCCACCTACACTGTTTTCAGACTTAACCAATAGAGCTCCAATAGGGTCTTTTTGCAAATAGGTCCAAAACTCAGGGTTTATGTTGCAAATCCACACACATGTAAACCATATGACTTAAGGTGCCTTACTTTCATGGTTTTTGCACTTTAGTCCAAAAGTGCACTAATTTTGCACTTAGCCCCCTAGGGTTTTATTTTAGGGTTTTCCAGGGTTCTATTTAGGGTTTCTTGCACTCTTAGGGTTTGGATCCCACTTAAGTTCATCCATGGTGACACTTTATGACTATTTCAATTGAATTTTGAAGTTTTCTCTTGTTTAAGCCTTGTTTGCTCTATTAAACCCAATCCAGGGTTGAGTACCCTACTCTAGGGTTTTATTCACAAAATGTCATATCAACACAACTTGTTTGAACTTTTTGCCTAGTGAATGCATTATAGGTGTGACAAACACATGATATGCTATGCTTACAATGTTATGCTCAAGTTTTAGTAAAAGTAACACCAGGGGTGTTACAAAAACCACTAACCCACAACCGGGGGTATTACATACATGTTTAATGTTATTTTGAGGCCATTCAGTTTTGAATGGATCGACGCTCAGGTAAGGTGAGATGTGAGAGCATGACCGAACAACCGTCGGTCTAGGGAAGAGTATAAAAAGCGCTTGATTATATACATGTTCCACATATGTATATATGAAAGCTGCGATGTGGTGTATTTACTTTTCTGGAATTCAGTACCCCGTGGATGTATGGGTATACAGACATGGGAATACTGAGAAGTGTATTGTACTTGTAACGACGCACCTATGCTCAAGTAAGAAGGTGAGTTACCATAATGAGTTGCCCTATGGTTAAATTGTGGCAACGGCGCTCGGCGCTTAATGATGAGCTGGCCTCCATATAGAAATATATGGAGTATAAACTATAAAAAACTGTCATGTGTGAACTGCATCATGGGAAATTGGGCTGCAATGGAATTTTCTGCAGGTACACTAACTGCGAAAACGTATGTGTAGCTGACGACTAGCAAAATACCGTGAGAGTTGTAAGTATGCCACCGATATAGAACGCTATTGCCATAGTATGTTGGCAAAATTTGTGAGGACGTATAGGACGAGCATGCATCCTGATTGTTGCATCATGTTTGTCACCTATACACCCAAAATGCTTCTCTCATCTTTATTCTAGTAACCAGTGATTTTAAATATTGTGGTGTAATGTTGTAGTATGAACTTCTATGAAATAGTTGTCCTCCGTTCTTTAGGTAATCTATTTAGGTGTTATATGTGTTTGCTCTTGTACTTGATGTGCCGATAGAAGGTTGGTGACCTATTTGCCTAAACCCAAAACTAGGCCATCTTCTTAATTAGTGAACCATGACCCAAAGTTGATTTTTTTCTTCCGTTATCCCTCCATGACCAAACTCATACAAATAAATGCTTAGATAATTTTTTTGTTGGACATAAGATGCATTCGGACTCCAAATAAGGATCTTGGCAATTAACTTGTCACTCCCTTAGTGGTCGTGTTTCCATCCTAGATCCTGCCCTTGCTTAGTTGATGCAGGTTGAGGTCTCTATTGTGTTTGGCCTCTCCTTGTGGATTATCTTGTCGCTTTATCAACCCAACTTAGGAAAGACGTGTCCGATCATTTTCTTAAATTTGGTGCCCTTGATTTTCTCATATCTATCAAAGGCATACCAACTTAATACTTGACTTGTTATTGTTGCGATGGCACGGAAATATGCTTGGGGCTGAATTAACAGTCTCCCATCATACTTCATTAACAAGTTTAGGTTATGGCCATGTCCTGTTCGTCTCATCGGGCCATGATCTATTTGGCTCTCTACTTGTAACCATTCCTACCAGTGGAGTCTATTTTTTATATTGTCATCCTTGACCAGTCTATCTGTGGTGTGGGATTTCTTATTGGTTACATCTGGTAATGGTGTTATGACTAAAACCGATGGCACCGCGATAAAACCGAGGGCCTCCTGTGGATGCATACACATGGTTGTGTTGCTCGGTACATGCTAATATCACAGTTAGTAGTCATAATCCATTATGAGATTATATTAATATGTTATCTCTGCACAACTTGTTCTTATCATGTGAGGTTCATTATTGGTGCCAGTTTTGTAATGGTGTCATGGTTAGGAACTTAAGGTACCGCGGGGAAACTGAGAGCCTCCTGTGAATGTGCACCCAGGATTTTGCTGCTTGGCGCGTGCCGGTACCAAAGTCTCTAGTCATGATCCATTATGGAATTACACTGACGTGCTGTGACGGAACCTCCCAAGTAATCAGGCCCACCTACAGTTGTCCTTGTCTAACAGACATCAGACACCCTGTAGATGTTCCTAAGTTACTTGACAAGCTCGGTATCTTTCCTTACCTCACCAGGAACGTTTCACCCGTCTTGCAGACATTACAGATCATCGGAGATGAAGATATGCGGAAGCGAATTACATAAACTTACATTTATTTCAAAAGTAAGCTTGAGTTATATTATTACAGACCAGTCTAAAAAGCGAGTGCATAGAAGTAATAATTATACAAACCAGGGAGACACAAACTTCTCCCGAAAGGCTACAAACAAAAGATCTAAGATGGAGGACCGAGTCCTCCCGCACTTCAGTCTTGGTTTTCATCTTTGGGAACCACCTTAGCATAGAAGCAGCAAAAGTCTGCTACTTCCCCACCTAAAAACAACAAAGGGATAAACCCTGAGTATGGAATTACTCAGCAAGTCTTACCCGACTAAGGAAAAGACTCTCAAGGGTATGCTGGGTAAATAGGAGTCAAGGGGAGGCTTTAGCAAAAATCAACTTATATTTTTGCAGAAGTAGCTTACTAAAGTGAGGCCTTACTTTCAATCTTTTAATGCCATATTAAATATTAATAGACTCCATTTGCATCTAGTCTAATTTCACATCACATCAAGACGACATCATTTTTGTCCATAGTTTTCACATCCTGACTCTAGGTTGCAGGGAAGTGACCAAGTCTTCATAACCGCGAAGGTACGGCGATCCGAATCGATTATACTCAGCTGAGGATCTCCAATCACACGACATATGTAGCACTTAACCCTTGCATATGTCAACCCGCCACCGGGGTTCTTAAGACCGGATCAGGTTCACACAAACCGAGAGCACAGATACACCACCGTCCAGCCTCTTGCCACGGAGGGTACACGCTACTCTCGCCACCGCTCCACTCCCATTTCGTGTTATCTTATTCCGGCCTTAGTCTGCCCGAGGCAAGGCTTACACATGATGAGGCATGTGACCAGTTAAAGGGTCCTCGGTCAGCACGCCTACATACGCGTTAATCCTTAACCAACCTGGGTAGAACATCACCTGTTCCTACCCCAAGTCTCAATTTGAGTATTTCCATCCTTAGGATTGTGTCTGTTCCTTAGGAGGAAAGAGCATCTCAGGGAACTTTGCAGTAAGATCCCACTATTGCTCCAAATGAAAATATTCTTGTGGGTAGAAGCCATCCTCTCCATGGTTAAATTGAGGACAACCTCTATCCACAAGATCTAAGCAAGGCTAAGCATTTTTGTAAATCATATTTTGATACTTCACAGAAGTATCTATAAAGGCATGGATATCAAGGATAGCAATGCATCAAAGGGTTTCAAGTAACTCCTATGAACCTAATGCACATTTCACTAGACTTAAGTGTGCGAAAAGTATTTAAAAACACAAGGAAAGGGGTTGCATGCACCGGGGCTTGCCTTTGTTATCAGAGGTGTCTTGCTCAGATCCACAGATATCAAAATAAAAGCAGTTATCCGCTTGAGGATCAGAGGTGGGTGGTATCCCTTCTTCGGAAACTTCTTCTTCTTCTTCTTGCTCTAATATAACCATATACATGCATAAGAATGGATGTCATGGAATGCTCATGAGGATGCAAAGATAGCATAAACTTATTATTTATGTCTTGAGTACAACTTTCCTTCACAGTACTCCGAGAACCTAGGGTTTCCGGAGTCAGTAAAGGAGTTCATGGAGCAGGGGGGGGTGGTTTTGGGTTTAGTGATCAAACAAGGCCCAAATCAAACCAAACTCTACCCATGGCTTCTAAATAATGTGAAAAGCTCACATAAAAAGTTTGGGGAATTTTGGACTTATTATTTATTTTCTAAAAATCCAGAACCAATGGTTTAGGCTGTTTTAAATATCCTAAAATTCCCTATTCAAACTAAAAATCATAAAACTATTTTTATTAAATACTATGGAAAATAACAAGCCTAGGAAAATTGGTCTCATAATTTTAGGATTTTTCTACTATTTTCTACAGTTTTTCAAAGTTCTGCTGAAAAAGAAAAGGAAAAACTCTTAAACAGTACTGGGCCGATTCTGGCCCAACAAGCCCAGGTCCAGGAGAACAGCGCGCTCGCGTCCGCGCCCAGGCAATTTTGCAGAAAGGGCCTCGCGCTTCCGGCTAAACAGAACTAGGTCCTTTCACTATTCTGTTGAGTCACTGACGGTTTGCACAAATGCCCTCGGGGTTCTGTCAATTCACAACACGAGATCCCCGACGGCGCTCAAGCGCGGCCACGCTCCGGCGAGCTAGCAGACCGGCCAACTGGGGCAGTGACCGGCGCTCCCGAGCGACATACACGGAATTAAACCCCTACGGAGCATTTCCCCTAACCTAATTGCACTAATGGTGGACTAGGGAGCTCCGGCCACGGTGGCCGTAAGCACAACGGCAGTGTGATCGTGTTCCCAGCGATGGGCATCGGTTTAGTTCGATTCAAGGGTTCGACAAGCATCACGGAGATGGAAGGGTACTCAAACGAAGCAGCAGAGGACTGGGGCTGACCTGTGTTGGGCTGGCGACGGTACGCTCAGTTCCACGGCGGCGGAGAACCGAATTGGGGGAAACACGAAATTCAAGCGCTCGAGTGGATGATTGTGGCCGATTAGTGGTGGCTGGATGCGTAAGGATATGGTGAAGCCCACGGCGGGGTCAATTTATAGAACTCCGAAGCGGTGGCGCTTAATTTGATCGCGATGTGTCGACGGCCGGAGAGGAGGAAGAAACACTGGCTTCGCGAGTACGTGGCCAACGACGTGGCGGTAACTCCGGTGAGCTACGGAGGGTTCAGAGAAGGTCATGGCGACACGGTGAAAGTGTAGAGCCACGCGGCACCCGGCCGAGAGGCGGCGGTCGACGGCGAGTACTTACCGCGAGCGGTGAGCCAGGGGGAAAGAAACGTGTCGTGGCCGAGCGGGGTGACTTCCAGCTCACCGGCGTTGAGGACACGTATCGGCACTGCTTATCCAAAGACCACCGAGCACGAATCGTGATGAGTCGCGATCAACGGCGGCGGCTACCGGCGGTGAGGACGAAGGGATCTTCTTCAGTTTAACCGGTCACTGTACCATGGGAATACCGGTTCAGAGTGACTGACAGTCCAGTTTCCAGAGCCCATAACTTCCAATTTTGTGCAGCAACTCGATTGCCTTTCTTAAACAAAATTGTAGAGCAATATACCATCTACAATTCGACTATAGGACTTGAACATATTTGAGCACTGGATCATGCTTGAATCTGAGCTAGAAGTTGATGTCAGTTCACTGCTAAACAGAATTTCAGTTCAAAACCACCTGACAGTCGAACTTTGATGGGGTTTTTCTCTAAATTTCTCATAACAACTAATCTCACACTCTTTAGCAAAGTTGTTCCCCTATGATTAGGCTTCAACTTTGATGTGGTGACCTAGGGCAAAAACCTTATACTTTGTAAATTACAAAGCCCCAAAGTTGAGCCCATTCACTGTTTTTCAGACTTAGAACAAAACTCAAATGAGGTCCATTTTGCATTTTAGTCCAAAACTTAGGGTTTGGCCTTCAAGTCCACATATTTGTGATCCAATTGACTTGAAACACTTATTTGACTTGGTTTTTGCACTTTAGCCCAAAAGTGGACTAATTTTGCACTTAGGTCCCTAGGGTTTGGTTTTAGGGTTTTCCAGGGTTCTGATTAGGGTTTTTAATATCCCAGGGGTATAAATGTGATTCAATTTAGTGTTTGGGGATATTTTATGACTTTTCTCAAAAGTCCTAAGGTTTTTCTCAACTTGGGTTAAGTTTTACCCCTTTAACCACTATTTAGAGTTAAGTCCTTAAACCAGGGTCCTATTTGTAAAACAGTAAAACAATACAACTTGTTTGAAATTTTTGCCTAGTGAATGCACTCTATGTGTATCAAACATATGCAATGCCCATACTCATGATGCCATGCTCAAGTTTTAGTTATAGTAACACCAGGGGTGTTACATCCTTCCCCCCATAAAAGAATCTCGTCCCGAGATTTAAAGTCCTAGGGTGAGTAATGGAAAAGGAAATGTGTCATGTTTTTATTTCCTGATTTTTGGTACAAGGCAGGGGTGGTGTGGGGGTTCACTCCTTTATTACACAGCTATTCAAACTTTACAACTTACAAGAGGCTAGAAAGCCTGGGAAATTCTTATCTAAGAAGTCTTGGGTTTCCCATGTAGCCTCATCTTTCGAATGTTGGTTCCACTGTATCTTATAAAACTTAAGAGTCTTTCTCCGGGTAACCCTGTCCTTTTGATCCAGAACTCGAATGGGATGTTCCGAGTATGTCAAATCTGGTTCCAGGACAACATCAGTCACTTCAACGGTTCGATCGGGAACCCGAAGACATTTCTTCAATTGTGACACGTGGAACACATTATGCACAGCAGACAATGTTTCGGGGAGTTGAAGTCGGTATGCCACTGGTCCACATTGCTCAAGTACCAGGAATGGACCAATGTATCTGGGTGCAAGTTTGCCTTTAACCCCAAAACGCGATACACCCTTCATTGGTGAAACTTTCAAGTAGACATAGTCGTCTACCCGAAAACATAAGGGTTGTCGTCGTCGGTCTGCATAACTCTTTTGTCGAGTCTGAGCTTTCTTCATATTATGAATAATTTTCTGAACCTTTTCTTCGACCTCTTTCACCATATCAGGCCTAAAGAAGTATCTTTCTCCAGGTTCAGACCAATTTAACGGAGTTCGACACCGTCGCCCGTATAAAGCTTCAAAAGGTGCCATCTTGATACTCTCCTGATAACTGTTATTGTATGAAAACTCCGCTAAGGGCAAACACTCATCCCATTTTTGCGGGAAGTCCAGAATACATGCCCGCAGCATATCTTCAAGTATTTGATTCACTCTCTCAGTCTGTCCACTGGTTTGAGGATGATAGGCCGAAATGTGGAGTAACTTAGTACCCAAGGATTTGTGAAGTGCTTCCCAAAACTTGGCTACAAATTGAGGTCCACGATCCGACACTATGGTCTTTGGAACACCATGCAGACTGAGAATACGGCTGATATACAATGCTGCATAAGTGGCTACTGTATATTTGGCCCTGACGGGTAAGAAATGGGCAATTTTTGTGAGTCGATCAACGATAACCCAAATAGAATCATACCCTTTGGCCGTCCTGGGCAATCCCACAATAAAGTCCATGCTGATGTCTTCCCATTTCCATGTTGGGATTGGCAAAGATTGCAATGGACCAGCAGTTTTCATGTGTATGGCTTTGACACGTCTGCAAGTGTCACACTTAGCCACATAGCGTGCAATTTCAATCTTCATCTTCGTCCACCAGTAGTGTTGTTTTAGATCATGGTACATCTTAGTGCTCCCCGGATGAATAGAATAGCGACTAAGATGCGCTTCATCTAAGATTTGCTGGCGGAGCTCTTCACTCTTCGGCACTACTATGCGGTTGTTAAACCATAACACACCTTGATCATCTTCCTTGAAACATTTGGCTGTTCCAGCCCTTATCTTCTCGCGTATGTGCTTCATGCCTAGATTGTCCTTTTGAGCATCAATTATCCTTTGCAAAATGGTTGACTCAAGCTTTAGCTGATTCAGAGTTCCTTGTTGGATTATCCCCAGGTTTAACTTCTCCATGTCTTGACACAAAGTGTTTTCGGAGGTCTTTACCATAAGACAGTGGCAGGAAGTCTTACGACTCAATGCATCTGCCACCACATTGGCTTTGCCTGGGTGATAATGGATCTCTAGTTCATAGTCTTTAATGAGCTCAAGCCATCGTCTTTGCCTCATATTTAACTCTGACTGGGTAAATATATACTTTAAACTCTTATGATCTGTATATATGTGGCAGATATTTCCCAGCAGATAGTGACGCCATATTTTCAGGGCATGAACCACAGCAGCTAGCTCGAGATCATGTGTTGGGTAGTGCTCTTCATGTCGGCGTAACTGCCTTGAAGCATACGCAATTACTCGGCCCTCTTGCATCAGCACACAGCCGAGTCCACTGCCTGACGCATCACAATATACATCAAAAGGTTTAGTGATGTCCGGTTGGGCCAATACCGGAGCAGTGGTCAATAGTGTCTTCAATTGCTCAAAGGCTTCATTACATTTAGAAGACCAATTGAACTTTGTATCATTCTTCAATAAACTTGTGATTGGCTTCACAAGCTTAGAAAAATCAGGTATGAATCTGCGATAATATCCCGCTAGTCCAAGAAAACTCCGGACTTGGTGAACAGTTGTTGGAGATTTCCATTCCAGAATATCCTTGACCTTGCTAGGATCTACCGCAATTCCTTTAGCTGATAACACGTGCCCCAGAAATTGAATTTCCTCCAGCCAGAACGCGCACTTGCTGAACTTGGCATACAGTTGATGTTCCCTCAGGCGCGTTAATACAATCCGTAAGTGCTGAGCATGCTCCTCTTCATTTTTAGAATATATCAAAATATCATCGATGAAGACCACCACGAACTTGTCTAACTCGGGCATGAACACCGAGTTCATCAAATAGGTGAAGTGGGCAGGAGCATTAGTGAGCCCGAAAGACATTACCAAGTACTCAAACAATCCATACCGCGTAGTAAATGCGGTCTTCGGTATATCCTCGGGCCGAATACGGATTTGATGATAGCCCGACCTGAGATCGATTTTGGAAAACACCCTCGCCCCAGTCAGTTGATCAAATAAGATATCAATCCTTGGAAGAGGGTACTTATTCTTAATGGTGACCTCATTTAGGGGCCGATAGTCCACGCACATGCGCAAGGTTTGATCCTTCTTCTTCACAAAGATGGCGGGACAACCCCACGGGGACGAGCTTGGCCGGATAAATCCCTTATTCAGCAGATCTTGTAATTGAATCTTCAATTCTGCTAACTCATTAGGGGGCATACGGTACGATCTTCGGGAGATGGGAGCCGTACCGGGCTTTAGCTCAATTACGAATTCTACATCTCTTTCAGGGGGTAGTCCAGGCAAATCTTCCGGAAATACATCTGGAAACTCACATACTACCGGAATGTTCTTGATCTCCGGTACAATGGCTTCAAATATTCTACCAGAAGCTTTGGCTGGATTGGTTTTGGGGAGAGATAAGAGAATTTCTTCTTGATTATAACTCAACCTGACGGTTCTGAGTTCAGTGTTGAGAATTGCCTTGTGTTGAGTTAACCAATTCATCCCCAAAATTACATCTATATCCTGGCCTCTTAGAACAATCATGTTAGCAGGAAAGTTCCGTCCGGCCATAGTTACTGGCACTCCATAGGCCACTTCTTTAGTAAAAATATGTCCCCCAGGTGAATGAATTTTAAATCCCTCTTTTGATTCATGACATGCAATGTGATGTTGCTCCACAAATGTCTTGCTAATGAAGGTATGCGAAGCACCAGAATCAAAAAGAATTATTGCAGGGTGACTGGCCACAGGGAACGTACCCATCATCACCGGCTCTCCCTCCGGTGTGGTAGCCACTTGCGTATAATATACTCGCCCCGTTTTCTTGGTATTCTTGCCCGAAGTACTTCCCTTGCCTGGAGCTGAATTTCCCGATCCTTGTTGATTATTGGCCTGATTTTGCCGAGGATAGGGACAATCTTTAATAAAATGCCCAGATTTGCCACAGTTAAAACATCCAGTTGAAGAACTTGGCAGAGCAGGGAATCGAGTGCCTGGGGCACCCGGCTGACTTGAGGCAGTAGGGGCTTTGCTGGGACGAATAATTATGGGCTGCTTGAAAGGGAAAGATGGTGCACTTGAACGGTTCTGGTTAGAGGGCCGGAGAATGAACCGTTGCCTCTTTACCGGGCCCTGACTAGGCCTATCACCACTGAATCCCTTACTTTTCCCAGTATTTGCATATTTGGCCTCCACAGATAAGGCTGTGCTGACAGCCTTCCCATAGGTAAGATCAATACATGCAGCCATTTTTCACTGCATCCGGTCGTTCAGACCTCTCATAAAACAATTCCTTTTCTTCAAGTCTGTGTTCACCTGATCAATTGCGTATTGTGACAGGTGATTGAATTTGTTGAGATACTGGTTAACAGTATCTCCCCCTTGCTTCAATTTCATAAACTCTTCTTGTTTCATGTGCAGCACTCCCTCAGGAATATAATGCTCGCGGAATGCTGCTTTGAACTCGTTCCATGTAATTTGATGGTTGTCCGGTTGAATGGCCACAAAGTTTCCCCACCAAGTACTGGCAGGGCCTCGGAGTTGCTGTGCCGCAAACAAAGGCTTCTGGGTTTCCGAACAACGGAGAAGGCCAAATTTCTGTTCTATGACCCGTATCCATTCGTCGGCTTCGAGCGGGTCTTCTGCTTTGACGAAGAGAGGCGGACGAGTCTCGGAGAAATCCAGATAAGTGGTCTCACGGGGACCTTGTGGAAAACCTCTTCCTGCTTGTTGCTGAAGCTGCTGCTGACCCGCCATCTCCCTCAGGAAGCGGGTATTGTCGGCTGTAGCGTTCACCAAGGCAGCGATTGCCTCGGCAAGCGTGGGTGGAATGGGAGGTGGATTCGGGGTAGCATCCCGACCCCCGGATGTTCCAGCTGCATCCTGTCCGCGAGTCCGGGTCGGCATCTGAGGCAAAAACATTTGAATAAACATAATGTGCCAAAGAAAACCTTCCGTTTTACATTACTATAAAGAGTAATGGTACAGACTCGGTATTATACAACAGGATACATTACCCATTTTACAAAAGTTTAACCTATTATACAACAGTACACCCTACAATACACTACTCTACTTTATTACACTATTAGTCCTGCTTTCCGTTGCTGTTGGCGGCTTCATTTTCAGGTGTGGGAGTCCAGACGTCCACCAACCTCAAAGAAGGAGGGGGTTCATACAGGTCTAACTCCCCACCCAACGCGCGTCCCGCAACGTGAGAGGGTCCGGCTTCCGCCTCAGCAGAGTGTGCAGGCTCACTAGGGTGTAGTTGCGAGTAGAGCACATGGACTTCCTCATGCAATGTATTGCAGTAAACCTGCAGGTTGTCAACAGCTGTGCTAAGTTCTTTAATTCGGGCCTGAGCCCTTGCTTCCTTAGCACATACTAACATATGTGACTGTACTGCCCAGTCAAGTGCTAAGTCCCGATCAGCCAGCTGATCCCGCAGGTGACGGAGGTCCCTTCTTAAATCATTAATTCTGTCCCCGTCTGCAATCCAAGCATTGGTCCTGTGTCGCAGCGTCGCTTGAAGTCGACTTACTTCGGCTTCCAAGTCTCCGATGGGGTCATTACTCCCGCTGCTACTGCTTTCATGTCGAGGAGCCAGTTGATGCCGGGGTACTCCCCTTGGTCCCGTTGATTTACGTGCTGTGAGCCTCGTGCGTGGCGGCATCTTTCTAAGGGGGAAAATTTATTAGCATAATTCTTAGCATGATGCATGAGTAAGTACAGAATCAACCTTGGTCGATTCAACCTTCTATACATTGCACTCTTTCTATCTGGTCTTTAAAATAAACTCTTCAGAATACTTAGGTAAGAAGAGAAAAGAATCTTTAGGTAAGACTTTTGAAAATCTTTTTTGAAGATGCCTTAATATCTGCAAAGAAGGGCTACGCTCCGATACCAGCTGTGACGGAACCTCCCAAGTAATCAGGCCCACCTACAGTTGTCCTTGTCTAACAGACATCAGACACCCTGTAGATGTTCCTAAGTTACTTGACAAGCTCGGTATCTTTCCTTACCTCACCAGGAACGTTTCACCCGTCTTGCAGACATTACAGATCATCGGAGATGAAGATATGCGGAAGCGAATTACATAAACTTACATTTATTTCAAAAGTAAGCTTGAGTTATATTATTACAGACCAGTCTAAAAAGCGAGTGCATAGAAGTAATAATTATACAAACCAGGGAGACACAAACTTCTCCCGAAAGGCTACAAACAAAAGATCTAAGATGGAGGACCGAGTCCTCCCGCACTTCAGTCATGGTTTTCATCTTTGGGAACCACCTTAGCACAGAAGCAGCAAAAGTCTGCTACTTCCCCACCTAAAAACAACAAAGGGATAAACCCTGAGTATGGAATTACTCAGCAAGTCTTACCCGACTAAGGAAAAGACTCTCAAGGGTATGCTGGGTAAATAGGAGTCAAGGGGAGGCTTTAGCAAAAATCAACTTATATTTTTGCAGAAGTAGCTTACTAAAGTGAGGCCTTACTTTCAATCTTTTAACGCCATATTAAATATTAATAGACTCCATTTGCATCTAGTCTAATTTCACATCACATCAAGACGACATCATTTTTGTCCATAGTTTTCACATCCTGACTCTAGGTTGCAGGGAAGTGACCAAGTCTTCATAACCACGAAGGTACGGCGATCCGAATCGATTATACTCAGCTGAGGATCTCCAATCACACGACATATGTAGCACTTAACCCTTGCATATGTCAACCCGCCACCGGGGTTCTTAAGACCGGATCAGGTTCACGCAAACCGAGAGCACAGATACACCACCGTCCAGCCTCTTGCCACGGAGGGTACACGCTACTCTCGCCACCGCTCCACTCCCATTTCGTGTTATCTTATTCCGGCCTTAGTCTGCCCGAGGCAAGGCTTACCCATGATGAGGCATGTGACCAGTTAAAGGGTCCTCGGTCAGCACGCCTACATACGCGTTAATCCTTAACCAACCTGGGTAGAACATCACCTGTTCCTACCCCAAGTCTCAATTTGAGTATTTCCATCCTTAGGATTGTGTCTGTTCCTTAGGAGGAAAGAGCATCTTAGGGAACTTTGCAGTAAGATCCCACTATTGCTCCAAATGAAAATATTCTTGTGGGTAGAAGCCATCCTCTCCATGGTTAAATTGAGGACAACCTCTATCCACAAGATCTAAGCGAGGCTAAGCATTTTTGTAAATCATATTTTGATACTTCACAGAAGTATCTATAAAGGCATGGATATCAAGGATAGCAATGCATCAAAGGGTTTCAAGTAACTCCTATGAACCTAATGCACATTTCACTAGACTTAAGTGTGCGAAAAGTATTTAAAAACACAAGGAAAGGGGTTGCATGCACCGGGGCTTGCCTTTGTTATCAGAGGTGTCTTGCTCAGATCCACAGATATCAAAATAAAAGCAGTTATCCGCTTGAGGATCAGAGGTGGGTGGTATCCCTTCTTCGGAAACTTCTTCTTCTTCTTCTTGCTCTAATATAACCATATACATGCATAAGAATGGATGTCATGGAATGCTCATGAGGATGCAAAGATAGCATAAACTTATTATTTATGTCTTGAGTACAACTTTCCTTCACGGTACTCCGAGAACCTAGGGTTTCCGGAGTCAGTAAAGGAGTTCATGGAGCAGGGGGGGTGGTTTTGGGTTTAGTGATCAAACAAGGCCCAAATCAAACCAAACTCTACCCATGGCTTCTAAATAATGTGAAAAGCTCACATAAAAAGTTTGGGGAATTTTGGACTTATTATTTATTTTCTAAAAATCCAGAACCAATGGTTTAGGCTGTTTTAAATATCCTAAAATTCCCTATTCAAACTAAAAATCATAAAACTATTTTTATTAAATACTATGGAAAATAACAAGCCTAGGAAAATTGGTCTCATAATTTTAGGATTTTTCTACTATTTTCTACAGTTTTTCAAAGTTCTGCTGAAAAAGAAAAGGAAAAACTCTTAAACAGTACTGGGCCGATTCTGGCCCAACAAGCCCAGGTCCAGGAGAACAACGCGCTCGCGTCCGCGCCCAGGCAATTTTGCAGAAAGGGCCTCGCGCTTCCGGCTAAACAGAACTAGGTCCTTTCACTATTGTGTTGAGTCACTGACGGTTTGCACAAATGCCCTCGGGGTTCTGTCAATTCACAACACGAGATCCCCGACGGCGCTCAAGCGCGGCCACGCTCCGGCGAGCTAGCAGACCGGCCAACTGGGGCAGTGACCGGCGCTCCCGAGCGACATACACGGAATTAAACCCCTACGGAGCATTTCCCCTAACCTAATTGCACTAATGGTGGACTAGGGAGCTCCGGCCACGGTGGCCGTAAGCACAACGGCAGTGTGATCGTGTTCCCGGCGATGGGCGTCGGTTTAGTTCGATTCAAGGGTTCGACAAGCATCACGGAGATGGAAGGGTACTCAAACGAAGCAGCAGAGGACCGGGGCTGACCTGTGTTGGGCTGGCGACGGTACGCTCAGTTCCACGGCGGCGGAGAACCGAATTGGGGGAAACACGAAATTCAAGCGCTCGAGTGGATGATTGTGGCCGATTAGTGGTGGCTGGATGCATAAGGATATGGTGAAGCCCACGGCGGGGTCAATTTATAGAACTCCGAAGCGGTGGCGCTTAATTTGATCGCGATGTGTCGACGGCCGGAGAGGAGGAAGAAACACTGGCTTCGCGAGTACGTGGCCAACGACGTGGCGGTAACTCCGGTGAGCTACGGAGGGTTCAGAGAAGGTCATGGCGACACGGTGAAAGTGTAGAGCCACGCGGCACCCGGCCGAGAGGCGGCGGTCGACGGCGAGTACTTACCGCGAGCGGTGAGCCAGGGGGAAAGAAACGTGTCGTGGCCGAGCGGGGTGACTTCCAGCTCACCGGCGTTGAGGACACGTATCGGCACTGCTTATCCAAAGACCACCGAGCACGAATCGTGACGAGTCGCGATCAACGGCGGCGGCTACCGGCGGTGAGGACGAAGGGATCTTCTTCAGTTTAACCGGTCACTGTACCATGGGAATACCGGTTCAGAGTGACTGACAGTCCAGTTTCCAGAGCCCATAACTTCCAATTTTGTGCAGCAACTCGATTGCCTTTCTTAAACAAAATTGTAGAGCAATATACCATCTACAATTCGACTATAGGACTTGAACATATTTGAGCACTGGATCATGCTTGAATCTGAGCTAGAAGTTGATGTCAGTTCACTGCTAAACAGAATTTCAGTTCAAAACCACCTGACAGTCGAACTTTGATGGGGTTTTTCTCTAAATTTCTCATAACAACTAATCTCACACTCTTTAGCAAAGTTGTTCCCCTATGATTAGGCTTCAACTTTGATGTGGTGACCTAGGGCAAATACCTTATACTTTGTAAATTACAAAGCCCCAAAGTTGAGCCCATTCACTGTTTTTCAGACTTAGAACAAAACTCAAATGAGGTCCATTTTGCATTTTAGTCCAAAACTTAGGGTTTGGCCTTCAAGTCCACATATTTGTGATCCAATTGACTTGAAACACTTATTTGACTTGGTTTTTGCACTTTAGCCCAAAAGTGGACTAATTTTGCACTTAGGTCCCTAGGGTTTGGTTTTAGGGTTTTCCAGGGTTCTGATTAGGGTTTTTAATATCCCAGGGGTATAAATGTGATTCAATTTAGTGTTTGGGGATATTTTATGACTTTTCTCAAAAGTCCTAAGGTTTTTCTCAACTTGGGTTAAGTTTTACCCCTTTAACCACTATTTAGAGTTAAGTCCTTAAACCAGGGTCCTATTTGTAAAACAGTAAAACAATACAACTTGTTTGAAATTTTTGCCTAGTGAATGCACTCTAGGTGTATCAAACATATGCAATGCCCATACTCATGATGCCATGCTCAAGTTTTAGTTATAGTAACACCAGGGGTGTTACACGTGTGATCTTCCGTGGACTCCTCCCATGCAATAATTTTGATGTTGTTTGTCGAAGTGACCAAGCAACATCTATCATCTTTGTTGGATCAAAAGGGCATACCACTTTCATTTGTGGTCTCTTTTCTCTTATCTTAGTAGTGACTACGCCCATACAAGTTCCTTTTGCATCCTTTATATAAAGGTGAAGCCTTGAAGCTTTTTAGTGTCGAGAGGCAGCTGATTAATTTTCAAAATGGAGATTTTCCCTGCTGCTGAGATGTAGAAGTTTGTACATTTGCTCTTTTATTTAATCCAGGTATTCCCTAACCAAGTCAGTTCATCTCGCAAGGAGAAACGGATGAACAACCTAACCAAATGGATGATCTCCTGTTACCGAGAGTGAACTCTCGACCATTAGTTTGCCAATGGGTAATAAGAGGACTTGCTGAATGTCAAAAGTAGTTCAACCAGTTGGTTTTACTAACTTGTAATTGCCTTATGAACAATGGTTGAGTTTAGAGATCATTTTATCAAGTTGTCTAAACTCACTTTTGTACAAACCCTCTTAAGGAAGTGTTTATAAGAATCGAGATTAAGTCGACTGATACCCGTCTAATCATTGCTCTAGTCATACCTCGATTGTCTCACGTGTGCTTTTCCAGCGTGAGTGATTAGCTCGAGCCATGCCTAGTGCTTGATAAAATGGGTTAGACATGAAGTCCGCATCTACGGATCCCTTCAGTGGTAATTTTTTCGAGTCTATCATTTTTCAGGGACTTGGATTCTCTAGCTAACATGAGTTAACTGTGATGTTATTCGACATTCACACCCGTCTCGTGTGCTATGAGCTTATCGCGACCACTTGTTGGTAAACCTCTTTCTATGTGTTTTACCAAAGAGGTTGCGTATGGTTCTGTTTGGGTAAAATTGAGTATTTGCCGCTTGCCCAACAGACTCAGATAGTACGGTGTCATCAGAAAAAGCAAACTGTGCACCTGGAACTTGATGTGTTCTTGTGGCAGACATTGTCTCTATAGGTGGAGATCTCTAAATTAGCCTAAGGCGACACATGATATGTCCACCAGAGAAACAACATTCTGAGAGACTCACTTTTGCTTGGAACTGTCTTATGGTTATCGCTGATATGGACATGGGATTACCTGCTTCTCTACTCTTAAAAGTCTTTTGCTCCGAATCTCAGGACGAGATTCTTTTAAGGGGGGAGGGCTGTAACACCCCAGGTGTTTATCTTCCGCAAACAGCGATTATGGATTTAAGCGCGGGACATCAGTAAGTAAAATGGACACTAAAACTTTAATCATTTGCCTTAATTTATTTAGCAAAATTTAGACTTTAGAAACCTTCCGGAACATCAACTCCAGTATCGTGTGGGGTTAAGCCATCAACATTTTGCCCCAAACTATAATCCTGGAAATCAAATGTGGTTCCTTAAAAATTCGTTTGGAATCTTTCACGCTTGCGTCGCGTAAGTCTATCTGAGGCCTAGCATCGTGATACGTGTGGCGGATACAAAATCCATGTCTGAACAGCGCACAGACTCTCGCCCACGTAAATGATGCGTGTCGTCATTTTCGGAGAGGATCGCGATCTCGATGCCGCATCGATATCATGCATTTATTTCGCGATATATCGAGTCGTGTGCCTGTCTAAAATTTATAGATAAAGGAAATACGAATTCGGAAGCCCGAACCCCTCGGATGATTTTTATCCCGAACAAATTAATTGGAACTCGCAAAAATGGTTTTCAGTTCGAAACAAACCAGACCAGTGTAATTAAAACTGAACGCGAGTAATTGGTAATTAAGTTGGTTTGCTAATTTGTAGTCCAAAAAATAAAATGTGTAGTTTAAAATGTACACAGATTTTTGCATCAAAAGAAAATCCAAAGAGAAAATATCCCTAGCCCACACCGCTTAAGCTTCTCTTCCGTATCCTGTACGCAGCAGCCCTCGACACCGCGCTCGTCTTCATCCCTTCACGCGTGCGGCCTGATATTTGTAGCCGCCCTCTATAGATTTTTTCCCTACCGCCCCTTCCGATTTTTATGCCACGGTGGCCTTATCCGTCGGACCGGCCGTCCCCTGCGACTCTCTCTCTCCTAGCTCCGACCGTGCAGCTCCCTGGCGTTCTTCTCAGCTCCTCCCCAAACCTTCCCCCCCATGGCGCCTAGCCGTCCATCTCCTCGGCCGTGCTTGCCCTGGCTGCGGCGAGCCCCCCCCTTCTCCTTGCTCCAACTCGGTCTTGCCCTGTGCGCGCACTCGGTCTACAGTTCCGGCATCGAGCTCTTCCCCGCGCGTGCAGTCGCTGTTTTTTCCGCTGGCTCGGACCGCACCCAGTGCCGCGGCTCCCCTCCCTTGCTCCTCTAGCTCAGCCTCCTTCACATGGCGGCTTCCTCTGCCGCTTCCCATGGCCGGCGTATGGCTTCGCATTCGCCCAATCTCCTTGCTCGCCCCTCTGCCTGTCGAGCTTCGTCTCCACACCAAGCTCCGCCCATGGCCACAGTTCCCTGACATCCGCGCGCTGTGAAGCTTCCTGCGCGCCTGACTCCAGCTCGCTCTACGGCGGTTCCTCCATGGCCACGACCTCGCCGTCGTTCCTCAGCCCGCCATGCCCTGCTCTGTTGCTGCTCGCCGGTTGAAGCTCCCTCAGCTCGCTCCTCCCATGCCCCGCGCTCCCTGCCGTGCGCTCGCCCAGGCCCGCGTAGCCCCTACTCCTCGCTCGCCTCCATGGTGTTGCCGTAGAGTTTCCTCGCCGCGCCCTTGCCAAGCTCTCGCACGCACGACCCTGTTTCATTGGTGGTCGCTCGTTCCTTCTCTAGTGCTCACCCATGGTGCGCAGCCACGTTTTCTCGCTTGGCCTGCTCCGAATCCGAAGCTGGTCGCACTATGTGCTCGACTTTGTCTTGTCGCCGAAACCCCAATGTCATCGACCCTGTTCGGCCCTGTATCGCTAGGCTAGTCAACCATAGTCGCTGCCACGCGCGCTTGTCCCTGATGCCCATCGCACGGTATTTGGATCTCGCCGATTGGCCCTACCATCCTTGTTCCCTCTGGTCACGATAGAATCGGGTCTAACTAGGTCATCAGACGCTGCTCCCATCTCGCCATAGGACTCACTGAACCCGCTCCATAGCGTCTCGATCCTCCCCTACACTAGCACATGAAGTCCCTTGTAAGGCTGCTTGATTGGTGTCACACCCGGATTTAAGGGACAAATCCGGGTGCATCTCATATGCGCGCCAAGGAAGAACAACACACATAATAACAGAGTGCATATAGATAAATGTCCTAAATATCATAAAGGTACTTATTACATAGCGGAAGTCTTAAAAAAATGAATGATAAAATAAAACAAACTAATTATTATTCGCTGGCGCCACAAAGCTGACTGGGAGACGCCACCTAGATCAAGTCGAATGCCTCAGTGTTAGGCGGCTCCTCTTCGACCACCTGTTCTTCTCCTGTGGGGGGTGTGAGACAGCAAGAGTGAGCTCACATACATTCATAGCTCAACAAGTCATGGGGAATAATGTGCATGAACTCACCAAAGGTGGGAGTTCATGTGAAGTGTAAGGCTGATCAACAAAATAGAGACTGAACCTGAGCATTGCTTTTATAAGTTGGTCAAAATTTTATTAGCAATTACTAAGTGTAAGTAAATACCAAACCTTAATAATAATAAAGAAAAGTAAAAATAATCCCAAATGCGATGCAAATGTAAATTAAATTTAAGTTCCATAAATTAATCATGTGAGGGTCCGAGCTGCTCATGACCGTGAGCAAGGCTAGTATACCAGTTTTACACTCTGCAGAGGTTGCGCATCTTTACCCACAAGTCATGTTACCCATTTGCCAAGAGACGGCCAATCCCATACACCTCTACCGAGGAGGTGAGGCAGGGTAACACTACGAGGCCTTTACAAAGTTCCACTAGCTTTAGAAATCCTTCTACAGTTTGAAGGAAGCTCCAGTGCAGGAATCTCTCGCCTGACTGCCATCGCAGCAAAATCAACCCAAGGACCTCCCTACACTGACCACTCCCCTACTGCCCTTGCCCCTTTCGGGTAAGGAAGTCATCCACTAGCTTTCCTAGTTAATCAGCCAAGGGCGTCCCATTAAACCCTTGTGGTAGCACTGTTTTCCCGGGTGGTCGCTCCATGTTCCCATTAACTTAATGATCTTAACATGAACAGTAATAATAAAAAGATAATAAAAGAATAATTATGAATAGTGTATCTCCATACCCAAATCCACATAAAGCAATAGCAGGTACTATCCAAAAAATATTTAAGTGGTGAACAAGGTATAAAGACAACCAAAACTGAGGTAACCTATTGGATCCCATCAAAATTAACCTATGCAGATCATTATAATTAATAAGAACATGGCTGGCAAAAAGTAAGTGATCAAGGGCACAACTTGCCTTCAATGAGCTCCTACTAAGCTACTTCTACTTGCTGAACCTCAGAATCCACAGTGGCTTGCTCGTCTACTTGCAACAACACAATACATCCATAGTATAGTAAAATTAATATTGCACCAAATAGGTAAATAAAATATACAATAAAAATCTAAACATTAAAATGAGATCATAGGAACTAGAATCATTAAATTTGGAGTTATGGATTTTAAGTTATGAATTTCTAAAGGTTTAATGTTCTTGAAATAGGATTAAATGAGAAATAAATTTTCATACTGTTTTCATGTTAAAACAGAGACACTAGATGATAGACAATAATATTACAAAATTTTAGAAATTGGAATGGATCAATTTGGAGCTAAAATAAATTTTCTATGCATTTTCCAAGTTCTAGCAATTTTTTTGTATTAAAAACTAATTTATATAATTATTTCTCTGTTTTTAATCACCTCTGGACGTGGCGCCAAAAACTATGAAGTGCAGGGGCTCTGGCGCAATTGTTTCTAAGACTCAGGCTACTGTCGATAAGGACAGCGGGTTATTTTTACCAAAAACCGAGGGGCCCTTTTGCAGTTCTATAGGGCCAAAGATCTATCAAGTGTTTCGGACCGTTGGATCTCCATCAGATGGCTTAGATTAGATCACTTAACATATCAAACCGGTATTCAATAGGAAACGCCCAATCGCGATCGAACGGTCCTGGTGCAAACAGGACGAACCGTTACGTTGGCGTAATCACAGCCGTAGGATCAGAAATCTACAGCCCGATCTAATCTACCGTAACGGGTTTGCTAAGCTAATCTCATCCGCCGGTGCAAAATCAGACGGCTAGGCCCCCCGTCATCTTCACCCAGTCGCAGAGTACAGCAGCGCCGTCGACCCCCTCGGTGGAGAACTCACCGGTGATGGCTACTCGACCCCCCCGAACGAACTATTACAGGAGGTAAGGAGCTCGAAGCAGGCGACATACCGAGGTTTTGAGCTGCTCAGACCCCGATCCACGGCGTGGTGCGATCCACGGTGGCGCGCCCACTCCGACAAGGAATTGTTGCCCACCAATCGTCTCACGCGCCCAATCGGATAAACGATCAGCCCCACGGCGGCTAAAGAAACCCTCCGGGCACAGCTTGCGGACCTACACGACGGCGCGAGGCGGTAATCGACGGCGCCGCAGGCGTTTAATTCCTCACCACCCTTCTCTGTGCAATGCTATGGCCGAGACAAGGGAACTTGGGAGGAAAAGGAGAGAGCGGGTCACACACTTATCCTGCGGCGACCAACGACGCGGAGATTCCGCACCGACGGTTGCGCCTACGGCAGCTGCGGAGCTCTGGTAATGGCGCCCACTACTGTGGACGATGTGAAACAGCCAGCCGCGAGATGGTGGATGACAAAGCGGCCCCGCGAAGCAGCCGCACAGGTGATAGCGGCGTCTATCAGTGGGCCCCACCCGCTAGAGTGCGCAAGCGGAAATCGCGTCGGTGGAGCGCCCGCCATGCACGGTGACACCGTTGAGGAAGATTCTGAAGCTTGGGGGGCCACAGTGCACTAAGTGGCGTGCAGATAGAATGGTGGAGCTGAGTTGCGGACCCGCTACTGGTGTGTGGGCCCAGAGCGTCAGCGCGCGACTGAGTCCTACGCGACGCGAGCGACCCGGCTGACCTGGTGTCCCTCCAGTGGGCCGAATAGGAGTACTGAGGCCCATGAAGCTTTTATTCTTTTTCTTTTTATCTTTTCTTTCTATTTTCTTATTTTCTAAGTTTAGTTTGAATTTGAATTTAAATTCGAATTTGTGCTAAATTCATTCTCTATGATTTTTGTGAAGTTTAACAATACCAATTTTAGGAATATAATTATATATATTATTTATATCACCTTTCTCTCTTTCTTATTTTTAAATCCATACTTTCAACCTTAGGGTTTAATTCCACTTCTAGTATTTATTATCTTATTGTTATTATCCTTATTATTTTTATTTAATACACAAACATACAACTCCAACATGATGCATATATTTTTTTTATCATTTGTTTTAATTCATCTCTAAATTTTATGTATGCTCTTTTTATGATGCAAATGAGGCACATAAAATAAGGAAATCACTATATATTCCTTGTATACAATTTTTTGGTATTACAAAGAATCTCGTCCTCGAGATTTAGGAAGATCTAGGGAAAAGGTGGGGAAAATCTATGCGAAGCTCTTCTTCTCTCTCCCAAGTTGCTTCATCTTCCCCATGGTGACTCCATTGTACCTTGCACATCTTTATCACCTTATTTCTTGTAACTCGAGTCAAGGTATCCAAAATCTTGATCGGGTATTCCGTATAAGTTAAATCACCCTAAACACTGAGCTCTTCCATTGGTAATTGTTCCTCAGGGACACGGAGGCACTTCTTAAGTTGAGATACATGAAAGACATCATGAACATCCGCAAGATGATCCGACAACTCCAATTGATATGCCACCTGTCCCACTCACTTAAGGATTAAAAAGGGTCTAATAAAGCGAGGGGACAACTTTCCTTTAACTTTAAATCTTCTCATACCCCTGAGTGGTGACACCTTCAAATAGACATAATCACCCTCCTTAAACTCTAGCAGTCTTCTCCGCGTACCAGCATAGCTTTTCTGTCTTGACTGCACAGTTCTCAAGTTCTCCCTTATTTGCTGGACTTGTTCTTCAGCCTCTTGTATAATTTCAGGTCCAAATAACTGTCTTTCACCAGTTTGATCCCAATACAGTGGAGTCCTGCACTTTCTGCCATACAAAGCCGCAATCGGTGACATCTTCAAACTGGCCTGATAGCTATTATTATAAGAGAACTCTGCATAAGGCAAACTCTTATCCCAACTTCCACCATGTTTAAGAGCACAAGCTCTTAACATATCTTCCAGCACTTGGGTGGTCCTCTCAGTCTGCCCATCAGTCTGGGGATGGTAAGCCGAACTAAAATTCAATCTTGTATCTAAGGACTCGTGCAACTTCTTCCAGTACCGAGAGGTAAACTATGATCCCCGGCCGGGACACAGTCTTCTTTGGCACACCATGTAGGCATACAATCCGTGCCATGTACATCTCTGCCAACTTGGCTCCTGAATACGTGGTCTTCACTGGAATAAAGTGGGCTACTTTAGTTAGCCTGTCCACAATCACCCATATAGAATCATACCCAGCAGATGTGCAGGGTAATCCAACAATGAAGTCCATGCCAATACCTTCCCATTTCCACTCAGGTATCTTAAGCGGGTGTAGTAAACCAGCAGGTCTTTGATGTTCCGCTTTCACCCTTTAGCAAACATCACAAAGTGCAACACGTGAAGCAACATCCTTCTTTAGTCCATACCACCAATACTTCTGCTTTAGGTACTGGTACATCTTAGTACTCCCAGGGTGAATAGAATAAACTATGTCATGTGCCTCCTTCAATATGGTTTCCCGAAGACTATCGATATCAGGAACACAGATCCGATTCTTGAACCATATAGTGCCTTGCTCATCCTCTGTGAATTCTGGACCTCTACCTTCCGTAATCAGATCCTTAATCTCTTGAATTTTAGTATCACCAACCTGACCTTTACGAATTTCTTGCTCCAAGGTAGGTTCCAATTCAATGGTAACTCCTTCCGTATGTGTAACAATTCCCAGGTTGAGCCTCTCAAAATCTTTTGCTAATTCATCGGGTAGCTGGACAACAATAGCGGAATGAACGTGCTCCTTCCAACTCAAGGCATCTGCAACCAAATTTGCCTTGCCTGGGTGATAGTGAATCTCCAAATCATAATCCTTAATAAGCTCCAACCAACGGCGTTGCCTAAGGTTGAGATCCTTCTGAGTGAATATGTACTTCAAACTCTTATGATCCGTGTATACTTGGCACTTAGTTCCCATAATGTAGTGTCTCTAAATCTTAAGTGCATGCACAACGGCTGCTAGTTCTAAGTCATGAGTGGGGTAGTTCAATTCATGTTTCCACAACTGACGAGACGCATAGGCGATCACATGTCCTTCTTGCATGAGCACACATCCCAATCCTTGGCCACATGCATCACAATAAATGTCAAATCCCTTCTATAGATCTGGCATAATCAACACTGGTGGTGACATCAACCTCTTCTTTAATTGATCAAAGCTTTCTTGGCACTTCTCATCCCATTTAAATTCTCTTCCTTTCTCCAGAAGCGAGGTCATAGGCTTGGCAATCTTAGAAAATCCTTCAATAAATCTCCGATAATATCCTGCAAGCCCCAAGAAACTCCGAATCTCAGTGACGGTAGTGGGCACGCTCCATTCCATTATCTCCTTCACTTTAGCAGGATCCACTGCTATTCCTCCATTAGAAATAATATGTCCCAGGAATGGTACCTTGTCAATCCAAAACTCGCACTTGCTAAACTTGGCGTAGAGTTGATTATCTCGTAGCTTCTGTAGCACCAACCTTAGATGTTCTTCACGATCACTTTCACTCTTAGAATAGATAAGAATATCATCGATGAACACCATGACGAATCTGTCCAAATACTCCATAAACACCTTATTCATCAAATTCATAAAATAAGCTGGTGCATTGGTTAATCCAAACGACATAACAGTGAACTCATATAATCCATATCGGGTTGAGAAAGCCGTCTTAGGAATATCCAATCGTCTAATCTTCATTTGATGGTATCTCGATCGGAGATCAATCTTCGAGAATACCCTAGCACCTCTCATCTGATCAAATAAATGTAACACCCTAGGTGTTACTCAGGGTGTCCACCCAGGGCTACCCCATTTAACCTATTATCCCATGTCCTTGGTTAGGGCAAAGTACATCAAACTTGGAATTCAAGGTCCTAAACAAGTGCCAACCATCTTGGATATCATGCCCTAGCTTGTCATGCACATCTAAGAGGGGAATTTTCCAAAACCCTAAAGCAAACCCCTTTTGAGACATAGGAACCCTAATTGAAGCTAGGATCAAAAGGTCATGTAAACCTTATGATCATGGCTTGGGCCAAATATAAAAGTTGTAGTATGCTTCATAAACTACAAATAATAGTAAGGAAGTACCCCCAAAAAGATTTCAGAAAAGCCCCAAAAAGTTCACCAAGGGATGAGCACAAGGGAAAATTCAGAATTTGCCTAAGTCTAAAAACTAACCCTTGAACAAAGATCCCACATGTTCACCTTAATCCAAAATTCAAAACACTTCGACCCAATTGACAAAGTGGCGCCAAATTAACCCTAGAATGCCCTGGAAAGAGGTGACACCTACCCTAGGGCGTTTGACACGACTTGGCACCATTTTTGTCTCGGTTTGGACATGTCTGACACAGCCAACTTCTCACCCCTCTATCTCCCTACCCCGACCATATCTTGACTTGGAACTCACAGCTAAAAGGTAGGATATGGTGCAGAGAAGAGATTGTGTATGGGACGTTGGCCAAGATCTGCACGCTAAGGCGCCCAAACAGGCCGTTGAACACGGGCAGAAGCAACGAGCCACGTGTTCGACGCGCTCTGAGCTCGCCAGAGCACGCCCGCGCGCGCCCCCGCATGCCCCGCGTCGCGCCAAACGGCCAGCCAACGCCATGGCCCGCGCCCGCGCCTATAAAGCCCGCTCGGGCGTCGACTGCACTCTTCCGCGCACACTCGAACCTCACCGGAGCTCAGCTCACCGTCGTTTGCCCGTGCGCGGCGTGTCCACGGCCACCCGAGCCACTGCCGCCGTAGACCGGCCAGCTCAGCTTTCCACAACCCTGTCCAACCCTCGGAAACGAGTGTGCACAACTCAGTGTAGCTCCCCGAGCGAGGAATCGAAGCCTGCTTCGCCGGAGAGGCCAGTCCACGGTCGCCGGAGCTCACAACCCCGCCGGAGTACGTGGACCGGGTAATCCGCTCAACCACTTTCCGATTCCTCGTGCACACGATCACTACGTTACCCCGTGAAGCTCACCGTGCCCTTGGATTGAACCAGATCACCGTGGTTTGGCCGGTACACTCGCCGCCGATGAGAACACCCTCCTGCGCGCGTGGACCGGGCGATTCCGGCCATCCCCGCCGTCGAGCCGCACCTCGCTGTGACCGCCAGAGCCTCCCCGAGCCAACCCTGCCCTTCGTCGGACATATCTCGCCGCCGGTAAGCCGCGCCATCCTTTTCTTTCCCGCGGGTACTGTTTACATTG
The DNA here is from genome assembly GCA_029449295.1 of Zea luxurians. Taxonomy (NCBI): domain Eukaryota; kingdom Viridiplantae; phylum Streptophyta; class Magnoliopsida; order Poales; family Poaceae; genus Zea; species Zea luxurians. The sequence continues at coordinate 65,230,534 of JAOPSE010000001.1, read as the reverse complement.
GGGGAAGGACCTCGGGGAAGAAGAAGGAAAGGTCAGGGGCTTTTTGAACTGTCAGCGACCCAGGGGAATAGTGGCGCAGGGGTAGATCTGTGCGGGTTGATTTAGTTTAAACCCAGGGACCTCGGTGTAAACTGTTTTTCCAGGAAACTCTTATTAAATCTGTTTTTAAATTGAGCAGAAACTTTGAAAATCCATAACTTCTGTTTAGTTCATCCAAATTTGGTCAAACAAATTTTGTTAGACTCAAAATAATGTAACCTACTTAAGAAAAATATAAACTCTCTATGTACTATGGAAAACTTTAAGGTTCTGATTTAATTATAGTTTTGGCCAAAAGCTCAATAATAGGAAGAAAAATAGTTGTGCTATTTGGCTGGGGTTAGAAAAATTTGGAGAAGTCTATGTCCACCTAATGACCTAATTAAAAATGTTGAATCTCTCTGTCCACCCCATTAAGTTAGTTTTTACCACTTATTTTACAATATGCTTAAGGTTAAGAAAAATTGAAAATGTGATTTAAATAATGAACCAGAGGGCACCTCTATTTTTGTTAGGGTACTTATTCAATGTAGTTCACTGGAAAAATCTATCATACCCTATTTAGTATAAAATAAGTAGGATCCCTTTTTATTTTAAGAAAACAAGGAAAGCTTAGAAAAACCCTACAAAAACAACCCTAAGATGAAAACTCTCCAACCCTTGGGATAACTAATGTTTTGTTATTATAAACATAAGAAAAATACAAAATCTGTTGTTGGATATTTTTCAAATGACAAGTTAGTTATAAGCACCTTTTGGACCTAAAACTTTAGAAAATCACAACTAAATAATCACCAATTAACTTTCTGTGAATTTTGGCACAGGGGTTTAGTATTACTGTTAGATCCCAACAAAAATAACCCTTAGGAAGGAACTCAACTCTAATGAAGAGGTGTAGTGTAAAGTGGCCCATTTTGCACAACTCTTGTTAATTTTGTCTAAAACATAGTCTTTATATTTTAAGCCTCAAATTCTTAAAACAGGCTGGAATAGCAGATAGCAACCCACTGTAATTTTTACCGAATTTTTGGAAAATATTAAACCACTGTCGTAGTTCAAACCTACACTAGAAACCATAAGTAGAAAATGAAGGAAGGGGAAAAGTGAATAACAGGAAATTAGTGTCATCCTAAAAACTCTTTATAACTTGTCCACTGATGTATATAAAGGCAATGCCAATTCCCTATACTTATCCTCAATAAAAACATAAACCTAAAAGTGATAAACATAAACCACCAAAAGCCATGTATGGCCCGGAAACCCTAAGTTACTCATTAATTTAGTGTTCCTCTCTTAGCATAATGTTTTTAAATCCTGCATAATCATGACATACATATTCATTGCATTTCGATAGACTGTAACCTTGCTGACGGAGAGTATGTCCCCGTGCCGGAGCAATGAGCTGCTTAGGAGGTAGCCCCGGATCCCGCACCCGAGTCTGCACCAGAGGATCTGCCTGCCACAGCTTTGGAAGGCAAGCCCCGGTTTATGCATAACCTGTTATTTATGCTATTTTACTATACTTAATGATTGTAGGACTGAATGTGCACTTAGGTGTAGGAGTTGTTTGAAACCCTAGTTGCATGATCTCAGGAATCCTTTTGAAATGAATACTAGCATGATAGGTCGAGTAGTTGCTTTATTTAATTAGGATCTCGGTAGAAGACGAGTGATTTTTCCAGCACTCGCGCGAGATCAGGAATTGGTTGTACCCACCTTCATGCTATTATAATACTAGTTGTAGACAACAATCCATGGGGATTGGTTGTTTACGAGATGGAAAATGGAATAAGGATTAACGTGCGGATACCTGTGTCAAGCGTTTGAACGTACTAAACACATACCTAGAAATATGGTAAATTGGTAAGCCTAGTACCTGAGTGAACTTGCCCGCGGACTTTGCCCCTCACGCGACCTGAGACGTGGTCTCCCATTCCGGTTATGGTGGGTACAAGTGCGGTCACTGCACGACGGCAGTCGGGGTCAGTGAGGCATTGTACGCCAAGGCGGTGAGCCCTGTTCTGTTGCCAGGGAATCGATGGGGACGGTTGATGTGTGTGGGGACGGAGTGCCTCACCACGTCGTGTGTTTAGGTTTACCTTGCAAGGATAAAAACTCGATTCGAATCGTCTGCTTCTCGCAGCTAATGAGACTGCTTGATCCATTGTACTGCATTGAGTAACAAGTGGAAATGTGATGAGTTGATACAAGATGTTGATTGCTAAAAATGTTTGCTACTATGTATGAGTAGATAGTACATATTTAGCCTTAAGAGAGTCACACTTAAATTTGACAAAGTTAAAACTTGATTTAGAAACTCAGCTAGTGCTTTTGGCAACCAAACCCCACAGCCAAACAGCAGCATGTCTAGAGGTAGAGGAGTAGACTCCTCACACCGGGTAAGTCTAGCTGAGTATTAGTATACTCAGCCTTGCTTGTGGCATAATTTTACAGGTTCTATGGATGACATGGTTGCTGGAGTGACTTGGCCGTCCACCTTACCACCGGGTTGGACTATCGAGTGGGACCCTACCTCGGCTGAGGAGGAGCATGAGGAGTGATGGGACAGGCTTCCCCATCTCTCTGTTTATTTATCGTTAGTTTCATTCCGCTGCACTTCGAACAATGATGACTACTTTTGCAAAACTCCGATGGTGATGTAATAATTTTAATACTCTTACATGCATGGTTTTATGCTTTATTGTATTCGCTCTGTGACTCACCTTCGAGTGAGATTGTGGTACTTGATCCTGTCAGTGGCCTCGTCGGACTAGATCCGAGGGATTGACGGGTTATTCCCATTTAAGTGTGGTCTAGCCTTTAAGGTGGGACTTAGGCACTTAAGTTGGAATAATTCGGGCGGTTCCGCCACAATAAATCCTTAATACAGGGTAATGGATACTTGTTCTTCACAGTAACATCATTAAGTGATCTATATAATCCACACACATCCGCTGTGATCCATCCTTCTTCTGTACAAACAGTACCGGTGCTCCCCAAGGTGAGGAACTCGGACGAATGTACCCTGCCTCTTGTAACACTGTTAGCTGCTTCTTAAGTTCCTTTAATTCTTCTACAACCATCCTGTTGGGGACCGTAATTAGGGGTACCCCCAAGGCTCCTAATCTCAGCTGGTAACCCCCATCAGCACAAAGCTGAAAAGGCCTGATGGGCGCAATTTCGGTCAAGGCTCCGTCCACTCCAGGGACACGATCTCGCCTCACCCGAGCCCAGCCTCGAGCAGGAGCGGTAGACCAAAGCAGATTCGCGCCTCACCCGAGGGTCTCCTCAAGCAACGAACGCACCTTCGACTCGCCCGAGGCCCAGCTCGGGCTGGCTTCACGGAGAAGCAACCTTGGCCAGATCGCCTCAGCAGCCGACCGGATCGCAGGAGCATTTAATGCAAGGATCGCCTGACACCTTATCCTAACACGCGCCTCCCAGTCGACAAGGCCGAAGTGACCGCAGTCACTTCGCCCCTCCACTGACTGACTTGACAGGAAAACAGCGCCGCCTGCGCTGCTCCGACTGCTACGCCACCCGCCAGGGTGAGACTGGCAGCAGCCAAGTCCAGCCTCGGGCGCCATAGGAATCTCCACCTCGCCCGAGCCCAGGGCTCGGACTCAACCTCGACTCCGGAAGACGGTCTCCGCCTCGCCCGACCCCTGGGCTCGGACTCAACCTCGACCTCCGGACGACGGTCTCTGCCTCGACCGACCCCAGGGCTCGGGCTCAATCTTGACTCTGGAAGACGGTCTCCGCCTCGCCCGACCCCAGGGCTCGGGCTCAACCTCGACTCCGGAAGATGGTCTCCGTCTCGCCCGACCCCCGGGCTCGGACTCAGCCTCGACCTCGGAGGAGTCACCACCTCGCTCGGGCCGACCACGCCATAAGGGGGACCATCATTACCCTACCCCTAGCTAGCCCAGGCTACGGGGAACATGACCGGCGTCCCATCTGGCTCGCCCCAGTAAAATAAGTAATGATATAGCCCCGCGTGCTCCATGACGATGGCGATTCTCAGCCCCCTACGGAAGCAAGGATACGTCAGCAAGGATCCGACAGCCCTGACAGCTGTGCTTCTACAGGGCTCAAGTGCTCCTCCGACGGCCATGACACCACATGAACAGGGCTCCAACACCTCTCCGACAGCCACGTCGGCATGTACATAGGGCTCTGGCTCCTCTCTGCTAGACACGTTAGCACACTACTACACCCCCTGTTGTACACCTGGACCCTCTCCTTACGTCTATAAAAGGGAGGTCTAGGGCCTTCGTACGAGAAGGTGGCCACGCGGGAGAACAGGCTGGCGCGCAGTCTCACGCCCTCTCTCTCTCTCCCACGCGAACGCTTGTAACCCCCTACTGCAAGCGCATCCGCCATGGGCGCAGGACAACACGAGGCCGCGGGTTCCCCTCACTGTTTCCCCCCTTGTGTCTCCATCTCGCGTCGACCCATCTGGGCTGGGACACACAGCGACAATTTACTCGTCGGTCTAGGGACCCCCCAGGGTCGAAACGCCGATAGTTGGCGTGCCAGGTAGGGGCCTGCTGCGTGTTAACGAATAACTTCCCATCAAGCTCCAGACAGGGAGTCTCCAGCGACCTCTCAAACCTAGGACGAAGCTCTATTTCGGGAGTCTCGAATTCATGTCCCTCGATGGCAGCTACGACATGATACTCCTTCCTCTGTCGCGCGACAACGACAATGGCGGCCGTCAGCCCGCCCGCCAGCGGCGGAATTGACGATGTCTTCCCCGTGTGGCGGAAGAACAACATCCGAGTCTGTCCCATCACCTTCGTCGTCGACGGGGAAGGAGGCGGGGCAATCATGGCCAAGCAGGAGGTGGCACCTCATCGGCTATCGAGTGAGTCGACGACGCCGGTGCCCTAGCAGGGGACACGCCGGGCGTTGACCTCGCGTCTGAGACAAAGACGAGCATCGTTTCCCCGCAACACGCCAACCCCAAGCAAACGGGCGACGCCAGCACGCTCGCGAAGGACTTGCTGTTTAGCCTCGTACCTGAGATAACGGTGCAGTCCGTCCCCGACGCGACTTCGTCACCGTTCGTCGATCAAGAGGTACCATCCGTTTCACATCCTGTGCCTTTTAGATTCAGCTTCGACCCACCAAGCGATCCTGCTTCGGTGGACGCTTTCATAAAGGCATATTCAAACCTCTCGGGGTACCATATGTGGTCAACCTGGGACCGATTGATGGCCGTCTCGACCTACGGACCCCCGGGTTCTGAGGAAGATGACGAGCCCGACTCTGGTTGGGGCTTCTCGGGCTCGGTAACTCTAGTGCCATGCAAGACTTCGTGACCGCATGTGACTACTGCCTCTCCGGTTGCTCTGATGATAGCCACAGCCTCGGCGACGAGGACTGTGGCCCAAGTCGCGAATGTTTCCACGTCGATCTAGAGGGTCTCGACGAAGGCAACCACCTTGGTATGCCGGAGGACAGCGATCCCTCTAGGCCTGTGCCTCGCGTTGACATCCTTCGGGAGCTAGCTATGGTCCTAGTCCCTGCGGGGGGTCAGGACACACAGCTCGAGCAAATCCGTGAGATGCAGGCCAGGCTCGACGAGGAAGCAGGACAACTTGTGCAGCTCCGGCAGAACATCGAGCAGGAGCGGGCAGGCCGAGCACCAGCCACAGAAGCGCGTCATCTGGCCCAGGACATCCAGCACCGCATCGCCGACAATACCAGAGCAAGGCTGCCCGCGGCTTCCAGTGGGGTCGGCCAGAACCTGGCTGCAGCAGCAATACTACTCCGAGCGATGCCGGAACCATCCACCACCGAGGGGCGGCGTATCCAGGGAGAACTCAAGAATCTCCTGGAGGATGCCGCGGTCCGACGGGCCAAAAGCTCTGCCTCCCGAAGGCAGGGATACCCCCCGGAGCATCGCGCCGCGACTTCCCGATTCATGCGGGAAGCCTCGGTCCACACCGGGCGCACGCGGGACACAGTGCCTGTGACCCCGGACCACCTCGGCAACGAGCACCATCGTCGCGACCGTCGAGCCCACCTCGACGAGAGGGTGCCCGATGCTACCACCCCAGGCGTGGGGGACGCTACGACAGCGAGGAGGATCGGAGCCCTTCGCCCGAACCACCCGGTCCGCAAGCTTTCAGTCGGGCCATACGACGGGCGCCGTTCCCGACCCGGTTCCGAGCCCTGACTACCATCACCAAGTACTCGGGGGAGACGAGGCCGGAACTGTGGCTCGCGGACTACCGGCTTGCCTGCCAGCTGGGTGGAACGGATGATGACAACCTCATCATCCGCAACCTCCCCTATTCCTCTCCGACGCCGCCCGAGCGTAGCTAGAGCATATGCCTCCTGCGCAGATCTCCAACTGGGACGACCTGGTCAAAGCCTTCGCCGGCAACTTCTAGAGCACATACATGCGCCCTGGGAACTCCTAGGATCTCCGAAGCTGCCGCCAGCAGCCGGGAGAATCCCTGCGGGATTACATCCGACGATTCTCGAAGCAGCGCACCGAGCTGCCCAACATCACCGACTCAGATGTCATCGGCGCGTTCCTCGCCGGCACCACTTGCCGCGACCTATTGAGCAAGCTGGGTCGCAGGACTCCCACTAGGGCGAGCGAGCTGATGGACATCGCCACCAAGTTTGCCTCTGGCCAGGAGGCGGTCGAGGCCATCTTCCGGAAGGACAAGCAGCCTCAGGGGCGCCAGCCGGACGACGTCCCCGAGGCGTCCGCTCAGCACGGCGCAAAGAAGAAGGGCAAAAAGAAGTCGCAAGCGAAACGCGACGCCGCCGACGTAGACCTTGTCGCCGCCGCCGAGCACAAGAACCCTCGGAAGCCTCCCGGCGGCGCCAACTTGTTCGACAAGATGCTCAAGGAGTCGTGCCCCTATCATAGGGTCCCGTAAACCATACCCTTGAGGATTGCGTCATGCTTCGGCGCTACTTCCACAAGGCCGGGCCACCGGCGGAAGGTGGCAGGGCCCCCGACAACGACAAGAAGGAAGCCCACAAGGCAGAGGAGTTCCCCGAGGTCCATGACTGCTTCATGATCTACGGTGGGCAAGTGGCGAACGTCTCGGCTCGGCACCGGAAGCAAGAGCGCCGGGAGGTCTGCTCGGTGAAGGTGGCGGCGCCAGTCTACCTAGACTGGTCCGACAAGCCCATCACCTTCGACCAAGGCGACCACCCCGACCGCGTGCCGAGCCCGGGGAAGTACCCACTCGTTGTTGATCCCATCATCGGCAACGTTAGGCTTACCAAGGTCCTCATGGACGGAGGCAGCAGCCTCAACATCATCTACGCCGACACCCTCGGGCTCCTGCAGATCGATCTATCCTCGATCCGGGCCGGTGCGGCGCTCTTTCACGGGATCATTCCTGGGAAGCGCGTCCAGCCCCTTGGACAACTCGATCTGCCCGTCTGCTTCGGGACTCCCTCCAACTTCCGAAAGGAAACCCTCACGTTCGAGGTGGTCGGGTTCCGAGGAACCTACCACGCAGTGCTAGGGAGACCATGCTACGCCAAGTTCATGGCCGTCCCCAACTACACCTACCTCAAGCTCAAGATGTCGGGCCCCAACGGGGTCATCACCGTCGGCCCAACGTACCGACACGCGTACGAATGCGACGTGGAGTGCGTGGAGTACGCCGAGGCCCTCGCCGAATCCGAGGCCCTCATCGCCGACATAGAGAGCCTCCCCAAGGAGGTTCCAGATGCAAAGCGCCACGTCGGCAACTTCGAACTAGCAGAGGCGGTTAAGTCCGTCCCTCTCGACCCCAGCAACGACGCCTCCAAGAAAATCCGGATCGGCTCCAAGCTCGACCCCAAATAGGAAGCAGTGCTCGTCGACTTTCTCCGCGCGAACGCCGAGGTTTTTGCATGGAGTCCCTCGGACATGCCTGGCATACCGAGGGAAGTCGCCGAGCACTCACTAGATATCCAAGCTGGAGCCCGACCCGTGAAGCAGCCTCTGCATCGATTAGACGAAGAAAAGCGCAGAGCCATAGGCGAGGAGATCCACAAGCTGATGGATGCTGGGTTCATCAAAGAGGTATTCCATCCCGAATGGCTTACCAACCCTGTGCTTGTGAAAAAGAAAGGTGGGAAATGGTGGATGTGTGTAGACTACACTGGTCTAAACAAAGCATGTCCGAAGGTTCCCTACCCTCTGCCTCGCATCGATCAAATCATGGATTCCACTGCTGGGTGCGAAACACTGTCGTTCCTCGATGCCTACTCAGGGTATCACCAAATCAGGATGAAAGAGTCCGACCAGCTTGTGACTTCTTTCATCACACCCTTTGGCATGTACTGCTACATTACTATGCCATTCGGTTTGAGGAATGCGGGTGCGACATACCAAAGGTGCATGAACCACATGTTCGGGGAGCACATTGGTCGAACGGTCGAGTCGATGACATCGTAGTCAAGACGAGGAAAGCCTCCGACCCCCTCTCCGACCTTGAAACGACATTCAAGTGTCTCAAAGCGAAAGGCGTAAAACTCAATCCCGAGAAGTGTGTCTTTGGAGTCCCTCGAGCCATGCTCCTAGGGTTCATCGTCTCTGAGCGGGGCATCAAGGCTAACCCGGAGAAAATCGCGGCCATCACCAACATGGGGCCCATCAAGGACTTGAAAGGAGTACAGAGGGTCATGGGATGCCTTGTGGCTCTGAGCCGCTTCATCTCAGGCCTCGGCGAAAGAGGCCTGCCCCTATATCGCCTCTTACGGAAGACCGAGTGCTTCACATGGACCCCCGAGGTCGAGGAAGCCCTCGGGAACTTGAAGGCGCTCCTTACAAGCACGCCCATCCTAGTGCCCCCGCTGTCGGAGAAGCCCTCTTGATCTACATCACCGCTACCACTCAGGTGGTCAGCGCCGCGATCGTGGTCGAGAGACGAGAAGAAGGACACACATTGCCCGTCCAGAGGCCGGTCTACTTCATCAGTGAGTGCCGAGAGGCCTCGGGTAGGATTGCAAAGTGGGCGGTGGAGATCATGGGCGAGACGATCTCTTCGCCCCTCGGAAGGCCATAAAGTCCCAAGTCTTGGCGGACTTTGTGGCTGAACGGGTCGACACCCAGCTTCCAACAACTCCGATCCTACCGGAACTCTGGACCATGTTTTTCGACGGGTCACTGGTGAAAACAGGAGCGGGCACGGGCCTGCTCTTCATCTCACCCCTCGGAAAGCACCTCCGCTACGTGTTGCGCCTCCATTTTCCGGCGTCCAACAACGTGGCCGAGTATGAGGCTCTGGTTAATGGGTTGTGCATTGCCATCGAGCTAGGGGTTTGGCGCCTCGACGCTCGTGGTGACTCGCATCTTGTCATCGACCAAGTCATGAAGAACTCCCACTACCGCGACCCGAAGATGGAAGCCTACTGCGACGAGGTTCGGTGCCTAGAGGACAAGTTCTACGGGCTCGAGCTCAACCACGTCGCCCGACGATACAATAAGACTGCAAACGAGCTGGCTAAGATAGCCTCGGGGCGAACAACAGTTCCTCCGGATGTCTTCTCCCGAGACCTACATCAACCCTCCGTCAAGACCGATGACACGCCCGAGCCCGAGAAGGCCTCGGTTCTGCCCGAGGCGCCCTCAGCTCAGCCCAAGGCAGCCTCGGCTCCGCCCGAGGCACCCTCGGCCCCCGAGGGTGAGGCACTGCGCGTCGAGGAAGAGCGAAATGGGGCCACGCCTAATCGAAACTGGCAGACCCCATACCTGCAATAACTCCACCGAGGAGAGCTACCCCTCGACAAAGCCAAAGCTCGGCGACTAGCGCGGCGCGTTAAGTCGTTCGTCTTGCTGGGTGACGGAGAGGAGCTTTACCACCGCAGCCCCTCAGGCATCCTCCAGCGATGCATATCCATCGCCGAAGGTCAGGAGTTATTGCAAGAAATACACTCGGGGGCTTGCGGTCATCATGCAGCACCTCGAGCCCTTGTCGGAAACGCCTTCTGACAAGGTTTCTACTGGCCAACCGCGGTGGCCGACGCCACTGGGATTGTACGCACCTGCCAAGGGTGTCAATTCTACGCAAGGCAGACGCACCTGCCCGCTCAAGCCTTGCAAACATTACCCATCACCTGGCCGTTTGCTGTGTGGGGTCTGGACCTTGTCGGTCCCTTGCAGAAGGCACCCGAGGGCTTCACGCACCTGCTGGTCGCCATCGACAAATTCTCCAAGTGGATCGAGGTCCGACCCCTAAACAGCATCAGGTCCGAACAGGCGGTGGCATTCTTCACCAACATCATCCATCGCTTCGGGGTCCTGAACTCCATCATCACCGACAACGGCACCCAGTTCACTGGCAGAAAGTTCCTGGACATCTGTGAGGACCACCACATCCGGGTGGACTGGGCCACCGTAGCTCACCCCATGACGAATGGGCAGGTAGAGTGTGCCAACGGCATGATTCTATAGGGGCTCAAGCTGAGGATCTACAACGACCTCAACAAGTTCGGCAGGCGGTGGATGAAGGAACTCCCCTCAGTGGTCTAGAGTCTGAGGATGATGCCAAGCCAAGCCACGGGCTTCACGCCATTTTTTCTAGTCTATGGGGCCGAGGCTATCTTGCCCACAGACTTAGAATACGGCTCCCCGAGGACGAGGGCATATGACGCCCGAAGCAACCAGACGAACCGAGAAGACTCACTTGACCAGCTGGAAGAGGCTCGGGACATGGCCTTGCTACACTCGGCGTGGTATCAGCAGTCCCTGCGACGCTACCACGCCCGAGGGGTTCGGTCCTGAGACCTCCAGGTGGGTGACTTGGTGCTTTGGCTACGACAAGACGCTCGAGGGCGCCACAAGCTCACGCTTCCCTGGGAAGGGCCGTTCATCATCGCCAAAATTCTGAAGCCCGGAACATACAAGCTGGCCAACAGTCAAGGCGAGGTCTACCGCAACGCTTGGAACATCCGACAGCTACGTCACTTCTACCCTTAAGATGTTTTCAAGTCGTTCATGTACATGCTTTACATACATAAGCAAAGTCTAACCTTCAAGGAAGGGTCAGCCTTGGCTCGGCAAAGCCCGACCCTCCCTCGGGGGCTAGAAGGGGGGACCCCCTCTGCGTCAGAATTTTCCTCGGAAAAAGTCTTTCTGCCAGAACATCTTTCGTGCTTTTCGACTACTTCGATAGTGGAGTCCTGAAAACGACGGAGTACACGTAAGTAGGCAATGCCGACCGAGCCGAGGGACTCCTACGCCTCCGGGATACGGATACCTCACTCATCACCTTCTGCGATAAGTAACTCACGCTCGGATAAGGGATTCCGCTATCCGAACAAGTCTTAACGCTCGAAAACTTTTTCTGCCGAAATGATTTTTCGTGCCATCTCGACTATATCGATAACAGAATCCTACGGATGAGTAAGAGTACACATAAGCAGGCAAGGCTGACCGAGCCGAGGGACTCCTACGCCTCCGGGATACGGATACCTCACTCATCACCTTCTGCGATAAGTAACTCACGCTCGGATAAACGATTCTTTTACCGACGAACAAGTCCTGATACTCGAAATAAGGGGAAAAGAAACGCAGCTTTACAACACGAAGACGATATGTTTTGGCCTTGGTGGCCACAAGAAACATACGTACACTACAGACAAACTGTTCCTGTAGGTTCAGACGTCAGCAGGGGGAGCAGCAGCACCCTCGGCATCGACTCCACCTTCGGCGGAATCTGACCTGGCCTCGGACAGCGACATGGTCGAAGGATCTCCACCGTGAAGGAAGATGTCAGCACCACGCCTGGGCCTTCACCGCCAGGGTCTCCTCCAGGAACCCGGCCCATGCAGACGGTCGGACCGGCCGCTCCGTAGCCTCAGCCAGCTGTCCCCCGAGGACACCAGCCCGACTCATGGCCTCGGCAGCCCGACTCTAGGGTTGGTCCCGCCAGTAGACGACCTAGCCAGGTCCCAGCCGCCACTGCGATGCCTCCTCGGCCTGGGAAGTCCCCTACTCCTGGGCCGACGAAGTTTCTTCTCCAGCCAACTCCGCCTCTGTCCGTGCTGACGCCGCTGCCTCCGGCTTCGGCTCATCGCAGAGCAGCCGAGGGTTCCTTCACTAAGTAAGAGAAGCCTTGAGCGGCAAGGCCGACCGAGCCAAGGGACTCCTACGCCTCCAGGATACGGATACCTCACTCGTCACCTTCCGCACAGGGCAACTCACACTTGGTTAAGCGGTCCAGCTAGCCGACAGACGAGTCCTGGTGCACGAAATGGGGAAGAAACACAGCTTTACGCCCAAATACACAGATGTTCAGGCCCCGACAGCCGCAATGAACATACGCCAACACTCAAGATGCCATTACAAATGGGACTCCGGTTCTGTTCCCGCGGGTATGAACAACCTCCATACCAGGAGGCCCGCGGGACGACGAACTCCAAGCGGATCACCGCCGCCCGCTCCGACAGCAGCGGCAACAACCTCCATCCTGGGCGGCAAGACAGCTACAGCAACGGCTTCGGGGCAAACGCTGCGGCGGAAAGGCTCTCGCCCACAAAGGACGAGAACCAGCCATTCAAGCCAGGGAGACAGAGGTCCAGGGGCGGCTGCCACCACCTCAGCACCGACGGCGGCGTCCACGTGTCCACCAACACCGCACCAGCGGGCGCCGGTCGCCCCAAAGCGCACCGGCAGGTCCTCACTCTCGTCCTCGCCACGAGAACGAGAACGGGACCGTCCCAGAACATGAGTACCGCCCTCGCGGCGTACGACGTGTTGTGAGACCCCCCAGTGCGGCTGGCCACCGTCGCCAGGACAGAGGACGGAATGCTGCACCCTGGCTGGGCAGCAGCAGTTCGCCTTCCCCGGCATGGCTGGAGGACGCCTCCTCCGTAGAGCTGGAGGATGGTTGCCACCCCCAGAAGCTGGAGGAGGAAGCGGGACGCCAGCCCATGCCAAGGCTGGCCCCGGCTCAGCTCGCCCTCTGCCCCAGCAAGGATGACGAAGATCCTTGAAGCTGAGGGTGGGGAAGAGGCCGCAACTCGGCTTGCTCCTCCCCACCATTGAACTGGTGGTCACCGTCTTGGGTGGCCATCGGCGAGGGGACGCAACCGGGCTGCCTGACGAAAATCCTTGAAGCTGAGCGATGGCTGAAAGGTACCAACCTCCACGAGGTTAAGCTCCTTCCAACAACGACAAGAGCGAGACAACATGGGCGCTCCCCATCCGGGGGCTCGGAAGGTGGAAGGGTGTGACGCATGAGGGAAGTGCGAAGGCATGGCTACCGCACAGGAGGTCGGTCCCTTTTTAAAGGCAACTCTCCCCCCTTGCGTCCTCAGCCATCGCAGACTGAGTCTTCACCAACACGCTCTAAGGTCCTCCCCCTACGACACAGGGGCTGGGCCCCACGCGTCATGCAAGCTGGCCCAGGACAGAAGAAGCCAAACCGCCGCGCGCGGGGCGTGTAACCACCCAGCGGTTACAAGCATTCCTCCGTCTTCGCCCAGACCAGCGGGTCAAAGGGCGGACCACCATGCAGGCGGCATGCAACTGCACCAAGGGGGCGCACCCTTTCGACTTCGACGCATCCAGCATGGAGGCCCAGGCCCACACGTCATGTAACCGGCGCGCCGGTTACTACGTGCAAAAAACTGCAGTGCCACCTACGCCAGCGCCGCGCCTTCTCGACTACGGAACCAGCGCCGCGACTCGAGGCAACCCTGCGCATAGCCCAGCAGTGCCAACCAGGCACGCCGGTCACGGGTCAGTCAGCCGCGGGAGAAGGTGCGACGGTCAATATGGCCAGAAGTGGGCTGGCAGTAATGGCGGCGGTAGGCGGGCGGAAGCAGCAGTCAAATCATCTGCAGGCTCATGTCCCCTCCTGGAACAGCGAGAGAGCTCTCTCTCACGGCGTAAAGTCGACGCGCTCGTGTTCCGTTCCTCGAACGGCTCGCTCATGCACAACGGCTGCCCCGCCAACCACTCGTCCCGTCGCATTAACTCTGCGGCAGGACAGGCGACACCTTTGGCAGGCAAAGCGGGCGATGCTTCACCTCTGCCATAATGACCGCGTCAAAAAAGGTTTGCCACGTCGTTCAGTTTTGTATCCTTTTCCTCTTCCCCTTTCTCTCTCTTGCTATAGGGACCGGGAAAGGGGATGCTCCGAAAGGGATCCTTCTCCACGAAGGAAGCGGGCCCTGAGCCCCCCTACTGATCAGAGGCTCGAAGGCTGGCCCCTCGGAAGGGTTCGACAATCGCCTCAAAGCACTCGGGCTCCGCGCCCACTACTGGTCAGAGGTTCGAAGGCTGGCCCCTCAGAAGGGTTCGACAGCCGCCTCAGAGCACTCAGGCTCCACGCCCACTACTGGTCAGAGGTTCGAAGGCTGGCCCCTCGGAAGGGTTCGACAGCCGCCTCAGGCCACTCGGGCTCCGCGCCCACTACTAATCAGGGGTTCGTAGACTGGCCCCCCGATGGGTTCGACAGTCGCCCCAGAGCATGTAGAGTGAGGGATGACTCTGGGTACGTTCGATACATAACCAAGGCTCGGGCTACGCTCCCGAGGTACCCTAGGACATTTCCGAGACCGGCAGGAACGATTCTGTAATGGAATCCCATCAGAGGGAGGCATCGAGCCCTCGAACCCTATCGAACAGGACCGGGTCCGGCAAATCACCTACAGGTACTTTTGGAACGCGCCTCTGGGCTACTAGCCGACCCTTATCGAACGGGGCACGGGCGTCCACTCGGATGACCCGTTAGCAACTCACTGGAGACACCATGTTCGGCGCCCTCTGAGGGCAACATGGCGCTTTCCCCCCTCCTCCTTGCGGAAAGGCGACGCAGGGGCGTATGAAGAAAGCCGAGTCTGCCCTTGACCGTCCTCTCGCCCTGTGTAGAGGCTCGAGGGCTGCTCTCGCGAACCCGGCTCTGGCCAAACCGTTGACAGCGTCAACATACCAGCCCGAGAACTCGGAACCTGACTATGCACCCGGGCAACGACCAGTTCGCATGGGGGAACAACCAGACCGGCCGAGCCATCACGAAAGGCACTAAGACCTCGAAGGAGTCAAACCACTCCTCCGAGGCCTCGGGGGCTACACCCGGCGGGTGCGCTCGCGCGCACCCGCCAGAACAAAATGCAACCGAGAAAGGCCGGTCCCCTTGCAAAAAAGTGCGACAAAGCCTCCAAGCGAGTACCCACACTCCCTTTGAGGCTCGGGGGCTACTGTCGGGGATCGTAATTAGGGGTACCCCCAAGGCTCCTAATCTCAGCTGGTAACCCCCATCAGCACAAAGCTGAAAAGGCCTGATGGGCGCAATTCTGGTTAAGGCTCCGTCCACTCAAGGGACACGATCTCGCCTCACCCGAGCCCAGCCTCGAGCAGGAGCGGTAGACCAAAGCAGATTCGCGCTTCGCCCGAGGGTCTCCTCAAGCAACGAACGCACCTTCAACTCACCCGAGGCCCAGCTCGGGCAGGCTTCACGGAGAAGCAACATTGGCCAGATTGCCTCGCCAGCCGACCGGATCGCAGGAGCATTTAATGCAAGGATCGCCTGACACCTTATCCTGACACGCGCCTCCCAGTCGACAAGGCCGAAGTGACCGCAGTCACTTCGCCCCTCCACTGACTGACCTGACAGGAAAATAGCGCCGCCTGCGCTGCTCCGACTGCTGTGCCACCCACCAGGGTGAGACTGGCAGCAGCCAAGTCCAGCCTCGGGCGCCATAGGAATCTCTGCCTCGCCCGACCCCAGGGCTCGGACTCAACCTCGACTCCAGAAGACGGTCTCCGCCTCGCCCGACCCCTGGGCTCAGACTCAACCTCGACCTCCGGATGACGGTCTCCGCCTCGACCGACCCCAGGGCTCGGGCTCAACCTCGACTCCGGAAGACAGTCTCTGCCTCGCCCGACCCCAGGTCTCGGGCTCAACCTCGACTCCGGAAGACGGTCTCCGCCTCGCCCGACCCCCGGGCTCGGACTCAGCCTCGACCTCGGAGGAGTCACCACCTCGCTCGAGCCGACCATGCCACAAGGGGGACCATCATTACCCTACCCCTAGCTAGCCCAGGCTACGGGGAACAAGACCGGTGTCCCATCTGGCTCGCGCCGGTAAAACAAGTAATGATGGCGCCCCGCGTGCTCCATGACGACAGCGGTTCTCCTCCCCCTACAGAAGCAAGGATACGTCAGCAAGGATCCGATAGCCCCGACAGCTATGCTTCTACAGGGCTCAAGCGCTCCTCTGACAGCCACGACACCACATGAACAGGGCTCTAACACCTCTCTGACAGCCACGTCGGCATGTACATAGGGCTCTGGCTCCTCTCTGCTAGACACGTTAGCACACTGCTACACCCCCCCGTTGTACACCTAGACCCTCTCCTTACGTCTATAAAAGGGAGGTCCAGGGCCCTCGTACGAGAAGGTGGCCGCGCGGGAGAATGGGTTAGCGCAGTCTCACGCCCTCTCTCTCTCTCTCCCTCACGAACGCTTGTAACCCCCTACTGCAAGCGCATCCGCCCTAGGCGCAGGACAACATGAGGCCGCGGGTTCCCCTCACTGTTTCCCCCCCCCCTTGTGTCTCAGTCTCGCGTCGACCCATCTGGGCTAGGACACGCAGCGACAATTTACTCGTCGGTCTAGGGACCCCCCGGGGTCGAAACGCCGACACATCCTGTATGGTTGCTTAGAAATAGGAGTAGTCCTAGGTAAGAGATCAAAGACAAACTCAACTTCCCTATCTAGTGGCATCCCTGGTAACTCCTCTAGAAAGACACCCGGAAAATCTCTAACCACACGGATGTTATCACCAACAAACTCCTCAGGTATAAAGTATATCGCCCGTTTGGAGGAGGTGGTTACTGCAATTTGAACTTGAAACGTTTCTCCTTTAGGGCTAGTAACTTCTATAGTACCTGTTGGGGACTTGTTCTCAAATGCTTCGGATTAAGAACAAGGCAACATAAAAAGTGTTAAATGATAAAGTCCTTCGTCCCTTAAAACATTATTTCCCTTCGGGATATAATGTGTTCCGGACGAAGGTCACAAACAACATATCTTCGTAAGCACAATAAATTATGACGAAGAACTTACATGCAACATAAAAAGTAATATAAACATTTAAATATTATCACAACGTCATTTCTATTTTATTATCATATAAAAATAGAAATGATTTCAGATTACAAGTGTACCTTCGGATTGCAGGAAGGCAAAAGTACAAGGATGACGGAAAGCAAATGCCATGTCAGTGTGAATAGTACGGGAGTACTGTTCATCTATTTATAGGCGTGGGACGTAGCCCGTGCAAAATTACATTCATGTCCATTACATTTGCTAATGACATATGGGAATCTATCAAGGCCTAAGTAGTCTTTTCATCTTTAAGTCGGTTCCCCTTTCTGCTATCGCGACGAAGCTTTCTGCGCATAGCTTCGGCTGTGCACCATCCTTCGTACAGCTTGGTAATCAGCCCGTCCTTTATCTCAATCCCCCTTCGTCTGGCTTGGGCTTCGTTCTGACCGTACTCCATGTTCGTGATCTGAGTCCGAAGACACCTGTTCATATAATTCACTTGGAAAATATTGTCAAATTATGTTTTTGAGGACCTTCGGAGGATGAAGGCTCCCAACAGTAGCCCCTCGCAATATTAATTTGTTAGTGATAAATTCAGATTGCGATATGGACAAAGGCCTTAAGCCGAAGGTCCGAAAAAACACCTTCCCTTTGCTAGAATAGCAAAAGTCACTGACACCTGGGACCACACAGTTTCCGTCATATCGAGTGTATAAATAGGAGCCCGCCACATTTGATTTGGCACGCTCCCTTTGCCATCTGTTTTTCCTGCTTATAAAGCTTTCTGCCCAAAAATATTTGTTTTCTTTCCTAGTTTTAAGCTTCGGAAGCGAGAAGTAAGATTTCCGAAGGGATGTCTGAGGAGAAGAAGGCTGGTGTCGAGATGAAGCTAAGTCTCTCTGAAGAGAAGAACCTGGGCTTTCTTGAGGCAATGTCGAAGACCAATACAGAAAAGATCACCAAAGAGATTTTAGAAGGTTTATCTGAAGATACTGGTGACAGCGACAGTTATGATGTAGAAAGCGGTGGGGGAGAGTCCGAAGATCGACCATGGCGGCCAAGTCACTCGGTTTTCGGGAAAACCACTATTAAGCAGAGTCATATTGACAATATGAGGGGGAGATATTTTCGAGATATATCTATTGTGAGGGCTGATGCTGGAGAAAAAACTTCTCCTACCCCCGAAGAAGATGAGGTTGTGATCTTCCGAAGCTTTCTCAAGGCTGGGCTTCGGTTCCCCCTAAGCAGCTTTGTTGTCGAAGTCCTGAAGACATTTCAAATCTACCTTCATCAAATTACTCCCGAAGCTATCATAAGAATGGGAATCTTTGTCTGGGCTGTGAGAAGCCAAAGTTTAGAACCAAATGCTAAAAGCTTTTGCAAAATTCATGAGTTGGTATATGAGACGAAGCCCTGGGGGAAAGAACAATATCACAACAACTTTGGTTGTTACAGCTTCGGTGCCCGCTCCGGGTCAAGCTGCCCCGTGCCAACCTTTCGGAAGAGGTGGCCCGGTGCCTGGATGACAGAATGGTTCTATGTAAAGAATGACTTGACAGCGCAGGAAGATGTTAAAAGTATCATTATGCGCCCTATCTGGCAACGCTTCGGACTCCGAAAGCCGAAGGTTGAAATGGATGAAGCGGCCGAAGAATGCCAAAGAGCCTTCGGCATAATCTGCTCTTTTATTGGGACAAGGGATCTGGTCCAAGAGCATATTGCCTTCAGGGTGTGGCCACTTGCAGGAAAGTGGGAAATGCCGAAGGAGACCATCAAAGAGTCTGACGAAGGTGGACTGGTCAGACTAAAATACACATTCAAATACGGGGATAAGTTTGTTGAACCTGATGACGACTGGTTAAAAAGCATTGAAACCTTAAGTGACGAACTGCTTGGGGTATATTCGAAGGCCGAGAATACTGCATTATCGGCAGCCTTCGGAGGCCGAAAGAAGAAGAGGCTAAACCGGGTATTTGATGCAATCGGGTTTGTCTACCCTGACTATCATTATCCGGTGCCAGGCCGCAAAAGAAAAAATATGTCTCCTGCAACAGAAGTTGCCACAGGTGCTTCTAGTGAGCCAGCGCCGCAAAGAAAAAAGATGAAGGTGTTCACCCACCGGCCACGTTTTATTGAGCCGGCCACAGTGCCTGAATTTATCGGTGAAGTCTCTTTGGCCACTGAAACTACAGAGCCAGCTCCAGTGCCGAAGATCGAAGAAAAAACTGAGGCACCTTCAGCAGAGAAGGCAGAAAAACCGAGAATTGAAGGACCAAAAATATTGGAAATCTTAAGTCCTTCAGCAAGTGTTGAGACAATAAAAAATCAAAAGGGTCCATCGGTGACCCCGAAAAGAAAAAGAATGGTGAACGTGCTTGATGTTTTGGAGACAATTAAGTCTTCAAGCATAACTCCGAAGAATACTGTTGAACTTTCTGAAGTGTCTACTGAAGCTTTAGTTGCTGAAGCTTCGAAGCAACAACTTGAAGCTGAAGCTGGGCCATCAGAGCCCACCAAGGAACAACCTTTGGAAACCGAAGAAAAAATAAAAATGTCAGAGCCAATTTTGGTTGAAGAAATTGACACTGCTGTCCCCGAAGCACCTTCCAACATATGCGATTACATTGTGCGACATGCTTCGGGGAAGAAATTATCTGAAGAAGAGATTTATGAAGCCAATCACTATGCCAGAGAATTAAGATATCCGAAGGGGGCACTAGTGTTCAATGGGACAAACGAAGATGACTTCCTATACTGCCTCCCTGACAACAAAGAATTATCTGTCTGCCGGGAGATGGCTAGGAGTATGGGGTTTCCGAAGCTTGAAGCTGGACTATGCGCTATGACGAAGGAGGATCTTGCAGATAGCCTTGCATATAATAGTCTGAAGGTGCGAGAATTGCGCATTTTTGAAAATTTATGATTCGAAATCTATTGTTTTATTCTTATACTAACTTTTTACATATAGGGCTTAATACTAAGCAACGCGCTGAGAGCGCAAAAGAATGCCGAAGACGAAAGCTATGAAATTGCTTTCAACAACCTTCGGATAGAGGTTATCAAACTAAGGAACGAAGCCCTGGAAAAGGACAAAATTCTAGTTACATTGGTGGATAAAATAAAGGAGAACGAAGCTGCATTTAAAGCACAAGTTGCAGCTCAAAAGCACGAGATTGACGATCTTCGGAAGCAATTGGCCCGGGCGAAAGAAGAACGCATACTTGAAGAAACGAGGCAGGAATGTAGTGACCAATGGGCTAATCATTTGGAAGGAACCGTTGAAGAGCTTCGGTCTTCTAAGAAAAGGTGCTACGAAAAATCCATGGAATGTGTAAAGAAAATAAAAACCAGCTTCGCCAGCGTTGGCGCATTTTCGAGTGAGGAAGATTTTGTGAGAGGTAACCCAGAAGGACCGATCGAATGGATCAGCCATGAGGCTGAAGCCTTCGAAGAAATTCTAAACAGTCGCGGAGACATTTGTGCCTTCTCGGGTGCCAGGGGGATTGCTACTATGCTGGAGAAAAAGGCTGCGATCATGTTAAGGCTCTTGCACAATCCGAAGCCAGCTTATCTCCTGAAGATATTAAAGATCCCTCGGCCGAAGCTAGCCAGGCCGGTGGAAAATTTTTCACCGACGTTTGGGACAATGGTGGCCGAGAAATGGCCCGAGAAATTATTCAGAAGAGTGAGAAGGGCATTCACGACGCTAGAGAAGTAGCTAAGGCCGCTGACAAAAGCTCAGAGCCCGAAGGGCAAATAGGTATTAGCTAATGGTTTTTATTGTGTTGTAATTTTTGATTTTAAACTTTCGTTCGCAATTTGTAATAGCAATGTGGCCGTATCATGTCCTCCTTCAGATCCTACTAAAGCGCCTCCGGGCCCTCACCCGAAAGGAGACGAAGAAATTAAAAAGATGACTGAAGCTATCATGGATGAAGTTGTTAACCGACTCCTGAACGAAGCTGCCGAAGTTGTTTTAAGAGAAGATTAAGCACTATTGTAAAGACTTCTGAAATGAAATATGTGTGACATTTTGTAACCCTGTGATATATTTGCTTTTAATGATTCGATTCTTTACAATGCATGAAACTTTACATACGTACCGTTTTTGAGCCTTCGGCGAAAAAACACCTTCCCTTCTTTTCATGCTTCGTGAAGATAGAAAAACTTATGCATCACGACAATGTTCATAGTGCTCTGATGAAGGATATCCAAGCTTCGTGAAAATATTCTCCGAAGCTATATTCCGAAGATCAATATTGTATCCCCTTATGACTTAGCACGATTTTCACTTTCTCAAAGCATCCTTTCGAAGGTTGATACTGTGTCCCCTTCTTTTGCCATATGCAACATGATGTATGATGCTTATGCTATGCAAAATGATGTGATGGTGTTATGTTATGTAGATGACATTTGTTCGAAGATACACACATATCCCTGTAAAACACACAATATTTTTGTATCAACGCTGACTTTTCGCTGTAAGCTCTGCATTCCCTTAGGAACGACTTTGGAGCTTCTTCGCCTTTTACTTAGGCGGTATCAGCGTTGACTTTTCGCTGTAAGCTCTACATTCCCTTAGGAACGACTTTGGAGCTTCTTCGCCTTTTACTTAGGCGGTATCAGCGTTGACTTTTCGCTGCATGCTCTGCATTCCCTTTGGAACGACTTTGGAGCAGAAAACTTACACTACGTTCCCTTTGGAACGGCTTTTTGTGACTTCAGCAAACTTACTCTGCGCTCCTTAGAACGACTTTTTGTTGCTCCGAAGGATTTTTGATAATTCAAAAGGTCCTCCTTGTTATCGCAAATCTTAAAGCTTCAGCAACTTAAGCCTGAGAAAACAAATTTTCCTTGTGGCAAACAACGAAACTATTACATGAAAACTAAAAAATGTTCTTTATTACACAGAAAATAGAACTAAATGGAAAAGACTGCTATCAAGGTAGGATATTTGTCAATAGATGTGCTTCGACTCTGGCACAGTGCTATTGACTGTGCGAGCTTCGAATTGTTCTCTGAGATCCCTTTGGTGTGGAGCATATTGGCTCCCTTCCGGCTGTTGGCCCTGTTGCAGCGGTGGTGGAGGCGGAGGCTGTTGCCAGGAAGCTTGAGGTTGACTCGCCGAAGCAACAGAAACTGCAGGGTGGTTGCCTACGTATTCTGGGATGTAAGGCGGATGGTACGAAGCAGTATGCATGACCTGCTTCGGCTGAACTTGTTGTGCTGCAGCTTCGGCTATCTCCTTTTGCTTCTGGATGGTAACATGGCACATCCTGGTGGTATGGCCCTTGTTTTCACCATAGAACAAGCAAAACATTCTCCTTGGTTGATCTCCAAATCTTCCGCCGAAGCCCCTGGCGCCTCTGCCTCTTGGAGCTGGTGGCCGGAAGAAACTTTGCTGTTGCCCCGAAGCCTGTGAGGAGCACTGCGGCCTGTGCTGCTGACTTCCCTTATCATCATTTTGAGTATTGTGGATGGACCTGACCTGCCTCGGATAGAATCTTCCTCCGAAGCCCCTGGTCATTTCAGAAAACCTGAAAGCCTCCTCCCTTCTTTGGCGAAAATCATTGTCGGCACGAATATACTCGTCCATCTTCTGGAGCAGCTTCTCCAAAGTTTGAGGAGGCTTCCTAGCAAAGTATTGAGCTGAAGGTCCAGGCCGAAGTCCCTTGATCATGGCCTCAATGACAATTTCGTTGGGCACCGTTGGTGCCTGCGCCCTCAAACGCAAGAACCTTCTGACATACGCCTGAAGGTATTCTTCATGATCCTGAGTGCACTGGAACAAGGCTTGAGCAGTGACCGGCTTCGTCTGAAACCCTTGAAAGCTGGTTAACAACATGTCCTTCAGTTTTTGCCATGAAGTGATTGTTCCTGGTCGAAGGGAGGAATACCAGGTTTGAGCAACACTCCTGACAGCCATAACAAAAGACTTTGCCATGACTGCAGCATTGCCACCATACGAAGATACTGTTGCTTCGTAGCTCATCAAAAACTGCTTCGGGTCTGAATGGCCATCGAATATGGGAAGCTGGGGCGGCTTGTAGGACGGAGGCCAAGGTGTAGCCTGCAGCTCAGCGGACAGGGGAGAAGCATCATCGAAAACAAAATTTCCATGATGGAAATTGTCATACCAGTCATCTTCGTTGAAGAAACCCTCCTGATGAAGGTCTTTTTGTTGAGGCCTTCGGTTCTGCTCATCGTGAGTAAGATGGCAAACTTCTTCAGAAGCTTTGTCTATCTGCCTTTGCAGTTCAGCTAGCCTGGCCATCTTTTCCTTCTTCCTCTGCACCTGTTGATGAAGCATCTCCATATCTCTGATCTCTTGATCTAGCTCATCCTCTTGAGGCGTTGGGCTGACAGCCTTCCTCTTCTGGTTTCGGGCCTCCCGAAGAGAGAGAGTCTCCTGATTGGGGTCCAGCGGTTGCAGGGCTGTAGCCCCAGTCGCTGAAGCTTTCTTCGGCGCCATAGCGAAGGTTTATGGCTTCCGAAGGTGTTCAAAAACTCAAAGTGGAAATGAGTTCACCGGAGGTGGGCGCCAATGTTGGGGACTTGTTCTCAAATGCTTCGGATTAAGAACAAGGCAACATAAAAAGTGTTAAATGATAAAGTCCTTCGTCCCTTAAAACATTATTTCCCTTCGGGATATAATGTGTTCCGGACGAAGGTCACAAACAACATATCTTCGTAAGCACAATAAATTATGACGAAGAACTTACATGCAACATAAAAAGTAATATAAACATTTAAATATTATCACAACGTCATTTCTATTTTATTATCATATAAAAATAGAAATGATTTCAGATTACAAGTGTACCTTCGGATTGCAGGAAGGCAAAAATACAAGGATGACGGAAAGCAAATGCCAAGTCAGTGTGAATAGTACGGGAGTACTGTTCATCTATTTATAGGCGTGGGACGTAGCCCGTGCAAAATTACATTCATGTCCATTACATTTGCTAATGACATATGGGAATCTATCAAGGCCTAAGTAGTCTTTTCATCTTTAAGTCGGTTCCCCTTTCTGCTATCGCGACGAAGCTTTCTGCGCATAGCTTCGGCTGTGCACCATCCTTCGTACAGCTTGGTAATCAGCCCGTCCTTTATCTCAATCCCCCTTCGTCTGGCTTGGGCTTCGTTCTGACCGTACTCCATGTTCGTGATCTGAGTCCGAAGATACCTGTTCATATAATTCACTTGGAAAATATTGTCAAATTATGTTTTTGAGGACCTTCGGAGGACGAAGGCTCCCAACAGTACCCCTACCACATGCTATAATGGCCTTTGCCTTCCTTAACCATGACGTACCAAGGATCAGATCTATACTGCTGGCCTCTAATATTATAGCATTAGCTCCAAATTCTCTTCCCATAATTGTTATTGTCAATCTACGTGTCATTTGATTTGCCTGAATAGGCCCCTTAGGTGTGATTAATATCATTGGTTTTCTCATAGTTAGCAGTGGTATCTCATTTGTGTTAGCATATCGAGCAGACATGAATGAATGTGTAGCACCAGAATCAAATAATATGGTTGCAGGAATTGCATTAACGTAAAACATACCAAGTACGATGTCAGCACCATTAGGAGTAGCATCAACACTGACTTGATTAATCCTAGCTATAGAATATCCCTTGCCAGGAGTCTGTTGCTTGTTCTTAGCTGGTGTACCAGAATTCCCCATTGGACAAGCATTAGCATAGTGCCCAATCTGACTACACTTGAAGCATGTAGGGCCGGTCTTCTGTCCTGCAGACCTCGTCGGGGTGCCAGTGGGAGTAGCCTGACGAGTAGGAGGTGTCCATGGAGACCCTTGTGGAGCATACTGAGTTGGGCGTGGTCCTCCTCCTAGACGAGTAGGTGTACCCTGTGGCGAAACATAGCGGGGACAAACACTGCTGCAACCCTATCCCTGTGAGATAGCCTTCCTCTTCAGATTTCCCAGTTGAACATGCTTGTGTTCAATAGCAAGAGCCTTATCAGTAGCCTCTGAAATGATGAAAATGTGTGTGCAACCAGTGCATACTATAGGGGTCCATTAAGTCCTTCAATAAAGTGCTCCTGCTTTCTCTCATCCTCAGCAACCTCATCCGGAGCATATCTCGACAGCTGAATGAATTTATCTCTGTACTCATTGACAGACATGTTGCCTTGCTTCAATGACAGAAACTCCTTCTTGATCTTCATCAATCCAGCTGGAATGTGGTAGTTTCTGAACTGTGTACTGAACTCTGCCCACGTGATAGTATCAGCAGCATCATGGGCAGCAGTATAAGAATCCCACCAGTTAGCAGCAGGATCTATCAGACGACCAGAGGCATAAAGAACTTTCTCCCGGTCTGAGCATTGGGCGATATTGAGCATCTTCTCAATTGACTTCAACCAATCATCTCCATCAAGTGGATCTAGCAAGCTGGAGAAGGTCGATGGCTTATGGCTCATAAATTCCCGGTGCTTATCATGAGGTGGAACTGGTGGTGGTGGTGGAGGCAATGGTACTTGTTGTTGTTGCTGCTGTTGCTGTTGTTGTTGAATTTGCTGTTGCAGCTGCTGTTGCGCCCTTCTCTCCTGGCATATCTCTTCTCGCTCCTGGCGCAACTCCTGGCGTATCTTTTCTCTTTTCTGACACATCTCCTAGCGTTCCTGCTGCATCTGTGCGCGCATATCCGCCATGGTGTCAACCATTTGTTGCATCATCCTCATCTAAGCTGCAACCAGTGGGTCAACTATGCCTAGTGGAGGATTAGGGGGATTCATCTCTGCTGGTTGTGGCTAGGGTTGTCTAAATATCCTCCGAGTGTGTCGTCTGGGAGGTAAATCAATTCCACCACCCCTCCTAGTATTGACCATCTGAGTTAGATACATATGGTAAGAGGAAAGTAGACAAGGTAGGTAGTTACGAATCATGTTACTTTGGAGAATTTATTAGCTAAGCAGATTAATATTTTACCTACCATAGCTAATCCATTACCTTAGGGTGGCACATACTAAGATGTCCATATATAATATTTCAATCAATCAAAGAACCAAATCAGACATTTATCATCAGAACAATCAAACAACTTTTTTAAATAGAGAAAATAGTTTTGATTTTGTCTTAGGTTTCCTATCTCTTAAAAAGATCATAAATGTAGGATTGCAAGGTATGAAATTCATCTTGTCTTACAATAGAAAAGGTAAGAATGATCAGAGTAGAACAGTAGAAGGCGAGACAGGATCAAGATAGGTATAAAAAGAATTAGAGTAAGGTAAGTATAGAATGAATCAGAGTAAGATAAGTAGGTAAGGTTTTGTCCATTTCTATCTAGGTTTCGTCCTACAGTCAACATTTCCTCTGATACCACTTCTGTCTCACCCGGATTTAAGGGACAAATCCGGGTGCATCTCATATGTGCGCCAAGGAAGAACAACACACATAATAACAGAGTGCATAGAGATAAATGTCATAAATATCATAAAGGTACTTATTACATAGCGGAAGTCTTACAAAAATAAATGATAAAATAAAACGAACTAATTATTATTCCCTGGCGCCACAAAGCTGACTGAGAGACGCCACCTAGATCAAGTCGAATGCCTAAGTGTTAGGCGGCTCCTCTTCGACCACCTGTTCTTCTCCTGTGGGGGTGTGTGAGACAGCAAAAGTGAGCTCACATACGTTCATAGCTCAACAAGTCGTGGGGAATAATGTGCATGAACTCACCAAAGGTGGAAGTTCATGTGAAGTGTAAGGCTGATCAACAAAATAGAGACTGAACCTGAGCATTGCTTTTATAAGTTGGTCAAAATTTTATTAGCAATTACTAAGTGTAAGTAAATATCAAACCTTAATAATAATAAAGAAAAGTAAAAATAATCCCAAATGCGATGCAAATGTCAAATTAAATTTAAGTTCCATAAATTAATCATGTGAGGATCCTAGCTACTCATGACCATGAGCACGACTAGTATACCAGTTTTACACTCTGCAGAGGTTGCGCATCTTTACCCACAAGTCATGTTACCCATCTGCCAAGAGACGACCAATCCCATACACCTCTACCGAGGAGGCGAGGCAGGGTAACACTACGAGGCCTTTATAAAGTTCCACTAGCTTCAGAAATCCCGCTACAGTTTATAGGAAGCTCCAGTGCAGGAATCCCTCACCTGACCGCCATCGCAGCAAAATCAACCCAAGGACCTCCCTACACTGACCACTCCCCTACTGCCCTTGCCCCTTTCGGGTAAGGAAGTCATCCACTAGCTTTCCTAGTTAATCAGCCAAGGGCGTCCCATTAAACCCTTGTGGTAGCACTGTTTTCCCGCGTGGACGCTCCATGTTCCCATTAACTTAATGATCTTAACATGAACAGTAATAATAAAAAGATAATAAAAGAATAATTATGAATAGTGTATCTCCAGACCCAAATCCACATAAAGCAATAGCAGATACTACCCAAAAAATATTTCAGTGGTGAACAAGGTATAAAGATAACCAAAACTGGGGTAACCTATTGGATCCCATCAAAATTAACCTATGCAGATCATTATAATTAATAAGAACATGGCTGGGAAAAAGTAAGTGATCAAGGACACAACTTGCCTTCAATAAGCTCCTACTCAGCTACTTCTACTTGTTGAACCTCAGAATCCACAGTGGCTTGCTCGTCTACTCGCATCAACACAATACATACATAGTATAACAAAAATTAACATTGCACCAAACAGGTAAATAAAATATACAATAAAAATCTACACATTAAAATGAGATCATAGGAACTGGAATCATTAAATTTAGAGTTATGGATTTTAAGTTATGAATTTCCAAAGGTTTAATGTGCTTGAAATAGGATTAAATGAGAAATAAATTTTCTTACTGTTTTCATGTTAAAATAGAGACACTAGATGATAGACAATAATATTACAAAATTTTAGAAATTGGAATGGATCAATTTGGAGCTAAAATAAATTTTCTATGCATTTTCCAAGTTCTAGCATTTTTTTGTATTAAAAACTAATTTCTATAATTATTTCTCTGTTTTTAATCACCTCTGGACGTGGCGCCAAATACTAGGAAGTGCAGGGGCTCCGGCGCAATTGTTTCTAAGACTCAGGCTACTGTCGATAAGGACGGCGGGTTATTTTTACCAAAAACTAAGGGGCCCTTTTGCAGTTCTACAGGGCCGAAGAGGTATCAAGTGTTTCGGACCATTGGATCTCCGTCAGATGGCTCTGATTAGATCGCTTAACATCTCGAACCGGTATTCAATAGGAATCGCCCGATCGCGATCGAATGGTCCTGGTGCACTCAGGACGAACCGTTACGTTGGCGTAATCACAGCCGTAGGATCCAAAATCTACAGCCCGATCTAATCTACCCTAATGGGTTTGCTAAGCTAATCTTAGCCGCCGGTGCGAAATCGGACGGTTGGGCCCCCCGTCTTCTTCACCCAGTCGCAGAGTACAATAGCACCATCGATCCCCTCGGTGGAGAACTCACCGGCGACGGCTACCCGACCCCCCGAACGAACTATTACCAAATTCGAAGATAATACACCATTGCCAGGAGGTAAGGAGCTCGAAGCAGGCGACATACCGGGGTTTTGAGCCGCTCAGACCCCGGTCCACAGCGCGGCGCGATCCACGGTGCCGCGCCCACTCCGACGAGGAATTGTTGCCCACCCATCGTCTCACGCGCCCAATCGGATAAACAATCACCCCTGCGGCGACTAAAGGAACCCTCCGGGCACAACTTGCGGACCTACACGATGGCGCGCGGCAGTAATCGACGGTGGCGCAGGCGTTTAACTCCTCACCACCCTTATCTGCGCAATGCTATGGCCGAGACAAGGGAACTGGGGAGGAAAAGGAGAGCGCGGGTCGCACACTTATCCTGCGGCGACCAACGACGCGAAGATTCTGCCCCGACGGTTGCGCCTACGGCAGCTGTGGGGCTCTGGTAATGGCGCCCACTACTGCGGACAATGCGAAACAGCCAGCCGCGAGATGGTGGATGACAAAGCAGCCCTGTGAAGCAGCCGCACAGGTGATAGCGGCGTCTATCAATGGGCCCCACCCACCACAGTGCGCGCACGGAAATCGCGTTGGTGGAGCGCCCGCCATGAGCGGTGATGCCGTTGAGGAAGATTCTGACGCTTGGGGGGCCACGGTGCAGTGAGTGGCGCGCAGGTAGAATGGTGGAGCTAAGTTGTGGGCCCGCTACTGGTGTGTGGGCCCCGAGCGTCACCGCGCGACTAAGTCCTACGCGACGCGAGCGATCCGGCTGACCTGGTGTCCCAACTTGTCGGCGCGGTGCAGAGGTGGAATGGGATGCGAGCGGTTGGTTTCCCTCCAGTGGGCCGAATAGGAGTACTGAGGCCCATGAAGCTTTTATTCTTTTTCTTTTTATCTTTTCTTTCTATTTTCTTCTTTTCTAAGTTTAGTTTGAATTCGAATTTAAATTCGAATTTGTGCCAAATTCATTCTCTATGATTTTTGTGAAGTTTAACAATACCAATTTTAGGAATATAATTATATATATTATTTATATCACCTTTCTCTCTTTCTTATTTTTAAAACCCTACTTTCAACCTTAGGGTTTAATTCCACTTCTAGTATTTATTATCTTATTGTTATTATCCTTATTATTTTTATTTAATACACAAACATACAACTCCAACATGATGCATATATTTTTTTTATCATTTGTTTTAATTCATCTCTAAATTTTATGTATGCTCTTTTTATGATGCAAATGAGGCACATAAAATAAGGAAATCACTATATATTCCTTATATACAATTTTTTTGGTATTACTATTGGGCGTATGCATAATTATGAGAGTCCGAAGAAAAAGTTACGTGTGTCGCTTGATAGGTACTCGATAGAAGGACTGAAACATAATTGTCGTCGTGTTTATGGGTATCATGTTGAATTTAGTTATTAGCCTTTCACCTCTTAGTAAAGAATATTGGTAGATATATGGGTGATATGATGGTGTTCGTGATGGTGAAATAGTTGTGTCGTGTGAAGCTTAGGGTTGGGATATAGGTATATGTAAAAGGTTGTCAGATTGGTCCTAGCGTTGTGGTGTAAGGTGAAATTAGTAACCTGAAAAATAAATTAATAAATTCAAACGTGGGGCTAGTAAATGTTATTAATGTTGCTTTCGATAGATTTGTTTACTGCAGTTAGTGTTACGCTTGAGTAGTCATGATACTCTTCGTTAGAAACCGATTACGTGCCCTAGATAAATATCTAGCATTACCAAAATGAGTGAAAGCGAATAATATCGATAAGTTTGTTTCTGTTAGAATTGAATCCAGCTAAGTTAAAATAATATGTCTGGTAGAAAGTCGGAGTTTGAGTCATCGTAGTTTTTGTGAAATTCGTGGCGAGTTAGATCTTTGATTATTAGAAGGTCGTTTTGTAGAACTCTATGATGTTTGAATTAGATTTGGGTAAGCTAAAAAGGCATAGCTATTGCACTTAGTCATACGCCGATACCCAGTGTTTTCATATAAAATGGTACGACGCTCCGTCACTAGGTGCTTAATTCGCTATCGCGTAGCACTATTTAGTTGTGTGATATTCCTATCTACATGCATTCATGTGCATCGTGCATTTCAATTAGGTACGATAATTGATCGCGTGATGCGGAAAACGAGCCAAGTCGACCCCAAGCGCGGGCTACTCCGCATGATGATGCTGATGGACGAACCTGCCTGATCAAGTGCTAGGACAAAAGGTGGTCGTCAAGCGGACGTCGTCTAACAACACTAACCTAGTGTTTATTCTAGGCAAGACCCAGTGCATGCAACCCCTTCCTTGTGTTTTTAAATAATTTTTACACACTTAAAGTCTAGTGAAATGTGCATTAGGTTTATAGGAGTTGCTTGGAAAACCTTTGATGCATTGGCTACCTTGAAACCCATTCCTTTTATAGATACTTCTGGTGAAGTATCAAAATATAATTTACAAAAGATGCTTAGCCCTGCTTATAAGCAGATAGAGTTTGTCCTTTGCACTAATGCCTAGCTCAGGTTTATCTTGAGGAAGGATGGGTTCTACCTGCAAGAATATTTTCATTGGGAGCATGGTGGGATCTTACTGCAAAGTTCCCTATAATGCTCTTTTCATCCTAAGGAACACAAACAATCCTAAGGATGGAAGTACTTAACTCGAGACTTGGGCTAGGAACAGGTGATGCTCCACCCAGGTTAATTAAGGATTGGATGCGTATGTAGGCCTGTATGATCAAGGACTATCTTAACTGGCCACATGCCCTGGATATGGGACAGGGTAAGCTTGAACCCGGCTATTCCATACGTGAAAAGACAACCGTGCATTGGGCGTGGGAGATGGTGGGAGTAGCGTGTACCCTCCTGGCTGGAGGCTGGATGGAGGAGTACTGTGCTCCCGGGTAGCGCGGACCGATTCACATTGTGGAGGATCTATGGGAACGGTTGACATATGCAAGGGTTAAGTGCTACATATGTCGTGTGGTTAGAGATCCTCAGCTGAGTAAATCGATTCGGATCGCCGTTATATCCCCAGAGAGTGGAGACTTGATCTCCGACCTACAACCTAAGTCAGGATGTAAACATTATGAATAAAAAGGATGTTGTATTGATGAGATGGTGAAATTAGACTAGATGCAACCAGAGTCTATTAATACTTAATCTGGCATTAAAATATTGAAAGTAAGGACTCACTTTAGTAAGCTATTTCTGCAAAAGTATCTAATTTGATTCTTGCTAAAGCCTTTTCCTTGATTCCTAAATCCAGCATACCCTTGAGAGTCTTTTCTTTAGTCGGGTAAGTCTTGCCGAGTAATTGTGTACTCAGGGTTTTATTCCATGTTATTTTTCAGGTTTTAACTTTGTGTTGCAGTTGATGGTGTTAAGTGCCAGTGGGCTCGGCCTTCTTATAAGTCTAAGTACTTCTTCTACACTTCTTATTGAGGATGGTCACTTGAGCTAGCATATATTTCAAACTTATACTTTTGTAATCACTCCGATAAACAAAAAGTAAATGTTGGGTGGCCTTCGTCCTCCGAAGGTCCTCAAAAACGTAATTTAACAATGTCTTTCAAGTATGGTTTATAGACAGGTACCTTCGGATTCAGGATTAAAAGCATATACGATGAGAAGGGCATGATCGTGATGAAGGTTGCTGTTGCTTCGAAGCTATGCGAAAGGGAGCTTCGGCTCAATCGCGGGAAGAGGAACCAACTTAAAGGGGAAAAGGCTATCTAGTCCTCATAGATTTTTCTATAAGTCAATAGTGAATGCAAAGGGCATAACTATAATTTTTCATAGGCTGCATCCTGTGCCTATAAATAGATGAACAGTACCCCCATACTGTTCACGTTGACTTGTATTCACTCGTGCGTCATGCTTGGACTTTTACCTTTTGTCAAGCCGAAGGTACAAATGTAATACAATATTGTTTCTGTTTATTCACGATAATAATAAATATGTTACCAATGTCGTATCATTATTCATGTTGTCTTTTATGTTTCATATACTTCTTCTTTCATTAACATATGCTGTGATGATGAAGGTATGTCCTTCATCACCTTCATATGAAGATCATTATATCCTATGGGAAATAATGCTTCGGAAGACGAAGGGCATTAACCTTTAACATTTTATGTTGCCTTGTTCTTAATTCATGGCACTTGAGAACAAGTCCCCAACATTGGCGCCCACCTCCGGTGAACCCTTTTTCGACCACCTTCGGCAAGCACTGACCTTTGTCATGCCCCGAAGAAAGCTTCAGCACTAGGGACCACTGCACTGCAGCCGCTGGACCCAAACTAAGAAACTCTTTCTCTTTGAGAGGCTCGAAGCCAGAAGAGGAAAGCCACCAGCCCAACACTCCAGGAGGAGGAGTTGGACTAAGAGATCAGGAATATGGAGATCATCCATCAGCAAGTACAAAGGAAGAAGGAGAAAATGGCGCAATTAGCTGATCTTCAAAGGAAGATCGACGAAGCCACTGAAGAAGTGCGTCATCTTGTTCAAGATGAACAAGATCAAAGGCCTCAACACAGGGAGCTTCGTCAAGAAGGCCTATTCAATGAGGATGCATGGTATGATGATTTTAATCATGATGCCTTTACTTTTGATGATGCTTCTCCCTTGGCAGCAGAATTACAGGCTACCCCATGGCCCCCATCATATAAGCCACCCCAGCTCCCCATGTATGATGGACACTCAGGTCCGAAGCAGTTTCTGATGAGTTATGAAGCAACTATATATTCATACGGGGGCAACACTGCAGTCATGGCTAAGTCTTTTGTCATGGCAGTCCGAAATGTAGCCCAAACATGGTACTCTTCTCTTCGGCCAGGGACCATCACGTCATGGCAGAAGCTTACGGACATGTTGGTCACCAGCTTCCAAACAAAGCCAGTCACAGCTCAAGCTTTATTCCAATGTACGCAAGACCACGAAGAATACCTTCAAGCATACGTGCGAAGGTTCTTGAGACTAAGGGCACAAGCGCCTACAGTGCCCAATGAGATTGTCATTGAGGCCGTGATTAAGGGCCTTCGGCCAGGACCTACGGCTCAGTACTTCGCTAGGAAGCCCCGACAAACTCTAGAGAAGCTACTTCAGAAGATGGATGAGTACATCCGAGCTGACAACGACTTCCGCGAAAGAAGGGAGGAAGCTTACAGATTCTCCAAAATGACTAGGGGCTTCAGAGGAAGAATTCATCCGAGGCACGTCAGGTCAATTCACAACACTCAGAATGATGACAAAAGAGGCCATAGTATACCTCACAATATTCGGGGCAGCAACAAAGCTCTTTTTGGCCGCCAGCTCCAAGAGGCAGAGGTGCCAGGGGCTTCGGAGGAAGATATGGGGATAAGCCTAGAAAGATCTACTGCTTATTCTGTGGTGAGGACAAGGGCCATACCACAAGAATGTGCCAAATCACCATCCAAAAGCAGAAGGAGATTGCAGTGGCTGAAGCTCGGCAGAATCAGCTGAAGCAGGTCTTGCACACTGCTTCGTGCCATTCACCCTACATACTAGAACATGTGGGTAATCACTGTGTAGCTTCTGTTGCTTCGGCTAGTCAGCCACAGGCTCCTTGGCCACAACTTCCGCCTCCGCCCCCTCTACAGCCTACTTATTCACGGGGTCAGCAGCCAGAAGGGAGCCAACACAATCAGCAACAGAGGGATTTCAGGGAGAAATCCAAAGCTCGCACAGTTAACAGTACTGTGCCGGAGTCAAAGCACATCTATTGAGAGATATCCTACCCTCTGAAGCACCTTTTTTTACTCTATGCCATTTTGTTTTTTAATAAAGGACAAGTAATGCAACTCTAGTTTTAATTCTTTGTAATGGTTTCGCTTCTGTTAAAACGAAATATATCTTCTTCACAGATTTATGAAGCTTGAAAATTGCTGAAGCTTCAAAAAGTCGTTCCTAAGGGAGCGCAGCGAAAGTCTTGCCGAAGCTTAAAAAGTCGTTCCCAAGGGAGCGTAGAGTAAGTTTTTTGCTCAAAAGTCGTTCCTAAGGGAATGCAGAGCCAAATACCGCTGAAATATAAGGCGAAGCACGAAAAGTCAACGCGAAAAATACCACCGAAATATAAGGCGAAGCGCGAAAAGTCAAAGCGAAAAATACCGCCGAAATAGAAGGCGAAGAAGTTTAAAAGACGTTCCTAAGGGGATGCAGAACTTACACCGAAAAATAAGCGGTGAAGCCGAAAAATAAACGGCAAAGAGATTTTCTTCGTTCCTAAGGGGATGCAGAACTTACACCGAAAAATAAGCAGTGAAGCCGAAAAATAAACGGCAAAGAGATTTTCATCGTTCTTAAGGGGACGCAGAAATTGTGTGTTTCAGCGAGGGCGTGTGTCTTCGACATTAGCATCATTCTTTGCATCATATCATCGCATCATATCGCATAGCATCACATCATACATCATATCACACCAATGACATGAATTGGAAACAAAGTCGACCTTCAGAGAATGATTCACAAAAATGAAAAGGTGCTAAGGCACAGAGCAAACTGAGAATTACAGATTCATCAGCTTTGATGAGGAAGAAGAGATCTATTGTTCACAAAGCATTGATATTTTTACGAAGCTTTGATGCTTTTTACGAAGTATGGATATTCTCACAAAGCATAAGTATTCTTCTTTACGAAGCATGAAAAGAAGGGAAGGTGTTTTTTCACCGAAGGCTCAAAAACGTATGTAAATAAAAAGTTTCATGCATCGCAAAGAAGTGAATTGCAAAATAGTTTACATATTAGATTCAAAACTATATGCATCAAATGTTACAGACTTAGTCCAACAAATGTTACATTAATCACCTAAGAACGTTTTTACAATAACTACTACTCTTCCTTCAGAACTTTTTCCACAACTTCGTTAAGCAACTTGTAGACGACTTCGTCAACAATAGATTCGGCTATGTTGATAATTTCTATTGCTTTCTTCGTTTCCGGGTCAGCCAAGGGATCGAACGGCTCCGGTGGAGGAGGTAATTCAGCTGCGATAGAAAAATCAATCAGATCAAAGCCATGAAAACAAGCGATGAAGCTAAGACCAATTAAACGATACCTATCCGCCTCTCGATTTCTACAGTTTTTAGCTTCTTTCGCTGCTTCTCGAGCGTCATGAATATCTTTTTCGCTCTTCTTCATTATCTCATGGGCCATTTCTCGACCACCATTCTCCTAGATGTTAGTGAAAAATTTTCCGCCAAGAAAACTCGCTTCGGCCGAGGGGTCCTTTGTGTCATCTATGGAGAGAGCAGCCTCGGCCTGGGCCAAGGTTTTAACATGATTACAACCCACCTTCTCCAAGATAGCTGAAACTCCTCTCGCACCAGAGAATGCACAGACATCCCCAAAATCCCCTAAGGTTTCTTCAAAAGCTTCAGCTTCTCCGCTAATCCACTCAATGACACCCTCAGGGTCGCCTCATTTGAAGTTACCTTCGTTTGAATAGGCACCCACGTTGGCGAAGCTGGTCTTTATCTTCTTCACACAGCCCAAAGATTTTTCAAAACATCTCTCCTTGGATGCGTGAAGTTCTTTAACTGTTTTTTCAAAATAATTTTTCCAATACTCACTGGCCTCTCGATCAGCTTCTGCAACAGCGCAGTTTTCCTTGGCTTTTGCTAGTTGTTTCCGAAGCTCTTCGATCTCATTCTTTTGAACCTTAGCTTGAGCCTTGGAATTAGCGTCGTCTTCTTTTATCTTGTTTATCAATGAAATCAATATTTTGTCTTTTTCAAGGCCTTCATTCCTTAGTTCAATCACCTTTGAACGAAGGTTGTTCAAAGCCATTGTATACCCTTCATCTTCAATGTTTTTCTGTGCTCTAAGGGCATTGCTAAGGATTAGGCCCCATAAGGGGAGGATAAGATCAAGTATAAGCAAATGAAACAATTCGTTTTCAAATACAAGATCAGCTTTTATACCTTTATTCTATTATATGCTAAACTGTCAGCCAATTCATCCTTTGATAACACTGAAAGGCCTTCTTCTAGCTTCAGAAATCCGAAGCTTCTAATCATCTCCCGGTAGATAGGTAATTCTTTGTTATCTGGGAGGCAGTACAAAAAATCATCCTCCCTACTGCCATTGAACACTAATGCCCCCTTAGGGTATTTTAATCTTTGGGCATAATGTTGAGCTTCTCGTTCTTCTTCTTTAGAAAGACTCTTTCCGAAGCATGGCGGATGATGTAATCAATGCTCTCTTTTAAAGCTTCGGGAGCAGGAGTGGCAACCTTTTCAGGCAAAATTTGCTCTGTGGCTCTTTCTTCTGTTGCTTTTTCTTCAAATTCTGCAGGCTTTTTCTCAGCGGGCTCTGAAGGCCTAGCTTCGATACTAGCCTGAGCTACTACAATTTCAATTTCGGCCCGTTCTGTTTCAACTTCAGATTGCGCTTTCGAAGCTTCGGCAATTCTCCTCGAAGGAGTTGAGTTCAAAGTCTTCATTGTTTCTAGCACATCTAGTACGTTTGCCATCCTTCTCCTCTTGGGAGTTGCGGTAGAACTTTTTTGTGCCTTTGGCACAGTTACTTCTGACGAAGGGCTCAAAGTTTTTAACACTTTTTTTTCTCCAATATTTGTTTCTTCAGCTTTACCCTTATCAGTCTTTGTCTCAGCTAGCTCAGCTGACGGTAGCTTCGACATTACAGTTGGTTCTTCAGTCCTTTGTGCAGGGGGAGCAACTTTTCCTGGTTCAGCAGCTGAAGAAGCCTCCCCACCAAACTCAGGCACCACGGCCGGCTCAATATAGTGTGGCCGGTGGGTAAGGACCTTCAATTTTTTGCCCTTCGGTGCAGGCTCGTCTAGAGTGGCTGAAGCAGCAGGTTTCCTCTTTTTTCCCTGGCCTCGTAGTGGATAACAGTAGTTCGGGTAAACGAAGCCAATAGCGTCAAAAACTCTGTTCAACCTCTTCTTTCCTCGGCCTCCGAAGGCTGTGGATAGTGCATTATCTTCCACCTTGGAATACGATCCAAGCAGCTCATCACTGGTAACTTTAATGCATTTTAGCCAGTCATCGTTCGGTTCATCGAATTTATCTCTGTATCTGAATGTGTACTTCTGCCGGACTAGGTCACCTTCACTAGATTTGGTGATGGTTTCCTTTAGCATTTCCCAGCCCTCTATAAGCGGCCATACTCTGTATGCTATGTGCTCTTGAACCAAATCTCTTGTACCAATAAAGAAGCAGACAGTACCAAATGCCTTTTGACATGTTTCGGCGGCTTCGTCAATTTCAACCTTCAGCCTTCGGAGGCCGAAGCGGGACCAAATGGGGCGCATAATAACTTCCTTAATATCTTCTCTTGCCTTTAAGTCATTCTTCACGTAAAAACATTCCTCCATCCAGGCTCCAGACCACCTTTTCCGGAATGTTGGCACCGGGTAGCTTGCGTTGGGGCGGGCGGTAAATCCATAGCAGCCAAAGTTGTTATGATATTGTTCCATCCAGCCCCTGGCTCTTTACGGTCCAAACAAAAATCCCCATTCTAATGATAGCTTCGAGGGTTATCTGATGAAGATAAATCTGAAAAATTTTCAACACTTCGACCACAAACCTGCTTAACAGAAATCGAATCCTAGCTTTGAAGAAACTTCGGTAAATTACTACTTCGTCTTCCTCAGGGGCAGGGAATTTGTTGTCTCCACCAACTCTCACAATAGACATATCTCGAAAGTACCTTCCTCTTATATTCTCAAGATGACTCTACTTAATTGTCGATTTCCCAAAAATTGTATGACTTGGCCTCCACGGTTGATCCTCAGAATCTTCTCCCCCGCTTTCAGCATCATAATCATCACTGTCATCGGTATCTTCAGACAGGCCTTCCAGGATCTCCTTAGTAATCTTCTCTATTTTCGATTTTGCCATTGACTCGATAAACCCAGCTATGTAAGGATTTGTAGCCTTCTTCTCTTCAAAAAGCTTCTCCTCTTCAGTCAGCTTCGTCTCCGCAACAGCCTTCTTGTCTTGAGACATTATTTTTCAGAAATGGTGAAAATGTGTCTTTCAAACCGAAGCTGAGGAAGCTTGAAAAACTAGCAAGCGTCAATAAGCAGGAGCTATAAAATTGAGAAAACAAAGCAAATAGCACGAGTAGCGTACCAAATGCGGTTGCTGCGAGCTCTTATTTATACGCTCGGAACGCCCCAGATTGGAGGGTCCCGCCTGTCATTGACTGTTGCTGTTCTAGCAAAGGGAAGGTGTTTTTTCGGACCTTCGGCTTAAGGCCTTCGTCCATGTCGCAGTCTGAATTTGTTACCTTAAACAAATTAATACTGCGAGGGGCTACTGTTGGGGGCCTTAGTCCTCCGAAGGTCCTCAAAAATGTAATTTAACAATGTCTTTCAAGTATGGTTTATAGACAGGTACCTTCAGATTCAGGATTAAAAGCATATACGATGAGAAGGGCATGATCGTGACGAAGGTTGCTGTTGCTCCGAAGTTATGCAAAAGGGAGCTTCGGCTCAATCGCGGGAAGAGGAACCGACTTAAAGGGGAAAAGGCTATCTAGTCCTCATAGATTTTTATATAAGTCAATAGTGAATGCAAAGGGCATAACTGTAATTTCTCACAG
This sequence comes from Zea luxurians, assembly GCA_029449295.1. Lineage (NCBI taxonomy): Eukaryota > Viridiplantae > Streptophyta > Magnoliopsida > Poales > Poaceae > Zea > Zea luxurians. Next base: position 65,191,375 of record JAOPSE010000001.1, on the reverse strand, counting down.
ACTGCGTCATGTGCCTATAAATAGATGAACAGTACCCCCGTACTATTCACGCTGACTTGTATTCACTCGTGCGTCACACTTGGACTTTTACCTTTTGTCAAGCCGAAGGTACAAATGTAATACAATATTGTTTCTGTTTATTCACGATAATAATAAATATGTTAGCAATGTCGTATCATTATTCATGTTGTCTTTTATGTTTCATATACTTCTTCTTTCATTAACATATGCTGTGATGATGAAGTATGTCCTTCATCACCTTCGTCTGAAGATCATTATATCCTATGGGAAATAATGCTTCGGAAGACGAAGGGCATTAACCTTTAACATTTTATGTTGCCTTGTTCTTAATTCATAGCACTTGAGAACAAGTCCCCAACAGTAAACTTGATGTAACTTGTACAATTTGGTAATAAGATTTCCGCTGCAAAATTGTTGGTGTGTGATTTGTGTTTACTTAATCCTGCGGTTCTAGTTGTAAGTGGTTTATCCGAGGTCCATGGGACACTCGGACAGATCCTGTTAAGTTATCTGGTGCACATGCATAGCCGTTTGAGGTCTTTGAGACAAGGACATGTGCATGTGGGCCCAATAACTTATGAGGTTCTGCCACAGCACACTCCTTGATCTTTGCCTTTTGAAGGTACTTCTTCTTGAGCGCCTCCTTGTCGAATCCTCCCATGGACTTGTACATGCCAGAGGAGTAGGTGCCCTTGCGCCGACCAGAGTGATCGTCGCATGGGCTAGACTCCGATTTGTCCTTCTTGGGGTAGCTGGCAACGAAGTGGTCGGGAACGCCACATTTGTAGCATCCGTCCTTGGACCCGCCACGCCGCTAACTCATATGGTTGTTGTGGAACCGCGTGAACCAACTGGCCACAAGTGCCAGCTCCTCATCCCCAAGGCTCTCCACCTGCTCCTCTATAATAGACAACAAAGAAGATAGAGAAAACATAGAAGGTGAGGTGTTAGAAGCAGAACCACCTCCAGAGACCAGGGCCATGGTGGGTGCACCATTGTTCTCAATCTTGGCCCGAGTCTGGTGGTCGATCTCTATGGACTTGAGCTTGCTGAAGAGCTTGTCCATGGTGAGTCTCGTAGTTGGACGACTCGATGATCGCCGAGATCTTCACCTCCCAAATCCTCCAATCTAGAGCATGTAGTAATTTCAGCGCTCTCTCATGACCACTATAGGGTAGTTGTGCCTTGAACCTAGAGAACATAGAATCAATTGTCTCTCCGGCCAACTGTGTGAAGTTCTCATACTCTCACCTGTACGTCTCAAATAGTTTGGTCTTCACATGATCATTGCCCTCATGGAATCTCTCAAGGGTAGACCAGATCTGATGAGCCGTAGTCAGATGTCCAACTTGCTCAAACTCACCAAGCGAGAGACACGAGAACAAAGGGTTTCGAGCTTTGTTGTTCGAATCATGGAACTCCATTTGAATTGGAGTGATCCAATCACTTGTAGCATCGAAATTCGCATCGAGGCAAATTTTCGAAACCCGGTAACTAATGCTCTGAAGATAAGTAGACATGTGAATATTCCAGAACGGGTAATTGGTCCCATCGAAGAACGGAGGTTTGCCAACACCTCGTTCCCTGTCGCCTACGTGGATTTCGAACCTATTAGGGAAGGAAAATCCTTAACCGGCTCTGATACCAATTATAGGACCGGTGAGGCGACCAGAGAGGGTGAATGAGAGGCAATCAGATTTTGCTTCCAAACACTGAAAATGAACACTTCAATTGACATGAAGTAAGTGCTCAAACCATGAATACATCAGTGAACAAGTAATCTCATGATTACAAAATGTTCCTAATACTCACATGAGACTAGAAAAACAAACAGATCGCAAATTGGACACCAAAAAGTCCGAAACGATACAAAACAGTATCGTAAACAAGTGTTGTTTTCAGCAGTACGAAATTCTGTTCTTAAATTCAAAAGTGAACCAAATGAACTCCTATTGAGATGAAATTTTACACACTCCTGACCAAATATGTTTCCGAGACCTCCCCAAATTTTGAGCTCAATCGGACTTGTGAATCAACTGCAGATTTAAAAATACAGCCAAAAATTGGGGGTTTGTTGGGGTTTTCTAGAATGAGTTAAAACTGAGTTTTTCTCAAATCGTGACCAAAATCTACAACAACTAGGTGTATGCAGTGGTTTGAGGAGTGCAACTCACCACCAATCAATCCCCAAACCAAATTCTCTCAAAAGAATCAAAGGTTTTCCACCAAAAACACAAGATTAGGGAAAGCGAGAAACCAAGACTATAAAACTTTAGAAATTCCAGCAACGGTACAAACTGATATTTGAAGCCAAAGAGCCCTATGGGCCGGACCAGTGACCCTTCCTCTGATTAAACTTAAAGATCAAGAACATAGTCGAAGTACAAAATTGCTGCAGATCCCTCGGCTCAACTGGTATCTACCTAGAGGGAAAACTAGGATCTCTAGAATGAGTGCTCTAAACAAATAGCAGCCAAGAGATAATGAACTAACTAGCCCTCCCCTCTATTTATAGAGGGTTATTCTCACTTCCTAAACTACCCCTATTTACATAGAGCCTATCCACTCCACCGGAGCGAAATGGACCAACTCCTAGGTTTTCGATCTGACGACCACATTCTTCACATGGAGTTGCTTCACCTTGACGCACCCTCCACGATCACACCACGTGCCTCCACCAGTTCCCTCCAGAACCGCCACCGCCGAGTTTTGAGGCCCAAACTCAGCAAAACCCGCCATCCGTAGCGCTGGGTGGTTTTGAGGCCCAAACCACCAAACATGTCGTGAGCACCGCACCTCGTGCACGTCCTCCACGACTAGACGTGTGTCCCGTCAGTCCTCAACCACGTCGGCAACACGGTCTAGTCCACCATGTCCTCGTGTAAGTGTGTGTCCCAGGTGTTGGCCACCACGACTGGTCACTTGGTTGCTCTGATCCGTTAGTCAAGACCCAACACTCTCCCTTCACCACTCCCAGTCCATCAGCACGAGCCCGCATGACCTTCACCTTAGCCATCGACCATCGTCCCTATGCTCCACACCTGCACACCACAAGCCGACTGACATGGTTGCACAAGCATATTCTCACACTCTAGTCAGTCCAGTGACTATCCAAAGTGCTACCTGTTGACAATCACTCATCATAAACCTGAACCACAAGGGACAAGTCAACCTTGTGTTCACACATGATTGTAAACTTAGTGGGCATGCTTGTAATTTCATACGAAGTTGTACCCCTTCCATATAAATAGGTGAATAGTGTCATGCATAAATTCACCTTTTGGAGGGCTCCAAGCTTCATCTTTCTTAGCCTTCAAAGTACCTTCGAGTTGTCTCTTGTGTAAAGCCAAATGTATGTTTGTACATTTAATTCATAATGAGGATGAAATAAAACTAATAAGCAATAAATAGCAATAAAAAGAAATAGGTTGCACTTTTTGTATATTGTACTCTAGATAATCAAATTGTTTGAATCAAGATTCAACGAAACCCCTAGTTTGACCATTACTTGGTGTTCATGGAAACTCATGCCCTAATGGTTGGCATGGACCCATTTGTGAATAAGCTCTTTTAGCATTGTAGCATCCCAAAAATTCAAATCTTGAAATTTTCTCAAACTCGCTCTAAATTCAAAATGAATTTCAAATTTCATTTCAAAATGTTTGTTTGCGAGTTGATATCAACAAATAAAATATAGTGGTCTATATTTTCTCCAAAATCCTCATCAAAATATCCTACAAATATTTCCCTAGTGATCCCCTCAAATTCTTTCTAGAAATACTGCCCAAATATTCCAACGATAATTCTCCAGATATTTTCCTCCTCAGAAATACCTTCAGAATCAATTTTCAAGTCCCTACAAATATTTTCTTCAAAACTTTCCTCATGCTCATACGTATATGTATGCCTCCGGTGTCATACATTGAGCTCTACAAGCTAATTACACTCATATAAGACAAATCCATGCTAATCTCCCACTAATCCTCTCATCCTCCCACTAATCCTCTCATCCCTCCCCCTAATCCCCCCACCATGGCTATAAATAGAGGGGCAAGGGCCTCCTCTCATCCCACCCCAAGCCATTTCATGGCAACTCTCTCCCTCCCCCCCACACGCCCACTCCATCTCCCACACAAGCACACACTAGCACAAGGATCGTTCGGTTGTTCTTCGATCGTTCTGTAACACCCCACTGGTCGCACAAAATGGATAATACAGTAAACCTCATCTACCAAACTTACTAAACACAAGAGATGTAATAAAGAAAGAATATAAAGCAAGAAAAAAAATCCGGCAGCACCTCCTTTGAAAAACTAGCATAACAAGGAGGGGAAAACATGATGCACATACAAGATATAAAGACATATAATTCACATAGTAGAAACTGTAATGCAAGAGTGGTAAAACGTAATTATGACCCAACTGAAGTAAAACAAATGGGATAAGAACTCAGTCCACCCCAAAATAACTGCTCAACCAAGAATAAAGCAAATCCCTAGACTTGTCCAACTCTGATTAACAACATTAATAAATGGTGGTTCCTTTATTAAAGGTGTAGTGGTCGTGCTGCTACATCCCTCTATCCCCCAAGCAGAAATTAGATGCCTGCATCAAACAATGCAAGATGTGAGATAGCACATCTCAGCAAGTAAACATAACAACAGCAAATAGGACATTGTAAATCAACTGTGCTTACACTACCACGTGTTCAGGACTTCTTTCTTTTCTTTTGAACAGTAAATTGCAGCAAGTATACGAGTAACTAAAAACTCAACACCAAGTAGGAGCACCATGCACAAGTCCAAATTATCCACATCCACATAATAGATTCAACACCTCTCCCATGAATGCACATGGCTACAAATGCAATAATGACTTCTGCCTCCATATCTCTAAGGATATGAAGCTGCACCATACCCCTTCTCGGGCAACATATGATGCTCAATGTACCGGTACGGTCGGACCATAAGATCGCGACGAAACTTCAATGCAATGGATGATGAGTGCATTATGCATGACAACATCATAAGTTCTCCCCAAATAAAAAGGTGCTAGGCATTTACTTCCACCCATTCCACATAATTACCACTTGAGTAACATAATCGAACCTCAAACTCAACTTATGAAATCCATGAAACATGAACATGTTCAAATGATGGTACTCGAAAGAAAATATGAATTTGAACATGATAGCACAACATAAACAAGTATAAGACTCCTCATCTGACAGACGGAATAACCATCACAGTTTACTTGCCTTCACCGAAGTTCGGGCAAAATCCCTAAGAACGATCCGGAAGTCCACCACCTGTTTTTGACACCCAACTTAGTGCACCAAATTCACATAAAAGAAACTCAAAGACAACACCGCACCTACGCGCAATCTCAAACCCCGCTGCGGTAACAATTCTCCCCTCACTAACCAAACTGCAGCGGCGCTGCTTAACAATTCCATAACTTAAAAATTAGGACAGCAGTGATGATAAACAAAAACTTCAGAGACAACTACATAAAATTCCCCACAAGTCTTGTATACAACTCATGATTAAATTCTAACATCTTTTTACCTCTAAACGGTCCACAAAATAAACCCTGCAATCTGTTTTTTTTTTTCTGATTTGGGCAGCGACATACGCGGATTCAAACAACGATAACTTTTAAAATATAATTCCGATTTGAGCGCATAAGTACTTGTTGGAAAGATAAAACAAAGTTCTACAAGATTCTCATACTGATTAAGACTAATTACTCCCGAAAAATCCCCAGAAACTGCTAACACTGCTGCTGTTCATCATTCTGAAAAATCTGTTTTTTTGGACATCCACATACCCGGATTCAAACGATGATAACTTTTAATTTATAGCTCCAAATTGAGCGCATAAATACTCGTCGGAAAGATAAAACAAAGTTCTACAAGATTCTCATACTGATTAACACTAATTACTCCCGAAAAATCCCCAGAAACTGCTAACAATGCTGCTGTTCATCACTCTGAAAAATCTGTTTTTTGGACAGCCACATACCCGGATTCAAACGATGATAACTTTTAATTTATAACTCCAAATTAAGCGCATAAATACTCGTTGGAAAGATAAAACAAAGTTCTACAAGATCCCCAAATTGATCCCCATTAAATCTTCACGAAAAAAACCTAAAAACTGCTGGAACTACCGCTGTTCATCCACCACGCAAAATTCTGGGCAGCCCCCCTCTATCTAATCGCAAACGCAACATCTAATCAATTGAATCGCAGCGCAAATGAACAAGGGATGAACACAAAAGAAAAATCACCTTGGGTTCTCCCCCTTTCCTTCCTCCCTTCGTCCCTCCACCAAAACGATTGGAGATTCGCACCAAAAGACGATGATCCGAGCGGCACGGAGTAGCACTTTGGGAGGAGGGGATTGGGGGGGGGCGGCTAGGGTTTTGGTGGCTGCAACAATGGGGAGAGGAGGAGGTGGGCAGGGGGGGCGGCGGCCAAGGGGGAAAGGAGGAGTGGGGGGGGCGGCGGCACATGGGGGGGGTAGATAGGAGGGAGGCGGCTAGGGTTTGGGAGGGTTATTGGGCCGAAACGCCAATTGCGGCCCAACTATCCCACGCGACAGCTCCCGACCGCAACGCAAACGTCAAACCAAATAAATTCTACTGCCCTAGTTGTGAATGTTGTCCACAAAATTCCAAATCCCAAAACAACAACTGGATGAGAGAGAAAAAAAATAAAAAGAACAACCCCCCAACTTCTCTTCTTTGCAAACCGGGTATCACATTCTACCCCTCTTAAAAAGAATTCGACCTCGAATTCTGACGCTTCTATCGGAATGACACAAGAAAAGATTAGCGAATCAACAACACTTACCCACAAAGAAAAGTTCCGGGTACTTCTGCCGCATCAACTCCTCAAGTTCCCACGTAGCCTCGCGCTCCGACTGATTAGACCATAAGACCTTGACATACTTAATTGATCTCTTCCTCAACACACGCTCCGAGAATTCCAATATACGCACTGGACGACACTCCAGAGTCAAATCCTGCTGCACCGCAATTGGCTCCATCTCAATTTGATGGTCCGGATCCCGCAAGAACTTCCTCAACATAGAGACATGAAAAACCGGGTGTACCCCTGCCATGGAATCCGGCAGCAGCAAGCGATAAGCCAGGCTGCCCACTCGGGCCAAGATAGTGAACGGTCCAATGTATCTTGGGCTGAGCTTCCCAGAGACACCGAAACGAACAACTCCCTTAGTGGGTGATACCCTGAGAAGGACTTGGTCACCCACAGCAAATTCCAGATCCCGCCTCCTCACATCAGCATAATTCTTCTGACGACTCTGAGCTGCCAAAATATTCTGACGAATTTCCCGAACCTTTTCAAAAGTTTGCTGAACCCAATTAGGACCAACCAGGGATCTCTCTCCCAAAGTCTCCCATCACAGAGGAGAGATACACCGCCTGCCATACAAAGCCTCAAAAGGTGCCATCTTGATGCTAGCTTGGTAGCTGTTGTTATACGCAAACTCTGCCAGAGCAAGATGATCCTCCCAGCTACCCTTCCATGACAGAACACAAGCACGCAACATATCCTCCAAGGTTTGGATTGTTCGCTCTGACTGACCATCCGTCTGAGGGTGAAAAGCGACACTAAGCGAAAGCTTGGTGCCCAATGCACTGTGGAGACTCTCCCAGAATTTGGATACAAATTTGGAGTCTCGATCAGAAACAATAGACTTAGGTACCCCGTGAAGCCTGACTACTTCCTTCATATACAAGGGAACCAAATCTGAAGCTGAATTCGTGGTCTTCATGGGAATAAAATGCGCAGACTTAGTCAAGCGATCCACTACCACCCAAATAGCATCCCTGCCACGAGGGGAACGAGGTAGACCCACCACAAAATCCATGGTGATATGCTCCCATTTCCACTCTGGAATTTCCAATGGCTTCAGCAAACCTGCAGGCCGCTTATGTTCGGCCTTCACGCGCTGACATACTTCACAGGCGGCCACATACTTAGAAATGTCAACCTTCATCCGCTTCCACCAGAAGTTTTGCTTCAAATCTCGGTACATTTTGGTTTCGCCAGGATGGACGGTGTAAGGCGTTTTATGAGCTTCTCGCAGGATATCCAGCTTCACCTCTGATTTCTGAGGCACACAAAGACGGCCCCTGAAACGAACCAAATCATTCTCATCAATGGTGAACTCCCGCGGTTTACCATCACCAACCCTCCTTCGGGCTTCCTGCAAAAGACGATCCTGCTGCTGAGCCGCACGCACTCTCTCTATAAGAGAGGATTGAATAAGCATCTGAGTCTCCTCGCTAGCGGTGCTGACATAATACAAAGCGAACCCCAAACGGTCCAGATCAGTGATCAACGGCAAGGCCACCTTTGGAACCCCGGACCTGCTAAGGGCATCTGCCACCACATTAGCCTTCCCCGGGTGATAATGAATGGACAAATCATAATCTTTAATCAATTCTAGCCACCGATGCTGCCTCAAATTCAGCTCCTTCTGAGTAAAAATATACTTGAGACTTTTGTGATCAGTGAAAATGTCACAAGCCTCGCAATAAAGGTAATGCCTCCACGACTTTAGAGCAAAAACCACCGCAGCCAATTCCAGATCATGAGTTGGATAATTCCTCTCATGCTTCCTCAACTGCCTTGAGCCATAAGCAATCACTCTGCCTTCCTGCATCAACACACAGCCAAGACCAATACGCGAAGCATCCGTATAAACTGTGAAACGCTTACCGCTCTCAGGCAAAGCTAGGATAGGGGCGTCCACCAACTTGCTCTTCAATGACTGATAACTGATCTCACATTCGCCGGACCAGACGAAGGGAACACCCTTCTCCAAGAGCCTAGTCAAAGGCTTAGCAATGCTGGAAAAATTTGGTACGAAACGCCGATAATACCCAGCAAGCCCCAAAAAACTTCGGATTTCAGAGACACTAGAAGGTCTCTTCCACTCCACCACAGCCGCAACATTCTTGGGATCAACCGCAATACCCTGCTGATTAATCACGTGCCCCAGGAAAGCCACTTCAGATAGCCAAAAGGCACACTTCTTCAACTTGTCGTAGAATTGATTCTTCCTTAGGGCACCCAGAACGAGACGGAGATGCTGATCATGCTCGGCCTCGGTCTTTGAATAAATCAAAATATCATCCAGGAATACGACCACAAAATCGTCCAGGAATTCATGCAGCATCCTATTCATTGCTTCCATAAAGGCAGCAGGGGCATTAGTTAAGCCAAAAGACATGACTATGAACTCATAATGCCCATACCTGGTGCAGAAGGCAGTCTTCTCAATATCCTCCTCACGAATCCTCAATTGATGATAACCAGAGTTCAAATCAATTTTGGAGAACACCTGGGCACCCCTCAACTGCTCAAAGAGGACCTCAATTCGGGGAAGCGGATATTTATTCTTGATTGTCACTTGATTCAAAGCGCGATAATCCACACACAGCCGCTTGCTTTTATCCTTCTTCTCAACACACAATACTGGGGAAGCCCATGGAGACCTGCTAGGCCTAATGAAGCCCTTAGCCAGCAGATCATCCAATTGCCGCTTTAATTCAATCTGCTCCTTTGGAGCCATTCGATACGGGGCCTTATGAATAGGCTGCGTACCCGGGATCAGCTTAATCTCAAAAGCTGCATCGTGCTCCGGAGGAATGCCTGGAAGCTCTGCCGGAAACACGTCAGCAAAGTCACACACCACCCGGATGTCCTGCACCCGCAAGGCAGCCTCGCCCTCCGCCACCATAGAGAAAAAGATCCCCGACTTCCTTGACCAGCGATCAGGAAGCAATTGCGCCAACAAGGATAATGTGAACTTCGGGGAACTTCCCAAGAATACCACCTCCTTACCCGACGGCGCCTGCAATAACACCATCTTCCAGAAGCAGGATATAACCGCGCGATACTGGGATAACCAATCCATACCCAAGATAACATCGAATGCCCCCAAGGAAATCACCACCAGATTAGCCGAAAAAACCTCATCAGCAAGAATGACGGAACACCCCTAACAAACTGAACAGCTACTAATGGAGCCATTAGCAGAACTGACCAAAATTGGGTGACCCAACCTCTGCACCGAAAGTCCAGCCCGCGACACAAAATCCTCCGAAACAAACGAATAGCTAGCGCCAGAGTCAAAAAGAGCATGGGCTGCAAATGAATCAACTGAAATCGTACCTGTCACCACGTCTCCTTGCTCCCTGCCATCCGTAGCGGGTAGCACATAAGCTCCAGAAATACCCGCAGAAGAGGAAGCTCCCGGAGTGAAATTAACAGAAGAACCCCACTGAGCCACCGGAGGAGGCTGGCGCGGAGCTCCAAACTGACTCAGCACAGGGGTAGACGGCGCAGGAGTAGGCACAGCCTGATACTGCAGAAAACCTTGCATCGGCACGAACTGAGAAGTCCCAGGCACATAAAGCTGCTGTGGAGGAAGAGGAACTGAAAACTGCTGCTCAGCACCTGACATCATATTGATAGTGCCCTGAGAAGAGGAGGAAGTTATCGGCTCCCATCTGAGCTTCCCATTGGGATTCCTCCTACACACCACATCCTTGTGGTCCTGACTGCAGATAGAACACCTGCCACTCCACTGGCACTTTGCACGGCGATGCGCATCTCCACAGCGGAAACACACCAGCCCCAACCCGGGCTTAGGAACAGCCCGAAACCTCTGAGTACTTCCTCCTGAAGTACCCGAGTCATAAGATTTGCCACGGTACGGATGGTGGCGCTGATGCTGAGACTTGCCCCTCTTGTGAGCTGGACCTCCAGTGTTGCCCCTCCTCGTGTCCTGGCTACGAGGCTGATCAACACCCGAAGACTTCTGCGACTCCATAGTGTACTGGTGTTACATCTCCACCCCCAGCGCCTGCTCCACTGTGGTACGGAAGTCCACCAACGGAAAGGCCCCCAGAGCATGCCTGATAGAAGGCTTCAGACCCTGACGGAATTGGCTCGCCTTCTCCATCTCATTATAAGCCACATGAGGGACAAAGCGGACCATTTTGTTGAAGCCCACCTCATACTCTGTGACAGACTTCTTCTCCTGCTTGTAGGACTGCAAGTCAATCTTCATTTTCTCTAGAAAGGTGACCGGGTAGAATCTCCTTTCGAACTGCCTGATGAAAACATCCCATGATAGGACTCCTGGTGAGGAGGAGTGCGCTGCCTGGACGCCTCTCCATAAGCATCCCATGATAGGACTCCTGGTGAGCAGCTGAGTGCCAAAGCGAACTCGATCTCCATAAGCAATCTCGAAGACATTCATCTTATCCTCCACATAAGTCAGTCAATCTGCCGCCTCGACCGGAGTACCACTGCCATCAAAAGAATCCAACTTCATGCCCATCCACTGCATCAGAGAAAGACCACTGACTGGAAGAGGCACCTCGGCCCCGCCACCTGGAACAGCACCCGCAGGGACAGTGCCCCCGGGCACTTCTCCACCTCCAGCACCCTGAGCAGCACCTGCAAGGGCGACAGGAATGGCTTGCCTCAGAAGGGCCAACTCCTACTGCATGGCCTGCATCGCGGCTAACATTGCCGCCGGACTCATCGAGTCCCCACTAGGAGCTTACGGACTACCCCGAGCTCTACGAGGCGGCATAGCTGCAGCCACAGGGATGAGAATAATAAGTAAAAGAGATAAGCATAGCATCTCTCTAGATAATGTCAAAACTAGCACAGAGAATAACATAATCATATCAATAGCAAGACAGAAAACCCATCCTACATGTGCAGTGTGTCAATTTATTACTACTCCACTTGCTAGGACCTACAGCCTATTCCTCTGATACCAACTGTAACACCCCACTGGTCGCACAAAATGGATAATACAGTAAACCTCATCTACCAAACTTACTAAACACAAGAGATGTAATAAAGAAAGAATATAAAGCAAGAAAAAAAAATCCGGCAGCACCTCCTTTGAAAAACTAGCATAACAAGGAGGGGAAAACATGACGCACATACAAGATATAAAGACATATAATTCACATAGTAGAAACTGTAATGCAAGAGTGGTAAAACGTAATTATGACCCAACTGAAGTAAAACAAATGGGATAAGAACTCAGTCCACCCCAAAATAACCGCTCAACCAAGAATAAAGCAAATCCCTAGACTTGTCCAACTCTGATTAACAACATTAATAAATGGTGGTTCCTTTATTAAAGGTGTAGTGGCCGTGCTGCTACATCCCTCTATCTCCCAAGCAGAAATTAGATGCCTGCATCAAACAATGCAAGATGTGAGATAACACATCTCAGCAAGTAAACATAACAACAGCAAATAGGACATTGTAAATCAACTGTGCTTACACTACCACGTGTTCAGGACTTCTTTCTTTTCTTTTGAACAGTAAATTGCAGCAAGTATACGAGTAACTAAAAACTCAACACCAAGTAGGAGCACCATGCACAAGTCCAAATTATCCACATCCACATAATAGATTCAACACCTCTCCCATGAATGCACATGGCTACAAATGCAATAATGACTTCTGCCTCCATATCTCTAAGGATATGAAGCTGCACCATACCCCTTCTCGGGCAACATATGATGCTCAATGTACCGGTACGGTCGGACCATAAGATCGCGACGAAACTTCAATGCAATGGATGATGAGTGCATTATGCATGACAACATCATAAGTTCTCCCCAAATAAAAAGGTGCTAGGCATTTACTTCCACCCATTCCACATAATTACCACTTGAGTAACATAATCGAACCTCAAACTCAACTTATGAAATCCATGAAACATGAACATGTTCAAATGATGGTACTCGAAAGAAAATATGAATTTGAACATGATAGCACAACATAAACAAGTATAAGACTCCTCATCTGACAGACGGAATAACCATCACAGTTTACTTGCCTTCACCGAAGTTCGGGCAAAATCCCTAAGAACGATCCAGAAGTCCACCACCTGTTTTTGACACCCAACTTAGTGCACCAAATTCACATAAAAGAAACTCAAAGACAACACCGCACCTACGCGCAATCTCAAACCCCGCCGCGGTAACAATTCTCCCCTCACTAACCAAACTGCAGCGGCGCTGCTTAACAATTCCATAACTTAAAAATTAGGACAGCAGTGATGATAAACAAAAACTTCAGAGACAACTACATAAAATTCCCCACAAGTCTTGTATACAACTCATGATTAAATTCTAACATCTACTTACCTCTAAATTGATAACTTTTTTTGGACAGCCACATACCCAGATTCAAACGATGATAACTTTTAATTTATAGCTCCAAATTGAGCGCATAAATACTCATTGGAAAGATAAAACAAAGTTCTACAAGATTGTCATACTTATTAACACTAATTACTCCCGAAAAATCCCCAGAAACTGCTAACACTGCTGCTGTTCATCACTCTGAAAAATCTGTTTTTTGGACAGCCACATACCCGGATTCAAACGATGATAACTTTTAATTTATAACTCCAAATTGAGCGCATAAATACTCGTTGGAAAGATAAAACAAAGTTCTACAAGATCCCCAAATTGATCCCTATTAAATCTTCACGAAAAAAACCTAAAAACTGCTGGAACTACCGCTGTTCATCCACCACGCAAAATTCTGGGCAGCCCCTCTCTATCTAATCGCAAACGCAACATCTAATCAATTGAATCGCAGCGCAAATGAACAAGGGATGAACACAAAATAAAAATCACCTTGGGTTCTCCCCCTTTCCTTCCTCCCTTCGTCCCTCCACCAAAACGATTGGAGATTTGCACCAAAAGACGATGATCCGAGCGGCACGGAGTAGCACCTTGGGAGGAGGGGATTGGGGGGGGCGGCTAGGGTTTTGGTGGCTGCAACAATGGGGAGAGGAGGAGGTGGGCAGGGGGGGGCGGTGGCCAAGGGGGAAAGGAGGAGTGGGGGGCGGCTGCACATGGGGGGGGGGGGTAGATAGGTGGGAGGCGGCTAGGGTTTGGGAGGGTTATTGGGCCGAAACGCCAATTGCGGCCCAACTATCCCACGCGACAGCTCCCGACCGCAACGCAAACGTCAAAGCAAATAAATTCTACTGCCCTAGTTGTGAATGTTGTCCACAAAATTCCAAATCCCAAAACAACAACTGGATGAGAGAAAAAAAACAAAAAGAACAACCCCCCAACTTCTCTTCTTTGCAAACCGGGTATCACACGTTCATCCCCCTGTTCTTAGTTTGTTCGTTCGTTCGTCCGATCGTTCGATCGTTCGTCCGATCATTCATGGTTCGTTCGTCCGTTCGTCCGATCGTTCGATCGTTCGTCCGTTCATTCGTCCAAATAATCTTTTTCCTGCCGTTATGCTGCCGAAATTCCGATCGTTCGTTTGTTCGATCATCCGATCGTTCATCGTTCGTTCATAGTTCCTATTCATAGTTCCTATTCATCGTTCATTCATCGTTCTTCCAGATAATCTTTGTCCTGCCGTTATGCTGCCAAAATTCTGATCGTTCGTTCGTCCGATCATTCGATCGTTCGTCCGTTCGTTCATAGTTCCTATTCATCGTTCATCGTTCATCGTTCGTTCATACAAACTATTCACCATCACTATCCATCGTTACTATTCACCGACACTATTCATCGTTACTATTCATCATTGTTACTATTCATCGATGATATCTATGGTAACTTTTTTGTCATCACTATTCATCGTTACTATTCATCGATCATCCGATCACCCCAAATTTCAACTACTCATCCATTATGCTGTCCAGTCCACCTAAGACCAGCAGACCCATATTCCAGTCATACGAACTCTGGTGACTGTGATTTTCCTTCCAGTGGGAACTCCCCAACTGGTCACCCATCCTAGGTTTCTCCAAGTTGAGCACGCTTAACTTTGAGATTCCTTCGAACCAAGCTTCCAAACTCAGATTCCAATAATTCTTGTTTCCAAATTCTTATCAAACTATTCCCTATCCAACCATGTCATCCCTTAACCATGGTTCATGTTCCAGAAAACTCCCAAAATACTCTTGTCTCATATTCTGCCTATAACTCTCCTATTCATACTAAGTTAGACGATTTTTCATCACTATTCTCACCAATAGTGAACTTCACTGTGCTACACCACATACACCCAGCTATAAATACACCCAGCTACGCTCTCCCTCTCCACACACACTCAACACCCTCAACCAAGGTGAACACCCCACCCACTCAGTTACTCCTTATAGAGCTGGAGTGCCCAATCTTTCGGTGAGTGGAGATAATTCCGATTTGGTGGAAGTAGACCCTCACGATCCGACTACGACGAGCGAACCCGAAGCGCCAATGCAATCGCTGAACCAACTCCCAATGGTTACCGACCTTGCTGATGTGAGATCGGCCTGATCACGAAGATCGTTTCCTATGCGCAATCGAAGAATGAACAAGAAAAAGATGCGAGCAATCTTAATATCACTTGAGGTGGAGTTCTGAATCGCAGAGGACAGCACATATTTGTGCGTGTTCTGGGGTAGCTAAAGCTAGATGTAAAACAAAACTCAAGTTCTAAATGAAACAGGACTCTGACTAAATAGAGGAGAGGCGTGAACAGTAGGGCCGACACTACAGTACCGCGGTTACTGTTCACGACTTCCCTAGGCACCCCATCTAGGCCTTCCTGTTGGGCCATCTTCTAATCTTTTGGGCCTTCGTTCTTTAACAGCATGATGTAGTTCAATTCTCTTGCACGGGCCCGAGTCACTAGCCCAGTTGGAAGGGGTGGCGCCTGGACTGGGGAAGATGGTGCCTGGGCTGGAGAAGGTGCTGCTGGTGTAGATGTACTCGTGTTGGTGTTGATGTCCTCATCATCCTCCCCTTCTTGAACTGAAGTCATCCTCGACGGCAACTCCTCATCTTCTCCCGCATACGGTTTCCAATCTGCAACATTAAAACTAGTGGAAACACCAAACTCCATAGGCAGGTCAAGGATATAAGCATTAGCATTAATCTTGGTTAGCATCTTAAAAGGACCAGCAGCACGAGGCATCAATTTAGAACAGCGCAAAGTAGGAAAACAATCCTTTCTCAAATGCAACCAAACCATATCACCAGGTTCAAAAGTAACTAGTTTCCGGCCTTTACTACCAGTAATCTGATATTTAGCATTAGCAGCAGCAATGTTTTGTTGAGTTTGTTCATGGAGGTTAATCATTTGTTCAACATGTGCAACAGCATCTATGTGTGGGGCGTCCGCAGCATCAAGCGAAAACAAAGCAATAGGCGCCCTAGGAATGTAACCATAAACAATTTGAAAAGGGCACATCTTTGTAGAAGAATATGTTGCATGATTATAAGCAAACTCAACATGAGGCAAGCAATCCTCCCAACGTTTCAAATTTTTGTCTAAAAATAGCCCTAAGCATGGTAGTCAAAGTTCGATTAACTACCTCAGTTTGACCATCAGTCTGAGGGTGACAAGTGGTGCTAACCATCAATTTAGTTCCCAATTTATTCCACAGAGATCTCCAATAATGACTGAGAAACTTAGCATCACGATCCGAGACTATTGTATTGGGAATACCGTGCAAATGAATAATCTCTCTAAAAAACAATTCAGCAACATTGCTAGCATCATCAGTCTTATGACAAGGTATGAAATGAGCCATTTTGGAGAATCGATAAACAACCACAAAAACGCTATCCCTCCCCTTCTTAGTTCTAGGCAATCCCAAAACAAAATCCATCGAAATATCAATCCAAGGGGAAGTAGGAACAGGCAAAGGCATATACAAACCATGGTTGTTCAACCGTGACTTAGCTTTCTGACAAGTAGTGCAGCGTACAACAAGGCGCTCAACATCAGCGCGCATCCGAGGCCAAAAGAAGTGGGCAGCCAACACCTCATGTGTCTTGTAGACGCCAAAGTGCCCCATGAGACCGCCTCCATGTGCTTCCTGTAACAACAAAAGACGAACCGAGCTAGCTGGAACACCCAGCTTGTTAGCGCAAAACAGGAACCCATCCTGTATGTGAAATTTGCCCCATGGTTTCCCATTAATACAATGGCCGAAAGCATCTTTAAAATCAGCATCATCAACATATTGATCTTTCACAGTGTGCAAACCAAAGATTTTAAAATCTAATTGTGATAGCATGGTATAGCGACGAGACAAAGTATCAGCAATAACATTGTCCTTCCCGTTCTTGAGTTTAATAATGTAAGGAAAGGACTCAATGAATTCTACCCATTTAGCATGACGACGGTTCAGATTTGTTTGGGTACGAATATGTTTCAAAGCCTCATGATCAGAATGAATTATGAACTCACGATGCCAAAGATAGTGCTGCCATGTATGCAAAGTGCGCACTAAAGCGTAAAGCTCCTTATCATAAGTAGAATATTTCAGACTAGCACCGCTTAATTTTTCACTAAAATACGCAACTAGTTTTCCTTCTTGTAACAAAACAACACCTAACCCAATACCGCTAGCATTGCATTCAAGCTCAAATACTTTATTAAAATCAGGCAATTGCAATAGGGGAGCTTGGGTTAACTTATCTTTCAAAGTGCTGAACGCTACCTCCTGCGAATCACTCCAAGAAAACGGCACATCTTTCTTTGTAAGCTCATGTAGAGGCGCTGCAATGGAGCTAAAATCACGAACAAATCTGCAGTAGAAACCGGCAAGTCCAAGAAAGCTCCGAATTTGTGTGACCGTCGTCGGTGTAGGCCACTCCCGAATGGCAGCAATCTTGCTGCTATCCACCTCAATGCCCCGTGGAGTAACAACATAACCAAGAAACGAGACACGTCGTGTGCAAAAGATGCATTTTTCCATGTTAGCAAATAACTGGGCAGCACGCAATGCATCAAAAACAGCACTTAAATGTTCCAAATGCTCTTTCTTAGATTTGCTGTAAATAAGGATATCATCAAATAAACAACCACAAACAGTCCTATGAAGGGCCTCAGAACTTCATTCATCACTCGCATAAAAGTGCTGGGAGCATTAGTCAATCCAAACGGCATAACCAACCATTCATATAAACCAAATTTCGTTTTAAAAGCCGTTTTCCATTCATCACCCAGTTTCATTCTAATCTGGTGGTAACCACTACGCAAATCAATCTTAGTGAAAATAATGGCACCACTAAGCTCATCTAGCATATCATGAAGGCGTGGTATAGGATATCGATAACGAATAGTGATGTTATTAATAGCACGACAGTCTACACACATACGCCATGACCCATCTTTCTTGGGAACGAGTAACACAGGAACAGAGCAAGGGCTAAGAGACTCACGAATGTATCCCTTATCAAGCAACGCCTGTACCTGGCGCTGAATCTCCTTCGTCTCATCCGGTTTGTATGGTACGGTGCGCGGTTCGGAAGCTATGCGCCGGGGATGAGGTCGATCTGGTGCTCAATGCCATGAAGCGGTGGGAGACCCGGTGGTAAGTCTTTGGGAAAGACATCAGCGTACTCCTGCAAAAGGTTAGCAACCATAGGGGGAATAGCCAAAGATGGTGCATCATCAAGTGAAATGAGGACACCAGAGCATACAAGTGCATAGCATGGCAAATGAGCACCGTGTAGATCATCAAAATCAGCACGTGTAGCAAGTAAAACAGGAGCCTTCAACTTGATTTCAGAAGGAACAGAGGGCGATGGATCAAGTTGTTTAGCAGTTATAGCAGCTCGGGCAAGATCATCTTTAACAATTTATTCAGGTGTCATTGGATGTATAATTATTTTCTAACCCTTAAAAATGAAAGAATAATGATTTGAACGACCATGATGCAAGCTATCAGTATCATATTGCCAAGGTCGACCAAGTAACAAAGATCATGCTTCCATGGGAATAACATCACAATCAACAAAATCAGAATAAGCACCCATGGAGAAAGGAACACGCACGGAACGTGTGATTTTTATTTTACCACCATCATTAAGCCATTGAATGTGATATGGGTTTGGATGCTTACGAGTGGGTAACGACAACTTTTCGACCAGCATGGTACTCGCCAAATTGTTGCAACTGCCGCTATCGATAATGATGCGAATTGACCGCTCCTGCACAACACCCTTTGTATGGAACAGAGTGTGTCGCTGATTCTTCTCGGGCAAAGCGACCTGTGTACTAAGAACACGCTGCACAACAAGACTTTCATACCTATCAGCGTCGCCCGGGTTGACATGTACCTCCTCCTGAGCTGCATGGTTAGTGGCAAGTAGCGCATGTTCAATTTCTTCAGAATCACTAGTGGAAGAGTACTCACCATCGTCACGAATGAGCAAAGTGCGCTTGTTTGGGCAGTCCCGAATCACATGGCCAAATCCTCTACAACAATGACACTGAATATCCCGTGTACGACCTGTGGGTGGGGCAGTGCTGGCTGGTTTGGTTGTCTTCTCGCGTGGAGTAGTGGTGGACGTGGATGTCGCAGGGGGAACTGGTGCTGAGGTGGATGTCGAGCTTCATCCTGCAAAAGGGTTAGAATATGGCTTCGAGCAGCGTCCCTGCACTTCATGTTCAGCTTTGCAAGCATATTCCAATAAAGTAGTCATATCATAATATTCCTTATAATCAAGTATATCCTGGATTTCGCGATTTAAACCACCACGAAAACGTGCCATAGCAGCGTCGTTGTCGTCCAATATCCCATAATGAATCATACCTTTTTGTAACTCCTGGAAATAGTCCTCAACAGATTGAGAACCTTGCTGAAAACGCTGCATTTTATTAAGCAAATCACGAGCATAATATGAAGGCACAAATCGATGTCGCATCGCAGCTTTCAACTGATCCCAAGTGGTTGGAATGGCAGTGGGATGTTTTATTTTATACTCACGCCACCAAATTAAAGCAAAATCAGTAAATTCACTAATAGCAGCTTTAACCTGAGAATGTGCAGCAATATCATGGCATGAAAATTTTTGTTCAACCTCTAACTCCCAATCAAGATATGTAGCAGGATCATATTTGCCATTAAAAGGTGGAATTTTAAATTTAATCTTAGAAAATAAGTCATTAGGGGATGACGAACCACACGGCGTGCACGACCACGGCGATCTCCATCGTCCTGCTCAGTGTCACCATCGTAGTCCTGCTCCATCTTTATGGTCAACGCATCATGGCATGCCAGGATGGTGTCGAGTGTGGTGCGAGTCGCCGTTTGAGCAAGGTCAAGCTGGTTGAAATGCTCGGTCGTCAAAGTGACTGTTGAATCAAGCTGTTCATGCATCGTCCTAATGTCAGCAGCAAGTCCATCAACTTGTCCCCTTACTTCCAGCAACTGGGCATCCACCGTGTCGTGTGCTCCTGCCATAGTTAGCGCAAACACCAAAACACCAAAAGGAGAAAAACTGACGACAACAGGGAAATGGTGGTGACAACTCGCTCAATGGAATGTTGTTATCAAGTTCTTATCCGTTCTTACCAAGCCACAGTGGTGAACTGCAACCAACAGGTGGAACCGGTGAAAGATTGGATGAGCGATTGCCTGGAGAAACAGAAACCTTCTCGTCGTAGAAATATGTGGAGTTTTGGGTAGGCTGCACTCAAGTCAAGGATTAGCACGATTAAACAATAATGCAAAGTTGAATTATAGTGCAAAACACGAAACTATATTGCTGGCCACAAGTGCAAAGGACGGATGGAACTAGCAGAATGGCAATACCGTAAATATTGTACTAGCGAGGCCAAAAAGGCACTAGTAGGAATCACAGGTGATTTGTTTTTCTTTTTTGTATGATTTTTTTGATATTTTTATCAGCACAAGGAGCAACAAAATAGGAGCTACACGAAGTTTCACCTAAAACAGAGTTCAGATGTGGTCTACAGAAAATAAGGAATTTCTCAGAAAAGCGTGCGAGAACTTTGACGAATTTTTTCTTTATTTTCCTGAATTTTTTTGACAATTTTATCGAAACCAAATAGGTCGTAGGCTAGTTTGGCCGGCCTCAGAATGGTGTCAACAAGCTCCTGTAAAAATTTTAGATTTTTTGAACAACCGAGCGAAAAGTTATGCCCGGTTTAAGGAAGGTATGTTTAAAACGACCGAGATGAGACAACCGCTTTGTATCCTTTCTCCTTCGTTTTCTTTTTTTTTGTTTCTGTTTTTTTTACATAACCGAAGGAGAAAAACAAGGAAGCGGCGTTGACTCGGTTTGTTTTTTTTTTTGTTTTTTTTGACGTAACCGAAGGAGAAAAATAAGGAAGCGGCGTTGACTCGGTTTGTGGCGTGATCAAACGGAATATGGTGGCGGCGCGCTAGGGTTTGAATGGTTGAATAACACAATGCAACCAGCAACAAATGACGTGAAAGCACACAAATTCAACAATGCAGATTATTGAAAGAAAGTGTGAGGCTCAAAATGGTGCTGGGATAAGGTCTAACCTAAATTTTTATGTGGTTTTGTGGACTGTAGGAGAAAAACACTCGATAAACTCACCGATCAACCTAGAAATCTGATACCACTTGATAGAGCTAGAGTGCTCGATCTTTCGGTGAGTGGAGATAATTCCGATTTGGTGGAAGTAGACCCTCACGATCCGACTATGACAAGCGAACCCGAAGCGCCAATGCAATCGCTGAACCAACTCCCAATGGTTAACGACCTTGCTGATGCGAGATCGGCCTGATCAAAAGATCGTTTCCTGTGCGCAATCAAAGAACGAACAAGAAAAAGATGCAAGCAATCTTAATATCACTCGAGGTGGAGTTCTGAATCATAGAGGACATCACATATTTGTGCGTGTTCTGGGGTAGCTAAAGCTAGATGTAAAACAAAACTAAAGTTCTAAATGAAACAGGACTCTGACTAAATAGAGGAGAGGCGTGAACAGTAGGGCTGGCGCTACAGTACTGCGGTTACTGTTCACGACTTCCCTAGGCGCCCCATTCGGGCCTTCCTGTTGGGCCATCTTCTAATCTTCTAGGCCTTCATTCTTTAACAGCATGATGTAGTTCAATTCTCTTGCACGGGCCCGAGTCACTGGCCCAGGTGGAAGGGGTGGCGTCTGGACTAGGGAAGATGGTGCCTGGGCTGGAGAAGGTGCTGCTGGTGTAGATGTACTCGTGTTGGTGTTGATGTCCTCATCAACTCCGCTCTGCTGGCTACATGCATAGTGTCGCTTCACCTCCAGTCCACCCTCCTAGTAAGCACTTCGCTCCACCACTAGTAGTATCTCAACACCACATGACACAGATTCTACTCAAGACTCTACCCATCCATATATCGCTATTCTGACCACTATACTAAATATTTGTTGGTATACTTGCTGGTTTGTATGTTTGCTTGTTCATGTTGCATAGTTATCAGAGCGTTCGTACCGTCTCGTGGAGGCCAGATCTACAAGTCTACGCCAGGCAGTGGAGCTAGAAGCCAGTTCCGTGAGCTCCCCTTCCCCCTTCGCCGGATAAGCACGGCAAGCTCACTAGATCCCTTTGATGTATAAATTACCTATGTTTTTGAACCACAACCCTCAGCCTGTTATTTTATGCATGATATGATTTTGAGACAAATTATTATGGCTACCCAGCCGCTTGCCGCAATCAATCCTTGACATATTTGTTACAAATGATTTGAGAAAAGGTGTGAGTTTTCCAAAGAAAATGCTTTTCAAAATGTGTATGATGAAGGGTTTTCACCCTTATCACCTTTGAGTAGGGATGATCAGGGACTCCCTGGTTTAGGGGAGGGCCTAAGGTGATGGCTCAGCTGGTTTAGGTGTAAGCAGAAGGATTGTCCCCTCACATAAGGACCGGTTTGTCATCCTTCACTACCTGTACTCATGATAAGTACAACCACTCGAGACTGTATAGGTAGTCACTTAATCTGAACTCGTACGGTCCAAACCCCAAGGTTATGAAGGCTAGGGAGCACCGAGAGGATAAGGAGGGGGAATGTTTTGTCCGGTTTGGGCATGGCGGTGGCCTGACTCCTTCCGGTATAACCATTAAGGTAAGGACGTGCGAGGATGTAATACTCAAAAGTGCAATAATGAGAATAGAGAAAATCTCAGTAATTTGTGTCCTCTACTTATCATCACATGTGATCAACCCTAGTTATAAGTGGATAATTAACATAAAGAACACATAGATAACCTGTGCATCATGCTGAAGTTTATTTGATTGTGCATTTGTGGATAATAAAAATAAAAGCATCAATAGCAATGTAATAATGTGCCCATGACATCCAAACCCTAAATTGAAAACAAAACCATGAAAATGGAGAAGGGAAGGAATAAATATTGTACAATGCAAAATAAATATATAAATAAATAAATTCCTCTCATTTTTGGGTATGTTAAAATTGCACTTATAATTTGTGGATAAACTTGACACAAGTTTGAATTCAAGTTAGAAACTCAAATTG
This sequence comes from Zea luxurians, assembly GCA_029449295.1. Classification (NCBI taxonomy): domain Eukaryota; kingdom Viridiplantae; phylum Streptophyta; class Magnoliopsida; order Poales; family Poaceae; genus Zea; species Zea luxurians. Next base: position 65,168,002 of record JAOPSE010000001.1, on the reverse strand, counting down.
AACTTGAGAATAAGAAAGAAAAGGGAAATCAGAAAAAGAAAAAAGAATAAAAAGCTACCTGGGCCATGGAGCATCAATTCGGCCCAATTCCACTCCCCCATTCACGCGCGCGACCCAAACCACAAAACCGGCGCCGACAGGTGGGGCCCGGGATCAGTCGCTCGGATTCCTATCGCTGGTTCGCGCACGCCTCACGGATTTGTGGGTCCCACTGGTCAGACCCGTCCCTTCCACGCGGAGATACCTTCGCAACGACCTCGCTCGTGACCGGGGAAATCGGGTGGCCAGTTGCGGGAGCTGGGGGGATAAAGCTAAGTGCCCCACGGCACTTCCCCCTCTCCTACCGTGCCTCGCGTGGAGTCCAAACCGCCGCCGCTGCCGAGAGGTGAGGGAGTGCATAAGCGAGCCGCCGCCATCGACGCTGGTGTCGGCAACCCAGGCCAGCTCGCTGTTGGTAGTAGGCTGTGGTCGGGGACGGGATTCTGGACCGGGTGGAGCTAGTCGTGCAGACTGCGGGCGGTGGGACATCGTGTAGCGCGATCAATTTCTCGCTGGAGTCCGCTGCCAGTCGACAGCGCCGCCTTCCGTTGTGGACTGCCGTGCTGCCACCACAATTCAAGGTAATACTGTCCTCCGCGTCTCCGTCATGTTCTCTTAAACATTTAGCACCGGTCAATTTCGAGTTTGGGGGCTTGCGGTGGAGGCGGGCTAGTTCGCCGGTGAGGCGCCCCCGTGATGCGCGCGCGGCACCGCCGTCCCTGCTCGGATGTTTGGGGGGAAATCACCTGACCGTCCATTCCCATATGAACGACCGAGATAGATGGGGGGGGAGTACCCCTTTCGGATTCGATCGTGGGCGATGGATGTGATCCGACGGACCGGATCCGATCCTGCTTGCATCAAATAACCACCGTCAGATTCAGATTTGAGGACCTAGATTGGGTACCGATTCGTTCAGATCAGCCGTCTAATCTTAGCCGTCGCGCGGTGATCCGACGGTCCGGATTCGCAGATACCGCTTCGGTCCACATTTCACAAAAGAACCCCTTCGTCCTGGGGTAGTGTGCATGGAGTCTAGGGAATTTTTTGCGCTAGCCCCTGAACTTACCAGTAAATGAGGCCCGATCCAGAACTGTTTTAAATCGATTAAATGAATTAGAAATTGGATTTTTAATATGAAAATAAACCCTAGAACTTGTATAAATCATAGAAAATCCATTTTTAGTCCAAATTGAGCCATTCCAGTTTCTGAAATTTTCTAATATTATTCTCTAACACTTAGAGTCACTGTTTTGACATGAACTCTGTTAGAAAATTTATTTATCATTTAATCCTATTTTAATCACATTAAACCTTAGGAAATTCATAACTTGAAACCTATAACTCCAAATTTAGTGATTCCAGTTCCTATGCTCTCATTTTAATGTGTAGATTTTTACTGTATATTTTATTTACATTTTTGGTGTGATGTTGATTTTGGCTATACTATGTATGTATTGTGTTGATGCGAATAGACGAGCAAGCCACTGTGGAAACTGAGGTTCAGCAAGTAGAGATAGCTGAGCAGGTGCTCATTGAAGGCAAGTTGTGCCCTTGATCACTTACTTTTCCCAGCCATGTTCTTATTAATTTTAATGATCTGCATAGGTTAATTTTGATGGGACCCTTAATGTTACCCCAGTTTTGGTTATCTTTATACCTTGTTCACCACTGAAATATTTTTAGGTAGTACCTGCTATTTCTTTATGTGGATTGGGTATGGAGATACACTATTCATGATTATTCTGTTATTATCATGTCATTATTACTGTTCATGCTAAGATCATTAAATTAATGGGAACATGGAGTGACCACCCGGGAAAACAGTGCTACCACAAGGGTTTAATGGGACGCCCTTGGCTGATTAACTAGGAAAGCTAGTGGAGGTCTTCCTTACCCGAAAGGGGCAAGGGCAGTAGGGGAGTGGTCAGTGTAGGGAGGTCCTTGGTTGATTTTGCTGCGATGGCGGTCAAGCAAGAACCCTGCACTAGAGCTTCCTATAAACTGTAGCGGGATTTCTGAAGCTAGTGGAACTTTGTAAAGGCCTCGTAGTGTTACCCTGCCTCGCCTCCTCGGTAGAGGTGTATGGGAATTGCCGTCTCTTGGCAGATGGGTAACATGACTTGAGGGAAAAGATGCGCAACCTCTGCAGAGTGTAAAACTAGTATACTAGCCGTGCTCACGGTCATGAGCGGCTCGGACCCTCACATGATTAATTTATGGAACTTAAATTTAATTTGACATTTGCATCGCATTTGGGATTATTTTACTATTACTTTTCTTTATTATTATTAAGGTTTGGTATTTACTTGCACTTAGTAATTGCTAATAAAATTTTGACCAACTTATAAAAGCAATGCTCAGCCTCAGCCTTTACTTCTTTGATTAGCCTTACACTACATGAGCTCCCACCTTCGGTGAGTTCATGCCACATTATTCCCCACGACTTGTTGAGCTATGAACGTATGTGAGCTCACTCTTGCTGTCTCACACCCCCGCACAGGAGAAGAACAGGTGGTCGAAGAGAAGCCGCCTAACACTGAGGCCTTTGACTTGATCTAGGTGGTGTTTCTCAGTCGACATTGGCGCCGACGATCCTTAGTTCGTTTTATATTTATTCTTTTATTTTATAATAAGTCTTCCGCTATGTAATAAGTACTCTGATGTTAATGTGACATTTATCTCTATACACTCTGTTATTATATATGTTGTCTTCTTAGCGCATGTATGAGATGCACCCAGCTTTGTTCCTTAAAACCGGGTGTTACAGAAGTGGTATCAGAGGGAAATGTTGACTGTAGGACGAAACCTAGATAGAAATGGACAAAACCCTTACCTACTTATCTTATTCTGATTCATTCTACACTTACCTTACTCTGATTCTTTCTACACTTATCTTGGTCCTGTCTCACCTTCTACTGTTCTACTCTGATCATTCTTACCTTTTCTATTCTAAGACAAGATGGATTTCACACCTTGGAATCCCTACCCCTATGACATTTTTAAGAGATAGGAAGCCTAAGACAAAATTAAAACTATTTTCTCTATTAAAAATGTTGGTTGATTGTTCTGATGATCAATGCCTGATTTGCTTCTTTGATTGATTGAAATACTGTATATGGACATCTTAGCAGGTGCCAGCATAAGGTAATAAATTTGCTATGGTAGGTAAAACATTAAACTGCTTAGCTAATAAATCCCCCAAAGTAACATGATTTGTAATTACTGCCTTGTCTACTGCTCTTTCTTACCATATGTATCTAACTCAGATGGTCAATACCAGGAGGGGTGGTGGAATTGATTTGCCTCCTAACCGACACACTCGAAGGATATATAGACAACCTCAGCCACAGCATGCAGAGATGAATCCTCCACCAGGCGGAGTTGACCCACTGGTTGCTGCTCAGATGGCGGTGATGCAGCAAATGGCGGACACTATGGCTGATATGCGTGCCCAGATGCAGCAAGAACGCCAGGAGATGCGTCAGGAAAGAGAAGATATACGACAGGAGTTGCGCCAAGAGCGAGAGGAGATACGCCAGGAAAGGAGGGCACAACAACAGCAGCTGCAACAACAAATGCAACAGCAACAACAGCAGCAACAGCAGCAACAAATACCACTGCCTCCACCACCACCACCAGTTCCACCCTGAGACAAGCATAGAGAGTTCATGAGTCATAAGCCACCTACATTTGCAAGCTCACGTGATCCACTGGACGCGGATGATTGGCTGAAGTCCGTTGAGAAGATGCTGAATATTGCACAGTGCACGGACCGAGAGAAAGTTCTTTATGCCTGAGGAGTTTGTTGGTGACAACATCCGAGTGGTTAGAGATTTTCCGGATGTCTTTCCAAAGGAGTTACCAGGGATGCCACCTGATAGAGAAGTTGAGTTTGTTATTGATCTCTTACCTGGAACCGCTCCTATTTCTAAACGGCCATATAGGATGTCCGTAGAGGAGTTGAAGGAACTTAAGAAGCAGTTAACTGAGTTACAGGAGGCGGGGTATATTCGTCCGAGTTCCTCACCTTGGGGAGCACCGGTGTTATTTGTGCAGAAGAAGGATGGATCGCAACGGATGTGTGTGGACTATAGATCCCTCAATGATGTCACGGTGAAGAACAAGTATCCATTACCCCGTATTGAGGATTTGTTTGATCAGATGAGAGGAGCCAGGGTATTCTCGAAGATTGATCTCCGATCGGGATACCATCAGATGAAGATTAGACCATCAGATATTCCTAAGACGGCTTTCTCAACCCGATATGGATTATATGAGTTTACTGTTATGTCATTTGGATTAACCAATGCACCAGCTTATTTCATGAATTTGATGAACAAAGTGTTTATGGAGTATTTGGACAGATTCGTCGTGGTGTTTATCGACGATATTCTGATCTATTCTAGGAATGAAAGTGATCATGAACAACATCTAAGGTTGGTGCTACAAAAGCTGCGAGATAATCAACTCTACGCTAAGTTCAGCAAGTGCGAGTTTTGGATTGACAAGGTGCCATTCCTTGGTCATATTATTTCTAATGGAGGAATAGCAGTGGATCCTGCTAAAGTGAAGGAGATAATGGAGTGGAGAGTGCCCACTACAGTTACTGAGATTCGGAGTTTCTTGGGACTTGCAGGATATTATCGGAGATTTATTGAAGGGTTCTCTAAGATTGCCAAGCCTATGACATCGCTTTTGGAAAAAGGAAGAGAATTCAAGTGGGATGAGAAGTGCCAAGAAAGCTTTAATCAATTGAAGGAGAGACTAATGTCGCCACCAGTATTGATTATGCCAGATCTACAGAAGGGATTTGACATTTATTGTGATGCATGTGGCCAAGGACTTGGATGTGTGCTCATGCAAGAAGGACATGTGATTGCCTATGCATCTCATCAGTTGCGGAAACATGAACTGAACTACCCCACTCATGACTTGGAACTGGCTGCCGTTGTGCATGCACTTAAGATTTGGAGACACTACGTTATGGGAACTAAGTGCCAAGTATACACGGATCATAAGAGTTTGAAGTACATATTCACTCAGAAGGATCTCAACCTTAGGCAACACCATTGGTTGGAGCTCATTAAGGATTATGATTTGGAGATTCACTATCACCCAGGCAAGGCGAATTTGGTTGCAGATGCCTTGAGCCGGAAGGAGCATGTTCACTCCGCTTTCGTTGTCCAGCTACCTGATGAATTAGCAAAAGATTTTGAGAGACTCAACCTGGGAATTGTTACACATACGGAAGGAATTACCATTGAATTGGAACCTACCTTGGAGAAAGAAATTCGTAAAGGTCAGATTGGTGATGCTAAGATTCAGGAGATCAAGGATCTGATAACAGAGGGTAGAGGCCCGGAATTCGCAGAGGATGAGCAAGGCACGATATGGTTCAAGAATCGGATCTGTGTTCCCGATATTGATAGTCTTCGGGAAACTATATTGAAGGAAGCACATGACTCAATTTATTCTATCCATCCTGGAAGTACTAAGATGTATCAGGATTTGAAGCAAAAGTATTGGTGGTATGGACTAAAGAGAGATGTGGCTGCACATGTGGCTATGTGCGATGTATGCCAAAGAGTTAAGGCTGAACACCAGAGGCCAGCCGGACTACTCCACCCACTGAAGATACCTGAGTGGAAATGGGAAGAGATTGGCATGGACTTCATTGTTGGATTACCCCGCACATCTGCAGGATATGATTCTATATGGGTGATTGTGGACAGGCTAACTAAGGTAGCCCACTTTATTCCAGTGAAGACCACGTATTCAGGAGCCAAGTTGGCAGAGTTGTACATGGCACGGATTGTATGCCTGCATGGTGTGCCAAAGAAGATTGTGTCAGACCGGGGATCACAGTTTCCTTCTCGGTATTGGAAGAAGTTGCACGAGTCATTGGATACGAGATTGAATTTTAGCTCGGCTTACCATCCACAGACTGATGGGCAGACAGAGAGGACTAACCAAGTACTGGAGGATATGTTAAGAGCGTGTACTCTTAAGCATGGTGGTAGTTGGGATAAGAGTCTACCGTATGCAGAGTTCTCTTACAATAATAGCTATCAGGCCAGTTTGAAGATGTCACCGTTTGAGGCTTTGTATGGTAGAAAGTGCAGGACTCCATTGTATTGGGATCAAACTGGTGAAAGGCAGTTGTTTGGGCCTGAGATTATACAGGAAGCAGAAGAACAAGTTCAACAAATAAGGGAGAATTTGAGAACTGCACAGTCCAGGCAGAAAAGCTATGCTGACACCCGGAGGAGACTGCTTGAGTTTATGGAGGGAGATTATGTCTATTTGAAGGTGTCACCACTCCGGGGTATGAGAAGATTCAAAGTCAAAGGAAAGTTGTCCCCTCGCTATATTGGACCCTTCTTAATCTTAAAGCGAGTGGGAGAGGTTGCATATCAATTGGAGTTACCGGATCATCTCGCGGATGTTCATGATGTCTTTCATGTATCTCTGCTGAAGAAATGTCTCAGGGTATCTGAAGAACAATTACCAATGGAAGACCTTAATGTTCAAGATGACCTGACTTATGCTGAGTACCCCATCAAGATTCTTGATACATTGACTCGAGTTACAAGGAATAAGATTATAAAGATGTGCAAAGTTCAATGGAGTCACCATGGTGAAGATGAAGCAACTTGGGAAAGAGAAGAAGAGCTTCGTATAGATTTTCCCCACATTTTCCCTAGATCTTCCTAAATCTCGAGGACGAGATTATTTTTAAGGGGGGTAGGATTGTAATACTCAAAAGTGCAATAATGAGAATAGAGATAATCTCAGTAATTTGTGTCCTCTACTTATCATCACATGTGATCAACCCTAGTTATAAGTGGATAATTAACACAAAGAACACATAGATAACCTGTGCATCATGCTGGAGTTTATTTGATTGTGCATTTGTGGATAATAAAAATAAAAGCATCAATAGCAATGTAATAATGTGCCCATGACATCCAAACCCTAAATTGAAAACAAAACCATGAAAATGGAGAAGGGAAGGAATAAATATTGTATAATGCAAAATAAATATATAAATAAATAAATTCCTCTCATTTTTGGGTATGTTAAAATTGCACTTATAATTTGTGGATAAACTTGACACAAGTTTGAATTCAAGTTAGAAACTCAAATTGAACTTGAGAATAAGAAAGAAAAGGGAAATCAGAAAAAGAAAAAAGAATAAAAAGCTACCTGGGCCGTGGAGCATCAATTCGGCCCAATTCCACTCCCCCACTCACGCGCGCGGCCCAAACCACAAAACCGGCGCCGACAGGTGGGGCCCGGGGTCAGTCGCTCGGATTCCTATCGCTGGTTCGCGCACGCCTCACGGATTTGTGGGTCCCACTGGTCAGACCCGTCCCTTCCACGCGGAGATACCTTCGCAACGACCTCGCTCGTGACCGGAGAAATCGGGTGGCCAGTTGCGGGAGCTGGGGGGATAAAGCTAAGTGCCCCGCGGCACTTCCCCCTCTCCTACCGTGCCTCGCGTGGAGTCCAAACCGCCGCCGCTGCCGAGAGGTGAGGGAGTGCATAAGCGAGCCGCCGCCATCGACGCTGGTGTCGGCAACCCAGGCCAGCTCGCTGTTGGTAGTAGGATGTGGTCGGGGACGGGATTCTGGACCGGGTGGAGCTAGTCGTGCAGACTGCGGGCGGTGGGACATCGTGTAGCGCGATCAATTTCTCGCCGGAGTCCGCTGCTAGTCGACAGCGCCGCCTTCCGTCGTGGACTGCCGTGCTGCCACCACAATTCAAGGTAATACCGTCCTCCGCGTCTCCGTCATGTTCTCTTAAACATTTAGCACCGGTCAATTTCGAGTTTGGGGGCTTGCGGTGGAGGCGGGCTAGTTCGCCGGTGAGGCGCCGCCGTGATGCGCGCGCGGCACCGCCGTCCCTGCTCGGATGTTTGGGGGGAAATCACCTGACCGTCCATTCCCATATGAACGACTGAGATAGATGGGGGGGGAGTACCCCTTTCGTATTCGATCGTGGGCGATGGATGTGATCCGACGGACCGGATCCGATCCCGCTTGCATCAAATAACCACCGTCAGATTCAGATTTGAGGACCTAGATTGGGTACCGGTTCGTTCAGATCAGCCGTCTAATCTTAGCCGTCGCGCGGTGATCCGACGGTCCGGATTCGCAGATACCGCTTCGGTCCACATTTCACAAAAGAACCCCTGCGTCTTTCTGAAATAGAACCCGCCGTCCTGGGGTAGTGTGCATGGAGTCTAGGGAATTTTCTGCGCTAGCCCCTGAACTTACCAGTAAATGAGGCTCGATCCAGAACTATTTTAAATCGATTAAATGAATTAGAAATTGGATTTTTAATATGAAAATAAACCCTAGAACTTGTATAAATCATAGAAAATCCATTTTTAGTCCAAATTGAGCCATTCCAGTTTCTGAAATTTTGTAATATTATTCTCTAACACTTAGAGTCACTGTTTTGACATGAACTCTGTTAGAAAATTTATTTATCATTTAATCCTATTTTAATCACATTAAACATTAGGAAATTCATAACTTGAAACCTATAACTCCAAATTTAGTGATTCTAGTTCCTATGCTCTCATTTTAATGTGTAGATTTTTACTGTATATTTTATTTACATGTTTGGTGTGATGTTGATTTTGGCTATACTATGTATGTATTGTGTTGATGCGAATAGACGAGCAAGCCACTGTGGAAACTGAGGTTCAGCAAGTACAGATAGCTGAGCAGGTGCTCATTGAAGGCAAGTTGTGCCCTTGATCACTTACTTTTCACAGCCATGTTCTTATTAATTTTAATGATCTGCATAGGTTAATTTTGATGGGACCCTTTATGTTACCCCAGTTTTGGTTATCTTTATACCTTGTTCACCACTGAAATATTTTTGGGTAGTACCTGCTATTGCTTTATGTGGATTGGGTATGGAGATACACTATTCATGATTATTCTGTTATTATCATGTCATTATTACTGTTCATGCTAAGATCATTAAATTAATGGGAACATGGAGTGACCACCCGGGAAAACAGTGCTACCACAAGGGTTTAATGGGACGCCCTTGGCTGATTAACTAGGAAAGCTAGTGGAGGTCTTCCTTACCCGAAAGGGGCAAGGGCAGTAGGGGAGTGGTCAGTGTAGGGAGGTCCTTGGTTGATTTTGCTGCGATGGCGGTCAGGCAAGAACCCTGCACTGGAGCTTCGTATAAACTGTAGCGGGATTTCTGAAGCTAGTGGAACTTTGTAAAGGCCTCGTAGTGTTACCCTGCCTCGCCTCCTCGGTAAAGGTGTATGGGATTGGCCGTCTCTTGGCAGATGGGTAACATGACTTGTGGGTAAAGATGCGCAACCTCTGCAGAGTGTAAAACTAGTATACTAGCCGTGCTCACGTTCATGAGCGGCTCGGACCCTCACATGATTAATTTATGGAACTTAAATTTAATTTGACATTTGCATCGCATTTAGGATTATTTTACTATTACTTTTCTTTATTATTATTAAGGTTTGGTATTTACTTACACTTTTTAATTGCTATTAAAATTTTGACCAACTTATAAAAGCAATGCTCAGCCTCAGCCTTTACTTCATTGATTAGCCTTACACTACATGAGCTCCCACCTTTGGTGAGTTCATGCCACATTATTCCCCACGACTTGTTGAGATATGAACGTATGTGAACTCACTCTTGCTGTCTCACACCCCCCCACAGGAGAAGAACAGGTGGTCGAAGAGAAGCCGCCTAACACTGAGGCCTTCGACTTGATCTAGGTGGCGTTTCTCAGTCGACATTGGCGCCGACGATCCTTAGTTCGTTTTATATTTATTCTTTTATTTTGTAATAAGTCTTCCGCTATGTAATAAGTACTCTGATGTTAATGTGACATTTATCTCTATACACTATGTTATTATATATGTTGTCTTCTTGGCGCATGTATGAGATGCACCCAACTTTGTTCCTTAAAACCGGGTGTTACAGAGGAAAGAAAGAGATTCGGCATTCGGGTCTCACGACGGTGAGATTGCAGAAACCGGACTAGTGGGTAAAGTGTACCCCTCTGCGCAGAGTTTCAAACCTATTCGAATAGTATGTGTCCACAGGAATGGACGAGTCTGGTGTGGTATGGCAATTAGTGTTTTGTTTTTCAAAAAAAAGGTGCGTTTGAGAAAAGTGGTTTTTAAAATGTCCGGCGGTTGAGCCGTGAGCTATGGTGGACGGGAAGTCCAGTAGCTGTTTTCGAAAATGAAAACCAGTGGGAAACTGCTGAGATACCTGGATGGTTTAGTCCAGGGGATTTTTGTTCTATACTGAAAAACTTCCTGCTCCTTTGGGAGAGGATGCGCTTAGAAAATACAAAATGTTTTACAAAACAACCCTGCATCAAATACTGCTATTTCTGCAAAATATCCTGACCTCCACATATTCCATGCATTATATCTGATTTCCCCATTCCGCGGGTGAAGGTGGGCTGCTGAGTACGTTTGTACTCACCCTTGCTTATTTGTTGTTTTTCAGAAAAGGAGATCGGGTAAGAGTTACGCCTGTTCCCAACCTTGCCTGTGGCTATTGGACCGCTGATTTGCTTCGCTGCGTATATCGGGCTGCTTCAGCCCCACTCTGATGTTATGTCCCGAGTTATGGACCAACTCTTAAAGTTGATCGCCACCTTTATAGGTTTGTCTCGTTTAAGGAGATCTGGAACTATCTGATGTATAAATGTGTTTACTAGCCTCCTGGGACTAGTAATTGTATCACATTTGAGTCCCAGAGGATCTGGGGCGCTTCAAACATTAACCCTAATCTCATGGGGGAACTTTTCAATTGGTTTTCTAAGCCCATGATCTACATCTATATCATTCATATCTAGCTCAATCTGTGGTCTTTTTTTGTTCTACATGACTCTCATTAGTCCCAAGTGTTGTGTTAGAATCATCTTTCTTCTCGATGAGAAACCTATATATCCTACCCTATAAACATAAAAATTAATTTTATCAACTAACGTAGCAAATAATTAATTAAAAACTAAAAAAGCAATTTATAGAGAATGAGATGCTTGCATGTTGTAACAGCCTCGTGCGTTTGCTGGTGTGCTGCAACTACGTCTGTGCACTGCTAGCTACTGGCATATGCGGTGTCATGCACTGGTGTGTTCGATCCTTGGCTGCTATAGCTACTAGTTGCAGGGTGCTGACTACAGGCCCTAGGTCCCAACGTTGGCTAGTTGTTGCCTACTGTGGTGGAATCACCCGAATTATTCCAACTTAAGTTCCTAAGTCCCACCTTAGAGGTTAGACCACACTTAAATAGGAATAAAATGTCAGTCCCTCGGATCTAGTCCGATGAGGCCACTAACAGGATCAAGTACCACGTACTCACTCGAAAGCGAGGCACAGAGCAAATACAATAAAGCATAAAACCATACATTAAAGAAGTACTTAAGATTATTACATCATCATCGTATTTTATCAAAAGTAGTGATCATAGTTCGGAATGCAGCGGAATATAACTAACGGGGAAATAACGGAGGGATGGGGAAGCCTGGCCCATCACTCCTCACGCTCCTCCCCTGTAGAAGTAGGGTCCCACTCGACTGTCCAGCCCGGTGGCAAGATGGACGGCTAAGTCACTCCAGCAACCATGTCCTCCAGTGAACCTGTAACAATTATGCCACAAGCAAGGCTGAGTATACTAATACTCAGCTAGACTTACCCGGTGTGAGGAGTCTACTCCTCTACCTCTAGACATGCAGCTGTTTTGGCTGTGGGGTTTTGGTTGCCAAAAGCACTAGCTAAGTCTGAAATCAAGTTTTAACTTTTCATGTTCTAGTGTGATTCTCTTAAGACTAAATGTGTACCTAGCTAATCATACATGGTATCAAGCATTTATCAATCAACAGCTTTTGCTAATCAACACATTTCCACTTATTACTCAATGCAGTACAATGGATCAAGCAGTCTCATTAGCTGCGAGAAGCAGACGATTCAAATCGAGTTTTTATCCTTGCAAGGTAAACCTAAACAGACGACATGGCGAGGCACTCTGTCCCCACACATATCAACCGTCCCCATCGATTCCTTGTTAACAGATCAGGGCTCACCGCCTTAGCGTACAATGCCTCACTGACCCCGACTGCCGTCGTGCAGTGACCGCACTTGTACCCACCATAACTGGAATGGGAGACCACGTCTTAGGTCGCGTGAGGAGTAAAGTCTACAGGCAGGTTCACTCAGGTACTAGGCTTACCGATTTACCATATTTCTTGGCATGTGCTTAGTACGTTCAAACGCTTGACACAGGTATCCGCACATTAATCCTTATTCCAATTTCCGTCTTGTAAGCAATGCATCCCCATGGATCCGTGTCCATAGACCATCATCATTCTGTTACCAAGTGGATACAACCAATTCCTGACCTCGCGCGAGTGCTAGAAAAATCACTCGACTTCTACCGAGATCCTTAATTAGCAAAGCAGCTACTCGACCTAGCATACTAGTATCCATCACAAAGGAAATCCTGAGTTCATGCAACTAGGGTTTCAGTAAACTCCTACACTTAAGTGCATAGTACAAGCCTACAAACATTAAGTGTAGTAAAATAGCATATATAACGGTTATGCATAAAACCGGGACTTGCCTTCCAAAGCTGGGGCAGGCAGATCCTCGATGGCAGGCTCTGGTGCTGGCTCCTGGACTACCTCCTGAGCAACTCCTTGCTCTGGAATGAGGATGTACTCTTCGTCAGCGAGATTACAATCTATCGAATGCAATGAATAAGATATATGCATATTAATGATATGGCAAGTTGTAAATGCTACGTAAGGTGAACAATATTAAAAATAGTGAATAAACTAGTGTTTTCTTTGCTTGAGGGTGTACTAAGGGTTGTAGACACACATCCAAGGGTATTAAGTGAACTTAAGAATTTTAGTCATCTCTCATATGTTTGTTTGGGCTCTTGGGGGGATTTAATTGCACACCACTAATTTCTCCCATACTTTCCCTCTTACCCTTTTAGTATGCTCATCATTAAGCACCTTGAACTATCATGGCATTTTAGAATTTTTCAAAAATGTTACAAAAATTACAGTGGGTAAATATTGACCTCTGTGGTTTATTCTAAAAATGTGAGGTTGAAATTAATTCAGATACTCCATGTGCAAAAATGACAAAAGTAAGGGTACAAGGGTACTTTACACTATAGCTCTGCTTTTGGTGAGGTTTCTGGACTAAAATTTATTTTTGCCATGATTCATAGGTAATAATAGGCCTTTGTGCCAAAAATCACAGAAAAAGACCCACTCGGTATTTAGTTGTGATTTTCTAAAATTTAATGCCAAAATTGTACTTATAACTAACTTGTTATTTGAAAAATATCAAACAACAGAACTTATATTTTTCCTAGATTCATACTAGCATATTATTAGTTATCCAAGGGTTGGGGTGGGTTCTCCTTGTGTTATTTTTATAGGATTTTTCTAAGTTTTCATTGTTTTCACGAAATAAAATGTAGTGAAATTCTTTTGTACTAATAGAGGGCTTAACAAAATTTTCCAGTGAACTATGTTAATAAAGTAAGCTAGCAAAAATGTGGTTGCCCCCTAGTTTCTATTTTAAACTCCCTTTTCTATTTTCTTTAATTTTGAGTCAAAGTTAGTTTAAATAGTAAACCCTTCCCTAATCTGGTGTACTGCGATATTCGTCATTTTTAAACAGGCTAGGTAGTGGTTTAGTACCTCTCTAATTTTTCTTAACCCCAGTCTAAAAGTGTAGCTATTTTTCCCTTCTTTATTAGCTTTTGGTCAGTTTACTATTTAAATCTAAACTTTAAAAATTTCCTGCAGTACTTAGGGTGTTTGGTATTTTTCCTAAGTAGTTCATATTATTTAGACCCTAGCAAAATTAGTTTGACCAAATTTGGTTGGATAAAACTGAAGTTACGAATTTTACAAGCTCTGTCTACATTTAAATGAATAATGTTTAAAAGGTTTTATGAAAAACTAGCTTACACCGAGACCCCTGGGCTTTCCCTAAACTAAGTCTTTAAACTATACCCCTGCGAGACTATTCATCTGAGTCACTAACTGTTCAACCCCCCCTGCTTCTTCTTCTTTTCCCCCGAGCCCCCTCCCCCCTTGAAACAGTAACCACGGGGAATAAACAGGGTGGTGCGGCTTACCAGCGGCGAGGAAGGTCTGGTGAAGGGCAGGGTTAGATCCGGGAGGTCCTGGCGGTCATGTCGAGGTGCGGCTCATCTACGGTGATGGCCGGAATCGGTCGGGCCACGTGCGCAGGCGTTCGGGCTCATCGGCGGTGTATGCTCCGGCCTGCTCACGGTGGTATTGTTCAATCCGATGGAACAGGAAGCTTTACGGGGTGCTAAGGATGCTACCAGTGCAAGGAATCGAAGAAAGGCTCACTGTGGAGCTCGGTCTACCTGTGTCGGCAGTCAGGTGAAGTCCGGCGACGTCGATTTGGTATCTCTGGTGAGGCAGAGTTCAATCCTCGGCTCTGGAAGCTTCACAGAGGTCCGTAGAGGCTATCCCAAGGGTCGGACGGGGCGAGGAATGGCTAGGTTGGCCAGTCTACGGTGGCCGTGGCTTGCGTGGCCGGTGGCACCTTGCTCACGGGGCGAACTCCAGCGAACTCGGGCTTGGGTTGGGTCAGTGGCACGTGGGGGTGTACGGTCGAGGCCAGGATCGCTTTTATAGGCACGGGCACGGGGCTGCGTGCGTGGGCGGAGCGCCGAGGGCGTGCTCTGGCACGCCAGAACATGTCGAACATGTGGGCGTTTGTTTCTGCCTCTATTCAAGCGCTTGCAGGGATCACAAACATGCGAATCTCACCAAGGGTCTTGTGCAAATCTCTTCCTGGCACCTAGGGCTGGCTAGTTTGTGTAAGTTCCAAGGGGAGATATGCCCTAGCTCTTCATATGCGGGCGCCAAGTCGAGTCTGTCGGCACTATTCATCAGTGACAAAACCAATGTCAAACCGTGTCAAACGACCTCGGTTTGAATTCAAATTTTTTAGAGAGGTGCCTGGGATGATTTGGGTACTTTTTGCTATTTGGTCCAAGTGGTTTTGGCGCTAGCACAAAGGTGAACACCTTTGATCTTGGGTCTAGGGTGGTTTTTGGGACTTAAAGAGATTTTAAAGGCTCAAGTCTGCTCTCCATTTGGTGAACTAATTTGAGGTTTTTGTTGGGCCTTTTTGCAATCTTTCTCTTACTAAATTTTGTAGCTTTACTAATACTCTTCATCTTTAGTAAAGGTTTCTTTTTATGTTTTGATCATTTGCCCATTCTTACCCTTTTAATCCCATGGTTAGGGTTTAAGGGTTTAAGAAGGAATTAGGGTTTTAGAATCTTATTTGTGGGTGAACATTGTATGGAGCAAGGGTTTTCTTCTTGTCATGGTTAATGCTTAGCTTAGCCATGATTCTAAAACTTTTAGTCCCATCACTTTCCATTTTAGCATAATGTTTGAGTAGGATCCAATATGCTTCTTTGGCCAGGGCTTTGGGTAACACCAGGGGTGTTACAGCCCTCCCCCCTTAAAGGAATCTCGTCCCGAGATTTGGGTAAGGATCCTTTAGTGGGGTACCAAGAAGGTGTAACACCCACTTTGTAATTTGCTAGAAATAATACCAATAGAGAAACAATTTCTTTTTATGTGAGTTTGATCTTTATGCATCATCCCATGTGAACACCCCTCTTACACAATTAAATAAATACCCCAAAGACACCTAAATAAATCTTGCATCATGCTGGATCTTACTTTGTGTGCATTTGGTGATGATCTAATAATAAGTATGTTAATACTCCAATGAGAAATTAAACCCTAAAAGAAATTCTAGGGTTTGGAAAAGAAGAAAGGGAATACTATAAAAAAAAGAGAAGGAATAAAAATATATATAACAAAATATATTATTCCTACATTAAGATTTGAGATGGTACATTTACTCAAAGGTGAAACTCATATTCAAATTCAAATGGGGAAATTTAAATTGAAATTAAAAGGAGAAAAGGAGAGGGGAAATGGAAAATATAAAAGAAAAATGGTGTGGTGCTCGCTTGGGCCTAAACCAACCTATTTGGCCCACCTCACTCTCACCCCCGCGCGGCCCAACTGTCATACCCGCGCGCGCGCGCCTAGACTCTCTTACACATGGGGCCCCGGCTGCCAGCCGTCGCCCGCTTGACCTGTCCACGCTGCTTTCTTCGCCTCTGTCGCTGACGTGTGGCCCCAACTATCACATGAAATGTTTACTTAAAAGCAATGCTCAGCTTTAACCCCTATCATTGATTAGCCTTACACATCACATGAACTCACACCTTTGTGAGTTTATGTCCACTGGTTCACCACAACTTGTTGAGCTATGATCATGTGTGAGCTCACCCTTGCTGTCTCACACCCCCCCACAGGAGAAGAGCAGGTGGTTCAGGAAGAGCCACAAGGCGAGGAGTATGATCTGATCTAGGTGGCGTTTCTCAGTTGACATTGGCGCCGACGATCCTTAGTTTGTTTTATAATTATTATTTTATTTTGTAATAAGTCTTCCGCTATGTAATAAATACTCTGATGTTTTGTGACATTTGTCTCTATACACTCTGTTATTATATATGTTGTCTTCTTGGCGCATGTATGAGATGCACCTGGCTTTGTTCCTTAAAGCCGGGTGTGACAGAAGGTGTGTGCTGGTGTGTTGCAGTTTCCTTAAACCAAATTTCTCTAGTTAACTGCTCTTCGAATGTCATTCTCTTTGCAACTTCAGAAGGAAGTCCTTCTAGAGTTATTTTCACAACTTACTCTACTCCTAACTAGGTTTCTCTTATATTTAGATTCAAAGGGAAGGTGGGGGTGGGTGTTTTGGGTTACGTTTCGACTCCTTTAGGCAGAAAGTCGGGGAAGCGAGAGCGTAGAAAAGCTTCAGCTTCCCACGTAGCCTCTTCTTCTGAATGGTTGCTCCGCTGAACCTTATACATACGGATTGACCTTGCTCGAGTTGACCTTTCCTTTTGGTCCAATACCCTGACAGGGTGCTCTTGATAAGACAAGTCGGGTTCTATCTCCAATTCTAGTTCAGGTAGCACTTCTGTGGGTAAGCGGACACACTTCCGTAGCTGAGGTACGTGGAACACATCATGAACTGCTGACATATGAGGTGGTAACTTCAATTGGTATGCTATAGGTCCACAAGTTTCTTTGATCTCATAAGGCCCAATATAGCGAGGAGCTAACTTGCCCTTGATTCCAAACCTCTAAACACCTTTGGTGGGTGACACCATAAGATATACATGATCCCCCACTTCGAATTGTAGAGGCTTCCTTCTCTTATCATGATAGCTCTTCTGTCTGGCCTGAGTAGCTTCCAAGTTCCTCTTAATGACTCTGACTTTATTCTCGGCTTCAAGTACTAGGTCAGGTCCAAATATTTCTCTCTCTCTCCAGCTTGTGACCAATTTAGCGGTGTTCTACATCTTCTCCCATACAAGGCCTCAAAAGGTGCCATCTTTAGGCTGGACTGGTAGCTATTGTCATACGAGAACTCCGCCAAGGAAAGGCACTTATCCCAATTCTTACCATAGTGTAGCACACAGGCTCGCAACATGTCCTCGAGAATCTGATTCACTCTTTCCGTCTGACCATCTGTCTGAGGATGGTATGCTGAGCTTCTAATCACAGTGGTTCCAAGTGACTTTTGGAGCTGCTCTCAAAAACGTGCCACAAACAGTGCTCCTCTATCAGATACAATAGTCCTCGGAATTCCATGCAAATGCACTATTTGATCAATATAGATCTCTGCATATTTCTTTGTCTTGTGGGTGGTATGTACTGGCAAGAAATGAGCTGTCTTGGTTAATCTATCCACAATGACCCAAATAGAATCACGGTGTTGGGAGGTGTTCGGCAATCCCACAATAAAATCCATGCAAATATCCTCCCATTTCCAAGATGGTATGGGAAGGGGCTGTAAGGTACCTGCCACCCTCAAATGACTAGCCTTGATTCTTTGGCAAGTGTCGCATTCAGATACATACTTAGCAATTTCCCTCTTCATTCTGGTCCACCAATACAAAGATCTGAGATCATGATACATCTTGTTACTGCCGGGGTGCATGGAAAATTTGGAAAGATGAGCTTCATCCAATATTTTCTTCCTGAGTTCGGGATTCTTAGGAACATCCAATCGGTCTTCAAACCATAGAACTCCCTTACTGTCCTGATGAAAGCATTTGTACTTATCCATCTTTTGTTCGAGCATCTCTTTAATGACTTGAACACCCTTGTCACTAATCTGTGCCATGCTTATCTGCTCATGTTGAGTGGGCTCCACTAAGATATAATTCAAGGTACCTGAGGAAACAACTTCCATGTTTAACTTGCACAACTCGTCACACAGAGTGGCAATCTTAGAGTCCATAGTTACATAGTTGCACTGGGCCTTTTGACTTAAGGCATCTGCCACGACATTGGCCTTTCCCGGATGGTAATGCACCTCCAAATCATAGTCCTTGATCAATTCCAACCTTCTCTGCCTCATATTAAGATCAGCCTGAGTGAAAATATATTTGAGACTCTTGTGATCAGTATAGATGTTACAATGAGCTCCCATTAAATAATGTCTCCATATCTTCAGAGCATGAACTACGGCTGCTAATTCCAAATCATGTGTGGGGAAGTTCTGCTCATGAGGCCTGAGTGCTCGGGATGCATAGGCAATAACTCTGTTGTCTTGCATCAAGACACATCCTAATCCAGTTCCTAAAGCATCGCAATAAACATCAAAAGATTTGGTGTTGTCAGGCGGCGCTAGCACGGGTGCTGTGGTCATATGCTGCCTCAATGCATGAAAGTCATCCTCACATTTCTGACTCCATTCATACTTTACCCCTTTCTTCAACAATTCAGTCATTGGCTTGGCAATCCTGGAGAAATCCGGAATGAATCGCCGATAATACCCTGCCAATCCCAGAAAACTCCAAATCTGTCGTACGGTGGTAGGAGGCTTCCAATCCATCACTTCTTGCACTTTTTCAGGATCAACTGATACCCCATCCTGAGAAATGGTGTGACCCAAAAATTTTATTTCCCTCGGCCAGAAATCACATTTGGACAACTTAGCATATAAGCGATGATCGCGTAGTCTCTGAAGTACTGTATGCAAGTGCATAGTATGCTCCTGTTCATTTCTTGAATATACCAGAATATCATCAATGAAAACCACCACAAACTTGTCCAGTTCTGGCTTAAACACTAGTTCATCAAATACATGAAATATGTCGGGGCATTGGTCAGCCCGAATGACATCACCAAGTACTCATAAAGTCCGTATCTAGTAGAGAAAGCTGTCTTCTAAACATCACTGGCTCTGATCTTGATTTGATGATAGCCAGAGCGAAGGTCTATCTTGGAGAATACCTTGGCTCCCACCAACTGATCAAACAATACATCAATGCGGGGCAACGGATACTTATTTTTGATTGTTACCGCATTGAGAGGGCGGTAATCAACACACAATCTCAGACTCTCATCTTTCTTCTTCACGAACAAGGCTGGACATCCCCATGGAGAAGTACTTGGGCGAATGAATCCCTTGTCCAACAACTCTTGTAACTGCTTTTTCAATTCTGCAACTCTGCTGGAGGCATCCTATAGGGTCTCTTGGATATAGGGGCAGTTCCGGGTTGCAGCTCAATTGCAAACTCTATATCTCTATCGGGTGGCATCCCTGGCAATTCATCTGGAAAA
The DNA here is from genome assembly GCA_029449295.1 of Zea luxurians. NCBI lineage: Eukaryota > Viridiplantae > Streptophyta > Magnoliopsida > Poales > Poaceae > Zea > Zea luxurians. The sequence goes on along the minus strand of JAOPSE010000001.1, from coordinate 65,148,211 downwards.
ACATCGGGGTACTCACAAACCACTGGAATCCTTTCGATGGGGGACACTATTAGGGTGAAGGCACAGGAACGGGTACAACTCTGGTTAGGCAAATATAACATAATTTCACCACCCGTAGGTGAGTGTATCTCAATGGCCCTTGCTGCGATATCGATCACTGCATGATGTCTTGACAACCAGTCAGTTCCTAGGATGATATCCACACTATCCAATCCCAAGATAAAGAGGGTGGTTTTAATTATAAGACTACCAAATTTTATAGGCACCTACCTGTTGATTTGATAGGTGGCAACCCTGCCTCCTGGTGTTGAAATGGTAATGCCCCCATTTGTGTGATGAAAAGGCAACTGGCATTTGGCACTAAATTTTGCACTGATAAAACTGTGTGATGCACCCGAATCAAAAAGAATGACTGCAGGATAATTCGAAACCGAAAAGTTACCAGTCATGACGGGTGCTCCCTCTGGAATATCAGCCAATGTGGTGAAGTTTAACCTGCCTTGCCTCACTTGCACCTTCTATCTCTTGCCTTGGTTCTGATTTGAATTCTGTCCCTGCCTCTGCTGGTTCTTGGGGCAATTCTTGGCATAGTGTCTAATGCTGCCACAAGTGAAACATCTGTTGTCATTGGCCTAACGGTACTACTGCTATGGCTGGTTGATGTTCCTCTGAACTGGGGGTTGAGAGCGGTTGGGTGCCTGTTGCTGCTGCTGTGGTCGGATCACCCACCGTCCTTGCTGCTGAGGTCCCCTACTCTGAGTGTCGGACACAATCCTGAAGCGCTGAGGCTGAGCTAAAGGTCCTGCCATAGGGATCTTCCTCTTCTTCTCTGCCTTGCGGGCTGTGATGCAGTCTTCCTAAGAAATGGACATGTTGACTAACTCATTGTAGTTGTTGGCCTTGACTGTGTTGAGACGGTCGTAGAGCTTAGTACTGAGGCCCCTCCTGAACCTATCCCTCTTCTTCTCATCAGTGTCAACATGATAGCTTGCATACTGACACAGGTCATTGAAGGTTTGGGTGTACTGTAACACTGTATGACTCCCCTGAGTAAGTGCCAGAAACTCATTAAGCTTGCGGTCCATGATGCCTGCTGGTATGTGCTGAATGCTGCCTTGAACTCTCCCCATTCCACCACGTGATCAACCGGCTGCATAGCGAGAAACTGATCCCACCATGTTCACATGGGTCCGTGAAGCTCCTGGGCGGCGAAACGAACCTTGGCCACATCTGAACAAACTCCATTAAGCAGTGGGAATTTGGATTCCACCACCCTGAGCCACACATCAGCATCAAGTGGATCCTCTGCCCGAGTGAACAATGGCGGCTGAGTGCTGAGGAACTCCTAATAGGTGACCGCTGTTGGGGGACGCTGATGGTGATCACCACCACCATAGTGCTAGGGTGGTGGCTGATGCTAAGCTAACTGTCGCAGAATCTCATTTTGCTGAGCCATCAGTTCTTGCATGGTAGGAGGCGGCGGCGGTGGTGGAGGAATGCGCTCATTCTGTCCACGGCGCGCTCTTCCTGCCATCTGAAATTTTAGGATGCTCTTAATATCATTCCTTGAAATCTAGGATTGCAGATGGTAAGAGATTTTTAAAGGACAAAATTTGTAAAATGTCAAACATTTCCTTGCATTTTCATAAGAGGTACCACATGACATGAATTTCCCTCATAACTTAAAATAGACATCATCCATCATTCCTCAATCCAAAAGAGTTTTCTAATGGTTACAGTAGTGCTCAAAATACTCAACTCTCTCTAGCCTAGTACCCTAATGTGCAAAAGCTAAGCTAGTTTCGAGGAGTTCTACTGCTGCACACTTCTAACCCCATTTCTGAATCCTAATGGGCAAACGAGGCAACACTAGACTCGAGGGAAGGTGGTCTCCCTGAGCCACAGTGTCCAAGCTGGATGCAGGCTCCGGCTCCTCTCCTCCCTCAATGTCGACATCCTCGTTGGCTCCTTCTGCCTCCATGTCCTGAATTTCCTGGTGGTGCATATCCAAGTGCTGGTTGGCTTCCTCAAGTTGTTGCTACGTGGTTAGGAGCTAATCCTCGAGAACCTCGATGGTGTTCTCCCTGGCCCCAACTTGCTCCTCAAGCTCTTGGATTTGGGTGGCCATCTGCTCCACCTAGAGGTCCTTTTTCCACCAATTCAGTGGACAGGTCTACCACAAGGTCCTCCCTGTTATCCAGGGTGATCTTGGTAGACTCCACCAATCCCATCAGATGTGACATTGCCTCACCTTGCACTGCTTGCAGACGATACGGGGCATTCATGCACCACACCGTCAGGTGAGCAGTCTGCCTCGGGTAAAGAGCCCACACATCCTTGGCATGCTCCACTCGATCCTTCCACATTGGGTCATCCTCCTTTTCAGCGGGGAACAAGCCAATGGGATGAGTTGACAACTCCAAGGGGTGAAAGCCAGAAAAGGTCGTCAGCTCGTGGAGAGCAATGGACTCGATAGTATCTTCGACCCTGAACCCGAAAGACTCGGAGTCCAATGAACGCCAGCCCGGCTGCAAGGGATGAGGCTCCAAGGTCATCCTCACCCTACAGCGGGGTACTCGATGCTCCTCGAACAACTGCACCGCATACTAGGGAGGCGTCGTATAACCGGCTCCCTGCAGCACCTCCCACAAAATGCGGGGAAAACCCTCTCGTGCAAGTCCGTCCGTGTGAGAATGTGTGTTCCCTCCTTCCGAGGATTCGTGAGAAGTCATCTGTGTAAGGGTAAGTGTAAACGAAAAAGAAAAAGAATTACAAAAATAAAAGGGGAATTAGTGCTTGACTTTCCAAGGGTTACGTTGAGATCTTTGAGGTATACTTAATTTTTATTACAGTGCCTCTTGGATTACATAGCATTTTGAAATTCTTGGCCCCTTATCAAGTAGTTAGGACAAAATGATGCATGCATGCTCGTTCTAAGCGACCTCACATCAACCTATAGGGATAGAGAAATCTCCATCCATTATTATAGTAGCATGTAGGGCACATTCAAATAGCCACCTAGCTACCCATCTAGTATCCTAAGGCTTCACGTTCTATGTCCATCCTTATCGTCTTACCGATCTATCCAACATTTGTTTCTATCAAGTTTTATTCTTTGAAAAGGTCGGAAATTAAGATTTATTGATTCCTCTGTGGTGGTACATGCTCCCATACCAGCTGTGGCGGAACCGCCCGAATTATTCCAACTTAAGTGCCTAAGTCCCACTTTAGAGGTTAGACCACACTTAAATAGGAATAAAACGTCAGTCCCTCGAATCTAGTCCGATGAGGCCACTAACAGGATCAAGTACCACGTACTCACTCGAAGGCGAGGCACAGAGCAAATACAATAAAGCATAAAACCATACATTAAGGAAGTACTTAAGATTATTACATCATCATCAGAGTTTATCAAAAGTAGTGATCATAGTTAGGAATGCAGCGGAATATAACTAACGGGGAAATAACGGAGGGATGGGGAAGCCTGGCCCATCACTCCTCACGCTCCTCCCCTGTAGTAGTAGGGTCCCACTCGACTGTCCAGCCCGGTGGCAAGATGGATGGCCAAGTCACTCCAGCAACCATGTCCTCCAGTGAACCTATAAAAATATGCCACAAGCAAGGCTGAGTATACTAATACTCAGCTAGACTTACCCGGTGTGAGGAGTCTACTCCTCTACCTCTAGACATGCAGCTGTTTTGGCTGAGGGGTTTGGGTTGCCAAAAGCACTAGCTAAGTCTAAAATCAAGTTTTAACTTTTCAAGTTCTAGTGTGATTCTCTTAAGACTAAATGTGTACCTAGCTAATCATACATGGTATCAAGCATTTATCAATCAACAGCTTTTGCCAATCAACACATTTCCACTTATTACTCAATGCAGTACAATGGATCAAGCAGTCTCATTAGCTGCGAGAAGCAGACGATTCGAATCGAGTTTTTATCCTTGCAAGGTAAACCTAAACACACGACATGGCGAGGCACTCTGTCCTCACACATATCAACTATCCCCATCGATTCCCCATCAACAGATCAGGGCTCACCGCCTTGGCGTACAATGCCTCACTGACCCCGACTGCCGTCGTGCAGTGACCGCACTTGTACCCACCATAACCGGAATGGGAGACCACGTCTCAGGTCGCGTGAGGAGTAAAGTCTGTGGGTAGGTTCACTCAGGTACTAGGCTTACCGATTTACCATATTTCGTGGCATGTGCTTAGTACGTTCAAACGCTTGACACAGGTATCCGCACGTTAATCCTTATTCCAATTTCTGTCTCGTAAACAACGCATCCCCATGGATCCGTGTCCACAGACCATCATCATTTTGTTATCAAGTGGATACAACTAATTCCTGACCTCGCACGAGTGCTAGAAAAATCACTCGACTTCTACCGAGATCCTTAATTAGCAAAGCAGCTACTCGACCTAGCATACTAGTATCCATCACAAAGGAAATCTGAGTTCATGCAACTAAGGTTTCAGTCAACTCCTACACTTAAGTGCACAGTACAAGCCTACAGACATTAAGTGCAGTAAAATAGCATATATAATGGTTATGCATAAAACCGGGGCTTGCCTTCCAAAGCTGGGGCAGGTAGATCCTCGATGGTAGGCTCTGGTGCTGGCTCCAGGACTACCTCCTGAGCAACTCCTTGCTCCGGAACGAGGATGTACTCTCCGTCAGCGAGATTACAATCTATCGATGCAATGAATAAGATATATGCATATTAATGATATGGCAAGTTGTAAATGCTATGTAAGGTGAACAATATTAAAAATAGGGAATAAACTAGTGTTTTCTTTGCCTAAGGGTGTACTAAGGGTTGTAGACACTCATCCAAGGGTATTAAGTGAACTTAAGAATTTTAGTCATCTCTCATATGTTTGTTTGGGCTCTTGGGGGGATTTAATTGCACACCACTAATTTCTCCCATACTTTCCCTCTTACCCTTATAGTATGCTCATCATTAAGCACCTTGAACTATCATGGCATTTTAGAATTTTCCAAAAATGTTACAAAAATTACAGTGGGTAAATATTGACCTCTGTGGTTTATTCTAAAAATGTGAGGTTGAAATTAATTCAGATACTCCTTATGCAAAAATGACAAAAGTAAGGGTATAAGGGTACTTTACACTATAGCTCTGCTTTTGGTGAGGTTTCTGGACTAAAATTTATTTTTGCCATGATCCATAGGCGACAATAGGCCTTTGTGCCAAAAATCACAGAAAAAGACCCACTGGGTATTTAGTTGTGATTTTCTAAAGTTTAATTCCAAAAATGTACTTATAACTAACTTGTTATTTGAAAAATATCAAACAACAGAACTTATATTTTTCCTAGATTCATACTAGCATATTATTAGTTATCCCAAGGGTCGGTCTGGGTTCTCCTTAGGGTTATTTTTCTAGGATTTTTCTAAGTTTTCATTGTTTTCATGAAATAAAATGTAGTGAAATTCTTTTGTACTAACAGAGGGCTTAACAAAATTTTCGAGTGAACTATGATAATAAAGTAAGCTAGCAAAAAGGTGGTTGCCCCTGGTTCCTATTTTAAACTCCCTTTTCTATTTTCTTTAACTTTGAGTCAAAGTAAGTTTAAATAGTAAACCCTTCCCTAATTTGGTGTACTGAGGTATTCATCATTTTTAAACAGGCTAGGTAGTGGTTTAGTACCTCTCTAATTTTTCTTAACCCCAGTCTAAAAGTGTAGCTATTTTTCCCTCCTTATTAGCTTTTGGTCAGTTTACTATTTAAATCTAAACTTTAAAAATTTCCTGCAGTACTTAGGGTGTTTGGTATTTTTCCTAAGTAGTTCATATTATTTAGACCCTAGCAAAATTAGTTTGACCAAATTTGGTTGGATAAAACGGAAGTAATGAATTTTGCAAGCTCTGTCTACATTTAAATGAATAATGTTTAAAAGGTTTTAAGAAAAACCAGCTTACACCGAGACCCCTAGGCTTTCCCTAAACTAAGTCTTTAAATTATACCCCTGTGGGACTATTCATCTGAGTCACTGACTGTTCAAAAAACCCCCGGCTTCTTCTTCTTTTCCCCTGAGCCCCCTCCCCCCTTGAAACAGTAACCACGGGGAATAAACAGGGTGGTGCGGCTTAACGGCGGCGAGGAAGGTCTGGTGAAGGGCGGGGTTAGATCCGATAGGTCCTGGCAGTCACATCGAGGTGTGGCTCATGGACGGTGATGGCCAGAATCGGTCGGGCCACGTGCGCAGGCGGTCGGGCTCGGCGGCGGCGTACGCTCCGGCCTGCTCACGGTGGTATTGTTTATTCCGATGGCACATGAAGCTTTACGGGGTGCTAAGGATGCTACCAGTGCAAGGAATCGAAGAAAGTCTCACCGTGGAGCTCGGTCTACGTGTGCCGGCGGTCAGGTGAAGTCCGACGACGTCGATCCGGTATCTCCGGTGAGGTAGAGTTCAATCCCCGGCTCTGGAAGCTTCACAGAGGTCCATAGAGGATATCCCGAGGGTCGGACGGGGCGAGGAATGGCTAGGTTGGCTGGTCTATGGTGGTCGTGGCTTGTGCGGTCGCTGGCACCTTGCTCACGGGGCAAACTCCAGCGAACTCGGGCTTGGGTTGGGTCAGTGGTGCACGGGGGTGTACGGTCGAGGCCGGGATGGCTTTTATAGGCGTGGGCGCGGGCGTGGATGCGAGGTTGGCGCAGCGCGGGGCAGCGCGCGTAAGCAGAGCACTGAGGGCATGATCTGGCGTGCCAGAACGCATCGAACACGTGGGTGTTTGTTTCTGCCTCTGTTCAAGCGCTTGCAGGGATCACAAACGTGCGAATCTTGCCAAGGGTCTTGTGCAAATCTCTTCCTGGCACCTAGGGCTAGCTAGTTTGTGTAAGTTCCAATGGGAGATATGCCCTAGCTTGGGAGATATGCGGGCGCCAAGTCGAGTCTGTCGGCACTGTTCATCAGTGACAAAACCGATGTCAACCCGTGTCAAACGACCTCGGTTTGAATTCAAATTTTTCAGAGAGGTGCCTAGGATGATTTGGGTACTTTTTGCTATTTGGTCTAAGGGGTTTTGGCACCAGCACAAAGGTGAACACCTTTGATCTTGGATCTAGGGTGGTTTTTGGGACTTAAAGAGATTTTAAAGGCTCAAGTCTGCTCTCCATTTGGTGAACTAATTTGAGGTTTTTGTTGGGCCTTTTTGCAATCTTTCTCTTACTAAATTTTGTAGCTTTACTAATACTCTTCATCTTTAGTAAAGGTTCTTTTTTATGTTTTGATCATTTGCCCATTCTTACCCTTTTAATCCCATGGTTAGGGTTTAAGGGTTTAAGAAGGAATTAGGGTTTTAGAATCTTGTTTGTGTGTGAACATTGTATGGAGCATAGGGTTTTCTTCTTGTTATGGTTAATGCTTAGCTTAGCCATGATTCTAAAACTTTTAGTCCCATCACTTTCCATTTTAGCATAAAGTTTGAGTAGGATCCAATATGCTTCTTTGGCCAGGGCTTTGGGTAACACCAGGGGTGTTACACCTACTATGGCACAGATAGGGGGTTGGTGTACGGGTCGCCACACTGGTGCTGGCCTAGTGGGTAGTGGCATGTTGTTGTGGCACACAAGGGGCTCGTGTGCAAACAAGAACATGCATGTGGATGCCACAATAGGAAGGAGGTTGTGAACCATTTTAGTTAGATTTTTTGAGCTAAAATTATAATATAGTACATGTGCTATTAGGCCATGGTCGAAGCTACAATGTCCCTAAATCCTCCTCAACTTAAGACGCATTTGGTTCTCCTAACTAATTATAAAACTAGTTACATAGATGAGACTAAAATAATGAGATGAATTTATTAAGCCTAATTAATCTATGATTAGCAGATGTTTATTGTAGCATCACATGAGCAAATTATAGACTAATTAGGCTAAATATACTCGTCTTACCGTTTATGTAACACCTCGTCCAATCCTTAGACCAGCGGTACTTACTCCTGGTAGCTCTCTAGGATCATATATCGTCCCCCACAGACCAACACGAGTCTTTTTGTGCACACTTTGTCCTCACTCATGCGCAACCAAGAAAACTTTCCGGTCGGTCACTCATCCCAAATTGCTCCTAGCCAAGCATGCTTAACTTGGAGGTTATTTCGAGATATGCTTCCGAAAAAGAAGATGCACCTTGTTGGTATGGATACTCTATTAATTTTATTAAGCCTTGGGCCAGGACATCACCATCCCAGGGCCAGGATATCACAATCCACCCCCCATAGAAGACCGACATCCTTATCGGTCAACCCTAATCAAGGAACCTCTCCTCTTAGCCATGTCTGTGTGTCTAGTGTCATCATATGCCATGCCATGTGACCACTCTGGGCCAAATGCACCATATACCCAAACCCCCTAGCCCACACATGCCTATAAAACCTCGAGGGTCGGCTCTAATACCACTGTAACACCCCGCCCAATCCCTAGACCAGCGGTAATTACTCCTGGCAGCTCTCTATGATCATATATCGTCCCCATAGACCAACACAAGTCTTTTTGTACGCACTTTGACCTCACTCATGCGCACCCAAGAAAACTTCTTGGTCGGTCACCCATCCCAAATTGCTCCAAGCCAAGCACGATTAACTTGGAGGTTCTTTCGAGATAGGCTTCCGGAAAAGAAGATGCACCTTGTTGGTATGGATACTCTATCAACTCTATTAAGCCTTGGGCTAGGACATCACCATCCTAGGGGCCAGGATATCACAGTTTAGTTGTCACACCCAGATTTTGGGGGGCCAAAACCCGGGCGTGAACTTCACCAAGTGTGTTAGAATCAAGTCTCACAAATATGATGACTCATGGTACAGAAACTAATGTCACATCATTTATATATAACGGAGTTCTGTACAAAATAGTTAAATAATTACATCATACAAAGACAACGATCCAGCAACCATAGTTGACTGGGAGGCAATGACCTAGACCTCTCATGAACTCATCACAACATCCTTCATGTGCATCATCCTGTGGTACCTGTTCTTGACTTGGGGGGATGTGAGTACAGCAAGGGTGAGCTCACATACGTTCAATGCCCAACAAGTTGTGGGGAATAATGTGCATGAACTCACCAAAGGTGGGAGCTCATGAAGTGTAAGGCTTACCAAAGGAGATGGTTAAAGCTAAGCATTGCTTTTAGAGTTGGTCAAAATTTTATTAGCAGTTACTAAGTATAAGTAGATACCAACCCAATTAAATAAGAGATCACAATTGATAATAGCACCCATAGTGCAATGCAAATGACAAATTGAGTTTAATTCCATAAGTTAATCATGTGAGTGTTTGAGCCGCTCTTGACCGTGAGCATGACTGATATACCAGTTTTACACTCTGCAGAGGTTGCACATCTGTTGGGGGTCTCCTTCTCTATCGAAGGTCCTCAAGACGAAGATATTGTCTGTAGGCGACAGGAACGAATGTCGAAGCTACGACGGACATGTTAGGGAAAGCTGAAGATGAATAGCTTCGGCTTAAGGTAGTGACGAAGGTCAACCATAATGCCGAGTCGAAGAGGAAAAGACTAGTTAATCCCTGATGTTTTGTATTAGGATTATAAGTATATGTTGAGGTCATAAATGTATTTTTACTCGGGCTGCGTCTCGTGCCTATAAATAGGTGAACAGTACCCCATACTGTTCACGCTGGATTGTAATTACTCTCGCGTCTTCATCTTCAAGAAAGTCAAAGGTATCATTGTAATATAAATTTTGATAATGTTTATACATTTATCATGGAATAAATATGTGATTGAATATCACAACTCGTGTATTTAAATCCCTATTGGTATGAATGATGAAGACGTGTTCTTCATGACCTTCGTCTGAAGTTCATTATATCCGAAAGGAGATAATGCTTCACAGGATGAAGGTCCTTAACATTTAACAATTGTGTTGCCTTGTTCTTGATTCACAAAAGTTGAGAACAAGTGACCAACATTGGCGTCCACCTCCGATGAACTCACCTCCACGACCACGATAATGGCTTCGTAAGGTGATCAAGTTGTGTCACCTTCGGCTATGAACCTAGTGCTCTCATTCACAGGCAGTTTAAGTTTCGAACCAGCCAATAAGAAGCAGAAGGAGGAGGCACAGAGAAGGGTACAACATGTCGGAGTGCAAGGACCCTTCATCAAGTCCAAATGGTTTCATCTACCAATCACATTTTCTCAAGAAGACCTTCAGGTCAAGGATTATCCTCATAATGATGCCATGGTTATATCATGTATTATCAAAGGGTTCCTAGTGCACAATGTCCTCGTAGACATGGGTAGTGCAGCAGACATCATCTTCACAAAAGTCTTCAGACAAATGCAAGAGCAGCATGACAAAATACATGATGCAACGCACCCCCTGTGTGGCTTCGGAGGAAAGCAGATAGTGGCACTTGGAAAAATAACAATGCCAATCGCCTTCAATTATGTCCACAACACCAAAATAGAGCAAGTTGTATTTGACATCGTAGACATGGATTATCCTTATAATGCAATCATTGGACGAGGGACAATGAATGCTTTTGAAGCAATACTTCATCTAGCTTATATGTGTACGAAGATACCATCTGACCAGGGTCCTATTGCTGTGCATGGAAGTCAAGAGGCTGCTAGAAGGGCAGAAGGGTATTGGACAGATTCCAGGGTCATTCATAACATAGATGAAGCTGAAGCTCAACAACAGCATAAGTATATAAGAGATAACGCTGCTTCAGCAGATCAACCGTAGTCTATGCTTCTGTGTGAAGACGTAGCTGAACAGAAGGTGTTGTTTGGGTCCCAACATCTGATGAACAAGAAAAAGCTTTGTTAAAATTCTTGTTCAATAACAAGGATGTTTTTGCCCTGTCAGCCAATGACCTTTGTGGTGTCGATAAAGATGTTATCGACACTCTCTCAATGTAGACCCAATTGTCAGACCAAGGAAGCAGAAGCTTTGGAAGATGTCAGATGATAAAGCCGAAAGGGGCAAGAAATGAAGTTAAAAGGCTTCTTAGTGCTAGAGTGAGCAGAGAAGTAACATACCCAGAATGGCTAGCCAACACTATTATGGTAAAAAAAGGCTAATGGAAAGTGGAGAATGTGTATTGATTTCATAGAGCTCAACAAGGCATGCTCGAAGGATGAATTCCTCTTGCCAAGAATAGACTCCCTCGTAGATGCGCAAGCCACTTTGGAGCTCATGAGCCTACTGGACTGCTATTGAGGCTATCATCAGATCTGGATGAAGAAGGAAGATGAGCCCAAAACAAGCTTCATAACTCCCAGTGGAACTTATTGCTATCTTCAGATGCCCGAGGGGCTCAAGAATATTGGAGGAAGCTTCAGTAGGATGACTTCCAAAGTTCTCAGCACTCAGATCGGCAATAATGTTTTGACATATGTTGATGATATCATAGTCAAGAGCACGAAGCAAGAAAACCACATTGCTAATTTGCAAGAAACATTTGCCAACTTCAGGAAGGCTGGCCTCAAGCTAAATCAAGAAAAATGTGTTTTCAGGGTGAAGAAGGGAAAATTTCTTGGGTGCCTAGTATCAACAAAAGGGATTGAAGCTAACCCAAGCAAAATAGAAGCTATACCTTGGATGGAGCCACCAAATTTAAGAAAAGGTGCTCAGAGATTAACAGGAAGGCTGGCATCATTGAATAGATTCATCTCAAGATCAGTAGAAAGGAATTTACCATTCTTTGAAGTAATAAAGTCAGTCAAAGTCTTTCAATGGGGACCGGATCAACAAAAGGCCTTCGAAGATCTGAAACAATATCTTATACAGCTAACAACCTTGACTCCACCTTCATCAGGAGCTTCGTTGCTATTGTACGTAGCCGCTTCCCACGATGCAGTCAGTGTAGCAATGGTGCAAGAGAAACAAGACGAACAAGCAAAGAAGTAAGTTCCAATATACTTTGTCTCCGAAGTACTAAGTCCATCGAAAAGAAACTACATAGAGTTGGAGAAGGTACTGTATGCTTTACTGATGGCCTCTAGAAAGCTTTGGCACTATTTCCAGTCATACCACATCATAGTACTGTAACACCCCAGGTGTTACTTAGGGTTTTCACTCAAGCCTACACTATTGAACCCATCATCACATGTGGTTTAGTTTGAGCAAAATACACCAAACTTGGGGCTCAAGATCCTAAGTAGGTGTAACCCATCTTAGAAGTCATGCTTTGGCCTTATCATGCACCTAAAGGGGAGAGAATGGCTCAAACCCTAATTCAAATCCCTTTAGGCAAATGGAGCCCTAGAGGGGAGTATATCAAAAAGGCTATGTAAACCACATTATCATGACTTGGGCTAATTATCAAAGTTGTAGTACACTTAATACCCTACAAAAAATAGTAAGAGAGTGACCCCAAAAAGGTTTCAGAAAAACCCCAAAAAGGTCAGCAAAGAGAAGGGCATAAAAGAAAAATCAGATTTTCTCAATTTCAGAACCAGCCCTCTTTCAAAGATCAAACATGTTCACCTTTTTCCAAACCTCAAAACCATAGGGCCCAAATAACAAAATGGCGCCTAAAGACCCCTAGAACACCTTGGAAAAATTTGAACCCATCCCTAAGTCGTTTGACACGACTGGACAAGATTTTTGTCTCGGGCTGGACAACTCAGACAGAGCCAACTTCACACCACAATATCTCTCAACCCCGACCATATCTTTGCTTGGAACTCACATGGAAAAGATAGGATATGGTGCAGAGAAGAGACCTTACACGGGATTTTTGCTGAGATCTACATGCTAAGGCAACCAAACAGGCCTTGGAACACCGGCAGAAACAAACCACCACGTGTTCGACATGGGTAGGCACACGGGAGCGCGCCAAGAGCACGCCCGCACGCGCGCCCCCGCGTGCCCTTGGCCGCCCCGTGCCCACAACCGTGTCGTGCCCGCAAGTGGCTATAAAGCCCGCCTTCTTGCACGGCCACCTTCCCTGTCACCCCCTCCGCACCGCGCCTAGCTTGCCCGAGCCAGTCCGCAACTCCGGCGACCTCCCCGCGACCCGCCAGAGCCGCTCGAGGGCTCCCACCATGGCCAAACCACTCCCGCCCACCTCCGCTCGATCCAAGCCCTCGGATAGCTTCCTCGAGAGGCCGTGAAGCTTTCCCAAGCTTGAGCCGAGGACCAGCCCAACCAGAATAGTGCAATCACGCTCACCGGAGTTCGTAACCCCGCCGGAGCACGTGGACCGGGTAACCCACTGAACCATTTCTCGATTCTTTACGCGCATAGCCTCTACATTACCTAGAGGAGCTCCTCGTGCACTTTGATTGAACCCTACCGCCGTGGTTTGGCCGGAGCAGGTGCTGCCGATGACCTCCGCCGCCTGCGCTCGTGGCCAGAGCAGCTCCGACCACCTCCGACGCCGACCCGCACACCGACATGACCACCGTGACCTCCTCGACGTCACCGACCACCCCACCGGAGCTCTACTGCTGCCGGTGAGCCTCGCCGCCATGATCTTTGCCCCAGTTACTATTCCAGCTAGCCAAGGATCGCAGGTTAGATATAGGATAAGTTCAGGGGGTTATGCGTAAGGTCAGTGACTCATGAGAATAGTAGACCGAGGGCTGATTTGTGAGAGAAAAGGGGGAAGAAAACCCAGGGACTTCAGCGCAAAGTGGTTTTTCTTTTCCTATTTCGAATTTACTTTTCTTTTAAATACTGCAGAGAACTTGAAAAATACATAACTTGAAAAATGCTCATCCAAATTTAGTCAAACCAATTTTGCTAGACTTTGTGAAATATAAACTATTAAGCAAAAATAGTAAACCCCATGGTTCCTATAATATTTTCTATTGTTTTGATTTAAATAAGAAAACTGCCCAAAACTAAATAATAAGGGGAAAAATAGTTACACTGTTAGTCTGAGATTAAGAAAAATCAGAGAAGTGTTTAATCACTCCATAATCTATTTAAAAATAGTAAAACCCTCTGTACATCAAATTAAGGTAGGGTTTGCCATTTAAATCATTTTGACCTAAAGTAAAAGAAAAGAGAAAAGGTAGTCAAAAATAAGAACCAGGAAGCACCCACATTTTTGTTGGCTCAATTATTCAGTGTAGTTCACTGGGGAATTTTATTAGACCCTTGTTTAGTACAAAATAAATGAGATACCTTTTATTTTATGAAAACAATGAAAACTTAGGAAAATCTTAGAAAAATAATCCTGAGGGGAAAACACCTCAAACCTTAGGATAACTAATCTTTTGTTATTAATAATATAGGAAAAATATGAGTTATGTTGTTTGATATTTTTCAAATAGCAAGTTAGTTATAAGTGTCTTTTTGGCATTAAACTTTAGAAAATCATAGCTAAATAACCACTAAGTAACCCTCTATTATTTTTGGCACAGAAGCATGTTATTACCCATAGATACCAGCAAAAATAGCTCTTAGTACAGAACCCACACCTAGATAAGAGTTGTAGTGCAAAGTGACCCCTCTGCCCCAACTTTTGTTATTTTTGTCCAGGGCACAATCTATTTATTTTTGACCTCAAAATTATAGGGCAAACCATAGTGACCAATATTAACCCACTGTATTTTTTTACAGAATTTTTGGAAAATTTGAAATCACTGTTGTAGTTCAAACCCACCTTAAGAGCATAAATAGGAAATGAAAAGGGGAATTAGTAGTGGAAATTAATGTTACCCTAACCAACCCAGCAAAACCCCTTGAGTACCTACTAAAACCTTTAAGGGGCAATCCAAGTCTTAATCCACTACATTTGCCTCTAAGCAAAACCTCAAACCTAGGTTGCTAAGCATAAACCACTAAGAGCTTCTTATAACAAGGAAACCCTAAGTTATCAACTAACTTAGTTTTTCTTCACTATGCATAATGGTTACTAAATTCTGCATATCATAGCCTACATCTATCTTATTCATTGCATTCGATAGATTGCAACCTCACTGACGGAGAGTACATCCTCGTGCCGGAGCAAGGAGTTGCTCAAGAGGTAGCCAAGGATGCAGCATCAGAGCCTACCGTCGAGGATCTGCCTGCCCCAGCTTTGGAAGGCAAGCCCCGGTTTAATGCATAACCGTTTATATATGCTATTTTACTACACTTAATGTTTGTAAGCTTGTACTGTGCACTTAAGTGTAGGAGTTGTCTGAAACCCTAGTTGCATGAACTCAGGATTCCTTTTGAGATGGATACTAGTATGCTAGGTCGAGTAGCTGCTTTACTAATTAGGGATCTCGGTAGAAGTCGAGTGATTTTTCTAGCACTCGCGCGAGGCCAGGAATTGGTTGTATCCATTTTCATATCGGAATGATGTTGGTATGTGGACAACGATCCATGGGGATTAGTTGTCTACGAGACGGAAATTGGAATAAGGATTGAGGTGTGGTACCATGTGTCAAGCGTTTGAACGTACTAAACATATGCCGAGAAATATGGTAAATCGGTAAGCCTAGTACCTGAGTGAACCTGCCCGCGGACTTTACCCCTCACGCGACCAGAGACGTGGTCTCCTATTCCGGTTATAGTGGGTACAAGTGCGGTCACTGCACGACGGCTGTCGGGGTCAGTGAGGCATTGTACGCCAAGGCGGTGAGCCCTGATCTGTTGCCAGGGAATCGATGGGGACGGTTGATGTGTGTGGGGATGGAGTGCCTTGCCATGTCGTGTGTTTAGGTTTACCTTGCAAGGATAAAAACTCGATTCAAATCGTCTGCTTCTCGCAGCTAATGAGACTGCTTGATCCATGCTGCTACATTGAGTAATAAGCGGAAATGAGGTGACTGGCAAAAGATGTTGATTGATAAAATGTTTGATACCATGTATGAATAGCTAGGTACTCATCTAGTTTAAAAGGATCATACTAAAACTTGAAAAGCTAAAACTTATTTTTAGACTCAGCTAGTGCTTTTGGCAAACCAAACCCCTCAGCCAAACAGCTGCATGTCTTGAGATAGAGGAGTAGACTCCTCACACCGGGTAAGTCTAGCTGAGTATTAGTATAATTTTTTGCAGGTACTCCTTAGGATGATTGGTTGCTGGTGACTTGGCCTTCATCCCTGCAACCGGGATAGATGGTTGAGAGGGTTACTGCTTCCGCAGGAGTGGACCAGGAGGAGTAGCGTGGCCAGGCTTTTCCATGTTACTCGGTTTTATCCGTTAGTTATTTTCGCTGCATTAAAAGTTATGGTTATTATTTCTGAAACTCCGATAATGTAATCACTAATGATACTTTCTTAATGTATGGTATTATGCTTTATTGTATTTCTCTGTGCCTCACCTTTGAGTGAGCTAGTGGTATTCGATCCTGGTAAGTGGCTTTATCGGACTAGATTCGAGGGACTGACGGGTTATTTCTGTTTAAGTGTGTTGCTGCCTTAAGGGTGCGACTTGGGCACTTAAGCTGGAATAATTCAAGCGGTTCCGCCACAGCTGGTATCGGAGCTTGTACCACCACAGAGGAATCAGCAAATCATAAATACTAGCCTTTTCAAAAGTAAAACTTGTTAGAAACGATTGTTGGATAAATCGGTAAGGTGATAGGGAAGAACATAGAGCGTGAAGCCTTAGGATTATAGAGGGGTAGTTAGGTGGCTAATTGAGTGAGCCCTATAGGCTACTATAAGGGATGGGAATTTTTCCTACTCTCTATAAGTTAATGTGAGGTCGTTTAGGACGAGCATGCATGCATCATTTAATCAAACTACTTGGTAATTAGCTAAGAACCTTAAAATGCTATGAGAAATGACAACAAAGGATTAATACACTCCATAACCTTAGAAAAGCCAGACATTGATTCCCTTTTGTTTTATAATTCTTTTCCTTTTCCACTTACGCTTAACCGTACACAGATGACTTCTCACGGATCCTCGGAAGGAGGGAATGCACATTCCCACACGGACGGGCTTGCACGAGAGGGTTTTCCCCATATCTTGTGAGAGGTACTTCAGGGAGCAGGTTACACGACGCCTCCCCAGTACGCGGTGCAGTTGTTCGAGAAGCACCGGGTGCCCCACTGTAGGGTGAGGATGACCCTGGAGCCACATCCCTTACAACCAGGCTGGCGTTCGTTGGACTCCGAGTCTTTCAGATACCGGGCTGAGGATACTATCGAGGCGATTGCTCTCCACGGGCTAACCACCTTCTATGGTTTTCACCCCTTGGAGCTGTCTACTCATCCCATTGGCTTGTTCCCCGCTGAAAAGGAGGACGACCTAATGTGGAAAGACCGTGTGGAGCATGCCAAGGATATATGGGCTCTTTACCCAGGGCAGACCGCTCACTTGACAGTGTGATGCATGAATGCTCTGTATCGTCTGCAAGTGATGCGAGGAGAGGCAATGTCTCAGCTAATGGCATTGTTGGAGGCTACCAAGATCACCTTGGATAACAGAGAGGAACTTGTGGTAGACCTGTCCACGGAGTTGGTGGAAAAGGACCTACAGGTGGAACAGATGTCCAACGAGATCTAGGAGCTTGAGGAGCTCGTGGGAACTAGGGAGAACACCATTGAGGTTCTCAAGGATCAGCTAATCAACACTCAGCAGCAACTTGCGGAAGCTAACCAACATTTGGATATGCACCACCAGGAGATCCAGGACATGGAGGCCAACGGGGATGTCGACATCGAGGGAGGAGAGGAACCGGAGCCCGCATCTAGTATGGACACTGCTGGCTCAGGGAGACCACCTTCCCCCAAGTCGAGCGTGGCCTCGTTTGTCCATTGAGTTGCAGGGTTAGATTTAGAAATGTGTGGCGATAGAACTCCTGAAGCTAGCTTAGCTTTTGCACCCTTAGGGTACTAGGCTAGATAGAGTTGAGTCTTTTGGATCACTGATGTAATCGTAACAAACTCTTTTGGAAGTATGGATGATGAATGATGACGGCTTTAATTTATGAAGAGAAGTTTTATGCCACGAAATATCTTTTATGAATTATGCGAAAAAAATATTGGTTTTACCCTTTCAAATCTTTCGCCACATATGAACCCTAGCATCAGAAGTATGATATTGAGAGCATCCTTAATTTTTCAGATGGCAGGAAGAGCGCGTCGTGGACAGAATGAACGCATTCCTCCACCACCGCCACCGCCTCCTACCCTGCAAGAACTGATGGCTCAACAGAATGAGATTCTGCGACAGTTGGCTCAGCGTCAGCCGCCACCTCAGCATTATGGTGGTGGTGACCACCATCAGCGTCCCCCAGCAGCAGCCACTTATCAGGAGTTCCTCAGTACGCAGCCGCCGTTGTTCACTTGGGCTGAGGATCCGCTTGATGCTGATGTATGGCCTAGGGTAGTGGAATCCAAGTTCCCACTACTCAATGGAGTTTGTTCAGATGTGACTAAGGTCAGGTTCGCCACCCAGCAGCTTCGCAGACCCGCGCGGACATGGTGGGACCACTTCCTTGCTATGCAGCCAGTTGACCATATGGTGGAATGGAGAGAGTTCAAGGCAGCTTTCAGAGGGCATCATATACCAGCAGGCATTATGGACCGCAAGCTCAATGAGTTTTTGGCACTCACTCAGGGAAACTGGACAGTGTTGCAGTACGCTCAGGCCTTCAATGACCTGTGTCAGTATGCTAGATACCACGCAGACACTGATGAGAAGAAGCGGGATAGGTTCAGGAGGGGGCTCAGCACTAAGCTCCACGACCGCCTCAACACCGTCAGGGCCAACAGTTACAATGAGTTAGTCAACATAGCCATTTCTCAGGAGGACTGCATCACAGCCCGTCAGGCAGAAAAGAAGAGGAAGACCCCTGTGGCAGGATCATCAGCTCAGCCACAGCGCTACAGGATTGTATCTGACACTCAGAACAGGGGACCACAGCAGCAGCAGGGACGTTGGGTGATCCGACCACAGCAGCAGCCACAGGCACCCAACCGCTCTCAGCTCCCAGTGCAGAGGAACACCAATCCACCACAGAAGCAGCAGTACCGTCAGGTCAATGACAACAGATGTTTCACTTGTGGTAACACCAGACACTATGCCAAGAATTGCCCTAGAAATCAGCAGAGGCAGGGACAGAATTCCAACCAGAATCAAGGCAAGAGGCAGAAGGTGCAAGTAAGGCAAGGCAGGCTGAACTTCACCACCATGGCTAACATTCCAGAGGGAGCACCCGTCATGACTGGTATCTTTTCCGTTTTGAATAATCCTGCAATCATTCTTTTTGATTTTGGTGCATCACACAATTTTATCAGTACAAAATTTAGTGCCAAATGCCAGTTACCTTTCCATCACACCAATGGGGGTATTACAATTTCTACACCAGGAGGCAGGGTTGCCACCTATCAAATCAACAGGCATGTGCCTATAAAGTTTGGTAGTCTAATAATTAAAACCAGCCTCCTCATCTTGGGTTTGGATAGTGTGGACATCATTTTGGGAACTGACTGGCTATCCAGGCATCAGGCAGTACTTGATATTGCAGCAAGGGCCATTGAGATTCACTCCCCTACATGTGGTGAGACTACATTATATTTGCCTAACCAGGGTTGTACCCGTTCCTGTGCCTTCACCATGATAGAGTCACCCATCGAAAGGATTCCAGTGGTATGTGAATACCCAGATGTTTTTCCAGACGAATTGCCAGGGATGCCACCCAACAGAGACATAGAATTCTCGAATGAATTACAACCCGGAACTGCCCCTATATCCAAGAGACCCTATAGGATGCCTCCAGCAGAGTTGGCGGAATTGAAAAAGCAGTTACAAGAATTGTTGGACAAGGGGTTCATTCTCCCAAGTACTTCACCATGGGGGTGTTCCGCCTTATTCGTGAAGAAGAAAGATGAGAGTCTGAGATTGTGTGTCGATTACCGCCCTCTCAATGCGGTGACCATCAAGAACAAGTATCCATTGCCTCACATTGATGTATTGTTTGATCAGTTGGTGGGAGCCAAAGTATTCTCCAAGATAGACCTTCGCTCTGGCTATCATCAGATAAAAATCCGGGCCAGTGATATTCCAAAGACAGCTTTCTCTACCAGATATGGGCTTTACGAGTACTTGGTGATGTCTTCCGGACTGACCAACGCCCTAGCTTATTTCATGTATTTGATGAACTCAATATTTATGCCAGAGTTGGACAAGTTTGTGGTGGTTTTCATTGATGACATTCTGGTTTATTCCAAGAATGATGCCGAGCACACTAAGCATTTGCATACCGTACTTCAGAGACTGCACGACCATCAGTTATATGCTAAGCTGTCCAAATGTGATTTCTGGCTGAGGGAGATTAAATTTTTGGGTCACACCATTTCTCAGGATGGGGTATCTGTTGATCCTGAGAAAGTCTAAGAAGTAATGGATTGGAAACCTCCTACCACTGTGCGGCAAATTCGGAGTTTTCTGGGATTGGCAGGGTATTATCAGCGATTTATTCCGGATTTCTCTAGGATTGCCAAGCCAATGACTGAATTGTTGAAGAAAGGAGTCAAGTATGAATGGATCCAGAAATGTGAGGATGCCTTTCATACACTTAGGCAACATTTGACAACAGCACCCGTGCTAGCTCAGCCAGACAACACCAAACCCTTTGAGGTTTATTACGATGCTTCAGGTAATGGATTGGGATGTGTCTTGATGCAAGACAACATAGTCATTACTTATGCCTCCCGAGCACTCAGACCCCATGAGCAGAACTACCCCGTCCATAATCTGGAGTTAGCAGCCGTAGTTCATGCTCTCAAGATATGGAGACATTACTTGATGGGAGCTCATTGTAATATCTATACTGATCATAAGAGTCTCAAGTATATCTTCACTCAGGCTGATCTTAATATGAGGCAGAGAAGATGGCTAGAATTAATCAAGGACTATGATTTGGAAGTGCATTACCATCCTGGCAAAGCCAATGTTGTGGCAGATGCCTTAAGTCGGAAGGCCTAGTGCAACTGTGTGAATATGGATGCAAAAATCACCACCCTGTGTGATGAGTTGTGCAAGCTAAAAATAGAAGTTGTTTCCTCCGGTGCCTTAAGTTATATTTCAGTGGAGCCCACCTTACATGAGCAAATAGTCATGGCACAGATTGGTGACAAGGGTGTTCAAGTCATTAAGGAAATGATCGAACAAAAGGTAGACAAATACAAATGCTTCCGTCAGGACAGCAAAGGAATTCTATGGTTTGGAGACTGATTGGTTGTTCCTAAGAACCCTGAACTCAGAAAGAAAATATTAGATGAAGCTCACCTTTCCAAATTCTCCATGCACCCCGGTAGTAACAAGATGTATCATGATCTCAGATCCTTGTACTGGTGGACTAGAATGAAAAGGGAAATTGCTAAGTATATATCTGAGTGCGACACTTGCCAGAGAGTTAAGGCCAGTCATTTGAAGGTAGCAGGCACCTTACAGCCCCTCCCCATACCATCTTGTAAATGGGAGGATATTTGCATGGATTTCATTGTGGGATTACCCAATACCTCCCGACACCACGATTCTAATTGGGTCATTGTGAATAGGTTGACCAAAACAGCACATTTCTTGCCAGTACATACCACACACCGGACAGAAAAGTATGCAGAAATTTCTATTGATCAGATAGTTCGTCTGCATGGAATACCAAGGACTATTGTGTCTAACCGAGGAGCACCATTTGTAGCACGTTTATGGGAGCAATTGCAAGAATCACTTGGGACCCATGTAATAAGAAGTTCAGCATACCATCCTCAGACAGATGGTCAGACAGAAAGGGTGAATCAGATTTTGGAAAACATGTTGAGGGCATGTGTGTTGCACTATGGGAAGGATTGGGACAAGTGTCTTTCCTTGGTAGAATTTTCTTATAATAATAGCTACCAATCCAGCCTAAAGATGGCACCTTTTGAGGCCTTGTATGGGAGAAGGTGTAGGACACCGCTAAATTGGTCACAAGCTAGAGAGAGGGAAATTTTTGGACCTGACCTGGTTCTTGAAGCAGAGGTAAAAGTCAAAATCATTACAAAAAACTTGGAAGCTGCTCAAGCCAGATAAAAGAGCTATCATGACAAGAGGAAGAAGCCTCTACAGTTTGAAGTGGGAGATCATGTTTATCTTAAGGTGTCACCCACCAAAGGTGTTCAGAGATTTGGAATCAAGGGCAAGTTAGCTCCTCACTACAGTGGGCCATATGAGATCAAAGAGATTTGTGGGTCTGTAGCATATCAATTGAAGTTGCCACCCCATATGTCAGCAGCTCATGATGTATTCCACGTATCTCAGCTACGAAAGTGTGTCCGCCTACCCACAGAAGTGCTATCTGAACCAGAATTGGAGATAGAACCCGACTTGTCCTATCAAGAGCACCCCGTCAAGGTATTGGATCAAAAGGAGAGATCAACGCGGGCAAGGTCAATTAGGATGTATAAGGTTCAGTGGAGCCACCATTCAGTAGAAGAGGCTACGTGGGAGACTGAGGATTTTCTACGTTCTCGCTTCCCCAACTTTCTGCCCAAAGGAGTCAGTACATAATCCAAAACCCCACCCCCACCTGCCCTTTGATTCTAAATGTAAGAGAAACTTAGATTTTCAAGGGATACTAAGCTTTGAAAATAACTTTAAAAAGGCTTCCTTCTGAAGTTGCAAAGAGAATGACATTCGAAGAGCAGTTAACTAGAGAAACCTGGATAAAGGAAAATGCAACACCCCAGCACAACTTCTTGGTACCCCCTCTAAAGGACCCCTACCAAAAATCTCGGGACGAGATTCCTTTAAGGGGGGAGGGCTGTAACACCCCAGGTGTTACTTAGGGTTTTCACTCAAGCCTACACTATTGAACCCATCATCACATGTGGTTTAGTTTAAGCAAAAGACACCAAACTTGGGGGTCAAGATCCTAAGTAGGTGTAACCCATCTTAGAAGTCATGCTTTGCCCTTGTCATGCACCTAAAGGGGAGAGAATGGCTCAAACCCTAATTCAAATCCCTTTAGGCAAATGGAGCCCTAGAGGGGAGTATATCAAAAAGGCTATGTAAACCACATTATCATGACTCGAGCTAATCATCAAAGTTGTAGTACACTTAATACCCTACAAAACATAGTAAGAGAGTGACCCCAAAAAGGTTTCAGAAAAACCCCAAATAGGTCACCAAAGAGAAGGGCATAAAAGAAAAATCAGATTTTCTCAATTTCAAAATCGGCCCTCTTTCAAAGATCAAACATGTTCACCTTTTTCCAAACCTCAAAACCATAGGGCCCAAATAACAAAATGGCGCCTAAAGACCCCTAGAACACCCTGGAAAAATTTGAACCCAACCCTAAGTCGTTTGACACGACTGGACACGGTTTTTGTCTCGGGCTGGACAACTCAGACAGAGCCAACTTCACACCACAATATCTCTCAACCCCGACCATATCTTTGCTTGGAACTCACATGGAAAAGATAGGATATGGTGCAGAGAAGAGACCTTACATGAGATTTTTGCCGAGATCTACACGCTAAGGCGACCAAACAGGCCTTGGAACACCGATAGAAACAAACCACCACGTGTTCGACATGGGTAGGCACTCGGGAGCGCGCCCAGAGCACGCTCGCACGCGCACCCCCGCGCGCCATCGGCCGCCCCCGTGCCCACAACCGTGTCGTGCCCGGAGTGGCTATAAAGCCCGCCTTCATGCACGACCACCTTCTCTGTCACCCCCTCCGCACCGCGCCTAGCTTGCCCGAGCCAGCCCGCAGCTCCGGCGACCTCCCCATGACCCGCCAGAGCCGCCCAAGGGCGCCCACCGTGGCCAAACCACTCCCGCCCATCTCCGCTCGATCTGAGCCCTCGGATAGCTTCCTCGAGAGGCCGTGAAGCTTTCCCAAGCTTGAGCCGAGGACCAGCCCACCGGAACAGTGCAATCACGCTCGCCGGAGTTCGTAACCCCGCCGGAGCACGTGGACCGGGTAACCCACTGAACCATTTCTCGATTCCTTGCGTGCATAGCCTCTACATCACCAGAGGTGCTCCTCGTGCACTTTGATTGAACCCTACCACCGTGGTTTGGCCGGAGCAGGTGCAGCCGACAACCTCCGCCGCCTGCGCTCTTGGCCAGAGCAGCTCCAGCCACCTCCGACGCTGTTGGGGGCCTTCGGCTCCCGAAGGTCCTCAAAAACACAGTTTGACAATGTTTTCCAAGTGTAAAATGTGAACAGGCACCTTCGGAACAGGCACCTTCGGAGTCAGGTCGCGAATATACAAGGGCATGTTTAAGACGAAGCTGGAATGAAAAGCGGTCATGACGAAGGATAAGACGATCATGAAGCCATATGCAGAAAAGCTTCGGCATAACGGCAGAAAAGAGGAACCGACTTAAAGATGAAAAGCCAAATTGGACCTCGAAGGATTACTATAGAGTTATTGATAAATGTAAAGGGCATCAATGTAATTTTACACGGGTTGCGTCCCGTGCCTATAAATAGGTGAACAGTACTCCCGTACTGTTCACGATGACTTGGCACACGTCTTTTTGCATCACGACTTGTACCTTTGCCTTACATCAGTTTGAAGGTACATTTGTAATTCGTTTTCATGAATTTAATAATGGAAATGTATTGATGATAATGCTGGTATTATTACTTTCGCACTTTATATATATGTTTATTCTGTTTACTCATTTACTAACTTAACGAAGGTCTTTTCCTTCGTAACCTTCGTTATATTATGTTCATATCCTTCGTCCGAAGTTCATTAAACCCTCAAGGAGATAATGCTTCAGCGGACGAAGGGTATTTAATACTTAACATCTTCGTGTTGTCTTGTTCTTGATTTATAGCATTTGAGAACAAGCCCCCAACATTGGCGCCCACCTCCGGTGAACTCACTTCCACTTTTTGAGTTTTGAAAATCTTCGGCAAGCATCACCTTCGTCATGCCGCCGAAAAAAGCTTCAGCAACAGGGGCTGCTGCTCTGCAGCCGCTAGACCACAATCAAGATGTTGTTTCTCTTAGGGAGGCCCGAAGCCAGAAGAGAAAGGCCACCAGTCCAGCGCCTCCGGAGGACGAATTGGATCAAGAAATCCAAAATTTGGAAATGCTCAATCAACAGGTCCAACGCAAGAAGGAGAAGATGGCTCGTCTAGCTGATCTTCAAAGGCAGATAGACGAAGCCTCTGAAGAGCTTCGACATCTTGCTCAAGATGACCAGAACCAAAGGCCCCCGCACAGAGAGCTTCATCAAGAGGGTTTCTACAACCAGGATGACTGGTATGAAGATTTCCATCACGGAAATTTTGCTTTTGATGATGCTTCTCCCTTGTCAACAGAACTGTAGGCTGTTCCTTGGCTACAGTCTTACAAGCCACCTCAGCTCCCCATGTACGACGGTCATTCAGACCCGAAACAATTCTTGATGAGCTACGAAGCAACTATATCTTCGTATGGTGGCAACACGGCGGTCATGGCAAAGTCCTTCGTCATGGCTGTCCGAAGCGTCGCACAAACTTGGTACTCTTCCCTTAGGCCAGGGACAATCACCTCATGGCAAAAGTTGAAGGACATGCTGATAACCAGCTTCCAAGGCTTTCAGACGAAGCCAGTCACTGCTCAAGCTTTATTCCAGTGCACCCAGGATCATGAAGAATATCTTCAAGCATATGTCCGAAGGTTCCTACGTCTTAGGGCGCAGGCACCAACAGTGCCCAATGAAATTGTCATTGAGGCCATGATCAAGGGGCTTCGGCCAGGACCTGCAGCTCAGTACTTTGCCAGGAAGCCTCCCCAAACTCTGTAGAAGCTGCTCCAGGAGATGGACAAGTACATTCGAGCTGACAATGATTTTCGCCAAAGAAGGGAGGAAGCCCTCAGGTTCTCTGAAATGACTAGGGGCTTCGGAGGAAGATTTTATCCAAGGCACGTCAGGTCAATTCACAATTCTACTCAAAATGAAGACAAAGCGAGTCAACAGCAAAGGCCACAGTGCTCCTCCCAAGCTTCGGGGCAGCAGCAAAGCTCCTTCCGGCCGCCAGTGCCAAGGGGCAGAGGCGCCAGGGGCTTCGAGGGAAGATTTGGGGATCAACCAAGAAAAATATACTGCCTATTCTGTGGTGAAGGTAAGGGCCACACCACCAGGATGTGTCACATTACCATCCAGAAGCAAAAGGAGCTAGCAGAAGCTGCTGCACAACAGAATCAGCCGAAGCAGGTCCTGCATACTGCTTCGTACCATTCGCCTTACATTCCAGAATATGTAGGCAATCACCCTGCAGCTTCTATTACTTCGGCAAGTCAACCCCATGCATCCTGGCAACAGCCTCCACCGCCTCCACCGACGCAGCCAGGGCTCCAGCCAGAAGGGAGTCACCACAATCAGAGGGATTTCAGAGAGGACTCCGAAGCTCGCACAGTCAATAGCACTGTGCCAGAGTCAAAGCACATTTACTGATAAATATCCTACCTCAACAACAGTTTTTTCGCATTTTTACATTCGGTATTACTTTTTTGTTAATAAGGAACAATTATGGGAAGATCAAGTGTCCTTTATCATTTTTTAATTCCTTGTAACACTTTTGTCTTCCACTTTAATAAAAATGTGTCTTTTTCATAGGCTTGAATCGTTGAAGCACACGAATTTATGGTGGCATGAAGGACCTTTGTATTATCAAAATTTTGTTTTAATAGACACAGAGCAAGTTGTTCGAAACAGTAAAAAGTCGTTCCTAAGTGAGCGCAGTGTAAGTTTTCTGAGCCTACAGCGAAAAGTCAGCGCTGATTCCGCCGAAAGTAAAAGGCGAAGAAGCTCCTAAGGGAGGCTTACAGCGAAAAATAAACGCTGATTCCTCTGAAAGTAAAAGGCGAAGAAGCTCCTAAGGGAGGCTTACAGCGAAAAGTCAACGCTGATATAAAAAGTGTGTATGCTCTATTACAGGGATATGTATCTGTGGCACAAACGTCATCTTGCATAACATAACATCATCACATCATTCTGCATAACATAAGCATCATACAGCATATTGCATATGGAACAAGAAGGGGATACAAGCCGAGAAGAAGTGTAGCTTCATTAGAGAGGCAACAAAAACTTTTCTATAACTTCGGAGAATATTTCACGAAGCCTGGATAATCTTCACCACGAACGTATGCAACTTCTGGTGATATAAAATTTTCTTCACGAAGCATGAAAAGAAGGGAAGGTGTTTTTTCGCCGAAGGCTCAAAAAACGGTATGTACGCAAGATTTCATGCATCGTAAAGAATTAAAACTATACATGGATTATATATTACATTCAAAGTCACAATATATTACATACGTTACGTTCTAAATGTTTTTATAGTAGCATTTAATCCTCTCTTAGAACTATTTCTGCAGCTTCGTTCAGTAGCTGGTCAACAACCTTGTCCATAATGGCTTCGGCCATTTTTCTAATTTCATCGTCCCCCTTCGGGTGGGGGCCCAGAGATGCCTCAGCAGGTTCTGAGCGAAGAGAAGATACGGCTATATTACTATTACAAACCGTGAGCAAAGTTTGGAATCAAAAATTACAACACAATAAAAATCACTAATTAATACCTATTTGCCCTTCGGGCTCGGTACTTTTTTCGGCAGCCGCCGCTACTTTTCTGGCATCATGGATGCCTTTTTCACTTTTTTGAATAATTTCTTGTGCCATTTCTCGGCCGCCATTGTCCCAGATATCAGTGACAAATTTTCCGCCGATCATGCTTGCTTCGGCTGAGGGGTCTTTAATGTCTTCGGAGGACAAAGTAGCTTCGGATTGCGCTAAAGATTTTACATGCTCACAACCTTTCTTCTCCAAAACAGTAGCAATTCCTCTAGCACCCAAAAAAGCACATATGTCTCCGCGGCTATTCAGGATTTCTTCGAAGGCATCAGCTTCGTTACTAATCCATTCCATCGGACCTTCGGGATTGCCCCTTGAGAAATTCTCCTCGCTAGAGAATGCGCCAACGTTGGCAAAGCTGGATTTTATCTTCTTAACGCACTCTATGGATTTAACATAGCATTTTCTTTGAGAAGCACGAAGCTCTTTAACATTAACTTCCAAATGATCTGCCCATTGTTCACTTAACTCTCGTTTTGTTTCTTCAAGAATACGTTCTTCTTTGGCTCGGGCTAGTTGTTTACGAAGATCTTCAATCTCACGCCTCTGTGCTTCGGCTTGAGTTTTAGAGTTAGCTTCGTCCTCCTTCATTTTTTCCACTAATGTAAGCAGAATTCTGTCTTTCTACAAGGCTTCGTTTCGTAGCCTAATAACCTCTGTTCGAAGGTTGTTGAGAGCAATGGTGCAGCTCTCGTCTTCAGCATTCTTTTGTGCCCTTAAGGCATTGCTGAGAATTAAGCCCTATTCAAAAAGAATGAATGGATTAACACAACAGTAAAGGATTCATTCAAAATCCACAAAATTCAAAGTTTACAATCTTCGTACCTTTAGACTGTTATATGCAAGACTATCCGCAAGATCCTCCTTCATCATGGCGCAAAGGCCAGCTTCAAGCTTCGGGAATCCCATGCTTCTAGCCATTTCCCGGCACACGGATAATTCTTTATTGTCTGGGAGGCAATATAAGAAGTCATCTTCGTTTGTCCCGTTGAATACTACGGCCCCCTTCGGATATTTCAGTTCTCGGGCATAGTGATTGGCTTCAAAAATCTCTTCTTCAGACAGTTTCTTCCCCGAAGCATGTCGCACAATATAATCATGTATTTTGGAGGATGCTTCGGGGGTGGCAGTACCAATTTCCCCAATCAGAATCAGTTCTGTTATTGTTGCTTTTTCAGTTCCTAAACTTGCTTTGACATTTTTTCGACCTCCAAATGCTGTATCTTGGTGGATTCCGAAGGCCCAGCTTCAGTTTCAGATTGCTGCATCGAAGTTTCAGCAGCAAAGGCTTCAATAGGCGCCTCAATAATTTTCTTTGGAGTTGTGCTTGAAGATTTAATCGTCTCCAGGACATCCAGCACATTAACCATTCTTTTCTTTTCGGGGTTGCTGCTGGTCCCTTCTGGCTTTTAGCTGTCTCAACTTTTATTGAAGTACTTATAACATCTGGTGTTTCTCTTTCTTCAGATTTCTCCTTTCTTATTGCTGGTGCCTCGGCCATTTCTTCGGATTTTAGCACTGCAGTTGGTTCTCTGGCTTCGGTGGCCGAAGAGGCCTCGCCAATAAACTCGAGCACTGTAGCCGGCTCAATACAACGTGGAGGGTGTGTGGACACTTTTACTTTCTTCCTCTTCGGTGCTGGCTCCCCGGGAGCAGCCGAAGTAGTGTCCTTTGCAGGAGTAGTATTTTTTCTCTTTTGACCTCGCATTGGATAATAGTAGTCGGGATAGATAAACCCAATAGCATCAAATACTCGGTTGAGCCTCTTCTTCTTTCGGCCTCCAAAAGCCGCTGATAATGCAGTGTTTTCAGCCTTTGAATAGGTCCCAAGCAATTCATCACTTACATTCTCAATACTTTTCAGCCAATCATCATCCGGTTCAACAAATTTATCTCCGTACATGAATGTATATTTCAGTCTAATTAGTCCACCCTCGTCAGCTTCCTTGATGGTCTCCTTCGGCATTTCCCAGTCATCTACAAGTGGCCACACTCTGAAGGCAATGTGCTCTTGCATTAAATCCCTGGTCCCAATAAAGGAACAGACTACGCCGAAGGCCCTCTGACATTCTTCAGCTGCTTCGTCCATTTCTACCTTTGGTTTCCAAAGTCCGAAGCGCTGCCAGATAGGGCGCATGATGATATCCTTGATATCTTCCCGAACCGTCAAATCGTTTTTCACATAGAACCATTCCTTCATCCATTCCCTGGGCCATCTCTTCCGAAAGGTTGGCACGGGACAGCTCGACCCAGAGCGGGCACCGAAGCTATAACAACCAAAATTATTATGATATTGTTCCTTACCCCACGGTTTTGTCTCATATACTAGCTCGTGTATATTGCAAAAGCTTTTAGCACTTGGCTCCAAACCCTGGCTCCTCACGGCCCAGACGAAGATTCCCAATCTTTTCACTGCTTCAGGGGTAAGTTGATGAAGGTAAATTTGATATATTTTCAGAACTTCTACTACAAACTTGCTTAGGGGGAATCGTAGCCCAGCCTTTAAAAAGCTTCGGAAGATCACAACCTCATTATCTTCGGGGGTCGGTGTAGTTTTTTCTCCGTCATCCGCCCTCACGATGGATATATCTCGGAAGTATCTCCCCCTCATGTTTTCAAGGTGACTCTGCTTTATAGTTGATTTTCCGAAGTTTGAGTGACCAGGCCGCCACGGGCGATCTTCGGAATCCTCTCCGCCACTATCCACATCATAGCTATCACTGTCGCCAGTATCTTCAGATAAACCCTCCGAAGTTTCCTTGACAATCTTTTCAGTATTGGTCTTCGACATTGACTCAAGAAAACCCAGGTGCATCTCCTCCGAAAGGCTTAGCTTCAAAGCACCAGCAGCTGTCTTATCTTCAGACATTTTCGCGAATGCTGGCAAACTAGACTTGAAGCCGAAGCTTAAAAATTTAAGGCCGAGCAAATGCTGTCGCGCGCAGGCTAAGAGCAGGGTGCGCAGGTTGAAAGCTGGTGAGTAAAAAGCAGGTGGCAAAAGGGCGTGTCAAATAAACTCGCGGAGAGCTTGTATTTATACACCCAGTATGTCGAAAACTGGAGGGCCCGCTTGTCAATGACTGTTGTTATTCTAGCAAAAGGAAGGTGTTTTTACGGACCTTCGGCTTAAAGCCTTCGTCCATGTCGCAATATAAATTTATCTTTACAATAAATTGATATTGCGAGGGGCTACTGTTGGGGGCCTTCGGCTCCCGAAGGTCCTCAAAAACACAGTTTGACAATGTTTTCCAAGTGTAAAATGTGAACAGGCACCTTCAGAACAGGCACCTTCGGAGTCAGGTCGCGAATATACAAGGGCATGTTTAAGACGAAGCTGAAATGAAAAGCGGTCATGACGAAGGATAAGACGATCATGAAGCCATATGCAGAAAAGCTTCGGCATAACGGCAGAAAAGAGGAACCGACTTAAAGATGAAAAGCCAAATTGGACCTCGAAGGATTACTATAGAGTTATTGATAAATGTAAAGGGCATCAATGTAATTTTACACGGGCTGCGTCCCGTGCCTATAAATAGGTGAATAGTACTCCCGTACTGTTCACGATGACTTGGCACACGTCTTTTTGCATCACGACTTGTACCTTTGCCTTACATCAGTTTGAAGGTACATTTGTAATTCGTTTTCATGAATTTAATAATGGAAATGTATTGATGATAATGCTGGTATTATTACTTTCGCACTTTATATATATGTTTATTCTGTTTACTCATTTACTAACTTAACGAAGGTCTTTTCCTTCGTAACCTTCGTTATATTATGTTCATATCCTTCGTCCGAAGTTCATTAAACCCTCGAGGAGCTAATGCTTCAGCGGACGAAGGGTATTTAATACTTAACATCTTCGTGTTGTCTTGTTCTTGATTTATAGCATTTGAGAACAAGCCCCCAACAGACGCCGACCCACACACCGACGTGACCGCCGTGACCTCCCCGATGTCACCGACCACCCCACCTGAGCTCTACTGTCGCCGGTGAGCCTCCCCACCGTGATCTTTACCCCGGTTACTATTCCAGCCAGCCAAGGATCATGGGTTAGATATAGGATAAGTTCAGGGGGTTATGCGTAAGGTCAGTGACTCATGCGAATAGTAGACCGAGGGCTGATTTGTGAGAGAAAAGGGGGAAGAAAACCGAGGGACTTCAGCGCAAAGTGGTTTTTCTTTTCCTATTTTGAAGTTACTTATCTTTTAAATACTGCAGAGAACTTGAAAAATACATAACTTGAAAAATGCTCATCCAAATTTAGTCAAACCAATTTTGCTAGACTTTATGAAATATAAACTATCAAGAAAAAATAGTAAACCCCATAGTTCCTGTAATGTTTTCTAGAGTTTTGATTTAAATAAGAAAACTACCCAAAACTAAATAATAAGGGGAAAAATAGTTACACAATTAGACTGAGATTAAGAAAAATCAGAGAAGTGTTTAATCACTCCATAATCTGTTTAAAAATAGTAAAACCCTCTGTACATCAAATTAAGGTAGGGTTTGCCATTTAAATCATTTTTGGCCTAAAGTTAAAGAAAAGAGAAAAGGTAATCAAAAATAAGAACCAGGAAGCACCCACATTTTTTTTGGCTCACTGATTCAGTGTAGTTCACTGGGAAATTTTATTAGACCCTTGTTTAGTAGAAAATAAATGAGATACCTTTTATTTTATGAAAACAATGAAAACTTAGGAAAATATTAGAAAAATAATCCTGAGGGGAAAACACCTCAAACCTTGGGATAACTAATCTTTTGTTATTAATAATACAGGAAAAATATGAGTTCTTTTGTTTGATATTTTTCAAATAGCAAGTTAGTTATAAGTGTCTTTTTGGAATTAAACTTTAGAAAATCATAGCTAAATAACCACTAAGTAACCCTCTATGAGTTTTGGCACAGAAGCATGTTATTACCCATAGATACCAGCAAAAATAACTCTTAGTACAGAACCCACACCTAGATAAGAGTTGTAGTGCAAAGTGACCCCTCTGCCCCAACTTTTGTTATTTTTGTCTAGGGCATAATCTATTTATTTTTGACCTCAAAATTATAGGGCAAACTATAGTGACCAATATTAACCCACTGTAATTTTTTACAAAATTTTTAGAAAATTTGAAATCACTATTGTAGTTCAAACCCACCTTAAGAGTATAAATAGGAAATGAAAAGGGGAATTAGTAGTGGAAATTAATGTTACCCTAACCAACCCAGCAAAACCCCTTGAGTACCTATTAAAACCTTTAAGGGGCAATCCAAGTCTTAATCCACTACTTTCGCCTCTAAGCAAAACCTCAAACCTAGGTTGCTAAGCATAAACCACTAAGAGCTTCTTATAACAAGGAAACCTTAAGTTATCAACTAACTTAGTTTTTCTTCACTATGCATAATGGTTACTAAATTCTGCATATCATAGCCTACATCTATCTTATTCATTGCATTCGATAGATTGCAACCTCGCTGACGGAGAGTACATCCTCGTGCCGGAGCAAGGAGTTGCTCAGGAGGTAGCCTAGGATCCAGCATCAGAGCCTACCCTCGAGGATCTGCCTGCCCCAGCTTTAGAAGGCAAGCCCCGGTTTTATGCATAATCGTTTATATATGCTATTTTACTACACTTAATGTTTGTAGGCTTGTACTGTGCACTTAAGTGTAGGAGTTGTCTGAAACCCTAGTTGCATGAACTCAGGATTCCTTTTGAGATGGATACTAGTATGCTAGGTCGAGTAGCTGCTTTACTAATTAGGGATCTCGGTAGAAGTCGAGTGATTTTTCTAGCACTCGTGCGAGGTCAGGAATTGGTTGTATCCATTTTCATATCGGAATGATGTTGGTCTGTGGACAACAATCCATGGGGATTGGTTGTCTACGAGACGGAAATTGGAATAAGGATTGAGGTGTGGTACCGTGTGTCAAGCGTTTGAATGTACTAAACATATGCCGAGAATATGGTAAATCGGTAAGCCTAGTACCTGAGTGAACCTGCCCGCAAACTTTACCCCTCACGCGACCTGAGACGTGGTCTCCCATTCCGGTTATGGTGGGTACAAGTGCGGTCACTGCACGACGGCAGTCAGGGTCAGTGAGGCATTATACGCCAAGGTGGTGAGCCCTGATCTGTTGCCAGGGAATGAATGGGGACAGTTGATGTGTGTGGGGATGGAGTGCCTCGCCATGTCGTGTGTTTAGGTTTACCTTGCAAGGATAAAAACTCGATTCGAATTGTCTGCTTCTCGCAGCTAATGAGACTGCTTGATCCATGCTGCTACATTGAGTAATAAGTGGATATGAGGTGAGTGGCAAAAGATGTTGATTGATAAAATGTTTGATACCATGTATGAATAGCTAGGTACTCATCTAGTTTAAAAGGATCATACTAAAACTTGAAAAGCTAAAACTTATTTTTAGACTCAGCTAGTGCTTTTGGCAAGCCAAACCCCTCAGCCAAACATCTGCATGTCTAGAGATAGAGGAGTAGACTCCTCACACTGGGTAAGTCTAGCTGAGTATTAGTATACTCAGGCTTGCTTGTGGCACAATTTTTGCAGGTACTCCTTAGGATGATTGGTTGCTGGTGTGACTTGGCCTTCATCCCTGCCACCGGGATAGATGGTCGAGAGGGTTACTGCTTCCGCAGGAGAGGACCAGGAGGAGTAGCGTGGCCAGGCTTTGCCATGTTACTCGGTTTTCTTCGTTAGTTATTTCCGCTGCATTAAAATTTATGGTTATTATTTCTGAAACTCCGATAATGTAATCACTAATGATACTTTCTTAATTTATGGTATTATGCTTTATTGTATTTCTCTATGCCTCACCTTCGAGTGAGCTAGTGGTATTCGATCCTGGTAAGTGGCTTTATCGGACTAGATCCGAGGGACTGACGGGTATTTCTGTTTAAGTGTATTGCTGCCTTAAGGGTGCGACTTGGGCACTTAAGCTGGAATAATTCGGGCGGTTCCACCACAAGTACCTTTGTCTCAACCTCTAAAGGACATCATAAGAAACAGAGAAGCCACATGAAGTGTTGGAAAATGGGATGCAGAGCAGAATGAATTCACCATTGATTTTGTTCATAGATCCTCGATCTAATCCCAAGCAATAGCATACTTCATTGTTGATTGGACGCTAGGGGCTCATGAAGAAGGACACCTAACAGATACCT
This sequence comes from Zea luxurians, assembly GCA_029449295.1. Taxonomy (NCBI): domain Eukaryota; kingdom Viridiplantae; phylum Streptophyta; class Magnoliopsida; order Poales; family Poaceae; genus Zea; species Zea luxurians. The sequence continues at coordinate 65,113,525 of JAOPSE010000001.1, read as the reverse complement.
AAGCTTGGACATTATTCTATGATGGATCATGAGGATCTTTCGGCGCATGTGCAGCCACTATTCTAATCTCACCGTCCAAAATCAAAACCTGCTATGCAGCCAGATTAGAGTTCAACTGCACAGACAACATTGCAGAATATGAAGTCGTTCTTTTGGGGCTTCGAAAGCTTAGGTCAATGGGGATAAGAAGGGCAGTTCTTAAATCTGACTCACAAGTCATCACAGGACAGGTTGATAAAAGCAACAAAGCAAGAGACCCAATGCCCAAAAAGTATCTTGACACAGTCCGAAGGATGGAGGCCTCCTTCAAAGATTTTTCAGTGAAAAACATCCCAAGAGGAGAGAACGAGCAGGCAGATCTACTAGCTAAATCAGCGACACAGGGGCTCCCACTCCCCTTAGAAGTATTCTTCGAAACTCTCAAAGCACCTTTGATCGAGCTCATGGAGCGAGCGGTACTTACAATTTCACCTGTGCACAGCGAGGATTGGAGAACTGAAATTGTATCTTCCCCTAAGGCAATTATCCTTCGGATGACGAAGTTTATATAAAAAGGATCATGCTAGGACAAGGCCATATGTGATCATAGAAGGGGAATTGTTCAAACAAGGAGTTTGTTCTCCACTATTGAAATTCATGTCTAGAGTCGAAGGTCAAGAGCTGATGAAAGAAATACATTTAGTAATATGCGGAGCCCACATCGGATCCAGGCCACTCCTTGGAAAAGTTTTCAAACAAGTGTTCTATTGGCCGAAGGCAGCTTCGGACACAGCGAATCTGGTTCAAAAATGTGAAAACTGTCAGAAGTGCGCCAGAAATCAGAAGCAACCTTCATCTCTAACACAACTGATTTAGCCCACTTGGCCACTTCAAAGGTGGGGTTTAGACTTACTAGGCCCACTCCCACTAGCACAAGGGAATCTGAGATATGTCGTGGTAGCAGTGGAGTATTTTTCAAAATGGATCGAAGCTAAACCTCTAGCCACGATCACTTAAGCCACAGTTCAAAAGTTCTTCTGGCAGAGCATCATTTGTCGTTTTGGTGTGCCGAAGGCTATCATAGTTGATAATGGAACACAATTTGATGCTTAAACATTTAAAAAATTTTGTGATCAAATTGGCACGAATATACACTTTGCATCTGTGAGACATCCAAAATCCAATGGTTTGGTAGAGCGAGCCAACGGAATCATTATCACAGGAATAATGAAATCAATCTTTAATCAGCCAAAAGTAAAGTGGCTAGACGAATTGGTGAAAGTAGTGTGGAATCATAACACTATTGTCTTAGGGTCAACAGGGTTCACTCCATTTAAGCTTTTGTTCGGAGATGAAGCAATAACACCAGAAGAAGTAAGGACATGATCTATAAGAACTCTAGCTTTGGTAGAGGATGAAGACACTTGCAAAATATCAAATGACATTCCAAGATCCTAGAACACAGACGAGCTTCAGAGATACTATGTGTAAAACATGTAATTTTCTTTCTTTTGCCTATGGCACCCTTTTCCTTTCAAGAGGGGAGAAAGGTTTTTAATGGGGCGATAGGTTGTAATTTTCATTTTTCCTTACGCGGCCCTATACAATACAAGGGCCAGTTTTCCCCACATGTAAAATGTAAAGTTCTGAATTACATCATCAGGTGTAAAAAATATAAAAAAGCTCCAAAGTCGTTCCTAAGGGGATGCAAAGCTAAAATGCCACCTAAGTCAAAGGTGAAGAAGCTCCAAAGTCCTTCCTAAGGGGATGCAAAGCTAAAATTCCACCTAAGTAAAAGGTGAAGTAGCTACAAAGTCGTTCCTAAGGGGATGCAGAGCTAAAATGCCACCTAAGTCAAAGGTGAAGAAGCTCCAAAGTCGTTCCTAAGGGTGTGATGGAACCTCCCAAGTCATTAGGCCCACCTACAGTTGTCCTTGTCCAACGGACCTTGGACAACCTTGTAGATGCACATAATCACTCGACAAGTTTGGTATATGTATCCTTTTCCTCGCCCAAGAGCATTTCACCCGTCACACAGATATTACAACGCATCGGAGGAACGAATAAGCGGAAACGATTTACAATAACTTAATTTACATTCATCAAAATATAGAGAGAGTGTTATAGTTATTACAAAACTAGGGTGTATGAGTGCATAAGTATTAATATTACGGACTTGGGAGGCAAAACCCCATTCCTCATAAAAGTATATTGTTTTTCAAGTGGGAGGCCAACATCCTTCCATGGCTTCATTGTTGAGGTTCTTCTTTGGGCACCACCTTATAGCAAAAACAGCAAAAGTCTACTGTTTCCTCACCTACAACAACATGGGTTCGAAAACCCTGAGTACGGAGTGTACTTTCGCAAGTCTTACCCATCAAAATAAAAGACTCTCAAGGATATGCTGGCTTAAGGGAGTCAAGGTGAGGCTGATCAAGTAGCAAAGACTCTGTTTGCAAAAATGCTTACTAAAAGTGGATCCTTAAAAATCCAGTTTTATTACTAAGTTAAGTCATTACCTGAATCTAGACTTCCTTCTACCCTAGTTCAAGCACTTGACCTGCACTAGCCATCTTTTATCACCCCTTTTAGTTCACTGGAATGCTACGTGTAAGGCAGTGACAAAGTCTTCATGTCCGAGAAGTAACGGTGATCCAAATCGATTAATATCCAGCTAGTGATCTCCAATCACACGACATATGTAGCACTTAACCCTTGCATATGTCAACTCGCCACCGGGTTTCTTAAGACCAGACCGGGTTCACGCCAACCGAGAGCACAGATACACCACCGTCCAACCTCTTTCCACGGAGGGTACACGCTACTCTCGCCATCTCTCCACTCCCATTGCGTGTTGGCCTTTCTGGTATTAGTCTGCCTGAGGCAAAGCTTACCCATGATGAGGCATGTGACCAGTTAAAAGGTCATCAATCATCAAGCCTACATCGACACGGTCCTTAATCGACTCAAACGGAGACACTACACCGAGACTCTCTTCTCGTGCAAGTCACCCGCCCGGTCTCAGCTTTATCATTTAAAAACCCAAAGTATGGTGCCTGGCAGAGGTACATCTTTTCCGATGTTGAACCCATCATGGTCATGATGGATCCACCATCAAGTTTTATTTTTGAAAACATCCCAATCCACTTGAAGCATCATCTTTTGTTTAAAACAAAACATTTATTTTTCTAAAGCAGGACTAAGCATCAGAAAAACCTTTTTAATAAAACAGGTAATCAAGGATTGGTAATCAGCTTTCAAGGAAGGAAATGCATCAATTGGTTTAGCACACAACTCCTATCACCTAATGCATCAAACAAGGTGATAAAGATTTTAAAATAGCAAGGAGGTGGCAAATGCACCGGGGCTTGCCTTGTGTTGTAGGAGAGTCGGGCTCTGCTCCACAAATATCAAAATAAAAGTAGTTCCCGGCAGGTGGATTTTCTATTGATGGAGTAGTCTCCTCTTCTTCAACAGTCACTTCTTCCTCGTTTTCTATATATAACCATATATAACCATGAATGCTTACGTAATGCTTATGAAAATTCAATGATAGAAAAGATATATCAAGTTGTATCTTGAATACAACTTTCCTTCATGGTACTCCAGGGAACTAGGGTTTTTGGAGTCAGTTCTTCATTTCATAGGGCAGACACTACCTAGAAGACTAGGGTTTTAAGTTTGGAATTCAAACAATGTCCAAAGCAAGGCAAATTTCACTCATGGGATCTACATACCATATTAGGCTTATCCAAAAAGTTTGGCGATTTTTGGAATTATTAAATAATTTCTAAAATTCCAAGTGACTAGGTTTTGACCATCTTAAATACTACATAATTCCTAATTTGGACTAAAAATCTTGGAACTATTTTTATTAAATACTAGAGAAATTTAGGAGTCCAACAAAATTGGTCTCATATTTTTAGAATTTTTCTAGAATTTTCTATGATTTCTCTAATCCTGGCAGAAAAAGAAAAAGAAAAATGGTGAACAGTGGTGGGCTGAATCTGGCCCGAGTCGGCCCACACACACAGGAGAAAGCGTGCCCCCACGTGCCCGCGGTGTTCACCTTGCACAGAGGACCTTAGCCTTTCAAATAACTAGTAAGGAATCCTACGCACTATTCACACGGGTCACTGTCAATTGCATCAAGGTCCTTCACTTTCTATTCCTTCACGAATTGAGGTCCCCGACCGTGGACGGCGGAGTAGTGGCTCCGGTGAGCCCATATCGGCCGGAAAACGCAATGATTGGCGCTCCGGTGCGGCTGACACCTAATTCCACCTATAACGACCATAACCCCTCAAGTAATTGCAAGGTTCTAGCTTCTAATCGCTCTGCCCACGGTGATAGCGCAAACTATGGATGAACCGAGGCGTTCCCGGTGATCCTACGTGTTCTAGCTTAATTGGCTAGACCGGTGAGCATCTACAACACACAGGGTTATTGAAACGAGAGCAAGGGGGACGTGGACGGACCTGTAGCGAGCTGGCCATGGCAAGCTCACACACTGCAGTGTTCTTGACAGATTTGGGGGAAATCCCAAATTGGGGAGTTGTAGGGGACGATTGGAGGTGAGGGCTAGTTTACTGGGTGCACAACTACTTAGCGGAGCTCACTGGGGCGGCAATTTATAGGTTCCATCGGCGATGACAGCTAATTTCGAGAAGACGCGCGGCGGCCGGAGAAAGGGGTGGTCACTGGCGCAGGGTTACCGTGGCACTTCACTGTGCCAAGACCACCGGCGATGACCGGACATGCTCAGGCGAGTCACTGCGATGAAGTACTGCATTTAGGCACGTGGCACCCGAGCGGCAGGTGGCCAATTCCGGCGAGGTTATCTAGACCGGCCGTGAGGCAAGTTGGTACAGCGGCCAGGGCGAAACAGTGTCACAAACTCATCCCCAGCGCCCGATTTTTCACCGAGGATCGTTATCCGCGTTCGACTGGGCGTGAATCGCGACGCTGATGCGAATCCGAGCGCAAGGTCACCGGCGGCGAGATACGCTGTATCTGTTGATCTTTGTTAGGCACTGTACCATTGGGATCCCATTCAGATCGCCTGACAGAGCTAAATGAAGCGCCTTATTCTCTAATTTCTGTGTGACACCATGATCTTCGGCCTGCAGAGAAATTGTTGCCCTACAATCCCTCTCTAACTTTGTTATAGTATCCACAATCAAATAGTCATAGGATCCTACTCAAAATCGATCTCCAAGTTCACCCAACTTCACTGTTAATCAGAATTCAGTCTTAGGGCTGATTGACAGCCACACTTTGAGTCCATTTAACTCCAACTTTTGTACAACACTTATGTCTTATGACTTAAACAAAGTTATACTCCTTTAATAGCTCTATAATCTTGATGTGTTGACCTAGGGCAAATTATTTATGAATTGAGAGATATAGAGCTCCAAAGTTGACCCCATGCACTGAATTTCAGACTTAGGCATATGGGTTTCATGGGGTACTTTTTGCAAATAAGTCCAAACTTCATCATTTGACTTGGAAATCCTCAAAAGTGAAAAGTACTTGATTTGTAATGTCCTAGTACTTTGATATTTGCACTTTGGCCCAAAAGTGCACAAAATTTACAATTTACCCCCTAGGGTTTCAATTAGGGTTTCTAGGGTTTGTTTTTAGGGTTTTGGGCACATTTGGGTTTTGATGCCACCAAAGTCTATAAAAATGATATTTTATGATCAGTCCTCATGTCTTTTGAGGTTTTAACTTACTTGAGCTTCACTTACCTCCATAAGCCCTAACTCAGGGTTTAGTGCCCTACACTAGGGTTAACCATTCAACAAGTCCTAACATCACAACTTGATTAAAGTTTTTACCTAGTGAATGCACTCTAGGTGTAACAAACATATGAAATGTCAATGCACATGATGTTATGCTCAAGTTTTATTGCTAGTAACACTAGGGGTGTTACAAAGGGGATGCAGAGCTTAGCTCCAAAGTCGTTCCTAAGGGAATGTAGAGCTGAAATACCACCTAAGTAAGAGGTGAAGAGACTCTAAAGTCGTTCCTAAGGGGATGCAAAGTCTAGGTGTGTATTTACATGGTTTTTTCTTATCTTCGGCATTCACTTGCATACTTCATCACATCATCTTTTGCATTCATACGGATATACATTAGACATCTGTAGCTTCATTGCATCATGGCATATCGCACAAGACACTAACGAAAAAAGAAAGGAAGGTTTTTGCCTTCGATGCAAAGATGTTTTGTTATGAATGAAAGGACCATTCTTTGATTTTGGTCCAAAGGTGCTTCAATGTGAACGAAAAGAAGGGAAGGTGTTTTTCGCCTTCGGCTCAAAAACCTAGAAGCATTGGTTTCGTCCACAGTAAAGCAAGAAACAGTGGAAGAAAGGTAAAGCAATATTGCAAGGTATCCATGAATAGTTACAAAGATTTTTACATTCAATGACAACTTTTTGCTAAATAATATGTTTTTTACAAAGAAGCTTCAAGAGCGTCTTTTAGTCACCAGCAGAAGGAAAAGCTTCCAAAGCTTTCTTCAGAGCTTCAAAGCAAGCTTCGTCTCATCCGTCTTCATCAACATAGCCCTAAAAACAAATAAGACAAAAGTATTGAGAAACATAATAAGACAAAACCTGAAATAAAAACATGAAAGTAAAGAAAATTGTCATACTTTGCCAATCAAAACTCGAGCTTCGTCTACAGCAATCTCTCGGCCTCCCTTAGTCCAGATCTGGATAATAAATCTGTTACCCACATTTCTGGCTTCGGCTGGAATGTTAACTAAGTCTGACGGTGAGAGGTTGAAGGTTGGTTTATGTCACACCTGAATTTAAGGGGTAAAGTCGGGTGCGTCTCATATGTGCGCCAAAGAAGAACAACACATATAATGACCAAGTGTATAGAGATAAATGTCACAAATATTATTACATAGCGGAAGAGTCTTACAAAAATAAATGATAACAATAAAGCGAACTAATAATTATTCCTTGGCGTCATAAGCTGACTAGGAGACGCCACCTATATTACCTCGTATTCCTCGTTGTAGACCTCCTCCTAGGCTACCTGCTCTTCACCTATGGGGGGTTTATATATCGCAAGGGTGAGCTCATAAATGATCATAGCTAAAAAAGTTATGGGGAATAATGTGTATGAACTCACCAAAGGTGGGAACTCATGTGAAGTGTAAAGCTGATCAACAAATAAAGGTTAAAGTTGGGCCTTGCTTTTAATAAGTTGGTCAAATTTTATTAGCAGTTACTAAATGTAAGTGTATACCAACCCAAAGTAATAGTAGATCAAAATTAATAATAACCATAATGTGATGCAAATGACCAATTAAATTTAATTCCATAAGTTATTCATGTGAGGGTCCGAGCCGCTCACGACCGTGAGCACGGCTGATATACCAGTTTTACACTCTGCAGAGGTTGCGCATCTTTACCCACAAGTTGTGTTACCCATATGCCACGAGGTCATGAATCCCATACACCTCTACCAAGAAAGCGAGGCAGGGTAAAACTATGAGGCCTTTACAAAGTTCCACTAGCTTCAGAAAATCCGCTACAGTTTCTATGGAGCGCAGCATAGGAATCCCCCGTTTGAAAAGCCATCACAGCAAAATCAACCCGAGAACCTCCCTATACCGACCACTCCCCTACTACCCTTACCCCTTTCGGGTAAGGTAGTCCTCCACAAGCTTTCCTAATTAGTCAGCCAAGGGCGTCCCATACCACCCTTGTAGTAACACTGTTTTCCGGAGTGGTTCTCCATGTTCCAATTAACATAATGATCTTGTCATGAACAATAAATAACTCATTTATAATAAAAGCATGATCATGAATAATGTGTATCTTAACACCCAAAACCACATAAAGCAATAGCAGGTACTACCCAAAAGTTCAGTGGTAAACAAGGTATATAGATAGCCAAATTGGGGTGACCTATTGGGTCCCATCAAAATTAACCTATGCAGATCATAATGATTAACAGGAATATTATTGGGTAAATAGAAGTGATCAAGGGCACAACTTGCCTTCAATGAGCTCCTTCTCAGTATTTTCCACTTGCTGAGCACCTGGGTCCTCAGTTGCTTGCTCGTCTACTCGCAATAATACAAACAAACATGGTACATGAGAAACTAACATCACACCAAACATGAGAACATACTGCATAATAATATTCTACGCATCGTAATGAGATCGTAGGTTCGAGAACCACTAAATTTGAAGTTACGGTTAAAGAGTTCTGATTTTCTGAAGTTTTAAGTGCTTAATATAGAATAAATTAAGTGGATAATTTTAATCTATGTTTCATGATAAAACAGAGTTACTAGGTGATAAACAATATTAATACGAAATTAATACAACTAGAATGGATCAAAAAAGGAGTTAAATTGAATTTTCTATGAATTAAACAAGATTTTGGAATTATTTTTATATAAGAAATTCAATTTCAGTGTATTTTCGCTAATTATTAAACTGACTGGACTGCGGGCATAATATTGTGAAAGCGTAGGGTCTAAATCATATACCCAAGGACTTGAATGTTATATTATTACTACTGCAGAGGATGGCGGGTTAGTATCCTAAGAGTACAGGGGCTCTTTTACAAGGTTGCACGACCGAAGGGGTACCGATGAATCCCACCCATCCGATCTCGGCCGATCAGACCAGATTAGAACCGTGCGCTCTTTTAACTCTACAACTCACCCCGATCGTCAGAGCCGATATCAACGGATGGAAAACGACCACGCCCCGATCTAATCTAAACCCTTGATCATCGAATTGACGACCTCGATCTAACCTAACGAATCAGTATGCCATGATGTAATCCTGATCGTCTCGGCCTGATCCCACGGTGTGGATCAAACGTTGTGGATCAATAACTTGTTTTAATCCTACCCATCCAAAACCATCTGACGGTGCCCGCACTTCTTTCCTACGGCACTACCTGCCGACCGCGTGCGTACAGGGGAAAACAGACCCCGACGGCGCCATGGCTGGAACTTCTGCAAACCCCGACCCTTGCGTCCAACTCCGATCTAAAGAAGGTAACACGAAGCGGGTGACCACAGGACATCGTCGAGAGGCTACTCACCAAGATTCAAGAAGCGCTGAGCCTCCCCCATGGCGTGTGGTGGAACACGGGGTCCGATGACAAATTTCGAACGCCACACCAATCAATCCTTCACCAATTCGCCACGGACGCCACACCAGCAACCACACGAAGCACCCGGGCTGGTAATCGATGGTTTAGTGACAACGCTCGCGATGCAGGGGTGACAGTGACTCTCCCTCACGGTATGGCGGCGCAGCTCTCCTCCCACGCCAATGTTGGAGATTTGTTCTCAAGTGCTATGAATTAAGAACAAGGCAACATAAAATGTTAAAGGTTAATGCCCTTCGTCTTCCGAAGCATTATTTCCCATAGGATATAATGATCTTCAGATGAAGGTGATGAAGAACATACCTTCATCATCACAGCATATGTTAATGAAAGAAGAAGTATATGAAACATAAAAGACAACATGAATAATGATACAACATTGCTAACATATTTATTATTATCGTGAATAAACAGAAACAATATTATATTACATTTGTACCTTCGGCTTGACAGAAGTTGAAAGTCCAAGCGTGACGCACGAGTGAATACAAGTCAGCGTGAACAGTACGGGGGAACTGTTCATCTATTTATAGACACAGGACGCACCCTGTGAGAAATTACATTCATGCCATTTACATTCGTTGTTAACTAATAGTCAACCTTATAAGGACTAGATAGCCTTTTTCCCTTTTAAGTCGGTTCCTCTCTCCGTCATTTAGCCGAAGCTCCCCCGTGCTTAGCTTCGGAGAACCTCCATCCTTCGTTGCGATCATGCTTTTAGCCCGAGTCTGAAGGTACCTGTTCATATGCTATACTTGGAAGATTTTGTTAGACCTCGTTTTTGAGGACCTTCGGAGGACGAAGGCCCCCAATAGCCAGCGAAACTAAAAACCTGAAGCGATGAAGTGGTGGGGGAAGAAAGGTGCACGGTCTTTGGCTTATAGTCACCAACCAAGCGAGCCCGAGATGCAACGATGCTCGAATTTTGCGCCATGGTTGCGCTTCAGCGTAGATTTGGGGGGGGGGGAAGAGGGAAGAGCACTACCAGAATGGGCCCACCCACCAGAGGATGGCATCGTAGCTGAGGCGCGGGTGAGTAACGTTGTGGAGTAGTCGCTGACCACGCAGGGCTGACCTGTCATACCTACACCCAACACGCCGAGAGACCAGATTTAGCTGACTGTGAGGACCCATGTATCGGCGCCGAGTTGTAATGGTGGGCCGCTAGGTCCATGCAGAGGAGATGTATGGGCCGATGGGGTGGGTTTCGGCCTAGAATGCATTTCTCCTTTTTTGTTTCTTTTTTATGCTTTCTTTTCTTTTCATTTTTAGATCTCCAATTTGAATTCAAATTTTGTTGTAAATTTCACTCCTAGATTAAATGCACAAATAAAAATACCAGCATGAAGAAGTATTTCCATTATTATATATATTCTTTCTATTTATTAAGGGATTTACTAACTTGTAGGTGTATATATATATATGTACATGCATGTGTCACATAGAAAGAAAATTTTCCATAATCACCAAATACTCTAACTCTTTTATTTGTTATAATTTGGGTATTACAGTTTATTAATAGTTCTTAAGTATCCCACGAGAAGCCACTAACGCGCAAAAATCACCATGACCAATTATAACTTCGTCAAGGACATCAATTTCCTTCTCAATACATCCAATTGCTCCTAGGATATTGTTGGGGACTTGTTCTCAAATGCTTCGGATTAAGAACAAGGCAACATAAAAAGTGTTAAATGATGAGGTCCTTCGTCCCTCGAAACATTATTTCCCTTCAGGATATAATGTACTCCGGACGAAGGTCACAAATAATATACCTTCGTAAGTGCGATAAGTTATGACGAAGGACTTATGAGCAACATTAAAAGCAATATAAACATTTAAACTTTATTATCATGTCATTTCTATTTTATTATTGTATATCAATAGAAATGACTTCAAATTACAAGTGTACCTTCGGATTGCAGAAAGACAAAAGTACACGGATGACGCAAAAGTAAAGATGCCAGATCAGCGAGAACAGTACGGGAGTACTGTTCATCTATTTATAGACGCGGGACGCAGCCCACGTAAAATTACATTCATGTCCATTACATTTGCCAATGACTTATGGAAATCTGTCAAGGCCCAAGTAGTCTTTTCATCTTTAAGTCGGTTCCCCTCTCTGCTATCGCGCCGAAGCTCCCCTGCGCACAGCTTCGGCTGTGCACCATCCTTCGTGGAGCTTGGTAATCAGCCCGTTCTCCATTTTAATCCCCCTTCGTCTGGTTCAGGCTTCGTCCTGACCGTACTTCATGTTCATAATTCTGAGTCCGAAGATACCTGTTCACATAATCCACTTGGAAAACATTGTCAAATCATGTTTTTGAGGACCTTCGGAGGACGAAGGCCCCCAACAGTAGCCCCTCGCAATATTAATTTGTTAATGATAAATTCAGATTGCGATATGGACGAAGGCCTTGAGCCGAAGGTCCGAAAAAACACCTTCCCTTTGCTAGAATAGCAACATTCACTGACAAGCGGGGTCTTTCAATTTTCAACGCCCTGGGGGTATAAATAAGATCATACCGCATACTTATTTGGTACGCACACTTGCCATCTGCTTCGGCCCACTAAATTTTTAGCTCTTGTGCACTAAGATTTGCTGATCTTTTTGATTTTGAAGCTTCGGCCTTGAAAACAGTTTTTTAGCGTTTCCGAAGATGTCTGAAGGTGAGAAGATCCCTGCTGAGACGAAGTTGAGTCTCGACAAAGAGAAGAACTTGGGGTTCCTTATAGCGATGGCGGAGACCAATACGGAGAAAATCACCAAGGAGATTCTTGAAGGTTTGTCCGAAGATACTGGTGACAGCGACAGTTATGATGTAGAAAGTGGTGGGGAAGAGTCCGAAGATCGACCATGGCGGCCAAGTCACACGGTTTTCGGGAAAACCACTATTAAGCAGAATCATATTGATAATATGAGGGGGAGGTATTTTCGAGATATATCTATTGTGAGGGTTGATGCTGGAGAAAAGACTTCTCCCACCCCCGAAGAAGATGAAGTCGTAATCTTCCGAAGCTTTCTCAAGGCTGGGCTTCGATTCCCCCTAAGCAACTTTGTTGTTGAAGTCCTGAAGACATTTCAAGTCTACCTTCATCAAATTACTCCCGAAGCTATCATAAGAATGGGGATGTTTGTCTGGGCTGCGAGAAGCCAAGGTTTAGAACCAAATGCTAAAAGCTTTTGCAACATTCATGAGTTGTTATATGAGACGAAGCCCTGGGGGAAAGAACAATATCACAACAACTTTGGGTGTTACAGCTTCGGTGCCCGCTCCGGGTCAAGCCGCCCTGTGCCGACCTTTCGGAAGAGGTGGCCCGGAGCCTGGATGACTGAATGGTTCTATGTAAAGAATGACTTAACAGCGCAAGAAGATGTCAAGAGTATCATTATGCGCCCCATCTGGCAACGCTTCGGACTTCGAAGGCCGAAGGTTGAAATGGATGAAGCAGCCGAGGAATGCCAAAGAGCCTTCGGCGTAGTCTGCTCTTTTATTGGGACAAGGGACTTGATTCAAGAACATATTGCCTTCAGGGTGTGGCCACTTGCAGGAAAGTGGGAAATGCCGAAGGAAACCATCAAAGAGTCCGACGAAGGCGGACTGGTCAGACTGAAATACACATTCAAATACGGGGATAAATTTGTTGAACCTGATGACGACTGGTTGAAAAACATTGAAACATTAAGTGACGAACTGCTTGGGGTGTACTCGAAGGCCGAGAACACTGCGTTATCAGCAGCCTTCGGAGGCCGAAAGAAGAAAAGGCTCAACCGGGTATTTGACGCAGTCGGGTTTGTCTACCCTGACTACCACTATCCGGTGCCGGGTCGCAAAAGAAAAAATACTTCTCCTGCGACAGAAGCTACCACGAGTGCCACTAGCGAGACAGCGCCGCAAAGGAAAAAGATAAAGGTGCTCACCCACCGAGCGCGTTTTATTGAGCCGGCCACAGTGCCAGAATTTATTGGTGAAGTCTCTTTGGCCTCTGAAGCTAGAGAACCAGCTCCAGTGCCGAAGATGGACGAAAAGACTGAAGCGCCTTCAGCAGAAAAAGCAGAGAAACCAAAGATTGAAGAGCCAAAAATATCAGAAATCTTAAGTCCTTCAGCAAATGTCGAAACAATAAAAAATCAAAAGGGCCCGTCGGCGACCCCGAAAAGAAAAAGAATGGTGAACGTGCTAGATGTTTTGGAGACAATTAAGTCTTCAAGCACAACTCCAAAGAAGACTATTGAAGTTGCTGAAGTGTCTACCGAAGCTGTAGTTGCTGAAGCTTCGAAGCAACAACCTGAAGCTGAAGCTGGGCCTTCAGAGCCCACCAAGGAACAATCTTTGGAAACAAAAATATCAGAACCAAATTTGGTTGAAGAAATTGACACTGCCGCCCCCGAAGCTCCTTCCAGCATATGCGATTACATCGTACGTCATGCTTCGGGGAAGAAATTATCTGAAGAAGAAATTTACGAAGCCAACTACTATGCCAGAGAGCTAAAATATCCGAAGGGGGCAGTAGTGTTTAATGGGACAAATGAAGATGACTTCCTGTACTGCCTTCCTGATAATAAAGAACTATCTGTCTGCCGAGAGATGGCTAGAAGTATGGGGTTCCCGAAGCTCGAAGCTGGATTATGTGCTATGACAAAGGAGGATCTCGCGGACAGTCTTGCGTACAATAGCCTAAAGGTATGGGAATTAGACACTTGAAAAAAAAATTTAATACATAATTCATTCTTTTATTCTTATATGGATTCTTTTTCGTATAGGGCTTAATCCTAAGCAACGCATTAAGAGCACAAAAGAGTGCCGAAGATGAGAGCTATGAAATTGCGTTCAACAATTTACGTTCAGAAGTTATTAAACTAAGAAACGAAGCTCTAGAAAAAGATAAGATTCTGCTTACATTAGTAGACAAAATAAAAAAGGACGAAGCTGCTGCAAAGGTTCAGGCCGAAGCTCAGAGACGCGAAATTAAAGATCTTCAGAAGCAATTGGCCCGGGCGAAAGAAGAACGCATACTTGAAGAAACAAGACGGGAATGCAGCGACCAATGGGCTGATCATTTGGAAGCAACTGTGGAAGAGCTTCGGTCTTCTAAGAAAAAATGCTACGAAAAATCCATGGAATGCGTAAAGAAAATTAAAACCAGCTTCGCCAGCGTGGGCGCATTTTCCAGTGAAGAGAATTTCTCAAGAGGCAATCCCAAAGGTCCAATAGAATGGATCAGTCACGAAGCAGAGGCCTTCGAGGAAATCCTGAGTAGCCGCGGTGACATCTGCGCTTTTTCGGGCGCCAGGGGAGTTGCTACTGTCTTGGAGGAGAAAGGTTGTGAACATGTAAAATCTTTAGCTCAGTCCGAAGCTGCCTTATCCTCCGAAGACATCAAAGACCCCTCGGCCGAAGCAAGCATGGTTGGTGGCAAATTCTTTACTGATGTCTGGGACAACGGCGGCCGAGAAATGGCGCAAGAAATTATTCAAAGGAGTGAAAAAGGCATCCATGATGCTAGGAAAGTGACAGAAGTTGCCGAAGGGCAAATAGGTATTAATTAGTCGCTCTTATTGTGTTGTAATTTTTATGTCAAACTTTGCTCGCGGTTTGTAATAGTAATGCAAAAATATTCTCTTCCCTCAGAACCTGCTGGATCGTCTGTTGACCCTCACACAAAAGAGGATGACGAAATCAAACAAATGGTCGAAGCTATCATGGATAAAATTGTTGAACAACTTCTAAATGAGGCTGCCGAAGTAGTATTAAAAGAAGACTAGGTGTTATTAGAAAAAACATTTGAAGAGTGATCTATGTAATATTTTGTACATTTGAATGTAATATACAAGTCTCTTTTCATTATTCAATTCTTTACGATGCATGAAATTCTACATACATACCATTTTTGAGCCTTCGGCGAAAAAAAACACCTTCCCTTCTTTTCATGCTTCGTGAAGAAGACATTCTCCGTTAAAACATTCTCCGAAGCTGTGCAATTTCGATATTACTCTGATGAAGCACGTCCATGCTTTGTGAAAACATTCTCCGAAGCTGTATTCCGAAGATTATCATTGTATTCCCTCGTAACTTTACACAATTTTCACTTTCTCAAAGCGTCCTTTCGAAGGTTGATACTGTGTCCCCTTCTTTTGCCATATGCAACATGATGTATGATGCTTATGCTATGCAAAATGATGTGATGATGTTATGTTATGCAAATGACGTTTGTTCCGAAGATACACACAAAATATATTGATAAGCTCTGCATTCCCTTAGGAACGTCTTTGGAGCTTCTTCGCCTTTTACTTAGGCGGTATCAGCGTTGACTTTTCGCTGTAAGCTCTGCATTCCCTTAGGAACGTCTTTGGAGCTTCTTCGCCTTTTACTTTAGGCGGTATCAGCGTTGACTTTTCGCTGTATGCTCTGCATTCCCTTAGGAACGTCTTTGGAGCAAAAACTTACACTACGCTCCCTTTGGAACGGCTTTTTGTAACTTCGGCAACTTACTCTGCGTTCCTTAGAACGACTTTTTGTTGCTTCGAAGGATCTTTAATAATTCGAAGGTCCTCCTTCTTACCGCAAATTTTTAAGCTTCAGCAACTTAAGCCTGTGGAGAAGATAGGTTTTCCTGATAACCAACCACGAAACTATTACATGAAAACTGAAATGTTCTTTATTACACAGAAAATAGAACTAAACGGAAAAGACTGCTATCAAAGTAGGATATTTGTCAATAAATGTGCTTCGACTCTGGCACAGTACTATTGACTGTGCGAGCTTCAGATTGCTCTCTGAGATCCCTTTGGTGCGGAACATATTGGCTCCCTTCTGGCTGTTGGCCTTGTTGCAGCGGAGGTGGGGGCGGGGGCTGTTGCCATGAAGCTTGAGGTTGACTCGCCGAAGCTACGGAAACTGCAGGGTGGTTGCCCACGTATTCCGGGATGTAAGGCTGATGGTACGAAGCAGTATGCATGACCTGCTTCGGCTGGCCCTGTTGCGCTGCAGCTTCTGCTAGCTCCTTTTGTTTCTGGATGGTAACATGGCACATCCTGGTGGTACGGCCCTTGTTTTCACCATAGAATAAGCAAAATACCCTCCTTGGTTGATCTCCAAATCTTCCGCCGAAGCCCCTGGCGCCTCTGCCTCTTGGAGCTGGTGGCCGGAAGAAAGTTTGCTATTGCCCCAAAGCCTGTGAGGAGCTCTGCGGTCTGTTCTGCTGACTCCCCTTATCATCATTTTGAGTGGAGTTGTGGATGGACCTGACATGCCTCGGATAAAATCTTCCTCCGAAGCCCCTGGTCATTTCAGAAAATCTGAAAGCCTCCTCCCTTCTTTGGCGAAAGTCATTGTCGGCACGAATGTACTCGTCCATCTTTTGGAGCAGCTTCTCCAGAGTCTGAGGAGGCTTCCTAGCAAAGTATTGAGCTGCAGGTCCAGGACGAAGCCCCTTGATCATGGCTTCGATGACAATTTCATTGGGCACCGTTGGTGCTTGCGCCCTCAAACGCAAGAACCTTCTGACATACGCCTGAAGGTATTCTTCATGATCCTGAGTGCACTGGAACAAGGCTTGAGCAGTGACCGGCTTCGTCTGAAATCCTTGAAAGCTGGTTAACAACATATCCTTCAGCTTCTGCCATGAAGTGATCGTTCCTGGTCGAAGGGAGGAATACCAGGTCTGAGCAACACTCCTGACGGCCATAACGAAAGACTTTGCCATGACTGCAGCATTGCCACCATACGAAGACACTGTTGCTTCGTAACTCATCAAGAACTGCTTCGGGTCTGAATGGCCATCAAACATGGGAAGCTGGGGTGGCTTATAGGACGGAGGCCAAGGTGTAGCCTGCAGCTCAGCGGACAGAGGAGAAGCATCATCGAAAACAAAATTTCCATGATGGAAATTGTCATACCAGTCATCTTCGTTGAAGAAGCCCTCCTGACGAAGGTCTTTTTGTTGAGGCCTTCGGTTCTGCTCATCGTGGGTAAGATGACGGACTTCTTCAGAAGCTTCGTCTATCTGCCTTTGTAGCTCAGCTAGCCTGGCCATCTTTTCTTTTTTCCTCTGCACCTGTTGATGAAGCATCTCCATATCCCTGATCTCTTGGTCTAGTTCATCCTCCTGAAGCGTCGGGCTGACGGCCTTCCTCTTCTGGCTTCGGGCCTCCCGAAGAGAGACGGTCTCCTGGTTGGGGTCCAGTGGTTGCAGTGCTGCAGCCCCAGTCGCTGAAGCTTTCTTCGGCGCCATAGCGAGGGTCTATAGCTTCCGAAGGTGTTCGAAAAACTCGAAATGGAAGTGAGTTCACCGGAGGTGGGTGCCAATGTTGGGGACTTGTTCTCAAATGCTTCGGATTAAGAACAAGGCAACATAAAAAGTGTTAAATGATGAGGTCCTTCGTCCCTCGAAACATTATTTCCCTTCAGGATATAATGTACTCCGGACGAAGGTCACAAATAATATACCTTCGTAAGTGCGATAAGTTATGACGAAGGACTTATGAGCAACATTAAAAGTAATATAAACATTTAAACTTTATTATCATGTCATTTCTATTTTATTATTGTATATCAATAGAAATGACTTCAAATTACAAGTGTACCTTCGGATTGCAGAAAGACAAAAGTACACGGATGACGCAAAAGTAAAGATGCCAGATCAGTGTGAACAGTACGGGAGTACTGTTCATCTATTTATAGACGCGGGACGCAGCCCACGTAAAACTACATTCATGTCCATTACATTTGCCAATGACTTATGGAAATCTGTCAAGGCCCAAGTAGTCTTTTCATCTTTAAGTCGGTTCCCCTCTCTGCTATCGCGCCGAAGCTCCCCTGCGCACAGCTTCGGCTGTGCACCATCCTTCGTGGAGCTTGGTAATCAGCCCGTTCTCCATTTTAATCCCCCTTCGTCTAGTTCAGGCTTCGTCCTGACCGTACTTCATGTTCATAATTCTGAGTCCGAAGATACCTGTTCACATAATCCACTTGGAAAACATTGTCAAATCATGTTTTTGAGGACCTTCGAAGGACGAAGGCCCCCAACAGATATCTTCAGCAGAAACGTTGGCTTCTTCGGACATAGCTCCGACAGAATTGAAGATATTTTTTAATCGAGCAGTACATTGGGTTGCAAAGCCAAAGCATTTATCCAGAAGAGCTTTAAGTGTTCTGCTCAGCTCAAGATTCTTTATTTATTTGGTTACTTGACTAATTGGTACCATTAATTGAATACGAAAAAGGAAGGGAACTAATTAATCTCCAAAGGTTTCAAAAATTCCCAAAACACTTAACATAAATATGTTTATTTATTTATATCATTATTTTTCTCTGATACAAATTTTTGGGCTTTAAAAATCCTACCCCCCCTAAAAATAATCTCATCCTCGAGATTAATAAGAAAAAGGATGTATCCCAATCGTGTCTCAAAACATATGCGCAATCAAGAATCAGCATGATGCATAACTTGTTATTAAAACATAGGTTCAAATAGACCTTATTATTATTCCTAAAATAGTAAAATACTAGCTACTACCTAAAGTATTATTTAGGTCGTACAGATACTACTTCCTATATATTTATATCTATATATATGTATATAATCTAATCTTGCTGCTCATTGCCTTCTTCATTAGCTTCTTCACCTTCAACTGGTAGCTCTTTCAGGTTTTCGAGTTCTTCGGGTTCAATTTCTACTTCCACATGCTTGACCTGACCCCAATTGACGGATAAGGTCTGACTCTTGCCTCCTGGGGCTTGACCCTGCTTCATCGAAGCTAGAGTGGTATAAGCAGCCCTGTTGGGACAATAGTTCACATAATGTCTAGCCTGCCCACACTTGAAACATGACCTGTTTGTGGATGCATTAGGAGCAACAGGTCCCACTGGATTGTTTGCTTGAGGAGTAGCTTGGGTCTGTTGAGTCTGTTGCCCAGAACTACCACGAGTAGGTGTACTTTGAGGTGTAGTATAACAGGGACGGGAACTACTTCCAGTTTGTCCCTGGTTAGTAGCCTTCCTCTTTTCTCCAAGCTCAACCCTCTTGTGTTCCAGAGCAATAGCTTTGTCCAGTAGTCTCTGGAAGGACGGAAACGTGTGCGATATCAGTTGGTATTGTAGTGGCCCGATCAAACCCTTCAAAAATAGCTCCTGCTTTTTCTCATCATCATTAACCTCCCCAGGAGCATATCGGGATAGTTGGATGAATTTGTCTCTATATTTGCTTACTGACATGCCTCCCTGTTTGAGGGATAGGAACTCCTTCTTAATCTTCATATGGCCAATAGGAATATGGCTATTCCTGGAATGAGTGGAGAATTCTGTCCAGGAGATGATGTTAGCAGCAACATGAGCAGCGCAATATGCATCCCACCAATCCACAGTGGGGCCAGTAAGGCGATGTCACACCCGGTTTCAGAAGGCAAACCGAATGCGAACTATGTACGTGCCAAGATCAGAATTCACGTACACAGTGATTACATAAATGAACATCATCGCATAGTGCTTGAATATTAACATAAAAGAGTATTAACTTATTACATCACAAAGTCAGAGACAACCACATAGTCATCAACTTAACGGGTAAATCAACGTGCTAAGCGAAATGCAGTAAAGATAGGGCCTTCACAGGCAGCTGACTGGGGGTTGCCGCCAACCCACACCTAGAACTCGTCGTAGTCTTGGAACTCCTGGAAGTCTCCTTCCACGACTTCGTCTTCTCATGAGCAGTGGTTGCAATGTGGACAACCTGGTGTTTTGTGGTAAAGCAAGGATGAGTACACATCAACGTACTCAGCAAATGCCCCGTTTGGCTGAAGTGGACTAGCTTGTATGTGGAGTTAGGCTCGAGCAGTTGCTTTTAGTTGGTCAGGTATTTATTGTTAGTAGAAGCCAGATTTTATCATAAAACCCAAGTTATAATCCCAAAAAGTACCTCCTCAGAGAGGAAATACTAGAATACATAATTAAAGTCACCATCATTAACCATCATCATTAAAGTCATCATCTGAGGTGTATCTAGAATATCTCTAATCAAAAAGGATCCCAAGGCTGCTCTTAACCATGAGCACGACTGATATATCAGTTTCATTACCCTCTGTAGAGGTCGCACACTTTACCCATGAGCCGTGATTCCCATTTTGCCCGGGGATCATGACTCCCCATTGACCACTTCCTAGGTGGTTTGGCCGGGTATCACTACGTAGCTTTTACAAAGATTCCCTAGAGGTCGTAACCGCCCGTTAGGTTTCTCCAGTTTGATAAACACATTACCTCTCCCCGCAGGAGGGTGACTAACAAAAGCAAAACGAAAGAACCTCGGCACCCAGCCTCGGCAGAGCAAGCACTGTGCCTGGACCCCATTGATGGCACGACGGCGAAGCAACTACACCTCTAGTTCCTCTAATTAATTAGCTAAGGGCGCCTCATTTCACCCTCATGGTTGCACTGTTATCCCAGGTGGTCTCTCAACGAACAGGTCCTTACGGAGAGGTACTCGGGAAACAACCCGAGTCCCCTAAAATATCACAAGATCATCGGGACAACATCATCGTATCATAAATATTCACATCATGTTTGTTGATTAAGTTTAAGCAATACAATAAAACTAACCATAGTAACCCAATAGGTAATCAAGTATAAGGTAAATACAAAAGCTAGTCAACTTCCTCGGGAAACACAGACTGCTCGTTGTCTACGCAAAGCAATCATTCATTCTATACACTTGGGAAATAACAAAAGAGCAATATACCAAACATGTGCAGTAGAGAGATCACAGGTTCAAATAGAAAAAGATCGGCAATATGGTGTTCCCTAGGTCTAGGGTAGATGACTATACAAAGTGATTCATTATTCACTAACCAGGTCTATGTCACTATCATATTGTTCAGATAAAGTTAGTTTAGTGGTGGGGTTAATCATTATATGGTGTTAAGTCTATAAACTTAAGTGCTCCAATTTTTATTAGAGTCTACTATCTTTATTTTATTTCTATTAGGGTTCCAATAACATTAATTCTAAACTAGAGATCAACTATTAATTGGGACATAAAATAGCAGGGGAACATTGTTTTAAACAGGTAGATAAAAACATTATGAACATTTTGCAATTTGAAGCACCTAATTTGGAGTTCATATGACAAAGTTATGAATTTTACAAGATTAGGGATTAAAAATACTCTTTTAAATACTTATTCCTGATTAAATAGAAGTCCGAGGGCCTATCTGCAAAATACCAGGGACGGCGGGTTAATTTGCAGAAAACCGAGGGTCTCTTTAAGAAATTTGCGCGGGCGAAGGGGTATCGGGCTCCCTCGGTCGTTGGATCTCGGATCGACCCTCGAGATTAGATTGGCGGGCAGGCGCGCGAGCGCGCGGGGGTACGAGCGGCTGATAGGCGGGGCCGCGTGGGTAGGGGCTCGGGCGTAGGCGGCTGATAAATGGGGCCCAGCGACAGGAAGGCGGGGTGCTGGGGCGGCTCTAGGCCATCATATTCTAGGCGGACGGTTAAGATTAGACTTGGGTTATTTAAAAAGGAACCGTCCGATCTGAGATGGACGACGGGGATCGGGCGACCGGCTTCGGCCCTCTTCTCCGGCCAGCAGAGGTGGCGGCACTCATACCCGCGGCGGGGAGCTCGCCGAAGACAAGGGGCGCGGGGGATTCATGGGTCTTAGGGCGATCGGGATGGTCTGGGAGGTTGGGGAAGGCACGGGGAACCCAATGGTGAGGGCTAAGTCGCGATAGGGGCACCGGAGGGTGGCGGCCCACGGCGAGACGGCTCGGCGGCGGCGCCAACTGACTCCGATGAGAAATCAAGCACAACAGAGAGCAAGGGAGGGAAAAGGAGAGGGCAGGGGAGGTTCCTTACCTCAAGGCGTACCCCAGGAACCTCTCGGTGGCGGTGAAGGCGCGATGATGGCTCGGGTCAACGGTGGCGGCACCGGGACTGCGCGGAGGACGGCGGGTGAGCGCGGGCAGAGGAAATCAGGGAGGGAGAGGAGAAATTGGAGCATGTCCTGCGGATGTCGAGGTAGAGCTCACCATGGCAGAGGGCACGACCGGGCTCCGACGTCGACGGGGAAACGGGCTTGGGACGGCAGCGGACAATGGCGGCTCCTCCCCGCAGGGTGGTTGAAATGAGGCTCTGCGGGTGCGAAAATGAGGGAGGGGGAGAGTGAGTGGGGCTCTGGGGTCTCAAGTGGCCGAGGGCGGGGCGGTTGCGAGCTCGACGCGTGACATGGGCGTGGAGTCCTCGGCGTGCGCGTAGCGAGGGAGGGCGGTTATGCGGGGACGAGGGAGCTGACAGAGGGGGGCCACGAGCAGAGAGAGAGAGGGAGCGGGCGCACGCGCAGGGGAAGCGGCAGCGCCGACAGGGCGGGCCCGCCGGGGCAGAGAGAGAAAGAGGGAGCGGGCGCGCGCGCGGTGAGCTGGCTGGGCCGAAAGGCCGAGGAGAAAAGGGGTTGCGTGCCACTTTACTCTTTTCTTTTATTTCAGAAATTGTTTTCCCTTTTCTTTTTATTTACTCCATTTGACTCAAATCCAAATATGCCACAATTTCAAATTAGCACCCTCAAGCATATGCATCAAACAAAAGTGGAGTTTAGTGTTCAACATGATGCAACATTCCATACTCCCTTGGAGTTTAGCCTACTAGATTATAATTACATTTACAAATAAAAATAACCACTCTTCTTCTATAGAAAAGAGAAAGAGGAGATTGGGGGAGATGAGAAGAGAGGAGTAACACCTGAATTTGTGAATATGAGCAAAGAAATTTTATACCCCAAATTCAGGGTGTTACAAACCTATCCCCCTTAAAAGAATCTCGCCCCGAGATTCAAGGTTGGTCAGCAAAGAGTTCAGGGTATTTGGCTTTCAGATCATCTTCTCGTTCCCAGGTTGCTTCTTCCTCAGAGTGGTGACCCCATCTGACTTTGCACATTCTGATGTTGTTCCTCCGGGTGACTCTGTCTGCAAATTCCAGAATCTGCGATGGCTTCTCTATGTATGTCAGATCCTCTTGAACTTCCAAGTCCTCCACCGGCAACTGTTCTTCTGGTACTCGCAAACATTTCTTCAATTGCGACACGTGGAACACGTTGTGCACTGCCAACAGACTTTCTGGTAGGTTGAGCTGGTAGGCCACTTCTCCACGCTTTGCTTGAATTTGATATGGTCCAACGTACCGGGGTGCTAACTTGCCCTTGACTCCGAACCTTCTGACTCCTCTGATAGGCGACACCTTCAGATAGATGTAATCTCCCACTTCAAAACTCAGTTCTCTTCTTCTTCTATCAGCATAGCTTCGCTGCCTTGATTGTGCTATCTTCAGATTTTCCCGAACCATTTTGATAATCTTTGGCTTCAAGCAAAATGTCGGGGCCGAACACCTGTCTCTCTCCAGGCTGGTCCCAATGCAGCGGAGTCCTACAACTCCGTCCATAGAGCGCCTGAAATGGTGACATCTTCAAGCTGGCCTGTTAACTATTGTTGTAGGAGAATTCTACATAAGGTAACCTTTTGTCCCATCCTGACTTGTCTTGCAACGCACAGGCTCTCAACATATCTTCTAGGATCTGATTAGTTCTTTCAGTCTGACCGTCTGTCTGCGGGTGATAAGCCGAGCTAAAGTTCAAATGCGTGCCCAAAGCTTCTTGTAGCTGCTGCCAAAAATGAGAGGTGAACTGTGTTCCTCGATCTGACACTATCTTCTTCGGCACACCATGTAGGCAGACTATCTGGGACATGTATAACTCAGTTAATGTTGCTCTGGTGTATGTTGTCTTCACAGGTATGAAATGGGCCACCTTTGTTAAGCGGTCCACAACCACCTAGATGGAATCATAGCCGGCCCGGGTACGAGGTAGGCCAACTATAAAATCCATCCCGATCTCATCCCACTTCCACTGAGGAATTTGCAATGGCTGCAACAGTCCGGCGGGCTTCTGATGCTCTGCTTTGGTTCTTTGACAGCTATCACAGATGGCGACATATTCTGCGATTTCTCTTTTCATGCCATACCACCAAAACCTCCTTTTTAAATCCTGATACATCTTTTCACTTCCAGGGTGTATGGAGTCGGCTGTCTCATGAGCTTCCTTGAGGATCAGCTCCCGAATATGTTTGATGTCGGGGACACACAATCGGTCCTTGAACCATATTACTCCCTCTTCATCCTCTCGAAAGTCCTTGCCTCTTCCTTCTAAGATCAGCTGCCGGATCTTGTTGATGTTCTCATCATCCTTCTGCCCTTCTTTGATCTCCCGCTCTAGGGTGGGCTCTAATTCCACTATTACTCCTTGCGTACTGTTCAGAAAACCGAGACTCAGTCTGTCGAACTCCTTGGCTAACTCATATGACATTGGGTACGTGGCCATCATATTGACTTGACTCTTCCTGCTTAGAGCATCTGCAACAACATTGGCTTTGCCTGGATGGTAATGTATCTCCAACTCGTAGTCCTTGATCAATTCCAACCATCTTCGCTGCCTCATGTTTAACTCTGACTGGGTGAATATGTATTTCAGACTTTTGTGATCTGTGTAGATCGCACTTCTGCCCATACAGGTAATGTCTCCATGTCTTTAAAGCATGAACCACTGCTGCCAACTCCAGGTCGTGTGTGGGATAATTTCTCTCATGGATCTTCAGCTGTCGAGATGAGTACGCTACAACTCTTCCTTCTTGCATTAGCACACATCCCAATCCGGTGTAGGAAGCATCACAGTACACCGAGAATCAGGCAGAACCAACACAGGTGCTATAGTCAATCTATCCTTCAGTTCTTCAAATGCCTCTTGGCACTTTTGGGTCCACTTAAACTCAACTTTCTTCGCTAGCAATGCTGTCATCGGCCTAGCAATCTTTGAAAAGCCTTCAATGAAACACCTATAGTATCCTACCATTCCGATGAAACTCTTGATTCCACGAACATCCTTTGGTGCTTTCTAGTTCAGAATGTCGGCTACTTTCTTTGGATCCACAGCTAACCCATCTTGGTTTATGATGTGACCCAAAAACAAGACTTCATGAATCCAGAACTCGCATTTACTCAGCTTGGCATACAACTGATGCTCTCGTAGCCTTTGCAATACCATCTTCAAATGTTCCACATGTTCTTCCTCACTTTGAGAATATATGAGAATGTCATCGATGAACACTACCACAAACTTGTCTAGGTAGTCCATGAACACACTATTCATCAGATACATAAAGAAGGCTGGCGCATTTGTCAAACCAAAGGACATAACTGTATACTCATATAACCCATACTTGGTGATGAATGCTGTTTTCGGTATGTCTGAGGGTCGGATTCTGAGTTGATGGTAACCTGATCTCAGATCTATCTTCGATAATACACTGGCACCTCTGAGCTGGTCAAATAGATCTTCTATCCTTGGCAGGGGTATTTGTTCTTAATGGTGACTTCATTTAGGGCTCTGTAATCTATGCACATTCTTTTGGTACCATCTTTCTTCTCTACAAACAATACTGGAGCGGCCCAAGGTGAGGTACTTGGTCTGATGTAACCCTTCTCTAACATCTCATGTATCTGCTTCTTGAGTTCCACCAATTCTGGCCCAGACACTCGATAGGCTCTTTTACAAATGGGGGCGGTGCCAGGGATAAGCTCTATGGCAAATTCGATTTTTCTCTCGGGTGGCATGCCCATTAGTTCCTCGGGAAACACATCTGGGAAGTCTGACACAACACTGATAGCCTCGAGCGGGTTGGCCTCCTTGCTATCAACCGAAATCTGGTGACAATCTCCTTTTGTTGTTTTAGGCATCCTTAGCTCAGCCACTACCTTCTCTCCGGGTGGGGACTTCAATGTTACAGTCCTCTTGTCACAACTAACACTCGCTTCATACTTCATTAACCAATTCATCCCTAGGATGACATCTACCCTAGCAGTGTCTATTACTATTAGGTCACTGGGGAACCCTATCCCCCTTATTTCCACCCTTACATTTGAGCATACTTTATCTACTTGCACTTTACCACCGACCGAATTAACCATCATGGGTGGCATCATTGACTCTACTGAGATGTTATGCATTTCTACCCATGTTGCAGTGACAAATGAATGAGTTGCACCAGTATCAAATAGCACTTTTGCTAGATGAGATTCGACTGAGAACATACCTACTGCCACATCTGGTGCATCCTAGATCTCTTTGGCCTCCAAGTGGTTCACCTTTCCACGATTGTATGCATGGCCACGATTACCTGTTGCCTGTTGAGGTACACCTTGCCTTGCTGGAGCATTGGGGTTTGTCTACTGCTGCGCCATCTTCTTTGGGCAATGCATCGCCCAGTGGCCTTGCTCTCCATAGTGGAAGCATCCTCTGCCTCCTCCTTGTGCTAGGGCTGCTTGGTTGTTCTGATTCGCTGCTGGGGCAGGAAGGCGAGGTGCCTGGTTGTTCTGCCTCTGATACTGGTTACCTCCCTGCTGGCTGTTCTGATGATACTGCTGCTGCTGTGGGTACTGCCTCTGAAACTGCTGCTGGTACGGGCGCTGACTCTGATGTTGGTATCCCTGTGGGTGACTAGGCTTGCCTTGCTGAGATGAACTTCCTGAGAAGCGGGGGCAGCTGTTGCTCCCGGACTGTGGTCCACTCATCTTGCGCTTCCGATCTTCCATTTCCTTGCGCTTCCTCTCGGTCATGATTGCCCTATCGATCAGGTGCTGGAAGGTGGGGAAGGTGTGGTTCATCAGCTGGTAATGCAGGGGATACACCAAACCCCTCATGAACCTGTACTGCCTTTTAGCATCAGTGTTGACGTCTTCAGGTGCATAACGAGATAGCTGCAGAAACCTGTCCCTGTATTCACTAACAGACAGGGGTCCCTGCTTCAGAGCCAGAAACTCCTCCTTCTTCACGATCATCAGTCCCTCTGGAACATGGTACCTGCAGAAATTCTCTCTGAATTCCTCCCAAGTGATGGCTTCGGGGTCAGCATGGGTGGCGAGGTAGGACTCCCACCAGGACTGGGCTGCTCCCCTTAGTTGGCGGGGACCATATAGAACCTTGTCCCTGTCGTCACATTGGGCGGTGCGCAGTTCCCTTTCCACTGCACGCAGCCAGTCTTCTGCATCCATGGGGTCAACAGAGTGCGCGAAGGTAGGAGGGTGCCCTCTCATGAACTCGCTACGTTTGTCCTGTGGCATCTGAGGCATCTGCACTTGTAACTGGGGTTGGGGTTGCTGTTGAGCCTGCTGCATGGCTGCCAGAGTCTGCCCAATAGCCTGCACTGCCTGAGTTTGCATCAAGAACATCTGCTCCACTGTCATCGGGGGTGGCGGGGGAGGCTGCCTCCAGTGTTGCTGGGGTTCCTCCTGCTGGACACGCTGCTCTTGCTGAACACGCCTGTTGCCTCGGCGTCTGTTGTCAGACATCTGTGGAAGACATTCACACATCAGCATTGATCTTACAATCCTTTAGCATAAGAAAAGGGTATATAGAATTCTTCATGACACTGAGTGAACAAAGAACTTCACTGATCCTCAATACGATCCAATACACCTTCTTAGATAAAAAAGGAAAGTAGAAGTAAATGGTTTCCCAACTAAATAACTAACTTCAATAATATCACTAGCTAAACCAAGCTGCAGGGGAAGCCCACATGTTGGCAACTGTCATTACAAAGATCCAAATCCAGCACAAGTTCATCATAACAAGCATGGAAGCAACTGATAAGCAAACTAAACTGACCATCTAAGACTGAGACACCTGACTTAAGAATTTATTACAAACTCCGACGCTAACGATCTAAGAATCCAGATCTATCCTGGTCCTATAGGCAGGGGAACCATAGGTGTGGTGACCACGTGGCGGCGAGCGGTAAGGGTGCTGAGTCCCAACAGGAGCGGGGGAACCACCCTCCTGGTGGCGGCGCTCTGCCAGCTCAGCACGCAACTCAGCAATCTCCGTTCGAGCCCTGCTCAGCTCGTCCAGAGAGTGGTCCAGCTCGATGTTAAGCACAGCGACTAGGTTGACTGTGCTGCTCAACCTAGGGTTATCCTCACCAATAGGCGAGACAACCACACTCTCTGTGCTACCAGTAGGACAGCGGGGGTAGTACCTAAGGTTAAGACCGTCGGCCACCCCACCGAATAAAGAATAGTACTGGGAGAGTGCACGCCGTGCTGCGTCCTGCATAGCCGCCTCCGCTGTGTCCCTCTCAGAGATGGAGTAATGCTCCGAAAAGGCCTCTGCACCCCGGAGGTCATCCTCCGGACGGCATACTAGGCAGGTAGCCTCCTAGCGGTCTAGGTACCTCCCGTGACTGTGCTGGTAGACTACACAACGATACTCGATCGACCAGGTGTGCCGGTCGAAAGCCCGACGCAACAAGGTGTCGAGTGCGACGTGGAAGTGACAACCGCGAGCGGCGTCATGGGTGATGGGTCGGGCGACCCATCCCTCCGCCTCATGCGGCTCAGAGGACTCAGTACTGTGGTCTGAGCCGTCGTCGTCGTCGGGGTCTCCTCCAGGACCTCCTCCAGTAGCTCCTCCAACAACCGGGGCGTCCTGCGGTGGTGCAGGGGGCGCCTCCAGCTGGGGAACAGGGGAACGACGCCTCACGGACTCCACCTCCTGCTCAGGCGGGGACGAAGAGCCCTGCTGCTCCCTCTGCTGACGCTGGCGCTCCTGCTCCTCACGCAGGCGGTGGTGCAGCCTCTCCAGGTGACTCGACTGACCGGACACGGTGCGGCGCAGAGGATGCTCCGCAAGGCGAGACGGCAGGAAAGGAATCACCGACTTACGAGCAGTGTGTCTAAGACGAGCCATCTATAAAAGACACCATAAGCATAAGAGTAAGAACAGAACTAATATGACAAGTAAGTAAACTATAGACAGAACAAAATAAAATTTTAGCAAGGTATATATATATGTAGTAGAACATAGGGTTGGTCGGGGTGACCGACTTTTGAAGTGACACCAGAGGTCATGGTGAGAATGAGGGTCAACAGTCCTTAGTACGACCAGTGCTACTCTAGGTCAGCGGTCCTACAGTCAGCACGGCTTTGATACCACTTATGTCACACCCGGTTTTAGAAGGCAAACCGAATGCGAACTATGTACGTGCCAGGATCAGAATTCATGTACACAGTGATTACATAAATGAACATCATCGCATAGTGCTCAAATATTAACATAAAAGAGTATTAACTTATTACATCATAGAGTCAGAGACATCCACATAGTCATCAACTTAATGGGTAAATCAACGTGCTAAGCGAAACACAGTAAAGATAGGGCCTTCACAGGCAGCTGACTGGGGGTTGCCGCCAACCCACACCTAGAACTCGTCGTAGTCTTGGAACTCCTGGAAGTCTCCTTCCACGACTTCGTCTTCTCCTGAGCAGTGGTTGCAATGTGGACAACCTGGTGTTTTGTGGTAAAGCAAGGATGAGTACACATCAACGTACTCAGCAAATGCCCCATTTGGCTGAAGTGGACTAGCTTGTATGTGGGGTTAGGCTCGAGTAGTTGCTTTTAGTTGGTCAGGTATTTATTGTTAGTAGAAGCCAGATTTTATCATAAAACCCAAGTTATAATCCCAAAAAGTACCTCCTCAGAGAGGAAATACTAGAATAAATAATTAAAGTCACCATCATTAACCATCATCATTAAAGTCATCATCTGAGGTGTATCCGGAGTATCTCTAATCAAAGAGGATCCCAAGGCTGCTCTTAATCGTGAGCACGGCTGATATATTAGTTTCATTACCCTCTGAAGAGGTCGCACGCTTTACCCATGAGCCGTGATTCCCATTTTGCCCGGGGATCATGACTCCCCATTGACCACTTCCTAGGTGGTCTGGCCGGGTATCACTACGTAGCTTTCACAAAGATTCCCTAGAGGTCGTAGCCGCCCATTAGGTTTCTCTAGTTTGATAAACACAGTACCTCTCCCCGTAGGAGGGTGACTAACAAAAGCAAAACGAAAGAACCTCGGCACCCAGCCTCGGCAGAGCAAGCATTGTGCCTGGACCCCATTGTCGGCACGACGGCGAAGCAACTACACCTCTAGTTCCTCTAATTAATTAGCTAAGGGCGCCCCATTTCACCCTCATGGTTGCACTGTTATCCCAGGTGGTCTCTCAACGAACAGGTCCTTACGGGGAGGTACTCGGGAAACAGCCCGAGTCCCCTAAAATATCACAAGATCATCGGGACAACATCATCGTATCATAAATATTCACATCATGTTCGTTGATTAAGTTTAACCAATAGCATAAAACTAACCATAGTAACCCAATAGGTAATCAAGTATAAGGTAAATACAGAGCTAGTCAATCCTTAGGTTTCAATTAAGTAATGCGGGACAGTGTATTATAAGTGAAAGGGACATAATGGGTCAGAGGACACTTGCCTTCACCAAGCTGCTGCTCAGGGACTTCTCCTGCAACTTCCTCAGGAAACACAGACTGCTCGTTGTCTACGCAAAGCAATCATTCATTCTATACACTTGGGAAATAACAAAATAGCAATATACCAAACATGTGCAGTAGAGAGATGATAGGTTCAAATAGAAAAAGATCGGCAATATGGTGTTCCCTAGGTCTAGGGTAGATGACTATACAAAGTGATTCATTATTCACTAACCAGGTCTATGTCACTATCATATTGTTCAGATAAAGTTAGTTTAGTGGTGGGGTTAATCATTATATGGTGTTAAGTCTATAAACTTAAGTACTCCAACTTTTATTAGAGTCTACTATCTTTATTTTATTTCTATTAGGGTTCCAATAACATTAATTCTAAACTAGAGATCAACTATTAATTGGGACATAAAAACAACAGGGGAACATTATTTTAAATAGGTAGATAAAAACATTATGAACATTTTGCAATTTGAAGCACCTAATTTGGAGTTCATATGACAAAGTTATGAATTTTACAAGATTAGGGATTAAAAATACTCTTTTAAATACTTATTCCTGATTAAATAAAAGTTCGAGGACCTATCTGCAAAATAGCAGGGATGGCGGGTTAATTTCCAGAAAACCGAGGGTCTCTTTAAGAAATTTGCACGGGCGAAGGGGTATCGGGCTCCCTCGGTCGTTGGATCTCGGATCGATGCTCGAGATTAGATCGGTGGGCAGGCGTGCGAGCGCGCGGGGGTTTGAGAGGCTGACAGGCGGGGCCGCGCGGGCAGGGGCTCGGGCGTGGGCGGCTGATAAACGGGGCCCAACGACAGGAAGGCGGGGTGCGGGGGCGGCTCTGGGCCGTCAGATTCCAGGCGGACGGTTAAGATTAGACTTGGGTTATTTAAAAAAGAAACCGTCCGATCTGAGATGGACGACGGGGACCGGGCGGCCGGTTTCGGCCCTCTTCTCCGGCCAGCAGAGGTGGCGGCGCTCGTACCCGCGGCGGGGAGCTCGCCGAAGACAAGGGGCGCGGGGGCTCCGTGGGTCTTAGGGCGACCGGGATGGTCTGGGAGGTTGGGGAAGGCGCGGGGAACCCAATGGTGAGGGCTAAGTCACGATAGGGGCACCGGAGGGTGGCGGCCCACGGCGAGACGGCTCGGCGGCGGCGCCAACCGACTCCGACAAGAAATCAAGCACAACAGAGAGCAAGGGAGGGAAAAGGGGAGGGCAAAGGAGGTTCCTTACCTCAAGGCGTACCCCAGGAACCTCTTGGTGGCGGTGAAGGCGCGACGATGGCTCGGGTCAACGGTGGCGGCACCGGGACTGCGCGGAGGACGGCGGGTGAGCGCGCGCAGAGGAAATCAGGGAGGGAGAGGAGAAATTAGAGCGTGTCCTGTGGATGTCGAGGTAGAGCTCACCGTGGCAGGGGGCATAACCGGGCTCCGACGTCGACGGGGAAATGGGCTCGGGACGGCAGCGGACAACGGCGGCTCCTCCCCGCAGGGGGGTTGAAATGAGGCTCTGTGGGTGTGAAAATGAGAGAGGGGGAGAGTGAGTGGGGCTCTGGGGTGTGAAGTGGCCGAGGGCGGGGTGGTTGCGAGCTCGACGCGTGACATGGGCGTGGAGTCCTCGGCGTGCGCGCAGTGTGGGAGGGCGGTTACGCGGGGACGAGGGAGCTGACAGAGGGGGCCCACAAGCAGAGAGAGAGAGGGAGCGGGCGCACGCGCAGGGGAAGCGGCAGCGCCGACAGGGCGGGCCCGCCGGGGCAGAGAGAGAAAGAGGGAGCGGGCGCGCGCGCGGTGGGTTGGCTGGGCCGAAAGGCCAAGGGGAAAAGGGGTTGCGGGCCACTTTACTCTTTTCTTTTATTTCGGAAATTGTTTTCCCTTTTCTTTTTATTTACTCCATTTGACTCAAATCCAAATATGCCACAATTTCAAATTAGCACCCTCAAGCATATGCATCAAACAAAAGTGGAGTTTAGGGTTCAACATGATGCAACATTTCATACTCCCTTGGAGTTTAGCCTACTAGATTATAATTACATTTACAAATAAAAATAACCACTCTTCTTCTATTGAAAAGAGAAAGAGGAGATTGGGGGAGATGAGAAGAGAGGAGTAACACCTGAATTTGTGAATATGAGCAAAGAAATTTTATACCCCAAATTCAGGGTGTTACAGGCGACCTGATGCATATAGCACTTTCTCCCTGTCGGTGCACTGAGCTATATTGAGCATCTTGTCCACGGACATTAACCAATCATCAGCTTGTAGTGGATCCGAGGAGTTAGAGAATGTGGGTGGCTTGTGACTCATAAACTCCTGGTGCTTATCCTTAGGCAGAGCTGGTGGTAGTGGAGGTGGTAGTTGCTGTCGTTCCTGCCGTTCTTGATGCATTTCCTAGCGTTCTTGTCGCATTTCCTATTGTTCCTAATGGCTATGTGTTTGCATTTCTATCATTATGTTGGCCATTTGTTTTAGTAGTCGCATTTGAGTAGTAGTCACGTCATCAACAGGTGAGGGATTCGGTGGGGGATTCATTTCTGGTTCCGGATTAACTACAACCCTTCTTCGACGAATTCGTGCAGGTAGATCAACACCTCCTCCCCTCCTAGTATTAATCATTTGGGTTAGAGACATATGGTAAGATAGTTTTGCAAGGGGAATAATTTAGTAGCCAGAACATCTAGCCTAGTAGCTGGTCATAAACTAAAGAATCTTAGGCAGGGCTTTGATCTATTGTTTTGTGTCTATGTCGGGATAACTATGCTTATAGGATGAATCTCCAAGGATATGATAGAATCTGCTAAGGTAAGATAGATATATGATACTAGATATATTTTAATAGGGGATAATCTGGGTTGTCTAGTTATTTTATAAACATTTTTTATGCCTAGATGTTTATGCAGATGTAATTGTGGACATTACTCCACAACTCATCACACTCAATCAAAGAACCAAATCAAACAGTTATCATAAGAACAAGCATCCAAGCGTAGAGATACCTACAAAAATAGTTTTGTTTTTTGTCCCTAAGATTAGGTCTCCTATTCCTAAAGGTCACTTTAGGTACAGGATTTCAAAGTGTGAAATCCTATTTTGTCTTTAGAAGTGAAAATGTAAGAATAATCAGAGAAAAGCATCAACAGGTGAGAAAAGATTAAGAAAATTTTAGAAAGAATCAGAGTAGCAAAGGTAAGTAGGTAAGGGTTATCCAGTTCTATCTAGGTTTCATCCTACAGTCAACATTCCTCTAATGCCACTTCTGTCACACCTAGATTTTAGGGGGCCAAAACCCGGGCGCAAACTTCACCAAGTGTGCTAGGATCAAGTCTCACACATATGACGACTCATGGTACAGAAACGAATGTCACATCATTTATATATAACAGAGTTCTGTACAAAATAGTTAAATAATTACATCATACAAAGATAACGATCCAGCAACCACAGTTGACTGGGAGACGACGACCTAGACCTCTCACGAACTCATCACAGCATCTATCATGCGCCTCATCCTGTGGTACGTGTTCTTGACCTGGGGGATGTGAGTATAGCAAGGGTGAGCTCACATATGTTCATCGCTCAACAAGTTATGGGGAATAATGTGCATGAACTCACCAAAGGTGGGAGCTCATGAAGTGTAAGGCTTACCAAAGGAGATGGTTAAAGATGAGCATTTCTTTTAGAGTTGGTCAAAATTTTATTAGCAGTTACTAAGTATAAGTTGTAACACCCTGAATTTGGGGGTATAAAATTTCTTTCTTATTATCATCCAAATTCAGGTGTTACTCTTCTCTCTCTCTCACTCTAGTTTCTAGCTCTCTCTAAATTCTCACTCTCTCTCTCTTTCCTTTTGAGTAGATGTAGCTTAATTAGGGAGAGATTAATTATTTATTTTTGCCAAAACATTATGAGTAATGAAATGTTGCATCATACTGAGCTTAAATATTCTTTGAATTGTTACACATGTTTGAATTAGTTTGAATTTGAAACTTGGTTTGAATTTGAATTAAAAACCCTAGAGAAAAAGAAATAGAAAAGCAATTAGAAATTCTAGAAAAAAAGGAAAAGCCATTTTGGCCCAAGCCAGCCCACCAGGCCTAGCCCCGCGCGCGCCCGCTCCTGCACGCCTGTCGCCCCTGACAGGCAGACCCTGCCTGTCGACCCCAGTTTGCCCGCGCGCTCTCCTCTCTCTCTCTCTCACTCGCTGCCCAGTGGGGCCGACTTGTCGGCGCCGATCTCACCCACGCGCACGCAACCTCTCTCGTTGTACCACGGGTCCCGCTTGCCAGCCTGACCGCCCATCCTCTCGTTCGCCCTCGTTGACCGGTGGGTCCCATCTGTCGGACCCTTCCCTTCCGAACCGCCCGTGCACGACCTGCGTGTCGCTGTGGAGTCCGCACCCACGACACATGCCAAGGTCGCGCCCTTCCCCACCCTAGCCTATTTCTAGCCGCCTAGCACCTGCTCGCCCTCCTCTTCCCACATTCGCGCACTCATAGCCCTCAGCACCCGCCTCGCGCCGTGCACACGCCTAGGGAGCCTGGCCGCCGTTCACCCTGTCTACGCGCCTGTTCCGCAGCCGCCGTCGAGCCTCGGTCGTGCTCATCGCTCCAGTAAGCTCCGCCTCCTCGCCAGCAACTCAAGACACACCTTGGTTTGCCCTTACCCCCTATATTCCCCTCTGCTCACGCTCACCGGACTCTCGTCGTGCAGCCATGTCGCCCCCACCGTCGACCTGGGTCCCCGCTGTGTTCTTGCTGTTGCTCAAGCACTCCAGAGCCGTCTCTCAAGGTAACCCACCTCCCCGCGCCCCTAATTTTCCTTTCCCTGCCTTGTTGTTTGCACAATTGCTCGCCGATGTGGGCTAGAGCCGCCGCCAAGCCGCTCCGCCGTAGATGGGTACCCTCCGGTGCCCCTACGCCAGTGTTAAGCCCACAACTGAGTCTGTCGCGCCACCTCGAACCCGCCTGAGCCATCCACAACACCCCAAGACCCCCGGCGTGCCTGTGCCCTCGTGGAGTCGGGCGGCGCTGCCGCTGGTAGCCAAGGAGAACTTACCCAGGCTTGCCGCGAGATCTCAACCGCCCATCTGAGATTGAGTGGCCTAGATTTAATCAGAGCAGACCTAATCCTAACCGTCCGATTCGGATCCGGCCGCTCGGGTCTGCTCCCTCACCCGCGCTCTACCCCTGGGCCCTGCTAGTCAGCACATGCGCCCCCTGCCACTGGGCCCGACCGGACAGCCCGCCCCTTCTCGGTTGCTAACACCGCCTGCCCGCCTTTCAGCGCTCGCTCGTCGGCGCACATGCCCTCGCCTACTGATCTAATCTCGGTCGTTGGTTTTGGATCTAACGGTTGAGTAGATCTCGTACCCCTTCGCGTGGCTGTTTTGTGTAAGAAACCATTGGTTTGTTGGGAATCAACCCGCCGTCCCTGGTTTTCGCGCGCAGGCCCCTGTAATCTTGCAGATTGAACCCTAGGCTCTTAAATAATTATAGAATTAGACCTATTTTCATATTTGAAACTCCCAAACTTGTTTATTACATATCTTTTGCATATGAATACCAAATTTAGTGATTCAAATTGCAAAATGCTCATAGGAATATTCTCTGTTTAAATAAATTAGTTCCATTCACTATCTACACACTCTAATTTTTATGGCTAACTATGAACTAGTACATGTATTGATTTATTCATTTAATAAAATAAATAAAAGGAAAACCCTAGTGGTTAAAGTATGTTTATTCTTATGAGATTAATAATGTGTATTACATCAATTTATCTCTGGTTTAATTTGTATGTCTCATTAAAAGGAATTAAATCAGATTATGTAATCATGGACAATACTTAGAGAATAATCAACTACTTAATGAGAATTAGTTCACCCTATAATTTAAATTCCCTTTTGAATTTATACTTTTCTTTTTTAGATGTGTTCCCATGTTTGTACATG
This sequence comes from Zea luxurians, assembly GCA_029449295.1. Classification (NCBI taxonomy): domain Eukaryota; kingdom Viridiplantae; phylum Streptophyta; class Magnoliopsida; order Poales; family Poaceae; genus Zea; species Zea luxurians. The sequence continues at coordinate 65,077,069 of JAOPSE010000001.1, read as the reverse complement.
ATTGATGTGTTGTTTATTTGTCATTTACCAAATGTATTGAATGTATGATCGCTTTATTTAGACAACGAGCAGTCCGTAGTTCCTTAGTGTGTTGCTAAAGATCTTCCTGAGCAACAACCTGGTGAAGGCAAGTGTCCTCTGACCCATTATGTCCCATCCATTTTTAATTCACTATCCCGCATTACATTATTTAAACCTAAGGATTGACTAGTCTATATTTACCTTATCCTTGTTTACCTTTTGGGTTATCATGGTTAGCTTTATGCTATTGCTTTAACTTAATCAATGAACATGATGTGATTATTTATGATATGATGATGTTCTCCCGATGATGATATTGTGATACTCTAGGGGGCTCAGGCCATTTTCCTGAGTACCTCTCCGTAAGGACCTGTTCATTGAGTGACCACCCGGGATAACAGTGCAACCATGAGGGTGGAATGGGACGCCCTTAGCTAATTAATTAGAGGAACATGGGGGTGTAGTTGGCTTTGCCTGAGGGCCATCAATGGGGTCGGGGCGTAGTGCTCGCTCTGCCAAGGGGGGTGTAGAGGTTCATTCGATTTGGTTGTGTTAGTCACCCACCTTGGGGAGGTGTACTGCGTTTGTACGACTAGAGAAACCTAATGAGCAGCTATGCACCAGGGGAGTCTTTGTAAAAGCTACGTAGTGAAACCTTGTCGACTCACCTTGGTAGTGTTTGAGGGTTTGATCGACCCGAGGCAAAAAGGGATCACGACTCGTGGGTAAAGTGTGCGACCTCCACAGAGTGTTAGAAACTGGTATATCAGCCGAGCTCACAGTTAAGAGCAGCCTTGGGATCCTCTTTGATTAGAAGAACATTGATTACTTTATGATGATAGTTAAGAATGTTGGTTATAATTTTGATCTCTGGTATTTCCTCTTGGAGGGAGTACTTTTGGGTAATAACTGGGTTTATTACTAAAACTTGGCTCTACTAATAGTAATAAATGTTTGACAAACTAAAAGCAACTGCTTAACCTCAACCCCACATACAGCTAGTCCACTTTAGCCAAACGGGACATTTGCTGAGTACGTTGATGTGTACTCACCCTTGCTTTACAAACCACCCCCACCCTAGGTTGTCCCCACTGTACCCAGTGCTCAGGAGGAGATGCTGGAGACATGGTGGACTTTGAGGAGTTCTAGGACTACGACGAGTTCTAGTTTTTCTTAATGGCAAACCCCCAGTCAGCTGCCTGTGTAGGCTTATCTTCTACGTTTTGTTTTCCGCACTTTGATATAAATGTTAAAGACAATGGTTATGTATTAGACTCTATGGATGTCTTGGACATCTTGATGTAATTAAAGTACCTTTCCGCTATTTACTTTGAGCAATGTGTGATGATGTCCAATTATGTAATTGTTGTGTACGTGAGTTTCTGATCCTAGCACGTACATTGTTCGCATTCGGTTTGCCTTCCAAAACAGGGTGTGACATAAGTGGTATCAAAGCCTTGCTGACTATAGGACCGCTAACCTAGACTAGAATGGTTGCCCTAAGGACTATAGACCCCCACTCTTACCTTGATCTTTAGAGTCATTTCAAAAGTTGGCCATCACAACCAACTCTATGTTACTTACTTATCTTACAAAATATTTGTCTCACTTTTCTTTCTGGTTACTTTCTGGTCTTATAGTTCAACTCTCACTCTTGTGCTCACGATGTCTTTTGTAGATGGCCTGTCTTAGATGCACTGCACGTAAGTCAGCGATCCCCTTTTTGCCTTCTCGCCTGGCGGAGCGTCCACTGTTGTAGCACCTAAAATTCTATTTTGGGAAACGATTTCCAATAACAATTTCATTCTTTTATAGAATATAACTTTCTAAACTAAACACATAATGATAACTAAGAATTTGGTATTCAAGGTTTATATCCAAAACTTAAAACTAAAAGGTTGGAGCAACAAATAAAAAGAGAGACTTTCAAACTACTTACTATTTCCTTTATAAACTATACAAATAATACGTCCCTTAAAAATATAGTTGAGTTAAAATAATTCATGGGAGATTATGTATTAACTTCTCCTATGTAGATATGTAATGAAGATTATCTTTTCTAAGTGTGCATTCAAAGTAATGTTTTCTAAGTAAATAAATAAATACCATGTGTATATCTCATTATTGAAGTATTCATCTAAATAAATATATATATATAAAGAAAGAAGGAATGCATCATGCTAGAATTTTTTATGTGCATTAAAAACACAGATTTGAATTCAACCTTGAAAACTAGAATTAAAAAAAGAAAGGTGTTGGGGGCCTTCGTCCTCCGAAGGTCCTCAAAAACAAGATTTGACAATGTTTTCCAAGTGAATTATATGAACAGGTATTTTCGGACTCAGATTATGAACATGGAGTACGGTCAGGATGAAGCCTAAGCCAGACGAAAGGGGGTTGAGATGAAGGACGGGCTGATTACCATGCTGTACGAAGGATGATGCGCAGCCGAAGCTATGCGCAGGAAAGCTTCGTCGCGATAGCAGAACGGGGAACCGACCTAAAGATGAAAAGACTACTTAGGCCTTGACAGACTCCCATAAGTCATTAGCAAATGTAATAGGCATGAATGTAATTTTACATGGGCTGCGTCCCACACCTATAAATAGATGAACAGTACTCCCGTACTGTTCACGCTGACTTGGCATTTGCTTTCCGTCATCCTTGTACTTTTGCTTTCCTGCAATCCGAAGGTACACTTGTAATCTAAAATCATTTCCATTCTTACATGATAATAAAATAAAAGTGATGTTGTGGTAATATTCAAATATTTATATCACTTTTTATGTTGCATGTAAGCTCTTCGTCATAATTTACTATGCTTACGAAGATATGTTATTTTGTGACCTTCGTCCGGAACACATTATATCCCGAAGGGAAATAATGTTTAAGGGGACGAAGGACTTTATCATTTAACACTTTTTATGTTGCCTTGTTCTTAATCCGAAGCATTTGAGAACAAGTCCCCAACATTGGCGCCCACCTCCGGTGAACTCACTTCCACTTTGAGTTTTTTGAACACCTTCGGAAGCCATAGACCTTCGCTATGGCGCCGAAGAAAGCTTCAGCGACTGGGGCTGCAGCCCTGCAACCGCTGGACCCCAACCAGGAGACTCTCTCTCTCTTCGGGAAGCCCGAAACCAGAAGAGGAAGGCTGTCAGCCCAACGCCTCAAGAGGATGAGCTAGATCAAGAGATCAGAGATATGGAGATGCTTCATCAACAGGTGCAGAGGAAGAAGGAAAAGATGGCCAGGCTAGCTGAATTGCAAAGGCAGATAGACGAAGCTTCTGAAGAAGTTCGCCATCTTACTCACGATGAGCAGAACCGAAGGCCTCAACAGAAAGACCTTCATCAGGAGGGTTTCTTCAACGAAGATGACTGGTATGACAATTTCCATCATGGAAATTTTGTTTTCGATGATGCTTCTCCCCTGTCCGCTGAGCTGCAGGCTACACCTTGGCCTCCGTCCTACAAGCCGCCCCAGCTTCCCATATTCGATGGCCATTCAGACCCGAAGCAGTTTTTGATGAGCTACGAAGCAACAGTATCTTCGTATGGTGGCAATGCTGCAGTCATGGCAAAATCTTTTGTTATGGCTGTCAGGAGTGTTGCTCAAACCTGGTATTCCTCCCTTCGACCAGGAACGATCACTTCATGGCAAAAACTGAAGGATATGTTGTTAACCAGCTTTCAAGGGTTTCAGACGAAGCCGGTCACTGCTCAAGCCTTGTTCCAGTGTACTCAGGATCATGAAGAATACCTTCAGGTGTATGTCAGAAGGTTCTTGCGTTTGAGGGCGCAGGCACCAACGGTGCCCAACGAAATTGTCATTGAGGCCATGATCAAGGGACTTCGGCCTGGACCTTCAGCTCAATACTTTGCTAGGAAGCCTCCTCAAACTTTGGAGAAGCTGCTCCAGAAGATGGACGAGTATATTCGTGTCGACAACGATTTTCGCCAAAGAAGGGAGGAGGCTTTCAGGTTTTCTGAAATGACCAGGGGCTTCGGAGGAAGATTCTATCCGAGCCATGTCAGGTCCATCTACAATACTCAAAATGATGATAAGGGAAGTCAGCAGCACAGGCCGCAGTGCTCCTCACAGGCTTCGGGGCAGCAGCAAAGTTTCTTCCGGCCACCAGCTCCAAGAGCCAGAGGCGCCAGGGGCTTCGGCGGAAGATTTGGAGATCAACCAAGGAGAATGTTTTGCTTGTTCTGTGGTGAAAACAAGGGCCATACCACCAGGATGTGCCATGTTACCATCCAGAAGCAAAAGGAGATAGCCGAAGCTGCAGCACAACAAGTTCAGCCGAAGCAGGTCATGCATACTGCTTCGTACCATCCGCCTTACATCCCAGAATACATAGGCAATCACCCTGCAGTTTCTGTTGCTTCGGCGAGTCAACCTCAAGCTTCCTGGCAACAGCCTCCGCCTCCACCACCGCTGCAACAGGGCCAACAGCCGGAAGGAAGCCAATATGCTCCACACCAAAGGGATCTCAGGGAACAATCCGAAGCTCGCACAGTCAATAGCACTGTGCCAGAGTCGAAGCATATCTATTGACAAATATCCTACCTTGATAGCAGTCTTTTCCATTTAGTTCTATTTTCTGTGTAATAAAGAACATTTGTCAGTTTTCATATAATAGTTTCGTTGTTTGCAATAAGGAAAACTTGTTTTCTCAGGCTTAAGTTGCTGAACCTTTAAGATTTGCGACAACAAGGAGGGCCTTTCGAATTATCAAAAATCCTTCGAAGCAACAAAAAGTCGTTCTAAGGAGCGCAGAGTAAGTTTGCTGAAGTCGCAAGAAGCCGTTCCAAAGGGAACGCAGTGTAAGTTTTCTGCTCCAAAGTCGTTCCAAAGGGAATGCAGAGCATACAGCGAAAAGTCAACGCTGATACCGCCTAAGTAAAAGGCGAAGAAGCTCCAAAGTCGTTCCTAAGGGGATGCAGAGCTTACAGCGAAAAGTCAACGCTGATACCGCCTAAGTAAAAGGCGAAGAAGCTCCAAAGTCGTTCCTAAGGGGATGCAGAGCTTACAGCGAAAAGTCAGTGATACAAAAATATTGTGTGTTTTACGGGGATATGTGCATATCTTCGAACAAATGCCATCTACATAACATAACATCATCACATCATTTTGCATAGCATAAGCATCATACATCATGCTGCATATGGCAAAAGAAGGGGACACAGTATCAACCTTCGAAAGGACGCTTTGAGAAAGTGAAAATCGTGCAAAGCCACAAGGGAATACAATGTTGATCTTCGGAACATAGCTTCGGAGAATATTTTCACGAAGCTTGGATATCCTTCATCAGAGCACTATGAACATTGTCGTAATGCATAAGTTCTTCTATCTTCACGAAGCATGAAAAGAAGGGAAGGTGTTTTTTCGTCGAAGGCTCAAAAACGGTACGTATGTAAAGTTTCATGCATCGTAAAGAATCGAATCATTAAAAGAAAATATATTACAGGGTTACAAAATGTCACACATATTTCATTACAGAAGCCTTTACAATAGTGTTTAATCTTCTCTTAAAACAACTTCGGCAGCTTCATTCAGGAGTCGGTTAACAACTTCATCCATAATGGCTTCGGCCATTTTTCTAATTTCATCGTCCCCCTCTGGGTGGGGGCCCGAAGATGCCTCAGCAGGTTCTGAGGGAAGAGAAGATACGACTACATTACTATTACAGACCGCGAGCAAAGTCTGAAATTAAAAATTACAACACAATAAGAACGATTAATTAATACCTATTTGCCCTTCGGGCTCTATACTTTTTTCGGCAACTTCTGTCACTTTCCTAGCATCATGGATGCCTTTTTCACTCTTTTGAATAATTTCTTGCGCCATTTCTCGGCCGCCGTTGTCCCAGATATCAGTAAAGAATTTTCTGCCAACCATGCTTGCTTCGGCCGAGGGGTCTTTGATGTCTTCGGAGGACAAGGCAGCTTCGGACTGAGCTAAGGATTTTACATGCTCACAACCTCTCCTCTCCAAAACAGTAGCAACTCCTCTAGCGCCCAAAAAAGCGCAGATGTCACCACGGCTACTCAGGATTTCCTCGAAGGCCTCTGCTTCGTGACTGATCCATTCCATTGGACCTTCGGGATTGCCTCTTGAGAAATTCTCTTCACTAGAGAATGCGCCAACGCTGGCGAAGCTGGATTTTATCTTTTTGACACATTCTATGGATTTAACATAACATTTTCTCTGGGATGCACGAAGCTCCTTAACACTTATCTCTAAATGATTGGCCAATTGATCACTAAGCTCTCGTTTTGTTTCTTCAAGCACACATTCCTCTTTAGCTCTAGCTAGCTGTTTCTGAAGATCTTTAATCTCACGTTTTTGGGCTTCGGCCTGGACCTTTGAGGCAGCTTCGTCCTTTTTTACCTTGTCTACCAATATAAGCAGAATTTTATCCTTTTCCAGAGCTTCGTTTCTCAGTTTAATAACTTCTGACCGTAGGTTGTTGAACGCAATTTCATAGCTCTCATCTTCGGCATTCTTTTGTGCTCTCAATGCGTTGCTTAGAATTAAACCCTATATGTAAAAAAGTTGGTATAAGAATAAAAGAATGAGTTACGAATTATAAAATTTCCAAATGCCCAATTCCCATACCTTTAGGCTATTGTACGCAAGACTATCCGCGAGATCCTCCTTCGTCATAGCGCATAATCCAGCTTCGAGCTTTGGAAACCCCATACTTCTAGCTATCTCCCGGCAGACAGATAATTCTTTGTTATCAGGGAGGCAGTATAGGAAATCATCTTCGTTTATCCCATTGAACACTACTGCCCCCTTCGGATATTTTAATTCTCTGGCATAGTGATTGGCTTCATAGATCTCTTCTTCAGATAATTTCTTCCCCGAAGCATGTCGCACAATGTAATCGCATATGTTGGAAGGAGCTTCGGGGGTGGCAGTGTCAATTTCTTCAACCAAAATTGGCTCTGACATATTTATTTTTTCTTCGGTTTCCAAAGATTGTTCCTTGGTGGGCTCTGAAGGCCCAGCTTCAGCTTCAAGTTGTTGCTTCGAAGCTTCAGCAGCTAAAGCTTCAGTAGACACTTCAGAAAGTTCAACAGTCTTCTTTGGAGTTATGCTTGAAGACTTAATTGTCTCCAAAACATCTAGCACGTTCACCATTCTTTTTCTTTTCGGGGTCACCGATGGACCCTTTTGATTTTTTATTGTCTCAACACTTGCTGAAGGACTTAAGATTTCCAATATTTTTGGTCCTTCAATTCTCGGTTTTTCTGCCTTCTCTGCTGAAGGTGCTTCAGTTTTTTCTTCGATCTTCGGCCCTGGAGCTGGCTCTGTAGTTTCAGTGGCCAAGGAGACTTCACCGATAAATTCAGGCACTATGGCCGGCTCAATAAAACGTGCCCGGTGGGTGAGCACCTTCATCTTTTTTCTTTGCGGCGCTGGCTCACTAGAAGCACCTGTCGCAATTTCTGTTGCAGGAGAAGTATTTTTTCTTTTGCGGCCTGGCACCGGATAATGATAGTCAGGGTAGACAAACCCGATTGCATCAAATACCCGGTTGAGCCTCTTCTTCTTTCGGCCTCCGAAGGCTGCCGATAATGCAGTATTCTCGGCCTTCGAATATACCCCAAGCAGTTCGTCACTTAAGGTTTCAATGCTTTTTAACCAGTCGTCATCAGGTTCAACAAACTTATCCCCGTATTTGAATGTGTATTTCAGTCTGACCAGTCCACCTTCGTCAGACTCTTTGATGGTCTCCTTCGGCATTTCCCACTTTCCTGCAAGTGGCCACACCCTGAAGGCAATATGCTCTTGGACCAAGTCCCTTGTACCAATAAAAGAGCAGACTACGCCGAAGGCTCTTTGGCATTCTTCGGCCGCTTCATCCATTTCAACCTTCGGTTTTCGGAGTCCGAAGCACTGCCAGATAGGACGCATAATGATACTTTTAACATCTTCCTGCGCTGTCAAGTCATTCTTTACATAGAACCATTCTGTCATCCAGGCACCGGGCCACCTCTTCCGAAAGGTTGGCACGGGGCAGCTTGACCCGGAGCGGGCACCGAAGCTGTAACAACCAAAGTTGTTGTGATATTGTTCTTTCCCCCAGGGCTTCGTCTCATATAACAACTCATGAATTTTGCAAAAGCTTTTAGCATTTGGTTCTAAACCTTGGCTTCTCACAGCCCAGACAAAGATCCCCATTCTTATGATAGCTTCGGGAGTAATTTGATGAAGGTAGACTTGAAATGTCTTCAGGACTTCGACAACAAAGCTGCTTAGGGGGAATCGAAGCCCAGCCTTGAGAAAGCTTCGGAAGATCACGACCTCATCTTCTTCGGGGGTGGGAGAAGTTTTTTCTCCAGCATCAGCTCTCACAATAGATATATCTCGAAAATATCTCCCCCTCATATTGTCAATATGACTCTGCTTAATAGTGGTTTTCCCGAAAACCGATTGACTTGGCCGCCATGGTCGATCTTCGGACTCTCCCCCACCGCTTTCTACATCATAATTGTCGCTGTCACCAGTATCTTCAGACAAACCTTCCAGAATCTCCTTGGTGATTTTTTCCGTATTGGTCTTCGCCATCGCTATAAGGAACCCCAAGTTCTTCTCTTCGTCGAGACTCAGCTTCATCTCAGCAGCGGCCTTCTTATCTTCAGACATCTTCGGAAACACTAAAAAACTGTTTTCAAAGCCGAAGCTTCAAAACCAAAAGATCAACAAATCTTAGTGCGCAAGAGCTAAAAATTTAGTGAGCGGGAGCAGATGGCAAGAGAGCGTACCAAATGAGTTTGCGGTATGATCTTATTTATACGCCCAGTGCATTGAAAATTGAAAGACCCCGCTTGTCAGTGAATGTTGCTATTCTAGCAAAGGGAAGGTGTTTTTTCGGACCTTCGGCTCAAGGCCTTCGTCCATATCGCAATCTGAATTTATCACTAACAAATTAATATTGCGAGGGGCTACTGTTGGGGGCCTTCGTCCTCCGAAGGTCCTCAAAAACAAGATTTGACAATGTTTTCCAAGTGAATTATATGAACAGGTATTTTCGGACTCAGATTATGAACATGGAGTACGGTCAGGACGAAGCCTAAGCCAGACGAAAGGGGGTTGAGATGAAGGACGGGCTGATTACCATGCTGTACGAAGGATGATGCGCAGCCGAAGCTATGCGCAGGAAAGCTTCGTCGCGATAGCAGAACGGGGAACCGACCTAAAGATGAAAAGACTACTTAGGCCTTGACAGACTCCCATAAGTCATTAGCAAATGTAATAGGCATGAATGTAATTTTACATGGGCTGCATCCCACGCCTATAAATAGATGAACAGTACTCCCGTACTGTTCACGCTGACTTGGCATTTGCTTTCCGTCATCCTTGTACTTTTGCTTTCCTGCAATCCGAAGGTACACTTGTAATCTAAAATCATTTCCATTCTTACATGATAATAAAATAAAAGTGATGTTGTGGTAATTTTCAAATATTTATATCACTTTTTATGTTGCATGTAAGCTCTTCGTCATAATTTACTATGCTTACGAAGATATGTTATTTTGTGACCTTCGTCCAGAACACATTATATCCCGAAGGGAAATAATGTTTAAGGGGACGAAGGACTTTATCATTTAACACTTTTTATGTTGCCTTGTTCTTAATCTGAAGCATTTGAGAACAAGTCCCCAACAAAAGGGAAACATAAAATATAAAAGAGAAATAACCTCCCCCTTACGCTTGGGCCTATTCCTCAACCGGCCCATAACTGCACCCTTCTCTCCTGAACGCGCCCGTGTGGGCTGCTTGCCCATTTCTTTCCTTTTTCCCCGTGCTCCCGCTCGGACATGGACGAAGCCGCACCCGCGCACACTGATGACTGGGGCCCATCTATCAGTGCCTCGCACGCGCTGGTGGCTGGTGCCATTTACAGCCGGGCCCCGCGTGACAGGCATTCTTCACTCCACGCTTCTTTCCCGCTCACTGACCTGTGGGCCCGAGGCCGTCAGCCTCGCCTCCTTCACACGAACGCAGACCTCGCGGACACGACTGCGGCACTTTGGACTCGGACTCCACGCACCTGGATCGGCCTCCGCGTGATTCCGCCATTGGGGGACCTTCCTTGCCCGCGCCGCCTTACAATCGGGGTCAAGACAAATCTTTCCCCACTTAATCCTGGTGATCGGCTCCTCTTTTTGCCCCTCAACAAACATGTCGTGCATGGCGGGGCACGCCAACTCCACGTGGACCGTTACGACACCGACCTTGTTCTCGCCTATTTAAGAAGCCGACCTCGGACCCTTCGCTTCCTACTTCTCCTTGCTACTCACCACCATCATGGAGAAGATTGGATCGGGATCTCCACCGCGGAGAGACCTATTGCCGCAGCCCTGCTTCTCTGCTTCCCCATTACTAGTATGGTGTACCTCAATCAGATCGTTGGGTCCTCCGGTTTGCGTAGCACTAGTTAATCGGTAGGATTAAGCCTCAAATCGCCTGATGGCCAACTCCGGCAAGGAGCGTGGCCGCAGACCTGTGCACCTCCGTTAGTCATGCTCGCGTCGCCGCTTTGGTAACCGGGAGATAGGAGATCAGTTCCTGGCCATCGATCCTGTGTGGACGGCTGTGATTAGAACGTGGTCGCGTAAAACCTTGGTCGTAGATTCATGCGCCAATGGCCTAGATTGACTCCATTACCTACCATTTCTCGGATCAAATCTTGGCTGCCCAAATGTGATCTGGCATCTGTGGTTGCATACCGGTTCGTCCCAGGACGATTCTAATCCGAGTCATGCGAGTCTTATCCAACGACCCTGGATTCTTGATACCCCTTCGGCCGGGATCTTTTGCTAAAGAGCCCCTAATCTTTGGCATATTCAACCCACAGTCTATGCGTAGTGTTAGAACATTAAACTTAGGTCCTAGAAATTTGCAAACTTGACCTTGGACTTCTCTGGAATTGTGTCTGCAGCCCAAGGATTGATTAAATCAAGTAATTAATATAGGAAAATGATTTTTAGTTTAAAAATAAATCAAGAGACTTGTTTAATTCATATTAAATCCATTTCAACTCCAAATTAATTCATTCCAGTTGCATTAGACTTGTAATAATATTTTTTATCATTCAGTAACTTTATTTTGTTATGAAACCTAAACTGAGATTTTGTACTTAATTTCTTTTATACACCACTGTTAAATCTTTAGAAATTCGTAACTCGATAACCGTAACTCCGTTTTGATCCATTCTAGTTACATTAGTCTCACAATAATATTTATTATCATATGGTAACTTTGTTTTGTCATGAAACATAGGTTAAAATGTTGCACTTAGTCTATTCTATAGTTAACCACGTGGATCTTCGAAAAACCATGGCTTCATAACCGTTACGCCAAATTTAGTAATTCTTGTTCCTACGATCTTGTAGCGACGCGTAGATTATTATTATGTAATTTATTCTTATGTTTGGTGTAATGTTAATTTTACCTATATCATGTTTGTCTGTATTGCTACGATTAGCAGTGAGGACACGTGTCATCTAAAGAGCAAGTTGGTACCTGGAATCTCAAGTCCCAAGCAAGTTGTGCCCTTTATCACTTCTTTTTACCCAGTCATGTTTTGATTAATCATAATGATCTGCATAGGTTAATTTTGATGGGACCTAATAGGTTACCTTAGTTTGACTATCTTTATACCTTATTCCCCACTGAATTTTGGGTAGTACCTGCTATTGCTTTATGTGGTTTTGGGTATAGAGATACACATTGTTCATGATTATATTTTGTTATCAGTTGTTATTTACTGTTTATGTTAAGATCATTATGTTAATTGGAACATGGAGAACCACCCGAGAAAACAGTGCTACCACAAGGGTTTAATGGGACGCCCTTGGCTAACTAACTAGGAAAGCTAGTGGAAGACTACCTTACCCGAAAGGGGCAAGGGCAGTAGGGGAGTGGTCAGTGTAGGGAGGTCCTCGGGTTGATTTTGCTGCGATGGCGGTCAGACGAGGGATTCCTGCACTGGAGCTTCCTATAAACTGTAGCGGGTTTTTGGAAGCTAGTGGAACTTTGTAAAGGCCTCATAGTGTTACCCTGCCTCGCCTCCTCGGTAGAGGTGTATGGGATTGGCCGTCTCTTGGCAGATGGGTAACATGACTTGTGGGTAAAGATGTGCAACCTCTACAGAGTGTAAAACTGGTATACTAGCCGTGCTCACGGTCATGAGCAGCTCGGACCCTCACATGATTAATTTATGGAACTTAAATTCAATTTGTTATATACATTGCATCGTAGGTGTTGTTGTTACTTTTGTTCTACTACTTAATTGGGTTGGTATTTACTTATACTTAGTAATTGCTAATAAAATTTTGACCAACTTTAAAAGCAATGCTCAGCTTCAACCATCCTCTTTGGTATGCCATACACTTCACATGAGCTCCCATCTTTGGCGAGGTCATGCACATTATTCCCCACAACTTGTTGAGCTATGAACGTATGTGAGCTCACTCTTGCTGTCTCACACCCCCCACAGGTCAAGAACAGGTACCACAGGATAAGACGCATGGAGGATGTTGCGATGTGTTCGTGAGAGGTCTAGGTCGTCGTCTCCTAGTCAACTATGGGTTGTTGGATCGTTGTCTCCTTATAATGTAATTATTTATTTATTTTTTTATAGAACTCCTGTTATGTAGTAAAGATGTGACATTCGATCCTGTGCCATGATTCATCATATGTGTGAGACTTGGTCCCAACACACCTAGTGTTTATGTTCGTGCCTGGGTCTTGGTGCCCCGAAACCCGGGTGTGACAACTGCGTCGCACAATGCTGGGTTAGTCTAGCCACTTGGAGAGACTGCATCGTCGCCTGCATGAGGAGCAGGAGCGCCGACGCAAGGAGCAGGAGCAGCAGGACTCTTCCCCCTCGCCTCAACAGGAGGTGGAGTCTGGGAGGTAGCCTTCCCCTGCGCCTCAGCCAGAGATGCCCCCTGCACCACCATAGGGTATCCCGGCTGCTGGAGGAGACCCTGACGGAGACGGAGACGACGACGACGCTGGTGGCAGTTCGAGCCATGGCACGGAGCTCTCGGAGCAGCCGAAGCCAGAGGGATGGATCGCTAGACCCATCACTCGCGATGCCGCTCGCGGGTGTCACTTCCGCGACGCTCTCGATACCTTGCTGCGTCGGGCCTTCGACCGACACACTTGGTCTATCGAGTGCTGTTGTGTAGTCTACCAGCACCATCGTGGGTTATACTCGGACCAGTGGGAGGCTACTTGCTTGGTCACTACAAGAAACTAATAAATGTTTGTGGGTTAACTTAAGAACGTGGGTACCGACGTTCTTCATTGAGTTAAGTTCATGCGTTTGTTGAAGAACGTGAGTACCCACGTTCTTAGTTTAAATTCGTGCGCCCTAGATAAAACCGTCGAACTTATAGTATTAGGAACATGGGTACCCATGTTCTTAATTTAAGTTTGTGGGCCACGTCGACACCGTTGAACTTAACCCAAACTAAATCCCTAGCGGCCCGCGCGTCTCTCTTCTATCCCGCCTACACGCGCGCTGCCGGTCCCCACTCCTCCACAGCGTCGCCGCCAGACCACGCTCCCGCCGCCACCGCTTCTCCACCGTGCGCCTCCGCCAGCCCGATCCTCCACCGCGCCCGCCGCCAGCACGCTCCTCCACCGCGCCCCCGCTCCTCCACCTCCACCGTGTGCGCCCGCCAGACCGCGCGCGTCGGCTAGCCCCCATGGTAATCCTCCATCGCCTTCGCCTAGATTCCTATCTCCACCATGTTCGGGTTCCTCCCAACACCTGCACCGCAGAACCAAACCCTAGTTGCGCTTCCTCCTCTAGATCCCAGCGCCCCGGCCCCATGGCCGCCCTCGTTTCTAGCTCCAGCTTCTCCGCCCGCTGTCCCTCCGCTCTCTAGCTCCGGATCGCACGCGCACGTAAACACATGGAGCCCGCAACCGAGGATGCCGCAGCCGCTGCGCCGGACTCGTGGGAGACGGCTGACATAGACGGGCCCATGAGCCGGCTCATCCTCTCCACATGACGCTTGTCATCTTCGTCAGACTTCGCTGACAACCAGGACCCGCCCCAGCCGCCGCCCACACTGCAGCCAGGGCGCACCTTTGGCTCCCTCAGATGCACGCGAGGATGTGGTAGCCCAGGTCGATATGTTTAGTATCACATTCATTGTTATCGATACATTATTTCTTTGATGATGGAAGGTGAATATGTGACAATGAGCACAGGTTCCACTACTGTGTAGAAGTTATATAACACTGAATTGTTAGTATTTTGGAATTCAGAGTGCATGTGATATACATTCTTACACTTGAAGAATTATAATTATAAATTCATGAAACATTTAATAGTATTTACTCTAGATAGAGTTCCCAAATACAGCATACGTAGTTACTTGATTTGAATCAACTTATCCAGTGAGCTTAGTGGTCAGGATTTGTGATATTGATAAATAAGATAAAGTGGTTCTATAATATGATACTTCTGTGGATGTTTTCTTTTGTGACAGTGAACTCTTTATAGAGGATTCCTATCAGGTGCTTCTTTTCTTGCCCATTCTCTGTGTGCTTTTGGTCTTGGACCCCCACTCCCCCCATCCCCATAATCACCCACACAAAAAGAGCTAACTAAGAATAGCCCATGTGCCATTTTGTCATTTAGATTTGCAACTTAAATGTTGATTATTTTATTAAATACTGTGTACACAACACGAGGACAGTCCACTCTGACTTAACTTACTGAGTCACTTGAGTATTTAGCTCATGGAGCAGATTTATATGTCACCGTGCAGACTTTGTTTTAAGGCAAAATGGTCTTATGCTGCTGAAAACTTGTCGCTTAAGTTATATTATAGCATGTTAGGGGCTTAGTTTCTTCTTATGATTTTTTGCTGAAATCATTTATTTACTAGGTGTTTTTGTCTCCTGTAATTTAGTCAGGTGGTTCATTTTGATGTAGGGTGTAATGATCACACATGGCAACATGGTGGCCACAACTGCAGCAGTCATGACAATAGTCCCAAAACTTGGCATGAATGATGTTTATCTGGCTTACCTTCTATTGGCTCATGTCTTTGAACTAGCAGGAGAGGTGATGTATATTTTAACTCATAAACATGTAGTTTTACAAGAGTTGTCGCTATCTTTAATGATATGATGTTGACATGTTGTCAATCCAGACTGTCATGCTAGCTTCTGGTACTACCATTGGATATGGTTCAACATTGACTATGACTGATACATAGAACAAGATTAAGAAGGGGACAAAAGGAGATGTTTCTATACTGAATCCTGCTCTTATAATTTCAGTTCCTGCAATTTTGGATCGTATCAGAGATGCAGTGTTTAAGAAAGTGAGTTTATTTCCTGAATTTTATATTTCCACCAAATGTCATTGATTAGCATTGTTACCATTAGAATATTCTGTGTATATGGTAATAATAACCCACTGAGGCTTTTTTGGATAATATAGTATTGACACCAATCCACGGAGGCGCACTAGCCCGCGCCTCCACCCCGCGCGCTAGCTCGCGCGCCGCCCCGCGCACTGCGCCGCGCCGCCAGCCAGCGTCGCCCGCTCACCAACCCCACGCCGCCTGGCCTCCTCCGAGCCCCACGCTTGAAGATCTTGAAGATCTCTTTTTAGGTTCAAGTTTCCACAAAGCACATTTCTGCTCAACCATCTGCTTTCATTTAACTGCATTATATATTAATGTCATGTATTTTTCTAGATCAATCGAGTTGAGTTTGTTCATTCCAAGTCATTCTTCCATAGAGATATCAAGCCTGATAAATTTCTCATGGGTCTCAGGAAAAGAGCAAACCAGGTTGATTAGCTATATTCCCTCAATCTACATTTATTTATGGGTCTATTAGTAGGTACACACATTAATAACTGATTTTAATCTGTGTATAGGTTTATGTTATCGATTTTGGACTTGCAAAGAAGTACAGAGATACATCAACACACCAGCACATTCCATACAGGTAAGCATGTTGTGTGTGTGAAATTTGAATGAAATTGTTGTGCAACATCTTGTTTATTTCTGCCTTTACCGTAAAATAACTGTACTTGGTCCATAGTGTCACCAATAATATATTCTACTTCCGTAATTTCTGATGCTGCCACACCAGGTCCATAATTATATTATGCCCATGTTTGATATTGTTCCATGTACCACTAAAATTCAAATATCTGGAAAATGTTCTATTAGCATGATTTGAGACAGCACCTCGATTTAAAATATCTGAACCTTCAGTGTTGTCCATGTAATTGCAGAGAGAAAAAGAACTTGACTGGAACAGCAAGATATGCAAGTGTAAATACCCACCTTGGAATTGGTAGGTTTAATTCAATTGGTGGTAGCTAGTTTCTAGGCATGCAGTTTCTGGATTCCTGAAAAACTTCTCTTACCTTTCCATGACATTTCATTTCTATATTATAATTGATGTCTTCTCGCAGAACTAAGCTAGAGGGATGACATGGAATCTCTTGGATATGTACTGATGTACTTCTTGCGAGGAAGGTTGTTTACTGTAACATGATTCGCCGTTTCACCTCTCATTTTCTGATATGTCTAGGTTAATACATGGTATGCCTACTGTCAGCCTTCCATGGCAGGGCCTGAAAGCTGGGAACAAAAAACAAAAGTATGAAAAGATCAGCGAAAGGAAAATTGCATTTAATACACCCAATATTCAGGAAGGTTGGTTTAATATACCCAATATTTCATTTAATGACTAAACCATGTCTACATTTCTCAGTGTAGCAAAAATGCTAACTCGGAATTATGTTATCCATTGGGCAGGTTTTTAGTTTGATTATGTTTTTGACTGGACCATTCTAAAGTACCAACAGGCACAGATGACCACTGCTCCACCTTGTGCAATTGTCTGTACAAGGAATAAACTTACCCTCCTACCTTTCTTTAATTCCGCACACATGGATATTTTTTCCTGACTACACTTGTGCCTTCTTATTTAGGCTCCAGTAGTAGGATAAAGTCTAGGATGGCTCCTGTGGTTCCAAGGACAAGAAGCTGCTCGTGTACGATTACTACAGCCGGGGAAGCGTGTCCAACATGCTCCATGGTATGATCCGAGCTGACATCTCTCCTTCGTCCTATCACTCTCATAAGTTCAATGCTCAATTTGGAATTCTCAATTTGCAATGGGCGTCATAATAACTACCCATGTCTGTTTGCGCGTTTAGAATGGTAGCAATCGTTATAATGAGACATGAGTGGTGGGGTGTTTGTTTGGGATTATAATCTGAGCAGATTATAATCCCAAACAAACACCCCCTTAAGAAATGCTACAAGAAGGAAGAAACTTTGAGTAACATTATGGTGACCTGGCTAGAGATGCTGTGTTGCTTGTTGTTGTTTGGGAATGGGCTCATAACTGTTTGTTTAGTGCAAGCAACAAACACTGCTTAACTTTATCAGATTGCTATAGGTAAGATAGACGATTAGGATTGGGGGTTAACAGTAAATAAAGGCAATGCAGAATCAAAAGGCTACCAAGTGTGGAAAAGGTCCTTGTTTCTTCCCTGCTTTCTGTCTAGGTTCACATTTTAATCTTCTGATGATTGTAGCACTTGAAAATTTTCTCTTCTTTCGGCCTCGTATGTTTAGACCAGACCAGTCAATATCTGCTCCCTTTTCTGCTTTGACAAAAAAATCATTGTGTGGAGCATAACCTTCAGTTGAGAGGAACAGAAATTTTCAATATTGCTGAACTGAACATGCCACTTTTGAACATTTTTATGTACAAGGTGAACTTTATTGTTCTGTGCTGCTGATTTCTTCCTTAAGTTTGGTTTGTTGACTTGCTGTCCTGTTTTTAATTTCCTGTGTCCAGTTAGATCTAGCTGTTTGGTGCTGTTGGGAGCCTTCGGCTTTCGAAGCTCCTCAAAAACATGATTTGACAATATTTTCCAAGTGAAACATGTGAACAGGTATCTTCGGAGTCAGGTTGCGGGTGTACAAGAGCATGGTTAAGACGAAGCTTGACTGGGGTGGAAAGCGATCACGACGAAAGACAGGACGATCACGAAGCTACGTGCAGAAAAGCTTCAGCATGACGAAGGAAAAGAGGAACCGACTTAAGGATGAAAAGTCAAGTTAAACCTCGAAGGATTGCCATAAAGTTATTATCAAATGTAAAGGGCATCAATGTAATTTTACACGGGCTGCGTCCCGTGCCTATAAATAGATGAACAGCACTCCCGTATTGTTCACGCTGACTTGGCATACGCTTTTTCACATTACATCTGCATCCTTACTTTCCATCAATCCGAAGGTACACTTGTAATTTGTTTTCATGAATTTGGCAATAAAGATAAGTTGATGATAATACCCAAACCATTATTTGTATTTTACATACGTGTTCTTTTTTACCGTTAATTAATCTTATGAAAATCTTTTCCTTTGTAACCTTCGTTCAAGATTCATTATATCCGAAGGGATATAATGTTTTTAAGGACAAAGGAGCTTAACATTTAACACTTTCTATGTTGCCTTGTTCTTAATTCTTAGCAATTGAGAACAAGTCTCCAACATTGGCGCCCACCTCCGGTGAACTCACACCCATTTTCTGAAGTTTTGAACACCTTCGGCAAGCGTCACCTTCGTCATGCCGCCTAAAAAAGCTTCAGCAACAGGGGCTGCCACTCTGCAGCCGCTGGACCCCAATCAAGATGTCGTTTCTCTTAGGGAGGCCCGAAGCCAGAAGAGGAAGGTCACCAGTCCAACGCCTCTGGAGGATGACTTGGATCAAGAAATCCAAAATTTAGAGATGACCAATCAACAGGTCCAACGGAAGAAGGAGAAGATGGCTCGTCTAGCTGATCTTCAAAGGCAGATAGATGAAGCCTCCGAAGAGCTTCGACATCTTGCTCAAGATGACCAGAACCAAAGGCCCCCGCGCAGAGAGCTTCATCAAGAGGGCTTCTACAATGAGGGCGACTGGTATGAAGATTTCCATCACGGAAATTTTGCTTTTGATGATGCTTCTCCCTTGTCAACAGAACTGCAGGCTATTCCTTGGCCATAGTCTTACAAGCCGCCCCAGCTCCCCATGTACGATGGTCATTCAGACCCGAAACAATTCTTGATGAGCTATGAGGCAACTATATCTTCGTACGGTGGCAACACGGCGGTCATGGCAAAGTCCTTCGTCATGGCTGTCAGGAGCGTTGCACAAACCTGGTACTCCTCCCTTAGGCCAGGGACAATCACCTCATGGCAGAAGTTGAAGGATATGTTGATAACCAGCTTCCAAGGGTTTCAGACGAAGCCAGTCACTGCTCAAGCTTTATTCCAGTGCACCCAGGATCACGAAGAATACCTCCAGGCATATGTCCGAAGGTTTCTACGTCTGAGGGCACAGGCACCAACAGTGCCCAATGAAATTGTCATTGAGGCCATGATCAAGGGGCTTCGGCCAGGACCTGCAGCTCAGTACTTTGCCAGGAAGCCTCCTCAAACTTTGGAGAAGCTGCTCCAGAAGATGGACGAGTATATTCGAGCTGACAATGATTTTCGCCAAAGAAGGGAAGAAGCTTTCAGGTTCTCTGAAATGGCCAGGGGCTTCGGAGGAAGATTTTATCCGAGGCACGTCAGGTCAATTCACAATTCTACCCAAAGTGATGACAAAGGCAGTCAACAACAAAGGCCACAGTGCTCCTCGCAAGCTTCGGGGCAACAGCAAAGCTCTTTCCGGCTGCCAGCGCCAAGGGGCAGAGGCAACAGGGGCTTCGGGGGAAGATTTGGAGATCAACCAAGAAAAATTTATTGCTTGTTCTGTGGTGAGGGCAAGGGCCATACCACCAGGATGTGTCATGTTACCATCCAGAAGCAAAAGGAGCTAGCAGAGGCGGCAGCGCAACAGAACCAGTCGAAGCAGGTCATGCATACTGCTTCGTACCATTCGCCTTACATTCCAGAATATGTAGGCAATCACCCTGTAGCTTCTGTTGCTTCGGCAAGCCAACCCCAAGCTTCCTAGCAACAGCTTCCACCACCACCACCAATACAACGTGGTCCGCAGCCAGAAGGGAGCCAGCACTCTCACCCCCAAAGGGATCTCAGGGAGGAGTCCGAAGCTCGCACAGTCAATAGCACTGTGCCAGAGTCGAAGCATATTTACTGACAAAATATCCTACCTCGACAGCAGCTTTTCGCATTCAGTTTTACTTTCTTTATAGTAAAGAACAATTGTGGGAAGTTTAAGTGTCTTTTATCGTTTTTTTCAAATTCTTGTAACAGTTTAGCTTATCATCATAATGAAAATATATCTTCTCCATAGGCTTGAGTTACTGAAGCACAAGAATTTATGGTGGCACGGAGAACCTTCGAATTATCAAAAACTTGTTCTAAGGAACACACTGTAACTTCTTCGAAGTAGTAAAAAGTCGTTCCTAAAGGAGCGCAGTGTAAGTTTTCTGCTCAAAAGTCGTTCCGAAGGGAATGCAGAGCTTACAGCGAAAAATAAACGCTGATTCCGCTGAAAGTAAAAGGCGAAGAAGCTCCTAAGGCAGGCTTACAGCGAAAAATAAACGCTGATTCCGCTGAAAGTAAAAGGCGAAGAAGCTCCTAAGGGAGGCTTACAACGAAAAGTCAGTGCTGAGATAAAAAGATTGTGTGCTCTATTGCAGAGATGTGTGTATCTTCGGCATAAATATCATTTTGCATAGCATAACATCATCACATCATTTTGCATAACATAAGCATCATACATCATATTACATGTAGAACAAGAAGGGGACACAGTATTGATTTTCAAAGAATGTTTTGGAAAAAGATAAAATCGTGCTGAAGCATTGAGAAGAAGCATAGCTTCGTCAGAGAGGCAACATAAAACTTTTTTATATCTTCGAAGAATGTTTTCACGAAGTTTGGATATTCTTCATCAGAGAAGTATAGAAATTCTTGTGATACATAAAAGATTTTCTTCACGAAGCATGAAAAGAAGGGAAGGTGTTTTTTCGCCGAAGGCTCAAAAAACGGTATGTATGCAAAATTTCATGCATCGTAAAGAATTGAACCATAAATAGATTATATATTACATTCAAAGTTACAAAGTTTTACACATGTCATGTTCCAAGTATTTTTACAATAGCACTTAATCTTCCCTAAGAACTACTTCTGCAGCTTCGTTTAGTAGCTGATTGACAACTTTGTCCATGATGGCTTCAGCCATTTGTCTAATTTCGTCGTCCCCCTTCGGGGGGGGTCCGGAGCTGCCTCAGCAGGTTCTGAGGGAGGAGAGGACACGGCTATATTACTATTACAAAACCGTGAACAAAGTTTAAAATCAAAAATCGCAACAGAATAAAAACCACTAATTAATACCTATTTGCCCTTCGGGCCCTGTCCTTTTTTCGGCAGCCTCCGCTACCTTCCTAGCATCATGGATGCCTTTTTCGCTTCTCTGAATGATTTCTTGAGCCATTTCTCGGCCGCCATTGTCCTAAATGTCGGTGAAAAATTTTCCACCGACCTGGCTTGCTTCGGCTGAAGGGTCTTTGATATCTTCAGAGGATAAAGCAGCTTCAGACTGTGCCAAAGATTTCACATGCTCGCACCCTTTCTTCTCCAAAATAGTAACAATTCCTCTGGCGCCCGAAAAAGCACAAATGTCCCCGTGACTATTCAAGATTTCCTCGAAGGCCTCAGCTTCGTGACTGATCCATTCAATCGGGCCTTCTGGATTCCCTCTTGTGAAATTTTCTTCACTAGAAAATGCGTCGACGCTGGCGAAGCTGGATTTTATCTTTTTAACACACTCTATGGATTTATCATAGCATCTTTTCTTCGAAGCACGAAGCTCTTCAACATTTATTTCCAAATGATTTGCCCATTGATCACTTAGTTCTCGTTTTGTTTCTTCAAGAATGTGTTCTTCTTTAGCTCGGGCTAATTGTTTCCGAAGATCTTCGATTTCGCGCTTCTGAGATTCGGCTTGAGTTTTAGAGCTAGCTTCGTCTTCCTTCATTTTATCCACCAATGTAAGCAGAATTTTGTCTTTTTCTAAGGCCTCGTTTCTTAGCCTGATAACCTCTGTTCGAAGGTTGTTAAGAGCAATAGTGCAGCTCTCGTCTTCGGCATTCTTTTGTGCCCTTAAGGCATTGCTGAGTATTAAGCCCTATTCAAAAGAATGAATGGATTAACATAACAGCAAAAGACTAATTCAAAATTCATAAATTTCAAAATTTACAATCTTTGTACCTTCAGACTATTATATGCAAGGCTATCTACAAGATCCTCCTTCGTCATGGCGCAAAGGCCAGCTTCAAGCTTCGGTAACCCCATGCTCCTAGCCATCTCTCGGCAGACGGATAATTCTTTATTGTCTGGGAGACAATATAGAAAGTCATCTTCGTCTGTTCCATTGAACACTACGGCCCCCTTCGGATACTTCAGTTCTCGGGCATAGTGATTAGCTTCAAAAACCTCTTCTTCAGATAGTTTCTTCCCCGAAGCATGTCGCACAATATAATCATGTATTTTGGAAGATGCTTCGGGGACGCCAGTGTCAATTTCTTCAATCAAAATTGGCTCTGTCATTTTTATTTTTTCGGTTTCCAAAGTTGCCTCTGTCAATTTTCTTTCTTCAGCTTTCAAAGGTTTTACCTTGATGGGCTCTGAGGGCCCAGCTTCGGTTTCAAATTGTTGCTTCAAACCTTCAGCAACAAAGGCTTCAGTAGACACTTCAGAAGCTTCAACAGTTTTCATCGGAGTTATGCTCAAAGATTTAATTGTTTCCAAAACATCCAACACATTAACCATCCTTTTTCTTTTCGGGGTCGCTGCTGGCCCCTTCTGGATTTTTGCTGTTGGACTTAAAATTTCTAATGTTTTTGCTTTTTCAGTCCTTAGTTCTTCTGTTCTCTAAGTTGCTGGTACTTCGGCTATTTTCTCGATTTTTGCCACCGAAGTTGGTTCTCTGGCTTCAATGGCCGAAGAGGCCTCACCAATAAACTCAGGCACTGTGGCCGGCTCAATATAACGTGGAGGGTGTGTGAGTACTGTTGGGGGCCTTCGTCCTCCGAAGGTCCTCAAAAACAAGATTTGACAATGTTTTCCAAGTGAATTATATGAACAGGTATCTTCGGACTCAGATTATGAACATGGAGTACGGTCAGGACAAAGCCTAAGCCAGACGAAAGGGGGTTGAGATGAAGGACGGGCTGATTACCATGCTGTACGAAGGATGGTGCGCAGCCGAAGCCATGCGCAGGAAAGCTTCGTCGCGATAGCAGAATGGGGAACCGACCTAAAGATGAAAAGACTACTCAGGCCTTGACAGACTCCTATAAGTCAGTAGCAAATGTAATAGGCATGAATGTAATTTTACATGGGCTGCGTCCCACGCCTATAAATAGATGAACAGCACTCCCGTACTGTTCACGCTGACTTGGCATTTGCTTTTGCGTCACGCTTGTACTTTTGCCTTCCTCAAGACCGAAGGTACATTTGTAATCTAAAGTCATTTCTATTCATCCATGATAATAAAATAGAAATGGTTCCGTGATAATATTTAGATGTTTATTTTATACCTCATGCTTTATATGAATCCTTCGTCACTTAATGTTATGCTTACGAAGGTATGTCTTTCGAAACCTTCGTCCGAAACTCATTATCTCCCGAAGGGATATAATGTTTTGGAGGACGAAGGACCTTAACACTTAACATTTTTTATGTTGCCTTGTTCTTAACTCTTAGCATTTGAGAACAAGTCCCCAACATTGGCGCCCACCTCCGGTGAACTCACTTCCACTTTGAGTTTTTTGAACACCTTCGGAAGCCATAGACCTTCGCTATGGCGCCGAAGAAAGCTTCAGCGACTGGGGCTGCAGCCCTGCAACCGCTAGACCCCAACCAGGAGACTCTCTCTCTCTTCGGGAAGCCCGAAACCAGAAGAGGAAGGCTGTCAGCCCAACGCCTCAAGAGGATGAGCTAGATCAAGAGATCAGAGATATGGAGATGCTTCATCAACAGGTGCAGAGGAAGAAGGAAAAGATGGCCAGGCTAGCTGAATTGCAAAGGCAGATAGACGAAGCTTCTGAAGAAGTTCGCCATCTTACTCACGATGAGCAGAACCGAAGGCCTCAACAGAAAGACCTTCATCAGGAGGGTTTCTTCAACGAAGATGACTGGTATGACAATTTCCATCATGGAAATTTTGTTTTCGATGATGCTTCTCCCCTGTCCGCTGAGCTGCAGGCTACACCTTGGCCTCCGTCCTACAAGCCGCCCCAGCTTCCCATATTCGATGGCCATTCAGACCCGAAGCAGTTTTTGATGAGCTACGAAGCAACAGTATCTTCGTATGGTGGCAATGCTGCAGTCATGGCAAAATCTTTTGTTATGGCTGTCAGGAATGTTGCTCAAACCTGGTATTCCTCCCTTCGACCAGGAACGATCACTTCATGTCAAAAACTGAAGGATATGTTGTTAACCAGCTTTCAAGGGTTTCAGACGAAGCCGGTCACTGCTCAAGCTTTGTTCCAGTGTACTCAGGATCATGAAGAATACCTTCAGGCGTATGTCAGAAGGTTCTTGCGTTTGAGGGCGCAGGCACCAACGGTGCCCAACGAAATTGTTATTGAGGCCATGATCAAGGGACTTCGGCCTGGACCTTCAGCTCAATACTTTGCTAGGAAGCCTCCTCAAACTTTGGAGAAGCTGCTCCAGAAGATGGACGAGTATATTCGTGCCGACAACGATTTTCGCCAAAGAAGGGAGGAGGCTTTCAGGTTTTCTGAAATGACCAGGGGCTTCGGAGGAAGATTCTATCCGAGGCATGTCAGGTCCATCCACAATACTCAAAATGATGATAAGGGAAGTCAGCAGCATAGGCCACAGTGCTCCTCACAGGCTTCGGGGCAGCAGCAAAGTTTCTTCCGGCCACCAGCTCCAAGAGGCAGAGGCGCCAGGGGCTTCGGTGGAAGATTTGGAGATCAACCAAGGAGAATGTTTTGCTTGTTCTGTGGTGAAAACAAGGGCCATACCACCAGGATGTGCCATGTTACTATCCAGAAGCAAAAGGAGATAGCCGAAGCTGCAGCACAACAAGTTCAGCCGAAGCAGGTCATGCATACTGCTTCGTACCATCCGCCTTACATCCCAGAATACATAGGCAATCACCCTGCAGTTTCTGTTGCTTCGGCGAGTCAACCTCAAGCTTCCTGGCAACAGCCTCCGCCTCCACCACCGCTGCAACAGGGCCAACAGCCGGAAGGAAGCCAATATGCTCCACACCAAAGGGATCTCAGGGAACAATCCGAAGCTCGCACAGTCAATAGCACTGTGCCAGAGTCGAAGCATATCTATTGACAAATATCCTACCTTGATAGCAGTCTTTTCCATTTAGTTCTATTTTCTGTGTAATAAAGAACATTTTTTAGTTTTCATATAATAGTTTCGTTGTTTGCAACAAGGAAAACTCGTTTTCTCAGGCTTAAGTTGCTGAACCTTTAAGATTTGCGACAACAAGGAGGACCTTTCAAATTATCAAAAATCCTTCGAAGCAACAAAAAGTCGTTCTAAGGAGCACAGAGTAAGTTTACTGAAGTCGCAAAAAGCCGTTCCAAAGGGAACGCAGTGTAAGTTTTCTGCTCCAAAGTCGTTCCTAAGGGGATGCAGAGCTTACAGCGAAAAGTCAACGCTGATACCGCCTAAGTAAAAAGGCGAAGAAGCTCCAAAGTCGTTCCTAAGGGGATGCAGAGCTTACAGCGAAAAGTCAACGCTGATACCGCCTAAGTAAAGGCGAAGAAGCTCCAAAGTCGTTCCTAAGGGGATGCAGAGCTTACAGCGAAAAGTCAGCGCTGATACAAAAATATTGTGTGTTTTACGGGGATATGTGTGTATCTTCGAACAAATGTCATCTACATAACATAACATCATCACATCATTTTGCATAGCATAAGCATCATACATCATGCTGCATATGGCAAGAGAAGGGGACACAGTATCAACCTTCGAAAGGACGCTTTGAGAAAGTGAAAATCGTGCAAAGCCACAAGGGAATACAATGTTGATCTTCGGAACATAGCTTCGGATAATATTTTCACGAAGCTCGGATATCCTTCATCAGAACACTATGATCATTGTCGTGATGCATAAGTTCTTCTATCTTCACGAAGCATGAAAAGAAGGGAAGGTGTTTTTTCGCCGAAGGCTCAAAAACGGTACGTATGTAAAGTTTCATGCATCATAAAGAATCGAATCATTAAAAGAAAATATATCACAGGGTTACAAAATGTCACACATATTTCATTACAGAAGCCTTTACAATAGTGCTTAATTCTCTCTTAAAACAACTTCGGCAGCTTCATTCAGAAGTCGGTTAACAACTTCATCCATAATGGCTTCGGCCATTTTTCTAATTTCATCGTCCCCCTCTGGGTGGGGGCCCGGAGATGCCTCAGCAGGTTCTGAGGGAAGAGAAGATACGACTACATTACTATTACAGACCGCGAACAAAGTCTGAAATTAAAAATTACAACACAATAAGAACGATTAATTAATACCTATTTGCCCTTCGGGCTCTGTACTTTTTTCGGCAACTTCTGTCACTTTCCTAGCATCATGGATGCCTTTTTCACTCTTTTGAACAATTTCTTGCGCCATTTCTCGGCCGCCGTTGTCCCAGATATCAGTAAAGAATTTTCCGCCAATCATGCTTGCCTCGGCCGAGGGGTCTTTGATGTCTTCGGAGGACAAGGCAGCTTCGGACTGAGCTAAGGATTTTACATGCTCACAACCTCTCCTCTCCAAAACAGTAGCAACTCCTCTAGCGCCCGAAAAAGCGCAGATGTCACCGCGGCTACTCAGGATTTCCTCGAAGGCTTCTGCTTCGTGACTGATCCATTCCATTGGACCTTCGGGATTGCCTCTTGAGAAATTCTCTTCACTAGAGAATGCGCCAACGCTGGCGAAGCTGGATTTTATCTTTTTGACACATTCTATGGATTTAACATAGCATTTTCTCTGGGATGCACGAAGCTCCTTAACACTTATCTCTAAATGATTGGCCAATTGATCACTAAGCTCTCGTTTTGTTTCTTCAAGCACACGTTCCTCTTTAGCTCTAGCTAGCTGTTTCTGAAGATCTTTAATCTCACGTTTTTGGGCTTCGGCCTGGACCTTTGAGGCAGCTTCGTCCTTTTTTACTTTGTCTACCAATGTAAGCAGAATTTTATCCTTTTCCAGAGCTTCGTTTCTCAGTTTAATAACTTCTGACCGTAGGTTGTTGAACGTAATTTCATAGCTCTCATCTTCGGCATTCTTTTGTGCTCTCAATGCGTTGCTTAGAATTAAACCCTATATGTAAAAAGTTGATAAGAATAAAAGAATGAGTTACGAATTATAAAATTTCCAAACGCCCAATTCCCATACCTTTAGGCTATTGTACGCAAGACTATCTGCGAGATCCTCCTTCGTCATAGCACATAATCCAGCTTCGAGCTTTGGAAACCCCATACTTCTAGCTATCTCCCGGCAGACAGACAATTCTTTGTTATCAGGGAGGCAGTATAGGAAGTCATCTTCGTTTGTCCCATTGAACACTACTGCCCCCTTCGGATATTTTAATTCTTTGGCGTAGTGATTGGCTTCATAGATCTCTTCTTCAGATAATTTCTTCCCCGAAGCATGTCGCACAATATAATCGCATATGTTGGAAGAAGCTTCGGGGGCGGCAGTGTCAATTTCTTCAACCAAAATTGGCTCTGCCATATTTATTTTTTCTTCGGTTTCCAAAGATTGTTCCTTGGTGGGCTCTGAAGGCCCAGCTTCAGCTTCAAGTTGTTGCTTCGAAGCTTCAGCAGCTAAAGCTTCAATAGACACTTCAGAAAGTTCAACAGTCTTCTTCGGAGTTATGCTTGAAGACTTAATTGTCTCCAAAACATCTAGCACGTTCACCATTCTTTTTCTTTTCGGGGTCACCGATGGACCCTTTTGATTTTTTATTGTCTCAACACTAGCTGAAGGACTTAAGATTTCCAATATTTTTGGTCCTTCAATTCTCGGTTTTTCTGCCTTCTCTGCTGAAGGTGCTTCAGTTTTTTCTTCGATCTTCGGCCCTGGAGCTGGCTCTGTAGTTTCAGTGGCCAAGGAGACTTCACCGATAAATTCAGGCACTATGGCCGGCTCAATAAAACGTGCCCGGTGGGTGAGCACCTTCATCTTTTTTATTTGCGGCGCTGGCTCACTAGAAGCACCTGTCGCAACTTCTGTTGCAGGAGAAGTATTTTTTCTTTTGCGGCCTGGCACCGGATAATGATAGTCAGGATAGACAAACCCGATTGCATCAAATACCCGGTTGAGCCTCTTCTTCTTTCGGCCTCCGAAGGCTGCCGACAATGCAGTATTCTCGGCCTTCGAATATACCCCAAGCAGTTTGTCACTTAAGGTTTCAATGCTTTTTAACCAGTCGTCATCAGGTTCAACAAACTTATCCCCGTATTTGAATGTGTATTTCAGTCTGACCAGTCCGCCTTCGTCAGACTCTTTGATGGTCTCCTTCGGCATTTCCCACTTTCCTGCAAGTGGCCACACCCTAAAGGCAATATGCTCTTGGACCAAGTCCCTTGTCCCAATAAAAGAGCAGACTACGCCGAAGGCTCTTTGGCATTCTTCGGCTGCTTCATCCATTTCAACCTTCGGTTTTCGGAGTCCGAAGCACTGCCAGATAGGACGCATAATGATACTTTTAACATCTTCCTGCGCTGTCAAGTCATTCTTTACATAGAACCATTCTGTCATCCAAGCACCAGGCCACCTCTTCCGAAAGGTTGGCACGGGGCAGCTTGACCCGGAGCGAGCACCGAAGCTGTAACAACCAAAGTTGTTGTGATATTGTTCATTCCCCCAGGGCTTCGTCTCATATAACAACTCATGAATTTTGCAAAAGCTTTTAGCATTTGGTTCTAAACCTTGGCTTCTCACAGCCCAGACAAAGATCCCCATTCTTATTATAGCTTCGGGAGTAATTTGATGAAGGTAGACTTGAAATGTCTTCAGGACTTCGACAACAAAGCTGCTTAGGGGGAATCGAAGCCCAGCCTTGAGAAAGCTTCGGAAGATCACGACCTCATCTTCTTCGGGGGTGGGAGAAGTTTTTTCTCCAGCATCAGCTCTCACAATAGATATATCTCGAAAATATCTCCCCCTCATATTGTCAATATGACTCTGCTTAATAGTGGTTTTCCCGAATACCGAGTGACTTGGCCGCCATGGTCGATCTTCGGACTCTCCCCCACCGCTTTCTACATCATAACTATCGCTGTCACCAGTATCTTCAGATAAACCTTCCAGAGTCTCCTTGGTGATTTTTTCCGTATTGGTCTTCACCATCGCTATAAGGAACCCCAAGTTCTTCTCTTCGTCGAGACTCAGCTTCATCTCAGCAGCGGCCTTCTTATCTTCAGACATCTTCGGAAACACTAAAAAACTGTTTCCAAAGCCGAAGCTTCAAAACCGAAAGATCAGCAAATCTTAGTGCGCAAGAGTTAAAAATTTAGTGAGCGTGAGCAGATGGCAAGAGAGCGTACCAAATGAGTTTGCGGTATGATCTTATTTATACGCCCAGTGCGTTGAAAATTGAAAGACCCTGCTTGTCAGTGAATGTTGCTATTCTAGCAAAGGGAAGGTGTTTTTTCGGACCTTCGGCTCAAGGCCTTCGTCCATATCGCAATCTGAATTTATCACTAACAAATTAATATTGCGAGGGGCTACTGTTGGGGGCCTTCGTCCTCCGAAGGTCCTCAAAAACAAGATTTGACAATGTTTTCCAAGTGAATTATATGAACAGGTATCTTCGGACTCAGATTATGAACATGGAGTACGGTCAGGACGAAGCCTAAGCCAGACGAAAGGGGGTTGAGATGAAGGACGGGCTGATTACCATGCTGTACGAAGGATGGTGCGCAGCCGAAGCCATGCGCAGGAAAGCTTCGTCGTGATAGCAGAACGGGGAACCGACCTAAAGATGAAAAGACTACTCAGGCCTTGACAGACTCCTATAAGTCATTAGCAAATGTAATAGGCATGAATGTAATTTTACATGGGCTGCGTCCCACACCTATAAATAGATGAACAGCACTCCCGTACTGTTCACGCTGACTTGGCATTTGCTTTTGCGTCACGCTTGTACTTTTGCCTTCCTCAAGACCGAAGGTACATTTGTAATCTAAAGTCATTTCTATTCATCCATGATAATAAAATAGAAATGGTTCTGTGATAATATTTAGATGTTTATTTTATACCTCATGCTTTATATGAATCCTTCGTCACTTAATGTTATGCTTACGAAGGTATGTCTTTCGAAACCTTCGTCCGAAACTCATTATCTCCCGAAGGGATATAATGTTTTGGAGGACGAAGGACCTTAACACTTAACATTTTTTATGTTGCCTTGTTCTTAACTCTTAGCATTTGAGAACAAGTCCCCAACAAGTACCTTTACCTTTTTCCTCTTCGGCGCCGGTTCGCTAGGAGCAGCCGAAGCAGTTTCCTTTGCAGGAGAAGTATTTTTTCTTTTTTGGCCTCGTACCGGGTAATGGTAGTCGGGGTAGATAAACCCAATTGCATCAAATACACGGTTAAGCCTCTTCTTCTTTCGGCCTTCGAAGGCCGCTGATAGTGCAGTATCTTCGGCTTTCGAGTATGCCCCAAGCAATTCGTCACTTATGGCCTCAATACTCTTCAACCAGTCATCATCTGGTTCAACAAACTTATCTCCGTATTTGAATGTGTATTTTAGCCTAACTAGCCCGCCTTCGTCAGGTTCCTTGACGGTCTCC
Source organism: Zea luxurians (assembly GCA_029449295.1). Classification (NCBI taxonomy): domain Eukaryota; kingdom Viridiplantae; phylum Streptophyta; class Magnoliopsida; order Poales; family Poaceae; genus Zea; species Zea luxurians. The sequence continues at coordinate 65,046,210 of JAOPSE010000001.1, read as the reverse complement.
TTCGGCATTTCCCACTTTTCTACAAGTGGCCAGACTCTGAAGGCAATATGCTCTTGGACCAAATCCCTTGTACCAATAAAAGAGCAAACTACGCCGAAGGCTCTCTGGCATTCTTCGGCTGCTTCATCCATTTCCACCTTCGTCTTTCGGAGGCCGAAGCGTTGCCAGATAGGGCGCATAATGATACCTTTAATATCTTCACGTGATTTCAAGTCATTTTTCACATAAAACCATTCTGTCATCCAGTCGCCGGGCCACCTCTTTCGAAAAGTTGGCACAGGGCAGCTTGACCCGGACCGAGCGCCGAAGTTGTAGCAGCCAAAGTTGTTGCGATACTGCTCTTTGCCCTAGGGTTTTGTCTCATACAATAGCTCATGTATGTTACAGAAGCTTTTTGCATTAGGTTCCAAACCTTGGCTTCTCGCGGCCCACACAAAGATGTTCATCCTTATGATTGCTTCGGGGATAAGTTGGCGAAGGTAGATTTCGAATGTCTTCAATATTTCCACGACAAAACTACTCAAGGGAAATCGTAATCCAGCTTTCAAGAAGCTTCGGAATATCACGACCTCATTTTCCTCGGGAGTTGGACAAGTCTTCTCTCCTTCGTCAGCCCTCACAACAGACAAGTCCCGAAAGTATCTCCCTCTCATATTGACAAGATGGTTTTCCTTAATGCTCGACTTACCAAAAACTGCATGGCTTGGTCGCCAGGGTCGATCTTCGGAATCTTCACCACCACTATCCACATCGTAACTACCACTGTTGCCAGTATCTTCAGATAAACCCTCCAAAATCTCTCTGGTAATCTTCTCCGTATTAGTCTTCGACATTGATTCAAGAAAACCCAGGTGCATTTCCTCAGAAAGGCTTAGCTTCGAACCACCAACGGCTTTCTTATCCTCAGGCATCTTCGAAAATGCTGACAAAACACACTCGAAACCGAAGCTTAAAAATCTAAAACCGAGCAAGTGCTGTTGCGTGCAGGCTAAAAAAATTCTAGGTGAGTAAAAGCGGATGGCAAGAGAGCGTGCCAAATAAACTTGTGGTGAGCTCTTATTTATACACCCAGCGTGTCGGAAACTGGAGGGCCCCGTCTGTCAATGACTGCTGCTATTCTAGCAGAAGGAAGGTGTTTTTTCGGACCTTCGGCTCAAAGCCTTCGTCCATGTCGCAATATGAATTTATCATTGCAGTAAATTAATATTGCGAGGGGCTACTGTTGGGGGCCTTCGGCTTCCGAAGCTCCTCAAAAACATGATTTGACAATATTTTCCAAGTGAAACATGTGAACAGGTATCTTCGGAGTTAGGTTGCGGGTGTACAAGAGCATGGTTAAGACGAAGCTTGACTGGGGTGGAAAGCGATCACGACGAAAGACAGGACGATCACGAAGCTACGTGCAGAAAAGCTTCGGCATGACGAAGGAAAAGAGGAACCGACTTAAGGATGAAAAGTCAAGTTAAACCTCGAAGGATTGCCATAAAGTTATTATCAAATGTAAAGGGCATCAATGTAATTTTACACGGGCTGCGTCCCGTGCCTATAAATAGATGAACAGCACTCCCGTACTGTTCACGCTGACTTGGCATACGCTTTTTCACATTACAACTGCATCCTTACTTTCCATCAATCCAAAGGTACACTTGTAATTTGTTTTCATGAATTTGGCAATAAAGATAAGTTGATGATAATACCCAAACCATTATTTGTATTTTACATACGTGTTCTTTTTTACCGTTAATTAATCTTATGAAAATCTTTTCCTTTGTAACCTTCGTTCAAGATTCATTATATCCGAAGGGATATAATGTTTTTAAGGATGAAGGAGCTTAACATTTAACACTTTCTATGTTGCCTTGTTCTTAATTCTTAGCATTTGAGAACAAGTCTCCAACAGGTGCACTATGCTTAGCTGGGGTGTTTGAATGCACTAGAGTGTTTGGATGTCTTCAACTAATTTTAGCAGCTAACAAATTCGCCTTCTTTTTTTGGGACTACTCCAACTTTGCTTATTTCTTGTGATGGCAGCACTTTAGGCTAGGACAGATGTTTATCATGCTTTCCTATATCTTGGTGTACATGTCATTTTGTGATCTTCTTGGAAGCCACATTTTGTGTTTATCATGCTTTCCTATATCTTCGTGTACATGTGATTTAATGCTAGCATTTTGTGATCTTCTTGGAAGCCACATTTTGTGTTTATCATGCTTTCCTATATCTTTGTGTACATGTGATTTAATGTCATTTGTATATTTATGAGAATTTTGGTTTATTTTGTAGGATTTCGGCTCTCATCAAGTGACTCCTCCCCGTCACGATGACTTTGCAGACAGATCTCTCAATTCTAGTGGTGGAGCTACAAACAACAATCTGATGTCCTGATCGAGAGCGATGGAGCTAATGTTTGAACTTGTGTGTTTGAACTTGTGAACTACAAAGTGAACTATGGATGTGAACTTATGTGAATTTGTGAACTTATGTATTTGGACTTATGTGAATTTGTGAACTTATGTATTTGGACTTGTGTGAATTTGTGATATGAACATATATCCATGTGTTTGAAATCTGTATTGTATGTGATATTCTGTGTTGCATGTGATATTATGTTTGTCTAATTTTTGGATTCTGTAATTTTTATTTTTTTTCCTGGAAAAGGGTTAAGAACGTGGGTACCGTCGAACTTAATGCGCAGCCCACGCAGGACAAATAAGTTCGATGGCCACGTGGCCCCGTCGAACTTAATAATAAGAACGTGGGTACCATCAAACTTATGGGAACAAATTCGACGGGCACCATCGAACCTAAAAACACATGTTCTTAATGTTAAGTTCGATGGTACCCACATTTTTAATGTTAAGTTCGACGGTACCCACGTTCTTAATGTTAAGTTCGTCGGGGCCGTCAAACTTACTTCTCTAAGTTCGTCCAAAAATCGCCGTCGGCTATATTCGTCGGTAAACCCATGTTCTTATTGTAAGTTTCCTGTAGTGGGTGCGCCATCCGGACGATGATCTCCGGGGTGCAAAGGCCTTCTCAAAGCACTATTCTATTACTGAGAGGGATACTGCCAAGGCAGCCATGCAAGATGCAGCATGACGGGCACTTTCTCAGTATTGCTCGTTGTTCAGCGGGATAGCTAATGGCCTTGACCTGAAGTACTACCCTCGTCGTTCAACCGGCAGTGCTGGAGGTGTGATTGTCTCGCCTATTGGTGAAGGCAATCCCACGCTGAACAGCATGGTCAACCTGCCCGCTGTCGGTGTTTAGGACCCGACCACGCACCCGGGGTTACCCCTCGAGGTGCTTTTGGGTAGGACGGTGTTGCTGACTGTAGCTCGATGGTTCGTGCTAGGTGCACGAGAGGCGGTAGACAATTTTCTATAGGTTCGGGTCACTTAGAGAGGCATAATACCCTACTTCCTGGTGTGAATCTTTTATGTGGTGGGTTACAGGGGAATTCTCTAGTATGAAGGATGCTAGAGAATGGAGTAGATGGCTAATGAGTGACCTATCTTTTGATGGGGTGCCCTCTAGGCCTTATATAATCGACCGTGGGGCATTACATGCGGATATGATGACGATGTATCCCTTAGTAATAGTGAACCGACTAAACTTATCTTCCTATAATCCTGCCGACTTATCCTCATTTAGTTTCGATGACTGAGGGTGTTGCGCGGGAGAATCGGATCAATGCTGCGAATAATGATTAAATTCAATGAGCCATCTGGGCCCAGGTCTATCCACTCCTACGTCAATCCATCCACCAGCAGTTCCTCCCCTGGCCCACGAAGGGATGGCCTTGCGAAATAACGGGCCCAAAGCCTTTCGCGAGGCCTTCTAGCCTTCTAGTGGACCCAGAGGATATCTGTCCCCCACAAGCCCCCAATCTTTGAGTTGATTTTGAAATAATCAGCCCAAAGATTCTAGGTCCAGCTTGCATTTTTGATTTTGGTAATGGACGCTTTGAAAATACGCCTGTCGAATCATTGCTTCTGAACTCTGAGCAATTTAGTAAAAAATAATCTCCTGTTATCCTCCTTTGGTACATTCAATGGTCTTCACCTTATTCTTCAGAAATTGGTGCTCTATCACTGGCTTATGCTTTGGAGATCAGCATTCTGTCCTTTGGGGTTGAGGATTCATTGGGTGCACCAGAGGTGCACCCAATGGGTGTAGCCCTCGAGCTTTGAGTGGATTACTAAAAATAATCCACTCAAAGGTCTTCATCTCATGCTTTTAGAAATCATCATTTTATCTTCATCTCATGCTTTAGAGATTAGCATTTTATCGTTGGTTCATGCTTTAGATATTAGCATTATGTCTTTTGGGGTTAACGATTCATTGGGTGCGCCGGAGGTGCACCCAATGGGTGTAGCCACCGAGCTTTGAGTGGAATACTGAAAATAATCCACTCAAAGGTCTTCATCTCATGCTTTTTAGAAATCATCATTTTATCTTCGTCTCATGCTTTAGAAACCAATAGCGTGATCCGCCCATGTCCTGTTAGGTTTGAAATTTATTTGATCAGCGATAGATTGGACGTCTGGTAGATGGCTCTTGGTTGGTCTTCATTTCGCTTTGTGCTTCAATGCTTCTGTTGATTAGACTTGTACTTCAGTAGCTATATTTGGCTTTCCTCTGATCTCCATCGATATCTTTCTTCTGTCTTGATACATTCATTGCGTATACTGTACGGATGTGACTGCTTGGGAAAATCTATTGAAAATTCTTGGTCGTCCCCCCTAATTGGTGTGACCGAGGGACGTCTTGGTATGCTGAGCGTTTAGCAAACTATCCTTGAGTAGTAACTTGATGTGACCGTGGGGTGTAATCATATCGTTCAAGCAGTTGACCTTAGTCCAAATGGTGTCGTGTTACACGAAGCGGCGTCTACTGCCTGACTTGCTTCCAGACGATTTGAATTGCTTATTGAATACTTGCGACTGTTCGATGATCGTGGTAGGAGATGAGCAGTTGCCTCCGACCTCTATAAATAGACTTCCTGCCTTGTTGGTGTCTTCACACATCTTCTGATCGTCTATTGCTTCTTTTCCCACTTTTCTCTTCTCTGCCAACCGACCATGGGCAAGAACAAGAAGGGTCAAGGTTCGTCGCACCACTCTGGCGATAAGCGGAAGCACGAGCCAAGTCCTCCCTCAGAGGACTTTAGTGACTTCGAGTACTCGGAGGAGGAGTTTTCCTCCAAGTCTGAGGGGTCGCCGGTCTACGCCTCTCCCCCGGTGTCGTCCGATGACTCGGACGATTCCTAGGGGATAGCCGCCGAGGTGTGGACGTACATCCGGTCCATCGAGCGCTCTGGGCTCGAGGGCTCGGATGAGTCGGAGGTCTCCTCGAACGAGGAGAACTCCTCCAACTCGTCCGAGGAAGGTGGCGGCGACTGCGACGACGAGGGCGACAGTGGCGATGGCGGTGCTGGTGGCAATGACAGTGACGACGACGGCAAGGGTGACGAAGGCGACGGTGGCAAGGGCGACGGAGGCAACGGCGGCAAGGGCGACGGCAATGGCAAGGGCAGCGGCGGCAACAACAAGGCCAGTGGTCTTCGTGCCCTTTCCGTTGTTCTTTCTTTATAGTCGATTGATAGTTTGTCTTCGTGCCTAACATAGCCAATGTTATTAGAAATAATTACCAAGCTATAACTGGTCATTGCTGAGTCATGCTTGGCTCTGCCGGCGTTTTAGAGATAACAACCGAGTTATGACAGACATTGTCGGCATTTTAGAGATAACAGCCGAGTTATGGTTGACACTATCGGCGTTTTAGAGGTAACGGCCGAGTTATGACAAACATTGTCAGCGTTTTAGAGATAACAGCCGAGTTATGGCTGACACTGTCGGTGTTTTAGAGGTAACGGCCGAGTGGTGCTTGATGTTGTCGGCGTTTTAGAGGTAACAGCCGAGTTATGTCAGAAGCCTTGTTTTCTCGAGTGATGACTTGGCACTTTTTAGAAATGGTGCCCAACCCGGGAAAACCCCATTCATACTCATGTCGACGTGTGCTTTTGAGTTCTGAGCCCTAGCTTCACATTTCCGCCTCGAACCACTCCTCTATTTCCCTAAGATTTCGCCCTTGTTCGATCCGCCGGCGGGATTGCGATGGCACCCAAGTGGAAGAAAAAGAGTTCTGCTGCGGCAGTCATTCCTCCCATCGATCCCAACAGTCAGTTGTCGTTCACAGTTAACCACATGTCTGTTGTTTCGGAATCAGATCTCCTCCACCTTGTTGATGTTGGAGTTCTTCCTCCAAAATAGTTCTGCTCTTGGCGGATTTGCCGTGGGGTCACTGTTTCGACAGAAGATACCCACGAGTCTATCATCTATGTTCCTTTTCTCATCTGCGGCCTTGCTCTTCCCATTTCTCCCTTCTTCCGCGGTCTCCTTGATTTTTACAATCTAAACTTGACCCATCTGAATCCCAATTCTATCTTGCAAATTTCTATCTTTGTGCATCTGTGCGAGGCCTACCTCAGAATTCTTCCTCATTTCGGACTCTGGAAGTATTTGAAGTTGATCCACCTTGTTGATGAAGTATCTTTGGCGTCCATGTTGAAGTTGAACCCAATGGGTGTGACCCTGTTGAAGTTGATCCCAATGGGTGTAACCGTGCTAAAGTTGATCACAATGGGTGTAATCATGCTGAAGTTGATCCCAATGGGTGTAACCGTGCTGAAGTTGATCCCAATGGGTGTGACCGTGTTGAAGTTGATCCAATGGGTGTGACCGTGCACCGGCTGTTGTCCGTATTTTTGATGAGGACGAAGAAGAGGAAGAAGAAGTCCTGCTGGTTCGTAAGAATAGCCGGTATCACAGAGGTAGTAGGGGGATAGTGATATTCCTTCTCTAGCTTTGTCTGCTCTTGTTAGCCTTCAGGAATTATCAATATCAGATTTTGATCAAGCCCTTGAGGAGGTCGTCCTTGAGGATATGCTATCGGAGCGGACTGCCGATGACATGATGGTTGTTTGCTCTGAAATTCCAGACATGGGATTAGAGGTATCCCGAGTAGTGTCTCGTGCATCATCGACTTTGGAAGGCAGTATTCGATGTCAAGACGTTGGATAGGATTGCCCGACTCACATGGAGGTGACTGAGGATCCTTCAGCCTTAGAGGTGGCTGCTGCAGAAAACCCGGTCTTCGAGGATGGTGCTAGCAGTTACCCAGCCCCCGAGGGTGTCGCTGGTAGTGATCTAGCCCTGATGGGTGGCGCAAGCTACAACCCAGTCCCCGGGGGTGTTGCTGGTAATGATCCGGCTCTGGTGGGTGGCGCGAGCTACAACCCAGCCCCCGAGGGTGTTCAGGTGAGCTCTCCTTCCCACACCTCCATGGACGTCCATATTGGGTCGTCTCCACCACGGTCCGATGGGGTGACGGGGATGCATGCTTCTGTGACTTCGGACAAGCAAGTCGCCTTGGGGGTCAGCGAGCTAGATGCAAGAGGTCTAGTATCTGCTGGTGGGGCTGAGCTTACTCCTGACAACGTTCTTCAAATTGTTCCTGCTGATACTCCTCCGTCAAGCCATGACATCGCTCCCTCTGACTTGGACCTACCATTGTTCTTCTCCAATCTTTAGGTGAGTCAACTGTTTGCTTTTTATTGCTATTCTTGGTAGATTACCTTTCTCATACTTATTTGTCTTCAATCACAGGCCTTGGTTGATGGAATGTCTGCCCAGTTGAGGTTGTATGGTGCTTCCATCCTAGAGGGAGCTCTATCTTTGATGCAGTGGAACCCATTGCTGCTTCAGAAACAGATTGCTGATTTGAAAGCATCAAACACTGGTTAGTGATCTTGTTTCTTCCTTAGTTACTTCTATTGATCAATCTTGTTTTTAACCATGTATCCCTTTTCAGCTGCTTTGTCAGATATGGCTCGGCGGTGCTCTGAGCTTGAGGAAAAACATCTTCAAAGTCAAACCGACTTGACCCGACGGTACTCTGATCTTGAGGAGAAGTATTCTCAAGGTCAAACCGACCTGGCTCGGGTTTCCGCTTCGCTGGACTCAGAAAGGATGGCATATGAGGTAAACTCCCTTAGTTGATTCTGATGTTCTTACTGTTTACTGGGTACTGAATGTTGATTTTTGCTTGCAGGAGGAAAAACGAGCTCTTGTGGCCTCTCGTGATAACTTGGACAGGTTATATCATGACGCTAGCAATTCCTTGACTATTTTGGAAAGGAGCCACCGCTTCACTATGTCAGATCTAGATCACCATCGCCATGAGCTGCAAGCATCTCAGGATGAAGTTCAGTGGCTGGGACAGCAATTATCGGCCAAGGATTTGACCATTAAAGATCTTCATGCTTCGAGGAAACTCGCTGCACAGGAGCTGGAAACTGCTCGACTGGCTGCCAAAGCTTCTGAAGACAGCTACGCCGTTCTGAGAGCTCAGTGCGATAAAGCTATGGACAAAGCCATTTGCGTAGGGCGGATCTTGATGAGGAGGCCTGGTGTAGTGGTTCCTAATGACATTATCGCCGACGTCAAGGCTGCGCCTGATGCCTCGAGTCGACCTTCTTCCTCGATTGCTCCTGCGAAAGATATTGCCAAATAGAGACATTTCGATACAATGACATTCTGCAAGATGCTAAATGTTTTTATGAATTCTATGTGCGTGTGATGGTTATGTTCGAATATTTGGTGGATAGGGCACTAGAATATGTCCTTGGTGTTGACAACTATAACATTTTGTTTTCCTAGAGCACTAATTGTTTCTGTCGTCAGGATATAACAGTCATCCTGAACGATTGCGGAAGTAAATGCGGCGTGCTGGTTTTGGAGTTTTTTCTGACTTATGCCAATCGCTTGGCTGGTAAGGCATAGTGGTCGCCCTAAGATGAGTAGGCATGAGCATGTCGCACTGTCTTAAGTCGTCGTCGACTTAAGCTGATTGCTTTGTTAGTAGGGTATAGTGGTCACCCTAAGCCAAGTAAGTGTGAACATGTCGCACCGTCTTAAGTCGTCGCCGACTTAAGCCGATTGCTCCGTTAGTAGGGTATAGTGGTCACCCTAAGTCGAGTAAGCGTGAGCATGTCGCACCGTCTTAAGCCATTGCCGACTTAAGCCGATTGCTCCATTAGTAGGGTATAGTGGTCACCCTAAGTCGAGTAAGCGTGAGCATGTCGCACCGTCTTAAGTCGTCGCCCACTTAAGCCGATTGCTCCGTTAGTAGGGTATAGTGGTCACCATAAGTCGAGTAAGCGTGAGCATGTTGCACCATCTTAAGTCGTCGCTGACTTAAGCCGATTGCTCCATTAGTAGGGTATAGTGGTCACCCTAAGTCGAGTAAGTGCGAGCATGTTGCACCGTCTTAAGTCATCGCTGACTTAAGCCGATTGCTCCATTAGTAGGGTATAGTGGTCACCCTAAGTCGAGTAAGCGTGAGCATGTCGCACCATCTTAAGTCGTCGCTAACTTAAGTCGATTGCTCCGTTAGTAGGGTATAGTGGTCACCCTAAGTCGAGTAAGCGTGAGCATGTCGCATCGTCTTAAGTCGTTGCCAACTTAAGCCGATTTCTCCGTTAGTAGGGTATAGTGGTCACCCTAAGTCGAGTAAATGTGTTGATTCCAAGTCCAATCAAATCGAAGTCAATTGATAGTCAATAGTTTGAATGCCTTTGAGAATGAAATCTTTTATTGATGACGTATTCTCCAATTACAGAGTACAATGTTGCTCCGATAGCGTTTGAGGCCTTGCTAAGGGTAAAACTTTCTAAGATGCTCTATATTCCATGAATTCCCCACTTCCATTCCATCCATTTGAGTAAGTCGATATGACCCTGGCCGAGTGACCTCCGATACAATGAATGGCCCTTCCCATAGTGGTGACAACTTGTGTCGTCTTTCCCCCGTTAGAATTCGGCGAAGGACCAAGTCTCCCACTACAAAGGATCGATGTCATATAGCCTTATCATGATAGTGCCTCAAGGTCTACTGGTATCTGGCTAACTGAATTACTATGTTCAATCGCTCTTCCTCCAGTACATCAATATCCTCTAGCCTGGTAGCTTCTGCTTCAGCTATGCTTTCGAAGACCAGCCTTGGCGCCCCAAACCTGAGGTCGGCAAGTAGCACTGCCTCCGAACCATAGACCATGAAGAATGGGGTATTTCCATGTAGAGCTCGGCTAGGTTGAGTTCTCAAGCTCCAAACCACATAGGGTAATTCTCCGACCCACATTCCTGAGTGCTTCCAGTATCATTCCATTGGCCCTTTCCACCTGACCATTGGCTCTTGGGTGTGCTACTGATGCATACTTGATCTGGATACTCTGTTGTTCGCAGAAATCAAAGAATTCAGAGCTAGTGAAGTTAGATCCCAGGTCGGTTATAATGCTATTCGGTATCCCAAACCTGAATATTATGTCTTGTATGAACTCCACTGCCTTGGTTGAGGTTAAAGAAGCAATGGGTTTGTATTCTATCCATTTGGTGAATTTGTCAATGGAAACTAGCACGTGAGTATAGCCTCCCTGAGCTTTCTTGAAGGGTCCAATCATGTCTAATCCTCAACACACAAATGGCCATGTTACAGGTATGGTCTGCAGCTGCTGTGCCGGTAAGTGTTGCTGCTTTGACAAGAATTGGCAAGCTCCACATCTCTGGACTAACTCAGCTGCATCTTTCTTTGTTGTTAGCCAATGGAAACTAGACCTGAAGACTTTCCCAACCAGAGTTCTGGATGCTGCATGTATTCCACACTGTCCGGCATGGATCTCATCTAATAGCTGCTTCCCAGTAACCGAGGAGACGCACTTCATGAGGACTCCTGTCGCACCTCTTCTATGCAGTGCATCCCCTATGATGGTGTAGTGGGCCGATTGTCTCACAATGCGCTCTGCTGTGACCTTATCATCTAGTTCTTCCTCATTCTTTATATACCTGATGATAGGCTCTCTCCAGTCATTAGAGTCCGACTCTGGCTGGCTCAAGGTGTTGCACTCTTCCGCCTGATCTAAGGGAATACTTGGGTGTGGCACTTCTTGGACAAAGACTCTAGGTGGGGCCTGGGCCCGACTAGATCCTAGCTTTGACAACGTGTCTGCTGCTGCGTTGCGGTCTCTTTCCACGTGATGGAATTCCAAACCTTCAAATTTGTCTTCCAATTTACAGACGACCGTACACTACTTGCCCATGGAATCTATTGAGCAATCCCAGTCTTTATTTATCTGGCTTATGACCACTAGTGAATCTCTGTATACCATCAACCTCTTAATGCCCAGTGATGTGGCGATGTTCAACCCATGGATCAGAGCCTCATATTCTGCTACATTATTTGATGCTGGGAACAATAGCTTAAGAGCGTACTTGAGTTGTTCACCTCTAGGGGCAATGAAGAGGATCCCTGCGCCTGCTCCCTGCAGTTTCAGCGAGCCATCGAAATACATTCGCCATACTTCGGTAGCCTCTGGGTTGTCAAGAACTTGTTGCTCGGTCCACTCTGATACGAAGTCAACCAGTGCTTGAGTCTTTACTGTTGTGCGAGGCCAAAACTCTATGTCGTGAGCTCCCAGCTCACAGACCCACTTGGCTATTCTTCCAATGGCTTCTTTGTTGTGAATAATATCCCTGTTGGGGACTTGTTCTCAAATGCTATGAATCAAGAACAAGGCAACATAAAATGTTAAAGGTTAAAGCCCTTCGTCTTTCAAAGCATTATTCCCCTTAGGACATAATGATCTTCAGACGAAGGTCATGAAGGACATACCTTCATGATTGCAGTGAATAATAATGAAAGGAGAAGCATGTAAGACATAAAAAACAACATGAATGATTATGTAACATTATTGATTCCTCTTTCATTATATAATCATGGAAAAACATGAATAATATTCAATTACAAAAGGTACCTTCGATTCGACAGAAGACGAAGGTACAAGCGTGACGCAAAAGCAAATGCCAAGTCAGCGTGAACAATACGGGAGTACTGTTCACCTATTTATAGGCATGGGACGCAGCCCATGTGAAATTACATCCATGCCATTTATCTTTGCTAATGACTCTAAGGTAATCCACCGAGGTCTAAATAGTCTTTTCCCTTTTAAGTCGGTTCCCTTTCCTGCCGTTATGCTGAAGCTTCCTTGCGTGTAGCTTCGGCATTGTGTCAACCTTCGTATTGTTCCTGCCTCTCACACTGTGTGGTTCTGATCCGAGTCCGAGGGCACCTGTTCATATATTACACTCGGGAAACATTGTTAAATCATGTTTTTGAGGACCTTCGGAAGACAAAGGCCCCCAACAATCCCCTATTGGACACCTGGTGACTACTATGACTTTGTGGTCATCAAAGTAGTGACGAAGTTTGCGAGCGGTTAGAAGTACCGCGTATAGTAGTTTTTGAACTTGGGGATACTTCTTTTTAGAGGGTCCAAGAACTTCACTGATGAAGTAGATCGGATGCAGTACTGGATATGTGTGTCCTTCTTCTGCTCGCTTGACTACCAACGCGGCGCTCACCACGTGAGTCGTGCAGGAGATGTATAACAACAGATCTTCTGTCGGCTGTTCTGGCGTGGCTCGGCATGGTGGCTTCAGTACTGGTGGCTTAGTCAAGAACTTCTTCAATGCTTCGAGAGCTTCCTGTGCTTCTGCAGTTCACTGGAACTTGTCCACCTTCTTGAGCAATTTGTAGAACGGTAAGCCTTTTTCGCCTAGCCTTGATATGAACCTGCTCAAGGCTGCCATGCATCCAGTAAGCCTTTGCACTTTCTTTTGTGGTCGTGGTGCTTCCATTCTCATGATGGCCTCGATTTTTTCTGGGTTGGCTTCTATTCCTCGGTGGCTTACAATGAATTCGATTAACTTCCCTGCTGGTACTCCAAAGACAATTTTTTCTGGGTTGAGCTTCCACCGGTATCGCCTCAGGCTGTTGAAGACCAGCTGCAAATCTTCAATGAAGTTTTCTGAGTTTTCTGTTTTGATCACCACATCATCAACATAAGCTTCTACCTGCTTGCCCCAATGATCGGCTAAACATGTTTGAATAGCTCTCTGGTAAGTTGCTCCAGCGTTCTTGAGGCCGAACGGCATGGAGGTATAGTAGAGAGCTCCAAACGGGGTAATGAATGCAGTTTTTTCCTCATCTTCTTTTGCCAGGCTGATCTGATGGTATCCAGAGTAGCAGTCCAGGAAGGACAACATAGAACATCCGGCGATCGAATCTACCACCTGATCTATTCTAGGGAGTCCGAAGGGATCCATTGGATAGTGTTTGTTGAGATCTGTATAGTCGACACACATGCGCTAATCCACTTTATTCGTTTTTAGTACAAGAACAGGATTTGCTAGCCATTCAGGATGCAATACTTCTCTAATGAACCCTGATGCGACTAAGCGAGCTAGCTCAGCGCGAATAGCCTCTCTCTTGTCAGGCGTGAAACAACGCAGTTTTTGTCGGATCGGCCTTGCTTGGGGATAGACCTTCAGTTTGTGCTCGGCTAGTTCTCTCGGGACTCCCGGCATATCCGCAGGCTGTCATGCGAACACGTCTCAGTTATCTTGCAGGAACTAGATGAGCGCGCCTTCCTATTTGTCGTCCAGGCTAGAGCTGATGATGGCAGTCTTGCGTTCATCGGTGAACGCAAGATTGATTCTTTTCGTCTCCTCAGTCGGCCGCATAGAGGTCACGGCTTGAGCTTCATTCGCGGGTATCGCGAGGTCTTCCTTAGGCTTTGAGTTTGCCTACGCGGAGGAAGTCGTCGGTGGTTTGGTAGTGAGGGCCGCCTGAATGGCCACTCGGAAACATTCCACGGCGCCTTGGAAGTCAGCGTGCACGGTGATGATCCCTTGTGGTCCCATCATCTTCAATATCATGTACGAATAGTGCGGAATGGCCATGAATTTCGCCAATCCTGGCCTGTCGATGATGGCATTGTATCCGTAGTCGAAGCTCACCACCTCGAACCTCAGGAACTCGGTTCTGTAGTTTTCCAGAGTTCCAAAGGTGACAGGCATGTAGATGTGTCTAAGCGGGTATTGTCCTTCGGTCAGCACAATGCCGAAGAAAGGAGTGTCTGACTCGTGGAGTTCTTTGAGTGCAACTTCTAAGCCTAAGAGTGTCCGGGGAAGGTGACGTTGATGCTGCTTCCCCCGTCCACTAATACTTATTTTACCCTACTCTCTCAGATCACCGGATCAACGAGGAGTGGGTATTTGCCTGGATGATCAAAGTTGAGCCATTGATCCGCCCGGGTAAAGGTGATCGGGTGTTCTGACCACCGAAAGGGGGCGGGGGCACTAGTGGTCGCTACCAGTATCTGTCGATCGTTGAGCTTCTGCTGCCTTTTGTTCTCTTGCGACCCATGTCCTCCGAAGATGATGTTGACCTCTCCATCGACGCGTGGAAATGCTCCACCTCCTCCCTCTTCCTGTTGCTGAGGTCATCGAGGTTTAGCGGGCCCTCCTTGTGGTGGGGGACGTGGCAGAGGTTGGAAGGGTCGGCCATTCCTGACGGAATGCTTGAAGTCTCTGCAGTTCTGCAAGGTGTGGCGCATATCCTTGTGATACGGGCACTGGGCATCGAGGATGTCGTCCAGTGTCCGCTCGCCTCTGCGAGGTGCACCTCGGGCACGAGAGACGGGTGGCCTAGCAGCATGGACCTCTTCACGAGGTCTCTTCTCCCAGCGCTTGTCGGTCTGCTGGTTTGCGTCCCACCGTGGTGCAGATGGAGCAGGCTTCACTCCCTCGATGAGGTCGTAAGCTCGTTCGTCAGTGGTGATGTAGAGGTCCGCTTCCCTGAACAGCTTCTCGGAGGTGGTCGGCCTTTTGCAGTATGGCTCGAACAAAGGCTGAGTCATTGGATCCGCGGTAGAAGTCCTCAATCACTGCTACCTCGGTGACCTCGGGGATGCGATTTCTCGTGGTCTGAAACCTCTTGAGGCACGACCTGAAGCGTTTCATCCCCTCGACGCCTAATGGATTTGAGGTCCCACGGCTGCGCTGGCTTGTCAGAGAGGGATTGGAAGTTGGCGATAAAACGCTGACTGAAGTCGCTCCAATCGTCGATGTAGTGTCGGGGTAGATGTCATAACCATTGCAGTGCATCTTGCCTAGGACAATGGGCAAGTATGCAGTCATCACATCTTCAGTTGCCCCAGCGGCCTAAGCAATGGTTGTATAGATGGCCAACCAGCCTCCCGGGTCCTGCTTAGGCTCGTATTTGTCGATGTTGAAGACCTTGAAGTTTGGGGGCCATTGAATGGCCCTGAGACGCGGAGTGAGCGTAGATACTCCACATGTGTCTTTTTGTCGACGACCGTGGTGCCGGTGCCGGGGAGGGGAGTTGCCGACGTGTTGTCTCGACCGTCCCCGGGTCGTGCCACCAGTTGAAGCCATTGCCGACTCAACTCTAGTGGCCTGACTTCGTGCTAGAATGCCATGATCCCGATCGTACTCCTCTCAGCGTCGTATCTCGTTCTCATGTCGCCGTTCGCGTGAAGCGTTGATGGAGCTCCGCGCGTCCCGCCGACTGTTGATGGCATGTCGTAGATCGCTCGGAGGATGAGCGAGAGGTAGAAGATGAATAGTCGCCCGAGTGAGCAGTTGTCGATAGCCTTCAGCGTCTGGAGTCCAAGGGAGGCCATCGGCTATCTGAGCCAATACTCCACCGACCTCACTCGGTGTGTTCATGGCACGGGCGAAGTCAGGGTTCAGGTTTCACGCGAAGAGAGGGTTCTCTCGGTGTTGCCTCGCATCCTGCTCAGCTTGCTCTTGAGCCAACCGACGATCACGTCGGTGAGAGTTCCTCCTCTCTCTGAAGACTCGTTCGTCAGGAGTTTCTCCCACCTCTAAAATTTCATCTCGGGATACAGGCTGCGCCGGGTCCCATTCCCCTGCTTCGTGATGTCGCCGAACATTCTGGCGTCGGTTCCTCCATTGGCGAGCTTCTCGCTGAGGAGGTTCTTCCCCAGGAACGGTTGGCTCGTCGTCGGAGATGGGAGACGATTCCACTCTTCCTCTGATGAAGAGGACGTCGGGGTAGAATGGGGTTGCTGTGCTGACAAACTTCTTTCTGTCCTTCTTTGAGGGCGAAGGTGCCAGAAGAGCAGCTTGGCGGGCCTCTATCTCGCTTGCTTCTTTTTTTTCCTCGTAATCCGTGTCCACTCTTCTGTGGATGAGGTGGACAACGGAGTTCTTTGGGTGAATGAATTCTCGGCTCCTGGCTTGCAGGAGGTGGTTTTCGTCCGGGGTGTCAGAAGTTGCGCTATTTGCTGCCTCGTTCCGACTTTTTCGAAGATTTTCAAGGAAGGCTTCTTCTCCAGTGGATTCGCTATACGATGCAGAATTCCTTCTTCGTCTGCCACGGACGAGATGGTCCCGAAGCAGAACACGGATCCAGGGCGGAGAGAAATTTTCTGTTAGAAAATGACGACCATTGAGCTAGCTTGGATCAGCGACACACCCCCTACCTGGCGTGCCAGCTGTCGGTGTTTGGGACCCGACCGTGCACCCGGGGTTACCCCTCGAAGTGCTTTTGGGTAGGACAGTGTTGCTGACTGTAGCTCGATGGTTCATGCTAGGTGCACGAGAGGCGGTAGACAATTTTCTACAGGTTCGGGCCGCTTAGAGAGGTGTAATACCCTACTTCCTGGTGTGGATCTTTTATGTGGTGGGTTACAGGGGAATTCTCTTGTATGAAGGATGCTAAAGAATGGAGTAGATGGCTAATGAGTGACCTGTCTTTTGATGGGGTGCGCCCTAGACCTTATATAATCGACCATGGGGCATTACATGCGGATATGATGACGATGTATCCCTTAGTAATAGTGAACCGACTGAACTTATCTTCCTATAATTCTGCTGACTTATCCTCATTTAGTTCTGATGTCTGAGGGTGCTGCGTGGGAGAATCGGATCAATGCTGTGGATAATGATTAAATTCAATTAGCTATCTAGGCCCGGGTCTATCCATTCCTGTGTCAATCCATTCCACCAGCAGTTCCTCCCCTGGCCCACGAAGCGATGGCCTTGCAAAATAATGGGCCCAAAGCCTTTCGCGAGGCCTTCTAGCCTTCTAGTGGACCCGAGGGATATCTGTCCCGCACACCCGCCATGCTCAACACAGAGCTAGACCACGCCCTTGACGAGTTGGGCAAGGTTCGGGCGGAGGTTGCAGAATTGCGTGCTGAGTGCGCAGCACGCCAATATTTGGATGGTGGTTCTCTCACCCCTGTCAGGAATCAACACCCTTACCATTCACCGCCCCATGGTCACTTTGACTATGGTACCCCACACTGCAGGACCCGGATAGATTTGGATCCATAGATCAACATAGTCGGAGTCTGTAATAATGCTTAATTCAGTGTCTTAGTCTTAGTTTGTCTTAGTTAGAGTTAGTTTGCTTATCATATGTTGGAATGCTTGTCGTGATGAACATGTAATGAAGTTCGATCTTTGAAATGATTCTCATCATGGTGTGGGTATCCCCTGCAACTTGGTGTAGTTATTAACAAAGTCGGTTATTTAGTTGGGTAATCCATTTATTTCCACTTTCCTCTTTATCTGAGAAGCTGTCAGTGAAGATGCTCATTTGTTCAGTGCAATGAAGGTTTCTAAATCTTTTCTTATGCTGAAAGACTGTAGAGTCAGATCTGATGTGTGTGTGATTTCTACAGATGTCTGAGAACAGGCGCAGAGATGCAAGGCGTGCTCAGTCGGAACAGCAGGCACCCCAGGAAGATGCAGCTCAGCAGCAGTTGCCACTTCCACCACCGATGACCATTGAGCAAATGTTCCTGATGCAGACTCAAGCAGTCCAAGCAATTGGTCAGACCTTAACAGCGATGCAGTAGGTGCAGCAGCAGCCACCCCCGCCTCAGCCTCAAGTGCAAGTCCAAATGACACAGGTGCCCAGAGACAGGCGGGCAGAATTCATGAGGGGTCATCCCCTGTCTTTGCCCATTCTACTGATCCCATGGACGCTGAAGATTGGTTGCATACCGTGGAACATGAGTTGCACACTGCCCAGTGCAACGATCGTGAGAAGGTGTTGTATGGTCCCCGACAGCTAAGGGGAGCAGCATATTCTTGGTGAGAGTCTTACCTCGCCACCCATGCCAACCCTGAAGCCATCACCTGGGAGGAATTCAGGGACAACTTCTGTCGCTACCATGTGCCCGAGGGACTGATGATAGTGAGGAAGGAAGAGTTTCTCGCCTTGAAGCAAGGTCCCCTATCTATCATTGAGTATAGGGACAAGTTTCTGCAGCTATCATGCTATGCCCTAGAAGACATCAACACGGATGCCAAGAGGTAGTACTGCTTCCTGAGAGGATTGGTTGATCCCCTCCATTATCAGTTGATGAACCACACCTTCCCTACCTTTAGTGTTTGATCGACAGAGCAATCATAACTGAAAGGAAGCGTCAGGAGATGTAGGACAGGAAACGCAAGATCGGTGGTCTCAGGTCGGGAGTAGCAGCCGTCCCCGCTACTCAGGCAACCCACCTCAGCAATTCAAGCAAGGTCACCAGCACCAACACCACCATAGATCTTATACCAGGCACCGCCCCTATTTCCAAGAGAGCATATCGAGTGTCCGGACCAGAATTGGTGGAACTCAAGAAGCAGATTGATCAGTTGTTAGAGAAAGGATACATCAGACCAAGTACCTCACCTTGGGCAGCCCCAGTGCTATTTGTGGAGAAGGATGGAACAAAGAGGATGTGCATTAACTACAGATCCTTCAATGAAGTTACTATCAAGAATAAGTACCCCCTACCTCGAATTGAAGACCTATTCGATCAGTTGAGAGTAGCCAGTGTGTTCTCAAAGATAGATCTGAGGTCAGGTTACCATCAGCTCAGAATCCGACCTTCAGACATACCAAAGACAACATTTATCACCAAGTATGGACTATATGAGTTCACAGTCATGTCATTCGGTTTGACGAATGCGCTAGCCTATTTCATGTACTTGATGAATAGTGTGTTCATGGACTACCTCGACAAGTTCTTAGTGGTGTTCATTGATGATATTCTTATATATTCTCAAAATGAGCAAGAGCATGAGGAACATCTGAGGAGGGTACTTCAGAGGCTACGAGATTGTCAGCTGTATGCCAAGCTTAGCAAGTGCGAGTTCTAGATCAGCGAAGTCCTGTTCTTGGGTCATATTATAAACCAAGAGGGATTGGCTGTAGATCCAAAGAAGGTAGCAGCTATTTTGGACTAGAAAGCACCAAAAGACGTCCGAGGAATCAAGAGTTTCATTGGAATGTCCGGTTATTATCGGCGTTTCATTGAAGGTTTCTCCAAGATTGTCAGGCCAATGACAGCCTTGTTGACAAAGAAGGTTGAGTTCAAGTGGACCCCAGCATGCCAGAAGTCCTTTGAGACGTTGAAGGAGAAATTGACAACGGCACCAGTATTGATTCTGCCAGATGTTCACAAGCCGTTTTCAGTACATTGTGATGCTTCGTACACTGGACTGGGATGTGTGTTAATGCAGGAAGGGAGAGTGGTGGCATACTCGTCTCGCCAGCTGAAGATTCTTGAGAAGAATTATCCTACTCATGACCTAGAGCTAGCAGCCGTGGTTCATGCACTGAAGACCTGGAGGCACTATTTGTACGGGCAAAAGTGTGATATCTACAGGGACCACAAGAGTCTCAAGTATATATTCACTCAGTCAGAGCTAAACATGAGACAACGAAGATGGCTAGAGTTGATCAAAGATTATGAGCTAGAGATTCATTATCACCCAAGCAAAGCAAATGTGGTTGTAGATGCTCTTAGCAGAAAGAGTCAAGTTAATATGTTGGCCGCTCACCCCATGCCGTATGAGCTAGCGAAGGAATTCGACAGATTGAGTCTCGGATTTCTAAACAACACTCAAGGAGTGACAATTGAGTTGGAACCCACTCTAGAGCAAGACATCAGGAAGGGTCAGAAGAATGATGAGAAGATCAACGAGATATGGCAGCTGATCATAGATGGAAAAGGCAAGGATTTTCATGAAGACACAGAAGGAGTGGTATGGTTCAAGGATAGACTGTGTGTTCCCAACATCAAATCGATCCGAGAACTAATTCTCAAGGAAGCTCATGAGACGGCATATTCTATACATCCTGGTAGCGAGAAGATGTACCAAGACCTGAAGAAAAGACTCTGGTGGTACAGTATGAAAAGGGAAATAGCATAGTATGTGGTTGTATGCGACAGTTGTTAGAGGATTAAAACAGAACATCAGAGGCCTGCAGGTTTGTTGCAGCCATTGCAGATTCCTCAGTACAAATGGGATGAGATCGGAATGGACTTTATAGTCGGTTTGCCTCGCACTCGTACTGGTTATGACTCCATCTGGGTAGTAGTGGACCGTTTGATAAAGGCGGCCCATTTCATACCAGTCAAGACCACCTACAATAGTGCAGTGTTGGCCGAACTGTACATGTCTCGGATTGTGTGCCTGCATGGCATTCCAAAGAAGATAGTGTCAGATAGAGGCACTCAGTTCACCTCTTATTTTTGGCAGCAGTTACATGAAGCTTTGGGCACACACTTAAAGTTCAGCTCAGCTTATCACCCACAGACAGATTGTCAAATAGAGAAAACCAACCAGATTCTTGAAGACATGTTGAGGGCTTGTGCTTTGCAAGACAAGATAGGTTGGGACAAGAGGCTACCATATGCAAAATTCTCTTACAACAACAGCTATCAATCCAGTCTGAAGATGTCACCACTCAAAGCGCTTTACGGGAGGAATTGCAGAACTCCATTGCATTGGGACCAACCCGGCAAAAGGCAAGTGTTCGGTCCAGATATTTTGCTTGAAGCCGAAGAGAACATCATAATGGTCCGAGAGAATCTAAAGGCAACGCAGTCCAGATAGCAAAGCTATGCTGACACCCAAAGAAGAGAACTGAGCTTTGAAGTAGGAGACTATGTCTACTTAAAGGTGTCACCAATCAGAAGAATCAAAAGATTCAGAGTCAAAGGCAAGCTAGCACCTCGATACATCGGACCGTACTAGATTCAAGCAAGGTGTGGAGAAGTGGCATATCAACTCAGTTTACTTGAGAATCTGTCAGCTGTGCATGATGTGTTCCATGTGTCTCGACTGAAGAAATGTTTGAGAGTGCCAGAAGAGCAGTTGCCAACAGAGGACCTTGAAGTTCAAGAAGATCTGACATATATTGAGAAGCCAACTCAGATTTTGGAGACAACAGATCGGGTCACTCGGAGAAGCACCATCGGGATTGTTGGTGACTTGTTCTCAAATGCTATGGATCAAGAACAAGGCAACATAAAATGTTAAATATCAATGCCCTTCGTACTCTGATACATTATTTCCCTTAGGATATAATGATCTTCAGACAAAGGTTATGAAAGACATACCTTCGAATATCAAAGGTAAGATGGTAATAGAAAAGGTGTGTAAAATACAAAAGATGACATAAAGAATCATATAGCGTTATAAATTCATCTCCATTCTATTATCATGAGAATATAAAAACAATATTGAATTACATTCGATACCTTCGACTTGATAAACAGCAAAGGTACGAGCGTGATGCAAAAGCAAATGCCCAGTTCACGTGAACAGTATGGGGGTACTGTTCATCTATTTATAGGCATGGGACGCAGCCCACGTGAAATTACATTCATGCCCTTTATATTTGCTAATGATTACAAGGTAACTCATCGGGGTCTAAATAGCCTTTTCCCCTTTAAGTCGGGTTCCCTTTCCTGCTGTCATGCCGAAGCTCCCTCGTAGCTTCGGTGCCTCGTGAATCTTCGTATTGTTCATGCTTCCTCACTATGGTTCTGATTCGAATCCGAAGGTTCCTGCTCATGTATTACAACTCTGGAAACAATGTTAAATCATGTTTTTGAGGACCTTCGGAAGACGAAGGCCCCCAACAAGGATGTGCAAAGTCAAATGGGGCCATCACTCAGAAGAAGAAGCAACCTAGGAAAGAGAAGATGATTTGAAAGCCAAGTATCCTGAGCTCTTTTCTAGCCAATCTTGAATCTCGAGGGCAAGATTCTTTTTAAGGAGGATAGGTCTGTAACACCCTGAATTTGGGGTATAAAATTTCTTTCTTATTATCATCCAAATTCAGGTGTGTTGGTCACTTGTTCTCAAATGTTAAGAGTTAAGAACAAAGTAACACAAATGTTAATGGTTAAAGACCTTCATCCTTCGAAGCATTATCTCCCTTAGAACATAATGATCTTCAGACGAAGGGTATGAAGGACAAACCTTCATCATCTCAACATGTAATAATAAGAAGCAGGAACACAAGGGACATATAAAGGACATGAATGATGATATCAAGTCATTAAATTATTTATCTTATCATTATATGATCATGAACAAACATTAATAATATAGAATTACATTTGTAACTTCGGCTTGACAGAAGGTAAAAATCCAAGAGTGACGTGCAAGTGATTACAAGTCAGCGTGAACAGTACGATGTTACTGTTCATCTATTTATAGGCACAGGACGCAGCCTGGGTAAAATTACATTCATGTCCTTGACATTTACTATTGACTAAGGAGTAATCTGTCGAGGACTAAGCAGTCTTTTCCCCCTTAGGTCAGTTTCATTCTCCATTACTGTCTTTGCGCTAAGTCGAAGCTTCTCCATCCATAGCTTCGGAACTAATTCACCTTCTTTCAGACCACGCCTTTCATACTGTGCGCACCTTCATCTCAAAGCCAAAGGTTCCTGTACAGTATTTTATACTTGGAAAACATGTTAGTTGTGTTTTTGAGGACCTTCGGAAGATGAAGGCCCCCAATAGTAGCCACTCGTAGTATTAATTTGTTCTTGTTTCTAACAAATTCATACTGCGACGTGAACGAAGGCCTTTAGCCGAAGGTCCGAAAAAACACCTTCCCTTCGCTAGAATAGCGAAAGTCAATGACAAATGGGGCCCGCCAAGTTGCAATGCACTAGGCATATAAATAGAAACCCATAGTGGCAGCATTTGCTACGCCATTTCTGTTGCTTGCGTTATTTTCTCAAATTTTTAACTCTTGCTTATCAGCTCTCGCTTGATTTTTGAGCTTCGTGATATAGACAAGTGCTTGTTGCGTGTCTGAAGAGAAGAAGATGTCTGAGGAGAAGAAGATACCTGAGGAGAAGAAGATGTCTGAGGAAAAGAAAGTTGTGGACCCTTTTCTTGCTGGGTTTTACGAATCTATGGCAAAAACAAATACAGATAAGATCACAAAGGAAATAATGGCGGATTTGTCTGAAGATTCTGATGATAGCGATGATTATGATATGGAAAGTGGGGATGAAGATTCTGAAGACTAGCCCTGGCGGCCAAGCCATACCATCTTCGGAAAGTCGACTATTAAACAAAGTCACATTAACGCCATGAAGGGAAGATACTTTCATGATATGTCTATTGTGAGGGTTGGAGGGGACAGCACCGCCCCTGCTCCTTAAGAAAATGAGGTTGTTGTCTACAGAAGCTTTTTAAAGGCGGTTCTTCGGTTCCCATTGAGCAAATTCTTGGTTGAAGTGCTAAAGATATTTCAGATCTTTCTTCATCAACTTACTCCCGAAGCTATAATCAGAATGGGTTTGTTTGTTTGGGCTGTGAGAAGCCAAGGGCTAGAACCGAGCGCAAAGTCTTTTTGCAATATGCACGAACTGTTGTACGAGACGAAGGCCTCTGGCAAAGAGCAGTATCACAACAACTTCGGTTGTTATGGATTCATCGCTCGCTCTAATGCAAGCTATCCGGTTCCAACATTTCGGAAAAGGTGGCCCGGGTCCTGGATGGAGGAGTGGTTTTATGTTAAGAATAATCTGATTGAAAGGGAGGATATAAAGGGGATTATCCAACGCCCCATCTGGTCTCGCTTTGGCCTTCGAAGGCCGACCGTGGCGATTGAAAATGATGAGGAAGCATGCCAAAGGGCTTTCAATAATGACTGTGCTTTCATTGGTACAAGAGACCTGATCCAAGAGCACATAGCCTACAGGGTATGGCCACTTGTGGATAACTAGGAGATGCCGAAGGAGACTATTGCTGGGTCTAGTGAAGGTGGACTAATTCGTTTGAAATATACCTTCAGATACAGAGACCGGTTTGACGAACCAAATGATGACTGGCTGAAATGTATTGAGGCTACTAGTGACGAGTTACTTGGGGCATATAGTAGAGCCGAAGATGATGCTTTATCCTCAGCCTTTGGGGGTCGGGGCAAGAAAAGATTGAACAGGGTTTTCGATGCAATTGGTTTCATATACCCTAATTACTGCTACCCCTCGCGAAGGCAGGGAAAAAAGAGGAAAACTGATGCTTCGGCCATCTTTGTTGTGCCAAAGGGCAAAAAGATCAAGGTTCTGACGTATCGGCCGAGGTATATTGAGACGGCCACAGTGCCAAAATTTGGTGAAGAGACATCTTCCGCTGTCGAAGCGGAACAAGCTGCTTCCGCCGCTCGGAGCGTTGAGGAATCAACTATAGTGCTGAAGGTGCCTATAGTTGAGCCAGTCAAAGCCGAAGATGGGGCGGCCAAGAAGCCAGAGTTAGAAAAAACAATAGTGCTGCTAGAAGTTCTGAGCCCACCGGTAGAAGCAGAATTGCCGAAGGTTGCGAAAGCTCCCGCCACAACTCCCAAGAGGAGAAGAATGGCCAGCGTGCTAGACGCCGTCATGGAGACAAGAGCATTGACTCCTGCTCCTGCAAAAAAGGTTGCCAAAGCTACTATGGCTCATACTGAAACCGAAGTTGGGCCTTCGGTGCCTACTGAGATGAAGCCCGCTGTAACTGAAGAAAGGGCTCAACAACTATCTCCAGATATTAGCACTGCTCCCGAAGCACTGTCCAAAAATCTTGATTTTATTATTCGACATGCTTCGCGAAAAAGGCTATCTGAAGAAGAGATTGCAGAAGCCAAACACTATGCCTGAAAACTGAAATACCCGAAGGGGGCCTTAGTGATTAATGGTATGGACGAAGATGATTTCTTATACTGTCTCCCAGACAACAAAGAGATATCCGTCTGCCGGGAGATGGCCCAAAGTATGGGATTTCCGAAGCTTGAAGTTGGCCTCTCCGCCATGTCAAAGGATGACCTCGCGGACAGCCTTGCATACAACAGTCTGAAGGTACGGGAGTTGTGAACCTTAAAGTTTATGGATTTAGAAATAAAGTTTTTTATTCTCATGCTAATCCTTTCTTTTTCTTGCAGGGCTTAATCCTTAGCAACGCCCTAAGGGCGCAAAAGAATGCAGAAGACGAAAGCTGCATTATAGCTCTCGGCAATCTTCAATCAGAGGTCATTAAGCTGAGAAACGAAGCCTTGGAGAAGGACAAAATTCTACTTTCATTAGTGAGTAAAGTGATGGAAGATGAAGCAAAATCCAACGCTCAAGCCAAAGCTCACAAAGCCGAGGTAGAAGACCTTCGGAAAAAGCTCGCCGAAGCTAATGAGAATCTTGCACTTGCAAAACCTAGTGAAGAAATTAGTAAATGGTCAAAAATTAGGCTAGAGAAAAATGTTGAGGAGCTTCGCGGATCTAAGGAAAGGTGCTTTGAGAAGTCCTTGGATTGCGTGAAAAAATTGAAAACCAGCTTTGCCAAAGTAGGCGCCTATTCTTCTGAAGAAAACTTCATCTGAGGCGACCCCGAGGGCGTTATTGATTGGATAAGCGGGAAAGCCAAAGCATTTGAAGAGATCCTGAGTGATCGTGGGGATATCTATGCTTTCTCCGGAGCTCGAGGAATTGCGGCAATTCTGGAGAAGGTTGGTTGCGAACATGTTAAAGCTGCAGCCCAGGCCGAAGCCGCCTTCTCCACAGATGACACAAAAGACCCTTCGGCCGAAGCTACTTTGGTGGGTGGAAAATTTTATTCTGATGTCTGGGTGAACGGTGGCCGGGAATTGGCCAACAAAATTATAAATAAAAATGAAAAAGACACCCATGAAGCCCGGGAAGAAGCTAGGCGAGCCAAAGAAGCTGCTGAGCGCGAAAGGCATATAGGTATTTGTTGACACCTTTTTCGGGCGCCAATCACTCAACACGAACCGTGGCGGTGCTCTCTGCACAGGGGTGGACGGTCCACGGCTAGGGGTCGGACGGTCCGTGGCCTGGGGTGAGGCTAGGGTTTCCTGCCTGACGGCCGGACGGTCCGCGCGTGCATAGGGGGCGGCGGAAGTCGCCGGCGACGCCTGAATCTCGCTCCCGGGAGGGACCCCGTCGGGGAGGAGAGATCCTAGGAGATGTCTAGGCTTGGCAGGCCAACCTAGACTCCTCTAATCGATGTAGAGTCGAAGAGAAGCGAAGAATTTGGGGATTGGAAGACTAACCTAGAACTAGAATAGAACTACTCCTAAGAATAAATGTAAATTGTATTGATTGAGGGTTTGATTGATTGATTAAATCGATCGTATTCCTCTGCTTTTATAGAGGAGGGGGACGAAGACTAACCTAGAACTAGAATAGAACTACTCCTAAGAATAAATGTAAATTGTATTGATTGAGGGTTCGATTGATTGATTAAATCGGTCGTATTCCTCTGCTTTTATAGAGGAGGGGGACTGGACCCATTACCAACAAAATTCTGAGCTAATCCCGAGATTCTCGCCAACAAACATAGCAAGAAACTCGGAACCCTAATATGTTTTGCACTTGCGCGGACCGTCCGGCCCACAGGCGCGGACTGTCCGGTGCTCTTTTTAGTGCTCAACATATGCCCCCTACCTTTTGGTGGAGCTGAGCAAACCAAAAGCAACTAACTCGATGTGATTACATCAGTTCTCTTAGGCATCTTGCCACATACTAGGATAGTACTGTTTGAGGAAACACCCATTCAAAGCCTTGGGTAAATCCTTGCCTTGTAATGTTTGTAGTAAATAGGCGTTACCAGACATTACCTGTTTTACTTTATAAGGACCCTCCCAGCTTGGCGACCATTTCCCAAACTTCCGGTCTTTATTCCTTAGAGGCAGGATGGTCTTCCACACCAGGTCCCCTACTTGAAATGACTTTGCTTTGACCTGAGAGCACCTAGAGGGGGGTGAATAGGTGATCCTGTAAAATCTCAAAACTTAAGCCACAAAAACTTGGTTAAGTGTTAGCGTAATAACCGCCAAGTGGCTAGAGAGGAATCTTCAACAAAACACAATGACCACAAGACATCAAACACAGAGATGGCACGGTGGTTATCCCGTGGTTCGGCCAAGACCAACGCTTGCCTACTCCACGTTGTGGCATCCCAACGGACGAGGGTTGCAATCAACCCCTCTCAAGCGGTCCAAAGACCCACTTGAATACCACGGTGTTTTGCTTGCTTTTCTCAATCCCGTTTGCGAGGAATCTCCACAACTTGGAGCCTCTCGCCCTTACACTTGAAATTCACAAAGAAGTACGGAGCAAGGGAGGGATTAGCAACGCACTCAAGACAAGAAATCACAGCAACACCACACACACAAGTTGCAACGAGAGCTCACAACACAACTCAATGAGTTCACCACTCAACTAGAGCTCTAATTGCTATCGCAAAGAATCAAAGGCGCGGAATCGATGTCTTGGTGCTTAGGAATGTTGTAGGAATGCTTAGTGTACTCCTCCATGCGCCTAGGGGTCCCTTTTATAGCCCCAAGGCAGCTAGGAGCCGTTGAGAGCAATCTAGGAAGGCTGATCTTGCCTTCTGTCGCCTGGCGCACCGGACAGTCCGGTGCACAACGGACACTGTCCGGTGCCCGATTTCTTTCCAAAAATGGCACAGTCGACCGTTGGCAGCCTGAGAGCCGTTGGCGCACCGGACATGTCCGGTGCACACCGGACAGACCGGTGCCCCCTTCTAGCCGTTGGCTCGGCCACGTGTCCCGCGCAGATCGCGCGGCCGACCGTTGGCCCTGCCGACCGTTGGCTCACCGGACAGTCCGGTGCACACCGGACAGTCCGGTGAATTATAGCCGAACGTCGCCGATGAATTCCCGAGAGCGACGAGTTCGCCTGTGAACGGCCCACCGGACAGTCCGGTGAATTATAGCCGTACACCGTCGTCGAAGTCCCGAGAGCAGCCTTTTCGCTAGAGCCAGCCTGGCGCACCGGACACTGTCCGGTGCACCACCGGACAGTCCGGTGCTCCAGACTGAGCAGAGTCTTGGCTGCTCGAGCCAAGGCATTTCCAATTGGATTTTTCCTGTTTCCAGCACTTAGACACAATACATTAGTCCATAAAACAATGTACTAAGTCTGAGAAACATACCTTTATCCTTGATTTGAACCTTGTCCACCTTTTTACACTAGGGCACTTGTGTTGGACACTAAATCACCAAAATACTTAGAAATGGCCCAAGGGCACATTTCCCTTTCAATCTCCCCCTTTTTGGTGATTTATGCCAACACAACATAAAGCAAGTAGAACAAGTACAAAATCAATTCAAATAAGAACTCAAATTGTTTTGATTCAAATTTGACATATATGGATCACTCTTTGCCACCACTTGGTTTGTTTTTGCAAATCAAACTCAAATTTCTATCTCTAAGTCAAACACACATGTTAAGACACAAAGAGAGTCATTCCAAGAGAAATTGATTTAAGATTTCAAAAACTCCCCTTTTCAAAAACTCCCCTTTTTCCCATAATCAATACTTCTCCCCACAAGAAGCCAACTTTTGACAAGAGAGACAATAAAAGAGTTTTGACAAACCAAAAGCTCTATTCTACTATTTTCAAAATCTCTCAAGTGGTAGCTGATCCATTTATCGCTTTGGCCTTTATTTTCTCCCCCTTTGGCATCAAGCACCAAAACGGGATCAATCTTGGCCCTTTAACCCTATTGCCTCACCAAAATCTTCAACTAAGAGCAAAATAGGCAATAAGAGGATAAAGATGAACTTGGAAAAGTTACTCTTTTCATCGGAGTGCAGTGGAAGTCTTGCATGGTCCAAGTCCACCTTTTCCCTTTCAATCCTCCTTCGAGACTAAAACAACCAAACTCAAGTACATGGTTAGTCTCAAAGGGTCAAGTTGTAACACAGCTCCCCCTAAATATGTGCATCACTTGCAAAAAGGACTTGTGAGGTCCAGGGAGTGTTTGTACAACTTGAGCACCACAATAAGCAACAAAATGCAGAATGAACATGATCAAGGCATAAACACATGTATGCTACAATTCAATCCAAGTCCGCGAATCTAAGACATTTAGCTCACTACGCAGCCTGCAAAAGGTCTTCTCATCTAGAGGCTTGGTAAAGATATCGGCTAGCTGGTTCTCGGTGCTAACATGAAACACTTCGATATCTCCCTTTTGCTGGTGGTCTCTCAAAAAGTGATGCCGGATGTCAATGTGCTTTGTGCGGCTGTGCTCAACAGGATTTTCCGCTATTCGGATAGCACTCTCATTGTCACATAGGAGTGGGACTTTGCTCAGATTGTAGCCAAAGTCCCTGAGGGTTTGCCTCATCCAAAGTAGTTGCGCGCAACACTGTCCTGCGGCAACATACTCGGCCTCAGCGGTGGATAGGGCAACGGAAGTTTGTTTCTTAGAATTCCATGACACCAGGGACCTTCTTAAGAATTGGCACGTCCCCGATGTACTCTTCCTATCGACCTTACATCCAGCATAGTCGGAATCTGAGTACCCAATCAAGTCAAAGTTAGACCCCTTTGGATACCAGATCCCGAAGCAAGGCGTAGCGACTAAATATCGAAGAATTCGCTTCACAGCCACTAAGTGACACTCCTTAGGATCGGATTAAATCTAGCACACATGCATACGCTAAGCATAATATCCGGTCTACTAGCACATAAATAAAGCAAAGAACCTATCATGGACCGGTATGCTTTTTGATCAATGGACTTACCACCTTTGTTGAGGTCGGTGTGTCCGTCAGTTCCCATCGGCATCTTTGCGGGCTTGGCGTCGTTCATCCCAAACCTCTTTAGCAAATCTTGCGTGTACTTCGTTTGGGAGATGAAGGTGCCGTCCTTGAGTTGCTTCACTTGGAACCCAAGGAAGTAGTTCAACTCGCCCATCATCGACATCTCGAATTTCTACGTCATAACCCTGCTAAACTCTTCACAAGACTTTTGATTAGTAGAACCAAATATTATGTCATCGACTCAAATTTGGCACACAAAAAGATCACCATCGCAAGTCTTAGTAAAAAGAGTTGGATCGGCTTTCCCAACCTTGAAAGCATTAGCAATTAAAAAGTCTCTAAGGCATTCATACCATGCTCTTGGGGCTTGCTTAAGTCCATAGAGCGCCTTAGAGAGCTTACACACGTGGTCGGGGTACCGTTCGTCCTCGAAGCCAGGGGGTTGCTCTACGTACACCTCCTCCTTGATCGGTCCATTGAGGAAAGCGCTCTTCACATCCATTTGGTACAACCTGAAAGAATGGTGAGCGGCATATGCTAGCAAGATACGAATTGATTCTAGCCTAGCCACAGGAGTGAATGTCTCCTCAAAGTCCAAACCTGCGACTTGGGCATAACCTTTTGCCACAAGCCGAGCCTTGTTCCTTGTCACCACCCCGTGCTCGTCCTGTTTGTTGCGGAACACCCACTTGGTCCCCACAACATTTTGCTTGGGACGAGGCACCAGCGTCCAAACTTCATTGCGCTTGAAGTTGTTGAGTTCCTCCTGCATGGCCAACACCCAGTCCGGATCTAGCAAGGCCTCTTCTACCCTGAAAGGCTCAATAGAAGAGACAAAGGAATAATGCTCACAAAAATTAACTAATCTCGAGCGAGTAGTTACTCCCTTGCTAATATCACCCAATATTTGGTCGACGGGATGATCCCTTTGGATCGTCGCTCGAACTTGGGTTGGAGGTGCCTGAGGTGCTTCTTCCTCTTCAACTTGAACATCCTGTGCTCCCCCTTGATCATGCGCCTCCACTTGAGGTACCTGTTCGTCATCTTGGGTTGGGGGATGCACCATAGTTGAGGAAGACGGTTGATCTTGCTCCAATTGTTCCTAAGGCCGTACATCTCCAATCGCCATGGTGCGTATCGCGGCCGTTGGAACGTCTTCTTCATCTACATCATCAAGATCAACAACTTGCTCTCTTGGAGAGCCATTAGTCTCATCAAATTTAACGTCGCTAGAGACTTCAACCAAACCCGATGATTTGTTGAAGACCCTATACGCCTTTGTATTTGAATCATAACCTAATAAAAACCCTTCTACAGCTTTGGGAGCAAATTTAGAGGTTCTACCTTTCTTCACAAGAATATAACACTTGCTCCCAAACACACGAAAATAAGATACATTGGGTTTGTTACCAGTTAGCAGCTCGTATGAAGTCTTCTTGAGGAGGCGGTGAAGGTAGACCCTGTTGATGGCGTGGCAAGCCGTGTTCACGGCATCCGACCAAAAGCGCTCGGGGGTCTTGAACTCTCCAAGCATAGTCCTCATCATATCTATGAGAGTCCTGTTCTTCCTCTCTACCACACCATTTTGCTGAGGTGTGTAGGGAGCGGAGAACTCGTGCTTGATCCCCTCCTCCTCAAGGAATTCCTCCACTTGAAGATTCTTGAATTCGGACCCATTGTCGCTCCTTATCTTCTTCACCTTGAGCTCAAACTCATTTTGAGCTCTCCTGAGGAAGCGCTTGAGGGTCCCTTGGGTTTCAGACTTATCCTGCAAAAAGAGCACCCAAGTGAAGCGAGAAAAGTCATCAACAATAACTAGACCATACTTACTTCCTCCTATGCTCAGATAGGCGACGGGTCCGAAGAGGTCCATATGCAACATCTCCAGAGGTCTTGAAGTGGTCATCACATTCTTGCTGTGATGTGCTCCTCCCACTTGTTTACTTGCTTGACAAGCTGCACAAGGTCTATCTTTTTCGAAATGTACATTGGTTAGACCTATCACGTGTTCTCCCTTTAGAAGCTTGTGGAGGTTCTTCATCCCCACATGTGCTAAGCGGCAATGCCACAACCAGCCCATGCAAGTCTTAGCAATCAAGCATGCATCTAGACCGGCCTCCTCTTTTGCAAAATCAACTAAATAAAGTTTGCCGTCTAGTACACCCTTAAAAGCTAGTGAATCATCACATCTTCTAAAGACAGACACATCTACATTTGTAAATAGACAATTATATCCCATTTTGCATAATTGACTAACAGATAACAAATTATATCCAAGCGACTCGACTAAAAACACATTAGAAATAGAGTGCTCAGATGAAATAGCAATTTTACCTAACCCTTTTACCTTGCCTTGGTTCCCATCACCGAATATAATTGAATCATGGGAATCCTCATTTTTGACGTAGGAGGTGAACATCTTCTTCTCCCCCGTCATATGGTTTGTGCATCCGCTGTCGATAATCCAGCTTGAGCCCCCGGATGCATAAACCTGCAAGGCAAATTTAGGCTTGGGTCTTAGGTACCCAACTCTTGTTGGGTCCTACAAGGTTAGTCACAATTTCCTTAGGGACCCAAATGCAAGTTTTATCACCCTTGCATTTTGCCCCTAATTTCCTAGCAACTATCTTCCTATCCTTTCTACAAATAGCAAAGGAAGCATTTAAAGCATGATAAATTGTAGAGGGACCATTCATAACTTTTCTAGGAACATGAACAATATTCTTTCTAGGCACATGATGAATATTTTTCCTAGGCATATCTCTACCATGCATATAGGAAGAACTGGAAGCATACATGGTATAAGAATCATAGGCATGTGAATCAAAAGCATTACAACTCCTATGAGACTATCTTCTATCATTGTACATAAAGGCATGGTTCTTTTTAGTACTACTTGCCATAGGGGCCTTCCCTTTCTCCTTGGCGGAGATGGGAGCCTTATGGCTTGTTAAGTTCTTGGCTTCCCTCTTGAAGCCAAGCCCATCCTTAATTGAGGGGTGTCTACCAATCGTGTAGGCATCCCTAGCAAATTTTAGTTTATCAAAATCACTTTTGCTAGCCTTAAGTTGGGCATTAAGACTAGCCATTTCATCATTTAATTTTGCAATAGAAGCTATGTGTTCACTACAAGCATCAATATCAAAATCTTTACATCTATTGCAAATAACAACATTTTCTACACAAGTTGTAGATTTACTAGCTATTTCTAACTTAGCATTCAAATCATCATTAATGCTCCTTAAGCTAGAAATTGTCTCATGGCAAGAAGATAATTCACAAGAAAGCATTTCATTTCTCTTAACTTCTAAGGCATGAGATTTTTGTGCTTTTACAAATTTGTCATGTTCTTCATACAACAAGTCCTCTTGTTTTTCTAAAAGCCTATTCTTATCATTCAAGGCATCAATCAATTCATTAATTTTATCTACCTTGGTTCTATCTAGGCCCTTAAATAAACATGAATAATCTATTTCATCCTCATCACTAGATTCGTCCTCACTTGAAGAAGCATAAGTAGAGTCTCGAGTACATACCTTCTTCTCCCTTGCCATAAGGCATGTGTGACGCTCGTTGGGGAAGAGGGATGACTTGTTGAAGGCGGTGGCGGCGAGTCCTTCATTGTCGGAGTCGGACGAGGAGCAATCAGAATCCCACTCCTTGCCAAGATGTGCCTCGCCCTTTGCCTTCTTATAGTTCTTCTTCTTCTCCCTCTTGTTCCCTTGATCCTGATCACTATCATTGTCGGGACAGTTAGCAATAAAATGACCAAGCTTACCACATTTGAAGCATGAGCGCTTCCCCTTTGTCTTGGTCTTGCTTGGCTGCCCCTTGCGACCCTTTAGCGCCGTCTTGAATCTCTTGATGATGAGGGCCATCTCTTCATCATTAAGTCCGACCGCCTCAATTTGTGCCACCTTGCTAGGTAGCGCCTCCTTGCTTCTTGTTGCCTTGAGAGCAAGGGGTTGAGGCTCGTTGATTGGACCATTCAATGCGTCGTCCACGTACCTCGCCTCCTTGATCATCATTCGCCCGCTTACGAATTTTCCAAGGACCTCTTCGGGCGACATTTTGGTGTACCTGGGATTCTCACGAATATTATTCACCAAATGAGGATCAAGAACGGTAAAGGACCTTAGCATCAGTCGGACGACGTCGTGGTCCGTCCATCGCGTGCTTCTGTAGCTCCTTATTTTGTTGATAAGGGTCTTGAGCCGGTTGTATGTTTGGGTTGGCTCCTTGCCCCTTATCATCGTGAATCGTCCAAGCTCGCCCTCCACCAACTCCATCTTAGTGAGCAAGGTGACGTCGTTCCCCTCATGAGAAATCTTGAGGGTGTCCCAAATTTGCTTGGCGTTATCCAAGCCGCTCACTTTGTGGTATTCATCCCTGCACAATGAAGCTAGAAGAACAGTAGTAGCTTGTGCATTCTTATGTATTTGCTCATTAATGAACACGGGACTACCCGTACTATCAAAGTGCATTCCACTCTCTACAATCTCCCATATACTAGGATGGAGAGAGAATAGGTGACTACGCATTTTGTGGCTCCAAAATCCGTAGTCCTCCCCATCAAAGTGTGGAGGCTTGCCGAGTGGAATGGAGAGCAAATGTGAATTTGAACTTTGCGGAATACGAGAGTAGTCAAAAGAAAAGTTCGAATTAACCGGTTTCCTTCTCTCGTAGTCGTTGTGGTCATCGTCCTTTTGGGAAGAAGTAGACTCATCGCTGTCGTCGTAGTAGACAATTTCCTTGATGCGCCTTGTCTTCTTTTTCTTCCCATCTTTCCGTCTATGGCCCGAGCCGGAGTCGATAGGCTTGTCATCCTTCGGCTCATTGACGAAGGATTCCTTCTCTTTGTCGTTGATCACGATTCCCTTCCCCTTAGGATCCATCTCTTCGGGCGGTTAGTCCCTTTGTGAAGAGAACGGCTCCGATACCAATTGAGAGCACCTAGAGGGGGGTGAATAGGTGATCCTGTAAAATCTCAAAACTTAAGCCACAAAAACTTGGTTAAGTGTTAGCGCAATAACCGCCAAGTGGCTAGAGAGGAATCTTCAATAAAACACAATGACCACAAGAAATCAAACACAGAGATGGCACGGTGGTTATCCCATGGTTCGGCCAAGACCAACGCTTGCCTACTCCACGTTGTGGCGTCCCAACGGACGAGGGTTGCAATCAACCCCTCTCAAGCGGTCCAAAGACCCACTTGAATACCACGGTGTTTTGCTTGCTTTTCTCAATCCCGTTTGCGAGGAATCTCCACAACTTGGAGCCTCTCGCCCTTACACTTGAAATTCACAAAGAAGTACGGAGCAAGGGAGGGATTAGCAATGCACTCAAGACAAGAAATCATAGCAACACCACGCACACAAGTTGCAACGAGAGCTCACAACACAACTCAATGAGTTCACCACTCAACTAGAGCTCTAATTGCTATTGCAAAGAATCAAAGGCGCGGAATCGATGTCTTGGTGCTTAGGAATGTTGTAGGAATGCTTGGTGTACTCCTCCATGCGCCTAGGGGTCCCTTTTATAGCCCCAAGGCAGCTAGGAGCCGTTGAGAGCAATCTAGGAAGGCTGATCTTGCCTTCTTTCGCCTGGCGCACCGGACAGTCCGGTGCACACCGGACACTGTCCGGTGCCCGATTTCTTTCCAAAAATGGCACAGTCGACCGTTGGCAGCCTGAGAGCCGTTGGCGCACCGGACATGTCCGGTGCACACCGGACAGACCGGTTGAAGCGTCCCCAATCCTCTAGGACTCAAATGTGATACAATTACTAGTCCCAGGAGGCTAGTAAACACATTTATACATCAGATGATACCAAATCTGCTTAAACGAGACAAACCTACAAAGGTGGCGAACAACTTTAAGAGTTGGTCCACAACTCGGGACATATCATCAGAGTGGGGCTGAAGCAGCCCGATATACGCAGCGAAGCAAGTCAGCGGTCCAACAGCCACAGGCAAGGTTGGGAACAGTCGTAACTCTTACCCGATCTCCTTTTTCTGAAAAAACAACAAATAAGCAAGGGTGAGTACAAACGTACTCAGCAGCCCACCTTCACCCGCGGAATGGGTAAATCAGATATAATGCATGGAATATGTGGAGCTCAGGATATTTGCAGAAACAGCAATATTTTATGCAGAGTTGTTTTGAAAAACAATTTGTATTTTTGCAAAGCGCATCCTCTCCAAAAGGAGCAGGAAGTTTTTCAATATTAGAACAAAATCCCCTGGACTAAACCATCCAGATATCTCAGCAGTTTCCCACTGGTTTTCATTTTCAACAACAGCCACTGGACTTCCCGTCCACCATAGCTCACGGCTCAACCGCCAGACCTTTTAAAAACCACTTTTCTCAAACGCACCTCTTTTTTTTGAAAACAAAACACTAATTGCCATACCACACCAGACTCGTCCATTCCTGTGGACACAGACTATTCGAATAGGTTTTCAAACTCTGCGTAGAGGTGTACACTTTACCCACTAGTCCGACTCTGCGATCTCATGGCCGATGAGATCCGAATCCGAATCTCTTTCCTTCCTCGCACGTCCTAACCTTAACGGTTATACCGGAAGGAGTCAGGCCACCGCCATGTCCAAACCGGACAAAACATTCCCCCTCCTTATCCTCCCGGTGCTCCCCAGCCTTCATAACCCTGGGGTTGGACCGTACGAGTTCAGATTGAGTGACTGCCCACACAGTCTCGAGTGGTTGTACTTATCATGAGTACAGGTAGTGAAAGATGACAAACCGGTCCTTATAAGAGGGGACGATCCTTCTGCTCACGCCTAAACCAGCTGAGCCATCACCTTAGGCCCTCCCCTAAACTAGGGAATCCTTGATCATCCCTACTCAAAGGTGATAAGGGTGAAAACCCTTCATCAAACACATTTTGAAAAGCATTTTATTTTGAAAACTCACACCTTTCCTCAAATCATTTGTAACAATTATATCAGGGATTGATTGCGGCAAGCGGCTGGGTGGCCATAATAACTTGTCTCAAAATCATATTATGCATAAAATAACAGGCTGAGGGTTGTGGTTGTAAAACATAGGTAATTTATGCATCAAAGGGATCCAGTGAGCTTGCCGTGCTTATCCGGCGAAGGGGGAAGGGGAGCTCGCGGAACTAGCTTCTGGCTCCATCGCCTGGTGTAGACTTGTAGATCTGGCCTCCACGAGACGGCACGAACGCTCCGATAACTATGCAACATGAACAAGCAAACATACAAACAAGCAAGTATGCCAACAAATATTTAATATAGTGGTCAGAACAGCGATATATGGATGGGTAGAGTTTTGAGTAGAATCTGTGTCATGGGGTGTTGAGATACTACTAGTGGTGGAGCGGAGGTGCTTACCAGGAGGGTGGACTGGAGGCGAAGCGACACTATGCGTGTAGCCGGCAGAGCAGAGTAACTGAGTGGGTGGGGTGTTTGCCTTGGCTAAGGGTGTTGAGTGTGTGGAGTGGGAGAGGGTAGCTGGGGGTATTTATAGCTGGGTGTATGTGGTGTAGCACAGTGAAGTTCACTGTTGGTGAGAATAGTGACGAATGAATCGTCTGACTTAGTATGAATAGGAGAGTTATAGGCAGAATATGGGACAAGAGTATTTTGGGAGTTTTCTGGAATATGGACCATGCTTAAGAGATGACATGGTTGGGTAGGGAATAGTTTGATAAGAATTTAGAAACGAGAATTATTGGAATCTGAGTTTGGAAGCCTGGTTCGAAGGAATCTCAAAGTCAAGCATGCTCAACTTGGGGAAACCTGGGATGGGTGACCAGATGGGAAGTTCCCACTGGAAGGAAAATCACAGTCACCGGAGTTCGTATGATTGGAACATGGGTCTAGCTGGTCTTAGGTGGACTGGACAGCATGATGGATGAGTAGTTGAAATTTGGGATGACTAGATGCCCGATGAATAGTAACGATGATTAGTAACGATGAATAGTGGCGATGGAAAAGTAATTATAGATATCATCGGTGAATAGTAACGATGATGAATAGTAATGATCAATAGTAACGATGATGAATAGTGTATGTGAATAGTAACGATGAATAGTAATGGTGAATAGTAATGGTGAACAGTGAGGCTCCAAAGTCATCCTCACCCTACAGCGAGGCACCCGGTGCTTCTCAAATTGCTGCACCGTGTACTGAGGGGGTGTCAAGTATCCGGCCCCCTGAAGTACCTCCCACAAGATGCGGGGAAAACCCTCTCGTGCAAGTCCGTCAGTGTGGGTCAGTGCATTTCCGTCATCGGAGGATCCGTGGGAAGTCATCTGTGTACGGTTAAGCGTAAGTAAAAGAAAACAAATTATAAAAAGAACAAGGAAAAATAAAACTCAGCCTTTCTCTAGTTAAATGAAAAGGCACTGGGGACCTAGTTGGTTGTTATCTTGTTTTTAAGTCCTCTTTCTCAGTTATCCATTTGCTTAATTAAAAATGCATGCATGCTCGTCCTGAACGACCTCACAAGAAGATAAAAGGAATAGGGAAGAACTCCCATCCTGTAAAAGTGGCCTGTAGGGCCTAGTTACTTAGCCACCTAGCTACCCATCTATCATCCTAAGGCTTCACGTCCTAGGTCTATCCTGCTCGTC
The DNA here is from genome assembly GCA_029449295.1 of Zea luxurians. Taxonomy (NCBI): domain Eukaryota; kingdom Viridiplantae; phylum Streptophyta; class Magnoliopsida; order Poales; family Poaceae; genus Zea; species Zea luxurians. The sequence continues at coordinate 65,007,769 of JAOPSE010000001.1, read as the reverse complement.
CTACGATCTATCCGACATTGTTTCTATCAAATTTTACTTTAGAAAAGGGATGGCATTTATGATTTACTGATTCCTCTGTGGTGGTACAAGCTCCGATACCAGCTGTGGCGGAACTGCCCGAATTATTCCAACTTAAGTGCCTAAGCCCTGCCTTAGAGGCTAGACCACACTTAAATGGGAATAACCCGTCAATCCCTCGGATCTAGTCCGACACGACCACTGACAGGATCAAGTACCACACTCTCACTCGATGGTGAGTCACAGAGCAAATACAATAAAGCATGAAACCATACATGTCAGAGTATTAAATTATTACATCATCATCGACATCATCGGAGTTTTTGCAAAAGTGACCATCAATGTTTCGAAGTGCAGCGGAAATAAACTAACGGTAATTAAATAGAGAGATGGGGAAGCCTGTCCCATCACTCCTCATGATCCTCCTCAGCCGAGGCAGGGTCCCACTCGACAGTCCAACCCGGTGGCAGGGTGGACGGCCAAGTCACTCCAGCAGCCATTTCCTCCAGAGAACCTGTAAAATTATGCCACAAGCAAGGCTGAGTATACTAATACTCAGCTAGACTTACCCGGTGTGAGGAGTCTACTCCTCTACCTCTAGACATGCAGTTGTTTGGCTGTGGGGTTTGGTTGCCAAAAGCACTAGCTGAGTTTCTAAATCAAGATTTTATCTTTGTCAAAATTAAGTGTGACTCTCTTAAGGCTAAAAGTGTACTATCTACGCATACATAGTAGCAAGCATTTTTAGCAATCAACATCTTGTATCATCTCATCACAGTTCCACTAGTTACTCAATGCAGTACAATGGATCAAGCAGTCTCATTAGCTACGAGAAGCAGACGATTTGAATCGAGTTTTTATCCTTGCAAGGTAAACCTAAACACACGACATGGCGAGGCACTCCGTCCCCACACATATCAACCGTCCCCATCGATTCCCCGTCAGCAGATCAGGGCTCACCGCCTTGGCGTACAATGCCTCACTGACCCCAACTGGCCGTCGTGCAGTGACCGCACTTGTACCCACCATAACCGGAATGGGAGACTACGTCTCAGGTCGCGTGAGGGGATATGTCCACTGCCAGGTTCACTCAGGTACTAGGCTTACCGATTTACCATATTTCTCGGCATATGTTTAGTACATTCAAACGCTTGACATAGGTATCCGCACGTTAATCCTTATTCCCATTTTACCTCATAGACCACGTATCCCCATGGATCCGTGTCCACCAACCAACTATCAGTGTGATAAGAAAAGTGGGTACAACCAATTCCTGACCTCGCGCGAGTGCTAGAAAAATCACTCGACTTCTACCGAGATCCCTAATTAGAAAAGCAGCTACTCGACTTAGCATACTAGTATTCATCACAATGAGGTTCCTGAGATCATGCAACTAAGGTTTCAAACAACTCCTACACTTAAGTGCACAAACAATCCTACAATCATTAAGTGTAGTAAAATAGCATAAATAACAGGTTATGCATAAACCGGGGCTTGCCTTCCAAAGCAGGGGTAGGCAGGTCCTCTGGTGCAGGCTCTGGTGCTGGGTCTGGGGCTACCTCCTGAGCAGCTCCTTGCTCCGGCACGAGGACGTACTCTCCGTCAGCAAGATTACAATCTATCGAATGCAATGAACATGTATGTTATAATTATGCAGGATTAATGACATTATGCAAAAAGAACTAAGTTAAGGAAAAACTTAGGGTTTCCGGGTCATACGGGGCCTTTAGTGGTTTATGCTTATCACTCCTAGGTTTAGGTCTTTGTTGAGGACAAAATAGTGGATTTGCATTGTTCTTACACATTTCAATGGGAAATGTTATAAGGGTTTTAGGGTGACACTAATTACCAGTATTTATTTTCCTTTCTTTAATTTCTACTTATGGTTTTTAGTGTAGGTTTGAACTATGACAGTGGGTTAATAATTTCCAAAAATTCTGTAAAAATTGCAGTGGGTTGCCATTGGCTATCCTAGCTGGTTTTAGGAATTTGAGGCTTAAACTATAAGGGCTATGCTTTAGACAAAAATAACAAGGGTGGTGTAAAATGGGCCACTTTACACTACACCTCACCATTAGAGTTGTGTTCCTTCCTAAGGGTCATTTTTGTTGGGATCTAACAGTAATACTAAACCTCTGTGCCAAAATCCATAGGAAGTTAATTGGTGATTATTTAATTGTGATTTTCTAAAGTTCAATGCCAAAAAGGTGCTTATAACTAACTTGTTATTTGAAAAATATCAAACAACAGATTTTGTATTTTTCCTCTGTTTATAATAACCAAACATTAGTTATCCCAAGGTTTGGGGTGTCTTTGCCTTAGGGTTATTTTTGTAGGGTTTTTCTAAGTTATCCTTATTTTATTAATTTAAAAGGTATCCTTCTTATTTTATACTAAAACAGGGTATGATATATTTTTCCAGTGAACTATATTGAATAAGTATCTCAACAAAAATAGGGGTGCCCTCTGGTTCATTATTTATGTCACCTTTTCTATTTTTCTTAACCTTAAGCATATTATGGAATAAGGGGTAAAAACTAACTTAATGGAGTGAACAGAGAGGTTCAATATTTTTAAACAGGTTAGTAGGTAGATATAAACTTCTCCAAATTTTTCTAACCCTAGTCAAACAATATTTCTATTTTTCCTACTAATATTAAGTTTTTAGCAGTTTTCTTATTTAATTCAAAACTTCAGAAAAGCATACAGGAACTATGGGTTTTATTATTTTTATCTGATAGTTCATATTTCCCAGAGTCTAGCAAAATTGGTTTGATAATTTTTTGGATGATTATTCTTCAAGTTATGCATTTATTAAGTTATCTGCCATATTAAAAGAAAAATAAATTTGATAAAGGAAAAGAAAACCGGTTTACGCTGAGGCCCCTGGGGTTTTTCCTTTTATTTTCTCACAGAACAGCCCTTGGTCCACTATTGGCTTGGGTCACTGACATTGCGCAAAGCCCCCTGGACTTATCTGAAATCTAACCCGCGCTCCCTGACCGGCTTAAACAGTACCCGCGGCATAGATTACGGCGGTGGGGGTTACCGGCGGCGGTAGAGCTCCGGCGGGGTGGTCAGTGACGTCCGGAAGGTCACGACGGTCACGTCGATGTGCGGGTCGGCGTCGGAGGTGGTCGGAGCTACCCTGGCCACGAGCACAGGCGGCGGGGGTCATCGGCGGCGCCTGCTCCGGCCAAACCACGGCGGTATAGTTCAATTAGGGTGCACGAGGAGCTTCACGGGGTGACACAGAGGCCATGCGCGCAACGAATTGGAAAACGGTGTAGGGGCTTACCCGGTCCACGTGCGCCGGCGGGTTCTTGAACTCCGGTGAGCACGATTGGGCTATTTCGGTGACGAGGGTCCCCGGGTCAAGCTTGAGCAAGTCTCACGGCCTCACCAGGAAGCTATCTGGGGGCTTGGATCGAACGGAGGAGGACGGGAGAGGGGCTGGCCACGGTGGTTGCTCTCGGGCAGCACTGGCGGGTCACGGGGAGGTCGCCGGAGCTAATGGCTGGCTCGGGTAAGTCAGGCGAGGTACGGAGGAGGCAATGGGGAAGGCAGCCGAGCACAGGGGCGGGTTTTATAGCCGTGGCGCGGGCGTGGTCACGGGCGGCCGCGGGTGCGCGGGGGTTCGCGCACGGGCGTGCTCTGAGCGCGCCCCCGGATGCCAGCTCGCGTCGAACACGTGGAAGCTTGCTTCTGCCATGGTTCAACGGCCGATTTGAGCGCCATAGCGTGCGTATCTTGGCAAAGTCACTGTGTACGGTCGCTTCTCTGCTCCAAATCCTATCTTTTTGCTGTGAGTTCCAAGTCGAGATATGGTCGGGGTAGGGAGATAGAGAGGGGAGAAGTTTGCTGTGTCAGCTGGGTCCAAACCGAGACAAAAGTGATGTCAAGTCGTGTCTAACGCCCTAGGGTAGGTGTCATCTCTTTCCAGGGTGTTCTAGGGTTAATTTGGCGCCATTTTGTCAATTGGGTCGAAAGGTTTTGAAAAGGGGATCAAGGTGAACATGAGGAGTCTTTGTTCAAGGGTTAGTTTTTATACTTAGGCAAAAACTGAATTCTCCCTTGAGCTGAACCTTAGGTGATCCTTTGAGGACCTTTCTGAAAACTTTTTGGGGGTACTTCCTTACTATTAATTGTAGGTTATTAAGTATATTACAACTTTTATATTTGGCCCAAACCATGATCATAAGGTTTACATGATCTTTTGATCATGGCTTCAATTAGGGTTCTCATTGCCTATGGGGGTTTTGCTTTAGGGTTTTGGGAGATCCCCACTTAGATGTGCATGATAAGCTAGGGCAGGACATCCAAGGTGGGTTACACTTGCTTAGGACCTAGAATTCCAAGTTTGGTATACTTTGCCCAATTCAATCTTCATGTGATAATGGGTAAACAGGGTAACCCTGGGGGTGGACACCCTGAGTAACACCTAGGGTGTTACACATAGCAGGAACTTTACTGGAACACTACCCCACTTAAAAAGAATGAGGGTAGAACTCTTGAATCTCGGGGATTTGAACTCCTTGAAGTACCTCATAACAAGGGTGTTACATGGCCTTCTTCTGCTGTTGCTGCTTGACCAGGCTGCGGAGAAATGACTGACATAGGGTTGATTCTGGGACAACCTTCTTCTCATCTTTTGTTCACTATCTTATTTTCTCTTCTCACTTCTCACTTTTCACTGCCTCTTTCTTTCTCTTTGCTCTTCCCACTCGAGGATTCTATCAAAGAGTATTACTATCATACACTGGAGGAAACCAAAGACTATGAACCATGTGCAACAGTCTTCAACCCAAGAATTACCAAGCATTGTGATCTCAGGGGTGAGGGAGTGGAAAATGGAGTTGCTTGCGATTTGGCAGAGGGGGTTTATCTGGAATGTTTTGCTTGGGATGGGAACTGAGGGAGCTGGTGGGGGGTTTTATAGGCGAGCGGTATTGATGGTGGTGCTCGGGGGGGTGGAGTGGTGGTGATGGAGCAGGTGCTACGTGGCAGCGGGTGCGACAAGGGAAGGGGGGCCTGTTGCCGGCGACGATGGCGGTGGGTGCGCTGCAAAAGGGGGCGTGGGTCGCGGTAGTGCGCTACAAAGGGGGCGTGGGGCGGTGGTTGGAGGTGGGGCACGCATGCGGGGGGGCATGGGTGAGTGGTGGGGTCAATGACCCTGATGTTTGTGGTCTATGGTTCCAAGAATCTTTGCCTCTCTGTATGGTAATAACTCCTTCTGTCCTCTTTTCCTGTTTACTTTGACTCCAGGGCAGTGCTTTGATTCTCACGGTCGGTCCTTTTGACTGAGTGACTGGACTGGTTTCTTCTGTAGCTTATTCGAGGCTTCAAGGGTAAGCTTCCCGGTATCTTCTTGGGTAAGGCACTTTTCTCTTGAGATGGGTTAAGATGAGAATGGAAGCATAAGGTGAGGATTAGATCTAATTTGTTATCTATGTTTTTAGAGAAAACCTTTTTTTAAGACAAACGGAAAGAAAACACACAAGCTCAACAATGATAAGCACAAACAAATCAAATGTTTTGAATAGGGGAAGAATAGAGTTTTTTCAAAGCACGGACTACTCAGATTCGGGGGCTAAGCATAACTACTATTGCTTGGCTCCTGAATTGAGAACTATGCTAAATGCAACTTATGAGCACTAACGTTAAAGCATCACATATGCACTCCAAAGGGAATAAAACATCAAGCGAAATTCATTTTGAAATGCCCTAGGGGGGCACACAATTAGAGTTTTGCAAAACACGAGTCTACACGATTACCTCTCATACATGCAGGGCTCTAACCAAAGTGAAGAAAAACTCTACTACCCAATGCATGCAGAGGACTAGGCATAACTAACTCAGATCTGGCAGCTCTCTTCTGGCAAGGCTTGCACACAACTTCAATCTGAGACATCTCCTGGATGGGTCAACAGGGAGCTGATGTTGATGACTTCTTCTAGCGGCGACTGAGATGGCAAGACGGGGTCGAACTCTTCTTCAAGCGGGACTGGCTCTTGTAGCTCCTCAGAGGGCGGCGGTGCTGGAATCTTCTTCATGGTGAGGGGCTCAAACAACTCTGGCGGGGGACCTTGGGAGGATTCAGGGTGCTCTTGCTTATCCATGGCCTGAGGGAAGACTGGAATTCCTTCCAAGACTATGGCTCCTTCCGGGAGTTCCCAAGCCTTCTTTTCTCCTCTGGTAGAGATCGGGTGACCTTCAAGAATCTGGGGATCTTCAGCTCTCATGGGTTGAACTGGGTTGGATGAAGCAGGCTCTTGGATCCGCAGGGCTCTACGTTGGTTATGGGTTACCAAGTAGGCCTCCATCAACTTCTGGATATGCTCATCCTTGGCTTGCTTCAGGGCTTCAACAGCAATGGCTTCACGACTTTCCAAGGCAGCTACATGGGCTTGAGCTGAGGTGAGATCCACATGGAGCTGACGGTTGCGCTTCTCTGCATCTTCTGCTCGGGCAATCATCTGACGGTGGTGCCGAACTAAGAAATCATACTGTGCATCCAGGGTGAGCAGGTATGCAGTGAGGTACACGACTGTGGGGTCATCCTCAAGCAGCTGCTTCCCTTCCAATGCACGCATTCTGGCCATCCAAACGGGACGGTCTCTCTGAAAGGGCGGAAAGAATCTAAGCGGGGTGTCGGGCACTTCTTCTTCATAGATCTGACACAGGGCCCTCAATGCCTTGCGGGCGACGACTTGGCAGGTGTCTTTGAATCTGTGCCCAGCAGCAGAGACACTCCATTCCACATGGTGTGGACTGGATCCAATGTATACAGTCACGACACACTTCTTTGTGCCATGCTCGACGAATTCACGACCATCATACTCTGGCTGGCTCCTGATTCCGAGGCGAACTATGCATGCTCTCAGCAACTTGGGGAAACCATCTTCATTCTGGCAAAAGCTAGTTTGGCAGCGAACCTCCATCTGACTTCTGAGAGAAGGAAAGGGGGAAAGCATTTTGAAATGAAGGGATGAGAGCAAGATTTTTTTAAGAAATAGTTTGGACTCAAAAACTTTTGGATCGGGCTAAGGGTTACGTCCTGCGGCCAACCTAACAGCTCTGATACCACCTGAAGCGTCCCCAATCCTCTAGGACTCAAATATGATACAATTACTAGTCCCAGGAGGCTAGTAAACACATTTATACATCAGATGATACCAAATCTGCTTAAACGAGACAAACCTACAAAGGTGGCGAACAACTTTAAGAGTTGGTCCACAACTCGGGACATATCATCAGAGTGGGGCTGAAGCAGCCCGATATACGCAGCGAAGCAAGTCAGCGGTCCAACAGCCACAGGCAAGGTTGGGAACAGTCGTAACTCTTACCCGATCTCCTTTTTCTGAAAAAACAACAAATAAGCAAGGGTGAGTACAAACGTACTCAGCAGCCCACCTTCACCCACGGAATGGGTAAATCAGATATAATGCATGGAATATGTGGAGCTCAGGATATTTGCAGAAACAGCAATATTTTATGTAGAGTTGTTTTGAAAAACATTTTGTATTTTTGCAAAGTGCATCCTCTCCAAAAGGAGCAGGAAGTTTTTCAATATTAGAACAAAATCCCCTGGACTAAACCATCCAGATATCTCAGCAGTTTCCCACTGGTTTTCATTTTCAACAACAGCCACTGGACTTCCCGTCCACCATAGCTCACGGCTCAATCGCCAGACCTTTTAAAAACCACTTTTCTCAAACGCACCTCTTTTTTTGAAAACAAAACACTAATTGCCATACCACACCAGACTCGTCCATTCCTGTGGACACAGACTATTCGAATAGGTTTTCAAACTCTGCGCAGAGGTGTACACTTTACCCACTAGTCCGACTCTGCGATCTCATGGCCGATGAGATCCGAATCCGAATCTCTTTCCTTCCTCGCACGTCCTAACCTTAACAGTTATACCGGAAGGAGTCAGGCCACTGCCATGTCCAAACCGGACAAAACATTCCCCCTCCTTATCCTCCCAGTGCTCCCCAGCCTTCATAACCCTGGGGTTGGACCGTACGAGTTCAGATTGAGTGACTGCCCACACAGTCTCGAGTGGTTGTACTTATCATGAGTACAGGTAGTGAAAGATGATAAACCGGTCCTTATAAGAGGGGATGATCCTTCTGCTCACGCCTAAACCAGCTGAGCCATCACCTTAGGCCCTCCCCTAAACTAGGGAATCCTTGATCATCCCTACTCAAAGGTGATAAGGGTGAAAACCCTTCATCAAACACATTTTGAAAAGCATTTTCTTTTGAAAACTCACACCTTTCCTCAAATCATTTGTAACAATTATATCAGGGATTGATTGCGGCAAGCGGCTGGGTGGCCATAATAACTTGTCTCAAAATCATATTATGCATAAAATAGCAGGCTGAGGGTTGTGGTTGTAAAATATAGGTAATTTATGCATCAAAGGGATCCAGTGAGCTTGACGTGCTTATCCGGCGAAGGGGGAAGGGGAGCTCGCGGAACTAGCTTCTGGCTCCACCGCCTGGTGTAGACTTGTAGATCTGGCCTCCACGAGACGGCACGAACGCTCCGATAACTATGCAACATGAACAAGCAAACATACAAACAAGCAAGTATGCCAACAAATATTTAATATAGTGGTCAGAACAGCGATATATGGATGGGTAGAGTTTTGAGTAGAATCTGTGTCATGGGGTGTTGAGATACTACTAGTGGTGGAGCGGAGGTGCTTACCAGGAGGGTGGACTGGAGGCGAAGCGACACTATGCGTGTAGCCGGCAGAGCAGAGTAACTAAGTGGGTGGGGTGTTTGCCTTGGCTAAGGGTGTTGAGTGTGTGGAGTGGGAGAGGGTAGCTGGGGGTATTTATAGCTGGGTGTATGTGGTGTAGCACAGTGAAGTTCACTGTTGGTGAGAATAGTGACGAATAAATCGTCTGACTTAGTATGAACAGGAGAGTTATAGGCAGAATATGGGACAAGAGTATTTTGGAGTTTTCTAGAATATGGACCATGCTTAAGAGATGACATGGTTGGGTAGGGAATAGTTTGATAAGAATTTAGAAACGAGAATTATTGGAATCTGAGTTTGGAAGCCTGGTTCGAAGGAATCTCAAAGTCAAGCATGCTCAACTTGGGGAAACCTGGGATGGGTGACCAGATGGGAAGTTCCCACTGGAAGGAAAATCACAGTCACCGGAGTTCGTATGATTGGAACATGGGTCTGGCTGGTCTTAGGTGGACTGGACAGCATGATGGATGAGTAGTTGAAATTTGGGATGACTAGATGACCGATGAATAGTAACGATGATTAGTAACGATGAATAGTGGCGATGGAAAAGTAATTATAGATATCATCGATGAATAGTAACAATGATGAATAGTAATGATAAATAGTAACGATGATGAATAGTGTATGTGAATAGTAACGATGAATAGTAATGGTGAATAGTAATGGTGAATAGTGATAGTGAATAGTTCGTATGAACGAACGATGAACGATGAATAGGAACTATGAACGAACGGACGAACGATCGAATGATCGGACGAACGAACGATCGGAATTTCGGCAGCATAACGGCAGGAAAAGATTATTTGGACGAACGAACGGACGAACGATCGAATGATCGTACGAACGAACGATCGGAATTTCGGCAGCATAACGGCAGGACAAAGATTATCTGGAAGAACGATGAATAGGGACTATGAACGAACGATGAACGATGAATAGGGACTATGAACGAACGATGAATGATATCGAATGATCGAACGAACGAACGATCGGAATTTCGGCAGCATAACGGCAGGACAAAGATTATCTGGAAGAACGATGAATAGGAACTATGAACGAACGATGAACGATGAATAGGAACTATGAACGAACGATGAACGATCGAATGATCGAACAAACGAACGATCGGAATTTCGGCAGCATAACGGTAGGAAAAAGATTATTTGGACGAACGAACGGACGAACGATCGAACGATCGGACGAACGGACGAACGAACCATGAACGATCGGACGAACGATCGAACGATCAGACGAACGAACGAACAAACTAAGAACAGGGGACGAACGATCGAAGAACGATCGAACGATCCTTGTGCTAGTGTGTGCTTGTGTGGAACATGGAGTGGGTGTGGGGGGGGGAAGAGAGTTGCCATGAAATGGCTTGGGGTGGGATGAGAGGAGGCCCTTGCCCCTCTATTTATAGCTATGGTGGGGGGATTAGGGGGAGGGATGAGAGGATTAGTGGGAGGTTAGCATGTATTTGTCTTGTATAAGTGTAATTAGCTTGTAGAGCTCACCGTATGACACTGGAGGCATACGTATACGTATGGGCATGAGGAAAGTTATGAAGAAAATATTTGTACGGACTTTAAAAATGATTCTGAAGGTATTTCTCAAGAGGAAAATATCTGGAGATATATCGGTGGAATATTTGGGCAGTATTTCTGGAAAGAACTTGAAGGGGATCACTAAGGAAATATCTAGGCAGTATTTCTGGAAAGAATTTGAGGGGGATCACTCGGAAAATATTTGTAGGATATTTTGAGGAGGATTTTGGAGATAATATAGACCACTATATTTTATTTGTTGATATCAACTCGCAAACAAACATTTTGAAATAAAATTTGAAATTCATTTTGAATTTAGAGCGAGTTTGAGAAAATTTCAAGATTTGAATTTTTGGGATGCTACACCGGTGCCCCCTTCTAGCCGTTGGCTCGGCCACGTGTCCCGCGCAGATCGCGCGGCCGACCGTTGGCCCTGCCGACCGTTGGCTCACCGGACAGTCCGGTGCACACCGGACAGTCCGATGAATTATAGCCGAACGTCGCCGATGAATTCCCGAGAGCGACGAGTTCGCCTGTGAACGGCCTACCGGACAGTCCGGTGCACCACCGGACAGTCCGGTGAATTATAGCCGTACACCGCCGTCGAAGTCCCGAGAGGAGCCTTTTCGCCAGAGCCAGCCTGGCGCACCGGACACTGTCTGGTGCACCACCGGACAGTCCGGTGCTCCAGACTGAGCAGAGTCTTGGCTGCTCGAGCCAAGGCATTTCCAATTGGATTTTTCGTGTTTCCAGCACTTAGACACAATACATTAGTCCATAAAACAATGTACTAAGTCTGAGAAACATACCTTTATCCTTGATTTGAACCTTGTCCACCTTTTTACACTAGGGCACTTGTGTTGGACACTAAATCACCAAAATACTTAGAAATGGCCCAAGGGCACATTTCCCTTTCATGACCTTCTTGTTGTAGGCCCTGGCTACCATGATCTTGTCCTTTTCTATTGCTCCCAAAGCTATCACCCTCTTGTCGGTCACCTCATCAATATTATCCATCATTGAATTATAATAATCAATGACGGTTAGATCATTTTGTCTGGTGAACCTGACAGCATTCAAACTTATTTCCACAGGCAACACTGCTTTCTGCCCATAGACAAGTTCAAAAGGAGATACTTTAGTAGCACTATGTTTAGATATTCTGTGAGCCCATAAAGCTTCGGACAAAATCTTATGCCAATGCTTAGGATTATCATATATCTTCTTTTTTATCAAGTTAAGCAATGTCCTATTACTAGACTCGGCATGTCCATTGGCCTGAGCATAATATGGAGATGAATTAAGCAACTTAATTCTATATAATTCAGCAAATTCACGTACCTCCTTTGACATAAAAGAAGTTCCTTGATCTGTAATCAAGGTCCGGGGAATGTCGAATCTATGAATAATATGCTCAGTTATGAACTCAATTACCTCCTTGTGTGTCATGCTCTTCAGAGCAACAGCTTCAGTCCATTTAGTAAAGTAGTCAGTGGCAACTAACACGAACCGATGCCCCTTCGATGATGAAGGATGAATTTCTTCTATAAAGTCTAATCCCCATCCTCTGAAAGGCCAAGGCTTGATGATAGGATGTAATTCGGCTGCAGGGACCAACTCTAGGTCGCCGAATTTTTGACACACTTGGCATCCTTTGTAGTACTTGAAACAATCAGCTATCATGTTAGGCCAATAAAAACCAGATCTTCGCAACAACCACTTCATCTTTGGAGCCGATTGATGGGTACCACAAATTCCTTCATGTACTTCGGCCATGGCTAATATAGCATCATCTGGGCCCAAGCACTTAAGCAGGACGTCATTGACTGTTCGGCGGTAGAGTTCATCACTCATCAAAACATACTTGAAAGTTGTACGCCGAATGTTCTTATCTGTCCTGATATTGGGATTTTGTAAGTAATTAGTTATGGGCGTCCTCCAATCACTTGCATCGACTTCATTATCAGCCGAATCAATTAGGAGAACTTTCCTGGTAACCCCTGACAGTCCGAAGTCTTTACTCGGACGGTCCGCGACCTGGGGAATTGGCTCTGCACCGGTTATCAGATTTTTAGTGTTATGAAATCTCCCTCGCTTTATCTGATAACCTGATGCATCTTCTGCCAAATTGTTAGCTCTATGATTCTCAAGTCTAGAGATATGACGAATACTGAATTTGTCAAAAGAATGAATTATGCCCCAACATTTTTCAAGGTAACTATTTAGAGTACCATCAAAACATTGATATTCTTCTAATACCTGTTGGACGACCAGCTGAGAATCACCAAATGCCTTCACATGTTTTACTCCCATACAATTTAAAAGTTCCAAGCCGAACAAAAGGGCCTCATATTCGGCTTGATTGTTAGTGCAATAAGTTTTCAATCGGCTAGAGAAGTCGAAGGAGACATCACTTGGTGAAATAAGTACGATGCCAATTCCTTGCCCTTCATTGCAAACTGATCCATCAAAATATAAAGTCCAAGGAGTAATAGTGAGGTATGACATGTCTAGTTTATGAGTATCATTAATCCGTTGTTCTTCAATAAAATCCGCTATGACATGGCCTCTCATAGATTTCAATGCTTCATAGGCCAAGTCATATTCTATGAGTGCATAAGCCCACTTACCAATTCTACCACTCAGAATTGGGTTATGCAACATGTATTTGATCACATCGGCTTGACCAGAAACAGTGCAATGACTAGACAGTAAATAACATCTACACTTGGTGCATGCATAAAACAAGCATAAGCATAACTTCTCAATAAAAGTGTACCTCGTTTCAGCATCCACCAACCTCCGACTTAGATATGTCACCACATGCTCATTTCCTTCAGTTTCTTGTGTCAGAATAGCCCCAATGACCTTATCTTCAGTTGCAATGTATAATCGGAATGGTACTCCTATTTGTGGTGCTTTTAATATGGGAGCCGAAGACAAGTATTTTTTAATGAGATCAAATGCTTCCTACTGCTCTGCCCCCCAAGCGAATTCGACATCATTCTTAAGCCGAAGGATAGGGGTGAAGGCATCAATCTTCCTGACTAGGTTAGAAATAAACCTTCGTAAATAATTCACCTTGCCGAGAAACTTCTACACTTCGACATTACAGGTCGGAGGTCCCACATTCCGAATAGACTTGATTCGGTCAGGGTCTATCTCTATACCATGTTCATGGATGACAAATCCTAAAAACTTACCAGCCGACACTCCAAAAGCACATTTACGTGGGTTCATTTTCAAACCATACCGATGCATCTTATCAAAGGCTTTCGCAAATTAGCTAAATGAGAACTAAACTCAGCCGATTTTACTACAATATCATCAATGTAGACTTCCACAATGTTTCCCAACAGCTCGTGAAAGATCAAATTCATAGCCCTTTGATAAGTAGCATCGGCATTTTTCAGACCAAATGTCATGACAACCCACTCAAATAAACCAATGAAGCTTGGACATATAAAGGTCATTTTAGACGCATCTTCTTCGGCCATGAAAACCTGATTATATCCGGCATTACCATCAAGAAAGCTAATAATTGTATTCCCTGATGCATTATTGATTAATGTGTCGGCTATGGGCATGGGATACTCACCTTAGGAGTTGCTCTATTTAAATTGCGAAAATCAATGCATACTCTAAGCTTACCTGACTCCTTTTTCTCCACCGTCACAATATTGGAGACCCACTATGCGTATCTGCAAGGTCTAATAAAATTAGCTTCTAGCAGCCAAAGGATTTCGTCCTTGATTCGTGGGAGAAGATCTGGACGAAATGTTCTAGCTCTCTGCTTGAAAGGTCTGAAACCGGACTTAATGGGCAGCCGATGCTCTACGATCTCTCGGCTTAATCCCAGAATCTCAGTGTAATTCCAAGCAAAGCAATCCGAATATTCCTTCAATAGACTGATCATTTCATTTCTAGGATCGGTCTCCAGGGTCTTGTTTACAAAAGTCGGCCTTGGAGTTTTACCATCTCCTATGTCGATCTCCTCCAAAGGATCGACCGATGTAAACCCCTGTCCTAGTTTATCGAGATCTCTGAATTCCTCTATCATGTCCCCCACAGAGGAATCAGATGATCTTTGTGTGATGGCGGACTCTCCGGTCTCGGGGGCCAGATCATCCATAATACTGTCTTTACGCTGTGGTAGATGTTCGGTCTTAAAGACCGAATTGTTTTGTGAAAGACCGGACCATCCGGCCTTAGAAGTCGAACTGTCTGTGACCAAGGACTCATGAATTTTGTGTGTACTCATCTGTTGGGGACTTGTTCTCAACTGCTATGAATTAAGAACAAGGCAACATAGAATGTTAAATGTTAATGTTCTTCGTCCAATGAAACATTATTCCCTCGAGGATAATGAGCCTTGGACGAAAGTTGGTGTCAATACAATTACGAAGGTTAAATCTTCGTAATTGAATTTCAACAGATCGTATAAGATAGCATAAAAATATAGAATATCAAAGGTAAATGAATCATAAACGAACCATATTATATCCATTCAATATATTTAAGTGTTGAATACAATTATACCTCGGCCTTGACAAAGATTGATTCTCAAATCACGCGACTGCAAAATACCGGAAAAAATCTCCGTCCCCAGTAAGGGAGTACTGTTCACTATTTATAGGCACGGGACATAGCCTGTGAGGAATTACAATTATGTCCCTCATAAGGGATTACAACAGCAACCCAAACATTTATGGACTGAAAGGTCATTCTACTTTTAAGTCGGTTTGTAATTCCGAAGCTTCATGAAGAGGAACCTTCGGTCATCTCCTGCGGACAGCTTCAGCCGAAGCTGCTTCTTCCTACAAGACCTTCGGCGCGACGAAGCATAGCCCCAACAGTAGCCCCTTTCGCGGCGCTAGATCGTTTTTCGTAACGAGCTTGATCCGTGAAAAAAGTCTCTTAAGCTTCGGGAAGCCGAAGGTCCAAAAAACACCTTCCCTGAGCTCGTTGTCGAGAAACGATTCAGTTTCCGAGCACGTAGCGGTCCCACGTTGCAGAGTTACTGTTTGGTCTCTGCGGTCCACCGCGCAACGAGTGCAAGCGGCTGTCCGCCTGGTGTAAAAATCCTGGCGTTTCACCTTCTTACCTGCAGCACTATATAAACAGACAAGTAGGTGTGAAGTTATCACAGCATTCATTGCTATTTGCACTGTTTTGCTGCCAAAATTTTTAACCATAGCCGAAGCTTGACTCTCGGAATCAAACGAAGCTCCAGCCTGAAGCCTACTTCGTCAGAAGAAAAAACTTCGAAAGAAAAAGTATTTAATTCCCGCAAATTCAGAATTAAATGGCCAGAGTGCGTTCTATCGCTAGGGTTGAGCGTGAAGGAGGCGAAGCTGAAGGCTCGGAGACTATTCCCATCTCCGAAGCAATGCAACGATCCGGACTGGTAACTTCGGAAGAAATCCCCACTGTTGAAGCAGAACAAGCAACTGCTGAAGCAGAAGAAGAGAACATTGAAGGAACTGATCCCGAAGATGATTATCGTATTGCCATGCCAAGTAAGCCCAGCCACTTGGACTTCGGAAAGTCGACCGTTTCGAAGGCTGATCTCTCCAAGATGGTAAAGTCAGGTTATTTCAGTGAAAGACAGAAGAAGCTACTTCGCTTCGGGGGGGAAGAAACTACCCCGAAGCCAGAGAAGGATGAAATAGTCATTTTCAAGAGCTTTCTAAAGGCTGGGTTGAGATTCCCCCTTCATAGGATTATTGCAGATGTATTGAAGAGGTTTGGTATCTACTTTCATCAGTTGACTCCTAACGCTATCGTTAGGCTTAGTGTTTATATCTGGGCCCTCCGAAGCCAGGCGGTGGAGTCGTTTGCCGACAGCTTTTGTCGAGTTCATGAGCTGCATTACCAGACGAAGGCTAGAAAAGATGGATTACATGATAACTTTGGTTGCTACAATTTTGCCTATCGGAAAACCACAAAGTTTCCTGTAATCAGCTACCGAAGCAAATGGCCGGCAGGCTGGAAATCAGAATGGTTTTATGTGAGAGTTGACGAAGACAAAGAGAAGCTGGTACAAAGCCCTCTTGAATTGATCTTCGGAGAAACAAGACCGTGATGCCAAATGTCATTAGAAGGTTCCACTTGGGCTGCACTGGCTGAGTTTAAAATTATTTCAGAGCATATCAGTACTAAGGACCTGGTTCAAGAGTTCTTGGCCTTCAGGGTTTTTCCTACTTTAAAAGAATGGGAAATGCCGAAGCTAGAGGGGGAGAAGAAAGAAGGGGAACTTGTGCGGTTACCTTACTATTACAAGTTTAAGAAATACTTTAAAAAACCTTGCCAAGAGTGGCTGGACACAGTTGAAATAATGTGCAATGAAATACTCGGTAATTACTCCAAAAAAGAAGATCAGTTGATGACCGCGGCCTTCGGTACCCGTCCGAAGCGAAGACTGAATCGAGTGCTGGACGCCTTGGGTTTTGAATACCCTGACTACGAAAATCTGAATAAAGGTGCCGAAGGTCGGAAAAGGAAAAGGGGAGCCGAAGCTTTAAATGAAGATGAAGAAGAACCACCAAAAAAGAAGAATATTCCGAAGAAGAAGAAAATATCATCTCCGAAGCAAAAAGTATCTGACGAAGAGGAGACTCCCGCATCACGCTCTGCCACTGACGTGGAAGAGATTTTAAAGGTAATGACTGAATCCCTGCCTGCGAAGCTAAGTCCATTGGGGCCTCAACTGACAAAGTTTTTTCAGAAGGAAAAGGAGCCCGAAAAAACGAAGAAAACAACTAAAACAAAGAGACAAAGAATCATCGCAGTGACAGAAGTCATTGACAGGACACCACCGAGAGCTTCAGCTCAAAAGATACCAGCGGCTGAAGAAATAACAAATATTGAAATCACACCTTCGGAGGTCGCGGCTGCCGAAGCTACCTCAACTGAAGGTTTGAACTTGGAAAGCACAATTGAACACATCGACAAAATACTGCTAGACATGGCCACAGAAGAAGCTACTGCTGCCGCCGAAGAGGCCATGGCCGCAGTGTCTGGGAAAGAAAAAGAAATTGCTGACGAAGCTTCAGAGGACGAAGCCTTCATGTTCCAAAATTTGGTTGGAGAAGGATTGTCAAAAACCGAAATAGAAGAGCTTAAAGAGTATGCCAAATCCTGCGGATATAAACCAGGAGCACTCCTCTTCGGGGGTATTGACGATGAAAAATTAGACTGCATCCGGGATCAAACTGGAGCTAAGGTCATCGGTACTCTATCAAAGAGTATCGGTTTTCCGAAGCTGGAAATGGACATTAGCCGCTACCGACGACAACATATCGTTGGTAGTTTATTTTATTCCAATTTCAAGGTGAACTACTATTCCCTTGACTTTTATTGTTTTCAATAATGTAGACCTGTCTTAACGAAGGTTGTTTACGTGCAGAGTATGCTGCTGAGCAAGGCTTTGAAAATGCAGCAAGATCTGGAAGACAAAAAGCACGAGGTTATAATTGAAAATTTAGAGAGCAAAATAAAAGAGCAATTAGCTACTATTGAAAAGAAGAACTTTGAGCTTCAGGCAACTGAAGGCTTATTGGCAGAAGCCGAAGCTAAAATAACGGAATTGAATACGAAGCTTCTCTGCCAATCTGAACAGTTTGAACAAGAAAAACAAGAACTAAATGCGAAACTTGAAGCCGAAGTCCAAAAAAATTCAGTTTTGAAAAAATTATTGGCAAGCCTTCAAGATAAATGTTTGGAATTTAGTAACAAATGTATTCAACGATTGAGAAAAATCTTCCACTCAGTTGGAGCTAGCAGTGAGAAATTCACCCCGTCAGCTGAAGATTTACCAAAGACCTTCGAACATATTGAAGGTGAAATTGATGAGCTTGACGAAGTTATAGCCGGGCACGGTGACTTCTGTGCCTGGGTAGCTTCTCGGGGCACTGCTGCTGCCTTCCTAAAAGCTAGCTGTGATCATGGAAAAATTGTCAATAGGCCCAATTTCACTCTGTCACCAACAATTTTAGATGATATTCCTGACCTCGCCCGAAGCATTTCTAACAGATTTGTAAAGATGATATGGACAAAAGGCGGGCGAGAAAAGGATGGAGACGAAGCTCGGAGTCATCTTGAACCAGTAAGAAATCATACCTTGTGCTTACCTCTTCCTTCAAGCTCAATTTTGACTTACAACAACTTAATTCATGTAGGATGACGAAGCCGAAGTCGATGATTAAAAAGAGTGACGCCGAAGCTAAAATCCCTCGAAGATTAAGTAGGAGTAGATTGTAGACAGACTCAGGAAACTTTTGAGATAACTTGTGTAAATGTAACTAAACTTGTCTTTAATGAGTTCTGTTCATACCTTGTATTATGCTCTTACCCTTCTATTAATGTATGTGAAGTGCTTTGTTGTGGACGAAATTATCTTTTTTGAGCCGAAGGCGAAAAAACACCTTCCCTTCTTTTCGTACACAGCGAAGCATAGAAAACAACATTTCCCTTTCTTCCGAAGCTCTCCTTTTTGTACGCGAAGAAGCTCTTCTCTTATACCGAAGCAACCACTTATGCCATGATGATGATTATCCTACATATGCCTGGATGAATGTTTATGAATGCAAATGCTATGATGTAATGTGATGTGCGAATGAATGTCCAAACACATATCCGAAGCCATACCCTCAGCCATTATTTCCTTAGAAACAATCACACATCAGCTCTGCATTCCCTTAGGAACGACTTTGGAGCTTCTTCGCCTTTTACTTTCGGCGTAATCAGCGTTGACTTTTCGTTGTAAGCTCTGCATTCCCTTAGGAACGACTTTGGAGCTTCTTCGCCTTTTACTTTCGGTGGAATCAGCGTTGACTTTTCGCTGTAAGCTCTGCATTCCCTTAGGAACGACTTTGGAGCTTCTTCGCCTTTTACTTTTCGGCACTCAATGGTGCGTTCTCAGCTTTTACATTTACATTCCTTAGGGGATTTTGCTCTTATAGAACTAAAAAAGGAAATTACATATGATGGCCCCATTAAAAACCTTTCTCCCCCTTTAGAAAGGAAAAGGGTGCCATGAAAAAGAAAAGACATAAAAAGTTACATCAAGTTACACATAATATCGCCGAAGCTCATCCGCATTCCAAGATCTAGGAATGTCGTTGTCGTCCATATCCTTCAATCTGTATGAACCGGGTCTTGACGAAGATGCTACTAAGAAAGGTCCCTCCCATTTCAACTGCAACTTGCCCACTGTATCTGGGTTAGCGACTCTCCGAAGCACCAAATGTCCTGGCTCAATATTCTTCAGCCGAACCTTTCTATCACGCCACTTGATTGTTTCGGCTTGATATTTATTGATGTTCTCCACGGCTTGAAGTCTGATCCCTTCTATAGCATCTTTTTCAACAGAATGATCAACTTCAGGATCTGACTATGCCGAAGCTACTACTCTTATTGATCCAGTTTTAGCTTCCTCCAGAGTTATTGCTTCGTCACCAAACAATAATTTGAATGGGGTAAAGCCTGTTGACCTTGATGTTGTCGTGTTGTGGCTCCATACTACTTTGATTAGTTGATCTGGCCACTTTCCCCTGGGTTGGTTGAAAATTAACTTCATTATTCCTGTCATTATGATGCCATTGGCTCTTTCAACGAGTCCATTTGACTCCGGATGCCTGACTGATGCAAAATGGATCTTCGTGCCGATTTGATCACAGAATTCTCTGAAAGCTTCGGAGTCGAACTGTGTTCCATTATCTACAGTGATGGCCTTTGGTACTCCGAAACGACAAACAATATTCTGCCAGAAAAACTTTTGAATGGTGGCCGAAGTTATTGTGGCTAAAGGCTTTGCCTCAATCCATTTAGAAAAATATTCCACAGCCACTACAACATATCTTAAGTTTCCTTGGGCCGGTGGTAACGGACCTAACAAGTCAAGACCCCACCTTTGCAATGGCCAGATGGGTTGTATCAGCTGAGATAGAGACGAAGGTTGTTTTTTATCTCTTGCACATTTCTGACAACCTTCGCACTTTTGAACTAATTCCGCTACATCCGAAGCTGCCTTCGGCCAATAAAACCCTTGACAAAAAACTTTTCCAAGTAACGGCCTAGATCCAATGTGAGATCCACACAAGCCTGCATGCATTTCTTTCATCAACTCTATGCCTTCGGCTCTGGATAAACACTTGAGTAGTGGAGCACAAACTCCATGCTTGTACAACTCCCCTTCTATCATGACATATGGACGAGCTCTTGCCTCTATCCTCCTGTTATAAGTTTCGTCATCTGAAAGGAATTTACCCTGAAGGTAAGAGATGATCTCAGTTCTCCAATCTTCGCTATAAACAGGAGATATATTGAGGACTGCTCTTTCAAGAAGTTCCACTGAAGGTGCTTTTATTGTTTCGAAGAACACATCCGAAGGTAAGGGCAGCCCCTGTGCTGCTGACTTAGCTAGCAAATCAGCATGCTCATTTTGTCCTCGAGGGATATTTTTGACAGAAAATCCTTCGAAGGAAGCTTCGATTCTTCGAACCGTGTCTAGATATTTTTCAAGCTTCGGATCTTTAGCCTTGCAACTCTTGTCGATATGACCCGAAACAACCTGGGAATCAGTTTTAAGGATGGCCCTTCTGATTCCCATTGCTTTTAATTTCCGAAGGCCCAAAAGCAGGGCTTCGTACTCAGTAATATTGTTTGTACAGCTAAAATCGAGTCTTGCCGCATAACAAGTTTTAACTTTGGATGGTGAGACCAACACAGCGGCTGCTCCTGCTCCGAAGGTTCCCCAAGACCCATCGCAAAACATTGTCCATACTTCGGCATCTTTATTTGTTTCTTCATCCTGAGCCCCTGGCGTCCAATCGGCAATGAAATCTGCCAACGCTTGAGACTGGATCGAGGATCTATGCACATAATCAATGCAAAATTCATTGAGCTCTGTAGCCCATTTTCCAATCCGTCCAGTAGCTTCTCTATTTCTCATAATATCCTTCAACGGCTGCGAAGAAGGAACAACAATATTGTATGCTTGAAAATAATGCCGAAGCTTCCTGGATGCCATCAAAACAGCATATAATACCTTCTCCAATTCTGTATAGTTTTTCTTTGATACACTAAGAACTTCAGATACAAAATACACTGGAACCTGCTTCTTGACTTGGCCATCAAGCTTCTCCTGGACAAGTGCTGCACTTACCGCTGAGTGCGAAGCTGCCACGTATAACAACAAAGGAGCCCCTGGCGTTGGTGGAGTTAATGTTGTTAAATCTATCAAATATTGCTTCAGTTCTTCAAAGGCTTTTTGTTGGCTTGGTCCCCATTGAAAGACTTCGGCTGATTTCAGCACTTCGAAGAATGGTAAATTTCTTTCTGCTGATCTGGATATGAATCTATTGAGAGATGCCAGCCTCCCTGTCAATCTTTGGGCCCCCTTTTTGTAGTTGGTGGCTCCATTCAAAGTATAGCTTCAATTTTACTTGGATTAGCTTCAATTCCCTTTGTTGAAACCAAGCATCCAAGAAATTTCCCCTTCTTTACTCCGAAGACACATTTTTCTGGATTCAACTTTAAGCCAGCTTGTCTGAAACTGGCGAAGGTCTCCTGCAAATCAGCAATATGATTTTCCTGTTTTGTGCTTTTTACAATGATGTCATCAACATAAGTTAGCACATTTCTGCCTATCTGAGACTGGAGAACCTTCGCAGTCATTCTGCTGAAACTTCCTCCAGCGTTTTTGAGCCCCTCAGGCATCCGAAGATAGCAATATGTGCCACTTGGGGTTATGAAGCTAGTCTTCGGCTCATCTTCCTTCTTCATCCAGATTTGGTGATAGCCTGAGTAACAGTCTAGCAGACTCATGAGCTCTGAAGAAGCTGCTGCATCAACTAAAGAGTCTATCCTTGGCAATGGGAATTCGTCCTTCGGACAAGCCTTGTTGAGATCTGTAAAATCGATACACATTCGCCACTTGCCATTGGCCTTTTTTACCATAACAGTGTTAGCTAGCCATTCTGGGTACTTTACTTCTCTGATAACTCCTGCACTGAGGAGTCTTTTGACTTCATTACGAGCACCTTCGGCCTTATCATCAGACATTTTCCGAAGCCTCTGCTTTCTCGGTCTGAAGGATGGGTCAACATTGAGCGAGTGTTCAATAACATCCCTATTTACTCCGCAGAGGTCATTGGCTGACCATGCAAAAACATCTTTGTTGTTGAACAAAAACCTTATCAAGGTTTTCTCCTGCTCTTCGGATAATTGAGAGCCCAACAGCACCTTCTGCTCTGCTATGTCCTCACATAAGAGCATGGGCTTCGGTTGATCTGCTGAAGCTGCTTTCTCCCTTCTGAATTTGTACTGTTCACAAGCTTCAGCTCCATCTATGTTATGGATTGCTTTTGAGTCAGTCCAGTTTCCTTCGGCCCTTCTGGCAGCTTCCTGACTTCCATGAATAGCGATGGATCCTTGATCCGAAGGTATCTTCATGCAAAGATAGGCAGGATGAAGAATTGCTTTGAAAGCATTGAGGGTGCCACGACCAATAATTGCATTGTAAGGGTATTCCATGTCAACAATGTCAAACACAACTTGCTCAGTTCTGGTGTTGTTGATGAATCCGAAGGTCACTGGCATGGTGATCTTGCCCAGTGCAACAATTTGTCTTCCTCCAAAGCCACAGAGAGGGTGTGTAGCATCATGAATCTTATCTTCTGGCTCTTGCATTTGTCTGAAGGCCTTAGCAAATATGATATCAGCTGCACTGCCTGTATCAACCAAGACATTGTGGACGAGAAACCCTTTGATAACACAAGAAATAACCATAGCATCGTTATGAGGAAAATCCTTGAGCTGAAGGTCCTCCTGGGAGAAGGTGATTGGAATGTGGGACCACCTTGACTTGATGAAGGGTCCCTGCACTCCAACATGTTATACCCTTCTCTGTGCTTCCTTTTTCTGCTTCTTGTTGGCTGGCTCTGAACATGAACCGCCTGTTATCGGGAGTAGCAGCTTCGGAGCCGAAGCAGCTCCAGCTTGATCGTTGAACGAAGCCATCAGCTCAAAAAAAAGTGGAAGTGAGTTCACCGGAGGTGGGCGCCAATGTTGGGGACTTGTTCTCAACTGCTATGAATTAAGAACAAGGCAACATAGAATGTTAAATGTTAATGTTCTTCGTCCAATGAAACATTATTCCCTCGAGGATAATGAGCCTTGGACGAAGGTTGGTGTCAATACAATTACGAAGGTTAAATCTTCGTAATTGAATTTCAACAGATCGTATAAGATAGCATAAAAATATAGAATATCAAAGGTAAATGAATCATAAACGAACCATATTATATCCATTCAATATATTTAAGTGTTGAATACAATTATACCTCGGCCTTGACAAAGATTGATTCTCAAATCACGCGACTGCAAAATACCGAAAAAAATCTTCGTCCCCAGTAAGGGAGTACTGTTCACTATTTATAGGCACGGGACATAGTCTGTGAGGAATTACAATTATGTCCCTCATAAGGGATTACAACAGCAACCCAAACATTTATGGACTGAAAGGTCATTCTACTTTTAAGTCGGTTTGTAATTCCGAAGCTTCATGAAGAGGAACCTTCGGTCATCTCCTGCGGACAGCTTCAGCCGAAGCTGCTTCTTCCTACAAGACCTTCGGCGCGACGAAGCATAGCCCCAACATCATCATTTAAACTTTATTTAGGATTTAGCCGATCCTCCATCGGCTCTAGCATTACAGGAATGAAACCCTTCTTATCTATACTTATGAACTGGTAATCAGAAAAATCTACTCCTGTGAGACATGTAGTAGTCTCATATGTCCAGAGTACAGGGGCATCAGCCACAGTGATACAGGCTGATACATCAGCATGTACTTGTTCTACATCATCGCCTACCCATTGTATTAACATTTGATGTAATGTAGAAGGTATACATTGGTTGGCATGAATCCAATCTCTGCCTAGGATTAGACTGTAATTTCCTTCTACATCAGCGACGAAGAAACCAACAGCAAGGGTCTTAGTCTCGATGGTTAATTCAACGGACGTGACTCCCCTGGCTTTGATCGAACTATCAGTTCCAACACCGCTGAGGGTCATGTTGGTCTTGACAAGTTCGTCATCTTGTTTACCTAATTTTTTGTACAATGAATAAGGCATTAGATTTATAGCCGCCCCTCCATCTACCAACATTTTAGCAATCGGTATCCCATCAATGTGACCGCGCACGAAGAGCAGCTTAAATGATTTACCGATTCATTTGGTTTAGTAAAGGCGGCTTCTTTAGGACCAAAATCAAACTGGGCAACAATAGGTTCATTGTCGCCAACAATAGTACAATCGGCGGAAAATGTAATAACATTTACATCCATACCTGGGCGTTCTGGAGAAGCTTCGTACTCGACCAGGTCTTCTCCCAGTAGGTCGTCCTCCTCCATTGATGTCAGTACGTCGTCGGAGGCGTCCTGGTGTGGTGCGGACGGTCCGGACTCAGGGGTCGGACGGTCCGCGCCTTGTGTAGATGGTTCGTCCTTTTTAGCCGGGTTGTTTGCCATACCTGCAGGGTGTTGCACAAGTGTTGTTTTATTTTCTATTTTTGTGACCGATTGCTTTTCCTCAACGGCCTTTGGTCTCCATTTCTTTTGCGGTGGCGGGTACTGTGGATGTGTGTCATTGAAATCTTTTCTGCCTCCTCCTCATTCTCTTTTGCTCTTAGGCGCTGTAATTTTCGCTTTTGGGACCGTGTCAATCCCGCTGGGCACCATCGAGGCATGGAGTATTTTGGATCGGCTATTTTTAAGGCAGTTGTATCTTCTGTTTTGTTCATGTTGGTCGATTCACCAAAAATCATCGGCCCTTCACTTTCTCTTTGTATGATGACGTCCGTTGTACCTATTTTGATGATGTCCTTTTTTGTCATTCTTTCCGTTGCTGCAGGCATATGCCCCCCTGCCGGATTAGTCGGCCTTTGAGGCCGAGTAGTTCGGCAATCTTGTTGGGCCTATGTCTACTGACCGGATTGAGCGGCGCTCAATCGGTCTGGTACTGGTGGTGCTAACCTGTCGAATACAGATGTTTGGGGTGCCCCCAAGCGGGGTACTGTGGCATCCCAAGTGGATATGGTGGCATGCCCTACATTTGATTTGGGACATATGGTGGAGGTATGTATGCGTATGGATATGGCATAGGTGGATATGGGGGTGGAGGTGCCCATGTAGGTATGTTAGGTCTTAATTGGACAGTATGACCTTCTATTTTTTCCAATTGGTGAGGTGGTCCAATCGATCTTACCTGATATTGCTCACGAATGGGTGAGCGAGGTTGCTTTGCTGGCCGGTCACTGGGGCCGGCCCTCTTTTTCACATATTTGGACAATAATTGATCGAAAGTCGGGCCCGATTTGACCAGCCGACCAGCTGTTTTAAATGTATTTGTTTTCCACGTACCTATCTCTGGTCGTCATGGTTTGAAGGTACGCGGTCGTTGCAGCACGGGCTCCTGCTCCTGCCCCTTGGTCTTTGTTTGCCCCCCAGCGCTGGAGGTCATGATGGTCACCTTAAGAGTCTCCCCTCCATCGGGAGTCCTATCAGCCACCACTTTCCTACAAGAAATTATATGATTTCCATCGGCCTCTCTTGCATTGTCAATGATTATCTCTTTGTCTTTGCCCTTATCGGCTATGTTTGGCTAAACCAGGATCCTCTTGCCCTCAAAATCGATCATGTTCATCGGAAAGGGCTCCGTGTCCACCTGCATTTCCTAAAATTTCAATCGTCCTTCGTTATTGGCCGATTGAATCTGTCGACGGAATACATTACAATCATTAGTGGCATGAGAAAATGAGTTATGCCACTTGTAGTATGCACGACGTTTCAGCTCGTCGGCGGATGGAACAGTGTGATTTATTTTAATGTTGCCATTTTTGAATAATTCATCAAATATTTTATTACATTTACCAACATTAAATGTAAACTTAACCTCCTCTTGTCGTTTCTTTTGAATCGGCTGCAAGGAGGAACAAGCCGAAGATTTGGCCTGCTTTGGCCAAACCATTTCAGCAGCATATACTTCTGTTCATTCGTCGTCCGAGCTATTTTGGTCGCATTCTACTATATGGACATTATGACAAATGGTTTTGGCAGTCTCTTTGCTTCGGCTTTCACAGGCCAAAGCTCTCTGGTGTAATTGTGCTAGCGTGAAAAATTGGATGCCTTCTAATCTTTCTTTTAAATAATATCGCAGTCCATTAAAGGCTAATCCTACTAGCTGTTTTTTTGCTAAGTGTATTTGGAAGCATCAGTTTCTTGTATCTCGGAACCTCCGGATGTATTCATTAACCGATTCGTCCTTCCCCTGTCGCAAGGCCACTAGGTCTACTAGATCTAATTCATAATCACCGGAAAAGAAGTGATCATGGAATTTTTGTTCTAACTCCCCCCATGACAAAATAGAATTTGGAGGTAAAGTGGTGTACCATGCGAACACGGTTCCTGTTAAAGACAATGATAATAAACACACGTAAAATGCTTCTGTGTCGGCCAATTCTCCTAATTGTGCTAAGAACTGGCCTATGTGTTCGCGCGTGTTTTTTCCTTGGTCACCCGAAAATTTTGCGAATTCGGGTATCCTAGTTCCCTGGGGGTATGGGTGGTGATCAAATCGGCTGTCATAAGGTTTCTGATATGATTGCCCCCAGGTACTATGCTTACTCCGAGCTTATCTCGGAACGCCCCGGCTATTTCCTCCCTCACTATATCGATGGCAGCCGGTGCGAGACCACCGGTTCTCTGGTCAAACATAGGTGGGGTTGGCTGGATATTAGCGTGCTATGTGGTGCATTGCCATTTACCCTATATGACTTATAGGATTGATCATTCCTTTCCGACCTTCTAGGCGGGGCCGAAAAGCTTTCCTGGGCTCGGGATTTTGTATTAATGGGCTGATGCATCGCATAGTGTGATGGGAAGTGTTGCTGAGATGGGAGAGGATTTAGGTAACAATCCTCCTCAAAAAGCTCATGCGCGGACTATCCGAACATGTACCCGGACCGTCCGTGATTATATGCAGACCGTCCGTCATTGTATGCGGACCGTCCGACTAGGTAGTTTAAATTCTGCGCAATACAATGTGGCTCGGGCACATGTGTTGGTAATTCATTAAAAATGGGCCCGGCCGTTGCTGGCCCGGATGGTTCGCGCTCACGTGCGGACGGTCCGGGCATGTGCAGATCGGCTGATTTACTACCGATTTGCAGTTGCTTAGGGTATGTGTCCATCGGTATCCCATAAAGGGATTGTGACTGGTCGTGACAACCTATAGCCAATGTGTTATGTGTGTTTCCCCCTAATTCAACCTCGTGCGAAGGAAAATTTGCAATGGTATATTTATCAAATGCACGTACTAGTCTCCTATAATCATTTTGCATACCCCCTATGATATTTTGCATTTGTTCTCGCTGTTCATCTACATAATTCTTAAGAGATTGTAGCTCGTTTGTGTTACTTACATTGGGGATATCTGGTGTGGGTCAGAGCAAAGCTGGATCCGTCACCCGTTGTCGGACGACTTTATTGTTCATGTCCACCTTGAAGTTAGCCAGGAACTTCGCCTTTGCCTCTTGAATCAGCTGCTCCTTGTGCTCCTCAAACTGGAGCTGTTCGTCAGCCGGCAAGGTTTCCTAAGTCGGCTCTATAATGTTGCTGGGGGAGACTTCAGAACTATCCCTTGAACCAGCCATTGAGGGCCGATTTGATGGGTCTAGATGTGTTTTCCCCATCGGAGTCGCCAAAAAGTATGTTGACACCTTTTCTGGGCGCCAATCACTCAACACGAACCGTAGCGATGCTCTCTGCATAGGGTCGGACGGTCCACGGCCTGGCGCAAGGCTAGGGTTTCCTGCCTAACGGCCGGACGGTCCGCGCCCTGGGGCCAGACGGTCCACGCGTGCGCAGGGGGCAGCGGAAGTCACCGACGGCGCCTGAATCTCGCTCCCGGGAGGGACCCCGTTCGGGAGGAGAGATCCTAGGAGATGTCTAGGCTTGGCAGGCCGACCTAGACTCCTCTAATCGACGTAGAGTCAAAGAGAAGCGAAGAATTTGGGGATTGGAAGACTAACCTAGAACTAGACTAGAACTACTCCTAAGAATAAATGTAAATTATATTGATTGAGGGTTCGATTGATTGATTAAATCGGCTGTATTCCTCTGCTTTTATAGAGGAGGGGGCTGGACTCGTTACTAACAAAATTCCGAGCTAATCCCGAGATTCTCGCCAACAAACATAGCAAAAAACTAGAAACCCTAATCTGTTCTGCGTTTGCGCGGACCGTCCAGCCTCAGGGCTGGACCGTCCGGTGCTCTTTTTAGTGCTCAACAATATTGTTTTTTGAATTTTAGCTTCGACGTTTATTTTCCGACTTTGAACTAATAGTTTTCTTATTGCAGCCGAACTGTCACTGCTGCTTGAGTCATACAACCCCCTAGCTGATCCAGTCATGAAAGAAGCACTGGATATCATGAGCATTGCTAACTCCATCGTCGACGAAGTCTTCGACAAGCTGCTGAATGAAGCCACAGAAAAAAATACTTAAGGAAGATTAGACTTTATTGTAATGATACTATGTAACATTTGGTGTGTAGAACAATTAATCAGACATGTAAATTGTTGTAATATATTTCTTTACGATGCATGAAATTTACACACATACCATTTTTAAGCCTTCGGCGAAAAAACACCTTCCCTTCTTTTCATGCTTCGTAAAGAAAGAAGCCCCTTCTATGGCGAGTCTGATAAAACTATATTTTCCAAAGTTTGCTTCGTGCCTCAGCACATTTTCATTCAACAAAGTATTGCCGAAGATTTGCTTTGTATCGAAACTTTTTGTCGTTGATGTGATATGATGTATGATGTGATGTTATGTGGAATGATGCGATGTTATGATGCAATATAGTGGTGATGTCGAAGACACACACACACTCGCCCACACTGGAACACACAAGACTCTGCATGCCCTCAGGGACGTCTTTGGAGTCTCTAAGCTCTGCATCCCCTTAGGAACAATTTTGGAGCTTCTTCACCTTATATTTCGGTGGCATTTAAGCTCTGCATCCCCTTAGGAACAACTTTGGAGCTTCTTCATCTTCTATTTCGGTGGAATTTTTGGCTCTGCATCCCCTTAGGAACGACTTCTGAGCAGAAAACTTAATCTGCGCTCCCCTAGGAACGACTTTGGTAGCTTCGGAACTTACTCCGCGCTCCCTTAGGAATGAGTTTTGTAGCTTTGGAACTTTCTCCGCTCCCTTAGGAACGAGTTTTGTAGCTTCGTAAATCTATTTAAGACGTATTTTACTTGTTGATGAAGTCACAATTATTACAGAAAATCGAAATTTAGTCCTTCATGACATGTTTCTCATACAAAAATTAAAATGGCATAAAAGTTAAAAATACATCAAGAACATGATACACTTTAATAGATATGCTTGGACTCTAGCATAGTGCTGTTGACTGTGCGAGCTTCGGATTCCTCCCAAAAATCACACTGCTGCTGTGCGTGTTGGTGCCCTTTTGGCTGCTGGCTTCGGGTCTTAGTGGGTGGTAATGGTGGTGGTAATCGGAGCTGGGCCCAGGAAGCTTGGGAGTGACTTGCCAAAGCGACAGAAGTCGAAGGTTGTTGGTTGCTTACATACTCTAGTATATAGGGAGAGTAGCATGAAGCAGTATGTAAAACCTGCTTCGGCTGATTCTGCTGTGCTTCAGCTTCGGCAATCTCCTTTTGCTTCTGTATTGTGACTTGGCAAGTTCTTGTAGTGTGGCCCTTATTGATGAGGACATCCTCCACTATTACCCATTGGCAAAGACGCAATTGGCCTAGTTGGCCCAATTGTAGTCGGATGGCGACCGTGTGAGCCTCAAAATTGTCCCACCTCGCTTAACTTGGGAGGAGGAAGCCACTTTAAAAAGGAGAGCCACCCTTCCCCCATTGGACTAGTCTTTTGGGGCGATTGGGCCTTTCCCTGAGTTGGGTGTGCTTAATGAACTGTTGGGCGTCGAGCAACCCTAATTTGTTGTCACACCTGGCTTTAAGGAACAAAGACAGGTGCATCTCATACATGCGCCAAGAAGACAACATATATAATAACAGAGAGTATAGAGACAAATGTCACAATAATTAGAGTATTTATTACATAGCGGAAGACTTATTACAAAATAAAAGAATAAATATAAAAACGAACTAAGGATCGTCCTTGGCGCAGAAGTCAACTGGGAGACGACGACCTAGACCTCTCATGAACACAGCGCAACCTCCACCATGTGCCTCATCCAGTAGTACCTGTTCTTGACCTGTGGGGGGTGTGAGACAGCAAAGGTGAGCTCACACATGTTCATCGCTCAACAAGTTGTGGGGAATAATGTGGCATGAACTCACCAAAGGTGGAAGTTCATGTGAGGTGTAAGGCTGATCAATGATAGGGTTAAAGCTGAGCATTGCTTTTAATAAGTTGGTCAAAATTTTATTAGCAATTACTAAGTGTAAGTAAATACCAAACCTTAAATAAAAGTAATAGAACAAAATTAATAACAAATCCCATGCAAATGCAAATGACAAATTGAGTTTAGGTTCCATAATTTAATCATCGGAGAGTCCTGAGCTACTCATGACCGCGAGCTCGGCTAGTATACCAGTTTTACACTCTGCAGAGGTTGTACCCTTTACCCACAAGTCGTGTTTCCCATGTCGCCAAGGTTAGCTAGGCCCTTAGACACTACCAAGGTGAATGGCTAGGGATCCACTACGAGGCCTTTACAAAGTTCCACTAGCTTCCGAAAACCCGCTACAATTTATGCGAAGAGCACTTGCAAGAATCCCCTGTCTGACCGCCATCGCAGCAAAATCAACCCGAGAACCTCCTTGCATGCAACTCCCCTACTGCCCTTGCCCCTTTCGGGTAAGGTAGTCTTCCACTAGCTTTCCTAATTAGTTAGCCAAGGGGTCCCATTCCTCCCTTGTGGTGGCACGTGTTTCTCAAGTTAAGCTCCATGTTCCAATTAACAATAATATAATGATCTTGACATGAACATAAATAGAATAATAAAATAACTGAAACATGGATATAATAACTGATTATCCCAAAACCATATAAAGCAATAGCAAAAACTACCCATGTGATTCAGGGGCAAACAAGGTAATGAGATAAACAATCTAGGGTGACCTATCGGGTCCCATCAAAATTAAGCCTATGCATGGTAAATGATTATAAAGAACATTATTGGGTAACAAAAGTGAGTCAAGGGCACAACTTGCCTGGCACTTGAGATTCCAGGTACCAACTTGCCTTTCAGATGACACGTGTCCTCACTGCTAGTCGTACCAATACAAACAAACATGGTATAGACAAAATTAACATCACACCAAACATAAGTACAAACTGAATAATAATAATCTACGCGACGTTACGAGATCGTAGGAACAAGAACCACTAAATTCGGAGTTGCGGTTACCAAGTTATGAATTTCGGAAATTATTTAGTGCTTAGAACAGATTAATCCAAATGAATAATTTTAATTCAAGTTTCATGGCTAAACTGTGTTACTAGTTGGTAGATAATATTAATACAAAATTATTCCAACTGGAATGACTCAATTTGGAGCTAAAATGAATTATATATGAATTTCTCAAGTTTCTAGAATTGTTTTTGTACTAAAAACTAATTTCTATAATTATTTCTCTATTTTTAATCCCTTCTGAACTGGGCCTCAAATTCTAGAAAAATCAGGGGCTAGCGCGTAAGTTTTCCCGAGACTCAGAACACAGTGAACGTGGACGGCGGGTTTATTATGTGAAAGCAGAGGGTCTCTTTATGAAGTTTGCCACGCGAAGGGGTATCGAGTTACTACAACCGTCCGATCGAAAACAGACCGCCCAGATCAGATCGTTCCACATAATGAACCAGTGCCATCTACAGGCCGTTGGATCAAGATCCGAGGGCCCAAATTCATTTCTACATGAGCTAATCTCGGCCGCACACGAGCAGATCAACGGCCGAGGCCGGTTATTTAATCGGTAAGTCTCTTATTGAATCCTGGCCACACACGCCCGATCCAACGGACCAGGGGCCATCACCTACCTCCGTTTCCCAGGGCGGCGACGCACGCACACCGCGCAGCGGCGGTCTCGCCGGGAACACCCAAATCGTGCACCCGAACCCAAAATCCAATGCGTCCTTGCGGTGATAGAGCGACCATCGCGGCGAATCCGATGAGCCACTAATAATCGGCCTAGGCTATGGGATGAAGCCGCCCCACGGCACGGTGCACCCGCGGCGGGGAGAAATTGCTCCATTGAGCAATTACCGGCGCCAAATACCACAATCCAAACCCAAATCCGATGTAATCGTTGAATTAGATTAGGAGAACTCGGGAATAGGAGTATTACCGGTCGATAAGTCAAGGGAAAGCCTGGCCACGGTCGTGCGGTTTTACGGCGGCGCAGGTTCACGGCAACGAATTCCGGGTGGTACTGTCGTCGATCCCGCCCGGGGTCTTCACGAATCGCCACGACACGCCAAGATAAATCACCCCGGCCACGCGCACAACACGAACGACAACACGCCCACCTATTGGAACATGGCGGCCACCATCAATCCGCCTAGCGCGCCAATAGCGATTCGGAGGGGGCAGCGAAACACTAACGTCGATGAGGGTAACAGCCAGATTGATGGAGGAACGCCGCGGCGCCCACAAGTTTATACCCGGAGGCCCGAGTCCGCTGTGGGCCATCAGCCATCATCCACCTCCCAGGGATCACGACGAGCTACAAGCGGGTTGTTACGACTAGGTAGGGGACGACTCTGGTAGAATGGGGTCCACACGTCAGAGGGTAACAGTGCTGTCGCGCGCGAGTGAAGAGGGCCAATGGGGCCCACATGGAAGTGGCATAGCGATCGTGGGTGCGTGAAAGGTATATGGGCCGCGCAGAGGGGTTCCCTGGTGGGCCGAAAAGGAGGTAATCGGCCCATGCAAGGTTTTGCCCTTTTCTTTTTATTTTTCCATTTTTTCCCTTTCCAATTCAAATTTAAATCCTAGTTTAAATTTAAATTCGTGGCCAATTTATCTCCAGATGATATTGCGCCATAAATAGTACTACTTTGGATATATATTTATATATTTTTATATTTTTATATCCCTTCTCTTTTTCTTATTTTCAAACCCTAATTTTCAATTTAGGGTTTAATCCAATTTCTAGTCATTTTTATATTATTATTGTCCTTACTTTTTTTTGCCCAAACATATAAACTCTCAACATGATGCATATTCTTTTGGTGTCATTTGTTTTAATTAATCACTATTAATATATATATGTATGCTCTTTTTATGATGCAAATATGGCACATAAAATAAGGAAGTCACTATATAATCCTTTTATACAATTTTGAGTATTACATTTGTTGGGCCTCATCCAACCCCACCTGGGTTGGGTGTATCATCTGGTATCAGAGCTAGGGCCCATTTTAAGAAGGTGGGAATGATGAGGACATCCTCCACTATTACCCATTGGCAAAGACGCAATTGGCCCAGTTGGCCCAATTGTATTCGGACGGCCACCGTGTGAGCCTCAGAATTATCCCACCTCGCTTGACTGGGGAGGAGGAAACCACTTTAAAAGGGAGAGCCACCCTTCCCCCATTGGACTAGTTTTTTGGGGCGATTGAGCCTTTCCCTGAGTTAGGTGTGCTTAATGAACTGTTGGGCGTCGGGCAACCCTAATTTGTTGGGCCTCGGCCAACCCCACCTGGGCTGGGTGTATCACTTATCTTCTCCATAAAATAAGCAATATAGTCTTCTAGGTTGATCCTTGTACCTTCCTCCGAAGCCCCTGTCGCCTCTGCCCCTTGGGGCTGGTGGCCTGAAAGAGCTTTGTTGTTGCCCTGAAGACTGGGAGCTATGTTGTGGCCTTTGAGGCTGGCTTCTGATGTCATCACTTAGGCTGGAATTATGGATTGATTTGACATGCCTGGGGTGGATTCTTCCTCCGAAGCCCCTGGTCATCTCAGAAAATCTGTAGGCTTCTTCCCTTCTCTGACGAAAATCATTATCAAACTGGATTTATTCATCCATCTTCTAAAGAAGCTTCTCTAGGGTTTGTGGGGGCTTCCTTACAAAATACTGAGCCGTAGGTCCTGGCCGAAGCCCTTTGATCATGGCCTCAATGACAATTTCATTAGGCATTGTAGGCGCTTGTGCTCTCAGACGCAGGAACCTTTGGACATACGCCTGAAGGTACTCGTCGTGGTCTTGCGTGCACTGGAACAAAGCTTGAGCAGTGACTGGCTTCGTCTGAAATCCTTGGAAGCTAGTGATTAGCATATCTTTAAGCTTCTGCCATGATGTGATTGTCCCTGGCCGGAGAGAAGATTACCAAGTTTGTGCGACACTTTTAACTGCCATGATGAAGGATTTCGCCATGACTGTAGTGTTGCCTCCATAAGAAGATATAGTTGCCTCATAGCTCATGAGAAACTGCTTCAGGTCTGAGTGCCCATCATACATAGGGAGCTGGGGCGGATTGTATGATGGGGGTCATGGGGTAGCCTGCAATTCTGATGCTAGAGGAGAGGCATCATCAAAAGCAAAATTGCCATGATGGAGATCATCATACCATTCGTCATTGTTGTAGGAGTTGTCTTGATGAAGCTCTCTGTGCTGAGGTCGTCAATCTTGGTCATCTTGGGTGAGATGACGCATTTCTTCAGCGGCCTCATCAATCTTCTTCTGAAGATCGGCGAGACGAAGCATCTTTTCCTTTTTCCTCTGGACCTGTTGATGAATGGCTTCGAGGTCCCTTATTTCTTGGTCCAACTCCTCCTCCTGAGGTGTCAGACTGGTAGCCTTCCTTTTTTGGCTCCTAGCTTCGCGTAATGTGTCCTGATTGACGTCCAGTGGCTGCAGTGCAGCCCCTAGCCCTGAAGACTTCTTCGGCGGCATGACGAAGGTCACAGCTTGCCAAAGGTGGTCAAATGAGTTCACCGAAGGTGGGCGCCAATGTTGGTCACTTGTTCTCAAATGCTATGAGTTAAGAACAAGGCAACACAAATGTCAATGGTTAAAGACCTTCATCCTTCGAATCATTATCTCCCTTAGGACATAATGATCTTCAGACGAAGGGTATGAAGGACAAACCTTCATCATCTCAACATGTAATAATAAGAAGCAGGAACACAAGGGACATATAAAGGACATGAATGATGATATCAAGTCATTAAATTATTTATCTTATCATTATATGATCATGAACAAACATTAATAATATTGAATTACATTTGTACCTTCGGCTTGACAGAAGGTAAAAATCCAAGAGTGACGTGCAAGTGATTACAAGTCAGCATGGGTAAAATTACATTCATGTCCTTGACATTTACTATTGACTAAGGAGTAATCTGTCGAGGACTAAGCAGTCTTTTCCCCCTTAGGTCAGTTTCATTCTCCATTACCGTCTTTGTGCTAAGCCGAAGCTTCTCCATCCATAGCATCAGAACTGATTCATCCTTCTTCCAGACCGCGCCTTTCATACGTGCGCACCTTCATCTCAAAGCCGAAGGTTCCTGTAACAGTATTTTATAGTTGGAAAACATGTTAGTTGTGTTTTTGAGGACCTTCGGAAGACGAAGGCCCCGAACAAGGTGTTACTCTTCTCTCTCACTCTAGTTTCTATCTCTCTCCAGATTCTCTCTCTCTTTTTCCTTTTGAGTAGATGTAGCTTAATTAGGTAGAGATTAATTAATTATTTTTGCCAAAACATTATGAGTCATGAAATGTTGCATCATGCTGAGCTTAAATATTCTTTGAATTGTTGCACATGTTTGAATTAGTTTGAATTTGAAACTTGTTTTGAATTTGAATTGAAAACCCTAGAGAAAAAGAAATAGAAAAGCAATTAGAAATTCTAGAAAAAAGGAAAAGCCATTTCGGCCCAAGCCAGCCCACCTGGCCCAGCCCCGCGCGCGCCCTGTCGGCACCAGTCTGCCCGCGCGCCTGCCGCCCCTGACAGGCGGACCCCGCCTGTCAGCACCAGTCTGCCCGCGCGCTCTCCTCTCTCTCTCGCTCACTGCCCAGTGGGACCGACTTGTCGGCGCCGATCTCACCCACGCGCACGCAACCTCTCTTGTTGTACCACGGGTCCCGCTTGCCAGCCCGACCACCCGTCCTCTCGTTCGCCCTCGCTACCGGTGGGTCCCATCTGTCGGACCCTTCCCCTCCGAATAGCCCGTGCACGACTTGCGCGTCGCCGTGGAGTCCGCGCCCGTCCCCACCCCTGCCTATTTCTAGCCACCTAGCACCCGCTCGCCCTCCTCTTCTCTCATTCGCGCACTCATAGCCCTCAACACCCGCCTCGCACCGTGCACACGCCCAGGGAGCCCAGCCGCCGTTCACCGTGTCTACGCGCCCGTTTTGCAGCCGTCGTCGAGCTTCGGTCGTGCTCATCGCTCCGGTAAGCTCCGCCTCCTCGCCAGCGACTCAAGACACCCCTTAGTTTGCCCTTACCCCCTCTATTCCCCTCTGCTCACACTCACCGGACTCTCGCTGTGCAGCCGTGTCGCCCCCCACCGTCGACCCGGGTCCCCGCTGTGTTCTTGTCGTCGCTCAAGCGCTACAGAGCCGTCTCTCAAGGTAACCCACCTCCCCACGCCCCTAATTTTCCTTTCTCTGCCTTGTTGTTCGCGCAATTGCTTGCCGATGTGGGCTAGAGCCGCCACCGGGTCGCTCCGCCGTAGATGGGTACCCTCCGGTGCCCCTGCGCCACTGTCGAGCCCACAACCGAGTCCGCCGCGCCACCTCGAACCTGCCTGAGCCATCCCCATCACCCCAAGACCCCCGGCGTGCCCGTGCCCTTGTCTCTGGCGGAGCTCCACCGTGGAGTCAGGCGGTGCTGCCGCTGGCAGCCAAGGAGAACATACCCAGGCTTGCCGCGAGATCTCAACCGCCCATCTGAGATCCAGTAGCCTAGATTTAATCAGAGCAGACCTAATCCTAACCGTCCGATTCGGATCCGGCCGCTCGGGTTCGCTCCCTCACCCGTGGTTTGCCCTTGGACCCTGCCAGTTAGCGCCTGCTCCCCTAGCGCTAGGCCCGACCGTTTAGCCCGCCCCCTTCTCGGTCGCTGACACCGCCGGCCCGCCTGTCAGCGCTCGCTCGTCCGCGCATGCGCCCTTGCCCGCCGATCTAATCTCGGACGTTGGTTTTAGATCTAACGGTTGAGCAGATCCCGTACCCCTTCGCGTGGCTATTTTGCATAAGAAACCCTCGGTTTGTTGGGAATCAACCCACCGTCCCTGGTTTTCGCGCGTAGGCCCTAGTAATCTTGCAGATTGAGCCCTAGGCTTTTAAATAATTATAGAATTAAACCTATTTTCATATTTTAAACTCACAAACTTGTTTATTTCATATCTTTTACATATTAACTCCAAATTTAGTGATTCAAATTGCAAAATGTTCATAGGAATATTCTATGTTTAAATAAATTAGTTCCATTCACTATCTACACACACTAATTTTTATGGCTAACCATGAACTAGTATATGTATTGATTTATTCATTTAATAAAATAAATAAAAGGAAAACCCTAGTGGTTAAAGTATGTTTATTCTTGTGAGATTAATAATGTGTATTACATGAATTTATCTCTGGTTTAATTTGTATGTCTCATTAAAAGGAATTAAATCAGATTATGTAATCATGGACAATACTTAGAGAATAATCAACTACTTAATGAGAATTAGTCCACCCTATAATTTAAATTCCCTTTTGAATATATACTTTTCTTTTTTAGATGTGTTCCCATGTTTGTACATGATTGATGTGCTGTTTATTTGTCATTTACCAAATGTATTGAATGTATGGTCACTTTATTTAGACAACGAGCAGTCCGTGGTTCCTGAGTGTGTTGCTGAAGATCTTCCTGAGCAACAACCTGGTGAAGGCAAGTGTCCTCTGACCCATTATGTCCCATCCATTTTTAATTCACTATCCAACATTACATTATTTAAACCTAAGGTTTGACTAGTCTGTATTTACCTTATCCTTGTTTACCTTTTGGGTTATCATGGTTAGCTTTATGCTATTGCTTTAACTTAATCAATGAACATGATGTGATTATTTATGATACGATGATGTTATCCCGATGATGATATTGTGATACTCTAAGGGGCTCAAGCCATTTTTCTGAGTACCTCTCCGTAAGGACCTGTTCGTGGAGTGACCACCTAGGATAATAGTGCAACCATGAGGGTGGAATGGGACGTCCTTAGCTGATTAATTAGAGGAACCTAGGGGTGTAGTTGGCTTTGCCTGAAGGCCATCAATGGGGGTCGGGGCATAGTGCTCGCTCTACCAAGGGGGGTGCAGAGGTTCATTCGATTTGGTTTTGTTAGTCATCCACCTTGGGGAGGTGTACTGTGTTTGTATGACTGGCGAAACCTAACGAGCAGCTATGCACCAGGGGAGTCTTTGTAAAAGCTACGTAGTGAAACCTTGTCGACTCACCTTGGTAGTGTTTGAGGGTTTGATCGACCCGAGGCAAAAAGGGATCACGACTCGTGGGTAAAGTGTGCGACCTCTGCAGAGTGTTAGAAACTGGTATATCAGTCGAGCTCACGGTTAAGAGCAGCCTTGGGATCCTCTTTGATTAGAAGAACTTTGATTACTTTATGATGATAGTTAAGAATGTTGGTTATAATTCTGATCTCTGGTATTTCCTCTTGGAGGGAGTCTTTTGTGTAATAACTGGGTTTATTACTAAAACTTGGCTCTACTAATAGTAATAAATGTTTGACCAACTAAAAGCAACTGCTTAACCTCAACCCGACATACAGCTAGTCCACTTTAGCCAAACGGGACATTTGCTGAGTACGTTGATGTGTACTCACCCTTGCTTTACAAACCACCCCACCCCAGGTTGTCCCCACTGTACTCAGTGCTCAGGAGGAGATGCTGGCGACATGGAGGACTTTGAGGAGTTCCAGGACTACGACGAGTTCTAGTTTTTCTTAGTGGCAAACCCCCAGTCAGCTGCCTGTGTAGGCTTATCTTCTACGTTTTGTTTTCCGCACTTTGATATAAATGTTAAAGACAATGGTTATGTATTAGACTCTGTGGATGTCTTGGACATCTTGATGTAATTAAAGTACCTTTCCGCTATTTACTTTGAGCCATGTGTGATGATGTCCAATTATGTAATCGCTGTGTACGTGAGTTTCTGATCCTGGCACGTACATGGTTCGCATTCGGTTTGCCTTCCAAAACCGGGTGTGACATAAGTAGATACCAACCTAATTAAATAAGAGATCACAACTGATAATAACACCCACAATGCAATGCAAATGACAAATTGTGTTTAATTCCATAAGTTAATCATCTGATTGTCTGAGTCGCTCTTGACTGTGAGCACGACTGATATACCAGTTTTACACTCTGTAGAGGTTACACATCTTTACCCACAAATCGTGTTACCGATTTGCCACGGGGTTGATTGGACCCCATACAACTATACCGAGGAAGCGAGGCAGGGTAGCACTACGATGCCTTTACAAAGTTCCACTAGTTCGAGAATACCCACTACGGTTTCAGGACGAAGGAAACATAGGAATCCCTCATCCGAACTGCCATCACAGTAGTTCGACTCGAGAACCTCCCTATACTATAGCAGCGATGCCTCCCCGCTTGCCCCTTTTGGGTAAGGTAATCTCTCCCTAGCTTTCCTAATTTCTTGGCCAAGGGCGTCCCATTCCACCCTTGTGGTAGTACTGTTTTCCTGAGTGGTTCTCCATGTTCTAATTAACATGATGATATTATCATGAACAATAATTAAAACAACAACATAATTGGAACATGATCATAATACAACATTAGTTTCCCAAAACCAGGTAGAGCAATAGGAAATCTACCTAATAGTTCATCTGTTTGCAAGGTGAGGGATAAACAATGCTAGGGAAACCTATTAGGTCCCATCAAATTAATCTAGACATGTCACAGTGATTAACAGGAACATTATTAGGTAGAGAAAAGTGATCAAGGGCACAACTTGCCTTAGACTCGAGATTCCCAGGTACCAACTTTCTCTTCAAGTGACTCGTAACCTCGCTGCTATTCGTATCAATACAAACAAACATGGTATAGGCAAAATTAACATCACGCCAAACATCATATCAGAATGCATGATAATAATCTACGCATCGTAATGAGATCTCAGGTTCGAGAACCACTAAATTTGGAGTTACATTTATAAAGTTATGATTTTCCAAAAGTTTAAGTGTTGGATACAAAAGAAACTAAGTGCATAATTTTAACCTAGGTTTCATAACAAGCTAGGGTTACCAGATGGTAAACAATATTAATATGAACCTAATGCAACTGGAATGGATCAAAAAGGAGTTAAAATGAATTACTTATGAATCAACCAAGTTTCTGGAATCATTTATATACTAAAAACCATTTTCTATATTAACATACTCATTTTATTTAACCCTTGGGCTGTGACCACAATTTACTAAAAGCTCAAGGAGCGTTTCATAAGAAACCAGAGCCTGATGGTAAATACTTTACACTCAGAGTGGACGACGGGTTGATTTCTAAATAAGACAGGGACTTTTATGAAAAGGATTCGATGAAGGGGTATGGATGATTTTCGATCGTTGGATCAAAACCAGGCACCAGAATTAAATTTTCTTTAAAGCGAACTGGTACACATTTGTAGCCTATGGATCACGATCCTACGGTCCACGATCACTCTCGAGGCGGTACGCCTGGCTTTGATCTAGACCGCATCCTTCGAGATCAACGGTCCATACATGCTAAACGACAGGGTCACTGGTTTTAATCATAGCCGCCCGATCAGACAGCGATGGTCACGATCAAAATACTTGAGATCGAATCCAAGTCACAGGATCACGATCGGACGAACCAG
This sequence comes from Zea luxurians, assembly GCA_029449295.1. NCBI lineage: Eukaryota > Viridiplantae > Streptophyta > Magnoliopsida > Poales > Poaceae > Zea > Zea luxurians. Next base: position 64,966,495 of record JAOPSE010000001.1, on the reverse strand, counting down.
ATTGATCAGGCCGAAATGGTACTCGCGTTCTAATCTCAGCCGCACATAGGGAAATCAACTGCTAGCGACCCTTCTTCCCCCACCGGACATCAGGGCATGGCGGCACCAGGACCTCCCACGGCGGAGCTCCACCGGCGCGCAGCTGATTCAGTGCCCCCATGGCCCAACCGACCATCTAAGAAGTTCTACACCATCCTAGGACCAAGGCGGAAATTTATAGAGAATTTTTACCTACGAGGGTGGCACAGAAGTCACGGTCCACGACAAGCGCGACTCCGGAAGCAAGGCGCCCGCACCAGTGAGCGATTCCACAACGGTATGGTCGAAATCCAACTCAATAAGACTCCGCCCGGATTTTCCCCACGCGACGGTGATGCCCCCCGCGTTGCTTTCTCGACTGCCCGACGGCGTAGCCCGGGGTACCCTTACATCGGCGCGGAGACGGTTCAATGGAGGTGGCCGCGGCTCCCTCCTTCCTCCTCACGGTGACAGTGGCGATTGGGATTAAGGGGAAGACAAGGAGGGAAGGAAGAACCCGCGACCCGCCCCTTATTAGTCCCGGTGATGTCGGTTGGGGGAGGGTAGCTGCGCTCGAGCTGGCGGCGGAATCAGCGAGCAGTTGCTTGGGGAAGATCTATAGGACTTGCTGACATACCGGGTCCATAAACCAGCGACCACACGAGCGGATGACGAAAAGGGGGCCACACGCCAGCGACGACCGCGAGTGCAAGGGAGCGCGGCGTGGGGGACTGACAGCTGGGGTCGCGCGGTCGGCGCTAGGAACCCCGGGGAGTTGGGTCGTGGCCAGATCAATTCGGCCCATGCGGCAACAGGTGGGTTCCTTTTTTCTTTTGTTTAATTTCCTGGTTTCATTTTCTATTCCAAATTCCAAATATTCAAACCAAATTTGAATGTCTGTTTTGAATTTCAGATGTCCAATCTCAAATATAATCCAAATGCAAATATAAATCCTACTGTTTTCAATATTATTATTTATTCTCCTTCCCATTATTTAATTATAGTAATAAATGACTTTATTACAACTTCCTTTTCCCATTTTCCGTTTTTATATTTTCATTTATAATTTGAGGTCAAATTTAAGTTATGATTCCTTTATTTCAATAAAATGCATCACCACAAATTCATCTGCATGAGATGCACATTTCTTTATTTATTTATTGGTTACTTGACTAATTGATACCATTAATTGAATATGAAAAAGGAAGGGACCTAATTAATCTCCAAAGGTTTAAAAAATTCCCAAAACACTTAACATAAATATGTTTATTTATTTATATCATTATTTTTCTCTGATACAATTTTTTGGGCTTTACATTAGTCCTTATCTGTGTAATTAGTTTTACAATTAGATTATATTTAACAGTTACAACTAGTATAAACATCTTATTTGACGGGACTAGGCTTGGGCATTCGGCTAACCGAAATTTTTCGGTTCGTTTTTTTGGTTTTTTTAAGTTCGGTTTTTGAATAATGAAAACCAAAATTCTATATAAAAAAGGAAAAATCGATCCTTCGGCTAACCGAATAGTTTAGTTTGATTTTCGGTTTAACCGAAAAACCGAACATTACTCATGTGCTCACACAATTTTAGAATTGAACAACAATATTTATTTTCATGACTCATGTGCAACATTACAAAAGTCATACCAACAACAATTACATGTAATTCAATTAAATTAAGTTAAATGCCACACAAAGGCTCAAATGACAAGCAACAAATGCCGCAAAATGCTCAAAGTAAAACATAAATGCTTTAATCAACATACATAACAACTAAAGATTGGTTAGTTCGGTTTAAACTGAACTAAAAACCGAAAACCAAAATTAAGTTCGTTTTTGAAGAATGGTAACAGGAGAATATTTTTTGGTTTGACCAATTTTGGTTTTTCGGTTTCGTTTTTTTTCGGTTACGGTGTTTGGTTTTTATGTCCAGGTCTAGACGGAACTAAAATTTCATCTTTAGAACCTAAACGGGCTTTTAGAGAACAAGAGGGTCTATGCATGTTTGGTTGCATGCTTCAGGCGCCAAAAATTGCCACACAGTTTATGTCACATTTGACTAAGGTTAGACGTTCAAATTCTACGCTACATTATGATATGGCTAAAGGAATCTTGCCACACTTTTATCAATCATTGATAAGTGAGACAAAGAAAAATTATGCCACATCTATGGCTCTAAATCAAACGTGTGTCTAATTTGATCAAACTTGGCTAACCTTAAATGTATTAAATTGTAACTAGTGAGGTAGCAAATCAAACAAGCTCTAAATAATTGCGACGCTTGGAATGGCCTGTCTGGATAGATAGATATCATAGACAACAATAAACATAACGATATTTTTAGAATTTTAAGTTTCCCTCTAAAATTTCTTATCCTTTATATTTGAAAAAAAATAAAAACGGATGGAAAATGAAAAACCCGCGGCGAGTGGTGTCGTACTGTCGTCTCCCCGTTCGAGGGGATCAGGGGAATTGGACGGGCTTGCTTCGACTCCACCTCGCCTCCGTCGGCGTCTCATCTCATGCTGGGACTCTGGTGGGGTGGGGATTGACTTCGCTATAGCCCAATCCAGTCAGCAGCAGCTTCCCGCCGCCCCATGCCTCATCGCGGCCGGTGGCGATGGGCGACGTCCCAGTCCCTTCTCCAGCTCCCCCTGTTTCCGGCATCGATATGACCCCACGCCGCCGCCGTGAGCCCTCCGAGCCCCGCAGCGACAGCGACTGGGACGCTGGATCCAGCCGCGAGGGCTCCCCGGACCTCCTCCGCCGCCCGCCCGCCGTCCAGATCTCGCGCGCCTCCTCGTCCTCCTGGCTCCGCGAGATCGAGCGCGACCGTGTGCGCCTCGTCAGGGAGTGGGTCCACATGGCTGCCCGCGACCGTGACGACGACACCGGACCCCCACCGTCCCCCGTCCATGAACACGCTCGCAGGGACGCCCCCAGGATCCGCGGCCGCCAAGCGCGCCTCGAGCTCGTCATGCGCATGGCCGCCGACCGCCAAGCCGAGCTCCACCGCCTCTCGCAGCACCGCGCCGTCTCTGACTTTCCGCATCGCAACAGAATCCATGTCGGTGCTTCTTTATTTCCCAACTCACTGTTCCATTACTTGACAATATAGTGTCCTACTTTGCATTTGTCAGATATATCTGACTTGATCAGAATTTTCGTCTGTACTGCAGGCGCTGCTCCGGGGTCGGTTTCTGCGCAACGGCGGTTTACCGGAGGAGAGGAGGCCCCCATCTGTGGCCGCAAGGGAGCTTGGCCAGCTGCGGCAAAGGCATCCTGTCTCTGGTTTGAGGTACGCTTGTGTGTTGAGACAAGAATGTTGAGGTTGCATCTGCTGCTTAATGGATATATAGGTTCCATTTCTTTTCTGTTGGGATAAATGCATCTGTATGCTAGATAAATGGTTCACTGTTGCAACATTCTGATACTGTAGCTGGAAGGGTTACATCTTTTAAGGAGTTCATGTTTGCAAATGTTCTGCATCACGAAGCAGAAAGATGTTAGTAGCACACGAAAGATGGTAACTTAACAAGTGCTGTACTTATATATGATGATGATAAAGATAAAAAGTTTGTGTTGCTAGTAATGTAAACTTTAACTCACCAAGCAGTTAGTGCTCAGCTTCGGATTATTGCTGCCAAGCAGTTAGTGCTCAGCTTCAAGTTATTGTTGCTTATTGTTGTCACGATATGACACCGGCGTACCGCACATACCAAAAGAAGAGGAAAAAGTTTGTGGGTAGAGGTAGGGGCGTAGGTTAGATGTATGTTGATGCTAAGTGTAGCCTGGTTACTAGAACACATGCAGTTTGTAGAGGTTCGGGTCACGCTATATGTAATACCCTATGTTCTTGTGTATGATGGATTGATGAACACAAAGGTGAAGAAGATTAGAAGCTCAGATCTCAACTGAGCACCATGATCTCCTAGATCCCCTTTTTCGTTTGATTATGGTGAGAGTTCTAGACTACCGATGTCTAGTGTTGGGGACTTGTTCTCAAATGCTTCGAATTAAGAACAAGGCAACACAAAAATGTTAGGTATAAATGCCCTTCGTCCGCTGAAGCATTATCTCCCCAAGGATTTAATGAGCTTCGGACGAAGGTCGAGAGTAAAATATTACGAAGATTTCACTTTCTTAATCATGCTCGTAAAACAACAAATAATGAGAAATAAAATATAAAGTATAAAATATATTCACATGTTTTTATTATATGACCATATGAATATTAGAACATAACGTTTGAGTACGATTATACCTTCGTCTTGGCGGAAAACAATAATTCAAGTGTAATAAGCCAGAGATTACAAGATCGCGTGAACAGTGCCGGGGTACTGTTCACCTATTTATAGACACAGGGTACAACCTACGTAAAGTTACATTTAAGCCCTTTACAATTGATTACAATAATGACACAAACATCATGGGTCTTTGAGTCAATCCATCTTTAAGTCGGTTCGGCCCTTCGTCTTAAGATCTATCATTGTGCCGAAGCTCTCTAAGTAATAGCTTCGGCGCTTGCTTCTGAGAGTGTCTGCCGAAGGTGTCTTCTTTCTTTAGGATCTTCGGCTACGAAGCACACCCCAAACAGTAGCCCCTTCGCGGTGCTAGATCGTTTTTCGTAACGAGCTTGATCCGTGAAAAATTCTTCTATGCTTCGGGATGCCGAAGATCCGAAAAACACCTTCCCTGAGCTCGTTGGCGAGAAACGATTAAAATAATCCGCGCTCGAGGTGGCTCCATCTTGCAGCAGTTACGCGCGCCCTGGCGATTCACCCTCTCGAACCCTGTGGCCCACCGTTCAGCGAGTGCGGGTGACTGTTTGTTCGGTGCGGGAGACCTTGACGATTCACCTTCTCACCTGCGGCACTATATAAACAGACGGGTAGGTGTGAAGTTACCACAGCATTCATTGCTATTGCACTGTTTTGCTGCCAAAATTTTAGTCATAGCCGAAGCTTAATCATCGTGCTCAGACGAAACCCCGCTTTTGAATCTGCTTCGTCACAAAGGGAAAAGCTTCGGGAAAATCAGAAAAGTCAACAACAAAAAATTTCAAGGAAGACATAATTAAATGGCCAGAGTTCGCTCCATTGCTAGGGTTGATCGCGAGGGAGATGAGACCGAAGCTGCTGAGACCGTTCCGATTTCCGAAGCTATGAAGCGGTCTGGGCTGGTGACATCGGAGGACGTCCCTGTCGCCGGGGCAGAGCAAGTTGATGTTGAGGAGACCGATTCTGAGGATGATTATAGCAGCGCTGTACCGAGCAAACCCAGCCACCCTCGTGCAACATGTTACCAGGGAGTCCGAGTCAGATTGCTCTAGCTGAATTTAGGATTATCGTAGAGCACATTGGCACTAGAGACTTAGTGCAGGAATTCTTGGCTTTCAAAATATTTCCAACTATGAAAGAGTGGGCCATGCCGAAGCTCGAAGGAAAAAAGAAGGAAGGAGAACTTATCCGGCTGCCCTACCATTACAAATTCAAGAGACATTTCAAAGTACCCTGCCAAGAATGGTTGGATACAATCGAAGTGATGTGTAACGAAATTCTTGGAAATTATTCTAAAAAGGAAGATCAATTAATGACAGCAGCCTTCGGCACCCGTCCGAAACGAAGGCTAAATCGAGTGATGGATGCTATAGGCTTTGAATATCCCGACTACGAGCTACTGGACAAGGGTGCCGAAGGACAAAAAAGAAAAAGAGTGGCTAGTGCTCTGAATAAGGACGACGAAGATCAATCAAAGAAGAAAAAACAAGAGTCTGAGGCGAAAACAGTTCCTTCGAAGAAAAGAAAAACCTCGCCTTCGAAGCAAAAACCAACTGATGAAGAAGCAGAGACTTCTGCGACATCCTCTGCTTCTGAAATAGAGGAAATCCTGGTAATGACTGAAACTTTGCCTGTCAAACTAAGTCCACTGGGGTTACATCTGACGAAGCTTTTTCAGAAGGAAAAGGAGCCCATAAAAACGAAAGCACCTAAGCTGAAGAGGCAAAGAATCGTTACTGTAACAGAAGTTATTGAAGCAACTCCACCAAGAGCTTCAGCTCCGAAGGTGCCAGCCATTGAAAGCGTGACAGCTACCGAAGCTGTACCTACGGAGGCTCTCGCAGAAGAGGTCAGAACCGAAGATGCCAAATCCGAAGATATTAATTTAGAGAGTGTAGCTGCTGATATAGACAAGATGCTACTACACATGGCCGCGGAAGAAGCTGCCGCAGCCACCGAAGAGACTACGGCCGCAAAACCCGAGAAAGAAGAGATGATCGAAGATACTTCGGGAGATGAAACCTTTGACTTTCAAAACTTAATTGGCCAAGAGCTGACAAAAGCTGAGAAAAAGGAATTAAAAGAATATGCTATATCCTGCGGGTATCGGCCGGGAGCACTTCTCTTCGGTGGCATTGATGACGAAAAGTTAGGCTGCATACGAGATCAGACTGGCGCGAAGGTCATCGGTACTCTATCAAAGAGTATCGGTTTCCCGAACCTCGAAGCAGATATCAGCCGCTACCGACGACAACACATTGTCGGCAGTTTGTTCTATTCCAATTTTAAGGTAAACATCTTGCGTCTAACCCTTACTATTTGTAATAACACAAATATTTTCTAACGAAGGTCATTTGTCCACAGAGTATGCTTTTGAGTAAGGCCTTAAAAATGCAGCAGGACTTAGAAGATAAAAGGCACGAAGTTATAATTGGGAACTTAGAAAACAGAATAAAAGAGCAATCAGCTGCCATCGAAAAGAAAGACTTCGAGCTTCAATCAGCCGAAGGCTTATTAGCGGATGCTGAAGCCGAAATAACAGAATTAAATTCGAAGCTTCTTTCCCAATCAGAAAATTTTGAACAAGAAAAGCTGAAACTTGATGTAAAGCTCGAAGCCGAAATTCAAAAAAGCTTGGAGCTGAAAGAATCCTTGACAAATCTTCAGAATAAATGCCTGGAGTTCAGCAATCGATGCATCAAACAGTTGAAGCAGGTGTTTCATTTTGTCGGAGCTAGCAGCAAAAAGTTCACTCCTTCGGCTGAAGACCTGCCTGGTGCCTTCAAGCATCTTGAAGGTGAAATCAATGATCTTGACGAAGTCATAGCTGGGCATGGCGATTTCTGTGCCCTGGCAGCTTCTCGGGGCACAGCTGTTGCCTTTTTGAAGTCTGGCTGTGAACACGGAAAGATTGTTAATAGACCCAATTTCAGTCTATCACCAGAAGACTTAGATAATATTCCTAGCCTGGCTCGAAGTATTGCGAATAAATTCATAAAATTAGTATGGACAAAGGGTGGCCGGAGCAAAGCTGGTGACGAAACTCGAAGCCACCTTAAGCTGGTAACGAAATCATACCTTAAACTTACCTTTTCCTTTGAATTTTGAATTTTGCTTATAATATTTACATACAGGTTGACCAAGCCGAAGCTGAAGTTGCAGAGTAGAAGGATGAAGCTTCTATGGGTGCTGTCGAAGCTCGAATAGTCTGTTAAGAATAGCTCAAAAAACTTTGTATAAAATATGATGTAATTAAATTTGACTTTGTAATATAATCTTACTTTTCCGTCAATGTATGAAATGCTTTGATGTGGACGAAATTAATACTTTTGAGCCGAAGGCGAAAAACACCTTCCCTTCTTTGCGTACACAGCGAAGCATAAAATTGCCTCTTTTTCCCTTTTTTGCGAAACCTTCTCTTTCAAAGCCGAAGGAAGTTTGTATGTTATGATGATGATCCTATGTATGTCTAAGTGAATGTTTATGAATGCAAATGTATGATGTAATGTATCGTGCAAATGAATGTTCGAAGACACATACGAAACCATAACCACAACTCTTATTCCCTTAGGAATAACAAATCTTTGCCGTTTATTTTTCGGCTTCACTGCCTATTTTTCGGTGTATCAGCGTTGACTTTTCGCTGTAAGCCTCCATTAGGAGCTTCTTCGCCTTTTACTTCAGCGGAATCAGCGTTTATTTTTCGCTGTAAGCCTCCCTTAGGAGCTTCTTCGCCTTTTACTTCAGCGGAATTAGCGTTTATTTTTCGCTGTAAGCCTCCCTTAGGAGCTTCTTCGCCTTTTACTTTAGCGGAATCAGCGTTTATTTTTCGCTGTAAGCCTCCCTTAGGAGCTTCTTCGCCTTTTACTTCAGCGGAATCAGCGTTTATTTTTCGCTGTAAGCTCTGCATTCCCTTAGGAACGACTTTTGAGCAGAACTTACGCTGCGCTCCTTTAGGAACGACTTTTTGTAGCTTCGTCGTGCTCTGCATCCCCTTAGGGACGTCTTTCGAGCTTCTCCCTGTTTTTCCTTTTTCTCTTTGCACTCGATGGTGAATGCCCATTTTTTACATTTATATCTTCGGGGGATATTGCTCTTGTAGAGCTGGTATAATAAAAAGAGAAATTACATGCCATGGCCCCATTAAAAACCTTTCTCCCCCTTTGGAAAGAAAAAGGGTCCCATAGGAAAGAATAAAAAAGATTATATCAGGTTACACATAATACCCGAAGCTCATCCGCATTCCAAGATCTAGTAATGTCGTTGCCGTCCATATCCTTCAACCTGAAGGAACCGGGTCTTGACGAAGATGTTACCAAAAAAGGTCCTTCCCACTTCAGCTGAAGCTTGCCTACTGTGTCGGGGTTGGCCACTCTCCGAAGCACTAGATGTCCTGGCTTAATATTTTTTAACCGAACTTTTCTGTCACGCCATTTTATTGTTTCTGTTTGATATTTATTGATGTTCTCCACAGCCTGAAGCCTGATCCCTTCTATAGCATCTTTTGCCACAGAATAATCAGCTTCGGTTTCTGCCGAAGCCACTGTTCTTATTGATCCCGTTTTAGCTTCTTCTGGGGTTATTGCTTCATCACCAAACAGCAATTTGAATGGTGTAAAGCCTGTTGATCTTGACATCGTTGTGTTGTGACTCCACACCACTTTGATTAATTCATCTGGCCACTTTCCCCTGGGCTGATTGAAGATTAACTTCATTATTCCTGTCATTATAATGCCATTAGCTCTTTCATTAAGTCCATTTGACTCCGGATGCCGAACCGATGCAAAATGGATCTTCGTGCCAATTCGTTCACAAAACTCTCTGAAAGTTTCGGAATCAAATTGTGTTCCATTGTCCACAATGATAGCTTTTGGCACCCCGAAGCGACACACAATATTTTGCCAGAAAAACTTTTGAACAGTGACCGAAGTTATTGTGGCTAAAGGCTTCGCCTCAATCCACTTAGAAAAATATTCTACTGCCACCACAACATATCTTAAATTCCCTTGTGCTGGTGGAAGTGGGCCTAGCAAATCAAGGCCCCACCTTTGCAATGACCAAGTGGGCTGTATTAATTGAGTTAGAGACGAAGGTTGTTTTTGTTCTCTTGCACATTTTTGACAACCTTCGCACTTTTGGACTAATTCTGCTGCATCCGAAGCTGCCTTCGGCCAATAAAATCCTTGACGAAAGACTTTACCCAACAAAGGCCTAGATCCAATGTGAGATCCACACAGGCCTGCATGTATTTCTTTCATTAACTCTATACCTTCAGCTCTGGATAAACATTTGAGTAATGGAGAACAGACTCCATGCTTATATAACTCCCCTTCTATTATTACATATGGACGGGCTCTTGCCGCTATTCTCTTATGATAAGCTTCATCATCTGAAAGGAAATTGCCCTGAAGAAAAGATATGATCTCAGTTCTCTAATCTTCACTATAGACGGGAGATATATTGAGTACTGCTTTTTCAAGAAGGTCAACCGAAGGTGCTTTTATTGTTTCAAAGAATACTTCCGAAGGTAAGGGCAGCCCCTGTGTCGCTGACTTGGCTAGTAGATCAGCGTGCTTATTTTCTTCTCGTGGAATATTCTTTACAGAAAACCATTCGAAGGAAGCTTCAAGTCTTCGAACTGTATCCAAATATTTCTCAAACTTCGGATTTCTTGCTTTGCAACTTTTGTCAACATGGCCAGAAATGACTTGAGAATCAGTTTTGAGAATCGCCTTTCTTATCCCCATTGCCTTCAACTTCCGAAGACCCAAAAGCAGAGCTTCATATTCAGCAATATTATTTGTACAACTAAAATCAAGTTTCACTGCGTAACATGTTCTGACTTTTGAAGGTGCAATTAAAACGGCAGCTGCACCTGCCCCGAAGGTTCCCCAGGAACCATCGCAAAATACTGTCCAAGCTTCGACATCTTTACTTGCTTCTTCTTCCTGAGCCCCTGGCGTCCAGTCAGCGATGAAATCAGCTAGCGCCTGGGACTGAATCGAAGATCTATGCACATAATCAATGTAGAACTCATTGAGTTCCGCAGCCCACTTTCCAATCCTTCCCGTAGCTTCTCCGTTTCTCATAATATCCTTCAAAGGCTGTGATGAAGGAACAATTATATGGTATGCTTAGAAGTAATGTCGAAGCTTCCTAGAGGCCATTAAAACAGCATACAACACCTTCTCCAATTCTGTATAGTTTTTCTTTGATAAACTGAGAACTTCGGAAACAAAGTATATTGGAGCCTGCTTTTTCAATTGCCCTTCAAGCTTCTCCTGAACAAGCGCCGTACTTACTGCAGAGTGTGAAGCTGCCACATACAGCAGCAGAGGAGCCCCTGGCGTTGGTGGAGTTAAAGTTGTTAAATCTATCAAATACTGTTTCAGTTCTTCGAAAGCTTTTTGCTGAGCTGATCCCCATTGAAAAACTTCGACTGACTTCAGCACTTCAAAGAATGGTAAATTTCTCTCTGCCGATCTGGATATAAATCGATTCAAAGATGCCAGTCTTTCTGTCAGCCGTTGAGCCCCTTTCTTTGTGCTTGGTGGCTCCATCCGAAGGATAACTTCGATTTTATTTGGATTAGCTTCGATTCCTTTTGTTGAAACCAGACAACCAAGGAATTTCCCCTTCTTTACCCCGAAGACACACTTTTCCGGATTCAGCTTCAGACCAGCTTGCCTAAAATTAGCGAATGTCTCTTGCAGATCAGCAATGTGATTTTCTTGCTTTGTGCTTTTTACTATGATATCATCAACATATGTTAGCACGTTTCTGCCTATCTGAGAATGAAGGACCTTTGCTGTCATTCTGCTGAAGCTTCCTCCAGCACTCTTGAGCCCCTCAGGCATCCGAAGGTAACAATATGTACCACTGGGGTGATAAAGCTGGTTTTTGGCTCGTCTTCTTTCTTCATCCAGATTTGATGGTAGCCTGAATAACAATCTAGTAAACTCATGAGCTCTGACGAAGCTGCTGCGTCTACCAGAGAATCTATCCTTGGTAATGGAAATTCATCCTTCGGATAAGCCTTGTTGAGATCAGTAAAATCGATGCACATTCTCCATTTACCATTGGCTTTCTTCACCATAACAGTGTTAGCTAACCATTCTGGGTATTTTACTTCTCTGATGACTCCAGCGCTAAGGAGTCTTTTCACTTCATTTCGAGCACCTTCGGCTTTGTCATCAGACATCTTCCGAAGCCTCTGCTTCCTGGGTCTGAAGGATGGGTCCACATTGAGCGAGTGTTCAATAACATCCCTGTTGACACCACAGAGATCATTGGCTGACCAAGCAAAAACATCTTTGTTGTTGAACAAAAACCTTATCAGGGTTTTCTCCTGTTCTTCAGACAATTGGGAACCCAGCAGCACCTTCTGCTCTGCAATATCTTCACATAAAAGCATGGGCTTCGGCTGATCGGCCGAAGCAGTCTTCTCCCTTCTGTACTTGTACTGCTCACAAGCTTTGTGTCCATCTATATTATGGATTGCCTTTGAATCTGTCCAGTTCCTTTCAGCTTTTCTAGCAGCTTCCTGACTCCCATGAATAGCAATAGGTCCTTGATCCGAAGGTATCTTCATGCAAAGATATGCTGGATAAAGAATTGCTTAAAAAACATTAAGTGTTCCACGACCAATGATTGCATTATAGGGGTACTACATGTCAACAATATCAAACACAACTTGCTCAGTTCTGGTGTTGTTAACAAATCCGAAGGTCACTGGCATGGTGATCTTGCCAAGTGCTACAATCTGTCTTCCTCCGAAGCCACAGAGAGGGTGTGTAGCATCATGAATCTTGTCTTCTGGTTCTTGCATTTGTCTGAAGGCCTTAGCAAATATGATATCAGCGGCACTGCCTGTATCAACCAAAACATTGTGGACCAGAAACCCTTTGATAACACAAGAAATAACCATAGCATCATTGTGAGGGAAATCCTTGAGCTGAAGATCCTCTTGGGAGAAGGTAATTGGAATGTGAGACCATCTTGACTTGATGAAGGGTCCCTGCACCCCGACATGCTGTACCCTTCTCTGTGCCTCCTTCTGTTTCTTGTTGGCTGACTCTGAGCATGAACCGTCTGTGATCGGGAGGACAAGCTTCGAAGCCGAAGCAGTTGCAGCCTGGTTCTTGAACGAAGCCATCAACTCAAAAAGTGGAAGTGAGTTCACCGGAGGTGGGCGCCAATGTTGGGGACTTGTTCTCAAATGCTTCGAATTAAGAACAAGGCAACACAAAAATGTTAGGTATAAATGCCCTTCGTCCGCTGAAGCATTATCTCCCCAAGGATTTAATGAGCTTCGGACGAAGGTCAAGAGTAAAATATTACGAAGATTTCACTTTCTTAATCATGCTCGTAAAACAACAAATAATGAGAAATAAAATATAAAGTATAAAATATATTCACATGTTTTTATTATATGACCATATGAATATTAGAACATAACGTTTGAGTACAATTATACCTTCGTCTTGGCGGAAAACAATAATTCAAGTGTAATAAGCCAGAGATTACAAGATCGCGTGAACAGTGCCGGGGTACTGTTCACCTATTTATAGACACAGGGTACAACCTGCGTAAAGTTACATTTAAGCCCTTTACAATTGATTACAATAATGACACAAACATCATGGGTCTTTGAGTCAATCCATCTTTAAGTCGGTTCGGCCCTTCGTCTTAAGATCTATCATTGTGCCGAAGCTCTCTAAGTAATAGCTTCGGCGCTTGCTTCTGAGAGTGTCTGCCGAAGGTGTCTTCTTTCTTTAGGATCTTCGGCTACGAAGCACACCCCCAACATCTAGTTCATCTCTATGTCTACCCTTTAAAAATAGGTTGGATTCAATCTGCCTCTATGCTAATATACTCCCTTTTACAGATCAAGAGAGGAGAGAGTTACAAACTTGTAGGATAGCGGCCCCCACCTAGTAGGGGCTCCAACTATTTTCTTGTTATAGTTGTGGGGTCGTATGTAGTGTGGCATGCCCTGGTCATTAGGTGCTCCGTAGCTGAATTAGGGACTATGTTTTCCTCATGAAGGACCTTGGGTCCTAGGGAGCCATGACTTGACCGTTGGTAAAAACTCCTAGGTCGAGGGCCTTAGAGATCTAGTGGTGCTCTATAAAGGCTCGAGCAACCGAGTGAAATCTAAGTCTGGAAGCGCATCAAAGACTGGAGGGCCTTGAGGCCTTAGGGGCCTCGGGATTTAGCCATTCTTACATACGACAGTTATGGGGACAATCTTACAGTTCTAGAGGGCCCCGAGATCTAGTCCCCCATTATGATGGGCCTCTACATTAGCCAGAGCCAAGGTAGGTTCTCCGAGGCACGGAGCCCTAGGAACACGTGCAAAACAATAGGCTAGCCTATGTAATTTCTTCTATCGAGATCCTTAGAAGGCGTCTTGGTAGCGTCTAAGGGTGTGGCCTTCTCTGGACGCTAATAGAGTCTCCTAGGTCTGCCATAGACCTAGAGGCCTGTAGGTGGGCCCAAAATTTTTGCAAGATGCCTGATGAAATGAATCTGTCATATGCCTGACACTATATGTGCTTCAGCGACGGTGGGTGTCGAGAGGTGATGTGACAACTAGGTTCTTCGGGATGAGCAGGAGCACAAGGGGAGGACGAACCAGTCTAGGGAAAGTGACCCACCATGGTAGAGCGGATTCATACCATGATTTAGCTATTCCCAGGGTTCTTCCTCTGGACCTCGTTGATGTGCTCGACATTGATGAACTCCTGTCGCTCAGACTGCCTCCATATCGTCTGTCGGATGGACAGCGCGTTGGGCCGGACTACCAGACAATGCTCAATCACCTTAGGGACCTCGGACATGTCAAACATGAGCTTGGAGGAACTGATGAACACTTCCTATTTGGCTCCTAGATTCCTGCTAATGTGGGTCGTCTAGTAAGCTTTCTCACCAATTTGTACAACTTTGGTGTGAACAGAGTTGACACCCGATGGGTGCAACCTTCTTCTAGAATTCTTGAGGCAGCTCTATGGCCCGAGGGTCATTGCCCCCTAAGGATGCGATTGGCGTGATTGTTGGGACTTCGGGGACCCCGTGGTAGGTCCCCCGCTGGGGTTCTGACTCGGAGCCGTACTCTGTGATGACATGCAACTTTTTGATTGCTGCGAGGCCTCCAAACGGTCGGAGGGGAATAAATGATGTCGTTGGGCCTTGACATCTTGAGGACCAGGTACCCATAGTCTGCGACCGCCATGAACGTGTAGAGCATGGGGCATCTGAGAATAGCGTTGTAGGGCAGATGTGTAAGCAACAGGACTCTTATTCTCATCGAGAGGATGACACTATGAGTTGGGACAATTTTCTGTTTATTTTCTCAAACACTACACAATGCCATACCCATCTAAGGGTTGGGGACACATATTTATAGCCCTAGTGGCTGCACTACACACTACTCTGTAGCACTACAGATGTTGGTGTCCTCTAGATGCTAAAGGAGGACAGTCAAAAGCTCCTGCTATCCTCTAGATACTAAAGGAGATGCTGCTGTCCTTCATACTAAACCTGCTGTCCTTAAAGCAATCAAAACTGCAGTAAGGATTCATGTTGTCCTTAAAGCAGTCAAAATTGCAGTAAGTAATCCTGCTGTCCTCTACCCACAGACCATGAGACTTATCCCAACAGGACGGACCTTAGCAAATGTAAATTCCACATACTCATTTGTGGAAACTCACCTTGGTGTTGAATGTGACCGACAACTTGATGGAAATGATTGGAGGATCATCTCTGAGGTGACCCCCGCGAATGGGCACGCTTTTTTAAGTTGAGCGTGTGAAATCTGCATCTCATCGAAGGTGTACATCGACAAGATGTTGTTGCTGGCCCCACCATCAATCAAAACGTGCCTTAGCTTGATGTTGCTGATGGTGGGGGAGACAATGAGGGGGAGGATCCTTGTGCTCGCCATGTTGCTGGGGCAGTTGGATGAATTGAAGGAGATATGAGTGTCAAACCATTTAAGGGCTTGTTCGGTTAGGGGTGGATTGAGAGGGATTGGAGGAGATTAAATCCCTTCCTATTCAATTTTGAATAGGTAGGGATTTAATCCCCCTCAATCCTCTGTAATGAGCTGTTATGGGCCTTAAGCCCATTAGCTAGGTCATTAGGGTTAGGTTAGCCACGGCCACTGTTCACGCATGGTTACTATTGTAAGCAACGGGACTCTTACTCTCATCGAGAGGATGATACTATGAGCTGGGACAATTTTCTGTTTATTTTCTCAAACACTACACAATGTCATACCCTTAGAAGGGTTGTGGACACATATTTATAGCCCTAGGGGCTGCACTACACTGCACTACACACTACACTACACACTACAGCACACAGGTGCTGTCCTCTAGATACTAAAGTGCAGTAAAAAAACTGCAACTACTGTCCTGCTACTGTCTCCAACTGCTGTTGTCCTGCAGTAGTCAAAAAAGACTGCTGCTGCAGTGCAGTCAAAAGATTGCAACTGCTGCTGTCTTGCAGCAGTAAAAAAGACTATTGCAAACTGCAACTGCTGTCCTGCAGCAGTAGTCAAAAGACTGTTGCAAACTGCAACTGCTGTCTTGCTGCTGTGCTGCTGTCCTGTTCACCACAAAACAGAGATATTGTTCTCCACACGAAGACCACATGACTTATTCCATCATTCTTCCTCTATGTTTTGTGCGTCGTCTTGTGGGAAAGTTGAGCCATCCCGGACCTGGAACAAAGCTCAAGGAGCTTGTCCTTCCAAGGGGCTTGGTGAGCAAGTCCGTAAGCTGACCCTTGGTGTTGATGTAGCGCGCTTTAATGCTCCCTTCTGCCAAACAGTCACGGATGAAGTGGTACCTCACCCGGATGTGCTTGCTCCGTTCATGAAACACGGGGTTCTTGGCCAACGCCCACTCGAAGTTCCACTGCTCCAACGTCTCTCCCGAGGAGATCACCGAGCAGGCGAACAAGCCAGAGCGCCTGAGTTGAAGCGGTGGAGGCTGCTATGTACTCGGCTTCGCAGCTGGACATGGCCACCACCTGCTGCTTGATCGACTGCTAGCTGATGGGGCACTTGCCGAGGAAGAAGAGGATCCCGCTTGTGCTCTTGCTGGTGTCGATGTTGCCGGCGTGGTCGCTGTCACTGTACCCGACAAGGTGTGCCTCCCCAGGCACCTCGGGTAGTAGAGACCGTGGTCAAGAGTCTCCGCAACGTAGTAGACGATCCTCTTCATAGCCTGCTCGTGCTCCGTTGTCGGTCGCTGCAGGAACCGACTAACGTAGCCGACGGAGTATGCCAGATCCGGTCGTGTGTGGACGAGGTAGCGAAGACTCCCCACAAGACGCCGGTACTGAGTAGCGTCCACCTCCTCCGCCTGTGCTGTCACGGCTCAGCTTTAGTCTGTCCTCCATTGGAGTGAGAGCTGGGTTGCAATTAGTAAGCCCAGCCAGCTCAACAATGCGCCTGGCATAGGCGGTCTGGCGAAGTGTGATCCCAGAGTCACTCTGGTGCACCTCAATCCCTAGGTACAAGGAGAGATGCCCCAAGTCACTCATTTGGAAGGTGGCCTTCATCTCTTCCTTAAACGCCGCCACCTCTGCATCCTTGGCGCCGGTGATCACCAAATTGTCGACGTAGACACCCACCAGCAGGGCATTTTCTCTATTGCCTCGCCGATAGATGGTCGCCTCGTGCGGGCTTGGCATGAAGCCCATCCTCTTGAGCGTGGAATCCAGTTTGGCATTCCACGCCCTCGGCGCCTGTCGCAAGCCGCATAGGGCCTTGCGCAGGCGCAACACCTTGCCCTTCTTGCCAGGGATCGCAAAACCTGGCGGCTGGTGTATGTAGACCTCCTCCTTTAAGTCGTCGTTAAGAAATGCCGACTTGACGTCCATGTGATGAACGTGCCAGCCCTCCTGGGCTGACAACGCAAGGAGGAGTCGCACGGATTCCATCCGTGCCACGGGGGCGAAAGCATCGTCAAAGTCGATCCCCTCTTGCTGTAAGAAACCGCGTGCCACCAAGCGAGCTTTATGCTTGACGATGGCGTCGGCTTCATCCCTCTTCAGTTTGAACACTCACTTAAGGGTGATCGCGCAATGACCATGAGGGAGATCAGCGAGCTCCCAAGTGTGGTTCATGTCAACCGCGTCCATCTCCGACTGCATCGCGGCACGCCAAGCCGCGTGTTTCTTGGCCTCCACGAAAGACCGAGGCTCACCATCGTCGCATGCAAGATGCAACTCTTCTGCCAGAATGCGAGACGCCGGGCCCGGTACCGACGGGTCAATGAGAAGGCTCTCCACCTTTCGATACCGCAACGGCTCACCGTCGTAGCACCCGTCGACGCGCTCCTCGTCGTGGGAGAGCGGGGTCACAAGCTCCACTGGGTCCTGCTCGACACGAGCTGGCGTCGGAGAGGACGTTCCCGGAGAGGGTACCGTCGGTGCTGGAGTACGTGGTGACGGAGAGCTCGATGGAGCCGGAGTAGTGGCTGAATTGCGTGGTGGCGAAGAGCTCGTTGTAGCCGGAGCTGGAGAGCGTGGCGCTGGAGTCGGTGGAGACTTGGGGGCTGGGATAGGCTTACTCGGAGAAGGGTCACCTACTCCCCCGGCTCCCTCAAAGTGGACATACTCGATGGTGAAGTCGTCGTACGTCGGAGTTGTGCCGTCGTCCACCGCCTTGTCCAAGGCCCACCCTCGCCCTTCGTCGAACACTACATCGCGCGCTGTGTGCACACACAGTGTTCCTGGGTCAAGGATGCAGTAGGCCTTCGAGCCCTCCTCGTAGCCAATGAACACCCTTAGGGTGCTCCTGTCGTCGAGCTTGCCGATGTGGCCAAGCTCTTTGGTGAACGCGAGACAGCCGAAGACCCGTAGGTGAGAGACCACCGGCTTACGCCCATGCCAAGCCTCATACGGTATCATCTCGTTGAGTGCCTTGGTGGACGAGCGGTTGAGGATGTAGACCGCTGTCACCACCGCCTCTCCCCATAAGAGAGCCGACATTCCCCTCTGCTTGAGGAGAGCCCGAGCCATCCCCACAACTGTCTTGTTGCGCCGCTCGACGACGCCGTTCTGCTGTGGGCTGTATGGCGCGGAGTAGTGGCATTGAACGCCCTCATCGCGCAGTACGGCGCGAACTCAGCTGCTGTGAATTCACCGCCGTTGTCGGTGCGCAACACGCGCAGCTTGCGGCCGCACTCCGCCTCCGCAGCGACCTGCACACGCTTGATGGCGTTCGCAGCCTCTCCCTTGCTGCCAAGGACCATCATCCACATGTAGCGAGAGAGGTCGTCGACGAGCAGCAAGAAGTAGCGTCGTCCTCCTGGTGTGGCTGGTGTCACCGGGCCACACAAGTCCCCATGCACGAGCTCGAGCCTCTCCTTGGCTTGGAAGCTCGACTGTTGGGGAAAGGGGAGCCGTCTCTGCTTTGTCAACATGCAGACATCGTAGAATTGCTCCACATGGTCAAGGCACGACAGGCTTCGTACCATCTCCTTGGCACTGAGCCGCTTCAGGGCCTCGAAGTTAAGATGCCCGAAGCGCTCGTGCCACTGCCATGCCCCATCGTCCCGACGAGCAGCAAGGTTGTGCCACCTTCACGTTGAGGATGTAAAACCGATTTGGACTCCTGCGTGTTAGAATAGGAACCCATACCCTAATCAGGGGTTGGGAGTGATATTAAATAGAGAGAGTAGCTGGGCCAAGGCCCATTACACAGGGGTATATCAGTCATTACACAGGGAATAACACAAACCCTAGACGGGTAGTCTAACACCCCCCCGCAGTCACAACTCTATCCTGTACAGATGTTGAGACTGGATCGAAAATCGAAAAAGACACTCGACGACAACCCCTTGGTGAAGATGTCGGCGAACTGAAGCGTGGTGGGGACGCTGAGAACGCGGACGTCACCGGCAGCGACACGCTCGCGGACGAAGTGCAGGTCGATCTCCACATGCTTCGTGCGCTGATGCTGCACGGGGTTGGTGGAGAGGTAGACCGCGCTGACGTTGTCGCAGTAGACGAGGGTGGCGCGCTGGAGGGGACTGTGAAGCTCGTGAAGGAGCTGGCGCAGCCAGGAGGCCTCGGCCACGCCGTTGGCCACGGCACGGTACTCGGCCTCAGCGTTGGAGCGAGAGACGACGGGCTGCCTCTTGGCGGCCCAAGAGACGAGGTTGGCTCCCAGGAAGACGGCGTAGCCGGAGGTGGACCGGCGCGTGTCGGGACAGCCAGCCCAGTCAGCGTCGGTGTAGACCACAAGCTCCGACGTCGGGGATGGGCGGAGTAGGAGGCCGTAGTCGAGGGAGCCGCGGAGGTAGCGTAGAATCCGCTTGAGCGCAGTGAGATGGGGCTCCCGCGGAGTGTGCATATGCAGGCACACCTGCTGGACGGCGTAAGCGATGTCGGGCCTGGAGAACGTGAGGTACTGGAGCGCGCCGGTGAGGCTCCGGTAGGATGTCGCGTCGGCGACCGGAGGCCCGTCGTCCTCAGAGAGCTTCGCCTGAGTGTCGACAGGCGTGGAGCAGGGCTTGCAGTCAGACATGCCAGCCCGCTCCAAGATGTCGATGGCGTACTGGCGCTGGTGGAGGAAGAGACCCTGAGGCCGACGTTCGGCGGTGATGCCGAGGAAGTGGTGGAGGGGCCCCAGGTCCTTCATCGCGAACTCCCGCTGAAGGGCGACGATCGTGCGGTGAAGGAGGTCGGCGGTGGATGCCGTGAGCACAATGTCGTCGACGTAGAGCAGGAGGTAGACGGTGTCGTCGCCGCGCCGGTAGATGAACAGGGACGTGTCCGACTTGGCCTCGACGAAGCCGACGGAGGCCAGGTAGGAGGCGAAGCGGCTGTACCAAGCCCGTGGCGCCTGCTTGAGGCCGTACAGGGATCGGTTCAGCCGGCAAACCAGGTCCGGACGGTCAGCGTCGACGAAGCCGGTGGGCTGGCTGCAGTAGACAGTCTCCGTCAGAGTGCCATGGAGGAAGGCATTCTTGACATCGAGCTGGTGGATCGCCCAGTCGCGGGAGAGGGCGAGGGAGAGGACGGCGCGAACAGTGGCGAACTTGACGACCGGGCTGAAGGTCTCGTCGTAGTCCACTCCGGGGCGCTGGGTGAAGCCCCGAAGGACCCATCGGGCCTTGTAGCGGTCGAGGGAGCCGTCCGAGGTCAGCTTGTGGCGAAATAGCCACTTGCCGGTGACCACGTTGGTGCCTGGTGGTCGCGGCACCAGGTCCCAGGTGTGGTTGGCCAAGAGAGCCGCGTACTCCTCCTCCATAGCGCGACGCCAATGTGGGTTGGCGAGGGCAGTGCGAACGGAGGAGGGTACCGGGGAAGCGTCGGGTGGAGTGCTGGTCGTAGCGGCTGCCAGGATGAGCCGGTCAACGGGGCGGAGAACGCCAGCAGCGCGCCGAGTCACCATCGGGTGGACGTGCCCGGGGTCGCGATGGATGGCGACCGGGTGGTATACGGACGGCTCGGAGTGGGCCGCCGTAACGTCGGGAGCGGCTGGTGGGGCCGGCGCACGGCGGTGATAGACGACGGCGGGGTCGGCGAATCGGGCCGCGCTCGTCGACGGGCCCGAGTCGGGGGGCGCCGAGGCGAGTCGAGCCGGAGTCGACGGGGCCGCGCGTGGCGCAGGCGGGGTCGACGGGGCCGCGCGTGGCGCAGGCGGGGTCGACGGGGCCGCGCGTGGCGCAGGCTGGGTCGACGGGGCCGCGCATGGCGCAGGCGGGGTCGGCGGGGCCGCGCGTGGCGCAGGCAGGACCGTCGGGGCCGCGCGTGGCGCAGGCGGGGTCGACGGGATCGCACGTGTCGTGGAAACCGACGGGGCCACGCGTGGCGCAGGCGTGGTCGACGGGGCCGCGCGAGGAGCAGGTAACGGCACAAGACGGGGAGCCGAAGGTGGGGGAGGAATCGGATCGGACTCGAGGAGGGAGTCAAGGTCGGTGGGTGGGGTGGAGCCAGCAAGGGGAAACACATCTTCGTCAAAGACGACGTGACGAGAGATGATGATGCGGTGGGAGGTGAGGTCTAGGCACCGATACCCCTTGTGGTCGGGGGAGTAGCCGAGGAAGAGGCATCGAGTGGAGCGAGGAGAAAGCTTATTAGGGGCGGTAGCGGAAGTGTTAGGGTAGCAGGCACAGCCGAACACGCGCAGGTGGTCGTAGGAAGGGGCTGTGCTGTACAGGGCAAAGTGAGGAGTAGGGTGGCTCACCGCCTTCGAGGGAAGACGGTTGAGGAGGTGGGTGGCAGTATGTAGGGCCTCTGCCCAGTAGCTGGCAGGGAGAGACGCCTGGAAGAGGAGACAGCGGAGCATATTAGTGATGGTGCGGATCATGCGTTCGGCACGACCGTTCTGGGCAGAAGTGTAGGGGCACGAGAGACGCAACTGGACGCCATGAGTGAGGAAGAAGGAGCGAGAGGCGTTGTTATCGAACTCGCGGCCATTGTCACACTGCAGAGCACGGACCGGGCGACGAAACTGAGTGGATACCCAGGTGAGGAAGTGTGTGAGGGTGGTGAATGTGTCCGACTTCAACCGAAGCGGGAAGGTCCAGAGAAAATGGGAAAAATCATCCAAAATCACCAGATAGTATTTATAACCAGAAAGACTGAGTACAGGGGAGGTCCAAAGGTCACAATGAACCAGATCAAAAGCCTGCTCAGCCCGAGAAGAAGAAGTAGTAAATGGGAGACGAGTATGTCGGCCTAACTGACAAGCATGACAGAGACCCTCAAAATGTCCCCTACTACAGGAAGGATCGAGACTACTGGTAATCTTGGTCATGACGTCGGGTCCAGGATGGCCGAGACGTCGATGCCATGTGGTGGAGGAGGTGGTGGAGACTAGGGCAGGAGGTGGAGACACGCCGGCGGTGGAGGGCTGGAGCGTGTAGAGAGGCCCCGAGCTGTCACAGCGGGCGAGAAGGGTCCTGGTGGCCAGATCCTTCACAGAAAAACCAGAGGGGTCAAACTCAATGGAACAGGAGTTGTCAGTGGTGAATCGACGAACAGAAAGAAGATTGTGGGTGATGTGGGGAGCTACGAGAACATCGTTGAGGTAAAACGGCCCAGGGAGGACCGAGGCACCTACTGAGGTGACTGGCAGAGTGGAACCGTTTCCAACGACGATCGAGGATGGGTGAGAGGGGAGGGGGGGATGAGAGCGAGAGAGCGTGCCTGCCGTGGGAGTGGTGTGGTACGAGGCGCCGGAGTCGATCACCCAGTCGGAGGGGGGTGGGGTCATCGCCATGGTGCTGAAGGCAGCAGCGAGGGAGGCGCTGTCCCAACCACCGGCCGGCGGGGACCAAGTCGTCGAGGTGGGGGTCCCCGGGGGCAGGAGCGCGGGCGACGCCTGGGGCACGACGGGAACACCGTACGGAGGTGTGCCGTAGTGAGGTGTAGTCAGGAGGGCGGGCGACGGAGGACGGGGGGTACTCGGTGCCTGGCCCGGCCACATGGCGATGGTCCCGGTCCAGGGGTTGTAGAATGACGGCCACGCGTGGCCGCCACCCCGGC
Organism: Zea luxurians; assembly: GCA_029449295.1. Classification (NCBI taxonomy): domain Eukaryota; kingdom Viridiplantae; phylum Streptophyta; class Magnoliopsida; order Poales; family Poaceae; genus Zea; species Zea luxurians. The sequence continues at coordinate 64,943,681 of JAOPSE010000001.1, read as the reverse complement.
CGGAGGGACCACCACGAGAGGAGCCGCCGCTCCCACGGCCGCCCTTGCGGGAGCGACGACCCCCGTCGGTCGTGGAAGTCGGACGAGGGGCCGCCGGGACGACAGGAGTAGGGCGGGTGGGAGCCCCGGTCGACGGAGGACGGGTGGCCTGGCCCCCTGAAGGCGGCTGACCACTGGTGGGAGCGCTGTAGAGGGCCGAGGCAGGAGTGGGTGCCTCATTCGCCATGGTGAGCTCCTCGAGGAGAAGCTCGTTACGCACGACGTGGAAGGTGGGGAAGGGCACACTCCTCTTGATGAGAGCCTTCAGGTGGCCGTAGCGGGGGCTGAGGCCACGCAGGAGGTTCAGCACCAGGGTACGATCGGCAACGGGCTCGCCGAGATCGCGGAGAGAGTCAGCCAGGCCCTTCATCTGGCGGCAGTACTCGCCCACGGAGAGGTCCCCCTGAGAGAACAGGTGAAACTGGGCGTCGAGGTGGAGTGCCCGCGCGTCCCGGTTCCCGAGGAACTGGTCCTCGAGAGCGAGCCATGCCTGACGAGCCGTGTCCGCCTGGTCGCGGATGATGTCCTGTAGCTCAACGGTGATGGTGCCGTGGAGCCACGAGAGGACGACACTGTCCATGAGGCACCAGGAGGGAGTCGGCGGAGCGTCGAGGTCGTCGAGGACGTGATCGGCGAGGGCATACCGCCGCAGTGTGAGGAGGACCTGTCCTCGCCAACGGGGGTAGTGGGAGGACGCCGGGTCCAACACCACGGACACGAGGGCCCGGATGTTGTGAAGTCCGGCGGCTTGAGCGTGGAGAGCACCGATGTGGTCGACGTCGAGGCCAGTGGCGGGGGTGGCCGCAGGAATCGCCGGGGGGTCCTCACACGCGACCGGCGGGCGGCCGAGGAGGAGGCGCTGTGCGGTGGCCATCTGGGTGGTCAGAGCGGCGCCCAGGGCACGTTCGTGCTCCAGGGCGAGGGACGTGGCGCGCTCACGCTCCCGCGAGGCAGCCACAGCGGCCTGGATCGTAGCGAGGGCGGCGACGAGTGAGGGGTTGTGCTCGGCGGGTGCCGGTATGGTGGGAAACCCCGGCGGAGAGCCACGGCGCAGGGCCATGGGAGTGGCATCACGGAGGGGCCCGAGGCCGTCGATGAACGGGGCACTGCCACCAGGGCGCTCACTGCAGGGGGCAGTGAGACTGGGCAGGGGAGGTGCGACGACCGTGGGAGAGGCGAGGCCGGCGTGCAGGGTGGGGGCCGCGCTCAGGGGGGCGGCGGTGAATGCCAGGCGAGCGGCTCCGGCGGCCAGGCCCGCTCCAGGCGTGGCGGCGGCCCGGCTCGCGGCCCCTGCGGCCAGGCGCGCTCCAGGCGCAGCAGCGGCGGCCGGGTCCGCGCTGGGGGCGAACGCGGCGGCGGGATCCGCGCCAGGGGCCGGTGTAGCAGCGACGGCCGTGTAGGTGAGGCGGCCGGCGTCCATGGCGCAGAGCAGAGTCGGGGTCGGCGCGGAGGGTTCAGGGCGGATCCGGCGACGAACGGCGCGCGGCGTCCGTAGAGCAGCGCGCGCTGCGCTCGACCGGCGGCTCCGGTGGCGGGGGTCGCGACGAGCGCGCAGGGGAGGGGAGACGCAGCGGCGCGGGCGCGACCTGGGGAGGCGCGCGAGTCGTCGGCGGGCGGCCGACCGTTGCTCTCCCTGGCGGCTGCAGTCCTGGCGGCGCGCAGCAGGGGACGGCGGCGGCTAGGAGCGCCGGGGAAGGGTGGAGGCCGAGGGAGAGGGCCGACGGCGCCAGAGAAGGGGAGGAACCCCTGGGGGAAGGCGGCGGCGGCTACAGGCTACAGGGGAGGGGAGAGACTAAACCTAGCTGATACCATGTTAGAATAGGAACCCATACCCTAATCAGGGGTTGGGAGTGATATTAAATAGAGAGAGTAGCTGGGCCAAGGCCCATTACACAGGGGTATATCAGTCATTACACAGGGAATAACACAAACCCTAGACGGGTAGTCTAACACTGCGTACCTTGGCAAGAAGGCGACGAGAGAGGTCCCAGATCCTCATGACTCCTTGCTTGACCTCCACGCGCGAACCGTTCTCATCCAATTGTCCCAAGCTGATGATAGAGTTCCTCAACGCAAGGATGTAGTAGACTCCGGTGAGCAGCCTGTGCTCACCAGATGCGGCGGTGAATACGACTGAGCCGGCGCCCTTGATCTCTACGCCGGAGGCGTCCCCAAACTTGACGGAGCCTCGGACGCTAGAGTCGAGCTCGGTGAAGAACTCCCGTCTGCCGATCATGTGATGAGTGGCGCCGGTGTCGAGGCACCATCCTTCGATCATGTCGTTGCTGGAGCCGTCGCCGATGAAAGCGCGTGCTTTCGACTCATCAAGGTGGAGTGCCGCTGTGGCCGGTGTTGCTGGAGGTAGCTCGATGCTTGCGTGTTCTAGGAGCAGAGCTTCCGCCTCTGCCTGTGCGACGTTGACCTGGCCGCGTCGTGGCTGTCGACATTCCCTGGCCCAGTGGCCAAGCTTGCCACAGTTGTGACAACCATCATCTCGTGCCGGCTTCTTGTTGCCGACGACGCCGCCTTGGGCGCCTCCGCGGGCACCACCCTCAGCTTGTCCTCGCGCCCCGGCCTGGGCGCCTCCGCGCGCCTTGCGCGGTTTGCCACGTTTGCGGCCCCGTGTCGAGGAGGACTCCCCCTTTTTCTTGTCACCTTAGCAGGCCTCCCACCGCTCCCGATTGAGATGTAGCTTCCTGCCGATGGTGATAGGCCTAGAGAGGGCCTGTGGTTTGTCGCCGTCGACGACCTTGAGACGACCAATCGCTTCTTCGATCGTCATCGTGGAGAGGTCTAGCAGAGACTCGATTGAGCGAGCAATCTGCTTGTACTTCTCGGGGATGCAACGGAAGAGCTTCTCTACAGCTCTCTCCTCATCGTAGGTGTCGTCGTCGAACTGCACCATCTTCTGCAACAGAGTGTTGAGGCGAAGAGCAAAGTCATCAACATCCTCACCTGGCTTGAAGGCCAGGTTCTCCCACTCCTTGCGAAGTGCCTGCAGTGTGGTCTTGTGGGCACGGTTCGCTGCCGATGCGGGTCGCAGCGATGACATCCCAGGCTTCCTTGGCAGTCCGCTCCTGGGAAAGCGAAAACTGCATCTCGGGCGGGACTGCAGCAATGAGGCCATCTAGAGCCCGTCGATCCTCGTAGTAGTCGACGTCGCCGTACCGAACTGCTTCCCACATGTGGCGAACCTAGAGCCTTACCCTCATCACCGCGGCCCACTCGACGTAGCTAGTCTTGGTGAGGGTAGGCCACCCACCGCCAGGACCGATGTCCCTGACAATGGCCTAGACCCCATGGTGACAATGGTACCGATCCGGGGAGAGAGCCGTGCCGCCTATAGAGGCCGCGATCTCCGTCGACCCGGCCGTCGCCACGGGGAGCACTGTCGGCGCATCCTCGCTCGCCCATCTGGGCTACCGCCGCGTGCGTTCTTGCCCGGAGCGCCGTCGGCGCGTCTGCGCCTTTCTAGTCTGCCGCCCCGCGCGCCCCCATGGGGGCGCGGCTACCCATTGAGCCGCCTGCTCTTGCGCAGCCTCCCTTGCCATCCTGAGCTCGTCGTTGGTGCTGCCGTCGCTGGAAACAGAGCTGCCAGCGCTATTGCCGCGCAAAGCCTCGAGCTCTGCCGCCGCCGCACGTGCAACATCCGCTGCTCCTTCCGCTCTCGCTGCTGCCAGTTCCGCCGCCGCCAGCCGTGCTGCCCTCGCCGTTGTCGCTGCAGCCGCTGCTGCTGCTCGCTCACGTTCTTGTGCCGCGGCGACCTCGGCCTCCTGCTCGCGCCGCGCACTCGAAGTGACTGAGCGTAGGGACATGGTGTGCTAGAGAGGGGTCACTGCGTGTGGAAGAGGCTGTCTCAGACGAAAGGCTGCTCATCCGAGCAGGAGAGGAAGCAACAGTTGGAGCTCTTGCTACCGACTGAGTATAGGGAAAGGCACGTGAAGGAGATGAGCAAGAGATGTTTGGGCTACAAGACAACCTGGCTCTGATACCAATTGTAAGCAACGGGACTCTTACTCTCATCGAGAGGATGACACTATGAGTTGGGCAATTTTCTGTTTATTTTCTTAAACACTACACAATGCCATACCCTTAGAAGGGTTGGGAACACATATTTATAGCCCTAAGGGCTGCACTACACTACTACACACTACACTACACACTACAACACACAGGTGCTGTCCTCTAGATACTAAAGTGCAGTAAAAAAACTGCAACTACTGTCCTGTTGCTGTCTCCAACTGTTGTTGTTCTGCAGTAGTAAAAAAAGATTGCTGCTGCAGTGCAGTCAAAAGACTGCAACTGCTGCTGTCCTGCAGCAGTCAAAAGACTGCTGCAAACTGCAACTGCTGTCCTGCTGCTGTGCTGCTATCCTGTTCACCACAAAACAGAGATGCTGTCCTCCACACGAAGGCCACATGACTTATTCCATCAACTGTAGTGCGTGAACAGTGCCGGCGGCCGGCCAGATAGGGTTTGCTATGTTGCTTAGTTATTAAGTTAGGGTTACCGCTCTATATAAGGAGGGGTAGGGTGTTAGTAGAGATAAGCAAGAAGAATAGATCTGGTTTACTCCTAGGGCCTCCTACGGGAGGGCTGAGTACCGGGACTACCTTGCGAGTGCATCATAGTTCACAACAAATTGGTACCGGAACCACTACGCGCGCATCGCCACCATGGCCGGCGCGCACGACGAGCTTGTGACCTACTCCGCCAAGATGGACCTCATCCTCGAGCAACTCGTCGCCATCAATGCCCGTTTGGATTCCCATGACGCTCGTCTAGCCAAGTTCGAGCAGGCGTGGGTCAGCCCCTCTGCTTCTACCGCGGGTTGCCTGGGCGCAGGCAACCTGGTGAGCGAGGGCGGCCTGGGTGCGGGCGGAGGCGGCCGGGTCGAGGACGATGGGGTTGATGGGGCTGCAACCCGACACACCCAGGGAGGAGGTGGAGGCGGCGTTCTATGTTGAGGTGGCTGTGCCACTGCTGCAGCTCGCCTCCATGCTTGTTGAGGTCCAGGCGTGGCCCAACTACGACTGTGCGTGGATCTGCTCCCCCAATCTGCAACAATCGGCAGCCATGGTGGACCAACCTGTAGAGGCGCTGCCGCGGGATAACCCTCCACGCCACAGCTACCAATCCTCCGCGTTGTGGCCATCAATCTTCTGCACCACGGACAGCCATCCGCTGCGTCGTTGCAGCTGTGGTCAACGTCATCCACCTTGGCCACCGCCGTGGCTTGGTCACCTGAGCTACAACACCGGAGGGTGCCACCGACCTTCACCAGACGCAGGGAGCCCTCTGCGCCACCGCGGCCGCGTCCATCATCGGTCGATCTGGCCGCCGACGCGTCCTCCTTCGGTAGATCTGACCATTGACGTGGTTCAATTTTTTCCTAGGTGAATAAAATACTAAGTCTAGATGTAAAAGACTTAGTATTGAGTCATTAAGTGTTAGTTTAGTATGGGTCAATTCTTCTTGACTACAGCTCGCAGACGAGCTGTTTTTAAGGAGGGATGGAATGTTATGGGCCTTAAGCCCATTAGCTAGGTCATTAGGGTTATGTTAGCCGCGACCACTGTTCACGTGTGGTTACTGTAGCGCGTGAACAGTGCTAGCCAGATAGGGTTTGTTATATTGCTTAGCTATTAAGTTAGGGTTACCTCTATATAAGGAGGGGCAGGGTGTTAGTAGAGATAAGCAAGAAGAATAGATCTGGTTTACTCCTAGGGCCTCCTATGGGAGGGCTGAGTACCGGGACTATCTTGCGAGTGCATCACAGTTCACAACATCCTCTTCAATCCCCATGCAATCGAACAAGGCCTAAGGGGGGTCGACCCTAGTCATATAGCTATCGACCAGTCGACTAGTCACGATTAGTTGTCCACTAGATCGACTAATTGACCAAAGCCACATCTTTTTAGATAATGGAAAAATCATCCGACCTTGGCCTCAAATGAGGTTATGGCCATTTATTACAAGGGACGGAGGCATATTGCCAAAACTCCTCCTATGACCACATCAGAGAACCTCAACTAGCCAAATTAAAGAACTTCAGCTACCGAACCACAGCTACTACATAGTTAAACGCAACGCAGACTCCCATCCAAAATTGCTAAAGAACTGTAGTAGCACCCTCTCCACATTACGACATGAAGACTTTATTAACTCTTGGTCCTCCCTTCTAGGCTGAAGCTGAGACCAGAAGCGACACCAATATGTTGCTCTGAAGGTTACCTGCACACATGATTTAGGAGATGAATTATTGAACACCACATCATTTCTACTTAACCAAATAGCCCAACAAATTGCCGATGCAACGGTTAATAGTAAGTTTCGAACTCTGGGAAGCCTCCCGCTTGCCCAAACCCCAAACAAATCATTAACATCTCGAGGAGGTCTCAACCCCGTGCTTATCTGAATCAACCGCCAAATGAATGACGCATACAAACAACTGAAAAACAGGTGCTTTATTGTCTCCGGTCTACTACAAAAGCAACATATCTTATTACCATTCCAATTGCCTCCTAGCCAAGTTATCCTTTGTTAATGTTACCCCTCTTTTGAGGTACCACATAAAAATCTTAATTTTCAGAGGAAGCCTAAGTTTCCAAAGGTCCTTATTATGCACCCCCATCCCATTGTTAAGAGATGCCAGATACAGAGACTTAACCGTAAACATCCCGTTGGCGGTCAAGTTCCATCTGAACAAGTCCCTGTTTGAATTCAATTCGGTATGCGCAACAAGTGAGACCAATTGAAACCATTGGACCCTCAACTGTTGAGCCAAACCCCTCCGAAAGGATATATTTAAGGGCACCGTGGAGAACACACAGGCAACTGTTGAGTTCTTCCTCCTCGCTAGGTTATAAAGAGACGGAAAACGAAGATTTAACGTTCCCGACCCGAGCCAATCATCCTCCCAGAAACGCACCTGGGACCCATCATGAATCACAAAGGTTCCTTTACTAATGAATGTGTCCTTAACTTTCATAAGACCACTCCAGAAGTGTGAATCAGTGGCCCTACGCTGCGCCTGGGATAAGGTTCGATTGGCCAGATATTTACGTCTCAATAATGATTGCCACATCCCTTCTTCATTGAGAAGTTTATACAACCATTTGCTTAAGAGGCATTTAGCAAAGCCACATCTACATGCATTAAGCAGATGGCATGCATCTAATCAAATAGAGAGTCCAAAGGGCACACATCAAACAAGGAAAGCAGAGAAGAAACCCCCCACTCACCATCTGACGATGAACTCACCTTGAGGGCGAGCACTGCATAGGGTTGGGTGCCTAGAAGGTTCGGGGGGGGGGGGGGTGCGGGCGCCTGGAAGCTCTTGGGGCGATGCTGCGTCTTGGCCCTTGGGTTGCAGCGGCGGTAGCAGCCGTGTGCGGTGCTAGCGGCTCCGCGTCCGAGTGTATCGGCGGCTCCGCGTCTGTGTGCATCGGCGGCTCAGCGTCTGTGTTTGACAACGGCTGCTGCGATGTGGAGGAGAGATTAGAGTGGCTGTGCCTGTGCGTGTGGTACTATGCACTGGGGCATTCTGGTCTTGTGCCTGAGGTGAGCTTTCCCTACCCTAGAAGCTCATAAAACAATTTACAGCCCACAAGTTACAACCCTAGCTCCAACAGCCCACCACAAAGCATGTCTGAACTGGTCGTCCCATGTCTAATCGAATGACAAATCATGATTAATCGTTGACTAATCAGACGACTAGTATTCTGTTCGGTCTAGTTGCATCGGTGGACCTGGTCGGTTGTGACCTACCGTTTAGTCGGACGACTTGAAAACACTGGTGACATGGATGTGTTGCGTGTACCTCACGATGTAGGAGCTTGAGAGTGCGACGGGAGCTCAGCTCACCGGTGGCCTTGTAGATGACAACCACGGTGCGTTATGAGTCCTAGAAGTCGAGGTCATCGTTGACCTAATCGGGGAATGGGTTCTTGGCTACCTTGGCATTGTCACTGTTCTTATGGGGTCACGAGTCATGTTGTCGCATTTGTCAGTCGGGGCACTGTTGGTCGGGGCATTGTTGGTTAGGGCTTTGTCGAAAGCGCTTGGCTAGGTCCTTGACTACTCTACACTCAGTGAGGTCGTGGGTACTTGACTTATGCATGGTGCATACTTCCCGGTGCTCTGGGGCGTCAGATGGGGCTACTTGACGTCACACAGGACTAGGCCCGCTATCACTCCTTGTGGTGACATAGACCTAGGCCCCCATGAGGCCTTACCTTTTTCTTCTTTCGGGGCTTGGCCTGGGAGGGCTCGATTGCGCTAGCTCCAGCTGGGTTTCGTGGGGGCGTGCCTCGCTGTACCCTTGGTTGTCCGTGCACACTTGTCTGTCAGATAGAGCAGCTCTCTAACGGCCTAGATGTCATGGGCGGCTAGCTTCTTGAATATCTCTCGTTCTGAGTACCTTGTTGAAATACGATGATGGTAGATGCTACTGAGATGCACGAAATGGTGTTCCTAACCTTGCAAAATCACTTCACAAAGGTGCACAAATACTCACTAGGTTGTTGCTGAACGACGTAGTTAGACTCCACGCTAGGATAGAAGTAAGTGCCCTCAAAGTTGGACACAAACTGTTAGCAAAGCTCTTCCCAAGACCAGATGTAGGCCTTAGGAAGATTCATGAGCCATGACCAGACATGGTTAATGCAACATGGAAGTAGTTTACCATCACCTCTTCCTCGCCATCAGTAGCGATGATAGAAGTGGCGTAAATCCGGAGGAACTTGATGGAATTGATCCTATCATACTTCTCTGAAAGGTAGGGGTGAAACTTTTGCAGCCATGCCACCTACCGAGCGTTGAGGTGAGAGCCACACAATCGGCGCCGGAAGGATGGACTGTGTGTGCTACATGTCTTGCAGGTGGCGTTGGCCTGAGTGGGTGCAGTTGCTCGTCGTCTCCCTTGTCATGGTGACGATCACACACGTTCTAGGCTCTATGTGGCTGCCTGAGTTTATGGTGCATCGCACAAGCTTGAGGTTGAGGAGGCAGAGCCCTATGTCGTGGCTCCAAAACCTAGGGTATGGCCCCCGTGGTCGGGTCTGGAGAGGCTAACGTCGACGCACAGGAGTGCACAGTTAACACGTCATGGCCGGCTGCAACCTTAGAGTGAGGCAACATAGGCTGAGAACGTCCAATGTTAACCCTGGCGGCGGCTGTGAACCTAGTGGCATCTTGTCACCATTGCTGAGCAGTGGCTTCTCTAGCGTCAAGGTCTAGAGGATTGCAGAGAAGAGCTTCCGTGGCATTGAGCCTAACGACGTTGTCAACATCAAAGTTGAGGCATCACCAAGCTCGACGTCATCGCCATTGCTGGGAGGAATCTTCATGCTTGGAGGTTGTCTCGCCATGGTCCTAACGCGAAGGTACGAGAGTGGCATGTGCTGAATGGTCGCGCCTCGCCATCTCTTGCGGAGGCATGCGGTGCAACACCCATAGGGCATGGCATACTCTAGGAGTGTGGGCCAAAGTAGGGTATGTGGGAACAACATTGTGTGACCCGATTGGGGCATGTCCTCCTACAGGAGTCAACAATAGACATGACTAGGCAATATTGCGACATCGTCTATGTTGCGACTCGTGAATGGAGTTGCTAGTTGAGCGGATGTGTTGGCGTCTGCATAGCTGCACAACACAACATAGCGCCCTGAAATTCAAGAAAGAGGTGGTCCCCTACTTGGCGCGCCAAATATCGTTGTGATACGACATTAGGGTACTGTATGTAACCAAAAGAGGGGCATGGGAGTTTGTGGATAGAGTGAGGGTACTGTATGTACACTGATCTTGAGTGCAACCTGGTTACTACCACATAAACAGTTGGACAGTTTATAGAGGTTTGGGTCGTGCTATGCGTAATACACTAATAGCCTACTTTCTCTTGTGTATGATGGATTGATAAACACAAAAATGAAGAAGATTATAAGCTTAGATATCAATTGAGCACCACGACCTCCTAGCTCCCCCCTTTTCATGTGGTTTTGGTTATAGTTCTAGACTATCGGTCTCTAGTTCACCTCTATGTCTGCCCTTTAGAAGTTGGTTAGATTCAACCCCCTCTACGCTACTCTACTTTTATAGGCCAAGGGAGAGAGAGTTACGAGCCTGCAGGATGGCGGACCTCGCACAACAGAGGCTCAACAACTCTTATATTGTCATAGTTGTGGGGTCGTACGCAGTGGCATACCATGGTCGTTCCACAATGTTGAGCATGCTGTGGAGTAGTGGAAAATATGTCTTGTTGTAGAGATAGATATGGAGTCAGTCCATGTTGCTGGATATGACATAGTTGGTAACTGTATAGCAGTATGTTCTTTATAATGTTTCGTGGTACTCTAGCACGTTCAAGCGTGGCTACATGACCAATGGCACATATAGACTAGTGATCTTGAGTACGCCTGTCGCCTATGTCATGGCAACAATGCGCCTATTTGATCGTAACATACTAAAATCGTTCCATCCTTTTTTCTCTCGAATACACATGAGAGCCACATATCAATTATATTAAGAAGATAAAAACCACAAGTACAAGAGACCTGTAGAAAAAAACATACAACGTACACAGAAAGGAGAAAGATGACCCTTTCTCCTAGCTAAACTTGGGCAGCTACCCAACACTAGGGATCAAACTCCAACCGGGGCAGTAAGATGGGAGATCCCCTTTGCCCCAGCCAAACTTCACAACTGAAGTTCCTCCAAGGTCAGGGTTAACATACCCAAGAGACTAGGCTTAATTGCATCAAAGACACATCTATTCCTACGTCTCCATAGTGACCAAGTTCCCAAGATGACACAAGAATTAGTCCTTGTCTCGTGATTCTCGAGGTAGTCTCACCGCTTTGCCACCACCAGTCCTCAAAGGAAGAAACTCCATGTTAGGGGGACAAGTTATGGAGGTTGATCTTCTGGAGAAAAAGAAACCAGTATTGTCTAGAGAAGACACAAGAGACCAGTAGATGATTGTTGGCCTCGAACTCTTGGTCACAAAATAGACATCTAGGATGATGTTGTAAACCATTCCTAGCAAGACGCTTCGTTGTCCATCATTTATCGTTGATAGCCAACCAAATGAAGAAACAACAATTGCCAGACACCCAAGTTTTCCAATGCGCTCGTAGGAGCCAAAGAGGATGCCCCCATAAAGAATCCCTCATAAGATTACTTAGCACAATATTGCCTAGAGGATGACAACCTCCGCTTGTCCTCAACCTCTGGGCACAACTCTATTGTTGCCAGGATATCCTAGAGTTTTAGATATTCAGTTAGAGCATTCACTCCAATGTCCCTTGCACATGAAGAATCTAGGTGTGTTATGTCATGGCTTCAAGCACCGTACGTTTATTTGCTTTCCTTTTGGGGACAAGGGAGTAAGTTTGTCACATTTAATATGATGAGCAGAAGACTTATCCAGATCGCCAACACCATAAGACCGTCGAGAGTAGGGTTGAACGTAGAGTCATACCTTCGGGAGCCATCCTACCCTAGGAGCAGGGCCAATCATATTCTTTGGTCTATAGATGTTGTGGACTCATTCTTCTACAGGAACACCTATGGGCGCAGGCTCAGGAAGGCAACTGAGCCGGAAGAATAAGAAAAAGGAAGCAAACAATCAGGCAGCCGAATTAAGGGAAGAGGATCAGGCAGATCAGGCGAGTCCTATTTCCAGTATATCAATCAGTAGTTTCCTATTTCTGCTATATCAGTAGTTTCCTATTTCTGCTATAGCAGACAGTAGAGTTTCCTATTTCCATTATAGAAAGCAATAAGTTGATTGGGTGTGTTCCCTGCCGCCTAGACTATAAAGGCTGGCTGCTAGTTTGTAAGAGGGCATCGAAGAATAATACAGTTACCTCCTAGAGGTGGGCTGTTCTTCGACGGTGGCGCCTTCAGCCGCCGGCGACGACAGACCTCCTCGCTACGTTCTGCGTTCTTGTTCTCAAGCCACTCTCCTCCTCCACTCTCCCCTGCATTCCCCTCACCGACCACCACGCAGCAGCCACAACAAATTGGTATCGGAGACAAGTGCCCCGACCATGTCCAGCGTCGCGGGCGATCCTGAGCCTGATTCGGTGAAGCTAGACCGCATCATCGCGCAGCTCACAACCATGAACAACCGCCTGAACGCGCATGACCAGCGCATCGCGCGCACGGAGAAATTTCAGTCCGGTGATGAAGAGGACCACAAGCTGCAGGGTTCGCCTGATCGTCGACGCCACGGAGGCACGGAGGAAGGCAGCTTCCGTGGGGGCCGCGGGACTGGCCCTCGACGTCCTGACAGCAGTGGTCCACGCGAGCCCAACCTCAACTTCCCGCACTACGATGGTGAGTCGGATCCGCTCCCATGGTTGAACAAGTGTGAAGGCTTTTTTCGCGGCTACCGCACGCTGCAGGAGGATAAGGTGTGGATGGCCTCTCTCCATCTCGACGGCACGGCGGCACAATGGTACTACCAGTTGGAGCGTGATCTCGGCATCATCACGTGGCCGCGCTTTGTTGAATTCATCAACATGCGCTTCGGCCCGCCCATCCGCTCCAACGCGCTTGGGGAGTTGAAGGAGCTCCACCGTACCGGCACGGTGGAGGAATACCAGCGCCAGTTCTTGGCTCTCCTGTGCCGCTGCGACAACCTGACCCGGCAGCACCAAATCGACTTGTTCACTGCCGGGTTGGGTCAGCCTTTGTCATCCGACGTCGAGATGCAACACCCGGCGAACCTTCAGACAGCCATGAGTCTGGCCCGGGCCTTCGAGCGCCGTTCCGCTGAGGCGGCTCGCGCCATCTACTCGTCCACGCCGCGTCAGCATTCCCGTCCTCGTCCACCGTCAACGACACCAGCACCGACGACGGACGAACCACAGCGACCACGCGTTCGTCGGCTGTCGGCTGAGGAGATCGCCGACAAACGTGCCAAGGGGCAATGTTATTTTTGCCCGGAGAAATTCTCCCGGGATCACAAGTGTGCGGCGCGGGGCGGCGTGTTCTGTCTGTCCCTGGACGACGCTGCGCCAGAGGACGACGACATCACGGAGGAAGTCTGCATCTCGCTGAACGCGTTGACAGGGGTCCCTGCGGGTGACACCATCCGTCTTCGCGTCAAGATCCAAGGGGAAGAGCTGACGGCACTTGTGGACTCCGGCTCCACCCACTCCTTCATCAACCAGGGCGTCGCCCACCGACTCGGCCTCGACATCACCCATCGGCCGGGTCTGGTGGTCACTGTGGCTAATGGACAGCAGCTGCACAGTCCGGGTATCTGTGCAGCAATGACATTGGCCATCCAGGACCAGACGTTCTCCATCGACTGCTATGCCTTAGCTCTCGAGGGCTTCGACGTCGTCCTCGGTGTCCACTGGCTCAAGACGCTGGGACCCATTACTTGGGACTTCACGGCGCGATCCATGGCTTTCTGGCACCATGATCGTGCCGTCCTGTGGCGTGGGATCGGTGGTGACGACGTTAGCCTTGCTGCTCTGACGGCGACCAGGGACCTCATGAATTCATTACTGCAAGATTTTACTGACCTGTTTGCAGAACCGCGTGGACTGCCGCCCGCGCGACGCCATGATCATCACATTCATTTGTTGCCGGGTACGGCTCCCATTGCAGTCCGCCCGTACCGATACCCGCAGCTTTTGAAAGATGAGATTGAGCGCCAATGTCAGGAAATGCTAGCACAGGGGATTATTCGGGAAACCACATCCCCTTTCTCCTCCCCTGTTCTCCTGGTGAAGAAGCATGATGGTACTTGGCGATTTTGTGTGGATTTTCGGGCCTTAAATGACAAGACGGTCAAGAACAAATTTCCTATCCCAGTGGTCGACGAGCTCCTTGATGAGCTGTCGGGCGCTTGTTTCTTCACCAAGATTGATCTCCGCAGCGGGTACCACCAGGTCCGGATGCATCCAGAGGACATCGCCAAGACCGCGTTTCGCACGCATCATGGACATTTTGAGTTCCTCGTCATGCCTTTCGGCTTGACGAACGCGCCAGCAACATTTCAAGCTCTCATGAATGACATCCTCAAGCCATTTCTCCGCCGGTTCGTTCTAGTCTTTTTTGATGATATACTCATCTATAGTTCTTCTTGGGAGACACATGTGCAGCAGGTCAGGATGGTTTTTCAATTGTTACGCGCCAACTGCCTCTTCATCAAGCAGTCTAAATGTTTCTTCGGCGAACCAACGGTGGCCTACCTGGGCCATATTATCTCCAAGGAGGGTGTGGCCATGGACCCATCCAAGGTGGCGGCTGTGGAGGCATGGCCACAGCCGCGGACTGCACGGGCGCTGCGGGGTTTTCTTGGCCTCACCGGGTACTACCGCAAGTTTATTGCGGGGTACGGTGCGGTGGCCGAGCCCTTAACTGCTCTCCTCAAGGGGGCGGCTTTCTCCTGGACTTCCCAGGCGGCATCGGCCTTCCAAGCCCTGAAGAAGGCGCTGGTGTCTGCTCCACTGCTCCGACTACCAGACTTCGCCAAGCGCTTCTACGTCGACTGCGATGCTTCGGGCTCCGGCTTTGGCGCGGTGCTGCACCAGGGCGAGGGCGCCGTGGCTTACTTCAGTCGTGCCGTGGCCCCTCACCACGCCAAGTTGCCCGCATATGAAAGAGAGCTGATCGGCTTAGTCAAAGCTGTTCGCAATTGGAGGCCATACTTGTGGGGCAGGTCATTCACAGTCCGCACTGATCATCGCAGCTTGAAGTACATATTGGACCAACGTCTGACCACTATTCCACAGCACACTTGGGTCACGAAGCTATTTGGTTATGATCTGGATGTGGTGTACCGCCCAGGCAAGCAAAATGCAGCAGCAGATGCCTTATCTCGTCGGGATGAGGAGGCCTTCAGTATTCATGCCCTATCGACAACATCATTTGCAGTTTTTGACGCAATTCGTCAAGAACTCCTTGCTGATCCAAGAGCACAAGAAATTCGGGCCCAGTTAGCCAGTGGCACTGCACCAGCAGGGTGGACAGAGGTGGATGGACTGCTGTTATTTCAGGGCAAAGCATATGTTCCGGATTCATCTCCCCTATGGCCACAGCTACTGGAGAATGCACATACAGCAGGACATGAGGGTATTCAGAAGACACTCTATCGTCTTCGGTTATCCTTCTTCAACCCTCACAGCAGCCGTTTGGTCCGCGAATATGTCAAAGGTTGTGGAGTTTGTCAGCGCAATAAAACTGAGCACTTGCACCCAGCTGGACTGCTGCAGCCCCTGCCAGTTCCCTCTTCTGTTTGGAGTGATATTGCTATGGACTTCGTTGAGGGCTTTCCCAAAGTTGGCGGGAAATCAGTTATTTTGACTGTGGTGGACCGGTTTTCCAAATATGCTCATTTCATCCCACTCAGCCATCCATATTCAGCCACCGTTGTTGCAAAGGCCTTCTTTGATGAGATTGTTCGGCTACATGGGTTCCCATGTTCTATTGTTAGTGACCGGGACCCGGTTTTTACTAGCACTTTTTGGGCTGAATTATTCCGTTTAGCAGGGGTGACATTGCTTCTCAGTTCAGCTTTTCACCCACAAACGGATGGGCAGTCGGAGGTCACTAATCGCATTATCACTATGTATCTTCGTTGCTTAGCAGGAGATCGACCTCGTTCTTGGCTACAGTGGTTACCGTGGGCAGAATTTTGCTACAATTCTTCCTTTCAAACAGCTATTGGTGTTTCTCCTTTCCAGGTGGTTTATGGACGGCCTCCACCAACCTTGCTGCAATTTGAACAGGGGGCAGCAAAGGTGGCAGCAGTAGAAGCCCAACTCCGAGATAGAGATGAATTCCTGGCTGAAATCCGTGATCGGTTATTGTTGGCTCAGGAGGTCATGCGTGCCCAGCATGATAAGAAGCACCGGGAGGTTGTCTTTGCAGTAGGAGACTGGGTTTGGCTCCGTTTGCATCACCGCACAGCAGTGGGTATCACTCCAGCTCGTGCCACCAAGCTGGGCCCTAAGTACTTTGGACCTTATGAAGTACTAGAGCAGATTGGATCAGTAGCTTATCGTCTTCGTTTACCAGCAGCCGCCCGCATCCATAATGTGTTTCATGTGGCTCTTCTTAAGCCTTTCGTGGGTACCCCTCCGGTCGGTGATCCAGTGCAGTTGCCATCTCTGGTGCATGGAAGAGTGGTTCCTCATCCCTTGAAGATCATTCGTGCTCGTCTCAAACATGGAGTATGGGAATTGTTGGTGCATTGGGACGGACAGACAGCTGTTGATGCTTCTTGGATTTCCCTAGAAGAATTCAAGAAACAATATCCGATGTTTCAGCTCGAGGACGAGCTGTTCCAAGGGGAGGGGGGAAGTGTTGTGGACTCATTCTTCTACAGGAACACCTATGGGCGCAGGCTCAGGAAGGCAACTGAGCCGGAAGAATAAGAAAAAGGAAGCAAACAATCAGGCAGCCGAATTAAGGGAAGAGGATCAGGCAGATCAGGCGAGTCCTATTTCCAGTATATCAATCAGTAGTTTCCTATTTCTGCTATATCAGTAGTTTCCTATTTCTGCTATAGCAGACAGTAGAGTTTCCTATTTCCATTATAGAAAGCAATAAGTTGATTGGGTGTGTTCCCTGCCGCCTAGACTATAAAGGCTGGCTGCTAGTTTGTAAGAGGGCATCGAAGAATAATACAGTTACCTCCTAGAGGTGGGCTGTTCTTCGACGGTGGCGCCTTCAGCCGCCGGCGACGACAGACCTCCTCGCTACGTTCTGCGTTCTTGTTCTCAAGCCACTCTCCTCCTCCACTCTCCCCTGCATTCCCCTCACCGACCACCACGCAGCAGCCACAACAATAGATGCTCTCATACTTAGACGAATCAGGGGCTTTGTCTTCCTCATAAAGGGCCCCGGGTCTCGGGGGGCCTCATGACTTGGATGTTGGTAAAAACTCCTAGGTCTAGGGCATCAAAGATTCGGGGGACCCCTATGGGGCCGCCGCCGACCGAGTGAACTCTAAGTTTGAGAGTGTCTTGAAGACCGGAGTGCCCTGTAGCCCTAGGGCTCTGGGTTTTGGTCGTTCTTATGCACATCGGTTGCTGGTACAACCTTACAGGTCCGTCCCCGCAGATCTAGTTCCTTGGCAATGATGGACCCCTACCTTAGAGCCAAGGTAGGTCTTCCAGGGTGTGCCCCCCCCCCCAAACACGTGTCTGGCAATAGCCGGGCTCTTGGTAATTTCTTCTATCGGGGTCATTGGAAGGTGTCTTGGCAGCGCCTGGGGGTATGGCCTTCTCCTGGCGGTGGCACTCGTATTATTCATTTCTAACTCCAAAGTGCTAATCATCATGTTATTCTTGCACATCAGTTCCTCTAGCCTTATTTTGGTTGTTTGTTATGTCAAAAATATAATGTAGGCAAAGACTGATTTTATCTGTCTAAAAAAAACTCGACCTACAGGGGTAAGACACCCCCCGTGCATTATATCACTCAGGTCGAGAAAACCCTCGAACCCCTGGCCCACCCATACACAATGGCACCGTAGCCCATGTGAGAACGACCGCGATCGGGGCCGGGCCTTAGACCTGTGCTGACAAACAAGGCAATTTTTTTAACGACAACCTAAAATTCGCTTCCACGGGGATTTGAACCCAGGACCTGAGGAGTGTTACACAGACCACCTAACTAACTCAGCTAGAGGCCTTTTCACTATCTTTGTCTAAAAGAACACCAGAATTCTATTCGTAAATGTTTGCAACTTTGGGAGCTACTAAGCCATTTTATCATCTTATTACCTCGTTGCCATATTTGACGTTTGGTGTCATTTTATCGTAAGACACAAAAGCGTAGCTGAGTTTGCTATTATGGAGATATATTTTTGTTCTATAACGGGTGGACCCAAATTTTTTATTACTTTTGCCACGAAATTGCATCCCACCCTCCCACAGTGGCACTGTTAGATTTTACCACTCTTAGGGGTGAAAACTGAAACAATAATTTTCAGATACCGGGAATCGTTTTCGAAGTTTTACCGAAACTTAGGTCTAAACAGAAATAATTACCTAAAATACAGGAACGGAATTGGTAGAAAAAATCGGAATTGGAAACGGAAACGGTTTGGGTCTCTTCCGACCGTTTCTTGAAATTACTGTTTTTATTCGGTATTTTATCGTCGGTAATAAATTCGGTATTTTTCAGGAAAATATTAAATCTAAACTGATCTCTATAAATTCATCTTAGCTTAGAAAAATATAAAACTAATTTTATTATTTCCCTAAAATCAAGATCTATCTAATGGTATATAGTTTAGAATTGTTTGAAACTTTTATAAATCTTATTTATGTTTTCTTACCTGTTATTACTCTTAAAGTCTTAATATATATATTCATAATTTGCATGAGAACTTATTATATTGACTATGCAAAGTAGTAGGAATACAATTAGAATGTGTCATATCTTTTTTTCTCGAAACACGCAGGAGAGCTGCGTATAATTTATATTAAGAAAGAGAAAGGTCTGAGAACAGACCGGGGTACAGACGACTCCTTACGGAGGTCGAAAACACAAATACAGAAACACACTCATCCCTTATCTATGACACAAACAGCAGGCCCTCCTAGACTTAAGGCCATAAGCCCCTAAGCCCTCTAGCCCCGGCCATACCCCACAGCGTAGCATCCTCGTGGATGTGCTGCAGGATATCTCTAGTGCTCGGGGAAGCTCCCTCGAAGACACAAGTGTTTCGATGTTTCCACAGCCACCAAGCCACAAGGATTACCAACGTGTTAAAACCTTTTCTCTTCTCTTTAGGAACCTGGCCTTCGGCATTGCTCCACCAATCTTGGAAAATCATGTCCTCAGGCCCAGGTGCCAGATATTGCAGCCCCACTTTACACCACACCTGCCACCAAATGTTTCTAGAGAACACACAAGAGAGCAAAATATGCTGGACTGTTTCTTCATGTTGATCGCAAAAGAGGCATTTGTCATGATGATCCATACCTCGCCGGGCCAATCTGTCAGCCGTCCAACACCGGTTGAGAGAGGCTAGCCAAATGAAGAATTTACATTTTGGAGGAGCCCAACTCTTCCAAATTCTTTTAGCCGTCTTAGAGGAATAAAGGCCAGAAGCGCAAGGCACCCAAATGTGGACATCAGGAACTCCTGTCTGTAAATGAACATCCTGAATTAGATCCCAAACCAGAAGGAACTCCCTGATGACAACAGCAGTCAGACCCCCAGAGATATCCTGAATCCAACTATTATCAGCAAGAGCCTCCTGCACCGTACGACCTGTCCTGACCCTACTCGGAATATGACTGAATAGGTAAGGGGCAAAAAATGCAATAGATTGTCCTTGAATCCATCTATCCATCCAAAAGAGGGTTGTGGCACCATCCCCCACAGAAGAGTGAACCGAGGCCCGAAAGAGAGCTTCAGCATTTGGATGAACTTTTATGTCAAACTCAGTCCATAGTCTCTCTACCTGTGTTTTTCTGAGCCAGAGCCATCTCACATTAAGAGCCCAACCAAGGATTTCCAGGTTGTGAATACCCAAGCCGCCAAACTTAAGCGGACGACACACCCTTGTCCATCCAACAGCACAATGGCCTCCCTTGATATCTTTTCTGCCCTTCCAGAGGAAACCCCTGCGAATCTTGCCAATGGCTTTGATAACCCATTTAGGGCATAAAAGGACAAGAAGATGGTATATAGGAATGGCAGTGAGGACAGCCTTAACCAATGTCAGTCTTCCAGCATTGGTGATCAGGGCAGATTTCCACCCTGGCAATTTGTCAGCCACCTTGTCAATAAGCTCTTGAAAAGCAATCTTTGGAAGCTTCTTTACCGATAGAGGCAGTCCCAAATATCTACAGGGGAACTGCTGCACATTACAAGGGAAAATCTCCTTGGACATGTCAACTTGTTGCTCATTACAATGTATGGGTGTGATGCTACATTTGTTGATATTTGTGACAAGACCTGTAGCTTCCCCAAAAATCCTTAATATTTCCTTCAGCAAATTGAGCTCATCAATTTCAGGCTTTAAAAACAGCACCACATCGTCTGCATATAAGGAAATGTGTTGGCCCCTACCGCGCCTTAGAAGAGGTTGCAACAAACCCAGATCTTGCGCCTTCAGTATCAGCGAGTTGAGGACATCCATAACAATGATAAAGAGCATAGGGGACAGGGGGTCCCCCTGCCTAAGGCCTCTTCTGTGATGAATAATATCCCCAGGCTCTCCATTAACCAAGACCCTAGTAGTGGAAGAACTCAGGACCCTTGAGACTATTCCACACCACAGAGGACCAAAACCCAAATGCCTAAGAACCTCAAAAAGGAAGGTCCAAGAGACAGAGTCAAAAGCCTTTCCAATGTCCAACTTCAATAAGATTCTAGACATTTTTTGTCCATAAATAGCCTTGGCTGTTTGCTGCACCATGACAAAATTATCATGTATACTTCTACCTTTCACAAACGCACTTTGGTTCACAGAGACCAAGTCAGGGAGCTTAGGAGCAAGTCTATTAGCCAAAATCTTGGTAACAATTTTTGCAAAACTGTGAATTAGGCTTATTGGCCTGAAATCCTTCACCTCAATGGCCTCACTCTTCTTTGGCAACAAAGTAACATAGGCTGAGTTGAGCAGATATAATCTAGAAGCATCCCCCTGCCAAACTTTCTTCAAGGCTGCCATAAAATCCATTTTGATGATATGCCAAACCTTTTTGTAAAATCGACCTGTGTACCCATCTGGCCCCGGGGCCTTGTCAGAAGGAAGCGACCTGATGGTGTGCCAAACCTCCTCCTTGGTGATCATCTGCTCAAGTTCTTGGAGGTTCAACGGACATCTATGAAAGGCTTCCAGATTTGGGGCTGAAGCTCTGGGAGGGACCATTCCAAGCAGCGAATTATAAAAATCCCAAACAGCCTCCTTCTCCTTTTGATCAACGATTAATCTGTTTTGAACCTGGATTTTTCCAATAAAATTCTTCTTTTTCCTATATCTGGCGTGCTGGTGAAAGTATTTAGTGTTGGCATCACCTTCTTTCATCCACAGCAGCCTACTCCTCAAACGGGCTATGGTTCTCTCAAGGGAAACCAAAGCCAAAGAATGATGTTTTAATCGTTGTCTTAGCCACTCTTCTTGTGGGGATAGAGATCTAGAATCTCTAGCAATTTCCAGCTTATGAAGAATTTCTTTAGCCATCAACACCTGTTTTTTTATGTTGCCCACCTTTTTCTGACTCCAGGAATGCAGATGTTTGGACAGCCTCTTTAGTTTCCCAGCAAAACGCTGTAGAGGGCAGCAGCCCTCCAAAGGTTGCAGCCAAGACTGCTGCACTTCATCCATAAAACCCTCCATTCTTGTCCAAAAACTCTCAAAATGAAACCTTCTTTTTCCTTGTACGAGTTCATGCAAACCAAGCAAAAGGGGACAGTGATCAGAAATCAAGGAAGCCGAGCTTTGAAGGACAGAGTTGGGATATAAGGTTTCCCAATCTGCAGTATGGAACACCCTGTCTAAACGGACCAGGGTGGGGGAAGATATCTCATTGGACCAAGTGTATTTCCTTCCAAGCAATGGCAGCTCCTTCAGATTCAGCTCGTTTAACAGACGTCTAAATCTTCCCATCATGGCTCTGTTTAGGTTGCCATTGTTCTTATCTTCAGCTCTGTAAATAAGGTTGAAATCCCCCCCAACCATCCACGGGCCATTGCACAAATTTCGAATCAGTTGCAATTCCTGCAGGAATAGAATCTTGAGGTTATCCAATTGGGGACCATAAACTCCAGTGAGCCACCAGTGGGTGCCATCGTTGTGCTGGAACTGAGCTGAGACTGAAAAGGTGTCAATTCTATATTGAGTAACCTTGCACGAAGAACTTTTCCAGGCCAATAAAATTCCCCCCTAGTGCCAACTGCCGGGAGCGTTACAAATTCATCAAAAGCAACTCCCAGGAGAGACGCAACCATGAAACGAGAAATAGAACTCTTCTTTGTTTCTTGCAAACATACCACGTCAGGACAAATATTATTGACCAAAGCACGAACCCCATCCCTTCTGACTTTTCTATTCAAACCTCTAACATTCCAAAAAAGAATTTTTGAAGGATCCATAGGAAACAAAGCCATCAAGAACTACATAACCATGGGAGATGGCTTACATTATATCCTCTGGACCTAGGACAGCAGGCAGCACCTGGACATCCTGGAGATGGATATCGACAGGCACTGACCAACCGAACAAAGCAGCCAAGGCTTTAATATGTGATTCAGACAGGGGAGAGTTGAACAGCCTGCCATATTTTTCAAGAGCTTTATCGCTGAACGCCTCATCCGCATCATTAATATCCATTGTTCTTAATAATTCAAATTGGATCTGCCTGGTTGCGTCATTAGGGGTCCTCCGCTTTGCCAATCTGCTACTTCGGCGAGGGATAAAATCAGGCGGTAACTGCTTACATCCCCTTCTGAGAGGCACCGGCGGGGGGAGCAGACCATCCGTCTTCTTTGTCACCAAGGCAACGAAATCACCAACCGGAGTTGTGTCTTTAACATGATCAGATTCCACTGGAATATCTTCATGTGGGCTAGGCGTCTGCTGTAAGGGATCCCTCTGCCTTCTTCTGCTGTAAACCTTCAATGTTGGACTCTCGTGAATGGTAGTAAATGGAACCGAGCAGCCCTGACCTGCAGCCTCGCACTGGCCTATTTCTTCAGCAGTTCCAGCCAAAGAGGACAGACAACGGGGCGAGACTAGCCCGTCAAGGGCCCGTCCCAGCGACTCGTCAACTTGTCTGTCGGGGATCAGCTCTTCAGCTTCTTTATCTGGCAGCAACTCCTCAGCATGTCTGTCTGGCATACCATCCGACACACGCACGTCCCCCACATTGAGCTCCGCGCCCTCAGTGGAAGGGCGCAGCACCGACGGTAGGACTTCTGCCGCTTCGCCCACCGCGCCATTGATAGTCTCCCCAAGCGCGATCACCAGGTCATTGCCAACTCTTCGGGAGGGCTGCTGCGACCCTAGGCGAGAAAGGGCCGAGCGACGCCCGCCATCCGAGCCGCGTGACTGACGTGGGGAAGAAGGCTTGGAAGAAAGGCCTTGGCTGCCACCAGGCTGGTGTCCGCCGCCACCTCCCGGGGAGTGGCCGCCATCGCCATCAGGGGGAGCACCATCACCATCATCCGCAGGGAGGGCGCCATCCTCAACCGGGACAGGGGTAGCCAATATGTTTAGTTTGTAGGATAAACATCTCTTCTCACCAGAGCCAGGACCTTTCTCCGTGATAAGGAGATCCATATTACGATGAAGCTTCGCCGGATTGATACACCACGCTCTCAACATGAAGGATGAAAAATCCGACTTCAACACGGTCGCCGGGTGTAATTCATCGATAATACATGAGTCACGCAGCAGCTGTTCGGCGGTAGCTCTTGACCACGCATGCGCCGGAATACCCCTAATCTCCACATCCAGTAGCACTAATAAAGATGCCGTAGACGCATTCACACAGCGCGTCCACCTCTTGAACACCAGATCAAACTGGGGACCTCTAAAGATCTTTCCTCCATTGAGCACCCTTGAAACTGTATCTTCATCGGGAAAAAACACCAAGTAATCTTCCGGCAAGGTCCGATGAATAGACATGTTAGCTCTATTGACGTTGAAACTTTGAGCTATTTCTTCGATGATGTCAACTGCTGGAACCTCAGGCCTGGTACCAGCAACTGTGACGAACAGGGCCTTCCGCAGCGCAGCCTCTTCCCTTGCCATTTCAGTGGAGAAATCCAGCACGCATGAAGGGGTCTCTACGCAAACAACATGTTGCACAGCCCCCTCCGCGCCCAAACCACCAGAGGAGGTAGAAGCAGGGGACCGTGATCGCTGCTCATGAGTATCGCCAACTGCAGCCCGCCGTCGCTTTGCCCTGCGCCTCTTCCTCCTGCCTCCAGCTGCCGGTGGAGTAGACTCTCCGGAGCCTCGGGCCATCAACGGGGGGAAAGGAGTTCTCCCCCGGTGGCCGGCTGCGACAGAGAAATCCGCCTCCACACCGACTCTCTCCGCCTGAAACCTCCATGCTGAACAGGATCTTGCATCGCTCCAAGGCGTTGCCACACTGGAACCCGACCAACCTGATGCTCAGGGTGCGCCTTCCGAGCCACCTTAAGCGGGCACCCAGGGGCACGGTGGCCAAAACCCAGGCACCGAAAGCAGCGGGAAGGACGACGGCAGGAAGCGACGAAGTGAGAGGGTGAGAGACAATTGAAACACCACCCTCGGAGGTCCTCAGGGGACCATTTACGAGGAGCGGGAGGGGGACGTCCAGAACGCCTACGTGCCACCACCTGCCACCCGCCCTCCGAAGGAAGCGACCGCGCCGACCCTTGGGAATGCACCAACTGGTCGGCCTCCGAAGACCCCACCGCACCAGCTAGAGAGGCTCTGCACGGTCGGGGAGAGACTGAGGACGGAGGCGTGGGAGCAGGGTACCCGACCATGGCGAGGGCCGCATCTTTGTAGGAGCGCGGCGCCGCCCAAGAACCACCAGAAGACGAAGAGATGGGACTGGTATTACTCCACCTCTGGAATTTGGACCGCCCCGCCTGGGAAGTCGAAACGGCTTGCACCTTGAGCCCTGGCGCCAAGAGAGTGTGATTTGTGCTGGTGGTCGCCGTGTTCGGAGCGAAGTCCGGCGAGGGGCTGCGGCGGTGGGTGTGGCCGCCAGGGAGGGGAAGGGCAGGGTGTGGTCGCCGGGGAGGGGAAAGGTCAGGGAGGGGAAAGGCCGGTGGCGGAGGGTCTGGGGGCGTCATCAAATTCACTTCCCCCCCCTTCACTTTTGGGGGAAGGAGGGGCCAGAATGTGTCATATCATTATACACATCTTGATTCTACTCTATTTAAATACATAATAATGATTTTATTATTGTATGACTTCTTACCTTATATATTTATTGTGACCTCCTACCTGATATATTATTACTAATTTTATATGAATGTATGATTTGTGTGAATTTTTGAAGTCAATTGAGGGTACATGTTACAGCTTTTACCGATCGTATTTTAGATTCCGATCGTAACTGGTGTAATTTTTGTACCGAACTTTCGTTTCCGAATTACCGATGTCGTTTTCGTTTCCGGAGTTACTGTTTTCGATCTCGTTTCCGAGGAAAAATATGAAAATGAAAATGGTTTTAGTGTTTACCGATCATTTCCGACCATTTTCACCCCTAACCACTCCACTGATTAATGTACGCAAAGAAAATGATCACAACATCACAAATAGCTCCATGACTAGTCTGATGATATGCCTACATTCTTTAATATGTCGCTTCGACCTAACATATCAGCTAGTTATATCAACTTGTTAGCTAGCTAGTCATTTGATTACTTGTGTTATCTACTTATTCATCTGCTTTCTTTTCTGATCACATGTAGCAATCACATTATCACAAGCTGGTGCATTCACTTACTATATGAACAGATCTTGTTAGTGCTATGCTATTAAAATGTACCCTTGTAATGTCGCTGAGTTTCATCATGTACTAAGTAAAATAATAATACTCATTAATTTTAATAACTAGAGAAGAGTTCCGCTTCAGATTGGAGAATCTTGTCCGTGGTCAAGCAGATAGCCAAGTGGATGCTTCTTCAGTTCACGATGTTGAGTTATCTACAAATGATCGTTTTGAATTAAGGCCTCCTGAAACTACTCAGGAGAGACATGAGCGGACAAGTGAGAATGTCAGTCTTCAACAAATCGACAGTACGGCAATGACATCAGGATTTGAAAGTGGCAGCCCTAACATTGCTGAAGTCTTCTGTGGGTCTCATAGCCAAGCAGAAAGTCAGGATGATTTGGAACATGAGAGAAGAGACTGGCAACGATTTTCCCATGCTGTGATTGGAGAGGAATCTGAAAGAACTTGGCGTGAAAATGCAGACAACATCTCATCTCATGAGGGGACAGCAGTTGAAGATGATAATAACGATCATCTTCCAGAAGCAAATGAAGAGTCAACCAGTGTTGATCACCTTCCTGAAGGACTTGAAGGGTCTATCACTGATGGTAGTCTTCCTGAAGCGCAAGAAGATCAGCATGACAGTGATCATCTCCCTGCAGTGCTTGAAGAGCTGCATGGAAATAATCACTTTCAGGAATCACATGGGGAATGGAGCAGAGATGATCGTCCTGTTGAAGTCTATGATGAGTGGCAGAGTGATGATCATCTCCCTGAGGTAAATGAAGAGTGGCATAATGATGATGAGTCTAATGATACTGCAGACAATTGGCATGATAATAATTCTGACCAACCAATTGATCATGATGCTGCTCTTATTAGAAGAGCTAATACTTTCATCCCTGGAGATGATGATAATGTGTACAGCACAGAATTGAGGGAACTTCTAAGCAGGTTATTGTTTCTTGTTTAAAGAAAGTTGTTACAAGCAATTTATTTGGTGTATAAATACTAAAATTGCCTTCTTTATGCAGAAGGAGCGTTTCTAATCTTCTTCACAGTGCTTTTCGTGAAAACTTGGATCGGCTTATCCGGTCATATGTGGAACGGCAAGGTCGTGGTCCTCTCCCTTGGGATCTGGAAGGAACAACCCCTGCCCCTCCATCACCAGTTCAAATTCAGGAGGAGCAAAGAGATGATGAGGACCAGGAACTGCAGCGCACTGTCAACAGGCCTCCTTTAGTGATACCACCCCCACCTATGCCTCCTCGTCAGCCACTTTGGCATTCAGAGTTGCATCGTACTAATTGGATCAGACAAAACATTCATCGTTCATCTTCTGATATTGTGAGCTATTGCCATTGATATCCTTACCGCAATTACATTAAAATTTTACTTTGCTCTATTTATCTTTTTGGAGCTTTGAATACAATACATTTATTCTTTATGATGAATTTGTGAACCATATTTGGCAGGCTGTGTTTATAGTAGGCTAATGCACTCAACTCTTCGATTTATAGTAAGTTTGGGGAGTAGCTTATATGTTATGTGTGGCAAAGGCTCATATTTTTCTTTTCTGTCCAGGAATGGGAGGCTATCAATGATTTAAGAGCTGATATGGCTAGACTTCAGCAAGGCATGAGCCATATGCAAAGGATGTTGGAAGCTTGCATGGATATGCAGCTAGAGTTGCAGCGTTCTGTAAGGCAAGAAGTATCAGCAGCCTTGAATCGTTTCATTGGGGAGCAAGGTTAGTAAATCAGCATGGTCATTTTTGCTACATTTCCTACAGTGGTGTTACTTGTTTGAACTAAGAAATATTCAAGGAAGCATTTATATGTAATATTAGCTCTGAAAATTGATGGCTGACATGTTGAGTCTTGGCATAGCTGTGTGTATGAATCATAGTAACACAAGATGCAAATTGCAAAATGCTAACTACAATTTTGTTGGCGCGGGTTTGGATCACACACCACACCAGTATGGGCTATCACGCTCAAAGTCGTATATGACCTAGCACGCAGCAAGAACATGATAGGATCAGCAAGGCCGACCACTAAGCTGGTTAGGCCGATTTATTGCTGCTCTTCACCTAATAGACTCCTAAACACCTCTCAAGAAAACCTGCTGGGGAAGAGCACAGCGAGGTTGTTCTAATATCAGCAAGGCCACCTAAAACACGGTCAAATTTCATCAAGAGATGTGACGAACAGGTGTTCGAAGAGATAGGTTTCAGAGTGAAGGGTAATATATTGGATTTTTGACTGCTGGAAGTTGGAATCCTCAATTGGCTGTGATCCTCCAATATATATAGAGGAGGTTGGTGTTATCCCAATAGAAAACATGTCCAAGGTGCAATCCATAAGTTTACCACAACGAAAAATAGGTCTGGACTAAGTTAAATCCGACCAGGTCTCGTAACACGGAAACTGGCCTAGCTGGTTTCTTTAGACCATCTCTAGTAGCTTACCCATCCCAATCCCTATATTCAAACTCCACTCTGCGAACAGTGTAGTCTACAATGCAGAACAGTGCAAAATAGTGTTTTGCGTAATTATATGGATAAACTGTTGGACACGGTCTTAGGGCTGGGTAGCGCTAAGCCGGTTTTAGGAACCAGCCAAACCGGTTTTGGCTGTCAGTGCCCAAAACCTTATTTCTTCACTTGGACTTGATTTTGATGTTCCATGTACATTTCTTGATCATGTTGATGCCAGGAACTTGGTGAAGTCCACTAACATGCTGGCACATTTTTGCTGTCAACATTTTTATATTATTTGAAACATATAGGTAGGATGTTGAATATGTTATGTTATCGAATATGGTTTCAAATTGTGCCCAAAACCTTATTTCTTCACTTGGACTTGATTTTGATGTTCCATGTACATTTCTTGATCATGTTGATGCCAGGAACTTGGTGAAGTCCACTAACATGCTGGCACATTTTTGCTGTCAACATTTTTATATTATTTGAAACATATAGGTAGGATGTTGAATATGTTATGTTATCGAATATGGTTTCAAATTGGCACATGCACATAGTTTAGGACTATAAGGTACCGCAAACACACTACTGTCCATTGGATTGCACAGTACTTGTTTGTGATATTGTGGAATGCTGATTTGCCTCCATAGAGCAAGAGAAACATTATATACTAATAAAGTTGATATTGTATGTAACAAATGTCATACTTGAATTGGGTAACTACTAACTAATGTCATACATCCACCCACATGCGTATTTCGTATTTCAGGTGGTGAAAGTAAAGAAATAATCGATGATGGATCGAAATGGATAAATGTGAGAAAAGGGACCTGCTGCATATGCTGTGAGACTCCGATTGACTCCCTTCTGTACAGGTTTGGCTCGCATTGACCACATTCTATTATTTACTGGACGAGTGTTGAATCATAGTCTATATGTTGGTAGTAGCTGTGAACCTGTTTTTGTGTTTATTACTGATCAGATGTGGGCACATGTGCACTTGCTCGAAATGCGCAAACGAATTGGTTCGAGGTGGAGGGAAATGCCCGTTGTGCCGCGCACCCATAATCGAGGTCATCCGAGCATACTTCATCATGTAGATACAAAAGGAAGACAGCAAGAAGATAGAAGAGGCCCAAATTGTTTTTGGTCTCTGTGTGGAGTCGTTAGCGGGTTGTGTATTCAATTTTGTTCATTCTCTCTAATGCGTTTGGTTAAGTTTTTTTCCGGCTTCATTTCGTTTTGGTCTGCTTGCCCTATTGTAAGTATGTACGGTTTTGGGTGTGGCGGCAGGACGGGAAGGTGGTCTTCTCTCATTAGGACTTGGGTCACTGCTAATTATGTTCCACAACGACTAATGGGGTTGGAGGTTGTCGAAACACGAGATGAGGAATGGTATCTTTTTGTTCCTGTAGCACCAGCAAAGTGCGGCTTGGTCGCTTTAGTGTTTCGTGTGATTTTGTTGTTGGTCTTGGCTATGTGGTCATGATATTTTGGGCTTCTAGTTTGCAGATGGATGTAAAAGTGGTACTTTGTTGTCATGGGCGATGCTATTTCCTGGATGTTTGCCTTTTCTTTCCACAATAGTAAAACAGATAATTTTTATGCCTAGATATCATCGAAAGTAAGTTTTTCTGCATAAAGTAACTTATTTTTGGTGGTTTTAGGATTATTTATGGTGGCAGTGTTTTTGTCGGAACTGAGGATTATTGGAGTTGTGTTCGCTATGGTCAAAACTGAATATATTAGTAACAAACTAAAAAATAAATGTAGTTATTAAGGTGTAAGGCTGCTGCTACCGATGGAGGGTGTTGGTCACTTATTTTTAAATGTTGTGAATCAAGAACAAAACAACATAAATGTTAAAGATCGTCGCCTTTCGAACCATTATATCCTTTTGAATATAATGATCTTTAGATGAAGGTTACAAAGGACATACCTTCATCGTTTATGAGAACAAGAATACATAGAAATAATATATGTAATTCGTTCATTTATTTATGTATCTCATGATATACACATGAACATTAATATAATCTATATTACATTGATACATTAGGCTTGTTTGAAGTTGTTGACGCGAGAGCAATTATAGTCTAGCGTGAATAGTACGGTGATATTGTTCATCTATTTATAGATACGTGACGCTGTCGGAGTAAAAATACATTTATGACCTTAACATTTATTCATGACTGTAACATAAATTATTAGGGACTAGCTAGTCTTTTCCTTTTCGGCTCAGCAATATGCTTGATCTTCGGTATTACTTCAAGCCGAAGCTGTTACTCTTCGGTCGCTTCGGTATTCATTGCTATCATTCTTGGGCTATACCTTCGTCTTGAAGACCTTCGACAGAGGAGTAAACTTCCATCATGTACCGAAGCTCCCTTTAATAATCAATATTATGCTAAAAGCAAATAATTAGTCATGTTTTTGAAGACCTTTGGAAGAGAAAAGCCCCAACAAAGCTCTTCGCAGTATTAATTTGTTTCTTTGTAACAAATTCAGACTGCGATACGAACGAAGGCCTTTAGCCGAAGGTACGAAAAAACACCTTCCCTTCGCTAGAATAGCGAATCATTTTGAACCGTGGGACCCACCGACTAGTGGAGCTTTGAGTATATATAGAGGCATGCGCTGTCAATATTTTTTGTGCCATCTGTCTTTCTGTGTTGTGATTGCCATTTTAGACTTCTTTTTATGTGAGCGCAATTGTTTTTTGAGCTTCGGCATTTACTGTGATCATCATCGAAATGACAAAGGGTAAGAAGACTGTAGACCCCACACCTGCTGGCTTTTACGAAGCAATGGAAAAGACCAACGTTGAAAAAATCACTAATGAAATGCTGGCTGAGTTATCTGGGGATTCCAGCGATAGTGATAGCTTTGATGTGGAAAGTGGTAACGAGGATGCCGAAGATCGGCCGTAGAGGCCAAGCCATGTTGTTATCGGGAAATCAACTGTCAAACAAGGGCAGATTGAAGCGATGAAGGGCAAATATTTTCATGATATATTTATAGCGAGGGCTGGGGGAGAAAGCACTATTCCTCTTCCTGAAGCAGATGAAGTAGTGGTTTTTAAAAGCTTCATGAAGGCTGGGCTTCGTTTTCCATTGCACAAGATGCTGGTTGAAGTACTGAAGACGTTTGAAATATAACTTCATAAACTTACTCCTGAAGCTTTGATTGAAGTGGGTGTGGCAGAACGTCCCAAGTTATTGGGCCCATATGCACCTGTCCTTGTCTCAAAGACCTCAGACGGCTATGCATATGCACCAGATAACTTAACAGGATCCGTCCGATTGCGCCAAGGACACCGGATAGACCACTTACAACCAGGACCGCAAGGTTAAGTAACACAAATCACACACATCAACATTTTTACAGCGGAAATCTTATTACCAAATTTTACAAGTTACAAAAATTTTACTTTGTACATGATCAGAGTGATTACAAAGGTGATTCAAAGAAATAAACTTTAAAATGTTATAAATTATTTATAAGTTTGAAATATATGCTAGCTCAAGTGACCATCCTCAATAAGAAGTATAGAAGAGTTACTTAGGCTTATAAGAAGGCCGAGCCCACCGGCACTTAACACCATCATCAGCAGCACAAAACTATAACCTGAAAAACAACAGGTAATAAAAACCTGAGTACGGAATTACTCAGCAAGACTTACCCGACTAAAGAAAAGACACTCAAGGGTATGCTGGATTTGAGAGTCAAGGAAAGGTTTTTAGCAAGAATCAGCATTAATAGTTTGCAAAAAGCTTACTAAAATGAGTCCTTACTTTCAACATTTTAATGCTAGATTAATTATTAATAGACCTTGTTTGCATCTAGTCTAATTTCATCATCACTTTAATCAATACAACATGGTTTTTGCTCATTATGATTCCATTCATGACTTAGATTGCAAGTCAGTGACCAAGTCTTAATATCCGAGAAGTAATGGCGATCCTGAACCAATTAATACCCAGCTGGGGATCTCCAATCACACGACATATATAGCACTTAACCCTTGCATATGTCAACTCGCCACCGGGGTTCTTAAGACCAGATCAGGTTCACGCCAACCGAGAGCACAGATACACCACCATCCAGCCTCTTGCCACGGAGGGTGCATGCTACTCTCGCCATCTCTCCACTCCCATTGTGTGTTATCTTATTCTGGTATTAGTCTATCCGAGGCAAAGCTTACCCATGATGAGGCATGTGACCAGTTAAAAGGTCCTCGATCATCAAGCCTACATAAGCATCCAATCCTTAATCAACCTAGGTAGAACATCACCTGTTCCTAGCCCAAGTCCCGATTTAAGTACTTCCATCCTTAGGATTGTTTGTATTCCTTAGGACAAAAAGAGCATTATAGGGAACTTTGCAGTAAGATCCCACCATTGCTCCCAATGAAAATATTCTTGCAGGTAGAAGTCATCCTTCCTCACGATAACCCCTGAGCTAGGCCTTAATGCAAAAGACAACCTCTATCCACAAGATCTAAGCAGGGCTAAGCATTTTGTAAATCATATTTCGATACTTCATCAGAAGTATCTATAAAGGTATGGATATCAAGATAGGCAATGCATCAAAGGGTTTCCAAGCAACTCCTATAAACCTAATGCACATTTCGCTAGACTTAAAGTGTGTAAAAGTTATTTAAAACACAAGGAAGGGGTTGCATGCACCGGGGCTTGGCTGAATAACACTAGGTTAGTGTTGGTTAGACGTCGATCACTTGACGACCATCCTTTGGCTTGGCATTTGTTCAGTCTGCCCATCTTCAGATTCGTCTATCAGCTTCACCATGTGGAGTAGCCCGCGCTTGGGGTCGACTTGGCTCGTCTTCCGCATCACGCGATTAATCAACATACCTAAATGATTTGCATAATGCACATGAATGCATATAAACAAGAATAGTACAAAGCTAAATATGGCTACACGTCAGCGAATTAAACACCTCGCGGCGAGGCATTGTACCGTTTCATACGGAAACACTAGTTATCGACGTACGACTAAGAGTAATGATTACGCTTTTCTAGATTAACCGAATCTAACGCAAACATCACGACACAACAAACTATACATATTTAACACAATTAGCTTAAACACAACGTATCAGCTAATTAATTAAATTCTAAACTCAGTGGTCTAAGGAATTTAAATCTAGAACAAGAATAAAAGCACATCACTTTTTAGACTACGCGACTGGATTAAATTACATACCCTTCTAAGCTATCATATATAGCCTACCATTAATTTTATCAAACAATTATAATTCGTCATAAATAATACTAATAATATTATTGTTTAGACATTTTAAAATACTAAATTTAAACTTCATTCACTAATTTACCATACGTCACAAAATTAACATCTCAAACCTACCCATTATTAATTCAATCATTCATCGGATACGAAACACCGACTTAATCCTTCTCGCATAACCTATGTCGTTAAACCTAAACTTAGCTATGCAGCACGACGACTTCGCAATCGGGGACACAATTACCATGCTGCAGGTAGCCCCGTATTCCTACAAGCGTCAAATAAATATGTGCCTGAGCTACAAGCGGAATAATCGTCGCGACATACATACCTATCAATTCATTTATCAAACTAGTCAATAAAAATAGCAAAGCAGCTCACAGTTCCAATATCTGACTCGAATCCACGAGATTGGTAATGATTTTCCGATCCAGGCAATTTGTCGAGCGCTTGGCAGGTACCATACGAGCTTCACGCACACCACCACATGACGAACTCTCAACACCGATCAGACTTCATCCGAGTAACTCGGCAAAATTAACTTCAACTCGCAGCCGGTGTCACGCGAAGGCAAAACGGGCCCAAAGGATGCGAGCACGAAGGTGCTTGCACATCGACGCGAAGAGAGAAAACCAGAGCACGAAGGGACGCTGGAATCCAGGCTGGGCACGACGACAACCAAACAGTGAAGCACGCGCGCGCAGCCAGGGAGCTTCACGACGGGTCGCAGCTAGAACGACCGGCAAGGCGAAGCTCGTCGACGAGGTCGAGCAGAGGATGGCGAGCGCACGCCGGGACTTGCCAAAAACACGAAGAGCTGTGCACATGACGCAAATAAAAACGACCGCAAGTCCACGGCAGCTTCACGAACGCGGCGAGGACGTAGAGCGCAGCAACGGGGGCTAGACTCGGCGATGGAACATGACAGCGGCGACCTGGGCGAGCGCAGCAGGGAGCTAGGACGAGACCTCGGCCGAGCGAGCTCTGGCCAGCATGGGCGCGACGGCCAAGGAGCTACGCGCAGGGGCGAAGCGACCGGTGCGCAGAACAGGAGCAGAGAAGCAGACACCAAGCTGGGGCGAACTGCGGCGCAAGACAAGCGGGGAGATGACGATCAGCACGACGATAGGGAAGACGCAGCAGTCCCCAATGGCGTGGGGAGGACCAGCTGGTGGTGCTGTCGCTACACGTTGGGGTGGGCGTCAGGGGGCTTAGCACAACATCTAGAGCAGCGGCGCGGTGGTACCTTGGAGCTGAGCAGATCCAAGAACGGAGTTGAGAGACATGGCCAACATCAACGAACGGTGCTAGGAGCAGGGAGAAGCTAGGGCCAGCGCGGCTGAGAACGAGCACATGGGAGCCATGGCTACTGCTCCGACGGCTAGAGAAGAACACCACGGCTTGCTTAAAGAAGATAAAGGAGAGGGAGGCTGACTGCTTGCAAGAAGCGCCGAGCACTAGGAGATGCGGCTGGGCTTGAGATAGAGCTGAACGTACAAGATATAGATGGGAACAGCTGCATTGACGAGGTCTGCCAGGAAATATCAAATGGAGAGGATAAGGGCTGAGAGGGAAAAGATCAGCAGAGGAGATAAGGAAAACGAGATTTTTTTAGAGAATCATCGCGTGGAGCAGCTTAAATGAATGTAACAAACGATTGTGAATGAGCAGTGTCCCACGCATAGATAAGAACAGAGAAGAGAGAGGTGGAGAGGATTAGGGATGAAAACGGTCGGAAACGGTATTTTTTTGGTAATCAGTTTTTTAGTCGTTTTTCTTTGATTGTGAATAAATAATATATAGAATATACAATACAAATTTGTATTCTTATTTTTAACATTCATCTTGTTAAGATTCATAAAAGATAAACCTCAAATTCATCCTATATTTTCTCAAATAATAG
Organism: Zea luxurians; assembly: GCA_029449295.1. Classification (NCBI taxonomy): domain Eukaryota; kingdom Viridiplantae; phylum Streptophyta; class Magnoliopsida; order Poales; family Poaceae; genus Zea; species Zea luxurians. The sequence goes on along the minus strand of JAOPSE010000001.1, from coordinate 64,908,562 downwards.
ATATAAACTTCGGTATGGATTCAAAAATAAATTCGGTAATTTTTTCAACTTTTTGTGTTGTAGGGAGCAAATAATACATAAAACAATGTATGCAATATTTTATTCATATTTGTACTAATGTGCTTGATAACATAAGAAAAGATCAACATCAAATTTTATGCATATCTATTTTAAAATATTAAATTTGTTCTAACAGTTCGGATTACCACTTTCATTCCTAGAGAGGATAAAGGGAAATGCATGAACGTTGAAAAAAAATTCAACGAGCTGATGTGGCTGGAACATAGGAGATGCAACATGGATAAAGATTAATAAAGGAATAAGGAAGAGAGAGGCATGACGTGGGAGATAAGAAAGCAGAAAAAAAATCAACGCCAGCAGAGAGGCCACACGGTGGAGAAGAAAATCTGAGAAGAAGATTTTTTGTCCACTTTGATCTTTTCTTCTTTCCTTCTTAAACAATACTGGCACTAGGATTAGAGTTTGGGTGAGACATAAACAGACCAGACCAAAACGCTATCAGGATACGATACTTGAGACGCCATTAATTTAGTTGATCCCAGATAAAAATTTACCTATTTTCCAAACACATTTGATTTCTCAATAGCACACTAAAGAATAATCCCAATTATTAATCTTGCGCACGGTTTCTTGGTAACGCAAGCGATCCGGAGTATTCTTTCGGACCCAGTATTATCTGTTATAAAATTAAACATTAATCTCTTTGTCTCGGATAATATCGGGTTCAGATAGGATGCAAACAAAATGAACCCAAACAAGATCGAGACTAATATTTTAAACTATATTTGATACGACTTAAAATCAGATAACTTCGTCTGCGACTCAAACACCTGATCGCTCTGCCATAGATGATTTATTGGAGAATCAAATCTCAATTATAATTTCTTGGACGCGACTTCTCAGTTGACGAGTGCAGACATAATTATTTTGCACTGAAAACTTTAGTCGTTGAGTTCTAATAGATCTCGTTTCGGACAAAGTCAGAGGGCTGAACTAAGTTTCTAAATTTGTCTTTGCGCGAGCGATGCATTTTAAATAATCACCGGACTCACCGTTTTTCAGAACAACCATGTTCCGATCATCACAAAAATTTAGGAAGAGCCCGGATGGATAAAGATGGAAACGATGTTGAACTCGTGATAGCCGAAACAGATTAAGACAGAGAGACTGTTATTCTGATTAATATTCTCATACTTACGTCCATATTCACTGTTTACGTATAGTAACACCTGGGGTGTTACAGTAGGGGTTTTTATTTGGGCTATGAGGAGCCAAGGGCTAGAGCCAAATGCCAGGTGCTTCTGTAATATTCATAAATTATCTTACCAGACGAAGTCAACTAGAAAGGAGCAGTACCATAACAACTTTGGGTGCTACAGCTTCGTGCCCCGCTCTGATGCAAGATATCCCGTGCCAACGTTTCGAAAGAAATGGCCAGGCTCTTGGATGAAACAATGGTTCTATGTGAAAAATGATCTAAGTGAGAGAGAATATGTGAGGGGCATTATTCAGCGTCTCATATGGTCACGCTTCGTTATTAGAAGGCCATCAATTGCAATTGGGAATGAAGTACAGGCGTGTTTAATGGCTTTCAACACCGTGTGCACTTACATCGGTACCAGTGATTTGGTATAGGAACACATTGCTTACAAGGTATGACCTCTTGTGAATGACTAGGAGATGCCGATAGAAACTGCTGCTAGCTCCAGCCAAGGTGGTTTGGTTTATCTAAGATACACCTTCTGGTATAGAAGCCAATTTGACGAGCCGAATAACGATTGGCTAGAGTCTGTTGAGGCAACCAGTGATGAGTTGCTGGGTGCCTACACGAAGGCAGAGGACGAAGCCATGATCATTACCTTCGGCGCTCGAGGAAAAAAGAGACTGAACAGAGTTTTTGATGTGATCGGGTTTGTTTATCCTAACTATTGCTTCCCTGCCCGAAAACAAGGGTTAAAGAGAAAAATGGCAGCTTTGACCTCTTTCGGTGCACAGAAACCGAAGAGAGCTAAGGTCCTGACTCGTAAGCCGAAGCTACATTCTTTAGAAAAGATGGCTGTAGCGCATACAACAGAGAAAGTGAAGCTTGTTGAAAGTGCTGAAGTTATCCCCTTAGCTATGGGAACAGTTCCTGTTATGCCAGCCGAAGTTAGTGCCGATCCGGTAAAAGAACCGAGACCAAAGAAAACAACAGAAGAATAGCCAATTCTACTGAGTCCCCCAACTATGGCAGGATTGCCGAAGCTATCAACTACTACTACAACGACTCCAAGGAAAAGGAGAATGGATAGTGTTTTGGATGCTGTTTTGGAATCCATGAAAACGCCAACTCCTACTTCTGCCGAAGCTCTTGATGAGAAAATTGAAGATGCAAGAGAAGTGGTCACTGCAAGCGCTTCTTCTATTCATGTTGAAGTAGGACCTTCGGGAGCTGCGCCAGTAAAGCTGGTGGGAGAGAGTCTTCCAGAAAAGCCCACATCACCTGTTCCCGAAGCACCTCCCCAGGATGATTTGAACTATATTGTTCGACATGCTTCGGGAAAGCAGCTATCAGCAGATCAAATTGCCGAAGTGCAACACTATGCTAAGGAGCTAAAATACCCCCAAGGGTCCTTGGTATACGGAGGAGACAACGAAGATGACTTCATGTCTACTAGATAGTAAGGAGATCAATGTTTTCCATGAAATGATGGACAACATAGGGTATCCAAAGCTTGAGCTTGGTCTGTCTGCAATGGCGAAGGATCAACTTGCAGATAGCCTCACCTACAACAGCTTGAAGGTTTGTATACTTTGGCTTCTCATTTTGTAATTTTTGTTATGGTGAACTATTTTTGTGGTAATTCTTATCATTATTATTTGTTCACTCTTTGTTTGCCAGGGTTTAATTCTAAGTAAACCTTTAAAAGCTCAAAAAATGCAGAAGATGAAAGCAGCCAAATAGCAATTGGAAACCTTCGTTCGGAGGTCATAACATTGAGAAACGAAGCTCTTGAAAAGGATAAGATCCTGCTCTCTTTGGTGGAGAGATTAAAATCTAGTGAAGCCAAGCTTTCTAGCCTTTCCGAAGCAGAGTAGAAGATGAAGAAGGCTGAAGAGAGACAATTGAAAGATGCGAAGCGCATTGCTGACTTGGAGTATGCGCTGTCCACTCAAGTGGAATTGCACAGAACTGAAGTGCAAGATCTAGAAAAGAAACTTGACGAAGTAACTGGAAATTTCAATGTGGAACAAACAAAGCGTGAGATATCTGACATGGAACGGTTAAGGGTGCAGAAAAATATTAAGGAGCTTCATCAAGCTAAAGAAGAATGCTACAATGTTGCTAAGATATGTAATAATAATTTGAAAATAGTTTTACTAAGGTTGGCACATTCTCCTCAGAGCAGAACTTTATCCGCGGTGATCCTGACGGGGTTATCTGGTGGATTAACAGCGAAGCCAAAGCTTTTGAGGAGATTCTCATTGATAGGGGGGCTTCTGCGCTTTTGCTGACGCCCGTGGGGCCGTGTCGGTCCTTGAAAAGGTCAGCTGCGAACATGCCAAGGCTGTGGTTCAGCCAGGATTCTCGGTCTCAGCCAACGATATTAGAAACCCTTCGACCGAAGCCACTGCAGTCAGTGGAAAGTTTTATTCTGAAGTATGGCTGAAGGGTGGCCGAGAGATAGTTGTCGAAGCTATCAGAAAGAAAGAGAAAGAATCTCATGATGCCTTGGAAGAGGCCAGAAGAACTAAAGAAGCTGCTGAACAAGCCAGACTTATAGGTATATCTATCATGACTTAGCTTCGTAAATTATTTTAGCTTCGGTACTAACAGACACTTGTATTTTGGTGCAGCTGAGCTCTCTCTCCCTCCAGAGCCATACGATCCTGAAGCTGATCCCTCTCTGAAGGGGGTGCTTGACATAATTAGAATAGCTAACGAAGTCGTTGACGAAGCTGTCAACAGACTACTAGGCGAAGGTGCTGACAAAGTTTTAAAAGATGACTAGGGCCTATCTATTGAGAATTTAGAATCTTTGCATGTAGTTTCATTTTTGTAAGAAACAATTACCAATTATTTGTATATTTAATGATGTAATATATTTATTTATGAGGCGTGAAACTTTTGTACGTACCGTTTTTGAGCCGCAGGCGAAAAAACACGTTCCCTTCTTTTCACGCTTCATAAAGAAAGAAGGAAATCCCCCTTCTTTGCCGAAGCGACTTTGAATATCTCGTCGTGGATGTTGCATATGAATACCATTGGCAAAAGTGCAAACCTTGTATAAAAAGACCTCTGCCAAAGGCACAGATCTTGTGTTATTGATTCATTCTTTCGTGACTCTTTGCCGAAGGTAGATCTAACCTTATGGGTTAGTCGGTGTGTTTGAAGGAGAAAATTTCCTTCTTTTTCCATTGCTTCTGTCGATGCAAAATGATGTATGATGTGATGTTATGCAATATGATGTGATCATATGATGTTTATGCACAAATCATAATAAATAAGACTCTGCATCCACTTAGGAACGACTTTGGAGTCTCTTCACCTTTTACTTAGGTGGTATTTCAGTTCTGCATCCCCTTAGGAATGACTTTGGAGCTAAGCTTTGGATCCCTTTAGGAACGACTTTGGAGCTTCTTCACCTTTTACTTAGGTGGTATTTTAGCTCTGCATCCCCTTAGGAACGACTTTGGAGCTAAGCTTTGCATCCCCTTAGGAATGACTTTGGAGCTTCTTCACCTTTTACTTAGGTGGTATTTTAGCTCTACATTTCCTTAGGAACGACTTTGGAGCTTCGTCACCCTATCTGTTACACTCGATGGTGTAACCACATATTCATTACAACAGACCGAATGTTGAACCTTCTTATATTGTCTTCGAGTGAGAAATATAAAGACAGAAAAGTAAAGAATATATTAAGTATGAAAATTTTCTAGTCGAGCCCCTGTATTGCTTTGGTCGATTTGGGTACAATGATGTTGACTGTGTGAGCTTCGAACTCTTCACGTGTATCACGCTGTTCCTGCGCTTGGCGGTGCCCTTCTGGCTGCTGATTGTGAGTCAAGGTTGGTACCATAGGTGGTGGTGGTAGCGGAGCTCATGCAGCTTGAGAGTGACTTGCCCAAGCAAATAATGTTGTGGGCTGCTGGTTGCCCACATACTCGGGAGTGTATGGAGAATAGCACGAAGTAGTGTGTAGGACCTACTTCGGCTGATTCTGCCGTGCTTCGGCTTCAACTATTTCTTTTTGCTTCTGGATCGTGACTTAGCACGTCCTTGTTGTATGTCCCTTATCTTCCCCACAGAATAAACAGAACAACCTTCTGGGTTGGGAACTGAACATTCCTATGAAGCTTCTTCCTCTGCCTCTTGGAGTTGGTGGCCTGTAAGAACTTTGTTGCATCCCTGAAGACTGGGAGCTTTGCTGATGGCCTTGAGCATGGTTTCCCCTGTTGTCGCTTGAGCTGGGATTATGGATTGTTTTGACATGCCTAGGGTGGAGCCTTCCTCCAAAGCCCCTAGTCATCTCGGAGTATCTGTAGGCCTCTTCCCTTCTCTGCCAAAAGTCGTTATCGGCCTTGATGTACTTGTCCATCTTCTGCAGAAGCTTTTCCAAAGTTTGTGGTGACTTCGTGGCAAAATACTGTGTCATCGGTCCTAGTCGGAGCCCTTTGATCATAGGCTCGATAACAATCTCATTTGGCATCGTTGGTGCCTGGGCCCTGAGTCATAGAAACCTCCAGACATATGCTTGCAAGTATTCTTCATGGTCTTGTGTGCACTGGAACAAGGCTTGTGCATTTACTGGCTTTGTCTAGAAACCCTGAAAGCTGGTTACTAGCATGTCATTCAGCTTTTGCCATGACATGATCGTTTCCTGGCGAAAGGAAGAATACCACGTTTGAGCCACGCTCCTGACTGCCATGACGAAGGATTTCACCATGATAGCCGTGTTGCCACCATATGATGATATGGTTGCCTCATAGCTCATAAGAAACTGCTTCGGATCAGAATGCCCATCATACATGGGAAGCTGCGGTGGTTTGTAGGATGGTGGCCATGGGGTAGCCTGCAATTCTGCTGCTAGAGGAGAAGCATCATCAAAAGCAAAGTTGCCGTGATGAAAGTCATCATACCATTCGTCATCATTGCTTGGACTTTCTTGACGAAGCTCTCTCTGTTGTGGCCTTCGTCCTTGGTCATCTTGCGTGGTATGATGCATTTCTTCGGCAGCTTCATCAATCTTACTTTGAAGTTTAGCTAGCCGAAGCATTTTCTCTCTCTTTCTCTGCACTTGCTGGTGTATAGCCTCTAAGTCTTTGATCTCTTGGTCTAGCTCCTCCTCCTGTGGTGTTGGGCTGGTGGCTTTCCTTTTCTAGTTTCGGGCTTCTCTCAGAGGGAGCCCCTCTTGGTTGATGTCCAGCAGCTGAAGGGTAGCCCCTGGCGCTATTGCTTTCTTCGGTGGCATGAGGAAGGTGAATGCTTGAGATGTTGCCGAAGGTGGTCGTTTGAGTTCACCAGAGGTGGGTGCCAATGTTGGTCACTTGTTCTCAAATGCTGTGAATCAAGAACAAGACAACACAATTGTTAAAGGTTAAAGACCTTCGTCCTTCGAAGCATTATCTCATTATCTCCTTTTGGATATAATGATCTTCAGACGAAGGTCATGAAGGACACACCTTCATCATTTATGAGAATAAGAATACATAAAAATAATATATGTAATCCATTCATTCATTCATTCATTCATTCATTTATGTATCTCATGATATACACATGAACATTAACATAATCTATATTACATTGACACTATACCATGACACAAAATTAGCGGCAAACATTTGTCGGTAAAAATAGGCTTTTGGCGACAGCCAGTCTGTCGCAACATATTACCATCACAATATCTGTCGGTATTTAGTATTTTGGTGTCAAACAAACTATCGGCAATAATGTCGAGCTATTGTGATAGACTATTTGTTGGTACAAATGATTATTCATGACACAACGTCTGTCAGAAATAATTGCATCGGATCATTTGTCGGCAATTGGGTTAGGACTAATTACAAAAAATACCAACCGGTCAATCGACCGGCCAGGTACCCATACACAAAGTCCAAATCTCGTCGTGCTGAGCCAGTCTATACCCTAGACGCCACCCGCCACCAAGTGAGGCTGCCGTCCGGCCTGCGCATGTTCCCCTCCGTCGAGATTGGCAACCGTCGTCCTATGCCCCACCCCTGTGGCCTCTGTCGATCGGCCGACGCTCCCTCACCCACGCGGTCGCGCCCTCTGGCACTCCATTGAGCAGCACCATCCCACACCAGCGCCCTCCGTCGAGCGGCCGCCATCCTACTGCTGATCCTCTTCGTCGAGCACGGCCAGTCCACCATTGCCTCACGCCCTTCTTCCTATTCATACTGCACCTCCGCGCGAATCTCCCTGTGGCGACCCGAAAGCCAAGGTTGGTTCCTGATCTCCAACATCGCCTATCATGTTTATGGTTCTTCTCTCACTCTGTCTGGACTGCGAAGCACTACCACTGTTTCGATCTCCTTCCGGCGATCTCCTTTTCGCTCTGAAATTTAATATTGCAGGAAGGTCCAAACTCAGCCTGGGTGATTAACTCATCCTAGAATCAAACACAGCGTGGGTGATTCCAAACTCGGTCTGGGTAGATAATCGCTATCCCAATCATCCATGAGTACAATACCTACTTGCAAGACACGTATAATTCTGAAGTCACTTAGTTTAGACTTAAAGCCGCTTTGCAGTAATCAATATGGAGTTAGGATGACTCATTTCATCTCAACATCATTGTAATTCCAATAGTGGCAATTTTTCATAATCAGACTGTTGAGTGATGACTTTACAATCTACAACGGGCATTAGACTGTGTTGAAACAAAAGTTGTTATTATTGTGTGCATTCACATGTCTTTAGGATACACATTAGGCTCATGATTGTTTCTGAAGAAATGGGTAAACAAGACAAAAAAGCTGTCAGCCACATTGTCTAGAATGGTATATGAACTAAAAAATAATATATTTATAACTGAAAATGCCTCTATAAAGGTTGCCTCCATGAGTATTGTAGGCATCACAATATGGAAGGACATATAAAAGTTATACTCCCTCCGTCCCAAATTAAAATTCGTTTTAGCTTTTTAATGGAATCATACAATAGTTAAAGTATATGTTCCATGTAAGTGTCTAGATTTGTCATCATCCAGTTGAATATAAACATAAAAAATCAAGAGCTACAACGACTAATATTTTAGGACGAATGGGAGTAACCTTTTCAGTTTGCTATTATAATTTGTAACGCCTTTCAGCTCTGACTGTCAATAGTCTAATATGCATTTGTCTATTTTGTGAATAAAAATTGCAGTACGGACTGTTTGTTTCATCCCTGAAATTTGTAGAATGAAAATTGCAGTACCATGGTTGATTTCAGGTTGATGTAGTACACTATCAAATTATTTGGACTAAGAAAACTGATGTGTTGAGGGACTATCATTCCATTCCTGGGTTCAGCTTCAACAGCAGCACGGAATGTCTTTGATGAGATCGAGGCAGACGACCGACCATCTATTCTTGAGAGATTTGGAAAGTAGTACGTAGTTGGGGGATCCATCATATATGATAGGGATGGTTCATTGCAAAATTGGTTGCCCGTAGACAATGCAACTGTCGAAGGATTTAGCAAATTCAAATAAAAAAGAACTACTGAACCAAGATGCTTGGTTTTTTTGGTGCACCAACTGCCCATCAGTTCGTGCTTGTGTGATGTGTCCTACTTCATTATCCAGTAAAACAAAAATCTGTTGTTTTTACTTGATAAACATATCCAATACGTCATCCGGTAAATTAAAATCATGTTGTTATTACTTTCTATCTTGATATAATCTACAACATATATGAATATCTTGCCAAATACTTATATCACGAAAATATGTAGGTATACCTTGCTTAAAAAATATAATATTGCTATCATTTGTATTCCGAATTTTCCCAACGCGCTCGGCGCGCGCACCAGCTACTAGTATTATTATTATTGTGTGTTCTATTGTTTTAGCCATCCACTTGCGTCTTACCATCATTATTTTATTTAAAATTTTATATGCATTTTATTTTTAAAACAAAATTAAATCGATATGCTTTTAATCACAGGAGAAGGGGACGGTGGCGAGTCGCAAGCGACCGACTGCCATCGAGGAGTAGTGTGGGCAGGCTACCGGCGAGGGCAAGTGTGGGCGACTACCGCGAGGACGAGTGCAGGCGGGCTGCTGGCGAGGAGTGTGTGTCGATAGCTGGCGACAGCAGATTCTTGGATCACATCCATTGGTAAGTGGTAATCTCTAGCCTTAACTTTTCCATATTCTATTGATTAGAACTATTGACAATTGTTTCACCTTCACACAGTTCCTGCACTTTTCATTTTGACAAATCATACACAACTCTTTCTCTCTTTTCATTTTTTGAAAACAAGCCACTCGGTTGATACATTTTCTGGTTACAAGCCACTTCCATGTTGATACCAGGAATCTGTAATAGCTTCAGGAACTCGGTTACATTTTCTGAAATCTGAAATCTGTAATAGCTATTTTCTGGTTACATTTTCTGAAATCTAAAATCTGTAATAACTTTAGGAACTCGGTTAATACCAGGAACTGAAATCTGTACACATAAATCATTCACTCACACAGTCACTTCCATGTTGAAATAGCTTCAGGAACTACTCTATACAATCTCTGAAAAAACACTATGAAATGAGTTCTTGAAGGCCACCAGCTTGAAGGCGCCCGACTTGAACCATCACATCTTGTAGGTGCCTAGCTTGAATCCCACAGGTCATGGAGAGAGGCAGCGCCAGATGAGACAGCGTGGGAGCGTCGTGCCCCAGACTAGGCATGGGTCGTCTTCTACAACGATGCAAGCGAGATCATTTGTTGGATCAGAGATCAATGACTGAGATTGTATATGTGCACTATATATGTGCACCTCTCCATCATGTGCATTGGATATTTTCGCTTCTTTGTAATCATGTGCATTCATTACATAAATATATGTATTAATAGACCTTTATTGCACTTTTAGTTTGTATTTTCTGTTGGGAGTTTATAGACCTGCTGATACAATAATTGACATATTATCAAAATATGTTGTGAGCTGGAAGCAAGGATCAGATTGCTTGAAGTGTGAAAAAATGATTACTCGCAAGCATGCTAGCTGTTGGCGTAACACCCAGCCGATGGAGAGATTTTAGTTTGCTAGATGTATATTTATACTTCTGCATGTAATAGAACTGAAAGATCACTTCAAAAATTTAGGAAACTCATGTATGCTATTATTTTTATATGTTCATCACAGGAATTGTGTTCTAAACAAATATATGTTGGAATTCAAAGTCAAAGATTGATCTCTTTCTTTTACTAATCAAATTTTATATATTCTGAGCTACATATTATTCAAGTTGTCCTACAATGTGCATCATAATCGGTTTATTATTTGTTTCATTAACATATATTTGTATGCATGGATTCTTTTTTTAAACTGCACATAGGGAATAACATCAGACAATTTGTCGGCATATAGACTTTTAGCGACACTCAAGCCATCGACACAAGAACATGTCGGCAAAAGTCTGTCCGACGACAAAGATATGTGTAAGGCCCAAAATTTATTTAAGAAAAAAATATATAATAAATCAACAACTATGGTATTATAATGCTTTGGGAATTAGGAAATTTTTTTAAAAGGAAACCATTTATTCCTCCCATGAATAACTAACAAGGAAAAGAATAAATAAAAACATTATAAACAATAGACGTTATATTCACATTAGTATGAATTTGGACTCTTGGAAATTTGAAGATCAAACATGGATTTGAAAAGAGTGGAGAAAGATAACTATGATAATCATTTAATGCTTTTCAAATTAAATGGTGAGAGGAAGATAAATAAAATAATGATAATAATAATTGTAATAAATATGAAGTTAGGATTTGGTCCACATTAGAACTATGTTTTAAATCCAAAATGGGAATATAACATCTGAAATAGAAAACAAAAATAGAGAGTAAAATAGAAAATAGAAAAGGGAAAAATACTACGCAAAAATAAAGAAAATAAAATATTTTATTAAGTAAAAACCTCCCATTCTGGAGTACTCAATGGGTATGTTCAAATGGGTATAAATTTATAGTTAAATTTGAATTCAAATTTGGATTTGCAAAATGAATAAAAGAGAAACTAGTAAAAGAAAAAAAACAAAAGAAAAAGAGGAACCTCCAATTGGGCCAAATTTCCTTTGCTTCGGCCCACCAGATGCATCCGCGCGTCCCAACTTGTTATCCCGCGCGCGCCATTGGCCTAACAGTTGGGGCCCACCGGGCGACCTCATCACTACGTAGGACTACTCCTTTCACTGGTCAACTGGGCCCGTTTGTCTGTGGCTCTAGACCGTGCCGCACTACGTTCCCGTTTGACTGGCGACCGGGCCCCGTAAGTCACCCCCTGGGCCACGACCAGCGGAGGTCCGCATCGCCCGTGGGGTGGGTGCCATAACCGAAGCTCCGTAGCTGCCGTGGGCGCAACCGTCTGGGCAGGATCCTCGCGCAGTCGGTAGCCACAGGATAAGTGCGCGGTCCTCACCCCCTTTCTCCTCCTTCCCCTTGTCTCGGCCATAGCACTGCGCAACAGAGTTTGTGAGTAGCCGAAAACTAGCGCCGCCGTTGAATCGCTTGACCGCCGCTATTTCAGAGTCGCCACTGGGTCTTGGCAACTCGCCTGGGTGCGCTGATCACTACCGTGGCAGATTAAGTCCTGGGGAGCTGTGGAGGTTGGGCGAATTCCTCGCCAGAGTTGGGGTTGGAATCGGTTCTGCAGAGCACCGTCGACCGGCCCGCTACCGCCATATTCCGAGGTAATGATCCACTCATCTTGTTCATTTTTTCGTACACGTCGTGTCGCATCTGTTAGTTGTGGATCAGGGCACCATCGCGGCGGGGAGTGGTGTCGCCGGTCATCCCGCCGGAGCGCGTGCACCACCGTGCTCGGGGAACCAGGGAAGGAATACGAAGTGAACGCGTCGTAGGATCGTGTCGGTACCCTGGGTCAAGGGTACCCCCTACTACTATATCAAGGCGCAATTCCTGTACGGCTACCTCTTAGCCACGTGGTAGTGGGACTGCGACTGTGACTAAGGCGTGCCTCAGCCCAACCAAGGGCGGTTGCTCAGGGCCCGTAGTGGCGCCCGGCCTCACCACCTAGGAAGGTCCGAGTCCGCCGCGTGTCCATCATGATGGAATACTCCTGGGCATCTGCAGTAAGTCCAGACCCCCATGGGAGTCCGACTAAGTTTGCGGACAGGACTCCTAGGGGAGGTCCGAGACCCCCACGTGTGCATATTGGGCCCCCAAGGTGGGAACCAGACCCCTTCGCAAGGGGTCCAGGCCGCTCACGGCGGGGTCCCGGTGCACTAGGACGGAAAGTGCTTAAAGCCCTGGTCAAAGACCAGGAAGGGGTCTAGCACTGGCACGTGTCTAGACCCCATCATGTACGCCTCAGCTCCCCGCCCAGGTGGAGACCCGATGCTGCCAGATGGCCCTCTGCCCGTGACGTAAGCCAGCGGGCGGAGCCTGACATAGGTGTAAGGAAAATGGACCCCGGGCCATTTGGCTAATTGAGTTTTGGTGTTTGATGAACGACACAATTCGTGAACTAATAAGTTTTCTAGTGTTTATGTTTGTAGTTTACAGGATGCAAGATTTACTTGGACTAAGGAATTGAGGAAAGCAACACCTCAAAAGAAGACATTAAGAAGATCCAAGAAAAGTCCAAGTGTGCTGCTGCGGACTGTCTGTGCGAAGGCGCACCGGACTGTCCGGTGGCACACCGGACTGTCCGGTGCCCACACGCCGGACTGTCCGGTGCACCAGGGAACTCCAGCCCAACGACTAGTTCCAGGTGGCACTCGGAGAGAAGACCACCGGTCTGTCCGGTGTGAGCACCAGACTGTCCGGTGTGGAAAAGCCTACGGCGCCAACGGTCACCTGCTCTGACAGAGCAATGGCTAGGCGCACCGGACAGGCTACAGTGCGCTGTCCGGTGCACCACCAGACTGTCCGGTGCACCACCGGACTGTCCGGTGTGCCGCAGAGAACTGCAGCTTTTCTCCAATGGCTATTTTGGAGTTGGGGCCTAAATATACTTCACCCAACCGGCCATTTGAAGGTGTGGGAGCCCAAGCAACATACCAAGGCATATAGTGCACATTTCCAAGAGCTCAAACACCCAAGTGCTTAATAGAATCACTCCGTGATTAGCATAGGTGCTTTGCGAACTGCTTAGGTTAGTTAGACTGCTTTAGCGCTTGCTCTAGGTGAACCCTAGTTAGTTGAGTGAGTTTAGACAAACCACACAACCCCTCGGCTCTTGCGTGAGTCGTTGTAATTGTACCGAGTGGGGCGAGAGTCTTGCGAGACCGTGACAACCGCGTTTGTGTCACAGCCGCCACTGTGTACAGGAGGGAACGAGGCCCATAGCGTTTCGGCCAGAAGCTCGATAGTGGAGACAGCGGGGAGCGTCCAAGAGGAACCGGAAGCGGAGCACCACTTGCACGTGGAGAAGGCCCGTGACTCTCTACGGAGTTACTCGACCATGGTGCTTGGCCCTCACGTGGGCTTCCCTTTGCGTAGGGGCACCAACGAGGATTAGTCGGGACCTTGCGTGGTTTCGGATACCTCGGTAAAAATACCGACGTCATCCACGAGAGTTTGCTTCTCTACTTTGCTCTTTAAGTTTCCGCATTTACATTAAGCATTTAAGTTTCAATCTTGTATTCATACTTATTTAGTGTAGATTGAAACTTAGCCATTGCGGTAGAGATAGCAACACTTAGACAAAACCTAGTTTGCACATTCTAGTTTGATTATTTGCATTGGTTTTGCTCTAGGGATTTAATTGTGGCCTAGTTTAGTAAAAGTTTTAGAAGTCCTAATTCACCCCCTCTTAGGCGTCACTCGTTTCCTACAAGTGGTATCAGAACCTGGTTTGGCTCATTTGAAACGCTTTAGCTTCACCGCTAAAAGAGCCGACGCTTTTTAGAGGAAGGGATGGATACCCATAGGCCACCACACTTTGACGGCACTAACTTCCCATATTATAGTGCTAGAATGGCTTGTTACCTAGAGGCCGTAGATCTAGGTGTTTGGAGAGTCACTCGTGACGGGATGAAACCCCTCAAGAATCCCGAGAAACCCACCATGAGTGAGGAAAAAGAAATTCATTTAAATGCTAGAGCAAAAAATTGCTTGTATGAATCTCTTAGCATGGATATTTTTAATCATGTATTTACCTTGAAAACTGCTAATGAGATTTGGCTAAAATTGCATGAGCTCCATGACGGCACATCCAATGTCCGTGAGCAAAAACATTGCCTAGTCTTAAATGAGTATAATTCTTTTGCTATGAAATATGATGAGCTTGTTAGAGACATGTATTCTCGTTTGAATCTAATTATCAATGAGCTCAATTCTATTGGCATTAATAAGCTAGGTGATGCGGACATTGTGAGGAAGATTATCTCCTTGCTACCACAACAAAGATATGGGAGCATCATCACCATCCTTCACAACATGGAGGACTTGAGCAACATGACCCCGACCATTGTGATTGGGAAAATTGTGGCCTTTGAGATGTCGCGAAAAATGAGTCGGGGAGAGGAGCCAACTTTCTCAAGACCATATGCTTTTGCATGTGATGAAAGGAAGGGCAAAAAGAAGGCTCCCACTCGAAGTTCCTCAAGTGAAGAAGAGGAAGAAGAAGAAAGTGATGATGATGAAGATAATCAACCATGCACATCATCCTCCGAGGACGAAGAAACAATTCGACGCGTCAGAAAGGTAATGAGGATGATCCGCAAGATTAATCTAATGGGTGTGCCCCTGCAGGTCGAGGATCTTCTCTTTAACATTGATAGGAAAAAGCAAAGGAAGAGAGGATGCTTCGGCAGCTTCGCATGTGGGGAGAAGGGCCACTTCAGGGACAACTGTCCAAATATGGCCAAACCCAAAAAGGAGAGGAGCAAAGGCAAGGCGGTAATAAGTGTTAGAACTTGGGATGATTCTTCAAGTGAAGATGAACCTCCAAAGACACGCAGCCACCGGTCCTCATCATGCTCATCACGGTCATCACACAAATGCCTTATGGCAAGAGGTAACAAAAGCATTCCATCCACTAGTGATGATAGCAGTAGTGATGATGAAGGTGAGGGAAAGCCCTTTGTAGATGAGCTTGCAAAAGCCGTAGAATTTTTCCAGGATGTTGCCACTAAGCAAAAGGCTCAACTTAAAACCTTGACAAATAAGTTGGTTAGCTCTCAAAATGATTACAAAGGTTTGGTAGAAAAATTTGAAACTTTTGCAAACTTAAATAGTGAGCTATCAACTAAAATTGAGCTATTAGAATCTAGTGCTCCATCCACTGCTACCGATGATAGCCTTATTAAAAAGAATGAAAAACTTAAGGCTAAGTTAGCTAGCTCCCAAGAAGCTATTGAAAATTTGCTAGAGAAAATGGAAATTCTTAGCATGCACAATAATGAGCTAACTACTAAGCTAGAAAACATTGGTAGCACCCCAGCAGCATCTTTAGTTGAAATACCTGAAATAATTAAGAAAGATGCTTCTACTTCCTGCTTTGATTTAATTGATGATTCTAACCCCTGCAACCAAGTCGTTGTTGAGAATATTGTTGTAGAGACATGTTCGGATGAGGTTGCAAAGGAAAATGAACAATTAAAGCAAGAAGTGGCTCGCCTTGGCAAGGCTTTGTATGACAAGAAAGGCAAAGCCAAACAAATTCGACCTCCACAGGATAACACCACTGCGGGAGTGAACAAGCCTGTAGAGGGAGAAACTGTGATTTGTAGGCTATGTCACAAGGAAGGCCACAAGTATTTCCAATGCAAGGCGATGACCGGGGATAACAAAGGCAAAAGCTCAAGCAAAAGCCATCAAGCAAAATCTCCAACACCTACATCAAAAAGGTGGACAAAAAGACTGCTACACCATACTTGATCAAGAAGAAAAAGAACGGAAAGGTGATAGCAATCAAGGCCAACAAGCAAGTCAACAAAGCAAAGGGGGCCAAACGCATCTGGGTGCCAAAAGAAATAATTTCAACCATGAAGAGCACCAAGAAGGTTTGGATCCCGAAAGGGAAGTGAGTGGACCGAAGGTCGTCGGGAAATTTGGAGACTTGGCAAATTTGGGATGTATATCATGGGATACATCATATTGGATCAAGATTACTTGCCAAGTGGGTTAGTGAAAATTTTGGACCCAAATTTCCCACCCATGACTAAGGTAACTAGATTTATTGTATTTCTTATTTTTAGATATGCGTATCTATTTACCTTGTATCTAATTTACCTTTCTTGCCTAGTATTACATTTGTTATTTACCTTTGTTTTAAATTATGCATACTAGGTGAATCATATGTGTAACACCCCTGGTGTTACTGTTACTAAAACTTGAGCATAACATCATCAGCATTAGTATTTCATATATTTGATACACCTAGAATGCATTCACTAGGCAAAAGTTTCAAACAAGTTGTATTGATATGGCATTTTGCAAATACAACCCTAGAGTAGGGTACTTAACCCTAAATAGGGTTCTGAAGGGTAAAACAAGATCCAAATGGAGAAAAACCTAAAGCTTAAGTGAAATAGTCATAAAATGTTACTAAGAATAGACCTACATTACATTCACACCCCTGAAATACCAAAAACCCTAAAAAGGACCCTGGAAAACCCTAAACCTAAACCCTAGGGGGCTAAGTGCAAAATTAGTGCACTTTTGGACTAAAGTGTAAAAACTATGATGTTAAAGCATATAAAATCATATGGTTCACGTTTATGAAGATTTTCAATTCAAACCCTGAGTTTTGGACCTATTGGCAAAAAGGCCCATTTTGGGTGCTATGACTAAGTCTAAAAATCAGTGTTTGGGCTCAACTTTGGAGCTTTGTAATTTTCAAATTATAAGGTTTTTGCCCTAGGTCACCACATTAATATTGTAGAGCTATTAAAGGTGAACAACTTTGTTTAAGGGGTTAAGCATTGTTGTTATGAAGAATTGGGAGATAATTAAACCCAAAGTTGGGCTATCAGTCGGGTTACTGACTGAAAAATGACCACCCGTGTTATTGGTCGAGCTTTGGAATTGAAATTATGTATGATCTAGTGCTCAACTGAGTTCAGTTCCTATAGTCGAAATGTAGCTGGTTTGTAACACTACAACTTTGCTGCAGAGATTTGGGTGAGTTGCCATGAAAACTTTAGAGAAAATCTACCCTAAACTTTGGCTGTCAGGAGCACTGAAGAACATTGCCATGGTATAGTGCCCGGGAGGATAAGCTTCAGACCCTCGCCGCTGACGACCAATCCGCACCGTGATTTGCGCCAGGGTTGGGATGGGCGCGTGGCGTGCATCTCCTTGCAAAGATCTTCTTGATCCGGGTAAGATTGCCGCGGTGGAGCGTGATGATTCCGGCCGCCACGCGGCCACTAATCACTCCGGCCATATCCGGTCATCAGCGCCGCTTCTCTCCGTTCATCCACACCCTCACTGATTTGACCATGTTACTATCGCGATGGGACATGGCAAGCTCGTAGGAAAGAATAGCGCTCGACGTCGCCGTTGATCGCCAGCTAAGGCCGGCGATGGTTATCACCATGGCCATGGCAGTGGCTCACTGCGCCTATAAATTCACCTTATCCTCACCCCCTCCGTTCAAATCAACCGAGCACAGCTCTTCATCTCTAAATTGCGAAGCCGAAGCACCCGCTCCCACCCTCCATTAGCCACCATAGCCGGAGAATCTCCCTTTTCCTCCAAATTGGGTCGCCGCGCCACCGTGAACAGCTCGACCGTGGCCAGCCCGTTCGGGTAAGGCTCTATCCATCTCGAATGTTGTTTTTGTGGCTCTGCATGCTAGTGAAGCTTACCGTGGCACTCGTTTGCTCAATTCGGCCATGATTTGGCAGGAACGCGTGCTCGTGATCCCGGTTTCCGCCATGATCGTGGGCAGACAGTTCCCAGTGAAGTTCATGTCAAATTAACGGGTGTTCCTAGATCATCCTTGGTCGGTTATGCCTCCTCGATAGCTAGCCATAGCAGTCATCGCCGACCATGGCTGGTACGGGCCGTGTCGGGGGTGAACGGCGAGCGCGCCGTGGCCAGGGATGTTTGTGGAGAAAAAATAGAAGTGCGAGGGTATTTCTGCAAAGTGTCAGTGACTGTTTTAAATAGTGTTTTGGATTCCTTTGGGTTATTCAAAACTGCAGGGGCTTATTCGCAAAATCATCGTTGCACGCATGGGCGCACGTGGGCGCGTCCCTATTCCTATGTAGTCTGGGCCGCTTGGGCTGCTTTCGGCCCAGTCCTGTTCACAGTTTTTTTTCCTTTTCTTTTTCTGCCAAGACTAAAACAATTTTAGAAAATTGTAGAAAAATGGTAAAAATGTCAAACCAATTTTGCTAGATTCCTAATTTTCCATAGAATTTAATAAAAATAGTTTCATGGTTTTTAGATCAAATAGGGAATTTTGGAGCATTTAAAATATCCTAAAACCTTGTTTCTAGATTTTTAGAAAATAGAAAGTAATTCCAAAAATCCCCAAACTTTTTATATGAACTCTAAACATTATTTAGAAACTTAGGGTAGAATTTGGTATGATTTGGACCTTGTTTGATACTTAGAGCCCAAAACCCTACCCTGCCCTTTGAATTCCTTTACTAACTCCAGAAACCCTAGTTTCTCGGAGAACCGTGAAGGAAAGTTGTATTCAAGACTTTAGATAGCCAACTTCTACTATTTTTGCATCTTCATGAGCACTACATGAGCATTCATTATTATGTATGGTTATATTTAGAAAACGAGGAAGAAGTTGAAGTAGAAGGAGAGAAGACTTCACCACCACCACCTCAGGAACATAAGGTAGACAACTGTTTTTATTT
Organism: Zea luxurians; assembly: GCA_029449295.1. Lineage (NCBI taxonomy): Eukaryota > Viridiplantae > Streptophyta > Magnoliopsida > Poales > Poaceae > Zea > Zea luxurians. The sequence goes on along the minus strand of JAOPSE010000001.1, from coordinate 64,889,532 downwards.
TGAAATCTGTGGAACTGAGCCTAAATCACCTGTAAACCAAGGCAAGCCCCAGTGCATTTGCTACCTCCTTGATTCTTTTAAAAGCTTTCTCACTTGCTTGTTGCATTAGGTGATAGGATTTGAATGCTAAAACAATTCCTGCATTACCTTCCTTGAATTTGATTACCTTCCTTTGAATCCATGTTTTATAAAAGGTTTTTACTATGCTTAGTCTTGCTCTAGCAAAACAAAAGGTTTGTTTTTATAAAAGATGATGTGGCAAAGTGGGAGGGATGTTTTTGAAAATAAAACTTGATGGTGGATCCATCATGGCCATGATGGGTTCAACATCGGAAAAGATGTACCTCTGTCAGGTACCAAACTTTGGGTTGAAATGATTAAGCTGAGACCGGGCGGGTGACTTGCACGAGAAGAGAGGGAGTCTCGGTGTAGTGTCTTCGTCTGAGTCAATTAAAGACTGTGTCGATGTAGGCTTGATGACCGAGGACCCTTTAACTGGTCACATGCCTTGTCATGGGTAAGCTTTGCCTTGGGCAGACTAAGGCCAGAATAAGATACCATGCAATGGGAGTGGAGAGATGGCAAGAGTAGCGTGTACCCTCCATGGCAAAAGGCTGGACGGTGGTGTATCTGTGCTCTCGGTTGGCGTGAACCTGATTTGGTCTTAAGAACCCCGGTGGCGAGTTGACATATGCAAGGGTTAAGTGCTACATATGTCGTGTGATTGGAGATCCTCAGCTGAGTATAATCGATTCGGATCGTCGTACCTTCGTGGTTATGAAGACTTGGTCACTGCCTTATACGTAGATCTCCAGTAAAGATGAAGGATTGTTAAGAAATTGGCTAGTATAGGTCAAGTGATTGAACTAGGGTAGAATGAACTCTAGTTACAGGTAATCCTACTTAACTTGACAATAAAACTGGATTTTTAAGGATCCACTTTTAGTAAGCATTTATGCAAACAGAGTCTTTGATTATTGAGAAACCTTACCTTGACTCCCTTATAACCAGCATACCCTTGAGAGTCTTTTCCATAGTCGGGTAAGCCTTGCTGAGTAATTCCATACTCAGGGTTTTACTCCCTATTGTTTTTAGGTGAAAAAGCGACAAACTTTTGTTGCTTCTGTTCTAAGGTGGTACCAAAGGAAGAGCACCAGGAGTGAAGTTGTGGGAGGAAAGGATCCTCCATAAAAACTTTTGTTTAAAACTTATCGGGAGGGGTTTTTGCCTCCCTTGGCTTGTAATAATAATACTCTGCACTCGTATGTTATATTCTGGTTTGTAAATGTTTAACTTTGTCTTACTTTTAAATAAAGGTAAGTTTATGTAACCGCTTCCGCATTTCCGTATCTCCGATGATTTGTAATGTCTGCGTGACAGGTGAAACGCTCTTGGGAAAAGTAAGAAAAGTAGATACCTAACTTGTCAAGTGATTCAGGAACACCTGCAGGGTTGTCTGAGGTCTGTTGGACAAGGACAACTGTAGGTAGGCCTAATGACTTGGGAGGTTCCGTCACAGCTGGTATCGGAGCGAAGCCCATCTCTATAGATATTATGAGACATCTTCAAAAAGAATTTTCTAAGACTTATCTAGAAAATTTCTTCCCCTCTTACCTAAGCACTTCTGAAGAGTTTATTTTAAAGACCAGATAGGAAAAGTGCAATGCATAGAAGGTTGAATCAACTAAGGTTGATTTTGTAATTACACATGCATCATGCTAAAAATTATGCTAATAAGATTTCCCCCTTAGAAAAATGCCGCCGCGCATGAGAAAGACTGCGCGCAAGTCAACTGGGCCAATCGGTGTACCCCGTCACCAACTTGCCCCGAAACATGACGACAGCAGTAGCGGTAGTAATGATCCGATCGGAGATCTGGAAGCACAAGTTAATCAGCTTCGGTCAGAACTCCGACGCAGGAATGACATATGGGCCGCAGATGGCGAAAGATTCAATGAATTGAGAAGAGACATCCGCCAACTGCAAGACCAGCTAGCGGATCGGGATCTAGCGCTCGACTGGGCGGTGAACTCTCATTCACTAGCTTGGGCAAAGGAAGCTAGAGCTCGAGCCCGAGTGGAAGATATTAGCTCAACTGTGGATAGCTTGCAGGTTTATTGCAACACACTACATGAAGAAGTTCATGTACTGTACTCGCAACTGCACCCGAACGTCCCTGCGGATCCTGTCAGGATGGAAGCCGGACCTTCTAGAATAGCGAGAGAAGCACTTGGCGGTGAGCTGGACCTTTTTAGGCCCCCTCCCTCTATGAAGCTGGTCGACGAATGGTCTCCGACGCCTGACAGTGAGGCTACCCAGAGTGACAAAAAGCTGGAATAGTATAGTATAGAAGTAGTACTATTGTGTAATAGGTGGTGTAATCCTATTGTAAGTACGAGTCTGTAACATTACCTTTTTAAGTAATGTGAAATGGATGGTTTGTATGGCATATCATATTGCTCCAAATGTTTTCTGCCTCAGATGCCTTCCAGGACTCGCGCTCAGGATGGGGCTGGTACCTCCCGTGGGAGGGAAGCGACCCCAAATCCACCTCCAGTACCCCCGACACTTGTCGAGGCCATCGCTGCCTTGGTAAACACTACAGCAGACAATACCCGCTTCCTGCGGGAGATGGCAGGTCAACAACTCCAACAACAAGGCGGGCGGACATATCTGCAAGGCCCCCATGAGACATCTTATCTGGACTTCTCTGAGACGCGCCCTCCATTGTTCGTCAAAGCAGAAGATCGTTTAGAGGCGGATGAATGGATCCGCGTCATTGAACAAAAATTCGGGCTTCTTCGGTGTTCAGAAACTCAAAAGCCCCTATTTGCAGCCCAACAACTGCGAGGCCTTGCCAGTATGTGGTGGGGAAATTTTGTGGCCGTTCAGCCGGCCGGTCATCAGATCATATGGGATGAATTCAAGTTGGCCTTTAGAGAGCATTATATACCTGAGGGAGTTCTTCACATGAAGCAAGAGGAGTTCATGAAATTGAAGCAAGGCGGAGATACTGTCACCTAGTATCTCAATAAATTTAATCACTTATCTCAACATGCAATCGACCAAGTCAACATAGATGTGAAGAAAAGGAATTGTTTCATGAGAGGCTTGAATGATCGGATGCAAAGAAAGATGGCCACCTGCATCGACCTTACTTATGGAAGGGCTGTCAGCACAGCACTGATAGTCGAAGCTAAATATGCAGGATCCGGAAAATCCAAGGGGAATGGAGGCAATAGGCCCTATCAGGGCCCCGAGAAAAGGCAAAGGTTGGTTATCCGACCTTTCAATCAGAATCGTTCTTCATCGCGCCCACCCTCCTTCCCATTCAAGCAACCAGTGTTTATCCGTCCTACCGCTGCCCCCACTACTACAAATCAGCCGGGTGCCCCTGGCACTTGTTTCCCTGCTCTTCCAAGCTCATCAACCGGCTGCTTCAACTGTGGAAAGTCCGGTCATTTCATTAAGGACTGTCCATACCCGAGGCAGAATCAATCAAATAATCAGCAAAGCTCCGGAGGTTCTAAGGGAAATGCGGTAACCAATACCGCGGGCAGGAATACAAGGAAAACTGGACGGGTTTATTACACTCAAGTGGCCACAACACCGGAAGGCGAACCAGTGATGATGGGTACGTTCCTCGTAGCCAACCACCCTACACTTATTCTCTTTGATTCTGGTGCTTCACATACATTCATAAGCAAAAAGTTTGTGGAGAAACACTGCATTCCATATATTGAATCAAGGGAAGGGTTTAAAATACATTCGCCTGGGGACAAATATTTACCAAAGAAGTGGCTTACCAAGTGCCTGTAACATTGGCTAGACGGGACTTTCCTACTAAGATGATTGTTCTGAAAGGCCAAGACATAGATGTAATCTTGGGTATGAATTGGTTGGCCCAGCATAAAGCAATCCTCAACACTGATCTAAGAACTATCAGGTTGAGTTATGGCCAAGAAGAAATTCTTTTGCCTATCCCCATAGCCATTCTAGCTAAACCAATTGGCAGAATTAATGAAGCCATTATACCAGAGATCAAAGACATTCCGGTAGTGTGTGAGTTCCCAGATGTCTTTCCAGAAGATTTGCCTAGATTGCCACCCGAAAGAGATGTAGAATTTGTAATTGAGTTGAAGCCCGGTACGGCTCCCATTTCTAGAAGATCGTACCGAATGCCTCCAAATGAGCTGGCAGAACTCAAGACCCAATTGCAAGATCTACTAGAGAAGGGATTTATCTAGCCAAGTTCGTCGCTATGGGGTTGTCCAGCCATCTTCGTAAAGAAGGATCAAACATTACGAATGTGCGTGGATTATCGACCCCTTAATGAGGCCACTATCAAGAATAAGTACCCTCTTCCACGGATAGACATTCTATTTGATCAACTAATTGGGGCGAGGGTATTCTCCAAGATCGACCTCAGATTGGGCTATCACCAGATCCGTATTCGACCCGAGGATATACCAAAGACCGCATTCACTACGCGGTATGGGTTATTTGAATATTTGGTAATGTCTTTCGGACTAACGAATGCTCCTGCCCACTTCACTTATTTGATGAACTCAGTATTTATGCCTGAGTTGGACAAGTTTGTGGTGGTATTCATCGATGATATTGTAATATATTCCAAGAATGAAGAGGAGCATGCTCAGCATTTACGGATCGTGTTGACGCGCTTAAGAGAACATCAATTGTATGCCAAGTTCAATAAATGCGCATTATGGCTGGAAGAAATCCTATTTCTAGGACATGTGTTATCTGCCAAGGGGATTGTAGTGGATCCCAGCAAGGTCAAGGATATTTTGGAGTGGAAACCCCCTACCACTGTACATCAAGTCCGAAGTTTCCTTGGACTAGCTGGCTATTACCGCTGATTTTTACCAGATTTTTCCAAACTTGTGAAACCAATCACGAGTTTATTGAAGAATGATATTAAATTTAATTGGTCTTCGAAGTGTAATGAAGCCTTTGAACAATTGAAGGTATTATTAACCACTGCTCCGGTATTGGCTCAACCAGATATTGAAAAGCCTTTTAATGTGTATTGTGACGCATCAGGCAGTGGTCTCAGCTGTGTATTAATGCAAGAAGGCCGAGTAATAGCTTATGTTTCAAGGTAGTTGCGCCGACATGAGGAGCATTATCCAACTCATGATCTGGAGCTAGCTGCCGTGGTTCATGCCCTGAAGATATGGCGTCATTACCTACTGGGGAATGTCTGTCACATTTATACAGACCACAAAAGTTTGAAGTATATCTTTACCCAGTCAGAGCTCAATATGAGACAAAGGAGATGGCTCGAGCTTATTAAAGACTATGAACTGGAGATTCATTATCACCCAGGCAAAGCTAATGTAGTGGCAGATGCCTTGAGTCGCAAGACTTTTTGTCATTGTCTTACAATGGGGACTTCTGACATTACGTTATGCTAAGAAATGGAGAATTTAGACCTGGGAATGATTCAACATGGAACTTCAAATCACTTGAAGCTGGAGTCAGTCATCTTGCAGAAGATAATTGACGCACAAAAGAATGATGAGGGTATGAAACATATCCATGAAAAGATAGACGCTGGAAAAACCAACTATTTCAGAGAAGACGATCAAGGTGTTGTATGGTTCAACAACCGCATAGTTGTGCCGAAAAATGAAGAGGTCCACCAGCAAATTTTAGATGAAGCACATCTTAGTCGCTATTCTATTCATCCTGGAAGCACTAAGATGTATCATGATTTAAAACAACATTATTGGTGGACAAAGATGAAGATTGAAATCGCACGCTATGTGGCTAGATGTGACACTTGTAAACGTGTCAAGGCCATACACTTGAAAGCTACTGGTCCATTACAATCTTTACTAATACCAACATGGAAATGGGAAGATATTAGTATGGACTTCATTGTGGGATTACCCAGAACGACAAAAGTCTTTGACTCCATTTGGGTTATCATTGATCGACTTACCAAGGTTGCCCATTTTCTTCCAGTCAAAGTAAAATATCCAGTCATCGCATATGCGAAACTGTATATTGCTCGTATTCTCAGTTTGCGTGGTGTTCCGAAGACTATAGTGTCGGATCGTGGACCTCAATTCGTATCCAAATTCTAGGAAGAACTTCATAAATCCCTGGGTACCAAATTGCTTCACAGTTCGGCCTATCATCCTCAGACCAGTGGATAGACTGAGAGGGTCAATCAGATACTTGAAGATATGTTACGAGCATGTGTTCTGGAGTTCCCACAGAAATGGGATGATTGTTTACCATTAGCGGAGTTCTCATATAATAACAGCTATCAAGAAAGCATTAAGATGGCACCTTTTGAAGCTTTATATGGACGACGATGTCGTACTCCGCTAAATTGGTTTGAACCAGGTGAAAGGTACTTCTTCAGGCCTAATATGGTGAAAGAGACCGAAGAAAAGGTTCAGAGAATAATTCAACATTTGAAGAAAGCTCAAGCTCGTCAGAAAAGTTATGCAGACAAACAGCGAATGCCCTTATATTTTCTGGTGGGGGATTATGTCTATCTGAAGGTCTCCCCAATGAAGGGTGTAACACATTTCGGGATAAAAGGAAAGCTTGCACCTCGATACATTGGTCCTTTCCTTGTCCTTGAACAATGTGGGCCAGTGGCATACCGACTTCAACTACCCGAAACCTTGTCTGCTGTACATAATGTGTTCCACGTGTCTCAACTGAAGAAATGTCTTTGGATTCCAGATCGAACTATCGAAGTAACAGATGTTGTCCTAGAGCCAGACTTGACATATTCAGAACACCCTATTCAAGTCTTGGATCAAAAGGACAGGGTTACCCGAAGAAAAACTCTCAAGTTTTACAAGATACTGTGGAACCAACATTCTCAAGATGAGGCTACATGGGAGACTCAAGACTTTTTAGAGAAGAATTTCCCAGGCTTTCTATCCTCATGTAAATTGTGATATGTATATAATTGTTGTAATAAAGGAGTGAGCCCCCAAACCACCCCTGCCTTGTACCAAAAATCAGGAAATAAAAATGTGAAGCATTTCCTTTTCCACTACTTACCCTAGGAATTTTAATCTCGGGACGAGATTCTTTTATGGGGGAAGGATGTAACACCCCTGGTGTTACTGGTACTAAAACTTGAGCATAACATCATCAGCATTAGTATTTCATATATTTGATACACCTAGAATGCATTCACTAGGCAAAAGTTTCAAACAAGTTGTATTGATATGGCATTTTGCAAATACAACCCTAGAGTAGGGTACTTAACCCTAAATAGGGTTCTGAAGGGTAAAACAAGATCCAAATGGAGAAAAACCTAAAGCTTAAGTGAAATAGTCATAAAATGTTACTAAGAATAGACCTACATTACATTCACACCCCTGAAATACCAAAAACCCTAAAAAGGACCCTGGAAAACCCTAAACCTAAACCCTAGGGGGCTAAGTGCAAAATTAGTGCACTTTTGGACTAAAGTGTAAAAACTATGATGTTAAAGCATATAAAATCATATGGTTCACATTTATGAAGATTTGCAATTCAAACCCTGAGTTTTGGACCTATTGGCAAAAAGGCCCTATTTGGGTGCTAAGACAGTCTGAAAATCAGTGTTTGGGCTCAACTTTGGAGCTTTGTAATTTTCAAATTATAAGGTTTTTGCCCTAGGTCACCACATCAATATTGTAGAGCTATTACAAGTGAACAACTTTGTTTAAGGGGTTAAGCATTGTTGTTATGAAGAATTGGGAGATAATTAAACCCAAAGTTGGGCTGTCAGTCGGGTTACTGACTGAAAAATGACCACCAGTGTTATTGGTCGAGCTTTGGAATTGAAATTATGTATGATCTAGTGCTCAACTGAGTTCAGTTCTTATAGTCGAAATGTAGCTGGTTTGTAACTCTACAACTTTGCTGTAGAGATTTGGGTGAGTTGCCATGAAAACTTTAGAGAAAATCTACCCTAAACTTTGGCTGTCAGGAGCACTGAAGAACATTGTCATGGTACAGTGCCCGGGAGGATAAGCTTCAGACCCTCGCCGCCGACGACCAATCTGGGCCATGATTTGCGCCAGGGTCAGGATGGGCGCACGACATGCATCTCCTCGCAAAGATCTTCTTGATCCGAGTAAGATCGCCACGGTGGAGCGTGATGATTCCGGCCGCCACGCGGCCACTAATCACTCCGGCCATATCCGATCATCGGCGCCGCTCCTCTCCGTTCATCCACGCCCTCACTGATTTGGTCGCGTTACTGTCGCGGCGGGACGTGGCAAGCTCGTAGGAAAGAATAGCGCTCGACACCGCCGTTGATCGCCAGCTAAGGCCGGCGATGGTTATCACCATGGCCATGGCAGTGGCTCACTGTGCCTATAAATTCACCGCATCCTCACCCCCTCCGTTCAAATCAACCGAGCATAGCTCTTCGTCTCTAAATTGTGAAGCCGAAGCACCCGCTCCCACCCTCGATTAGCCACCATAGCCGGAGAATCTCCTTTTTCCCCCAAATTGGGTCGCGGCGCCACCGTGAACAGCTCGACCGTGGCCAGCCCGTTCGGGTAAGGCTCTATCCATCTCGAATGTTGTTTTTGTGGCTCTGCATGCTAGCGAAGCTTACCATGGCACTCGTTTGCTCAATTCGGCCATGATTTGGCGGGAACACGTGCTCGTGTTCCTGGTTTCCGCCATGATCGTGGGCAGACAGTTCCCAATGAAGTTCATGTCAAATTAACGGGTGTTCCTAGATCATCCTTGGTCGGTTATGCCTCCCCGATAGCTAGCCGTAGCAGTCATCGCCGGCCATGGCCGGTACGGGCCGTGTCGGGGTGAACGGCGAGCGCGCCGTGGCCAGGGATGTTTGTGGAGAAGAAATAGAAGTGCGAGGGTATTTCTGCAAAGTGTTAGTGACTGTTTTTAAATAGTGTTTTGGACTCCTTCGGGTTATTCAAAACTGCAGGGGCTTATTCGCAAAATCATCATCGCACGCGCGGGCGCGCGTGGGCGTGTCCCTGTTCCTGTGTAGGCTGGGTTGCTTGGGCTGCTTTTGGCCCAGTCCTGTTCACAGTTTTTTTCCTTTTCTTTTTCTGCCAAGACTAAAACAATTTTAGAAAATTGTAGAAAAATGGTAAAAATGTCAAACCAATTTTGCTAGATTCCTAATTTCCCATAGAATTTAATAAAAATAGTTTCACGATTTTTAGATCAAATAGGGAATTTTGGAGCATTTAAAATAGCCTAAAACCATGTTTCTGGATTTTTAGAAAATAGAAAGTAATTCCAAAAAGCCCCAAACTTTTTATATGAACTCTAAACATTATTTAGAAGTTTTGGGTAGAATTTGGTATGATTTAACCCTTGTTTGATACTTAGAGCCCAAAACCCTACCCTGCCCTTTGAATTCCTTTACTAACTCCGGAAACCCTAGTTTCTCGGAGAACCGTGAAGGAAAGTTGTATTCAAGACTTTAGATAGCCAACTTCTACTATTTTTGCATCTTCATGAGCACTACATGAGCATTCATTATTATGTATGGTTATATTTAGAAAACGAGGAAGAAGCTGAAGTAGAAGGAGAGAAGACTTCACCACCACCACCTCAGGAACATGAGGCAAACAACTGTTTTTATTTTGACATCTGTGGAACTGAGCCTGAATCACCTGTAAACCAAGGCATGCCCTGGTGCATTTGCCACCTCCTTGATTCTTTTAAAAGCTTTCTCACTTGCTTGTTGCATTAGGTGATAGGAGTTGAATGCTAAAACAATTCCTGCATTACCTTCCTTGAATTTGATTACCTTCCTTTGAATCCATGTTTTATAAAAGGTTTTTACTATGCTTAGTCTTGCTCTAGCAAAACAAAAGGTTTGTTTTTATAAAAGATGATGTGGCAAAGTGGGAGGGATGTTTTTTAAAATAAAACTTGATGGTGGATCCATCATGGCCATGATGGGTTCAACATCGGAAAAGATGTACCTCTGTCAGGTACCAAACTTTGGGTTGAAATGATTAAGCTGAGACCGGGCGGGTGACTTGCATGAGAAGAGAGAGTCTCGGTGTAGTGTCTCCGTCTAAGTCGATTAAGGACCGTGTCGATGTAGGCTTGATGACCGAGGACCCTTTAACTGGTCACATGCCTCGTCATGGGTAAGCTTTGCCTCGGGCAGACTAAGGCCAGAATAAGATACCACACAATGGGAGTGGAGAGATGGCGAGAGTAGCGTGTACCCTCTATGGCAAAAGGCTGGACTCTGGTGTATCTGTGCTCTCGGTTGGCGTGAACCTGATCTGGTCTTAAGAACCCCGGTGGCGAGTTGACATATGCAAGGGTTAAGTGCTACATATGTCGTGTGATTGGAGATCCTCAGCTGAGTATAATCGATTCGGATCTCCGTACCTTCACGGTTATGAAGACTTGGTCACTGCTCTATACGTAGAACTCCAGTAAAGATGAAGGATTGTTAAGAAATTAGCTAGTATAGGTCAAGTGATTGAACTAGGGTAGAAAGAACTCTAGTTACAGGTAATCCTACTTAACTTGACAATAAAACTAGATTTTTAAGGATCCACTTTTAGTAAGCATTTCTACGAACAGAGTCTTTGATTATTGAGAAACCTTACCTTGACTCCCTTATAACCAGCATACCCTTGAAAGACTTTTCCTTAGTCGGGTAAGCCTTGCTGAGTAATTCCATACTCAGGGTTTTACTCCTTATTGTTTTAGGTGAAGAAGCGACAACCTTTTGTTGCTTCTGTTCTAAGGTGGTACCAAAGGAAGAGCACCAGAAGTGAAGTTGCGGGAGGAAAGGATCCTCCATAAAAACTTTTGTTTAAAACTTATCGGGAGGGGTTTTTGCCTCCCTTGGCTTGTAATAATAATACTCTGCACTCGTATGTTATATTCTGGTCTGTAAATGTTTAACTTTGTCTTACTTTTAAATAAAGGTAAGTTTATGTAACCGTTTCCGCATTTCCGTATCTCTGATGATTTGTAATGTCTGCGTGACAGGTGAAACGCTCTTGGGAAAAGTAAGAAAAGCAGATACCAAACTTGTCAAGTGATTCAGGAACACCTACAGGGTTGTCTGAGGTCTGTTGGACAAGGACAACTGTAGGTAGGCCTAATGACTTGGGAGGTTCCGTCACAATATGGTAGGATTGCTTGTTTTCAATTCATACACTTAAGCAAACCTACATGGTTTAAAATGTTTACTTAAGCACGACACATAGCTTCTATATCACTCCATAGTAAATGATGCATCAATTGAAAATTTTGATTTCTACAAGCTGTATCATTTAACTTATATGTGCCAAAGTTCGGATTATAGTTAATTTGCCCCTCTTGATATCAAATCAAAGTGTATGTCTTTTACAAGTATTCAAAACTTGTATGCATACCTTCAGGGGGAGGTTACTCTATATTCTAATACTTTGAGACTAACACCCTTTCATGTCTATTTCATGTGATAGTCTCATTGTAAGGAAAATGGTGTCCCCGGAGAAAGACAACAATCTTCCACTGCAAAATCTCCAAGAACTCTCATGTCTCTCAAGCTCGCCATTGACTTTCAATTGGTATCTTTTGAGACTACATCAATATCATTTACATGTCTTCTCCAATATTTGATTAGACTATATTTCATATCATATGCTTCCATGTTGCTAAAAAACATAAGTAGTTAACTCATATTCTGTTACCTATGCATAAGGGAAGTCAGTCTTTTAAAATCATGTCTTGCACCTCTAATTTTCACATGCTTTTTCCTAAGTAGAGGATCTCCGTCAGGGGGAGTATTTCTTCATCTCTAAAAAGGGGAGAAAATTCTTTCTAAAGAGAACACTCGTTTAGGGGGAGTAATCCTTTCAACTGATATCATTCATGTGGTTTAATTTAGTATTCTTCAAGTGGTATCATCTGATAAAATTCTTGATGAGGGCAAGCTTTTATTTACTTCCTACATGCTTTTAATGTCTTCCTTTTCGGTGGTTGATGCCAAAGGGGGAGAAGTTTAGGGACCAAAGCAATGAAAACTATATCAAACACCAAACACCACAAATTTAAAATTTTATATCTACAAATGGTTTTTCAAGTGGTTTTGGTTATTTGGTCCTAAATTAGGAAGTAAGTGAATTATGGAGTTAGGGGGAGGCTTAAGTCCATAATATCACATTGTGGGGACAAACATGCATCCTAGCAAGTAGATTGCATATTTTTATTCAAATACGTGTATTATTTGCTTGCTTTGGTTGTGTTGTCATCAATCACCAAAAAGGGGGAGATTGTAAGGAAAATGGACCCCGAGCCATTTGGCTAATTGAGTTTTGGTGTTTGATGAACGACACAATCCGTGAACTAATAAGTTTTCTAGTGTTTTTGTTTGTTGTTCACAGGATGCAAGATTTACTTGGACTAAGGAATTGAGGAAAGAAACACCTCAAAAGAAGACATTAAGAAGATCCAAGAAAAGTCCAAGTGTGCTGCTGCGGACTGTCTGTGCGAAGGCGCACCGGACTGTCCGGTGCCCACACGTCGGACTGTCCGGTGTACTAGGGAACTCCAGCCCAACGGCTAGTTCCAGGTGGCACTCGGAGAGAAGACCACCGGACTGTCAGGTGTGAGCACCAGACTGTCCGGTGTGGAAAAGCCTGCGGTGCCAGCGGTCACCTGCTCTGACAGAGCAACGGCTAGACGCTCCGGAGAGACTACAATGCGCTGTTCGGTGTGCCACAGAGAACTGCAGCTTTTCTCCAACGGCTATTTTGGAGTTGGGGCCTATATATACTTCACCCAACCGGCCATTTGAAGGTGTGGGAGCCCAAGCAACATACCAAGGCATATAGTGCACATTTCCAAGAGCTCAAACACCCAAGTTATTAATAGAGTCACTCCGTCATTAGCGTAGGTGCTTTGCGAAGTGCTTAGGTTAGTTAGACCGCTTTAGCGCTTGCTCTAGGTGAACCCTAGTTAGTTGAGTGAGTTTAGACAAACCACACAACCCCTCGGCTTGCGTGAGTCGTTGTAATTGTACCGAGTGGGGCGAGAGTCTTGCGAGACCGTGACAACCGTGTTTATGTCATGGCCGCCACCGTGTACCGGAGGGAATACGGTCACCCCGGCACCAACATGAGGCGTCGGCATCTGTGTGCTCACCCTCGGTGAGGGCAGCACTGACCGAGGACCTGAGGGCAGAGCTCAGCCGTCGGCACGCGGCAGAAGATGCTCCAGTCTCTTGGGAAAGGTCTAATGACCTGCGGGCAGAACTCAACCGCAGGGGAGCAGGCGAAGATGCCCGTGTCTCACTAGAGAGGACACGAGAGCGTCGACACAACATCGAGGGTCGTAACCTTGATAAAGACTTCGCTGCGGTAGCACCGCAAACCCTAGTGGGCGCTCGGTCCCAGGTGGGTGTCCCATTTGCTGGCATGGGCTGCGCCGCGCTCGCAGATCATCTCTGTGTGGTGTCCTGGCCATCCAAGTTCCGGCCGCACTTGCTGGAGAAGTACGACTGTTCGGGACTTGTTCTCAAATGCTTCGAATTAAGAACAAGGCAACACAAAAAAATGTTAAATATAAATGCCCTTCGTCCGCTGAAGCATTATCTCCCTAAGGATTTAATGAGCTTCGGACGAAGGTCAAGAATAAAACATTTATGAAGATCTTATCTTCGTAATCATATTTATAAAATAATAAATAATGAGAAATGAAATATAAAATATGAAATGAATTCACATATTTTATTATATGAATATCTAAGTACCAAAACATGATATTTGAATACGTTTATACCTTCGCCCTGGCGGGAAGTGATAATTCAAGCATGATGTGCTCGTGATTACAAGAGTGCGTGAACAGTAAAGGAGTACTGTTCATCTATTTATAAGCACATGGCGCAGCCTGTGAGAAATTACAGTCATGTCCCTTACAAAAGATTACAATTATAACTCAGACCCTTATGGACTATGAAGTTATTTCATCTTTAAGTCGGTTCAAAACTTCATCTTCAGATACGTTATAGTACCGAAGCTTCATGAGTGGTAGCTTCAGTACTACCTTTAAACGGGTTTGCCGAAGGTGTTTCTTCCTGCGGGACCTTCGGCGACGAAGCATGGCCCCAACAGTAGCCCCTTCGCGGTGCTAGATCGTTTTTCGTAACGAGCTTGATCCGTGAAAAAGTCTCTTAGGCTTCAGGTAGCTGAAGGTCCGAAAAACACCTTCCCTGAGCTCGTTGCCGGGAAACGATAAAACTTCCGAGCGCGGAGTAGTCCCACCATGCATATTTACCTTCTCGGGTTTTGTGGCCCACCGTTCAGTGGGTGCGGGCGACTGTTCGTCTGGTGTAGGAGACTTGACGATTCACCTTCTTACCTGCAGCACTATATAAACAGACGAGTAGGTGTGAAGTTACCACAACATTCATTGCTATTGCATTGTTTTGCTGTCAGGAATTTAACCATAGCCGAAGCTTGACCCTTGCACTCAAACGAAGCACAACCTTGGATTCTGCTTCGTTACAAGAAGAGCTTCGGAAAAAGGTTATTAATTTCAAAAAACTTTAGGAATTCATAATCAAATGGCTAGATTGCGTTCCACTGCCAGGATTGAGCGTGAGGGAGACGAGGCCGAAGCCACTGAAACTGTTCCTATTTCCGAAGCAATGAGGCGGTCTGGGCTGGCAACATCAGAGGATATATATGCTGCCGAAGCAAAACAAGCTGACGTTGAAGAAAATGAATCTGAGGTTGAGTACGGTGCGATGCCATCTAAACCCAGCCACCTAGAGTTTGGGAAGTCTACTATTACTGAGAGTGACATGGCTAAGTTACTGAAGTTAGGCTATTTCAGTGAAGACAAAAAGGAGCTGATTCGCTTCAGGCGAGAAGAGATTACCCCGAAGCCTGAAAAAGATGAGGTAGTGGTTTTTAAGAGCTTCTTCAAAGCGGGGTTAAGATTTCCCCTTCATGTGATGATTGCAGATGTTTTAGAGAGATTTGGGATTCACCTTCATCAGTTAACTCCTAACGCCATTGTTAGGCTTAGTGTTTACATCTGGGCACTCCGAAGCCAGGAGGCAGAGCCACTTGCCGAAGGTTTTTGCCGGGCACACGAGCTTCATTACCAGACAAAAGCTAGAGAAGACGGGTTGCATGATAATTTCGGCTGCTACAATTTTGCATATCGGAAAGATGCAAAGTATCCAGTTATCAGTTATCGTACAAAATGGCCAGCTAGCTAGAAGAGTGAATGGTTTTATGTCAAAGTAGATGAGAAGAAGGAGAAGCTAGTTCAGAGTCCTTTGAGTTTAACCTTCGGAGAAACTAGGCCTCAATGCGTCATGGATCCAGATAGTCCATGCCAGATTGCGCTGGGCGAATTTCGGGTTGTTGTAGAGCACATTGGTACCAGGGATCTGGTCCAAGAATTCTTATCCTTTAGAGTATTCCCAACTTTGATGGAATGGGACATGCCGAAGCTGAAAGGGGAGAAGAAGAAGGAGCTTGTCCGACTACCTTATTATTACAAGTTTAAAAAATATTTTGAAGCACCCTGCCAAGAGTGGTTGGACACAATTGAGGTTATGTGTAACGAGATCCTTGGTAACTATTCTAAGAAAGAAGATCAGTTAATGACTGCGGCTTTCGGTACTCGTCTGAAGCGAAGAATGAATCGGGTGCTGGATGCCTTGAATTTTGATTATCCTGACTATGAACAGTTGGGCAGAGGGGCTGAAGGCCAGAAAAGAAAAAGAGTTGCCAGCGTCCTCGACAAAGAAGTTACCAAATTGGCTAAAAAGGACAAAGAAATATTTGAGAAAAGAAAACCGAGCCCTGGGCCAAAGATAGCTACTTCAAAGAAAAGGAAGGCTACGGCCCCGAAACCAAAAACGTCAGGCCAAGAGGGAGAAGCTCCTGCGACGCCTTCTTCTGCTGATGTGGAAGAAATTCTAAAGGTAATGACTGAACCTTTGCCTATCAAGCTAAGTCCGCTGGCACCACAACTGACGAAGCTTTTTCATAAGGAAAAGGAGCATTCGACAACGGAAAATCCTGTTAAGCTGAAAAAACAGAGGATTATCCAAGTGACCGATGTTATTCATCAGACACCGCCGCCGGCATCAGCGCCAAAAATACCAATTACTGAAGGCGCTGGCGCCGCTGAAAACGTCGGTGCTACCGAAGGTGCAACCACCGAAGCCGAAGGTGCCGAAGCCAAAACCGCCAAAGGTTCTGATCTAGAAACCACACTTGGTGATATTGACAACATGCTTCTGAAAATGGTTGAGGAAGAAGCTGCTGCGGCCACGATGGACACAACAATTGAGAAAGGAAAAGAGCAAATTGAAGATACTTTGGAAGAGGACAACTTCAATTTTCAAGATATAGTAGGGCAAGAGTTATCAGAAACTGAAAAAGAAGAACTGAAGAAATATGCTGTATCCTGTGGGTACAAACCAGGGGCTTTGCTGTTTGGCGGAGTCAATGAAGGGAAATTAAGGTGCCTTCGGAATCGAATCGAGGCGAAGGTCTTCAGGACTTTCTCGAAGAATGTTGGCGTGCCGAAGATTGAGGCAGACCTCTGCAGGTACCGGCGACAGCATATCGCCGGTAGCCTGTTCTATGCTAATTTTAAGGTAAAACTCTTAACTTTTTATTATTTTAATTAAGATGTTTTCTGACAAAAGTTGTTTTGGCAGAGTATCTTACTAAGTAAAGTGCTGAGGATGCAACAAGATCTCGAAGACGAGAAAAACGAAGCTACAATTAAAAATCTAGAAAATAAAGTCAAAGATCACGACTCTGCTTTGGAGAAAAAGGACTTCGTCATTCAAGATCTAGAAAATAAAGTCAAAGAACACGAAGCAGCTTTGGAGAAAAAAGACTTCGTCATCCACTCCATGGAGGGTTCGCTGTCAGAAGCTCAAGCCGAAATTGACAGATTAAACAACGAATTACTCAAAAAATCAGAAAAATCTGAGCAAGAAAAGAAGAATCTTGAAACAAATCTCAAAACCGAAATTGAGAAGAGTTCAAATTTGCAGAAATCACTGAAGGAGCTTCAGGATAAATGTTTAGACTTCGGCAACCGATGCGTGCAGCGGCTGAAGGATGTCTTTCACTCAGTTGGAGCCAGCTCTGATAAGTTTGCACCTTCAGTTGAAAACCTGCCAAGCACCTTTGAATATATTGAGGGCGAAGTTGATGCTCTTGATGAAGTTATCGCTGGGCATGCCGATTTCTGCGCCCTGTTAGCTTCTCGGGGCACAGCTACTGCTTTCCTGAAGAGTGGCTGCACGCACGGGAAAATTGTTAATAAGCCAAACTTTAGTTTGTCACCAGCAGATTTGATTGACATCCCCAGCCTAGCTCGAAGCATAGGGAACAGGTTTATGACTCAAATTTGGATAAACGGCGGGCGAAAAATGGCTGGTGACGAAGCTCGAAGCCACCTTAAGCCAGTGAGAAACTTGTACTTGTTACTTTTACCTTCTCCCTGAACTCTGCACTTTTTCTCATTTTATTTTAATATGTACAGGATGATGAGGCTAAAGAATGACGGGCTGAAACCTTGACAAATGTTCCGAAGGACTTTGCTGCAGAAGACTCTAGAGAAAATTTTGTAATATGATTGTAAAGAAATTTATGTAAATTTGTGCATACCTCGTAATATATTTTTACTCCTTTGTCCGTGTATGATCTGCTTTGATGTGGACGAAATTTTCTTTTTGAGCCGAAGGCGAAAAACACCTTCCCTTCTTTTCGTACACAACGAAGCATGAAAATTTCTTCTTTCTGTTTTTCCCGAAGCTCTATCCTTATAGCCGAATCATCTGTCTTCTCTGTATGACATGATGATAATGATCCTATACATGTCTAAATGAATGTTTATGAATGCAAATGTCATGATGTAATGTATCGTGCAAATGAATGTCCAAACACATATTCGAAGCCATAATCAAAACCTTCATTTCCTTGGGAATGACTCAAATCTTCTTTGCCGCTTATTTTTCGGCTTCACCGTTTGTCTTTCGGTGTATCAGCGCTGACTTTTCGCTGTAAGCCTCCCTTAGGAGCTTCTTCGCCTTTTACTTCGGTGGAATCAGCGTTTATTTTTCGCTGTAAGCCTCCCTTAGGAGCTTGTTCGCCTTTTACTTCGGCGGAATCAGCGTTTATTTTTCGCTGTAAGCTCTGCATTCCCTTAGGAACGACTTTTGAGATTCTCCCTGTTTTCTTTTCTTTTTTGTTTGCACTTGATGGTGCATTCTCAGCTTTTACATTTACATCTTTGGGGGATATTGCTCTTATACAGCTGAAATAAGGAAAAAGAGAAATTACATGCTATGGCCCCATTAAAAACCTTTCTCCCCCTTGGAAAGGAAAAGGGTGCCATAAGAAAAAAATAGAAAAAATTACATCTAGCTAAACATAATATCGCCGAAGCTCATTCGCATTCCATGATCTAGGAATGTTGTTGCCGTCCATATCCTTCAATCTGTAGGAACCGGGTCTTGACGAAGATACTACCAGAAAAGGTCCTTCCCACTTCAGCTATAGCTTGCCTACTGTGTCTGGGTTGGCCACTCTCCGAAGCACCAAATATCCTGGTTTAATATTCTTTAGCCGAACCCTTCTATCACGCCATTTTATTGTTTCGGCTTGATATTTATTGATGTTTTCCACAGCCTGAAGCCTGATCCCTTCTATAGCATCTTTGTCCACAGAGTAATTAGCTTTGTCTTCTGCCGAAGCCACTGTTCTTATTGATCCTGCTTTTGCTTCTTCCGGAGTTATTGCTTCGTCACCGAATAATAACTTGAATGGTGTAAAGCCTGTTGACCTTGATGTCGTTGTATTGTGGCTCCACACCACTTTAATTAATTGATCTGGCCATTTTCCTCTGGGTTGATTGAAGATAAACTTCATTATTCCTGTCATTATGATGCCATTAGCTCTTTCGACAAGTCCATTTGACTCTGGATGCCGAACTGATGCAAAATGAATCTTCGTGCCAATTTGTTCACAGAACTCTCTGAAAGCTTCGGAATCAAACTGCGTTCTGTTGTCCACAGTAATGGCCTTCGGCACTCCGAAGCGACAAACAATATTCTGCCAGAAAAACTTTTGAACAATAACCGAAGTTATTGTGGCTAAAGGCTTTGCCTCAATCCATTTAGAGAAGTATTCAACTGCCACTACAACATATCTTAAATTCCCTTGTGCTGGTGGAAGTGGGCCTAGCAAATCAAGGCCCCATCTTTGCAATGGCCAAGTGTGATGTATTAATTGAGTTAGAGACGAAGGTTGTTTTTGATCTCTTGCACATTTTTGACAACCTTCGCATTTTTGGACTAATTCTGCTGCATCCGAAGCTGCCTTCGGCCAATAGAATCCTTGACGAAAAACTTTTCCCAATAAAGGCCTGGATCCGATGTGAGATCCACATAGGCCTGCATGTATTTCTTTCATCAGCTCTATTCCTTCGGTTCTAGATAAACATTTGAGCAATGGAGAACAGACTCCACGCTTGTATAACTCCCCTTCTATTATTACATATGGACGGTGTTGGGGACTTGTTCTCAAATGCTTCGATTTAAGAACAAGGCAACATAAAAAGTGTTAAATGTTAAGGCCCTTCGTCCTACCAAACATTATTCCCCTTTGGAAATAATGAGTTCCGGACGAAGGTCGTAAGAGACATACCTTCGTAAATATAACAAGTAATAACGAAGGATTCATGCGAAACATGAAATGTAAATCATAGAATCATTTCTATTTTATTAACACAGAGAAATAGAAATGATTACAAATTACAAATGTACCTTCGGTCTTGAGAGAAGATAAAAAGTACAAATGTGACGCAAATGCCAATGCCAAGTCAGCGTGAACAGTACGGGAGTACTGTTCATCTATTTATAGACGCGGGACGCAGCCCACGTAAAATTACATCCATGTCCATTACATTTGTTAATGACTTATGGAAATCTGTCGAGGCCCACGTAGTCTTTTCATCTTTAAGTCGGTTCCCCTTTCCGCTATCGTGACGAAGCTTCCTTGCACACAGCTTCGGCAGCGCACCTTCGTAGAGCTTGGTAATCAGCTCGCCCTTCGTCTGGCTCAAGCTTCGTCCTGACCGTGCTTTATAATTCTGAGACCGAAGATACCTGTTCACATAATCCACTTGGAAAACATTGTCAAATCATGTTTTTGAGGACCTTCGGAGGACGAAGGCCCCCAACAGTAGCCCCTCGCAATATTAATTTGTTAATAATAAATTCAGATTGCGATATGGACGAAGGCCTTGAGCCGAAGGTCCGAAAAAACACCTTCCCTTTGCTAGAATAGCAACATTCACTGACAAGCGGGGCCTTTCAATTTTTAACGCCCTGGGCGTATAAATAAGATCGCACCGCAAACTCATTTGGTACGCACACTTGCCTTCTGCTTCGGCCCACTAAAATTTTTAGCTCTTGTGCACTAAGATTTGCTGGTCTTTTTGATTTTGGAGCTTCGGCCTCGGGAACAATTTTTTAGCGTTTCCGAAGATGTCTGAAGGCAAGAAGATCCCTGCTGAGACGAAGCTGAGTCTCGAGGAGGAGAAAAATCTGGGGTTCCTGATAGCGATGGCAGAGACCAATACAGAGAAAATCACCAAGGAGATTCTCGAAGGTTTGTCCGAAGATACTGGTGACAGCGACAGCTATGATGTAGAGGGTGGTGGGGAAGAGGCCGAAGATCGTCCATGGCGACCAAGTCACACGGTTTTCGGGAAAACCACTATCAAGCAGAGCCATATTGATAATATGAGGGGGAGGTATTTTCGAGATGTATCTATTGTGAGAGCTGACGCTGGAGAAAAGACTTCTCCCACTCCCGAAGAAGATGAAGTTGTAATCTTCCGAAGCTTTCTCAAGGCTGGGCTTCGATTCCCCCTGAGCAACTTTGTTGTTGAGGTACTGAAAACATTCCAAGTCTACCTTCATCAACTTACTCCCGAAGCTATCATAAGAATGGGGATTTTTGTCTGGGCTGTGAGAAGCCAAGGTTTGGAGCCAAATGCTAAAAGCTTCTGCAATATTCACGAATTGTTATATGAAACGAAGCCCTGGGGAAAAGAACAATATCACAACAATTTTGGGTGCTATAGCTTCGGTGCCCGCTCCGGGTCGAGCTGCCCTGTGCCGACCTTTCGGAAGAGATGGCCCGGAGCCTGGATGACAGAGTGGTTTTATGTGAAGAATAACTTAACAGCGCAAGAAAATGTTAAAAGTATTATTATGTGCCCCATCTGGCAACGCTTCGGACTACGAAGGCCGAAGGTTGAAATGGACGAAGCAGCCGAGGAGTGCCAAAGAGCCTTCGGCGTAGTCTGCTCCTTCATTGGAACAAGGGACTTGGTGCAAGAGCACATTGCCTTCAGGATATGGCCACTTGGAGAAAAGTGGGAAATGCCGAAGGAAACTATTAAAGAGTCCGATGAAGGCGGACTAGTTAGACTGAAATACACATTCAAATATGCAGATAAATTTGTTGAACCTGATGATGATTGGCTGAAGAGCATTGAAACTTTAAGTGATGAACTACTTGGGACATATTCGAAGGCCGAAAATACTGCGCTATCAGCAGCCTTCGGAGGCCGAAAGAAGAAAAGGCTCAACCGTGTATTTGACGCAGTCGGGTTTATGTACCCTGACTATCACTACCCGGTATTGAGTCGCAAAAGGAAAAATACTTCTCCTGCGACAGAAGCTACCACAAGTGCCCCTAGTGAGCCAGCGCCTCAAAGAAAAAAGATGAAGGTGCTCACCCATCGGACACGCTTTATTGAGCCGGCCATAGTGCCAGAATACATTGGTGAAGCTTCTTTGGCCTCTGAAGCTACAGAACCAGCTTCAGTGCCGAAGATGGAAGAGAAGACTGAAGCGCCTTCAGCAGTAGAAAAGCCGAAGATTGACGAGCAAAAAATGTCTGAAATCTTAAGTCCTTCGGCAAATGTCGAAGCAATAAAAAACCAAAAGGGGCCATCGGTGACCCCAAAAAGGAAAAGAATGGTAAACGTACTAGATGTCTTGGAGACAATCAAGTCTTCAAGCACAACTCCAAAAAAGAGTGTTGAAGTTGCTGAAGCTTCTACTGAAGCTTCGATGCAACAAGCTGAAGCTGAAGCTGGGCCTTCAGAGCCCTACAAGGAGCAACCTTTGGAAACTGAAGCAATAAAAATATCAGAACCAGTTGTAGTTGAAGAAATTGACACTGCCATCCCCGAAGCTCCTGCCAGCATATGCGATTACATTATACGACACGCTTCGGGGAAGAAACTATCTGCAGAGGAAACTTATGAAGCCAACCATTATGCGAAAGAGCTAAAATATCCGAAGGGGGCAGTAATATTCAATGGGACAAACGAAGATGACTTCCTATACTGCCTACCTGATAATAAAGAACTATCTGTCTGCCGAGAGATGGCCAGGAGTATAGGCTTCCCGAAGCTCGAAGCTGGGTTATGCGCTATGACGAAGGAAGATCTTGCGGATAGTCTTGCATATAATAGCCTGAAGGTTTGGGAATTAGACTTTTTGAAAAATTTTTTTTCAATACGTAATTCATTCCTTTATTCTTATATAGACTCTCTTTTTTTTATAGGGTTTAATCCTGAGCAACGCATTGAGAGCACAAAAGAGTGCCGAAGATGAGAGTTATGAGATTGCGTTCAACAATCTACGATCAGAAGTTATAAAGCTGAGGAACGAAGCTCTAGAAAAAGACAAAATTCTGGTTACTCTAGTAGACAAGATAAAAAAGGACGAAGCTGCTGCAAAGATTCAGGCCGAAGCTCAGAAACACGAGATCAAAGATCTTCAGAAACAACTAGCCCGGGCGAAAGAAGAACGTGTGCTTGAGGAAACAAAACGAGAACTTAGTGACCATATGGTGGATAAGTTGGAGTTAAGGGTTAAGGAGCTTCGTGCCTCTCAAGGAAAATGCTATGTTAAATCTGTAGAATGCGTGAATAAAATTAAAAACAGCTTCGCCAGCGTGGGCGCCTTTTCCAGCGAAGAGAATTTCTCTCGAGGTAATCCCGAAGGTCCACTGGAATGGATTAGTCACGAAGCAGAGGCCTTCGAGGAGATCCTGAGCAGTCGTGGCGACATCTGCGCTTTTTCGGGCGCCAGAGGAATTGCTTCTGTCTTAGAGAAGAAAGGTTGCGGGCATGTAAAATTTTTAGCTCAGTCCGAAGCTGCCTTATCTTCCGAAGACATCAAGGACCCCTCGGCCGAAGCAAGCGTTGTTGGTGGCAAATTTTTTACTGATATCTGGAACGACGGCGGCCGAGGAATGGCGCAAGAAATCATTCAAAGGAGCGAAAAAGGCATCCATGATGCTAGGAAAGTGGCAGAAGCTGCCGAAAAAAGTACAGAGCCCGAAAGGCAATTAGGTATTAATTAGTCGCTCTTATTGTGTTGTAATTTTTGTTTCAAACTTTGCTCACGGTTTGTAATAGTAATGAAGAAATATTCTTTTGCCTCAGAAGCTGCTGAATCGACTGCCGACCCGCACACAAAAGGTGATGATGAAATTAAACAAATGGCCGAAGCTATCATGGACAAAGTTGTTGATCAGCTTCTAAATGAAGCCGCCGAAGCAGTATTAAGAGAAGACTAGATGCTATTTAGAAAAAACATTTGAATTGTGATCTATGTAACATTTTGTACATTTGAATGTAATATACAAGTTTCTTTTCATTATTCAATTCTTTACGATGCATGAAACTCTACATACATACCATTTTTGAGCCTTCGGCGAAAAAACACCTTCCCTTCTTTTCATGCTTCGTGAAGAAAATATTCTCCGTTAAAACTGTTCTGATAAGTCACATCCATGCTTCGTGAAAGCATTCTCCGAAGCTATACAATTTCGATATTGCTCTGACGAAACTTGTCCATGCTTCATAAAAATATTCTCCGAAGCTGTATTCCGAATTTATACAATTTCGATATTGCTTTCTCAAAGCATTCTTCCGAAGGTCAATACTGTGTACCCTTCTCTTGCGAAATGCAATATGATGTATGATGCTTATGCTATGCAAGATGATGTGATGATGTTATGTTATGCAAATGACCTTTGTTCCGAAGATACACACAAAATTTATTCGTAAACTCTGCATTCCCTTAGGAACGTCTTTGGAGCTTCTTCGTCTTTTACTTAGACGGTATCAGCGTTGACTTTTCGCTGTAAGCCTCCCTTAGGAGCTTCTTCGTCTTTTACTTAGACGGTATCAGCGTTGACTTTTCGCTGTAAGCCTCCCTTAGGAGCTTCTTCGTCTTTTACTTAGACGGTATCAGCGTTGACTTTTCGCTGTAAGCTCTGCATTCCTTTAGGAACGACTTTTGAGCAGAAAACTTACACTGCGCTCCCTTTGGAACGGCTTTTTGTAACTTCGGCAACTTACTCTGCGTTCCTTAGAACGACTTTCTGTTACTCCGAAGGATTTTTAATAATCCGAAGGTCCTCCTTGTTAACACAAAAACTTCATCAACTTGAGCCTGTGGAGAAAATAGATTTTCCTCGTGGGAGACAGCGAAATTATTACATGGAAACGATCAATGTTTTTTGCTACAGAGAATAGAACTGAATGGAAAAGACTGCTATCAAAGGTAGGATATGTGTCAATAAATGTGCTTCGACTCTGGCACAGTGCTGTTGACTGTGCGAGCTTCGGATTGTTCTCTGAAGTCCCTTTGATGTGGAGCGTATTGACTCCCTTCTGGCTGTTGACCCTGTTGCAATGGAGGTGGAGGCGGGGGCTGTTGCCAGGAAGCTTGAGGTTGACTTGCCGAAGCTACAGAAGCTGCAGGGTGGTTGTCTATGTATTGTGGGATGTAAGGCGGATGATACGAAGCAGTATGCATGACCTGCTTCGGCTGAACTTGTTGAGATGTAGCTTCGGCTATCTCCTTTTGCTTCTGGATTGTAATATGGCACGTCCTGGTGGTATGGCCCTTGCCTTCTCCACAGAACAAGTAAAACAATTTCCTTGGTTGATCTCCGAATCTTCCGCCGAAGCCCCTGGCGCCTCTGCCTCTCGGAGCTGGTGGCCTGAAGAAAGCTTGTTGTTGCCCCGAAGCCTGTGAGGAGCACTGCGGTCTGCTCTGCTGACTCCCCTTATCATCATTCTGAGTGGAGCTGTGGATGGACCGGACATGCCTCGGGTAATATCTTCCTCCGAAGCCCCTGGTCATTTCAGAAAATCTGAAGGCCTCCTCCCTTCTTTGGCGAAAGTCATTGTCAGCACGAATGTACTCATCCATCTTTTGGAGCAGTTTCTCCAGGGTCTGAGGCGGCTTTCTAGCAAAGTATTGAGCTGCAGGCCCAGGACGAAGCCCCTTGATCATGGCTTCGATAACAATTTCATTGGGCACCGTTGGTGCCTGCGCCCTCAAACGTAAGAACCTTCGGACATAAGCCTGAAGGTATTCTTCATGATCCTGAATGCACTGGAACAAGGCTTGAGCTGTGACCGGCTTCGTCTGAAATCCTTGAAAGCTGGTCAGTAACATATCCTTCAGCTTTTGCCATGAAGTGATCGTTCCTGGCCGAAGGGAGGAATACCAGGTCTGAGCAACACTCCTGACGGCCATAACGAAAGACTTCGCCATGACTGCAGCATTGCCCCCATACGAAGACACTGTTGCTTCGTAGCTCATCAGGAACTGCTTCGGGTCTGAGTGGCCGTCGAACATGGGAAGCTGAGGTGGCTTATAGGATGGAGGCCAAGGTGTAGCCTGCAGCTCAGCGGACAAAGGAGAAGCATCATCGAAAACAAAATTTCCCTGATGGAAATTGTCATACCAGTCATCTTCGTTGACGAAGCCTTCCTGACGAAGGTCTTTCTGCTGAGGCCTTCTGTTTTGCTCATCATGGGTGAGGTGGCGGACTTCCTCAGAGGCTTCGTCTATCTGCCGTTGCAACTCAGCTAGCCGGGCCATCTTCTCCTTCTTCCTTTGCACTTGTTGATGTAGGATCTCCATATCCCTGATTTCTTGGTCTAGCTCTTCCTCCTGAAGCGTCGGGCTTACGGCCTTTCTCTTCTGGCTTCGGGCCTCCCGAAGAGAGACGGTCTCCTGGTTGTGGTCCAGCGGTTGCAGTGCTGAAGCCCCAATCGCTGAAGCTTTCTTCGGCGCCATAGCGAAGGTCTATAGCTTCCGAAGGTGTTCAAAAAAGCTCGAAGTGGAAGTGAGTTCACCGGAGGTGGGCGCCAATGTTGGGGACTTGTTCTCAAATGCTTCGAATTAAGAACAAGGCAACATAAAAAGTGTTAAATGTTAAGGCCCTTCATCCTACCAAACATTATTCCCCTTTGGAAATAATGAGTTCCGGACGAAGGTCGTAAGAGACATACCTTCGTAAATATAACAAGTAATAACGAAGGATTCATGCGAAACATGAAATGTAAATCATAGAATCATTTCTATTTTATTAACACAGAGAAATAGAAATGATTACAAATTACAAATGTACCTTCGGTCTTGAGAGAAGATAAAAAGTACAAATGTGACGCAAATGCCAATGCCAAGTCAGCGTGAACAGTACGGGAGTACTGTTCATCTATTTATAGACGCGGGACGCAGCCCACGTAAAATTACATCCATGTCCATTACATTTGTTAATGACTTATGGAAATCTGTCGAGGCCCACGTAGTCTTTTCATCTTTAAGTCGGTTCCCCTTTCCGCTATCGTGACGAAGCTTCCTTGCACACAGCTTCGGCAGCGCACCTTCGTAGAGCTTGGTAATCAGCTCGCCCTTCGTCTGGCTCAAGCTTCGTCCTGACCGTGCTTTATAATTCTGAGACCGAAGATACCTGTTCACATAATCCACTTGGAAAACATTGTTAAATCATGTTTTTGAGGACCTTCGGAGGACGAAGGCCCCCAACAGATGGGCTCTTGCTGCTATTCTCTTTTGATAAGCTTCATCATCTGAAAGGAAATTGCTCTGGAGAAAAGACATGATCTCAGTTCTCCAATCTTCGCTATAAACAGGAGATATATTGAGCACTGCTCTTTCAAGAAGGTCAACCGAAGGTGCTTTTATTGTTTCAAAGAAAACTTCCGAAGGTAATGACAGCCCCTGCACCGCTGACTTGGCTAATAGATCAGCATGTTCATTTTCTCCTCGTGGAATATTCTTAACAGAGAACCCTTCGAAGGAGGCTTCAAGTCTTTGAACTGTATCCAGATATTTTTCAAGCTTCGGATCTCTTGCTTTGCAACTTTTGTCAACATGGCCAGAAATGACTTGGGAATCAGTTTTGAGAACCGCCCTTCTTATCCCCATTGCTTTCAACTTCCGAAGGCCCAAGAGCAAAGCTTCATACTCAGCAATATTATTTGTACAACTAAAATCAAGTTTCACTGTGTAGCATGTTCTAACTTTAGAAGGTGCAATTAAAACGGCCGCTGCACCTGCTCCGAAGGTTCCCCAAGAACCATCGTAGAATACTGTCCAAGCTTCGGCATCTTTATTTGCCTCTTCTTCCTGAGCCCCTGGCGTCCAGTCAGCAATGAAGTCTGCTAACGCCTGGGACTGAATTGAAGATCTATGCACATAATTAATGCAGAACTCATTGAGTTCTGCAGCCCACTTTCCAACCCTTCTAGTAGCTTCTCTATTTCTCATAATATCCTTCAACTGCTGTGAAGAAGGAACAATTATATGGTATGCTTGAAAATAATGCCGAAGCTTCCTGGAAGCCATCAAAACAGCATACAACACCTTCTCCAACTCTGTATAATTTTTCTTTGATAAACTAAGGACTTCAGAGACGAAATATATTGGGGCTTGCTTTTTGGTTTGCCCTTCAAGCTTCTCTTGAACAAGTGCCGCACTTACCGCTGAGTGCGAAGCTGCCACATATAACAACACAGGAGCCCCTGGCGTTGGTGGAGTTAATGTCGTTAAGTCTATCAAATACTGCTTCAGCTCGTCGAATGCTTTCTGTTGATCTGGTCCCCATTGAAAAACTTCAGCTGACTTCAACACCTCAAAAAATGGTAAATTTCTCTCTGCTGATCTAGATATAAATCGATTCAGGGATGCAAGTCTTCCCGTCAGTCTTTGAGCCCCCTTCTTTGTGCTTGGTGGTTCCATTCGAAGAATAGCTTCGATTTTATTTGGATTAGCCTCAATCCCTTTTGTTGAGACTAGGCAACCAAGGAATTTCCCCTTCTTTACTCCAAAAACGCACTTTTCTGGATTCAACTTTAGACCAGCTTGTCTAAAATTGGCGAAGGTCTCCTGCAGATCAGCAATGTGATTTTCTTGCTTCGTGCTTTTTACTATGATATCATCAACATAAGTTAGCACATTTCTGCCTATAGAACCTTCGCTGTCATTCTGCTGAAGCTTCCTCCAGCATTCTTAAGCCCCTCAGGCATCCGAAGATAACAATATGTTCCACTAGGGGTTATGAAACTGGTTTTTGGTTCATCCTCCTTCATCCAAATTTGATGATAACTCGAATAACAATCTAACAAACTCATAAGCTCTGATGAAGCTGCTGCATCAACTAGGGAATCTATCCTTGGTAGCGGAAACTCATCTTTCGGACAAGCCTTGTTAAGATCAGTAAAATCAATACACATTCTCCATTTACCATTGGCCTTTTTTACCATAACTGTGTTGGCTAGCCATTCTGGGTATTTCACTTCTCTGATGACTCCGGCACTGAGGAGTCTTTTCACTTCATTCCGAGCACCTTCGGCCTTGTCATCAGACATCTTCTGAAGCCTCTGCTTTCTGGGTCTGAAGGTTGGATCAACATTGAGCGAGTGTTCAATAACATCCCTGTTGACTCCGCAGAGATCATTAGCTAACCATGCAAAAACATCTTTGTTGTTGAACAGACACCTTATCAAGGTTTTCTCTTGTTCCTCGGACAATTGATATCCCAAAAGCACCTTCTGCTCTGCTATGTCATCACATAAAAGCATGGTCTTCGGCTGATCGGCCGAAGCAGCTTTCTCCCTTCTGTACTTGTATTGCTCACAAGCTTCAGCTCCATCTATGTTATGGATTGCTTTTGAATCTGTCCAATTTCCTTCGGCCTTCCTGGCAGCTTCCTGACTTTCATGAATAGCAATGGGCCCTTGGTCCGAAGGTATCTTCATGCAAAGATATGCTGGATGAAGAATTGCTTCAAAAGCATTGAGAGTACCATGACCAATGATTGCGTTGTAAGGATACTCCATGTCAACAATATCAAACACGACTTGCTCAGTCCTTGTGTTGTTGATAAATCCGAAGGTTACCGGCATCGTGATCTTGCCAAGTGCTACAATCTGCCTTCCTCCGAAGCCACAAAGAGGATGTGTGGCATCATGGATCTTGTCTTCGGGCTCTTGCATCTGTCTGAAGGCTTTGGCAAATATAATATCCCCTGCACTGCCTGTGTCAACCAAAACATTGTGGACGAGAAATCCTTTGATAACACAAGAGATAACCATAGCATCATTGTGAGGGTAATCCTTAAGCTGAAGATCCTCTTGAGAGAAGGTAATCGGAATGTGAGACCATCTTGACTTGATGAAGGGTCCTTGCACCCCTACATGTTGTACCCTTCTTTGTGCCTCCTTCTTCTGCTTCTTGTTAGCCGGCTCTGAGCATGAACCGCCTGTTATCAAGAGCACAAGCTTTGGAGCCGAAGCAACTCCAGCTTTGAACGAAGCCATCAGCTCAGCAAGTGGATGTGAGTTCACCGGAGGTGGGCGCCAATGTTGGGGACTTGTTCTCAAATGCTTCGAATTAAGAACAAGGCAACACAAAAAAATGTTAAATATAAATGCCCTTCGTCCGCTGAAGCATTATCTCCCTAAGGATTTAATGAGCTTCAGACGAAGGTCAAGAATAAAACATTTACGAAGATCTCATCTTCGTAATCATATTTATAAAATAATAAATAATGATAAATGAAATATAAAATATGAAATGAATTCACATATTTTATTATATGAATATCTAAGTACCAAAACATGATATTTGAATACGTTTATACCTTCGCCCTGGCGGGAAGTGATAATTCAAGCATGATGTGCTCGTGATTACAAGAGCGCGTGAACAGTAAAGGAGTACTATTCATCTATTTATAGGCACAGGGCGCAGCCTGTGAGAAATTACAGTCATGCCCCTTACAAAAGATTACAATTATAACTCAGACCCTTATGGGCTATGAAGTCATTTCATCTTTAAGTCGGTTCAAAACTTCGTCTTCAGATGCGTTATAGTACCGAAGCTTCATGAGTGGTAGCTTCGGTACTACATTTAAACGGGTTTGCCGAAGGTGTTTCTTCCTGCGGGACCTTCGGCGACGAAGCATGGCCCCAACAACGACGGTACGTCAAACCCGTCGGAATTCCTGCAGGTGTACGTCACGGCTATCACAGCAGTAGGTGGAAACACCACTGTGATGGCGACTTATTTTCATGTCGCCTTGTATGGGCCCGCCCGGACTTGGCTCATGAACCTTGCCCCAGGATCAGTCTACTCCTGGGAAGAGCTCTGCGCACTGTTCACAGCGAACTTTGCTAGCGCCTACCAACAACACGGCGTGGAGGCCCACCTCCACGCAGTAAGGCAGGAGGCCGGGGAAAACCTCCGGACATTTATCTCCCGCTTCACCAAAGTACGAGGTACCATACCTCGCATCTCTGACGCTTCTATCATTATGGCATTCCGTTAGGGAGTGCGTGATGAAAAGATGTTGGAGAAATTGGCCACGCACGACATCAAAACTGTCTCCACTCTCTTCGCTCTGGCTGACAAGTGTGCCAGGGCCGCTGAGGGCCGCGCGTGGCACTCGGCGCCACAAACCGGGGCCGCCCAGGCGGGTGGCCCGGGTGCCATCGCTCAAGACGGCAAAAAGAAGAAGAAAAAGAACCGTGGCCATGAGAAGCCGCATTCCTCCGCTCTGGTCGTTGCGGCTGCGACTAGGGGCTGGGGCGACTGCAACAAACGTCCACGACCACAGAAGGGTAACAGCAGCTCATGCCCAGTGCACCCCAATGGTCGCCATAGCGCCGCAGAGTGTCACGAGATCATCGACCTCGCGAAACGCGTTAGCGCGCGACGCGAGCAGTCTTTCAAGGATAGCTCCCCACCTCATCGCCGACCTGGCAAGGAAAGGGTCGACGACGATCAGGTGGCCGTGGCTGAACCGGACCTCGGGTATCAGTCACCTGAAGGGGTCTTGAAGGATGTTTTCACCAGAGGCTCCAACTCTGGTGACGACAGCTAGATGGGCCACCAGGGGGCCCCGTACTCCCTGGACCGCGGGGCTGAAGCTTGCCCTCCCCCAGAAACCCTTCTGGACTCCTCATGGGTCCAACCTTTTGATGAGCCTATGCAGGGGCAAATACAACACAAGGACGAGGACTCCGTCAGCGAGCTCAGGTGTCAAGCAGCAACCCGA
Source organism: Zea luxurians (assembly GCA_029449295.1). Classification (NCBI taxonomy): domain Eukaryota; kingdom Viridiplantae; phylum Streptophyta; class Magnoliopsida; order Poales; family Poaceae; genus Zea; species Zea luxurians. The sequence goes on along the minus strand of JAOPSE010000001.1, from coordinate 64,858,087 downwards.
AATGCACTTGGTAACCCGGCGCCCATATGCTGCGGCCAACTGTTCATGCATAGTAGGGAGCCCAGGGTCAGGACCTAGTCCTACGGTCAGTACCGAACCAAGAAGGGGTCCGCAATATCTCCCCCAGCTGGGAGGAACCCTTCAAGGTGACGGGAATATGCCAGCCCGGGGGGTGCCCGCCTTGCTATAACTAAAGGAGTATCTCTTCATAACCTCTGGATCATCCATGTAAGTTCTGCCCATAGAAGCGATCCGAGGGGTTAAGTTTTTTCTTTGGTAGTTAGGCCTCGCATACGCGCACGCCAGCCCGGTAAGGTCCACCCTCATAAACCCGGCTTGTTGGCTTACACCCGTGCATGTCGAATTATAAAAAGGAGATTTACCCCCTTAGATCTGCTTCTGTGATAACTTTATCTTCCTGCTCCATAATTTCATGCTGCAGTTTCCGGGTATTATTTTTTACCTAACCCACCCCTATGGTTCCCGTCTGTCCTAGCATGATGACACCCGGATTGAGCAGCCAGGCTTGCAGATTAGGACCCCCTTACGAAAGCTGGGAGGTCCGATAGCCTGGGGGCCGGTTCTAGAGAATGGAGACTCATTCCATGGGGTGGTCCGGATCAGTGTAGCCGCTTAGCCTGGTCCCATACCGTAAGCCTGCACGTCCACCACTCCATGACAAGTACCCTAGTATTTGGAGCTATAGTTCTGTGGGTCCGACAACCTGGGATCCGGCTCCAGAGAATGGAAACTCGTCTCCTGGGGTGGTCCGGAGCCGAGTAGCCTCTTAGCCTGGTCCCGTATCGTAAGCCTGCACGCTCCACCACTCTGCGGCGAGGGCCCTAGTATCTAGAGCCGCGATCCAGGGGACCCAGACACGCAACTTGGCCTCCCAGACTAAATACTGCAGATCCCAAGCATGTATCAAAGGATGACTAATGTTAGACGGGGAATCCTATGAGTGTGCTACTAACGCTCCCTAGCTGAAGCTGTGTACAGGCCCAGGTCCCGGTCAGGGCTACCTCCTGGGGGTTGTTGCCAACTCTTTCAGGAATGCTGGTATCTAACCTCGACACATCGAGCCTGCATCCTAGGGGGGCCAAGTACCAGGGAGGAGTCGACAACATCACACACAACAGGAATAGGTGGTATACAGTTAAGTGTTAATACTACTTGATAAATAGTACTTAAAAAAGTACGTTACAAAAGTAAAAGTTATTACATCTGCCTTCAAGCGGAGTCCTAGCTCCATTTCTATAGGTGTAAACTACTCAACGCCAGCATGATCGCAATGGAAGCTCGCAGACGATGTCCTCGCGGAATTCTCCCGAGCGACTTGCCAACAACGGTGGCCACCTCAACGTGTGTGCCAAAGCAGAGAGGCCCTCGCCCCCGTCTTCCCGCGGGGGGTGACAACGAGGCCATTAAAGCTAAAGAGTTGGGTGCACGGTGGCTAGTGGTGCTAGTGGTTTGGCCAGCGGCGGCGACCACCTCTGCACCAGCGGCTCGCCGGTGGCTCGCCAGCGGCGACGACCACCTCAACGCGCTCGCCATGGAGAAGAGGCCCTATCTCCCCTCCTTCTACGGGAGTGAGGACAAGACTATCCAAGCCAAGGGGTAGGAAGCCCGGCGGCTGGTGGCACTTGCGGGTCGGCTGGCACCGTGTAGCCAAAGTTTGCCTCCTTCGCAAGGCTGGTGAACATCCTTCTCCTCCAAATGCTGGAGGAAGAAGTAGGTCACTAGCCCATGCGGAAGGCAGGACCCCAACTTGGCTTGCCTTCCACCCCAGCGAGGATGATGAACATCCTTGAAGCTGAAGGCAGGGGGAGGCCGCAGCCTGGCTCGCTTCTCTCCACCACAAGGCTGGTGGTCATCCTTGTAGATGACCACTGGTGGGAGACCGTAGCCCGACAGCATGATAAAAATACTTGAAGCTAAGCAATGGCGGAAGGGCGCCAGCCCCCATGAGATCGTGCTCCTCTAGCAACAGCAAGAAGGCGAGATCAGTAGCGCCATCACGCAGGAAACAAAGAGTGCGAGCTCCCCAACGGCGAAATCGCCGAGGGGGAAGACACTGACGCGGATCCTCCCAACGAACATCGGCGCGCCCCATCTAGACAAGCGGCACACCGGGACAAGCATCCATTCGGTTTAAAAGCGCTCGGGGTGAACCAGCGAGGCCATGGCAACTGCGGTGGCGTAGGGCAAAACCTCGAAGGAGAAGGGGCGCAGTGAGAGGAAGAGAAACAAGGCATGGCTGTCACCTGAGGGGTGAACCCCTTTTTAAAGGCAGATTCCTCTGATAGCGCCCCAAAAGGCCACCAGAAGTTCCCCCCCAACGCACACTGGAGCACCCTGCCTATGATACGGGGGCCCGACCCCACAGGTCATACGGCTGGCGCCATGGCTTCCTGGTGCGCAGAAGGCAAAATATCGTGCGGGGAACGATTCGCCACACCTCTTCATCTCCGCCCAGGGCAGCGGTCCAACTTCTGGCATGGGGGCCCGGGTCCAGGAGTCATACCCCTCGGACGTTGGCCAATGTGTGGGGAGAAGGCGAACCGCCACGAGAGGAGCACATCACCAGCTGTGGTGTGCCCCTTCTTCTCCGCTGAAACCAATAGCCCAAGCTCTATCGTGAAGGCCCGGGCCCACGGGTCAACCTCCATGGGCGCTGGTTCCTGGGTACAGAGAAGACGAACTACCACTCGCACCAGTACCGTGCCTTCTCAGGGCCACGACAGAAGACAGAGAAGGTGAATTTTCACAACCATATGCAGCGGTATCGAGGCGCACCGCGCATGGCCCAGTAAAAGCCATCGAGCGCGAAGATCACGGGCCAGTCAGCCACGGGAATAGGCGCGCCGGTTGATATGACCAATGGTAGGCTGGTAGCGCATGCACGCCGAGTTAATGCGGCACGCACAGAGGAGGTGCCCCAATTGCTGGTCATGCCAAGTTGACGCAAGTTACAAGCTTTGGCCCCACCTACAGGCTCGTACCCTCCCCTGAGGCGGGCTCGGGGGCCATTGTCGGTACCCTGGGTCAAGGGTACCCCCTACTACTATATCAAGGCGCAATTCCCGTACAGCTACCTCTTAGCCACGTGGTAGTGGGACTGCGACTGTGACTAAGGCGCGCCTCAGCCCAACCAAGGGCAGTTGCTCAGGGCCTGCAGTGGCACCCGGCCTCACCACCTGGGAAGGTCCGGGTTCGTCGCGTGTCCATCATGATGGAATACTCCTGGGCATCGGCAGTAAGTCCGGACCCCATGGGAGTCCGACTAAGTTTGCGGACAGGACTCCCAGGGGAGGTCCGAGACCCCCACGTGTGCGTACTGGGCCCCAAGGTGGGAACCAGACCCCTTCGCAAGGGGTCCGGGCTGCTCACGGCGGGGTCCCGGTGCACCAGGACGGAAAGTGCTTAAAGCCCTGGTCAAATACCAGGCAGGGGTCCGGCGCTGGCACGTGTCTAGACCCCATCATGTATGCCTCAGCTCCCCGCCCACGCGGAGACCCGATGCTGCCACGTGGTCCTCTGCCCGTGACTTAAGCCAGAGGGCGGAGCCTGACGTAGGGTCTACGTGCCGCGGGCTATGCCGTGTGTCGCATGCTACGCTATCTCGGTATTTAATGTGGAGGATGCCTACCACCTGACAGATATGCCATCTCAACATTTAATATGCCTCGTCCACTTCGCTGGTAGGCGATGTGACTACTTGGCATTTAATGCACCCTCTCTCTCTCTACTCCTCTAGGCGGCAGCAACTAGGCTATCTTGCAGACATGTTCTGTACTCATGGCGACTTGTACGACACCAGGGAAGCTTCCCCTGCACGCCAAGGCTACACATATCGAGGATATCAGGGCACAAGGAAGATTGCACTAGAAAAAGGCGTTAGTCGCTCCAATTACTACACCCGTTTTGTTCCTGGGCCCACATGCCGGAGCTCAGTATCCTTGTATGTTCCCCCCTTGAACTATAAAAGGGAGGCACACTACGCTACAACACAGAAGCACACACACCCACTCAGACTCTCAGACCCAAGTCTTCCAAGACACAACTCAAGCTCATGAGCAATACAAAACGCAGTGGAGTAGGGTATTACGCTCCGGTGGCCCAAACCACTCTAAACTCTTGCGTGTTCTTGTGTTCATCCCTAAATCTCACAACAAGCAGAACGCTTAGGCCTCCTCCTCATCTTAGGATTTAGGGCGGGTGCACTACGCCACCCGGCCGGAGATTTTCATCTCCGACAGATCGTTTTTCTATAGCTAAGATTAGTAGTAGCATACCTGTTCGCGCTGGCCGTGGATTCAAGGATGAGCGGTGGAGAATAGGCGCGCGCGTACCCCTTCGCTAAATTCATCTTGGCATTTGGATCGCGATCGGAGGGTTAGGGTCGGATCTCGGGATCGTAGGATGTTGGCCGATGGATCTAGATCTGATGGCTCTCGGTGCGTACCAATTCGACAAAACCTAAGTCTAATCACCGTCGTCGGTTGTCGATCGGGCGGACCAGAGCCTCCCGTACCCCTTCAACCCGGTTATTTTACAAAAGAACCCCCACGCTTTCTAAAAACCAACCCGCCGTCCAACTTAGGGTCGACTGTGTCTGGAGAATCTTCTAGGATAGCCCCTGCATTTCTATTTAATTGAGGCACAGTCCACAGGGCATGGAAAATCATATAATTAATTACAGAAATTGATTTTTAATGCAAAAATAAATCCAAAAACTTGATTAATTCATAAGAAATTCATTTTAATTCCTTTTTGACCCATTCCAATTTCTATAATTTTGTATTAATATTGTTTATCACCTAATGACTCTGTTTTGACATGAAAGCCACTTTAAAATTTATTTCCTAATTAATCTTATATCAAATACATAAAACCTTAGGAAATACATAACTCCTCCGTTTTAACTATGATTTGATCCGTTCAAGTTGCATTAGTCTCGTATAAATATTTACTATGCAATAACAACATTTATTATACCATGTCTCATTATTTTATAATTATATCTGTATTTAACTGATGTTTGTTAGTCTGGTTAAACTGCTTATAAACTACTAAAATATGATCTATGGTCACTTTATAACTTAGATTAAAGTTGAGATAAGTATTTATAGAATAACCTCTTATATGATTTATATTAACCAATTTATAATATAGTTTAACATTTTAATCACATAAATCCTCTACAGAATCATAACTCCTTAACCGTAACTCCGATGTTAGTGGTTCTCGTTCCCACGATCTCGTTACGACGCGTAGATCATTAGTATTCAGTTTGTACTTATGTTTGGTGTGATGTTAATTTTATCTATACCATGTTTGTTTGTATTGCTATGACTAGCGTGAGGTCACGAGTCACCTGAAGATCATCCAGGTACCTGGATTCTCAAGTGCCAGGCAAGTTGTGCCCTTGATCCACTTTTGTTACCCAATAATGTTCTTTATTATCACTTATCAATGCATAGGTTTAATTTTGATGGGACCCAATAGGTCACCCTAGTCTGTTTATCCTTTTTCCTTGTTTATCCCTGAATCATTTGGGTAGTTATGCTATTGCTTTATATGGTTTTGGAATAATATTTCATTACATCCATGTTCCAATTATTCTGTTATGTTATTTATGTTCATGATAAGATCATTATGTTAATTGGAAGATAGAGCAACCACCCGGGAAAACAGTGCTACCACAAGGGTTTAATGGGACACCCTTAGCTAATTAATTAGGAAAGCTAGTGGATGACTACCTTACCCGAAAGGGGCAAGGGCAGTAGGGGAGTGGTCAGTGTAGGGAGGTCCTTGGGTTGATTTTGCTACGATGGCGGTCAGGCAAGGGATTCCTACACTGGAGCTTCCTATAAACTGTAGCGGGTTTTCTGAAGCTAGTGGAACTTTGTAAAGGCCTCGTAGTGATTTCCTGCCTCGCCTCCTCGGTAGAGGTGTATGGGATTCATGACCCCTTGGCAGATGGGTAACATGACTTATGGGTAAAGATGTGCAACCTCTATAGAGTGTAAAACTGGTATACTAGCCGTGCTCACGGTCATGAGCGGCTCGAACCCTCACATGATTAATTTATGGAACCTAAACTCAATTTGTCATTTCATTGCATTGGGATTATTTTGTTACTACTTTTACTTATTATTCATTATGGTTTGGTATTTACTTACACTTAGTAACTGCTAATAAAATTTTGACCAACTTATAAAAGCAATGCTCAGCTTCAATCTTTATTTTGTTGATTAGCCTGACACTCCATGAGCTTCCACCTTTGGTGAGGTCATACACATTATTCCCCACAACTTGTTGAGCGATGAACATGTGTGAGCTCACTCTTGCTGTTTCACATCCCCCTAGGAGAAGAACAGGTGGTTCAAGTGGAGCCACAACGAGGAGTTCGATTCGATCTAGGTGGCGTCTCCTAGTTGACTTTCTGGCGCCAAGGATGGATTTTAGATCCTGTTATATTTATCATTTATTTTGTAAGACTTCCGCTATGTAATAAATACTCTGATTATTGTGACATTTATCTCTATACACTCTATTATTATATATGTTGTCTTCTTTGGCGCATGTATGAGATGCACCCGGCTTTGTTCCTTAAAGCCCAGGGTGTTACAATATGTCTGTCGGCAAAAACATAAACATTGCCGATAGATAGTATGTCGGTACATCTATGTCTGCCGGTAAAGCTTATTGCCGACAAGACTTTCGCCGACACACATTATCTGTCGTTAAAACTCTTTACCGATGGACTATGCGATGTTATTCAGGTGTTTTACCATCAGACAGTCTGTGGGCAATAATGTGTCATGGTGTAGTGTGATACCTTCGGCTTGTTTGAAGGTGTTGACGCGAGAGCAATTACAATCCAGCGTGAACAGTATGGTGGTACTGTTCATCTATTTATAGGCATGGGATGCATCCCGACTAAAAATACTGATATGCACACGCCTAGGCAGCACGTGTAGCAAGTTGTTGTGACCCGATCTTCTCGTAGGATCTGTGAACTTGATAAATTGTTGCTGCGTGACCTGGTGAAGAGGCAGCGCACCGCGAGGCTGTCCACGCGACGAACTACCGAGACAATCACCCTTCCACTATAGATGAAACAGCCCACGCAATCAAGCCCTATAGATGTGAAGTCACGAACTGGGTGAATCGTAGTTCGGCGTTCTATAGCTCCCTCAGGAATCAAAAGAACAAATGTTGCAAGGCTCTCAAGACTCACGCATAAACAAAACTCCACGAGTTTGTGTATTCTGGATTCAATAAAATAAGATCTATCTTTTCATTGTCTATTACAAGATATATATAGAGATAGGGGCGTTCAACTTTGAGTAAATGGCTGCATGTGCATGCTCTAGTGGATTTCGTGGCTGGTTCGCGCGTCTTTTCATCTTTTGGCAACAGTTACTAAAATGAGCATAACTCCTTATTAGGATGTCCAAATAATGAACCGTTTGATGGGCTGAAAAGTAGACTTGAAGACGCTTCCATCCACTTATAGAACACAGTCTAACTCCTTGTATTCTATCCGTAGTGATGCTTGGAATTCGTACCATGTGTCAGTCATCTAGCTTCTGGTTGCATTCCCATGCTAAGGTGATGAACCACCATTTTATTCATGCACACCATAGGCTTCTTGGTTTATATGTCTAGAGGCTTGAATCCATCTTGATCCCATGCTGGTTCATACACTCCATCATTCCTAAGGACATTGAAACAAGAACTCAATAGCATAGGCTCATTCAACATAGACTGATTATTAAACATAAGGTTAGCGTTAACCTGAGAACGAATTTCCTTCTGCAATTGTTTAGCTCTATTCATTGTAATTGGACCAGCTATATCAAGTGGAGTTTCATTTGAAGATGAGTGAATGCTAGGCATGTCCTCATTAGCCTCCCCCTCTTGAGAAGGAGTCATCCTCGACTCAGGCTCACCAACAAATGGAAGCAAGTCTTTGACATTGAATGTTGTACTCACATTGGAATATTCAGGTGGCAGCTCAATTTTGTAAGCATTATCATTTATCTTTTGGAGAACCTTGAACGGACCATCACCCCAAGGATATAACTTACTCTTACGCTGTTGGGGAAAGCGATCCTTTCATAGATGCAACCATACAAGATCTCTTGGTTGAAATGTAACCTTCTTCTTACCTTTGTTTGTGTGCTTTGCATATTGTGCTGATTTCTTAATATTCTTTCTTGTCTCCGCATTAACTGCTTGATAAGTCTGATCTTTTTGTGGCATCCAAGTTAACTTGTTCCTGTAATGGTAAAGGCAAAAGATCTATGGGAGTATGCGGTTGAAACCCATAAACTATTTCAAATGGACAATAGTTTGTTGTGGAATGGACTGCCATGTTATAAGAAAAATCAACATGTGGAAGGCAGTCTTCCCAGAGCTTCAAATTCTTTTTCAACACAGCACGCAACATGGTTGACAAGGTACGGTTGACAACTTCAGTTTGCCCATCTGTTTGTGGATGACAAGTGGTTGAAAATAACAAATTTGTGCCAAGCTTAGCCCATAATGTCTTCCAAAAGTAGCTGAGAAATTTTCTATCTTGGTACGAAACAATAGTCTTTAGAACTCCATGTAAACGAACAATCTCCCTGAAAAACAAATCAGCACCATGTGAAGCATCATCGCTCTTATGACAGGGGATAAAATGTGCCATTTTAGAAAAGCGATCTACAACAACAAAAATAGAATCCCTCCCCCTCTGAGACCGAGGTAGCCCTAGAACAAAGTCAATAGATATATCTTCTCAAGGTACATGTGGAATAGGTAATGGAGTATATAAACCATGGGGATTGAGGCGGGACTTAGCTTTCAAGCAAACAATGCAGCACCCAAGGTGCCGTTGGACATCACGTCACATGTGTGGCCAAAAAATGTCCGAAGAGCATGTCCAATGTCTTTTTGACACCAAAATGACCAGCTAGTCCACCTTCATGTGCTTCCTGCAAAAGAACTGGGTGAATCAAACAAGCTGGGATGCATATTTTGTTAGTTCGAAATAAGAAGCCATCATGCACATAATATTTATCCCTACCTTTTCCATCAATGCAACGAGAGAAAGGTTCTTTAAAATTAGCATTAGCAGCATAAAGTGTTTTAATGGATTCCAAACCAAGCACTTTTGTATCTAGTTGTGTAATCAACGCACATCTTCTAGACAAGGCATCAACAACAATGTTATCTTTACCACACTTATGTTTGACAACATATGGAAACGTTTCAATGAACTCAATCCATTTAGCATGTCGACGGTTTAGCTTGCCTTGGCTTTTAAGATATTTCAAAGCTTCATGATCAAAATGGATTACAAATTCTTTAGGGAACAAGTAATGTTGCCAAACTTCCAAAACACGAACTAACGCATAAAGCTCCTTGTCATAAACTAAGTAATTCAGATGTGGACCATTTAGCTTTTCAGAAAAGTAGGCAACAGGTTTACCTTCTTGCAGCAGTACACCTCCTATGCCAATACCACTTGCATCACATTCGATCTCAAATGTCTTACCAAAATCAGGAAGTTGTAGCAGCGGTGCTTCACAAAGCTTTGTTTTCAGCTCATTGAAGGCTTGGTCTTGTTCATCTCCCCACTTGAATGGAACATCCTTGTTTGTCAAATTATTGAGGGGTGCAGCGATCATGCTGAAATCTTTAACAAAACGCCTATAAAAACCTGCAAGACCATGAAAGCTTCGAACTTGGCTCACATTTAACGGTGTAGGCCAATCCTTTATTGCTTTAACCTTCTCTTCATCAACCTGAATACCATCTACGGAAACAACAAAGCTAAGGAAAACAACACAGTCTGTGCAAAAGGTGCACTTAGCAATGTTTCCATAAAATTTCTCTTCCCTCATAACAACAAGTACTTGATGGATATGATCAAGATGTTCATCAAATGATTTGCTATAGATCATAATATCATCAAAATAAACAACTACAAACTTGCCAACGAAAGCTCGTAAAACATGATTCATTAAGCGCATAAAAGTTGAAGGAGCATTTGTCAAGCCAAATGGCATCACAAGCCATTCATAGAGACCAAATTTAGTTTTAAACGCTATTTTCCATTCATCACCAAGTTTCATGCGGATTTGATGATAACCACTATGCAAATCTATCTTGGTGAAAAAGATAGAACCACTCAATTCATCTAACATGTCATCAAGTCATGGAATAGGATGGCGATATCGAACAGTTATAGCATTGATAGCACGACAATCAACACACATGTGCCAAGAGCTATCTTTCTTTGGGACTAAAAGAACGTGAACTGCACATGGTGATAAGGATTCACGAACATACCCTTTGTCCAAAAGCTCTTTTACCTGTCGCTGAATTTCCTTTATTTCTTCAGGATTGGTGCGGTAGGTTGGACGATTTGGAAGCAAAGCACCTGGTACCAAATCAATTTGATGCTCAATTCCATGGAGTGGAGGAAGTCCAGCTGGTATCTCATTGGGAAAAACATCTTCGAAGTCCTATAAGAGATCAAGAACAACACTAGGCAGCGATGAAGGTAAATCGTTAGTTGAAAGTAGGACCTCCTTTTGCAAGAGCACAAAGAATGGGGCTGTTGTGTTTCTCACTTCTCTCAAATCACTCTTGCTCACAAAGAGACACTCAGTGTGGCATGCTGTTTAGGATTGACATGAGGCTTTATGTGGCTAGATGGGTTAGAACTCTCTCCCTTACTTGGGTTGGGGGTCTCACTCAATTTTCTTTTGTCTGATTCCTCTCTTTTCTTGTGAGCCATATCTGAAGTATGTATCTCCTCTAGAGATAATGGAACAAGAACCACCTTCTTGTCATTGTGAATGAAAGTGTATTTGTTAGAACGTCCAAAATGCACCGAGTCCACATCAAATTGCTAGGGCCGACCATGCAGCAAATGGCATGCTTGCATGGGGACAATATCATAATCAACCTCTCCATGATAATCACCAACGGAAAATAACAAACAAATCATGGCTAAAACCTTAACTATCCAAGAATTATTCAACCATTGCATATGGTATGGATGTGGATGGCAACATGGCTGCAAACCAGCTTCTCAACCACAAAGTACTAACAATATTATTGCAGCTCCCACCATCTATGATGAAATGACACACTTGGCCTTGCACTTTGCATCGAGACTAAAATAAATTATGGCGTTGCCCTTGTTCAGCTGCAACAAATTGAGTGGAAAGAACTCTCCTGTTGGGGACTTGTTCTCAAATGCTATGAATTAAGAACAAGGCAACACAAAGAATAGATTAACGATTAATGCCCTTCGTCGTTCGAAGCATTATTTCCCTAAGGATATAACGATCTTCGGACGAAGGTCATGAAGGAAGTACCTTCATCATCACAGCATATATTAATGAAAGATGAAGCATATGAAACATGAGAAATAACATGAATAATCATATGATATTGTTTATATATCTTTATTATATAATCATGAATGAATAAGAACAATATCGAATTACATTTGTACCTTCAGCTTGACAGAAGGCAGAGATATAAACGTGATGCGCGAGCAAGTACCAGTCAACGTGAACAGTACGGGAGCACTGTCCACCTATTTATAGGCACAGGACGCAGCCTGTGTAAAATTACATTCATGCCCTTTACATTTACAATTGACTTTAGGATATGTTGGAACTTGCTCTCGACAGCAAGGGGATCCAACACGAGTGAATGGTGACGGCAACAGGGCACTCGCGCGTGATGGCAAAAGCTCTATTAATCTGGCCTCTCACGGGCACTGTGCGGGGGTATTTATAGGTATCCGAGTGCACGGCGCCTTGCGCTAAGGACGCATGTGCCCTCAGGTACCTAGTTTATCCCCAGAATATTCCCATAAAGCGGGGTTACAAGCTGTAATCACAAGTATGCCTTTACAAATTAGGCCCGTAACACAAACGCGGCCACGCAGGGCCCGTTACAATGGGCCAGATCTCATGTGGGCCTCAGAGCTGAACGAGGCCGCGCCGTGGGGAGGCGTCGCCGCAGGCCTTCGTCTGGTGCCGAATCGAGCGAAGGGTCTCCGTGTTGTCTCTGGTGCCGATGATGCGAAGGGTGTCCCTGCCTGCTTTGTCTGTCAGGGCAGGGGCTAAGCGGTGGAGACTTCGGGCGAAGGGTGGCGTTTCTGCCTTCGCTCCAACATTTGCCCTCCGAGGGACCAGTTCGACAAAGTCACCTGGTGCCGAAGACGTCGCTAGATGGCGGAGACGCTGCCCTCGCTCGAAGTGGTTCCGCGGGGGTTTTTGATGTGACCGTTGATGGACATCGTACTGTTGGATTGCGGGTTTCCCGAAGAGCCGCGCCCTGCCTATAAAAAGGGGGCGGGGGTCGGCGCTGTTTGCACTTTGCCTTCCGCGCTCCGTGAAAACCCTAGCCACCCACCGTCTTTCTGCTCCTTTTCTTCTACTGCTCCCTTTGCTCGTCGGAGTTCTGGCTCGAGTGAAGCAGACCGCCCGCCGCCGCCGACGGTACGTAGCAATGCCATCCTCTTCTTCTTCCGCCGACGCCACGCCGCCGGCCGCCGCCTCGTCTGAGGAGACGTTGAGTAGCGTGATGGTGGAGGAGCTGCGCGCCGGCGACTCTGTTGATTTTGGTGTGTCACGGATGACGTCGGCCCGCGTTGAAGATATGCAGCGTTTGGGCTACTTTGGCGGCGGGGTCGCTCGTGCTCCGGGGACGGAGGAAGTCCCCGAGCCGGAGGGTGAGTTGGTTGTTTTCGAGGCGTTCTTCGTCGCCGGTCTCCGCTTGCCTGCGCACCGGTTTGTTGGCGAAGTCCTGCGTAGATTCAACGTTCAAATACATCAGCTGACATCGAACGCCGTGGTGGCGCTGGCGAAGTATGTCTGGGCGACGACTTCGTACGGTGGGCAGCCGTCGGTTGAAGTTTTTGCGAAGAATTATTGCTTGCATTGGCAGAAGAGGATGGTTGAGGACAGAGTTGCCCAGTTCGGGTCGTGCACATTCACGCCGAAGACCGGCAAGACCACAATGCCAGTAGTGGAGTTGGTTCCGTGCGCCCGCAACAAGTGGGGCAATTGGAATGAATTTTGGTTTTACGTTGCTGAGGCTACTGTCGAAGGCCATGAAGGACTTCCCGTGTCTGAGATGTGCTCTCACTATTACTCTACGTATCCGCCTTTTGAGGTGGCAGAAGAGGATGCAGACGAAGGGGCCCTTCGGTGCGCCGCCGGCCAGAGCAGTGGTCGTGATTTAGTTGAAGAGTTCGTGGCGTACGGGGTCTGGCCCTTGGCGCACGGCTGGGCGCTGGGCGAAGTGTGCCCTCGCCAGATGCCTTTTCACGGAGGAAGGGTGGTGCGAAGTCCTGCCTTTGCACTGAATTTGCGAAACCGTGACCCGGCCGCCTTTGTGCGTGATGCGGAGGACTTGGCGGTGCGGCTCGTGGGGCGGTACGTGGCGAGGACGGAAGGCCAGTGCAGCTTTGATATTCGCGGGTCAAATGAACGTTTGAACAGGGTCTTCGAATTAAATCAATTGCCGTACGACGGCTACCCTGGTCAAGACGAAGCGGACCGCCGTGGGAAGAAGCCGGCGGTGGAGACTAGAGGCGACCCTGCGCTGGCGGCCGCCCCCTCCTCAAAAAAGAGGAAATTAGGTACTGCGATGGGAGGAATTGGGGTGTCTGATAGTTTTGCTAGAGAGTTAATGAGGACGTGTGCGGCCCCGGGGGAGAGGATGTCTTCGCCCGAGCTCCGGGAGTCTTCGGCTCGGATGCTGAGGGTTACCGGGGGCCGCTGGCCTAGAAATGTTCCTATCCCCTGCGCGGCTGAGGAAGACTGTTTTACATCTCGTATGGTTCGTCAGTGGAGAGTTTTTCCTTACGGGCGAAATATCGGTGCTGTTGTGTGGGCAGTGATGGACAAGGATCGCCAAGGGGCGGCGCAAAAACGCCAGGCGACTGTCAGGATTCACGAAGCGCGGCCGAAAAGGCAGCGGGGAACGGCGAAGGCTGCGGCCTCCAGCGGAGGCAAGCCGCCGTTGGCGGCGAAGGCGGGCGCCTCTGCACCCAGCAAGGCGCCGGAGACAACGGCGGGCGCCGGAGTCTCCAAACTGACGAAGGTGGTGCCGTCGGCCAGCGGAGTGGCGGAGGCTTCGAAGGCGGCCCGAACGTCGCCGCCGCCGGGCAAACGCGTTGCCGACTTCGGCACCGATATTAGCGTGGACGATTATCTTGGGGGTAAGTCACCCGGCCGCCTCTTTTCTTTTTTTTTCTTTTTTTTTACTCATTGATGCGTTGCAGGGTCGGACGAGGGCCGGCTTGCTATAGTTGTGCCTGCCGCGGCGATCGCGACGGCTGCGCTGTCGTCGAAGGCGAGGGACGGGGCCCTTGGCGCCGGAGGCGAGGTGTCGGCCCTCGCGTTGGTCAGGGACGAGGCTGGCGCGGCGACCCGTCGGCTGAAAGGAGTGACGGAGGCGCTGAGTCAGGCGACGGAGGCACTGAGTCAGGCGACGGAGGCACTGAGTCAGGTCCGCCTGGCTATTATATATATATATATATATATATATATATATATATATATATATATATATATATATATATATATATATATATATATATATATATATATATATATATATATATTTTACGGCCATGGCCTTACGTGTGCTCTGCAGGTGGCTGACTTCACCAGCCGTACTGCGTCGGGGGCACTTACGGCAGCCTTGTCTGCCGAAGTCGAGAGACTTCGGACGCAACATGCTGACGCTGTCCGTGAGAAGTCGGCCTCCGACAGCAAGTGTCGTAAACTGGCGGACAAGGTGGCCGCCCTGGAGAAGGAAAAGGCTGACCTCCGGCGCCAGCTGGCGGGGGAGAGGAGGGAGGCCAACGAGGCCATCGCCAAGGAGCAGGCCGCGCAGGCGGAGGCTAGGCTAGCACGGGCGGAAGGCAATCTTGCCAAGGATCTCGCCGAAGACCTGCGGGAGCGGCTCACCGCTCTGGAGAGCCGCGCGAAGGGGGCCGAAGCCGCGGCGCGAACGGAGGCCGAACGGACGCGCACACAGCTTATGGCCACATATCGCGAGCTGGGTGCGCGGACCGGTGACTTCGTGGTGCCGGAGCGAGAGGCCGGGCTTCGCTGTCTGGAATGGGTGCAAGAGGAGCTGCAGGAGCTCCCCACTGTCCTGAGGGGATTAATGTCGTTCGCCTCCCTGGTCACCTGCGAGGGGGCGATGAACGCACTCTCTCGCGAAGGGTGCCGGCACTATGAGGCCTTCGACCAGGCAGATGAAGATTTTGGGCGAGATATCTATAAGGTCGAAGACCCCGTGGTGAAGGAGTCCGCCGGTGCCCTCTATGACCGGATGTGGGGTCTATATGGTGGTGATGTGGTCAGAGAGCGGGCCGAGGCTGCGAGGGCTCAGGTAACGTTGTCGTTTGTTCGGCGTTTGCTGGATGTGGTCTGTGCGTGTGTTTGCTGACTTTTTGTATGTTTTGTTTTAGGCGGAGCGAGGCGAGCAGGTGGACGACTTCGGAGCACTGAACAGCGCCCTGCCTGGCCCGGAGCCGACCCTGGAGACCGCGGAAGACGCACCAGGCGCCCCCACAACTGCTGCAACGGTTGAAGACCTGCCCCTGAAGGTGGCCGAAGGCGCTCCTGATGCCCTCGCAGCAGCTGCGCCGACCGTCGAAGATCCGGCGGCGGAGGCGGAGGAAACAATGGCGGAAGTGGCGGTGGAGCCAACGGCGGAGGCTCCCGCAGCGTCAGGGCCCGCGCAGGTGGCGTAGTGGTTGTTTAGGGTTGGGGGAATTTTGGATGTTGTACTGAATTTTGGTTGCTGCGCAGGTTCAAGATTTTGGGCCTACGCACGCAACCGCTGCTACTGAGTTTTTGGCGGCTTCGACCGCGGAAGGTGGTAATGAATATAGTGGGTCTGCATCTGAGTTTTTTGATTTTGCCGACTCCGGGAGCTCGGTTGAGTGGACTGAGGAGTCGTCGGAGGAGAATTTGGATTATTTTGCGGCCTTGGACGTGGCTGCGGCGGAGGCTTCGCCGCACGCCGCGGACGCGTCGGACGTGCCAGGCCCTAGCACCGGGCGCCGTCGACGAAGGGCGGTTGCAAAACGTAGGGTTAGCGCGGAGGAGCGGGCTCTGCTTCGTGTGAGTGGGGCTGGTCGGCAGGAACTGTTGTCTCTGCCGACCGCCGAGAGTGTAGGTGAAGGGGAACTGCGAAGGCTTTTTGCGGGTGAGGAGCTCAGGATAATGTTATTTAATTATAGGGAGATGGGAATTATTCCTAAGGTTGAGCCGATGTAGAGTGTGGTGCCCTCGCTTGTGTATGTAGAGGCTTGTATGGTGGAGTTGTGTGCCCTCGCGTGCATGTGTGTGTGCGAAGGCGTTTTGTACTCACTGATTTGTTTTTGCTGCGCTGTGTTGGCTTGACTATAGTTGGTCTTGGCGTGGATGGTTTGATGTTGTCGTTTCAGCCGTTGTTGTGCTAGTCCAGGTGTACCCCTAAGTGTCTTCTGCACAGATAGTCTTCGGTTTTTCCGCACTTGTTGTGCTAATCCGGCTGCACTTTTAAGCGACTTCTGCACGGATAGCCTTCGCGATAGACTTAGATTTTTTCCGCACTTGTTGTGCTAAACCGGCTGCACCCTTAGGCGACTTCTGCGCGGATAGTCTTCGCGATAGACTTAGATTTTTTCCGCACTTGTTGTGCTAATCCGGCTGCACCCTTAGGCGACTTCTGCGCGGATAGTCTTCGCGATAGACTTAGATTTTTTTCCGCACTTGTTGTGCTAATCCGGCTGCACCCTTAGGCGACTTCTGCGCGGATAGTCTTCGCGATAGACTTAGATTTTTTTCCGCACTTGTTGTGCTAATCCGGCTGCACCCTTAGGCGACTTCTGCGTGGATAGTCTTCGCGATAGACTTAGATTTTTTTTTCCGCACTTGTTGTGCTAATCCGGCTGCACCCTTAGGCGACTTCTGCGCGGATAGTCTTCGCGATAGACTTAGATTTTTTCCGCACTTGTTGTGCTAATCCGGCTGCACCCTTAGGCGACTTCTGCGCGGATAGTCTTCGTGATAGACTTAGATTTTTTTCCGCACTTGTTGTGCTAATCCGGCTGCACCCTTAGGCGACTTCTGCGCGGATAGTCTTCGCGATAGACTTAGATTTTTTTTCCGCACTTGTTGTGCTAATCCGGCTGCACCCTTAGGCGACTTCTGCGCGGATTTGTCGCACGCGAGGGTAGCTAGCGCTTAGCCTCGTGGTGACCTCGTGGTGGTCGAATGTCGAAGACCGTCATCACGGTCTTTTTCGACGCATGTCTTTTTGCGGGGGATTTTTTACGCATATATTACATGGCTCCGCCTCGTTAAAAACCTCACCCCCCGGGAGGAAAAGAGTGCGGGCCGGTGCAAGATTGTTTTTGCGAATTACAAGGGCGAAGACAGCCCTGAGGAATCAAACAAAAAATTTGCGGAGGTTGTCGATGTTCCAGGAGTGCTCCAGGTCCTCGCCGGTTGGCGTTGTGAGCCTGTAAGCGCTGGGGGAAGCTTTTGTCTTGACGATGAAAGGGCCCTCCCACCTGGGCTCCAGCTTGCCCTTGGACTCCGTCCGAGCTGTTCGAATGAGTACGAGGTCCCCCTCGCTGAACTCCCTCGGGGTGACTGAATGGTCGCGCCATGCTTTGGTCTGGGCTTGATACTTGTTCAGGGCCTGTAGGGCGAAGACACGGTCTCCGTCGATGAGATCCTTTGAAGTTGGCTCGTCCACATCTGGGACGGCTGACGGGACTGTTCGCGGGGACCCGTGCTTTATTTCTTGCGGGGTCATGGCCTCCGATCCGTATAAAAGACGGAAGGGAGTAAACCCGGTCGCCCTGCACTCAGTCGTGTTTAGTGCCCAGACTGCCTCAGGTAGAAAATCGCTCCATCTGCCCTTTTTTCATCGAGGAGCATTTTTTTGATAGCTGTGAAGATTTTCCCGTTGGCGCGCTCCACGACCCCGTTGGACTGCGGGTGATAGACTGAGGCGAAGGCAAGCTTGGTGCCAATGGAGAAACAAAAATCCTTGAAGTCTTGGTTATCAAACTGCTTGCCGTTGTCGACTGTTAATTCGGACGGTACTCCGAAGCGGCAAACGATGTTCTGCCAGAAGAATTTTTGGGCAGTCTTTGATGTTATTGTGGAGACAGCCCGTGCCTCGATCCATTTGGTGAAGTACTCTACCGCGACGAAGGCGAACTTAAGGTTCCCCTGGGCGGTGGGCAGGGGTCCAACAATGTCGAGACCCCAGCGCTGGAGAGGCCATGTGTGGGCGATCAGCTTTGTATACTGCGAAGGGCCGCCTGACCGAGGAGAGAACTTCTGGCAGGCTTCGCAGGACCGAGTGACCCGATTCGCGGCGCAAATCATTGCGGGCCAGTAAAAACCCTGGCGGATCACCTTAGCAGCTAGGGCCCTCGGCCCCGCGTGCGAGCCGCACGTGCCACTGTGGACTTCACGTAGAATCTGCATGCCTTCGGCCTCGGTGACGCACTTAAGCATTGGTTGACTGACCCCTTTTTTGTAGAGTTGGCCTTCAATCAGAGCGAAGTCTCGGCTTCGATGTCTGAGGCGCTTGGCCTCACTGATGTCGGCTGGGTGATAATACCCCTACAGGAACAGGGTAATGGGTGCTCGCCAGTCTTCGGTCATGATGAGGTTAACTGTACGGTGGCCCTCGCTGTCATTGGTTATTTGGAGCCCTTCGGGGCTCCGGACTGCTGGCGTGCCGATGATATGGAAGAACACGTCGGAGGGCAAAGTTTCGCCCCTGGCCGCGGCCTTGGCCAATGCGTCGGCCTCCTCATTCTTGGCCCGGTCCACATGCTGCACGGTGAACCCCTTGAACTGCCTCTCGAGACTTCGGATGGCCGCGAGGTACTGCATGAGTGCGGGGTCCTTGGCTGCATAGTCTTTCTCGACTTGGCCGGCAACTACCTTGGAGTCTGTTTTGATGATGCAAGTGGTGACTCCGAGGGCCCTTAGCTTGCGGAGGCCGAGGATGACTGCTTCGTATTCTGCTATATTATTTGTGCACCTGTCGGATTCCAGATTGAAGCTGAGTCGTGCTGCATATCTGTGCTTGACCCTGACTGGTGAGGTTATGATTGCAGCGACGCCTGCCCCCGCATGGCACCATGCGCCGTCGCAATGGATCGTCCAGACCTTCACTGTGGTCGGGTCCGGCTGTGTTACTGGCCCGGTCCAGTCGACGACGAAGTCCGCCAGGACTTGCGATTTGATGGCTGTCCTGGGCTCGAAGCTGATGTGGTAGCCGGAGAGTTCGGCTGCCCACTTGGCGATCCTCACCGATGCCTCCGGGTTTCTAAACAGTTCGCCGAGCCCCCTGTCTGAGGTGACGCGGACCTTGAATGCTTCAAAGTAATGGCGCAGCTTGCGCGAGGACATAACAACTGCGTAGGCGATCTTCTCCAGCTCTGTCATGTTGCATTTGGACGGTGTCAGGACCTCGGAGACGTAATAAACAGGGCACTGTCTGACAGCGCCTTCGACTGTCTGCTCCTGCACTAGTGCCGCGCTGACCGCGTGCGGCGAAGCCGCGACATAGAGCAATAGGGGGAGCGAGGAGTCGGGGCTCGTGAGGGTGGCCAGCTCCGTTAAGTATTGTTTTAATGAGGCGAAGGCCGCTGCTTGCTCCGGCCCCCAGGCGAAGTCTTTTGCGCCGCGGAGAGTTTTGAGGAAAGGAAGACTTCGCTCGGCCGACCTGGAGATGAATCTGTTGAGAGCGGCCAGTCTGCCTGTCAGACGCTGGACGTCCCTGGCGGACTGCGGAGGCGACATGTCGATGATGGCCTGGATCTTGGTTGGGTTGGCCTCGATGCCGCGGTGTGACACCAGGTAGCCCAATATCTTGCCCTGGCGAACACCGAAAATGCACTTTTCCGGGTTTAGGCGGAGTCGTGCATCTCGCATGTTTGCGAATGTCTCGGCCAGGTCGGCGAGATGGTCCTCCTTATTTTTGCTGGCGACGACGATGTCGTCCACATATGTAAATATATTTCTGCCGACCTGCCCTTCGAGTACTGTTTTGGTGAGTCTGGAGAAGGTGGACCCGGCATTCTTGAGACCCTCTGGCATTCTGACGAAGCAATAAGTGCCGAAGGGTGTTATAAAGCTGGTGCTAGCCTTGTCTTCCGCCTTCATGTATATCTGGTGATAGCCGGAGAAGCAGTCGAGGAGAGACATGACCTCGCATCCGGTCGCGCTATCGACTATTTTGTCGATCCGTGGCAACGGGAAATTGTCTTTTGGGCAGGCCTTATTGAGACTGGTGAAGTCTATGCACATCCGCCATTTCCCGCTTTTTTTCTGCACCATTACAACATTGGAGAGCCATGTGGGGTAAGCCACTGGCTCAATGAATTTAGCCTCTAGGAGGCGGTACACCTCCGCCTTGGCGGCCTCTGTCTTTTCGTCGGACATTTTGCGGAGCCTTTGCTTTCTTGGTCGCACCGAGGGGTCAATTCCCAAACTGTGCTCGATTATGGATCGGCTGACTCCGACCAGGTCGAGGGCGGACCAGGCGAAGACATCTTTATTCTTGGCCAGGCAGCAGAGGAGCTTCTCTTCTTCATGCGAAGTAAGGTCTTCGCTGATAGTGACTGTCTGCTTGGGCGTGGCCTGATCGAGGGGGACAGTCTTGGTCCCATCCTGACTCTGCAACTGAGCCTTGTCGTGCTGCTTGTTAGTTGGGCTGGCGGGCGCAGGGACCTCGCACTGTGTCGTGAGACAGTGCACGTTCCTCTGACCAGGCACGAAGTCCCGCTCTATGTTGCGCGCTGTCTGCTGGTTACCGTGGACTGTAATTACGCCTAGCGGGCCTGGTATCTTCATGCACAAATACAGTCCGTGGATGGCAGCTTCAAACTTATTGATGGAGCCCCGACCCATGATGGCGTTGTATGGATATACCATATCCACAATGTCAAAAGTCACTTGCTCACTTCGGGCATTGGGTGCTACACCGAAGGAGAGGGGCAACTCTATTTTGCCGACGGGGAAGGTGCCTTTGCCGCCGAAGCCATACAATGGGTTGTCCGAAGGCTTAAGCAGGCTGTGGCTGATGCCCATGCGATCGAAGGCGTGGAGGAAGATGATGTCCGCCTGGCTGCCGTTGTCAACGAGGACCTTGTGTAAGTCCCAGCCTGCCACGCTGCAATTGATAACCATGGCATCGCAGTGGGGGGCGCTGCGCAAGTCGACGTCCCGTGCGTCGAAGGTGAGCGGTATGTGGGACCACTTTGTCTGCACAACTGGGCCCGTGACGGCGACATGGTTTATGCTGCGGTAGTGGTCCCGCTTCTGCCGCTTGGTGTCGAAGTCGGTGCTGGACCCCCCAGTTATCATATGAATGACTCCGCGATAAGGTTGATCGGCGAAGTCTTCCTGCTTTGGGGCATGGGGGATGTTTTGTTGTTGCTGGTGTGGTGGTGGAGGCGGAGGATGTACGATTTGTACTTCCTGATGATGTTGGTAAGCGTGGTGCGGTGGATGCGGGGCGGGAGCGTGGATATATGGTGGAGGGGGTGGCTGGTAATTATGCGCGACAATTCTGGGGTTGTCGGCTGGCTGCGCCCTCGCCATTCTGTCTCTGGTGGCCTTTACTTCGGGGCAGTCTTTGGTTTGGTGGGCGCAGTCTTCGCCATGGAAAAGGCAGTAAAATCGGCGCGGTGGAGGGGGTGGCTGCGCACGCCCTCGGCCCCTGCCGCGAGTTCCACTTCCGCGGCCCTGGGGGGGATATTCCTGGCGACGAAGGGGGTCAGCGGCCGGCTGCTGGTTGGCAATGTTGTGCACTTGCTGCTGACCGCGGCCATCTCGACCGGAGTCTGGTTGCGGAGTCCTTGTCCACGTGCGGCTGGACTGTGGAGCATCTTTTGGCTTCCGCTGGGACTCAATCTTGCGCTGGTGGAGCTCCTCGGATCTGGCGTACTTTTCAAACAGCTGGTATAACTCTTGGAGGTTCTTCGGCGGATCTCTGATGCAGTGGCTGTAAAGGACGCCAGCGCGAAGACCACTGATAGCATAGTGGATGGCAATCTGGTCATCGACTGAGGGTAGCTATGACTTGAGTGTCAGGAATTTGCGGTAATATTCCCTCAGGGTCTCCCTCTCTAGCTGCTTGCAGAGCGAGAGCTCGGCTAGGGCGTCGGTGTCCGGGCGGTACCCTTGGAAGTTGAGGAGGAACTTGTCCCGGAGACTTCTCCAGGAATCGATGGACAGCGGAGGCAACCTGGTGAACCAGGTGAGTGCGGGGCCCTCGAGGGCGATGATGAAGGACTTCGCCATTGTGGCGTCGTCCCCCCGGACGATGCGACGGCGACCTGGTAACTCATTATGTATTGAGCCGGGTCGGTGCTGCCGTTGTACTTGGGGTAGGTCCCAGCCCGGAAGTTAGCTGGCCACGGCGTCACTTGCAGGTGTGGCGCCAGGGGGCTTCGCTCATCGAGATAATTGACCCCTTGGAATGGCGCGGCGTGCGGGAAAGTGAAGTCGCGCTGGGGGAAACGTGGGTCCTCCGGGTGCGCGCGGTGTTGCAGGGGTGGCCCATGCTGCAGGCCGGGGTGGCCTTCGCGCATGTCTTCGTTTTGTGCGCGCTGCTGGAGGGATGACTCGTGCCGCGGGCTGAGGTGGCCTTCGCGCTGCATCAGCGCAATCTCCCGCTCGAGTTCCTGGGCCTTGTGCTCTTCGTCGCGTATCATCTGCCGCACTTTGGCGAGTGCGGACACACGCTGGCGCTTGGCCTCCAGTATCTCCTTCTGCCTCTGGAGGTTGCGGTTCTTGAGGCGCAGGGCGCGCAGCTGTAGCTGTTCTTCTGCTGAGACGCCGAGGACCTCACCGTCCTCGGTGAGGTCCGCGCCCTCCGGTGGTGCGAAGTCTGAGGGAGGTGCGAAGCCTGAGGGAGGTGCGAAGCCTGAGGGTTGTCCCTCAGGGTCGCAGGTGCGGAGGGTGTCGTCTTCAGTGGCCTCTTGGTGGGTGGATTGGGTGAGGGCGAGGGCCTTGCCCTTTCTTGCGGCGAGCAGTGCTGCCTTCGCAGCCTCGTCAGCCTTCGGGTTAGCTCTCTTGGGTGCCATCGCGGGTGGTTGTCTCGTAGCACGAACGGTGGGCGCCAAATGTTGGAACTTGCTCTCGACAGCAAGGGGATCCAACATGAGTGAATGGTGACGGCAACAGGGCACTCGCGCGTGATGGCAAAAGCTCTGTTAATCTGGCCTCTCACGGGCACTGTGCGGGGGTATTTATAGGTATCCGAGTGCACGGCGCCTTGCGCTAAGGACGCATGTGCCCTCAGGTACCTAGTTTATCCCCAGAATATTCCCATAAAGCGGGGTTACAAGCTGTAATCACAAGTATGCCTTTACAAATTAGGCCCGTAACACAAACGCGGCCACACAGGGCCCGTTACAATGGGCCAGATCTCATGTGGGCCTCAGAGCTGAACGAGGCCGCGCCGCGGGGAGGTGTCGCCGCAGGCCTTCGTCTGGTGCCGAATCGAGCGAAGGGTCTCCGTGTTGTCTCTGGTGCCGATGATGCGAAGGGTGTCCCTGCCTGCTTTGTCTGTCAGGGCAGGGGCTAAGCGGTGGAGACTTCGGGCGAAGGGTGGCGTTTCTGCCTTCGCTCCAACAGGATAATCCATTGAGGTCCATATAGCTGTTTCCCCTTTAAGTCGGTTCCTCTTTCTGCTGCTATGCCAAAGCTTCCCTATGAGTGGCTTTGGAGCTGCGTCATCCTTTGTATTGTTCACGCTTCTCATATTGTATATGGTTTTGATCCAAGTCCGAAGGTACCTGTTCATATATTACACTTGGGAAATATTGTCAAATCATGTTTTTGAGGACCTTCGGAAGACAAAGGCCCCCAACAGTAGCCCCTCGCAGTATTAATTTGTTAAGATAACGAATTCAGACTGCGATACGGACGAAGGCTTTTGAGCCAAAGGTCTGAAAAACACCTTCCCTTTTGCTAGTATAGAAATATTCAATGACAGATGGGGCCCTCCAATTTGTACCGAACCGGGAGTATAAATAGGGGCTCACACTAGCTATATCTGATACACTGTTTCTGCCATTTGCATTTTTTCCTCAATCTTATAGCTCTTGCTCACTAGCACTTGCTAGGTTTTCAATCTTTTTGAGCTTCGGTTTGAAAGGCGTGTTTTCACCACATCTAGAGGAAAAAGATGTCTCAGGAGAAGAAAGCTGCTGCGGAGACGAAGCTAAGTGAAAAGGCAAAACTGTTTGACGAGAAGAAGGTTGTGGATCCTTATATTGCTGGATTTGTTGAATCAATGGCGAAAACAAACACAGAAAAAATTACGAAGGAGATACTAGAAGGTTTGTCTGAAGACACTGATGACAGTGATAATTACGATGTGGAGAGTGGAGGTGAAGATTCTGAAGATCGGCCCTGGCGACCAAGCCATACAATTTTTGGAAAATCAACGATTAAACAGAGTCATCTTGATAATATGAAAGGAAGGTACTTTCGGGATATCTATTGTGAGGGCTGGCGGGGGCAACAATGTTCTTGCCCCGAGGAAGACGAAGTTGTGATTTACCGGAGTTTCCTCAAAGCTAGACTTTGGTTCCCACTAAGCAGGTTTGTGGTTGAAGTGTTAAAGATATATCAAATTTACCTTCATCAGATCACTCCCGAAGCTATTATTAGAATGGGGATTTTTGTCTGGGCTGTAAGAAGCCAAGGGCTGGAGCCAAGCGCAAAATGCTTTTGCAGTATGCACGAGCTCTTGTATGAGACGAAGTCCATGGGCAAAGAACAATATCATAACAACTTTGGTTGTTATGGATTTGCTGCTCGCCCTAACGCAAGCTACCCAGTGCTGACATTCCGTAAAAGGTGGCCCGGAGCTTGGATGGAGGAATGGTTTTACGTGAAGAATGATTTGAAGACACGAGAAGATATTAAGGAAGTCATTATGCGTCCCATTTGGTCTCGCTTCGGCCTTCAAAAGCCGAAGATAGAAATTGATGAAATGGTCGAAGCATGTCAGAGGGCCTTCAGCACTGTTTGCTCCTTTATTGGAACAAGGGACCTAATGCAAGAACATATAGCATTCAGGGTATGGCCGCTTGTAGAAAACTAGGAAATGCCAAAGGAGACCATCACTAAGTCTAATGAAGGTGATTTGGTCCGGCTAAAATATACATTTAGGTTTGGGGATAAATTTGATGAACCAAACGACGACTGGCTGAAGTGCATCAAAGCTACGAGTGATGAATTGCTTGGAGCATATTCCAAGACAAAAGACAATGCCTTGTCCTTAGCCTTCGGAGGCCGAAATAAGAAAAGGTTGAACAGGGTATTTGATGCCATTGGCTTCGTATACCCTGACTATTGCTACTTGTTGCGAGGACAAGGAGTAAAAAGGAAGGTTAGTGCTTCTGGAAAAGCTGCCCCTTCGGCCATCACAATTGAGCCGAAGGGCAAAAAGATGAAGGTTCTGACCCATCGGCCCCGTTACATCGAATCGGCCATGGTACCTGTCGGCGTTCCGAGACCGGGGGGTCCCCGAGCCGACGAGTGAGTGTGCCGCGTGCCCCAGCCCAGATGGGTCGAGCGCGTGGGCGAGCGCGAAGGGGGGAGAGAGAGAGAGAGCGAGGCGGCCGGAGCCGGGTCGTGAGGGAGTCGGAGAAATCCCGCGGCCTTCGTGTTCGTCCCGCGCCCAGGTCGGGTGCGCTTGCAGTAGGGGGTTACAAGCGTCCGCGCGGGTGAGGGGAGCGAGCGGCCCCGAGAGAGCGCCTGCCCCTGCCCTTCGTCCCCGCGAGGCCAACCTTCTCTAAGAAGGCCCTGGTCCTTCCTTTTATAGGCGTAAGGAGAGGACCCAGGTGTACAAATGGGGGTGTAGCAAGGTGTTACGTGTCTAGCGGGGGAGAGCTAGTACCCTAAGTACATGTCAAGGTGGCAGCCGGAGAGATCTTGGCACCCAGCTAGTGTGGCGTCGTGGCTGTCGGAGAAGCAATGGAGCCGGGCGGAGGGACAGCTGTCGGAGCGGCTGGGCCCTTGCTGACGTCCCCTTGCTTTCGTAAGGGAGCCGAGAACCGCCATCGTCATGGTCCAGCGGGGCGCTATCGTTGCCTGTCCGGTGGAGCCAGCCAGATGGGACGTCGGTCCTGTTCCCTGCGGCCCGAGTCGGCTCGGGGTAGGGTGATGATGGCGCTTCCTGTCGACGTGGCGGACTTGTGCCCTAGGTCGGGCGACGTGGAGGCTCCTCCGAGGCCGAGGTCGAGTCTGTCCTGCATGGCCGAGGCCGAACCTGAGCTCCCGGGTCGGGCGAGGCGGAGGTCGTTCGGCAGAGGTCAGGGTAGAGTCCGAGCCCTGGGTCGGGCGAAGCGGAGTTCGTCGTCTTCCGGGGCCTTAGCCCGAGTCCGAGCCCTGGGTCGGGCGGAGCAGAGTTCGCCGTCTTCCGGGGCCTTAGCCCGAGTCCGAGCCCTGGGTCGGGCGGAGCGGAGTTCGCCGTCTTCCGGGGCCTTAGCTCGAATCTGAGCCCTGGGTCGGGCGGAGCGGAGTTCGCCGTCTTCCGGGGCCTTAGCCCGAGTCCGAGCCCTGGGTTGGGCGGAGCGGAGTTCGCCGTCTTCCGGGGCCTTAGCCCGAGTCCGAGCCCTGGGTCGGGCGGAGCGGAGTTCGCCGTCTTCCGGGGCCTTAGCCCGAGTCCGAGCCCTGGGTCGGGTGGAGCTTCCTCTGGCGCTTTCGGCCAAGCCTGGCTACCCGTCAGTCTTACCTTTTGCGTTAAAGGCCCCAGTGATTTGGTCGGTTGGCGCGGTGATTTAGTCAGGGTTACTTCTTATCGAAGGCAAGGCCTCGGGCGAGCCGGAGATGCGTCTGCCGTGAAAGAGGAGACCTCGGGCGAGACGGAACCATCTCAGGGTCGGCTGCCCTCGCCCGAGGCTAGGCTCGGGCGTGGCGTGATCAAGTCGCTCGTATGGACTGATCCCTGACTTAATCAAACCCATCAGGCCTCTGCAGCTTTATGCTGATGGGGGTTACCAGCTGAGAATTAGGCGTCTTGAGGGTACCCCTAATTATGGTCCCCGACAGTAGCCCCCGAGCCTCGTTCGTTGGGGGTCGGCTAGGGGCCCGGAGGCACGCCCAAAAGTACCTGCGGGTGATCTGCCGGACCCGGTCCCCTGGCGACGGGGTCCGAGGGCTCGTTGCCTCCCTCCGATGGGATTCCGTTACAGAGTCGTTCCCGCTGGTCTCGGAAATGTCCTAGGGTACCTCGGGAGCGCAGCCCGAGCCTTGGTTATGTATCGAACGTACCCCTGGTCATCCCTCGCTCGGTGTCTGAGGCGACTGTGAACCCTTCGGGGGGCCAGCCTTCGAACCCCTGATCAGTAATGGGCGCGGAGCCCGAGTAGCCTGAGGCGGTCGTGGAACCTTTCGGGAGGCCGACCTTCGAACCCCTGACCAGTAGTGGGTGTCGGGCCCACGCGATCTGAGGCGGCTGTTGAACCCTTCGGGGGGCCAGCCTTCGAACCCCTGATCAGTAAGGAGGCTCGGAGCCTAGTTCCTTCACGGGGAAGGATCCCTTTGGGGGTATCCCCTTTCCCGGTCCCTGTTGCAAGAGATAGAGAAAGAAGGAAAAGGGAAAGAGGATTCGAAATTGAACGTCGTGGCGTACCTTTTTCGGTGTGGTTGTTTTGGCGAAGGCGAAACGTCGCCAGCTGCTCCTGCCAGTAGCGCTGTCCGTCGAGCCGCGGAGTTAATGCGCCGGGGCGAGTAGTTGGCGAGGCTGCCGTTGCGCGTGCGCGAGCCGTTCGAGGAACGGGTCACGGGCATGTCGTCTTCACACCGTGAGAGAGAGGGGGTTCTCTTGCTGCCTCCGGATGGGACGTGAGCCTGGCTGATGGCGTGATCGCTGCTCTTGCGCGCCTGCCACTGTCATTACTGCCGGCCCACTTTTGACCGAGTTTGACCGCTGCGTCAGGCTGGCGCAGCTGGGCCGCGCGCTGGGCCGCCTTGGGCCGCGGTATTGGTTCCGCAACCGAGGAGGTGCGGTGGTGGCGCAAGTGGCATAGTGGCTTACATGCAGCATTCGGTGCGCCGGTTGCGCGACGCGTGGGCTTGAGCCTCCGCGCTGGCCTGTCAGGAGTCGGAGAGGCGCGTCCACTTGGCGCGGTTGCATGCCGCCCGCATGGCTGCCCACCCCCTTCGCCCGTTGGTTTGGGCAAAAGTGAAGGGTCACTTGTAACCGCTGGGTGGTTGCGCGCGCGCCGCGCGCGGCGGTTCGGCTTCTTCTGCTCGGAGCCGGTCTGCATGACAGGTGGGCCCCAGCCCCCGCGCCACAGGGGAGGGCTTTGGAGGCGTGTTGGAGAAGACTCAGCCCGTGACGGTTGGGGGCGCAAGCACGGAGAGTTGCCTTTAAAAAGAGGGCGACCCCTTTCGTAAGGCGACCATGTCTTCTTCCTCCCTTATGCATCGTGTCTTTCCGCCTTTCAAGCCCCCGGATGGGGGAAACCGCCGTCTCCGTGCCTCATCGTCGGGGGACACCACTCCGTGGGAGCGGGTACCTTTCGGCCATCGTTCGGCTTCAAGGATTTTCATCACATAGCCCAGCGGCTCCCCTCCGCTGGTGACCACCCAAGACGGTGGCCTCCAGCTCCCGAATGGGGAGGGGCAAACCGGGCTGTGGTCCCGGCCCCGCCCTCAGTGTTGAGGGTGTTCGTCATCCTCGCCGGGGCGGGGAGCGAGGCGAGCCGGGGCCCCACCTCCTACGCGAGTCGGCGGGCCACCTCATTTTCCAGCTTCTGGTGGTGGCAATCGCCTTTTAGCCCCACGGCGGAGACATCCTCCAGCCATGCCGGGGAAGGAGAACTGTTGCTGCCCAGCTAGGATGCAACATTCCGTCTTCCTCCTCGCATTCGCGGCGAGGACGGCTGCGAGGATCTGCCGGGGTGCTTAGGGGCGTCCCGCGTTTGCTGGTGATTCACCCAGGGCTTGTCGCTCCTCGGGCTTCCCTGGCGGGGAGGTTGTCCGTACCCGCGGGGGCGGAACCGGAGTTCCGTTTGCAATGGCACTTCGAGTGCCGGGTTTTTTGTTCATTTTCGGCTTTCGGGGCCTGAACATGTATGTAACTATGGCACGGAGCCGTGTTTTTTCCTCATTTCTGAGCACTAAGACTCGTCTGCTGATTGTCTGAACCGCTTCACTAAGCATGAGTCGCCCCGTGTCAAGGTGACGAGTGAGGTATCCGTATCCCGGAGGCGTAGGAGTCCCTCGGCTCGGTCGGCCCTGTTGTCCGAGGCCCCTTTAGCTTAGTTAAAGAGACCCCTCGGCCGCTCTTCGACGAGCCGAGGCCGGGGGTAGCGATATCAGCATAAGCAGAGGCAGAGTTAGCTCAGGAATGAAACCTGTTTGGCCGGAGCCTAGCCGGGTTGTCCGTTGGCAGGATCGACGCCGGAGTCGGTCAGCCGAGGCTTCGGCCCGGGCTCGTGCCCTCGGAAGGTAGTTGGCCGAGGCCCCGGAGGTGGCTGGCCGAGCCGCCTGCTCGGGCCGGGTTCCCGGAGGAGTTCCTGACAACGATCGCCCGGGCGTGGTGATGACGCCGTCCTTTGGAGCGGAGGCCCTCGGATCGTGTCGCCGTCCGAGGGTAGTTCGGGCCTTGCCGAAGGTGCTGTCGATGCCGAGGGTGTCGCCGCCCCCTTCCAGCGCCAAGACTTGAGCCTGCAGGATCAGCTTGTCTTGTAGCGTGTGCTTTGTGCGGCCGTCGAGGCCAGAACACACATCCTTGCTGTGCTGTAAAGCTGCGTCCCCTTTCCTCTTGTTCCAAGCATCTGGACTTTTTGTCGGTAACAGGGATATTTGTGCGAGCGAAAGTTGCTTCTCGCGGAAGGTGAGGAGTGAGGTATCCGTATCCCGGAGGCGTGGGAGTCCCTCGGCTCGGTCGGCCTTGCCGCTTACGTGCACTTTTACTCATCCATGAGGCCCTATCACCGACTTAGTCGAGAAAACTCGAAGAATCGCTTCGACAGAAGAGCTTCCGAACGTAGAGACTTGTTCGATCCGCGGAGTCACTTTATCCGAGCGCGAGTTACTTATCGCAGAAGGTGATGAGTGAGGTATCCGTATCCCGGAGGCGTAGGAGTCCCTCGGCTCGGTCAGCCTTGGCTGCTTACGTGTACTCTGTCGTTTCCATGACCCACTTTTCGAAGTAGTCAAAAAGCACGAAAGATATTCTGATAAAAGAGATTTTTTGTTCGAGGAAAATTTTGACGCAGAGGGGGTTTCCCCCCTTTTAGCCCCCGAGGGAGGGTCGGGCTTTGCCGAGGCGAGGCCGACCCTTCCTTGTTGACTAAACTTTGCGTGGGTGCGAGGTATATGAACAATTTGGAAACATCTCAAGGGTAGAAGCGACGTAGCTGTTGGATGTTCCAAGCGTTGCCGTAGACCTCGCCTTGACTGTTGGCCAGCTTGTACGTTCCGGGCTTCAGAACTTTGGCGATGACGAACGGCCCCTCCCAGGGGGGCGTGAGCTTGTGCCTCCCTCGGGTGTCTTGCCGCAAACGAAGCACCAGATCGCCCACCTGGAGGTCTCGGGGTCGGACCCCTCGGGCGTGGTAGCGTCGCAGGGACTGCTGATACCGCGCCGAGTGTAGTAAGGCCCTGTCCCGAGCCTCATCCAGCTGGTCCAGCGAGTCTTCTCGGCTAGCTTGGTTGCTTTCTTCGTTGTAGGCCCTCGTCCTCGGGGAGCCGTATTCCAGGTCAGTGGGCAGGACAGCCTCGGCCCCGTAGACCAGGAAGAACGGCGTGAAACCTGTGGCTCGGCTTGGCGTCGTCCTCAGGCTCCAGACCACCGAGGGGAGTTCCTTCATCCATCACTTGCCGAACTTGTTGAGATCATTGTAAATTCGAGGCTTGAGCCCTTGTAGAATCATGCCATTGGCACGTTCTACTTGCCCATTCGACATGGGGTGAGCTACGGCGGCCCAGTCTACCCGGATGTTGTGATCCTCGCAAAAATCCAAGAATTTTTTGCCGGTGAACTGGGTGCCGTTGTCGGTGATGATGGAGTTCGGGACCCCGAAGCGATGGATGATGTTGGTGAAGAACGCCACCGCCTGCTCGGATCTGATGCTGTTCAGGGGTCGGACCTCGATCCACTTGGAGAATTTGTCGACGGCGACCAGCAGGTGCGTGTAGCCCCCGGGCGCCTTCTGCAGAGGGCCGACGAGGTCCAGACCCCACACAGCGAAGGGCCAGGTGATGGGTATCGTCTGCAGAGCCTGAGCGGGCAGGTGGGTCTGCTTCGCATAGAATTGGCACCCTTCGCAGGCGCGGACAATTCTAGTGGCGTCAGCCACCGCCGTCGGCCAGTAGAAGCCTTGGCGGAAAGCATTCCCGACGAGGGTTCGAGGTGCTGCATGATGGCCGCAAGCCCCCGAGTGTATTTCCTGCAGGAGTTCCTGACCCTCGGCGATGGAGATGCATCGCTGGAGGGTGCCCGAGGGGCTACGGTGGTAGAGCTCCTTCTCATCGCCCAGCAAGACGAACGACTTGGCGCGTCGCGCTACCCGCCGAGCCTCGGCTTGGCCGAGGGGCAGCTCTCCTTGGCGGAGATATTGCAGGTACAGGGTCTGCCAATCTTGTTCTGGCACGACCCCGCTCTGCTCCTCCTCGATGTGCAGTGCTTCGCCCTCGGGGGCCGAGGGTTCCTCGGGCTGAGCCGAGGTCGCCTCGGACGGGGCCGAGGGCACTTCGGGCTCGGGCGTGTCGCCTATCTTGACGGAGGGTTGGTGCAGATCCCGGGAGAAGACGTCCGGGGGAACCGTCGTTCGCCCCGAGGCTATCTTCGCCAGCTCGTCCGCAGTCTCGTTGTAGCGCCGGGCGATGTGGTTAAGCTCGAGACCGTAGAACTTGTCTTCCAGGCGTCGAACCTCGTCACAGTAGGCCTCCATCTTTGGGTCGCGGCAGTGGGAGTTCTTCATGACTTGGTCGATGACGAGTTGCGAGTCGCCGCGTGCATCGAGGCGTCGGACCCCTAGCTCGATGGCGATTCGCAATCCGTTGATCAGAGCCTCGTACTCGGCCACATTGTTGGACGCCGGGAAATGGAGGCGGAGTACGTAGCGCAGGTGTTTCCCGAGGGGCGAGACGAAGAGCAGGCCCGCGCCGGCTCCCGTCTTCATCAGCGACCCGTCGAAAAACATGGTCCAGAGCTCCGGTTGGATCGGAGCCGTCGGCAACTGGGTGTCGACCCATTCGGCTACGAAGTCCGCTAGTACCTGGGACTTGATGGCCTTCCGAGAGGCGAACGAGATTGCCTCGCCCATGATTTCCACCGCCCACTTCGCGATCCGTCCCGAGGCTTCCCGGCACTGGATGATCTCCCCTAGGGGGAAGGATGACACCATAGTCACCGGATGAGACTCGAAGTAATGTCGCAGCTTTCGCCTCGTCAGGATCACTGCATACAGCAGCTTCTGGACTTGTGGGTAGCGGATCTTGGTCTCAGACAGCACTTCGCTGACGAAGTAAACTGGCCTCTGAATGGGCAAAGCATGCCCCTCTTCCTGCCTTTCGACCATGATCGCGGCGCTAACCACCTGGGTGGTTGCGGCGACGTAGACCAAGAGGGTTTCTCCATCAGCTGGGGGTACCAAGACGGGCGCCTGGGTGAGGAGCGCCTTCAGGTTCCCGAGGGCTTCCTCGGCCTCGGGAGTCCAAGTGAAGCACTCGGCCTTCCTTAAGAGACGGTACAGGGGCAGGCCTCTTTCGCCGAGGCGTGAAATGAAACGGCTCAAGGTCGCGAGGCATCCCATGACCCTCTGTACGCCTTTTAAGTCCTTGATGGGCCCCATGTTTGTGATGGCTGCGATCTTCTCCGGGTTGGCTTCGATGCCCCGCTCGGAGACGATGAATCCCAAAAGCATGCCTCGGGGCACCCCGAAGGCGCACTTCTCGGGATTGAGCTTGACGCCCTTCGCCTTGAGACACCGGAATGTTAGCTCAAGGTCGGAGAGAAGGTCGGAGGCTTTCCTCGTCTTGACTACGATGTCATCGACGTAGGCCTCGACCGTGCGACCGATGTGTTCGCCGAACACATGGTTCATGCACCGCTGGTACGTCGCACCCGCGTTCCTCAGACCGAAAGGCATTGCGACATAGCAGTACATGCCGAAGGGCGTGATGAAAGAAGTCGCGAGCTGGTCGGACTCTTTCATCTTGATTTGATGATACCCTGAGTAGGCATCGAGGAAAGACAGGGTTTCGCACCCTGCAGTGGAGTCCACGATTTGATCGATGCGAGGTAGAGGGTAGGGGACTTTCGGACATGCTTTGTTGAGACCAGTGTAGTCTACACACATCCGCCATTTCCCCCCTTTCTTCCTCACAAGTACAGGGTTGGCAAGCCATTCAGGATGGAATACCTCTTTGATGAACCCTGCTGCCATCAGCTTGTGGATCTCCTCGCCTATCACCCTGCGCCTTTCCTCGTCGAATCGGCGCAGAGGCTGTCTGACCGGTCGGGCTCCGGCCCGAATATCCAGCGAGTGCTCGGCGACATCCCTCGGTATGCCGGGCATGTCCGAGGGACTCCACGCAAAGACGTCGGCGTTTGCGCGGAGAAAGTCGACGAGCACTGCTTCCTATTTGGGGTCGAGCCCGGATCCGATCCGAATCTGCTTGGAGGTGTCGCCACTGGGGTCGAGAGGGACGGCCTTAACCGTCTCCGCTGGCTCAAAGTTGCCGGCATGTCGCTTCACGTCCGGCACCTCTCGGGAGAGGCTTTCCAGGTCGGCAATGAGGGCCTCGGACTCGGCGAGGGCCTCGGCGTACTCCACGCACTCCACATCGCATTCGAATGCGTGTTTGTACGTGGGGCCGACGGTGATGACCCCGTTGGGGCCCGGCATCTTGAGCTTCAGGTAGGTGTAGTTGGGGATGGCCATGAACTTCGTGTAGCATGGCCTTCCCAACACTGCGTGGTAGGTTCCTCGGAACCCGACCACCTCGAACGTCAAAGTCTCCCTTCGGAAGTTGGAGGGTGTTCCGAAGCAGACAGGAAGGTCGAGCTGTCCGAGGGGCTGGACGCGCTTCCCGGGAATGATCCCGTGGAAGGGCGCAGCGCCTGCTCGGACGGATGACAGATCGACGCGCAGGAGCCTGAGGGTCTCAGCGTAGATGATGTTGAGGCAGCTGCCCCCATCCATCAGGACCTTGGTGAGCCTGACGTCGCCGATGACGGGATCGACGACGAGCGGGTACTTCCCTGGGCTCGGCACGTGGTCGGGGTGGTCATCTTGGTCGAAGGTGATGGGCTTGTCGGACCAGTCTAGGTAGACTGGCGCCGCCACCTTCACCGAGCAGACCTCCCGATGCTCCTGCTTACGATGCCGAGCCGAGGCGTTCGCTGCATGCCCTCCATAGATCATGAAGCAGTCGCGGACTTCGGGGAACTCTCCTGCTTGGTGATCTTCCTTCTTGCCGTCGTCGCGGGCCTTGTCACCCTCTGCGGGTGGCCCGGCCCGGTGGAAGTGGCGCCGAAGCATGACGCACTCCTCGAGGGTGTGCTTGACGGGCCCCTGATGGTAGGGGCACGTCTCCTTTAGTGCCTTGTCGAAGAGGTTGGCGCCTCCGGGGGGCTTCCGAGGGTTCTTGTACTCAGCGGCGGCGACAAGGTCCGTGCTGGCGGCGTCGCGTTTCGCTTGCGACTTCCTCCTGCCTTTCTTCTTGGCGCCGAGCGGAGTAGACGCCTCGGGAGCATCTTCCGACGGGCGGCCCTGGGGCTGCTTGTCCTTTCGAAAGATGGCCTCGACCGCCTCCTGACCAGAGGCGAACTTGGTGGCGATGTCCATCAGCTCGCTCGCCCTGGTGGGGGTCTTGCGACCCAACTTGCTCACCAGGTCACGACAGGTGGTGCCGGCGAGGAACGCGCCGATGACATCGGAGTCGGTGATGTTGGGCAGCTCGGTGCGCTGCTTCGAGAATCGCCGGATGTAGTCCCGAAGGGACTCTCCCGGCTGCTGCCGACAGCTTCGGAGGTCCCAGGAATTCCCGGGGCGCACGTACGTGCCCTGGAAGTTGCCAGCGAAAGCCTGGACCAGATCTTCCCAGTTGGAAATCTGCCCCGGAGGCAGGTGCTCCAACCAAGCGCGAGCGGTGTCGGAGAGGAACAGGGGGAGGTTGCGGATGATGAGGTTGTCGTCGTCCGTCCCACCCAGTTGACAGGCCAGGCGGTAGTCCGCGAGCCACAATTCCGGTCTCGTTTCCCCCGAGTACTTTGTGATAGTAGTCAGGGGTCGGAATCGGGGCGGAAACGGCGCCCGCCGAATGGCTCGGCTAAAGACCTGCGGACCGGGTGGTTCGGGCGAGGGACTCCGATCCTCCCCGCTGTCGTAGCGTCCCCCACGCCTGGGGTGATAACCTCGGCGCACCCTTTCGTCGAGGCGGGCCCGACGGTCGCGATGAGGGTGCTCATCGCCGAGGTGGCCCGGGGCCGCAGGCGCGGTATTGCGCGTGCGCCCGGTGTAGACCGAGGCTTCCCGCGTGAGTCGGGAAGTCGCGGCACGAGGTTCTGAGGGGCACCCCTGCCTTCGGGAGGCAGAGCTCTCGGCCCGCCGGGCCGCAGCGCCTTCCAGGAGATGCTTGAGTTCTCCCTGGATTCGCCGACCCTCGGTGGTTGATGACTCCGGCATCGCGCGGAGGAGCATCGCTGCGGCGGCCAGGTCCTGACCGGTTCCGCCGGATGCGGGTGGCGGTCTGTCCCTGGCATCGTTGGCGATGCGGTGCTGGAGACCTTGGGGCAGGTGACGTATTCCTCCGGCCGGGGGCTGGCTCGCCCATACCTGCCCGACGTTCCGGCGGATTGCCTCGAGCGCTCCTGCTCCCTCATCGAGCCCGGCCTGCGCCCCGCGGACTTGCTCGAGCTGTGGGTCGTGACCCCCCGCCGGAACGGGGACCACAGCTAGCTCCCGCGGGATGTCGGCGCGAGGTGCTGGCCTAGGGGGATCACCATCCTCCGGCATGCCGAGACAGCTGCCTCCGGAGGGATCCCCCAGCTCGACGTGGAAACATTCGCGGCTCGGGCCGCAGTCCTTGTCGCCAAGGCTGCGGCTGCCGTCGGAACAGTCGGAGAGGCAGTAGTTACATGCGGTCATGAAATCCCGCATGGCACTGGGGTTGCCAAATTCGGAGAAATCCCAGCAGATGCTGGGGTCGTCATCTTCCTCGGACCCAGAGGGTCCGTAGGTCGAGACACCCGTCAATCGGTCCCAAGGCGACCGCACACGAAACCCCAGAGAGGTTGCACTCGCCTCAACGTGAGCGCCCGCCAAAGCGAGGTCGCCAGGCGGGTTGAGGCCGAGTCGAAATGACGAAGGATGGGAATCAGCCCGTACCTTTTGGTCGACGAGGATCGACGAAGTCGCATCGGGGGCTGATCGTGCTGTCGTCCTGGGTGCGAGGGCGACGTCCTGCAGGCCCTCCGTGAGCGTGCTGGCGTCGTCCACTTGCTCGGGATCGGCGTGACGCGGGGGGACGGCGCTCGCCTTCGCCTCAAACGCGGGGGTGATGCCCGACACGTCCTCCGTTGGGGCGCTGGGGATGTCAATTTGCTCGACAGTCGACTGAGCGCAGCCTCCTGCTCGGCCTTGGTTGCCCCGCCTCCTCCTCCGATGGCGAGGGAGAGGACGGAGCGAGCTCGAAAGTTGTCCTTCCCCCACGCGGGAAAGGCGTCGTCGATTCCGCCGCCGGCGGGCGGGCTGTCCGCCACCATTGTCGCTGTCGCGCGGCGGTGGAAGGAGTATCATGTCGTAGCTGCCGTCGAAAGACATGAACTCGAGACTCCCGAAACGGAGCACCGTCCCGGGTTGAAGAGGTCGTTGGAGACTGCCCATCTGGAGCTTGACGGGAATCTACTCGTCAACACGCAGCAGGCCCCTACCTGGCGCGCCAACTGTCGGCGTTCCAAGACCGGGGGGTCCCCGAGCCGACGAGTGAGTGTGCCGCGTGCCCCAGCCCAGATGGGTCGAGCGCATGGGCGAGCGCGAAGGGGGGAGAGAGAGAGAGAGCGAGGCGGCCGGAGCTGGGTCGTGAGGGAGTCGGAGAAATCCCGCGGCCTTCGTGTTCGTCCCACGCCCAGGTCGGGTGCGCTTGCAGTAGGGGGTTACAAGCGTCCGCGTGGGTGAGGGGAGCGAGCGGCCCCGAGAGAGCGCCTGCCCCTGCCCTTCGTCCCCGCGAGGCCAACCTTCTCTAAGAAGGCCCTGGTCCTTCCTTTTATAGGCGTAAGGAGAGGACCCAGGTGTACAAATGGGGGTGTAGCAAGGTGCTACGTGTCTAGCGGGGGAGAGCTAGTACCCTAAGTACATGTCAAGGTGGCAGCCGGAGAGATCTTGGCACCCAGCTAGTGTGGCGTCGTGGCTGTCGGAGAAGCAATGGAGCCGGGCGGAGGGACAGCTGTCGGAGCGGCTGGGCCCTTGCTGATGTCCCCTTGCTTTCGTAAGGGAGCCGAGAACCGCCATCGTCATGGTCCAGCGGGGCGCTATCGTTGCCTGTCCGGTGGAGCCAGCCAGATGGGACGTCGGTCCTGTTCCCTGCGGCCCGATTCGGCTCGGGGTAGGGTGATGATGGCGCTTCCTGTCGACGTGGCGGACTTGTGCCCTAGGTCGGGCGACGTGGAGGCTCCTCCGAGGCCGAGGTCGAGTCTGTCCTGCATGGCCGAGGCCGAACCTGAGCTCCCGGGTCGGGCGAGGCGGAGGTCGTTCGGCAGAGGTCAGGGTAGAGTCCGAGCCCTGGGTCGGGCGAAGCGGAGTTCGTCGTCTTCCGGGGCCTTAGCCCGAGTCCGAGCCCTGGGTCGGGCGGAGCAGAGTTCGCCGTCTTCCGGGGCCTTAGCCCGAGTCCGAGCCCTGGGTCGGGCGGAGCGGAGTTCGCCGTCTTCCGGGGCCTTAGCCCGAATCCGAGCCCTGGGTCGGGCGGAGCGGAGTTCGCCGTCTTCCGGGGCCTTAGCCCGAGTCCGAGCCCTGGGTCGGGCGGAGCGGAGTTCGCCGTCTTCCGGGGCCTTAGCCCGAGTCCGAGCCCTGGGTCGGGCGGAGCGGAGTTCGCCGTCTTCCGGGGCCTTAGCCCGAGTCCGAGCCTTGGGTCGGGCGGAGCTTCCTCTGGCGCTTTCGGCCAAGCCTGGCTACCCGTCAGTCTTACCTTTTACGTTAAAGGCCCCAGTGATTTGGTCGGTTGGTGCGGTGATTTAGTCAGGGTTACTTCTTATCGAAGGCAAGGCCTCGGGCGAGCTGGAGATGCGTCTGCCGTGAAAGAGGAGACCTCGGGCGAGACGGAACCATCTCAGGGTCGGCTGCCCTCGCCCGAGGCTAGGCTCGGGCGTGGCGTGATCAAGTCGCTCGTATGGACTGATCCCTGACTTAATCAAACCCATCAGGCCTCTGCAGCTTTATGCTGATGGGGGTTACCAGCTGAGAATTAGGCGTCTTGAGGGTACCCCTAATTATGGTCCCCGACAGTACCCGAATTTGACGAAGGGGCCTCTTTAGCTGCCAAAGAAAAAGAGACTACTCCTCCTGCACAGAGAACTGAAGAGCCTGCTCCAGTGCCGAAGCTACCTTCGGTTGAGCTAGTTGAAATGAAGGTTGATAAAGATAAGGCTGAAAGGTAAAAAACTGAAGAAGTAACAAAGATGCCAGGTATTTTAAGTCCCTCAACAGAAACAACAGCACTGAAGGCATAAAAGAGTTCTGCCGCAACTCCTAAGAGAAGGAGGATGGTAAATGTATTAGATGTATTGGAAACGACCGAATCCATAAGTCTTGCTCCCACAGGGAAGGTTGCCGAAGCTGACAAAACGCAACCCAAAGCTGATACTAAGCAAATAGAAGTTGAAGCTACAAAAACCTAGGCTGAAACCGAGGCAGGATCCACAGTGCCTGCTAAGACGAAGCTTGCCACAACCGAGCAGGGGGCTGAAAGAATAACTCCAGATACTAATATAGCTTTTGAGAAAAGTGTGGCCAAAGAAGCCGAATCCCTTACTCCTGAAGCATTCTCCGAAGATTTTGATTATGTCATTCGACGTGCTGCGGGAAAAAGATTGTCCGAAGAAGAAATTTTTGAAGCCAAACACTATGCCCGGGAACTGAAGTACCCAAAGGGGGCCTTAGTGTTCAACGGTACGGACAAAGATGATTTCTTGTACTGTCTCTCGGACAATAAAGAATTATCCGTCTGCCAGGAGATGGCCAGAAGTATGGGCTTCTCAAAGCTCGAAGCTGGCCTTTGCGCCATGACGAAGGCCGATCTCGCAGATAGTCTTGCATACATCAGTTGTAAGGTACAGAAATTGTGAATTTTGAAGCTTATGAACTCTGGAATGAAGTCTTTTACTCTCATGTTAATCCTTTTATTCCTTCTTGCAGGGCTTAATACTTAGCAACGCCCTAAGGGCGCAAAAGAATGCTGAAGATGAGAGCTGCACTATAGCTCTCAACAACCTTCGAACTGAGGTTATCAGGCTGAGAAACGAAGCCACAGAAAAAGACAAAATTCTACTTTCATTGGTGGATAAAGTAAAAGAAGATGAAGCAAGTTTCAAGGCTCAAGCTGAAATTCAAAAGAATGAGATCGAAGATCTTCGAAAATAGCTGGCTGAAGCCAAAGAAAAATGTGGGCTCGCAGAGGCCAACCGAGATATTAGTGAATATTGGAAAAACTATTTAGAAAAAACAGTTGAAGAACTACGTGCATCCAAAGAAAGATGCTTCGAAAAATCCCTGGGCTGTGTGGAGAAGATAAAGGCTAGCTTCGCCAACGTGGGCGCCTATTCCAACGAAGATAACTTTATACGAGGTGACCCTGAAGGTGTTATCGAATGGATAAGCAGAGAGGCCGAAGCTTTTGAAGAAATTTTAAGTGATCGCAGGGATGTCTGCACGTTCTCCGGTGCAAGAGGAATTTTAGCCATCCTGGAGAAGGCAGGTTGCGATCATGTCAAAACTCTGGCCCAAACCGAAGCTGCCTTCTGCATGGATGACACAAAGGATCCTTCAGCTGAAGCAAGCTTAATGGGCAGAAAATTTTATACTGGCATCTGGGCAAATGGTGGTCGAGAAATAGCTCACGAAATTATGAAGAAGAGTGAAAAAGACATCCATGACGCCCGAGTACAAGCTAAGCAAGCTGAAGAAGCTGCAGAGCGCGAGAAGCGCATAGGTATTGTTTCGCGACATCTAGCTTCGGCATTTGTTTTCGTGACTTCGAAATGATTAATTTTTTTTACTATAGCTGAACTATCTCCTCCACCGGAACCATTCGACCCCCTGGCCGACCCAGAAACGAAGAAAGCAATAGAGATCATTATTATGGCCGAATCCATTGTTGACGAAGTTGTTAACAAGTTGTTAAATAAAATTACGGAGAAGGTCCTAAAAGGGGACTAGTACTTATTGTAAAAAGATTTTTAAATGATCAATGTAGCTTTGTTGTATCAAGACTGTAATATTCGATGTGCATATTTTTGAATCTAATATGTAAATTATTTGTAATTCAGTTCTTTGTGATGCATGAAACTTTATATACATACCGTTTTTGAGCCTTCGGCGAAAAAACACCTTCCCTTCTTTTCATGCTTCGTAAAGAAGAAAACCCATGCTTCGTGAAAATATCCATGCTTCGTAAAAACATCCTAGCTTCGTAAACAAAGGATCCCTTCTTTTGCAATAGAGCTGACGAAGTTGTATTTCTCAGCTTACTTTGTGCCTCAGCACATTTTCATTTTTTATAAAGCAGTCTCCGAAGGTCGACTTTGTATTCAATTCATGTCATTGGTGCAATATAATGTATGATGTGATGCTATGCGGGATGATGTGATGAAATGATGTGAAGGATGATGCTAATGCCGAAAATACGCACCCACACGCCCACACTGGAACACACCATCTCTGCGTCCCCTTAGGAACGATCGGAATCTCTTTGTCGTTTATTTTTCGGCTTCACCGCTTATTTTTCAGTGTAAGTTCTGCATCCTCTTAGGAACGTCTTTTGAACTTCTTCGCCTTCTATTTCGGCGGTATCACCATTGACTTTTTGGTGTAAGTTCTGTATTCCCTTAGGAACGTCTTTTGAACTTCTTCGCCATATATTTCGGTGGTATTTGGCTCTGCATTCCCTTTGGAACGACTTTTGAGCAGAAAACTTACTCTGTGCTCCCTTAGGAACGACTTTTTTGTAGCTTCATCAAAACTTACACTGCGCTCCCTTAGGAACGTCTTTTTCTTATAGCTTCGGTATTTATCTAGCTCTGCATTCCCTTTGGAACGACTTTTGAGCTTCGGTAATTTTTGAGCTTCGTAAATCTGTGAAGAAGATATATTTCATTTTAATAGAAACGAAACTATTACAAGGAATTAAAACTAGATTTACATTACTTGTTCTTTATTGAAAAACAAAAAAGACATAGAATATAAGAAATTTTTCAGAGGTAGGATATCTCTTAATAAATGTGCTTTGATTCCGACACAGTGCTGTTGACTGTGCGAGCTTCGAATTCCTCCCTGAATTTCCGTTGCTATTGAGAGTGCTGGTGCCCTTCTAGCTGCTGGCTTCAGGAATAGGTCGGTTGTAGTGGTGGTGGGGGTGGGAGTTGTGGCCAAGAAGCCTGTGAATGGCTAGCCGAAGCAACAGAAGCTGCAGGATGATTGCCAACATACTCTGGTATGTAGGGAGAATGGCACAAAGCAGTGTGCAAGACCTGCTTCGGCTGATTCTGCTGAGCTTTGGCTTCTGCTATCTCCTTTTGCTTCTGAATGGTGATTTGGCACATTCTTGTAGTATGGCCCTTGTCCTCACCACAGAATAAACAGTAGATCTTTCTAGGCTGATCCTCAAATCTTCCCCCGAAGCCCCTAGCGCCTCTGCCCCTTGGAGCTGGTGGCCTGAAAGAGCTTTGCTGTTGCCCCAAAGATTGCGAGGTGTATTGCGGCCTCTGATGCTGACTCCCTTTGTCATCACTCTGAGTGGAATTATGGATTGACCTGACGTGCCTCGGGTGGATTCTTCCTCCGAAGCCCCTAGTCATTTCCGAGAATCTATAAGCTTCCTCCCTTCTTTGGCAGAAGTCGTTGTCGGCCCGGATGTACTCATCCATTTTTTGGAGCAGCTTCTCCAGAGTTTGTGGGGGCTTCCTGGCGAAGTACTGAGCCATAGGTCCTGGTCGAAGGCCCTTAATCATGGCCTCAATGACAATTTCATTGAGCATTGTGGGCGCTTGTGCCTTCAATCGCAAGAACCTTCGGACATATGCCTGGAGGTATTCCTCATGATCTTGCGTGCATTGGAATAGGGCCTAAGTTGTGACTGGCTTCATCTGAAAACCTTGGAAACTAGTCACCAGCATGTCCTTAAGCTTCTGCCATGATGTGATAGTCCCTGCTGAAGAGAAGAATATCATGTTTGGGCTACATTCTAGACTGCCATGATGAAGGACTTCGCCATAACTGCAGTATTGCCCCCATACGAAGATATAGTTGCTTCGTAGCTCATCAGAAACTGCTTTGGATCTGAGTGCTCATCATACATGGGAAGCTGAGGTGGCTTGTATGATGGGGGCCATGGGATAGCCTGCAGTTCTGCTGCCAAGGGAGAAGCATCATCAAAAGTAAAGGTATCATGATTAAAATCATCATACCATCCATCTTCGTTGAACAAGCCTTCTTGACGAAGCTCCCTGTGTTGGGCCTTCGATCTTGTTCATCTTGAACAAGATGACACACTTCTTCAGTAGCTTCATCGATCTTGCTTTGAAGATCGGCCAGCCGCGCCATCTTCTCCTTCTTCCTTTGTACTTGCTGATAGATTATTTCCATGTCCCTGATCTCTTGGTCCAACTCCTCCTCCTAGAGTGTTGGACTGGTGGCTTTCCTCTTCTGGCTTCGAGCCTCTCGGAGAGAAAGAGTTTCCTAGTTTGGGTCCAGCGGCTGCAGTGCGGTAGTCCCTGGCACTGAAGCTTTCTTCGGCGGCATGATGAAGGTCAGTGCTTGCCGAAGGTGGTCGAAAGAGTTCACCGGAGGTGGGCACCAATGTTCGGGACTTGTTCTTAAATGCTATGAATTAAGAACAAGGCAACACAAAGAATAGATTAACGGTTAATGCCCTTCGTCCTTCGAAGCATTATTTCCCTAAGGATATAACGATCTTCGGACGAAGGTCATGAAGGAAGTACCTTCATCATCACAGCATATATTAATGAAAGATGAAGCATATGAAACATGAGAAATAACATGAATAATCATATGATATCGTTTATATATCTTTGTTATATAATCATGAATGAATAAGAACATTATCGAATTACATTTGTACCTTCGGCTTGATAGAAGGCAGAGATATAAACGTGATGCACGAGCAAGTACCAGTCAGCGTGAACAGTGCGGGAGCACTGTTCACCTATTTATAGGCACAGGACACAGCCTGTGTAAAATTACATTCATGCCCTTTACATTTACAATTGACTTTAGGATAATCCGTTGAGGTCCATATAGCCTTTTCCCCTTTAAGTCGGTTCCTCTTTCTGCTGCTATGCCGAAGCTTCCCTGCGAGTGGCTTCGGAGCTGTGTCATCCTTCGTATTGTTCGCGCTTCTCATATTGTATATGGTTTTGATCCAAGTCCGAAGGTACCTGTTCATATATTACACTTGGGAAATATTGTCAAATCATGTTTTTGAGGACCTTCAGAAGACGAAGGCCCCCAACATCTCCTAACCACCAAAGAAGGATATGGTGTGATCATTGTAGAAGGCTCAAAATCAGGAAAATCAGCAAGCAACTCATCAAAATCAGCACTAGTAATCTCATCAGAAGATGGAGAAATAACATCTTATAACATGTCATTGTGAGCAAAAGTTGGAGTAGGTTGAATCGCTAAACAATTCAGACCTAGCTCAAATGTACCATCCTCTGCTGAATACTCACAAGTGTCAAGATTAAAATCTACAAATACATTGGTAAACTCGTCCTCCTCTTCACTTTGTGAATCATAAGAACCATCAACAAGGGCAATAATAGTATGACGATTGGGACATTTAGCTTGTTTATGCCCATGACCACCACACTTAAAACACTCAATCTTGCTTGTCTTGCGTTGGGTGGCTGCAGTAGAAGAAGTGGGCTGATT
The DNA here is from genome assembly GCA_029449295.1 of Zea luxurians. Taxonomy (NCBI): domain Eukaryota; kingdom Viridiplantae; phylum Streptophyta; class Magnoliopsida; order Poales; family Poaceae; genus Zea; species Zea luxurians. The sequence goes on along the minus strand of JAOPSE010000001.1, from coordinate 64,813,875 downwards.
TGAACTCATAGCTTTACCTTTCGCATCCAATTGTTTGGAAGAAGGTGGAATGGATCTATTTGCTCCACGAGATGAGGATTTAGGCGTTGCAGCTCCTTGCTGTTGGAATTGAGGAGTGACATCCCCTTGCTGTTGGGAATGACGCCATGAAGCATTGTATTTGTAAGACGTAGCAACTTGCCGTGTGGCAGAACCGCCCGAATTATTCTAGCTTAAGTGCCTAAGTTATGCCTCAAGGGCCGCAACACACTTAAATCGAAATAACCCGTCAGTCCCTCAGATCTAGTCTAATAGAGCCACTTAACCAGGATCAAATACCACAAACTCACTCGAAGGTGAGCCACAGAAGAAGTACGATAAAATAGGAAACCTCAAATTAAAGTACTAGAGTTATAACATAAATCGGAGTTTTTCAAGTAGTTGACATAAGTTCACAAAATAAATTGCAGCGGATAATCGATATCGTCGAAAGCAAGGAATAGGGCAAGGCCTAGCCCACTACTCCTCCTGCTCCTCTCCTGCCGGAGCAGCATCCCACTCGACCGTCCAACCCGGTGGCAGGGTGGTAGGCCAAGTCACACCATCAACCATATCCTTTAGCGTACCTGCAAAAATTATGCCACAAGCAAGGCTGAGTATACTAATACTCAGCTAGACTTACCCGGTGTGAGGAATCTACTCCTCTACCTCTAGACTATGTAGTTGTTTGGCTGAGGGGTTTGGTTTGCCAAAAGCACTAGTTGAGTCTAAAGTCCATTTTTAACTTTTTCCAATTCTAGCATAATTAATTTAGCTAAGTTTGCTCCTTCTAAGCATACATGGTAGCAAGCATTTAGTACAATCAACAAGTTAACTCATATAAAACCTCATTTCACTTCTTACTCAATGTAGTACAAGGGGTCAAGCAGTCTCATTAGCTACGAGAAGCAGACGATTCGAATCAAGTTTTAAACCTTGCAAGGTAAACCTAAACACACGACATGTAGGGGCACTCCGTCCCCACACATGTCAACCGTCCCTATCGATCCCCCGTTCGTGGCTAGGGCTCACCGCCTTGGCATACAATGCTCCACTGACCCCGGTTGCCGCCATGCAGTGATCGCACTTGTACCCACCATAGCTAGCATGGGAGACCCAGTCTCAGGTCGCGTGAGGGATAAAGTCCGCGCCCAGCTTCACTCAAGTACTAGGTTTACCGGTTACCATATTTCCCGTCATGTGTTTAGTATGTTCAAACGCTTGACTCAGGTATCCACACATTAATCCTTAATTCCTTTTCTCGTCTCATGGACAAGGCATCCTCCCTGTATCCAAGTCCACAGACCATCATAGATCCTGTTATCAAGATGAATACAATCAATTCCTGACCTCGCGCGAGAGCTAGAAAAATCACTCGACTTCTACCGAGATCCTAATTAGCATAGCAGCTATTCGACCTAGCATACTAGTATCCATCTCAAAAAGGAATCCTGAGTTCATGCAACTAGAGGTTTCAAACAACTCCTACACTTAAGTGCATATTACAAACCTACAAATATTAAGTGTAGTAAAATAGCATATATAAACAGTTATGCATAAAACCGGGGCTTGCCTTCAATTGCTGGGGCTGCAGGGAGATCCTCGATGGCAGTCTCGGAAGCTTGCCCCTGGTCTTCCTCGTGGACAGCTCCTTGCTCAGGGATGAGCACGTACTCTCCGTCAGCGAGATTGCAATCTAATGAATGCAATGAGTAAGATATATGCATGGCATGATATGAAATTTAGCAATTAACATTTGATGGGGGAAGATCAATTTAATATGGTGGAGCTTGTTCTTACTATTGAAGATTTTTGTGATACCCTTAGCAAATTAGGGTCAAACTTGGTTAAGCTAAATGGGTAAGTTCATTTTGGTGTTCCCCTGATTTCTTTTTAATGTCTTAGTGAGAGTTTATTAAGATTCCTAGCTGAATTCATTGGAGTGAGATTCATCATTCCCTCTTCTTTATCTCTATTTCTCTTATGCTTTTAAGGTGAGTTTGAACTACAAGGTAGTTTAATAAATTTCCAAAAATTCTGCAAAAATTACAGTGGCTTCTCACTGGTGTATAACTCTCTGTCTCAAAATTTGAGGCTTAAAAAGTAAGTGGTCTTCTCTGTATAAAATTATCAAATATTAGGGCAGAGAGGGTGTTTGGAACTACAACTCCCTTCTTACAGTGGGTTGTTCTCTAAGACTTATTTTTGCTGGCATTTAGATGTTATAACATGACTTTATACAAATTTTCAGCCACTAGTACTTGTTAGTTATTTTGCTATGATTTTCTAAAGTTTTTAGCCCAAGGGGTGCTTTTTACTACCACTATATTTGAAAAATATGAAACAACAGATTTCTAATTTTTCCTATCTTCTTCTTTGTGCAAGAGCAATCATTCTATGTTTTGGTAACTTTTTGCTTAAGGGAGAGGGTGGTAGGGATTTCTTGAATTTAATGGCCTTTTTCATGAAGTATTAGCAATGGGTATTACTTTGTATGTTTAAACAGGTTTTACATTTTTCTCTGGTAGTTTATTTCCTCACTAATTTGATAAAAATTTATTTGCCCACTGTTGCACACTTCTTGGCTTACTTATGATTTAATTGAAATATGGTTCAACCTACTTAAAATGATGGGTTGGGGTGTTTACCATTTTTGCAGTGGTGCCCTAGTGGTTACAAGTCTACTGAATTTTTCTTACCAATTTTGGAATTGTTCTTATATTTTTAATAATGGCCTTTCTGGTTTTATTAGTGCCTAATAAAATATTTCACCTTGAATTGGCTATGGACTAGGGTTCCCTTTATTTTTTCTAGGTTCCTTATTACTCAAGTGGACTAGGAAAAATATTGACATCCAGTGTTCATTATTTTCTAATACCTTTCTCATTTTCCTAAGTTTTGGGCAAACATGGCTTTTAATAAGTAACTTTGCTTAAATCTTCAATATTAGGGTGCTTACTATTTTTAAACTGTGTCTAAGTGGGGTTTATACTTCTATAAATTTTCTCAAGTTTAGCACAGAAGCATGACTAATTTTCTCCCTTTTAATAAGGTTTGGGCAGTTTCCTTATTTAATTCTAAACTTTAAAAATCGATACAGAAACCATAGGGTTTAGCATTTTTATTTGATAGTCCATAATATTTTGAATCCAGCAAAATTGGTTTGGCTCAATTTGGTTGAATATTACTCAAGATATAAATTCCCTAAGTTCGCTACTGAATTTAAAAGAACAATCAGAAATGGTTTAAGGGAAAATGGTTTTGCGTCTAGGTCCCTGGCGAATAGGTTTTAAGTGTATTACAGACAGGTTCTCGGTTCACTATTCATATGAGTCTCTGACTACGCAGAAAATCCCCTAGGGTTCTGCTAAATCCAACCCACGGTCCTTCTCCCAAATAAACAGTAACCGCGGCAGAGGAAAGGGCGGAGGGACTTACCGGTGGCGAGACTGGTCCGGTGAGGTGGTCGAGGATGTAGGGAAGGTCCCGAGGGTCACGGCGATGTGCGGGTCGCCATCGGAAATGGTCGGAGTCGGCCGGTCCACGTGCGCAGGCGGAGGCGCTCGTCGGCGGCGAGGAACCCGGCCTAACCAGGGCACGATAGATCAATTAAATGGGTCAGGGAGCTTCACCAGAGATCAAGGAAGGTGTGAGCGCGAGGAATTTGGGAATGGCTCACCGGATTGCTTGGTCCACGCGCGGTCACGGGCGACCGAAGTCCGGTGAGGGTGAATCCGCCTCTCCGGTGAGGCAATGCCTCGGATCAAGCTTGGATAAGCTTTGTAGCTTCACGGGGAAGCGGTCCAGGGGCTGAGACGAGGCTGGGGTCGACAGAAGGGGCTGTCCACAATGGCCGTGCTTGGGCAGTGACGGCGGGCAGTGGTGCTCGCTTTCCACGGCGAACTCCGGTGATCTTTGGCTCGGGCGGGGCTTTGGGTGCGCGAGTGCAAACGGCTAAGGCCTCAGGGGGCATTTATAGGCGAGGGCGAGGTGCATACGCGCGGGGCGAGGCGACCACGCGCGGGGCACGCGCTGCCGTGGCCAGTCCGCGCTCGGTCGGCCTGACACGGCGTCGAGCACGTGGCTCTTTGCTTCTGCTCGAGTTTAAACGCTCATAGGTTGAAGATCTTCGCGTATTTGGGCATGATCACTGCACAAGATCTGCTCTCCCGACTTAGCTTTGTCGTTTATGTGTGGAAGTCGAGCGGTTTGGGGCTGTGTACAAAGAGTTGTCGCGTCACTAAGGTGGCAGTGTCACAAGGTCGAGCCCCGAGGTAAATCCCTGTCAAGATCGTGTCAAACGGTGGAAAGGGGTTTCCAAACTTTGCCATGGTGTGTTCCAAGTATATTGACGCGACTTTGTTATTTGGACTTGTTTGATTCAAGTTTTGAAAAACAGAGAACGCAGTCGATCTTTGGAAAGAGGCTGAAATTCAGATTTCTAAACTTCTGAATTTTTCCCAAATGCATTAATTCAGGGGCTGATTTGGGGATTTTGAAAAATTCAAATGGCAAAACTTTCTTACTATATTTTGTTGGTTATTTAGTGTACTAAAACTTTGTTATTTGGTTCTCACCAAAATTTGCATTTTTCTCCCAAGTTCTTTCCTAATTTCCCTTTATGTATTTAAATGGTCCACTTAGGGTTAATTAGGGCTTGTGAGTTCTTCCTCTCCTTGGGTGCATGGCATGATTAAGGAGACTTTCTTGAGATGAAAAGGACTTACTTCAACCTTTGTTAAAAAATTTTTTTGTTCATCCCTCTATTTGGTTCACATGTGATAATGGTTTGGGTTAGTTTAAAGAAGAAACCCTAGGTGACACTGGGGTGTCACATGCCGTTCAGCCCTCTTTGCAAAATGAACCAACTCTGTGAGACAAGTGTAATTTGTCATATCCACTTTATTAGCGATGGATTTATTGAGGCCAACCATAAACCGGGCCATTGTGGATTCCTCATCTTCAGTTATCCCTATACGAAGTAAACACATTTCCAATTCTTGAAGAATTCATCAATAGTATGAGTACCTTGCACAAGACGTTTCAACTTCAAATGTAGGTCACGAGAATAATATGAAGGAACAAAACGACATCACATTTCCCTCTTCATGTCTTCCCAAGTTATACGAACATGCCTAACTCTTTGATATTCAGTACGGACCTGATTCCACCAAGTTATGGCATAGCCTTTAAACTCAATGGCTGCAAGCTTTGCCTTCTTTTTAGCATAGTATTTCATACAAATCAAATAGTTGCTCCACTTTGGTTTCCCATTCAAAGTAATCATCAGCAAACCTTGCTGCTAAATGGAGGCATGTGCACTTTAACCTTGCCCAAACCATCATCATTGTGACGTCCTTCATGATGACGCCGATGGTGATCACCTTAACAACCACCGGCTCCAAAACGGCCAAATTTGTCATCACAATGATCATCATATGCATCATGGCAACCATAAGGATCACCTCCATGTTTAGCAATATAATTTGAAAATGTTTCAGCATCAAAATCAGGAGGATGCCCAGTAGGAATATGTCATGCACGACCAAAACCAGTAGCAAATCCTCGGCCATGGCCACCTGCAAAGTTATCAAAACTAGCAGCGAATCCTCGGCCACGACCACCACCACCACCACTGGCATGTTGATCATCATCCTCAATGTGTTCATCATCATGAGGCGGATGCTCCCCCTGTTGCTGTTGTAGTGATCCTTGAAGTGATTGCATCCCTTGCATCAATTGTTGCATTTGTGCATGCACTTCCTGAATTTCTTGAGCAGAAACAGTGTGAGAAGGGGAATCTTCATTTCCTGCCATGTTAGTAAGAAAGGGAGAAAGTAATAGGACAAAATATATGTGGAATCACTCCCTCACCACTTACAAAACAAGTTCTTTCTCTCCCTAAAAAGTGCAAGAACCAGGGCTACAATTTGTAGTGGAAGAGTGATTTTAACAGTGATGATGGTGCAACAACTCATGGTGCGTTTTAAGTGGAGCTTGATGGGTAATATGTAAGTGGAATGCGCTAAAAATGTAGTGTTGCAAAACTGAATAATAATCCAAGAACACAAGTCTAAGTTGCTGAATATAAAGGAAAAAATGCACAAAGAAAGGAACAAGATGTAGGAAGTGGATAAATGAACACCAATTGCACCAAACAAAACTTGTTGCTGCCCAAACCCCTTTTTGGCGTGCTAAACACAATTCTCTTTTATTTCTTTTCTTTCCTTTTTTTGAACAAGAACTAGTTGTTTTCAGTCCTTCTTTTGACCAATATACATATTTTCTTTTAACATTTGTGACAACACAGCACAACTTTCAACTGAGGGGGCGCACAAGGATCAACCAAGATGGATGGCGCAGCACAAAAACAAGAAACTTGGGAAGGGAATATGTGGTGGGTAGAAAACAAGGGTGGGACAGGTGGGTATTTTTTTGTTTATATATATGCAACAAGCAATGACGATCAGATCAAGGATGGGATGGAACAAAGATAACAACGAGAACGATGAGGGGAAAAATTCAGCAACTAAACAAATCTTAAAGGATTAAAACTCGATAAAGCAAACTACAAAATCAGTAACACATGAATCTGGGTTGTAGGTGTTCTTTTTGGCTATTAGTGGACAATAGGTGTATAAAAATTGTCCTACCAAAAACAAGAACAATCCTACTAAGGAAACATAGGCTTTGGTACCAGATGATATGCACATGCCTAGGCAGCAAGTGTAGCAAGTTGTTGTGGCCCGATCTTCTCGTAGGATCTGCGAACTTGATAAATTATTGTTGCGTGACCTGGTGAAGAGGCAGCGCACCGTGAGGCTGTCTACACGACGAACTGCCAAGACAATCACCCGTCCACGTATCGATGAAATAACCCACGCAATCGTTCCCTATAGACGTGAAGGCACAAACTCGGTGAACCGCAGTTTGGCGTTCTACAGCTCCCTCAGGAATCGAAAGAACAAATGTTGCAAGCCTCTCAAGACTCACGCATAAACAAAACTCCATGAGTTTATGTATTCTGAATTCAATAAAAGAAGATCTGTCTTTTCATTGTCTAGTATAAGATATATATAGAGATAGGGGCGTTCATGTCACACCTGGATTTAAGGGATAAAGCCGTGTGCATCTCATATATGCGCCAAAGAAGACAACACATATAATAACAGAGTGTATAGAGATAAATGTCACAATATCATAAAAGTACTTATTACATAGCGGAAGTCTTAAGAAATAAAAGATAAATATAAAACGAACTAAAGTCCATCCTTGGCGCCATAAAGTCGACTGGGAGACGCCACCTAAATCAAGTCAAACTCCTCGTTGTGCGACTCCTCCTGGGCCACCTGTTCTTCTCCTGTGGGGGGGTGATGTATCGCAAGTGTGAGCTCTTAAAAGATCATAGCTCAACAAGTTGTGGGGAATAATGTGCATGAACTCACCAAAGGTTGGAATTCATGTGAAGTGTAAGGATGATCAATAATAGGGGTTAAAGCTGAGCATTGCTTTTAATAAGTTGGTCAAAATTTTATTAGCAGTTACTAAATGTAAGTGAATACCAAACCATAATAAGAATAATACAAAATTAATAAATAATCCCATGCGATGCAAATGAAAAATTGAATTTAGTTCCATAATTTAATCATGCGAGAGTCCTGAGCTGCTCATGATCGTGAGCTTGGCTAGTATACCAGTTTTACACACTGTAGAGGATGTACCCTGTACCCACAACTCATGTTACCCTGCTGCCAAGGGGTCATGAATCCCATACACCTCTACCAAGGAAGCGAAGCAGGGTAACACTACGAGGCCTTTACCTAGTTCCACTAGCTTCAGAAAACCCGCTACAGTTTCTAGGAAGAGCAATGCAGGAATCCCTTGTCTGACCGCCATCGCAGCAAAATCAACCCGGGAACCTCCCTACACGCCTACTCCCCTACTGCCCTTGCCCCCTATCGGGTAAGGTAGTCCTCCACTAGCTTTCCTAGTTAGTCAGCCAAGGGCGTCCCATTCCACCCTTGTGGTGGCACGTGTTTCTCAAGTTAAGTTCCATGTTCCAATTTAAAATAATGATCTTGACACTAACATAAATAAAATAACAGAATAATTGGAACATGGATATAATGAAATATTAACCCAAAACCATGTAAAGTAATAGCATAGCTACCCAAATGATTCAGGGACAAACAAGGTAAAATGATAACCAATCTAGGGTGACCTATTGGGTCCCATCAAAATTAAACCTATGCATGAATATGTGATATTAAAGAACATTATTGGGTAAAAAGTGGTCAAGGGCACAACTTGCCTTCAATGAGCTCCTGCTCAGCAAGTTCTATCTGCTGAACACCGGGATCCTCAGTCACAGGCTCTTCTACTCGCCATAATACAAAAAAGCATAGTTTAAAGGAGAAATTAACATCACACCAAAAATGTATACAAAATACATATTAATAATCTACATATTAAAATAAGATCATAGGAATCATTAATTTTGGAGTTATAGATTTTAAGTTATGAATTTCCAAAGATTTTATGTGTTTGATACAGGATTAATTAGGTTATTAATTTTAATATTACTTTCATGTCAAAATAGTGGCACTAATTGATAAACAATAATATTACAAAATTATAGAAACTGGAATGGATCAATTTGGACTAAGTATGAATTTTATATGAATTAAACAAGTTCTAGAAATTGTTTTTATATTAAATATTCATTTTTATAATTAATCAACTAATTCCTCGGGTCTCTGGACTGCGCACCAAAATTAGGGAAGGGTAGGGGCTAACTTATAAACTTTCTCCAGACACACAGACATCACATGGTGGACTGCAGGTTGTTTCTCAATAAACCCAGGGACTCTTTTACAAAACTAGCACGATGAAGGGGTATCGATCTATCCTGGCCCTCAGATTAGAATTCTACGGTTATGATTATAATAATCCGAGTTCGAACCGGTACGCGGCGCAAGCCCTTGGATTGGAGATCTACGACCATTATTTAAAACACCAATGATCTAACCACGGCCCTCCATCTCAGATCTACGGTTAGGATCTGCTCAAGCAAAAAGGTATACTTCGTATTGAATCATGGCCGTCCATATGGATATCAATGGCCCAACGGTCATCGTTTACCTCAGGTATACCTAATGGCAGCGTCGGCCCCTCCCAGCGGCGGAGCATCACCAAAGAATTTCCAGCAGCGTTCTAGAGCCACAGTTCCTACTCCCGCTTCGAGTTTTACAGAGCCGAGAACCTAACGAACCTGCCAATAACATTTCTCTGGTGGACCGGCCGCACACGGAGCGCGTCCACGCCACTACACGGCGCCATGACGATTGTCGCACTACAGCGAGCAATTGCCGCCCCACTACTCTACTACTCCATACAATTCTAGGTGTTTCGTCAATGGTAGAGACAACGCAAGATCCGACTGTGAGTCTCACCTCGATATGGTACTCGCCGGTGAGATGTCCATGGTGGCGGCAAAGCGATGGCGAAGATGTGCGCCCGACGGCGAATTCTGGCCGCCCAAGTGGTCGATCCTTCCCTTCTCGTCCACGCACGAAAACCAGACTACCCAGTGAAGCACTCAGGCTTCCAGTGGATCTCCGGGCACCGATTAGCGACGGGATTTGCAACGGCAGGTCACTCCGGCTCTCAACCCTTTTCCGCTATGGCAAAGGCGTGCGACCCCAACACTGGTTTGATGAGGCGAGGAAATAGAGAGGTTTGCGGCCGGCGGCTTTATGCCCAGGTAGTGGGCAGGGTGGTTGAGGTGAGCTGTTAACGCTGGCGGGATCCGCGGCGAGAGCTCCGGTTTGTTAGCGCGCAGAGAGGAAGAATGTGCGACAGCTGACGATGCGGGCCCGCGTGCCAGTGGGAGGAAGGGAGAAGTGAGCGTGGTGTGTGGCCGACGGGCAGGGCCCACAAGCCAGTGAGTCCGCGCTTAACGAGCTAGAGCTGCTGGGCCACGCGCTAGAGTGCAGATGGGCCAGAACTGAGAGATTGAGCCCATACGACATTTTTCTATTTTTTTCCTTTTTCTTTTCTTTTTCCTATTTTGTCTTCTTTTTATTTTGAATTCCAAATTTGAATTTGAATCTTTTTATGAGTTTCACCTTTGAGTCAAATGTACACATTCAAATCCCAGTATAGAAATAATATATTTTATTATATTTTTTATACTTATTTTTACTCACATAATATTTTTTTTCTTCTCTTTTCTAAATTCTAGAATTTCTTTTAGATCTTAAATTCCACTTTGGACTTTAATATATTTCTTTTTACATTATTTTTATATTGTCACAAAATGCACACAAAATGAAACCTCAGCATGATGCATAATTTAGTGGCATGTCTTTTATTAATCTTTTGTTTTTAAATGATGTGTTTACATGTAATAGTAAATAGAGATGGCACATATAAAGGAAATAATGTCTCCTTTAATATTTTCTTACAAATTGGGTATTACAAATCCTACTCCCCTTAACAAGAATCTCGTCCTCGAGATTTAGGAAGGACTAGGGAAAAGATGGGGAAATTCTATTTGAAAGTTGCCTAGAGGGGGGTGAATAGGCAAGTTAAAACTTTTTCAACAAAAACTAGAAGCAAACTGGGTAAAACTGAATTGAGCTCGAAATTCACCTAGTTAACTTTGGAAATGAGATGTTCTAAATGATCCACATGGTTCAAAGTAGTAGATCTGAGAAGGGCACTTCTCAAAATCCACACACCAAAAAGATATAAACAAATCTTTCACGGAATGGTGAGAGAACAAAGAACACAAACAAACACAATGAGCAAGAACATAAGATATACAAGATTTATCCCGAGGTTCGGTCACACCACCAAGGTACCCTACTTCCTTGTTGAGGCGCCCACAAAGAGTCGGGTCTCTTTCAACCCTAATCCTCCCTTTGCCAACCACAAAGGTCAAGCCCACACACTAATCTTTGCTCAAACGAGCGGGTAATACAAACATTCTTGTGGTCTTCCACAAGATTTGGAGACTCACAAACGACACCTAGTCGTCTAGGAGCTAGAAGCTCCAAGAGTAATGAATCCACAAAGAACTCGATGTAGTACCAAAGCTCGAATGAAGAAGAGCAAGAGAGATTTGGAGATGAAGCACAAAAACCGTAGCTCTCAAACTCACTCAAAGATTTCTCTCCAAAGATTTGAAATGGGAGAGGCAAGAGGTGTGTGAGAGAGAGTGGGAGGTGTTTCTCAGGTTAGAAATGGAGTTTTGTGCGTGCTCTCCTATGGGGAAGAGTGTGGGAGGTGTATATAAAGGTGCCCCCAAAAGCTGGTGGCCGTTGGGGAAATCTGACTGAAAAATGGTTGAACCGGTTCTAAAACCGGTTGAACCGGATTCCACCAGGGGGTTTTCGGTTCCCTGGCGGACCCAACCGGAGACTGGACCGGTCCCAAATTCGGTTGAGCCGGACCAAAATTCGGTTGAACCGGTTGCAAAACCAGTTGAGCCGGGCTAAAATTCGGTTGAACCGGTTGCAAATTCGGATGCAAATCCGGTTGAGCCGGGCCAAAATTCGGTTGAACCGGTTTTCCAAAAATCTGCACATAACTTTTTCCGACAGGACTGACTGGCAGACTGGCAGGTCAAACAGTGACAGAGGGGAACAGTGCAGAAACCGGTTGAACTGGTTTTAATTCCGCTTGAACCGATTTTTGAAACTGTTGCATAGATTTTGAGAAAACTGAAGTGAAACAAGGGTAAAATGGAAGTTTTAGATCAAGGATTTTGAGCTTTAGTACTAACACCAACCTTCTTTATGGATCCCCCTTGATAGTATGATGATTCCTATACTCAAGTTAGATAAAATATAATTAAGTAAACTCCTTGAGTCATTGGTGTCTCAAGTGTGATTTCTCCATGGCGTTGCTTCATAAGGATCACAAACATCTTTGTCTCACCTTTTGAAGCAAACACAAATCGAGCCTGTGACTTGTGCCATTTCACCATATATGAGTTCAAATCATGGTTTCAAGTCACCTTACTGATGCATCAACATGTTGTAACTCTTCATAGCTGATTAGTTCATCGACTTAGTGCAAGTACTCTCTTCTTCACCTTAGCCATGGTACCTCGGTCTACAAGCCGTCACTTGGCCTTCACCTTCGCTTAGTTCCTCGAAGCCCTTTCCTTGCTATCTTCACCCTATCAAGCCATTATTGAGTCACATCCTATTTAGCATCCATTGAGAGAATCATTTCTTCAATATTGTGAAACTTGCTTGAATGTCATCTAGATATAACTGCTAAGATCAATCAAGCTCTAGTTTGATTCTCATATATTCATATATGGACTAATAGTAATATGGTCAAGCCAATTCACGGTTCCTCATATCTTATTCACTTTGGCTTGACCAATCCTCTTAATCACTTCAACCTCTATTATGATCATATTTATGCATAGTGATTTCTTAGGTCTTGCCCATATATTCAAACCAATATAGAGATCATATTATATCCATTTGCATTGTTTCACTGGTTATTTAACCTTGTGTTGAACCTTTGTGCACTGTCATTATACACTATTCAAGTATGTTCATCATACTGAATTTCCTGTTCAACACTTAGCAAACTTGTTAATCCTTTAAATGTATTGTCATCCAAATCACCAAAACTCACAAAAGGGATGAATGCACTTTCAATCTCCCCCTTTTTGGTGATTGATGACAACACATTTAAAGCTTACATAAGATTTGATAAATAAGATTTTGAATCCTATGATATAGTTTCCTCCCCCTAAATATGTGCATTTCAGAAAATACCAATTTTGTACTCAAATGCCAAAAGCACATATTTGGGTCGAAGTATGGAGACAACTTATATCATACTATTCATGGGGTGCAGTGTGTCATAAAATAAACGTGATACTCATGACATACTATGCACTCATCAATTTCCTACATCTTATGTTTTTCTTATGATTCCCCCCTTTTGTTAATTATTTCTCCCCTTTTCAAAAGTCTTCTAACACTTAGTTACATAAGACTAAAGTAAGCTTTAATGCAAAATTTCTCCCCCTTTGTCATAAATCTCCAAAAATGATACACAAAATATAAAGGGTAGAAATTATGATTAAGAAAGATGGGAACACACGATCATGAAAAGGATCCTTAGATGGCACAAAGGTAATGGATAAGTGTCATAAGTGATGTACCTTTGCGTTTTACCTTTTCAAAGGGGTGTTCCACACTTGTGTTGTATTTAGAGTTCATTTTGCAATCTCTTGTTGGCATAATTGTGACATAGGTCCAAGATATCAAATGAATATTGTCATACTAATTGAAAGATAAATCCTGATACTTGGAGTCTAGATGTCACCTAGCATTTTCTTATCATAACAAGAGGCAGCATGAAAATTGCACAAGTATGGATTATACAACTAGTGATCATGTACGAAAAATATCAATTGAAAACCACCAATTGATACAATTTGATAGATAATCAGATCACTAATTGCATATTACACTAAGTTCTCCTCAAGTTTTAGTGCACACATATATATGAATTCAATTGATACCTGTTGAAAGTACTTATTTGCAACTTAAAATACCATTGGCATACAAGGAGTATCAATTGAACATAATCATGCAACATAAGGAATATGTGCTGTTGGTGACTTGTTCTCAAATGCTTTGGATTAGGAACAAGGCAACATAAAAAGTGTTAAATGATAAGGTCCTTCGTCCTTCGAAACATTATTTCCCTTCGGGATATAACGTGCTCCGGACGAAGGTCATAAACAACATATTTTCGTAAGCACGATAAGTTACGACGAAGGACTTATGCATAACATAAATAGTAATGTAAACATTTAAATTTTATCACAATGTCATTTCTATTTTATTACTATGTAAAAATAGAAATGACTTCAAATTACAAATGTACCTTCGGACTGCAGGAAGGCAAAAGTACAAGAATGACGCAAAAGCAAATGCCAAATCAGCGTGAACAGTACGGGAGTACTGTTCATCTATTTATAGGCGTGAGACACAGCCCATACAAAATTACATTCATGTCCATTACATTTGCTAATGACTTATGGAAATCTGTCAAGGCCTAAGTAGTCTTTTCATCTTTAAGTCGGTTCCCCTTTCTGCTATCGCGACGAAGCTTTCCTGCGCACAGCTTCGGCTGTGCATCATCCTTCGTAGAGCTTGGTAATCAGCCCGTCCTCCATTTCAATCCCCCTTCGTCTGGTTCAGGCTTCGTCCTGACCGTACTTCATGTTCATAATTCTGAGTCCGAAGGTACCTGTTCATATAATCCACTTGGAAAACATTGTCAAATCATGTTTTTGAGGACCTTCGGAGGACGAAGGCCCCCAACAGTAGCCCCTCACAATATTAATTTGTTAATGACAAATTCAGATTGCGATATGGACGAAGGCCTTAAGCCGAAGGTCCGAAAAAACACCTTCCCTCTGCTAGAATAGCAACATTCACTGACAAGCGGGGTCTTTCAATTTTCAACGCACTGGGCGTATAAATAAGATCGTAACGCAAACTCATTTTGGTACTCTCGCTTGCCATCTGCTTTCGCCCACTAAATTTTTAGCTCTTGCGCACTAAGATTTGCTGATATTTTGGTTTTGAAGCTTCGGCTTTGAAAACAGTTTTTTAGTGTTTCCGAAGATGTCTGAAGATAAGAAGGTCGCTGCTGAGATGAAGCTGAGCCTTGACGAAGAGAAGAACTTGGGGTTCCTTATAGCGATGGCAGAGACCAATACGGAAAAAATTACCAAGGAGATTCTGGAAGGTTTGTCTGAAGATACTGGTGACAGCGACAGTTATGATGTAGAAAGTGGTGGGGAAGAGTCCGAAGATCGACCATGGCGGCCAAGTCACACGGTTTTCGGGAAAACCACTATTAAGCAGAGTCATATTGATAATATGAGGGGGAGGTATTTTCGAGATATATCTATTGTGAGGGCTGATGCTGGAGAAAAGACTTCTCCCACCCCCGAAGAAGATGAAGTCGTAATCTTCCGAAGCTTTCTCAAGGCTGGGCTTCGATTCCCCCTAAGCAACTTTGTTGTTGAAGTCCTGAAGACATTTCAAGTCTACCTTCATCAAATTACTCCCGAAGCTATCATAAGAATGGGGATGTTTGTCTGGGCTGCGAGAAGCCAAGGTTTAGAACCAAATGCTAAAAGCTTTTGCAACATTCATGAGTTGTTATATGAGACGAAGCCCTGGGGGAAAGAACAATATCACAACAACTTTGGGTGCTGCAGCTTCGGTGCCCGTTCCGGGTCAAGCCGCCCTGTGCCAACCTTTCGGAAGAGGTGGCCCGGAGCCTGGATGACAGAGTGGTTCTATGTAAAGAATGACTTAACAGCGCAAGAAGATGTCAAGAGTATCATTATGCGCCCCATCTGGCAACGCTTCGGACTTCGAAGGCCGAAGGTTGAAATGGATGAAGCAGCCGAGGAATGCCAAAGAGCCTTCGGCGTAATCTGCTCTTTCATTGGGACAAGGGACTTGGTCCAAGAGCATATTGCCTTCAGGGTGTGGCCACTTGCAGGAAAGTGGGAAATGCCGAAGGAGACCATCAAAGAGTCCGACGAAGGCGGACTGGTCAGACTGAAATACACATTCAAATACGGGGATAAGTTTGTTGAACCTGATGACGACTGGTTGAAAAGCATTGAAACATTAAGTGACGAACTGCTTGGGACATATTCGAAGGCCGAGAACACTGCGTTATCAGCAGCCTTCGGAGGCCGAAAGAAGAAAAGGCTCAACCGGGTATTTGACGCAGTCGGGTTTGTCTACCCTGACTATCACTATCCGGTATTGGGTCGCAAAAGAAAAAATACTTCTCCTGCGACAGAAGCTACCACGAGTGCCACTAGTGAGCCAGCGCCGTAAAGGAAAAAGATGAAGGTGCTCACCCACCGAGCGCGTTTTATTGAGCCGGCCACAGTGCCAGAATTTATTGGTGAAGTCTCTTTGGCCTCTGAAGCTACAGAACCAGCTCCAGTGCCGAAGATAGAAGAGAAAACTGAAGCGCCTTCAGCAGAAAAAGCAGAAAAACCGAAGATTGAAGGGCCAAAAATATCGGAAATCTTAAGTCCTTCAGCAAATGTCGAAACAATAAAAAATCAAAAGGGCCCATTGGTGACCCCAAAAAGAAAAAGAATGGTGAACGTACTAGATGTCTTGGAGATAATTAAGTCTTCAAGCGCAACTCCAAAGAAGACTGTTGAACTTGCTGAAGCGTCTACTGAAGCTTCGAAGCAACAAGCTGAAGCTGAAGCTGGGCCTTCAGAGCCCACCAAGGAACAATCTTTGGAAACCGAGAAAATATCAGAACCAGTTTTGGTTGAAGAAATTGACACTGCCGCCCCCGAAGCTCCTGCCAGCATATGCGATTACATCGTGCGACATGCTTCGGGGAAGAAATTATCTGAAGAAGAGACTTATGAAGCCAATCACTATGCTAGAGAGTTAAAGTATCCGAAGGGGGCAGTAGTGTTCAATGGGACAAATGAAGATGACTTCCTATACTGCCTCCCTGATAACAAAGAATTATCTGTCTGCCGGGAGATGGCTAGAAGTATGGGTTTCCCGAAGCTCGAAGCTGGATTATGTGCTATGACGAAGGAGGATCTCGCGGACAGTCTTGCGTACAATAGCCTAAAGGTATGGGAATTAAGCGCTTGAAAATTTTTTAATTCGTAACTCATTCTTTTATTCTTATACCAACTTTTTTACATATAGGGTTTAATCCTAAGCAACGCATTAAGAGCACAAAAGAGTGCCGAAGATGAGAGCTATGAAATTGCGTTCAACAACCTTCGATCAGAAGTTATTAAACTGAGAAACGAAGCTCTGGAAAAGGATAAAATTCTGCTTACATTGGTAGATAAGGTAAAAAAGGACGAAGCTGCTTCAAAGGTCCAGGCCGAAGCCCAAAAACGTGAAATTAAAGATCTTCAGAAACAGCTAGCTAGAGCTAAAGAGGAACGTGTGCTTGAGGAAACAAAACGAGAGCTTAGTGATTAGTTGGTCAATCATTTAGAGTTAAGTGTTAAGGAGCTTCGTGCATCCCAGAGGAAATGCTATGTTAAATCTATAGAATGCGTCAAAAAGATAAAATCCAGCTTCGCCAGCGTTGGCGCCTTTTCTAGTGAAGAGAATTTCTCAAGAGGCAATCCCAAAGGTCCACTGGACTGGATCAGTCACGAAGCAGAAGCCTTCGAGGAAATCCTGAGCAGCCGCGGTGACATCTGCGCTTTTTCAGGCGCCAGAGGAGTTGCTGCTGTTTTGGAGAAGAAAGGTTGTGAGCATGTAAAATCCTTAGCTCAGTCCGAAGCTGCCCTGTCCTCTGAAGACATCAAAGACCCCTCGACCGAAGCAAGCATGGTTGGCGGTAAATTCTTTACTGATATCTGGGACAACGGCGGCCGAGAAATGGCGCAAGAAATTATTCAAAGGAGTGAAAAAGGCATCCATGATGCTAGGAAAGTGACAGAAGTTGCCGAAAAAAGTACAGAGCCCGAAGGGCAAATAGGTATTAATTAGTCGTTCTTGTTGTGCTGCAATTTTTATTTCAAACTTTGTTCGCGGTTTGTGATAGTAATGTAGACATATTCCCTTCCCTCAGAACCTACTGGATCGTCTGCTGACCCTCACACGAAAGAGGATGACGAAATTAAACAAATGGCCGAAGCTATCATGGATAAAGTTGTTGAACAACTTCTAAATGAGGCTGCCGAAGTAGTACTAAGAGAAGACTAGATGGCATTAGAAAGAACATTTGAAATGTGATCTATGTAATATTTTGTACATTTGAATGTAATATATAAGTTTCTTTTCATTATTCAATTCTTTACGATGCATGAAACTTTACATACGTACCGTTTTTAAGCCTTCGGCGAAAAAACACCTTCCCTTCTTTTCATGCTTCGTGAAGATAGAAAAACTTTTATGCGTCACAAAACCCGTAGCGCTCTGATGAAAAATATCCAAACTTCGTGAGAACATTTTCCGAAGCTATATTCCGAAGATTTTTACTTTCTCAAAGCATTCTTCCGAAGGTTGATACTGTCCTCCCTTCTTTTGCCATATGCAATATGATGTATGATGCTTATGCTATGCAAAATGATGTGATGATGTTATGTTATGTAGATGAATTTGATTCCGAAGATACACACATATCCCCGTGAAACACACAATCTTTTACTGTAAGCTCTGCATTCCCTTAGGAACGTCTTTGGAGCTTCTTCGCCTTTTACTTAGGCGGTATCAGCGTTGACTTTTCGCTGTAAGCTCTGCATTCCCTTAGGAACGTCTTTTGAGCTTCTTCGCCTTTTACTTAGGCGGTATCAGCGTTGACTTTTCGCTGTAAGCTCTGCATTCCCTTTGGAACGACTTTTGAGCAGAAAACTTACACTGCGCTCCCTTTGGAACGGCTTTTTGTGACTTCATCAACTTACTCTGCGTTCCTTAGAACGACTTTCTGTTGCTTCGAAGGATTTTTAATAATTCGAAGGTCCTCCTTGTTAACGCAAATTTTTTAAGCTTCAGCAACTTAAGCCTGTGAAGAAAATAGGTTTTCCTCGTGGGAAACAACGAAATTATTACATGAAAACTAACAATGTTCTTTGTTACACAGAAAATAGAACTGAATAGAAAAGACTGCTATCAAAGGTAGGATATGTGTCAATAAATGTGCTTCGACTCTGGCACAGTGCTGTTGACTGTGCGAGCTTCGGATTGTTCTCTGAAGTCCCTTTGGTGTGGGGCATATTGACTCCCTTCTGGCTGTTGACCTTGTTGCAGTGGAGGTGGAGGCGGAGGCTGTTGCCAGGAAGCTTGAGGTTGACTTGCCGAAGCTACAGAAGCTGCAGGGTGGTTGTCTATGTATTGTGGGATGTAAGGCGGATGATACGAAGCAGTATGCATGACCTGCTTCGGCTGAGCTTGTTGCGCTGCAGCTTCGGCTATTTCCTTTTGCTTCTGGATTGTAACATGGCACGTCCTGGTGGTATGGCCCTTGTTTTCTCCACAGAACAAGCAAAACAGTTTCCTTGGTTGATCTCCAAATCTTCCGCCGAAGCCCCTGGCACCTCTGCCTCTTGGAGCTGGTGGCCGGAAGAAACTTTGCTGTTGCCCCGAAGCCTGTGAGGAGCACTGCGGCCTGTTCTGCTGACTCCCCTTATCATCATTTTGAGTAGAGTTGTGGATGGACCTGACATGCCTCGGATAGAATCTTCCTCCGAAGCCCCTGGTCATTTCAGAAAATCTGAAAGCCTCCTCCCTTCTTTGGCGAAAATCATTGTCGGCACGAATGTACTCATCCATCTTCTGGAGCAGCTTCTCCAAAGTCTGAGGAGGCTTCCTGGCGAAGTATTGAGCTGAAGGTCCAGGTCGGAGCCCCTTGATCATGGCTTCGATGACAATTTCATTGGGCACCGTTGGTGCCTGCGCCCTCAAACGTAAGAACCTTCTGACATACGCCTGAAGGTATTCTTCATGATCCTGAGTGCACTGAAACAAGGCTTGAGCAGTAACCGGCTTCGTCTGAAACCCTTGAAAGCTAGTTAGCAACATATCCTTCAGCTTTTGCCATGAAGTAATCGTTCCTGGTCGAAGGGAGGAATACCAGGTCTGAGCAACACTCCTGACAGCCATAACAAAAGACTTTGCCATGACTGCAGCATTGCCACCATACGAAGACACTGTTGCTTCGTAGCTCATCAAAAACTGCTTCGGGTCTGAATGGCCATTGAACATGGGAAGCTGGGGTGGCTTGTAGGATGGAGGCCAAGGTGTAGCCTGCAGCTCAGCGGACAGGGGAGAAGCATCATCGAAAACAAAATTTCCATGATGGAAATTGTCATACCAGTCATCTTCGTTGAAGAAGCCCTCCTGATGAAGGTCTTTTTGTTGAGGCCTTCTGTTCTGCTCATCGTGAGTAAGATGGCGAACTTCTTCAGAAGCTTTGTCTATCTGCCTCTGCAGCTTAGCTAGCCTGGCCATCTTTTCCTTCTTCCTCTGCACCTGTTGATGAAGCATCTCCATATCCCTGATCTCTTGGTCTAGTTCATCCTCCTGAAGCGTCGGGCTGACGGCCTTCCTCTTCTGGCTTCGGGCCTCCCGAAGAGAGACGGTCTCCTGGTTGGGGTCCAGCGGTTGCAGTGCTGCAGCTCCAGTCGCTGAAGCTTTCTTCGGCGCCATAGCGAGGGTCTATGGCTTCCGAAGGTGTTCAAAAAACTCAAAGTGGAGGTGAGTTCACCGGAGGTGGGCGCCAATGTTGGTGACTTGTTCTCAAATGCTTTGGATTAGGAACAAGGCAACATAAAAAGTGTTAAATGATAAGGTCCTTCGTCCTTCGAAACATTATTTCCCTTCGGGATATAACGTGCTCCGGACGAAGGTCATAAACAACATATTTTCGTAAGCACGATAAGTTACGACGAAGGACTTATGCATAACATAAATAGTAATGTAAACATTTAAATTTTATCACAATGTCATTTCTATTTTATTACTATGTAAAAATAGAAATGACTTCAAATTACAAATGTACCTTCGGACTGCAGGAAGGCAAAAGTACAAGAATGATGCAAAAGCAAATGCCAAATCAGCGTGAACAGTACGGGAGTACTGTTCATCTATTTATAGGCGTGAGACACAGCCCATACAAAATTACATTCATGTCCATTACATTTGCTAATGACTTATGGAAATCTGTCAAGGCCTAAGTAGTCTTTTCATCTTTAAGTCGGTTCCCCTTTCTGCTATCGCGACGAAGCTTTCCTGCGCACAGCTTCGGCTGTGCATCATCCTTCGTAGAGCTTGGTAATCAGCCCGTCCTCCATTTCAATCCCCCTTCGTCTGGTTCAGGCTTCGTCCTGACCGTACTTCATGTTCATAATTCTGAGTCCGAAGGTACCTGTTCATATAATCCACTTGGAAAACATTGTCAAATCATGTTTTTGAGGACCTTCGGAGGACGAAGGCCCCCAACATGTGCACTATTTAATCAATTAAGTTCTAGACAAGAGAATTTATAAGCTATGCTACTTCAGATATTTGCAATCCAAAAGGATGTGATACATATTTACCAATTTTAGATGACATTGGAGTAGCATATACACGAGAAACGCATTCTCTTATGAAATGTATAAAAGATACATTTAGGAGCAAATAATCTTTGATACCCATCAAATTTGCAGTGGAAGCAATTGTCTTTGCCCGAAAATTCCTTTCTAATTTGAGACTACACACATAATAGACTTGGAAATGAAGTTAGTCTTAAAGATTCAAATTATAGACCATTCTCCCCTTAAACGTGTGCATACAAGTGATGAATACTTGTTTTACCTTATGCACTTGGAATTGTGAGGACAGGGGATTAAGTTCTACCATTTGAACCTTGGTACAAATAAAGTATAAAAATATGAAATTGCACCAATTGAAGGAATTACTCATAATCAAAAGGTATACTAATAGACATGATATGCAATATTTTAAGCCAAGATTCTTGAGAAGTTAGCATGTTTGACTCATACCTCACTAAGATGACTTAAGATTAACTTATGACATCAGCACAAGAGGTATTAATCAAATATCTAGAGATTCTTTAATCGTCACCACAAGTGCAACCTTATGGTGTGACTTAAGATATTGCATATACATTCACACACTAGCATGTAAGAGACTAGATGTACAAAGGTAATACAATAGTTCATGGAATGACACACCTTTGTTTTATGCCACATGTTCTCCATCATGATCATCAATTTTCAACTTATTGTTTTGACAGGATTGACACTATTTTTGCACAAAGCAAGATGATTTTCATTCATGCCCATCAGTCTTCTTTACGACATGTATTGAGTAAATTTAGCATGCCAAAGAGAAACATATCCTCTTCAAAAAAAATCAAG
Organism: Zea luxurians; assembly: GCA_029449295.1. NCBI lineage: Eukaryota > Viridiplantae > Streptophyta > Magnoliopsida > Poales > Poaceae > Zea > Zea luxurians. Next base: position 64,791,917 of record JAOPSE010000001.1, on the reverse strand, counting down.
AGAAACCCATTCTTTTCAAAGAACTACACAAGTTCACTAAAAGAAAATGTTAGTATTTAAGGACATAGGATATAGAATGAGCTCCCCCTAAATGTGTGCATCAAGTACTCGAATTACTTGTAACATGCACTTGATTCAATTAAGATTCTTAGAGGGGTTCATCATATATCTTGGCCAGGGCATAATAAATTTGCAACAATTGAAATCATGCTAGAGAACACATATCGTTCCCTAAAAGAACTAATCCATGGGGTGACATGTGGTAATTATTTGATCATTTCCTTGGAACCACTCATCCTCATTTGATGTTCTTCTTTCACCAAGGTGTGAGACTACACAACATGAACTTGAAAGAAATCATTAGTATCACAAGATATAGGCTAAACTCTCCCTCAATTTGTGCATGCAAGAGTACACAAAGTACACTTATGCACATCAACAATACGAGGTTAAAGGAGATGTTTGCACTATATCTTGGTTTAACATAACATGCTTTACATAGATGATGAAAATTAAACCAATTGAAAGTTTAAGAACTAAAAGTATATCAATTGAAATTCTGAACGGTAAAGCATGCTAATATGAACCTCAAACCTCATAATGAAGGATATCATATAAATATGTCACTACATCTTCATTATTTGGTTGACAAAAAGTGTAACTCCCTTCTTGAATCACTGTGATTTCTTTTCTCTTTATGATTTCATCCAACCAAGCAATCTTGAACTTCATTCATCTTGGCTTGGTTCAATAATACTTGATATGAGACCCATTGAAACTCAATGATTGAAACAACCAAGACTCTTATATTTGTAGATTTTGAATCCATCTTGAAAGCACTTGGAAAGACCTTATTGAAACACTTAGAAAAGAGAGCATTAGAAACACAAGGGAGGGTTTCACAAATGATAATCCTTATATGTGGATGGAGAATGAATCATCATTCTTGAAACCCAAAGAATAAATTAAATTCCTTTAAATTAGTGCACACATATAGTTGATGCCAAAGTTATATGCACTATTGAACATTTTATATTGCAAGGAAATTAACCTATACTATGGTACATCCCACTAAGGATAGAATACTAAAACAACTGAAGGAGAGGAAGTTTTCATACCTTGGCCTCTTATCAACTTCATCTTACTTTAGTTGAATAGTATCCTTTAAGCTTGTGATTTATCCAATTTAAAACAAGCGCCATCTCTTAACATAAATTTTCTATGGATAAACTCAACACAAGAGATGGCATTAGTAGCACAAGCACTAGTTTTTTTTTATTTAGCAACCCTTTATATGTGGAAGACAAGCGTGTTGCTAAAATAGAGAAACATCATAATATGGACTAAATTTCCTTGAACCCTCATGCACAATATATTTTGAATGACATGGATAATATGCATGGTTATTCAATGAAGTCTAAAGGGATGACTAAATCCATATTATGGTGAGTGTCTAATATAGAAGAATCAAATCCAAATTAACTAGATAGAGAATACATCACATAATTTTGGATTGTTCACCATATGATAATATTCATTCAACTTCCAATTAGACCTTTATTTCATAATCAACAACTGATGTATATCCTCAAGTGCTTCTTTTTCCTTAGTGGCTATACAAGTCACAAAAAGATAAGATTTGAAAATAATATGCACTTGAGATTCAGTTGTTACCACCCTAGCTACTATCTCCAAAGATGATTTATACATTCATTATCGAGCACCCAACTTGATCCATTGAAGGAGTGATCCTGCAAAACAAGTTTAAGCTTCATATCTTGGTACCCAATTTGAATTGGGTCCTTTGAGATTAGTAGTAAGAGCCTTGAGTACCCACACAATCCTTATTATGGCCTTTCTCTTTGTGTAGGCACCCACATATACTTGACAACCATCTTACATGGTTTCAAGTCAATATTTAATCACATAGATAAAAACTAGAGTTAAGAATAGGAGCCTTTCTCCTTTTATTAATATATCATTGTGTTGCCTTCTTGATGATGAACCTACCTTGACTTTTGGGTGCACCTAGCTTATCAAGGTTAGTCGCACAAGCATTCATATCATAAAGACAAGTTATGCATGGAATTTACCACTTAGTGATCCAATTCAATGTGAAGCATATGGATATCGATTGAAGTAGATTTCTAAGACATCAAAATATGGGTTTCCAAAATTTAGAGAGTATGGATCACTAATTGTACCTTTTACAGTTTAAAAATCATATTCATGTTAGTGCATATGTATGTGATGAATATCAACAAAAAGATTCTTATACACTTTTAGAATTAATGATAAGGGAATTTTAAACTGCATCAAGAGTAGCTATTTAGAAAACAAAGATTACAATCCTTATGAATGAGATACAAATTTACCATTTTGGATTGTCTTAGTATAGCTTACTCAAGTGAAATTTATTCTCTATGGCACAAGATATATAATGTTCTCCCACTAGATATGTGCATCAAGTATTTGAATGACTTGCCACATGCACTTTCAATTCAGTTAAGAGTCTCATGAGGAGTACATTACATATCATGGTCAAGGCATGACAAATTTGCAATGAATTAACTTGTGTCTAAGAATACTTACCACCATATAGAATATACCATTTGTTATACCAATTTGAAAGATCTTACTATCTGTGGTGGTGTCACCTTAGTATTCTTCTTTTCATCATTTGTGGAGACTTCCTTCTTTGTTATCTCTTTTCCTTTTAAAACTAGTCGATAAAACACTTTGAAAAGAGGTATTAGTAGTACAAGGAAGTATTTAATGAATGATGATATCTATATATGAATGGCAAACAAATCATCATTTATGAGGCGTAAAGGCATAAATTAAATTCCTTTTAAGTTAATGCACATGGAGCAGTGAATTCACAATATGCACTAATTTACAAATTTAAGCCAAAAGGAATTTAACCTTCATATTGACATTCCTTTCCATAGAATATATTATTACCAATTGAGAGAATGCCACTTGGAAGGAACTACTACTGATCAACTACCAATTGAAGCAATTTGTTCCATACCTTTGCCTTGAGCATTCCTAATCTTTCTTTTAGGTGAAGATTAACCTTTAAAGCTTCTGATTTTACCAATTGAAAGAGCACAATCTCTACTTATGAATTTCCATGAAATATCTGAAAAGAGATTGTATTAGTAACACAAGCAATAGTTTCCTATTTAGCAACCTCTAGTATATGAATGACAAGAAGGTTACTAAAACAAGGAAACCTCATGATATGAACTAAATTACCCTTACAAGCATCATGCATAACATCAATTGTAAAAAAAGATGAAAGTAGCATGATTATTTAATTAAGTTTACATGGCAAGTTTAATTCATAGCATGGTGAGTGACTAATGTAGAAGACTCAAAACCAATTTAAACAAGAATGAATACATCACATAGCATTGGTTTGATCTTCTTTGAATGTTGAATGGCACACTCCATTTGGGAAACACATTCTCATGTTGTGAGACTACATAAACACTTGGATAGAAACATTAGTCTCACAACTCTAGTCATATAGAGAATTTCCTTTTGGTAAGTGCTTTAAGAATTTGAATTTCTTACTTAGCACCCTATTCATTCAAGAACATGGGATAATACTCTTTATGTAGAGGCCATGGCAATAATATGATGATAAACTTGAAATATGCCACAAGATACATACAATCAATTTAAAGCATGTAGATTGTCACAATATAAAAATATGAACTTGCAATCTACCATATAATTAGATCCTTTCCAAAGCAAGGTAAAATCTTTTAAGTTCATTCTCAAGTGCTTCATTTTTCCTATGTGGCTACAAAAGACACAAAGGAATATACCAATTAAAAGTAATGTGCACTTAAGAATTAATTGTTACCATCCTTTGGATATCACTTGGTTGTAGGCCTTTTGCTTGATTCCCACAAAGGTTAATCCTTATTCCCTACAACACAAGTTCTTGCTAGAGATGAATATGAAGTTAGTGATATAACAACTCAATTCATCTTTGGGTCAATCTTAAAGGATAGACAATGTAAGATTGATAGCTTGAGATAAGAATTGAGTTAAACCGCTCAAGCACCCCAAAGCTTCATATCATCTCTAGGTACCTGCAAAACTTATTAAGTACATTTTGGTACCCATTTTTGGATGGGTCCACTAAGGTTAGCTAATAAATACTTAGGCACCCAAATGGCCTTTGTGCTAGTTTTAGGTGAACTACTTACCTTTCTAGCACAAGGTCTCCCTTTCTTCGGCAAGTGTAGCAAATCTGATTTATAATTTTGCAAGACTCCTTCTTGCCTTGCTTCTTGTTTGCTACATGGTTAGTGAGCCTCTTTCTTTCTAAAGTTAAGCCACTATCCTTTGTGTAGGGACATGACTTAATCTCATGTCCCTTCTCATGACATTGATAACACTTTCTAGCGCATCTTCTCTTATTTGGAAGAGTGACTTGTTTGTTACCTTGTGTGGAGCATGTGGAGGCATGGTTGAGGCACTTGTCATGAGCTTTGGCTTTCTTCTCTTGTTGTTTGCTCATGTCCTTCTTAGAAAGCTTGATATTCTTTTGAAGGGGTTTTGTGCATGCTACAGTTGTCCCCTTCTCAAGCTTTTTCACCATATTATCACGGTTATCTTGAGAAGGTTGAGCATGACACTTTTCCTTCAAAAGAGTTAAGCTCCTTCTTAGCCTTCCAACTTCTTCATTGAGCTCTTTATTTTCTTGTGTGATAGAAATATCACTAATTCCTGAAATTTCTAGCTCAATGGAAGATTGGTTTTCTTGAGAACAACATTTGTTAGCACATGGTAATATAGTTTAAATTTCAACACATGTGCACATGTGAGGTTGATATGATTTCAAATTAGTTAACATAACCTCATGAGCCATTTCTAACATGATATGTGAATCCATACATTCATTATGAGAGAACACAAGCATATCATATTTTTCTTGCAAAGCTAGATTTTCAATGTTTAGCTTTTTTATCGTGTTCTTGAGCATAGTATTTTCTTTTTCTAATTGAGCAAAACAAGATAAAGCATTTGAAGTACTAGTTTGCTCAATTGAAATCTTTTCATACCTTTGGACCAAATCATCATGAGAGCACTTTAGCTTCTCATGCTCTTTGGTCAACTTCTCCAAGTCTTTGATTTTTTCGATGATGATATCTTCTTGCTTATGAAGCATTTCCTTTTGTTCTTCCGCTCTTTTCATGAGTTTGAGCAAGCTCATCCGGTTCTTCTTGCTTAGTTGAGCGAAGAATTTTTGAAGATCATCCTCATCTTCACTATCACTTTCATGTTCATCCTCATCCTCACTTTTGCTTTCACTGTCACTCCCATTAGCGACAAAGCACATATGATAAGTTGATTTGAAAGACAAACCTTATGAAGAGGTGGATTCATCGTTTGGTCTCCATCGATCATTTTCTTCTTCAATCTTGTTCTTCGCCTCATCTTCCTTTATTTTGAGGAACATCCTTTCGGCGATTCTCATGGCAAGATCTATTGCCCTAGGATCAACATCTGCACTAAAAGATGAAGTCGAGGCTACCTCAACTTTTTCAAGCTTAGAAGCACTTTCGTTTCTTAGTCCCCCCGACATGATCTTTCCTCACGCGGTTAAGCATTAGAACAAGGATTAGGCTCCGATACCAATTGAAAGTTGCCTAGAGGGGAGTGAATAGGCAAGTTAAAACTTTTTCAACAAAAACTAGACGCAAACTGGGTAAAACAGAATTGATCTCGAAATTCACCTAGTTAACTTTGGAAATGAGATGTTCTAAATGATCCACAGGATTCAAAGTAGTAGATCTGAGAAGAGCACTTCTCAAAATCCACACACCAAAAAGATATAAACAAATCTTTCAAGGAATGGTGAGAGAACGAAGAACACAAACAAACACAATGAGCAAGAACACAAGATTCACAAGATTTATCCCGAGGTTCGGTCACACCACCAAGGTACCCTACTTCCTCGTTGAGGCACCTACAAAGAACCGGGTCTCTTTCAACCCTAATCCTCCCTTTGTCGACCATAAAGGTAAAGCCCACACACTAATCTTTGCTCAAACGAGCGGGTAATACAAACTTTCTTGTGGTCTTCCATAAGATTTGGAGACTCACAAGCGACACCTAGTCGTCTAGGAGCAATGAATCCACAAAGAACTCGATTTAGTACCAAAGCTCAAATGAAGAAGAGCAAGAGAGATTTGGAGATGAAGCACAAAAACCTAGCTCTCAAACACACTCAAAGATTTCTCTCCAAAGATTTGAAATGGGAGAGGCAAGAGGTGTGTGAGAGAGAGTGGGAGGTGTTTCTCAGGTTAGAAATGGAGCTTTGTGCGTGCTCTCCTATGGGGAAGAGTGTGGGAGGTGTATATAAAGGTGCCCCCAAAAGCTGGTGGCCGTTGGGGAAATCTGACTAAAAAACGGTTGAACCGGTTGAACCGGATTCCACTAGGGGGTTTTCGGTTCACTGGCGGACTCAACCGGAGACTGGACCGGTCCCAAATTCGGTTGAACCGGTTGCAAAACCGGTCGAGCCGGGCTAAAATTCGGTTGAACCTGTTGCAAATCCGGATGCAAATCCGATTGAGCCGGGCCAAAATTCAGTTCAACCGGTTTTCCAAAAATCTGCACATAACTTTTTCCGATAGGACTGACTCGCAGGTCAGACAGTGATAGAGGGGAACAGTGCAGAAACCGGTTGAACCGGTTTTAATTCCGGTTGAACCGATTTTTGAAACTGTTGCACAGATTTTGAGAAAACTGAAGTGAAACAAGGGTAAAATGGAAGTTTTAGATCAAGGATTTTGAGCTTTAGTACCAACACCAACCTTCTTTATGGATCCTTCTTGATAGTACGACGATTCCTATACTCAAGTTAGATAAAATATAATTAAGTAAACTTCTTGAGTCATTGGTGTCTCAAGTGTGATTTCTCCATGGTGTTGCTTCATAAGGATCACAAACATCTTTGTCTCACCTTTTGAAGCAAACACAAATCGAGCCTGTGACTTGTGCCATTTCACCATATATGAGTTCAAATCATGGCTTCAAGTCGCCTTACTGATGCATCAACATGTTGTAACTCTTCATAGCAGATTAGTTCATCGACTTAGTGCAAGTACTCTCTTCTTCACCTTAGCCATGGTACCTCGGTCTACAAGCCGTCGCTTGGCCTTCACCTTCGCTAAGATCAATCAAGCTCTAGTTTGATTCTCATATATTCATATATGGACTAATAGTAATATGGTCAAGCCAACTCATGGTTCCTCATATCTTATTCTCTTTGGCTTGACCAATCCTCTTAATCACTTCAACCTCTATTATGATCATATTTATGCATAGTGATTTCTCAGGTCTTGTCCATATATTCAAACCAATATAGAGATCATATCATATCCATTTGCATTGTCTCACTGGTTATTTAACCTTGTGTTGAACCTTTGTTCACTGTCATTATACACTATTCAAGTATGTTCATCATACTGAATTTCCTGTTCAACACTTAGCAAACTTGTTAGTCCTTTAAATGTATTGTCATCCAAATCACCAAAACTCACAAAAGGGATGAATGCACTTTCACTATTCGAAGCTCTTCTTCTCTCTTCCAAGTAGCTTCATCTTCTCCATGGTGACTCCATTGCACTTTGCACATCTTTATCACTTTATTTCTTGTAACTCGAGTCAAAGTATCAAGAATCTTGATAGGATATTCCATATAAGTCAAATCACCCTGAACACTGAGTTCTTCCGTTAGTAATTGTTCCATAGGGACACAGAGACACTTCCTAAGTTGAGACACGTGGAATACATCATGCACATCAGATAGATTATCAGGTAGCTCGAGTTGGTATGCCATCTCCCCAACTCTCATGAAGATTCTGGAGGGTCCAATAAAGCGAGGGGATAATTTGCCCTTAACTTTGAATCTCCTCATTCCACAAAGTGGTGACACCTTGAGGTACACATGATCACCTTCCTCAAATTCCAGTGGTCTTCTTCTATTATCAGCATAGCTCTTTTGCCTGGTCTGAGCTACCCTCAAATTCTCCCAGATTATGCGGACTTGTTCTTTTGCCTCTTGAATAAGTTTAGGCCCAAAGAACTGTCTTTCTCCAGTTTGATCCCAATATAGAGGAGTTCTGCACTTCCTGCCATATAAAGCTTCGAACGGTGACATCTTCAGACTGGCCTGATAACTATTATTATAAGTGAATTCTACATATGGTAGACTCTTGTCCCAACTACCTCCATGCTGAAGGGCACAAGCTCTCAACATATCCTCCAGTACTTGATTAGTCCTTTCAGTCTGGCCATCAGTCTGAGGATGATAGGCTGAACTGAAATTCAACTTCGTTTCCAGATTCTCATGAAAACTTTTCCAAAATCTGGAGGTAAACTGTGAACCTCTATCAGATACGATCTTCTTTGGTACACCGTGTAAACATACAATCCAAGCCATGTACAACTCTGCCAGCTGAGAACCTTTATAAGTAGTCTTGACCAGAATGAAATGTGCCACTTTGGTCAGTCTATCCACAATCACCCATATGGCACCATACCCTTTCGAGGTGCGAGGCAATCCAGTAATGAAATCCATACCAATCTCTTCCCACTTCCATTCGGGTACCTTTAATGGGTGTAATAGTCCAGCTAGTCTTTGGTGTTCGGCCTTGACCCTTTGACACACATCACACATAGCCACGTGTGCAGCCACATTTCTCTTCAGCCCATACCACCAGTACTTCTGCTTCAAGTCCTGATACATCTTAGTGCTACCAGGATGAATAGAATAATCAGAGTCATGGGCTTCCTTCAATATAGTCTCACGAAGGCTGTCAATCTCAGGAACACATATCCGGTCTTTGAACCATACTATGCCTGCTCATCCTCCGTGAATTCTAGACCTCTACCTTTAGTAATCAGATCCTTGATCTCTTGTATTTTAGCATCACCTATCTGACCCTTGCGGATTTCTTGCTCCAAGGTAGGTTCCACATCAATAGTGACTCCTTTAGTATGTGCAACAATTCCCAGGTTGAGTCTCCTGAAATCATAAACAATCTCATCGGGTAGCTAGGCAACAATAGCTGAATGGACATGTTCCTTTCGACTCAAGGCATCTGCAACCAGATTCGCCTTGCTCGGATGATAGTGAATCTCCAAATCGTAATCCTTAATGAGCTCCAACATCGGAGTTGCCTAAGGTTGAGATCCTTCTGAGTGAATATGTACTTCAAACTCTTGTGATCGGTGTATACTTGACACTTGGTTCCCATAATATAATGTCTCCATATTTTGAGCGCATGCACTACGACTGCCAGTTCTAAGTCATGAGTGGGGTAGTTCAACTTATCTTTCCGCAACTGACGAGCCACGTAGGCAATCATGTGTCCTTCTTGCATAAGCACACATCCCAAGCCTTGGTCGCATGCATCACAATAAATGTCAAATCCCTTCTATAGATCTGGCATAACCAACACTGTGGATGACATCAATCTCATCTTTAATTGATCAAAGTTATCTTGGCACTTCCAGTCCCACTTAAACTCTCTCCCCTTCTCCAGAAGTGAGGTCATAGGCTTAGCAATCTTAGAGAACCCTTCAATAAATCGCCGATAATAGCCTGCAAGTCCCAAGAAACTCGGGACATCGGTAACTGTACTGGGTATGACTCCACTATCTCCTTGACCTTATCAGGATCCACTGAGATTCCACCATTAGAAATGATATGTCCAAGGAATTGCACTTCATCAATCCAGAACTCACATTTGTTGTACTTGGCATAGAGTTGATTATCCTATAGCTTTTGTAGCACCAATCGCAAATGTTCCTCATGATCACTATCACTCTTGGAATAAATAAGAATATCGTCGATGAATACCACGACGAATCTGTCAAGATACTACATGAACACGTTATTCATCAGATTCATAAAATAGGCTTGTGCATTAGTTAGTCCAAATGACATAACTGTGGATTCATATAAACCATATCGGGTTGAGAAAGCCGTCTTGGGGATATCAGATGGCCTAATCTTCATTTGATGGTAACCCGATCGGAGATCAATATTCAAGAATACCCTAGCACCTCTCATCTGATCAAATAAATCTTCAATGCGGGGTAACGGATACTTGTTCTTCACAGTAACATCATTAAGGGATCTATAATCCACACACATCCTCTGTGATCCATCCTTCTTCTGTACAAACAGAACCGGTGCTCCCCAAGGTGAGGAACTCGGACGAATGTACCCAGCCTCCTATAACTCTATTAACTACTTCTTAAGTTCTTTTAACTCTTCTACGGACATCATATATGGCCGTTTAGAAATAGGAGCAGTCTCAGGTAAGAGATCAATGATAAACTCAACTTCCCTATCTGGTGCCATCCCTGGTAACTCCTCTGGAAAGACATCTGGAAAATCCCTAACCACACGGATGTTTTCACCAACAAACTTCCCATCTACTAAGAATACCGCACGTCTGGTAGAGGTAGTTACTATAATTTCAACTTCAAATCTTTCTCCTTTAGGGCTGGTGAGTTTTACAGTACCCCTACCACATTGTATAACGGCCTTTGCCTTTCTTAACCATGACATACCAAGGATAAAATCTATACTACTTTCCTCTAATATTATAGGGGTAGTCCAGAATTCTCTTCCCATAATTATCAATGTCAATCTATGTGTCATATAATTTGCCTCAACATGTCCTTTAGGTGTAATTACTACCATTGGTGTTTTCATATTTTGCAGTGGTAACTCATTTGTGTTGGCATATCGAGCAGACATAAATGAATGTGTAGCACCAGAATCAAATAATATTGTTGCAGGAATTGCATTAATACAAAACATACCAAGTGCGATGTCAGCTCCTTCAACAGTAGCATCAGCGCTAACTTGATTAACCCTGGCAATAGAGAATCTCTTGCCAGATCCTAGAGTCTGCTGCTTGTTCTGCACGGGTGTAGTAGCAATCCTCTATGGACAAACATTAGCATAATGTCCCATCTTACCACACTTGTAGCATGTGGTACCAACACTCTGCCCTGAGAATTTTGTCGGGGTGCCAGTGGGGGCAGCCTCTGGAATGATGGAAATGTATGGGCAACCAGAGCATACTGCAGAGGCCCATTGAGTCCCTCAATGAAGTGTTCCTGCTTCCTCTCATCTTCAGTAGGGATGGATCCGGATATTTATTCGGATGTCATTTTTTTGGTCTTCTTTCTTCGATTGCGAACAACTAACATATAGAATTTGCTATGTAAATTTATATTCTTGTTTTTAGCATTGAGACTATTAATCTTCACAAAAAATAAACATTAAATTCATTCTATATCTTTTTAAATAATTCATATAAAATTCGGATGTCTATCCGAATACGGATTCGGATGTTTTTTCACCTTTTTTGTTGTAGGGAGAAAATAATGTACATAAAAAATTATACAAAAATTTATTTAAATACTTCATAATATTCTTAATAACATTGCCGAAAATTAACTTTAAATTCTATATATATCTATGCTAAAATATTAGATTTGTGATACAATTCGGATGTTTTAGGAACATCCCTAATCTTCAGCCACTTCATCTGGTGCGTATCTTGAGAGCTGAATGAATCTGTCGCGGTACTCGCTGACTGACATGCTCCCCTTCTTCAGCAACAGAAATTCCTTCTTAATCTTCATCAGTCCAGCAGGAATATGGTAGTTTCTGAACTGAGTAGAAAACTCCGCCCATGTGATAGTATCAGCAACATCATGGGCAGCAGTATAGGAATCCCACCAGTCAGCAGCAGGACCATTAAGATGACCAGAAGCATAGAGAACCTTCTCCCGGTCAGAGCATTGGGCAATAATCAACATCTTCTCCACAGACTTCAGCCAATCATCAGCATGTAGAGGATTCGAAGCTGGTGAACGTCGGTGGCTTGTGTGGCTCATCAACTCTCGATGCTTGTCCCGGGGTGGAACTGGTGGTGGTGGTGGAGACAGTGGTGCTTGTTGCTCTTGCACCCTTCGCTCCTGGCGCATCTCCTCCCTCTCTTGGCGCATCTCTTGGCGTTCCTGTTGCATTTGTGTGTGCATATCTGCCATAGTATCAGCCATTTGTTGCATTATCCGCATCTGGGCTGCAACTGCTGGATCAGCCCCGGCTGGTGGAGGATTTGGAGGATTCGGCGGATTCATCTCGGCTTGCTGTTGTTGCTGTCTAAGTACCCTCTAATTGTGTCGATTGGGGGTAGATCAATTCCACCTCCCTTCCTAGTATTGACTATCTGAGTTAGAAACACATGGTAAGGAAGAAAGAATTGTAGACAAGGCAAGTAATTATGAGACATGTTACTTTGGGGGATTTATTAGCTACGTAGATTAGTGTGTCACCTACTAAAGCTAATACATTACTTTATGGTGGTACATGCTAAGATACCCAACTATAATGTTTCAATCAATCAAAGAAGCAAATCAGACATTTATCATTAGAACAATCAACCAACATTTTTAAATAAAGAAAATAGTTTTAATTTTCTCTTAGGTTTCCTATCTCTTAAAAAGGTCATAAATGTAGGATTCCAAGGTGTGAAATCTATCTTGTCTCAGAGTAGAAAAGATAAGAGTAATCAGAGTAGAACAACAAAAGGTGAGACAGGATCAAGATAAGTGTGGAAAGAATCAGAGTAAGGTAAGTAGGTAAGGATTTTGTCCATTTCTATTTAGGTTTCGTCCTACCGTCAACATTTCCTCTGATACCACTTCTGTCACACCCGGATTTAAGGGATAAAGTCGGGTGCATCTCATATATGCGCCAAAGAAGACAACACATATAATAACAATGTATAGAGATAAATGTCACAATATCATAAAAGTACGTATTATATAGCGGAAGTCTTACAAAATAAAAGATAAATATAAAATGAACTAAAGTCCATCCTTGGCGCCATAAAGTCGACTGGGAGACGCCACCTAGATCAAGTCAAACTCCTTGTTGTGCGGCTCCTCCTGAGCCACCTGTTCTTCTCCTGTGGGGGGGGGGGGGGGGTTTATGTATCGCAAGTGTGAGCTCTCAAAAGATCATAGCTCAACAACTCATGGGGAATAATGTGCATGAACTCACCAAATGTGAGAATTCATGTGAAGTGTAAGGCTGATCAATAATAGGGGTTAAAGCTGAGCATTGCTTTTAATAAGTTGGTCAAATTTTATTAGCAGTTACTAAATGTAAGTGAACACCAAACCATAATAAGAATAATACAAAATTAATAAATAATCCCATGTGATGCAAATGACAAATTGAATTTAGTTCCATAATTTAATCATGCAAGAGTCTTGAGATGCTCATGACTGTGAGCTCGGCTAGTATACCAGTTTTACACTCTACAAAGGTTGTACCCTGTACCCACAAGTCATGTTACCCAACTGCCAAGGGGTCATGAATCCCATACACCTCTACCAAGGAAGCGAGGCAGGGTAACACTACGAGGCCTTTACCTAGTTCCACTAGCTTCAGAAAACCCGCTATAGTTTCTAGGAAGAGCAATGCAGGAATCCCCCGTCTGACCGCCATCGCTGCAAAATCAACCTGAGAACCTCCCTACACGTCTACTCTTCTACTGCCCTTGCCCCTATCAGGTAAGATAGTCCTCCACTAGGTTTCCTAGTTAGTCAGCCAAGGGCATCCCCTTCCACCCTTGTGGTGGCACGTGTTTCTCAAGTTAAGCTCCATGTTCTAATTAAAAATAATGATCTTGACATGAACATAAATAACATAACAGAATAATTGGAACATGGATATAATGAAATATTAACCCAAAACCATGTAAAGCAATAGCATAACTACCCAAATGATTTAGGGATAAACAAGGTAAAATGATAACCAATCTAGGGTGACCTATTTGGTCCCATCAAAATTAAACCTATGCATGAATATGTGATATTAAAGAACATTATTAGGTAAAAAGTGGTCAAGGGCACAACTTGCCTTCAATGAGCTCCTACTCAGCAACTTCTATCTGCTGAACACCAGGATCCTCAGTCACAGGCTCTTATACTCGCCACAATACAAACAAGCATAGTTTAAAGGAGAAATTAACATCACACCAAACATGTATACAAAATATAATAATCTACATATTAAAATAAGATCATAGGAAACGGAATCATTAATTTTGGAGTTATAGATTTTAAGTTATGAATTTCCAAAGATTTTATGTGTTTGATACATGATTAATTAGGTTATTAATTTTAATATGACTTTCATGTCAAAACAATGGCACTAATTGATAAACAATAATATTACAAAATTATAGAAACTGGAATGGATCAATTTGGACTAAGTATGAATTTTATATGCATTAAACAAGTTCTAGGAATTGTTTTTATATTAAAAATTCATTTCTATAATTAAACAACTAATTCATCGGGTCTCTGGACTGCGCACCAAAATTAGGGAAGTGCAGGGGCTAACTTATAAACTTTCTCCAGACACAAAGACATCACGTGGAGGACTGCGGGTTGTTTCTCAATAAACCCAGGGACTCTTTTACAAAACCGGCACGGCGAAGTGGTATCGATCTATCCTGGCCCTCGGATTAGAATTCTACAGTTATTATTATATTAATCTGAGTTCAAACCGGTACGTGGTGTGAGCCCTTGGATTGGAGATCTACGACCATTATTTAAAACACTAGTGATCTGACCATGACCCTCCATCTCAGATCTACGGTTAGGATCTACTCAAGCGAAAAGGTATACTTCATATTGAATCATGGTCGTCCATATGGAGATCAAAGACCCAACAGTCGTCGTTTACCTCAGGTATACCTAACGGTGGCGTCGGCCCCTCCCGACGGGGGAGCATCACCAGAGAATTGTCGCTAAACGGCGTCGGCCCCTCCCGTCCATGCCACTAAACGGCGCCACGGCGATTGTCGCACTACGATGAGCAATTGCCGCCACACTACTCTACTACCTCATACGATTCTAGGTGATTCTTCAATGGTAGAGACAACACAAGATCCAACTGTGGGTCTCACCTAAGTACGGTACCTGTCAACGAGATGTCCACGGCAGCAGCGAAGCGATGGCGAAGATGTGCGCCCGGCGGCAAATTCCGGGCGCCCAAGTGATCGATCCTTCCCATCTCGGCCACGCACGAAAACTAGACCACCCAGTGAAGCACTCAGGCCCCTAGTGGATCTATGGGCACCGATTAGCGACGGGATTTGCGATGGCGGGTCACTCCGGCTCTCAACCCTTTTCTGCTATGGCAAAGGCATGCGACCCCGGCACTGGTTTGATGAGGCGAGGAAACAGAGAGGTTTGCGGTCGGCGGCTTTATGCCTAGGTAGTGGGCATGGTGATTGAGGCAAGCTGGTAGCGCTGGTGGGATCCACGGTGAGAGCTCCGGTTTGTTAGCGCGCGGAGAGGAAGAACGTGCGACAGCTGACGAGGCGGGCCCGCGTGCCAGTGGGAGGAAGGGAGAAGTGAGCGCGGTGTGTGGCCGACGGGCAGGGCCCACAAGCCAGTGAGTCCGCGCTTAACGAGCTGGAGCTGCTGGGCCGCACGCTGGAGTGAGATGGGCTAGAACTGGGAGATTGAGCCCATACGACATTTTTCTATTTTTCCTTTTTTTCTTTTTCCTATTTTGTCTTCTTTTTATTTTGAATTCCAAATTTGTATTTGAATCTTTTTATGAGTTTCACCTTTGAGTCAAATGTACACATTCAAATCCTAGTATAGAAATAATATATTTTATTATATATTTTTATACTTATTTTTACTCACATAATATTTTCATTCTTATATTTTTATATATTGTTTTATACTTATTTTTACTTGTTAGCGCATGAGGAGTTTGATCTGATCTAGGTGGCGTCTCCTAGTTGAATTTATGGCGCCAAGGATGAACTTTAGTTTGATCTATATTTATCTTTTATTTTGTAAGACTTCCGCTATGTAATAAGTACTCTGATGTTATTGTGACATTTATCTCTATACACTCTGTTATTATATATGTTGTCTTCTTTAGCGCATGTATGAGATGCACCCGGCTTTGTTCCTTAAATCCGGGTGTGACAACTTAACCCTTGCATATGTCAACTCGCCACTGGGTTTCTCAAGACCAGAATGGGTTCACGCCAACCGAGAGCACAGATACACCACCATCCAGCCTCTTGCCATAGAGGGTACATGCTACTCTCGCCATATCTCCACTCCCATTGCATGGTGGCCTTTCTGGTATTGGTCTGACCGAGGCAAAGCTTACCCATAACGAGGCATATGGCCAGTTAAAAGGTCCACGATCAGCAGGCCTACATCGGCTCGGTCCTTAAGCGACTCAGATGGAGACACTACACCGAGACTTCCTTCTCATGCAAGTCACCCACCTGGTCTCGTCTTTACCATTTACAACCCAAAGTTTGATACTTGACAGAGGTACATCTTTTTAGATGTTGAACCCATCATGGCCATGATGGATTCACCATCACAAGTCCTTTCTTTGTAAAAATCCCCATCCCATATGAAGCATCACCTTTTGTTTAAAACAAAACATTTTGTTTTCTAAAGCATAGCTAAGCATCAGAAAACTTTAAGTAAATCAGGTAACAAGGAATGGTAATTAGTTCCAAGGAAGGGAATGCATCAATTATTTAGCACACAACTCCTACCAACTAATGCATCATATAAGGTGATAAAGTTTTTAAAACATCAAGGAAAAGAGGATAATGCATCGGGGCTTGCCTTGTGTTGCAGGAGGTTCTGGGTCTACTCCACAGATGTCGAAGTAGAAGTTATTCTCGGCTGGAGGATTCTCAGCTGGAGTGACAACTTCTTCTTCAACTACAGTCTCTTCCTCGTTTTCTATACATGATAGTACATGTACATGAATGCTTATGTGATGTTATGAATATGCAATTGCATAATAAAAACATACTAAGTTGTATCTTGAATACAACTTTCCTTCACGATACACACTAATCACTAGGGCTTCCTAAGTTAGTGTTCTCTCAGTATTAAGCAGCTAAATCCTAGGAGGCTAGTTATTGGGTTTGGGACCAAACAATGTTCAAATTATTTCAAACTTCACCCAAGGTCTTCAATCATTATACTAAGCTTACCCAAAAAGTTTTACCATTTTTGGAGCTACTAAATTATTTCTAAAATTCTAAAGGGCTTGGTTTGAACACCTTAAAAGGCTACATAATTACAAGTTTGGAATAAAAATCTTGGAACTATTTTTATTAAATACTAGATGATTTTAGGAGTCTAGCAAAATTAGTCTCATAATTTTATCATTTTTCTACTATTTCTACACATTTCCTAATCTGTGAGCAAAAAGAAAAAGATAAACAATGAATAGTGTTGGGCCAATTCTAGCACAAGTCAGCCCGCGACAAGAGAAACACGCGCGCCCCCGCGCCCGCACTGGCGAACTTGCACAGAGACCCCTGGCCATTTGAAAAACTCATAAAGAGCCTGCGACACTATTCACCTGTCTCACTGACATTTGCATAAAACCCCTTGCACTGTTCAAGAACTAGATTTGTGTTCCTGAGATCGACAGTATTCGTGAAACCATATTGAAGGAGGCACATGATTCAACTTATTCCATCCATCCGGGTAGTACCAAGATGTACTAGGACTCGAAGCAAAAGTATTGGTGGTATGGATTGAAAAGGGATGTTGCTGCACATGTGGCAGAATGTCATGTTTGCCAAAGGGTAAAAGCCGATCATCAGAGACCTGCTGGATTACTTCATCCGCTTAAGATACCTGAGTGAAAATGGGAAGAAATTGGGATGGATTTTATTGTTGGACTACCCCGCACTCCTACAGGGTATGACTCCATTTGGGTGATTGTGGACAGACTGACAAAAGTGGCTCACTTGATACCTGTGAGGACTAATTACACGGGAGCCAAGCTTGTAGGATTGTATATGGCTCGGATAGTTTGTCTACATGGAGTGCCTAAGAAGATCATGTCAGACAGGGGATCACAATTTACTTCTCGGTTTTGGTAGGAGTTGCACGAGTGCTTGGACACACAGTTGAATTTCAGTTCGGCCTACCATCCTCAAACTGATGGGCAGACCGAGAGGACCAACCAAGTACTGGAGGATATGTTAAGAGCTTGTGCTCTTAAACATGGTGGTAGCTGGGATAAGAGTTTACCATATGCGGAGTTCTCTTACAATAATAGCTACCAAGCCAGTTTGAAGATGTCACCGTTGGAGGCTCTAAATGGCAGAAAATGCAGAACCCCTTTGTATTGGGATCAAACTAGTGAAAGGCAGTTCTTTGGGCCTGAAAATATACAAGAGGCATAAGAACAAGTATGAATGATAAGGGAGAATTTGAGAACTGCGTAGTCAAGGCAGAAAAGCTATGCGGATACTCGGAGAAGACTACTAGAGTTTAAGGAGGGTGATCATGTATATTTGAAGGTGTCACCAATCCGGTGTATGCGAAGATTTAAAGTTAAAGGAAAGTTGTCCCCTCGCTTTATTGGATCCTTCTTGATCTTAAAGCGAGTGGGAGAAGTTGCCTATCAACTAGAACTACCCGAACATCTTGCGGATGTACATGATGTCTTCCACATGTCTCAAATGAAGAAGTGTCTCAGGGTACCCGAAGAGCAGTTACCTATGGAGGATCTTAGTGTTCAAGATGATCTAACTTACATTGAGTATCCTATCAAGATTCTTGATACCTTAACTCGAGTTACGAGAAGTAAAGTGATAAAAATGTGCAAAGTGCAATGGAGTCACCATGGAGAAGATGAGGCTACTTGGGAGAGAGAAGAAGAACTACGCGTAGACTTTCCCCACCTCTTTCCTAGTTCTACCTAAATCTCGAGGACGAGATTCTTTGTAAGGGAGTAGGATTTGTAATACCCAAATTATAAAGCTTATAAAAGAGTTGATCTCCTTATGTGATTTGCCATCTATCTTTGAGACATGTGACTAATCATATTTAAAGTGAATAATTCTCTAATAAAACATAAATAACATGTGCATCATGCTGGAGTTTAGTTTGTTCGTGCATTTAATAAAATAGTAAGAGGGATAAAAAAATAATAATAAGTGGAGAATTTGGATTTAACCCAAAAGTGCAAATTAGGAAACTTGGAGATAATATAGAAAGAGAGAAATACTATACAAAACAAAATAAATTTATAAATAAATACATTATTCCCATATTATGTTCAAACCAAACATTTAATATGAAGATGAAATTGCCACAAACTTTGAATTTAAAGTGGAATTGAAGTTTGTAATTGGAAGGGAAGAAAAGAAAATAGAAAATAAAAAGAAAAGGAGAAGGAAAAAAGAAAATGTCGTCTGGGCCCAATTCCGCCGAGCCGATGCGCCGACATGCGGGCCCCTTCGGTCAGTCGCGAGCCCGACTCCTTTAGTCGCTGGTCCCGCGGACCCACATGGCCGATTTGCGCTCTCCTTCCCCGACGCTGGAATGTGGGCCAGACCGTAAGCCTCTCGCGCGGGATCTCTCGCCGTCACGTGGGGCTCGGTCGTCATCCCGTTACCGCAACCACCATGATCGAGCACGGCACCGCGCAACGGAAGCCAGGAATGCTGGAGCTACTGGTGGTTGGACTCTCCAAACCACGCGGCATATGACCCGGCGCTACACCCTACTCTTCATTAAAACCCTGCCTTCCTCTCTTCTCGTGACGCCGGCCACATATTCGTCGCTGCCGCCTGTCAGGAGAGGAACGACCACCGCCTGCCATCTTCGCAATTGCCATCTCGGGGAAAGGCGCTCGGGCGTCAACGATTGACCATGGAGCACGTCCGTGACTCACCCACACCTGGAACAGTCTCGCGGCATCAGAATTTCTCGCTGGAGGTCGTATTCCGCTGCAGAATCGCGCCGCGCCGTGGGTAGGGTGTCTCTGCGGGTGAATTCTCGGTGAGTAACCCTTCAACGAATTCGCGCTTATCTCCGCATCATTTACCGCGTAACGGCGCTAAGTTTTAATTTGGTCGTCGGCTCGACCACGGGCATGTGTCACCTATGGTGCCGCCACGGGAGCTGGCCACCACTGTCGTGTTTCATCGCCAGTAGGGGCAGTCGATCTCGACTGTCGATCTATTCGAGGACGGTTAGGATTAGAGCAACCTTTACCCGTTCGTCCGATTCAATCTGATTCACTAGTTTAGAATCCAATGGATCGGATTAGAGTTCATATACCTCAACGCGTGGTCAGATCTGGGTCGTCGATCTTAATCGTACGACTCCGATTCAATGAAGGGTAGGATTTAACCTGCACCGTAGATCCCCGATCCTACGACAACCATTTTTCACCGGTTCGAGCGGTGGCTGATTCTAATCTGGCGCGTCCAGAGTAGATCGGTCGGCTGTAGTCACCCAATATCCTTTGCAGGGATTAATTTCTAAAGAGACCCTGAGAGAAACAGAAATCAACCCGCAGTCCATCTCGGGTTACACTGAGTCTAAGGAATTTTTGTAGATCGGCCCTCGTGCTTTACTGAATTTGGCGCTCAGTCCAGAAAGCTAAGGAAATAGATAATTAATATTAGAAATGAATTTTTAGTACAAAAATAATTCTAGAAACTTGTATAATTCATATAAAATTCATTTTTAACTCCAAATTGATTCATTCTAGTGGCATTAATTTTGTTTTAATATTCTTCATCACTTAGTAACTCTGTTTAGCCATGAAACTTGAACTAAAATTATTCACATGAGTTATGCTATTCCAAGTACTTAATAACTTCAGAAATTGATAACTTAATAACCGTAGCTTCGAATTTAGTGATTCTTGTTCCTACGATCTCGTTACGCATCGTAGAATAGTATCATGTATTTTGTTCTATTGTTTGGTGTGATGTTAATTTTTGCTATACTATGTATGTTTGTATTGATGCGAGTAGATGAGCAAGCCATAGAGGATCTAGGGGTTCAGCAGGTGGAGACTGCTGAGCAGGAGCTCGTTGAAGGCAAGTTGTGCCCTTGATCACTTCTTTTTACCTAGTTATGTTATTATTAATCATAATGATCTGCATAGGTTAATTTTGATGGGACCTGTTGGGGACTTGTTCTCAAATGCTATGAATTAAGAACAAGGCAACACAAAAAAGGTTAATGGTTAATGCCCTTCGTCCTTCGAAGCATTATCTCCCTTAGGATATAATGATCTTCAGACGAAGGTCATGAAGGACGTACCTTCATCATCACAGTATGTATTAATGAAAGGAGAAGTATATAAGACATGAGAGATAACATGAATAATCAAATGGCATCATTAATATCTTTTAATTATATCATCATAAATGAACGTGAACAATATTTAATTACATTTATACCTTCGGCTTGACAGAAGGCAAAAGTCCAAGCGTGACGCACGAGTGAATACAAGTCAGCGTGAACAGTACGAGACATTTATTTATAGGCACAGGGCGCAGCCTGTGTAAAATTACATTTATGTCCTTCATATTTACTACTGAATTACGGACAACTCAACGAGGACTGGATGGCCTTTTCCCCTTTAAGTCGGTTCCTTTTTCCACTATTGAGCCGAAGCTATTCCGCCCGTAGCTTCGGAGCAGCATCATCCTTCGTCTTGACCATGCTTCTTACGTCGTGTACGACTTTGATCTATATCCGAAGGTACCTGTTCACATGTTACACTTGGAAAACATTGTTAAACAATGTTTTTGAGGACCTTCGGAGGACGAAGGCCCCCAACAGTAGCCCCTCGCGTTATTAATTTGTTTAAGATAATGAATTCAGACTGCGACCTGGACGAAGGCCTTAAGCCGAAGGTCCGAAAAAACACCTTCCCTTTGCTAGAATAGCAACAGTCAATGACAGACGGGACCCTCCAACTCGGGGCATGTCGAGCGTATAAATAAGAACTCTCCCTGACCACATTTGGTACGCTATTTGTGCCGCTTGCTTTATTTGCTCAATTTTACAGCTCTTGCTCACCAACGCTTGCTTAGTTTTTTCGAGTTCTCTAAGCTTCGTCTTGAAGAGCATGTTTTCGTTATTTCCGAAGAGAAAATGTCTCAAGACAAGAAAGTTGTTGCTGAGATGAAGCTAACCGAGGAGGAGAAGCTCTTTGAACAGAAGAAGGCTGTGAATCCTTATATAGCTGGGTTTCTAGAATCAATGGCAAAATCAAATACAAAGAAGATTACAAAAGAAATATTGGAGGGCCTGTCTGAGGATACTGGTGACAGTGATAGTAATGATGTAGAGAGTGGGGGTGAAGATTCCGAAGATCGGCCGTGGAGGCCAAGCCATATAATTTTCGGAAAGTCGACCATCAAGCAAAGTCACCTTGAGAGCATGAGGGGAAGGTACTTTCGGGATATATCTATTGTGAGGGCTGGGGAAAACAATACCACTCCTGCACATGAGAAGAATGAAGTTGTGATTTTCCGAAGCTTTTTTAAAGCTGGACTTCGATTCTCACTGAGCAGGTTCATAGTGGAAGTGTTGAAAACCTTCCAAATTTTCCTTCATCAACTGACCCCCGAAGCCATATTGAGGATGGGAGTCTTTGTCTGGGCAGTAAGGAGCCAAGGGATGGAGCCAAGCGCAAAATGCTTCTGCAGCATGCATGAACTTATGTATGAGACGAAGGCTACGGGAAAGGAACAGTATCACAACAACTTCGGTTGTTACAGATTTATCGCCCGTCCCAACTCAAGCTACCCAGTACCAACATATAGGAAAAGATGGCCAGGAAATTGGATGGAGGAATGGTTCTATGTGAAGAACGATTTAGTAGAGAGAGAGGATGTTAAGGAGGTTATTATGCGTCCCATATGGTCCCGCTTCAGCCTTCGAAGGCCGAAAGTTGAAATAGATGAAGCCACCGAAGCATGCCAGAAGGCTTTTGGTACTGTATGCTTCTTCATTGGTACAAGAGACCTAATTCAAGAATATATAGCATTCAGAGTATGGCCTCTTGTAGAGAATTGGGAGATGCCGAAGGAAACTGTCACTGAGTCTAGTGAAGGTGACCTGGTTCGACTAAAATACACCTTCAGATTTGGAGATAAATTTGATGAACCAAATGACGACTGGCTGAAATGTATCGAATCTATAAGTGATGAATTGCTTGGGTCATATTCCAAAGCAGAAGATGATGCATTATCCACATCCTTCGGGGGTCGAGGAAAAAAGAGATTGAATAGAGTTTTTGATGCAATTGGTTTTGTTTACCCTGACTACTACTACCCGCTGCGGGGACGGGGAAGAAAGAGGAAAACCGCTGCTTTGGCTAAGACTGCTGCTTCGGCCACTCCAGATGAGCCCGCGCCGAAGAGCAGAAGGTTGAAAGTCCTTACCCACCGGCCACGCTATATCTAGCCGGCCGTGGTACCCGAGTTTGGCGAGAAACTTCTTTAGCTGCTGAACCAAAGGAGCATATTCCTCCGACACAGAAAGCTGAAGATCCGGCTACGATGCCAAAGGTACCTTCATCCGGGCTAGATGAGTCAAAAGCCGATGAAAATAAGGTGGAAGAACCAAAAATTGAAGGAACAAAAGTATTAGGAATTTTAAGCCCTTCGACAGAAGTAACCATGCTGAAGGTTGGAAAAAGTTTTGCGGCAACTCCCAAAAGAAGAAGGATGGCAAATGTACTGGATGCTTTAAGCTCTACTCCTTCAGGGAAAATCATCGAGGTTTCAAAACTGCAAGCCGAATCTGAAACAAAACCAGCTGAAATTGAAGCTGCAACAAGCCAAGCTAGTGCCGAAGCTGGGCATTCAGAACTTGCCAAGAAAAAACCTTCGGAAACTGAAGACAAGGCAGCAGAAGAAAAAACCTCAGAGCAAACTTCGCCTAAAAAGGTTGCTACTCCTGCTCCCGAAGCTTTGGAAGAGAGCATTGATTACATCATCCGCCATGCTTCGGGAAAGACACTTACTTCGGAAGAAAAACGAGAAGCCCAGCATTATGCCCAAAGACTGAAATACCCAAAAGGGCACTGGTATTTAATGGCAGCGGAGAAGAAGATTTTTTATACTGTCTCCTGGATAATAAAGAGATATCCGTCAGCCGGGAGATAGGAAGAAGCTTCAGATTTCTAAAGCTAGAAGACGGCCTCTCCGTATTGTTAAAGGATGAACTAGGTGATAGTTTAGCATATAATAGTATAAAGGTATGAAAATCAATTCTTGTATTTGAAAATGAATTATTTTATTTATTTATACTTAATTCTGTACTCCTCTTGCAGGGCTTGATCCTTAGCAATGCCCTTAGGGCATAGAAAAATATCGAAGATGAAGGATATACAATGGCTCTGAACAACCTTTGCTCAGAGGTGATTGAACTAAGGAACGAAGGCCTTGAAAAAGATAAAATATTAATTTCATTGATAAACAAAATAAAAGAAGACGAAGCTAATTCCAACGTTCAAGCTGAGGCTCAGAAGAGTGAAATTGAAGATCTTCGGAGACAATTGGCTGAGGCCAAATTAAAATGCGCTGTCGCTGAAGCTGATTGGGATGCCAGTGAGTACTTGAAAGGGAAATGTGCCCTTGGGCCATTTCTAAGTATTTTTGTGATTGAGTGCCAACACAAGTGCTTTTGTGTTAATCTATGCAAAGTGGTGGACAAAGTGCAAATCATGTCCAAAGGTATGTTTCTAGACTTAGTACATTGTTTTATGGACTAATGTATTGTGTCTAAGTGCTGGAAACAGGAAAAATCGAGTTGGAAATGAGATGGCTTTGTTCAGCCAAAGTCTGCTCAGTCTGGGTGCACCGGACAGTGTCCGGTGTGCCAGACTGGCTCTGGCGAACTTGATGCTCTCGGGAGTTCGACGGCGGTGTACGGCTATAAATCACCGGACTGTCCGGTGAGCCGTTCACAGGCGAACTCGTCGCTCTCGGGAAACCATCAACGGTGTACGGCTATAATTCACCGGACTGTCCGGTGTGCACCGGACTGTCCGGTGAGCCAACGGTCAGCCGGGGCAACGGTCGGCCGAGGATTCCGCGCGTGACGCGTGGCCGAGCCAACGGTCACATTGGGGCACCGGACTGTCCGGTGTGCACCGGACAGTGTCCGGTGCGCCAACGGCTCTCAATCAGCAACGGTCGGCTTCGCCAAATAAGGAAACAAATCCACACCGGACAGTGTCCGGTGGTGCACCGGACTGTCCGGTGCGCCAGGCGACAGAAGGCAAGATCAGCCTTCCTGGAATGCTCTCAACGGCTCCTAGCTGCCTTGGGGCTATAAAAGGGACCCCTAGGCGCATGGAGGAGCACACAAAGTATACTCAAAGCATTCCTAAGCACCGAGACTTCGATTCCACGCATTTGTTTCTTCGTGAGAGCATCTAGAGCTCTAGTTGAGTTGTGAACTCGTCGGGTTGTGTTGCGAGCTCTTGTTGCGACTTGTGTGCGTGTTGACATTCTGATTTTGTGTCTTGTGTGCGTTGCTCATCCCTCCCTTAATCCGTGCTTCTTTGTGAACTTCAAGTGTAAGGGCGAGAGGCTCCAAGTTGTGGAGATTCCTCGCAAACGGGATATAGAAAAGCAAAGCAAAACACCGTGGTATTCAAGTGGGTCTTTGGACCGCTTGAGAAGGGTTGATTGCAACCCTCGTCCGTTGGGACGCCACAACGTGGAGTAGGCAAGCGTTGGTCTTGGCCGAACCACGGGATAAACCACTGTGCCATCTCTGTGATTGATATCTTTGTGGTTATTGTGTTTTGTTGAGACTCCTCTCTAGCCACATGGCATTATTGTGCTAACACCTAATCAAGTTTTTGGTGGCTTAAGTTTAAGTTTTACAGGATCACCTGTTCACCCCCCCCCCCTCTAGGTGCTCTCAATTGGTATCAAGAGTCGTTCTCTTCACGAAGGGACTAATCGCCCAAAGAGATGGATCCTAAGGGGAAGGGAATCGTGATCAATGATAAGGAGAAGGAGTCCTTCGTCAACGAGCCGAAGGATGACAAGCCTACCGACTTGGGCTCGGGCCATAATCGGAAAGATGGGAAGAAGAAGAAGACAAGGCGCATCAAGGAGATCGTCTACTACGACGACAGTGATGAGTCCACTTCTTCCCAAAAGGACGACTACGACTACGAGAAACGAAAGACGGTTAATTCGAACTTTTCTTTCGATTACTCTCGTATTCCTCAGAGTTCAAATGCTCATTTGCTTTCCATCCCTCTTGGCAAACCTCCACGCTTTGATAGGGAGGACTACGGATTTTGGAGTCACAAAATGTGTAGTCACTTGTTCTCTCTCCATCCAAGCATTTGGGAGATTGTTGAGAACGGAATGAAATTTGATAGCTCGGATAGTCCTATATTTATTAATGAACAGATTCATAAAAATGCACAAGCTACTACTGTGTTGTTAGCCTCTTTGTGCAGGGACGAGTACCATAAGGTGAGCGGCTTGGACAATGCCAAGCAGATCTGGGACACCCTCAAGATCTCTCATGAGGGGAATGACGTCACCTTGCTCACCAAGATGGAGTTGGTGGAGGGCGAGCTTGGAAGATTCGCGATGATAAGGGGCGAGGAGCCAACCCAAACGTACAACCGGCTCAAGACCCTCATCAATAGAATAAGGAGCTACAGAAGCACGCGTTGGACGGACCACGACGTCGTTCGCCTAATGCTAAGGTCCTTTACTGTACTTGATCCACATCTGGTGAACAATATTCGTGAAAATCCTGGGTACACCAAGATGTCGCCCGAAGAAGTTCTTGGGAAGTTCGTAAGCGGGCGAATGATGATCAAGGAGGCGAGATACGTGGACGACGCGTTAAATGGTCCAATCAATGAGCCTCAACCCATTGCTCTCAAGGCAATGAGGAGCAAGGAGGCGCTACCTAGCAAGGTGGCGCAAGTTGAGGCGGCAGGGCTCAATGATGAAGAGATGGCCCTCATCATCAAGCGCTTCAAGACGGCGCTAAAGGGTCACAAGGGACAGCCAAGCAAGACCAAGACAAAGGGGAAGCGCTCATGCTTCAAATGTGGTAAGATTGGTCATTTTATTGCTAACTGTCCCGATAATGATAGTGACCAGGAAAAAGGGAACAAGAGGGAGAAGAAGAAGGCATACAAGAAGGCTAAGGGCGAGGCACACCTTGGCAAGGAGTGGGACTCGGATTGTTCGTCATCCGACTCCGACAATGAAGGACTCGCCGCCACCGCCTTCAACAAGTCATCCCTCTTCCCCAACGAGCGTCACACATGCCTCATGGCGAAGGAGAAGAAGGTATGTACTCGAAACAATGCCACTTATGATTCTTCTAGTGATGATGAGTCTAGTGATGAAGAAATAGATTACTCTAGTTTGTTCAAGGGATTGGATAGAACTAAAATAGATAAGATTAATGAATTGATGGATGCCTTAAATGAAAAGGATAGACTTTTAGAGAAACAAGAGGACCTTTTATATGAAGAGCATGATAAATTTGTTAGTGCACAAAATTCACTTGCTCTAGAAGTTAAAAGAAATGAAATGCTTTCTTGTGAACTATCTACTTGTCATGAAACCATTTCTACTTTAAAAGGTGTTAATGATGATTTAAATGCTAAACTAGAAGTAGCAAGTAAATCTAACTCTTGTGTAGAACATGTTATGATTTGCAATAGGTGTAAAGATTTAGACATTGATGCTTGTAGTGAACACCTAGTTTGCATTTCTAAATTAAATGATGAAGTGGCTAGTCTTAATGCCCAACTTAAGACTAGCAAGAATGAATTTGACAAGCTAAAATTTTCAAGGGATGCCTACATGATTGGTAGACATCCCTCAATTAAGGATGGACTTGGCTTCAAGAGGGAAGCCAAGAACTTGACAAGCCATAAGGCTCCCATATCCGCCAAGGAGAAAGGGAAGGCCCCTATGGCTAGTAGTGCTAAAAAGAACCATGCTTTTATGTATCATGATAGGAGACAGTCTAGAAATGCTTATAGGAGTTGTAATGCTTTTGATTCTCATGCCATGTTTGCTTCTAGTTCTTCCTATATGCATGGTAGAGATATGTCTAGGAGAAATGTTGTTCATCATATGCCTAGGAGAAATGTTGTTAATGTTCCTAGGAAAGTTAATGAACCTTCGACAATATATCATGCTTGTAACACCACAAAAGCCATCAAATAAAAATAATGAATTTAGTTATTATATTAATTAGGGTAATAATTTTTTTAAGTGTTTAATTATTTATTTGCATCGTTTTCTTTGCATGCGTTTGATTTCTTATCGGATGTTTAAATATCAACCCATTTTAAAAAGAAGTACTAGTAATTAAATAATAATTAAGTATTATAGTAATTATTAGTCTAAAAATAAGTACTTCATTTATAAATATTTTTGGTAATTTTTTATGATTTTTAGAGTTCTTTAAAAATGAATTTCGGAATAAAAAAAAAAAAAAAAACCTAAAACTACTCCAAACCGGCCGGCCCACGAGGGGCCCATGATCTACCCTAATGCACGCCGCGCTCCTGGCATTTCACAGCCGCCGCCGCCAGCCTCTACTACCTCTCTCTCTCTCCCTCATCTCTCTCTACTACTCCCTCACGTCTCTCTCCCTCACGTCCCTCTCTCTC
Organism: Zea luxurians; assembly: GCA_029449295.1. NCBI lineage: Eukaryota > Viridiplantae > Streptophyta > Magnoliopsida > Poales > Poaceae > Zea > Zea luxurians. The sequence continues at coordinate 64,763,323 of JAOPSE010000001.1, read as the reverse complement.
TCTCTCACGTTTCTCTCTCTCCCGCTCTCTCCTCTCTCTACTCTCACGCGCGCGCACAGGAGTTCGAGCCAGCCGCTGCCGCGACGCCGAGCTCGAGCGGCCGAGCGCCCGGCCCCACCCCGCGCGCGACCCCGGCTGCTCAGCGGCCGAGCCCGACTGCCGCTGCTTGCCGCGTCCGCACCATCCAGCCGACCGTGAGCGAACCAGCCGCGTGCACAGCCGCGCGAGCCCGACGCCCGACTACTGCCGCGCGTTACAGACTCCGCGCGAACCGCGACGACCCGAGCCGACTGCCCGTTGCTGAAACCGCCGTCCGTTCGTCTCAGTGTTAAAGAGATTAATTTCTACCGTTTCTAACTTCCCTCATTCCTCCTCTCCATTACGTGCAGTAACAGCAGCACCATTGACAGCCTCTTGAATGACGCCAGTGACCTTTCTTCTCCCTCCTGCTCTCTATAAAAGGGACAGCAGAGCCTCCCCTTCCTGTCCACTCGAATTTACCTCCCTCTAGCACTCCTCGCTCATCGTTAGTTCGTGCCGTTCGTCGCCGGAGCCAGTGGAGTTCGCCGGAGTTCGTCGTTCGTCACCGCAGTTCGCCGGAGCGACACACTCGCCGTCCGTAGTCGAGCCCCGCTCTCCGTCGATCCGTCCCCGTCACACGCACGGACCCGAGGTTGTTGGCGACCCGAATTATTTTATAAATTATTTTTGATTCGATTCATGAGTTGTATATTTTGTTTGTTGTAATATGAACACATGTGGTTTCGATTTATGTGTATGTGAGCGTTATGGAATCGTTTGGTAGATTCATGCGATTATTAGCACCATGTTATGTCATGTTAGTCGTGGCGTTGGATTTTTGGATTAGAGAAATATGACAATATTTAATAGTCACTTTGGCAATAAAATGCTAGATAGGAATTTTTGTAGTTAAATTTGGTCACGATAAATTTTAGAAACTACTTGGAGAATTATAGGTGCATTTTTGATGGATTAGAAAATGGTATAGAACTCATGTCATTTGAATATTATAGGATTTTTAGATGATTTATCTAATTATTTTATTAGCATTTTTTTTTAGAAAAGGGGAAAATATCACCGGTAGTGTGGTAAATGGATTTTTACTAGTTAAATAATCATGTTCGCAAATTGAGCACTTAGATTTTTGGATTAAACAAAATACTAGTTTATGTCAGGATATCCTCACTTGTTTTATAAAAAGTACAATTAGTAGTTTATGTAGATTTTTAGAATATTAATATTATTAAATTCATTCTTGCTACACTAACTAATTTGAGTTAGAAAATGTATTGATTTATTAATAGATAAATAAGTATGTGTTCGCCGTTGCTTACATTATGACTCTGACTTATAGACAAGACTCGCACGTTCATACGCAATATAATTATATTGGTTATTCGCTAAGAAATAGTAAATATTTTATTGACGTTGAAACAATATAGTCCAACGTAATCGAAATAGTAGAGATAAAAATTGTAGTTTAAGTTAGTTCTTTAATACTATGGATATGTGATTTATAAATAATATTTTAACAATTGATATAATTTCCTGTTAGAAAGAAAGACTAAAACTAGAATGTGACCCGTGTTTTACGATAGAGATAATTATTTAGTAAATAAACTAGATTCCCTAGAATTTGGGTTAAAGTTGTATCTATGATTTTAAATGAATTTATATAGTATGCATATCTATAATCGAATTGTCATACAAGTTTTCCTAGTAAGATAATGGAACAAAGTAGTTAGTCATAGCAAACTGAATTGATCGTTGATATGGTTAAGATTTATAGGGTAGATACAAATCATGTTTTGCATTCCTTCTTATAAATGTGATTTGTTTAAATGTATGTTTTAATGTATGATGTATGCTTCACCTATGTAATGGTGTATGTTTATTTATTGGTGAATGTTTTCTTTTGTATGTACGATATGCGACGCTATTAGAAACTGATTGTGTGGTAGAGGACCCAAATACGTTTGAAGACAACACGCAGGACGATTTTGTGCAAGGCAAGTGGATTCTCCCTCTGCATACTCTTTTTGTACCCAGTCATTGCATTTAATAATGTTTACTTTTGATATACTGCATAATTTGATGGGTTTCACCTAATTAAGGATTTCCTAGATTTACTACCCGTATTCCTTGTTTAACCTGGGGAAAATAATTAAGCTGTGCAAGATTTATGCTACCGCTCAACCTAATGATTTCTTAATGTCACTCACTAATTGATTTTAATGTTCCAAAGATTTAATTGGCAATTATGGCATTAACCCGATGGTTAAGATAACTTCATTGCAAATTTAATTGGAACATGGAGTGACCACCCAGGATAACAGTGCAACCACGAGTGCTATTATGGCTCTGGCTTTGGTAATTAGCTCTATATGCTTAGTGCCTAGCAACCTTACCTGAAAGATGGGCAAGAGGGGGAGCGGTAGGTGCTGGCAGCCCACGTTAACATGGGGTCGTATTCTTGGCTAAGGTACTTCACCCAGGGGGCCACCACCATCGTCTTAGAAACCTTAGCGGGTTGCTTTGTATTAAGTGTGTTTTGTGAAAACCTCATAATGGATCCCTAGCCATTCACCTCGGCAGTGTCTAAGGGTCCGATCAACCCGGGCTAGATGGGATACATGGCTTGTGGGTAAAGTTGTACCACCTCTGCAGAGTGTAAAACTGATATATCAGCCGTGCTCCCGGTTATGAGCGACCTGGACTCCTCACATGATAATTGAACTTAAAGATGGACATAAATTGAGATCTGATGATCTGCCAATAATTTGCTTAAGTGGTTTCACTTAAGTGTTTTTGTTATATTCATATTCCTTTGTTTAATTGGGATATTTGGGATTCACTCTTGTTAGTAAGGCAGGTGTTGATAATAAAATATTGACCAACTAAAATGCTTACTGCTCAACCTTAGCCTCACCTTGTTATACCTGCATTAATTTTTCCCCCACTTGCTGAGCCCCGACCATAAGTGAGCTCACCCTTGCTAATATTTTGATCAGAGGGTGATGCTGGAGACTTTGATGGAGAATTTATCGACGAAGAATTCTAAGTCTAACGATGCGTCGGTCAACTTCCTGTGGAAGATTGCCCAGTTGTTTATTTCCGCTCTACTTTGATGTGATACTTGTTTAAGACACTATGTCTCAGATGATGTAATAAAGTTTTATACTCTTTTTACGCCTTTATTGCATTGTCTTTTGATATATTACACTTGTGACGTCAACATATGTGTGGAAATGGATCCTGGCACACATATGGTATGCGCTCGATTCTACCCCCTGGAATCGGGTGTGACAGAAGTGGTATCAAAGCTATGCTGACCCTAGGTCGTTAGATTAGTTAGAAATGGAAAGCCTAGTTGTTCAAAACTTGCTAATTTCATTCCTATAAATTCCTTTATCAGTCTTACCTCTTTGAAATTCAACTAAGTTGACTCTTCTCTTGTAGATGGTTCGCACTCTTCAAACCACTCGCGTCAACACCAGCTACGCCCCTCAGCCCCGGCAGATCCCGGCCTACCCAGTGGTAGTCGGGGATGCTCCAGCGAACCTCCCTCCCGTCCGAGTGGAGAACGTCATCAACCTGGAGGACAGCTCGGAGGAGCAGCTGCCGACCCCCACCCCGTTGGCCGAGTCCCTGGCCTTCGCAGCTGCGTCATCGACGTCAGCATCGCAGGCACCAGCCTTCCAAGCACCTGCACCTGGAGGCGACGACCCCGATGACTCCGGAGACGGCGACGACGAGGATGACGACGACGACGACGGTGGAGAGGACGAACACGTCCACGAGGAAGCTGACTACGCCCAGGAGGACCACTTCTTGGGGATTGGTCCAGTTGTCGAACATTATACATCAATGTTCGAAACAGGGCACTTCCCCAACCTGCTGCAGGCAGTGCTGCACGAGCTAGGAGCCTACGTCCGCCCCCTGTATGAGACGAGGCGAGTGAGCGAGCCTCCCCGGGCTTGCTATTACATCACTCGCGTCCATGTCAGGGTGATGGATGCAGGTGACAGGGGATTCAGGACTCTGTCTGCTCACGAGTCCCTGATACCGCTGTCTACCTACGCTGCCTCTGTCAGCGACGCTGCCCGTCGGACCCTGTGGTCGCTTAGCCACACCTACCGGCAGCAGCTGCAGAACACAAGGTTCAGGCATCTCCCTCAGCGCCTGCGTGGAGAGAGCCAGACCAACATTGTCCCAGGTGAACCTGGTGAGGATCGCCTCAACACCCTAGCTGGTGTAGTGGCCGGTCTCAACACCGACCTGGACAGTGCCACTCTGGACCTCTACAGTGTGCACTTGGAGCTGGAGAACGCCCACGCCAGGATTGCAGCCCTGGAAGCCCAACTGCAGGGACTGAATCCGCCAGAAGCTCAGGTTCCCGCCGTGGCGTTGTCTCCTCCCCGCAAGAGGCTGCGCTACGGAGAGGCCGGATCAGTCACTAGGCTGCTGTAGGAGTGTTGGTCTTGATGTAATAAGTTACGCTTCGCATTAGACGATGAAACTATCTTTAATTTTTATATTAATAAATATCAACCATGTGATGGTGATTGGTTGAAATGCTTGATTTGAATCTTTGTTTGAGTGCTATGGTCTTATGGAATGATGGCCATAAGAACATATAAAATTTGTAAAACTTAAGCTATTTTCCCTCTTGAATCTTTTCTACTCCTCACTTTTCTAAGGACTTCACTTCCTAACAAATCAGATGGTGAACCAACGTCAAGGACCCAACAACCGAAACCAGCGTGGACAACAAGCACCACCACCACCGCCACCACCAAATCCCAATATGGAGCAGTTCATCGCCGCGCAAATGCAGATTCTGCAAGGACTCACTGCTGCGGTTCAACAATTGCAACAGAACCAACAGAATCAGCAACCCCAGCAGCAGCAATATGCACCCCCAGCTAGAGATAAGCACCGGGACTTCATGAGTCATCACCCGCCAACTTTCTCTCGTGCGGTTGATCCTTTGGATGCCGATGACTGGCTTAAGGTTATCGGAAAGAAGTTGGACATCACCCAGTGCAACGACCGGGAGAAGGTCTTGTACGCCTCGGGAAGACTCGAGGGAGCTGCGTCCGATTGGTGGGATGCCTTCACAGCGGCACATCCCAATGCTGACACAATAACCTGGCAGGAGTTCCAAGAGAACTTCCGCGCTCACCACATTCCTTCGGGAATCATGAAGCTGAAGAAGAAGGAGTTTCTTTCCCTTACTCAAGGGAATATGTCTGTCAGTGAGTATCGTGATCGCTTCACTCAGCTTTCACGTTATGCCCCTGAGGAAGTGGACACTGACGAGAAACGCCAAGAGCGTTTTCTGGAAGGGTTGATTGGACCTCTGAACTATCAACTTCAGAGTCACACATTCCCCAACTTCCAGACACTCCTGAACAAGGCAATTGGCCTTGAGAGTAAAAGGAAGGAGCTATCTGACCATAAAAGGAAGTTCCAAGGTCAGTCAAGCAGGAACACTCGTCCAAATAATGCTCAAGGTTCGCAGTTCCGCTCTGGAAATCAGAGTGGAAATAATTATCAAGTGCAACGCTCTGGACAGCAAGGCCAGAGAAACAACCAAAACCAGAACCAGCAAAGAAGCAACCCCCAGACCAACCAGAGGTCTGGTGGAAATCCACAGAACCGTCAGGGAGGCACCAACAACGCTCAGGCCAGAAGCAACGCACCAGTCCAACCCAACGGCTGTTTCAAGTGCGGTGAATTAGGCCACTATGCCAACAACTGCCCAAGGCGCAACCAGCAGACACCCCAGAAAAGCAATAATCAGAGGAATGACCAGAACACCCCCGCTCGTGGATCTGCTCAGAACAAGACTCCACAGAACCAGAGCCGAGGAAGGGTCAATCACGTCACTGCGGAATCAGTGCCTGAGGATGCCGACATTGTGTATGGTATGTTCCTTGTTAACTCCATACCTGCATCAGTTTTATTTGACTCTGGAGCATCACATTCATTTATAACTGAGTCATTTGTGGAAAAACATAACATACCTAAGTACCCTCTGAAGAGGATATTACACATTAGTTCACCGGGAGGTGACATGAAGGCCACACACTCATGCCCTCATGTTAATATCAAGATTCAAGGAATAGATTTTACAGTCGACCCAGTGGTCCTAGGATCCAATGGTATTGATGTGATTCTTGGATGCAACTGGTTGAAAAGTTGTGACGGAGTAATACGGTGTGCCAACGGAACAATTACGTTGACAAGTCCTCAAGGTGAAAGAATCCAAGTCAACATAGACAAGACAACAGATGAAAAAGGGAAGACAGTGATCAATCACTTGGAAGAAAAGCCCTTGGAAAATATCAAAGTAGTGTGCGAATACCCAGACGTATTTCCGGAAGATTTACCAGGTATGCCACCTGACCGTGATATAGAGTTTTCTATTGAATTAGTACCCGGAACCGCACCTATCTCGAAAAGACCTTATAGAATGGATGGCAAAGATTTAGTAGAACTGAAGAAACAAATAGAAGAATTATTAGAAAAAGGTTTTATTCGCCCAAGTTCATCCCCTTGGGGAGCCCCAGTGCTGTTTGTGAACAAGAAGGATGGTTCGAGGAGAATGTGCGTTGATTATAGAAGTTTGAATGAAGTAACCATCAAGAATAAATACCCGTTACCTCGGATTGAAGATTTATTCGATCAAATGAAGGGAGCTAAGATATTCTCGAAGATAGATCTGAGATCGGGATATCATCAGTTAAAGATCCGAGCAGAAGATGTACCGAAGACGGCTTTCACGACGAGATATGGATTATATGAGTTTTTGGTCATGTCGTTTGGACTGACTAATGCACCAGCATACTTTATGAACTTGATGAATAAAGTATTCATGGAATATCTGGATCAGTTTGTGGTCGTATTCATTGACGACATACTGATATATTCTCCGAATGAAGAAACACACGAAGATCATCTAAGGCTAGTCCTACAAAAGCTTCGTGACAGCCAACTGTACGCAAAATTCTCGAAGTGTGATTTTTGGTTGAAGGAAGTTGCTTTCTTAGGGCATATTGTTACCGATGGTGGAATTAAAGTGGACCCAGGAAAGATAAGTGAAATACTAAATTGGAAGCAACCCACAGATGCGTCCAAGATCAGAAGTTTTCTTGGATTAGCAGGATACTATAGAAGATTTATTGAAGGTTTTTCCAAGTTAGTGAAGCCTCTTACCTCTCTACTGGAGAAAGGCAAAGAGTTCAAATGGGATGAAGCTTGTCAGAATTGTTTTAAGGAACTCAAGAAGAGGTTAACCACTGCACCAATACTGGTGATGCCAGACATCCACAAGGGATTTGATGTGTATTGCGATGCATCACACCTTGGACTTGGATGTGTGCTAATGCAAGAAGGAAAGGTGATTGCTTATGCTTCAAGACAGTTGAGAAAGCATGAGAAGAATTATCCTACACATGATTTGGAATTAGCTGCCGTGGTGCATGCTTTGAAGATTTGGAGGCACTATATGATTGGAAACAAGTGCAAAATCTTCACGGATCATAAAAGCCTGAAATATATATTCACGCAGAAGGAACTCAACCTCAGACAGAGAAGATGGCTAGAGTTGATTAAAGATTATGATTTGGAGATACAATATCACCCTGGAAAGGCAAATGTAGTAGCTGACGCTTTGAGCCGTAAGGGTCAAGTGAACAACATCACTACTCATTTGATGTCACAGGAATTGTGCTGGGAAATGGAACGACTCAACCTTGGATTTCTCAATAATGTAGAAGCAACAGTGATGGAAGTCGAATCTACGTTGGAAGAAGAGATCCGTAAAGGACAAGAGTCCGATGAGAAGATTAAGGAAATTAAATCTTTGATTAGTTTGGGTAAAGCCCCGGATTTCACGGAAGATGAACAAGGCACAATATGGTTTAAGAAGAGAATCTGTGTACCGGAAGTCGAGCACTTGCGCCAACTTATTTTGAGAGAAGCTCATGATTCAGCTTACTCTATTCACCCTGGAAGTACAAAGATGTACCAGGATCTTAAGGAAAAGTATTGGTGGTACGGTTTGAAAAGAGATGTTGCTACTCATGTTGCATTATGTGACGTGTGTCAGCGAGTTAAAGCCGAACACCAAAGACCAGCAGGACTGCTACAACCTCTCAAGGTACCGGAATGGAAATGGGAAGAAATCAGTATGGATTTCATAGTTGGGCTACCCCGTACTCGAGATGGCTATGATTCAATATGGGTCATAGTAGACAGGTTAACCAAAGTGGCACATTTTATACCTGTGAAGACAACTTACTCAGGAGCCCAGTTAGCAGAATTGTACATGTCGAGGATTGTTTGTCTGCATGGAGTACCGAAGAAGATCGTATCAGATCGAGGGACTCAGTTTACCTCGCGCTTTTGGAAAAGACTTCATGAGTCCATGGATACCAAGCTAAACTTTAGTTCAGCTTATCATCCTCAAACGGATGGGCAAACGGAAAGAACAAACCAAGTGTTGGAAGATATGCTTAGAGCTTGCGCTCTAAAGCATGGTAGAAGCTGGGATAAAAGTTTGCCTTATGCAGAATTTTCATATAACAACAGTTATCAAGCAAGTCTCAAAATGGCACCGTTTGAAGCACTTTATGGACGAAAGTGTAGAACACCGCTTTATTGGAATCAAACTGGAGAAAGTCAAGTATTTGGTCCAGAGGTTCTCCAAGAGGCGGAAAAGCAAGTGCAAATTATCAGAGAAAATTTGAAGACAGCACAGTCAAGACAGAAAAGCTATGCTGATAATAGAAGAAGAGAATTGTTGTTTGAAGTAGGAGACTTTGTTTACCTTAAAGTTTCACCGATGAGAGGAATGAAAAGGTTTAAGGTTAAAGGAAAATTATCACCTCGCTATATTGGCCCATTCAAGATTTTGGAAAGAAAAGGCGAAGTAGCCTACCAGTTAGAGCTACCCGATAGACTATCAGATGTGCATGACGTATTTCACGTATCACAACTCAAGAAGTGCTTAAGAGTACCAGAAGAACAGTTACCCATGGAAGAACTGAATGTTAATGAGGATTTGACCTATTCGGAGTATCCAGTCAGAATTCTGGAAACATCTCGCAGAATTACACGAAGTAAAGTCATTAACATGTGTAAGGTTCAGTGGAGTCATCATTCGGAAGATGAGGCCACTTGGGAAAGAGAAGATGAACTCAGAGCAGAATTTCCCCAGTTATTCTCGGAAGTTTCTTAATCTCGAGGACGAGATTCTTTTTAAGAGGGGTAGGTTTGTAACACCACAAAAGCCATCAAATAAAAATAATGAATTTAGTTATTATATTAATTAGGGTAATAATTTTTTTAAGTGTTTAATTATTTATTTGCATCGTTTTCTTTGCATGCGTTTGATTTCTTATCGGATGTTTAAATATCAACCCATTTTAAAAAGAAGTACTAGTAATTAAATAATAATTAAGTATTATAGTAATTATTAGTCTAAAAATAAGTACTTCATTTATAAATATTTTTGGTAATTTTTTATGATTTTTAGAGTTCTTTAAAAATGAATTTCGGAATAAAAAAAAAAAAAAAAAAAACCTAAAACTACTCCAAACCGGCCGGCCCACGAGGGGCCCATGATCTACCCTAATGCACGCCGCGCTCCTGGCATTTCACAGCCGCCGCCGCCAGCCTCTACTACCTCTCTCTCTCTCCCTCATCTCTCTCTACTACTCCCTCACGTCTCTCTCCCTCACGTCCCTCTCTCTCTCTCACGTTTCTCTCTCTCCCGCTCTCTCCTCTCTCTACTCTCACGCGCGCGCACAGGAGTTCGAGCCAGCCGCTGCCGCGACGCCGAGCTCGAGCGGCCGAGCGCCCGGCCCCACCCCGCGCGCGACCCCGGCTGCTCAGCGGCCGAGCCCGACTGCCGCTGCTTGCCGCGTCCGCACCATCCAGCCGACCGTGAGCGAACCAGCCGCGTGCACAGCCGCGCGAGCCCGACGCCCGACTACTGCCGCGCGTTACAGACTCCGCGCGAACCGCGACGACCTGAGCCGACTGCCCGTTGCTGAAACCGCCGTCCGTTCGTCTCAGTGTTAAAGAGATTAATTTCTACCGTTTCTAACTTCCCTCATTCCTCCTCTCCATTACGTGCAGTAACAGCAGCACCATTGACAGCCTCTTGAATGACGCCAGTGACCTTTCTTCTCCCTCCTGCTCTCTATAAAAGGGACAGCAGAGCCTCCCCTTCCTGTCCACTCGAATTTACCTCCCTCTAGCACTCCTCGCTCATCGTTAGTTCGTGCCGTTCGTCGCCGGAGCCAGTGGAGTTCGCCGGAGTTCGTCGTTCGTCACCGCAGTTCGCCGGAGCGACACACTCGCCGTCCGTAGTCGAGCCCCGCTCTCCGTCGATCCGTCCCCGTCACACGCACGGACCCGAGGTTGTTGGCGACCCGAATTATTTTATAAATTATTTTTGATTCGATTCATGAGTTGTATATTTTGTTTGTTGTAATATGAACACATGTGGTTTCGATTTATGTGTATGTGAGCGTTATGGAATCGTTTGGTAGATTCATGCGATTATTAGCACCATGTTATGTCATGTTAGTCGTGGCGTTGGATTTTTGGATTAGAGAAATATGACAATATTTAATAGTCACTTTGGCAATAAAATGCTAGATAGGAATTTTTGTAGTTAAATTTGGTCACGATAAATTTTAGAAACTACTTGGAGAATTATAGGTGCATTTTTGATGGATTAGAAAATGGTATAGAACTCATGTCATTTGAATATTATAGGATTTTTAGATGATTTATCTAATTATTTTATTAGCATTTTTTTTTAGAAAAGGGGAAAATATCACCGGTAGTGTGGTAAATGGATTTTTACTAGTTAAATAATCATGTTCGCAAATTGAGCACTTAGATTTTTGGATTAAACAAAATACTAGTTTATGTCAGGATATCCTCACTTGTTTTATAAAAAGTACAATTAGTAGTTTATGTAGATTTTTAGAATATTAATATTATTAAATTCATTCTTGCTACACTAACTAATTTGAGTTAGAAAATGTATTGATTTATTAATAGATAAATAAGTATGTGTTCGCCGTTGCTTACATTATGACTCTGACTTATAGACAAGACTCGCACGTTCATACGCAATATAATTATATTGGTTATTCGCTAAGAAATAGTAAATATTTTATTGACGTTGAAACAATATAGTCCAACGTAATCGAAATAGTAGAGATAAAAATTGTAGTTTAAGTTAGTTCTTTAATACTATGGATATGTGATTTATAAATAATATTTTAACAATTGATATAATTTCCTGTTAGAAAGAAAGACTAAAACTAGAATGTGACCCGTGTTTTACGATAGAGATAATTATTTAGTAAATAAACTAGATTCCCTAGAATTTGGGTTAAAGTTGTATCTATGATTTTAAATGAATTTATATAGTATGCATATCTATAATCGAATTGTCATACAAGTTTTCCTAGTAAGATAATGGAACAAAGTAGTTAGTCATAGCAAACTGAATTGATCGTTGATATGGTTAAGATTTATAGGGTAGATACAAATCATGTTTTGCATTCCTTCTTATAAATGTGATTTGTTTAAATGTATGTTTTAATGTATGATGTATGCTTCACCTATGTAATGGTGTATGTTTATTTATTGGTGAATGTTTTCTTTTGTATGTACGATATGCGACGCTATTAGAAACTGATTGTGTGGTAGAGGACCCAAATACGTTTGAAGACAACACGCAGGACGATTTTGTGCAAGGCAAGTGGATTCTCCCTCTGCATACTCTTTTTGTACCCAGTCATTGCATTTAATAATGTTTACTTTTGATATACTGCATAATTTGATGGGTTTCACCTAATTAAGGATTTCCTAGATTTACTACCCGTATTCCTTGTTTAACCTGGGGAAAATAATTAAGCTGTGCAAGATTTATGCTACCGCTCAACCTAATGATTTCTTAATGTCACTCACTAATTGATTTTAATGTTCCAAAGATTTAATTGGCAATTATGGCATTAACCCGATGGTTAAGATAACTTCATTGCAAATTTAATTGGAACATGGAGTGACCACCCAGGATAACAGTGCAACCACGAGTGCTATTATGGCTCTGGCTTTGGTAATTAGCTCTATATGCTTAGTGCCTAGCAACCTTACCTGAAAGATGGGCAAGAGGGGGAGCGGTAGGTGCTGGCAGCCCACGTTAACATGGGGTCGTATTCTTGGCTAAGGTACTTCACCCAGGGGGCCACCACCATCGTCTTAGAAACCTTAGCGGGTTGCTTTGTATTAAGTGTGTTTTGTGAAAACCTCATAATGGATCCCTAGCCATTCACCTCGGCAGTGTCTAAGGGTCCGATCAACCCGGGCTAGATGGGATACATGGCTTGTGGGTAAAGTTGTACCACCTCTGCAGAGTGTAAAACTGATATATCAGCCGTGCTCCCGGTTATGAGCGACCTGGACTCCTCACATGATAATTGAACTTAAAGATGGACATAAATTGAGATCTGATGATCTGCCAATAATTTGCTTAAGTGGTTTCACTTAAGTGTTTTTGTTATATTCATATTCCTTTGTTTAATTGGGATATTTGGGATTCACTCTTGTTAGTAAGGCAGGTGTTGATAATAAAATATTGACCAACTAAAATGCTTACTGCTCAACCTTAGCCTCACCTTGTTATACCTGCATTAATTTTTCCCCCACTTGCTGAGCCCCGACCATAAGTGAGCTCACCCTTGCTAATATTTTGATCAGAGGGTGATGCTGGAGACTTTGATGGAGAATTTATCGACGAAGAATTCTAAGTCTAACGATGCGTCGGTCAACTTCCTGTGGAAGATTGCCCAGTTGTTTATTTCCGCTCTACTTTGATGTGATACTTGTTTAAGACACTATGTCTCAGATGATGTAATAAAGTTTTATACTCTTTTTACGCCTTTATTGCATTGTCTTTTGATATATTACACTTGTGACGTCAACATATGTGTGGAAATGGATCCTGGCACACATATGGTATGCGCTCGATTCTACCCCCTGGAATCGGGTGTGACAATGCTTGCAATGCTTCATTTGCCATTTGTAGAAAGAATAAGAAGGTGATTGCTAGGAAGTTAGGGGCAAGATGCAAGGGAGATAAAACTTGCATTTGGGTCCCTAAGAAAATTGTGACTAACCTTGTAGGACCCAACAAGAGTTGGGTACCTAAGACCCAAGCCTAAATTTGCCTTGCAGGTTTATGCATCCAGGGGTTCAAGCTGGATTATCGACAGCGGATGCACAAACCATATGACGGGGGAGAAGAAGATGTTCACCTCCTACATCAAAAACAAGGATTCCCAAGATTCAATAATATTCGGTGATGGGAACCAAGGCAAGGTAAAAGGGTTAGGTAAAATTGCTATTTCATCCGAGCACTCTATATCTAATGTGTTTTTAGTTGAGTCTCTTGGATATAATTTGTTATCTGTTAGTCAATTATGCAATATGGGATATAATTGTCTATTCACAAATGTAGATGTGTCTGTCTTTAGAAGGTGTGATGGTTCACTAGCTTTTAAGGGTGTACTAAACGGCAAACTTTATTTGGTTGATTTTGCAAAAGAAGAGGCCGGTCTAGATGCATGCTTAATTGCTAAGACTTGCATGGGCTGGCTGTGGCATCGCCGCTTAGCACATGTGGGGATGAAGAACCTCCACAAGCTTCTAAAGGGAGAACACGTGATAGGTCTAACTAATGTGCATTTCGAAAAAGATAGACCTTGTGCAGCGTGTCAAGTAGGGAAACAGGTGGGAAGCTCTCATCACACCAAAAATGTGATGACCACATCAAGACCCTTGGAGATGCTTCATATGGACCTCTTCGGACCCGTCGCCTATCTAAGCATAGGAGGAAGTAAGTATGGTCTTGTTATAGTTGATGATTTTTCCCGCTTCACTTGGGTATTCTTTTTGCAGGATAAATCTGAAACCCAAGGGACCCTCAAGTGCTTCCTCAGGAGAGCTCAAAATGAGTTTGAGCTCAAGGTGAAGAAGATAAGGAGCGACAACGGGTCCGAATTCAAGAACCTTCAAGTGGAGGAGTTCCTTGAGGAGGAGGGGATCAAGCACGAGTTCTCCGCTCCCTACACACCACAGCAAAATGGTGTGGTAGAGAGGAAGAACAGGACGCTCATCGATATGGTGAGGACGATGCTTGGAGAGTTCAAGACCCCCGAGCACTTTTGGTCGAAAGCCGTGAACACGGCTTGCCACGCCATCAACCGGGTCTACCTTCACCGCCTCCTCAAGAAGACTTCGTATGAGCTTCTAACCGGTAACAAACCCAATGTGTCTTACTTTCGTGTATTTGGGAGCAAGTGTTATATTCTTGTGAAGAAAGGTAGAACTTCTAAATTTGCTCCCAAAGCTGTAGAAGGGTTTTTATTAGGTTATGACTCAAATACAAAGGCGTATAGGGTCTTCAACAAATCATCGAGTTTGGTTGAAGTCTCTAGCGACGTTGTATTTGATGAGACTAATGGCTCTCCAAGAGAGCAAGTTGTTGATCTTGATGATGTAGATGAAGAAGACGTTCCAACGATCGCTATGCGCACCATGGCGATTGGCGATGTGCGACCATAGGAACAATTGGAGCAAGATCAACCTTCTTCCTCAACAATGGTGCATCCCCCAACCCAAGATGACGAACAGGTACCTCAAGTGGAGGCGCATGATCAAGGGGGAGCACAGGATGTTCAAGTTGAAGTGGAAGAAGCACCTCAGGCACCTCCAACCCAAGTTCGAGCGACGATTCAAAGGAATCATCCCGTCGACCAAATTTTGGGTGATATTAGCAAGGGAGTAACTACTCGCTCTAGATTGGTGAATTTTTGTGAGCATTACTCTTTTGTCTCTTCTATTGAGCCTTTCAGGGTAGAAGAGGCCTTGCTAGATCCGGACTGGGTGTTGGCCATGCAGGAAGAGCTCAATAATTTCAAGAGGAATGAAGTTTGGACACTGGTGCCTTGTCCCAAGCAAAACGTTGTGGGAACCAAGTGGGTGTTCTGCAACAAACAGGACGAGCACGGGGTGGTGACGAGGAACAAGGCTCGACTTGTGGCAAAAGGTTATGCCCAAGTCGTAGGTTTGGACTTTGAGGAGACTTTCGCTCCTGTGGCTAGGCTAGAATCAATTCGTATTTTGCTAGCATATGCCGCTCACCATTCTTTCAGGTTGTTCCAAATGGATGTGAAGAGCGCTTTCCTCAACGGGCCGATCAAGGAGGAGGTGTACGTGGAGCAACCCCCTGGCTTCGAGGATGATCGGTACCCCGACCACGTGTGTAAGCTCTCTAAGGCGCTCTATGGACTTAAGCAAGCCCCAAGAGCATGGTATGAATGCCTTAGAGACTTTTTAATTGCTAATGCTTTCAAGGTTGGGAAAGCCGATCCAACTCTTTTCACTAAGACTTGCGATGGTGATCTTTTTATGTGCCAAATTTATGTCGATGACATAATATTTGGTTCTACTAATCAAAAGTCTTGTGAAGAGTTTAGCAGGGTGATGACGCAGAAATTCGAGATGTCGATGATGGGCGAGTTGAACTACTTCCTTGGGTTTCAAGTGAAGCAACTCAAGGACGGCACTTTCATCTCCCAAACGAAGTACACGCAAGACTTGCTAAAGCGGTTTGGGATGAAGGACGCCAAGCCCGCAAAGACGCCGATGGGAACTGACGGACACACCGACCTCAACAAAGGAGGTAAGTCCGTTGATCAAAAGGTATACCGGTCAATGATAGGTTCTTTGCTTTATTTATGTGCTAGTAGACCGGATATTATGCTTAGCGTATGCATGTGTGCTAGATTTCAATCTGATCCAAGGGAGTGTCACTTAGTGGCTGTGAAGCGAATTCTTAGATATTTAGTCGCTACGCCTTGCTTCGAGATCTGGTATCCAAAGGGGTCTAACTTTGACTTGATTGGATATTCAGACTCCGACTATGCTGGATGTAAGGTCGATAGGAAGAGTACATCGGGGACGTGCCAATTCTTAGGAAGGTCCCTGGTGTCATGGAATTCTAAGAAACAAACTTCCGTTTCCCTATCCACCGCTGAGGCCGAGTATGTTGCCGCAGGACAGTGTTGCGCGCAACTACTTTGGATGAGGCAAACCCTCCGGGACTTTGGCTACAATCTGAGCAAAGTCCCACTCCTATGTGATAATGAGAGTGCTATCCGAATAGCGGAAAATCCTGTTGAGCACAACCGCACAAAGCACATTGACATCCGGCATCACTTTTTGAGAGACCACCAGCAAAAGGGAGATATCAAAGTGTTTTATGTTAGCACCGAGAACCAGCTAGCCGATATCTTTACCAAGCCTTTAGATGAGAAGACCTTTTGCAGGCTGCGTAGTGAGCTAAATGTCCTAGATTCGTGGAACTTGGATTGATTTATAGCATACATGTGTTTATGCCTTGATCATGTTCCTTATGCATTTTGTTGCTTACTTGTGGTGCTCAAGTTGTACAATCACTCCCCAGACCTCACAAGTCCTTTTGCAAGTGATGCACATATTTAGGGGGAGTTGTGCTACAACTTGACCCTTTGAGACTAACCGTGTGCTTGAGTCTGCTTAATTTAGTCTCAAAGGAGGTTTGAAAGGGAAAAGGTGGACTTGGACCATGAAAGACTTCCACTGCACTCCGATGAGAGGGTAACTTATTCCAAGTTCATCTCATGTACTCTTATTGCCTTTGTATTCTTATTTGAAGACTTTGGTGAGGCAATGAGGTTCTTGGGCCAAGATTGATCCCATTTTGGTGCTTGATGCCAAAGGGGGAGAAAATAAAGGCCAAAGCAATAAATGGATCAGCTACCACTTGAGAAATTATTGAAAATAGTAGAATAGAGCTTTTGGTTTGTCAAAACTCTTTTATTGTCTCTTTTGTCAAAAGTTGGCCTCTTGTGGGGAGAAGTGTTGATTATGGGAAAAAGGGGGAGTTTTTGAAATCTTGAATCAATTTCTCTTGGAACGACTCTCTTTATGTCTTAACATGTGTGTTTGACTTAGAGATAGAAATTTGAGGTTGATTTGCAAAAACAAAACCAAGTGGTGGCAAAGAGTGATCCATATATGCCAAATTTGATTCAAAAGAACTTTGGGTTTTCATTTGCATTGATATTGCACTTGTTCTAGTTGCTTTATGTTGTGTTGGCATAAATCACCAAAAAGGGGGAGATTGAAAGGGAAATGTGCCCTTGGGCCATTTCTAAGTATTTTGGTGATTGAGTGCCAACACAAGTGCTTTTGTGTTAATCTATGCAAAGTGGTGGACAAAGTGCAAATCATGTCAAAAGGTATGTTTCTAGACTTAGTACATTGTTTTATGGACTAATGTATTGTGTCTAAGTGCTGGAAACAGGAAAAATCGAGTTGGAAATGAGATGGCTTTGTTCAGCCAAAGTCTGCTCAGTCTGGGTACACCGGACTGTCCGGTGGTGCACCGGACAGTGTCCGGTGTGCCAGACTGGCTCTGGCGAACTTGCTGCTCTCAGGAGTTCGACGGCGGTGTACGGCTATAAATCATCGGACTGTCCGGTGGTGCACCGGACTGTCCGGTGAGCCGTTCACAGGCGAACTCGTCGCTCTCGGGAAACCATCAATGGCGTACGGCTATAATTCACCGGACTGTCCGGTGTGCACCGAACTGTCCGGTGAGCCAACGGTCAACCGGGGCAACGGTCGGCCGAGGATTCCGCGCGTGACGCGTGGCCGAGCCAACGGTCACATTGGGGCACCAGACTGTCCGATGTGCACCGAACAGTGTCCGGTGCGCCAACGGCTCTCAATCAGCAACGGTGAGCTTCGCTAAATAATGAAACAAATCCGCACCGGACAGCTGCCCGGTGGTGCACCGGACTGTCCGGTGCGCCAGGCGACAGAAGGCAAGATCAGCCTTCCTGGAATGCTCTCAACGGCTCCTAGCTGCCTTGGGGCTATAAAAGGGACCCCTAGGCGCATGGAGGAGCACACAAAGTATACTCAAAGCATTCCTAAGCACCGAGACTTCGATTCCACGCATTTGTTTCTTCGTGAGAGCATCTAGAGCTCTAGTTGAGTTGTGAACTCGTCGGGTTGTGTTGCGAGCTCTTGTTGCAACTTGTGTGCGTGTTGACATTCTGATTTTGTGTCTTGTGTGCGTTGCTCATCCCTCCCTTACTCCGTGCTTCTTTGTGAACTTCAAGTGTAAGGGCGAGAGGCTCCAAGTTGTGGAGATTCCTCGCAAACGGGATATAGAAAAGCAAAGCAAAACACCGTGGTATTCAAGTGGGTCTTTGGACCGCTTGAGAGGGGTTGATTGCAACACTCGTCCGTTGGGACGCCACAACGTGGAGTAGGCAAGCGTTGGTCTTGGCCGAACCACGGGATAAACCACTGTGCCATCTTTGTGATTGATATCTTTGTGGTTATTGTGTTTTGTTGAGACTCCTCTCTAGCCACTTGGCATTATTGTGCTAACACCTAATCAAGTTTTTGGTGGCTTAAGTTTAAGTTTTACAGGATCACCTATTCACCCCCCCTCTAGGTGCTCTTAGTACTGGAAAAATTATTTTGAAAAGATAGTTGCAGAGCTTCGTGCATCGAAGGAAAGGTGTTTTGAAAAATCTGTGGAGTGCGTGAAAAAGATGAAGACTAGCTTCGCCAACATGGGTGCCTACTCTAACGAAGACAATTTCATACGAGGCGACCCTGAGGGTGTCATTGAGTGGATCAGTTATGAAGCCGAAGCTTTTGAGGAAATCTTAAGTGATCATGGGGACGTCTGCGCCTTCTCTGGCGCAAGAGGAGTTGCCGCTGTTCTGGAGAAAGCGGGTTGCGAACATGTTAAAACCTTGGCCCAGGCCGAAGGTGCCTTCTCTGTTGACGATACAAAAGACCCCTTAGCCAAAGAAAGTTTAATAGGCGGAAAATTTTTCACTGATATCTGGGAAAATGGCGGCCGAAAGATGGCTCATTAAATAATGAAGAAGAGCGAAAAAGATATTCATAACGCTCGGGAAGCAATGAAAGAAGCTGAGAAAGCTGCGGAACTCGAAAGACGGATAGGTATTTCTTAATGGCTTTTAGCTTTGTCGTTTATTTTCGTGACTTCGAGCTTACTGGTGTTTTCTACCGCAGATGAACTACCTCCTCCTCCAGAGCCGTTCGACCCATTGGCTGACCCAGAAACGAGGAAAGCAATAGAAGTCATTAATGTGGCCGAAGCTATTGTCGACGAAGTTGTTACCAAACTGCTTAATGAAGTTGTAGAGAAAGTTCTGAAGGAAGAATAGAAGTTATTGTAAAAACATTTATAGGGTGTTAATGCTACATTTGCTGAACTAAGTTTGTAATATTTGATGTTTATATTTCTCAATGCAATATGTAAGTTATTTGTAAGTCAACTCTTTGCGATGCATGAAATTTTATGTACATACCATTTTTGAGCCATTGGCGAAAAAAACACCTTCCCTTCTTTTCATGCTTCATAAAGAAGAATTTTTATCCTTCATAAGAACATCCACACTTCATAAAAACGTCGATGCTTCGTAAACAATAGATCACTTCTTCCATATCAGAATTGATGAAGCCATGATTTTTAGCTTGCTTTTGTGTCTTAGCACCTTTTCACTTTTATAAGGCATTTCCCGAAGGCCGGCTTTGTTTCCAATTGATGTCATTGGTGTGGTATGATGTATGATGAGATGCTATGCGATATGATGCGATGATATGATGCAAAGAATGATGCAAATGCCAAAGACACATACCCCCACTAAAACACAATCTCTGCGTCCCCTTAGGAACAATCAAAATCTCTTTGTCGTTTATTTTTCGGCTTCACCGCTTATTTTTCGGTGTAAGTTCTGCATCCCCTTAGGAACGTCTTTTGAACTTCTTCGCCTTCTATTTCGGCGGTATTCGCGTTGACTTTTCGCGCTTCGCCTTATATTTCGACGGTATTCGCATTGACTTTTCGCGCTTCGCCTTATATTTCGGCGGTATTTGGCTCTGCATTCCCTTTGGAACGACTTTTGAGCAGAAAACTTACACTGCGCTCCCTTGGGAACGACTTTTTGTAGCTTTGGCAAACTTACGCTGCGTTCCTTAGGAACGACTTTCTGTAGCTTTGGTAAAAGTTGCAATGCGATTTTTAGCTCTGCATTCCCTTAGGAACGACTTTTGAGCTTCGGCAATTTTTGAGCTTCGTAAATCTGTGAAAAGATATATTTCACAAGAACGAAGCTATTTAAAAATGACAAGAAGACTAGATTTACATTGATTGTTCTTTATTAAAAAAGAAAATGACAAAGAATATAAAAATGCTTCAGGGATAGGATATGTCTCAATAGATGTGTTTTGATTCTGGCACAGTACTATTGACTGTGCGAGCTTCGAATTCCTCCCTGAGATCTCGCTGCTGATGGGAATGATGGCTCCCTTCTATCTGCTAACCTAGTGAATAGGCAGGTTGTAGTGGCAGAGGTGGAAGCTGTGGCCAAGAAGCCTGTGGCTGACTAGCCAAAGCAATAGAGGCTGCAGGATGATTGCCCACATATTCTGGTATGTAGGGTGAGTGACACGAAGCAGTATGCAGGACCTGCTTTGGTTGACTTTGCCGAGCTTCGGCTTCTGCGATCTCCTTCTGCTTTTGGATGGTGATTTGGCACATTCTTGTAGTATGGCCCTTGTATTCTCCACAAAATAAGCAGTAGATCTTTCTGGGATGGTCCCCATATCTTCCTCCTAAGCCCCTAGCGCCTCTGCCTCTTGGAGCTGGCGGCCGGAAAGAGCTTTATTGGTGCCCCGAAGATTGTGAAGTATACTGTGGCCTCTGCAGCTGACTTCCTCTGTCATCACTCTGAGTGGAGTTGTGAATTGACCTGGCATGCCTTGGGTGGATTCTTTCTCCGAAGCCCCTGGTCATCTCAGAGAACCTGTAAGCCTCCCCCTTCTTTGGCGGAAGTCATTGTCAGCCCAGATGTATTCATCCACCTTTTAAAGCAGCTTCTCCAGAGTTTGTGGAGGCTTTCTAGCGAAATACTGGGCAGTAGGTCCTGGACGAAGCCCCTTGATCATGGCCTCAATGACAATTTCATTAGGCACTGTAGGCGCTTGTGCTCTCAGACGCAAGAACCTTCGGACATATGCCTGGAGATACTCCTCATGGTCTTGCGTGCATTGAAACAGGGCCTGAGCTGTGACCGGCTTCGTCTGAAAACCTTGGAAACTTGTTAGTAACATATCCTTGAGCTTTTGCGACGAAGTAATAGTCCCTGGCCGAAGAGAAGAATACCATGTCTAGGCCACATTGCGAACTACCATGACGAAGGACTTGGCCATGACAGCTGCATTGCCTCCATATGAAGATATAGTTGATTCATAACTCATCAAAAACTGCTTCGGATCCGAATGCCCATCATACATAGGGAGCTGAGGTGGCTTGTATGATGGAGGCCAAGGGATAGCTTGTAATTCTACTGCCAAGGGAGAAGCAGCATCAAAGGTAAAGGTATCATGATTAAAATCATCATACCATCCATCCTCGTTGAATAAGCCTTCTTGATGAAGCTCCCTGTGTTGGGGCCTTCGATCTTGTTCGTCTTGAGCAAGATGGCGTACTTCTTCAGTGGCTTCGTCGATCTGCCTTTGAAGATCAGCCAGTCTGGCCATCTTCTCCTTCCTTTGTACTTGCTAATGAATTATCTCCATGTTTCTGATTTCTTGGTCCAACTCTTCCTCCTGGAGTGTTGGAGTCGTGGCCTTCCTCTTCTGGCTTCGAGCCTCTCGGAGAGAAAGGGTCTCCTGATTTGGGTCCAGTGGCTGTAGTGTAGCAGCCCCTAGCGTCGAAGCTTTCTTCGGTGGCATGATGAAGGTCAGTGCTTGCCGAAGGTGGTCGAAAAAAGGGTTCACCGGAGGTGGGCGCCAATGTTGGGGACTTGTTCTCAAATGCTATGAATTAAGAACAAGGCAACACAAAAAGGTTAATGGTTAATGCCCTTCGTCCTTCGAAGCATTATCTCCCTTAGGATATAATGATCTTCAGACAAAGGTCATGAAGGACGTACCTTCATCATCACAGTATGTATTAATGAAAGGAGAAGTGTATAAGACATGAGAGATAACATGAATAATCATATGGCATCGTTAATATCTTTTAAGTATATCATTATAAATGAACGTGAACAATATTGAATTACATTTATACCTTCGGCTTGACAGAAGGCAAAAGTCCAAGCGTGACGCATGAGTGAAAACAAGTCAGCATGAACAGTACGGGAGTACTGTTCATCTATTTATAAGCACAGGGCACAGCCTGTGTAAAATTACATTTATGTCCTTCATATTTACTACTAAATTATGGACAACTCAACGAGGACAGGATAGCCTTTTCCCCTTTAAGTCGGTTCCTTTTTCCGCTGTTGAGCCGAAGCTATTCCGCCCGTAGCTTCGGAGCAGCATCATCCTTCGTCTTGAACATGCTTCTTACGTCGTGTACGACTTTGATCTATATCTGAAGGTACCAGTTCACATGTTACACTTGGAAAACATTGTTAAACCATGTTTTTGAGGACCTTGAAGGATGAAGGCCCCCAATAGGGCCCAATAGGTTACCCTAGTTTGGCTATCTTTATACCTTGTTTTACCACTGAATTTTTGGGTAGTATATGCTATTACTTTATGTGGTTTTGGGTATAGAGATATACATTACCCATGATTCCACATTTTATTATCAGTTTATTATTTACTGTTCATGATAAGATCATTATGTTAATGGGAACATGGAGAACCACCTGGGAAAACAGTGCTACCACAAGTGTGGTATCGGACGCCCTTGGCTGACTAACTAGGAAAGCTAGTGGAGGACTACCTTACCCGATAGGGGCAAGGGCAGCAGGGGAGTGGTCAGTGTAGGGAGGTCCTTGGGTTGAATTTGCTGCGATGGCGGTCAGGTGAGGGATCCCTGCACTAGATCTTCCTAGAGACTATAGCGGGTTTTCTGAAGCTAGTGAAACTTTGTAAAGGCCTCGTAGTGGAACCCTGCCTCACTTCCTTGGTAGAGGTGTATGGGGTTCGATCAACCCCGTGGCAAATGGGTAACATGACTTGTGGGTAAAGATGCGTAACCTCTCCAGAGTGTAAAACTGGTATACTAGTCGTGCTCACGGTCATGAGAAGCTCGACACTCACATGATTAATTTATGGAATTAAATTCAATTTGTCATTTGCATCACAGTGGAATTATTTATTATTACTTTTATTTACTATTACTATGGTTTGGTATTCACTTACATTTAGTAACTGCTAATAAAATTTTGACCAACTTATAAAAGCAATGCTCAGCTTTAACCTTTATTTATTGATTAGCCTTACACCTCACATGAACTCCCACCTTTGGTGAGTTCATGCACATTATTCCCCACAACTTGTTGAGCTATGATATTTTGTGGGCTCACTCTTGTGATTATAAACCCCCCACAGGTGAAGAGCAGGTGGTTGAAGGGAGCCGCATAATGATGAGTTCGACTTGATCTAGGTGGCGTCTCCCAGTCAGCTTTGTGGCGCCAGGGAAATAATATTTAGTTCGATTTGTATTTATCATTTATTTTGTAAGACTTCCGCTATGTAATAAGTACATTTATGATATTCATAACATTTATCTCTATACATTCTGTTATTATATGTGTTGTTCTTCCTTGGCGGACATATGAGACACACCCGGTTTTATCCCTTAAATCCGAGTGTGACAAAAGCCCTCACTCAATTGGACGGGTTTGACCCTAATCGATGCTTGTTCACGGTTACGGCGGCGCAAGGGCTCCGGTGAGCGTGTTCTGAGCAACAAAACGCGGTAGTGCCTAAATTGAAGCTAGGGTGAGTTTCAGTGATTCACCAGAGGCCGGGTACACCACTAATTTGGATCGAACGGGGATGGAAGAGTGGGTCGACGTGAGTGTGCGCTCGGAGGTGTTCCGCGGCGTCGAGATGATGTTCTTGATGCCAGAACGCTATAGTGCTCAATCGGTAAGGCCGATGAGCAACGTTAACAGTCAAGGATGCTAAAACATTGCACAGAAGGGGATGAACGGACCTAAGATCGGCTGGCCACGTCGTGAAGTCACACGGCGGCGTTCTTGGTCGATTTGGGGGAAATTCGAAATTCGGGGGCTGTGGTGGCTAATCGGGAGTG
Organism: Zea luxurians; assembly: GCA_029449295.1. Lineage (NCBI taxonomy): Eukaryota > Viridiplantae > Streptophyta > Magnoliopsida > Poales > Poaceae > Zea > Zea luxurians. The sequence continues at coordinate 64,739,052 of JAOPSE010000001.1, read as the reverse complement.
AGGAGCGGTGCTCTGGCTTCGTAACAAGCTAGCGGAACATGTGGGGGCGTCAATTTATAATGACCAGAAGCGGTGGCTCCGAATTTGGGGAAGATAAGCTGGCGGCCGGAGCAAAGGTGAGTCACCAGAGTTCGCTTATCGTGGCATTCACTGGGCAAAGGTTTACGGCTGTCACTGGTTACTCTCCATGACTCACGACGACATGGTAAAATGGCCTATGGCGTGGCGCGACCGAAGTGAACGGCGGTAACCATGGCGATGGTCGCACGGCCACGTTGCCGGTGCTAGTGGGTACAGTGAGGCCGGCTAGATCCACTCCCCCTCCGATCTTTTCACGTCCGCGGTGATAACCTTCCCGAGCTGAGCAAGAATCACAGCGGCCGGTGTGAATCGCGGCGTGGAGATCACTAGCGGCGAAGTTCACTGAATCTGGTATCTTTGTTCAGTTACTGTACCATCGCGACCCTATTTAGTTCGTCTGACAGAGCATCTTCAGAGGCGTTTTTCTTTAATTTTTATGTGATGAGCTACTAACCAGATTACATCAAAGTTATTGACCTATATACCAGCTTCAATTCGGTTATAGGAACCCTGGTCATTTGATCACTCGATCAAGCACAAATTGGCTCTAAAGTCCATCAGAGTTCACTGTCAGTTAAACTTCAGTGCTTGATCCGACTGACAGTCTAACTTCAAGTCCATTTTTTTCCAATTTCTATATAGTCCATGGGCTAGATCACTTAATCAAACTTGAACTACTAACATAGCTCTATCATTTTGTTGTGATGACCCATGGCAAAATCTCCATGGATTGAGAGATATAGGGTCCCAAAAGCCCAATTACACTGTTTTTCAGAGTTAAGCCATATGGTGCCTTTGAGACATTTTACAATTTACTCCAAATTGTTCCACAAAACTTAGAAATCTCCAAATGTAAAAGTTGCTTAATTTTTGTTACTCTACCACTTTGATATATGCACTTTGGTCCAAAAGTGCATAGAAATTGAAATGACCTTTTAGGGCACTAATTAGGGTTTCTAGGGTTCTTCTTAGGGTTTTGAGTGCTCTAGGGTTTATGTGCCACTCAAATTCTCCATGTTTAGTCTCTTATGAACATCTCTACTATCTTTTGAGATAAAACTCAATTTGTTATCATACACACCCACATATCTCTATCCCTTAGTTAAGTACCCTATCCTAGGGTTAAGGATCACTTCAAGTCAAGACATCACAACTTGTTTTGAAGTTTTAGCATAGTGGATGCGCTCTAGGTGTAACTTACATAATGAAATATCAATGTATATGATGCCATGCTGTAATACTCAAATTTGTAAAACAAATAAAAGGAGATATTTATTCCTATGTATAATTCCCCTATGTTAATATCACATGTGAACTACCCTATCTAAGTAAGAAATTAGCCAAGAACATATAAATATTATGTGCATCATGTTGGAGTTTATTTGATTGTGCATTTGAAAATAATAGCAACGATATTAATAAAATATAATGAAGATTTGGAATGAACCCCAAATTGAAATTTAGGAGAATTTGGAAAAAAAATAGGAAAAAGAGGAAAGAAAGAAATAAATATTATACAATACAAAATAAAAATTTATAATTAAATAACTTCACCACATTGGTATGATCGAATTAAACAATTAGCCTAAGTCCAAACTTGCCACAAAGTTTAAATTTAAAATTTGATGGAAGTTGGAATTTGAAATAAAAAGAGAAAAGAAAAGAAAATATAAAAGAAAAAAGAAAAAAGCCATGCACTGGGCCGCCATCTTCACTGCCTCGGCCCATCTTGGCTTGCTTTTGCGCGTGGCCCAACTAACGGCGTCTCCGCGCTAACTTGACCAGCCGAGCTTCACCCAGCTGACATGGGGACCCCATGGGTCAGTGTCCCTCTACGGGCGCGCGTGGTTTTCTCTGGTGGGTGACCCTGTACTTGCAGCTGCGTGGGAGGCGAGACGTGTCGCTGCACGTGGGCCCGAGTCCCTGTACGTCTTCTCCCCCGGGTTGTAGCGAGCGAGCGCGAGATGTGCCGAGATCGTAGCAACTCTCTCTCCGCGTCTTCAGGCGCCGCGCTCGGTTGTGTGGTTAAATGGGACCGTGCGTACCGCAGTGCCCATTAGCGGTTTGCACCTTACGTCGAGGCGGTGTGAACCATCGAGAGAACTTGGTGAGCGATCGTGGGCGAGAACACCTTCTCCGTTCTGGTGTAGTGCTCGACCGGGGGGCGTGAGTGACCTACGTGGCGGCGAAGCCGTTCTTCGTCCGTGTGCAGCTGGGGAGCCTCTGTCGTGACCGTCCGTCACCGGGGGGAATGGTGCTCTCACTGCGCTGTGATCGGTGCACCGCCGCCGCCAAATCCCTCCTCATCGTGTTCCTGGTGAGATTCATGTTCCCCCATCGTATTTGGGGATTACTCCGCGTTCGCTTTGCTAGATCGGGGGGATTATTAGTGATGCTAATGCACCGGGCGGCGTTACCGGCCATGGCTGCCACAGGTGAGGGCGCCGCCGTGGGTTGGCCGGCGGGAGAAGGAAGAGGCCGACGTAACCATCGAGATTGGTGTGAATGGCTGTGATTGGCTCCCAGTTCGTAAGGGGTTATGGGATCATCGCGGCCGCTGTCTGAATCGTAGCATGCGTTACCCTTTCGTCGCGTGCAATCTGGTCCGTTGACCTAGATCGGGTGGACACGATCGAATTTAGGGCAACACCATCTCCATCGTTGGATTTCAATCTAGCGATTTAGGTTGTCTGCAAACCCATCCACTGCCAAATTTAATCTCTGCCACACGGCATAGATCTGTGGCCGATTTACGAGTCCCTTAGTTTAATAGAAATCAACCCGCAATCCATCATAGATTAACTCTAACTTTGGGTAATTCTTGCGCAGAGGTCGCTGCGCTTTCCAGTATTTAGTGCTCAGTCCAAAGTTCAGGAAATTTGTTAATTAATTGTAGACATTGATTTTTAATGCAAAAATAAATCCAGAAACTTGTATAATTCATATTTAATTTATTTAGCTCTGAATTAATTTATTCTAGTTGCATTAGACTCATATTAATATTGTTTATCATCCAATAACTTTACTTTGTTATGAAACTTAGATTTAAAATCATGCACTTAGTTTCTTTTAATTCAACACTGAAAACTTTGAAAATCCATCGCTTCTTCGTTTTAATTCCGAATTGACTCGTTCCAGTTATGTTAGCTTCGTTTTAATTCTGAATTTACTACACAGTAACAACATTAATTATACCATGTCGCATACTTTTATATTTATTTATCCTATTCTCGGTGTTTCGGACCCAGGGGACCCTCAACCGGACCGACTAGTGAATTTTGTGCCGCGTGCCCCTGTCCAGATGGGTTGATGCAAGATGGAACACAAGAGAAGGGATGAGGCTTATATTATCTTGCACCAGGAGTGCTTGTAGTAGGGATTACAAGCTTCGCGAGAGAGGGAACGGGTCCTAGGCCTCCTGAGAAGTCTAGTGTTGCGGAGTGGAGCTCGATGTTTGAGTGAGTCCATCTTCGTTGTCCTTGCTGCCCGTCCTCCCCCTCTCCTTTGTGAAGGCCCTGTGCATCCCCTTTTATAGATACAAGGGGATGGTCCAGCTGTACATATGTGGGTGTTGCTATGTGCTAACGTGGCCTGCGGAGAAGTGCTTGAGCCCTGTAGAAGCGTAGCTGGCGGTGCGGTCCTGGGTCCTGCTGACGTTTCTTTGCCTTCGTAGAGAGCTTGTGGACTATTGACGTCATGGACGCATGCGGGGAACCATCATTACCTGTTGCCGGAGTAATCTAGATGTGACTCTGGTCTTGTTCCTTCGTAGCCTGAGGCGGCTAGCTAGAGGTAGGGTAATGATGTATCCCCTGTAGCGTAATCGATCCGAGGCCGAGGTCGGGCGAGGCGGTGACTCCTCCCGAGGCTGAGGCCGAGGTCGGACGAGGCGGAGACCTCTTCCCGAGGCCGACGCTGAGGTCGAGACCTAGGATCGGGCGAGACGGAGACCTCCTCCCGAGGCCGAGGCTGAGGTCGAGACCTTGGGTCGGGCGAGGCGGAGCTCCCTATTGCGCCCGAGGCTGAACTTGGGAGAGGCCGTGACTTACTGTTGTTAATCTTACCCCGGTGATTGGCACAGTAGTCGGAATGGGGTGAATAGTGTTGTTTTCCTGTCAGAACGATTAGTTAAGGGGCGAAGTGACTGCGGTCATTTCGACCTTGCCGACTGCGGCGCGTGTGTCAGGATAAGGTGTCAGGCGATCCCTGCATTAAATGCGCATGCGATACGGTCGACGGTAAGGTGATTTGGCCGAGGTTGCTATACGACAAAGTCTACCCGAGCTTAGCCTCGAACGAGCTGGGGGTGCGCCCGCTGCTTGAGGGGGCCCTCGGGCGAGGCGTGAATCCGTCCGGGACCACTGCTCTTGCCCGAGGCCGGGCTCGGGCGAGACGAGATCGCGTCCCTTGGTAGATGAGGCCTTGACTTTGCGCTGTGCTCGCCAGCCTTTACGGTCTGTTTTGAAGATGTTTTTCAGCCATGCTTAGGAGCATTGGGGGTACCCCTAATTACGGTACCTGACAGTAGCCCCCGAGCCTCGAAGGGAGTGTAGGCACTTGCTTGGAGGTTCTACCGGATTTTTCGCAAGGAGACTAGCCCTTCTCGGTTATGTTTTGTTCCGATGGGTGCACGCGAGCGCACCTGTCGGGTGTAGCCCCCGAGGCCTCGGAGGAGTGGTTTGACTCCTCTAAGGTCTTAATTCTTCTAGTGATTCCTCGGTCGGCCTTGTTGTTCCCTCATGCGGCCTGGCCGCAGCCTGGGTGCATGGTCAGGCTCCAAGTTTTTAAGCTGGTTTGTTTTCATGGTCAACAATTTAGCTGTAGCCTGGTGCGAGAGCAGCCCCTGAGCCTCTGCACGGAGCGAGAGGACGATCAAGGACCATCTCGGCTTTTTACTGTATGCCCCTTCATCGCCTTTCCGCAAGGAGGAGGGGGGAACGTGCCATGTTACCCTCGGTGGGCGCTGAACATGGTGTTTCCAGTGAGTTGCTAACGGGTAATCCAAGTGGATGCCCGAGCCCCGTTCGATAAGGGTCAGCTAGTGGCCCAGAGGCGCGCTCCAAAAGTACCTGCAGGTGATTTGCTGGACCTGGGCCCATTTGATAGGGTTCGAGGGCTCGGTGCCTCCCTCCGGTGGGATTCCATTACAAAATCGTTCCCGCTGGTCTCGGAAAAGTCCTAGGTTACCTCGGGAGCATAGCCCGAGCCTTGGCCATGTAATGGACATACCCAGGGTCATCCCTAACTCTGCATGTTCTGGGGCGGCTGTCGAATCCCTTCGGGGGGCCAGCCTTCGAACCCCTGATCAGTAAAGGGCTCGGAGCCCGAGTGCTCTGGGGCGGTCGCCGAACCTCGCGGGGTGCAACCTTCGAACCCCTAATCAGTAGGAGGGCTCGGGGCCCGTTTCCTTCGCTGCGAAGGACTCCATCGAAATGTCCCTTTTCCCGATCCCTGTGGAGAGAGAGAAAGATAGAGAAAAGGAAGAAAGGAGATATTTCAAAGCAGTGTGGCGCACCATTTTTGAGGCAGCCATCATGACGGAGGCGAAACGGCGCCCGTCCGCCTGCCAGAGGAGACGTGTGTCCTGCCAGGGAGTTAATGCGACGGGACTAGCGACTCACGGGGTATCTATTGCGCTTGCGTGCGTCGTTCGAGGAATGGAACACGGGTGCGTCGTCTTTATGCCGTAGAAGAGGGCTCCCCTGCCGCATCAGGGGAGGATGCGTGCCTGTAGGTGGTACCCGTGACCTTCACCCTTAATTGGCCCTGTTGGGTCATGTGCGGGGCTGCCTCGAGTCGCTACACGGGTTCTGTAGTCCTGAGAAGACGCGACATTGGCGCGAATGGTGGTGCGATTTCTTTGCACGTGGTAACCGATGCGCCGGTTACATGACATGTGGGTCCAGGCCTCCATGCTGGACCCCTAGTTGCAACAAAGCCGAAAGGGTGCACAACCGTGGTGCGGTTGCATGATTCTCGTGTGGCGCTCGCCTTTTCGACCGCTGGTTTCGGCGAGGATGAAAGAGCGCTTGACTGTGGGGCAGTTGCATGCTTCATGTGCAGCGGTTCGCCATCTTCGCATTGCGGGTCAGTTTGTATGACATGTGGACCTAGCCCCCGTGTCGCAGGGCGAGAACCCTAGAGCACGTTGGGGGAGACTTTGCCCGCGACGTTTCGGGGCGTGAGCGGGGAGATCTGCCTATAAAAAGGGACCGATCTCCCGGGCACTAACCATGCTTTGCTCCTCTCGTCTTCATCGTGCCCCTCCGCTTTCTGGGCCTCCAGATGAGGTGTGCCGGTGTTTTCTGGTGACCTCACCGTCGGAGAGCTCGCGCCCGTGGCGATGCCGGTGGTCTTGCCTTCTTCCTGCTGCTGTTGGAGGAGCACGACCTCGTGGGGGTTGGAGCTCTTCCGCCATTGCTCGGCTTCAAGGATTTTCATCATGCAGCCCAGCTGCATTCCCCCACCAATGGTCATCCAGAAGGATGACCACCAGCCTCGTGGTGGGGAAGGGCGAGCCGGGCCATGGCCTCCTTGCCGCCCTTAGCTTCAAGGATGTTCATCATCCGTGCTGGGGGCGAGGGCAAGCCGAGCTGGGGCCCTGCCTTCCGCTTGGGTTGGCGACCCGCTTCTTCCTCCAGCATTCGGGGGAGAAGTGTGTTCACCAGCCTTACGGAGGAGGCGAACTGCCACCTGCTGCCTGGTCGGGGTGTGGCTGTTCGTCCACTGCACGGGCGACGGTCGCGCCGTGCGCAGGTCCCCCATGTCCACGGCTCGTCCTGCGCAGCCAGCCACATCAGGGGGCATACAAGACGTCGTACGCCGCGAGGGCGGTGTCCGCGTCCCTGGACGGTCCTGTCCTCACTCCCGTAGCGTCGACGGGAGCGAGGACCTCCTTGTGCACGCTGGGGCGGCTGCCATTCGTCGGTGCAGCGTTGGAGTGCAGGTGGCCGCTATCGTCGGTGCTGAGGTGGTGGTGGCTGCCATAGGTGAGGCTTCCCACCGCATAGGTGGTTGCCTCTACCGACGAGACCATTAGTGCCACCTGCGGGCAGACCTCCGGCTATTTGGCTTTAATGGCTTGTTCTCGCCCCCCGTGTGGGGATGCGGGTGAGGGCCTTTTCACAGTAGCATTTGCCTTGGGGCAATCGCTGCTGCTGTCTAGCCGCCCGAGGCGGAGGTCGTTGTCGCTACTGGTGCAGTGGTCGCCGGTGAGCCGCTTGGAGCTCGTTATCTTGCAGCCCTTCCGGTGTGGAGGTAGTTCATTCCTGCGGGAATGGAGCTGGGGTCCCGTTTGTAAGGGAATGTACGAGCAAAATGTAATTGCTTCAAGTTCTAAGATATCTGCTGCAGGTCGGGAAAGCCGCCGAGGGTGCTGCCGACGTCTACGTAGCATAGTTATCCCAAGTATGTGTGTTTGTTTTCTGTGGCTGCCGAGGCCTGAACATTTGGGTATTTGTGTGTAAAGCCGTGTTTCTTTCCTCTTATTTCAAGCATTAAGACTTGTTCGTCGGTAGCAGAATCACTTATCCAAGCGTGAGTTACCTTTCGCGGAAGGTGACGAGTAAGGTATCCGTATTCCGGAGGCGTAGGAGTCCCTTGGCTCGGTCGGCCTTGCCGTTCAAGGTCTTTCTTATCGTTTTTAGGATTCCGCCATCGATGCAGTCGAAAGGCACGAAAGTCGTTTTGGTAGAAAAACTTTTCCGAGGAAAGTTTTGACGCAGAGGAGGTTCCCCCTTCCAGACCCCAAGGCGACCGCTCGGGCCGGGACCCTTGCGGAGGGCCTGGCCGTGGCCGTTGGGTGTGCTCGATCTGCCCAAGCCATGGCCTCGCAGTGGCGTGCCCGGGCCGAGGGTATGTTTCGCCTGCTTTGTGACTTTGTTTTAGCTTCGTCCTTTTCCTCGTGTCTGAAGAACATTGTTCGACTGTCTTCAGGGTTCAAGGCGGCTCTCGACGAGTCCGTCAAGAACTGCAAGGCACTTGCCCAGGCGGCTGAGCAGAAAGAGGCCAACCGCACGGCCATGTCTGAGGTCATCTCGGCCTTCTGCTGGACCTTTGACCTTGACGACGTCCCATCGGGCAGCTCCCCCCAGAGTCACCTGCGGGCCTTGGGCGGCCACGTGCGCAATAGACTCCTCGGGGCGCTGCACCACGGCGTTAGGCGGGCCTTCGCCGTCCTCGCTTCCCACTACGACGTGGATTCGGAGCGGGTCAGCGAGGGCTACTGCCTACCTGATGACGAGGACGCCGCCCTGGGGGAGGTCCAAAGGCTTGATGCGAAGTGGAGGTCCTTCCGCCCGTGTCACCGTCCGAGGCCGGGCCAGATTTTGCCGCGGGTGGGAACGACGCCGAGGGTACTACTCCTCCCCGTGCCAACACCTGAGCCTATGGGGAACAGTTTATTCTAAGTGTGTGTATGTTTCTCGCGGCCGCTGAGGCCTAAACATTTTCAATGTTAGAGTATAAAGCTACGTTTCCTTTCCTCTTGTTTCGAGCATTAGGACTTGTTCGGTAGCAGAGTCACTTATCCGAGCGTGAGCTACCTTTCACGAAAGGTGACAAGTGAGGTATCTGTATCCCGGAGGCGTAGGAGTCCCTCAGCTCAGTCGGCCTTGCCGTTCAAGGTCTCTCTCACTCGTTTTTAGGATTCCGCTATCGATATAGTCTAAAGGCACGAAAGTCGTTTTCTACCCGAGCGTTAGGACTTGTTCGGTAGCAGAATCACTTATCCGAGCGTGAGCTACCTTTCGCGGAAGGTGATGAGTGAGGTATCTGTATCCCGGAGGCATAGGAGTCCCTCGGCTTGGTCGGCCTTGTCGTTTAAGGTCTCTCGTGTCGTTTTTAGGATTCTGCTATCGACATAGTCGAAAGGCACGAAAGTCGTTTTGGTAGAAAACTTTTCTGAAGAAAATTTTGACGTAGAGGGGGTCCCCCCTTCTAGCCCCCGAGGGAGGGTCGGTTTTTGCTGAGGCAAGGTCGATCCTCCCTTGACAGCTAGACTTTTTATTTGTACATGTAAAGGGACCGATGTACATGAACGACTTGAAACACTTTAAGGGTAAAAGCGACTTAGCTGTTCGATGTTCCAAGCGTTGCTGTAGACCTCGCCTTGGTCGTTGGCCAGCTTGTACGTCCCGGGCTTCAAAATTTTGGCGATGATGAACGGCCCTTCCCAGGGAGGAGTAAGCTTGTGGCACCCTCGGGCGTCTTGTCGTAGCCGAAGCACCAAATCTCCCACTTGGAAGCCTCGGGGCTGAATCCTTCGGGCGTGGTAGTGTCGCAGAGACTGCTGATACCACGCCGAGTGTAGCAAGGCTGTGTCCCAAGCCTCTTCCAGCTGGTCCAATGAATCCTCTCAGTTGGTCTAGTTGTTTTGGTCGTCGTACGCCTTTGCCCTCGGGGAGCCGTATTCTAAGTCCGTGGGTAGGATGGCCTCGGCCCCATAGACTAGAAAAAATGGCGAGAAGCCCGTGGCTCGGCTCGGCGTCGTCCTCAGACTCCAAACCACCGAGGGTAGCTCTTTTATCCACCGCTTGCCAAACTTGTTGAGGTCGTTGTAGATCCTTGGTTTTAGCCCCTGCAAAATCATGCCGTTGGTGTGCTCCACTTGCCCATTTGTCATTGGGTGAGCTACAGCGGCCCAGTCCACACGGATGTGGTGGTCTTCGCAGAAGTCTAGGAACTTTTTCCCAGTGAACTGCGTGCCGTTGTCGGTGATGATTGAGTTCAGGATCCCGAAGCGGTGGATGATATTTGTAAAGAACGCCACCGCCTGCTCGGACTTGATGCTGGTTAAGGTTCAGACTTCGATCCACTTGGAGAATTTGTCGATGGCGACCAGCAGGTGCGAGAAGCACCCGGGTGCCCTCTACAAGGGACCGACGAGGTCTAGACCCCACACAGCAAACGGCCACATGATAGGTATTGTCTGTAGAGCCTGAGCAGGCAGGTGTGTTTGTCTCACGTAGAATTGACGCCCTCGGCAGGAGCGTACAATCCTAGTAGCGTCGGCCACTACGGTCAGCCAGTAGAAACCTTGTCGGAAAGCGTTTCCTATGAGGGCTCGAGGTGCTGCATGGTGACCGCAAGCCCCCGAGTGTATTTCTTGTAATAGCTCTTGTCCTTGGGCAATGGATATGCATTGTTGGAGAATGCCCGAGGGGCTGCGGTGGTACAACTCTTTTTCATCACCCAGTAAAACGAACGACTTGGCGCGCCGAGCCAGTCGCCGAGCTTCGGCCTTGTCGAGGGGCAGCTCTCCTCGGAGGAGATATTCTAGGTACGAGGTCTGCCAGTTTAGGTTTGGTGTGACCCCATCCTGCTCTGTCTCGACGCGCAGGGCCTCACCCTCGGCGGCCGAGGGTACCTCGGGCTGGGCCGAGGTCTCCTCGAGCTCGGGTGCGTCGTTGAGTTTGATGGATGGTTGATATATGTCTCTGGAGAAGACATTCGGGGAACCATTGTTTGTCTCGAGGCTATCTTAGCCAGCTCATCTACAGTCTCGTTGTACCGTCGAGCAACATGGTTGAGTTCTAGCCCATAGAACTTATCTTCTAGGCGCCGAACTTCATCGCAGTAGGCCTCCATTTTCTGATCGCGGCAATGAGAGTTCTTCATGACTTGGTCAACAACGAGATGTGAATCGCCATAGGCGTCGAGGCGTCGAACCCCTAGCTCGACAGGATGCGCAACCCATTAACCAAGGCCTCGTATTCGGCCATGTTGTTTGACGCCGGAAAATGGAGGCGTATTACATAACGCACATGTTCTCTGAAAGGTGAGATGAAGAGCAAGCCCGTGTCTGCTCCAGTTTTCATCAACGACCCGTCGAAGTACATGGTCCAAAGTTTGGCTTGGATTGGGGCCGTTAGCAACTAGGTGTCGGTCCATTCAGCCAGGAAGTCGGCCAAGACTTGGGATTTTATGGCCTTCCGAGGTGCAAATGAAAGTGTTTCCCCCCATGAGTTCCACTGTCCATTTTGCTATCCTACCCGAGGACTCTTGGCACTGGATGATTTCTCCCAGGGGGAAAGATGACACCATAGTAACCGGATGAGACTCGAAGTACTGTCGCAGCTTCCGCCGTGTCAGAATCACCGTGTACAGTAGCTTCTGGATTTGCGGGTAGTGGATTTTGGTCTCGGATAGCACCTCGCTGATGAAGTAGACTGGCCTCTGGATGAGCAGCGTATGCCCTTCTTCTCGTCTCTCAACTACGACCACAGCGCTGACCACTTAGTGGTTGCGGCGACGTAAATCAAGAGAGTTTCTCCCACAGCGGGGGGCACCAAGATGGGCGCATTAGTAAGGAGTACCTTTAAGTTTCCGAGGGCTTCTTTGGCTTCGGGAGTCCAAGTGAAGCGCTCGGCCTTCCTTAAGAGGCGGTACAAGGGCAATCCTTTCTCGCCAAGGCGCGAGATGAAGCAGCTCAGAGCCGCAAGGCATCCCATGACCCTTTGTACTCCTTTCAAATCTTTGATGGGTCCCATGTTGGTGATGGCCACGATTTTGTCCAGGTTGGCCTCAATGCCTCGTTCGGAGACGATGAACCCTAAGAGCATGCCTCGGGGGACTCCGAAGACACACTTCTCGGGATTGAGTTTTACGCTCTTTGCTTTGAGGCACTTGAATGTCACCTTGAGGACAGAGAGGAGGTCAGAGGCTTTCCTTGTTTTGACAACGATGTCATCGACGTAAGCCTCGACCGTTCTACCGATGTGCTCTTCGAACACATGGTTCATGCACCTTTGGTATGTTGCACCTGCATTCCTCAAACCAAATGGCATAGTAGTATAACAATACATGCCAAAAGGTGTGATAAAAGAAGTCACGAGCTGGTCGGATTCTTTCATCTTGATTTGGTGATAGCCTGAATAGGCATCGAGGAAAGACAGTGTTTCGCACCCAGCGGTGGAGTCCACAATTTGATCGATGCGAGGCAGAGGGTAGGGAACCTTGGGACATGCTTTATTTAGCCCAGTGTAGTCTACACACATCCTCCACCTCCCACCTTTTTTCTTTACAAGTACAGGATTAGCTAACCATTCTGGATGGAATACCTCTTTGATGAACCCTGCAGCCATTAGCTTGTGGACCTCCTCGCCTATGGCTCTGCGCTTTTCTTCATCAAAACGGTGCAGGTGTTGTTTCACGGGTCAGGCTTTGGCTCGGATGTCCAGTGAGTGCTCGGCGACATCCCTCGGTATGCCCGGCATGTCCGAGGGACTCCACGCAAAAATTTCGACGTTTGCGCGGAGAAAGTCGACGAGCACTGCTTCCTATTTGGGGTCAAGCTCGGAGTCGATCCTGACTTTCTTGCTGGCGTCGTTGCTGGGGTTGAGAGAGACAGATTTGACTGCCTCGGCTGGCTCGAAGTTGCCGGCGTGCCGCTTCACGTCGGGTGCCTCTTTGGAGAGGCAATCCAGGTCGGCGATGAGGGCTTCGGACTCGGCGAGGGCTTCGGCATACTCCACGCATTCCACATCGCACTCGTAAGTGTGGCGGTACGTGGGTCCGACGGTGATGACTCCCTTGGGGCCAGGCATCTTGAGCTTGAGGTAAGTGTAGTTAGGGACGGCCATGAACTTGGTGTAGCATGGTCTTCCCAACACCGCGTGATAGGTTCCTCGGATCCTGACTACCTCGAAGGTGAGGGTTTCCTTTCAGAAGTTGGAGGGAGTTCCGAAGTAGACGGGCAAGTCAATCTGTCCGAGGGGTAGGATACGCTTTCCGGGTGCAATCCCGTGAAAGGGTGCTGCACCAGCCCGGATCTCGGACCGATCAACCCTCAAAAGCTCTAGGGTCTCGACGTAGATGATGTTGAGGCTGCTGCCTCCATCCATGAGGACCTTGGAGAGCCTAACGTTGCCGATGATTGGGTCGACGACGAGCGGGTATCTTCCTGGGCTCAGCATGTAGCCGGGGTGGTCACCTTGGTCGAAGGTGATGGGCTTGTCGGACCAGTCTAGGTAGACTGGCGTTGCTACCTTCACCGAGCAGACCTCCCGGCGCTCCTGCTTGCGGTGCCGAGCCGAGGCATTTGCCATTTGCCCACCGTAGATCATGAAGCATTTGTGGACCTCTGGGAATTCTTCTTCCTCGTCGCCTCCTTTCTTGTTGTTGCCGTGGTCCTTGCCACCCTCCGCCGAGGGTCTAGCCTTTTTGAAGTAACGTCGGAGCATGTCGCACTCTTCAAGGGTGTGCTTGACGGGACCCCTATGATAGGGGCACGACTCCTTGAGCATCTTGTCAAACACGTTGGCCCCTCCGAGAGGCTTCCGAGGATTCCTGTGCTCGGCAGCGGCGACGAGGTCCGCGTCGACGGCATTGCGCTTTGCTTGCGCCTTCTTCCTGGTCTTCTTCTTTGTGCCACGCTAGACGGACGCCTCGGGGTCGTCTTCCTTCTGCCTTCCCTGAGGCTGCTTGTCCTTTCGGAAGATAGCTTCGACCGCCTCCTGACCAGAGGTGAACTTGGTGGCTATGTCCATCAAGTTGCTCGCCTTGGTGGGTGTCTTGCGCCCCAGTTTGCTTACTAGGTCCCGCCAAGTGGTGCCGGCGAGGAATGCTCCGATGACGTCCGAGTTGGTGATGTTAGGCAACTCGGTGCACTGCTTTGAAAACTGCCGGATGTACTCTTGCAGGGATTCCCCTGGCTGCTGGTTGAAAGGGAAATGTGCCCTTGGGCCATTTCTATAAGATTTTGGTGATTAAGTTCTTCACACAAAAATGCCTTGAGTGGTATTTGTGCCAAAGACTCAAGAAGTGCAAATCAAGATTAAAGGTATGTTTCTAAACTTAGTCCATTGTTTTGAAGACTAATGTGTTGTGTCTAAGTGCTAGAAACAGGAGAAATCACTTTGGAGATTAGTTGGCTGTGTTCAGCCAAAGGCTGCTCGGTCTAGGTGCACTAGACAGTGTCCGGTGGTGCACCAGACAGTGTCCAGTGTGCCAGGACCAGTCCAGGTGAACAGCCTGCTCTCGGGTCTCGATGGCGGCGTACGGCTATAAATCACCGGACTGTCCAGTGAGGCACCGGACTGTCCTGTGAGTCGTCTGCGGCAAAGTCGCCGCTCTCGGGAAACCAGTCAACAGCGTATGGCTAAAATTCACTGGACTGTCTGGTGAGCCAACGGTCGGGCGCACCAACGGTCGGCCGCGCAATCCGTGCGTGACGCGTGGCCGAGCCAACGGTCAGATGGGGGCACCGGACTGTCCGGTGTGCACCGGACAGTGTCCGGTGTGCACCGGACTGTCCGGTGTGCACCGGACAGTGTCCGGTGTGCACCGGACAGTGTCCGGTGCGCCAACGGCTCCAAATCTTCAACGGTCGGCTGCGCCTATTTAGGAAAGCAATCTACACCAGACTGTGAATAGGGGATGTCCGGTGGTGCACCGGACTGTCCGGTGCGCCACCAGACAGAAGGCAAGATTTGCCTTCCTGAATTGCTTCCAACGGCTCCTAGCTGCCTTGGGGCTATAAAAGGGACTCCTAGGCGCATGGAGGAGTACACCAAGCATTCTTTGATCAACTCTAAGCACCAAGACTCCATTTCCGCGCATTTGATTCTTTGTGATAGCAACTAGAGCTCCATTTGAGAAGAGAACTCTTTGAGTTGTGTTGCGAGCTCAAGTTGTGACTTGTGTGCGTGTTTGTGCTCTGATTTTGTGTCTTGTGTGCGTTGCTCTCCCTCCCTTACTTCTGTGTTTCTTTGTGATCATCATTTATAAGGGCGAGAGACTCCAAGTTGTGGAGATTCCTCACAAAAGGGAGATAGTAAACGAAAGCAAAACACCGTGGTATTCAAGTGGGTCTTTGGACCGCTTGAAAGGGGTTGAGTGCAACCCTCGTCCGTTGGGACGCCACAACGTGGAGTAGGCAAGTGTTGGACTTGGCCGAACCGGGGGATAAACCATTGTGCCTCTCTGTGTTGATTTCTTTGTGGTTATCGTGTTTAGCAAGAACTCCTCTCTAGCCGCTTGGCTTTATTACTCTAACACCTAATCAAGTTTGTGGCTTTAAGTTTCAAGTTTTTACAGGATCACCTATTCACCCCCCTCTAGGTGCTCTCAATTGGTATCGGAGCCGTTCTCTTTAAGAAAGGGACTAATCGCCCGAAGGGATGGATCCTAAGGGAAAGGGGATAGTGATCAACGACAAAGAAAAGGAGTCCTTCCTCAATGAGCCAAAAGATGACAAGCCCACTGACTTGGTCTCAAGTCATAAGAAGAAGGACAGGAAGAAGAAGAGGCGTATCAAGAAGATCGTCTACTACGACAGCGACGAGTCTTCTTCTTCCCAAAAGGACGACGATGACAACTACGAGAAAAAGAAAACGGTCAACTCAAACTTTTCTTTTGATTACTCTCGTATTCCGCATAATTCAAATGCACATTTGCTTTCCATTCCTCTTGGTAAGCCTCCACACTTTGATGGAGAGGACTACGGATTTTGGAGTCACAAAATGCGTAGTCACTTGTTCTCTCTTCATCCAAGTATATGGGAGATAGTAGAGAATGGAATGCAATTTGATAGTATGGATAATCACATGTTTATTAATGAACAAATTCACAAAAATGCACAAGCTACCACTGTTCTTTTAGCATCCTTGTGCAGGGAAGAGTACCATAAGGTGAGCGGCTTGGATAACGCCAAGCAGATCTGGGACACCCTCGGGATCTCGCATGAGGGAAATGATGTCACCATGCTCACCAAGATGGAGGTTGTGGAGGGCGAACTAGGAAGGTTCACAATGATCAAGGGGGAGGAGCCAACCCAAACATACAACAGGCTCAAGACCCTGGTCAACAAAATAAGGAGCTATGGAAGCACGAGAAGGACGAACCACGACGTCGTCCGGCTAATGCTAAGGTCCTTCACTGTCCTTGATCCTCATCTTGTAAACTCTATTCGTGAAAATCCTAGGTATACCAAGATGACGCCCGAGGAAATACTTGGGAAGTTTGTGAGCGGGCGAATGATGATCAAGGAGGCGAGATATGTTGATGAAGCGCTACCGTTGCTCTCAAAGCAACAAGTAGCAGGGAGGCGCTACCTAGCAAGGTGGCGCAAGTTGAGGCGGTCGGGCTTAACGAGGAAGAAATGGCCCTCATCATCAAGTGCTTTAAGATGGCGCTTAAAGGAAGAAAGGAGCACCCAAACAAGAGCAAGACAAAGGGGAAGCGCTCCTGCTTCAAGTGTGGTAAGTATGGTCACTTTATAGCAAATTGTCCCGACAATACTAATGACCAGGAACAAGAGAAAGGCGGGAAGAAGGAAAAGAAGAAGGCCTACAAGAAGGCGAAGGGCAAGGCACATCTCGGCAAAGAGTGGGACTCGAAGTGTTCGTCATCCGACTCCGACGACGAGGGACTCGCCGCGTCGGCCTTCAACAAATCGTCGCTCTTCCCCAATGAGTGCCACACGTGCCTAATGGCAAAAGAAAAGAAGGTAATCACTAGAGAAACTTCTAAGTACTCTACTTCTAGTGATGAGGACTCTAGTGATGATGAAATTGATTACACTAGCTTGTTTAAAGGATTAGATAGAACAAAAGTAGAAAAGATCAATGAATTGATTGATGCTCTAAACAAAAAGGATAGACTTTTAGAAAAGCAAGAGGATCTTTTATATGAAGAACATGATAAATTTGTAAGTGTGCAAAAGTCTCTTGCTTTAGAAGTTAAAAGAAATGAAATGCTTTCATGTGAAATTTCTGCTTGTCATGAGACTAGTTCTAGTTTAAAGAGCATTAATGATGATTTAAATGCTAAATTAGTAGAAGCAAATAAGACTAGTTCTCATGTGGAACATGTAGTAATTTGCAATAGGTGTAAGGATTTTAATGTTGAAGCTTGCAATGAACATTTAATTTCCATTTCTAAATTAAATAATGAAGTAGCTAGTCTTAATGCCCAACTTAAGACTAGCAAAGATGATTTTGATAAACTAAAATTTGCAAGGGATGCCTACACTAGTGGTAGACACCCCTCTATTAAGGATGGGCTTGGCTTTCGAAGGGAAGCTAAGAACTTAACAAGTCATAAGGCTCCCATCTCCGCCAAGGAGAAAGGGAAGGCCCCTATGGCTAATAGTGTTTATAAAAATCATGCTTTCTTGTATCATGATAGGAAATATTCTAGGAATGCTCATCATAATAGGAGTTTTAATGCTTATGATTCACATGCCATGTTTGGTTCAAGTTCTTCCTTTGTGCATGGTAGAAATATGTCTAGGAACCATGTTGTTCATCATGTACCTAAGAAAATGCAAAATAAATCTACCACTGTCTTTCATGCTTGCAATGCTAAATTTATTCTTTCATGTAAAAATAAAAAGGTGATTGCTAAAAAGGTGGGAGCCAAATGCAAGGGAGACCAGACTTGCATTTGGGTCCCTAAGGCTATTGTTACTAACCTTGTAGGACCCAACAAGAGTTGGGTACCTAAAACCCAAGCCTAATTTGCCTTGCAGGTTTATGCATCTGGGGGCTCAAGCTGGATTATCGACAGCGGATGCACAAACCACATGATGGGGGAGAAGAAGATGTTCACCTCCTACGTCAAGAACAAAGATTCCCAAGACTCAATCATATTCGGTGACGGGAATCAAGGCAAGGTTAAAGGACTAGGAAAAATAGCTATTTCTTCCGAGCATTCCATTTCTAATGTGTTTTTAGTAGAATCGCTCGGGTATAACTTGTTGTCCGTTAGTCAATTATGTAATATGGGTTACAACTGCTTATTTACAAACGTAGATGTGTCTGTCTTTAGAAGAAGTGATGGTTCATTAGCTTTTAAGGGTGTACTAGACGACAAACTCTATTTAGTTGATTTTTCGAAGGAAGAGGCCGATCTAGATGCATGCTTAATCGCTAAGACTAGCATGGGCTGGCTGTGGCATCGCCGTCTAGCACATGTGGGGATGAAGAACCTTCACAAGCTTCTAAAGGGAGAACATGTGGTAGGTCTAACAAATGTAACTTTCAAAAAAGATAGACCTTGTGCAGCTTGTCAAGCAGGTAAACAAGTGGGAAGTGCTCATCACAACAAGAATGTGATGACTACATCAAGACCTCTGGAGCTATTGCATATGGACCTCTTCGGACCCGTCGCCTACCTTAGCATCGGGGGAAGTAAGTATAGTCTTGTTATTGTTGATGATTTTTCCCGCTTCACTTGGGTATTCTTTTTGCAGGATAAATCAGAAACCCAAGTGTTGGGGACTTGTTCTCAAATGCTAAGAGTTAAGAACAAGGCAACATAAAAAGTGTTAAATGTTAAATTCCTTCGTCCTTATAAACATTATGCCCTTTCGGATATAATGAATTCTGGATGAAGGTTACGAAGGAAAAGACCTTCGTAAGATCGATAGATGGTAAAAAAGAACACATATATGAAACATGAATAATGATACGAAAATTATCATCAACTTATTTTTATTACCAAATTCATAAAGACAAATTATAAATGTACCTTCAGATTGATGAAAAGTAAAGGTACAGACGTGATGCAAAAAGCGTATGCCAAGTCAGCCTGAACAGTACGGGAGTACTGTTCATCTATTTATAGGAACGGGACACAGCCCATGTAAAATTACATTGATGCCCTTTACATATATCAATAACTCTATAGCAACTCTTCGAGGTTTAATTTGGCTTTTCATCTTTAAGTCGGTTCCTCTTTTCTGCCGTCATGCCGAAGCTTTTCTGCACATAGCTTCGTGATCGTCTTATCCTTCGTTGTGGTCGCTTTCCATCCCAGCCAAGCTTCGTCTTAACCATGCTCTTGTATACCCGCAACCTGACTCCGAAGATACCTGTTCACATGTTTCACTTGGAAAACATTGTCAAATCATGTTTTTGAGGACCTTCGGAAGCCGAAGGCCCCCAACAGTAGCCCCTCGCGATATTAATTTACTGTAATGATAAATTCATATTACGACATGGACGAAGGCTTTAAGCCGAAGGTCCGAAAAAAACACCTTCCTTCTGCTAGAATAGCAGCAGTCATTGACAAGCGGGACCCTCCAGTTTTCAACGTGCTAGTTGTATAAATAAGAGCTCAGCACCAACCTATTTGGCACGCTCCCTTGCCACCTGCTTTTACTCACCCAACTTTTTAGCCTGCACGCAACAACACTTGCTTGGTTTTAAATTTTTAAGCTTCAGTTTCGAGTGCGCTTTGTCAGCTTTTGCGAAGATGTCTGAAGATAAGAAAGTTGTTGGTGCTTCAAAGCTAAGCCTTTCTTAGGAGATGCACCTGGGCTTTCTTGAATCAATGTCAAAGACTAATACAGAGAAGATTACCAGGGAGATTTTGGAGGGTTTATCTGAAGATACTGGCGACAGTGAAAGTTACGATGTGGATAGTGGCGGTGAAGATTCCGAAGATCGACCCTGGCGACCAAGCCATGCAGTTTTTGGTAAATCGAGTATTAAAGAAAATCATCTTGTCAATATGAGGGGCAGATATTTTCGGGACTTGTCTATTGTGAGGGCTGACGAAGGAGAGAAGACTTGCCCGACTCCCGAAGAAAATGAAGTCGTGATATTCCGAAGCTTCTTAAAAGCTGGATTACGATTTCCCTTGAGCAGGTTTGTTGTGGAAATACTGAAGATATTTGAAATCTACCTTCATCAACTTACTCCCGAAGCAATCATGAGGATGGGCATTTTTGTGTGGGCCGCGAGGAGCCAAGGTTTGGAACCTAATGCAAAAAGCTTCTGCAACATACATGAGTTATTGTATGAGACAAAACCCTGGGGCAAAGAGCAGTATCACAACAATTTCGGCTGCTACAGCTTCGGCGCTCGGTCTGGGTCAAGCTGCCCTGTGCCAACCTTTCGAAAGAGGTGGCCCGGCGACTGGATGACTGAATGGCTTTATGTGAAAAATGACTTGAAATCACGTGAAGATATCAAGAGTATCATTATGCACCCTATCTGGCAACGCTTCGGCCTCCGGAAGCCGAAGGTGGAAATGAATGAAGCAGCCGAAGAATGCCAGAGAGCCTTCGGCGTGGTTTGCTCTTTTATTGGGACAAGGGATTTGGTCCAAGAGCATATTGCCTTCAGAATATGGCCACTTGTAGAAAAGTGGGAAATGCCGAAGGACACCGTCAAGGAACCTGACGAAGGTGGACTAGTTAGGCTAAAATACACATTCAAATACGGAGATAAGTTTGTTGAGCCAGATGATGACTGGTTAAAGAGTATTGAGGCCATAAGTGACGAATTGCTTGGAGTGTACTCGAAGGCCGAAGATACTGCATTATCAGCGGCCTTCGGAGGCCGAAAGAAGAGACTTAACCGAGTATTTTATGCAATTGGGTTTGTCTACCCCGACTACCATTACCTAGCGCGAGGTCAAAAAAGAAAGAATACTTCTTCTGCAAAGGAAATTTCTTCAGGTGCTCCTAGCGAGCCAACGCCGAAGAGAAAAAAGGTAAAGGTTCTCACACACCGACCACGTTTTATTGAACCGGCCACAGTGCCTGAATTTATTGGTGAGACCTCTTCGGCCACCGAAGCTAAAGAACCACCTCCAGTGCCAAAAATCGAAGAAATGGTCGAAGCACCATCAACAGAAAAAACAGAAAAACCGAGGACTGAAGAAACAAAATCATTAGAAATTTTAAGTCCTTCAGCAAAAATTGAGACAGCAAAAAACCAAAAGGGCCCAGCGGTGACCCCGAAAAGAAAAAGGATGGTTAATGTGCTAGATGTTTTGGAGACAATTAAGTCTTCAAGCACAACTCCAAAGAAAATTGTTGAAACTTCCGAAGTGCAAACTGAAGTCTTTGTTGCCGAAGCTCCAAAGCAACAATCTGAGACTGAAGCTGGGCCTTCAGAGCCCACCAAGGTAAAATCCTTGGAAGCCGAAGAAGCAAAAATGACAGAGCCGATTTTAGTTGAAGAAACTGGCACTGCTGCCCCCGAAGCATCCTCTAAAGCCCTCGATTATATTGTAACACCCCGGGATCCACAAACACCCCAGAATGCTACTAAACTGCACATCTAACATTCGTATATAAAATTTTGACATCATCTCCTTTGAAAATTGCATAAACGGGGAAGCAACAAAGTATAAATAGATATCATGATAAGAAAACATAATAGACATTAATAGTCTGCTAGCAATGGGAAGACAACCATAACGGCATGAGCTAAATTAACCAGTGCGCACAACTAGTTAGAAACAAACATCCTTTGACAAGAAGCTTCTAATTAAATCATGACTGCGCCTAAGCAGCGTTATTATAAGAGTGAAGGTGGATGTGCTGCTACTTCCCACTTCCCTTGATGAGCAACAAGCACCTGCATTGATTAATGCAAGAGTGAGATGAAACATCTCAGCAAGCGAATTATTTTGATGAGATATTTAAACCACAAATTGAATTCATCAACATTTTAAAAGAGTCACAATTAAAATTAGAAATACTTGTAGATATAGAACTCAGTAGTCCCACTATAACCAATACCATCTCATTTCCTCGAACAACCACAATAGGTTCTATAACACTTCCCTGCGTCAACAATACCTGCAAATATCACTTCAATGTATGTATAGGAATGCAATGTGTAGGTACTCTATCTTCATACCTCTGAGGGTATAAAACCACATCATCTGCAAATATCACTTCAATAAATGCATATGAATGCAATGCATATATCCTCTGCCTTCATACCTCTAAGGGTATGAAGTCGCATCGTACCCCTCCTCGGGCAACGTACGATGCTAAATTGTACCGGTACGATCGGACCATAGGTCATGACAAAACTTCAGATGCAAATGAGTCATGCAATGTATATGGCATGCTGCATTTATCAATAAACTTCACTTCCTTCAGATACAATACAAACCTCAAATAATACTTTATTTACCTTCAGATACAATACCAACCTAAAGTAATACTTCATTTACCTTCAGGGGTGTGAATTAATCTCATGAATCATACTCGAATCATAATCATCATCAATATATGATTAAGCATCAGTATAATGCAAGCAAGTAAAGCATCACCATAGAGTCCAATTATGAAAGAATCCAATACTTCTGAATATTAGAGTGTAGGCAATAGAAATAACAGGTCAGAATGGAAGCAACCACCGCTACATTCACTTGCCTTCATCGAAGAAGAAGAAATGTACTAGACATGATCTGAAGTGTAGCCACCTGCTAGCGGGCATAAAACTTAGTACAAATATTTCACAAACATTTGCCATCAATCAACAAAACACTCCTACACTTGAAACCAAGACCCAGTGGAAAGACTCCCACCCTGAACCACATGCCATACAGCAGCAGCGCTGTTTGTTAATTTTGTATCTTTAAAATTAAAACAGCGGTGATATCAAACAAATACTCTAGGAGTATCTACACAAAATACTCTACAACTTCAGTATTTAATGGATAATTAAATTCTGCCATCTACAAGTTCTAAAATATCTGACAAGATAACTGACTGAATCTGTTTTAGACAGCAGTATGGTTAACTTTAAAATTCGATATCTCCCAAACTACTGAACCAAAAATTATGAAATTCTGCTGGAAGTAATAAATTTTATCCCTCTACAAAAGTCTCCATAGTTGGAAGAGCCAATTCGGCCATTTACTAGATGAAACCCACCAGTGAACAGACCCACTCATTTTTGTCAGACAAACAGGAACAGCCACAGTAAAACAAACATAACTGGAGTTTCACAAATCATATGAATGCACTCTTTAACAATCTGGAAAGCTTATGAAATTATCTACAACTTCTTTTACCAACCCACAGTTTAATTCTGTTGATAAAATTGCCTAACTCTTAAGAGAACAGATTCTGCACAGAATTATAAGACTGAAAAACTGCTATAATCAAACTGCCATAACTTTCTGTTCTGATGTCCGATTGAGGTGTTCTTCACGGCCACAGAAAGATCTACAAATTTTCTACGACTCATATGTAGATTTTTTATTTTTTTGAGGCCACTAAGACCACGGAAAACTGGCATGAACAGAAACTGTCGAATCTGCCATTCTGCAGAAATTAAATTCGAAATCAAAACCTAACCCCACACCTAATCCAACCTCTAATCCTTCAATCCACATGATCCACAACCTCCAAAAGCACATAATTTTAGGGAGGAACAAGGATCCCATCCTTACCTAGGGTTTTCCCTAAGAAAAATCTGCAAGAGATGGGGGTAGCACATCTCCTTGATCCTCTCTTCCTCTTCAATCCATCTTGTTCCTCCTCTTCTCGATCCTTGTTGCGTGGGGGGGGGGGAGATCTAGGGAGGAAGAAGTATTGGAGGGCTGCTGCAATGGGGGGAGAGGGGGCGGCCAGCCAAGGGGGAAAAGTGAGGCGGCCAAGAAAGGGAAGGGGGTGGCCACCTAGGGTTTATTTTGTGGGAGAAAAGAAGTGACGCCTCATATGACTTCTGATGCAGCATCCAACGGCCCACAACCCTTTTTCCCACATCCACTCACCGAAGATCAACTTTTGGGTCAACATTTTTTGGGGATATTACACTCTACCCCCCTTAAAAAGAATTCGTCCTCGAATTCAACCACTCCAACCAAAACTTCCAAGGTACCCCATATAGCACCACCATTCAAAACATGGGTCCATTATTGGTCTTAATTAACACAAGAACTTCTACCTTGGACTAATTGTTTAAGGAAACTACACGACCTGACATCAAGCATGAAACAACATGCAATGAAGCTCAAAGCAAGTCATAGATGCAATCAACACTACAATTTCACACCATCGAATTTGGATGCAACTATACATCAACATCAATGTCTTAAGACAACATTCTTTTATGAAGGGGTAATATGCACTAAGCACAACCTTTACCAACTTCAACAATTAATTTTAATTAAATGGTGAAACATCCCCACCCGACGAATGTATAAGAAGATCAAACCCCTCACCTCAAAGCACCACGAAACAAGTAGCTCTATTGAAACAAAACTCCTAATCTTCCTAAACCTTATTCTTACCATCATGAAAAGATAATCATGTAATCTAACATTCTTTGCACCCCACAAAAGGGAGAAAATCTATAGAACTAATGGAGCAATAAATCCAACAAGAAGCCAATAACATTCTGCGCGGCACATTTCATCGAAGAAATGCCAAAAGCTCCACAAAGAGCACTGACAGCACAACAACACAATACTTGGTTAACCAATGTCACTATACTCCATCCAACAACTCAACTAGGGAAAAATATCTAAACTAGTAAGGTTAACCTACACATAACATAAGTCTTCATCTACTGTAGTTCAGAAACTTACATTTCATTCTATCATACGATGCACTCAAAGTACCAGACATACAAGGTCAATAATAACCCCTAATCCTTCACACATTTGACAAACATATTAAGCTGATGTAAAAACCACATCATCTAGGAGTAGGTGACTAGCCACACCCAACTAACTCTAGGCTAGGCAATGACTTCCTTCAAACCAATAGATAGGTGGTCTAAAAATGGCTCCACAAGCATGCATCGGAAAGGGAACCATCAGATCCTCAATGTATCAATACATAATCAATGGATCAAGAGAATCAAAGATTTATTCTACAATTAGTATGACTAACAGGCAACCACTTTAAACCACATCTAGGCTTTGTGGCAACTAAAACACACAATAGGAGAGAGACATGTAAGCCATTCTGGCTATGAAAAGACTTCCCCCAAAAATCAATATAAAGTACCAATATTCATTTCTTTCAGAACCGGTTTCTCGTCATAAACAATCATTATTTGCAAAGATAGTTGGAACTATCCACCAACCGCTCCACAACTAAAATTCAAATTGATGGTTACCTTGTAACCCAAAACACACAATTCACACTCCTCTTAGATACATCCTCAATCAAGTATATATAACAATATTATTGTAATAAAACTCAACCATGATAAACATGGTGAAAACAACATAGGCATACTTGTATATCACAAGCATAATAACAACGTCAATCTCACAAAAGACTTGCGATATCAAACGCATTAATAAACCAATATAAAGATTTAGAGATAAATTATATCAGGCATTAGGTCATAAACAACTTATCACATCACCATAAAGCAATAGGGAGGGGTGAAATTATTGTCATCTGCACTTCAAAGACATTAATATATATCAAAGATATTTGTACCCATACCCTTCCTATATGTGCAAGTGTGTCAAATTTATCTTCAAATTGCCAAGAATCTAAAGCCTATGCTTTGATACCAACTGTAACACCCCGGGATCCACAAACACCCCAGAATGCTACTAAACTACACATCTAACATTCGTATATAAAATTTCGACAGCATCTCCTTTGAAAATTGCATAAACGGGGAAGCAACAAAGTATAAATAGATATCATGATAAGAAAACATAATAGACATTAATAGTCTGCTAGCAATGGGAAGACAACCATAACGGCATGAGCTAAATTAACCAGTGCGCACAACTAGTTAGAAACAAACATCCTTTGACAAGAAGCTTCTAATTAAATCATGACTGCGCCTAAGCAGCGTTATTATAAGAGTGAAGGTGGATGTGCTGCTACTTCCCACTTCCCTTGATGAGCAACAAGCACCTGCATTGATTAATGCAAGAGTGAGATGAAACATCTCAGCAAACGAATTATTTTGACGAGATATTTAAACCACAAATTGAATTCATCAACATTTTAAAAGAGTCACAATTAAAATTAGAAATACTTGTAGATATAGAACTCAGTAGTCCCACTATAACCAATACCATCTCATTTCCTCGAACAACCACAATAGGTTCTATAACACTTCCCTGCGTCAACAATACCTGCAAATATCACTTCAATGTATGCATAGGAATGCAATGTGTAGGTACTCTATCTTCATACCTCTGAGGGTATAAAACCACATCATCTGCAAATATCACTTCAATAAATGCATATGAATGCAATGCATATATCCTCTGCCTTCATACCTCTAAGGGTATGAAGCCGCATCGTACCCCTCCTCGGGCAACGTACGATGCTAAATTGTACCGGTACGGTCGGACCATAGGTCATGACAAAACTTCAGATGCAAATGAGTCATGCAATGTATATGGCATGCTGCATTTATCAATAAACTTCACTTCCTTCAGATACAATACAAACCTCAAATAATACTTTAATTACCTTCAGATACAATACCAACCTCAAGTAATACTTCATTTACCTTCAGGGGTGTGAATTAATCTCATGAATCATACTCGAATCATAATCATCATCAATATATGATTAAGCATCAGTATAATGCAAGCAAGTAAAGCATCACCATAGAGTCCAATTATGAAAGAATCCAATACTTCTGAATATTAGAGTGTAGGCAATAGAAATAACAGGTCAGAACGGAAGCAACCACCGCTACATTCACTTGCCTTCATCGAAGAAGAAGAAGAAGAAATGTACTAGACATGATCTGAAGTGTAGCCACCTGCTAGCGGGCATAAAACTTAGTACAAATATTTCACAAACATTTGCCATCAATCAACAAAACACTCCTACACTTGAAACCAAGACCCAGTGGAAAGACTCCCACCCTGAACCACATGCCATACAGCAGCAGCGCTGTTTGTTAATTTTGTATCTTTAAAATTAAAACAGCGGTGATATCAAACAAATACTCTAGGAGTATCTACACAAAATACTCTACAACTTCAGTATTCAATGGATAATTAAATTCTGTCATCTACAAGTTCTAAAACATCTGACAAGATAACTGACTGAATCTGTTTTAGACAGCAGTATAGTTAACTTTAAAATTCGATATCTCCCAAACTACTGAACCAAAAATTATGAAATTCTGCTGGAAGTAAGAACTTTTATCCCTCTACAAAAGTCTTCATAGTTGGAAGAGCCAATTAGGCCATTTACTAGATGAAACCCACCAGTGAACAGACCCACTCATTTTTGTCAGACAAACAGGAACAACCACATTAAAACAAACATAACTGGAGTTTCACAAATCATATGAATGCACTCTTTAAGAATCTGGAAAGCTTATGAAATTATCTACAACTTCTTTTACCAACCCACAGTTTAATTCTGTTGATAAAATTGCCTAACTCTTAAGAGAACAGATTTTGCACAGAATTATAAGACTGAAAAACTGCTATAATCAAACTGCCATAACTTTCTGTTCTGATGTCCGATTGAGGTGTTCTTCGCGGCCACAGAAATATCTACAAATTATCTACGACTCATATATAGACTTTTTATTTTTTTGAGGCCACTAAGACCACGGAAAACTGACATGAACAGAAACTGTCGAATCTGCCATTCTGCAGAAATTAAATTCGAAATCAAAACCTAACCCCACACCTAATCCAACCTCTAATCCTTCAATCCATATGATCCATAACCTCCAAAAGCACATAATTTTAGGGAGGAACAAGGATCCCATCCTTACCTAGGGTTTTCCCTAAGAAAAATCTGCAAGAGATGGGGGTAGCACATCTCCTTGATCCTCTCTTCCTCTTCAATCCATCTTGTTCCTCCTCTTCTCGATCCTTGTTGCGTGGGGGGGAGATCTAGGGAGGAAGAAGTATTGGAGGGTTGCTGCAATGGGGGGAGAGGGCGGCCAGCCAAGGGGGAAAAGTGAGGCGGCCAAGAAAGGGAAGGGGGTGGCCACCTAGGGTTTATTTTGTGGGAGAAAAGAAGTGACGCCTCATATGACTTCTGATGCAGCATCCAACGGCCCACAACCCTTTTTCCCACATCCACTCACCGAAGATCAACTTTTGGGTCAACATTTTTTTGGGATATTACATATATTGTCCGACATGTTTCGGGAAAAAGATTATCTGAAGAAGAGATTTTTGAAGCTAATCACTATGCCCAAGAACTGAGGTATCCAAAAGGGGCCTTAGTATTCAATGGCACAGACGAAGACGACTTCTTATACTGTCTCCCAGATAACAAGGAATTATCCGTCTGCCGGGAGATGGCTAGAAGCATGGGGTTCCCGAAGCTTGAAGTTGGCCTCTGCGCCATGACGAAGGACGATCTTGCGGATAGCCTTGCATACAATAGTCTGAAGGTACAAAAATTGTGAATTTTGAAGTTTATGAATTTTGAATTAGTCTTTTGTTCTTATATTAATCCATTCATTCTTTTGAATAGGGCTTAATACTCAGCAATGCCTTAAGGGCACAAAAGAATGCTGAAGATGAGAGCTGCACTATTGCTCTCAATAACCTTCGAACAGAGGTTATCAAGCTAAGAAACGAAGATTTGGAAAAGGACAAAATTCTACTTACATTGGTGGATAAGATAAAAGAAGACGAAGCTACTTCTAAAGCTCAGGCCGAAGCTCAGAAGCACGAAATTGAAGATCTTTGGAAACAATTAGCCCGAGCTAAAGAAGAACACATACTTGAAGAAACGAAGCGAGAACTTAGCGATCAATGGGCAAATCATTTAGAAGGAACCGTTGACGAGCTTCGTTCATCCAAGAAAAGGTGCTATGACAAATCTATAGAATGCGTTAAGAAAATAAAAGCTAGCTTCGCCAGCGTTGGCGCGTTCTCGAGCGAGGAAAACTTCACAAGGGGTAACCCCAAAGGCCCAATCGAATGGATTAATCACGAAGGTGAGGCCTTTGAGGAAATTTTGAATAGCCGTGGAGACATATGTGCTTTTTCGGGTGCCAGGGGGATTGCTACTATTTTGGAGAGGAAAGGCTGTGAGCATGTGAAAGTTTTAGCACAATCCGAAACTGCCTTATCCTCCGAAGATATAAAAGACCCCTCGGCCGAAGCTAGCATGGTTGGTGGAAAATTTTTCACCGACATCTGGGATAATGGTGGCCGGGAAATGGCCCAAGAGATTATTCAAAAAAGCGAAAAAGGCATCCATGATGCTAAAAAAGTAGCAGAGGCTGCTGAGAAAAGCGCAGAGCCCGAAGGGCAAATAGGTATTAACTAGTGGTTTTTGTCTCTTTGTTGTAATTTTTTGATTTTGAACTTGTTGACAGTTTGTAATAGTAATAAGTCTGTATCTACTCTTCCCTCAGAACCTGCTGAATCATCTGCGGGCCCCCACACGAAGGGGGATGACGAAATTAGACAAATGGCCGAAGCCATCATGGATAAAGTTGTTGATCAGCTACTAAATGAAGCTGCAGAAGTAATTCTAAGGGAAGATTAAATGCTGCTGTAAAAACATTTAGAATATAATATTTGTTGAGAAACATGTATAATATATTAACTATTTATTGTTCTATTCTTTACGATGCATGAAACTTCATATACATACCGTTTTTGAGCCTTTGGCGAAAAACACCTTCCCTTCTTTTCATGCTTCGTAAATAATATCCATATTTTCGTAAAAACATCCGATCTTCGCAAAATCAATAACCGATAAATCTTTTCATTTCGGAGTTTGACGAAGGTATGCTTCTTCAAAATTTACTTTTTCGTGCCTTGGCACTGTTTCTTCGGAACAATCTCCAAATATCAACATTGATCTCCTTCTTGCGTCATTGATGCAACATGATGTATGATGTTATGCTATGCAAATGATGTGATGATGTGATGTTATGCAAAATGATATTTGCTGAAGGTCGACATTTATTTTTCACTGCAAGCCTCCCTTAGGAGCTTCTTCGCCTTTTACTTCAGCGGAATCAGCGTTTATTTTTCGCTGTAAGCCTCCCTTAGGAGCTTCTTCGCCTTTTACTTTCAGCGGAATCAGCGTTTATTTTTTGCTGTAAGCCTCCCTTAGGAGCTTCTTCGCCTTTTACTTTCAGCGAAATCAGCGTTTATTTTTCGCTGTAAGCTCTGCATTCCCTTCGGAACGACTTTTGAGCAGAAAACTTACACTGCGCTCCCTTAGGAACGACTTTTGAGCAGAAAACTTACACTGCGCTCCCTTAGGAACGACTTTTGCTGCTTCGAAGAAATTGCACTGTATTTCTTAGAACAAATTTTTGATAATTCGAAGATCCTTCTTGCCACCATAAATTCTTATGTTTCGGCAACTTAAGCCTATGGAGAAGACATATTTTTATTATGACAGAGAACGAAACTGTTACAAGAGATTAAAAGACGATAAAAAGCACTTAAACTTCCCATAATTGTTCCTTATTAAAAAGAAAGTAAGACTGAAATGCGAATAATGCGAAAATCCGCTGTCGAGGTAGGATATTTATCAGTAAATATGCTTCGACTCCGGCACAGTGCTATTGATTGTGCGAGCTTCGGACTCCTCTCTGAAGTCCCGCTAAAGATGAGTGTGCTGACTCCCTTCTGGTTGCTGACCTCGTTGCATTGGTGGTGGCGGTGGAGGCTATTGCCAAGATGCTTGGGATTGACTTGCCGAAGCAACAGAAGCTGCAGGGTGATTGCCTACATATTCTGGAATGTAAGGCGAATGGTACGAAGCAGTATGCATGACCTGCTTCGGCTGGCTCTGTTGTGCTGCAGCTTCTGCTAGCTCCTTTTGCTTCTGGATGGTAACATGGCACATCCTGGTGGTATGGCCCTTGCCTTCACCACAGAATAGGCAGTAAATTTTTCTTGGTTGATCTCCAAATCTTCCCCCGAAGCCCCTGGCGCCTCTGCCCCTTGGCACTGGTGGCCGGAAAGAGCTTTGTTGTTGCCCCGAAGCTTGCGAGGAGCACTGTGGCCTTTGCTGTTGACTCCCTTTGCCATCACTTTGAGTAGAATTGTGAATTGACCTGACGTGCCTCGGATGGAATCTTCCTCCGAAGCCCCTGGTCATTTCAGAGAACCTGAATGCTTCCTCCCTTCTTTGGCGAAAATCGTTGTCAGCTCGAATATACTCGTCCATCTTCTGGAGCAACTTCTCCAAAGTTTGAGGAAGCTTTCTGGCAAAGTACTGAGCTGAAGCTCCCGGCCGAAGCCCCTTGATCATTGCCTCAATAACAATTTCATTGGGCATTGTTGGTGCCTGTGCCCTCAGACGCAGGAACCTTCGGACATACGCCTGAAGATATTCTTCGTGGTCCTGGGTGCACTGGAATAAAGCTTGGGCAGTAACTGGCTTCGTTTGAAACCCTTGGAAGCTGGTTATCAACATGTCCTTTAGCTTTTGCCATGAAGTGATTGTCCCTGGGCGGAGAGAGGAGTACCAGGTTTGTGCAACACTCCTGACAGCCATGATGAAAGACTTTGCCATGACTGTCGTGTTGCCACCATACGAAGATATGGTTGCTTCATAGCTCATCAAGAATTGCTTCGGGTCTGAATGACCGTCGTACATGGGGAGCTGAGGTGGCTTGTAAGACTGTGGCCAAGGTGTAGCCTGCAGTTCTGTTGACAGGGGAGAAGTATCATCAAAAGCAAAATTTCCATGATGGAAATCTTCATACCAGTCGCCCTCATTGTAGAAGCCCTCTTGATGAAGCTCTCTGCGCGGGGGCCTTTGGTTCTGGTCATCTTGAGCAAGATGTCGAAGCTCTTCAGAGGCTTCGTCTATCTGCCTTTGAAGATCAGCTAGATGAGCCATCTTTTCCTTCTTTCGTTGGACCTGTTGATGGAGCATCTCCAAATTTTGGATTTCTTGATCCAAGTCGTCTTCCGGAGGCGTTGAACTGGTGGCCTTCCTCTTCTGGCTTCGGGCCTCCCTAAGAGAAACGACATCCTGATTGGGGTCCAATGGCTACAGAGTGGCAGCCCCTGTCGCTGAAACTTTTTTCGGCGGCATGACGAAGGTGATGCTTGCCGAAGGTGTTCAAAACTCAAAAAATGGACGTGAGTTCACCGGAGGTGGGCGCCAATGTTGGGGACTTGTTCTCAAATGCTAAGAGTTAAGAACAAGGCAACATAAAAAGTGTTAAATGTTAAATTCCTTCGTCCTTATAAACATTATGCCCTTTCGGATATAATGAATTCTGGACGAAGGTTACGAAGGAAAAGACCTTCGTAAGATCGATAGATGGTAAAAAAGAACACATATATGAAACATGAATAATGATACGAAAATTATCATCAACTTATTTTTATTACCAAATTCATAAAGACAAATTATAAATGTACCTTCAGATTGATGAAAAGTAAAGGTACAGACGTGATGCAAAAAGCGTATGCCAAGTCAGCCTGAACAGTACGGGAGTACTGTTCATCTATTTATAGGCACGGGACGTAGCCCATGTAAAATTACATTGATGCCTTTTACATATATCAATAACTCTATAGCAACTCTTCGAGGTTTAATTTGGCTTTTCATCTTTAAGTCGGTTCCTCTTTTCTGCCGTTATGCCGAAGCTTTTCTGCACATAGCTTCGTGATCGTCTTATCCTTCGTCGTGGTCGCTTTCCATCCCAGCCAAGCTTCGTCTTAACCATGCTCTTGTATACCCGCAACCTGACTCCGAAGATACCTGTTCACATGTTTCACTCGGAAAACATTGTCAAATCATGTTTTTGAGGACCTTCGGAAGCCGAAGGCCCCCAACACCAAGGGACCCTCAAGCGCTTTCTAAGGCAAGCTCAAAACGAATTTGAGCTCAAGGTGAAAAAGATTAGAAGCGACAATGGGTTCGAGTTCAAGAACCTGCAAGTGGAGGAGTTTCTTGAGGAGGAAGGAATCAAGCACGAGTTCTCCGCTCCCTACACACCACAGCAAAACGGTGTGGTAGAGAGGAAGAACAGGACGCTTATAGACATGGCGAGGACGATGCTTGGAGAATTCAAGACGTCCGAGTGGTTTTGGTCGGAAGCTGTGAACACGGCTTGCCACGCCATAAACCGGGTCTACCTTCATCGCCTCCTCAAGAAGACGTCATACGAGCTACTAACCGATAACAAACCCAACGTTTCGTATTTTCGAGTTTTTGGGAGTAAATGCTACATTCTGGTGAAGAAAGGTAGAAATTCAAAATTTGCTCCCAAAGCTGTAGAAGGGTTTTTGTTAGGTTATGACTCAAATACAAAGGCGTATAGAGTCTTCAACGAATCATCAGGTTTGGTTGAAGTCTCTAGCGACGTTGTATTTGATGAGATTAATGGCTCTCCAAGAGAGCAAGTTGATCTTGATGATGTAGATGAGGATGATGTTCCAACGGACGCGATTCGTACCATGGCGATTGGAGACGTGCGACCACAGGAACACAAGGAGCAAGATCAACCTTCTTCCTCAACAACGGTGCATCCCCCAACTCAAGATGATGGATAGGTTCCTCAAGAGGAGGCGTGTGATCAAGGGGGAGCACAAGAACACCAAGTTGAGGAGGAAGAAGTACCACAGGCCCCTCCAACTCAAGTTCGAGCGATGATTCAAAGGGATCATCCCGTCGACCAGATTTTGGGTGACATTAGCAAGGGAGTAACCACTCGCTCTAGATTAGCTAATTTTTGTGAGCATTACTCTTTTGTCTCTTCTGTTGAGCCTTTCAGGGTAGAAGAGGCTTTGCTAGATCCGGACTAGGTGTTGGCCATGCAGGAAGAGCTCAACAACTTCAAGCGAAATGAAGTTTGGACACTGGTGCCACGTCCCAAGCAAAACGTTGTGGGAACCAAGTGGGTGTTCCACAAGAAACAGGACGAGCACGGGGTGGTGACAAGGAACAAGGCTCGACTTGTGGCAAAAGGTTATGCCCAAGTCGCAGGTTTGGACTTTGAGGAGACTTTTGCTCCTGTGGCTAGGCTAGAGTCGATTCGTATTTTGTTAGCCTATGCCGCTCACCATTCTTTCAGGTTGTTCCAAATGGACGTGAAGAGCGCTTTCCTCAACGGGCCAATCAAGGAGGAGGTGTACGTGGAGCAACCCCCTGGCTTTGAGGATGAACGGTACCCCGACCACGTGTGTAAGCTCTCTAAGGCGCTCTATGGACTTAAGCAAGCCCCAAGAGCATGGTATGAATGCCTTAGAGACTTTTTAATTGCTAATGCTTTCAAGGTTGGGAAAGCCGATCCAACTCTTTTTACTAAGACTTGTGATGGTGATCTATTTGTGTGCCAAATTTATGTCGATGACATAATATTTGGTTCTACTAACCAAAAGTCTTGTGAAGAGTTTAGCAGGGTGATGACTCAGAAATTCGAGATGTCGATGATGGGCGAGTTGAACTACTTCCTTGGGTTCCAAGTGAAGCAACTCAAGGACGGCACCTTCATCTCTCAAACGAAGTATACGCAAGACTTGCTCAAGCGGTTTGGGATGAAGGACGCCAAGCCCGCAAAGACTCCAATGGGAACCGACGGACATGTCGACCTCAACAAAGGAGGTAAGTCCGTTGATCAAAAGGCATACTGGTCTATGATAGGGTCTTTACTTTATTTATGTGCTAGTAGACCGGATATTATGCTTAGCGTATGCATGTGTGCTAGATTTCAATCCGACCCAAGGGAGTGTCACCTTGTGGCCGTTAAGCGAATTCTTAGATATTTAGTCGCTACGCCTTGCTTCGGGATCTGGTATCCAAAGGGGTCTACCTTTGACTTAATTGGATACTCAGACTCCGACTATGCTGGATGTAAGGTCGATAGGAAGAGTACATCAGGGACGTGCCAATTCCTAGGAAGGTTCCTGGTGTCGTCGAGTTCTAAGAAACAAACTTCCGTTGCCCTATCCACCGCTGAGGCCGAGTATGCTGCCGCAGGACAGTGTTGCGTGCAACTACTTTGGATGAGGCAAACCCTCCGGGACTTTGGCTACAATCTGAGCAAAGTCTCACTCCATGTGACAATGAGAGTGCTATCCGCATGGCGGACAATCCTGTTGAACACAAGCGCACAAAGCACATAGACATCCGGCATCACTTTTTGAGAGACCACCAGCAAAAGGGAGATATCGAAGTGTTTTATGTTAGCACCGAGAACCAGCTAGCCGATATCTTTACCAAGCCCTTAGATGAGAAGACCTTTTGCAGGCTACGTAGTGATCTAAATATCTTAGATTCGCGTAACTTGGATTGATATAGAGCATACATGTGTTTTATGCCTTTGATCATGTTCCATTATGCATTTTATTGCTTGCAATGGATCCCTCGGACCTCACAAGTCCATGTGTGAATGATGCACATATTCCCAGGGGGAGAAATGCTACAACTTGACCCTTTGAGACTAACCGTGTGCTTGAGTTTTCCTAATTTAGTCTCAAAGGAGGATTGAAAGGGAAAAGGTGAACTTGGACCATGCAAGACTTCCACTGCACTCTGATGAGAGGGTAACTTACTCCAAGTTCATCTCCGTGTTCTTATTGCCTTTTTACTCTTAATTGAAGATTTTAGTAAGGCAATGAGGTTTAAGGACCAATAATGATCCTGTTTTGGTGCTTAATGCCAAAGGGAGAGAAATTAAGGCCAAAGCAAGAAATGGATCAGCTACCACTTGAGAATTTTGAAAATAGTAGAGTTAGAGCTTTTGTTTTGTCAAAATACTCTTATTGTCTCTTATTGTCAAAAGTTGGTCTCTTGTGGGGAGAATGGTTTATTATGGAAAAAGGGGGAGTTTTTGAATCTTTGATCAATTTCTCTTGGAATACCTCTCTCTATGCCTCAACAAGTGATTTTGACTTAGAGATAGGAAATTGAGTTTGATTTGCGAAAACAAACCAAGTGGTGGCAAAGAATGATCCAAATATGTCAAATTTGAATCAAAACAAATTTTTGTTCTCATTTACATTGATGTTGCACTTCTTTTAGTTGCTTTTTGTTATGTTGGCATAAATCACCAAAAAGGGGGAGATTGAAAGGGAAATGTGCCCTTGGGCCATTTCTATAAGATTTTGGTGATTAAGTGCTTCACACAAAAATGCCTTGAGTGGTATTTGTGCCAAAGACTCAAGAAGTGCAAATCAAGATTAAAGGTATGTTTCTAGACTTAGTCCATTGTTTTGAAGACTAATGTGTTGTGTCTAAGTGCTAGAAACGGGAGAAATCACTTTGGAGATTAGTTGGCTGTGTTCAGCCAAAGGCTGCTCGGTCTGGGTGCACCGGACTGTCCGATGGTGCACCGGACAGTGTCCGGTGTGCCAGGACCAGTCCAAGTGAACAGCCTGCTCTCGGGTCTCGACGGCGGCGTACGGCTATAAATCACCAGACTGTCCGGTGAGGCACCGGACTGTCCGGTGAGTCGTCTGCGGCGAAGTCGCCGCTCTCGGGAAACCAGTCAACAACGTACGGCTAAAATTCACCGGACTGTCCGGTGAGCCAACGGTCGGGCGCGCCAACGGTCGGCCGCGCAATCCGCGCGTGACACGTGGCCGAGCCAACGGTTGGATGGGGGCACCGGACTGTCCGGTGTGCACCGACAGTGTCTGGTGCGCCAACAGCTCCAAATCTTCAACGGTCGGCTGTGCCTATTTAGGAAAGCAATCTGCACCGGACTGTGAATAGGGGATGTTCGGTGGTGCACCGGACTGTCTGGTGCGCCACCCGACAGAAGGCAAGATTTGCCTTCCTGGATTGCTTCCAACGGCTCCTAGCTGCCTTGGGGCTATAAAAGGGACCCCTAGGCGCATGGAGGAGTACACCAAGCATTCTTTGATCAACTCTAAGCACCAAGACTCCATTTCCGCGCATTTGATTCTTTGTGATAGCATCTAGAGCTCCATTTGAGTAGAGAACTCTTTGAGTTGTGTTGCGAGCTCAAGTTGTGACTTGTGTGCGTGTTTGTGCTCTGATTTTGTGTCTTGTGTGCGTTGCTCTCCCTCCCTTACTTCCGTGTTTCTTTGTGATCATCATTTGTAAGGGCGAGAGGCTCCAAGTTGTGGAGATTCCTCGCAAACGGGAGATAGTAAATGAAAGCAAAACACCGTGGTATTCAAGTGGGTCTTTGGACCGCTTGAAAGGGGTTGAGTGCAACCCTCGTCTGTTGGGACGCCACAACATGGAGTAGGCAAGTGTTGGACTTGGCAGAACCACGGGATAAACCATTGTGCCTCTCTGTGTTGATTTCTTTGTGGTTATCGTGTTTAGCAAGAACTCCTCTCTAGCCGCTTGGCTTTATTACTCTAACACCTAATCAAGTTTGTGGCTTTAAGTTTCAAGTTTTTACAGGATCACCTATTCACCCCCCCCCCTCTAGGTGCTCTCACTGGCGGCAGCTCCGGAGATCCCATGAGTTCCCAGGGCGCACGTACGTGCCATGGAATTTTTCAGCGAAGGCCTTGACTAGGTCGTCCGAGTCGAAGATCTGCGCAGGGGGCAGATGCTCCAGCCAGGCCCGGGCAGCGTCAGAGAGGAAAAGGGGGAGGTTGCGGATGATGAGGTTGTCGTCGTCTGTCCCTCCCAACTGGCACGCCAGCCAGTAATCCGCGAGCCACAACTCTGGCCTCGTCTCCCCCGAGTACTTGGTGATGGTAGTCGGGGCTCGGAACCGGGCCGGGAACGGCGCTCGTCGTGTGGCTCGGCTGAAGACCCGCGAGCCTGGTGGTTCGGTTGAGGGGCTCCGATCCTCCTCACTGTCATAGCGTCTCCCACGCCTGGGGTGGTAGCCTCGGCGCACCTTCTCCTCGAGGCGGGCTCGACGGTCACGACGGTGTTGATCGTCGCCGAGGCGATCCCGGGCTGCAGGTGTCTCGTCTCCTGTAAGCTTGGTGTGGACCGAGGCCTCGCGCATGCGTCGGGAGGACGCTACATGAAGCACCGAGGGGCACCCTCGCCTTCGGGAGGCAGAGCTCTAGCTTGTCGGGCTACGACATTTTCCAGGAGGTCCTTGAGTTCGCCTTGGATACACTGCCCCTCGGTGGTAGATGGCTTCGGCATCATTCGAAGCAACACCGCCACTGTAGCTAGGTCCTGGCCGGCCCCGTTGAAGGTCGGGGGCAGCCCTGCCCTGGCATCATCAATAATACGGCACTGGACGTCCCGGACCCGATGACGCGCTCCTCCGGCGAGCGCTCGGCCTGCCCACTCTTGCTTGAGGTTTTGTCGGAGCTGCACAAGTCGCCCCGTTTCTTCGTCGAGCTTGGCCTGCATCTCGTGGAGTTGCTCGAGCTGTGAGCCCTGACCCCCGTGGGGACCTGGGCCACAGCTAGCTCCCGCGGGATCTCAACATGAGACACAGGTGCAAGGGCATCGTCGCCCCCTGGCATGCTGGGGTGGTGGTCTTCGTCGTGATCTTCCTGATCGATGTGGAAGCACTCGCGAGTTGGGTCGCAACCCTCGTCATCAAGGCTGTGGCCATCATCAGAGCAGCCGGAGAGGCAGTGGTCACATGCGGACATGAAGTCTCGCATGGCACCGAGATCACGGAGTCTGGAGAAATCCCAACTGACGTCGGGGTCGTCCTCTTCCTCAGAACCCGTGGGTTCAGAGGTTGAGATGGCCGTCAGTCGGTCCCAAGTTGACCACATATGGTACCCCGGAAGGTCAGGATATGCCCTTACGAAAGCGCTTATCGAAGCGGGGTCGCTTGGTGGGTCGAAGCTGAACCTAAAAGGAACAGGATGGAAAACTGAAGGTGCCTCTTGGTTGGTGGACAACGGCGAAGTTGCATCGGAGGTGGAATGCGTCGTTATCTCAGGTGTGAGACTAATGCCCGACAAGTCCCTCGCAAGGGTGCCGGCGTCATCAGTCCGCCTGGGGCTGGCGTATTGCTGGGAAGCGACACCCGTCGTTGCCTCAGGTGCGAGGATAACACACGACATGTCCCCCGCAGGGGTGTCGGCATCGTCGACTCGCTCTGGTCCGACAGCCGTCGAGGTGCTGCCTCTTGCCTGGCCATGGTTGCCCCGTCTCCGCCTCCTCCGGCGAGGAGGGTGGCGAGGTTGACTCGGGTGTTCCTCTTCCGCCATGGGGAGATGCTGTCGTCGAGTTCGCCTCCGCCGGGCGAGCCGATGTCCGTCGTTGTTGTCGTGCTGTGGGGGAAGGAGTACCATGTCGTAGCCACCGTCGGGGGACATGAACTCGAGACTTCCAAAGCGGAGCACCATCTCGGGCTGAAGAGGATGCTGAAGATTGTCCATCTGGAACTCAACGGGAAAGTATAGTCAACACGCAGCGTGCCCCTACCTGGCGTGCCAACTGTCGGCGTTTCGAACCCGGGGGACCCTCAACCGGACCGACTAGTGAATTTTGTGCCACGTGCCCCTATCCAGATGGGTTGATGCAAGATGGAACACAAGAGGAGGGATGAAGCTTATATTATCTTGCACCGGGGGTGCTTGCAGTAGGGGTTACAAGCTTCGCGAGAGAGGGAACGGGTCCTAGGCCTCCTGAGGAGTCTAGTGTTGTGGAGTGGAGCTCGATGTTTGAGTGAGTCCGTCTCTGTTGTCCTTGCTGCCCGTCCCCCCTCTCCTTTGTGAAGGCCCTGGGCATCCCCTTTTATAGATACAAGGGGATGGTCCAGCTGTACATATGGGGGTGTTGCTATGTGCTAACGTGGCCTGCGGAGAAGTGCTTGAGCCCTGTAGAAGTGTAGCTGGCGGTGCGGTCCTAGGTCCTGCTGATGTTTCTTTGCCTTTGTAGAGAGCTTGTGGACTATTGACGTCATGGACGCATGCGGGGAACCATCTTTACCTGTTGCCGGAGTAATCTAGATGTGACTCTGGTCTTGTTTCTTCGTAGCCTGAGGCGGCTAGCTAGAGGTAGGGTAATGATGTATCCCCTGTAGCGTTGTCGGTCCGAGGCCGAGGTCGGGCGAGGCGGTGACTCCTCCTGAGGCTGAGGCCGAGGTTGGGCGAGGCGGAGACCTCTTCCCGAGGCCGAGGCTGAGGTCGAGACCTGGGGTCGGGCGAGGCGGAGACCTCCTCCCGAGGCCGAGGCTGAGGTCGAGACCTGGGGTCAGGCCAGGCGGAGACCTCCTCCCGAGGCCGAGGCTGAGGTTGAGACCTGGGGTCAGGCGAGGCGGAGCTCCCTGTTGCGCCCGAGGCTGAACTCGGGAGAGGCCGTGACTTACTGTTGTTAGTCTTACCCTGGTGGTTGGCACAGTAGTTGGAACGGGGTGAATAGTGTTGTTTTCCTATCATAACAATTAGTAAAGGGGTGAAGTGACTGTGGTCATTTCGACCTTGCCGACTACGGCGCGCGTGTCAGGATAAGGTGTCAGGCGATCCCTATATTAAATGTGCATGCGATACGGTCGGCGGTAAGGCGATTTGGCCGAGGTTGCTATATGACAAAGTCTACCCGAGCTTAGCCTCGGACGAGCCGGGGGTGCGCCCGCTGCCTGAGGGGGCCCTCAGGCGAGGCGTGAATCCGTCCGGGACCACTGCTCTTGCCCAAGGTCGGGCTCGGGCGAGACGAGATCGCGTCCCTTGGTAGATGAGGCCTTGACTTTGCGCTGTGCTCGCCAGCCTTTACGGTCTGTTTTGAAGATGTTTTTCAGCCATGCTTAGGAGCATTGGGGGTACCCCTAATTGCAGTACCCGACACCTATGTCTACTAGATTAGCTCTTCTAAACCAAATCTAACATGTCCATAATTATAATTTGAGTAAAACATGATCTCTAGTCAAGTTATAATTAAAACTAATGTTGAGTTAATTATTTATAAGATATTCTCTCATATGATGTACACTGATCAATTTATAATATATAAATCACATAGATCTTCCATAAATCATAACTCATTAACCACGACTCCGATCTTAGTAGTTCTCGATCCCACGATCTCATAGCAACGCATAGATTATTATTATGC
This sequence comes from Zea luxurians, assembly GCA_029449295.1. Lineage (NCBI taxonomy): Eukaryota > Viridiplantae > Streptophyta > Magnoliopsida > Poales > Poaceae > Zea > Zea luxurians. The sequence continues at coordinate 64,698,404 of JAOPSE010000001.1, read as the reverse complement.
AATTTATTCTTATGTTTGGTGTGATGTTAATTTTGTCTATACCATGTTTATTTGTATTGATACGACTAGCAGTGAGGTTACAAGTCACCTGAAGTTCATCCTGGTACCTGGAATCTCAAGTCCCAGGCAAGTTGTGCCCTTGATCACTTTTATTTACCCAATAATGTTCTTTATAATCATTTATTCATGCATAGGTTTAATTTTGATGGGACCCAATAGGTCACCCTAGTCTGATTATCTTTATACCTTGTTTACCCTTGAACTATTTGGATAGTTTTGCTATTGCTCTATATGGTTTTGGGATTAATACTACATCATGTCCATATTCCAATTATTTTATTATTTTATTTATGTTCATGTCAAGATCATTATATTTTTAATTGTAACATGGAGCTTAACTTGAGAAACATGTGCCACCACAAGGGTGGAATGGGACACCCTTGGCTGACTAATTAGGAAAGCTAGTGGAAGACTACCTTACCTGAAAGGGACAAGGGCAGTAGGGGAGTTTTGCTATTGCTTTACATGGTTTTGAGATAATCTTTCATTATAACCATGTTCTAGTTATTTTGTTATTCTATTTATGTTCATGTCAAGATCATTAATGTTAATTGGAATATAGAGCTTAACTTGAGAAAAACGTGCCACCACAAAGGTGGAATGGGACGCCCTTGGCTGACTAATTAGAAAAGCTAGTGGAAGACTACCTTACCCAAAAGGGGCAAGGGCAGTAGGGGAGTTGCATGCAAGGAGGTTCTCGGGTTGATTTTGTGGCAATGGCGGTCAGACGAGGGATTCTTGCAATTGCTCTTCCAGAAACTGTAGCGGGTTTTCGGAAGTTAGTGGAACTTTGTAAAGGCCTCGTAGTGGATCCCTAGCCATTCACCTCGGTAGTGTCTAAGGGTCTAGCTAACCCTAGCGACATGGGATACACAACTTGTGGGTATAGGGTACAACCTCTGCAGAGTGTAAAACTGGTATACTAGCCGAGCTCACAGTCATGAGTAGCTCAGGACTATCGCATGATTAAATTATGGAACTAAATTCAATTCATCATTTGCATTGCATGGGATTTATTATTAATTTTGTTCTATTATTATTATGGTTTGGTATTTACTTATACTTAGTAATTGCTAATAAAATTTTGACCAACTTTAAAAGCAATGCTCAGCTTTAACCAATCTCTTTGGTGAGCCTTACACTTCACATGAGCTCTCACCTTTGGTGAGTTCATGCACATTATTCCCCACAACTTGTTGAGCTATGAACGTATGTGAGCTCACTCTTGCTGTCTCACAACCCCCCCACAGGTCAAGAATAGGTACCACAGGATGAGGCGCATGGTGGATGTTGCGATGTGTTCGTGAGAGGTCTAGGCCGTCGTCTCCCAGTCAACTTTGGGTTGCTGGATTGTTGTCTCCTTACGATGTATTTATTTATTTATTTTGTACAGAACCCCTATTGTATAATAAAGTTGTGACATTCGTTTCTGTACCACTATTCATCATATGTGTGAGACTTGGTCCCAACATAACTGGTGTTTATGTTCGCGTCCGGGTCCCTAAAACCCGGTTGTGACACATGCCCAAGTTTTAGTTCTTGTAACACTAGGGGTGTTACATCCTTCCCCCCCATATAAGAATCTCATCCCGAGATTTGAGGTTCTAGGGTAAGTAATGGAAAAGGAAACATGTAACAACTTTATTACAGAGCAGGTGGTGGTGTGGGGTTTGTTCTAACTTTACAATAAAGTACATAAATCTTACAGGTTACATGAAGCTAAAAACCTAGGAAAATTCTTCTCTAGGAAGTCTCGGGTCTCCCAAGTAGCTTCTTCTTCAGTGTGTTGGTTCCACTGTACCTTATAAAACTTGAGAGTCCTCTTTCGAGTGATTTTGTCCTTCTGATCCAGAACTCGAATGGGATGTTCTAAATAAGTCAAGTCTGGTTCCAAAGTAACATCCACCACATCTATAGTTCGATCAGGAATCCGAAGACATTTCATTAACTAAGATACATGGAACACATTATGCACCACAGACAATGATTCTGGTAATTGAAGTCTGTACGCCACTGGCCCACATCGCTCAAGAATGGGGAATGAGACAATACATCGGGGTGCCAACTTTCCTTTTACCCCGAACCAGCTAACACCCTTCATCGGTGATACTTTCAGGTATACATGATCGTCGGCTTCAAAAACCAATGGTCGACGTCGTTTATCCGCATAATTCTTCTGCCAAGCTTGAGCTTCTTTTAGGTTATGTCTTATACGTTGAACCTTTTCTTCTGTTTCTTTAACCAAATCGGGCCTGAAAAAGCACCGTTCTCCGGGTTCTGACCAATTTAAGGGTGTTCTACATCGTCGTCCGTATAGAGCTTCAAACGTTGCCATCTTAATACTTTCTTGATAACTATTATTATAAGAAAACTCTGCCAACGGCAGACAATCATCCCATTTCTATGGGAACTCCAACACACAAGCTCATAGCATATCTTCAAATATTTGATTCACCCTCTCAGTTTGTCCGCTCGTCTGAGGATGATAGGCCAAACTTTAGAGCAATTTAGTGCCCAGGGATTTGTGCATCTCTTTCCAAAACTTGGATACGAATTGTGGTCCCCGGTTCAACACTATCGTCTTCGGAACTCCATGCAGACTGAGAATGCTTTGTTATTCTATTTATGTTCATGTCAAGATCATTAATGATAATTGGAACATGGAGCTTAACTTGAGAAACACGTGCCACCACAAGGGTTTAATGTGACGCCCTTGGCTGACTAATTAGGAAAGCTAGTGGAAGACTACCTAACCCGAAAGGGGCAAGGGCAGTAGGGGAGTTGCATGCAAGGAGGTTCTCGGGTTGATTTTGCTACGATGGTGGTCAGACGGGGGATTCTTGCAAGTGCTCTTCCCATAAACTGTAGCGGGTTTTCGGAAGCTAGTGGAACTTTGTAAAGGCCTCGTAGTGTTGCCCTGCCTCGCTTCCTTGGTAGAGGTGTATGGGAGTCATGATCTCTTAGCAGATGGGTAACATGACTTAGGGTACAGGGTACAACCTCTGTAGAGTGTAAAACTAGTATACTAGCCGTGCTCGCGGTCATGAGCAGCTCAGGACTCTCGCATGATTAATTTATGGAACGTAAATTCAATTTGTCATTTGCATTGCATGGGATTTGTTATTAATTTTGTTCTATTACTTTTATTAAGGTTTGGTATTTACTTACATATAGTAACTGCTAATAAAATTTTGACCAACTAATTAAAAGCAATGCTCAGCTTTAACCCCTGTTGTTGATTAGCCTTACACATCACATGAACTCCCACCTTTGGTGAGTTCATGCCACTGGTTCCCCACAACTTCTAGAATTATGATCATGTGTGAGCTCACCCTTGCTGTCTCATACCCAGGAGAAGAACAGGTGGTTCAAGAGGAGCCACAAAGCAAGGAGTTTGATCTGATCTAGGTGGTGTTTCCCTTGTTGACTTTTGCGCCAAGGATGATCCTTAGTTTGTTTTATATTTATCTTTTCTTTTGTAATAAGACTTCCGCTATGTAATAAATACTCTGATGTTATTGCGACATTTATCTCTATACACTCTGTTATTATATATGTTGTCTTCTTGGCGCATGTATGAGATGCACCCGGCTTTGTTCCTCAAAGCCCGGGGTGTGACAGAAGTGGTATCAGAGGAAATGTTGACTGTAGGACGAAACCTAGATAGAAATGGACAAAACCCTTACCTACTTACCTTACTCTAATTCATTCTATACTTATCTTATCTTGATCCTATCTCACCTTCTGCTATCATACTCTGATTACTCTTAGCTTTTCTACTCTAAGACAAGATGGATTTCACACTTTGGAATCCTACAATTATGAACTTTTTAAGAGATAGGGAACCTAAAACGAAATTAAAACTATTTTTCTCTATTTAAAAATGTTGGTTGATTGTTCTGATGATAAATGTCTGATTTGCTTCTTTGATTGATTGAAATATTATATATGGACATCTTAGCATGTACCACCATAAGATATTGAGTTAGCTTTAGTAGGTAAAACATTAATCTGCTTAGCTAATAAATCCCCCAAAGTAACATGATTCGTAACTACCTGCCTTGTCTACTATTCTCTCTTACCATATATTTCTAACTCAGATGGTTAATACCAGGAAGGGTAGTGGAATTGATTTACCTCCCAATCGACACACTCGGAGGATATTTAGACAACCCTAGCCACAACCAGCAGAGATGGATCCTCCACCACCGCCTCCACCAGCAGGAGTTGACCCACTGGTTGCAGCTTAGATGAGGATGATGCAACAAATGGCTGACATTATGGCAGATATGCATGCTCAGATGCAGCAGGAACGCCAGGAGATGCGCCAGGAACGGGAAGAGATACGTCGAGAGCTGTGCCAAGAACGAGAAGAGATACGTTAGGAAAGGAGGGTGCAACAGCAACAGCAACAACAACAGCAACATCAGCAAGCACCACTGCCTCCACCACCACTACCAGTTCCACCCCAAGATAAGCACCGGAAGTTCATGAGCCATAAGTCGCCGACATTTGCTAGTTCTCCTGATCCACTGGACGCAGATGATTGGCTGAAGTCCATAGAGAAGATGTTGAACATTGCTCAGTGCACTGACCGAAAGAAGGTTTTATATGCTTCTGGACGTCTGATAGGTCCTACTGCTGATTGGTGGGATTCATACACTGCTGCCCACGATGCTGTTGACACTATCACATGGGCGGAGTTCACGACGCAGTTTAGGAACCATCATATACCAGCTGGACTGATGAAGATTAAGAAGAAGGAATTCCTATCGCTGAAGTAGGGAAGTATGTCAGTCAGCGAGTACCGCGACAAGTTCATCCAGTTATCCAGATATGCGCCTGATGAAGTTGCTGAAGATGAGAGGAAACAGGAGCATTTTATTGAAGGACTTAATGGACCCCTGTAGTATGCTCTTATGGCACATACATTTCCATCATTTCAGAGGCTGCTTGACAAGGCCCTAGCTATTAAACACAAGCGTGTTCAGCTGGGAGATTTGAAGAGGAAGGCTATATCCCAAGGACAAGGAAGCAGCAGTATTCGTCCACGCTACAGTTCACCCCAGGGTACACCAGTTCGCATTGGCGGAGGCCAGCGCCCAGTTCAGCAATCACCTCAGAGGACTCCACCGACTCGTCAGGCTACCCCTACTAGCACCCCGACAAAGTTTTCAGGACAGAGTGCAGGCACTACTTGCTTCAAGTGTGGGAAGACTGGACATTATCCAAATGTTTGTCCATGGAGGATTGCTACTACCCCAGTTCAGAATAAGCAGCAGACTCTAGGATCTGGCAAGGGATACTCTATTGCGAGGGTTAATCAAGTCACCGCTGATGCTACTATGGAAGGAGCTGACATTGCACTTGGTATGTTTTACATTAATGCAATTCTTGCAACAATACTATTTGATTCTGGTGCTACACATTCATTCATGTCTGCTCGATATGCCAACACAAATGAGATACCCCTGCTAAATATGAGAAAACCAATGATAGTGATTACACCTAAAGGGCCTATTGAGGCAAATCATATGACACATAAATTGACATTGACCATTATGGGTAGAGAATTTGGAGCTACTGCTATAATATTAGAGGCAAGCAGTATAGATCTGATCCTTGGTATGTCATGGTTAAGAAAGACAAAGGCCATTATAGCATGTGGTAGGGGTACTGTAGAACTCACCAGCCCTAAAGGAGAAAGATTTCAAGTTCAAATTGCAGTAACTACTTCTTCCAAACATGCGATGTTCTTTATAGCTGAGGAGTTTGTTGGTGACAACATCCGTGTGGTTAGGGATTTTCCGGATGTCTTTCCAGAGGAGTTACCAGGGATGCCACCAGATAGGAAAGTTGAGTTTGTTATTGATCTCTTACCTGGGACTGCCCCTATATCTAAACGGCCATACAGGATGTCTGTAGAAGAGTTAAAGGAACTGAAGAAGCAATTAATGGAGTTACAAGAGGCTAGGTACATTCGTCCGAGTTCCTCACCTTGGGGAGCGCCGGTTCTGTTTGTACAGAAGAAGGATGGATCACAAAGGATGTGTGTGGATTATAGATCCCTTAATGATGTTACTGTAAAGAACAAGTATCTATTATCCCGTATTGAGGATTTGTTTGATTAGATGAGAGGTGCAAGGGTATTCTTGAAGATTGATCTCTGATCGGGATACCATCAAATGAGAATTAGGCCATCAGATATTCCCAAAATAGCTTTCTCAACCTGATATGGATTATATGAGTTCACTGTTATGTCGTTTGTATTAACTAATGCACCAACTTATTTTATGAATTTGATGAATAAAGTGTTTATGGAGTATTTGGATAGATTCGTCATAGTATTCATCGACGATATTCTTATTTATTCCAATAGTGATAGTGATCATGAGGAACATCTGAGATTTGTGCTACAGAAGCCGCGAGATAACCAACTCTACGCCAAGTACAGTAAATGAGAGTTTTGGATTAGCAAGGTGCCCTTTCTTGGACATATAATTTCTAATGGAGGGATATCAGTGGATCCTGCTAAAGTCAAGGAGATTATGGAGTGGAGCATACCCACTACAGTTACTGAGGTCCGGAGTTTCTTAGGACTTGCTGGCTATTATCGGAGATTTATTGAAGGATTTTCTAAGATTGCTAAGCCTATGACCTCGCTTCTGGAGAAGGGAAGAGAGTTTAAGTGGGACGAGAAGTGCCAAGATAGCTTTGATCAATTAAAGAAGAGATTGATGTCACCACCAGTGTTGGTTATGCCAGATCTATAGAAGGGATTTGATATCTATTGTGATGCATGTGGCCAAGGCTTGGGATGTATGCTCATGCAAGAGGGACATGTGATTGCCTACGCGTCTCGTCAGTTACAGAAACATGAATTGAACTACCCCACTCATGACTTAGAACTGGCAGCCTTTGTGCATGCGCTTAAGATATGGAGACATTATATAATGGGAACCAAGTGTCAAGTATACACGGATCATAAGAGTTTGAAGTATATATTCACACAGAAGGATCTCAACCTTAGGCAACGCCGTTGGTTGGAGCTTATTAAGGATTATGATTTGGAGATTCACTATCACCCGGGCAAGGCGAATTTGGTTGCAGATGCCTTGAGTCGGAAGGAACACGTTCATTCAGCTATTGTTGCCTAGCTACCCGATGAGATTGTTGAGGATTTCAGGAGACTTAACCTGGGGATAGTTGCTCACACGGAAGGAGTTACTATTGATGTGGAACCTACTTTGGAGCAAGAAATCCGCAAAGGACAAATTGGTGATGCTAAGATATAAGAGATTAAGGATCTTATTACAGAAGGTAGAGGTCTAGAGTTTACGGAGGATGAGCAAGGCACCATATGGTTCAAGGACAGGATATGTGTTCCTGATATTGAAAGCCTTCGTGAGACTATTTTAAAGGAGGCCCATGACTCAGATTATTCTATGCATCCTGGTAGTACCAAGATGTATCATGATTTGAAGCAAAAATATTGGTGGTATGGATTGAAGAGAGATGTGGCTGCACATGTGGCTATGTGCGATGTGTGTCAAAGAGTTAAGGCTGAACACCAGAGGCCAGCTGGACTACTGCACCCACTTAAGATACCCGAGTGGAAGTGGGAAGAGATTGGTATGGATTTCATTACTGGATTGCCTCGCACCCATAAAGGATATGATGCTATATGGGTGATTGTGGATAGATTGACTAAAGTGGCTCACTTCATTTCGGTCAAGACTACTTATAAAGGTTCTCAACTAGCAGAGTTATATATGGCTCGGATTGTGTGTTTACATGGAGTACCAAAGAAGATCGTGTCTGATCGAGGGTCATAGTTTACCTCAAGATTTTGGAGAAGCTTTCATGAGAATATGAATACGAAGTTTAACTTCAGTACGGCTTATCACCCTCAGACTGATGGATAGACTGAAAGGACTAATCAAGTATTAGAAGATGTTGAGAGCTTGTGCCCTTCAGCATGGAGGAAGTTGGGATAAGAGTCTACCATATGCTGAGTTCTCATAGCTATCAGGCCAATCTGAAGATGTCACCATTTGAAGCTTTATATGGGAGGAAGTGTAGGACTCCTCTATATTGGGATCAAACCGGAGAAAGACAGTTCTTTGGGCCTAAACTGATTCAAGAGGCAGAAGAACAAGTCCGTATAATTCGAGAGAATTTGAGGGTAACTCAAACCAGGCAAAAGAGCTATGCTGATAATAGAAGAAGACCACTGGAATTTGAGGAAGGAGACTATGTGTACCTCAAGGTGTCACCACTTCGTGGAATGAGGAGATTTAAAGTCAAAGGCAAATTGTCCCATCGCTATATTGGACCATTCATGATATTTAGAAGAGTTGGGGAGATGGCATACCAACTCGAGCTACCTGATAATCTATCCGATGTGCATAATGTGTTCCATGTGTCTTAGCTTAAGAAGTGTCTCCGTGTCCCTGAGGAACAGTTACCAATGGAAGAGCTCAGTATTCAGGGTGATTTGACTTACACGGAGTATCCGATCAAGATTCTTGATACTTTGACCCGAGTTACAAGAAATAAGCTGATAAGGATGTGCAAAGTACAATGGAGTCACCATAGTGAAGATGAAGCTACTTGGGAGAGAGAAGAAGAGCTTCGCATAGATTTTCCCCATCTTTTCCCTCATTTCTCCTAAATCTCAAGGACGAGATTCTTGTTAAGGGGGTAGGATTTGTAATACCCACTTTGTAAGAAAAGTCTAAAAAGAGAAATTATATTCCTTTATACATATATGTGTTATCTATATTTATCATTCCATGTGAACACCACAATTAAACAAATAAATAAATGACAAGCGACACCCAAAAATAATACATGCATCATGCTGGTGTTTTATTTGGTGTGCATTTTGTGACAACATAAAATGACCAGAAATATATTATAAAGCTCAAAGTGGAATTTAAACTCTAAAAAGGAATTCCAGAATTTAGAAAAGAGAGCAAACAAATATTATGTGATATAAAAATATAAATAATAATATATAAATATATCTCCAAATTAGAACTTATCATAATCTAAGGATAAATTGGTCACAAGTTTGAATTTAAACTAGAATTTAAATTTGAATTTGAAAGTCTAAAAGGAAAAAGAGAAAACAAAATAGAAAAATAAAAAGGGAAAAGAAAAAGGGAAGGGCGAGTTAGGCCTAATTCCCTACTGCCGGCCCACCAGGAGAAAGCTTACCCCGCGCAGCCCAATCCCATCCCGCGCCCCTCTCACCTTGCCGCTGGCGCGTGGGCCCGCTTCGCCAGACTTGCGCCCGTCTCTGTCACGCCGACATGTGGACCCCGAGGGTCAGCATCGGGCGTGCGCACTGCTCCACCCACTGGCATGTGGGCCAATCCATCAGTGTGCTGTCGCTTGATCGCTCACTGCCGCGTGGGCCCAAAACCTCGACAACCTTCTTCCCCTCGCGCCCACGCCCCGTGTCTGCACCCACCGCCACGAAGATTGGGATTTCCCCTGCAAGATCGGCCTCAACGTTACATCCTTGACCGATTCGGGCGAATAAATACCCCACTCCCTCCCGTGCACGTCGACTCCACTCCATCGCAAACCTGGATAGTGCTATACCAAGTAGGAAAAGCTGTGGAAGGGAGAGAATCGTTGCCCACGCCGCCGTCGTTGACACACCCTCGGACAACCTCTCGGTCGCGGCAGACTGTCCCGAGTGCACTAGAGAGCTCCTCCGCGTGTGTTGGACCAACTTCTGGGTCGGATTCGTCTGCCCGTCGGCGGCAATTGCTCGCCATCGTTTGCGCATCGACAAGAGACCGCGACCACCGTTAACGACTCGCCGGTGTGAATAACTACTGGTACAATCCCTTTGAGTGTGTTCGTTTATGTTGCCATAATGTTTGGGTCTGGTCGAATTAGTGGTGGATGCACGTAGATTGGGAAACCGCCTGGCCAGAAATGGTGCCACCGTGCCGGAGCTGGCGCTCCGCCGCTGCTTGGGTCGGGTATGGGTGGTCTCGCCTGGGCCATCGATCTTGCGATGTGCTGTTAGGACTAGAAGATGCGACTGCAGGTGCTCCTGGCCATTGATCTAACCACGGTCAGCCAGGATTAGGGCATGACTCACCCTTTCGCGGCATGCAATCTGTGTTGTTGGTCTGCATTGGGCGGATAGGATCGGATTTGGGGCAAAGCGCTTCTCTGCCGTTGGATTCTGATCTAGCGATCCTAGATACCTATCGACTTACTCGCTGTCAGATCTAATCCCTGCCGCAAAACTTAGATCTGGCGGCCGATATCGAACGATACCCTTTTGTCTAGGCACTTTTCTTAAAGAGACCCTGGGAAAGCATGAAACCAACCTGCGGTCCATGTAGGCTGTTCACTGAGTCTGTGGAGTCTTGCGCCATACCCCTTGTACATTTCTATAAATGAGGCCCAGTCCATTGCTGATTTAAGTGGAATAACTAAATTGAAAAATAGATTTTTAATACAAAAATATATGCTAAAACTTGATTAAATCATAGAAAATCCATTTTTAGTCCAAATTGACCCATCCCAGTTTCTAAAATTTTGTAATTTTATTCTCTATCACTTAAATTCTCTATTTTGGCATGAAAACAGTAAGAAAAATAATTTCTCACTTAATCCTATCTTAAGCACATAAAACCTTTGGAAATTCATATCTCAAAATCTATAACTCCAAAAATTATGATCCCTGTTCCTAGGATTTTATTTTTATGTGTAGATTTTTATTATGTATTTTGTTTACATGTTTGGTGTGATGTTAATTTTCTCTATATACTATGTATGTTTGTATTGATGCGTGTAGAAGAGCCAGTGGCTGAGGATACTAGTGACCAGCAGATAGAAGTAGCTGAGCAGGAGCTCATTGAAGGCAAGTTGTGCCCTTGACCACTTTTATACCCAATAATATTCTTTAATATCACTTATTCATGCATAGGTTTAATTTTGATGGGACCCGATAGGTCACCCTAGACTGTTTATCTCTTTACCTTGTTACCCCTGAATCACATGGGTAGTTTTGCTATTGCTTTATATGGTTTTGGGATAATATTTCATCATATCCATGTTCCGGTTATTTTGTTATTCTATTTATGTTCATGTCAAGATCATTAATGATAATTAGAACATGGAGCTTAACTTGAGAAACACGTGCCACCACAAGGGTTTAATGGGACGCCCTTGGCTGACTAATTAGGAAAGCTAGTGGAAGACTACCTTACTCGAAAGGGGCAAGGGCAGTAGGGGAGTTGCATGTAAGGAGGTTCTCGAGTTGATTTTGCTGCGATGGCGGTTAGATGGGGGATTCTTGAAAGTGCTCTTCCCATAAACTGTAGCGGGTTTTCGGAAGCTAGTGGAACTTTGTAAAGGCCTCGTAGTGTTGCCCTGCCTCGCTTCCTTGGTAGAGGTGTATGGGAGTCGCGATCCCTTGGCAGATGGGTAACATGACTTGTGGGTATAGGGTACAACCTCTGCAGAGTGCAAAACTGGTATACTAGCCGTGCTCGCGGTCATGAGCAGCTCAGGACTCTCACATGATTAATTTATGGAACTTAAATTCAATTTGCCATTTGCATTGCATGGGATTTGTTATTAATTTTGTTCTATTACTTTTATTAAGGTTTGGTATTTACTTACATTTAGTAACTGCTAATAAAATTTTGACCAACTAATTAAAAACAATGATCAGCTTTAACCCCTGTTGTTAATTTGCCTTACACATCACATGAACTCGTACCTTTGGTGAGTTCATGCCACTGGTTCCCCACAACTTGTTGAGCTATGATCATGTGTGAGCTCACCCTTGCTGTCTCATACCCCCCATAGGAGAAGAACAGGTGGTTCAGGAGGAGCCACAAAGCGAGGAGTTTGATCTGATTTAGGTGGCGTTTCCCCAGTTGACTTTTGTGCCAAGGATGATCCTTAGTTTGTTTTATATTTATCTTTTATTTTATAATAAGACTTCCGCTATGTAATAAATACTCTGATGTTATTGTGACATTTATCTCTATACACTCTGTTATTATATATGTTGTCTTCTTGGCGCATGTATGAGATGTACCCGACTTTGTTCCTTAAGGCCCGGGTGTGACAGTCTTCACCTGCAATTCCTTCAGACTCTACCAACTGACCGTTATCTATACGAGTTCAAATATACATTCCACACATTTAATATAAAAGAACAGTACACCATACAATAGAATGTTATAAATAAACAGACACTCGGCGTAGGGCTCACACCTACGACTAAGCGAGAAAGAGAGAGTAACAGTCGAGGCTACGGTCGAAGAGCGATCACGTTACACAATTATAAATCGAAGAACTCGTCTAAACAACATAGTATTAATTTAACTATCGCGTTAAGCATAGGGTAAAGTCATGTTCCATGTTTAATCATTATGAACAGATTAAAGTAAATCAAAAGGATTGTCGCGCGGCAAGACGCGCGACACAATACCTAGACTGAATTAAGAATAAATCAACTCGTTGCGCGACGGAGCGCGCCACGAGACACTTAAACTAATTATGAAAATAACGTCCAGTGTCGCGCGATGAAGCGCACGACGGCATACATCATCCAAACTGAATTTAAAATGAAACGTCGCGCAATTAGACGCGCGACGTCATACATTAAACAACCTGAAATTAAAATAGACTGTCGCGCGACGAAGCGCGCGACGCAGCACATTAATAGAATCTGAAATTAAATAGATTCGTCACGCGACGAAGCGCGCGACGCAGCACGCTAACTAAACAGAGTTTAAAATTAATTAAAACCAAGAATCAATCACCGCACGTGTGGGGCTTCGCACGCGCGAACGCGTTGTGCGAACGGGGGGGGGCGCGAGGTCGCGCAGGCCACGCGAGCCGTGCCGGGGGACCACGCTGCCGAAGGCAGGGGCCGCGCATCGGGAGCCGCGCGCCGGGGGGCCAAGGGGCCGTGCGCAGGGGGCTGAGAGAGCCGCGCCGCCCGGGGCCAAGGGGCCGCGCCGCTGGGGACCGAGGGAGCCGCGCCGGGGGGCCAAGGGGGCACGCCGCCGGGGGGCCAAGGGGCCACGCCAGGGGCACCGAGGGGCCGCTGGGGAGGGGGCCGAGGGGCCGCGCCATGGGGCGCCAGGGGCCACCGGGGAGGGGGCCGAGGGGCCGCGCCGTGGGGCGCCAGGGGCCGCCGGGGAGGGGGCCGAGGGGCCGCGCTGGGAGGCCGCGTGGGGAAGAAAGAAGGGGAGGGGGAGGGGAAGAGAGAGAGGGAGAGGGGAGGGGAGGGGGAGCTCACCATGGGATCCAAAAATCTGGCGATCACCGTCTCCAAAACCTAGGGCACCACGGGGGAGAGAGAGAGAGAGAGAGGTAGAGGAGAGGAGGTTGCTGCGCGGGAAAATTGAATGAGAGAAAGGAAGAGAAGGGAGAGGGGGGTGCATGGGGAGGGTCAGGGCGCCAGGGGCGCGCGGGCTAGAGCGAGCCAGGCTGGGTCGGGCTGGGTCGCGTCGCGGGACAAAAACCCACGACACGCACAGCCTCAGATCGGGATCTAATTCCGAAACGAAATCCGAAACAAGACTAGGCAAAACACGCGATTAAACATGACGTCAGACCAAAAAAATATGATTCGGCATGATGCAACACTCATGTCAACTTAGGTTTTTGTTTACACGTAATACGGATACAAGTCGCTACACCGCTTTAAAATTGGGAAGAAGGAGCGTAACGGGAAGAGAAAAGAGAGTAACGTCTGAATTTTGTGCATAAAAAGAAGAAAAAATTCTACCCCCAAATTCAGGGCGTTACACTTCGGCTTGCTCGAAGGCGTGAATGCGGGAGAGTGATTATAATTTAGTGTGAATAGTACGGTGGTACTGTTCATCTATTTACAGGCACGGGACACAACCCGGGTGAAATTACATATATGTCCTTGTCATCCATCTACAATTATAACACAAAACATTAAGGACCAAGTAGTCTTTGTCCTTTTTTGGTTATCATTATACTTGGTCTTCGTCATCACATCAAGCCAAAGTTCTGTGGCTATACCTTCGTTATCCATTTTTATCACCTTCGGGTTACATCTTTACCCTTGTCACGAAATAAGACCTTTATTCTGAAGCTGAAGCCTCCTGCAATAATCCATGTCATACTGAAAACATATAGTTAGTTACGTTTTTGAGGACCTTCGAAGGAAGAAGGCCCCCAACAAGGCCGAGTAGCAAGAAAAAGATGGATTTTGGGAAGAAGTGGAAACCTTAAAGGCTCAGGCACATGTATCTCAAGAGAACATTGATATTATGAACAGGTTGGTGGAAGAAAATAACAACCTCCTTCGTCAACTATTAAGCTTCAATCGAGGCCAAATGCCTCCATCTTAATTTTGCTTGACCATTATAGGACCTGCAGCCTTATGCCTACTATAGTAGCTAGCTACAGTAGCTCTGGATTTGAAGTTATATGATTGTTTCAATTTTGTTTAATGTTTGATACATTGAGTTGAAGTTATATGATTCTCTACTGCATGAAATATTTGTGTTCAACATATTTATACGATTTTTTGTTGTGATGTATAATATTCAATGACGATATAAATACATATGATGTGTTCCTTTCGATGACGATTCTAAGTGTCACAAAAGCTTGGCCACATCACTTACCATGTCATCACATTTTATGATGAAAATATTCGTCATAAATGCATTGCTATGTCAGCGACCATCACCTCCTAATTTATAATGAAATTCTTCGTCACAACAAGTTTGCCACATCATATGCCACATGGCTTGCCACGTGATCAAATATATGACAAATATTTTCGTCATAAAGGTTTTGCCACGTCATATACCACGTCATTACCATTAGCCATGTGGCAATGCATGGCAGTACGAATTGTGACGTTTTTAGAGACACTTGTGACAAAATAAAGCGTCATAGATTTAGTGACGAATCTGGTGTGCATCATAAAATCTATGACAATTTTTTGATGACCGTCATTGTATTTTGTTTAACACGCACCTTCTGTGACGAGGACCTTTTCGTCACAGTGATGTCACTAAAATACAGTCTGTGACAAATAAATGCTAGTTAATGACACAATCACAATGTCATAGAAGGCCTAAATTGTTGTAGTGTTGATCGGTCGCTCAGCTTCACGATCTTGCTCAGCGGGGACCTGATCGTTCGCTCTGTCTCGCGGACGTGCTCAGCAAGGACCTGGTTGGCCGATCCGCCTCATAACTTTGCTCGACAGGGACCTGGTCAGTCGCTCCGCCTCGCGATCCTGCTCGGCAGGGACCTGATCGGTCGCCTTGCCTTGTGGACTTGCTCGGTGGGGAGACTTTGGTCAGCAAGAAGGTTTCGTGGGCCTTACTTTTGGTACTCCGTTCCTAGGTACCTGACAATACTTTTCCAGTATATTTAAATATCTGCTCCTATTTCATTCCTCCCCCTATTTCACCTCATCTCCAACCCTTCCCCCTAATGGTTCACGCTATATCAACCACCATATATAAAATAAATAATTTAAATACATATATTTCATTTCGTATTTATATAGTACACGCTAATTTAACAAATAGCGACCCCTTTCACATAACTCTATGGGTAACTCCTCCAACTCAGTATAGAAAAGGGGAAGTATATCAATCAGGATGACCGTATCTATGTCGCTAACGATGTGCGCGACGGAACTAACCGATCGAGGACGAGGAATGTCCGAATGTGGCTAGCATCACGAAGTCTGAAAGGACCTGGTCGAATGCCAGGCAGGCTGCGCTGGTGAGGAAGCCCGTGGACGCCTCAGAGGTCGAACTTGAGGGCTATACGGTGTGGAAGCTGTGGATCCACTTCACTCGACTAGATCTACTCGTTGTGCCTCGTCGGTCGTCTCTATTTGAACTGTCGGACCACCATCAGGCGAAGGCACCTCCACGGACATAGGGTTCTTCAATGCTGCTCGGCATCGCACCGAAGCGTCAATGTCTGTGGAAGAAGCCAGGGCTAGCGAACGCGCGTCACGAGAGGAACTTTATGTTGGCGAGAAGAGCACCGGTCTGCGATGGGAGCATAGGGTCACCGCACATACGAGTATACATGTCCATACTGGGCCGGCCCGTTGGGCGGCACGTGGCCCGGCACGCTGTGGCACGGCCCATACCCGGCCTGGCATGACGGCAGCCATGCCCGTGCCAGCTCGGCACGCCTCCCGTGCCGTGCTTGGGCCTCGATGCCGGCCCACGGTGAAGGCACGAGCACGGGCCCGGGTAAGGGGCAGACCCGATTAGAGCACGGTCGACTTATACAGGGGAGGGAGGGGAGGGGCGCGAGCTGCGAGGGGATATTTTCCCATTCCACGCGCCCCCTCGCATACGCGCCGCACTCGTCTGCTCACGAAACCCTAGCGGCTCTCCCTCTCCCCTCGCATACGCCGCCGCCTGGTGCCTCCACTGGTCGTCTGCTCCACCGTCGCCGGCGCGCCGCCTTCTCCTCGCCTCCCTTCCCCACGTTGACGGTTGCCAGCGAGTCTTCATCGTTGTCCCGCTCGTCTGCTCCCCTCGTCTCTCGATCTGCTCGTCCGTAACTGTTCTTTCCTCTCCCTGTCGTTTCCGTAACCGCTCGTCCGCTCCCCTCATCTCTCGATCTGCTCAAGTCTTGTGCCATCCTTGGTCCGCGGGTCCGGTAGTCCGGTGTCCCGTAGTCGGTGGATCTGGTGCTCCGGCAGCGCAGGTAAATGTCTGAAACCCTAACCTTCTAGATTTTTTGCTCCATCTCCCCATCTCCGTTACTCATTGTACTTCGATTTGGTCTTTGGATAAAGATCTCAAGTCGGCGCTTGCCGTGAGGTAGCCGGAGACGCCGACTACGCGGGTGGTCCGGCGCCGGTGGTAATGGCCATGGATGATGATTCCATGGACGACGAGTTCATTAAAGCCGCAGAGGCCGAGGAACGGCGACTTGAAGATCAGAACGAGCAAGATGATGCCCGGTGTTTCCTCCTTGGTAGCAGCTCAGCTACTGCCATCGAGGTTCATGGCACCGGTGTCGGGACGGGAATGGAGACTGGACCGAGCACGGCGGATACGCGCACCGGATCCACCAGCCCGACGGCGACAGCCGACGCTAGCACATCTGCCGATGCCCCTGGTAAGCGCTCCAGAAGGCGGGGACCGACCTCTAAGGTTTGGTTGCATTTTGAGGAAGTTACTGAGAAACAGGGAGGTAAGGAGGTAAGGATTTCCGCCATTTGCCTTCACTGCAAGCACACCCTGTCTGCTAAATCTTCTTCTGGAACTGGACACTTGATCCGTCACCTAGAACTTTGCCCTGCTAAGAAAGATAAAGAGAAAACTGGTAGATCTCAATCCATGCTTAAGTTTAATGCTGATGGATCTGTTGTGCACTGGGAGTACTCTCCATCTGTTGCAAGGACTGAGCTTTGTCGTATGATTGCTAGACTAGACCTACCTCTGTGTTTTGGTGAATGTAGTGCATTTCAAGAATATATTACCCGTGCTCATAATCCTCGGTTTGTTAAGTCCTCTAGGCAAACTATTGCTAGAGATTTAATTAGGCTTTTTAATGATTGTGCTGAACAACTGATTAATGTACTCAAATCCGTTTCATCTATTGCCCTTACATCTGACATTTGGTCTGGCAAGGCAAAAGAGGATTACATCAGTGTTGTTGCTCATTTTGTGAATTCTGATTGGTATTTAGAAAAGAGGTTGCTTGGTCTTAGACCAATTGAGGTAGCTCATACAGGTAATAACATTGCTGAGCGTGTTGAAATGGTTGCTAATGATTATGGAATTACTGATAAAATCTTTGCTATTGTGCTTGATAATGCCTCATCTAACAAAACTGCTATGGAAGTTCTAAAACCAGTGTTTTCTGGTTACATTGGCCATTTGATTCCTAGGCCTAGTAGAAATGAATATGATTTTGAGTGCTATTTTCTTGCATCAGCGTTGTGGTTGCCATATAATTAATTTGATTGTTAAGAGCTGTTTGAAACGTTTGCAACCATATCTTGAAGATTTTAGAACTGCAATAACATTCTTAAATGCTTCAAATCAACGTATTGCTTCTTATAAACAATATTGCCTTAGTGTTGGTGTCCGTCCTCGTAATTTTGGAGTGGACATGGATGTTAGATGGAATTCCACTTTTTTTATGCTCAAACATTTGGTTCCCTATCAAAGTACTTTCTCTGTTTGGATCAGAACCAACCATCCTTCCAAAGATGATGGGTCATTTTTACTGAGTGATAATCACTGGTCTATTGCAGAAAAGTTGTTATCTTTTCTTCAGTTATTCTATGATTCAACTGTGGCATTATCTGGTGTTTATTACCCTACTTCACCCTTGATGCTGCATCATATTCTAAAAATTGCTAGGCATCTTAATGCATATGAGAGCCATGAATTGTTAAGAGATGCAGTTGTTCCTATGAAATCAAAGTTTCTGAAATATTGGAGAGAAATACCCATTCTCTATGCAATAGCTTTCATTCTTGATCCTAGAGCTAAGATGAGAGGGTTTCATAAAGTTCTTCAGAGGTTATCTACTCTAAATGGTACAGATTATAGTAGATTCCCATCATCTATTCGTACTAAACTAACTAAGATGTTTCAGATTTATGAAACCAAATTTGGTGGAGTTTGTTTGAGTACTCAACCAATGCCAGGTGCTGGTTCAGTTAAGGCCACAGAGGCTTGGGATGATATATATGGTGATGATGAAACTTACAATACTAGTTCTGGTACCTGTACTGGTAGTATACCTGGTGCAGGTACAGCTGGTAGTTCATCTTCTCTATCTGAGCTCTCTTCTTACCTAGATAGTGACACTGAAACTAAGTTTGGTCCAGATTTTAACATACTTAGCTGGTGGCAACGCCATAATCAAACTTATCCAATTCTTTCTATACTTGCTAGAGATATTATGACTGTCCCTGTCTCTACTATATCTTCAGAATCCACTTTCAGTCTAGCTAGCAGGGTTCTCGAGGAGCGGCGACGACGATTGACAACGGACATGGTGGAGGTGCTCTCATGCATCAAGGACTGGGAACTGGCTGACCAACACAAGCAACATACTGTGGAGAAGGAAACCAAGGACCTTGAGGCAGTTTTTGAAGCTATGTATCTCGATGATGAGCAGGAATTATCACCTGGGAGCAAGAGAAAGGTTCAAGAAGGAAGCAAAGATGAGCAAGGGGGAAGGAGGAAGGAACAAACTTGAACATCTAGTTTTATATCTATGTTTGTTGTTTTGTAATAACCATGAACATGGACTGTGAACTGGACTGTGAACTAGACTATAAACTTTATAAGGAGCTGGCTGTACTCTTTTCCTTCCTAGGGTTTTCTCACGAGGTGTGAGTTTTTACCTAGGAAGGTTTTTAATGAGGCAGCATTGCACTAAGGCTCCAATTAAATTTTATATTACCTATTTGTCTTATGTTCTGAGTTCTGTGATGTTTTAAGATTTTCATATTGTTGTTCTGTGATGTACAATCTCTGTGTATTTATGTGTATTTCAATGTACAATCTCTGTGTATAAATGGGAAGTTTCTGTGATTATACAAGTTCTGTGGTTTTTTGAGATGGCACGGGCCCGGCACGCACTGATGGGCTTACCGTGCTTAAAGCCCGGCCCGGCCCATGTAACAGCTGGCGTGCCGGGTCTGGACTCCTCCTCCAGTCCACGGGCCAGCCCGGCCCGGCACGAGAGAGTATCCGTGCCGTGCCTGGGCACGCCATAGTCGGGCCGGGCTGGCCCGGCACGCACAGTTGGACATGTATACATACGAGGGGTTTACGTAGCTCACGGAGGGAGGGGGAGAGAATGGTGTGAACAGTCGGATGCTTTCGGGGAGCTACAGTGCCCATTTATGAGGGGGAGAGAGACGGTTCGGGAACCATTGGAGATGGCCTTCGCCAGGGAACCAAATAGCCCTCCAATATCAGCATTAAACATTTTTAGCTTCACGGAGACTAACATAGAGTCTACTCCCTCCGTTTCAATTTATAATTCGTTTAATCTTTTTATACCAAATTTGATTAATTTTAACTAATATATTTTAAATGTGGCTTTGAATTTTTTATTTTTACGTAAAAAATTGAATAAGACGAGCCCGTCAAACTTGAAAATGTCAAACGAATGACAAATTGCGACAGAGGGAGTACTTAAGAGCCAGATTATCATATGTGTTCATTTTATTGTTGACTCTTTGTGACATGGCAAATACATAAAGCCTCGAGCTGCTTTATTAGCCTTTGCTCTATTTTTTTAATCGTGACAGCCTCCAGGATTAGGGTTGAAAACGGACGAAAAAATCCAGTCCTAATCTGTACCATTTTTCACATTTAACTCGTCCATTTTCGTATTTTCGGAAAAATTTGGAAACAAGAGAGTCTATTTCGTCCGTTTTTTGTGGGATCCCATTTTTCAGATTTAACCCATATTTATCCCGTATTTAAGAAATTCAGGATGACCCCAATATTGCACAAACTAAATTATCATATTCTTAAGTAATATATTATAACATAAGTGGTCATTCTAGCCACCGTCTCTCCTTAATAGCAAGTGGTTTAAAAGCTCAAACGACATTGACCGTGGCTATATACACTATTGGCAAACAAACAACAATGAAATGTTGTCTCTCTATATCTATTTGTTTCATATAATTGTCCTGCTAGTCAGTCATCAATATTGTACGTGTATGTATTAAATTACGAGTTTCCGTTTAATATTTCCGCTTTCGTTCTTTTTCATACACCTATTTATCTTGTTACTGTTTTCGTTCTCGATTATTCTGGACCTGTCCTATTTTCGGTGATAAAATGTGGGAACGAAAACGGGAGAAGAGTTTTTTTTATCGGTTTTCATTCCTAGATAGGGTAGACTACATATCATGTCTACAGTAGAAGGTTTGTTTTTTTACATATGAACACACGGGCACACGGCTCACGGCCTCGTCACGACGCCCACTCTCTCCTTCGGGTTCCAGGCTTCCAAAGTTGTCAGAGACGGCGAGAGTAGGGGGTTTCCAGGAAGCTTCGCCAGGGCGCCGGTAAGTTGACCGGATTTGCTGCTAGGCAGTCAGGCAAGCTCGAGTTTTGCCATTTGAGAAGGAGAGGGAAAATGATGACCTCGTGGCTTCTGGGCCGCCGGGGCCCCTCCGGCTTCTCCTGGAGTTCCACCGCCGACCAAGTCACGCAGGGCATCTCCGCCGCCGGCCTCACCGCCATCGTCACTGGTCCGTACTTATTCCCCAACATTTCTTCTTCCTTCTTCATAGTATTTAGTAATCCAGCCCAATCCCATCCAGGGGCGTCCAGCGGCATCGGCGCGGAGACGGCGCGAACGCTGGCGCTGCGCGGGGCCCACGTCATCATGGCCGTCAGGAGCCTTCCCGCTGCCCAGGCCGTCAAGGACGCCGTCCTCGCCCAGGCGCCGGGGGCCAAGCTCGACGTCATGGAGCTCGACCTCTCGTCCATGGCCTCTGTCCGCGCTTTCGCGTCCCAATTCATCGACAGGGGTCTCCCCCTCAACATCCTTATGTATGTATTATGTTTATATTAATTGTTGCCTGCTTTGCTACCTGGGATGAATTATGACTCCTAACGAATCACTAATTCAGTCAGGAGAAACAGCTCGTACTCGGTTCCAAATTACAAGATGTTAATGGTAGAATTTATTTAACTTTGTGTGATTCTTGTGTTTGAGATTCTCTTGTGCCTGTTCTAATAATCTGATTATATATTGATAGGTCTGCTAATTCAATGCTGGTTCTCTTGACATTTGTTCAAAGTGTAGCTTCAATATATCTTATGACATTTAATTGATTACTTGGCCCTCTTGCTGGCAGCAACAATGCAGGAGTAATGGCAATACCTTTTGCGCTTTCAAAGGATGGAATTGAGATGCAGTTTGCAACTAATCATGTTGGTACGCATTCAGTATACTTCACTGCTTGTTTAAACTGTTGTGTGTATGGAGATTTCCTACTTCAAATCATATAGCATTGTATAGCACGTCCAAGTCTAGCGCTCTAACTCAAGCTGGAGTTTTTTTTACCTGACCGTTATTCAGAAGTTTTCATTTACCATGGTGTTTAGACACAATTTTACTAAACTGTGGTTCTAATTTCATAATTTTCAGGGCATTTCCTGCTCACACACCTCCTATTGGATACCATGAAGAGGACCTCTCGTGAATCAAATTTGGAAGGAAGAATTGTCAACGTGTCATCAGAGGGACACAGACTTGCATATCGGGAAGGAATCCGTTTTGATAAGATCAACGATGAATCAGTGTATGTAATTGCTGTGCTGTGATTATGTTCTACGGTCTAATTTACTTTGTTTTGAAGAAAACCTAGCCACTTGTTCAATCTTGTGTTGTGCAGGTATAGTAGCATTGGTGCATATGGGCAATCAAAGCTTGCAAACATATTGCATGCTAATGAACTTGCCAGGCGATTTGAGGTATGTCTTGTCCATCTAACACATGCATGTTTTCTTGACCTTATGGTGCATGTATAGTTACAGTGCATTTGTATGCATTGCAACTTTTTTTCTCGAGCGCGCATGAGAGCTGCGCACCATTATATTAATAAGAAAAAGGTCTAAAATAGACCGATACAAACCGCCGGAGCGGTAAATGCACGAAAATAGAAGAGGGTTACAAGACAGCAGAGAGAACCTGAACCACACAATGCACTAAGGCCAAATCTGCTTCAGCCCCTGCTAAGCACCATAACCTGGCTTCCTCCTTAATATCTTTGACAACCATGGCCACACTGGGGAAATTTTATCAAAAACACATGCATTACGATGTTTCCACAGCCACCAAGCCACAAGAGCGACCATCGAGTTAAAGCCTCCTCTCTTCTGTTTAGGCTCCTTCAACACAGCTGCCTTCCACCATTATTGGAAAACTGAAACGCCAGGATCAGGAGCTAACTGCTGCAGACCTATTAGCGAGAGCACCAAGAACCAAGTTTGCCTAGCAAAGACGCAAGCCACAAGAAGATGCTGTATAGTTTCCTCCTCTTGATCACAAAGCGGGCGATACTTAGGATGCGCTAAGCCTCGGCGAGCCAGGCGATCCGCTGTCCAGCAGCGATTTAGAGAGGCCAACCAAAGGAAGAACTTGCACTTAGGAGGCACCCACATCTCCCAGATGCGTGCAGCTGGCTCAAACACCACAGCCCCACAAACAAAAGATTGTAAGTCGACTTGGAAGAGTAGGCACCTGATGCGGAAGGGAATCATACATGCTGGTCATGAATTCCGGGGCCAAGATGAAAGCCTTGCAGCATGTTCCAGCACAAAAAGAACTCATAGAAGGCCTGCAAGGACAGAACACCTCTAACATCGTGGAGCCATTGATTATCAGCCAAGGCACCTTGAACAGTTCTGATGTTCCGAATACGATTAGGCACTGAAGAAACCAGATTTGGGGCAAATTCAGCTGAAGATTTTCCATGCAGCCATCGATCCAACCATAATAGCGTTTCAGCTCCATCACCAACTACCGACCGAACTGACACAACAAACATGGTCGCCGCACAGGGATGAACCTGTATATTATTGTGAATTCGGTTGAGTTTTCTGTAGCCATAACCATCTCATATTTAGAGACCAACCTAACACCTATAGATTGTGAATTCCCAGCCCTCCCAACTTGCGAGGCCGGCATACTTTTTGCCACCCAACCAGACAATGGCCTCCCTTGATGTCTTCCTTTCCACAAGAACCCTCGTCTGATCTTATCAATTGCCTTGATTACCCACTTGGGACATTGAATGGTAATGAGATGATATATTGGAATAGCTGTTAGGACCGAATTGACCAACGTCGCTCTACCGACAGGATGATAAGTGTTGCCTTCCAACCAGGGAGCCGATCAGCTACCTTATCAATGAGCGGATAAAAATCGTTCTTGGTAAGTTTCCTGACTGCCAGCGGCATACCCAAGGTATTTGGAAGTGCTGCACATTGCAAGGTAAAACCTTCTGTACAAATTCCAAATCATGATCCCCACATCTGATAGGAGTGACGGAACTCTTTCCGATATTGTGACCAAGTTAGATGCTTCACTGAAGACCCTAATGATTTCCTTGATCAGCAGTAATTCTTCAGCACAGGGCTATGTTTTCTGGTCGCTCGACCAGCTAGTCGAACTGGGGGACCGACCAGCGACTAATCTCGATTAGTCGTCGACTAGGTCCGACTAATCGAGCTCTGGTCGACCTGGTCGTTTACTGGTCGTCCTGTTCATCCAGGAGACCAGGACCTATGTATATACTATATAATATATACTATTATACTATATAGTAAATAATTATATAACTATATAGTATATATGAACTTCATATACTATATTATGAAGGATAGGGTAAACATGACATGAATTCAGCAATACTGAAAAGTGAAAACAGCAGAGGAACACTTCTAGTTATTAATACTACAAGTCCCAGATACCAGTACCACACAACACACATTAATACTACAAGTCCAAAAAAAATCTAGGTCCTAAACCTAGTCGCCCAGAACCGGCTAATCGAGCGACTAATCGGCCCTAATCGTCGACTAGTCGGACGACCAGGGCGACCAGGTACTCTAGTCGAGTCGGCTGCCTAATCGAGCTCTGCTAACCGACTAGTCGCGACTAATCGCGATTAGTCGGACGACTTGAAAACACATGCACAGGGTCATATGAACAGCACTACATCATCAGCATATAAATAGAGCCTCTGACCATTATCCCTGTTCAGCAAAGGTTGCAGCAGACCCTCCTCCCAAGCTTTTACAATAATGTAGTTCAGAACATCCATCACTAAGATGAACAACATAGCGGAGTAGCGGACAGAGGGTAGCCCTGACGAAGGCCTTTCTGGTGGCAGATCAATTCACTCTGTTCACCATTAACAAGCACTCTAGTGGAAGAGGTGCACAACAACTTGGAGAGTAAATTATACCAAACAGGTCCAAAGCCCAAATATCTTAGGACCTCCAACAAAAACGGCCATTAGACCGGGTCGAAAGCCTTGCTAATATCTAGCTTAAGCAACACACTCAGTTCCTGCAGGAGCTCTGGATTGTTCGGCAAGCATGTCAGGGTCCTTGGTATGCATTGCAACTGTTTGTGACCAACATCACTTGCATTATTTTTCAAAGATGTTTGCATCTGAATTTTAAAAATTGTAGCTTTTGGTAAATAAAGATCATTGGACAGTGACAGTGAGTTGTTCCAACTTGGACATGGAAGTTTGAGTGCATTTATTGCTAATCTTGGTGTAACAAATTCAAGGAACACTCATCATCCAATCACAAGAATTATAATGTTTCAGATTTTGCTGATTATATGTTCTCTTTACAGTTACCATTCAGTTTCCAGTTTTTTAAGGTGTTCTATAATATTTCTCTCTATCTATGATACAATATTTTGTCTAACAGGAAGATAATGTCAACATAACTGCAAATTCTCTTCATCCTGGTTCCATTATCACGAACCTTCTTCGCTACCACAGCATCCTAGATGGTAAGTATAATTGTCATTCTTTCCACAACATTTACCTCTCCTGGTCTTATAAACTAAAAGGGAAATTGGCTAGTTTAATAGAACTTACTGAACTATGTCAGTTGGTGCTTCTTATTTCTATGAACAAACCATGGAAATTAGGACAGCATGAAAGGTAAGGCACATTGAAGGTTAGATCCACAGATGCATAAGAAAGACGGCAACCGATACATATAAATTATCAGCAAAAGGGTGGGCCTGGTGCAGCGGTAGAGCCTATCGTTTGTAACCGGAAGATCCCGGGTTCGAGCCCTAGCCTCTGCATATTATGCGGGTAAGGCTTGGCGCTTAAAGATACCCTTTCCCAGATCCCGCACAGTGCGGGAAGCCTACGTCACTGGGTACGCCCCTTTTTGAGAAACTGAATTATATTCGTCACTTGGTTGCAGTAAACACCAGATATAATTTGTTGGCTTTCAGAACTGCAGCTATGTTTTACTGATTGCATTTTTTTTTTCAAATTAGCACTGACTACATTGATTTTTTCTGCTGAGTGCAGTTCTCCATCGGACGCTGGGTAAATTGGTGCTGAAAAATGCTGAGCAGGTATTTTTAATGTTTTTAGGAAATATTCAGGCTCTTTTGAATTTTAGACGCTTAGGTAGTTGAGACTAGACCTGACATGACATTTTACTAATCTATCGTTTGCTGGTAGTTGTTAAGTTGTGTTTGGATAGAAGTGCTTGGAAAGAAGCTATCTACGTGCCCGATCCGTGATTAGGCCTTTTTCCTTTTAGTGCTCTCAAAATCTTTGTCCCTCCCCTTTCTCTCTTTCTCTTTCTGGTGACATCTTGTTGGGTTTTAACTCTAGCCTACCCCAACTTGCTTGGGACTAAAAGGCTATGTTGATGTTGATGATCGTTTGCTGGTAGTGACAGTATTGTTTGTCGCTTCCTGCATTTCGAGGTAGTGGTAGTATTTGAGACATTAGAATAAGCTTCAGTGTAGATCTGCGACATCGCATCTGGCACAACTGTTAACCATTATGTTAAATTAGAAGAGGTACATGAGCATCAAAAGTAGTATGTGATCTGACAGTACCATTACCATGCCTCAAGTTACTATGTGTACTCATCTGGAAACATCTTCACTTGTGGAAAAGCAGTTGAAGATCATTCTTATCACAATATCATGTGACCTACACCATGCCGTGCCTATGCAACTTAAGGGCTAGTTTGGAAACTTAAACCCATTTCGGAACTGAAGGGGATTGAGGGGAAATGAACTAATTTCACCCTTAATCCCCTCCAATTACGAAAGTGATTTAAGTTTCCAAACTAACTCTAATAGTCTGCTGTAGAACTACAATCCCTGCTTACTAATGCTTGTCATCTGTGCTAGGTTGATTGGCTTTT
The DNA here is from genome assembly GCA_029449295.1 of Zea luxurians. Lineage (NCBI taxonomy): Eukaryota > Viridiplantae > Streptophyta > Magnoliopsida > Poales > Poaceae > Zea > Zea luxurians. Next base: position 64,671,393 of record JAOPSE010000001.1, on the reverse strand, counting down.
TGGTAGGCAAAGCAAATCGCTGTGCCTGTGCTGTGCAACTTAACAGCCCGCTGTAGAGCTACAACCCCACTCCACTAGTGCTTACGAAAGTTTGTGATCTGATCTGTGCCAGGTTGACTGGCTTTGTGGTAGGCTAAGCAAATCTCGATTTCACCAGCAATAGGCAAAGTTTTATGTGTGCTGTGCTGCCCGTATCATGTAATCATATGCTCTTGGCTACACGGTGCAGCTAGTACTAGCTTAGATGAAGGAGTCTGCCAGTCTAGTATTCAATTTGGGCTGTGAATGTGGTTTGCTTTTAACTTGAACAGGGTGCGGCAACTACATGCTATTTGGCACTCCACCCGCATGTGAAGGGCGTGTCCGGGAAGTACTTCTGCGACAGTAACCTGTACGAGCCAAGCGCGAACGCCAAGGACATGGAGTTGGCCAAGAGGCTCTGGGACTTCGGCGTCGAGCTCATCACCTAGCTGATGCTTCTTGTTGTTAGCGACTTGTTTTCAGACATGGATGTAATGTAAATCCCTTGACAGATGGTAAATTCTGTAGGCACTCGAGGAGCTCCTGTGTGGATAATGCTTTGTTTGGATACTTTAGTATTCACCTCAATCTACGTGTATTAAGATGAATTATGGTGTAAATTAAATTAATTTATACTTCAATCCACCTCAATACATATGGATTAGGTCAATACATATAGATCACTCCAAAATCCTATTTTGGATAAATTAGTAAAACTCATTTTATGATTTAAAAAAATATGTTTTCAAATAATAGATTACCAAAAAAAATTCTTATGTGAACTATCCTCTGTGTTAAAGATTTATTTAAAAAAAATTAAGTTAAACTATCTCATAATATAGATTTTACATAAGAAATTATATCCTTTTAAATAAATATGTGAAGATTATAAATTTATTTTATTGTACTTCTAAAATGTGGCTATGTGTTTGAATTATTTTCTTTAATAATTATTATTGTAAAACATCTTACATGAATTATTCCTACTAATTTTCATTTGCTTAAATGGATAAATTAATTCATAAAAATGCTTTGCATTCATGTTGAGTTTTTTGTTTGTTGCAATTTATGGTTGAAATAGAAAATTTAACTCATCTCTAAATTGGACTTGAATTTTAAATTTAAAATAGAAAGCAAAAATTAGAAATATAAGCTAATATAATGGATCGATGTATGTTTGGTTGGTTTGTTGCTATCACTATCGGAATCTGAGGCTTTGCCGAGTGTCGGACTCTTTGTCGAGTGCCTTTTGTCGGGCACTTGGCAAAGAAGGCTTTGCCCAGAGCCGCACTCGGCAAAGTTCGGCTCTCGGTAACGGGCCTCTTTACCGAGTGCAGGACACTCGGCAAAGAAGGCGCTCGGCAAACGGCCGTCAGCGGCCGTTCTAAAGCTGACGGTCGTCAGCCTTTGCCGAGAGCCGAGGACTGACACTCGGCAAAGGGGATTCTTTGCCGAGTGCCAAATACTAGGCACTCGGCAAATAACTCTTTACCGAGTGTCTTCTATAGACACTCGGCAAAGCATATTTTTGTTTTTTACATTTTGGCCACCAAACTTTTTGTGGTATGTTCCTACACTATGTAGACCTATATGTACCATTTTGGGACAATTATACGAGTGTTTGCAATAGCTAGTAGATTTAATTCGTTTATTTGAATTTGTTCGGAAAATTCATATTTGAACTGCAGGTCACTCGAAACTTGGAAAACCGTGCATGCAAAAATGATATCCATGTTACTTAGCACAAGTTACGACCGATTTCAGGAGCGGACCCAAAACTTCGAGCACCATGCTTACTCAACATGGCTGTGAACTTGCCATCCAGGTGTTTAAAAATTGTATAAAACACAAACAAAGTCAGAAAATCATGAAACCTGTCCACGTGTCATGATATCATATGTAGAGGCTGTGAAAAAAATTTGAAAAAGTTTCGAGAAAACTGTGACGCACTATGTGTACAAACCTAAGGGTTTAGGGTTGCGGCGAAGTGAGAGAGTGACTGAGAGAGGGGGGGGGGGCGAAAGTGAGAGAGTGACTGAGAGAGAGCGGGGGGCAGCGCGGTGAGTCCGTTATTTTACTTCTTTGCCGAGTGCCTGCGATCTGGCACTCGGCAAAGTTTTTTTAAAAATTAAAAAATTTACTTTGCCGAGTGCCCCAGATCTGGCACTCGGCAAAGACGTCTTTGTCGAGTGCCGACTGACAGGCACTCGGCAAAGACTGGACTTAGGGTTTTTTAAAAATACTATGCCGAGTGCCACACGGCTGGCACTCGACAAATGCTTCTTTACCGAGTGTCCAAGCGTGAGCACTCGACACAGTTTTTTATTTTTTTATTTTTGGCAACCAAACTTTTTGTGGTATGTTCTTACACTATGTAGACCTACATGTACCATTTTGGGACAATTATAACAGTGTTTTCAATAGCTAGTAGATTTAGTTCGTTTATTTGGATTTCTTCGAAAAATTCAGATTTGAACTGCAAGTCACTCGAAACTTGGAAAACCGTGCATGCAAAAATGATACCCATGATATTTAGCACAAGTTACGACCGATTTGAAGAGCGGACCGGAAACTTCGAGCAACATGCTCACTAAACATGACCGTGAACTTGTCATCCACATGTTTAAAAATTGTATAAAACACAAACAAAGTCAGAAAATCATGAAACTTGTCCACGTGTCATGATATCATATATAGAGACTGTGATAAAAATTTGAGAAAGTTTCGAGAAAGTTGTGAGACATTATGTGTAGAAACATAAGAGAACTATACATGAAATCATATATAGTTCTCTTATTATGAAATCATGTATAGAGGTTGAAACTCTATGATTTCATGTATAGTTCTCTTATGTTTCTACACATAATGTCTCACAACTTTCTCGAAACTTTCTCAAATTTTTATCACAGTCTCTATATATGATATCATGACACGTGGACAAGTTTCATGATTTTCTGACTTTGTTTGTGTTTTATACAATTTTTAAACATGTGGATGACAAGTTCACGGTCATGTTTAGTGAGCATGTTGCTCGAAGTTTCCGGTCCGCTCTTCAAATCGGTCGTAACTTGTGCTAAATATCATGGGTATCATTTTTGCATGCACGGTTTTCCAAGTTTCGAGTGACTTGCAGTTCAAATCTGAATTTTTCGAAGAAATCCAAATAAACGAACTAAATCTACTAGCTATTGAAAACACTGTTATAATTGTCCCAAAATGGTACATGTAGGTCTACATAGTGTAAGAACATACCACAAAAAGTTTGGTTGCCAAAAATAAAAAAATAAAAAAACTGTGTCGAGTGCTCACGCTTGGACACTCGGCAAAGAAGCATTTGCCGAGTGCCAGCCGTGTGGCACTCGGCATAGTATTTTTAAAAAACCCTAAGTCCAGTCTTTGTCGAGTGCCTGTCAGTCGGCACTCGACAAAGACGTCTTTGCCGAGTGCCAGATCTGGGGCACTCGGCAAAGTAAATTTTTTAATTTTTAAAAAAACTTTGCCGAGTGCCAGATCGCAGGCACTCGGCAAAGAAGTAAAATAACGGACTCACCGCGCTACCCCCCGCTCTCTCTCAGTCACTCTCTCACTTTCGCCCCCCCGCTCTCTCTCAGTCACTCTCTCACTTCGCCGCCGCTCTGCCCACGCTCGCCGCGCGCGCCCCCTGCTCGCCGCGCCACCCACGCCCGCGCGCACCCCGTGCTCGCCGCCTGCTCGCCGCGCGCGCCGCCGTCCGAACGCGCCCCCCGCGCGCCCCCTGCTCCATGCCCGACACCCCCTGCTTCGCTGCCACCCGCGCACACCGCCGCCGCTCACGCTCGACTCGGCAATTCACCGGCCATCCTCCCCGCCGCGCCATCTCCGTCAACACCGTCGCTCCGGCCATCTCCGGACACCCCGCCATCTTCGCCATCTTCCCCGGCTAAGGTATACATTTCTAATATATGCATATGGTTGGTACATTGGAAATTACATGCGATTGATTATATGTGGTTAAACATAGTTTGCATGTGATTGGTCTATAGGAAATTACATTTCTAATATATGTGTATGATTGGTCTATAGGAATTAAATGTAGTTTTGCATGTGGCTATGGTTATATGTGATTGTCGGCCATCGTGCCGTTGAATTATGTGTGGATGTCAGCCATCGTGCTGATAGTTTTATTTACAGGTTTTATAAACCTCAACGTACAGGGGAGGTGCTGTCGATTTTTTTTGTATTAACAGACTTGTGTTTCTTTTTTACAGGGAAGATACTTGTCTTCCTAGCCGCTGTGGGTCTGCCTGCACCGCGTCGCGTCGCCACTGCACCGACCCGCCACAGCCCCACTAGCCTGACTCCACCGCCACCCTAGGTATAACCTCTATTTCCGCATCATGGTCGTAGATCACGTAATCCAGTTAGGCATCTCCCGTTCGAAAGAGATACAGTGTAGATATGCAGATCTTTGCATATCTACAAATGTATCAGTTTCGAATTGTCCACGTTTTTTGGACAGCCCGCGGTTGCGTAGATGGTGTTAGTTTCATGCTCTACTCCGGTCCGAGATAGAGTTTCAGCGTCACCTCCCTGTTGTTCTCCGAACAGTGCACTCTCCCTGCCAGGACGTGTATCCGGAGAACAGCGGGGAGGTGCTGCCAAAATTCTATCTCGGATCAGAGTAGAGCATGGAAACTAACTCCATCTACGCAACCGCGGGTGGGATTAGGACCTATCCTCACCTATTAGAAGGTAGGAACGTAGTGTACATGCATTACATGTCTATATTAAACTATACTCGGTTATATATGTTAGAGGATGGAGGACCATGAGTGGATGTACACGGGCCACGTAGGACGTAATGATGTCACCCCTGAATGGATTAGGAAGACCGATGCTTTCGTGGAACTGGCATTTGGCGAAGCTGCTAAAGGAGCAAGTCTAGTCCCTTGTCCGTGCAGCAAATGTGCCAACAGGAAAAGGAAAACAAAGAAGGCCATGGTAGAACATATTTAGAAGAATGGATTTACGCCGGACTATACTCGGTGGATCTTCCATGGTGAAGCGCATCGCACGAGAGAGGAGGTGGTGAGACAACGTGTCGAGGATTACGATGCTGATGCCGGGGTAGCGGACATGTTGAACGACTATCATGAGGCACAGTTCGCCGAAGGACGTATGGAGGACGAGCTAGAGGCAACCGCAAAGGCATTCTACGACATGTTTGACGCGGCACAGAAACCCCTTCACGGCAAGACAAAGGTTTCTCAACTGGATGCCATTGGGCGTATAATGGCGTTCAAGTCGCAGTACAGCATGAGTCGAGACGCCTTCGATGGTTTGTTGACAGTTATTGGCAGCATGCTTCCGGAGGATCACGTTCTGCCAAAGAGCATGTACGAGGCACAGAAACTCCTTCGTGCACTCAAGATGACGTATGAGCAGATACATGCTTGTCCGAAGGGCTGCGTCCTATTTAGGAAAGAACACACTGAGGCAAAGTACTGTTCGAAGTGTAAATCGTCTAGGTTCATGGAGGTAGACTCTGGTGATGGACAGAAGAGGCAGCTTGACATCCCCGTGACAATCCTACGCCATCTTCCGTTCATACCGAGGATCCAGCGTCTATACATGACAAAGGAATCCGCGAAACAAATGACATGGCACAAAAAAGGCAAACGATACAATCCTGACAAGATGGTTCACGCATCCGATGGTGAAGCATGAATCTAGACTTATATTTGTGAGTGTTGGTGATGTTAGTTATACTTGATCTTGTGAGATACTTAGTGAGACTTATGTGCTGTGAAACCTGATTTATGTGGTGATATTTGTGATATATATGGTGTTGATGATAAATGTGTTGATTCTATGATGCAAATGATATATAATGTGATGTGAATTATATATATCTTCTGTTTGTTTGGATGGAATAGCAAAAACAAATAAAAAAGGGACTTCCTGGTCACTTTGCCAAGTGTAACGCTCGGCAAAGAGGTTCTTTGCCGAGTGTCAAGACCATAACACTCGGCAAAGAACCAAGACCTGGACACCGGTATAGGTTCTTTGCCGAGTGTAATGTCTGTGGCACTCGGCAAAGAGGCACGCTTTGCCGAGTGTCGTGCGCAGCACTCGGCAAAGAGCCTGACATGAGGACCCTCCCTGGCGGGTCCTTTGTCGAGTGCTTCTGGGAAGACACTCGGCAAAGGTAACTCCTTTGCCGAGTGTCATCCGTGACACTCGGCAAAGACGCCGTCTCCGTCACCCGTCGCCGTAACGGTCGCTTTTCTTTGTCGAGTGCTCCCTGGCACTCGGCAAACCTCTTTGCCGAGTGCCCGAGAAAAAGTACTCGGCAAAGATGGCTTTGCCGATGCACTGTTTACCGAGCCTTCTTTGCCGAGTGTGACACTCGGCAAAGCCTTTGCCGAGTGTTTTTAAGGCTTTGCCGAGTGCTCTGGGCACTCGGCAAAGCACTCGTTTCCGGTAGTGTACACGCCGTCCTTTAGGTAAAGTTGATACAAATTAGGATATCACAATAAGATATTTAAGAAAATACTCCTTTTAGATCATGTGTAACACCCAAAAAATTAATTTAAATAATAATATATTCTAAGATTTATTTAAATTGAAGGACTAATATGATTAGTACAAAGTAACAACAATATTACTGGACTAAAAAAATAAGTTAGAGTTTCTAACATATAGGATAGGATTGTAATAGATAAGTACCAGATTAGATCTGTCATGTAACAGATTTAGTTTCAGTTTGTTAGAGTTCCTAACACATAGGATAAAATTATATCAGATAAGTACCAGATTAGATCTACATGTAACAGATTTGGTTTCGAGTTTGTTAGAGTTCCTAATATATAGGATATTGTTGTAAAAGATAAGTACCAGATTAGATCTATCATGTAACCACACACCTCCCAGCCTATATAAATACATGCCATCATAACACCTCAAGCCATCAATCAAAGACTCATCTTATCCATAGCCTCGCAGCAGCCACCGCTCGCTAGTGGGCCTGCCACCACGAGCAGGATGCCACAGCCCCGTTCCAGCGTGAACAGGATCGTGCGGGGGAGAAATAGCCCTGGCCGTTGATCCGGTGATGAGCGCACGATTGAATCTCAAATACCCCATCGTGATCGAAAATCGTAGCCATTGATCTCGGATCTGTTGGCCGAGATCAGATCGCGGGATCCTTTAATCTCGAGCGTTGATTTTACATCCGACGGCTATGATAGGATCGGTCGCATATCGATTCGGCCGAGGCCATGGGCCGTCCGATTCAATCTAGCGGGGGAAATTTGATCTGCTATCATAAAATCTCTGTCGTCGATCTCTGATCCAACGACCGAGACTTTCATCTAATCTGCACCGTAGACTATGGATCTAACGGTCTACAAAAGCTCATACCTAGGGATGAAAGTGGTAATCTGAGCTGTTAGGACAAATTTAATATTTTAAAATAGATATGTATAAAATTTGATGGTGATCTTGTATTATGTTCTCAAGCACATTATTACAAATCAGAATAAAATATTACATAAATTGTTTTATGTATTATTTGCACCTTACAACAAAAAAAGTTGAAAAATTTACCGAATTTATTTTCAAATCCATACCGAATTTTATATCAATCATTTGAGAAAATATATGATGAATTTGAGGATTAACTTTTATAAATCTTTATAAGCTCAATGTTAATATAGAGCACTGGGTCTCTTTTGCAAAAGTAGACGTCCGAAGGGGTATGAGTCATACCCCTTCGACCGTCTACTTTTGCAAAAGAGACCCAGTGCTCTATATTAATTAACCCTCCATCCACCTATGCAGTAAGATGATTACCTAGCAGTCGCTGAGAATTGCAAATAAGTCCCTAGAGATTTAATTATAAACATGATCGAAAACTAAATTAATCCCTATATTGCTCGTTTTAACTCAGATTTAGTCTGTTCAAGTTGCTTTAGTCTTGTATTAAATTTGTCTACGCAATAACAACATTATTGACAACATATTACTTACTTTTATATTGTTTATCCTATGATTATTAATTTATCTGGTTAATCAAAGTTAATTGTCCATGATTATAACCTGACTAAAAATACAACCAATAATCAAGTTATATCTCGGATTAAAGTTTAATTAATTCTCACATGATTTGTGTTAATTAACATATATTTTATCTTTTATTGTTTAATCACCTAAATCTTTGGAAAATCATATCCTCATAACCATAACTCTGAATTTAGTGGTTCTCGAACCTACGACCTCATAGCAACGCATAGAATATTCTTACATGGTTTGTTCTCATGTTTGGTGTAATGTTATTTTATATACTCCTTGTCTGTTTGTATGTATTGCCACGAGTAGCAGCGATGTTACGAGCCATCGAAGACCAACTTGGTGAAGTACCTAGAAATTCGAGTTACAGGCAAGTTGTGCCCTTGTTCACTCCTTTTTACCTAATAATGTTCACTGTTAATCACTGTGACATGCTCAGGTTAATTTGATGGGACCTAATAGGTTTCCCTATCATTGTTTATCCCTCACCTTGCAAACAGATGAACTATTGGGTAGATTTGCTATTGCTCTACCAGGTTTTGGGAAACTAATGTTTTATTATGATCATGTTCTAATTATGATGTTGTTTAATTATTGTTCATGATAAGATCATATTGTTAATTGGAACATGGAGTGACCACCCGGGAAAACAGTGCTACCACAAGGGTGGTATGGGATGCCCTTGGCTGACTAATTAGGAAAGCTAGTGGAGGACTACCTTACCCAAAAGGGGCAAGGGCAGTAGGGGTGTGGTCGGTGTAGGGAGGTTCTCGGGCTGATTTTGCTGCGATAGCGGTCAGACGAGGGATCCCTGTATTAGGGCTTCCTAGAAACTGTAGCGGGTTTTCTGAAGCTAGTGAAACTTTGTAAAGGCCTCGTAGTAGTACCCTGCCTCGCTTCCTTAGTAGAGGTGTATGGGGTCTGATAAACTCCGTAGAAAATGGGTAACATGACTTGTTGGTAAAGATGTGCACCCTCTGCAGAGTGTAAAACTGGTATATCAGCCGTGCTCACGGTCATGAGCAGCTCGGACCCTCACATGAGTAATTTATGGAACTAAACTTAATTTGTCATATGCATTGCATCGCGGGTGTTGTTATCAATTTTGACCTATTACTTATTTGGGTTGGTATCTACTTACACTAAGTAACTGCTAATAAAATTTTGACCAACTGTAAAAGCAATGCTCAGCTTTAACCATCCTCTTTGGTAAGCCTTACACTTCACATGAGCTCCCACCTTTGGTGAGTTCATGCACATTATTCCCCACAACTTGTTTAGCGATGAACGTATGTGAGCTCATCCTTGTTGTCTCACACCCCCCACAGGTCAAGAATAGGTACCGTAGGATGAGGCACATGGAGGATGCTGTGATGAGTTCGTGAGAGGTCTAGGTCGTCGTCTCCCAGTCAACTTTGGGTTGCTGGATCGTTGTCTCCATATGATGTAATTATTTATTTATTTTGTACAGAACTTCGTTATATATAAATGATGTAACATTCGTTTCTGTACCATGATTCATCATATGTGTGAGACTTGGTCCTAGCACACTTGGTGATTACGTTCGCGCCCGGGTCTTGGTGCTCTCGAAACCCGGGTGTGACAAGTATCCAAACAAAGCCTACAAGGGTTGTATGTGATCACATTGTTGCATAGGTTCTTGGTGATTAATAATGACACAAGATTACTAGAAGCATCTAGGTTCACTATGTTATACTTTCTCTGTTTTAATTTATTAATTTATAATTTGTTTGACTTTTTCCCTTAGGTTTGATTGGCTTGCCTTATTAATTTTTTCATAATTATTAATAATTTTTACTGTTATATTGTTTGGTATATAATATACTTTATGTATGGCTTTACTTTTATTTATTTTTCTGTAAATTTTTTAATAAGACGAGCCACTCAAACTTGATAAAAAAGTTAAACAAATTATAAATTAGGATGGAAAGAGAGATCATTAATGAGTTTTAATGATTAATAACGACATAAGATTATTTGTTTCGGTGATTAATAATAACACAAAATCATTACTTTCTTCGTCCCAATATATAAGATGTAACCACCTTTGGTTTAAAAATCAAGAAATGTATGTAATTCTCTCTATCAACACTAGTACTACTACATTGATATACATGTGTCTAAAGAGAGCACGTCGTATATTATGTGGCTAAAATAAAAAGCGGTTTGTGCCTTATGTATGAGGACGTAGGGAGTAAAAACGTCTAAGTTCACTAAGCTATGGGTTGTTAACGTGTTTCAGTGATTATTATAGATATAAGTTATTAGAATATTGTGGCTAAGGTGGTGGTGTTACATTGGTGTTAGTTCGATACCAAAATATTAACAATAGTTTAGAACAGATAGTAAGGAGATTGGAGTTATGTCCTGACACCATAGATAATGTCTATAAAGTTATAACATCAAAGTCTTAACATAAAGATGTTTATATATGTTTTAGCCATAATAACGTAATACCTTACGTCCTCTTTGGTTGATGTTTTGCTCTGGTGAGACAAGTTACACAATTAGAGAAAACTTAATCCGGACCGCTCTACCTGTTTCCAAGCGTATTTCTTGCCCTATGCCATATGCGTTTTCTAATCTATAACTAAGTTCCTAGGGTTTGAGTTCTGTGTTGCTTGTGTTAGGTTTATTGAGCTTTTTTTACCTCCACCCCCTTTCTATGCTACCCTGCTTCTCCCTTTTATAACATAACAAAGAGGTAGAGCTTACATGTATGTTCTACTTGTGGGTCCTATCTAACATCGAACCAACTATTTGTCCCACCATGTTTTTTCATCTATATAACTACGGACTCTATCTCGTAGACATGTAATACACACATAGCGTGCAATGGTGTTAATCATTCATGTTGAGGTGACCTTCCGAGGCCCTACTCAAATGAGCATAGGTGCCTTAATGACGTTGATATGTGGTAATTGGAGCTTAGTACTATTCTTGGTACTTTTTAATATATAAAAATACAACCGTACTATCTAGCCAAGGCTATAGCGATTTTATCATTCCCAGTTAATGGGTATGATTGCCTAACCTGGCGAAAGCACCTAGAGAGGGTGAATAGGTGATCTTGCAAATATTGCTCAAAACAACACAAACTTGGTCTATAAAATAAGTTAGAGTAAACAAAACCAAGTTTGAGAGTAAAGGGAAGAGAGATGAGAACTCTTCACTTGATTGCTCACTTAAGATAAGTATTATGTTGGGGCCTTCTTCTTCGTTGAAGGTCCACTAAGCAAAAACACCTTCAACATGACGATATGCAACCAGACAACACGAAGGTATATGCCGAAGCTACGGCCCAGGGAGCTTCGGCACGATGGCACGCCTTGAGATGAAGGGTGGCACCGACTTAAAGAGGAAAAGACCGTTCAGTCCCTGATAACTTGTGTCATGTTTATAATTTGTTATCAAGGACATAAATGTAATTTTGACCGGAATGCTCCCGTGCCTATAAATAGGTGAATAGTAACCCTGTATTGTTCACGCTGGCTTGTAATCACTTGCTCGTCACTCTTGGATTCTTACCTTCCATCAAGTCAAAGGTATGTCCTTTATGACCTTCGTCCGAAGATCATTATATCCTAAGGGGGATAATGCTTCGAAGGACGAAGGTCTTTAACCATTAACATTTTTGTTGCCTTGTTCTTAATTCATAGCATTTGAGAATAAGTGACCAACATTGGCGCCCACCTCCTGTGAAGTCACTTCCACTGTTGAGACGATGGCTTCGTTCAACAACCAAGCTGTAGCACCTTCGGTCACGAAGCTGGTGCTCCCAATCACGGGCAATTCAAGTTCAGAGCCAGCCAACAAGAAGTAGAAGAAGGAAGCGCACAGAAGAGTGCAGCATGTTGGGGTGCAGGGACCCTTCATCAGATCCAAGTGGTCCCATGATGAAGACATCCACACTACTGATACATCTATGCCAATACAAGGGAAAATATCTTATGCAATCACTTATATTGGTGCAAGCGTGCAATCAAGCGGTTTGGTGCATCTAATCTAGATCTAATGATGACTGTTATTTTATATTTAACCCCTTGCACCTAAAACATAGTACCTATTTTATTTTTAACCCCTTCCATATGAAACCGTTGGATCTAGATTGGATGCTCTGGATAGTTTGATTGCACGCTTGCACCAAAATGAGTGATTGCATAGGATATGTCCTCCCAATACAAGTACCAATTTCTGGTCCCATTACTCGCGCTTGTGCTCGTCAACTCAACCATCAGGTGATTACACTCTTGAGTTCATGTCCATCATATTTAGACCATGGAGACCCGTGCTCTCTTGTTTTACTTAGGAACCAGGCAGAAGACCAAAAGGGAAAAGGATTTGAACATGCTGGATTCAGACTGCAGAAGAACACCAACTTGTGACGGTCGCCACGGTCACATGCAGGCTCGGATTGGAATGTTCAAGCACAACATGGAAAGCTTATCAAGTCTAATTTCATATGGATCCGGAATTATAGTCATATCTATTTTGAGGCCGCCATAATCATTGTTTCCTTACCGAGACATTTCCTGCCTTTTTTGCCCATGGTGTTGCGTCACCCTATTTTGGCCCAATGGGTCGTGTATCAAGTTGGGTCCATTAGGGACGCATCCTAGGTGATAGAGCCGGAGTGCCTGATCTTTCGGTGAGTGGGGAAAATTTCGACTTGGTGGAAGATGACCCTCACGATCCGACTATGACGAGTGAGCCCGAAGCACCAATGCAATCACTGAACCAACTCCCTGTGGTTACCAACCTTGTTGATGCAAGATCATCCTAATCACGAAGATCATTTTCTGTCTGCAGTTGAAGAACGAACAAGAAAGAGATGCGAGCAATCTAATTATCACTCAAAGGTGGAGTTCTGAAATACACGAGGACAACGCAGATTTGCGTGTGTTCAAGAGTAGCTAAAGCTAGTTGTAAAACAAAACTCGAGTCTAAAAAGAAAAGAAGCCTCCATCTAAATAGAGGGAGAGAAAGGGGCGCAGCCCCTAGGGAGGGGAGGCTAGGGAGGGGGCGCAGCCCCTAGTGGTGTCCAGCCCTAGGCGCCCACACAAGGGCCTCAGTTGGGCTAGCGTCTATTCTTCTGGGCCTTCATTCTTTAGTAGCATGACAAAGTTTAGATCTCTTGCACGGGCTCGGGTGATTGGCCCAGATGAGGAAGAAGGTGGCGCCTGAGGAGAAGGTGCATCTGGTGGTGCTAGAAAAGGTGGTGCTGGTGTAGTCGTACTGGTGTTGTATTTTATGTCCTCATCATCCTCCCCTCCTAGAACCGAAGTCGTCCTCGACGGTAACTCCTCATCCTCGCCCACATATGGTTTCAAATCTGCAACATTAAAACTAGGGGAAACACCAAATTTCGCAGGTAGGTCAAGGATATAAGCATTATGATTAATCTTGGTTAGTACCTTAAAAGGACCAGCGGCACGAGGCATCAATTTAGAACGGCGCAAAGTAGGAAAACGATCCTTGCGCAAATGCAACCAAACCATATCACTAGGTGCAAAAGTAACATGTTTTCTTCGTTTACTACCAGCAACCTGATACTTAGCATTAGCAGCAACATTGTTTTGGTGCGTTTGTTCATGGAGGTCAATCATTTGTTCAACATGTGCAACAACCTCGATATGTGGGGCGTCCTCAGCATCAAGTGGAAACAAATCAATAGGTGCCCGAGGAATGCAACCATAAACAATCTGAAAGGGGCACATCTTTGTAGAAGAATGTGTTGCATGATTATAAGCAAATTCAATATGAGGCAAGCAATCCTCCCAACGTCTCAATTTTTTGTCTAAAACAGCCCTAAGCATGGTTGATAAAGTTCTATTCACCACCTCAGCTTGCCCATCCGTTTGAGGGTGACAAGTTGTACTAAACAACAATTTAGTTCCCAATTTATTCCAAAGAGATCTCCAAAAATGACTGAGAAACTTAGCATCACGATCAGAGACTATTGTATTCGGAATACCATGCAAACGAATAATCTCTCGAAAGAATAATTCAGCAACACTGCTAGCATCATCAATTTTATGACAGGGTATAAAATGAGCCATTTTGGAGAATCTATCAACAACCACAAAAATGTTATCCCTCCCCTTCTTAGTTCTAGGCAAACCCAAAACAAAGTCCATAGAAATATCGAGCCAAGGAAACGTAGGGACAGGCAAAGGCATATACAAACCATGGTTGCTCAATCGTGACTTAGCTTTCTGACAAGTAGTGCAGCGTGCAACAAGGCGCTCGACATCACGGCGCATCCGGGGCCAAAAGAAGTGTGCGGCCAGCACCTCGTGCGTTTTGTAGATGCCAAAGTGTCCCATGAGACCACCTCCATGTGCTTCCTATAACAACAACAGACGAACCGAGCTTGCCGGAATACACAGCTTGTTAACGCGAAACAGGAACCCATCCTGCATGTGGAAATGGCCCCATGGTCTGCCATGCATGCAATGTATTAAAACATCTTTAAAATCAGCATCGTTGACATATTGATCCTTCACAGTTTGCAAGCCAAAAATTTTAAAATCTAACTGTGAAAGCATGGTATATCTACGAGACAACGCATCAGCAATGACATTTTCCTTCCCGTTCTTGTGTTTAATAATGTAAGGGAAAGACTCAATGAATTCGACCCAGTTAGCATGACGATGGTTCAGATTTGTTTGGGTATGAATATGTTTCAAAGCCTCATGATCAGAATGAATTATAAACTCGCGATGCCAAAGATAGTGCTGCCATGTTTGCAAAGTGCGAACTAAAGCATAAAGCTCCTTATCATAAGTAGAATATCTCAGGCTAGCACTGCTTAATTTTTCACTAAAATAAGCAACCGACTTTCCATCTTGCAACAAAATAGCACCTAGTCCAATACCGCTAACATCACATTCAAGCTCAAACACTTCATTAAAATCAGGCAATTGCAAGAGGGGAGCATGTGTTAACTTATCTTTCAAAGTGTTGAACGCTACCTCCTGCGTGTCGCCCCAAGCAAACGACACACCTTTCTTTGTAAGCTCATGTAGAGGGGCTGCAATGGAGCTAAAATCACGGACGAACCTGCGGTAGAAGCCTGCAAGTCCAAGAAAACTCCGAATCTGTGTGACCGTTGTCGGTGTAGGCCAGTCCCGAATGGCAGCAATCTTGCTACTATCCACCTCTATGCCCTGTGGAGTAACAACATAACCAAGAAATGGGACACGTTGTGTGCAAAAGATGCATTTATCCACGTTACCAAATAAGCGGGCAGCACACAACGCATCAAAAACAGCACTCAAATGTTTGAAATGCTCTTCCATAGTCTTGCTGTAAATAAGGATATCATCAAAATAGACAACGACAAACAATCCTATGAAGGGCCTTAGAACTTTGTTCATCAAACGCATAAAGGTGCTTGGAGCATTAGTCAATAAAAACGGCATAACCAACCATTCATATAACCCAAACTTCATTTTAAAAGCCATTTTCCATTCATCACCCAGTTTCATTCGAATCTGATGGTAGCCACTATGCAAATCAATCTTAGTGAAAATAATGGCACCACTAAGCTCATCTAGCATATCATCAAGGCATGGTATAGGATATCGATAACGAATTGTGATGTTATTAATAGCGCGACAATCGACACACATACGCCATGACCCATCTTTCTTTGGAACAAGTAAAACATGAACTGAGCAAGGACTAAGAGATTCACGAATGTAACCTTTATCAAGCAACGCCTGCACCTGGCGCTGGATCTCCTTCGTCTCATCCGGATTCGTACGGTACGGGGCGCGGTTTGGGAGCTGGGTGCCGGGGATGAGGTCGATCTGGTGTTCAATGCCACGAAGCGGGGGAAGACCCGGTGGCAAGTCCATGGGGAAAACATCAGCGTACTCCTGCAAAAGGTTAGAAACAGCAGGGGAATATCCAAAGGCAGGGCATCATCAAGTGAAACGAGCATACTAGAACATATAAGTGCATAGCAGGGCAAGTGAGTATCACGTAGGTCATCAAAATCAGCACATGTAGCAAGTAAAATAGGAGCATGCAACTTGATTTCAGCATTAACAGGGTGGATGGCGTAGGTGCATGTTGCTTTGCGATTTTTGTAGCCCGAGCAAGATCATCTTTTATAATTTGATCAGGGGTCATGGGATGGATAATTATTTTCTGACCCTTAAACATAAAAGAATAATGATTCGAACAACCATGATGTAAACTATCAGTATCATATTGCCACGGTCTACCAAGTAACAAAGAGCATGCTTCCATAGGAATAACATCGCAATCAACATAATCAGAATAAGAGCCCAAGGAAAAGGGAACACGTACCGAACGTGTAACTTTGATTTTGCCACCATCATTAAGCCATTGAATGTGATATGGATTCGGGTGCTTACGAGTGGGCAAGGATAACTTCTCTACCAAAGTTGTACTCGCCAAATTGTTGCAGCTGCCACTATCGATGATGATGCGAATCGATCGTTCTTGTACAATGCCTTTAGTATGGAATAGAGTGTGTCGCTGATTGTTCTCATGTTGGGCAACCTGTGTACTAAGAACATGCTGTGCAACAAGACTCTCATACCTCTCGGCATCGCCAGGAGCGACATGTACCTCCTCATTATCTGCATGGTCAGTGGCAAGCATAGCATGTCGAGTTTCTTCAGAATCACTAGCGGAAGAGTACTCACCATTGTCACGTATGAGTAAGGTACGCTTGCTGGGGCAGTCCCGAATTACGTGCCCAAATCCTTTGCAACGATGGCACTGAATATCCCGTGTACGTCCTATGGAAGGAACGACGCTTGTAGCTAGGGGCGCTATAGGTTTGGCCGTCCTCTCGCGCGGTGTAGTGCTAGTGGTGGATGGCGCGGAAAGAGCAGGAGCTGAGCTGGATGTCGGGCTCCGTCCTGCAAAAGAGTTAGTATGTGTCTTGGATCGGCGCCCCTGCACTTCACGTTCAGCTTTGCAAGCATATTCAAACAATGTGGTCATATCAAAATATTCTTTATAATCAAGTATATCCTGAATTTCGCGGTGCAAACCACCGCAAAAATGTGCCATAGCAGCGTCATCCTGTTCAAACAAACCACAACGAATCATACCCTTTTGTAGTTCCTGGTAATATTCCTCAACAGATTGTGGACCTTGTTGAAAATGCTGCATTTTATTAAGCAAATCTCGGGCATAATAGGAAGGCACAAATCTATGTCGCATAGCAGCTTTTAGTTGAGTCCAAGTGGTGGGAGTGGCAGTGGGATGTTTTTGTTTATATTCACGCCACCAAATTAAAGCAAAATCAGTAAATTCACTAATAGCAGCTTTAACTTGAGAAGAAGCAGAAATATCATGGCATAAAAATTTCTGTTCGACCTCTAATTCCCAATCAAGATATGCAGCAGGATCATATTTGCCATTAAAAGATGGAATTTTAAATTTAATTTTGGCAAATGAGTCATTAGATGGTCGACGTACCATACGGCGGGCACGCCCGCGGCGATCTCCATCTTCCTGCTCCGTGTCACCGCCATAATCCTTCTACAACTCCGTGAGCGTCGTAGTCAACACAACGAGTCGTGACACGATGTCGTCGAGCGTGGTCGCAGTGGCTGTCTGAGCGAGATCTAGCTGGTCGAACCGCTCGTTCGATGAAGTGATTGATGAATCAAGCCGTTCATGCATCGTCTTCACGTCCGTGGCAAGTCCATCAACTTGTGTCCGCACGTCCCACAGCTGTGCATCCGTCGTGTGGTCGTTTCCTGCCATAGTTAGCGCAACACAAAGCAAAGCCTACGACAACAAGGGTGTGGGTTAGGCGCTCATAGTAGTGCTGTTATCAAATTCTTATCCGTTCTTACCAAGCACACAGGGGTGAGCTACAACCAATAGGTAGAACCGATGAAAGATTGGAGGAGCGATTGCCTGGAGAAACAAAGTCTGCTCGTCGTAGAACTATGTGGAGTTCTGGGTAGGCTGCACTCAAAGCAAGGATTAACACAATCAAACAATAATGCAAGGTTGAATTATAGTGCCAAACACGTAATCAAAGCTGCTGGAAACAAAGTGCAAAGGTGGAGCAAGGGTAGGAGGCAAAGGAAAACAGAAAAAGAGGAGAACAAGTAGCAACGGGTGCGCACCCCTGGGCGTCTTGCGGGACGCGCCCACACAAGGTAACCTCCGGTTTGTGTCCCCCTTTTTTCTTTTTTTTGTTTTTCTAACAAACTCACAAACTAATTATATGGCAAAGAAATACAAAAGAAAGTTACCACACACACTTTTTTTCTGGAAGGGTAGGGGTATCCCGGTAATTAAAAGATACTCTCTCTCTCTAGAGCCAGTCGATCAGGATTAGGAAATCAGGAGGCAAGATCTTTTCCTTTCTTTTTTGGCTGTCGATCAGGAATAGGAAATCAGGATACACTATTTTTTTTGCTTTCCTTCCTTTTTTTGCTGACTTTCGAAAGGACACACAAGGCAGGGGCAAAACAGGAGGCACGATCTAGGGGGAGGTGATCGGCACACGATCCAGGGGGCACGTGTGATGCAAAAGGGAAAGAGAAGTGGCGGCGCACTAGGGTTCGAAAAAAATGGTAAAAGAACACAAAGTAACCAGAACAATTGAACGCGTAAGCACACAAATTCAACAATGCGAATTATTGAAAGACAGTGCAAGGCTAAAAAGGTTGCTGGGACAAGGAATATATATTTGTGTTTTAGTTTTGTGGACTGCAAGAATTTGAAAACACTCGATAAACTTAATGATCAACTTGGAAACCTGATACCACTTGATAGAGCCTGAGTGCCCGATCTTTCGGTGAGTGGGGAAAATTTCGACTTGGTGGAAGATGACCCTCACGATCTGACTATGACGAGCGAGCCCGAAGCGCCAATGCAATCGCTAAACCAACTCCATGTGGTTGCCAACCTTGTTGATGAAAGATCAGCCTGATCACAAAGATCTTTTCCTGTCCGCAGTCGAAGAACAAATAAGAAAGAGATGCGAGCAATCTAATTATCACTCGAAGGTGGAGTTCTGAAATACACGAGGACAGCGTAGATTTGTGCGTGTTCAAGAGTAGCTAAAGCTAGTTGTAAAACAAAACTCGAGTCTGAAAAGAAAAGAAGCCTCCATCTAAATAGAGGGAGAGAGGGGGGGCGCAGCCCCTAGGGAGGGGCGGCCAGGGAGGGGGTGCAGCCCCTAGTGGTGTCCAGCCCTAGGCGCCCACACAAGGGCCTCAGTTGGGCCAGCGTCTATTCTTCTGGGCCTTCATTCTTTAGTAGCATGACGAAGTTTAGATCTCTTGCACAGGCCCAGGTGATTGGCCCAGATGAGGAAGAAGGTGGCGCCTAAGGAGAAGGTGCATCTGGTGGTGCTGGAAAAGGTGGTGCTGGTGTAGTCGTACTGGTGTTGTATTTGATGTCCTCATCACTAGGGTTGCAGCATGAACCCAATACCCTTGTGGTCGTCCTCCCATGTTTATAAACCCCCTAGCCACCACCAAGAACAACGAGTTTTGTTTAGATCAAGTTTAGCTCTCGCTACTTGCTTGTAAGCGCGCGTGCTGGTTCAGCCGCCCGTCTTCTTGTCTTTGGAACCCCACCATATTGGAGTTTGATTTTGAAACCTACAATTTACATCGGGTAATTCAATACTTGTTCTACTTGTTCTTGCTAGTTCTTCGATTGCTTGCAGTACGAGTGCCCTAGTGGCCAGGGTGTCACGCTCCACAAGATCGTGACAGCCATAGGAGGTAGCGTATCGGTTGCTAAGGCGGAGCGTCTTTGGAAGGCTATAGTCGGGCCGTGAACGTCATCTCCTCCACCAATCGAGTTATTCCACACCCTCTCATTGAAAGATCGGGCATTCACCCAACGGGTGCACATCATCCCACATCCCAATCACCTTCTCCTAGGAAAATCTTTAGCTCAAAGACTATCCTCACAACGATGCTATGGTCATATCTTGTGTCATCAAGGGATTTCTGGTCCACAATGTTCTGGTTGACACAGGCAGTGCAGCGGACATCATATTTGCAAAGGCTTTCAGACAGATGCAAGAACCAGAGGACAAGATTCATTATGCTACACACCCTCTTTGTGGCTTCGAAGGAAGACAGATTGTGGCACATGGCAAAATCACAATGTCAGTTACCTTCGGTTACATTCACAACACCAGGTCTGAACAAGTTGTCTTTGACATTGTCGACATGGAATACCCATACAATACAATCATTGGTCTAGGGACGCTTAATGCCTTCGAAGCTATACTTCACCATGAAGATACCTTCGGAACAAGGGCCTATTGCTGTTCACGGGAGTCAAGAAGCTGCCAGAAGGGCTGAAGGGAGTTGGACAGATTCAAAGGCGATCCATAACATAGATGGAGCTGAAGCTTGTCAACAATATCAGCACAAAAGAGAGAAGGTTGCTTCGGCAGATCAGCCGAGGCCTATGCTCCTATGTGAAGATATAGCAGATCAAAGGGTACTGCTGGGATCTCAGCTATCTGATGAGGAAGAAAAGACTCTACTAAGATTTTTGTTCAACAACAAAGATGTCTTCGCTTGGACAGCCAATGATCTTTGTGGTGTCAACAGAGATGTCATTGAACATTCACTTAATGTGGATCCATCTTTCAGGCCAAGGAAGCAAAGACTTCGGAAGATGTCTGAGGATAAAGCTGAAGGTGCTCGGAACGAAGTAAAGAGACTTCTCAGTGCTGGTGTTATCAGAGAATTAACATATCCAAAATGGCTAGCCAATACTGTTATGGTGAAGAAGGCTAATGGTAAATGGAGAATGTGTATTGATTTCACAGATCTCAACAAAGCATATCCAAAGGACGAGTTTCCATTACCAAGAATAGACTCCCTTGTAGATGCAACAACTTCTTTGGAGCTCATGTGCTTATTGTACTGCTACTCAGGCTATCATCAGATTTGGATGAAGAAGGAAGATGAGCCGAAGACTAGCTTCATAACTCCCAGTGGTACTTATTGTTATCTTTGGATGCCTGAGGGGCTCAAGAATGTTGGAGGAAGCTTCAGCAGAATGACAGCCAAGGTCCTTCACTCTCAAATAGGCCGGAATGTGCTGACTTATGTTGACGACATCATAGTAAAAAGCACGAAGCAAGAGAATCATATTGCTAATTTGCAAGAGACATTTGCCAATTTCAAACAAGCTGGTCTTAAGCTAAATCCAGAAAAGCGCGTTTTATGGAGTAAAGAAGGGCAAGTTCCTTGGCTGTCTGGTATCAACAAAGGGAATCGAAGCTAACCCAAATAAGATTGAAGCTATCCTTTGGGTGGAGCCGCCAAACTCAACGAAGGGGGCTCAGCGATTGGCAGGAAGGCTGGCATCGTTAAATAGATTTATATCAAGATCAACAGAGAGGAATATACCATTTTTTGAAATACTAAAGTCAACCGAAGTTTTCCAATGGGGTCCGGTTCAGCAAAAGGCTTTCGAAGAGTTAAAGCAATACTTGATACACTTGACAACTCTAACACCACCTTCGCTAGGGGCTCCGTTACTCCTATATGTAGTAGCTTCTCACTCTGCAGTTAGTGCGGCGCTTGTACTGGAGAAGCAAGATGGCCAAGTCAAAAGACAAGCACCAGTGTATTTCGTCTCCAAAGTTCTAAGTTTATCAAAGAAAAATTATACAGAATTGGAGAAGGTATTATATGTTGTGTTGATGGCCTCCAGGAAGCTTCAGTATTATTTTCAAGCATATCATATAATTGTTCCTTCATCACAACCTCTGAAGGACATAATGAGGAATAGAGAAGCTACTAGAAGGGTCAGAAAATGGGTTGCCAAGCTCAATGAATTCACTATTGATTATGTACATAGATCCTCAATTCAGTGCCAGGCGTTAGCGGATTTCATTACTGATTAGACGCTAGGGGCTCAGAGAGAAGAAGTAACGAAAGATGCCGAAGCCTGGACAATCTTCTATGATGGTTCTTGGGGAACCTTCGACGCAGGAGCGGCTGCTGTTCTAGTAGCGCCCTCTAAAGTCAGAACATGCTATGTAGCAAGACTGGACTTTAGTTGTACAAATAACATTGCTGAGTACGAAGCCCTTCTGTTGGGGCTTCAGAAGCTAAAAGCAATGGGAATAAGAAGAGCAGTCCTTAAATCTGATTCTCGGGTCATTGCTGGCCATGTAGACAAAAGCAGCAAGGCAAGGGATCCGGAGAAGTGGAGAGCAGACTCCATGTTTGTATAAGTCCCCTTCTATTATGACATATGGTCTTGTCCTTGCTTCCACTCTTTTGTTATAAACTTCGTCATCCGAAAGATAGTTACCTTGGAGGAAAGATATGATTTCAGTCCTCCAGTCTTCACTATGTACAGGTGATATTGCAAGCACTGCTCTTCCCAGAAGTTCAACCGAATGTGCTTTTATTGTCTCAAAAAAATACTTCCGAAGGTAGGGGGAGCCCATGTGCCGCTGACTTAGCTAGCATATCTGCATGCTCATTTTCCCCTCTTGGAATATTTTTTACAGAGAATCCTTCGAAAGAAGCCTCCAACCTTCGGACTGTATCCAAATATTTTTCATGCTTCTATACAAACATGGAGTCTGCTCTCCACTTCTCAAGTGTTTATCCAGAACCGAAGATATAGAGCTAATGAAGGAAATACATGCAGGTTTGTGTGGATCTCACATTGGGTCTAGGCCTTTGTTGGGGAAGGTTTTTAGACAAGGATTTTATTGGCCGAAGACAGCTTCGGATGTAGCAGATCTGGATCAAAAGTGCGAAAATTGTCAAAAATGTGCAAGAGACCAGAAACAACCTTCGTCGCTAACCCAGTTGATACAGCCAACCTGGCCATTGCAAAGATGGGGCCTAGATTTGTTTGGTCCACTCCCACCATGATATAGCTGAAGTGCCCGATCTTTCGGTGAGTGGAGATAATTCCGATTTGGCGGAAGATGACCCTCGCGATCCGACTACGACGAGCAAGCCCGAGGCGCTAATGCAATCGCTGAACCAACTCTCTATGGTTACCGACCTTGCTAATGCGAGATCAGCCTGATCACGAAGATCGTTTCCTGTGCGCAATCAAAGAATGAACAAGAAAAAGATGCGAGCAATCTAATTTATTACTCGAGGGTGGAGTTCTAAATACACGAAGACAGCACTGACTTACGCGTGTTCGAGAGTAGCTAAAGCTAACGTAAAACAAAACTCGAAGAATAAAGGAGGCACAACTCCTGGATAAATAGAGAGAGGGGGCGTAGCCCCTAGTGGCAGCCAAAGGAGGAAAACGCAACCCTAGGGGCGGCCAACCCTAGGTCGTCCACTATGGGTCGTAGTTGGGCTAGTCGTCTATTCTTCTGGGCCCTCATTCTTCAGTAGCATGATGAAGTTAAGATCTCTGGCACGGGCCCGAGTGATTGGCCCAGCTAATAAAGGAAGTGGCACTTGATGTGGAGATGCTACTGGTGTAGTCGTACTCATGTTGCAGTTGATGTCCTCATCAGCTTCGATGTGGAAAGTGGAAATGAAGATGCCGAAGATCGGCCATGGAGACCGAGCCATGTTGTCTTTAGAAAATCAACTATTAAACAAGCGCAGATCGATGCAATGAGGGGGAGATACTTTCGTGATATTTCAATCATGAGGGCTGGAGGGGAGAATAATGTTCCTCTTCCCGAAGCTGACGAAGTGGTGGTTTTTAGAAGCTTCATGAAAGCCGGGCTTTGGTTCCCTCTGCATAAAATGTTGGTCGAAGTTCTGAAAACCTTTGAAATTTATCTTCACCAACTTACCCCCGAAGCTATTATCAAAATAGGGGTTTTCATATGGGCCATAAGGAGCCAAGGATTAGAGCCAGATGGCAAGTGCTTCTGCAATACGCACGAGTTATTATATCAGACAAAGGCAACTGGAAAAGAGCAATATCACAACAATTTTGGTTGTTATAGCTTCGTACATCGCGCCGAGGCCAGCTATCCTATGCCAACATTTCAGAAAAAGTGGCCAAGCTCCTAGATGCAAGAACGGTTTTATGTGAAGGTTGATCTGAGTGAGAGGGAAGATATAAAAGGGGTCATTCAACGACCTATATGGTCTCGCTTCGGCATCAGGAGGCCGACCATTGCAGTTGGAAACGACGTGCGAGTGTGCCAGGCAGCTTTTAACATAGTGTGTACTTACATTAGCACCAGAGACTTGGTGCAGGAGCATATTGCTTACAGAGTGTGGCCACTTGCCCATGGATGGGAAATGCCGAAGGAGACTGCCGTTGGCTCCAGCCAAAATGGTTTGGTGTATCTGAAGTATACCTTTCGATACAGGAGCCAGTTTGATGAACCAAATGATGACTGGCTAGATGCCATAGAGCCAACTTGTGATGAATTGCTTGGAGCATATTCGAAGGCCAAAGATGACACCATGACAACTGCCTTCGGAGCTTGGGGCAAAAAGAGGTTGAATAGGGTATTTGATGTCCATCGGATTTGTATATCCGAACTACTGTTATCCTTCGCGGAAGCAAGGGAAGAAGAGGAAAGCTGCTACCTCGGCGACTTCTAGCGCGTCAAAGTCGAAAAAGGTTAAAGTTTTAACGCGTCGACCCAGGCGCATTGAGACGACCGACGTGCCGAAGCTAATTGAGGGTTCCGCTCCTATCTCTGAGCCAAGTCGCTCTATGCTTGTCGAAGCTAGGACAAATGTGACTGGGGAGCCGAAAGTGGAGAAAATAGCAGAACAGTTGAAAGCACTGAGTCCACCATGCGCAACAGAATTGCCGAAGCCGTGAAACATACCCACAGCAACTCTAAGAAAAAGGAGAATGGCTAGTGAGCTTGATGCTGTAATGGAGTTTGTGAAAACAACAACTCCTGCTTCTGCTGAAGCACCTAGGATGGAAACTAAAGTTTCAAAGATATCTAACGAGACCGGAACAACGCAGACTATTTTTGAGGCTGGACCCTCGGTTCCTGCCGAAGCAAGACCCTTGGAAATCGCACCGATAATCCTGGAAAAAGAGGGTGCCTCTAAGAAATCCAAATCTCCTACTCCTGGAGCACCTGCTAAAGAGCTGGAATTCATTGTGCGACATGCTTTGGGGAAGCAGTTAACAGAAGAGCAAATTGCCGAAGCATAACATTATGCTAAGGATCTAAAGTACCCCCGAGGGTCCTTGGTGTATGGTGGCGACGATGAAGATGATTTCCTTTATTGTCTGCCAGACAATAAAGAGATAAATGTCTATCGAGAAATGGTGGAGAATATAGGCTATTCGAAGCATGAACTCGGCTTATCTGCGATGTCGAAGGATCAGCTTGTGGACAATCTTGCTTACAACAACCTGAAGGTGTGTTTGTTTTGGTTCATCATTATAATGAAATTTATATGGTTTTTCTTACCCTCATTTCATGCACATTCGTCATTTTTCAGGCTTTAAAAGCTCAAAAAGATGCAAAGGATGAGAGCTGCAAAATAGCCCTTGGGAACCTTCGTTCAGAAGTCATATCTTTGAGAAACGAAGCTCTTGAGAAGGATAAGATATTACTTTCTGTTGGGGGTCTGCTTCGTCGCCGAAGGTCCTGTTCGGAAGGTTAACACAGAAGCAACGCCGAAGATACCATTCAGGGAGCTTCGGCATAGCAACGCGCCTTGAGACAAAGGGTTGCACCGACTTAAAGATGCAAAGACCGATCGGTCCATGATAACCTGTGTCTTGATTGTAACCAGTTATAAGGGATATAAATGTAAACTCATACAGGCTGCGTCTTGTGACTATAAATAGGTGAACAGTACTTCCGTACTGTTCATGCTGACTTGTATTCGCTTGTGCGTCACGCTTGGACTTTTACCTTCTGTCAAGCTGAAGGTACAAATGTAATTCAATATTGTTTCTGTTTATCCATGATAATAAAAAAGATATATTAATAATGTCATATGATTATTCATGTTGTCTTCTATATTTCATATGCTTCTTCTTTCATTAACATGCACTATGATGATGAAGGTATGTCCTTCATCACCTTCGTCTGAAGATCATTATATCCTATTGTCGGCGTTTCGAGACTGGGGGGTCCCTAAGCCGACGAGTGAGTGTGCCGCATGCCCCAGCCCAGATGGGTCGAGCGCGTGGGCGAGCGCGAAGGGGGGAAAAGCGAGGTGGCCGGAGACGAGTCGTGAGAGAGGTGGGAATCCCGTGGCCTTCGTGTTCGACCCGCGCCCAGGTCGGGTGCGCTTGCAGTAGGGGGTTACAAGCGTCCACGTGGGTGAGGGAAGCGAGCGGCCCCAAGAGAGCGCCTGCCCCGTCCTCGTCCCCGCGCGGCCAACCTTCTCTAAGAAGGCCCTGGTCCTTCCTTTTATAGGCGTAAGGAGAGGATCCAGGTGTATAATGGGGGTGTAGCAAGGTGCTACGTGTCTAGCGGGGGTGAGCTAGCGCCCTAAGTACATGCCAATGTGGCAGCCGGAGAGATCTTGGCACCCAGCTGGTGTGGTGTCGTGGCTGTCGGAGGAGCAACGGAGCCTGGCGAAGGGACAGCTGTCGGAGCGGTTGGGCCCTTGCTGACGTCCCCCTGCTTCCGTAAGGGAGCTGAGAGCCGCCGTCGTCATGGGTCTAGCGGGGCGCCATCATTGCCTATCTGGCGGAGCTAGCCAGATGGGACGCCGGTCTTGTTCCCTGTGGCCCGAGTCGGCTCGGGGTAGGGTGATGATGGCGCTTCCTGTTGACGTGGCGGACTTGTGTCCTAGGTCGGGCGACGTGGAGGCTCCTCCGAAGCCGAGGTCGAGTCTGTCCTGCATGGCCGAGGCCGAGCCCGAGCTCCTGGGTCGGGCGAGGCGGAGGTCGTTCGGCAGAGGCCAGGGCGGAGTCCGAGCCCTGGGTCGGGCGGAGCGGAGTTCGTCGTCTTCTGGGGCCTAGCCCGAGTCCGAGCCCTGGGTCGGGCGGAGCGGAGTTCGCCGTCTTCCTGGGCCTTAGCCCGAGTCCGAGCCCTGGGTCGGGCGGAGCAGAGTTCGCCGTCTTCCGGGGCCTTAGCCCGAGTCCGAGCCCTGGGTCGGGCGGAGCGGAGTTCGCCGTCTTCCGGGGCCTTAGCCCGAGTCCGAGCCCTAGGTCGGGCGGAGCGGAGTTCGCCGTCTTCCGGGGCCTTAGCCCGAGTCCGAGCCCTGGGTTGGGCGGAGCGGAGTTCGCCGTCTTCCGGGGCCTTAGCCCGAGTCCGAGCCCTAGGTCGGGCGGAGCTTCCTATGGTGCCTTTGGCAAGGCCTGACTGCCTGTCAGTCTCACTCTGTCAAGTGGCACTGCAGTCGGAATGGCGCAGGCGGCGCTGTCCTTCTGTCAGACCGGTCAGTGGAGCGGCGAAGTGACGACGGTCACTTCGGCTCTGCCGGGGGGCGCGCGTCAGGATAAAGGTGTCAGGCTACCTTTGCGTTAAATGCCCCTGCGACTTGGTCGGTCGGCGCGGCGATTTAGTCAGGGTTGCTTCTTAGCGAAGGCAAGGCCTCGGGCGAGCCGGAGATGCGTCTGCCGTTAAAAGGGGGCCTCGGGCGAGACGGAAACATCTCGGGGTCGGCTGCCCTTGCCCGAGGCTAGGCTCGGGCGAGGCGTGATCGAGTCGCTCGTATGGACTGATCCCTGACTTAATCGCACCCATCAGGCCTCTGCAGCTTTATGCTGATGGGGGTTACCAGCTGAGAATTAGGCGTCTTGAGGGTACCCCTAATTATGGTCCCCGACAGTAGCCCCCGAGCCTCGAAGGGAGTGTTAGCACTCGCTTGGAGGCTTTCGTCGCACTTTTTTGCAAGGGGACCAGCCTTTCTCGGTTGCATTTTGTTCTGGTGGGTGCGCGCGAGCGCACCCGCCGGGTGTAGCCCCCGAGGCCTCGGAGGAGTGGTTTCACTCCTTCGAGGTCTTAATGCCTTGCGTAATGCTTTGGCTGGTCTGGTGGTTCCCTCATGCAAACTGGCCGTAGCCCGGGTGCACGGTCGGGGCCCAAGTTCTCGGGCTGGTTTGTTGACGCTGTCAACGGTTTGGCCGGAGCCGGGTTTGCGAGAGCAGCCCCCGAGCCTCCGCACAGGGCGAGAGGGCGATCAGGGACAGACTCGGCTTTTTTACATATGCCCCTATGTCGCCTTTCCGCAAGGAGGAGGGGGGAGAGCGCCATGTTACCCTCGATGGGCACCGAACATGGTGTCTCCGGTGAGCTGCAAGCGGGTAATCCGAGTGGACATCCGTGCCCCGTTCGTTGGGGGTCGGCTAGGGGCCCAGAGGCACGCCCAAAAGTACCTGCGGGTGATCTGCCAGACCCGGTCCCCTGGCGACGGGGTCCGAGGGCTCGATGCCTCCCTCCGATGGGATTCCGTTACAAAATCGCTCCCGCTGGTCTCGGAAATGTCCTAGGGTACCTCGGGAGCGCAGCCCGAGCCTTGGTTATGTATCGAACGTACCCCTGGTCATCCCTCGCTCGGTGTCTGAGGTGACTGTGAACCCTTCGGGGGCCAGCCTTCGAACCTCTGATCAGTAATGGGCGCGGAGCCCGAGTAGCCTGAGGCGGCCGTGGAACCCTTCGGGGGGCCGGCCTTCGAACCTCTGACCAGTAGTGGGTGTAGGGCCCACGCGATCTGAGGCGGCTGTTGAACCCTCCGGGGGGCCAGCCTTCGAACCCCTGATCAGTAAGGAGGCTCAGAGCCTAGTTCCTTCACGGGGAAGGATCCCTTTCGGGGTATCCCCCTTTCCCGGTCCCTGTCGCAAGAGATAGAGAAAGAGGAAAAAAGAAAAAAGGATACGAAACCGAACGACGCGGCATACCTTTTTTTTGCGCGGTTGTTTCGGCGAAGGCGAAGCGTCGCCCGCTGCTCCTGCCAGAAGCGCCGCCTGTCCAGCCGCGGAGTTGATGCAACGAGGCGAGTAGTTGGCGGGGCTGCCGTTGCGCGTGCGCGAGTCGTTCGAGGAACGGCTGTTTCGCTTCGCGTTTTTGAACCCCGCGTCCGGTCCGGGCGGAACGTTGGAACCGTCTTCGCCTTGGTCTTTATATACCCCAGAGAGGGTCTGGTGACGGTTCTTTGCTCCGCTTCCTGTCTCCCTCTTAGGTTTTTTGCAGCCTGAGAGACTTAGCCAGAGAAAAGGAAACCGCCCTCCCTGTCCTTTGCGCCGCCACCCCTTCCGCTCGGCGATGGCTGACCGGGTGACCATCATCTCACCGCGCGACCCATGGCCCTTCTCCACGGTGACGGCGAGTGATCTGGAGGATCTCGTCGGCGAGGGTTTGCTTCGCCCTCTCACCGATGAGCAGCGGCCAGAATGGATTCCTCCCATGGGCGGAGTCGCTCCATCCCCACCGCCAGGGTACGTCGTGAGCTTCGTCTCCTTCCACGAGCGGGGATTCGGCGTGTCGACGAGCCGCTTTATGCGGGCCATCCTGTTCCACTATGGGGTGGAGTTGCATAACCTCACCCCCAACTCCATCTCGCAGGCCGCTATCTTCGTAGCGGTGTGCGAAGGGTATTTGGGGATCGCCCCCCATTTGGATTTGTGGACCCATCTCTTCTTCGCCGAGCTTTTTGCCTTGCCGACGGGGGAGAGGAAGGTCCGTGCAGCGGTGCGGGCCGGCGGCTGCACCCTCTTGTTGAGGCAGTCGCGGGCGTCGCAGTACATCCCTGCTGTCCTCGCGTCCTCGATCAAGGGGTGGCAGCGCTGGTGGTTCTACCTCCGGAATGACGGTGAGTTGCTCCCGCCGTTCTCCCAGCGGGTTGTCACCGCCGCCACTGACGCCTGGCGCCATGGGACTCCACACGAGAGACAGAAGAACCTCGAACCCCTTCTCCAGGCCCTGAAGGCGTTGCGGGAGGGAGGACTCACCGCTGCGGGAGTGGTTGCCGCCATCCATCGTCGGAGAGCGCTTCCCTTGGCGGAGCGGCGGCTGCCGCTTTGGGAGATGACCCCGGAGGCTGACTGGGAGGGGTCACGAATGTCCCCTGATCCTCTTCTCTTCGACGCCCTCCAATGGCGGGTGTCGGCCGCGATGGGGAAGCCGGACCCCCACGCCTTCTCCCAGCTTCGGATGCGCCTCGACCAGGGGTGCGTAACTCTGGTGAGTGTTCGCTCCTTCCTTCTTCATACACCGGGTTGCTCCTGGTTCTTACGATTGGGTTTCTTTCCCCCCTTCTTTAGGAGGTGGGGTGGCACAAGCCCTCCCTGCCACGGGTCCCGGAGGACGCGGTGGACCGGGCAGCGCGGCGGGTCGCCGCGGAGGAGGAGAAGAAGAAGAAGGACACGGAGAAGGCCCGGGCCCGCGAGCGGAGGCGGGCTCAGGACGCCTTGGAGAAGCGCCGTCGCCAGCAGGAGAGGGAAGGACTCCCAAGGGAGCCATCGCCGGAGACACCCGATGACGATGATGACGATGGTGATGAGGAGGAGGACGACATGGCCGCCCGTCTCGGCCTCAGCCCCGGCTTGGGGCGTGGCCAGGAGCCGTCGAGCCAGCCCTCGAGCGGGCTGATGCCTTCAGTTCCCAGAGTCGGGACGCCGGGTTCCCGGCCTGAGGGGCGGGGGCAACCCGAGAGGGTACTTGACCCCTCGGCCGGAGGAGCTGAGGCGACCCCAGGGAGCCAGGCCGAGGCATCCGTTCCCCGAGAGCCGCCGCCCGCGCCGGCAGCGCGGGGGAGCGACCCTCAGGTCCCCGTGGCGGTGCCTGGGCATTCCGTCTCCCGGGCGTTCGGGGCGCCCAAAGCCAGGGTGGTGCCGAAGCTGTCGGCGAAGCGGACCTCGGCGGCGGTTCCGGGGAGCGAGATCCAAGAGACCTCCCCCCAGGCACGGTTGATCATGGCCCGGAGCGGGTAAGTATCTTGGAATGTCTTCGTCCTGGCGCTTCATTCACATATCCCGACCGTGACTTTCCCTTTCTCTTTTTTATTCAGCAAGCGAAGCCATGGCCAGACCGACCTGGCACCCCGGAAGGCCCTTAAGACGGCGTCGGTCCGGGCGGCCAGCGCCGCCCCGGGCCTTGTTGTTCAGCTGACCCTTTCGCAGGGCGTTTCACCGCAGGGGGCTCGGGCGTCGCCTGTCTCTGGGGAGCAGGTTCCCGAGGCGGGCTCTTCTGCCGAGGCGGCCATCGTGATAGGGGAGGCGGCTGGTGCCGAGGTGGTCCCGAGCCCGCCTGCCGTGCCGGCCATGCTGGCGCCTGCCGCCACTGAAGTCGCCGCCGTCCCAGTCGGAGAGCAACTGGTTGCTGCCAGCGTCGGGATGGCTGCTGCGGCGGTGCCCAGTGCTTTGGAAGAGGTGGGCGTGGACGCGAAATTCGTCCAGCCGAGCGGCAGCCTCGTCGCTGTGCGGCGGAGCCTCGAGGCCCGGCGCCAGTTGCTCCGGTTCCGGACCCGCGAGGCCTCGGACCCTGTCTTCGTTCTCGACGATGAACAGGAGGACCAGTCCTGGGACGAGCTCCGCGAGCGTGCTGAAGCAACGGTGGGGTCGCTCCGGTCGTCGCTGGAGGTTCTCTGCAGGGACGTCCCCAAAATCCTCCAGGTAACGGTTTCAGGCGTACCTTTTCCTTTCTGTGAGCGAGGCATTCGTCGTGACGCCCTGTTTCCTTCCCCCAGGATCTGACGGATCGGAGCGCCGCCAAGTCGTCGTTCATCCGCCACGAGGTCGATGTCTGGGGCTCGCTGCGATCCCTGAGGACCTCGCTCGCCGGGGCTACCGCGCGCCTTTCTCAGCAGGATGCTAAGATAGCGGACCTCCAGTTGCTCTGCGCTGACCTGAGAGCCGAGGCGGCGGCAGCGCGCGCGGAGGCGCAACGGCAGCGGTCGGAGTTCGTCCAGGTCGTCGAGGAGCAGGACCAATCTCGGGGTCGGGCTGCCTGAAAGGGAAATGTGCCCTTGGGCCATTTCTAAGTATTTTGGTGATTGAGTGCCAACACAAGTGCTTAAATGTGAATTTATGTCCATGGATGAACAAAGTGCAAATCATGAAGTAAAGGTATGTTTCTAAGCCTTAGTACATTGGTTTTGTGTACTAATATACTTGTCTAAGTGTTAGAAACAGAAAGAAGAAGAAAAGAAGAAAGGTGCAAAGACTTGGCTGTGTGCAGCCAAGACTCAGCTCGGTCTGGCACACCGGACTGTCCGGTGGTGCACCGGACAGTGCCCGGTGCGCCAGGCTGACTCGGCGTGAAGAGGCCGCTCTCGGGAATTCGCCGACGGCGTACGGCTAAAATTCACCGGACTGTCCGGTGTGCACCGGATTGTCCGGTGAGCCAACGGTCGGCCGGGCCAACGGTCGGCCGCGCAATCTGCGCGGGACACGTGGCCGAGCCAACGGCTAGAAGACGGCACCGGACTGTCCGGTGTGCACCGGACATGTCCGGTGCGTCAACGGCTCCCAGATCTGCAACGGTCGGCAGCGCCATTTTAGGAAGGAAATCGGGCACCGGACAGTGTCCGGTGTGCACCGGACTGTCTGGTGCACCCGACGACAGAAGGCAAGGATAACCTTCCAGATTTGCTCTCAACGGCTCCTTGCTGCCTTGGGGCTATAAAAGGGACCCCTAGGCGCATGGAGAAGACATCCAAGCAACCTTAGAGCATTCTTGATCATCCACACTCAGTCTTTGCGCATTCGTTTGTCATTCTCAGTGATTTGAGCTCCGTTCTAGTGAGAACTTTGAGATAGTCTTTTGAGCTCGATTCTTGGCCGTGTGTGTGCGCATTTTTGCTGTGGATTTGTGTGTGTTGCTTTCATCCCTTACTCTGTATTTCCTGTAAATCTCAAGTGTAAGGGCGAGAGGCTCCAAGTTATGGAGATTCCTCGCAAACGGGATATTGAAAGGCAAATCAAAACACCGTGGTATTCAAGTTGGTCTTTGGACCGCTTGAGAGGGGTTGATTGCAACCCTCGTCCGTTGGGACGCCACAACGTGGAGTAGGCAAGCGTTGGTCTTGGCCGAACCACGGGATAAACCACTGTGTCATCTCTGTGTTTGATCTCTTGTGGTATTGTGTTTTGTTGAGACTCCTCTCTAGCCACTTGGTGATTATTGTACTAACACTTAACAAGTTTTTGTGGCTTAAGTTTTAAAGTTTCACAGGATCACCTATTCACCCCCCCTCTAGGTGCTCTCAATTGGTATTGGAGCCGTTCTCTTCACAAAGGGACTAATCGCCCGAAGAGATGGATCCTAAGGGGAAGGGTATCGTGATCAACGACAAAGAGAAGGAATCCTTCATCAACGAGCCAAAGGACGACAAGCCTACCGACTCCGGCTCGGGTCATAGACGGAAGGAAGGGAAGAAGAAGAAGACAAGGCGCATCAAGGAGATCGTCTACTACGACGACAGCGATGAATCTACTTCTTCCCAAAAGGACGATGACCACAACGACTACAAAAAGACGGTCAATTCGAACTTTTCATTTGATTATTCTCGTATTCAACATAGTTCGAATTCGCATTTGCTTTCCATTCCTCTTGGCAAACCTCCACACTTCGATGGGGAGGACTACGGATTTTGGAGTCACAAAATGCGTAGTCACTTATTCTCTCTCCATCCAAGCATTTGGGAGATTGTAGAGAATGGAATGAAGTTTGATAGCTCGGATAACTCTATGCTCATAAATGAACAAATCCATAGAAATGCACAAGCTACTACTGTTCTCTTAGCGTCCTTGTGCAGGGAAGAGTACAACAAGGTGAGCGGCTTGGACAATGCCAAGCAAATATGGGACACCCTCAAGATCTCTCACGAGGGGAATGACATCACCATGCTCACCAAAATGGAGTTGGTGGAGGGCGAGCTTGGACGATTCGCCATGATAAGGGGAGAGGAGCCAACCCAAACGTACAACCGGCTCAAGACCCTCATCAACAAAATAAGGAACTACGGAAGCACGCGATGGACGGACCACGACGTCGTCCGCCTAATGCTAAGGTCCTTTACCGTTCTTGATCCTCATCTCGTGAACAATATTCGTGAGAATCCCAGGTACACGATGATGACGCCCGAGGAGGTACTCGGAAAATTCGTAAGCGGGCGGATGATGATCAAGGAGGCGAGATACGTCGACGACGCGTTGAACGGTCCAATCCACGAGCCTCAACCCATCGCTCTCAAGGAAACAAGGAGCAAGGAGCCACTACCCAGCAAGGTGGCGCAAGTTGAGGCGGCCGGGCTCAATGATGAAGAGATGGCTCTCATCATCAAGAGATTCAAGACGGCGCTAAATGGTCGCAAGGGGCAACCAAGGAAGACCAAGGCAAAGGGGAAGCGCTCATGCTTCAAATGTGGTAAGGTTGGTCATTTTATTGCTAACTGTCCCGAAAATGATAGTGACCAGGAGCAAGGGAAAAATGGGAAGAGAGAGAACAAGAAG
This sequence comes from Zea luxurians, assembly GCA_029449295.1. Taxonomy (NCBI): domain Eukaryota; kingdom Viridiplantae; phylum Streptophyta; class Magnoliopsida; order Poales; family Poaceae; genus Zea; species Zea luxurians. Next base: position 64,636,977 of record JAOPSE010000001.1, on the reverse strand, counting down.
GTTTACAAGAAGGCCAAAGGCGAAGCACACCTTGGAAAGGAGTGGGATTCGGATTGCTCTTCATCCGACTCCGACGACGAAGGACTCGCCGCCACTGCCTTCAACAAATCGACCCTCTTCCCAAACGAGCATCACACTTGCCTCATGGCAAGGGAGAAGAAGGTAATCAATCATAATGCTAATACTTATGATTCTTCTAGTGATGATGAGTCTAGTGAGGATGGAATAGATTACTCCAGTTTATTCAAGGGATTGGATAGAACTAAGATAGCTAAGATTAATGAATTGATTGATGCCTTGAATGAAAAGGATAGAATCTTAGAGAAACAAGAAGATCTTTTATATGAAGAGCATGATAAATTTGTTAGTGCACAAAATTCACTTGCTCTAGAAGTTAAAAGAAATGGAATGCTCTCTTGTGAACTTTCTACTTGTAACGAAACCATTTCTTCTTTAAAAGGTGAAATTAATGATTTAAATGCTAAGCTAGAAGTAGCAAGTAAATCTAACTCTTGTGTTGAACATGTTGAAATTTGCACTAAGTGTAAGGATGTTGATATTAATACTTGTTGTGAACACTTAGTTTCAATTTCAAAACTAAATGATGAAGTGGCTAGTCTTAATGCCCAACTTAAGACTAGCAAGAATGAATTTGATAAGCTGAAATTTGCAAGGGATGCCTACACGATTGGTAGACACCCCTCAATTAAGGATGGACTTGGCTAAAAGAGGGAAGCCAAGGACTTGACAAGCCATAAGGCTCCTATCTCCGCCAAGGAGAAAGGGAAGGCTCCTATGGTTAGTAATACTAAAAAGAACCATGCTTTTATGTATCATGATAGGAGACAAACTAGAAATGCTTATAGGAGTTATAATGCTTATAATGATTTTGACTCTCATGCCATGTTTGCTTCTAGTTCTTCCTATATGCATGGTAGAAATATGTCTAGGAGAAATGCTATTCATCATGTGCCTAGAAAGAATATTATTCATGCTTCTAGGAAAGTAGTAAATGAACCTTCTACAATTTATTGTGCTTTAAATGCTTCCTTTGCTATTTGTAGAAAGGATAGGAAAATAGTTGCTAGGAAGTTACGGGCAAAATGCAAGGGAGACAAAACTTGCATTTGGGTCCCTAAGGATATTTGCACTAACCTTATAGGACCCAACTTGAGTTGGGTACCTAAGACCCAAGCCTAAATTTGCCTTGCAGGTTTATGCATCCGGGGGTTCAAGCTGGATTATCGACAGCGGATGCACAAACCATATGACGGGGGAAAAGAAGATGTTCACCTCCTACGTCAAAAATAAGGATTCCCAAGATTCAATTATATTCGGTGATGGGAAGCAAGGCAAGGTAAAAGGGTTAGGTAAAATTGCAATTTCTAATGAGCACTCAATCTCCAATGTGTTTTTAGTTGAGTCTCTTGGTTACAATTTGCTATCTGTTAGTCAATTATGCAATATGGGATATAACTGCTTATTTACAAATGTAGATGTGTCTGTCTTTAGAAGATGTGATGGTTCACTAGCTTTTAAGGGTGTACTAGACGACAAACTTTACTTAGTTGATTTTGCAAAAGAAGAGGCCGGCCTAGATGCATGCTTAATGGCTAAGACTTGCATGGGCTGGTTGTGGCATCGCCGCTTAGCACATGTGGGGATGAAGAACCTCCACAAGCTTCTAAAGGGAGAACACGTGTTAGGACTAACCAATGTTCATTTCGAAAAAGATAGACCATGTGCAGCTTGTCAAGCAGGTAAACAAGTGGGAGGAGCACATCACAGCAAGAATGTGATGACCACGTCAAGACCTCTGGAGCTGCTGCATATGGACCTCTTCGGACCCGTCGCCTATCTGAGCATAGGAGGAAGTAAGTATGGTTTAGTTATTGTTGATGACTTTTCCCGCTTCACTTGGGTGTTCTTTTTGCAGGATAAGTCTGAAACCCAAGGGACCCTCAAGCGCTTCCTCAGGAGAGCTCAAAATGAGTTTGAGCTCAAGGTGAAGAAGATAAGGAGCGACAACGGGTCCGAGTTCAAGAACCTTCAAGTGGAGGAGTTCCTTGAGGAGGAAGGGATCAAGCACGAGTTCTCCGCTCCCTACACACCACAGCAAAATGGTGTGGTAGAAAGGAAGAACAGGACGCTCATAGATATGGCGAGGACTATGCTTGGAGAATTCAAGACCCCCGAGTGCTTTTGGTCGGAAGCCGTGAACACGGCTTGCCACGCCATCAACAGGGTCTACCTTCATCGCCTCCTCAAGAAGACGTCGTATGAGCTACTAACCGGTAACAAACCCAATGTATCTTACTTTCGTGTATTTGGGAGCAAGTGCTACATTCTAGTGAAGAAGGGTAGAAATTCTAAGTTTGCTCCCAAAGCTGTAGAAGGGTTTTTGTTAGGTTATGACTCAAATACAAAGGCGTATAGAGTCTTCAACAAATCATCGGGTTTGGTTGAAGTCTCTAGCGACGTTGTATTTGATGAAACTAATGGCTCTCCAAGAGAGCAAGTTGTTGATTGTGACGATGTAGATGAAGAAGATGTTCCGACGGCCGCTATACGAACCATGGCGATTGGAGAAGTGCGGCCACAGGAACAAGATGAACGAGATCAACCTTCTTCCTCAACAACGGTGCATCCCCCAACTCAAGATGATGAACAGGTTCATCAAAAGGAGGCGTGTGATCAAGGGGGAGCACAAGATGATCACATGATGGAGGAAGAAGCGCAACCGGCACCTCCAACCCAAGTTCGAGCGATGATTCAAAGGGATCATCCCGTCGACCAAATTCTGGGTGATATTAGCAAGGGAGTAACTACTCGGTCTCGACTAGTTAATTTTTGTGAACATTACTCTTTTGTCTCTTCTATTGAGCCTTTTAGGGTAGAGGAGGCCTTGCTAGATCCGGATTGGGTGTTGGCCATGCAGGAGGAACTTAACAACTTCAAGCGCAATGAAGTTTGGACACTGGTGCCTCGTCCCAAGCAAAATGTTGTGGGAACCAAGTGGGTGTTCCGCAACAAACAAGACGAGCACGGAGTGGTGACAAGGAACAAGGCTCGACTTGTGGCAAAAGGTTATGCCCAAGTCGCAGGTTTGGACTTTGAGGAGACTTTTGCTCCTGTGGCTAGGCTAGAGTCCATTCGTATCTTGCTAGCGTATGCCGCTCACCATTCTTTCAGGTTGTACCAAATGGATGTGAAGAGCGCTTTCCTTAACGGGCCAATAAAGGAGGAGGTGTACGTGGAGCAACCCCCTGGCTTCGAGGATCAGCGGTACCCCGACCACGTGTGTAAGCTCTCTAAGGCGCTCTATGGACTTAAACAAGCCCCAAGAGCATGGTATGAATGCCTTAGAGATTTCTTAATTGCTAATGCTTTCAAGGTTGGGAAAGCCGATCCAACTCTTTTTACTAAGACTTGCGATGGTGATCTTTTTGTATGCCAAATTTATGTCGATGACATAATATTTGGTTCTACTAATCAAAAGTCTTGTGAAGAGTTTAGCAGGGTGATGACGCAGAAATTCGAGATGTCGATGATGGGCGAGTTGAACTACTTCCTTGGGTTCCAAGTGAAGCAACTCAAGGATGGCACCTTCATCTCCCAAACGAAGTACACACAAGATTTGCTAAAGAGGTTTGGGATGAAGGACGCCAAGCCCGCAAAGACGCCGATGGGAACCGACGGACACACCGACCTCAACAAAGGAGGTAAGTCCGTTGATCAAAAAGCATACCGGTCCATGATAGGTTCTTTGCTTTATTTATGTGCCAGTAGACCGGATATTATGCTTAGCGTATGCATGTGTGCTAGATTTCAATCTGATCCGAAGGAGTGTCACTTAGTGGCTGTGAAGCGAATTCTTCGATATTTAGTCGCTACGCCTTGCTTCGGGATCTGGTATCCAAAGGGGTCTAACTTTGACTTGATTGGGTACTCAGATTCCGACTATGCTGGATGTAAGGTCGATAGGAAGAGTACATTGGGGACGTGCCAATTCTTAGGAAGGTCCCTGGTGTCATGGAACTCTAAGAAACAAACCTCCGTTGCCCTATCCACCGCTGAGGCCGAGTATGTTGCCGTAGGACAGTGTTGCGCGCAACTACTCTGGATGAGGCAAACCCTCAGGGACTTTGGCTACAATCTGAGCAAAGTCCCACTCCTATGTGATAATGAGAGTGCTATCCGAATAGCGGAAAATCCTGTTGAGCACAGCCGCACAAAGCACATTGACATCCGGCATCACTTTCTGAGAGACCACCAGCAAAAGGGAGATATCGAAGTGTTTCATGTTAGCACCGAGAACCAGCTAGCCGATATCTTTACCAAGCCTCTAGATGAGAAGACCTTTTGCAGGCTGCATAGTGAGCTAAATGTCTTAGATTCGCGGAACTTGGATTGAATTGTAGCATACATGTGTTTATGCCTTTGATCATGTCCATTCTGCATTTTGTTGCTTATTATGGCGCTCAAGTTGTACAAACACTCCCTGGACCTCACAAGTCCGTTGCAAAGTGATGCACATGTTTAGGGGGAGATGTGTTACAACTTGACCCTTTGAGACTAACCATATGCTTGAGTTTGCTTGATTTAGTCTCGAAGGAGAATTGAAAGGGGAAAGGTGGACTTGGACCATGAAAGACTTCCACTGCACTCCGATGAGAGGGTAACTTATTCCAAGTCCATCTCATGAACTCTTATTGCCATTTGCTCTAAATTGAAGATTTTGGTGAGGCAATGGGGTTAAAGGGCCAAGATTGATCCCGTTTTGGTGCTTGATGCCAAAGGGGGAGAAAATAAAGGCCAAAGCAATAAATGGATCAGCTACCACTTGAGAAATTTGAAAATAGTAGAGTAGAGCTTTTGGTTTGTCAAAACTCTTTTATTGTCTCTTTTGGCTTCTTGTGGGGAGAAGTAGTAATTATGGGAAAAAGGGGGAGTTTTTGAAATCTTTGATCAATCTCTTTTGGAATGACTCTCTTTATGCTTCAACATGTGTGTTTGACTTAGAGATAGAGATTTGAGTTTGATTTGCAAAAACAAACCAAGTGGTGGCAAAGGATGATCCATATATGCCAAAATTGAATCAAAATAAATTTGAGTTTTATTTGAAGTGAGTTGGCACTTGTTCTAGTTGCTTTATGTTGTGTTGGCATAAATCACCAAAAAGGGGGAGATTGAAAGGGAAATGTGCCCTTGGGCCATTTCTAAGTATTTTGGTGATTGAGTGCCAACACAAGTGCTTAAATGTGAATTTATGTCCATGGATGAACAAAGTGCAAATCATGAAGTAAAGGTATGTTTCTAAGCCTTAGTACATTGGTTTTGTGTACTAATATACTTGTCTAAGTGTTAGAAACAGAAAGAAGAAGAAAAGAAGAAAGGTGCAAAGACTTGGCTGTGTGCAGCCAAGACTCAGCTCGGTCTGGCACACCGGACTGTCCGGTGGTGCACCGGACAGTGTCCGGTGCGCCAGGCTGACTCGGCGTGAAGAGGCCGCTCTCGGGAATTCGCCGACGGCGTACGGCTAAAATTCACCGGACTGTCCGGTGTGCACCGGACTGTCCGGTGAGCCAACGGTCGGCCGGGCCAACGGTCGGCCGCGCAATCTGCGCGGGACACGTGGCCGAGCCAACGGCTAGAAGACGGCACCGGACTGTCCGGTGCGCCAACGGCTCCCAGATCTGCAACGGTCGGCAGCGCCATTTTAGGAAGGAAATCGGGCACCGGACAGTGTCCGGTGTGCACCGGACTGTCCGGTGCACCCGACGACAGAAGGCAAGGATAGCCTTCCAGATTTGCTCTCAACGGCTCCTTGCTGCCTTGGGGCTATAAAAGGGACCCCTAGGCGCATGGAGAAGACATCCAAGCAACCTTAGAGCATTCTTGATCATCCACACTCAGTCTTTGCGCATTCGTTTGTCATTCTCAGTGATTCGAGCTCCGTTCTAGTGAGAACTTTGAGATAGTCTTTTGAGCTCGATTCTTGGCCGTGTGTGTGCGCATTTTTGCTGTGGATTTGTGTGTGTTGCTTTCATCCCTTACTCTGTATTTCCTGTAAATCTCAAGTGTAAGGGCGAGAGGCTCCAAGTTGTGGAGATTCCTCGCAAACGGGATATTGAAAGGCAAATCAAAACACCGTGGTATTCAAGTTGGTCTTTGGACCGCTTGAGAGGGGTTGTTTGCAACCCTCATCCGTTGGGACGCCACAACGTGGAGTAGGCAAGCGTTGGTCTTGGCCGAACCACGGGATAAACCACTTTGTCGTCTCTGTGTTTGATCTCTTGTGGTATTGTGTTTTGTTGAGACTCCTCTCTAGCCACTTGGTGATTATTGTACTAACACTTAACAAGTTTTTGTGGCTTAAGTTTTAAAGTTTCACAGGATCACCTATTCACCCCCCCCTCTAGGTGCTCTCACTGCTGAGGCCGAAAGCCGGGCTGAGACCCTCGCGGCCGACCTGGCCGCAGCCCAAGTCGCGGCCTCGGAGCAGCGTGCCCGAGCCGAAGGTATGCCTTGGCCGTCCCTGGTTCTTGTTCTTGTCTGTTTCTTCTGCTTGTGCTTGAGGTCTTCCTTCTGGTCGTTTGCAGAGCTCGAGTCCGCCCTTGACGAGTCCGCCAAGGCGCTCGCCGAGGCGCTTGCCGGAGCTACCGAGCAGAGGGAGGCCGACCTCGCGGCCATGTCCGAGGCCGTCTCGGACGTTTATCGGACCCTTGGGCCCGGCTACGTCTCTTCAGGAAGCTCCCCTCAAAGCCGCCTTCAAGCCTTGGGTGATTACGCGCGCGGCAAAGTCCGCGAGGCGCTACACCACAGCGTCAGGCGGGCCTTCGCCGTGCTTGCTTCCCATTACGTTGTGGACCTGGAACGGGTTAGTGAGGGGTACTGTCTTCCTGACGAAGACGAAGCTGCCCTGGCAGAGGTTCAGCGGCTCGACGCGGTCGCCGTGGGTCCGAGCGCGGCGCTGGCGACCATCTTTGAGGCGGAGATCCTTCCTCCTGCGCCGTCGCCGGAAGCCGAGGTGGACCTTACCGACGGCGGGAGTGGAACTGAGGGCGCGGCTCCTTCCCAAGGCGGCGCCTGACTCTTGTTGGAACAGTTTCTGTTGGATGTGCGCCTTACCGCGGCCACCGAGGCCTGAACACTTTATTTTTCTTGCATGAAGTCGTACTCTCCTTTCTTTTAATTTGCGCGTCCGGCCTAGCTCGTCAATAATAGGGTGACTTCCCGAGTTGGGTCATTTTTCGTGGCAGGTGATGAGTGAGGTGTCCCTAACCCGGAGGTATAGGAGTTCCTCGGCTCAGTCGGCCTCGCCACTTACGTGTACCCACGTTCGATCCTCGGGACCCTGCTTCTGACATAGCCGGGAGAACGCCAAAGCCCCTTTTTGATCGAAAATTTTTGATGCGGAAAAGTGCACCCAATCTCGACGCGGAGGGGCGCAGCCCCCGGGCGTCATCCGTGCAGAGGCCATTTGACGGGTTGGGCTCGTGCCCGAATATCCGGCGAGTGCTCGGCGACATCCCTCGGTATGCCGGGCATGTCCGAGGGACTCCTACGCAAAAGGCGTCGGCGTTTGCGCGGAGAAAGTCGACGAGCACTGCTTCCTATTTGGGGTCGAGCCCGGAATCAGTCCGGATCTGCTTGGAGGTGTCGCCACTGGGGTCGAGAGGGACGGCCTTAACCATCACCGCTGGCTCGAAATTGCCGGCGTGTCGCTTCACGTCTGGCACCTCTCAGGAGAGGTTTTCCAAGTCGGCGATGAGGGCCTCGAACTCGGCGAGGGCCTCGGCGTACTCCACGCACTCCACGTTGCATTCGAACGCGTGTTTGTACGTGGGGCCGACGGTGATGACCCCGTTGGGGCCCGGCATCTTGAGCTTCAGGTAGGTGTAGTTGGGGACGGCCATGAACTTCGCGTAGCATGGCCTCCCCAATACCGCGTGGTAGGTTCCTCGGAACCCGACCACCTCGAACGTCAGAATCTCCCTTCGGAAGTTGGAGGGCGTTCCGAAGCAGACAGGAAGGTCGAGCTGTCCGAGGGGCTGGACGCGCTTCCCAGGAATGATCCCGTGGAAGGGCGCAGCTCCTGCTCGGATGGTGGACAGATCGACGCGCAGGAGCCTGAGGGTCTCGGCGTAGATGATGTTGAGGCAGCTGCCCCCATCCATCAGGACCTTGGTGAGCCTGACGTCGCCGATGATGGGATCGACGACGAGCGGGTATTTCCCCGGGCTCGGCACGTGGTCGGGGTGGTCAGCTTGGTCGAAGGTGATGGGCTTGTCGGACCAGTCTAGGTAGACTGGCGTCGCCACCTTCACCGAGCAGACCTACCGACGCTCTCGCTTGCGATGCCGAGCCGAGGCATTCGCCGCATGCCCTTCGTAGATCATGAAGCAGTCGCGGACCTCGGGGAACTCTCCTGCTTGGTGATCTTCCTTTTTGTCGTCGTCGTGGGCCCTGCCACACTCTGCGGGTGGCCCGGCCCTGTGGAAGTGGCACCGAAGCATGACGCACTCCTCGAGGGTGTGCTTGACGGGCCCCTGATGGTAAGGGCACGTCTCCTTGAGCATCTTGTCGAAGAGGTTAGCACCTCCGGGGGGCTTCCGAGGGTTCTTGTACTCGGCGGCGGCGACAAGGTCTGCGTCGGCGGCATCGCGTTTCGCTTGCGACTTCTTCTTGCCTTTCTTCTTGGCGCCGCGCGGAGTAGACGCCTCGGGAGCCTCTTCCGTCGGGTGGCCCTGGGGGTGCTTGTCCTTTCGGAAGATGGCCTCGACCGCCTCCTGGCCAGAGGCGAACTTGGTGGCGATGTCCATCAGCTCGCTCGCCCTGGTGGGGGTCTTGCGACCCAACTTGCTCACCAGGTCGCGGCAGGTGGTGCCGGCAAGGAACGCGCCGATGACATCTGAGTCGGTGATGTTGGGCAGCTCGGTGCGCTGCTTCGAGAATCGCCGGATGTAGTCCCGAAGGGACTCTCCTGGCTGTTGCCGGCAGCTTCGGAGGTCCCAGGAATTCCCGGGGCGCACGTACGTGCCCTGGAAATTACCGGCGAAGGCTTGGACCAAATCCTCCCAGTTGGAGATCTGCCCCGGAGGCAGGTGCTCCAACCAGGCGCGAGCAGTGTCGGAGAGGAACAGGGGGAGGTTGCGGATGATGAGGTTGTCGTCGTCCGTTCCACCCAGTTGGCAGGCCAGGCGGTAGTCTGCGAGCCACAATTCCGGTCTCGTTTCCCCCGAGTACTTGGTGATAGTAGTTGGGGGTCAGAAACGGGCCGGAAACGGCGCCCGCCGGATGGCCCGACTGAAGGCCTGCGGACCGGGTGGTTCGGGCGAGGGACTCAGATCCTCCCCACTGTCGTAGCGTCCCCCACGCCTGGGGTGGTAGCCTCGGCGTACCCTTTCATCGAGGCGGTCCCGACGGTCGTGACGATGGTGCTCGTTGCCGAGGTGGCCCGGGGCCGCAGGCGCGGTGTTGCGCGTGCGCCCGGTGTAGACCGAGGCTTCCCGCATGAATCGGGAAGTCGCGGCATGAGGTTCCGAGGGGTACCCCTGCCTTCGGGAGGCAGAGCTCTCGGCCCGTCGGGCCGCGGCGCCTTCCAGGAGATTCTTGAGCTCTCCCTGGATTCGCCGACCCTCGGTGGTTGATGGCTCCGGCATCGCGCGGAGGAGCATCGCTGCGGCTGCCAGGTTCTGACCGACCCCGCTGGATGCGGGTGGCGGCCTGTCCCTGACATCGTTGGCGACGCGGTGCTGGAAACCCTGGGGCAGATGACGTGTTTCTCCGGCCGGGGGTTGGCCCGCCCATACCTGCCCGACGTCCCGGCGGATCGACTCGAGCGCTCCTGCTCCCTCGTCGAGCCTGGCCTGCGCCCCGCGGACTTGCTCGAGCTGTGGGTCGTGACCCCCCGCCGGAACGGGGACCACAGCTAGCTCCCGCGGGATGTCGGCGCGAGGCACCGGCCTAGGGAGATCACCATCCTCCGGCATGCCGAGACGGTTGCCTTCGGAGGGATCCCCTAGCTCGACGTGGAAACATTCGCGGCTTGGGCCGCAGTCCTTGTCGTCAAGGCTGCGGCTGCCGTCGGAACAGTCGGAGAGGCAGTAGTCACATGCGGTCATAAAGTCCCGCATGGCACTGGGGTTGCCAAATCCAGAGAAATCCCAGCAGATGCTGGGATCGTCATCTTCCTCGGACCCAGAGGGCCCGTAGGTCGAGACGTCCGTCAATCGGTCCCAAGGCGACCGCACACGAAACCCCAGAGGGGTTGCACTCGCCTCAACGTGAGCGCCCGCCAAAGCGAGGTCGCTAGGCGGGTTGAGGCCGAGTCGAAATGATGTAGGATGGGAATCAGTCGGTACCTTTTGGTCGACGAGGAGCGACATAGTCACGTCGGGGACTGATTGCGCCGTCGTCTTGGGTACGAGGGCGACGTCCTGCAGGCCCTCCGCGAGCGTGCTGGCATCGTCCACTTGCTCGGGATTGGCGTGTCGCGGGGGGACGGCGCTCGCCTTCGTCTCAAACGCGAGGTTGACGCCCGACGCGCCCTCCGTTGGGGCGCTGGGGACGTCGGTTCGCTCGACAGCCGACGGAGCGCGGCCTCCCGCTCGGCCCTGGTTGCCCCGCCTCCTCCTCCGATGGCGGGGGAGAGGACGGGGCGAGCTCGAATGTTGTTCTTCCACCACGCGGGGAAGACGTCGTCGATTCCGCCGCCGGTGGGCGGGCTGTCGGCCGCCATTGTCGTCGTCGCGCGGCGGTGGAAGGAGTATCATGTCGTAGCTGCCGTCGAGAGACATGAACTCGAGACTCCCGAAACGGAGCACCGTCCCAGGTTGGAGAGGTCGTTGGAGACTGCCCATCTGGAGCTTGACGGGAAGCTGCTCATCAACACGCAGCAGGCCCCTACCTGGCACGCCAACTGTCGGCGTTTCGAGACCGGGGGGTCCCTAAGCCGACGAGTGAGTGTGCCGCGTGCCCCAGCCCAGATGGGTCGAGCGCGTGGCGAGCGCGAAGGGGGGAAAAGCGAGGTGGCCGGAGACGAGTCGTGAGAGAGGTGGGAATCCCGCGGCCTTCGTGTTCGACCCGCGCCCAGGTCAGGTGCGCTTGCAGTAGGGGGTTACAAGCGTCCACGCGGGTGAGGGAAGCGAGCGGCCCCAAGAGAGCGCCTACCCCGTCCTCGTCCCCGCGCGGCCAACCTTCTCTAAGAAGGCCCTGGTCCTTCCTTTTATAGGCGTAAGGAGAGGATCCAGGTGTACAATGGGGGTGTAGCTAGGTGCTACGTGTCTAGCGGGGGTGAGCTAGCGCCCTAAGTACATGCCAATGTGGCAGCCGGAGAGATCTTGGCACCCAGCTGGTGTGGTGTCGTGGCTGTCGGAGGAGCAACGGAGCCTGGCGGAGGGACAGCTGTCGGAGCGGTTGGGCCCTTGCTGACGTCCCCCTGCTTCCGTAAGGGAGCTGAGAGCCGCCGTCGTCATGGGTCTAGCGGGGCGCCATCATTGCCTATCTGGCGGAGCTAGCCAGATGGGACGCCGGTCTTGTTCCCTACGGCCCGAGTCGGCTCGGGGTAGGGTGATGATGGCGCTTCCTGTTGACGTGGCAGACTTGTGTCCTAGGTCGGGCGACGTGGAGGCTCCTCCGAAGCCGAGGTCGAGTCTGTCCTGCATGGCCGAGGCCGAGCCCGAGCTCCTGGGTCGGGCGAGGCGGAGGTCGTTCGGTAGAGGCCAGGGCGGAGTCTGAGCCCTGGGTCGGGCGGAGCGGAGTTCGTCGTCTTCTGGGGCCTAGCCCGAGTCCAAGCCCTGGGTCGGGCGGAGCGGAGTTCGTCGTCTTCCGGGGCCTTAGCCCAAGTCCGAGCCCTGGGTCGGGCGGAGCGGAGTTCGCCGTCTTCCGGGGCCTTAGCCCGAGTCCGAGCCCTGGGTCGGTCGGAGCAGAGTTCGCCGTCTTCCGGGGCCTTAGCCCGAGTCCGAGCCCTGGGTCGGGCGGAGTGGAGTTCGCCGTCTTCCGGGGCCTTAGCCCGAGTCCGAGCCCTGGGTCGGGCGGAGCTTCCTATGGCGCCTTTGGCAAGGCCTGACTGCCTGTCAGTCTCACTCTGTCAAGTGGCACTGCAGTCGGAATGGCGCAGGCGGCGCTGTCCTTCTGTCAGACCGGTCAGTGGAGCGGCGAAGTGACGGCGGTCACTTCGGCTCTGCCGGGGGGCGCGCGTCAGGATAAAGGTGTCAGGCTACCTTTGCGTTAAATGCCCCTGCGACTTGGTCGGTCGGCGCGGCGATTTAGTCAGGGTTGCTTCTTAGCAAAGGCAAGGCCTCGGGCGAGCCGGAGATGCGTCTGCCGTTAAAAGGGGGCCTCGGGCGAGACGGAAACATCTCGGGGTCGGCTGCCCTTGCCCGAGGCTAGGCTCGGGCGAGGCGTGATCGAGTCGCTCGTATGGACTGATCCCTGACTTAATCGCACCCATCAGGCCTCTGCAGCTTTATGCTGATGGGGGTTACCAGCTGAGAATTAGGCGTCTTGAGGGTACCCCTAATTATGGTCCCCGACACCTATGGGAAATAATGCTTCGAAGGACGAAGGGCATTAACCTTTAATATTTTGTGTTGCCTTATTCTTAACTTGTAGCATTTGGGAACAAGTCCCCAACATTGGCGCCCACCTCCGCTGAACTCACTTCCACTCTTGAGTTGATGGCTTCATTTAGCAACCAAGTTGTAGCACCTTCGGTTACGAAGCTGGTGCTCCCGATAACAGGTGGTTCATGCTCAGAGCCAGCCAACAAAAAGCAGAAGAAAGAAGCGTAGAGAAGGGTGTAACATGTTGGGGTGCAGGGACCCTTCATCAAGTCCAAATGGTCTCACATCCTAATTACCTTCTCCCAGGAGGATCTTCAGCTCAAGGATTACCCCCACAATGATGCTATGGTCATATCTTGTGTCATCAAGGGGTTTCTGGTTCATAATGTTCTGGTTGACATAGGCAGTGCAGCGGATATCATATTTGCTAAGGCCTTCAGACAAATGCAAGGGCTAGAGGATAAGATTCATGATGCCACACACCCTCTCTGTGGCTTCGGAGGAAGGCAAATTGTAGCACTCGGTAAAATCACAATGCCAGTAACCTTCGGCTTCATTCATAACATAAGGAGTAATCAAATTGTTTTTGATATTGTTGACATGGAGTATCCATACAATGCAATCATTGGCCGAGGGACACTTAATGCTTTCAAAGCTATACTTCATCCAGCATACTTATGTATGAAAATACCTTCAGAGCAGGGGCCTATTGCTATCCATGGAAGTCAAGAGGCTGCCAGAAAAGCTTAAGGAAATTGGACAGAGTCAAAGGCAATCCATAATATAAATGAAGCCAAAGCCTGTGAGTAGTATAAATACAAAAGAGAGAAGGTTGCTTCGGTGGATCAGCCGAAGCCTATGCTCTTATGTGAAGACATAGCAGAATAAAGAGTATTGCTGGGGTCTCAGCTATCTGAAGAACAAGAGAAGACTTTGCTAAGATTCTTATTCAACAATAAAGATGTCTTTGCTTGGTCTGCCAATGATCTCTATGGTGTCAACAGAGATGTCATTGAACACTCACTCAATGTGGATCCATCCTTCAGGCCAAGAAAACAAAGGCTTTAGAAAATGTCTGAAGACAAAGCTAAAGGAGCTCGAAATGAAGTGAAGAGACTCCTTAGTGCTGGTGTTATCAGAGAAGTGAAATACCCAGAGTGGCTAGCCAACACTGTTATGGTGAAGAAGGCTAATGGTAAATGGAGAATGTGCATTGATTTTACAAATCTCAACAAGGCTTGTGTGAAGGACGAATTCCCATTGCCAAGAATAGACTCCTTAGTGGACGCAGCAGCTTCTTCGGAGCTCATGAGTCTACTGGATTGTTATTCTGGCTATCATCAAATATGGATGAAAAAGGAAGATGAGCCAAAGACTAGCTTCATAACCCCCAGTGGCACATATTGTTATCTTCGGATGCCTGAGGGGCTTAAGAATGCTGGAGGGAGCTTTAGCAGGATGACAGCCAAGGTCCTCCATTCTCAAATAGGCAGGAATGTACTGACCTATGTTGATGATATCATAGTGAAAAGCACAAATCAAGAAAATCACATTGCTGATTTACAAGAGACATTTGCTAACTTCAGGCAGGCTGGTCTAAAGTTGAATCCAGAGAAGTGTGTTTTTGGGGTAAAAAAGGGCAAGTTCTTTGGCTGTCTGGTGTCAACTAGAGGAATTGAAGCCAATCCAAGTAAGATTGAGGCTATTCTTCGGATGGAACCGCCAAGCACAAAGAAGGGGGCCTAACGGCTGGCAGGGAGGCTAACATCATTAAATAGATTCATATCCAGATCAGCAGAAAGAAATCTACCATTCTTTGAAATATTAAAGTCAGTCGAAGTCTTTCAATGGGGCTCGACACAACAAAAAGCCTTTGAAGAGTTGAAGCAATATTTGATCGATTTAACAACATTAACTCCACCTACGCCAGGGGCTCCATTGCTATTATATGTGGCAGCTTCATATTCTGCAGTGAGTGCGGCGCTGGTACAGGAGAAGCTAGACGGTCAAGTTAAAAAGCAAGCTCCAGTGTATTTTGTCTCTGAAGTTTTAAGTCCATCAAAGAAAAATTATATGGAATTGGAGAAGGTGTTGTATGCTGTATTAATGGCCTCCAGGAAGCTTCGACATTATATTCAAGCATACCACATAATTGTTCCTTCGTCACAGCCCCTGAAGGACATTATGAAGAATAGAGAAGCTACTGGAATGATTACAAAATGGGCCGCAGAGCTTAATGAATTCACTATTGACTATGTGCATAGATCCTCAATTCAGTCCCAGGCGTTAGCAGACTTCATCGCTGACTGGACGCCAGGGGCTCAGGAAGAAGAAATAAACAAAGATACCGAAGCTTGGACAGTGTTCTACGATTGTTCGTGGGGAACCTTCGGTGCAGGAGCGGCTGCTGTTCTAGTAGCACCATCAAAAGTCAAAACGTGTTATGCAGCCAAGCTTGATTTTAGTTGTACAAATAATATTGCTGAATACGAAGCACTCCTGTTGGGGCTTCGGAAGTTAAGGGCAATGGGAATAAGAAGGGAAAATATCGGTTATAGTCCAGAAGTTCTTCTGGCAAAATATCGTTTATCGCTTCGGCGTACCGAAGGCTATAACTGTGGACAATGGAACACAGTTTGAGGCTGAGACTTTCAAGGATTTCTGTGATCAAATTGGCACAAAGATTCATTTTGCATTAGTTAGGCACCCAGAGTCAAACAGAGTCATCGAAAGAGCAAATGGTATTATAATGACGGGAATAATGAAGTTAATCTTCAATCAGCCCAGAGGAA
Source organism: Zea luxurians (assembly GCA_029449295.1). Classification (NCBI taxonomy): domain Eukaryota; kingdom Viridiplantae; phylum Streptophyta; class Magnoliopsida; order Poales; family Poaceae; genus Zea; species Zea luxurians. The sequence goes on along the minus strand of JAOPSE010000001.1, from coordinate 64,621,616 downwards.
AGTGGTCGGATGAGTTGATTAAAGTGGTGTGGAGCCACAATACAACCATATCAAGATCAACAGGTTTTACACCGTTCAAGTTACTATTTGGTGACGAAGCTATAATCCTAGAAGAAGCTAAAATAGGGTCAATCAGAACAGCAGCTTCGGCAGAGGATGAAGCCGATTATCATATAGCAAAAGATACTATAGAAGGGACCAGACTTCAGGCTGTGGAGAATATCAATAAATATCAAGCCGAAACAACAAAATGGCGTGACAGAAAAGTTTGGCTGAAAAATATTAAGCTAGGGCATTTGGTGCTTCGGAGGGTGGCCAATCCGGACACGGTAGGTAAACTACAGCTGAAGTGGGAAGGACCTTTTCTAGTGGTATCTTCGTCGAGGCCCGGTTTTTATAGGTTGAAGGATATGGACGGCAATGACATTCCTAGATTTTGGAATGCGGATGAGCTTCAATGATATTATGTGTAATTTGATGTAATCTTTTTCATTTTTTCCTATGGCACCCTTTTCCTTTCCAAAGGGGGACAAAGGTTTTTAATGGGGCCAGGACTTGTAATTTTTCCTTTCTTATTTAGCTCTACGAGAGCAAAATCCCCCAAAAAAGAATGTAAAATATAAAATCTGAGCATGCACCATCAAGTGTAGGAAAAAACAGGGAGAAGCTCGAAAGTCGTCCTTAAGGGGATGCAGAACTTATACCGAAAAGTCAACGGTGATACCGCCGAAGTATAAGGCGAAGAAGTTCAAAAGACGTTTCTAAGGGGATGCAGAACTTACACTGAAAAGTAAACGGTGATACCGCCAAAGTAGAAGGCGAAGAAGTTCAAAAGTCGTTCCTAAGGGGATGCAGAACTTACACCCAAAAGTCAACGGTGAACACCGAAAAATAAACGGTGAATAAGATACAGAGTATGGGTGTGGCTTCGTAAGCGTGTGTCTGGTCATTCATTTGCATATTACATCACATCATTCATTGCATTCATACACATTCATTTAGGCATTCATAGGATCATCATCATATCATAGCGTACAGACAGTTGCTTCGGCTCTAATAACAAGGCTTCGATGAGTACAAAAGAAGCAAATCTACGCTTCGTTGTGTACGAAAAGAAGGGAAGGTGTTTTTCGCCTTCGGCTCAAAAGATATAAATTTCGTCCACATCGAAGCAATTCGTACACGGATGGAAAGGTAAAAATATATTACAAGGTATGGACAAAATTTACAGAGTAATGTTTGATTCTAAACTACGATATCTGTTACAAGGATAATTCAAATGTTTTAAAGCTCTATGCAGCTTCATCAGCATCCGTCAAGCTTCGAGCCATTATTCTTCGGATCATTGATCTTCGGCATCATCATCCTATACACAATAAAGTAATAAGGTAAAAAGGTAAAAATGATTTCAGAAGAAGGTAAGTAATGGGTATGGGTTCAATACCGGCTTAAGATGGCTTCGTGCTTCGTCACTAGCCATGTCTCGTCCACCCTTCATCCAAATTTGAGTTATAAATCTGTTCCCGATGCTTTGAGCCAGGTTGGGCATGTTAGCCATGTCAGCTGGAGACAGACTAAAATTTGGTCTATTCACTACATTGCCATGTGTGCAACTAGCTTTCATAAATGCGACAGCTGTGCCTCGAGAAGCCAGCAGGGCACAGAAATCGCCATGCCCAGCTATAACTTCATCAAGAGCCTCAACTTCGCCCTCAATGTGTTCAAAGGTGCTTGGCAAATCTTCAACCGAAGGTTCAAATTTTTCGGAGCTAGCGCCAACTGAGTTGAAAATCTGCTTCAGCCGTTGCACACACCGGGTGCTAAAGTTTAGGCATTTGTCCTGAAACTCCTTCAAGGATTTTTGCAAGTTTGAACTTCTCTCAACTTCGGCTGCAAGCTTAACATCAAAATTCTTCCTTTCTTGCTCGAAGCTTTCTGACTTTAAGAGAAGCTCATTGTTTAATCTGGCAATCTTAGCCTGAGCTTCTGCTAGCGAACCCTCCGTTGTTTGAAGAACAAAATCTTTCTGTTCAAGAGCAGTTTTGTGTTCTTTGATTTTATTTTCTAAGCCTTCAATTATAATCTCATTTTTCTTATCCTCGAGATCATGTTGCATCCTCAGGGTTTTACTCAGTAGTAGACTCTAGAAAAATAACCTTCATCAGAAATTACCTTTATCATCAAAACAATAAAAAGTTGATAAAAACTTTACCTTAAAATTAGAATAGAACAAGCTACCGGCAATATGTTGCCGCCGGTACCTGCTGAGGTCGGCTTCAAGCTTCGAAAAGCCAACACTCTGCGTTAGGGAGCTGATAATTTTTGCTCCGGTGCAATCTCGGATGCACCCTAAGGCTTCTTCCTCAACACCACCAAAAAGCAAGGCCCCCGGTTGATAACCACAGGATATGGTGTACTCCCGAAGTTCCTTTTTCTCAGCTTTGGTCAATTCTTGACCAATTAAATTTCAAAACTCAAATTCTTCTTTTTCCGAAGTGTCTTCGGCAACTTTCTTCCCTTTTTCTGGCACTGTAGCCAGGACTTCTTCTGGAGAAGCAGTAGCCTCTTCTGTAGCCAAATCCAAGAGCACTCTATCAATATTAGATAACGTACTCTCTAAGTTGACAGCTTCGGCAGTGGCAGCTTTGGCACTGGTGGCTTCGGCAGTAGCGGCTTCGGTGCTGGCAGCTTCGGCAGGTGGTACTATATTTGATGCTGAGATCCTCGGTGGTGTTTTCTCAATAGCTTGCATAACAGTGACAATCCTTTGTCTTTTTGGCTCAACCGCCTTCTTTGCTGCCGAAGGACTGTCCTTCTTCTGTAAAAGCTTTGTCAGTTGCGGCCCCAGAGGACTTAGCAGCTTGATAGGTAGGGATTCAATCATTACCTTTAGAATTTCCTCTACTTCAGCAGCAGAAGGCATTGAAGGAGTTTCTTCCTCTATCTCAGTTGCTTTTGGCTTCGAAGATGTGGATTTCCTCTTCTTCGAAGCGGGAGCAGCCACCTTCGGCTCAGGGCTGGATTTCCTCTTCTTCGCAGCTTCCTCATCTTCTTTTACCATCCTAACAGCTTGTCTACTAAAAACACTAACAACCCTCTTTCTCTTTTGCCCTTCGGCACCCTTGTTCAATCGCTCGTAGTTAGGGTAGTCAAAATTCAAGGCATTCATCACCTGATTCAACCTTCGCTTTGGTCGGGTGCCGAAGGCTGCAGTCATCAGTTGATCCTCTTTTTTAGTGTAATTTCCCAACACTTCATTACACACTACTTCAATCATTTCCAACCACTCTTGACAAGGTTCTTTAAATTGCTTTTCAAATTTAAACCGATAAGGAAGTCGCACAAGCTCAAGTCCCTTCTTCGTTCCTTTTAATTTTGGCATGCTGAATTCGCTCAAAGTCGGAGATGTTTTGTTAGCCAAATATTCTTGAACTAGATCCCTCGTGCTGATTTATTCGGCTACCACCCTGAATTCTGTCACAGCTTGTTGACATGGTGATCCTAGCGTCATGCGACATAAGGGCCTAGTCAACCCGAATTTCAAACTCAACGGGCTCAGCACTAGCGTCTTCAGCTTCTCCCTCTTCTTTTCATCGGCTTTGACATAAAACCACTTGCTTTTCCAGCCAGTTGGCCACTTAGTGCGATAGCTAAGCACCAAGGCCTTCATGTCCTTGCGGTATGCGAAGTTGTAACACCCAAAGTTCTCATGCAGCCCATCTTCTCTAGCCTTCGTCTGGCAATGAAGCTCATGTACTCGGCAGAAAGCTTCGGCATTTGGGTCTACTCCTTGGCTTCGGAGTGCCCAGATGAAAACACTCAGCCTAACGATGGCGTTAGGAGTCAGCTGATGAAGATAGATTTCATAATTATTCAAGACTTCACCAATCATCTCATTCAAGGGAAACCACAATCCCGCTCTAAAGAAACTCTTGAAAACTACCACCTCATCACTTTTTGGTGTCGGAATGGTCTCATCCCCAGCGAAACGAATCAACTTCTTCTCAGTCTCCCTGAAATAGCCTAGCTTTATCAGCATGGGCACATCGGCTTCAGAAATGGTAGATTCGCCAAAATCCAAGTGGCTAGCTTTGGACGGGACCAGAATGCTATAATCTTCATCTTCTTTAGCACCGATTTCTTCCTCAATATCTTGTTCAGTTTCAGCAATAGGTGCATCTTGTCCGATGGCTTCTGTTACAACTAACCCTGATTGCCTCATAACTTCGAAAATCGGGGCTGTTTCAGGGGCATCGACCTCCTCTCCGTCGCGGGTCACCCTAGCAGTTGAACGTACTCTGGCCATCAGATGTTGAATTTCATACAATTCTAACGAATGTTGAGAATTTTTGCAGTTTTGATGAAGCTCCCTCTTATGCCGAAGCTAAATTAAAATGGTGCTTTGCTTGAGAATACGATGAGAAAGCTTCGGCTATGGTTAAATTTTTCAGCAGCATAACAACGCGCCTTGAGACGAGCTCAGGGAATATTTTAATCGTTTCTCGACAACGAGCTCAAGGAAGGTGTTTTTCGGACCTTCGGCATTCCGAAGCCTAGGAGAATTTTTCATGGATCAAGCTCGTTACGAAAAATGATCTAGCACCGCGAAGGGGCTACTGTTGGGGGTCTGCTTCGTCGCCGAAGGTCCTGTTTGGAAGGTTAACACAGAAGCAACGCCGAAGATACCATTCAGGGAGCTTCGGCACGCCTTGAGACGAAGGGTTGCACCGACTTAAAGATGCAAAGACCGATCAACCCATGATAACCTGTGTCTTGATTGTAACCAGTTATAAGGGGTATAAATGTAAACTCGTACAGGCTGCGTCCTGTGACTATAAATAGGTGAACAGTACTCCCGTACTATTCACGCTGACTTGTATTCGCTTGTGCGTCACGCTTGGACTTTTACCTTCTGTCAAGCCGAAGGTACAAATATAATTCAATATTGTTTCTGTTTATCTATGATAATAAAAAAAGATATATTAATAATGTCATATGATTATTCATGTTGTCTTTTATATTTCATATGCTTCTTCTTTCATTAACATGCACTATGATGATGAAGGTATGTCCTTCATCACCTTCGTCTGAAGATCATTATATCCTATGGGAAATAATGCTACGAAGGACAAAGGGCATTAACCTTTAACATTTTGTGTTGCCTTGTTCTTAACTCGTAGCATTTGAGAACAAGTCCCCAACACTTTCCTTAGTGGAGAGGCTGAAATCTAGCGAGGCTAGTCTTGTTGTGCAAGCCGAAGCACATAAAGCCGAAGTGGAGGAGCTAAAAAAGAATGGTGAAAAATTTGAAGTCGAAGCAGTGAAACATGAAATTTGCGAGATCGAAAAGTCTAGAGCTCAAAAGAACTGCGATGAGCTTCGTGCTTCAAAAGAGAAATGTTATGAAATATCTTTGGAATGCGCCAGGAAATTGAAAGACAATTTGCTAGAGTTGGGGCATTTTCCTCTGAGCAAAAATTCATCCATGGCGACCCTGATGGAGTCGTCCAGTGGATCAGCGGAGAAGTCAAATCCTTCGATGAAATTTTAAGTGACCGGGGAGACTTTTGCGCATTCGCTGGAGCTCGGGGGGTCACATCGATTTTAGAGAAAGCTGGCTACGAACATACTAAGGCTGTAGTTCAGCCAGGATTTGTTTTCTCGGCGGATGACATCAAAGACCCTTCGGCTGAAGCTTCTACGCTAGGCGGGAAATTTTATTTTGAGGTATGGATGAAGGGCGGACGTGAGATAGCTGACGAAGCTATTAGGAAAAATAAAAAAGAATCTCACGACGCTCAAGAAGAAGCTAAAAGAGCTGAAGAGGCTGCAAAGTGCGCCATACGTATAGGTACATCTGCTGTGTTTTATCTTCGTGATCTGCTTTAGCTTCGAAACTGATAAGCATATATTTTGGTGCTGCTGAATTATCTCCCCCACCGGAGCCATATAATCCGGAGGTTGATCCGTCCCTAAAGGAGTCACTTGAGTACATTAGGATTGCCAATGATGTTGTTGATGAGGCTGTCGATAAACTTCTAAACGAAGCTGCTAAGAAGATCCTAAAAGAAGACTGAAACTTTGTATTTTTGCTAGTACAATGTCCTTGGATGTAATCTTGTGGAAACCATATGTAAACGCTTTGTATTAATGTACTATATTTCTTTGTGATGCATGAAACTTTTGTACATACCATTTTTGAGCTGCTGGCGAAAAAACACATTCCCTTCTTTTCATTCTTCACGAAGAAAGAGATTCCCCTTCTAACCATTTGATATTGGGCTTTTTGCCACAATTGTTGCATAGTAATACTGTTGTCGAGGACCCTCTTCCTGTATGAAAGTATATTTGCCGAAGGTATACTTTGTGTTGCAGCACCTTCTCTTATGACCCGACATGTATTTTTGAAGGAGCACTTGTCCTGTTTCGCGGCTTTTTCATTGATGCAAAATGATGTATGATGCGATGGTATGCGATATGATGTGATGGTATGATGCAAAATGATGCTTATGCCAAAGATAAAGACCCACACAACACACAAATACGCACCCAGACTCTGCATCCCCTTAGGAACGACTTTGGAGTCTCTTCACCCTTTACTTAGGTGTTTTTTAGCTCTGCATTCCCTTAGGAACGACTTTGGAGGTAAGCTCTACATCCTCTTAGGAACGACTTTGGAGCTTCTTCACCTTTCATTTAGGTGATATTTAAGCTCTGTATCTCCTTAGGAGCGACTTTGGAGCTTCTTTACCTTTTTCTTAGGTGGTATTTTAGCTCTGCATCCCCTTAGGAACGACTTTGGAGCTTCGAAACTTACTCTGCGTTCCCTTAGGAACGACTTTGGAGCTTCGTAACTTATTGCTGGCACACTTGATGGTGTAACCACAGGCTTATTACATCAAGTTGAAAGTTAAATCTTTTTTGCATTGTCTTTTTAGGAGAAAATATAAAGACAAAAAGAGTACAAATATATTGAATGGGGGCGCTGTTTGACTAGAATGCTGCAACATTTTCAGTAAATATGCCTTGACTCAGGCACAATACTGTTGACTATGTGAGCTTCGGACTCCTCCCGAAGGTCATGTTGTTGCTGAGCATGGCGATGCCCTTCTGGCTGTTGGTTGTGAGTCGGGGCAGCCAGCAGTGGCGGTGGTGGTGGCAACTGAGCCCAGAAAGCTTGGAAATGACTTACCGAAGCAATAGAAGTCGTAGGTTATTGATTGCCTACGTACTCTGGGATATATGGAGAGTAACACGAAGCAGTATGCAAGACCTGCTTCGATTGACTCTGCCGTGCTTCGGCTTCAGCGATTTCCTTTTGCTTCTGGATCGTGACTTGGCACGTCCTTGTAGTGTGTCCTTTGTCTTCGCCACAGAATAGACAGTACAGTTTCCTGGGCTGATTACCAAACCTTCCTCTGAAGCTTCTCCCCCCTCTGCCTCTCGGGGCTGGTGGCCTGTAGGAAGTTTGTTGTATGCCCGAAGATTATGAGTTGTGCTGGCTGCTCTGAGCGTTGTTGACCCTGTCATCATTTGCATTGGGATTGTGGATTGTTCTGACATACCTGGGGTGAAGTCTTCCTCCAAAGCCCCTAGTCATCTCAGAATACCTATATGCTTCCTCTCTTCTTTGACGGAAGTCATTGTCAGCTCGGATGTATTCATCCATCTTCTGGAGAAGCTTCTCCAAGATCTGTGGTGGCTTCTTTGCAAAATATTGAGCCGTGGGTCCTGGTCGGAGCCCCTTGATCATGACCTAAATGACAATTTCATTTGGCACTGTAGGCGCTTGAGCTCTGAGTCACAAGAACCTTCGGACGTACGCTTGCAGGTACTCCTCATGGTCCTGCGTGCATTGAAACAGAGCTTGTGCAGTGACAGGCTTCGTCTGGAAACCCTGAAAGCTAGTGACTAGCATGTCCTTCAGCTTCTGCCACGATGTGATTGTCCTTGGCCGAAGAGAGGAATACCATGTCTGAGCCACACTTCTAACTGCCATGACAAAAAACTTCGCCATGACGGCAGTATTGCCCCCATACGAAGATATTGTTGCCTCGTAGCTCATCAGGAACTGCTTTGGATCTAAATGTCCGTCGTACATGGGGAGTTGAGGTGGCTTGTAAGATGGTGGCCACGTGGTAGCCTGCAACCCTACTGCCAAAGGAGAAGCATCATCGAAAGCTAAGTTTCCATGGTGAAAATCGTTGTACCATTCATCTTCATTGATTGGACTCTCTTGACGAAGCTCCCTGTGTTGAGGCCTTCGGTCCTAGTCATCCTGAATGAGATGACACATTTTCTCAGCTGCTTTGTCGATCTTCCTCTAAAGGTCGACCAACCAAAGCATCTTTTCTTTCTTCCTTTGTACTTGCTCATGAATGGCTTCTAGATCCTTGATCTCCTGATCCAACTCCTCCTAAGGTGTTGGGCTGGTGGCCTTTCTCTTCTGGCTCCTAGCTTCTCATAGGGAGAGCGTCTCCTGTTTGTGTCCAGTGGTTGCAGAGCAGCCCCTGACACTATTGTCTTCTTTGGCGGCATGGTGAAGCTGAATGCTTGCCGAAGGTGGTCGTTTGAGTTCATCGGAGGTGGGCGCCAATGTTGGTCACTTGTTCTCAAATGCTGTGATTCAAGAACAAGAAAATACAATTGTTAAAAATTAAGGACTTTCGTCTTTCGAAGCATTATCTCGACATGGGTATAATGTTCATTAGACGAAGGTCAAGAAGGTCATACCTTGCTCATTTAATATATAAATAAAACTGCGACAAGATGAAGATGATAACTGCATCTTATTGATTCATTTATATTTATATCCCATAAAATGTAAATGAATATGTAATAATACTGATATTACATTGATACTTTCGGCTTGCTCGAAGGCGTGAGTGCGAGAGTGATTACAATCCAGCATGAATAGTACAGTGTTACTGTTCATCTATTTATAGGCACAGGACGCAACCCAGGTGAAATTACATTTATGTCCCTTACGCTCATCTATTATTATAACACAGAATATTAGGGACTAACTTTGTCCCTTTTTTGGTCATCATCGTGCTCGGCCTTTATCATTACATCAAGGTCAAAGCTGCTTGGTTACAGCTTCATCGTTCATTCTTATTATCTTCAGACTTCATCTTCACCTTGCTATATAAAAGAAACCTTCATCCCGAAACTGAAGCTCCTCTGTAACAGTCCATGTCATACTGAAAACATATGGCCAGTTACGTTTTTAGAACCTTCGGAGGAATAAGGCCCTCAACAATCATTGGGGTTAGATACTTGGGGTTGTCGGCCTACCGCGGGAAGACGAACGACGGATGGGTCCTGACGATGACGGGGCTACGGTGGTGGATTTGAGCGTGAAGGCAATAATGTCTCATATGGCACAAAATACATGAGATTATACTAGAAAAGGAATATTATACGGTGAATGGTAGTACAATCAACTAGTACTAAGGTCCCGTTTCAATCTCACGGGATAAATTTTAGCTTCCTGCTAAACTTTAGTTATATGAATTAAAGTGCTAAAGTTTAGCTTTAATTATCACCATTAGCTCTCCTGTTTAGAAAATGGCTAAAAGTAGCTAAAAAAACTGCTAAAGTTTATCTCGCGAGATTGGAACAAGCCTAAATCTTTGTAATCCCATTTATACGAATTAAATGTTTGAGATGGTATTGTTGCGAAGCACACTTTGCGGTCCCAAAAAATGCAATTGTCTCAACCCCGACCCAGACGCCAGAGTGCCAGACCTCGTGTGTCCTGCTCCTGCCCACCAAACGCGGGATCCCACCAAAGGCCAACACACAGTAAAATCTCGTCGCCGCCGTTGGGCTCATCGCCGTCGCCGTGCGTGGGTGACCGCGATGGACTCGAACCGCCCTCCGCTTGGGCGCCGCGCCTTCCTCTCCTCTTCCGTCCACGCTGCAACCGCGCTCCTCTCGATCCTTCTCCTCGTCACGCTCCTCCGCCTCCCCCTCTCCACCTCCCCGCACGCCGCCTCCACCATCGCCGACCAGAAGCCTAAGGAGCAGACCTGCGATCCCACCTCCCCGCTCGACTGCGCCGACCCGCGCTTGTTCCATCTCATGATGCGCAGCGCCATCGAAGCCTTCCCGGCCGTCCATTTTGCTCGCTTCGGCCGCCCCGTCCCCGGTGACCCCCCATCCTCCTCTTGCGACATGGCCTGGCGCGCCCGCTCAGACTTCGACTCCCCCTCTAAGGCTACCACCAAGGACTACCGCCGCTTCGCCATCGGCCGCGACCCCCACACATGCGCCTACTCCGTCCTCTCAATCGGCGATTACCATTCCGGCCCCAATGCCCGCAAGCCCCGCCGCGGCGCCACCAATGCCACCATCGCTACTCCACCACCGCCTGCGCTCTCCCGCTCCCAGTTCGCCAAGGGCGCGTACCTCGCTTACCTCGGCGGCGGCGACCGCTGCAAGCCCATGCCACACTACCTGCGCAGCCTCCTCTGCGCCCTCGCCGAGGCTCGCTACCTAAACCGCACCCTCGTCCTCGATCTCACACTCTGCCTCGCTGCCTCCTATGCCGCCCCTGGGACTGGGGGAATGCCTGAGGAAGGCAAGCGCCTTGCCTTCTACATCGACGTCGAGCACCTACACTCCCAGGTCCCCATCATTGAGGAGAGACTGTTCTGGGCAGACTGGGACAGTTGGGGGGTGCAGGGCCAACTCCGGGCACACCTCATTGAGGACACCAGGCTTGCACTTATAAAGTTCTCCAAGGTGAGGGACACCCTCATCATCAGAAAATTCGGAAACGTCGAGCCAGGTAACTACTGGTACAATGTCTGCGAGGGTGAGGCAAAGCATTTGCTCAGCCCATTGCACTGGGTGATACGCTGGACTCCAAGCTTGATGCACATTGTTGATGATATCATCTCAAGGATGCAACCAGACTTTGATTCGGTCCATATCGATGCCAAGGGTGAGGACCTGAGACAGAGGGTCGAGGAAGTTCTTGGTGGAGGGCGGCAGGTGTATGTTGCAGGGGTTGGGGTCAACAGGGCATTGCTGGAGTCACTCAAGGAAAACTGCATTGTGCATTATCTGGATGAGTTTGAGGACCTGTGGGGGACAGACAGCAAGTGGTTCTTGGAGATGAAGAGGCTCAATGGTGGCGTTCCTGTGGAATTTGATGGGTACATGCGTGATGTTGTTGATAGAGAGGTCTTCCTCAAGGGGAAGAAGAAGGTGGAGGTGCTCCGGTGATTTGGTTTTTTCTCTTTGATTGGTTACATGCGTGATGTTGTTGATAGAGAGGTCTTCCTCAAGGGGAAGAAGAAGGTGGAGGTGCTCCGGTGATTTGGTTTTTTTCTCACCTAGATAACTTGCTGTTTGTTGATACATCCTAGAGAAGTTGTTGAACAGCACAAGCATGCTTTTGCCAAGCTAGTCTTTTAAACCTCACTATATCTGAATTTAGTTCTCAAACTCGTCGGTAGGGGATTTATTTTGCTAGCAACTATCATTTCCATGGAAATTTGGTAAACCATCAATGTATACCTGGTTTTGTGCTTCTGATAGCACTGTTCCATTTAATTTATTAGATTCCTAAGGGGGTGTTTGAATGCACTAGAGATAATAGTTAGTGGCTAAAATTAGTTGAGACATCCAAACACCCTAGCTAATAGTTCAGCTATTAGCTATTTTTGGTAAATTAGTTAATAGTTGGGTAGTTATTTGTTAGCTAGCTAATTCTACTAACAAGTTTTAGCCAACTAACTATTAGTTTTAGTGCATTCAAACACCCTCTAACACTGGTTGCTGCTCAATTATGTAATAAGGATTTGTAATATTTACTATGCTATTTACTTCATTTCATAACCTCAATCCTAATTTCTAGGGGTTTTCCACTACACCAACATATGGTTAACATTTTTTGTTTCATTGACATGGGTGTTTTGGCTTCTGGGCACCTCTTTTCTTTGATTTTGAGTGATGCACCGCAGAAGTACAATTCTGAGTCCTGTTTCTTAGAACAAAATCATGCTTTGTGAGTGTTTGCTTGCTTGCTAAAATTATATATTCTCCGTTACACTCCAAAAATATAAGGACTTATGAGTTTGTCCTAAATCAAACTATTCTAGGTTGACTAAATCCATAGAGAAGTGTGTTAACATCTATCAGACCAAATGAGTAAAATATGAAAAATATATTTCACAATGGACCTATTTGTGCTATTCGGAATCGTAATATTATTGCCCGTTTCTAAAAACTTGCTCAAATATAAGGTAGTTTGACTTAGGGCAAACTCAAAAGTCCATATATATCAGGTGGAAGGAGTATTGCTTAAGTACTGGAAACTGAAATATTTCATTGGAACAATCTGCAGCTGACCTTCTTGTTAGTCTATATCCTAGTTCATGCAGATATTTTTGCTGTTTGCTTTACCAACAACATGCATTGATAACTGTTTCATTCTATGGAACATTCTCTCATCTCTGACCATGTATTTCTTTCCTTGTGCCTTTCAGGTATAAGTTATGCTGCATTATGACTAATATTTTGTGTTTACCTGTTATGGTCACTAGATCAGTGAGGGATTGGAGAGGAGTATTGATAGGCAGGAACGTCGGCCGGGGGCCTCTGCCCACGGCCGAACAAGAAGAGAGTTTCTCCTTTCTAATTCTTAACTACTTTATTTCTCATTCATTGATTATATAAATAGGCCAGCTGGTCGTCCATATCTAGTTAGAGATCCTTATCTTCTTAAAACTCTCTTAAAAATTCTCAACAACTACTAACTGATAACTTTTCTAGAAAATCTCAACTAATCTCCTAGATAATCTCAACTAATCTTCTAATCTTATCTCTAACTATCCTTATCTAATTCCCTTTGGAGGGCCCATGGCTGCCGCAGCCCCTCCGTGGTCCTCCTTAGGCCCTGACACTACACCCTCTTGACAAGTAGCTCGTCCTCGAGCTGAGCATCTAACAAACAACCTGTAATGACCTAACCTATCACCGAAGATGAATCTTTTACATCTCGACTCATCTTTTAATTATTCTAGATATACTGCAACTGCAAGCATCATCCTATGTCTTAAGGAAACGTTGCATAGCGAAGAGGAGGGCGCGAGCTAGAACCACAGAGGTTAAGACACTGCAGCCTTTGGAGGCGGGCCCGTGGAGGCCAACGTTGGTGTTGCTTGCAGCAAATGAATCCCGTGCAGTGCAGCCCCTCATGGTCCTGCGGCCACCAGTGCGCAAAGGGTGGTGTGGCTGGAGCAGATGGTGGTGAGGCTAGCAGACCCCCTTGTACGAAGGAGAGTAGTCGTGGTAGTTGCCCGGTCGCCGCAGATGAGGGCCAGCGCCGGACGGAGCGTTGCAGAGGGGCGCCATGTCTTGTAGCCTCTTGTACGCGGAGGTGAACAACCACCACGTTGCTCGGGCATGCTGGTGCAGCTACGACTCCCCCGCAATGGAGCACCCCCATCATTTGCTTCACCCGCCGACGCGTTAGGAAACCGCGTGCTGCAGCTTGCAGGTGGACGACCGCCGCTGTCTGTCGCAAAGCAAGCACCCTCTCTTGGACATCACTCTTGGGTTCAAGGGTAGTGGTGATGGCTGCCCCTGATGACAGGCGCAGTGTCGGTGATGAGGGCACGACAAACGTGGCAGCAGAAGTCGCCACTATCGCGAGGGAACCAAAGCGCTGCTGGCACATTATCTTAATCTATGGCCACGTGACCTCACGCTCGTCGCGTTCTAGCAGCCAGAACCACGTATGTGCATGGCCGGTGAGGTGATACGATGCCAGTCAGGCCTGTAGGACTCCAGAGTGCGCTGGCTCCAGAAGAACTGCTCGCAGCCGTTGAACCACCCCAGAGGGTCACCGCTGCCGTCGTAGATGGGGAAGGAGGGGGGTGTTGTAGTCGTCGACATGGTAGCAGCAGCGAGGGTCAGTGCAAGGGGCTGGTACACCGGTCTAGTATGGTTGCCCCTGGTGTCGTTAGCCATGCAACTGGTGATGAAGACGGCCCTAAGGGCGCAACGCAACTGGTAGGCATCGCCGCCCACACAGATGTAGGTGCCGGAGTGAGCGACGATGGCCAGGCCCGCTGGTGCTGGTGTGCTGCTGGAGAGCGCCATGCTGATTGCATTGAGCTTCGCAAACAGATCGTCGAAGTACGCCTGGTCGGGAACCCAAGGACCCACGAGAGGCAGAGGCGCAGCCGTGGACCGCTTGTACTGCGTGATGTTGGTGTAGGGGTTCCAGTAGTAGAGGTAGCCGGTGATGCCTTCGACGAGGCCACGCCACGGCTTGGGCAGCGACGGGTTTTCCGGCGCGTACAACGGGGCTGCGCGTCCAGACGAGCCACTACCGCTCGACATCGGGTCTGGTTGGGTCTAGGCAACTCGCAGTGGCGCCCACTGTGTGGTGCGAAGGTGGTGTCCCGGCAGCGCAGGGTGGAGGCGTCCCAACGGCGTGGAGGGTGACGCAACCTGATGGTGTGGAGGTGGAGGCAGCGGCGGAGAACCCAGAGCAGCGAGGCCTCCGACGTGGAAATGGCCTAGCGGGGGGCGTTGAGTAGGTTGCTGGGCTGCACGCGAGGGATCACGCGTTGGCGCTGGCGGGTCGGCTGTATGCGCGCTGGTCGAGGTGCGATGGTGAGCGACGACGTAGATGTGGCAGACACACGACGGAGATGTGGCGGCGGCTGCGTGTTGCGGGCGAACAGCGCAGGAACAGACTCAGTGAAAGGGCGATGAGAAAAAAATTGGTTCCGAATACCAGATGTTACGGTCGCTAGATCGGTGAGGGATTAGAGAGGGGTATCGATGGGGAGGAACGTCAGCCGGGGGCCTCTGCCCACCACCGAGCAAGAGGAGGGTTTCTCCCTTCTAATTCTTGTATACTTTATTTCTCATCCATTAATTACATAAACAGGCCAGCTGGCCGCCCTTATTTAGCTAGAGATCCTTATCTCCTTAAAACTCTCCTAAAAACTCTCAACAACTACTAACTGATAACTTTTCTAGATAATCTCATCTAATCTCCTAGATAATCTCAACTAATCTTCTAATCTTATCTCTAACTATCCTTATCTAATTCCCCTTGGAGGGACATGGCTGCCGCAGCCCCTCCGTGGGTCTCCTTAGGCCCTGACACTATACCCCCTTAACAAGCAGCTCGTCCTCGTGCTGAGCATTTAACAAACGACCTGTAATGACCTAACCTATCACCGAAAATGAATCTTTTACATCTTGACTCATCTTTTAATTATTCTAGATATACTACAACTGCAAGCATCATCCTATGTCTTAAGGAAACGTTGCACAACGAAGAGGAGGGCGCGAGCTGGAACCACAGAGGTTAAGACACTGCAGCCTTTGGAGGCGGGCCCGTGGAGGCCAACGTTGGTGTTGCTTGTAACAAATGAATCCCGTGCAGTGCAGCTGAAAGTCGCCTAGAGGGGGGGGTGAATAGGCGGAATCTGAAAATTATAAACTTAAGCACAACTACAAGCCGGGGTTAGCGTTAGAAATATAATCGAGTCCGAAAGAGAGGGCGAAAATAAATCACAAGCAAATGAAGAGTGTGACACGGTGATTTGTTTTACCGAGGTTCGGTTCTTGCAAACCTACTCCCCGTTGAGGTGGTCACAAAGACTGGGTCTCTTTCAACCCTTTCCCTCTCTCAAACGGTCACCTAGACCAAGTGAGCTTCTCTTCTCAATCAATCGGGACACTAAGCCCCCATAAGGATCACCACACAATTGGTGTCTCTTGCCTTGATTACAATTGAGTTGAGAACAAGAAAGAAGGAAGAAGAAAAGCGATCCAAGCACAAGAACTCAAATGAACACAAATATCACTCTCTCACTAGTCACTATTTGATTGGAATGATCTCTGGACTTGGGAGAGAATTTGATCTCTTGTTTGTGTCTTGGAGTGAAGTCTAGAGCTCTTGTATTGAATGCAATGGCTGAAAACTTGGATGCCTTGAAGTGTGGTGGTTGGGGGGTATTTATAGCCCCAATCACCAAAGTGGCTGTTGGGATAGCTGCTGTCGATGGGCGCACCGGACAGTCTGGTGCGGCACCGGACACTGTCCGGTGCACCAGCCATGTCACCCAACCGTTAGGGTTCGACCGTTGGAGCTCTGACATGTGGGGCCACCGGACAGTCCGGTGGTGCACCGGACAGGTCCTGTTCACTGTCCGGTGCGCCTTCTGACGTCTGCTTTGACTTATGCGCGCGTAGGCGCGCACTGTAGCGTTTCACTGTTCCTTTGCAGATGGTCGTTGGCGCAGATAGCCGTTGCTTCGCTGGCACACCGGACTGTCCGGTGCTACACTGGACAGTCCGGT
This sequence comes from Zea luxurians, assembly GCA_029449295.1. NCBI lineage: Eukaryota > Viridiplantae > Streptophyta > Magnoliopsida > Poales > Poaceae > Zea > Zea luxurians. Next base: position 64,605,276 of record JAOPSE010000001.1, on the reverse strand, counting down.
GAATTATAGTGGAGTGGCTCCCCAAATTCCCGAAGCTGAGCAGTTCAGAGTTGATCCACCTTGGTGCACCGATGGTGCACCGGACACTGTCCGGTGCGCTAGACCAGGGCAGTCTTCGGTTGTCTTTTGCTCTCTTTATTTGAACCCTTTCTTTTAACTTTGTATTAGTTTGTTGTGAACCTTTTGGCACCTGTAGAACATATTTTCTAGAGCAAACTAGTTAGTCCAAAAATTTGTGTTGGGCAATTCAACCACCAAAATTATTTAGGAAAAGGTTTGAGCCTATTTCCCTTTCAGCAGCCCCTCATGGTCCTACGGCCACCAGTGCGCAAAGGGTGGTGTGGCTGGAGCAGATGGTGGTGAGGCCAGCAGACCCCCTTGTACGAAGGAGAGTAGTCGTGGTAGTTGCCCGGTCGCCGCAGATGAGGGCCAGCGCCGGACGGAGCGTTGCCGAGGGGCGCCATGTCTTGCAGCCTCTTGTACGCGGATGTGAACAACCACCACGTTGCTCGGGCACGCTGGTGCAACTACGACTCCCCCGCAATGGAGCACCCCCATCATCTGCTTCTCCTGCCGACGCGCTAGGAAATCACGTGCTGCAGCCTGCAGGTGGACTGCCGCTGCCGTCCTCTCCTGGACATCGCTCTTGGGTTCAAGGGTAGCGGTGATGGCTGCCCCTGATGACAGGGGCGGTGTCGGCGATGAGGTCACGACAAGCGTGGCAGCAGAAGTTGCCACTGTTGCGAGGGAACCAAAGCGCTGTTGGCACATGATCTTGAACTGTGGCCACGTGACCTCACGCTCGTTGTGTTCCAGCCGTCAGAACCACGTATGTGCATGGCCGGTGAGGTGATACGATGCCAGCCAGGCCTTGTCGGACTCCAGCGTGCGCTGGCTCCAGAAGAACTGCTCACAGCCGTTGAACCACCACATAGGGTCACCGTTGCCGTCGTAGATGGGGAAGGAGGGGGTGCTGCAGTCATCGACATGGTAGCAGCAGCGAGGGTCAGCGCTAGGGGCTCGTACACCGGTCCTGGTATGGTTGCCCTTGGCGTCGTCAGCCATGCAACTGGTGATGAAGTCGGCCCTGAGGGCGCAACGCAACTGGTAGGCATCGCTGCCCACAAAGATGTAGGTGTCGGAGCGGGCGACGACGGCCAGGCCGCTGGTGCTGGCGTGCTGCTGGAGAGCGCCATGTTGATTGCATTGAGCTTCGCAAACAGATCGTCGAAGTACACCTGATTGGGAACCCAAGGACCCACGAGAGGCAGAGGCGCAGCCGTGGGTTGCTCGTACTGCGTGACGTTGGTGTAGGGGTTCCAGTAGTAGAGGTAGCCGGTGATGCCGTCGACGTGGCCGCGCCACGGCTTGGGCAGCGACGGGTCTTTCGGCGCGTACAACGGGGCTGCACGCCCGGATGAGCCACTACCGCTCGACATCGGGTCCGGTTGGGTCTAGGCAACCCGTAGTGGTGCCCACTGTGTGGTGCGGAGGTGGCGTCTCGATGGCGCGGGGTGGAGGCGTCCCAATGGCGTGGTGGGTGACGCAACCTGCCGGTGTGGAGGTGGAGGCAGCGGCGGCGAACCCAGAGCGGCGAGGCCTTCGGCGTGGAAGTGGCCTAGCGGGGGGCGCTGAGTGGGTCGATGGGCTGTGCGCGAGGGATTGCGTGTCGGCGCTGGTTAAGGTGTGGTGGGGAGCGACGACGTAGATGTGGCGGACACACGACGGAGATGTGGTGGCGGCTGCATGTTGCGGGCGAACAGCGCAGGAACAAACGCGGTGAAAGGGCGATGGGAAAAAAATTGGCTCCGAATACCAGATGTTATGGTCACTAGATCGGTGAGGGATTAGAGAGGGGTATCGATGGGTAGGAACGTCGGCCGGGGGCCTCTGCCCACGGCCGAGCAAGAGGAGGGTTTCTCCCTTCTAATTCTTGACTACTTTATTTTTTATCCATTGATTACATAAATAGGCCAGCTGGACGGCCCTATCTAGCTAGAGATCCTTATCTTCTTAAAACTCTCCTAAAAACTCTTAAAAACTACTAACTGATAACTTTCCTAGATAATCTTAACTAATCTCCTAGATAATCTCAACTAATCATCTAATTTTATCTCTAACTATCCTTATCTAATTTCCCTTGGATGGCACATGGCTGCCGCAGCCCCTCCGTGGGCCTCCTTATGCCCTGACATTACCACTATTAACTACCTGCTAGAGTAAATAAGGTAGGGCAGGGGCGGACTCATAGGTCATAGCCCGGCCAGCGTGGGCAGCTGCCCGGGCTGTATCGTAGTAGATAGTGTATAATTATACGTACCCCAGAGACTAAAATACGATAACAATTGGTCAAGGCCCAAAACGCCAAATGCCTCAGCTCCTTTGACTCAGCCCAAACTGACGTTTCCAATTATGCATACCCCAAACTGACGTTCCCAATTCTAAATTCGCAACCCTTCGGCTTGCTAACAGGTAACAGGTAGTCAGGGCAGCTGGTCAGACTGCAAACGCAAACGCAAACGCAGTCCATAGAGGTGGGGGCGGCGGACTGGCGCACTGCACCACGCAGCACTTCAGCTATTCAGTAGGTTTAGTTTAGTCGTAGCCTGCAAGTAGCAAATGTGGAAAGCACAAAGCAGAATCAATTCTCAATTCTCAACACTCGGCATGGCAGATAGAAAGAGAAAACTTAGCCAATCAGGTTAGCTTAATAGATTCTTTCACCCTTCTCTTGCTTTTGTTTTTTTATCAATATGTAAACTTGTCTATTTGAATGTCTTGATTGATAGTCCCCTAATTTATTTATGGTTTATCCTGTTATTTATGGTTTATTGGAATGAGACGTTTCTTGGTTGACAGTTGACACAAGGAATCAGCATTCTAGTGAGCCTGATGGAAATCACGGTATTGAGAGAAACACAAATGGAGAGGAGGCACATGAAGTAGCAGATCAGGATCATCCAGAGACAACCAAATGCGGGTACTGGGTAATGCCCAACTGATTTTAACCCAAATGAAATTCTTTGTGACCCAACTCTATGGAAGCAAATATATGATTATGCACCTGAAATTCAAGAGCAAGTTAGGAAAGCATATATTTTAAAGGATCCGGCACAACCAATTAATCTGGTTTTTCTCGCACAGAGTATGGTTCTAGTGGTTCAAGGACCTTCTCGACATCATAGTATAAGAAATATAATTGGTTGGAATATAGTGAGTCCAAAGATGCTGGGTTTTGCTTTTATTGCTTCCTTTTCAAAGAGCCAGGAAGGGCAGAACACTTTGGTCATGATGTTTTTAGTAAAACAGGTTGGAGGAACTGGAAACATGCATATAAATCACTACCTGATCATGTTGGCGGTGTAGGTAGTGCTCATGACCAGTGTGTCAAGAAATGTGATGATTTTAAAAATCAGAGTCAAAGTGTGGCAAATGCTTTACTTAAAGCTAGTAAACGTTCAGAAGAATTGTATCAATCTCGTTTGGCTTCTACTTTGCGTTGTTCTCGTTATCCATTAAAGCAAGGGATGTCTTTTCGTGGGCATGACGAGTCTTCTACATCTTTGAACAAAGGAAATCTTCTTGAGTTGATAGATTTTCTCAAAGATAACAATGAAGAAGCCAAAGATGTTTATGACTGTGGTGGGTTAAACTGCAAGATGACATCACATAAGGTTCAAAAGGATCTTGCAAGATGTTGTGCAAAAGAAATAACTGAAGCAATCATGAGAGAGATTGGTGATAAACAGTTCTCTGTGCTTAATTGCTTATTGATGAATCACACGATATATCAGTAAATGAGCAAATGGCAATAATTTTAAGGTTCGTATCTTGTTCACTATTCCCTTTGACATAACCGTTGGAACACTTTTTTTTGGCACACCATTATAGGTATGTGAATTCTCAAGGGATTGTTGTTGACCGATTTCTTTCTCTCAAACATGTTAGTAACACCACATCTGATGCGTTGAAGGAAGCATTATTCAGTTTCCTTGATTCACACAAGCTGTCTATTTCTAGGATAAGAGGACAAGGATTCGATGGAGCCTCAAACATGAGAGGTGAATTTAATGGCCTTCACAAAAAAGATACTAGATGAAAACCCATATGTGTTCTATGTCCATTGCTTTGCCCATCAATTGCAGCTAGTGGTTGTTTATACTGCATCTTGTTGCTCTTTTGTTAATGATTTCTTTGAGTATGTCTCCGTAATTGTGACCACAAGTGCATCTTGCAAGAGGGACGCACTGATTGAAAGTCACCATCAAAATATTTTGGATAGGCTTGTAAAAGGTGAAGCTTCTACGGGAAAGGGCTTGAATCAAGAGACCATCCTTGCAAAAGTGGGGGATACTAGATGGGGTTCTCATCATACTACTTTGGTTCGCTTGTCTCAGATGTGGGATTCAGTGATAGAGGTTCTTTGTATGATTCTCGAAGGTGCACGAGTGCCAAGTCAAGCTGCTGGTATAATAGAGAAAATGGAGTGTTTCAAATTTGTTTTCATTTTGAAGCTTATGCTAAGGTTGCTAGGAATCACAAATGAGCTCTCACATCTCCTACAAAGAAAAGATCTTAACATTGTTAATACTCTTGACTCTTGAGGTTGGTGCTTAGTCCACCGTCTCCTTCCTTGATATTATAGTATTCCTTTTAATCTAACTCTTTTTGTTTATTGCTTGTGCAGCTTGTCCATGATGTGAAATCATGTCTAAATATCATGCGAGAAAGTGGTTGGGATGAACTATTTGATGAAGTGGTACACTTTCATGGAGTGAAAGGTGTTCCTATTCCTATTATGTCTGAAGAGGTACTGGTAAGAGGTCGTTCAAGACGTGATGGATTTATTATCACTAATCTACATTATTATCATGCTGAAACATTCTATGTTGTTATTGACAAAATATGTGCTGAAATGTATCATCGGTTTGGTGAAGCGAATATATAGTTGCTGATATGCTTCTCTTGTCTTGACATAAATAGTTCTTTCTCCAAGTTTGATGTTAACAATCTTGCTCGACTTGATGAAATTTATGATAAGGATTTTTCTGATGATGATCAGGATTTGATAAGGGATCAGCTTGAGAACTATATTATTCTTGTGAGGAGGCATGCTGCCTTTGCTTCTTGTACAGATATTGGAAGTTTGGATAGAAAGATGATTGAAACAGAAAAGTATTTGGGTTTCCCATTGGTCTACAAGCTCATTGAATTGGCATTGTTGGTGACTTGGTGCTGGTGTCAACGGCAACACTTGAAAGATCCTTCTCGGCGATGAAGTTTATCAAGAATAAATTGTGCAATAAGATTGTCGATGAATGGTTCAGTAACTTGATGGTCTATAGGAACTATTCAAATCAATTGATGAAGCTGCCATTCTTCGACATTTTCAAAACATTAAGACTCGAAAAATGCAGCTACCTCATTTCTAGATAAGACTTTTGGAGGTAAGACTTTGCTAAGTTGTCAATGCACCTTTAATTTTGTATTGTAAAGGAACGATTGTCATCATATCAACTCTTTCTTAATTATGTGTACAATTCAATCTAGTTTAGAAACTATTGTGACCATGGTTATTAAGGCGTCGCTAAAGCGTCACTTTAGCGATGCCTAAGCGGTAATGCATGCTTGGACCTGTAAGGCGTCCTGTCGCCTTGGCCGAGAGCAAGGCAAGGTACGACAGCATAGGGCGCCCGCAACAGTGTCGTGCAGGGCCACAACGGCGGCTGTAAAATCCACCAGGTTGGGAAGTGTTTGTTACCTACCGTAGTATGCCACCTGTATGTATTTATAGGAGATGGAATACCATCATTAGATTACAAAGGGGCTAGCGCCAGCAACCAAATCTCCCAAAACAGATTATGGTTGATTGGATTCTATCTATAACAGATCTGTTCGATTGCCTCAGATTATATCTATAACTGAACAGATCCTTTCCTAACTGAACATATCCTTTCATAACTTTTAGCACAGGCGCAACACCCTTTCCTTACTTTACAGATACATTCTTAATATTATCTAACATCCCCCCTTAATCATAACTTACATAAGTTAAGATTGTCCCTGAATAGATCCATCTTCTTCGTCAACACTTTTTTAAAACCATCTTCTATCTGGTCATTTGTAGAAATCACTCTCACATCCACGAGCTTCTTGGCCACTCTTTCACGCACAAAATGGAAGTCAATTTCAACATGCTTAACACGACCATGAAAGACTGGATTTGCTATGAGATAGTGTCAAGCGCCTCAACGCTCCACGTTGCCGGACCGCGACTACGTAACTCGTAGCCGCGCTCCAGGCCTTTGCCGTGAGGAGTTCTCACCGGCGGCTTGAGAGATATGAGGGAGAGGAGCAACTTTGGGATAATTGATCTTGCTTATTCCTCCAAGTCTGGTTACACGACATATATATAGCCAATGGCCCAGCCAGCAAAGGAAACTCCAATCTCTCCTCTAAAGGAAACTCCAATCTCTCCTCTAATTAAGGCATGCAAAAGGAAACTCCAATCTCTCCTATAATTAAGGCATGCAAAAGGAAACTCCAATCTCTCCTATAATTAAGGCATGCAAAAGGAAACTAGATCCTAACTTTCCAAAACTTAGCCACTAACGGTGGCACCTGCCTTGGCTGCGCGCTCCGCAGCCCTCCTGGCGTCATGACGACGCCTATAGGTGCGACCGTACATGACATCTCTCCCCCTCGATGATCAGCTCGTCCTCGAGCTGAAACTGGGGAAATTTGTCGCGGAAGTCTGCAACATCCTCCCATGTAGAACCAGCAGTGGATTGCCCTTTCCAGCGGATGAGCACCTGCCGAACACCCTTGGCCAGCCTGTACCGAACCGCCTGCTTAGGTTTTGGAGTCACCGCCCCATGTCGAGTGGATGGGAGGGGAGGTGGCGTAGCCAGTGGTGTGCCAACGAACTTCTTGAGGAGGCCGACATGGAAGACATCGTGCAGCTTGGCACGCGGTGGTAGCGCTAGACGAACAGCCACCTGGTTGATGCACTCGGTCACTTGGTAAGGCCCGATGAAGCGTGACTTCAGCTTGCCCTTGTGCGCCTGTGGTAGGGAAGAAGCAGACCATTGGCGAAGGCGCAACAGCACCCATGCGGTCGTAGAACTTCTTCTGGACGACCTAGGCTTGTTCTAGGCGATAGCGGACATCCGCTAGGAACTCCTCGCGTGCAGCCATTGTCTTGGCCACTTCCGCCACCCGGGTCTCTCTAGGCTCATAAGAGCGGATGGAGGGGGGGGGGTCCCTTCCGTAGACCACCTTGAAAGGAGTGTCCTTGAGTGACGATTGATACACCGTATTGTAGATGTACTCTGCCCATGGCAGCCATCACAGCCACTGACGTGGTCGATCCCTCGTGAAACATCGGAGGTACATGATGATGACTTTGTTGGCTGCCTCCGTTTGTCCATCGGACTACGGGTGGAACGCTGACATCATGTGCAGCTTGGGGCCGGTGAGTCGCATCAGCTCCCGCCAGAACGTCGAAGTGAACACGGAGTCCTGGTCTGACACCATGGACTGAGGGATCCCGTGTATGCGAATGATCTCGGTGAAGAACGTCTGGGCCACGGACTCTTCACTGTAGGGGTGAGCCAGTGGGATAAAATGGCAGTATTTGCTAAACCGGCGACCACTGTAAGGATCACCGATTTGCCCCCAACGCGAGGTAGCGCCTCGATGAAGTCCAAGCCGACATCGGACCATACGGCCTGGGGAACGGGCAGGGGCAGTAGCAGGCTTGTCGGGTGTAGGTGTTCAGATTTGTTGTGCTGGCACGTTGCGTAGGCGCGGACGAAGTCCTGGACCACGCGACGCATTGCGGGGAAGTAGAAGTCTCGACAGAGGCGATGTAGAGTCCGCTGCACCCCTTCATGACCGTCGTCGTGCGTAGTAGCCACCACTTCGAGCAGAAGTGGTGAGTCCCGCGGGATGTATAGTCGGTCAGCATACACCACCATGCCGTCCAGCAGCGACCACGGCGCTCCCCTTGTGCTGGCTGCTAGTTCATCCCGGATGGCGACCAGGGCAGGCTCTTGTCGTTGAGCATGACAAAGACGGTCGACGAAGTCGAAGCGAGGCGTGGATAGCGCTAAGACCGAGCCCTCCGTGCTGGTGTCGTGCCAGGACAGCGCATCGGCGACGGTTTTCATGGCACCTGACTTGTATTCCACCGAAAAGTCGAAGCTGAGGAGCTTGCCCATCCAATGGTGCTGCGGGATCGTCGAGAGACGCTGGTTGAGGAGGAACTTGAGGCTATAGTGGTCGGTGCGGACGAGGAACGCGCGCGCCCACAGGTACGACCTCTAGTGGCGCACGGCGTGCACCAGCCCAATGAGCTCTCGCCCATATGCTGCCAGAGCGCAGTGGCGGGGCACGACCGGCCTGCTGAAATAGGCGATCAGATGGTGCTCCTGCAGCAAGACCGCCCCGAAGCCATGCGTGGACGCGTCACACTCCACGATGAAGCCCTTGGTGAAGTCGGGCAGCGCCAACACAGGGGCCGACGTCACGGCCGCCTTGAGCGCGCCTAGAAGGCTGTCTGGGCCTCGTCGTTCCAGGAAAAGCCCTCCTTCAGCAACGAAGTGAGGGGCACCACAATCTTGCCGTAGTCTTGGACGAACTTGCGGTAGTACCCAGTGAGGCCCAAGAAGCCACGCGCCGCGCGTGCGGAGCGGAGTGCCGGCCAGTTGTGAATGGCCTGCACCTTGGTCGGGTCCATGGCCACACCTTGGGCAGAGATGATGTGGCCCAGGTATGCCACAGACGGTGACCCAAAGATGCACTTGGATCGCTTGACGAAGAGGGCATGGTGGTGAAGTTCGGCGAGGACGGCGCGGATGTGTCTCACGTGATCTGCCCACTCTTGCTGTAAATCAATATATCATCAAAAAAACAAGGACGGACTGACGAAGAAATGGTCGGAGCACGTTGTTCATGAGCGTTTGGAATGTTGTCGGGGCGTTGCATAACCCGAACGGCATCACCAGGAACTCATAGAAGCCGTCGTGGGTTCGGAACGCCGTTTTGTGCACATCACCCAGTCACATCCGGACTTGGTGATAGCCAGAGCGGAGATCCAGCTTGGTGCAGAACTGCGCACCATGTAGCTCATCAAGGAGTTTGTCGTCGACGGGGATGGGGAATGCATCCTTGATGGTGAGGGCATTAAGAGCGCGGTAGTCTACGCAAAACCGCCAAGCCCCGTCCTGCTTCTTGACCAGCAGTACCGACGACGAGAATGCCGAATCGCTACGGCGTACTATGCCTTTGTCCAGCATGGCAGCGCATTGTCGTTCCAGCTCGTCCTTGTGCGTCGCCAGGTAGCGGTAGGGACGAACCGCCACCGGTGTAGATCCGGGCTTAAGGACGATGGCGTGATCCCGTGCTCGCTGCGGCGGTAGCCCCGTCGGCTCGACAAACACCCCTCGAAAGAGTGCAACAGCTCCTCAAGGAGGGCGTTTGGTGTTGTGGTGGCGGCCAGTAGGGTTGGTCGACTGTTGGTGACGTCCGACCAGGAGACCTGTCATCCTTGGTGCAGGAAGGAGATGATGCGGTCGACGAAATCCCACACCACCCAGCCAAGGGTGACCTACTGGCCGGACGTGATGAAGAGGTTGATGATGAATGTATCGCCCTCGATGATGACTGGGCACGACGGATGACGCCTAGGCAAGTGACGCGCTTGCCGTTGGCCACAGTGGCCGTGAGGCGCGGGCGCGGCTGGATCGGTAGGCCGGTGCGTCGGGCAGCATCCTCGGCGATGAAATTATGTGTGGAGCCGGTGTCTAGGAGCACGACGAGGGTGGTGGCGCCCAGGGAGGCCCGCACCTGCATGGAATCACATATGGGCAAACCGACCACTGCCCTGAGTGAGAAGACAGGGGCGCCTTCCGATTGATCGTCCCCCGCTAGTTCCTCGTCGGCAGCGATTTCGACGCCGTTGAGGTAGAAGATGCAGCGACAGACACGATTGTGTCCGCGGGAGTACGGCTCATTGCAGTTGAAGCAGAGGCCGAGACGACGCCTTTCTGCCTGTTCCTCCGGGGATAGTCGCTTCAAAGGCGGGCCATCCTGCCGTGGCTGGGCCGTGCCCGCTGGTGGTGCAGGAGGGCCGAGCAGCGGCTGCCTAGGCGCCGGCACAGGGAGCAGGGCACGAGGGGCTCCCTAGGGGCCGGTGGAGGTAGCCGCGCCGACTCCATCTGCTCAACCTGATGGGCAAGACTCATGGCCCCGGCAAGCGTCACCGGATTGTGGATGCGGACAGCATGGCTCAACGGTGGAAGAAGGCCGCCGATGTAGAGTTGGACGCGTTGGCTCTCGTCGAGCCACCCCGCGCGTGGCAGCAGAGCCTGAAACCTGTTGGAGTATTCCTCCACGGTCCCGGTGCGGCAACACTCCAACAACTCGAAGAGGGGCGCCGAGCGGAGAGGTGGCCCGAAACGAAGGTTGAGGAGGTCCTTGAATCGTCCCCATGGCGGCGTTCACTCGTCTTCCTGCAACTGGATGTACCACAGCTGCACGACGTCCTCCAGATTGTAGGAGGCCATCCACACGCGCTCCTCCGTCATGGTGCGCTGTTGGCGAAAATAGGATTCACATTTGTTGAGGAAGAGCATCGGATCGGTCTTGCCATTGAAGCGCGGGAAGTCGAGCTTCTAGAATCTTGGGGGCCGATCGAAGTCATGAGGAGGCTCCTCGTGCCCACCACCGCCGTCATCCGACGGTGATGACGACTTGCCCTTCATGGTGGCCATGTCGGCCTTCACAGAAGACAACTCAGTCTGGAACAACTTCATCAGCTCCATGAGGTCCTTGATGGTGGGTTCAGCCATGGTGGTGGACATGGAAGGGGATGGTGAAGGGCTGGAGCGGGTGGGAGAGGATCTACGCGACACCGATACCAGGTTGTCAAGCGCCTCAACGCTCAACGTCGCCAGACCACGACTACGTAACTCGTAGCCGCACTCCAGACCTTCGCCATGAGGAGTTCTCACTGGTGGCTTGAGAGATTTGAGGGAGAGGAGCAACTTTGGGATAATTGATCTGCTTATTCCTCCAAGTCTGATTACACGACATATATATAGCCAATGGCCCAGCAAGCAAAAGGAAACTCCAATCTCTCCTCTAAAGGAAATTCCAATATCTCCTCTAATTAAGGCATGCAAAAGGAAACTCCAATCTCTCCTACAAATAAGGCATGCAAAAGGAAACTCCAATCTCTCCTATAATTAAGGCATGCAAAAGAAAACTAGATCCTAACTTTCCAAAACTTAGCCACTGACGGTGGCACCTGCCCTGGCCACGCGCTCTGCAGCCCTCCTGGCGTCACGACGACGCCTATAGGTGTGACCGTACATGAGATATAGGTAGCTCCAATATTGTCACACCAGATTCTTGCTGTAGGGGGACAAGAAATTTTCAGTTCCTTCAATAGAGACTGAATCCACATCAACTTAGAAGTGGCAATTGCAATAGCTTTGTATTCAGCCTCAGTACTAGATCTTGACACGGTTGGTTGTTTGCGGGCGCTCCAGGATACCAAATTACTGCCCAAAAAGACAACAAATCCCCCTGTAGAGCACCTGCCATCAATATCTCTAGCCCAATCTGCATCAGTGAAGGCACTGACTAGCAGAGAAGGTGACTTTGATTGAAATCTTCAACCCATGGTGAAGAGTGTATCGAAGGTACGCTTGATTGCTGTCCAGTGATCTGTTGTATGTGAATGCAAATATTGGCACACTTTGTTCATTGCAAAACTGAGATCCGGATGAGTCAAAGTTAGATATTGTAGGGCACCTACTATGCTTCTATACTGTGTTGAATCTTCAGGCCCAAGGGGTTCACCATTGTGAAGGCTTAACTTTTCTGAAGTAGAGAGTGGTGTAGTGGTAGGCTTGCAATTTATCATACCAACTCGACTAAGAATGTCTGAGGCACACTTACTCTGCGAGTGGTGAATACAATTATGTACCTTCTGCACTTCTATTCCAAGAAAATAATGTAATGGGCCAAGGTATTTTAGTGCAAAATCGGTTTTTAGATCCTTGAGCAAAGCTGAGACAACATCTTGAGATGAACTTGATGGAATAAGTCATGTGGTCTTCATGTGGAGGACAGTCCGCACAACATCTCTGCTATCCACACAACATCTCTGCTGTAGGACAGCAGCAACACAACAGTTTTTGACTGCAAGGACTGCGGCAAACAGCAAGGACTGCGGCAGACAGCACAACAGCAATCTTTTGACTGCAAGGACAACATGCTGCAGCCTGCAGGCATCTCCTTTTTCATTTTCAGCTTTTTGAGGACAACAGCTTGCTGCAGTTTTTTCTTTTGACTAGAGTACAACAGCACCTAGTGGTTAGTGCAGTTTGTAGGACAACATATTCACAACTCTAGGAAGCATATGCTGCAGCCCCTTGGGCTATAAATATGTATCCCAACCCTTAGACGGGCATGACATTTGCGAAGTCCTGGGTAATCCTACAATGAAGTCCATGCTAATGTCCTCCCATTTCAAAGTTGGGATGGGCAAAGATTACAATGGACCAACAGTCTTCATGTGTATGGCTTTGACACGTCTACAGGTGTCACATCTCGCCACATACCGTGCAATTTCGATCTTCATTTTTGTCCACCAATAATGTTACTTTAAATCTTGATACATCTTAGTGCTTCCGGGATGAATGGAATATCGACTAAGATGAGCTTCGTCCAAAATTTCCTAGCGGACTTCTTTATTTTTGGGCACAACTATGCGATTATTAAACCATATTATGCCTTGATCATCTTTTTTGAAACAATTTGCTTTGCCAGCTTCTATTTTCTCATAAATATATTTCATACCCTTATCATTTCTTTGAGCATCAATAATCTTTTGCAGAAGAATTGACTCAAGCTTCAATTGATTCAAGGTTCCATGTTGAATCATTTCCAGGTTTAACTTCTCCATTTCTTTGCATAATGTGATGTCAGAGGTCTTTATTGTAAGACGATGGCAGGAAGCCTTGCGACTTAGTGCATCTGCCACCACGTTGGCCTTGCCTGGGTGATAGTGAATTTCTAATTCATAATTCTTAATCAGCTCAAGCCATCTCCTCTGCCTCATGTTTAGTTCTGACTGGGTAAAAATGTACTTCAAACTTTTATGATCTGTATATATATGGCAGATATTTCCTAGCAGATAATGGCGCCATATTTTAAGGGCATGAACCATAACAGCTAATTCCAAGTCATGAGTTGGATAATGTTCCTCATGCCGGCGCAACTGTCTTGAGGCATATGCTATAACTCGGCCCTCTTGCATCAAGACACTTCCTAGGCCACTGTCTGATGCGTCATAATACACATCAAAAGGCTTTTCAATATCTGGTTGAGCCAGTACCGGAGCAGTGGTCAATAATACCTTCAGTTGTTCGAAGGCTTCGTTGCATCTTGAGGACCAGTTAAATTTTGTATCATTCTTTAATAGACTTGTAATTGGCTTCACAAGCTTGGAGAAATCCGGAATAAATCTGTGGTAATAGCCAGCCAGTCCAAGGAAACTTCAAACTTGATGTACAGTGGTTGGTGGTTTCCATTCTAGAATATCCTTGACCTTGCTGGGATCAACCGCAATCCCATTTGCAGACAATACGTGTCCCAAAAATTGGATTTCCTCCAGCCAAAACGCGCACTTGCTGAATTTAGCATATAATTGATGTTCCCTTAAGCGCGTTAATATGATTCGTAGATGTTGAGCATGCTCCTCTTCATTCTTGGAATAAATCAAGATATCATCAATGAAGACCACCACAAATTTGTCTAACTCAGGCATAAATACTGAGTTCATTAGATATGTGAAGTGGGCAGGAGCATTCGTTAATCCGAAAGATAACCAAATAATCCGTACCGCGTAGTAAAGGCGGTCTTGGGTATATCTTTGGGTCGAATACGGATCTGATGATAGCCTGTCCTGAGGTCAATTTTGGAGAATACCTTGCTCCAGTTAGTTGATCGAATAAGATATCAATCTGGGGAAGAGGGTACTTGTTCTTGATTGTGACCTCATTAAGGGGTCTGTAGTCCACGCACATTCGAAGCGTTTGATCCTTCTTCTAGACAAAGATTGCGGGACATCCCCAAGGTGACGAACTAGGCCGAATGAATCCCTTCTCAAGCAGGTCTTGCAATTGAATCTTGAGCTCCGCCAATTCATTTGGGGGCATTCGATACGACCTTCTAGAAATAGGAGTTGTACCGGGCTTTAGTTATATCACAAACTCTACATCTCTTTCTGGAGGTAACCCAGGCAGATCTTCTAGAAAAACATCCGGGAATTCACATACTACCAGAATATCTTGAATTTCCGGCATGATAGCTTCATAGACTCTGCTAAATGGTTTAGCTGGAATAGCTACATGGATGGACAAGAGAACCTCTTCATGGCCATAACTCAACCTGATGGTTCTTAAATCAGTGTTGATGATATTTTTGTGCTGGGCTAATCAATTCATGCCCAGAATTACATCTATATCTTGGCGTTTCAGAACTATCATATTGGTGGGAAAATCCTGTTCAGCTAATGTTACTGGCACATTGAAGGCCATTTCTTTAGTAAATATTTGTCCCTCGGGCGAATGAATAATAAACCCTTGCCTTGATTCAGTGCAAGGAATGCAATATTTTTCCACAAATTTCTTGCTTATGAATGTATGTGAAACACCAGAATCAAAGAGAATGACTGCTGGGTGATTGGCCACAAGAAACGTACCCATCATTACCGGCTCCACCTCTAGTGTAGTGGCCACTTGAGTGTAATATATTCGCCCAGTCTTCTTAATATTCTTGCCCGCTGAATTATTTGCCACGTTCCCTTTGCTTTGATTTGAGCTCCCTAAGTTCGGCTGATTGTTGGATTTATTCTGCCTTGGATATGGGCAGTCTTTGATAAAATGACCAGACTTCCCACATTTGAAGCAACCAATTGAGGAACTAGGGAGGGTGGGGAAACGAGCACTAGGGGCACTCGGCTGACTTGTAGAAGTGGGGGCAGTGGCAGGGCGAATGAAGACAGACTGTTTGAATGGGTAGGAGGGTGGGTGAGATGAAGAACGATTCTGATTAACAGGTCGACTTATCAACTCGGTTCGCTTTTCAGGTCCCTGATTGGACCTGTCACCTCCAAATCCCTTCGATTTTCCTTGGCCTGTATTCTTAGCTTCTACTGTCAGCGCTGTGCTGATAGCCCTGCTATAAGTGAGATCTAGGCAGGTGGCCATTTTTCTTTGAAGTCGGTCGTTGAGGTTTCTCATGAAGCAATTCTTCTTTTTCAGGTCAGTATTTACTTGGTCAATTGCATATTGGGATAAATGATTAAATTTGTTGAGATATTGCATGACAGTATCTCCCCCTTACTTGAGTCGCATAAATTCCTCTTGTTTCATGTGTCGCACTCCTTCTGGAATATAGTGCTCACGAAATGCTAACTTAAATTCATCCCACGTGACCTGATGTCCGGCTGGTTGAATTGCCACAAAATTTCCCCACCAAGTACTAGTAGGGCCTCTTAATTGTTGAGCAGCGAACAACGGCTTCTAAGTTTCGGTGCAGCAGATTAGTCCAAATTTCTGCTCCATAACCTGTACCCATTCGTTGGCTTACAGAGGGTCTTCGGCTTTAACAAAGAGTGGGGGATGGGTTTCAAAGAAGTTCAGGTATGAAGTTTCACATGGTCCCTAGGGAGGAGCCCTTCTGCCATGTTGCTGGAATTGGTTACCCGCCATCTCGCGTAAAAAGCGGATATTATCGGCAGTCACATTAACCAAGGCAGCGATAGCCTCGGCCAGCGTTGGCGGTACGGGTGGTGGATTTGGAGTATCTTCCCGGCCACGGGAAGTACCCGCACCGTCATGTGCACGAGTCCTTGATGGCATCTGAGGCAAAGAAACATTTGGGAAAAATATAACATACTGATACACACCATCATTTTACATTACCAAGATGTAATGATACAGACTCAAATGTACAACATGACTTTTTTATGTATTTTACATAGGTATAGTTTCTACACTATACTAGTCTAGTCTTCATCGTCCTTGTTTTCTTCATTCCCTTCGGTGGGAGACCGATCATCAGCCAGGTTCATGGAAGGAGGAGTCCTAAAAAGGTCTAGCTCTTCATCAGTTCCTTCACCTGATGTCCTTGATGGACCAACTCCCATTCCAACAGGATCGGCAGGCACGTCTGGGTGCAGTCGCGAATACAGTACAACACTTCCTCATGTAGAGTATTGTAGTATTGAGAGCACCTAGAGGGCCATTTAAGGCATCATCTACATACCTTGCATCCTTAACCATCATGCGCTCGCTTACGAATTTTCTGAGTATCTCCTCGGGCGTCATCTTTGTGTACCTGGGATTTTCACGGATAAGGTTCACAAGATGGGGGTCAATAACTGTAAAGGACCTGAGCATAAGTCAGATGACGTCGTGGTCCGTCCATCTTGTGCTTCCATAGCTTCTAATCTTGTTGACCAGGGTCTTGAGCCTGTTGTAGGTCTATGTTGGCTCTTCTCCTCTGATCATGGCGAATCTCCCTAGCTCGCCTTCCACTAACTCCATTTTGGTGATCATGGTAGCATTGTTTCCCTCATGTGAGATCTTGAGGGTGTCCCAAATTTGCTTGGCATTGTCCAAGCCACTTAATTTATTGTATTCATCCCTGCGAAGCGAAGCTAACAAGACAGTAGTAGCTTGGGCATTCTTATGAATTTGTTCATTAATGAATACAGGATTATCCATACTATCAAAATGCATCCCATTTTCCACAATTTCCCAGATGCTAGGATGAAGAGAAAACAGATGACTACGCATTTTATGACTCCAAAATGAGTAATCCTCTCCATCAAAGTGTGGGGGTTTTCCAAGAGGAATATAAAGTAAATGGGCATTTGAATTGTACGACATGCGAGAATAGTCAAAAGAGTAGTTTTGATTAACCGTCTTTTTCTTTGATGAAGAATCGTCATCATCGTCATCTCTTGGTGAAGAAGATGCATCGCTGTCGTAGTTGACGATCTTCTTGATGCGCCTCTGCTTCTTCCAGTCCTTCTTCTTGTGACTCGAGCTAGAGTCGGTTGGCTTGTCGTCTCTAGGCTCGTTGAGGAAGGACTCCTTTTCCTTGTCGTTGTCCACCATCCCCTTTCCCTTAGGATCTATCTCTTCGGGTGGTTAGTCCCTTAGATGAAGAGTACGGCTCCGATACCAATTGAGAGCACCTAGAGGGGGGGGGTGAATAGGTGATTCTGTAAAATTCAACACTAAATTCCAACAAGCTTGATTAAAGAGATATTAGCGCAAGTTAATCAAGTCTATGAGGCGAGCTCTTGCGAACACAAACAATAACAAAGAGGAGCAACACAAGAGACACACGATTTTTATCCCGTGGTTTGGCCAAGTAACACTTGCCTACTTCCACGTTGTGGCGTCCCAATGGACGAGGGTTGCACTCAACCCCTTTCAAGTTATCTGATGATCAACTTGAATACCACGGTCTTTTCCTTTCAAGTGTTTTCCCGTTTGCGAGGAATCTCCACAATTTAGAGCCTCTTGCCCTTACAATAGATATCACAAGGAAAGCACAGAGTAAGGTTGGGGAGAGCAACACACACGAGACTCAAAAATGCACAGCACACACACGCACACAAGTGAAGACTCGAGCTCAAATGACCACACAGGAAGTTCGTGACTCGGATGGAGCTCAAATCTCTAACACAACGAAGCAAATGCGCGAGAGCAGAGTCTGGATGCTTTAGAATACTTAGTGACTGCTTGGGTAGCTCCTCCATGCGCCTAGGGGTCCCTTTTATAGCCCCAAGGTAGCTAGGAGCCGTTGGAGGCCAACTTGGAAGGCCAAACTTGCCTTCTGTCATGTGGTGCACCGGACCACCGGACAGTCACTGTAGCTGTATGGTGCGCGATCTCCTTCCTTTTCTGTCGCATCCGGCCGTTGCTCCCCTGGGCTGATTGGCGCACCGGACACTGTCCGGTGCACACCAGACAGTCCGGTGCACCAGTCGACCGTTGGAGCAGTCCACGTGTCGCGCGAAGATTGCGCGGCTGACTGTTGGCGCTGGCGACCGTTGGCTCACCGGACAGTCTGGTGCACCACTGGACAGTCTGATGAATTATAGCCACGTCGCCCCTTTGCTTTTCCCGAGGACGACGAGTTCGCCGTGGATGACTCACCGGACAGTCTGGTGCACCATTGGACGGTCCGATGATGCATAGCCGTACGCCACCGTCGAGTCCCGAGAGCGGCCTTTTCACGCGGACCAGCCTGGCGCACCAGACACTGTCCGGTGTGCCAAGCCGAGCTGGAGTTGGCTGCACACAGCCAAGTCTTTTTCCAATTCTTTTCTCCCTGTTTTTAGCACTTAGACAAAATATGTTAGTACTCAAAACAATGTACTAAGTCTAGAAACGTACCTTTATCTTTGATTTGCACTTATCACTTTACTTGGCACATGAGAACTTAATTAAACATGTTGGGCACTTAATCACCAAAACATTATAGAAATTGCCCAAGGGCATATTTCCCTTTCAAGTATACCTGCAAGTTGTCAAGGGTCGCACTAAGCTCGATCACACGAGCACGTGCTTTGGCTTCCCGATCCCAAGCAACCGAACGTGAGTTGACGGCCCAATCGACCACCAAATATCGTTCAGCAAGCTCGTCTTGCAGGCGTCTGACGTCAGCGGCTAACTCATTTATACGCTGACCATCTTCTGCCCACACCCTGTTTTGGTGACGCAACTCCGTCTGCAGCTGCTCCACTTGGGCTTCTAGGTCTCCGATCGGATCATTGCTGCCGTTGTTGCTCCCTTCATGTCGTGGAGCCAACTGATGCCGAGGTACGCCAATAGGTCCAGTGGACTTATGTGCGGTTTTCCTCGTACGCAGTGGCATATCTCCATAAGGGGGAAAATTTATTAGCATAGTTTTAAAACATGATGCATGCATAATTACGGAATCAACCTTCGTTGATTCCTCATTTCCTATACATTGCACTCTATTACCTGATCTTATAAGATGAATACTTCAGAAAGTAGTAAGAGAAGAAATTTTATTAGATAAGCCTTTGAAAATTCTTTTTGAAATGCTTCATAATATCTAAAGAAATGGGCTTCGCTCCGATACCAGCTGTGACGAAACCTCCCAAGTCATTAGGCCCACCTACCATTGTCCTTGTCCAGCGGACCTTGGGCAACCCGGTAGATGCACATAATCACTCGACAAGTTCGGTATCTGTATCCTTTACCTTTCCCAAGAGCGTTTCACCTATCACGCAGATATTACAACACATCGGAGGAACGAATACGTGGAAGCGAATTACAATAACTTAGTTTACATTAAAACATATAGAAAGAGTATTATTATTACATCACCAGGATATAAGGGTGCATAAGTATTATTATTATTACAACCCTAGGAGGCAAAAACGCCTCCTGCATAAAAGTATAATGTTTTTAAAGGAGGACAACTTCCTCCCGAGGCTTCACTCTTTAGATTCTTCTTATGGTACCACCTTAGAGCAAAAGCAGCAAAAGTTTGCTGCTTCCTCACCTACAACAACATGGGTTCGAAACCCTGAGTACGAAGTGTAGTTTCGCAAGTCTTACCTATCAAAATAAAAGACTCTCAAGGATATGCTGGCTTGAGGGAGTCAAGGTAAGGCTTTATCAATAATCAAGACTCTGTTTGCAAAATTGCTTACTAATAGTGGATCCTTAAAAATCCAGATTTATTAGCAAGTTAAGTCTTTACCTGTCACTAGAGTTCTTTCTACCCTAGTTCAAGCACTTGGCCTATTGTCAAGGACCTCCCGACCTAGGATAGCTGGCCCCTAACTATGGAGTTCGTAGCCATAGTCCGTCGTCGCCGGTGAGGTTTTCCCCACAGATGTCGGCTTGTTTAGAGAGAGAGAGATTAAAAAATAATAATATTGCTTGATTTATTCCCTGCTGCCATGCGGACTATAAATAGCCCTATGGCTAACCAACTTCTCCTACAAACTCTCAACGAACTCCTACTTTCTTGGACTTATCTACTGCTAACCAACTCTCCACAATTCTCTCATCTCAATCTTATTCTCTAGCCTTATCCCAAATCATCTCAATCTTATTCTTTCCTTTCCTGCGGGTGCAGCCTGCATGGTGGTGACCGCTCCCTATGATGCCCATGGCATCTCCCCCTCCCTTGAGGACCAGCTCGTCCTCGAGCTACCATAGACTTACCTGACACGACTTAAGGTTAATCCTTTTACATCTCGGCTTACCTTTATTATTTAAGATAAAAATACAAAATAATTGTGGAACTAAAATATAAATTTGAACTGTAGCTATGTCCTCCTGTCCTCCTGGATCCCAAGGAAAGAGCTAAACTGCGGACTTCACGTTGGATGAAAGGTGAAGGAGGAACCAACCCGTTCTTATGTTGGGTTTGTCCAGCACCAAGGCAGTTGCCCGAATGAAGGAGACGACCCTCTTTGGCCGTGCAAGGGGGCTGTATACCCAGATCTCGACTTTTGCAGGGGGTTCAAAAAGTATAGACGAGACCTGGTGGTTGGGCGCGCAGGCTGCGAGTTGGTGCAGCAATGAGCTGATCAGCAAGTGCAGCTTCTGCACCGCCCGCCTAACAAGGAAGCCATATACTGCGGCTTGCAGGCGCACCATGGCCTGCTCATGTGATGACGGCCATGGGGTGGCCCTGGAGGCCACATCAAGGTACTTCTCACCACGAAGGGACTGTACCTGGCGGTGTGCCAGGAACCCTCGCACTGCCGCCTGAAGCCGCACCGCTGCTTGGAGTTCCTTCTCTGTCTTGTCCTTGTAGCTGTGGAACATCACAACAAACTGATCCCACTTCTCTGCGAAACGGCCAAAACTCTCTTCGAGCCAAGTGAATGCATCTGGAGATGGAGAGGGTGGGTGGGAGGGCGTTGTGGCGGCTAATGGCGTGGCGGCTGGTGGTGGTGAGGATAACCTGGAGCTGATTCGGTCCATGGGGATAGCTGTCTTCTCCGGCGAGGTTATACCCCTCTGCCGTAGGCTTGGTTCTAGGGTAGCAGCCCTAGGCGCTTGAGAGGTTGCAAGAGAGAGAGAGAGGAATTATGATAATGATCTTCTTGATTTATTCCATGCTGCCATGTGGATTATAAATAGCCCTATGGCTAACCAACTTCTCCTACAAACTCTCAACTAACTCCTACTTTCTTGGACTTATCTGCTGCTAACCAACTCTCCACAATTCTCTCATCTCAATCTTATTCTCTAGCCTTATCACAGTTCATCTCAATCTTATTCTTTCCTTTCCTACGGGTGCGGAATGCATGGTGGTGACCACTCCCTATGATGCCCATGACACCTATACTAGCCATCCTTTTATCAACCCTTCTCATTCACTGGAATGCTACGTGTAGGGCAGTGACCAAGTCTTCATGTCCGAGAAGTAATGGGGATCCAAATCGATTAATACCCAGTTGGCGATCTCCAATCACACGACATATGTAGCACTTAACCCTTGCATATGTCAACTCGCCACCGGGGTTCTTAAGACCAGATCGGGTTCACACCAACCGAGAGCACAGATACACCACTGTCCAGCCTCTTACCATGGAGGGTACACGCTACTCTCACCATCTCTCCACTCCCATTGCATGTTGTCCTATTCTGGTATTAGTCTACCCGAGGCAAAGCTTACACATGATGAGGTATGTGACCAGTTAAAAGGTCCTCGATCAGCAAACCTACATCGAGACGGTCCTTAATCCACTCAGACGGGGACACTACACCGAGACTTTCTTGTCGTGCAAGTCACCCGTCCTGTCTCAGCTTTATCATTTAAAACCCCCAAAAGTTTGGTACCTGGCAGAGGTACATCTTCTCCGATGTTGAACCCATCATGGCCATGATGGATCCACCATCAAGTTTTATTTTTGAAAACATCCCATCCATTATGAAGCATCACCTTTTGTTAAAAACAAAACATTTGTTTTTCTAAAGCAGGACTAAGCATCAGAAAAACCTTTTAAGAAAACAGGTAATCAAGGAAAGGTAATCAATCTTCTAAGGGAGGAAATGCATCTATTGTTTAGCACACAACTCCTATCACCTAATGCATCAAGCAAGTGAGAAAGAATTTAAAATAGCAAGGAGGTGGCAAATGCACCGGGGCTTGCCTTGTGTGGTAGGAGAGTTGGGTTCTGCTCCACAAATATCAAAATAAAAGCAGTTCCCGGCAGATGGGTCTTCAGGTGGTGGTGGTGTAGCTCCTTCTTCTTCAACCACTACTTCTTCCTCGTTCTCTATATATAACCATATATAACCATGAATGCTCATGTAATGCTTATGAAAATGCAGTAATAGAAAAGTTTTATCAAGTTGTATCTTGAGTACAACTTTCCTTCACGATACTTCAGAGAACTAGGGTTTTTGGAGTCATTTCTTCATTTCAGAGGGCAGACCCTACCTAGAAGACTAGGGTTTTAAGTTTAGGAACCAAACAATGTCCAAAACAAGTCAAACTTCACTCATGGGATCTAATTACTAAATTAGGCTCATCCTAAAAGTTTGGTGATTTTTGGAGTCTTCAAATAATTCCTAAAATTCCAGGAGACTAGGTTTTGGTATTTTAAATACTTCGTAATATCTGGTTTGAACTAAAAATCTTGGAACCATTTTTATTACATACTATAAAAATTTAGGAGTCCAACAAAATTGGTCTCACATTTTTAGCATTTTTTCGGAATTTTCTATAGATTTCCAAAGTCTGGTAGAAAAGGAAAAAGAGAAAAGGTCAACAGTACTGGGCTTAATTCAGCCCGAGCCAGCCCAATACCTGCAGAACGCGCCCACGCTGGGGTCTTTGCAAGAGACCCCTGGCTGTTTGAACAACTCGTAAAGACTCCTCCCTACTGTTTCTTTGTCTCACTTACAGCTTCAGTAAGACCCCTCCCTTTTCTATTCTTTACAACCCGAGATCCCCGACGGTGGACGGCGACAGGCCGAGCTCCAGCGAGCTTGTACTGGCCAGAATAGGCAACGACTAGTCCTTCCCTTTGCTTGACACCAAATTCAACCCCAAACGACCATTTCCCCTCACTTAATTGCAAGGTTCGAGATCTCAATCATACTGTCCATGGTGACAGCGCGAGCAACGGATAAACCGAGACGTTCCTGGTGATCCTATCAGTTCTAACTCAATTGGATGGGTCGAGGAGTATTAAGAGCACACAGGGATGCTAAAACAGAAGTCAGGAGGGCATGATCGGACTTGTAAAGAGCTGACCGCGGTGAGCTCACACAACGTGGTGTTGTTGACCGATTTGGGGGAAGTTTCAAATTGGGGAGCTGTAGGGGATGATTAGAGGTGAGAGCTGGTTCACTGGATGCACAACTACCTAGCGAAGCTGATGGCACGCTCAATTTATAGGATTCATGAACGGTGGTGGCTAATTTGGCGAAGACGCGCGGCGGCCAGAGAAGGGAAAGAGCACTGGCGCAAAGAATTCGTGGCGTTCACCGGTGCAATAGCTTAGAGATTTTAGTTCTAAGTGTGCCACGGCTACTACCGCGCAGTAACAAGCCACAGCGTGGCATAACCGAGGTCACGGGAGTATCCACGGCGACACCGGTGGTCCGACCACGTCGCACGGCTACAGGCGCAGTGATAAGCTTCTGCCGCGATCAAATCTGTGCCTCCAGGAGATCTTTTTACCTCCCCGCGAATATGCACAGCGTGCCAAGCACGAATCACGGCGACCGGCGTGAATCCGGATGCAAGATCACCGGTGGCGAGGGGGACTGAACCCTGAGATTTTTCTGTGGTACTATACCATTAGAACCCCATTTAGTCAGTTTGATAGGGTTATTTGCAGGGCATTAATCTCTGATTTTTATGTAGCAACTTGTTAATTGTAACACCCCTGGTGTTACTGTCACTAAAACTTGAGCATAACATCATAAGCATGGGCATTTCATATGTTTGACACACCTAGAGTGCATTCACTAGGCAAGAATTTCAAACAAGTTGTATTGGTATGACCTTTTGCAAATAAGACCCTAGAGTGAGGAACCTAACCCTGGATTGGGTATAATAGAACAAACAAGGCTTAAACAAAAGAAAACTTCAAAACTTGTTAGAAATAATCATAAAGTGTCACCATGGATGAACTCAAGTGGGATCCAAACCCAAAGAGTGCAAGAAACCCTAATTGGAACCCTAGAAAACCCTAAACCTAAACCCTAGGGGGCTAAGTGCAAAATGAGTGCACTTTTGGGTTAAAGTGCAAAAATCATAATAATAAGGTGTCTTAAGTCATATGGTTCACCATTATGGAGATTTGCAAGTTAAACCTTAAGTTTTGGACTAATTTGCAAAAGAGCCATACTTAAACTCTTTTAACTAAGTCTGAATTTCAGTGTAATAGTGTAACTTTGGGGCTCTGTAACTTTCAAATTATGAAGTTTTTGCCCTAAGTCACCACATCAATTTTGTAGACCTATCAAAGGAGAACAACTTTGTTTAAGGGAGTAGACATTGTTGTTATGAAAAATCTGAAGAAAAATGTACTCAAAAATGGGCTGTCAGGCTGCCTCAGTCTGAAATCAGACTGACAGTGTAACCGAGCCATCCTTGGATTAGGATTCAACCTTGATCTAGTGAGAATTTGGCTTGGGTTGCTATGACAAGATGGTAGCTGGATCATTGAGCTATAACTTTGCTAAAGAGTGATGATCATGTTACTACCTGAAACTGGGAACAAATCTCCCTGCAAATCGCTCTGTCAGCTGTCTGAACCAAGCTCACCATGGTATAGTATACCCCAAACTGAATCATATAACGGGATTCATTTCCCCTCATCGCCGGTGATCCTTCGCCGTGATTGTTGATTGATCATCGCAATTCGTGCACCATGGTCGGGGGATAACTTCGGTGAGGTAAAAATCTTGGCATAGGATCGACTCGAGCTCGGTTAAGGCTAAGCTCGCCGTACCCCCTTGCTCATCGGTCGATCGAATAAGAGCTCACCGCCGTTGGTTGATCACTGCCGTGCGACGCGTGTCCAGGCTCTTTACCACGTCGCAATTAGTTATGTTAGGGGATCCGGTGATCGCCAGAGGGAGCGCCACAGTGAAAGCCACCCATCCCGAGCACCAGTGTCCCTGTTTCCCCTCCGGCCGCCAGCACAACCTCGTGAAATTGGACACCACCGACGATGGGAACTATAAATTGACACCCCCGCCCGCTTTCCTAGGTAACTGCGCAGCCAGTGAAGCAATCCGCACCTTGAATCCTCCCCTAGAATTCACCAATTTCAGATTTCCCCAAGCTGCTCAAGAACACCGCGTGTCTTGACTTCGCCGCGGTCCGCTCAATTCAGGTCCGATTTTGCCATTTATGTTCTTGTTTCAGCACCCATGTTTGCCCTGGATACTCACCAACCCGCCCAATTGAACTAGAAACCACTAATCGTCGGGAACGCGATTGTCTGTCCGCGACACCCACGGTCACCGTGGCCAGAGCAAACCTAGTAGTCATTATTGAAATTAAGTGGGGGGAAACATTCATTAGACCTTGAATTCGGTCTCGGTCGAAGGATGGCGCCAGTCACTGCGTGAGTCGGTCGGTATACAGGCTCGTCGGAGCTCTGCGCATCGCCGCTCGACGATGGGGACTTCGAATTGTAAAGGGAAGGAAGTGCAGGGGTTTATTAGTAAATGTCAGCGACTATTTCAAATAGTGCTTTGGACTCTTTCGGATTATTCAAAAAGACCGGGGCCTTCGTGCAATGTCTGCTGGGCAAACGCGCGCGCGGGCGCGTTTCTGCTGGCTGTGGGCCGTCTTGGGCTGCTTTCAGCCCGGCACCATTCACAGTTTTCCTTTTCTTTTTCTACCAGAGCTAAAACAATTCTAGAAAATTGTAGAAAAATGGTAAAAATGCCAAACCAATTTTGCTAGATTCCTGATTTTCCATAGAATTTAATAAAAATAAGTTCAGGATTTTTAGTTCAAATAAGAAATTATTGAGTATTTAAACAGTCTAAAACCTTGTTTCTGGATTTTTAGAAAATCATTAATAATTCCAAAAATTCCCAAACTTTTTAGATGACCCTTATATAATATTTAGAAGTCTTGTATAGAATTTGGTATGATTTGGGCCATGTTTGAATTCCTATATTGACTCTAGAAACCCTGATTCTCTAGAGTACCGTGAAGGAAAATTGTATTCAAGACTTTAGATAATAAACTTTTATTATCTTTGCACTCTCATGAGCATTACATAAGCATTCATTACTATGTATGATTATATTTAGAAAACGAGGAGGAAGTTGAAGTAGAAGAATGGAAGACTTCACCACCACCACTTGAGGAACATCAGGCAGGCAGCTGTTTCTATTTTGACATCCGCGGGACTGAGCCTGATTCACCTGTAAACCAAGGAAAGCCCCGATGCATTTGCCACCTCCTTGTTACTTTTTAAATCTTTCTCACTTACTTGATGCATTAGGTGATAGGAGTTGTGTGCTAAACTATTGCTACATCTCCTTCCTTGGATTATTCCCTAATCTCTGTTTTACAAAAAAGTTTTCTTATGCTTAGTCCTGCTTTAGCAAAACAAAATGTTTTGTTTTTACAAAAGATGATGTTGCAAAGTGGGAGGGATGTTTTTGAAAAGAAAACTTGATGGTGGATCCATCATGGCCATGATGGGTTTAACATTAGAAAAGATGTACCTCTGCCAGGTACCAAACTTTGGGATTGGAAATGATTAAGCTGAGACCGGGCGGGTGACTTGCACGAGAAGAGAGTCTCGGTGTAGTGTCTCCATCTGAGTCAATTAAGGACCGTCTCAATGTAGGCTTGATGACCGAGGACCCTTTAACTGGTCACATGCCTCGTCATGGGTAAGCTTTGCCTTGGGCAGACTAATACCAGAATAAGATACCACACAATGGGAGTGGAGAGATGGTGAGAGTAGCGTGTACCCTCCATGGCAAGAGGCTGGACGATGGTGTATCTGTGCTCTCGGTTGGCGTGAACCTGATCTGGTCTTAAGAACCCCGGTGGCGAGTTGACATATGCAAGGGTTAATTGCTACATATCTCGTGTGATTGGAGATCCTCATCTGAGTATAATCGATTCGGATCGCTGTACCTTCACGGTTATGAAGACTTGGTCACTGACTTACACGTAGAACTCTAGTGAAGATGAAGGGTTGTTAAGAAAATTGGCTAGTGCAGGTCAAGTGATTGAACTAGGGTAGAAAGAACTCTAGAGACAGGTAATCTTACTTAACCTGACAAGTAAAATTGGATTTTTAAGGATCCACTTTTAGTAAGCACTTCTGCAAACAGAGTCTTTGACTATTGTTAAGCCTTAACTTGACTCCCTTAAAGCCAGCATACCCTTGAGAGTCTTTTCTTTAGTTGGGTAAGACTTGCTGAGTAATTCCATACTCACGGCTTCATCCCATGTTGTTTTAGGTGAAGAAGCGACGAACTTTTGTTGCTTCTTTTCAAAGGTGGTACCAAAGGAAGAACACCAGGAATAAAGCTGCGGGAGGAAAGGATCCTCCAGAAAACTTTTGTTTAAAACTTATCGGGAGGGGTTTTTGCCTCCCATGGTTTGTAATAATAATACTCTGCACTCGTATAATATATTTCTGGTCTATAATAATATAACTTTGTCTTACTTTTAAATAAAGGTAAGTTTATGTAACTGCTTCCGCATTTTCGTATCTCCGATACTTGTAATGTCTACGTGACGGGTGAAACGCTCTTGGGAAAGATAAGAAAAGTAGATACCGAACTTGTCAAGTGATTCAGGGGCACCTGCAGGGTTGTCTGAGGTTCGTTGGACAAGGACAACTGTAGGTGGGCCTAATGACTTGGGAGGTTCCGTCACAGCTGGTATCGGAGCTAAGCCCATCTCTGCAGATCTTATGAAGTATCTTCAAAAGAATTTTCTAAGACTTATTTAGAAAATTTCTTTCCTTCTTACCTAAGTATCTCTGAAGAATTTATTTTAAAGACCAGATAGGAAGAGTGCAATGTATAGAAGGTTGAATCAACTAAGGTTGATTCTGTAATTGCACATGCATCATGCTAAAAATTATGCTAATAAGATTTCCCACTTAGAAAAATGCCGCCACGTACAAGAAAGACTGCACGCAAGTCAACCGGGCCGATTGGCGTACCCCGTCATCATCTTGCCCCGAGACACGACGACAGCAGTAGCGGTAGTAACGATCCAATCGGGGATCTGGAAGCCCAAATTAATCAGCTTCGATCAGAACTCCAACGCAGGAACGATGTATGGGTCGCGGATGGCGAAAGAATCAATGAATTAAGAAGAGACATCCGCCAACTGCAAGACTAGCTAGCGGATCAAGATCTAGCACTTGACTGGGCTGTGAACTCTCGTTCATTGGCTTGGGCAAAGGAAGCTAGAGCTCGAGCCCGAGTGGAAGAGCTTAGCTCAACCATAGATAGCTTGCAGGTTTATTGCAACACACTACATGAAGAAGTTCATGTATTGTACTCACAACTGCACCCGAACGTCCCTGCGGATCCTGTCGGGATGGAAGCCGGACCTTCTAGAGTAGCGAGAGAAGCACTTGGTGGTGAGCTGGACCTTTTCAGGCCCCCTCCCTCTATGAAGCTGGTCGACGAATGGTCTCCGACGCCTGACAGCGAGGCTACCCAAAGTGACAAAAGCAGGAATAGTATAGTATAGAAGTAGTATTATTGTGTAATAGGTGGTATAATCCTATTGTAAGTACGAGTCTGTAACATTACCTTTTTAAGTAATGTGAAATGGATGCTTTGTATGGCATATTATATTGCTCCAAATGTTCTTTGCCTCAGATGCCTTCTAGGACTCGTGCTCAGGATGGGGCTGGTACCTCCTATGGGAGGGAAGCGACCCCAAACCCACCCCCAGTACCCCCGACGCTTGTCGAGGCCATCGCTGCCTTGGTAAACGTTACAGCAGACAATACCTGCTTCCTGCGGGAGATGGCAGGTCAACAACTCCAACAACAAGGCGGGCGGGCATATCCGCAAGGCCCCTATGAAACATCTTATCTAGACTTCTCCGAGGCGCGCCCTCCATTGTTCGTCAAAGCAGAAGATCCTTTAGAGGCGGATGAATGGATCCGCGTCATTGAACAAAAATTTGGGCTTCTTCGGTATTCAGAAACCCAAAAGCCCCTGTTTGTAGCACAACAACTATGAGGCCCTGCCAGTACGTGGTGGGGAAACTTTGTGGCCGTTCAGCCGGCCGGTCATCAGATCACTTGGGATGAGTTTAAGTTGGCGTTCAGAGAGCATTATATACCTGAAGGAGTCCTCCATATGAAGCAGGAGGAGTTCATGAAACTTAAGCAAGGCGGGGATACTGTTACCCAGTAACTCAATAAATTCAATCACTTATCCCAATACGCAATCGATCAAGTCAACCCAGATATAAAGAAGAAGAATTGTTTCATGAGAGGCTTGAATGATCGAATGCAAAGAAAGATGGCCACTTGCATCGGCCTTACTTATGGAAGGGTTGTTAGCACAGCACTGGCAGTTGAGGATAAATATGCAGGATCCGGAAGATCCAAGGGGAATGGAGGCAACAGGCTCAATCAGGGCCCCGAGAAAAGGCAAAGGTTGGTTATCCGACCTTTCAATCTGAGTCGTTCTTCATCGCGCCCACCCTCCTTCCCATTCAAGCAACCAGTGTTTATCCGTCCAACCACTGCCCCCACTGCTACAAATTAGCCGGGTGCCCCTGGCACTCGTTTCCCTGCTCTTCTAAGCTCATCAACCGGCTGCTTCAACTGTGGAAAGTCCGCACATTTCATTAAGGACTGTCCCTACCCGAGGCAGAATCAATCGAATAATCAACAAAGCTTTGGAAGTTCCAAGGGAAATGTGGCAACCAATACTGCGGGCAAGAATACAAGGAAAACTGAACGGGTTTATTACACTCAAGTGGCCACAACACCGGAAGGTGAACCGGTGATGATGGGTACGTTCCTCGTGGCCAATCACCCTGCAATTATTCTTTTTGATTTTGGTGCTTTGCATACATTCATAAGTAAGAGATTTGTGGAGCAACATTGCATTCCATACCATGAATCAAAGGAAGGGTTTAAAATCCATTCGCCTACGGGACAAATATTTACAAGAGAAGTGGCTTTCCAAGTGCCCGTAACATTGGCTGGACGGGACTTTCCTACTAATATGATTGTTCTGAAAGGCCAAGACATAGATGTAATTTTGGGCATGAATTGGTTGACCTAACATAAGGCTATTCTCAATACGGAATTGAGAACTATCAAATTGAGTTATGGCCAAGAAGAAGTTCTTTTGACCATTCCCATAGCCATTCCAACTAAACCATTTGGCAGAATATATGAAGCCATTATACCGAAGATCAAAGATATTCTGGTAGTGTGTGAGTTCCCAGACGTCTTTCCGGAAGATTTGCCTGGATTGCCACTAGAAAGAGAGGTAGAATTTGTAATTGAGTTGAAGCCCGGTATGGCTCCCATTTCTAGATGGTCGTACCGAATGCCTCCAAATGAGCTGGCAGAACTCAAGACCCAATTGCAAGATCTACTAGCAAAGGGATTT
Organism: Zea luxurians; assembly: GCA_029449295.1. Taxonomy (NCBI): domain Eukaryota; kingdom Viridiplantae; phylum Streptophyta; class Magnoliopsida; order Poales; family Poaceae; genus Zea; species Zea luxurians. The sequence goes on along the minus strand of JAOPSE010000001.1, from coordinate 64,574,581 downwards.
ATCCGGCCAAGCTCGTCACCATGGGGTTGTCCAGCCATCTTCGTCAAGAAGAAGGACCAAACACTCCGAATGTGTGTGGATTATAGACCCCTTAATGAGGTTACTATCAAAAATAAGTACCCTCTTCCGCGGATTGACATTCTATTTGATCAACTGACTGGAGCAAGGGTATTCTCCAAGATTGACCTCAGGTCGGGCTATCATCAGATCCGTATCCGGCCCGAAGATATACCAAAGACCGCATTCACTACGCTGTATAGGTTATTTGAATATTTGGTAATGTCTTTCGGACTGAAGAATGCTCCTGCCCACTTCACTTATTTGATGAACTCAGTGTTTATGCCTGAGTTGGACAACTTTGTGGTGGTATTCATCGACGATATTTTAATATACGCCAAGAATGAAGAGGAGCATGCTCAGCACTTGCGGATTATATTAACACGCTTGAGAGAACATCAGTTATATGCCAAGTTCAGTAAATGCACGTTCTGGCTGGAAGAAATCCAATTTCTGGGACATGTATTATCTGCCAAGGGGATTGCGGTGGATCCCAGCAAAGTCAAGGATATTTTGGAGTGGAAACCCCCAACCACTGTACATCAAGTCTAAAGTTTCCTTAGACTGGCTGGCTATTACCGCCGATTCATACCAGATTTTTCCAAGCTTGTGAAACCAAACACGAGTTTATTGAAGAATGATATTAAATTTAACTGGTCTTCGAAGTGTAATGAAGCTTTTGAACAATTGAAGGTATTATTAACAACTGCTATGGTATTGGCTCAACCGGATATTGAAAAGCCCTTTGATGTGTACTGTGATGCATCAGGCAGTGGTCTCGGCTGTGTATTAATGCAAGAAGGCCGAGTAATAGCTTATGCTTCAAGGCAGTTGCGCCGGCATGAGGAACATTATCCAACTCATGATCTGGAGCTAGCTGCAGTGGTTCATGCCCTAAAAATCTAGCGTCATTATCTATTGGGTAATATTTGTCATATTTATACAGATCATAAAAGCTTGAAGTATATCTTCACCCAGTCAGAGTTGAACATGACACAAAGGCGATGGCTCGAGCTTATTAAGGATTATGAATTGGAGATTCATTATCACCCAGGCAAAGCTAATGTAGTGGCAGATGCCTTGAGTCGCAAGACTTTTTGTCATTATCTTACAATGGAGACTTCTGACATTACGTTATGTCAAGAAATGGAGAATTTGAACATGGGAATAATTCAGCATGGAACTTTAAATCAACTAAAGCTTGAGTCAATCCTTTTACAAAGGATAATTGATGCTCAAAAAGATAACAAGGGTATGAGGCACATCCATGAGAAGATAGAGGCTGGAAAAGCCAAGTGCTTTGGGAAAGACGATCAAGGCATTGTATGGTTCAACAACCGCATAGTTGTGCCAAAGAATGAAGAAATACGCCAACAAATTTTGGATGAAGCACATCTTAGTCGCTATTCTATTCATCCCGGAAGCACTAAGATGTATCATGACTTAAAACAACATTATTGGTGGACAAAGATGAAGATTGAAATTGCACGCTATGTGGCAAGATGTGACACTTGCAGACGTGTCAAAGCCATACATATGAAGACTGCCGGTCCATTACAATCTTTACCCATCCCTACATGTAAATGGGAGGATATTAGTATGGACTTTATTGTGGGATTGCGTAGGACTACCAGAGGATATGATTCTATCTGGGTTGTTGTTGATCGACTTACAAAGATTGCCCACTTCCTTCCTGTCAGGGTAAAATATACAGTGGCCACATATGCAGAATTATACATTGCCCGTATTCTCAGTTTGCATGGTGTTCCGAAGACGATAGTGTCGGATCGTGGACCGCAATTCGTGTCTAAATTTTGGGAAGAACTTCACAAAGCATTGGATACTAAGTTGCTCCATAGTTCGTCTTATCATCCTCAAACCAGTGGGCAGACTGAGAGGGTGAATCAAATACTTGAAAACATGTTGCGGGCTTGTGTTCTGGAATTTCCACAAAAATGGGATGATTGTTTACCATTAGCGGAGTTCTCATATAATAATAGCTATCAAGAAAGCATTAAGATGGCACCCTTCGAAGCTTTATATGGACGACGATGTCGTACTCTGTTAAATTGGTCTGAACTAGGAGAGAGGTACTTCTTTAGGCCTGATATGGTAAAAGAGACAGAAGAAAAAGTTCAAAGAATAATTCATAATCTGAAGAAAGCTCAAGCTCGTCAGAAGAATTATGCAGACAAGCGACGACAACCCTTGTACTTTCTGGTGGGAGATTATGTCTACCTGAAAGTTTCACCAATGAAGGGTGTATCGCATTTCGGTGTTAAAGGGAAGCTTGTACCCCGGTATATTGGTCCTTTTCCTATCCTTGAAAGATATGGACCGGTAGCGTACCGACTTCAGTTACCCAAAACCTTGTCTGCAGTGCATAATGTGTTCCATGTGTCTCAATTGAAGAAGTGTTTTCGGGTTCCAGATCGAACCATTGAAGTAAAAGATGTTGCCCTAGAACCAGACTTGACATATTCAGAGCACCCTATTCAAGTCTTGGATCAAAGGGACAAAATTACTCGGAGAAAAACTCTCAAGTTTTACAAGATATAGTGGAACCAGCATTCAGAAGAAGAGGCTACATGGGAAACTCGAGACTTTTTAGAAAAAAAATTTCCCAGGCTTTCTAGCCTTATGTAAATTATTATGTGTATATAATTGTTGTAATAAAGGAGTGAGCCCCAAACCACCCCTGCCTTGTACCAGAAATAAGGAAATAAAAATGTGAAGCATTTCCTTTTCCACTACTTACCCTAGGACTTTTAATCTCGAGACGAGATTCTTTTATGGGGGGAAGGATGTAACACCCCTGGTGTTACTGTCACTAAAACTTGAGCATAACATCATAAGCATGGGCATTTCATATGTTTGACACACCTAGAGTGCATTCACTAGGCAAAAATTTCAAACAAGTCGTATTGGTATGACCCTTTGCAAATAAGACCCTAGAGTGGCGAACCTAACCCTGGATTGGGTATAATAGAACAAACAAGGCTTAAACAAAAGGAAACTTCAAAACTTGTTAGAAATAATCATAAAGTGTCACCATGGATGAACTCAAGTGGGATCCAAACCCTAAGAGTGCAAGAAACCCTAATTGGAACCCTGGAAAACCCTAAACCTAACCCTAGGGGGCTAAGTGCAAAATGAGTGCACTTTTGGGTTAAAGTGCAAAAATCATAATAATAAGGTGTCTTAAGTCATATGGTTCACCATTATGGAGATTTGCAAGTTAAACCTTAAGTTTTGGACTAATTTGCAAAAGAGCCATACATAAACTCTTTTAACTAAGTCTGAATTTCAGTGTAATAGTGTAACTTTGGGGCTCTGTAACTTTCAAACTATGAAGTTTTTGCCCTAAGTCACCACATCAATTTTGTAGACCTATCAAAGGAGAACAACCTTGTTTAAGGGAGTAGACATTGTTGTTATGAAAAATCTTAAGAAAAATGTACTCAAAAATGGGCTGTCAGGCTGCCTGAGTCTGAAATCAGACTGACAGTGTAACTGAGTCATCCTTGGATTAGGATTCAACCTTGATCTAGTGAGAATTTGGCTTGGGTTTCTATGACAAGATGGTAGCTGGATCATTGAGCTATAACTTTGCTAAAGAGTGATGATCGTGTTACTACTTGAAACTGGGAACAAATCTCCATGCAAATCGCTTTGTCAGTTGTCTGAACCAAGCGCACCATGGTACAATATACCCCAAACTGAATCAGGTCACGGGATTCATTTCCCCTCGTCGCCGGTGATCCTTCGCCGTGATTGTTGATTGATCGTCGCAATTCATGCACCACGGTCGGGGGATAACTTCGGTGAGGTAAAAATCTTGTCATAGGATCGACTCGAGCTCGGTTACGGCTAAGCTCGCCGTACCCCCTTGCTCATCGGTCGATCGGTAAGAGCTCGCCGCCGTTGGTTGATCACTGTCGTGCGACGCGTGTCCAGGCTCTTTACCACGTCGCAATTAGTTATGTTAGGGGATTCGGTGATCGCCGAAGGGAGCGCCATAGTGAAAGCCACCCATCCCTAGCACCAGTGTCCCTGTTTCCCCTTCGGCCGCCAGCACAACCTCATGAAATTGGACACCACCAACGATGGGAACTATAAATTGACACCCCCGCCCGCTCTGCTAGGTAACTGCGCAGCCAGTGAAGCAATCCGCACCTTTAATCCTCCCCTAGAATTCACCAATTTCGGATTTCCCCAAGCTGCTCAAGAACACCGCGTGTCTTGACTTCGCCGCGGTCCGCTCAATTCAGGTCCGATTTTGCCATTTATGTTCTTGTTTCAGCACCCATGTTTGCCCTGGATACTCACCAACCCGCCCAATTGAACTAGAAACCCACTGATCGTCGGGAACACGATTGTCTGTCCGCGACACCCACGGTCACCGTGGCCAGAGCAAACCTGGTAGTCATTGCTGAAATTAAGTGGGGGGAAACATTCATTAGACCTTGAATTCGGTCTCGATCAAAGGATGGCGCCAGTCACTGCGTGAGTCGGTCAGTATACGGGCTCGATCAAACGATGGGGACTTCGAGTTGTAAAGGGAAGGAAGTGCAGGGGTTTATTGGTAAATGTCAGCGACTGTTCCAAATAGTGCTTTGGACTCTTTCGGATTATTCAAAAAGACCGGGGCCTTCGTGCAATGTCTGTTGCGCAGGCACGCGCGCGGGCGCGTTTCTGCTGGCTGTGGGCCGTCTTGGGCTGCTTTCAGCCCGACACTATTCACAGTTTTTCCTTTTCTTTTTCTTCCAGAGCTAAAACAATTCTAGAAAATTATAGAAAATGGTAAAAATGCCAAACCAATTTTGCTAGATTCCTGATTTTCCATAGAATTTAATAAAAATAATTTTAGGATTTTTAGTTCAAATAAGAAATTATTGAGTATTTAAAACAGTCTAAAACCTTGTTTCTGGATTTTTAGAAAATCATTAATAATTCCAAAAATTCCCAAACTTTTTAGAGGACCCTTATATAATATTTAAAAGCCTTGGATAGAATTTGGTATGATTTGGGCCACGTTTGATACTTAAAACCCAAAACCCTACCCCCTGTCCTTTGAATTCCTATATTGACTCTAGAAACCCTGATTCTCTAGAGTACCATGAAGGAAAATTGTATTCAATACTTTAGATAATAAACTTTTATTATCTTTGCACTCTCATGAGCATTACATAAGCATTCATTACTATGTATGATAATATTTAGAAAACGAGGAGGAAGTTGAAGTAGAAGAAAGGAAGACTTCACCTCCACCACCTGAGGAACATCAGGCAGGTAGCTGTTTCTATTTTGACATCTGCGGGACTGAGCCTGATTCACCTGTAAACCAAGGCAAGCCCCGGTGCATTTGCCACCTCCTTGTTACTTTTTAAATCTTTCTCACTTACTTGATGCATTAGGTGATAGGAGTTGTGTGCTAAACTATTGCTGCATCTCCTTCCTTGGATTATTCCCTATTCCCTGTTTTACAAAAAGTTTTCTTATGCTTAGTCCTGCTTTAGCAAAACAAAATGTTTTGTTTTTTACAAAAGATGATGTTGCAAAGTGGGAGGGATGTTTTTGAAAAGAAAACTTGATGGTGGATCCATCATGGCCATGATGGGTTCAACATCAGAAAAGATGTACCTCTACCAGGTACCAAACTTTGGAATTGGAAATGATTAAGCTGAGACCGGGCGAGTGACTTGCACGAGAAGAGAGTCTCGGTGTAGTGTCTCCATCTGAGTCGATTAAGGACCGTCTCGATGTAGGCTTGATGACCGAGGACCCTTTAACTGGTCACATGCCTCGTCATGGGTAAGCTTTGCCTCGAGCAGACTAATACCAGAATAAGATACCACGCAATGGGAGTGGAGAGATGGCGAGAGTAGCGTGTACCCTCCGTGATAAGAGGCTGGACGGTGGTGTATCTGTGCTCTCGGTTGGCAGGAACCTGATCTGGTCTTAAGAACCCCGGTTGCGAGTTGACATATGCAAGGGTTAAGTGCTACATATGTCGTGTGATTGGAGATCCTTAGCTGAGTATAATCGATTCGGATCGCCGTACCTTCGCGGTTATGAAGACTTGGTCACTAACTTACACGTAAAACTCCAGTGAAGATTGAACTAGGGTAGAAAGAACTCTAGAGACAGGTAATCTTACTTAACCTGACAAGTAAAATTGGATTTTTAAGGATCCACTTTTAGTAAGCATTTCTGCAAACAGAGTCTTTGACTATTGTTAAGCCTTACCTTGACTCCCTTGAAGCCAGCATACCCTTGAGAGTCTTTTCTTTAGTCGGGTAAGACTTGCTGAGTAATTTCATACTCATGGCTTCATCCCATGTTGTTTTAGGTGAAGAAGCGACAGACTTTTGTTGCTTCTGTTCAAAGGTGGTACCAAAGGAAGAACACCAGGAATAAAGCTGCGGGAGGAAAGGATCCTCCAGAAAACTTTTGTTTAAAACTTATCGGGGGGGGTTTTTGCCTCCCATGGTTTGTAATAATAATACTCTGCACTCGTATAATATATTTCTGGTCTGTAATAATATAACTTTGTCTTACTTTTAAATAAAGGTAAGTTTATGTAACTGCTTCCGCATTTTCGTATCTCTGATACTTGTAATGTGTGCGTGACGGGTGAAACGCTCTTGGGAAAGGTAAGAAAAGCAGATACCGAACTTGTCAAGTGATTCAGGGGCACCTGTAGGGTTGTCTGAGGTTCGTTGGACAAGGACAACTGTAGGTGGGCCTAATGACTTGGGAGGTTCTGTCACATTAATCTCTCTGTAACAAAGTTCTAGCTCTATAATCCAACTACAATCTTACTATAGTGGCCAGGCTTAACTACTCACTGGATCATGCTCAAAATAGATCTCCAAGTTCATCTATCCTCACTGTCAGTCAGAATTCAGCCTTAGGGTTGACTGACCGCCAGACTTCAAGCCCATTTATCTTCAAATTTGTATGACACCAAGGCTTAATCACTAATGCAAAGTAATATTCCTATAGTAGCTCTTCAAATTTGATATATTGACCTAGGCAAATTCTTTATGGATTATGAGACATAAGGCTCCAAATATGCCTTAAGCTCACTGAATTTCAGACTTAGGCTTATATGGCTTAACTGGTACGTTTTGCAAATAAACCCAAATCCCATAATTTGATTTGTAAATCCTCAAATGTGTGAAACATATGATTTATGGTGCTATAATACCTTGGTTTTTGCACTTGGGTCCAAAAGTGCACAAAATGTACACTTAACCCCCTAGAGTTTTAGTTTAGGGTTTTCCAGGGATCTTGTCAGGGTTTTTAGCACTTTAGAGTTTTGGTGTCACTAAAGTCCTTCAAATGTGATATCTTATGACCATGTTTCATGTCTTTTGAGGTTTACACATATTTGGGCTTCACTTATATCCATAAGCCCCAATCTATGGTTAAAGCACCTCACTCTAGGGTTAACCACACATCAGGTCATATCAGTACAACATTTTTGAAATTTTTACCTAGTGAATGCACTCTAAGTGTGACAAACACATGATATTCTAATGCTCATGATGTTATGCTCAAGTTTTAGTGACAGTAACACCAGGGGTGTTACACCGGATGTTATGGATCCTAGTTCTTAGGGGGATAAACAACGCCGGGAAGATAGCTGGGCGGAGTCAGCTTGGGGGGGACTAGACTATTGGAGAGATCTGGGACTAATTCTTATTCATTGATTCATTCCCCCTTAGGTTGCGTTTGGTTGAGGAGTGGGGAAGAATAGAATGGCTCCATTCCAATTTTCTGGATGTTTGGTTTTAAACAAAATAAGAGTGGATCAGCTCATGATCTCCATACAGAAATTTACTATAAGTAGTTGGAACTCTCCCGCTCCATAAAAACGACCGGATGTGAGCGCTCTCTTGGACGTGAGCGCTCTCCCTCCTCTCCTCCCCTCTACACCTATACGGCTCTCGAACCAAACAAAAAATTGAACGGCTCCGCTCTATTCTACTCTTCATCCAAACAAAAAATGGAATGACTATGTTATTCTTGCCAAACGCAGAATAGAATGGCTCCATTAACAAATAATAGAATGGAGGCACTCTATTCTATTTGACTCTCCAATCAAACGCACCCTTAAGGAGGTACAACCCATCCTTATATAGATAGGAAGACTTGGCCCCAAAGTAACTAACTCAATCTTGTCCAATCTAATCTAAGTAACTAACTCAATCTTATCTAATCTAATCTCAAGTAACTAACTCAATCTTATCTAATCTAATATTTATCCACTAATCCGAACCCTGAGCCTATCTCTATGGCCTCCATGCTCTAGGCTGCCACCCCATGACATCCCCCACCCTTCGAAGACAGCTTGTCCTCAAGCTGTAATGGAGTGCATGACAACACCCTTACTAACTTGATCTGCACGTGAAAGTGCAACCCTACTAAAACCTTTTACATCTCGACTTTAATTGCATAAAATAAAGAACCTAACATATGCCAAGGTTGGTGGCCCTGGATCCCATAGGAACAACCTCATCCGGGTTGCAAAGGCCAAGACGTTGCAGCTCACCAGTTCTATAGCCTGAGCTATCACGAGTTCTAGTGGAGACAGCGCCACCCAACTAGACATGTTCTTGCTGTGAACATGACTATGGATCAGGACGGTGAACTAGAGTGGAGGATCAGCCAACCCTACTAGCGATGTAAGTCGATGTGCTAGGGAACGACAGACCGCAGCTTGCAGTCGTGCCACTGCTGCCACTTGCCGTGCTTGATGCCGCGCCAGGAAGCCACTTGCCGCAACCTGAAGACGTCAAGCCACTGCCTGCAACCGTGCTGCCGCATGCTGTGCTTGACGCTGTGCCAGGAAGTCGTGTGCTACCTGAGGACGGCAAGCTGCTGCCCGCAGCCGCGCCGTTGCCACAACTTGCCGTACTGGACTCCGCGCTAGGAAGCCACTTGCAGCCGCCTGCAATCGCATTGCCGCCGCTGATCGACAGCCAGACTCCACATTTTCCACAAGTAGGTCACAGAGCTGGAGGATAGCAGATCGGACCTGCTCTAGATCTGCCTAGGCACGAGTGAGCTCTTCATGCTAGGTGTGTACATCGTATGCAGCAGAAGTTATGGAAAAGGATCCCTGACTCATGATACCAGATGTTATGGATCCTATGAAATATGGGGATAAACAATGTTGGGAAGATAGCCGGGCAGAGTCGGCTTGGGGGGGGACTAGACTACTGGAGATGTGATGGAACCTCTCAAGTCATTAGGCTCACCTACAGTTGTCCTTATCCAACGGACTTCAGACAACCCTGCAGGTGCCCCTGAATCACTTGACAAGTTCGGTATCTGCTTTCTTTACCTTTCCCAAGAGCGTTTCACCCGTCACGCAGACATTACAATACATCGGAGGTATGAAAATGCGGAAGCAATTACAATAACTTACCTTTTATTATAAGTAAGAAAGAGTTATAATATTACAGACCAGAAACAAATATATAGGAGTGCAGAGTATTATTATTACAAAACCATGGGAGGCAAAAACCCCTCCCGATAAGTATTAAACAAAAGTTTTTATGGAGGATCCTTTCCTCCCGCAGCTTTAGTCTTGATGCTCTTCCTTTGGTACCACCTTTGAACAAAAGCAGCAAAAGTTTGCCGCTTCTTCACCTAAAACCACATGGGATGAAGCCCTGAGTACGAAGTGTACTTTTGCAAGACTTACCCGACAAAGTAAAAGACTCTCAAGGATATGCTGGCTTTAAGGGAGTCAAGGTAAGGCTTATCAATAATCAATGACTCTGTTTGCAGAAATGCTTACTAATAGTAGATTCTTAAAAATCCAGTTTTACTTATCAGGTTAAGTAAAATTACCTACAACTAGGGTTCTTTCTATCCTAATTCATTCACTTGACCTGCACTAGCCAATTTCTTAACAACCCTTCATCTTTACTGGATTTCTACGTATAGGTCAGTGACCAAGTCTTCATAACCGCAAAGTTACGGCGATCCGAATCGATTATACTCAGCTGAGGATCTCCAATCACACGACATATGTAGCACTTAACCCTTGCATATGTCAACTCGCCACCGGGGTTCTTAAGACCAGATCAGGTTCACGCCAACCGAGAGCAAAGATACACCACCGTCCAGCCTCTTGCCACGGAGGGTACACGCTACTCTCGCCATCTCTCCACTCCCATTACGTGGTATCTTATTTTGGTATTAGTTTGCCCAAGGCAAAGCTTACCCATGACGAGGCATGTGACCAGTTAAAGGTTCCTCGGTCATCAAGCCTACATCGACACGGTCCTTAATCGACTCAGACAGAGACACTACACTGAGACTCTCTTCTCGTGCAAGTCACCCGCCCGGTCTCAACTTAATCATTTCAAACCCAAAGTTTGGTACATGGCAGAGGTACATTTTTTCCGATGTTGAATCCATCATGGCCATGATGGATCCACCATCAAGTTTTATTTTCGAAAACATCCCACCCACTTTGCAACATCATCTTTTGAGAAAACAAAACATTTTGTTTTTCTAAAGCAAAGCTAAGCATAAGGAAAACCTTTTGTAAAATAGGGATTTACGAAATAATCAAGTCCAAGGAAGGAGATGCAACAATAGTTTAGCACACAACTCCTATCACCTAATGCATCAAGTAAGTGAGTAAGATTTTAAAAGGAACAAGGAGGTGGCAAATGCATCGGGGCTTGCCTTGTGTTACTGGTGAATCAGGCTCTGTTCCGCAGATATCAAAATGAAAACAGTTGCCTGCCTGATGTTCCTCAGGTGGTGGTGGTGGTGAAGTCTTCGCTTCTTCGACTTCTACTTTTTCTTCGTTTTCTAAATATAACCATACATAATAATGAATGCCCATGTAATGCTCATGAGAGTGCAAAGATAATAAAAGTTTATTATCTAAAGTCTTAAATACAACTTTCCTTCACGGATCTCCGACAACTTAGGGTTTCCGGAGTCAATAGTGAAGTTCACAGGGCAGGGGGGCTAGGGTTTTGGGTTCTAAGCATCAAACATTGTCCAAATCATACCAAACTCGACCCAAGGCTTCTAAATATTATTTAGAGTTTATCCTAAAAATTTAGTGAATTTTGGATTTATTGTTTATTCTCTAAAAATCCAGAAACAAGGTTTTTGGCTATTTTAAATACTCTATAATTTCTTATTTGGACTAAAAATTATGAAACTATTTTTAGTAAATACTATAAGAAATTAGAAACCTAGCAATATTGGTTTTGCATATTTAGCATTTTTCTATAATTTTCTAGAATTTCTTCAGCTCGGGTAGAAAAAGAAAAAGAAAAAGATAGGAACAGTTCTGGACCGAATCTTGCCCAGGTCGGCCCAACTTCGGGCGGAAACGCGTGCACTCGCGCCCGCATTGTTGATTTTGCAGAGACACCCTTACCGATTCAAAATTCAGAACAGCAGTCCCTAGCACTATTCATGTGTCTCACTGACGTTTGCAGGAACACCCCTATACTTCCATGCCTTCACAGACCAAAGTCCACGATGGTGCGCGACGCCGGGCAGAGCTCCGGTGAGCTTCTACTGGTTGATTTACGCAATGACCAGGGCTCTACTTTGGCAGAAATCAAATTCAAGTCCTAATCATCATTTGCCCCCAACTAATTTCATGAACGGTGACCTAACCAGCACTGTCCACGGTGACAGCGGGTATCGCGGACAACCGAACGCGTTCCTGACGATCTATGGGGTCCTAGCTCAATTGAACGGGTCGGTGAGCATCAAGAGCAAGCAAGGGTGTTGAAACAAGAAAGCCGAGGGCGAGATCGGACCTGAATCGGGCTAGCCACGGCGAGGTCTTTGTCACGGTGTTCTTGAGTGTTTTGGGGGAAATCCAAAATTGGAGCTCTTGGGTATACAATTGGAGGCAATACTTGGTGGCTTGGTGCGTGATTATCCTATGGACCCGACGTGCGCTCAATTTATAGAAGGCAAGAGCGGTGGCCGGTGAATTTGGGAGAGACGCGCGGCGGTCGGAGGAAGAGGAGGTCACTAGCGCACGGGATTAGTGGATGTAACCGTGGCAACCTCACCGGCGATCGCTGGATAGGCTAGCACGAGTCACGGTGGCGTGGTTAAAGTGCTGAGGCACGTGGCATCAGACCGTGAGATGTCTAACTCCAGCGAGGGGTGATTCAAGGTGATCGGGATTGAGCGGACACGGTGGCCGGACCAACAGTGCCTAAGGCTCATCCAGGGGAAAGAAGATCTTTTCATCTTGGAGCGTTATCCGAGCGCCGGTGAGCACGAATCACCTCATCGGCGTGAATCTACACGCGCGGTCGCCGGCGGTGAGGGGCAATGAACACGTGATCTGATTCAGTGGCTGTACCATGGGAATGCCTGATAGAGCACCTGATAGACCGAGTTTGGCCTCGATTCTCTCTTGATTTCATATAATAACTAATTCAACTCTCTGTATCAAAGTTATAGATCAATAGTCCATGTTCACTTTTGCTATAGCAACAACCATCAATCGAGCAACAGATTTAGCTCAAAAAGGCTCTCAAACCTAGTTCTAGGCCACTGTCAGACTGATTTCAGACTTAAGACAGCCTGACAGGTCAACTTGGAGTCAAATTTTCTCCAAATTTTTTATGTAACCTAAGCATAATCTCTGTAGCAAAGTTGCTCTCCTTTTATAGCTCTACCAATTTAATGTACTGACCTAGGGAAAAATCCTTATGGTTTGGAAGTTACAAGGCCCCAAAGTTGAGCTAATTACACTGAATTTCAGACTTAGTTCCATAGGGCTTAAGTGGTACTTTTTGCAAATAGGTCCAATTCACAACTTTTGACTTTGGAATCCTCACATATGTGAACTTTTATGACTTTGGGTATCCTAATACCTTGGTTTTTGCACTTTAGTACAAAAGTGCACTAATTTTGCACTTAGCCCCCTAGGGTTTAAGTCTAGGGCTTTCCAGGGTTCTTTTTAGAGTTTTTAGGGTTTCTAGGGTTTAAATACCATGTATGTCTATTCATGGTGACATTATATGGTTACTTCAATTGAGTTTTGAAGTTTTCTCCTATTTAAGCCTTGTTTGCTCTATTAAACCCAATCTAGGGTTAGGTACCCTACTCTAGGGTTTTGTTCACAAAATGTCATATCAAATACAACTTGATTGATATTTTTGCCTAGTGAATGCATTCTAGGTGTGACAAACACATGATATGTCAATGCTTATGATGTTATGCTCAAGTTTTAGTGGCAGTAACACTAGGGGTGTTACAGGAGAGATCTGTGATTAATTCTTATTCATTGATTCATCCCCCCTTAAGGACGTACAACCCATCCTTATATATAGATAGGAAGACTTGGCCCCAAAGTACCTAACTCAATCTTATCCAATCTAATCCAAGTAACTAACTCAATCTTATCTATTCTAATCTCAAGTAACTAACTCAATCTTATCTAATCTAATCCCATGTAACTAACTCAATCTTATCTAATCTAATCTTTATCCACTAATCCTAACCTTGCGCCTATCTCTATGGCCTCCATGCTCTGGGCTGCCACCCCATGATAGCAGCTTGACAGTCATAACACTATCTAATGCATTAATGTACGAGTTCGGTATATAAGAAACATGCCAGTTGATTTTGTGTGACCATGCACTCAATTTGTTCAAGAATGATGAGTAAAAAAATCAATCACTTGATGAAAGGCCATTAGTAAATGTTGAGATGGAGGAATTAAAAACAAGATGGAAAGATATTTACTACTGGTCAGCAAGCCGTACATAGTAGACCTAGATACAAATAGGAACAATGGAGCATGTATAAACAAGTAAGCACAACTGGAGATTGGAAGCACTTGCATGTACAAGTACCAGAGGATGATGGAGGAATTGCAGTACATGCAAACTGCTACTAGTAATTTGTAATATCAATGGACTGTAGCCTGTACAATAGTAGCCATGACTCAAATGTAACAGCAGTGCAACCAAATTGTGTGCATAATTTATGCTTCTCTACAGTACAATCTTGGGAGGAAATTTTCTGCCCCACACAGCTTTATTGGTGTTGGCAAGATACTCAATCCTGTTTCTGGCAAGAAAAGTAGAGTGTAGTAATAATATTCAGGCATGTGCACAACCGCTGACAATAATGATAGCTTGTGACTCTTTTGCTTTAAGGTATTACTAGGTGAGTGCCCGTGCGTTGCAACGGGAACATATAATATCACGGTAATTTATGTACAAATATGTGTTATATTGTTAAGAGAAAAGGTTTCGTAATCTATTTGTGATTCTAGTGATAAGATGAAGAGCGAGAATTATGTCAGACCTGCACCAGCAACCACGACCTGCAACGGCTTACTGGGGCGTTCTTTGTTTCTAAAAAACGAAGAGAGCTGTCCAGCTTCCAAATAGTTTATTGTGCTTTCTATTGGAGGTCTTGGAAAATCCTTGCAGACAACCTGCGGAAAAGGTAATCAAATATGATTTCACAAGAAGCACAGTGAGAATATGGAAAGAGTGAAAAACAAAAGGCTGAACCTGCGAGGCAGGATGTCTACGGTGTGATCTCCTTCCTTTATTCCTTGAGACAAATTTTTTCACGGCAAAGCTTGTATAGTGACTACTCGCAAAACATCTCTGAGGAGGAAGTTGCCCTGCAAAAGATCTTGCCTGGCTAGCTCCAGTAATATTCATAGATGACAGGCAGCCAGTGTCCATTGTTGAGCAACTGTTGATAAAGTGGGGTCAGCTCTGCTTCAGCCAATAGGTACAGGTAGACTACTACAAATTCAAGGAGCCATAAGAAAACCCACAGCTATGAAGTCATTTCCCATATGGCATATGTATCGTGAGTAAATTAATCCAGGTTGGTAAATATCGATGAAGATATTCTAGGCTGAGAACAATTGATGGATTAACAACGAGGCGGAGAAACAAGAGACAATTGCATATTTAGGATTCCAAACATTGTGTTTCGCATCCAAAACATTTGCTTTACAAAAAGAAATACAAATATGGCGTTGCCTGGAACTTTTTCTAAACAAATTCGTAGCACCACCATCTCAGACTAAAAAAGAATCATCTGCCCTCCCCTCTAGGCTCTACATTATCTCACCCGGTCGCTATGCCACAGTTTCTATCAGACAACCGAACCAAACCATCGCAACCTGCTCCATGCCAGTACCAGACCAGTTACAAATTCTCGATGCATTCAAAGCTTAAAAGCCCTACCAAATTCACCGGTCCCCGGCCTCCGCCCCCGGTTGCCGCCCCCAGCGTCCACCGCCCCCAGCGTACACCAGAAATGTAAATATATTGCACTGCGATATAAACGAAAATATGTAGCATCACCGTCTATGCTTTGGTCGAGCCCTCGACATCTACATGTTCGAAAAACACCTGCAGTGTGGCAAAGGCATAAAAATCAGATACATAGTGTGACAGAACCTCCCAAGTTATTAGGCCCACCTACAGTTGTCCTTGTCCAACGGACCTCAGACAACCCTGTAGATGCCCCTGAATTACTTGAAAAGTTCGGTATCTGCTTTTCACTTTTCCCAAGAGCGTTTCACCCGTCACGCAGACATTATAGACCATCGGAGATACAGAAATGCGAAAGCGATTACATAACTTACATTTATTCAAAAGTAAGATAAAGTTAGTTATTACAGACCAGCATATAAACACGAGTGCAGAGTACTTATTATTACAATACCAAGGGAGGTAAAAACTCCTCCCGATAAGTTCTTACATAAAAGTTTTTATGGAGGACTAGTTCCTCCCGCAGCCTCATTCTTGCTTCTCTTCATTTGTCACCACCTTGGTACAAAAGCAACAAAAATTTGCTGCTTCCTCACCTAAAAACGATAGGGAATAAACCCTGAGTATGGGATTACTCAGCAAGTCTTACCGGATTAAAGAAAAGACTCTCAAGGGTATGCTGGTTATAAGGGAGTCAAGATAAGTTATCTCAAAGATCAAAGACTTTGTTTTGCATAAATGCTTACTAAAGTGGATCCTTAAAAATCCAGTTTTATTTTCAGGTTAGGTAAAATTACCTGCATCTAGAGTTCTTTCTAACCTAGTTCAATCACTTCACCTGCACTAGCCAATTTTCTTAACAAGTCCTTCATCTTTACTGGAATTCTACGTACAGGGCAGTGACCAAGTCTTCATGACCGCGAAGGTACGGTGATCCGAATCGATTATACTCAGCTGAGGATCTCCAATCACACGACATATGTAGCACTTAACCCTTGCATATGTCAACCCGCCACCGGGGTTCTTAAGACCATATCAGGTTCACGCGAACCGAGAGCACAGATACACCACCGTCCAGCCTCTTGCCACGGAGGGTACACGCTACTCCCGCCACCGCTCCACGCCCATTCCGTGTTATCTTATTCTGGCCTTAGTCTGCCTGAGGCAAGGCTTACCCATGACGAGGTATGTGACCAGTTAAAGTGTCCAAGGTCATCAAGCCTACATCGACACGGTCCTTAATCGACTCAGACGGAGACACTACACCGAGACTCTCTTCTCGTGCAAGTCACCTGCCCAGTCTTAGCTTAATCATTTAAAACCCAAAGCTTGGTACCTAGCAGAGGTACATCTTTTCTGATGTTGAACCCATCACGGCCGTGATGGATCCACCATCAAGTTTTATTTTCAAAAACATCCTTCCCACTTTGCCAATCATCTTTCGTAAAACAAAACCTTTTGTTTTGCTAGAGCATCACTAAGCATAGTAAAAACCTTTTGTAAAAGCAGGGTTTCAAGGAAGGTAATCAAGTTCAAGGAAGTCAATGTAGGAATTGTTTAAGCATTCAACTCCTATCACCTAATGCATTAATCAAGTGAGAAAGATTTAAAAACATCAAGGAAGGTGGAAAATGCACCGGGGCTTACCTTCGTTGATAGGTGAGTTAGGCTTGGACCCACAGATATCAAGGTAGTATCAGTTTCCGGCCTGAGATTCCGAGGGTGGTGGTGGTGTCTTCTCTTCGATTACCTCGACTTCTTCTTCGTTTTCTAAAGATAACCATATAGATATATATATAAGAATGTATGCCATGAGATGCTCATGAGAGTGCAAAGATAATAAGAATTTATTATCTAAGATTCTTGAAAACAACTTTCCTTCACGGTTTTTCCGGGAAACTAGGGTTTCCGGAGTCAGTAATGGAATTCAAAGGGCAGGGGTAGGGTTTTGGGTTCTAGTTGGCAAATAAGGTCCAAATCAAACCAAACTCTACCCAAAGCTTCTAAATAATGTGTAGAGCTCATATAAAAAATTTGGGCATTTATGGGATGATTATCTATTTTCTAAAAATCCGGAACTAATGTTTTAAGCTACTTTAAATACTCCAAAATTCCCTATTTAATTTAAAATTCATGAAACTATTTTTATTAAATTCTATGAAAAATAAGAAGTCTGACATTTTTATCATTTTTCTATAATTTTCTATAATTTCCTAAAGCTTCACTGAAAAAGAAAAAGGAAAAGACTAAACAGTACTGGGCTGGTTTCAGCCCAGGCGGCCCAGTAACACAGGGAAAGCGGGGCGCGCCCGCGCCGCGGTGGAAACTTCGCAGAAAGGCCCTCGGGGTTTTTGCTAACTGGGAACGAGTTCGTTCACTGTTACTCAGAGCCGCTGACAGTTTGCGCTAAGGTCCTCCGGTTTCTATTTCCTTCCACGTCGAAGTCCCCGACGACGGTGAGTGCGGGGAAGCTCTGGCGAGCTTGCAGACTGGCCGAACAGGGCAATGACCGGCGCTCCCAAACGGCGGACACGAAATTGGACCTCCCCCGATCAATTCCCCCAACTTAATTTCATGATTGGTAAGCTATCAACTTCTGTCCACGTGAACCGCGGACGATGAGGACAATGGCACGCGTTCCCGGTGATGGGTGGTGGTCCAGTTCAATTAAGCGGGTTGGTGAGCATCACCAGTATACAAGGATGCTAAAACGAGAACAGAGAGGGCATGATCAGACCTGTGGAGGGCTGGCCACGTCGAGGGTGCTTTCACGGTGGCGGAGAACTGTTATGGGGAAAACAAGAGATTCTCGAGCTCTAGGGAACGATTCAAGGCACGAATGGCTCCACTGGTTCCACAATTACCTAACAGAGCGAGTGGTGGTGGCACTTTATAGGAGGCTTAGGCGGTGGCGCTCAATTTAGCCGAGCAAAGCTGGCGGCCGGAGGGGAAAAGGGCTCTGGCGCATGACACAGGTGGCCTTTCACCGTGGCAGGTGCTCCGGTGATCACCGGACATGCACCGCATGATTCACCGTGACGAGAGCTAGCGCATAAGCACGTGGCGCGCAACGGCGACAGCTCGACGGCGGCGAGAGTTATCCGAGCGACCGGTCAGCTGGGGAGGAAGTACGGCGGGCTTAGCCGCCATGAGGCTCAACCCAATCTGGGCGCCAGATATTTACCTGCCCGAGCTTATCTATTGACTATGGTGCACGAATCGCGGTGAGCAATCAACCACCGGCGACAGATCACCGGCGAGGGGGGGGGGAAATCGTGATCTTCTTCAGTTTGGGACTTACTGTACCATGGCGAGTGCTCCTTCAGTAAGCCTGACAGCCATAGTTTAGAGCCAGATTTCTTACAAATTTTTGTGGCAACACATCCAGATCTCTGTAGCAATATTATAGTGCTATAAACCAGCTACAACTCAACTATACATATTAAACTTAGTTGAGCACTAGATCAAGGTTAAATCCAAGTCCAAAGTTAGCTCTGTTACATTGCAATTCTAAATTTCAGAGTTCCATCAGCCTGACAGTCCAACTTTGGGCTTAATTATCTCCAATATCTTCTTAACAACTATGCTTACACTCTTAAGTAAAGTTATTCTCCTATGATAGAGCTACAAATTTGATGTGGTGACATAGGGCAAATTCTCACAAATTTGAAAGTTATAAAGCTCCAAAGTTGAGCTTATAACACTGAAATTCAGACTTATTATAGAACTCAATTGAGGTCTATTTTGCAAATTAGTCCAAAACCTAGGGTTTAGCTTGTAAATCTTCATAATTGTGAACCATGTGACTTTATATGCTTTAATATTGTAGTTTTTACACTTTAGTCCAAATGTGCACTGTTTTTGCACATAGGCCCCTAGGGTTTGAATTTAGGGTTTTCCAGGGTTTCAATTAGGGTTTCTGGTTTCTCAGGTGTATGAGTGTAATGTAGATCCATCTTTAGTTGCATTTTATGATTGTTTTACTTAAACCTTAGGGTTTTCTCAATTTGGGTCATGTTTTACCCCTTTAAACCCCATTTAGGGTTAAGCCCCCTATTCCAGGGTTCTATTTGCAAAACACTTAGAACAATACAACTTGTTTGAAATTTTTACCTAGTGAATGCACTCTAGGTGTGCCAAACATATGCAATGCTAATGTTTATGATGTCATGCTCAAGTTTTAGTAACAGTAACACTAGGGGTGTTACATCCTTTCCCCCATAAAAGAATCTCGTCCAGAGATTAAAAGTCTTAGGGTAGGTAATGGAAAAGGGAAATGCTTCACATTTTTATTTCCTTATTTTTAGTACAAGGCAGAGGTGGGTTTTGGGACTCACTCCTTAATACAACGATGTTGTATACTTTACAAATTACAAGAGGCTAAAAAGCCTGGGAAATTCTTATCTAAAAAGTCTTGAGTTTCCCATGTAGCCTCATCTTCGGAATGTTGGTTCCACTGTACCTTGTAAAACTTGAGAGTTTTTCTCCGGGTAATCCTGTCCTTTTGATCCAAGACTCGAATAGGGTGCTCTGAATATGTTAAGTCCGGCTCAAGGACAACATCTGTCACTTTGATAGTCTGATTTGGGACCCGAAGACACTTCTTCAGTTGAGACACGTGGAACACATTATGTACAACAGACAAAGTTTCGAGTAATTGGAGTCGGTATGCCACTGGTCCACATTGCTCAAGTATAGGGAATGGACCAATGTACCGGGGCGCAAGCTTTCCTTTAACCCTGAAACGCGATACGCCCGTCATTGGAGAAACCTTCAAGTAGACATAATCTCCTATTAGAAAATATAAGGGTTGTCTTCGCCGGTCTGCATAATTCTTTTGATGGGTTTGAGCTTTCTTCAAATTATGTATTATTCTCTGAACTTTGTCTTCAGTTTCTTTTACCAGGTCAGGCCTGAAGAAGTACCTTTCACCTAGTTCAGACCAATTTAGCGGAATACAACATCGTCGTCCACATAAAGCTTCAAAGGGGGCCATCTTAATGCTTTCTTGATAGCTATTATTATATGAGAATTCCGCTAACGGCAAACATTCATCCCATTTCTGTGAGAAGTCCAGCACACATGCCCGTAGCATATCTTCAAGTATTTGATTAACCCTCTCAGTCTGCCCACTGGTTTGAGGATGATAGGCCAAACTGTGGAGCAATTTGGTACCCAGGGACTTATGAAGTTCTTCCTAGAATTTGGATACGAATTGAGGTCCACGATCCGACACTATAGTCTTCGGAACACCGTGCAAACTGAGAATGCGAGCAATTTATAATTCCGCATAGGTGATGACGGGATATTTTACTTTGACCAGGAGGAAGTGGGCGGTCTTGGTAAGTCGATCAATGATAACCCAAATAGAGTCATACCCCTTTGCGGTCCTGGCAATCCCACAATAAAGTCCATACTTATGTCTTCCCATTTCCATGTTGGTATTGGTAGAGACTGTAATGGACCAGCAGCTTTTAGGTGTATGGCCTTGACACGTCTGCAAATGTCACATTTAGCTACATAGCGTGCAATTTCGATCTTCATCTTTGTCCACCAATAATGTTGTTTTAGATCTTGATACATCTTAGTGCTTCCGGGATGAATAGAATAGCGACTAAGATGTGCCTCATCAAGAATTTGCTGGCGGACTTCTTCATTCTTCGGCACAACTATGCGGTTTTTGAACCATACAACCCCTTGATCATCTTTTCGGAAGCAATTGGCTTTGCCAGCTTCAATCTTTTCACGAATATGTTTTATGCCTTCATCATTCTTTTGTGCGTCGATTATCCTTTGCAGGATGACTGACTCAAGCTTCAAGTGATTTGAAGTCCCATGTTGAATCATACCCAGGTTTAGATTCTCCATCTCCTGGCACAACGTAATATCAGAAGTCCTCATAGTTAGACAATGGCAGGAGGCCATGCGACTGAGTGCATCTGCCACTACATTAGCCTTGATTGGGTGATAATGGATCTCCAGTTCATAATCTTTAATAAGCTCAAGCCATCTCCTTTGTCTCATGCTAAGTTCAGACTGGGTAAAGATATATTTCAAACTTTTGTGGTCTGTGTAAATATGACAGACATTTCCCAGTAGATAATGACGCCATATCTTCAGAGCATGAACCACTGCAGCTAGCTCCAGATCATGAGTAGGATAATGCTCCTCATGCCGGCGTAACTGCCTTGAAGTATACACAATTACTCAGCCCTCTTGCATTAATACACAGCCGAGACCACTGCCAGATGCGTCACAAAACACATCAAATGGCTTGTTAATATCCGGTTGAGCCAATACCGGAGCAGTGGTTAATAATGTCTTCAATTTCTCAAAAGCTTCATTACACTTTAAAGACCAATTGAATTTAGTCTCATTCTTCAATAGACTTGTGATTGGCTTCACAAGTTTAGAAAAATCTGGTATAAATCGGCAGTAATAACCAGCCAGTTCAAGGAAACTTCGGACTTGGTGAACAGTGGTTGGGGGTTTCCACTCCAAAATATCCTTGACTTTGCTGGGATCTACCGCAATCCCCCTGGCAGATAGAACATGTCCCAGAAATTGAATTTCTTCCAGCCAAAATGCGCACTTACTGAACTTGGCATATAATTGATGTTCCCTTAAGCGCGTTAACACAGTCCGTAAGTGTTGGGCATGCACCTCTTCATTCTTGGAATATATTAGAATATCGTCAATGAAGACCACCACAAACTTGTCCAACTCAGGCATGAATACCGAGCTCATTAAATAAGTGAAGTGGGCAGGAGCATTCGTCAGTCCGAAAGACATTATCAGGTACTCGAATAACCCATACCGCGTAGTAAATGCGGTCTTTGGTATATCCTCGGGCCAAATACGGATCTGATGATAGCCCGATCTGAGATCAATCTTGGAGAATACCCTCGCCCCGGTCAGTTGATCAAATAAAATGTCAATCCGCAGAAGAGGGTACTTATTCTTAATAGTGACCTCATTCAGGGGTCGATAATCCACACACATCCGTAAAGTTTGATCCTTCTTCTTGACGAATATGGCCAGACAACCCCATGGTGACGAGCTTGGCCAGATGAATCCTTTCGATAGTAGATCTTGTAACTGAATCTTCAGTTCCGCTAGCTCATTTGGAGGCATACGGTACGATCTTTGAGAAATGGGAGCCGTACCGGGCTTCAATTCAATTACAAGCTCTACATCCCTCTCGGGTGACAATCCAGGCAAATCCTCTGGAAAGACATCTGGGAACTCGCATACCACCGGAATATCCTTGACTTCCGGTATAATGGCTTCATAAACTCTGCCAGTAATTTTGGTTGGAATGGGGATAGGCAAGAGAATTTTTTCTTGATTATGACTCAACCTGATGGTTCTCTGATCAGTGTTGAGGGTTGCTTTATGTCGGGCCAGCCAATTCATGCCCAAAATCACATCTATGTCTTGGCCTTTCAGAACTATCATATTAGTAGGAAAGTCTCATCCGGCCAGTGTTACGGGCACTTGATAGGCCACTTCTCTAGTAAAGATTTGTCCCCCAAGTGACTGAATTTTAAACCCCTCTTTTAATTCATGGTATGAAATGTAATGTTGCTCCACAAATTTCTTGCTGATGAATGTATGGGAAGCACCAGAATCAAAGAGAATAATTGCGGGATAATTGGCCACAAGGAACGTACCCATCATGACCGGTTCACCATCCGGCGTAGTGGCCACTTGCGTATAATATATGTGTCCCATCTTCTTTGTATTTTTTCCCATAGTATTTCCCTTGGCTTGAGATGAATTCCCAGATCCTTGTGGATTGTTTGACTTGTTCTGCTTCGGATAAGGGCAATCCTTGATAAAATGCCCAGATTTTCCACAATTGAAACATCCTGTCGATGAACTGGGAAGAGCAGGGAATCGAGTGCTAGGGGCACCCGGCGGACTTGTTGTTGTAGGGGCAGTGTTGGGACGGATGAATACTGGCTGTTTAAATGGGAAGGAGGGTGGACGTGCTGTAGAACGACCCTGATTAACAGGCCGGATAACAAACCGTTGTCGTTTCTCAGGGCCCTGAGTAGGCCTGTTTCCTCCACTCTCCTTGATCTTTCTAGAACTTGCATATTTGGATTCGACTGCCAGTGCTGTGCTGACAGCCCTTCTGTAGGTAAGGTCAATGCAAGTAGCCATTTTTCTTTGCATCCTGTCATTCAGTCCTCGCATGAAACAATTCTTCTTCTTCAGATTGGTATTCACTTGATCAATTGCATAATGTGACAAATGATTGAATTTATTGAGATACTGATTAACAGTATCCCCTCCTTGCTTTAGCTTCATAAATTCTTCTTGTTTCATGTGAAGTACACCTTATGGTATGTAATGTTCGCGGAAGGCCAACTTAAATTCTTCCCATGTTATCTGATGATTGGCCGGTTGAACGGCCATAAAATTTCCCCACCAAGTGCTGGCAGGGCCGCGCAGTTGCTGGGCTACGAACAAGGGCTTCTGGGTTTCAGAACATCGCAGAAGTACAAACTTTTGCCTGATGACACGAATCCATTTGTCTGCTTCTAAAGGGTCTTCGGCTTTGACAAACAGTGGTGGACGCGTTTCGGAAAAGTCTAAATAGGATGTCTCACGGGGCCCTTGCGGATAGCCCCGTTCGCCTTGTTGCTGAAATTGCTGGCCCGCTATTTCCCGTAGGAAATGGGTATTATCCGCGGTTGCATTTACCAAGGCGGCGATAGCCTCGGCAAGCGTGGGAGGAACAGGAGGTGGATTTGGGGTGGACTCCCTCCCACTGGAGGTTCCGGCTGCATCCTGTGATCGGGTCTTGGACGGCATCTGTAGCAACAAACATTTGGAAACAAATATGATATGCCAAAGAAAAACCATCCAATTTACATTACTAAAAAGAGTAATGTTACATACTCGATTTTATACAACAGGAGTACAGTACCCATTATACAATAACACTATTAATTTTACAACTATACTATTCCTACTTCCTAACACTCTTAGTAGCTTCACTGTCGGGCGTGGGAGACCATTCGTCGACCAACTTCATGGAGGGAGGGGGCCTGAAAAGGTCCAGTTCACCACCAAAAGCTTCTCCCGCTTCGTGAGAAGGTCCGGCTTCTGTCCCGATAGGGTTTGCAGGTACGCTGGGGTGCAATTGCGAATACAGTACATGAACTTCTTCATGTAGAGTATTGCAATATGCCTGCAGATTATCAATAGTGAGCTAATTTCTTCGACTCGGGCTCGAGCCTTTGCTTCCTTAGCCCAGGCAAGCGAACGAGACTGAACCGCCCAGTCAAGCGCTAAATCTCGATCAGCAAGCTGATCCTGCAGGCGGTGGATGTGGCTTCTTAATTCATTTATTCTGTCGCCATCCGCGACCCATATGTTCGTCCTGCGTTGAAGTTCCGCTTGAAGCTGATTTACTTGGGCTTCAAGATCCCCAATCGGATAGTTACTCCCACTACTACTATCGTCATGTCTGGGAGCAAGTTGATGACGGGGTACAC
Source organism: Zea luxurians (assembly GCA_029449295.1). Lineage (NCBI taxonomy): Eukaryota > Viridiplantae > Streptophyta > Magnoliopsida > Poales > Poaceae > Zea > Zea luxurians. The sequence goes on along the minus strand of JAOPSE010000001.1, from coordinate 64,549,746 downwards.
CAATTGGGTCAGTTGACTTGCGTGCGGTTTTCCTCGTGCGCGGCGGCATTTCTCTAAGGGGGAAATTTTATTAGTATGGTTCTTAGCATAATGCATGTATAATTACAGAACCAACCTTAGTTGGTTCATACCTTCTATACATTGCACTCCTCCTATCTGGTCTTTCATATAGATTCTTCAGATAAGGGGTAAGAATGGAAGAAATCTTTCTAGGTAAGTCTTAGAAAATCCTTTTGAAGATGCCTCATAATATCTGCAGGGAAGGGCTTCGCTCCGATACCAGCTGTGACGGAACCTCCCAAGTTATTAGGCCCACCTATAGTTGTCCTTGTCCAACGGACCTCAGACAACCCTGTAGATGCCCCTGAATTACTTGAAAAGTTCGGTATCTGCTTTTTACTTTTCCCAAGAGCGTTTCACCCGTCACTCAGACATTATAGACCATCGGAGATACAGAAATGCGGAAGCGATTACATAACTTACATTTATTCAAAAGTAACAAAAATTTGCTGCTTCCTCTCCTAAAAACGATAGGGAATAAACCCTGAGTATGGGATTACTCAGCAAGTCTTACCCGACTAAAGAAAAGACTCTCAAGGGTATGCTGGTTATAAGGGAGTCAAGGTAAGGTATCTCAAAGATCAAAGACTCTGTTTTGCATAAATGCTTACTAAAATGAATCCTTAAAAATCCAGTTTTATTTTCAGGTTAGGTAAAATTACCTGCATCTAGAGTTCTTTCTAACCTAGTTCAATCACTTCACCTGCACTAGCCAATTTTCTTAACAAGTCCTTCATCTTTACTGGAATTCTACGTATAGGGCAGTGACCAAGTCTTCATGACCGCGAAGGTACGGCGATCCGAATCGATTATACTCAGCTGAGGATCTCCAATCACACGACATATGTAGCACTTAACCCTTGCATATGTCAACCCGCCACCGAGGTTCTTAAGACCAGATCAGGTTCACGCGAACCGAGAGCACAGATACACCACCGTCCAGCCTCTTGCCACGGAGGGTACACGCTACTCCCGCCACCGCTCCACGCCCATTTCGTGTTATCTTATTCTGGCCTTAGTCTGCCCGTGGCAAGGCTTACCCATGACGAGGTATGTGACCAGTTAAAGGGTCCTCGGTCATCAAGCCTACATCGACACGGTCCTTAATCGACTCAGATGGAGACACTACACCGAGACTCTCTTCTCGTGCAAGTCACCCGCCTGGTCTCAGCTTAATCATTTAAAACCCAAAGCTTGGTACCTGGCAGAGGTACATCTTTTCTAATGTTGAACCCATCACGGCCGTGATGGATCCACCATCAAGTTTTATTTTCAAAAACATCCTTCCCACTTTGCCAATCATCTTTTGTAAAACAAAACCTTTTGTTTTGCTAGAGCATCACTAAGCATAGTAAAAACCTTTTGTAAAAGCAGGGTTTCAAGGAAGGTAATCAAGTTCAAGGAAGTCAATGCAGGAATTGTTTAAGCATTCAACTCCTATCACCTAATGCATTAATCAAGTGAGAAAGATTTAAAAACATCAAGGAAGGTGGCAAATGCACCGGGGCTTGCCTTCGTTGATAGGTGAGTCAGGCTCGGACCCACAGATATCAAGGTAGTAACAGTTTCCGGCCTGAGATTTCGAGGGTGGTGGTGGTGTCTTCTCTTCGATTACCTCGACTTCTTCTTCGTTTTCTAAAGATAACCATATAGATTTATATAAGAATGTATGCCATGAGATGCTCATGAGAGTGCAAAGATAATAAGAATTTATCATCTAAGGTTCTTGAATACAACTTTCCTTCACGGTTTTTCCAGGAAACTAGGGTTTCCGGAGTCAGTAAAGGAATTCAAAGGGCAGGGGTAGGGTTTTGGGTTCTAGTTGGCAAACAAGGTCCAAATCAAACCAAACTCTACCCAAAGCTTCTAAATAATGTGTAGAGCTCATATAAAAAATTTGGGCATTTATGGGATGATTATCTATTTTCTAAAAATCCAGAACTAATGTTTTAAGCTACTTTAAATACTCCAAAATTTCCTATTTAATTTAAAATTCATGAAACTATTTTTATTAAATTCTACGGAAAATAAGAAGTCTAGAAAAATTGGTTTGACATTTTTATCATTTTTCTACAATTTTCTATAATTTCCTAAAGCTTCACTGAAAAAGAAAAAGGAAAAGACTAAACAGTACTGGGCCGGTTTCAGCCCAGGCGGCCCAGTAACACAGGGAAAGCGGGGCGCGCCCGCGCCGCGGTGGAAACTTCGCAGAAAGGCCCTCGGGGTTTTTGCTAACTGGGAACGGGTTCCTTCACTATTACTCAGAGTCGCTGACAGTTTGCGGTAAGGTCCTCCGGTTTCTATTTCCTTCCACGTCGAAGTCCCCAACGACGGTGAGTGCGGGGAAGCTCCGGCGAGCTTGCAGACTGGCCGAACGGGGCAATGACCGGCGCTCCCAAGCGGCGGACACGAAATTGGACCTCCCCCGATCAATTCCCGCAACTTAATTTCACGATTGGTAAGCTATCAACCTCTGTCCACGTGAACCGCGGACGATGAGGACAATGGCACGCGTTCCCGGTGATGGGTGGTGGTCCAGTTCAATTGAGCGGGTTGGTGAGCATCACCAGTATACAAGGATGCTAAAACGAGAACAGAGAGGGCATGATCAGACCTGTGGAGGGCTGGCCACGGCGAGGGTGCTTTCACGGCGGCAGAGAACTGTTTTGGGGAAAACAAGAGATTCTCGAGCTCTAGGGAACGATTCAAGGCACGAATGGCTCCACTGGTTGCGCAATTACCTAACAGAGCGAGTGGTGGCGGCAATTTATAGGAGGCTTAGGCGGTGGCGCTCTATTTAGCCGAGCAAAGCTGGTGGCCGGAGGGGAAAAGGGCTCTAGCGCATGACACAGGTGGCCTTTCACCGTGGCAGGTGCTCCGGTGATCACCGGACATGCACCGCATGATTCACCGTGACGAGAGCTAGCGCATAAGCACGTGGCGCGCAACGGCGACAGCTCGACGGCGGTGAGAGTTATCCGAGCGACCGGTGAGCTGGGGAGGAAGTACGGCGGGCTTAGCCGCCACGAGGCTCAACGCAATCCAGGCGCCAGATATTTACCTGCCCGAGCTTATCTATTGACCATGGTGCACGAATCGCGGCGAGCAATCAACCACCAGCGACAGATCACCGGCGAGGGGGGGGGGAATTGTGATCTTCTTCAGTTTGGGACTTACTGTACCATGGCGAGTGCTCCTTCAGTAAGCCTGACAACCATAGTTTAGAGCTAGATTTCTTCCAAATTTCTGTGGCAACACATCTAGATCTCTGCAGCAATATTATAGTGCTATAAACCAGCTACAACTCGACTATAAGGATTAAACTTAGTTGAGCACTGGATCAAGGTTAAATCCAAGTCCAAAGTTAGCTCTGTTACACTACAATTCTGAATTTCAGAGTTCCATGAGCCTGACAGTCCAACTTTGGGCTTAATTATCTCCAATATCTTCTTAACAACTATGCTTACACTCTTAAGTAAAGCTATTCTCATATGATAGAGCTACAAATCTGATGTGGTGACATAGGGCAAATTCTCACAAATTTGAAAGTTATAAAGCTCCAAAGTTGAGCTTATAACACTAAAATTCAAACTTATTATAGAACTCCATTGAGGTCTATTTTGCAAATTAGTCCAAAACCTAGGGTTTAGCTTGTAAATCTTCATAATTGTGAACCATGTGACTTTATATGCTTTAATATTGTAGTTTTTACACTTTAGTCCAAATGTGCAATGTTTTTGCACATAGGCCCCTAGGGTTTGAATTTAGGGTTTTCTAGGGTTTCAATTAGGGTTTCTGGTTTCTCAGGGGTATGAGTGTAATGTAGATCCATCTTTAGTAGCATTTTATGATTGTTTTACTTAAACCTTAGGGTTTTCTCAATTTGGGTCATGTTTTACCCCTTTAAACCCCATTTAGGGTTAAGCCCCCTATTCCAGGGTTCTATTTGCAAAACACTTAGAACAATACAACTTGTTTGAAATTTTTACCTAGTGAATGCACTCTAGGTGTGTCAAACATATGCAATGCCAATGTTTATGATGTCATGCTCAAGTATTAGTAACAGTAACACCAGGGGTGTTACACATAGTGTGCCAACATTACCCAAATGCTGCTGTTAGAATATAATATCAAAGGAGAATGAAAACTCACCTTTCCATATGGAATATCCCTTCAAATTATCAGTTTCTCCATCCCATTTTTTCTTATATATTTGTACTAAAGTTTTTTCATATATATTTGACTAAAGATTATATAGGTTTTTATTTGATGGTCTAGTAACCTATAATTTTTAATCAGTCTGCAAATTCTACGTATGTAGAGTGTCTTTTGAAATACGTATATACAAATTAGTACAAGTAAAAAAAATTAACAGCTAGAAATTTTCCTATCCTTCTTTGTAAATCTAATACCTATCACATACATATGGTATACTATTTGCAATTAGTAATATGGGACAATAAGAATTACATGACCTTTAGCAACTCAAGTTACTGAACCTCAAACACCAGTATCACCTTGGCATGAGATAGTAAATTTCGCCTTGGTCCAAATTACAATTCAAACAAACCATCAGATTCGTGCAAATTTTACATTTTGGAACTACTGCACTGGTGCTCCTTGAAATGAAATCTAGATAGTACAACATCGAGATTGCGCACCTCTTCTGGTATGGGCTTCAATGTCTCACTGAAGTAGCATCCCGGCTAGCGACATGCATGTGAAATATAATTTGGAACTGAAAGAGTACTAAGCAAGTAAGCATCATTACTCAAGCAAAAAATATAAGAGCAAGTGTGATCAGTAAAGTGCAGCAGATCAACTAAAGAAAAAAAGTGCTATGATCAGTTAACTGGACAGTGTTTGCTTTGATGGCCTGAGAATTAGGGCCAAGTGGAGCATCGGTGCCTTCTCTGTCTGAAGAGCCTCCTTTATAGCAAACAAATTTGTCAAAATTAGCATACAAAATGGTCCAGTACATTCAATTTCTATTTTAGACTTCCCCTTCAAGAGATAATCAAATGCCCCGTAGAGTTGCCATGTGTAGGAGAAAAAACCAGTTTTGTGTAGTTGTCTTTGGAGCATATGCCTGCAGACAGGATCATCTGACATTCACTCTTACAATCGATAGAAACAGGATCATTTAGTGAGGCAATACAACAAATAGGTGGCTGGCACACATGGGTATCACACGACATGAGCACTGGAGCATGAGGGACTCACCGGAAAGGCCATCTCGGCGGTGTCTGCCTCCAGCCGTGCCTAGACGTCGTCGTAGAACTGGTACTGGACTGCCTCCTCCCATGTCTTGAACTGAAGTTATTCCTATAAAACTTACTGGTTGTTTCTACTCTGTGAGTTAAGGAAAGCTCAGCAAAGAAGAGGCTGGTTAGGTATGCAGGAACCCATTTGTGCCTTATTTCATATAGTGACTCTACCATTGCATTCAAAGCATTGATACACACTACTGTAAGTTATAGACGAATTCAGGTTCTTGCGTGTAATCTGACAGTAGCAAGAATTGCATTCCAGCATTTCAAAATTAGACAACTTGAACCATTATGCAGTATATGTGTGATAATACTAAATAACAAAGTATCTACCATAGCTTAGATATATAAGTGTTCCGTGCTGACAAGTTTAATCTGATACTGCTGAGGTCTGGTCACTTCGAACTATGTACTTATTAGCAGTAAGTTGATTCTTATGAGGAATGCAGAAATCAAATGAATAAAGAAAGAAAAGGGGACCTTACATGATAGAACTTTTGAATAATTTTGTCATTGATTCTAGCAAGGGCATCCTCAGGAGCTATTAGCGGATTTGCAAGAGCACCCGAAAATCCAACAATGTTAAGCTGTTCATGAAGAAACTTCTCGGGGTTCTTTTGTAGCTCCTTTACTTCTTCTCGAGCAAGAACCAGCTGACAATACAGCAAGATGGTCAGTCAGTGACCAAACACTAAAGCACCCCAAGGGAGCATCTACTTAGAAAGAAGTCCATTATGGGTCACCTGCAGTTCGAATTCTTCCTGGAGGAAGAGCGGGTTGCGCATGCAGTCGATGAGGATCTCGAGAGCCTCTGGCATGTATCCCTTAAGCGTGTCATAGCCGTAGACCATCTGCTCCCTGGAGGCTGAGGCGCTGACGTTGCCCCCGGCAAGCTCGAGCTCGCTCACTATGTTGAGGTGGCTCCGGTGCTTGGTGTCCTTGAAGGCCATCCACTCCAGCAGGTGCGATACGCTGGTGGTCTCCCCGGACTCGTAGATGGAGCCGGAGTCGACGAAGAAACCGATGCATGCAGAAGGACCCTGCCGGAGACGAGCCCCGTAAATGAGCTTCAGAATCAATCCGCACTGGAGAAGAAAAAAATACAAGAAACGGCGGGAGAGAGAGAAGGTATTTTCGGGCGGTTCAGCGGCTGTGTGCTGCGCGTTACCGGGACGTCCTCGGTGGCGACTCTGAGGCCGTTAGGGAGCGTGGTGATCCGGGTGGGGCTGCGGCTCAGGTTGTTAGGGAGGCACGACGGGAGGTCCAGCCCGGGGAGAGGGCGCAGGAGTGAGCCCTCACACGCGGCGAAGGCTTCAGCGGCGGAGAGCCATCGCTTCGCCGCCGCGGGTCCCAGTCCGCACACCTGCGGCGCGACGGAACGGGAGCAACGAAGCGTGAGCCAAAGGAGCATTGGTTTTCGGTAACAGGCGAGAAAGAGAGGAGAACCGGAGGGTGGCTTACCTTGCGGAGGACGCGCGTGGTCCTGGAGAGCATCGCCATCGGAGGCGACGGCGGTAGAGTTTCGCCGCCAAAGTCGTGGGGACTCGTGAAGACGTGAAGTCCTTGAGCGAGAGGTTGAGCAGCGCGGTGACCGCGCTCTCCTGCGCCACGGGGTTGGTGCTCCGGAGCAGCGGCACGAGCGCCGGAATGGCGCCCGACACGCCGAAGCGCTCGCGGATGTCGGAGTGGTGCTTCGCTAGCAGGCGTATCCTGGCCGCGGCCTCGCGCCGCGCGTCCGGCCGGCGTCGGGCCCCAGCGCCAGCAGGCACGCCAGCACGCACGGCTCCACGCGCTCCAGCGGAGCCGCGTCCGCCGATAGATCCATGGACTCGAGGTCGTTCAGATCCACGGCGGCCGCGTCCGGCGCGTCGGATCTGGGCGCTGCCCCCGCCGCGGAAGCGAGGCGCTCGAGCTCGCCGGAGATGTCAGAGTTGAAGTTGGAGTAGTCGGAGAAGTCCCGCGACAGGTCGAGTAGCTCCGTGGCGGCAGCGTTGATGGCGGAAGACGACTTGGCGATGGCCGCCGGGTGCACGGGCCCCGCGGTGGCGGCGAGCTCGCGGAGGTGGAAGTCGATGACGGAGTCGGTGCGGAGCGCGTGATACGCGCCGTCGAAGGAGCGCACGGCTGCAGGAAGCGCGGAGGGAGAGCGCGGGAGGGCGGAGGGAGATGGCAGGCGTGGGCGATCCGCGCCGTCGAAGGAAGAGCACGCGGCTGCAGGAAGCGTGGAGGGAAGCGAGCGCGGATGGTGGCGGATGAAGCGCGCGATGGCGGAGGCAGATGGCAGGCGCGCAGCGCGATGGAAGAACCGTGCGCCAAAGGGAACTGTGGACGCCTACAATAGGTACATAATTAGTAATATAGATTGGAAGAGGAAAGGCTAACAAGAGCAGGAGAATGAAGGGAAAACTGAAACACTGCAATTACTGCTGCGGTGTCAGTGCTAGTGTAAACAATTTTCCTGATTTCAGGACGCAGTATTTTCATGACAATAGGCATTGACGACACTGGTAATTCCTCTAAAGGCACATAAATTGACATCTGATTATTACCTTGACCAGAAATCCAATACAATTGCACACCTCTAAGTTCTAACAGCTGCTGAACTATAAATAAGGAAAAAAAATAGAGGGGAAAGACATGAGGATACTGCCTCTGTTACACTGATTTGGCACTGATATAAGTTTCTGTGACTAATGGTGCACACTGGATTATGACACGAGCTCCAGACGAAAGCCTGCGATGATTAAAATATGGTTGACTCCTCACACTAAAGGAAAACAGAGAAAAAAGTATATTGGTTTCCAGAACAAACTGCAAACCATGAGAGTGTATGCTCACCTTTCTTCAATCTTGATCACTTTCTCCCTTTCGTCGTGGAATGATACTCTTGAAGGTCGTGATGATGGATTGATCATCTTTTTGCTCGTACTTGTTGACAATGTATTGGATTTTTGTTCGCCACCTACATCTGTGCATATGGTTAAAAATGTCCCACTTGTGTGTTGCTGACATGGTGCCATTCTGATTTTTTGCGAGATAAGTTTACTTCCGTCCTCCAAATTATCCAAATTTGCTATGGGGACTTCTTTCTCAGAAACACTGCAAAATATTCCTTCTACGGTTACAATTTATGCAGATGAACTGTAGGCAGAAAGCTAATTTGGTACACAGAGTCACAGAGATTATGTTGAAGGAGACATCCATTGAGATAGTGATGGGCATGAGGGAATTTGTTCGTTTATAACATTATCAGCTAGTGAAGTAGAGGAATATGGGCATAAATTTCTCACTTGCATAAGATTGAGTTAGTTGTTCATAGTAAAGGACAGATATGCAGAACAAGAAAATGGAAGTAGGAAACTTACCTGTTATGGTCACAATGTGAGGAGGGCCTAACAATGGTGGACATCACTTTTCCTGACTCACACCTATTCTCTGTAGTTTGAAGCAGTTTCCCTCTGCAATGGTTGCAGTCCCCTGAGTCTGAAGCTCCTCTGGCTTCATCAGCACTTCTAGGACGCATGATGAGCGTGCCAAGGGGAGACAAGACTGGAGATGAAGGCAGGAACTCAACATGTTGGGTCAAATACCGGGGCTTGTGTGCTGTTCGCATGAGACGGCAGGCAGGGAGATGCTGCCTTGCTGACATGGTCGACCCACAAGCCACAAGTCTCATCAGCAGGTTGGCAGGGTTCAGCTTTGTGGCAAATGACTGCACTGCTTCTTTGTCGTCGTCCTCTTCTAGGGTCCTCTTAGCAGTGGCGACCCTTCTGCCATGAGCCTCAGCCCTTATCAAGGACTCCAAAGTCCCACTCCTACCACTTCTGCTATAGAAATATCCTGCATTGTCCCGCTGCTTGTCGTTGGTAGGTATGGTTGCCTTGGCCGGTGTGCTATCAGTACTGCAACTAGTGTCCTTGTGAATCTCTTTCCCTGTTGATATTCCTTGGGTCTGTGTCGCCAAGTCTTGTGCTGCTGCGATGACATAGCAGCACCCTGGCATCATCTGCTTGCTGTGAAGCGCAAGGCTAGATGGAGTGGGATAGAGTGTGCCACCTGAGGATCCTTTTGTTGTTGACTTATTAGGGGAGGAGGGTCTGCCTGAACAGCTTGGATGTGGTGATGCTGTCTCATCATCTCCATCCCCAGTGGTGCAACAAGATGATGGTGATATTGATGATAGTGCTGCCTGTGACCCTTGGTGCAGAGCTACAGGTCGTGGTTCTTCATCCTCAACCATTGGAGGAGATGATGATGAATTAGTAGTCCAGCCTTTTTGCGAATGAGTTGGCTTGACACATGGGGCCTTTGGAATAATGGTTGTATCAATATTCAGCTGGTCATGATCTGAAGCAAGAGTTTACAATATGGAGACATGTAATAAGCAAGTAAATCCAATAATTAGTTGGTCAAGAAAAACAGCTTGGCCATACATGCGATTGAGAGGTGGCAATTGGCCACAATGCAGAACATGTAATATATATATAACATACCTTTTGTTGGTGGTGCAGCTCCAACTATAGGTGGTGTTGAGCAGCGGAGGGGCAAGATGGATCCCTTGAGAACATACTCGCTTTCCTGGGCGGGGAGCAGCATATCATCCTCCATCACATCATGCCACACGAATCCGGTCTTGTACCTCCTGAATTGTATTGCATATGTCAGTTGCCAGAAGCAAGGAAGCAAATGATCTGGATGGTTAAGTTACCTTTTACAGGACCAGGAATACATGGTGGCTATGCCCTTCCCTCGCAGTTCGTCTAGGCGACAGATCACATCTCTGAGGTAGAGGGCTTGATTTGGAGAGGCGAGGTGCATCTCCAACATGTGTGGGTGCTCCAGGTGCCGTCCGCTGCGGCACAGGTAGTACACCACCGTCACAGGCACACCACCTTGGCCTGCGCTGCTGCAGCGCCTCATTTGTGCCATTTCCGCCTCCATCTTTGCCACTTCCTCTGATGACATGGTGGCTTCTCTGCTATTCGCCTGTTCCCTCTATACTGGCTGATCCAAGCAATCTGGAAGACTGCAGATCAGGCGGAAGCAAGTGGTGCTAGCTATCTGCAGCAGGGAATGGCAATGAAGCTTCCTTAGCTTATATTTGAAAAGAAGCAAGTGAAAGCGATGCGATTGACACGAGGGCGTGGAGTCCTGGGGCAGATACTTATGTATGTGAACCCGCTGTTGCGTGCCCTTTTCTACCCTTGCTTCCCATATATATGGTTTTGCTATTTTTTTATGTGCAGGAAGATGAGAGGCTGGGCTTAGCTTGTATAGCTGTATGAGGCGGCATCAGTTTCAGATTCTTAAAACCAGTGCCTGTCTCTATTTTTAAAATCTAGATTCTGAGTTAAAACTGATGGGGTTGTTTCGATCCTTGCAGTTTTTAGTTATCGGTGTCAACAGTTTTTTGGGGTTTTTCCTTTGCATTTTTTTACAAGAATCTGGCAAAAACTAGCGCATGAAACTACCAGTTTCCGAAAACCAGATTACTGGTACTGATTAGGTAAAGCAGCGTCTAGCTGCAGGCTGCAAGCGGCAGGAAGCATGCCTACGGGCAGCTAGCTGCTGTAGTGCAGTAGTGCTGGTTGCTACCAGCACTCACGTGGATCGGTGGATATCACAGGGCAGGTACGAGAAAGCCATAACGAGGGTAGGACTGTAGGAGCATGGTACATTACAGTTGGGTTGGTTGGGAGGCTAGGCTATGCTACTTAGGGGGTGTTTGGTTACACCCCGCTAAAATTTAGCCCATGTCCCATCGAATGTTTGAACCTCCGTTCCGGGTATTAAATGTAGTCGGATTATAAAACTAATTTGTCAGCCGAAGATTAAAAGACGAGACGAATCTAATGCAGTTAGTTGGGTCTATATTTCATACTCTTATTTAAAAGTCAAACGCTTGATGTGACCCAGGCTAAACTTTAGCAGGAGCAACCAAACACCCCATTACTAGGTGTTGCAGCCGGTTTAATACTAATAGACAGTAGTTTAGTCCATCCATCCTGGCGTCCTTCGTGCAGTGAGTCCGGCTGCTTTTCTTGAGTTTCCCTGCATTTGCATCTCTCCCTCGCGTCTCGCTTTATTGCTTTCCTACCTTTTACCTCACTGCTCACATGATATGACGCAGTGTAGTATAATATCGATGGTGCCATCATATTCTCTTGTATTTTTTATTAGGAAGATAAAATAAAAAAAAGAAAGGGATTGCCGCCTTGCTACTTGCCCAATGTCCCAATGGTAATGGAGGCCCTTTTTCTCATTGCGATTTGATTTCCCTGGCATGGAGTCATCCCAAATTGACACGAGTACACTGACTCTTGCTTTATCACTGACAGACGCACGCAGCTACCTACCGTGGTGTTGCCGCGTTGGAAGAATACCTGCTGTGCCAGAGCAATCAGAAGTCGCTGCTGGCTGCTCCACCGTCGGACCCAGGCTCTGCGTCCAGATATTGGCGGTTGGCATCGGATTCAGATGACCATGAGTTCATCAACTATTTAGCCGTGTCTTATTATTAGAGAACTTTTTGTGGTTGCGTGATGTATATGTGCGCGCTTTGCAAGCAAGACAAATACTGGCCTGGCCGGCCAACCAAACCCATCAGGATCCATCGACCATCGTCCGTATGACGTTCAGTATAGCGGCCTGCAGGTAAGGCGGTGCTGCAAATGTAAAAGGGGCAAGTACGTCGCGTCCGTGATGTACCCTGGCTAGCCAGCTAGGTACGGACGTTTTCGTTGATTGCTTTCCTTTCATTTCGCGTGTCTTCTTTTTTCCATGCATTCCTTTTATCTGTTCCTTTGAAACTCACGTCATAGATCTGTTTATCTCTTCCATGTCCCGCCTAATAACAAAATAAAATAAGCCCTACCTATTTCATGCGTAACCAACCATATATAACTAATATGCACGCTTCCTCCTCGCTGTTACCAGGTAGGCTACGAGAAAACATCTAAATCCAATACGACTCTTTTGGGGGACTTATTCTCAATTGCTATGAATTAAGAACAAGTCAACACAAAATATTAAATGTTAATGTCTTTCTCCTTCGAAGCATTATTTTTCTTAGGTTATAATGATCTTCAGACGAAGGTCATGAAGGACATACCTTTATGATCGTAGTATATATTAATAAAAGGAGAAACATATAAATGTAAGAGACAACATAAACAATTATATAGTGTTATCAATTCGTCCTCATTATATTATCATGGAAAAATAGAAACAAAATTAGATTACACACGTACCTTCGGTTTGACAGAAGGTAAAAGTACAAGTGTGATGCACGAGCAAGTACCAGTCAGCGTGAACAGTACAGGGGAACTGTTCATCTATTTATAGGCACATGACGCAGCCTGTGAGAAATTACATTCATGCCCTTTACATTTATTATTAACTTATAGACAATTCTATGAGGACTAGATAGCCTTTTCTCATTTAAGTCGGTTTCTTTCTCCGCCATTTAGCCGAAGCTCCCCTACACGTAGCTTCGGTGCAACTCCAACCTTCGTCACGATCACGATTTTTACGTCGTACATGCTTTTAGCCCGAGTCCGAAGGTACCTGTTCATATGTCACACTTGAAGATATTGTTAAATCACGTTTTTGAGGATTTTCGGAGGACGAAGACCCCAACAGTAGCCCCTCGCAGTATTAATTTGTTTAAGATAACGAATTCAGACTGCGACATGGACGAAAGCCTTAAGCCGAAGGTCCGAAAAAACACCTTCCCTTTGCTAGAATAGCAACAGTCAATGACAGACGGGGCCCCCCAATTTGGAGCGTGCCGAGCGTATAAATAAGAACTCGTACCAACCTCATTTGGTACGCTGATTGTACCACTTGCTTTATTTTGTCAATTTTCATAGCTCTTGCTCACTAACGCTTGCTAGTTTTTCAAGCTTTCTGAGCTTCGGTTAGAAAGACACATTTTCGTCATCTCTGAAGAAAAAGATATCTCAAGACAAGAAGGTTGTTGTTGAGACGAAGCATGTTGAAGAGGAGAAGCTTTTTAAGGAGAAGGCTATGAATCCTTACATTGCTGGATTTATCGAGTCAATGGCAAAATCAAATACAGAGAATGTTGGGGCTATGCTTCGTCGCGCCGAAGGTCTTGAAGGAAGAAGCAGCTTCGGCTGAAGCTGTCAGCAGAAGACGACCGAAGTTTCCTCTTCATGAAGCTTCGGAGTTACAAACCGACTTAAAAGTAGAATGACCTTTTAGTCCGTAAAGGTCTGAGTCAATGTTGTAAACTTTTATGAGGGGCATAATTGTAATTCTTCACAGGCTGTATTCTGTGTCTATAAATAGTGAACAGTATTCCTTTACTGTTCACGGATTCTAGTGGTTGCAATCGCATCAACCGGAAACCAATCTTTGTCAAGGCAGAGGTATAGCTGTATTCAATGATTTAATATATTATAATATGATTCGTTTATGATTCGTTTACCTTTGATGCCCTTTATTTTATATTACCTCGTACAATCTATTAAAATTTGATTACGAAGATTTAACCTTCGTAATCGTATTCTCATTATCCTTCGTCCAAGGTTCATTATCCTCAAGGGAATAACGTTTCGCGGACGAAGGGCATTTGATATTTAACATTTTTTGTGTTGCCTTGTTCTTGATTCATAGCATTTGAGAACAAGTCCCCAACAGAGAAGATTACTAAGGAGATACTGGAGGGCCTGTCTGAAGATACTAGTGACAGTGACAATTATGATGTGGAAAGTGGGGGCAAAGATTCTGAGGATCGACCCTGGAGACCAAGCCATACAATTTTCGGAAAATCTACCATCAAGCAAAGTCACCTCGAAAACATGAGGGGAAGGTACTTTCAGGATATGTCTATTGTGAGGGCTGGCGGAGACAACAACGTCCTGGCCCCCGAGGGGAACGAAGTTGTGATTTTCTGAAGCTTCTTCAAAGCTGGGCTTCGGTTTCCGCTGAGCAAGTTTGTAGTTGAAGTGTTGAAAACCTACCAAGTTTTCCTTCACCAGTTGACCCCTGAAGCCATATTGAGGATGGGAGCCTTCGTCTGGGCAGTAAGAAGCCAAGGGATAGAACCAAGTGCGAAGTGCTTCTGCAGCATGCACGAACTTCTGTATGAGACGAAGGCCATGGGGAAAGAACAGTATCATAACAACTTCGGTTGTTATGGGTTTATCGCCCGTCCCAACGCCAGTCACCCTGTGCCAACATTTCGGAAGAGATGGCCCGGAAATTGGATGGAAGAATGGTTTTATATGAAGAACGACTTGTCAGCGAGGGAGGACATCAAAGATGTTATCATGCGCCCCATATGGTCCCGCTTCAGCCTCCGATGGCCGAAGGTTGAAATTGATGAAGCCGCCGAAGCGTGCCAAAAGGCGTTTGGTACTGTCTGCTTTTTCATTGGTACCAAAGATTTAATTCAAGAGCATATAGCATTCAGAGTATGGCCGCTTGTAGAGAGCTGGGAAATGCCGAAGGAAACTATTACTAAGTCTAGCGAAGGTGAACTGGTCCGGCTGAAATATACATTCAGATATGGGGATAAATTCGATGAACCAAACGATGACTGGTTGAAATGCATCGAAGTTACAAGTGATGAACTACTTGGATCATACTCCAAGGCAAAAGATAATGCACTATCTACAGCCTTCGGAGGTCAGGGAAAAAAGAGAATAAATAGAGTTTTCAATGCCATTGGCTTCGTCTACCCTGACTACCACTACCCGGTGCGAGGGCAAGGGAAGAAGAGGAAAGTTGCTGCTCTGGCCGCCCCGGCTGAACCTGTGCCGAAGGCTATGGGCAAAAAGATGAAGGTACTTACCCACCGGCCACGTTATATTGAACCGGCCGTGGTGCCTGAGTTTGGCGGGGAGGCATCTTCGACTGATGAATCAAGAGAATCTGCTCCGATGCAGAAGGCTGAAGAACTACAATGCCGAAGGCACCTTCGGCTGAGCCAATTGAAACGAAGGTTGACAAAGATAAGGCTGACAGGTCAACAACCGAAGAGGTGAAAAAGATGCGAGGGATTTTAAGTCCTTCGACAGAAGCCACAGCGCTGAACGCACAAAAGAGTTCTATCATAATTCCTAGGAGAAGGAGGATGGTAAATGTATTAGATGTTTTGGAAACAATCGATTCCATAGGCCCTGCTCCCACAGGGAAGGTTGCTGAAGCTATCAGAACGCAATCCAAGTCTGATACTAAGCAAATAGAAGTCGAGACTACACTAACCCAGGCTGAAGCTGAGACAGAGCGAGCCCACGATGCCTACTAAGACGAAGCTTGCCACCACCGAGCAGAAGGTCAAAGAAATAACTCCAGATATTAATATAACTTTTGAGAAGAGTGCGGCCAAATAGGCCGAATCCTTTGCCTCCGAAGCACTCTCCGAAGATCTTGATTATATCATTCGACATGCTTCGGGAAAGAGATTATCCGAAGAAATTTTTTTTGAGGCTAAACACTATGCCCGAGAACTGAAGTATCCAAAGGGGGCCTTAGTGTTTAATGGTACGAACGAAGATGATTTCCTGTACTGCCTCCCAGACAACAAAGAATTATCTGTCTGCCGGGAGATGACTAGAAGTATGTGTTTTCCGAAGCTTGAAGCTGGCCTCTGTGCCATGATGAAGGACGATCTAGCAGATAGTCTTGCGTACAACAGTCTGAAGGTACTGAAGTTGTGAATTTTGAAGCTTATGGACTCTGGAATGGAGTCTTTTTATTCTTATGTTAATCCTTTTAACCTTTCTTGCAGGGCTTAATACTTAGCAACGCCCTAAGGGCGCAAAAGAATGCTGAAGACGAGAGCTGCATTATAGCTCTCAACAACCTTTGAACAGAGGTTATCAGACTGAGGAACGAAGCCACAGAAAAAGACAAGATTCTACTTTCATTGGTGGACAAGGTAAAAGAAGATGAAGCTAGTTTCAAGGCTCAAGCTGAAATTCAAAAGAATGAGATTGAAGACCTTCAAAAACAGCTGGCCGAAACCAAAGAAAAATGTGGTCTCGCAGAGGCCAATTGAGATATTAGTGAATATTGGAGAAATTATTTAGAAAAAACAGTCGAAGAACTCCGCGCGTCCAAAGAAAGATGCTTCGAAAAATCCCTGGGCTGCGTGGAAAAGTTAAAGGCTAGCTTCGCCAACGTGGGCGCCTATTCAAATGAAGATAACTTTATACGAGGCGACCTCGAAGGTGTTATAGAATGGATAAGCGGAGAGGCTGAAGCTTTTGAAGAAATTTTGAGTGATCGCGGGGATGTCTGCGCATTTTCTGGTGCGAGAGGAATTTCAGCCATCTTGGAGAAGGCGGGTTGCGAACATGTCAAAACCCTGGCTCAGGCCGAAGCTGCCTTCTCCGTGGATGTCAAGAAGGATCCCTCAGCCGAACCAAGCTTAATGGGCAGAAAATTTTATACTGACATCTTGGCAAATGGCGGCCGAGAAATGGCTCACGAAATAATGAAGAAAAGCGAGAAAGACATCCATGAGGCCCGAATTCAAGCTAAGCAAGCTAAAGAAGCTGCAGAGCGCGAGAGGCGCATAGGTATTGTTTCGCGGCATCTAGCTTTGGCATTTGTTTTCATGACTTTGAGCTGATTAATTTTTTCTACTGTAGCTGAACTATCTCCTCCATCGAAACCGTTTGACCCCCTGGCTGACCCGGAAACAAAGGAAGCAATAGATATCATTAATGTGGCCGAATCTATTATTGACGAAGTTGTTAACAAGTTGCTAAATGAAGTTGCGGAGAAGGTCCTGAAAGAGGATTAGTACTTGTTTGTAAAAACATTTCTAGATGATCAATGTAACTTTGCTGTATCAAGACTGTAATATTCGGTGTGTATGTTTTTGAATATAATATGTAAATTATTTGTAATTTAGTTCTTTGCGATGCATGAAACTTTATATACATACCGCTTTTGAGCCTTTGGCGAAAAAACACCTTCCCTTCTTTTCATGCTTCGTAAGAAGAAAATTCGTGCTTCGTGAAAATATCCTTGCTTCGTAAAAACATCCCTTCTTTGTAAGCAAAGGATCCCTTCTTTTGCATTAGAGCTGACGAAGCTGTATTTCTCAGCTTACTTTGTGCCTTAGCACGTTTTCATTTTTTATAAAGCAGTCTCCGAAGATTGACTTCGTATTCAATTCGTGTCATCGGTGCAATATGATGTATGATGTGATGCTATGCGAGATGATGTGATGATATGATGCAAAGGATGATGCTAATGCCGAAGATACGCACCTACACTGGAACACCCACCCATCTCTGCGTCCCCTTAGGAACGATCGGAATCTCTTTGCCGTTTATTTTTCGGCTTCACCGTTTATTTTTCGGTGTAAGTTTTGCATCCCTTTAGGAATGTCTTTTGAACTTCTTCGCCTTCTATTTCGGCGGTATTTTTCGCGTTGACTTTTCGCGCTTCACCTTATATTTCGGCGGTATTTAGCTCTGCATTCCCTTGGGAACGACTTTTGAGCAAAAAACTTACGCTGCGCTCCATTGTGAGCGACTTTTTCTTTTTGTAGCTTCGGCAAGACTTAGACTGCGCTCCCTTAGAAGCGTCTTTTTTTGTAGCTTCGGCTGTTTTTGAGCTTCGCAAACCTGTGGAGAAGCTATATTTCATTCTGATATAAGCGAAATTCTTACAAAAAAACTAGGTTTGCATTGATTGTTTCTTAAAAAACAAAATGACAAGCAACCATAAAAGCATTTTGGAATAGGATATTGCTCAATAAATGTGCTTGGATTCTGGCACAGTACTGTTGACTGTGCGAGCTTCGGATTCCTCCCTGAAATCCCGCTGCTGTTGAGAGTGCTGGTGCCCTTCTGGCTGCTGGCTCCGGGAATGAATCGGTTGTAGTGGTGGTGGAGGTGGGAGTTGTGGCCAAGAAGCCTGTGAATGGCTAGCCGAAGCAACGGAAGCTGCAGGATGATTGCCCACATACTCTGGTATGTATGGAGAATGGCACGAAGTAGTGTGCAAGACCTGCTTTGGCTGGTTCTGTCGAGCTTCGGCTTCTGCTATCTCCTTTTGCTTCTGAATAGTGATTTGGCACATTCTTGTAGTATGGCCCTTGTCCTCACCACAGAATAAGCAGTAGATCTTTCTAGGCTGATCCCCAAATCTTCCACCGAAGCCCCTAGCGCCTCTTCCTCTTAGGGCTGGTGGCCTGAAAAAGCTTTGTTGTTGCCCCGAAGATTGTGAGGTATATTGCGACCTCTGTAGCTGACTCCCTTTGTCATCATTCCGAGTGGAATTGTGGATTGACGTGACATGCCTCGGATGGATTCTTCTTCTGAAGCCCCTGGTCATTTCTGAGAATCTGTAAGCTTCCTCTCTTCTCTGACGATAGTCGTTGTCAGCCCGGATGTACTCATCCATTTTCTAGAGCAGCTTCTCTAGAGTTTGTGGGGGCTTCCTGGCGAAGTACTGGGCCGTAGGTCCTGGCCAAAGGCCCTTAATCATGGCTTCAATGACAATTTCATTGGGCACCGTGGGCGCTTGTGCCCTCAATCGCAAGAACCTTCGGACATACGCCTGGAGGTATTCCTCATGGTCTTGTGTGCATTGGAATAGGGCCTGAGCTATGACTGGCTTCATCTGAAAACCTTGGAAACTAGTCACCAGCATGTCCTTAAGCTTCTGCCACGATGTGAAAGTCCCTGGCCGAAGAGAAGAATACCATGTTTGAGCTACATTCTGGACTGCCATGACGAAGGACTTCTCCATGACTGCAGTATTGCCCCCATACGAAGATATAGTTGCTTCGTAGCTCATCAAAAACTGCTTTGGGTCTGAATGCCCATCATACATGGGAAGCTGAGGTGGCTTGTATGACGGGGGCCATGGGGTAGCCTGCAGTTCTGCTGCCAAGGGAGAAGCATCATCAAAAGTAAAGGTATCATGATTAAAATCATCATACCATCCATCTTCGTTGAATAGGCTTTCTTGACGAAGTTCCCTGTGTTGGGGCCTTCGATCTTGTTCATCTTGAACAAGATGACGCACTTCTTCAGTAGCTTCGTCGATCTTCCTTTGAAGATCAGCCAGCCGCGCCATCTTCTCCTTCTTCCTTTGTACTTGTTGATGAATAATTTCCATGTCCCTAATCTCTTGGTCCAACTCCTCCTCCTGGAGTGTTGGACTAGTGGCTTTCCTCTTCTGGCTTCGCGCCTCTCAAAGAGAAAGAGTTTCCTGGTTTGGGTCCAGCTGCTGTTGTGCAGCAGTCCCTTGTGCTGAAGCTTTCTTTGGCGGCATGACGAAGGTCAGTGCTTGCGAAAGGTGTTCGAAAGAGTTCACCGGAGGTGGGCGCCAATGTTGGGGACTTGTTCTCAAGTGCTATAAATTAAGAACAAGGCAACACAAAATGTTAAATGTTAATGCCCTTCGTCCTTCGGAGCATTATTTCCCTTAGGATATAATGATCTTCAGACGAAGGTCATGAAGGACATACCTTCATGATCGTGGTATATATTAATAAAAGGAGAAGCATATGAAATGTAAGAGACAACATGAACAATTATATAGCGTTATCAATTCGTCCTCATTATATTATTGTTGGGGACTTGTTCTCAAGTGCTATAAATTAAGAACAAGGCAACACAGAAAATATTAAACGTTAAAGTCCTTCGTCCTTCGAAACATTATTTCCCTTGAGATATAATGATCTTCGGACGAAGGTTGTGAAGGACATACCTTTAGTATAAGATAAAATGGAGGAGAAGAAAAAATATAAAATAACATAAACAATTATGTATTATTATCAATCCTCTTCTATTTCATTTCTATTTTATTACTATGGAAAATAGAAATGAAATCAAATTACAAATGTACCTTCGGCTTGAGAGAAGGTGAAAGTACAAGTGTGACGCAAAAGCAAAATGTCAAGTCCGCCTGAACAGTACGGGAGCACTGTTCATCTATTTATAGGCACCGGACGCAGCCCATGTAAAATTACATTTATGTCCTTTATAGTCGCCTACAATAGTGACACAAAACATCATGGGTCTTTAAGTCATTTCATCTTTGAGTCGGTTCACCCCTTCGTCTTGAGATTTGCCACTATGCCGAAGCTTTATAGGTGATAGCTTCGGCACTGCTTCTGAGAAGATCGGTCGAAGGTGTTCTCTTTCTTTAGGATCTTCAGCTACGAAGCGTACCCCCAACAGTAGCCCCTTCGCGGTGCTAGATCGTTTTTTGTAACGAGCTTGATCCGTGAAAAAATCTTCTAGGCTTCGGGATGCCGAAGATCCGAAAACACCTTCCCTGAGCTCATTGGCGAGAAACGATTAAAATAATCCTCGCACGAAGTGGCCTAATCTTGCAGCAGTTATGCGCGCCCTGGCGATTCACCCTCTCGGACCCTGTGGCCCACCGTTCAGTGAGTGCGGGTTGCTGTTTGTCCGGTGCGGAAAACCTTGACGATTTACCTTCCCACCTGCGGCACTATATAAATAGACGAGTAGATGTAAAGTTACCCCATCATTCATTACTATCGCACTGTTTTGCTGCCAAAATATTGACCAAAACCGAAGCTTGTTTGCTGCATCCTCAACTGAAGCTATTTACTTTGCTCAAGCTTCGTAGCAAGAAAAAGCTTCGGCAAGATAGAGAAAAATTTTCAACTTCAAAAAACAAGAAATTCAATTATCAGATGGCCAGAGTGCGTTCCACAGCTAGTTACGCATGAAGGAGAGGAAGCCGAAGGTGCTGAAACTGCCCCAATCTCCGAAGTGATGAAGCGTTCAGGGCTAGTAGCGTCGGAGGATGCACCCGCCTCTGAAACAGAACAAGCTGATGTTGAAGAGACCGAATCTGAAGATGATTACAGCGTGGTGCCAAGTAAACCCAGCCACCTGGATTTCGGGAAATCCACCATCTCCGAAGATGATTTGCCTAAGATGTTGAAATTGGGCTATTTCAGTGAAGCGAAGAAAGAGCTGGTTCGTTTTGGTGGGGAAGAGACTACTCCGAAGCCGGGAAAGGATGAAGTAGTAGTCTTTAAAAGTTTCTTTAAAGCGGGTTTAAGATTTCCTCTGAACAAGATGATTGCTGTTGTGTTGAAGATGTTTGGGATCTACCTTCATCAGCTAACTCCCAACGCTATTGTCCGGCTTAGCGTTTATATTTGGGCTCTCCGAAGCCAAGGAGTGGAACCATTTGGCGAAGGCTTTTGCCGAGTGCACGAACTTCATTATCAGACGAAAGCTAGAGGAGATGGGCTACATGAAAATTTTGGCTGTTACAATTTTGCCTATCGCAAGAACACAAAATTTCCAGTGACTAGCTACCGAAGCAAGTGGCCGGCTGGCTGGAAGTCTGAATGGTTTTACGTCAAAGTTGACAAAGATAAAGAGGAGCTGGTACAGAGTCCGATAGAACTGATCTTCGGAGAAACCAGGCCATAGTGCAACATGACACCAGGGAGTCCAAGCCAAATTGCTCTGACTGAATTTCGAGTTATTGCAGATCATATCGGCACTAGGGATTTAGTACAAGAATTTTTGGCCTTCAAGGTGTTCCCAACTTTGAAGGAGTGGGAAATGCCGAAGCTGAAGAGGGAAAAGAAGAAGGGGGAACTTATTCGGTTACCTTATCATTATAAATTCAAAAAATATTTCAAAGTGCCTTGCCAAGAGTGGCTAGACATGATTGAAGTGATGTGTAATGAAATTCTCGGCAACTATTCCAAAAAATAAGATCAACTAATGACTGCAGCCTTCGGCACCCGCCCAAAACGAAGGTTGAACCGAGTAATGGATGCTCTGGACTTTGAGTATCCCGACTATGAGCGATTAGACAAAGATGCCAAAGGGCAAAAAAGAAAGAGAGTAGCTGGCGTTCTGAATAAAAACGATGAAGAACAATTGAAAAAGAAAAAACTGAAGCTTGAGCCGAAAAGAGATGCTTCGAAGAAGAGAAAAGCTACAGCTCTGAAGCAGAAGACAATTGACGAAGAAGAAGAAACTGCTGCAACACCCTCTACCACCGACGTGGAGGAAATTCTAAAGGTAATGACTGAATCTTTGCCTGTCAAGCTAAGTCCACTGGGGCCACATCTGATGAAGCTTTTTCAGAAGGAAAAGGAGCCTACAAAAACGAAGAAGGCAGCTAGGGCAAAAAAGCAAAGAATTATTACAGTGACAGAAGCCATCAAAGGGACACCACCAGGAGCTTCAACTCTGAAGGCGCCAGCTGTTGAAAGCACGACAGCCACCGAAGCTGCAGCTGCAGAAGCCACAGCTACCGAAGCGGCCGGAGCCGAAGATATTCATTTAGAGTGCACGATTGCGGATATTGATAAGATATTGCTGCACATGGCCGCAGAAGAAGCTGCTGCAGCCACTGAAAAGACTACGACCCCAGAACCCGAAAAGGAGAAAGAAATAGCCGAAGCTGCTTCGGAAGATGAAATTTTTAACTTTCAAAACTTAGTTGGTCAAGAGCTGACAAGGGCCAAAAAAGAAGAGCTAAAAGAATATGCTTTATCTTGCGGATATCGGCTGGGAGCACTTCTCTTCGGTGGTATTGATGACGAAAAATTGAGCTGCATCCGGGATCAGACCGGAGCGAAGGTTATCGGTACTCTATCAAAGAGTATTGGTTTCCCGAAGCACGAAACAGATATTAGCCGCTACCGACGACAACACATCGTCGGTAGTTTATTTTATTCCAATTTCAAGGTAAATTTTTCTTTAACTTTTATTATTTATATAATGAAGATGTTTTGTAACGAAGGCTATTTGTATGCAGAGTATGCTATTGAGCAAAGCTTTGAAAATGCAACAAGATTTGGAAGATAAAAAACACGAAGTTATAATTGAAAACATAGAAAGCAAGATAAAAGATCAATCAGCTGCTCTTGAAAAGAAGGACTTTGAGCTTCAGACAACCGAAGGCTTATTAGCAGAAGCTGAAGCTAAAATAGCAGAGTTAAATTCGAAGCTTCTCTCCCAATCAGAAAGCTTCGAACAAGAAAAGCAACAGCTTAATGAAAAATTTGAGGCCGAGGTCCGAAAAAGTTCAGATTTGAAAAAATCATTGACCAGCCTTCAAAACAAATGTCTGGAGTTCAGTAATCGATGTGTTCAACGGCTGAAGCAAATCTTCTATTCGGTTGGAGCCAGCAGCAAAAAATTTAATCCTTCGTCTAAAGACCTGCCAGGGACCTTCGAACATATCGAAGGTGAAATTGATGACCTTGAAGAAGTTACAACTGGGCATGGTGACTTCTGTGCCCTGTTAGCTTCGTGGGGTACAGCTGTCGCCTTTCTGAAATCAGGCTGCAAACATGGAAAGATAATCAATAGACCCAATTTCAGCTTATCACCAGCAGACCTGGATGATATTCCTAACCTTGCCCGAAGCATAGCAAATAGATTTATAAAACTGGTATGGACAAAGGGTGGACGAAGCAAAGCTGGTGATGAAGCTCAGAGTCATCTTAAGTCGGTAACAAAAATCATACCTTGTGCTTACCTCTTCCTTCGAACTTGAATTATGCTTACAATACTTAAACACATATAGGATGACGAAGCCGAGGCCGAAGCTAAAGAGTAGAAAGACGAAGCCGAAGTTCAATGGATGACGAAGTCGAAGCCGAAGCCGAAGCTCAAAGGATACTAATGAACCTTCAATAGATGACTGTAGAAAAAACTCTAAAAACCCTTGTAATAACCTTTGTAAAGGACAATGTGTTTAATTTCTACTTTGTAAACTTTATCCATACCTTGTAATATATTCTTACCTTTCCATCAATGCATAAAGTGCTTTGTTGTGGACGAAATTAGCATTTTTGAGCCGAAGGCGAAAAACACCTTCCCTTCTTTTCGTACACAGCGAAGCATAAAGACTGCTTCTTTTTCTTTTCGCTGAAGCCTTATTTTCAGAGCCAAAGCAACTGCCTGTGTTATGATGGTGATGATCGTATGTATGCCTAAATGAATGTTTATGAATGCAAACGTATGATGTAATGTATGGTGCAAATGAATGTCCAAACACACACATACGAAGCCACAACCACATCCTTCATTCATTTAAAATAACCAAAGTCTCTTTGCCGCTTATTTTTCGGCTTCACCACTTATTTTTTAGTGTATCGGCGCTGACTTTTCGCTATAAGTTCTGCATTCCCTTAGGAATGTCTTTTGAACTTCTTCGCCTTTTACTTCGGCGGAATCGCGTTGACTTTTCGCGCTTCGCCTTATATTTCGGCGGAATCAGCGTTGACTTTTCGCTTTAAGCTCTGCATTCCCTTAGGAACAACTTTTGAGTAGAAAACTTACACTGCGCTCCCTTAGGAACGGCTTTTTGTAGCTTCGTCGTGCTCTGCATCCCCTTAGGGACGTCTTTCGAGCTTCTCCTTGTTTTTCTTTTCTCTTTGCACTCGATGGTGCATGCTCAGCTTTTACATTTACATCTTTGGGGGATGTGCTCTTGTAGAGCTGAATTAAGAAAAAAGAGAAATTACATGCTATGGCCCCATTAAAAACCTTTCTCCCCCTTTGAAAAGGAAAAGGGTGCCATAGGAAAAAATAAAAACAAAAATATTACATTAAGCTACACATAATATCGCCGAAGCTCATCCGCATTCCAAGATCTAGGAATGTCGTTGCCGTCCATATCCTTCAATCTGTAGGAACCGGGTCTTGACGAAGATACTACCAGAAAAGGTCCTTCCCACTTCAACTGTAATTTGCCTACTGTATCTGGGTTGGTAACTCTCCGAAGCACCAAGTGCCCTGGCCTGATATTTTTTAACCGAACCTTTCTGTCACGCCATTTTATTGTTTCGGCTTGGTATTTATTGATGTTCTCCACAGCCTGAAGCCTAATCCCTTCTATAGCATCTTTTGCTATAGAATAATCAGCTTCGTTCTCTGCCGAAGCCACTGTTCTTATTGATCCTGTTTTTGCTTCTTCCAGGATTATTGCTTCGTCACCAAACAAAAATTTAAATGGTGTAAAGCCTGTTGACCTTGACACCGTTGTGTTGTGACTCCACACCACTTTGATCAATTCATCTGGCCATTTTCCGCTGGGCTGATTGAAGATTAACTTCATTATTCCTGTCATTATAATGCCATTAGCTCTTTCGATAAGTCCATTTGACTCCGGATGTCTAACCGATGCAAAATGGATCTTCGTGCCAATTTGTTCACAGAATTCGTTGAAAGCTTCAGCATCAAACTGTGTTCCGTTGTCCACAGTAATAGCCTTCGGCACTCCGAAGCGACAAACAATATTTTGCCAGAAAAACTTCTGAACGGTGACCGAAGTTATTGTGGCTAAAGGCTTCGCCTCAATCCACTTGGAGAAATACTCTACCGCCACCACAACATATTTTAGATTTTCTTGTGTTGGTGGTAGTGGACCTAACAAATCAAGGCCCCACCTTTGCAATGGCCAAGTGGGCTGTATTAGCTGAGTCAGAGATGAAGGCTGTTTTTGATCTCTTGCACATTTTTGACAACCTTCACACTTTTGGACTAATTCTGCTGCATCCGAAGCTGCCTTCGACCAATAAAATCCTTGACGAAAGACCTTTCCCAACAAAGGCCTAGACCCAATGTGAGATCCACACAAACCTGCGTGTATTTCCTTCATCAATTCTATACCTTTAGCTCTGGATAAACATCTGAGCAATGGAGAACAGACTCCATGTTTGTATAACTCCTCTTCTATTATTACATATGGTCGGGCTCTTGCCTCTATTCTCTTATTATAAGCATCATCATCTGAAAGACAATTGCCCTGGAGAAAGGATATAATCTCAGTTCTCCAATCTTCGCTATGAACAGGGGATATATTGAGCACTGCTCTTTCAAGAAGTTCCACCAAAGGTGCTCTTATTGTCTCAAAGAATACTTCCGAAGGTAAAGGCAGTCCTTGTGCCACTGATTTAGCTAATAGATCAGCGTGCTCATTTTCTCCTCGTGGAATATTATTGACGGAAAACCCTTTGAAAGAAGCTTCAAGCCTTCGAACTGTATCCAGGTATTTCTCAAGCTTCGGATCTCTTGCTCTACAACTCTTATCAATATGCCCAGAAATAACTTGGGAATCGGTTTTAAGAACCGCCCTTCTTATCCCCATTGCTTTTAACTTTCGAAGCCCCAAAAGCAAAGCTTCATATTCAGCAATATTATTTGTGCAGCTGAAATCAAGTTTCACTGCATAACATGTTCTGACTTTGGAAGGTGCAACTAAGATAGCAGCTGCACCTGCCCCGAAGGTTCCCAGGAACCGCCGCAGAACACTGTCCAAGCTTCAACATCTTTACTTGCTTCTTCCTGAGCCCCTGGCGTCCAGTCAGCGATGAAGTCTGCTAATGCTTGGGACTGGATCGAGGATCTGTGCACATAATCGATGGTGAATTCATTGAGTTCCGCAGCCCACTTTCCAATCCTTCCAGTAGCTTCTCTGTTCCTCATAATATCCTTCAAAGGCTATGATGAAGGAACAATTATATGGAATGCTTGAAAGTAATGCCGAAGCTTCCTGGAGGCCATTAAGACAGCATATAGCACTTTCTCCAATTCTGTATAGTTTTTCTTTGATGAGCTAAGAACTTCGGAGACGAAGTATACTGAGGCTTGCTTTTTGATTTGTCCTTCAAGCCTTTCCTGCACAAGCACTGCGCTTACTGCAGAATGCGAAGCTGCCACATATAACAATAGAGGAGCCCCTGGCGTGGGTGGAGTTAACGTTGTTAGATCTATCAGATACTGCTTCAGCTCTTCGAAGGCTTTCTGCTGGGCTGATCCCCATTGAAAGACTTCGGCTAACTTCAGAACTTCAAAGAATGGTAAATTTCTCTCTGCTGATCTAGATATGAATCAATTCAGAGATGCCAGTCTTCCTATCAGTCGTTGAGCTCCCTTCTTTGTGCTTGGCGGCTCCATCCGAAGGATAGCTTCGATTTTATTTGGATTAGCTTCAATCCCTTTTGTTGAAATTAGACAACCAAGGAATTTTCCCTTCTTTACTCCGAAGACACATTTTTCTGGATTCAACTTCAGGCCAGCTTGCCTAAAGTTGGCAAATGTTTTCTGCAGATCAGCAATGTGATTTTCTTGCTTCGTGCTTTTTACTATGATATCATCAACATATGTTAGCACATTTCTGCATATCTGGGAATGAAGGACTTTCGCTGTCATTCTGCTAAAGCTTCCTCCAGCGTTCTTGAGCCCGTCAGGCATCCAAAGATAACAATATGTACCACTGGGGGTGATGAAGCTGGTTTTTGGCTCATCTTCCTTCTTCATCCAGATTTGATGGTAGCCTGAATAACAATCTAGTAGACTCATGAGCTCCGACGAAGCTGCTGCATCTACTAGAGAATCTATCCTTGGTAATGGAAACTCATCCTTCGGGCATTCCTTATTAAGATCAGTAAAATCGATGCACATTATCCATTTACCATTGGCCTTCTTCACCATGACAGTGTTAGCTAGCCATTCTGGGTATTTTACTTCTCTGATGACTCCAGCACTAAGAAGTCTTTTCACCTCATTCCGAGCACCTTCGGCCTTGTCATTAGACATTTTCCGAAGCCTCTGCTTTCTGGGTCTGAAGGATGGATCGACATTGAGCGAGTGTTCAATGACATCCCTGTTGACACCACAGAGATCGTTGGCGGACCATGCGAAGACATCTTTGTTGTTGAACAGAAACCTTGTTAGGTTTTTCTCCTGCTCCTCAAACAATTGAGATCCCAACAACACCTTCTGCTCTGCTATATCTTCACATAAAAGCATGGGCTTCGGCTGATCGACCGAAGCTGCCTTCTCCCTTCTGTACTTGTATTGCTCACAAGCTTCGGTTTCATCTATATTATGTATTGCTTTTGAATCTGTCCAGTTTCCTTCAGCCTTTCTGGCAGCTTCCTGACTTCCATGAATAACAATAGGCCCTTGATTCGAAGATATCTTCATGCAAAGATATGCTGGATGAAGAATTGCTTCAAAAGCATTGAGTGTCCCTCGACCCATGATTGCATTGTAGGGGTACTCCATGTCGACAATATCAAACACAACTTGCTCAGTTCTTGTGTTGTTGACAAACCCGAAGGTTACTGGCATCGTGATCTTGCTGAGCGCTACAATCTGTCTCCCTCCGAAGCCACAAAGAGGGTGTGTAGCATCATGAATCTTATCCTTTGGCTCTTGCATCTGTCTGAAGGCCTTAGCAAATATAATATCCGCTGCACTGCCTGTGTCAACCAGAACATTGTGAACCAGAAATCCTTTGATAACACAAGAAATAACCATAGCATCATTGTGAGGGTAATCCTTGAGCTGAAGGTCCTCTTAGGAGAAGGTAATTGGGATGTGGGACCATCTTGACTTGATGAAGGGTCCCTATACCCCGACATGATGTACCCTTCTCTATGCCTCATTCTTCTGCTTCTTGTTGGCCGGTTCTGAGCATGAACCGCCTGTTATCGGGAGTACCAGCTTCGAAGCCGAAGCAGCTCCAGCTTGGTTGTTGAACGAAGCCATCAGCTCGAAAGGTGGAAGTGAGTTCACCGGAGGTGGGCGCCAATGTTGGAGACTTGTTCTCAAGTGCTATTAATTAAGAACAAGGCAACACAGAAAATATTAAACGTTAAAGTCCTTCATCCTTCGAAATATTATTTCCCTTGAGATATAATGATCTTCGGACGAAGGTTGTGAAGGACAAACCTTTAGTATAAGATAAAATGGAGGAGAAGAAAAAAATATAAAATAACATAAGCAATTATGTATTATTATCAATCCTCTTATATTTTATTTCTATTTTATTACTATGGAAAATAGAAATGAAATCAAATTACAAATGTACCTTCGGCTTGAGAGAAGGTGAAAGTACAAGTGTAACGCAAAAGCAAAATGTCAAGTCCGCCTGAACAGTACGGGAGCACGGTTCATCTATTTATAGGCACGAGACGCAGCCCATGTAAAATTACATTTATGTCCTTTATAGTCGCCTATAATAGTGACACAAAACATCATGGGTCTTTAAGTCATTTCATCTTTGAGTCGGTTCACCCCTTCGTCTTGAGATTTGCCACTATGCCGAAGCTTTATAGGTGATAGCTTCAGCGCTGCTTCTGAGAAGATCGGCCGAAGGTGTTCTCTTTCGTTAGGATCTTCGGCTACGAAGCGTACCCCCAACAATTATCATGGAAAAATAGAAACAAAATTAGATTACACACGTACCTTCGGCTTGACAGAAGGTAATAGTACAAGTGTGATGCACGAGCAAGTACCAGTCAGCGTGAACAGTACGGGGGAACTGTTCATCTATTTATAGGCACAAGACGCAGCCTGTGAGAAATTACATTCATGCCCTTTATATTTATTATTAACTTATAGACAATTCTATGAGGACTAGATAGCCTTTTCCCCTTTAAGTCGGTTCCTTTCTCTGCCATTTAGCCGAAGCTCCCCTACACGTAGCTTCGGTGCAACTCCAACCTTCGTCACGATCATGCTTTTTACGCCGTACATGCTTTTAGGCCGAGTCCGAAGGTACCTGTTCACATGTCACACTTGAAGATGTTGTTAAATCACGTTTTTGAGGACTTTCAGAGGACGAAGGCCCCCAACAGACACAAAGCTGCACGTAGCTATATAGTACTATCTCGCTAACTTTGCTAGCTGAAGGAGGACAAACGATGAGTGAACTATAAAAACAGGGTAGGTCTACTTTTAAACTCATACCTTTTTTAAAGATAAAGTATAATATTTGCAGTTTATTATCATGAATGTGGGTCATATGTCTACTTTTAATTTTATTTTTTATTTTTTATGGAAATGGTCTACTTTCATTTAAAATTATTTTTTTCTCAGCCTTTTGACTAAGATAAAGTGTAGTATCTGCAGTTTATATCTAGAATGTGGTTATATATCCATTTTAATTTTAAATCAATTTTTATGGGGAGGCTCCAGTTTCGTGCGCGAAGCGCGTAAATGTGTTTTTTTCCGCGTCTCGCCTAACCAGATAATATAAGGCGAGAGTCCCCTACTCCTCGATGTCGCTGTTGTCGTTGTATATTAACCTTAACTTCCTAGATTCCTAGTTTAGTTTTGTATTGTTGTTGATAAATAATTTATGAGGTATTAATGTCAATAATAATATATGTATTGCTCATTTTTATGTCGTGCACTAATATTTTATCGAATTATGGCCGTATCAATGCACATGTATTGTACTATTTTTAATAATTGACAATCAGCATTACTAATCTTCTGCTAATCACACACCTCTTTGGCCTTGGTGGAACGACCTAGTCTCGGCTAGTCGAGATCACCCTGATGTCTCAGTTGCTATTATTAAGTGACAGATGACTCGTCCTCAACTCATTTCAAGACTTTAGTAATGTAGTACCTCCGTTCATAAATATATTGCATCATTGACTTTTTTCAAAACTTTGACCACTCGTTTTGTTCAAAATATTTATTCAAAAAATATAAAAATTTAAGTCAAACACAAACTACCTTAAGTGATAAAACAAACCAGAAAAAATAAATGATAACTCATTTTTTTTCAATAAGACGAGTGGTCAAAGTTTTTTAAAAAAATCAATAGTGTCATATATTTATGAATGGAGGAAATATACAAGAGCCTGGTCGGCAACCTCCCGATTATATATTATAGGTGGTAGAAAAATATGACAAATTATGTATGAATAGTATAATTTAATAAGCTGCATTAGAATTGATGGACAAAGTTTGGTTCCTGAGCGAGTGTAACCCTTGCCCGCGCTGGCGAGCGGTATTCAACCACCCATGCAAGCAAGCAAAAAGCTTGCTAATTCACTCAAATGGGTAAAACAGAAACATTGCTGATAAAAAAACAGAAACAATTATGTCAGGAAATCAAAAACAAAACAACTAAGGACGAAACCCATCGATAATAGTCGAAAAACTTAATTCATATCGAGAACACCGACATATATGACTATTTGATATGTTTAACTCAATGCAAGAGATACAGGAATGTAGAGGTAGGTAGCAGAATTTAGATGTATACCATGAAATATTGGCTCTAATAATTTGTTTAGTTCAGTTGTAGAATCCTAAAAATCTGATTGTATCAGTGAGTTGTGAGAATGCTGCTATGAACTAATGGTTGTAGGAAAGCTAAAATATGTTTGGCAGAAGCAACATGCAACTATAGATCCTATAAAAGCATGATAGTTTGGAAACATGGATGTTAGGAATATGAAGAATCTGAGGTAGGAGTTGATTCTTAATTGAACTAGAAGATTCTATAGATCTTTAGGAACACATTCTATTGTTATACCCGTATGGTTGAGATTTCAGATTTTTGACAACAAATCTAGTTTAGAAAGCTGAACCGAACATACCCTAATAAGTTCACGTTAGAGTAAACATAACCTGAACCAGTTTACATCGTCACATCAAAATAAGGGAAATAAAAGAACAAAAGGATAAAAAAGTTAGAGCGTCTTCAATATTTTTCAAAATAATAATCAGTAAATCAATGTGTTTTTTAAGTGGCTAAAAATTGTTGGGAGCACAATTATTTGTTGGCTTGCTTCAATAGGTTTCTCAATCTCACTCTCAAATATAGAAGACAATTTTGCATTCAAACTATTTATAAATCACTCAAGCACTTTTTATTTTTATCTCTCTACTACATTTGCTTTGAGAACTCTGCCATATTCCTTTTGCTTCCATGTCCTTACACCTCTAGATCAGAGGATCAACGTACACAGATTCTATTATTTTCTCATGTATAAAAAGACTGGGGTTTAGGGAATTGTCAAGAGCATTTCTTTTAATCTTGTCAAAAAATCAAGATTAGGAGTGTGTTTTGAAAACTCTTAGATATGTATAAAATATTTAGTTTGATGAAGACGTGTATGTAGACACATCCTTTAGTTTTTAAATTTTGTATTAACAAATAATTTTAGATGCTTATAATAAATATATGTAACACCTCAAAACCATCAACTAAACTAATGCATTTAGATTATTAGTGGTAATTATAGTAAAGGATTTTTTCAAGTGTTTGATCATATTTACCTTTAGAATAATTTTTGTTTGCTCATATTTGATTGATGTTTGTATTTATAAAATTTCTTTTATACGAGAACCAATTAATTTAATATGAGAACTTTGGTCCAAAAATAAATTCTTTAATAGTAATATTTTTGGGTATAATTATTAGGAATTTTTAGAAACATTTAAAAATATATTATTTATATTTTTGGGAAATAGGGATAAAAGGAAAAAGGCCAAACCCTAGCTGGACCGGTTGAACCGACCCATTAGGGCAGTTGAACCGGCACAACCGGCCCCCTCTCTCCCTCTCACCGCTACGCGGGCCCCACCCGCATACCCCTTCCCATACCTCCAGCCGCCGCGTCTGCACCTGGCGGACCGTTCGCGTGCACCCGCGCGCAACCCCTGCCAAGCCACATCGAGCCTCGGCCGAGCTGCCTAGCGCCTCCTCACCTTCCCTGGACCCAAAACCACCGGTCTCCCTCTTTTCCTCTCCCCCCACTTCCCCTCTCCATTATTGGAGAAACGACCGCCATGAATGGCTTTGAAGCCACCGGCTGCCTCTCCCTCTCCTGGCGCCCTCTCCTCTCCCCCCTCTCTCTATAAATTGGACAACTAAGCTCCCTCCCCTCCCTCCTTTTAAGACTGTGAGTATCCTTCACATGTTTATAATCTCTCAAAGGCGCTTATGGGCTTAAGCAAGCCCCAAGAGCATGGTATGAATGCCAAAGAGACATTCTTATTGCTAATGGTTTTAAAGTCGGAAAAGATGATCCTACACTCTTTACTAAAAAAATTTACCAAGACTTGTTTATTTGCCAAATCTATGTTGATGACATTATCTTTGAGTCTACTAACAAGTAATCTTGTGAAGAGTTTAGTAGGATCATGATTCAGAAATTTGAGATGTCCATTGTTGGGGACTTGTGGCGGAACCGCCCGAATTATTCCAACTTAAGTGCCTAAGTCTCACCCTAGAGGCTAGACCACACTTAAATAGGAATAAAACGTCAGTCCCTCGGATCTAGTCCGACAAGGCCACTAACAGGATCAAGTACCACGTACTCACTCAAAGGTGAGGCAAAGAGCAAATACAATAAAGCATAAAACCACAAGTTAAAGGAGTACTTAAAGTTATTACAACATCATCAGAGTTTTTGCGAAAGTAGGATCCATTGTTCGGGATGCAGCGGAAATTAACTAACGATACATAAGGAAGGATGGGGAAGCCTGGCCCATCACTCCTCCTGCTCCTCTCCTGCTGAGGTAGGGTTCCACTCGACTGTCCAACCCAGTGGCAAGGTAGACGACCAAGTCACTCCAGCAACCATATCCTCCAGAGAACCTGTAAAAATTATGCCACAAGCAAGGCTGAGTATACTAATACTCAGCTAGACTTACTCGGTGTGAGGAGTCTACTCCTCTACCTCTAGACATGCAGTTGTTTGGCTGAGGGGTTTGGTTTGCCAAAAGCAGTAGCTGAGTCTAAAATCAAGTTTTAGCTTTTCAAGTTTTAGTGTGATTCTCTTAAGACTAGTGTATACCTAGCTAATCATACATGGTATCAGGCATTTTAACAGTCAACATCTTTTGCCAATCAACTCATTTCCACTTATTACTCAATGTAGCAGCATGGATCAAGCAGTCTCATTAGCTGCGAGAAGCAGACGATTCGAATCGAGTTTTTAAACCTTGTAAGGTAAACCTAAACACACGACATGGTGAGGCACTCCATCCCCACACACATCAACCGTCCCCATTGATTCCCCATCAACAGAAAGAGGCCCACCGCCTTGGCGTACAATGCCTCACTGACCTCGACTGCCGTCGTACAGTGACCGCACTTGTACCCACCATAACCGGAATGGGAGACCACGTCTCAGGTCACGTGAGGAGATCAATCCACGGGCAGGTTCACTCAGGTACTAGGCTTACCGATTTACCATATTTCTCGGTATGTGCTTAATATGTTCAAACGCTTGACACACGGTACCACACCTTAATCCTTATTCCAATTTCCGTCTCGTAGACAACGCATCGCCATGGATCATTGTCCACAGACCATCATCATTCCGATATAAAAATGGATACAACCAATTCCTGACCTCACGCGAGTGCTAGAAAAATCACTCGACTTCTACCGAGATCCCTAATTAGTAAAGCAGCTACTCGACCTAGCATGCTATTATTCATCTTAAAAGGAATCCTGAGTTCATGCAACTAGGGTTTCAGACAATTTCTACACTTAAGTGCATAGTATAAACCTACAATCATTAAGCGCGGTAAAATAGCATATATAAATGGTTATGCATAAAACCGGGGCTTGCCTTCCAAAGCTGGGGCAGGCAGATCCTCGATGGCAGGCTCTGGTGCTGGCTCTTGGACTACCTGAGTAGCTCCTTGCTCCGGAACGAGGATGTACTCTCCGTCAGCGAGATTACAATCTATCGAATGCAATGAATAAGTTACATGTATATTAACGATATGCCAATTTAGTAAATACTATGTATGGTGAAACAATTATGAACACAGTGGGTATACTAGGGTTCCTTTATCGGATGGTGCTCTTAGGGTTTGGTAGACAACTATTTTGGGGTCTTGGTGAACTTAAGGATTTTAATCATCTCCTTCATGTTTTATTGGACTCTTAGGGAGACTTAGTGGTATAATATTAATTTCTTCCGCAATTTCTCTCTTACTTTCTATTTATGCTCATTATTTAGTGCTTTTGAACTACCATGGTAATTTAGAATTTTCCATAAATGTTGCAAAAATTATAGTGGGTAGACATTGGTCTCTTTAGTTTATTCTAAAAATTTGAGGTCAGAATTAATTCAGATAAACCTTGTGCAAAAATAACAAAAGTGAGGGGTAGATAGTCACTTTGTACTACAACTCTGATTTAGGTGAGGGCTTTGGACTAAAATTTATTTTTGCCAAGATTCCTGAGTGATAATAGATGTCTGTGCCAAAAATCACAGAAAGTGACCTAATGGTTATATTGTTGTGATTTTCTAAATTTAATGTCAAAAGGGCACTTATAACTAACTTGTTATTTGAAAAATATCAAACAACAGAACTCATATTTTTCCTAAATTCCACCTAGCATATTATTAGTTATCCCAAGGATTGGGGTGGTTTCTTCTTAGGGTTATTTTTCTAGGATTTTCCTAAGTTCTGACTGTTTTTATGAAATAAGATGTGGTGCATTTCCTTTGTACTAACAGAGGGTTCAACAAAATTTTCTTGTGAACTATATTACTTAAGTAAGCTAGGAAAAATGTGGTTGCCCTCTGGTTCTTATTTTAATTCCCCTTTTTCATTTTCTCAATGTTTGGGTAAATGCAAGTTTTAATGGTTAATCCCTCCTTAATCTGGTGTACTGAGGAGTTTAAAATTTTTAAACAAGGTAGTTAATAGTTAATTGTATCTCCAATTTTTCTCAACCTTAGTCCAAAAGTATTTCTATTTTCCCTCTATTTATTTAGTTTTAGGAAGTACACTTAATTAAATTAAAACTCTAAAAAGTCTTGCAGTACTCAGGGTGTCTGTTATTTTTTCTAAGTAGATCATAATATTTAGGACCTAGCAAAATTGGTTTGACCAAATTTGGTTAGATAAAATTCGAGTTATGAATTTTGCAAGTTCTGTATTCATTTTAAAAAATAAAGTTTAAAAGGTTTAAGGAAAACCAGTTTGCACCGAGGCCCCTCTGATTTCCTCTAACTATTTCTTTCAACGGTGCCTCTACGGAACTATTCCCCTGAGTCACTCACCTCACAAAAATCCCCCTGGCCTTTCTTTCTTTCAACCCGGGCTCCTTCCCCCTTGTAACAGTAATCGCGGAGAAGAAAAAGGGCGACGCGGCTTACTGGCTGCAAGGGAGGTCCAGTGAAGGGCTGGGTGAGGTCCGGGAGGTCCTAGCGGTCACGTCAAGATGCGGGTCGTCGACGGTGATGGCCGTAATAGGGCTAACCGTGTGCGCAGGCGGTCGGGCTCGTCGGCGGCGTGTGCTCCGGCCTGCTCACGGAGGTAGAGCTAAATAAAATGGCACTGGGAGCTTCACGGGATGCTAAGGATGCTACAGGTACAAGGAATCGACGAATGGCTTACCGTAGAGCTCAGTCTACGCGCGACGGTGGCCGATTGAAGTCCGGCGACGTCGATCCGACGTCTTCGGCGAGGTATTGTTCAATCCGCGGCTCGGGGAGCTTCACTGAGGTTCGTAGAAGCTAACCCGAGGGTCGGAAGGGGCGGAGAAATGGCTGGCTTGGCTGGTCTACGGTGGTCGTGGCTTGTGCGGCCGCTGGCACGCCGTTCTCTGGGCAAACGCCGGCGAACTCGTGCTCGGGCTGGGTCAGGGATGCGCGGGGGTGTACGGTCGAGGCCAGGGTGGGCTTTATAGCTGCGGGCGAGGGCGTGGGCATGGGGTTGGCATGGCGCGGGGCTGCGCGCGTGGGCCGAGCGCCGAGGGCATGCTTTGGCGTTGCCAGGGCACGTCAAACACGTGGTCGTGTTCATCTGCCCAAGTTCTTCCGCCTGCAGAGGTCACAACCGTGTGAATCTCGCCAAAGGTCTTGTGCAAGATTTCTTCCTGGCACCTAGGGCTAGCTAGTTTGTGTAAGTTCCAATGGAAGATCTGCCGTAGCTTACAAGATATGTGGGCGCTGAAAGGGAAATAGGGTCAAACCTTTTCCTAAGTAATTTTGGTGGTTGAATTACCCAACACAAACAATTGGACTAACTAGTTTGCTCTAGATTATAAGTTCTACAGGTGGCAAAGGTTCAACACAAACCAATACAAAGTCCAAGAAAGGGTTCCAATAAAAAGAGCAAAAGATAACTGAAGGCTTCCCTGGTCTGGCGCACTAGG
This sequence comes from Zea luxurians, assembly GCA_029449295.1. Classification (NCBI taxonomy): domain Eukaryota; kingdom Viridiplantae; phylum Streptophyta; class Magnoliopsida; order Poales; family Poaceae; genus Zea; species Zea luxurians. Next base: position 64,512,517 of record JAOPSE010000001.1, on the reverse strand, counting down.
GAGATCAACTCCAAACTTGCCACCTTCAGGAATTTAGGGAGCCGCTCCGCTATAATTCAACGGACTGTCCGGTGTAGCACCAGACTGTCTGGTGTGCCAGCGGGAGCAACGGCTAGCGCGCCAACGGTTGTCTGCAAAAGGTGAACAGTGAGCTACAGTGCACGGACTGCACACGCAGAAGTCAGAGCAGGAGCAGAAGGCGCACCGGACAATGAACAGGACCTGTCCGGTGCACCACCGGACTGTCCGGTGGCCCCACAAGTCAGAGCTCCAACATTCGAACCCTAACGGTTGGGTGACATGGCTGGCGCACCGGACAGTGTCCGGTGGCGCACCGGACTGTCCGGTGCGCCCGTCGATAGCAAAGTTCCCCAATGGCCACTTTGGTGGTTGGGGCTATAAATACCCCCCAACTACCACACTTCAAGGCATCCAAGTTTTCAACCATTACATTCAATACAAGAGCTCTAGACTTCACTCCAAGACACAAACAAGAGATCAAATCCTCTCCCAAGTCCAAAGATCATTCCAATCAAATAGTGACTAGTGAGAGAAAGATATTTGTGTTCATTTGAGTTCTTGCGCTTGGATCGCTTTTCTTCTTCCTTCTTTCTTGTTCCCAACTCAATTGTAATCAAGGCAAGAGACACCAATTGTGTGGTGGTCCTTGTGGGGAATAAGTGTCCTGATTGATTGAGAAGAGAAGCTCACTCGGTCTAGGTGACCGTTTGAGAGAGAGAAAGGGTTGAAAGAGACCTGGTCTTTGTTACCACCTCAGTGGGGAGTAGGTTTGCAAGAACTGAACCTTGGTAAAACAAATCACTGTGTCACACTCTTCATTTGCTTGTGATTTGTTTTCGCCCTTTCTTTCGAACTCGATTTTATTTCTAACGCTAACCCCGGTTTGTAGTGTGTGCTTAAGTTTATAATTTTCAGATTCCACCTATTCACCCCCCCTCTAGGCGACTTTCAGGCGCCAAGTCTTGTCTGTCTGCACTGTTCACCAGCGACAAAAATGATGCCAAACCATGTCAAACGACCTTGGTTTGTTTTCAAACTTTTTAGGGGTGTGCCTTAGGTAATTTGGCCACTTTTTGTTATTTGGTCCATGTGGTTTTGGCGACAGCAGAAAGGTGAACACATATGATCTTTAGGCTAGGGTTGGTTTTGGGACTTAGAGAAATTTTGATAGCTCTATTGTGCTCTCCACTTAGTGAGCTGATTTGGGGGGTTTTGTTGGGCCTATTTGTAATATCTTCCTTAATACATTTTGTAGATTTTCTAATATACTTCATCTTTGGTAAAGGTTTCCTCCCATGATTTGGCCATTTGCCCACTCTTTCCCCTTTAACTCCATGTTTAGGGTTTAATGGCTTAAGAGGGGAATGACGGTTTTAGACTCTTTTTCATGAGTGAGAATGGATGAAGGCTAGGGTTTCTTTCTTGTTATGATCAATACTTAGCTTAACCATGATTCTAAAGCTTTTAGTGCCTTCACTTTCCAATTTAGCATATAGGGTAAGCAGGACACAAGTGTGCTCCTTTGGCCAGGGCCTTGGGTAACACCTGGGGTGTTACAGCCCTCCCCCCTTAAAGGAATCTCGTCCCAAGATTGGGTAGGGATCATTTAGTGGGGTGCCAAGAAGGTGCGTGTTGGTGTATTGTGGTTCCTTTTTGGTCAAGATTCTCTAGTAAACTACTCTTCGAATGTCATCCTCTTTGCAACTTCAGAAGGAAGTCCTTCTAGATTTAGTTTCATAACTTACTCTGTTCTTGTTAACTATATTTCTCTTATATTTAGATTCAAAGGGCAGGTGGGGGTGGGTGTTTGGGTTACGTACCGATGCTTTTAGGCAGAAAATCGGGGAAGTGAGAGCGCAGGAAATCCTCAGTTTCCCACGTAGCCTCTTCTTCTGAATGGTTGCTCCGCTGAATCTTGTAGATTCGGATTGACCTTGATCGAGTTGACCTTTCCTTTTGGTCCAATACCTTAACGGGGTGCTCTTGATATGACAAGTCCGGTTCTATCTCCAACTCAGGTTCAGGTAGCACTTCCGTGGGTAAGCGAACGCATCATGAATTGTTGACATATGAGGTGGCAACTTCAATTGGTATGCTACCGGTCCGCAAGTCTCCTTGATTTCATAGGACCCAATATAGCGAGGAGCTAACTTGCCCTTTACCCCAAATCTCTGAACACCTTTGGTGGGTGACACTTTGAGATACACATGATTCCCCACTTCGAATTGTACAGGCTTCCTTCTCTTATCATGATAGCTCTTCTGTCTGGCCTGAGCAGCTTCCAAGTTCTTCTTAATGATTCTGACTTTATCCTCGGCTTCAAGTACTAGGTCAGGTCCAAATACTTCCCTTTCTCCAGCTTGTGACCAATTTAGCGGTGTTCTACACCTTCTCCCGTACAAGGCCTCGAAAGGTGCCATCTTTAGGCTAGACTGGTAGCTCTTATTATAAGAGAATTCCGCCAGAGAAAGGCACTTATCCCAATTCTTACCATAGTGTAACACAGATGCCCTCAACATGTCCTCAAGAATCTGAGTTACTCTTTCCATTTGGCCGTCAGTTTGAGGATGGTATGCTGAGCTTCTTACCACAGTGGTTCCAAGTGACTTTTGCAGCTGCTCCCAGAAACGTGCTACAAACGGTGCTCCTCTGTCTGACACGATAGTCCTTGGTATTCCATGCAAACGCACTATTTGGTCAATATAGATTTCTGCATACTTTTATGCCCTGTGGGTGGTATGTACTAACAAGAAATGAGCTGTCTTAGTTAGTCTATCCACAATGACCCAAATAGAATCGTGGTGTCGGGAGGTGTTGGGCAAACCCATAATAAAATCCATGCTGAGTTCCTCCCATTTCCAAGAAGGTATGGGGAGAGGCTGTAAGGTACCTGCTACCTTCAAATTACTAGCCTTGATTCTTTGACAAGTGTCGCACTCAGATACATACTTAGCAATTTCTCTCTTCATCCTGGTCCACCAATACAAGGATCTAAGGTCATGATACATCTTGTTACTGCCGGGGTGCATGGAAAATTTGGAGAGATGAGCTTCGTCCAATATTTTCTTCCTGAGCTCTAGGTTTTTAGGAACAACCAATCGGTCTTCAAACCATAGAACTCCCTTGCTGTCCTGACGAAGACATATGTACTTATCCACCTTTTGTTCGAGCATTTCCTTAATGACTTGAACACCCTTGTCACCAATCTGTGCCAGGACTATCTGCTCTTGTAGAGTTGGCTCCACAGAGATATAATCCAAGGTACCTAGGGAAACAACTTCCATGTTCAGCTTGCACAACTTGTCACACAGAGTGGCGATCTTAGAATCCATAGTTACACAATTGCACTTGGCTTTTCGACTTAAGGCATCTGCCACAACATTTGCCTTGCCAGGATGGTAATGCACTTCCAGATCATAATCCTTGATCAATTCCAACCATCTTCTCTGCCTCATATTAAGATCAGCCTGAGTGAAAATATACATGAGGCTCTTGTGGTCAGTATAGATGTTACAATGAGCTCCCATTAGGTAATGTCTCCATATTTTCAGAGCATGAACTACTACTGCTAGCTCCAGTTCATGCGTGGGGTAATTTTGCTCATGAGGCCTGAGTGCTCCAGATGCGTAGGCAATAACTCTGTTGTCTTGCATCAGAACACAACCCAGTCCAGTGCCTGAAGCATCACAATATACATCAAAAGATTTCGTGTTGTCAGGCTGTGCTAGCACGAGTGTTGTTGTCATATGCTACCTTAATGCATGAAAGGCATCCTCACACTTCTGACTCCATTCAAATTTTACTCCCTTCTTTAACAATTCTGTCATTGGCTTAGCAATCCTGGAGAAATCCGGAATAAATCACCGATAGTATCCTGCCAATCCCAGAAAACTCCGAATCTGTCACACGGTGGTAGGAGGTTTCCAATCCATCACTTCTTGCACCTTCTCCGGATCAACTGATATCCCATCTTGAGAAACGGAGTGACCCAAGAATTTGATTTCCCTCAGCCAGAAATCACACTTTGAAAGTTTGGCATACAAATGATGATCGCGCAGTCGCTGAAGTACTATATGCAAATGCATAGTATGCTCAACTTCATTTCTTGAATAGACCAGAATATCATCAATGAAAACCACCACAAATTTGTCCAGCTCTGGCATGAACACTGAATTCATCAAATACATGAAATATGTCGGGGCATTGGTCAGCCCAAAGGACATTACCAAGTACTCATAAAGTCTGTATCTGGTAGAGAAAGTCGTCTTCGGAATATCGCTGGCCCTGATCTTGATTTGATGATAGCCAGAGCGAAGGTCTATCTTGGAAAACACCTAGGCTCCCACCAACTGATCAAACAACACATCAATACGGGGCAAAGGATACTTATTTTTAATCGTTACCGCATTGAGAGGGCGGTAATCCACCCACAACCTCAGACTCTCATCCTTCTTCTTCACGAACAAGGCCGAACATCCCCATGGTGAAGTACTTGGGCGAATGAACCCCTTGTCCAACAATTCTTTTAACTACTTTTTCAGTTTTGCTAACTTGGCTGGAGGCATCCTATAGGGTCTCTTGGATATAGGTGCAGTTCCGGGCTGCAGCTCGATTGCAAACTCTATGTCTCTGTCGGGTGGCATCCCTAGCAATTCATCTAGGAAAACATCAGGGTACTCACAGACCACTGGAATCCTCTCTACAGGTGACTCCACCTCGGTAAGTGCACAAGAACGGGTACAACCTTAGTCAGGTAGGTATAAGGTGATTTCTCCGCAGATAGGTGAGTGTATTTCAATGGCTCTTGCTGTGACATCAATTAAAACATGATGTTGGGATAACCAGTCCGTTCCCAAGATGATGTCTACACTCTCCAGTCCCATAATCAGGAGGGTGGTTCCAACTATGATACTACCAAATTTTATGGGCACTTGTCGGTTGAGTTGATAGGTGGCAACCCTGCCTCCTGGTGTTGCAATCATAATAGCCCCCTTTGTGTGGTGAAAAGGTAACTGATACTTGGCACTAAATTTTGCGCTGATGAAACTGTGTGATGCACCGGAATCGAAAAGAATGATGACAGGAAAATTTAAAACAGAAAAGATACCAGTCATGACGGGTGCTCCCTCTGGAATGTCAGCCAATGTGGTGAAGTTCAGCTTGCCTTGCCTTACTTGCACCCTCTGCCTCTTGCCTTGATTCTGATTTACAGTCTGCCCCTGCTTCTGCTGGTTCCTGGGACAATTTTTGGCATAATGTCTAGTGCTGCCATAAGTAAAACACCTGTTATCATTGCACTGTCGGTACTGCTGTGGCTGGTTGTTGTTTCTCTAAGCTGGGGGTTGAGAGCGGTTGGGTGTCTCCTACTTCTGCTGTGGTCGAATCACCCATCGCCCTTGTTGCTGCTGAGGTCCCCTACTCTGAGTGTCGGACACAATCCTGAAGCGTTGAGGCTGAGCTGAAGGTCCTGTCACAGGGGTCTTCCTCTTCTTTTCTACCTGACGGGCCGTGATACAATCCTCCTGAGATATGGCCATGTTGACTAGCTCATTGTAGCTGTTGGCCCTGACTGTGTTGAGACGGTCGTGGAGCTTAGTACTAAGGCCCCTCCTGAATCTGTCTCTCTTCTTCTCATCCGTGTCAGCATGATAGCCTGCATACTAACACAGGTCATTAAAGGCTTGGGCATACTGCAACACTGCGTGACTTCCTTGAGTGAGTGCCAGAAATTCATTGAGCTTGCGGTCCATGATGCCTGCTGGTATGTGATGACCTCTGAATGCTTCCTTGAACTCTCCCCATTCAACCATGTGGTCAACCGGCTGCATGGCGAGGAAATGGTCCCACCATGTCCACGCAGGCCCACGAAGCTGCTGGGTGGCGAAACGGATCTTGGTCACAGCTGAACAATCACCATTAAGCAGTGGAAATTTGGATTCCACCACCCTGAGCCAAACATCTGCGTCGAGTGGGTCTTCTGCCCGAGTGAACAACGGCGGCTAAGTACTGAGAAACTCCTGATAGGTGGCTGCTGCTAGGGGACGCTGATGATGATCACCACCACCATAATGCTGGGGTGGTGGCTAACACTGAGCGAGCTGCCGCAGGATCTCATTCTGCTAAGCCATCAGCTCCTGCATGGTAGGAGGCTACGAAGGTGGTGGAGGAATGCGCTCATTCTGTCCACAGCGCGCTCTTCCTGCCATCTAAAATTTAGGACGTTCTTAATGTCATACTTTGAAATCCGTGATTGCACATGATAAGAGATCTTAAATAATAGGTTCGTAAAATTTCAAATATTTCCTTGCCTCCACAATCGTACCAATAGAAGAAAATTTCATTCAAACTTAAAAGCAGAAACCATCCATCATTTAACATACCAAAAGAGTTTATCCAGCGGTTACAGCAGTGCTCAAAATACTCGACTCTCTCTAGCCTAGTACCTCCAAGGTGCAAAAGCTAAGCTAGTTTTGAGGAGTTCTACTGCCGCACACTTCCATCCTGACTCTGAAATCTAATGAGCAAACGAGGCAACACTAGACTCGGGGGAAGGTGGTCTTCCTGAGCCAGCATTGTCCAAGCTGGATGCAGGCTCCGGCTCCTCTCCTCCCTCGATGTCGACATCCTCATTGGCCCCTTCTGCCTCCATGTCTTGAATCTCTTGATGGTGTAGATCCAAGTGCTGATTGGCTTCCTCAAGCTGTTGTTGTGTGGTTTGGAGCTGATCTTCTAGAACCTCGATGGTGTTCTCCCTGGCCTCCACCTGATCTTTGAGCTCTTGGATTTGGGTGGCCATCTGCTCTACCTGGAGGTCCTTTTCCACCAGCTCAGTGGACAAGTCGATCACAAGGTCCTCCCTGTTATCCAGGGTGATCTTGGTAGACTCCACTAGCCCCATCAGCTGGGACATTGCCTCACCTCGCAATGCCTGCAGACGATACAGGGAATTCATGCACCAAACCGTCAGATGAGCGGTATGTCCAGGGTAGAGAGCCCACACATCCTTGGCATGCTCAACTCGATCCTTCCACATTCAGTCGTCCTCCTTCTCAGCGGGGAACAAGCCAATGGGATGGGTTGATAGCTCCAAGGGGTGAAAGCCGCATAAGGTGGTCAGCACATGCAGAGGAGTGGACTCAATAGTATCCTCAGCCCTAAAACTGAAAGACTCGGAGTCCAGTGAATGCCAGCCGGGCTGCAAGGGATGAGGCTCCAAGGTCATCCTCACCCTACAGCGGGGTACCCGGTGCTCCTCGAACAGCTGCACCGCGTACTGGGGAGGCGTAGCATAACCTTCCCCCTGTAGTACTTCCCACAAAATGCGGGGAAAGCCCTCTCGCGCCAAATCGTCTGTGTGGGAATGAGCGTTCCCTTCGTCCGTAGGTGCGTGAGTAGTCATCTGTGTAAGGGTAAGTGTAAATGGAAAAGAAAAAGAACCCCAAAAATAAAAGGAAGCTAGTGCCTGGCTTTTCTATGGTTAATTGAGATCTTCGATGTAGACTTAAAATCTTATTACGGGTGTCTCTTTGATATGTAGCTTTTTATTAATATGGACATTTTACTAAGTAGCTAGAAAAATAATGCATGTATGCTCGTCCTAAGTGACCTCACGTCAAGTACATAGGGTATGGAAATTCCCCACCTATACCATAGCAGCCTGTAGGGCATATTCACATAGCCACCTAGCTATCCGTCTAGTATTCTAAGGCTTCACGTCCTAGGTCTATCCTTATCGTCATAACGATCTATCCAACATTGGTTTCTAAGCAAGTTTTACTGTTGAAAAGGTTGGTAATTATGATTTATTGATTCCTCTGTAGTGGTACAAGCTCCGATACCAGCTGTGGTGGAACCGCCCGAATTATTCCAACTTAAGTGCCTAAGTCCCACCCTAGAGGCTAGACCACACATAAATAGGAATAAAACGTCAGTCCCTCGGATCTAGTCCGACAAGGCCATTAACAGGATCAAGTACCACGTACTCACTCGAAGGTGAGGCACAGAGCAAATACAATAAAGCATAAAACCACAAGTTAAAGGAGTACTTAAAGTTATTACAACATCATCGGAGTTTTTGCAAAAGTAGGATTCATTGTTTGGGATGCAGCGGAAATTAACTAACGATACATTAGGAAGGATGGGGAAGCCTGGCCCATCACACCTCCTGCTCGTCTCCTGCTGAGGTAGGGTCCCACTCGATTGCCCAACCCGATGGCAAGGTAGACGGCCAAGTCACTCCAGCAACCATATCCTCTAGAGAACCTGTAAAAATTATGCCACAAGCAAGGCTGAGTATACTAATACTCAGCTAGACTTACCCGGTGTAAGGAGTCTACTCCTCTACATCTAGACATGCAGCTGTTTGGCTGAGGGGTTTGGTTTGCCAAAAGCAGAAGCTGAGTCTAAAATCAAGTTTTAGCTTTTCAAGTTTTAGTGTGATTCTCTTAAGACTAGATGTATACCTAGCTAATCATACATGGTATCAGGCATTTTAACAATCAACATTTTTTGCCAATCAACTCATTTCCACTTATTACTCAATGTAGCAGCATGGATCAAGCAGTCTCATTAGCTGCGAGAAGCAGACGATTCGAATCGAGTTTTTAAACCTTGCATGGTAAACCTCAGTACACATGAAGCGGCGAGGCACTCCGTCCCCACACACATCAACCGTCCCCATCGATTCCCCATCAACAGAAAGAGGCCCACCGCCTTAGCGTACAATGCCTCACTGACCTCGACTGCCATCGTGTAGTGACCGCACTTGTACCCACCATAACCGGAATGGGAGACCACGTCTCAGGTCGCGTGAGGAATTCAATCCGCGGGCAGGTTCACTCAGGTATTAAGCTTACCGATTTACCATATTTCTCAGCATGTGCTTAGTACGTTCAAACGCTTGACACATGGTACCACACCTTAATCCTTATTCCAATTTCTGTCTCGTAGACAAGCATCCCCATGGATCGTTGTCCACAGACCATCATCATTCCTATATTAAAATGGATACAACCAATTCCTGACCTCGCGCGAGTGCTAGAAAAATCACTCGACTTCTACCGAGATCCCTAATTAGTAAAGCAGCTACTCGACCTAGCATGCTAGTATTCATCTTAAAAGGAATCCTGAGTTCATGCAACTAGGGTTTCAGATAATTCCTACACTTAAGTGCACAGTACAAACCTATAATCATTAAGTGCGGTAAAATAGCATATATAAATGGTTATGCATAAAACCGGGGCTTGCCTTCCAAAGCTGGGGCAGGCAGATCCTCGATGGCAGGCTCTGGTGCTGGCTCCTGGACTACCTCCTGAGCAGCTCCTTGCTTCGGAACGAGGATGTACTCTCCGTCAGCAAGATTACAATCTATCGAATGAAATGAATAAGATACATGTATATTAATGATATGCCAATTTAGTAAATACTATATATGGTGAAACAATTATAAACACAGTGGGTATACTAGGGTTCCTTTATCGGATGGTGCTCTTAGGGTTTGGTAGACAACTATTTTGGGGTCTTGGTGAACTTAAGGATTTTAATCATCTCCTTCATGTTTTATTAGACTCTTAGGGAGACTTAGTGGTATAATATTAATTTCTTCCACAATTTCTCTCTTACTTTCTATTTATGCTCATTATTGAGTGCTTTTGAACTATCATGGTAATTTAGAATTTTCCATAAATGTTGCAAAAATATAGTGGGTAGACATTGGTCTCTGTAGTTTATTCTAAAAATTTGAGGTCAGAATTAATTCAGATAAACCTTGTGCAAAAATAACAAAAGTGAGGGGTAGGTAGTCACTTTGTACTACAGCTCTGATTTAGGTGAGGGCTCTGGACTAAAATTTATTTTTGCCAAGGTTCCTGGGTGATAATAGGTGTCTGTGCCAAAAATCACAGAAAGTGACCTAATGGTTATTTTGTTGTGATTTTCTAAAGTTTAATGTCAAAAGGGCACTTATAACTAACTTGTCATTTGAAAAATATCAAACAACAAAACTCATATTTTTTCGAAATTCCTTCTAGCATATTATTAGTTATCCCAATGATTGGGGTGGTTTATCCTTAGGGTTATTTTTCTAGGATTTTCCTAAGTTCTGATTGTTTTTATGAAACAAAATGTGGTGCATTTCCTTTTTACTAACAGAGGGCTCAACAAAATTTTCTTGTGAACTATATTACTTAAATAAGCTAGGAAAAATGTGGTTGCCCTCTGGTTCTTATTTTAATTCCCCTTTTTCATTTTCTCAATGTTTGGGTAAATGCAAATTTTAATGGTTAATCCCTCCTTAATCTGGTGTACTGAGGAGTTTAACATTTTTAAACAAGTTAGTTAATAGTTAAGTGTATCTCCAATTTTTCTCAACCTCAGTCCAAAAGTATTTCTATTTTCCCTCTATTTATTTAGTTTTGGGCAGTACACTTAATTAAATTGAAACTCTAAAAAGTCTTGCAGTACTCAGGGTGTTTGTTATTTTTCCTAAGTAGTTCATAATATTTAGGACCTAGCAAAATTGATTTGACCAAATTTCGCTAGATAAAATTTGAGTTATGAATTTTGCAAGTTCTGTATTCATTTAAAAGAATAAAGTTTAAAAGGTTTAAGGAAAACCAGTTTGCACCGAGGCCCCTCTAGTTTCCTCTAACTATTTCTTTCAACGGTGCCCCTGCGGAACTATTCCCCTAAGTCACTAACCTCGCAAAAATCCCCCTGGCCTTTCTTTCTTTCAACCCGGGCTCCTTCCCCCTTGTAACAGTAACCACGGAGAAGAAATAGGGTGGCACGACTTACCGACGGTGAGGGAGGTCCAATGAAGGGCTGGGTGAGGTCTGGGAGGTCCTAGCGGTCACGTCAAGGTGCAGGTTGTCGACGGTGATGGCCGGAATAGGGCTGACCGCATGCGCAGGCGGTCGGGCTCATCGGCGGCGTGTGCTCCGGCCTGCTCACGGCGGTAGGGCTAAATCAAATGGCATAGGGAGCTTCACGGGATGCTAAGGATGCTATAGGTACAAGGAATCGACGAATGGCTTACCGTAGAGCTCGGTCTACGTGCGACAGCGGTCGGTTGAAGTCCGGAGACGTCGATCCGGCGTCTCCGATGAGGTATTGTTCAATCCGCGGCTCGGGGAGCTTCACTGAGGTTCGTAGAAGCTAACTCGAGGGTCGGACAGGACGGAGAATGGCTGGCTTGGCTGGTCTACGGTGGTCGTAGCTTGCGCGGCCGATGGCACACCGTTCTCTGGGCAAACGCCAGCGAACTCGTGCTCGGGCTGGGTCAGGGATGCGCGGGGGTGTATGGTCGAGGCTGGGGTGGGCTTTATAGCCGCGGGCGAGGGCGTGGGCACGGGGTTGGCATGATGCGAGGCTGTGCGCGCGGGCCAGCGCCGAGGGCGTGCTCTGGCGTTGCCAGGGCACGTCGAACACGTGGCCGTGTTCATCTGCCCAAGTTCTTGCGCCTGTAGAGGTCACAACAGTACAAATCTCACTAAAGGTCTTGTGCAAAATTTCTTCCTAGCACCTAGGGCTAGCTAGTTTGTGTAAGTTCCAATGGAAGATCTGCCCTAGCTTACAAGATATGTGGGTGCCAAGTCTTGTCTATCTGCACTGTTCACCAGCGACAAAAATGATGCCAAACCATGTCAAACGACCTTGGTTTGTTTTCAAACTTTTCAGGGGTGTGCCTTAGGTAATTTGGCCACTTTTCGTTATTTGGTCCAAGTGGTTTTGGCGCTAGCACAAAGGTGAACACATATGATCTTTAGGCTAGGGTTGATTTTGGGACTTAGAGAAATTTTGATAGCTCTATTGTGCTCTCCACTTAGTGAGCTGATTTGGGGGTTTTTGTTGGTCCTATTTGTAATATCTTCCTGAATACATTTTGTAGATTTTCTAATATACTTCATCTTTGGTAAAGATTTCCTCCCATGATTTGTCCATTTGCCCACTCTTTCCCCTTTAACTCCATGTTTAGGGTTTAATGGCTTGAGAGGGGAATGAGGGTTTTAGACTCTATTTCATAAGTGAGAATGGATGAAGGCTAGGGTTTCTTTCTTGTTATGATCAATACTTAGCTTAATCATGATTCTAAAGCTTTTAGTGCCTTCACTTTCCAATTTACCATATAGGGTAAGCAGGACACAAGTGTGCTCCTTCGGCCAGGGCCTTGGGTAACACCTGGGTTGTTACATGACTTGTTCTCAAATGCTATGAATTAAGAACAAGTTAACACAAAATGTTAATGATTAAAGACCTTCGTCCTTCAAAGCATTATCTCCTTTAAGATATAATAATCTTTAGACGAAGGTCATGAAGGACGTACCTTTATCATCTCAGCTTATAATAATGAAAGTAGAAGCATATGAAACATGGAAAGTAACATGAATAATCATATGGCATCATCAGAACATTTTTATTATATTATCATGAATAAACATGAACAATATCGAGTTATATTTATACCTTTGGCTTGACAGAAGGTAGAAATCCAGGCGTGACATGCGAATGAATACAAGTCAGCGTGAACAGTATAGGGTTACTGTTCACCTATTTATAGGCGCGGGACGCAGCCCGGTCGAGATTACATTTATGTCCTTGATAACAAATTACAAACATGAAACAAACTACTAGGGACTGAACGGTCTTTTCCTCTTTAAGTCGGTGCCGCCTTCGTCTCAAGGCGCGTCATTATGCCGAAGCTTTCTAGGTTGTAGCTTCGGCTTGTGCCTTCATGCTGTGTCAGTTCACATATCATACTGCCGAAGGTGCTTTTACTTGGAGGACCTTCGGTGAAGAAGCAGGCCCCCAACAGTAGCCCCTTCGCGGTGCTAGATCATTTTTCGTAATGAGCTTGATCCATGAAAAAATGTCAAAGGCTTCGGAATGCCGAAGGTCCGAAAAACACCTTCCCTGAGCTCGTTGCCGAGAAGCGATTAAAATATTTGAAGCGCCAGGTGGCCCACCGCTCAGTGGGTACGAGCGATCTGGTGATTCACCTTCCAGGCGTCGAATGGTCCACCATTCAGCGGGTGCGGGCGACTTGGCGATTCACCTTCCACCTGCAGCACTATATAAACAGACAGGTAGGTGTGGAGTTACCACAACATTCATTGCCATTGCACTGTTGTGCTATTAGAAAATTTAACCATAGCCGAAGCTTTTCCACTGCACTCTCGAACGGACCATCATTTTGAGTTAACTTTGCCAAAAAAAGAGAGCTTCGTCAAAACTACAAAAGACATCAACTTCGTAAAAACCGCAAAAGATCCATCAGATGGTTAGAGTACGCTCGACTGCAAGGGTGACTCATGAAGGAGAGGAGACCGAGGTCACCGAGACAACTCTGATTTCCGAAGTCATGAGACAGTCGGGTTTAGTTGTGACAGAGGGAACCATTGACGAAGGTACATCAGCTGCCGAAGCTAAAGGGGCTGATATTGAAGAAGGAAATGCTGATGAAGAAGAGGAGGATTATAGTGCTTTGATCCCATCAAAACCCAGCCACCTAGATTTTGAGAAATCTATTGTGTCTAAAGCCGACGTGCCCATGATGATGAAACTGGGCTACTTTGGAGAGGCTGAAAGGAAACTTGTTCGTTTTGCCGAAGAAGAAACCACTCCAACGCCGAAAGATGATGAAGTAGTGGTTTTCAAAAAAAATTTCAGAGCAGGATTACGGTTTCCTCTGAACGAGATGATAGGAGAGGTTTTGAAAAATTTTGAAATTTATCTTCGTGAGTTGACCCCTAATGCCATTGTTAAGCTTAGTGTCTTCATCTGGGCCCTCCGAAGCCAAGGGATGAGCCCTGATGCCGAAGCATTCTGCCGAGTGCATGAATTGCACTACCAGACGAAGGCCAGGGCAGATGGTCTTCATAAAAATTTTGGCTGCTACAACTTCGCGTATCGCAATGATACAAAGGCTCCAGTTCTTAGCTACCGCACCAAATGGCCAATGGGCTGGAAAGGTGAATGGTTTTATATTAAGCCTGATGAAAAGAAAAGAGGGAAACTGATGACGATGGTCATGTGCCTGTTGGCTTTAAGATTCGGAATGACCAGACCTTTGTGCAACATGCAGCCAGGGTCAGCATGCCAACTGTCTGTATCAGAATTCAGGGTGGTGGCTGAACAAATCAGCACTAGAGATCTGGTTGAAGAATACTGTCTAATAGAACATCTCCAACTTTAAGTGAATGGAGCATGCCGAAGCTAAAGGGAATAAAGAAAAAACTTGAGCTTATTCGATTGCCTTATCGTTTTAAGTTTGAGAAACAGTTCAAGGAGGCTTGCCAAGAGTGGCTAGAAATGATTGAGACAATGTGCAATGAAATTTTGGGAATCTATACCAAAAAAGAAGATCAATTAATGACTGCAGCCTTTGACACTCGAGCAAAACGAAGTTGAACCGGGTAATGGACGCTCTAAATTTTGAACACCCTAATTATGAGCGACTCAACAAAGGTGCCGAAGGGGCAAAAAGGAAAAGGGTTGTCAGCATTCTGAGTAGGCAAGCTGCCAGAATGGTGAAGGAAGATGAAAAAACTTTAAAGAAGAGAAAATCCAGTCCTGAGCCGAAAGCGACGGCTATGAAGAAGAGAAAGGCTACTACTCCAGAGCCGAAGGTGACTGAGGTGGAAGAGGAAACTCCTTCAACACCTCCTACTGCCGAAATAGAAGAGATTTTAAAGGTAATGACTAAATCTTTACCTATCAAGCTGCTAAGTCCTCTGGGACCACAACTGACGAAGCTCTTTCAGAAGAAAGGAGAACCTTATTATAAAGAGGGCAGATGGGTTGAAGAAGCGAAGGATTGGTAGCGTGATGCAAGCCATTGAAAAGACACCACCTTCGACCTCAGCATCAAAGATAGCACCTACTGTAAGCGCCGAGGCTGCTGACGAAGCAAACGTATCGGCTGAAGCTACAGCTGCCACCGAAGCTGTCAACCTGGAGGCTACCTTATCTGGGATTGATAAGTTGATCCTGGGTATGCCTACAGAAGAAACATCTGCGGCTGCAGAACAGGTCATGGCCCCAGTGCTTGACAAAGGGAAAGGAATTGCCGAAGCTGCTTTGGAAGGAAAAGGTTTCAATCTTCGGAGCTACATGAATATGGCATTTCCTATGGCTACCAGCCAGGAGCCATGCTCTTTGGTGGAATCGTTTAAGAGGCCTTGGGATGTGTTTGTGACCGTACCAGGGTGAAAGTAATTGACACTCTATTGAAGAGTGTCGGTTTTCCGAAGCTTGAAGCGGATATTAGCAGCTACCGACGACAACATATCATCGGCAGTTTGTTTTATTCCAACTTTAAGGTTAAATTCTTATAATAAAGCAAAATTTTATTATTTGTTTTGTTTTTACGATGAAGTTTGTTGATGAAGGTCTATTTTGTATAGAGTATGCTGCTGAGCAAAGCGCTGCAAATGCAACAAGACCTCGAGGATAAAAAGAACAAAATTATAATCGAGGGTCTAGAGAGCAAAATCAAAGAATACGAAGCTTCTCTTGAAAAGAAATATTTCCTACTCCAAGCAGTGGAAGGTTCCCTTGCAGAAGCACAAACCGAAAATGCTAGATTAAACAGGAAGCTTCTCCAAAAATCAGAGAGCTTCGAACAAGAAAGAGAAGATTTGCAAACAAAATATGAAGTTGAAGCTAATGAAAATACGAAGATGAAGCAATCCTTGGAAGAGCTTCGGAACATGTGTCTGGATTTTGGCAGCCGTTGCGTACATCGATTAAAAAAGGTTTTTAACTCGGTTGGGGCCAGCACTGAGAAGTTTACCCCTTCGGCCGAAAACATATCCAGCACCTTCGAACATGTTGAAGGCGAAGTAGAGGCACTCGACGAAGTAATAGCCGGGCACGGTGACTTCTGTGCCTTGCTAGCTTCTCGTGGCACAGCCGCAGCATTTTTGAAGGCTGGTTGTACGCACGCAAAAATTTTAAATAGACCAAACTTTAGCCTATCTGCATCGGACTTGGTTGACATCCCCAATATAGCCCGAAGCATAGGGAGCAGATTTATAACACAAATTTGGGCAAAGGGTGGTCGAGAGTTGGCTAGTGACGAGGCCCGAAGCCTGCTAAAGCCGGTACGATACTTATACCTGTTGCTTGCTCTCTTGTAATTACTTTTTACATTATACTGCTTTGCTGTGTACAGGATGACGATGCCGAAGGTCAATAGTCCGAAGCTCATTTCGAAGATTGCCAAAGCTGCTGAACAAAGCTTAGAAACATTTGAAATATCTTTGTAAAAGACATTGTAATTTAAGAATCGAACATGTTGGGGACTTGTTCTCAAGTGCTATGAATTAAGAACAAGGCAACACAAAACGTTAAATGTTAATGCCCTTCGTCCTTCGAAGCATTATTTCCCTTAGGATATAATGATCTTCAAACGAAGGTCATGATGGACATACCTTCATCATTGTGGTATAAATTAATAAAAGGAGAAGCATATGAAATGCAGGAGACAACATGAACAATGATATAACATTATCAATTCATCCTCATTATATCATCATGGAAAAATAGAAACAAAATTAGATTACATGTGTACCTTCGGCTCGACAGAAGGTAAAAGTACAAGTGTGACGCACGAGCAAGTACCAGTCAGCGTGAACAGTACGGGGGAACTGTTCATCTATTTATAGGCACAGGTCGCAGCCTGTGAGAAATTACATTCATGCCCTTTACATTTATTGTTAACTAATAGACAATTCTATGAGGACTAGATAGCCTTTTCCCCTTTAAGTCGGTTCCTTTCTCCGCTATTTAGCCGAAGCTCCCCTGCACGTAGCTTCGGAGCAACCCCAATCTTCGACACGATCATGCTTTTTACGTCGTTCATGCTTTTAGCCTGAGCCCGAAGGTCACACTTGAAGATTTTGTTAAATCACGTTTTTTGAGGACCTTCAGAGGACGAAGGCCCCTAACAGTAGCCACTCACAGTATCAATTTGTTTAAGATAACAAATTCAGACTGTGACATGGACGAAGGCCTTAAGCCGAAGGTTCGAAAAAACACCTTCCCTTTGCTAGAATAGCAACAGTAAATGACAGATGGCCCCCCCCGATTTGGAGCGTGCCGAGCGTATAAATAAGAACTCGTATCAACCTCATTTGGTACGCTGCTTGTGCCACTTGCTTTATTTTGTCAATTTTTATAGCTCTTGCTTACTAACGCTTGCTAGTTTTTCAAGCTTTCTGAGCTTCGGCTAGAAGACATATTTTCGTCATCTCTGAAGGAAAAGATGTCTCAAGACAAGAAGGTTGCTGCTGAGTCGAAGCCTACTGAAGAGGAGAAGCTTTTTGAGGAGAAGAAGGCTGTGAATCCTTACATTGCTGGATTTATCGACTCAATGGCAAAATCAAATACAGAGAAGATTACTAAGGAGATATTGGAGGGCTTGTCTGAAGATACTGGTGACAGTGACATGATGCGGAAAGTGGAGGCAAAGATTCTGAGGATCGACCCTGGAGAACAAGCCATACAATTTTTGGAAAATCTACCATCAAGCAAAGTCACCTTGAAAACATGAGGGGAAGGTACTTTCGGGATATGTCTATTGTGAGGGCTTGCGGAGATAACAACGTCCCGGCCCCCGAGGGGAACGAAGTTGTGATTTTCCGAAGCTTCTTCAAAGCCGGGCTTCGGTTTTCACTAAGCAAGTTTGTAGTTGAAGTGTTGAAAACCTACCAAGTTTTCCTTCACCAGTTGACCCCGAAGCCATATTGAGGATGGGAGTCTTCGTCTGGGCAGCAAGAAGCCAAGGGATAGAACCAAGTGCGAAGTGTTTCTGCTGCATGCACGAACTTTTGTATGAAACGAAGGCCATGGGGAAAGAACAGTATCATAACAACTTCGGTTGTTATGGGTTTATCGCCCGTCCCAACGCCAGTCACCCTGTGCCGACATTTTGGAAGAGATGGCCCAGAAATTGGATGGAAGAATGGTTTTATGTGAAGAACAACTTGTCAGCGAGGGAGGACATCAAAGATGTTATCATGTGCCACATATGGTCCCGCTTCGGCCTCCGAAGGCCGAATGTTGAAATTGATGAAGCCGCCGAAGCGTGCCAAAGGGCGTTTGGTACTATCTGCTTCTTCATTGGCACCAGAGACTTAATTCAAGAGCTTATAGCATTCAGAGTATGGCCGCTTGCAGAGAGCTGGGAAATGCCGAAGGATACTATTACCAAGTCTAGCGAAGGTGAACTGGTCTGGCTGAAATATACATTCAGATATGGGGATAAATTCAATGAACCAAACGATGATTGGTTGAAATGCATCGAAGTTACAAGTGATGAACTACTTGGATCATACTCCAAGGCAGAAGATAATGCACTGTCTATAGCCTTCGGAGGTCGGGGAAAAAAGAGAATAAACAGAGTTTTTGATGCCATTGGCTTTGTCTACCCCGACTACCACTACTCGGTGCGTGGGCAAGGGAAGAAGAGGAAAGCTGCTGCTCTGGCAACCATGGCTGAACCTGTGCCGAAGGCTGTGGAAAAAAATATGAAAGTACTTACCCACCGGCCACGCTATATTGAACCGGCCGTGGTGCCTGAGTTTGGCAGGGGGGCATCATTGGCTGCTGAATCAAGAGAATATGCTCTGATGCAGAAGGAGGCTGAAGAACTGGCTACAATGTCGAAGGCACCTTCGGATGAGCCAGTTGAAACGAAGGTTGACAAAGATAAGGCTGACAGGCCAACAACCGAAGAGGTGAGAAAGATGCCAGGGATTTTAAGTCCTTCGACAAAAGCCACAACGCTGAAGACACAAAAGAGTTCTGTCATAACTCCTAGGATAAGGAGGATGGTAAATGTATTAGATGTTTTGGAAACAACCGATTCCAAAGGCCCTGCTCCCACAGGGAAGGTTGCCGAGGCTATCAAAATGCAATCCAAGGTTGATGCTAAGCAAATAGAAGTCGAGACTACATAGCCCAGGCTGAAGCCAAGGTAGAGCCCACAGTGCCTACTAAGACGAAGCTTGCCGCTATTGAGCAAAGGCCGAAGAAATAACTCTAGATATTAATATAACTTTTGAGAAGAGTGCGGCCAAAGAGGCCGAATCTCTTGCCCCCGAATCACTCTTCGAAGATCCTGATTATATCATTCGACATGCTTCAGGAAAGAGATTATCCGAAGAAGAAAATTTTGAAGCTAAACACTATGCCCGAGAACTGAATTATCCGAAGGGGGCTTTAGTGTTTAATGGTACGGACAAAGATGATTTCCTGTACTGCCTTCCAGACAACAAAGAATTATTTGTCTGCCGGGAGATGGCCAAAAGTATGGGCTTTCCAAAGCTTGAAGCTGGCCTCTGTGCCATGACGAAAGACGACCTAGCAGATAGTCTTGCGTACAACAGTCTGAAGGTACGAAAGTTGTGAATTTTGAAGGTTATGGACTCTGGAATGGAGTCTATTTATTCTTATGTTAATCGTTTTAACCTTTCTTGCAGGGCTTAATACTTAGCAACGCCCTAAGGGCACAAAAGAATGCTGAAGATGAGAGCTACACTATAGCTCTCAACAACCTTCAAACAGAGGTTATCAGACTAAGGAACGAAGCCACAGAAAAAGACAAGATTCTACTTTCATTAGTGGACAAGGTAAAAGAAGATGAAGCTAGTTTCAAGGCTCAAGATGAAATTCAAAAGAATGAGATTGAAGACCTTCGGAAGCAGCTGGCCGAGGCCAAAGAAAAATGTGGCCTCGCAGAGGCCAACCGAGATATTAGTGAATATTGGAGAAGTTATTTAGAAAAAACAGTCGAAGAACTCCGCGCATCCAAATAAAGATGCTTCGAAAAATCCCTGGGCTATGTGGAGAAGATAAAGGCTAGCTTCGCCAACGTGGGTGCCTATTCCAATGAAGATAACTTTATTCGAGGCGACCCCGAATGTGTTATAGAATGGATAAATGGAGAGGCCGAAGCTTTTGAAGAAATTTTAAGTGATCGTGGGGATGTCTGCGCGTTTTCTAGTGTGAGAGGAATTTCAGCCATCTTAGAGAAGGCGGGTTGCGAACATGTCAAAACCCTGGCCTAGGCCGAAGCTGCCTTCTCCGTGGATGTCACGAAGGATCCCTCAGCCAAAGCAAGCTTAATGGGCGGAAAATTTTTTACTGACATCTGGACAAATGACGGACGAGAAATGGCTCATGAAATAATGAAGAAAAGCAAAAAAGATATCCATGAGGCCCGAATTCAAGCTAAGCAAGCTGAAGAAGCTGCAGAGCGCGAGAGGCGCATAGGTATTGTTTTTCGGCCTTTAGCTTCGTCGTTTGTTTTCGTGACTTCGAATTGATTAATTTTTCCTACTGTAGCTGAACTGTCTCCTCCGCCAGAACCGTTCGACCCCCTGGCCGACCCAGAAACGAAGAAAGCAATAGAAATCATCAATATAGCGGAATTTATTGTTGATGAAGTTGTTAACAAGTTGTTGAATGAAATTGCAGAAAAGGTCCTGAAAGAGGACTGATATTGTAAAAACATTTTTAGACAATCAATGTAGCTTCGCTACATCAAAATTGTAATATTCGATGTGCATATTTTTGAATCTAATGTGTGAATTATTTGTAATTCAGTTCTTTGTAATGCATAAAACTTTATATACATACCGTTTTTGAGCCTTCGGCGAAAAAACACCTTCCCTTCTTTTCATGCTTTACAAAGAAGAAGATCCTTGCTTCGTGAAAATATCCAAGCTTCATAAAAACCTCCTAGCTTTGTAAACAAATGATCCCTTCTTTTGCAATAGAGCCAACGAAACTATATTTTCTCAGCTAACTTTGTGCCTTAGCACCTTTCCATTTTTTATAAAGCAGTCTCCGAGGGTCGACTTCGTATTCAATTCGTGCCATCAATGCAATATGATGTATGATGTGATGCTATGCGGGATGATGTGACGATATGATGCGAATGATGCAAATGCCGAAGATGCACACCCACGCGCCCATACTGGAACACACCATCTCTGTGTCCCCTTAGGAATGATCGAAGTCTCTTTGCCATTTATTTTTCGGCTTCACCGCTTATTTTTCGGTGTAAGTTCTGCATCCCCTTAGGAACGTCTTTTGAACTTCTTCGCCTTCTATTTCAGCGGTATTTTTTGTGTTGACTTTTCGCGCTTCGCCTTATATTTCGGTGGTATTTTTCGTGTTGACTTTTTGCGCTTCGCCTTATATTTTGGCGGTATTTGGCTCTGTATTCCCTTAGGAACGACTTTTGAGCAAAAAACTTACACTACGCTCCCTTGGGAACGACTTTTTGTGGCTTCGGCAAGACTTATGGTGCGCTCCCTTAGGAACTACTTTTTGAGCTTCGATAATTTTGGAGCTTCGTAAATCTGTGAAGAAGATATATTTCATTTTAATAGAAGCGAAACTATTACAAAGAATTAAAACTAGGTTTGCATTACTTGTCCCTTATTAAAAAACAAACTGGCATAGAATAAAAAAGTGTTTCAGAAAGTAGGATATCTCAATAGATGTGCTTTGACTCCGGCACTGTACTGTTGACTGTGCGAGCTTCGGATTCCTCCCTGAAATCCCGCTGCTGTTGGGTGTGTTGGTGCCCTTCTGGCTGCTGACCCCGTGAATAGGTAGGTTGTAGTGGTGGCGGAGGTGGAAGATGTGGCCAAGAAGCCTGTGGCTGACTGGCCGAAGCAACAGAAGCTGCAGAATGATTACCCACATATTCTGGTATGTAGGGTGAGTGGCACGAAGCAGTGTGCAAGACCTGCTTCGGTTGACTCTGCCGAGCTTCGGCTTCTGCAATCTCCTTCTGCTTTTGGATGGTAATTTGGCACATTCTTGTAGTATGGCCCTTGTCTTCACCACAAAATAAGCAGTAGATCTTCCTGGGCTGGTCCCCATATCTTCCTCCGTAGCCCCTGGCGCCTCTGCCTCTTGGAGCTGGCGGCCGGAAAGAGCTTTGTTGCTGCCCCCGAAGATTGTGAGGTATACTATGGCCTCTGCAGCTGACTTCCTTTATCATCATTCTAAGTAAAGTTATGAATTGGCCTAACATGGCTCGGGTGGATTCCTCCTCCAAAGCCCCTGGTCATCTCAGAGAATCTGTAAGCTTCCTCCCTTCTTTGGCAGAAGTCATTGTCAGCCCAGATGTACTCATCCATCTTCTGAAGCAGCTTCTCTAGAGTTTGTAGGGGCTTCCTGGTGAAATATTGGGCGGTAGGTCCTAGGCAAATACCTTTGATCATGGCCTCAATGACAATCTCATTGGGCACGGTAGGCGCTTGTGCCTTCAATCACAAGAACCTTCATACATATGCCTGGAGGTATTCTTCGTGGTCTTGCGTGCATTGGAATAGAGCCTGAGCTGTGACCGGCTTCGTTTGAAAAACTTGGAAGCTGGTAACCAACACGTCCTTAAGCTTCTGCCACGACATGATAGTCCCTGGTTGAAGAGAAGAATACCATGTTTGGGCTACATTCCGGACTGCCATGACAAACGACTTCGCCATGACTGCAGTATTGCCTCCATACGAAGATATAGTTGCTTTGTAGCTCATCAAAAACCGCTTTTGATCTGAATGCCCATCATACAAGGGAAGCTGAGGTGGCTTGTATGACGGGGGCCATGGGGTAGCCTGCAGTTCTGCTGCCAAGGGAGAAGCATCATCAAAAGTAAAGGTATCATGATTAAAATCATCATACCATTCATCTTCGTTGAATAGGCCTTCTTGACGAAGTTCCCTGTGTTGGGGCCTTCGATCTTGTTCTTCTTGAACAAGATGGCGCACTTCTTCACTAGCTTCGTCGATCTTCCTTTGAAGATCAGCCAGCCGTGCCATCATCTCCTTCTTCCTTTGTACTTGTTGATGAATAATTTCCATGTCCCTGATCTCTTGGTCCAACTCCTCCTGGAGTGTTGAACTGGTGGCTTTCCTCTTCTGGCTTCACGCCTCTCGAAGGGAGAGGGTCTCCTGGTTTGGCTCCAGCGGCTGCAATGCAGCAGTTCTTGGTGCTAAAGCTTTCTTCGGCGGCATGACGAAGGTCAGTGTTTGTCGAAGGTGGTCGAAAGAGTTCACCGAAGGTGGGCGCCAATGTTGGGGACTTGTTCTTAAGTGCTATGAATTAAGAACAAGGCAACACAAAATGTTAAATGTTAATGCCCTTCGTCCTTCAAAGCATTATTTCCCTTAGGATATAGTGATCTTCAGACGAAGGTCATGAAGGACATACCTTCATCATTATGGTATAAATTTATAAAAGGAGAAGCATATGAAATGCAGGAGACAACATGAACAATAATATAACATTGTCAATTCGTCCTCATTATATCATCATGGAAAAATAGAAACAAAATTAGATTACATGTGTACCTTCGGCTCGACAGAAGGTAAAAGTGCAAGTGTGATGCACGAGCAAGTACCAGTCAACGTGAACAGTACAGGGGAACTATTCATCTATTTATAGGCATAGGTCGCAGCCTGTGAGAAATTACATTCATGCCCTTTACATTTATTGTTAACTAATAAACAATTCTATGAGGACTTGATAGACTTTTCCCCTTTAAGTTGGTTCCTTTCTCCGCTATTTAGCCGAAGCTCCCCTGCACGTAGCTTCGGAGCAACTCCAATCTTCGTCACGATTATGATTTTTACGTCGTTCATGCTTTTAGCCCGAGTCCAAAGGTACCTGTTCACATATCACACTTGAAGATTTTGTTAAATCACGATTTTTGAAGACCTTCGGAGGACGAAGGTCCCCAACAGAACATTACTTTGTAAATTTGTCCATACCTTGTAATATATTGTTACCTTTCCATCCATGTATGAATTGCTTGGCTGTGGACGAAACTTGTATCTTTTGAGCCGAAGGCGAAAAACACCTTTCCTTCTTTTCGTACACAACAAAACATATTCTCGCTTCTTTATGCTCATCGAAGCATTGTTATCAAAGCTGAAGTATCTGTTTGTGTTTTATGTTATGATGATGATGATCCTACAAATGTCTATATGAATGTGTATGAATGCAATGAATGATGTAATGTAACGTGCAAATGAATGTCCAAACACACACACGAAGCCACACCCAGACTCTGCATCCCCTTAGGAACGTCTTTTGAGTCTTAAGCTCTGCATCCCCTTAGGAACGACTTTTGAGCTTCTTCACCTTGTATTTCGGTGGTATAAGTTCTGCATCCCCTTAGGAACGACTTTTGAACTTCTTCGACTTATATTTCGGCGGTATTTGGCTCTGCATTCCCTTTGGAACGACTTTTGAGTAGAAAACTTATGCTGCGCTCCCTTAGGAACGACTTTTGTAGCGTCGTCATGCTTTGCATCCCCTTGGGGACGTCTTTTGAGCTTCTCTCTGTTTTCTTTTTGCACTCGATGGTGCAGGGTCAGATTTTACATATTACATCTTTGGGGGATTTGGCCCTCGCGGGGCTAAATAAGAGTGAAAAATTACAAGCTATGGCCCCATTAGAAACCTTTCTCCCCTCTTGAAAGGAAAAGGGTGCCATAGAAAAAATGAAAAAGAAAGATTACATCAAATTACACATAATATCGTTGAAGCTCATCCGCATTCCAAGATCTGGGTATGTCGTTGCCGTCCATATCTTTCAATCTGTAAGAACCAGGCCTTGACGAAGATACTACCAGAAAAGGACCTTCCCACTTTAGTTGCAACTTGCCCACTGTGTCTGGGTTGGCCATTCTCCGAAGCACCAAGTGCCCTGGCTTGATGTTTTTCAATCGAACTTTTCTATCACGCCACTTTATTGTTTCGGCCTAATATTAATTGATGTGCTCTATAGCCTAAAGTCTGGTCCATTCTATAGTATCTTTTGTTACTTGATAATCAGCTTCGTCTTGTGCCGAAGCTGTTGTTCTTATTGACCCTGCCTTTGCCTCTTCTGGAGTTATTGCTTCGTCACCAAACAAGAGTTTGTAGGGTGTAAATCCTGTTGACCTTGACGCAGTTGTATTGTGCCTCCACACCACTTTAATCAGCTTGTCTGGCCACTTTCCTCTGGGTTGGTTGAAGATTAGCTTCATTATTCCTGTCATTATAATACCATTTGCTCTTTCTACCAGAACATTTGATTTTGGATGTCTAACTGATGCAAAATGAATCTTCGTACCAATTTGGTCACAAAAATCTTTGAATGCTTCGGCATCAAATTGTGTACCGTTGTCCAGGGTTATTGCCTTCGGCACACCGAAGCGATAAACAATATTTTGCCAGAAGAATTTTTGGACCATGACCGAAGTTATTGTAGCTAAGGGCTTCGCCTCAATCCACTTGGAAAAATATTCTACTGCTACTACAACATACTTCAAGTTACCTTGTGCTGGTGGGAGTGGACCCAACAAATCCAGGCCCCATCTTTGCAATGGCTAAGTTGGTTGTATTAACTGAGTTAATGACGAAGGTTGTTTCTGGTCTCTTGCACATTTTTGACAATTTTCACACTTTTGAACCAGATCTGCTGCATCCGAAACTGCCTTTGGCCAATAAAATCCTTGTCTGAAAACCTTTTCTAGCAAAGGTCTGGATCTAATGTGGGATCCACACAATCCTGCATGTATTTCTTTCATTAGCTCTATACCTTCGGTTCTGGATAAACATTTGAGAAGTGGGGAGCAGACTCCATGTTTGTATAATTCTCCTTCTATTATGACATATGGTCTTGTCCTTGCTTCCATTCTTTTATTATAAACTTTGTCATCCGAGAGGCAGTTACCTTGGAGGAAAGATATGATTTCAGTCCTCCAATCTTCACTATGCATAAGTGATATTGCAAGCACTGCTCTTTCGAGAAGTTCAACCGAAGGTGCTTTTATTGTTTCAAAGAATACTTCCGAAGGTAGAGGGAGCTCCTATACTGATGACTTGGCTAACAAATATGCATGCTCATTTTCCCCTCTTGGAATATTTTTTACGGAAAAACCTTCGAAGGAAGCCTCCAAACTTCAGACTGTGTCCAAATATTTTTCAAGCTTCGGATCCCTTGCCTTGCTGCTTTTGTCTCCATGGCCAGAGATGACTTGGGAGTCAGTTTTGAGAATCGCCCTTCTAATTGTCATTGCTTTTAGCTTCCGAAGCCCCAGGAGAAGGGCTTCGTATTTAGCAATGTTATTTGTACAACTAAAATCCAGCCTTGCTGCATAACATGTTCTGACTTTGGTAGGCGCTACTAGAACAACAGCCGCTCCTATGCCGAAGGTTCCCCAAGAACCATCACAGAAGACTATCTAAGCTTCGGCGTCTTTTGTTGCTTCTTCTTCCTAAGCCTCTCGCATCTAATCAGCAATGAAGTCTGCTAAGGCCTGAGACTGAATTGAGGATCTATGAACATAATCAATAGAGAATTCATTGAGCTCGGCAGCCCATTTTCCGATCCTCCCAGTAGCTTCTCTATTTCTCATTATATCCTTCAGAGGTTGTGATGAAGGAACAATTATATGATATGCTTGAAAATAGTGCCGAAGCTTCCTGGAGGCCATCAACACATCATATAGTACCTTCTCCAATTCTGTGTAATTTTTCTTTGAGAAACTTAGAACTTCAGAGACAAAATACACTGGTGCTTGTTTTTTTAACTTGGCCATCTTGTTTTTCTTGTACAAGCGCTACACTGATTGCAGAGTGAGAGGCTACTACATATAAGAGTAATGGAGCCCCTGGCGAAGGTGGAGTTAGGGTTGTCAAGTCTATTAAGTATTGCTTTAACTCTTCGAAAGCCTTTTGCTGAGCCGGACCCTACTGAAAAACTTCGGCTGACTTCAGTATTTCAAAGAATGGCAGATTTCTTTGTGCTGATCTGGATATGAATCTATTTAATGATGCCAGTCTTCCTGCCAGCCGTTGGGCCCCCTTTTTTGTATTTGGCGGCTCCATCCGAAGATAGCTTTGATCTTATTGGGGTTAGCTTCGATTCCCTTCGTTCATACTAGAAAGCCAAGAAACTTGCCCTTCTTTACTCCAAAAACGCACTTTTCTGGATTTCATTTCAAACCAGCTTGCCTGAAATTGGCAAATGTTTCTTGCAAGTCAGCAACGTGATTCTCTTGTTTCGTGCTCTTTACTATGATATCATCAACATAAGTTAGCACATTTCTGCCTATTTGAGAATGAAGGACCTTGGATGTCATTCTGCTGAAACTTCCTTCAACATTCTTGAGCCCCTCAGGCATCCGAAGGTAGCAATAAGTGCCACTAGGAGTTATGAAGCTGGTCTTTGGCTCATCTTCCTTTTTCATCCAAATTTGATGATAGCCTGAGTAGCAGTCCAATAGACTCATGAGCTCCGAAGAAGCTGCTACATCTACAAGGGAGTTTATTCTTGGCAATGGGAACTCGTCCTTTGGGCATGCCTTGTTGAGATCTGTGAAATCAATACACATTCTCCATTTGCCATTAGCCTTCTTCACCATAACAGTGTTGGCTAACCATTCTGGATATGTTACTTCTCTGATAACACCAGCACTAAGAAGTCTCTTTACTTTGTTTTGAGCACCTTCAGCTTTATCATCAGACATCTTCCAAAGTCTTTGCTTCCTTGGCCTGAAAGATGGATCCACATTAAGTGAATGCTCGATGACATCTCTGTTGACACCACAGAGATCATTGGCTGTCCAAGTGAAGACATCTTTGTTGTTGAACAAAAATCTTATCAATGTTTTTTCCTGCTCATCAGATAGCTGAGACCCCAGCAGTACCCTTTGATCTGCTATATCTTCACATAAAAGCATAGGCTTCGGCTGATCTACCGAAGCAGCCTTCTCTCTTTTGTGTTTATATTGTTGACAAGCTTTGGCTCCATCTATGTTGTGTATTGCCTTTGAATCTGTCCAACTGCCTTCATCCCTTCTAGCAGCTTCTTGACTTCCATGGACAGCAATGGGCCCTTGTTCCGAAGGTATCTTCATGCATAAGTATGCTGGATGAAGTATTGCTTCAAAGGCATTAAGTGTTCCTTGACCAATTATTGCATTGCATGGGTATTCCATGTCGACAATGTCATAAACAACTTGCTCAGTTCTTGTGTTGTGGACATAGCCGAAGGTAACTGACATTGTGATTTTGCCAAGTGCCACAATCTGCCATCCTTCGAAGCCACAAAGAGGGTGTGTAGCATCATGAATCTTGTCCTCTAGTTCTTGCATCTGCCTGAAAGCCTTTGCAAATATAATGTCCGCTGCACTGCCCATGTCAACCAGAACATTGTGGACCAGAAATCCCTTGATGACACAAGATATGACCATAGCATCATTGTGAGGATAATCTTTTGGCTGAAGATCCTCCTAGGAAAAGGTGATTGGGATGTGGGACCACTTGGACCTGACGAAGGGTCATTGCACCCCAACATGCTGCACTCTTCGCTGTGCTTCCTTCTTCTGTTTTTTGTTAGCTGGCTCTGAACTTGAACCGCTCGTGATTGGGAGCACCAGCTTCGTTGCCGAAGGAGCCACGACTTGGTTGTTGAATGAAGCCATCAGCTCAATAGTGGAAGTGAGTTCACCGGAGGTGGGCGCCAATGTTGGAGACTTGTTCCCAAATGCTATGAATTAAGAACAAGGCAACACAAAATGTTAATGATTAAAGACCTTCGTCCTTCGAAGCATTATCTCCTTTAGGATATAATGATCTTCAGATGAAGGTCATAAAGGACATACCTTCATCATCTCGGCTTATAATAATGAAAGTAGAAGCATATGAAACATGGAAAGTAACATGAATAATCATATGGCATCATCAGAACTTTTTTATTATATTATCATGAATAAACATGAACAATATCGAGTTATATTTATACCTTTGGATTGACAGAAGGTAGAAATCCAGGCGTGACGTGCGAATGAATACAAGTCAGCGTGAACAGTATAGAGTTACTGTTCACCTATTTATAGGCGCGGGACGCAGCCCGATCGAGATTACATCTATCTCCTTGATAACAAATTACAAACATGACACAAACTACTAGGGACTGAATGGTCTTTTCCTCTTTAAGTCGGTGCCGCCCTTCATCTCAAGGCGCGTCATTATGCCGAAGCTTTCTGGGTTGTAGCTTCGGCTTGTGCCTTCATGCTGTGACAGTTCACATATCATACTGCCGAAGGTGTTTTTACTTGGAGGACCTTCGGTGAAGAAGCAGACCCCCAACATCCATTATGGGGGAGTTGAAGTACTTCTTGGGATTTCAAATCAAGCAGCTCCAGGAATATACCTTAATCAGTTAAACAAAGTACACTCAAGACATACTCAAGAAGTTTGGAATGAATGATGCCAAGCCCATCAAGACTCCTATGGGAACAAACAGACATCTCGACCTAGACACAAGAGGTAACTCTGTAGATCAAAAGGTATATCGGTCTATGATAGGTTCATTGCTTTACTTATGTGCTTCTAGATCGGACATTATGCTCTCTATATGCATGTGTGCAAGATTTTAAGCCAACTCTAAGGAATGCCACCTGTGGGCCGTGAAAAAAGGATCTTGAGATATTTGGTTCATACTCCTAGCTTTGGGCTTTGGTACCTCAGGGGATCTACCTTTGATCTTGTTGGGTATTCAGATGCTGATTATGCCGAATGTAAGGTTGACAAGAAGAGCACATCAGGGACTTGTCAGTTTCTATGGAGATCCATGGTGACTTGGGCTTCAAAGAAATAAAACTCAGTACCTCTATCCATCGCTGAGGCCGAGTACATTGCTACCGGGCATTGCTGTGCACAACTACTCTAGATGAGGCAAACCCTTAGGAACTATGACTACAAATTGAGCAAAGTCCCTCTAATATGTGACAATGAGAGTGCTATCCGCATGGTGGAGAATCGCGTTGAACACAACTGCACTAAGCACATAGACATCTGGTACCACTTCCTAAGAGACCACTCACAAAGGGGGTATCGTTATTGAACATTTTAGCACCCACAACCAGTTCGCCGATATCTTCACCAAGCCCTTAGATGAATAGAGATTTTGTGATCTTAGGAATGAACTGAATGTCTTAGGTTCTCGAAACCTTGATTAAAATATTGCACTATGCTCACTTTATAACTTTGATCATGGCACGTCTCTTTCATTTGGTATAGTTATTGTTGGTCACTTATTCTCGAACGTTGTAGATCAAGAACAAGGCAATACAATTGTTAATTATTATGGGCCTTCATCTTCCGAAGCTTTATCCTCACATGGGAATAACACTCATCAGACGAAGGTCAAGAAGGACTTACCTTCATTATTTATTATGTGAATAGGAATGTAAAAGGATGAAGACAGTAACTGCATTTCATTAATTCATACATATTTGCATTTCATAAAACATGTATGAATACTGACAGTATTAATATTACATTGATACCTTCAGCTTGCTTGAAGGTGAAGACGCGAAAGAGTGATTACAATTCAGCGTGAATAGTATGGTGTTACTATTCATTTATTTATGGGCACGGAACGCAGCCTGGGTAAAATTACATCCATGCCCTTGAACATTTGTTTATAAACAACTAAAACTAACAAGGTCTATCTAGTCTTTTTCTTCTTTGCTTGATCTGAGCCAAAGCTATCAGTAGCTTCGGCATTCTGTATTGTTGCTCCATCCTGAGGTCTTTGTCTTGAAAACCTTCGGCAGAAGGAGGGCAGACTTCTTGTGGCACTTTGCCAAAGGTGTTTATGTCTTGAGGACCATCGACGGAGAAGAAGACCCCCAACAGTAGCCCCTTCACGGTGCTATATCATTTTTTGTAACGAGCTCGGTCCGCAAAAAACACGACGGCTTCAGAATGGTGAAGGTCCGAAAACACCTTCACTAAGCTTGTTATTAAAAAATGATTAAAATATTCCGAATGCTGGTCGATCCACCGTTCAGCCAATGTACATGTTCTGGCAGTTCTCCCTCTTAACCTGCAACACTATATAAACAGACAGGTTGGTGAGAAGTTACCATAGCATTCATTGCCATCGCACTGTTGCCCTATTGAAAATTTTAACCGAAGCCAAAGCTTTCTGCATTACCCTTTCGAACAAGTGCTTCGTCGTTTGAGATCAGCTTCGTCTTAAGGAGACTGAATACTGAAATGGTAAGAGTAAGATCCACTGCTAGGGTGTCCCATGAGGGAGATGAAACCGAAGTAACTAAAACAGCACCGATATCAGAGGTGATGAGGCGATCAGGTTTGGTTGTACCGGAAGAAGCTACTACTGAAGGTGCTACTGTCGAAACTGAACAGACTATGGCCGAAGACGGAAGTGACAGTGAAAGTGAGGAAGACAACAACATTCTGAGCCCGATGAAGCCTAGTCATATTGAGTTTGGAAGATCCACCGTAACAGCAGGAGATTTGGTTGTGATGAAGAAGCTGGGCTATTTTGGGGAAAATGACGATGAACTGATCCGTTTTGCTAAGGAAGAAGTAGTTCTAGAGCCAAATGAAGATGAGGTTGTTGTGTTTAAAAGCTTCTTCAGGGTATGGCTTTAGTTCCACCTGTACGATATGATAGGGGAGGTTTTGAAAAGGTTTGAAATATACCTCCATCAGCTGACACCGAATGCCATTGCTAGGCTCAGTATTTACATATGGGCTCTCTGAAGCCAAGGTAAAAGTGCGAATGCCGAAGGGTTCTGCCAAGTGCACGAACTGCACTATCAGACGAAGGCTAGAGCCGATGGTCTACATAAGAACTTCGAGTGCTATAATTTTGCATACCGGAAGGATACCAAGGCCCCGGTGATTGGCTATCATACTAAATGGTCAACCGGGTGGACTAGTGAATGGTTTTACGTGAAGGCTGACGAGAAGAAGAGAGAGAAGCTCATGACTATGGTAATGAGTCCTCTAAGATTAAGCTTCGGCATGACGAGGCCATTATGCAACATGCAACTCGACTCCCCATGCTAGCTAGCCAAAGTAGAATTCAGTGTGGTAGCTGGTCATATTAGCACTAGGGACTTAGTGCAGGAATATCTGGCAAACAAAACTTTCCCAACCTCTAGTGGATGGGGTGTTGGGGACTTGTTCTCAAGTGCTATGAGTTAAGAATAAGGCAACACAAAAAATGTTAAACATTAAAGCCCTTCGTCCTTCAAAGCATTATTTCCCTCAGGATATAATGGCTTTCGGACGAAGGTAATGAAAGACATACCTTCATCAACATAACATGAAGAAAGAATTACATAAAGCATAAAAGATAAAATAAACAGTTATATATCATTATTATCTCATTTCTATTTTATTACCATGGAAGAATAGAAATAATATCAAATTACAAGTGTACCTTCGACTTGAAAGAAGGCGAAAGTACCAGCGTGACGCAAGAATCAATGCCTAGTCAGCGTGATCAGTACGGAGTTACTGTTCATCTATTTATAGGCACAGGACACAACCCATGTAAAATTACACTCATGCCCTTTACATTTGCTAATAACTCTATAGTAGTCCATCGAGGTCTAAATAGCCTTTTCATCTTTAAGTCGGTTTCCCTTTTCTGCTATCATGCCGAAGCTCTCCTGCGCACAGCTTCAGCTTCGCGCTATCCTTCGTACTCCTTCTCGTGCTTCTTCACGCTGTAGTTTCAACTTAAGTCCGAAGGTACCTATTCATGCATTATACTTCCAGAAACATTGTTAAATCATGTTTTTGAGGACCTTCGGAAGCCGAAGGCCCCCAATAGTAGCCCCTCGCAATATTAATTTGTTAGAATGATAAATTCAGATTGCGACAAGGACGATGGCCCTGAGCCGAAGGTCCGAAAAAACACCTTCCCTTTGCTAGAATACCAATAGCCACTGACAAGCGGGCCCTCCAGCACGCAACACACCAGGCGTATAAATAAGACCACACCACGAGCTCATTTGGCACGCTTTCTTGCCATCTGCTCTTGCTTACTCAATTTTTAGCTCTTGCGCACCAACACTTGCTTGGCTTTTTTAAATTTTTAAGCTTCGGCTTTGAGAGCACTTTTCTCAGCACTTTCGAAGATGTCTGAAGATAAGAAAGTTGTCGCTGAATCGAAGCTGAGCCTTTCTGAGGAGATGAATCTTGGCTTTATTGAATCAATAGCAAAGACAAATGCAGAGAAAATTGCTAGGGAGACTTTGGAGGGTTTATCTAAAGACACTAGTGATAGTGACAGCTATGATGTGGAAAGCGGCAGGGAAGACTCCAAAGATCGACCCTGGCGACCGAGTCATGCAGTTTTTGGAAAATCAACTATTAAACAAAGCCATCTTGACAACAAGAGGGGGAGATACTTTCGGGATATGTCTATTGTGAGGGCTGACGATGGAGAGAAAACTTGTCCTACTCCAGAGGAAAATGAAGTCGTCATCTTCCGAAGCTTTTTCAAGGCTGGGCTTTGGCTTCCTCTGAGCAGCTTCATAGTCGAGGTTTTGAAGATATTCCAGATTTACCTTCACCAGATTACCCCCGAAGCCATTATAAGAATGGGAATCTTCGTATGGGCTATAAGGAGTCAGGGCTTGGAGCCGAATGCAAAAAGTTTCTGCAGTATGCATGAACTGTTATATGAGACGAAGCCCAAGGGTAAAGAACAGTATCATAACAATTTCGGCTGCTATAGCTTCGTTGCTCGTTCTGGCTCAAGCTCCCCAGTACCGACTTTTTGGAAGAGATGGCCCGGAGACTGGACGAAAGAATGGTTTTATGTAAAAAATGATTTAAAGGCACGAGAAGACATTAAAGATATAATCATGCGCCCTATCTGGCAATGCTTCGGGCTCCGGAAACCGAAGGTAGAAATTGACGAAGCGGCCAAAGAATGTCGCAAGGCCTTCGGCTTAGTCTGCTCTTTCATCGAGACAAGGGACTTAGTTCAAGAGCACGTGGCCTACAGGATATGGCCATTGTTAGCCGACTGGGAGATGCCAAAAGAATCCATCAGCAATCCCCACGAAGGTGGTTTGGTTCGACTAAAATATACCTTCAGGTTTAGAGACCAGTTTATCGAGCCAGACGACGACTGGCTGAAAAGAGTCGAAGCTACAAGCGATGATCTGCTTGGGCTGTACTCCAGAGCAGAAGATAACGCATTATCTGCGACTTTCGGGAACCGGAAAAAGAAGAGACTAAACAGAGTTTTTGATGCTCTTGGGTTCATGTATCCTGACTACCGTTACCCGCCCCGGGGGCAAAAAAGAAAAAGTGGAGGTTCCGGGAGAGATGATGCTTCAGCTGCTCCGAGCGAGCCCGCGCCGAAGAGGAAAAGGGTGAAGGTCCTTACTCATCGACCACGCCATATTGAACTGGCCATAGTGCCTGAGTTTGGCGGTGAGACCTCTTCGGTGACCGAAGGTAAGAAACCTGCGATTACGCAGAAAATTGAACCGTCTGTACCGCCAAAGGCATCATCAGCCAAATCAGATGAGCCGAAGGCCGTTAACATTGAAGAGATGAGGGTTGAGAAAACGAGGATACTAGAAGCAACAAGTCCTTCGGCAGAGGTGACAATGCCGAAGGCACAAAAGGATCCTTCAAAGACTCCCAAAAGGAAGAGAATGGTCAACATATTAGATGTTCTAGAAACAATAAAAACTTCAAGCTCTACTCCGAAAAAAACTGCCGAAGCTTCGGAAACACAAATTGAGGCCAAAGCTGCCAAGATCCAAGTCGAGACCGAAGCTGGGCCTTCAGAGCCTGCCAAGGAGAAATCCTTGGAAATCGAAGAAAAGTCGGAGAAAGAAGCTGCAGAAGTAATTTTAACTGAAAAAACCGCCACTCCTATTCCCGAAGCATCAACTGAAGCTCCTGATTATATTATACGACATGCTTCGGGAAAAAGATTATCTGAGAAAGAAAAGCGAGAGGCTCAATTCTATGCTCAAAGATTGAAATATCCAAAGGGGGCACTAGTGTTCAACGGCAGTGGGGAAGAAGACTTCTTGTATTGTCTCCCAGACTACAAAGAGATTTCTGTCTGTCAAGAGATGGGCAAGAGCTTCGGGTTCCCGACACTAGAAGATGGGCTTTCAGTGTTATCAAAAGATGAGTTGGCCGACAGCTTGGCATACAATAGTTTAAAGGTGAGAACAAGAGATTTTTGTATTCAAAAACAAAATTTTCCATTTGCTTACACTTAATACCGCATTTTTTGCAGGGCCTTATCCTTAGCAACGCTCTCAGGGCGCAAAAAAGTGCTGAAGATGAAGGGTATACCATAGCCCTAAACAACCTTCGTTCCGAAGTAATTGAACTAAGGAACGAAGGTCTTGAAAAAGATAAAATATTAAACTCATTGTTGAACAAAATAAAGGAAGACGAAGCTGCTTCCAAAGCCCAAGCTGAAGCTCTAAAAAACGAAATCGAAGATCTTCGGAAACAGCTATTCGAAGCTAAAGAAAAATGTGGTCTTGCAGAGGCTGAACGAGATATTAGTGTATATTGGAGGAACCACTTACAAAAAACAGTTGATGAACTTCGTGCATCCAAGGAGAGGTGCTATGAAAAGTCTATAGAATGTGTTGAGAAAATAAAAACTAGGTTCGCCAACGTTGGCGCATTCTCCAACGGAGACAACTTCGTGAGGGGTGATCCTGAAGGCCCAATTGATTGGATCAGCAACGAAGCTGAAGCTTTTGAGGAAGTTTTGAGTGGTCGCGGAGATATCTGCGCTTTCTCGGGTGCCAGAGGAATCGCAGCTATTTTAGAGAAGTCAGGCTACGACCATGTGAAAGCTTTGGCTCAAGCCGAAGCTACTTTATCTATTGAAGATACAAAAGATCCCTCGGCCGAAGCAAGCTTAATTGGCGGAAAATTCTTTACTGACAACTGGGAGAATGGCGGCCGAGGGATGGCGCACGAGATGATAAAAAAGAGTGAAAAAGATTCCCATGATTCAAAAGAAGCGACGAAGGCAGCTGAACTAGAGAGGCGAATAGGTATTACTTAATAACTTTTTAACTTTATTTACTAATTTTGCGACTTCGGACTTATTTACGTTTTATATCACAGCTGAACTATCTCCTCCTCCAGAGCCCCTCAAGTTGACGGCCAACCCAAAAGCAGAAAAAGAAGATGAAGTCACTAAAGTGGCCGAAGTCATTTTGGACGAAGCTGTTAATCGACTGCTGAACGAAGCTGCGGAAGCAGTTTTAAAAGAAGAATAGCCTTTTGTTGTAAAAACATTTGGAATGTAACATTTGCTGAACAAAGTGCGTAATATTTTTATAATTTTGAATGTAATATTTAAGCTGCTTGTAACTGAATTCTTTACGATGCATGAAACTTTACGTACATACCGTTTTTGAGCCTTCGGCGAAAAAACACCTTCCCTTCTTTTCATGCGTTGTGAAGAATATCCATACTTCGTAAAAACATCCAATGTTCGTAAAATCATTATACTTCGTAAGAGATAGATCTCCTTTTCATTTTAGAGTTTGACAGAGCTACACTTCTTCAATACTTATTTTGCGCCTTGGCACTGCTTCTTCGAAACAATCTCCGAAGATCAACATTGAATCCCCTTCTTGCGCCATTGATGCAATATGATGTATGATGTTATGCTATGCAAAATGATGTAATGATGTTATGCCATGCAAAAATGGTATTTGTGCTGAAGATACACACATATTCCTTCAGTAAAGCACAATCTTTTTGCCGTTTATTTTTCGGCTTCACCGCTTATTTTTCGGTGTATCAGCGCTGACTTTTCGTTGTAAGCCTCCCTTAGGAGCTTCTTCTCCTTTTACTTCGGCGGAATCAGCGTTTATTTTTCGCTGTAAGCCTCCCTTAGGAGCTTCTTCGCCTTTTACTTCAACGGTATTCGCGTTGACTTTTCGCGCTTCGCCTTTTACTTCAGCGGAATCAGCGTTTATTTTTCGCTGTAAGCTCTGCATTCCCTTTGGAACGACTTTTGAGCAGAAAACTTACACTGCGCTCCCTTAGGAACGACTTTTTGTTGCTTCGGAAAACTTATGCTGCGTTCCTTAGAACGACTTTCTATTATTTCGGCAAAACTTGTAATGTGATTGTGAACTCCACGCTCTTTTGAGAGCAACTTTCGTGCTTCACCAACTTTTTGGACTTCGTGAGTCTGTAAGAGAGATACATTTCCACTATGGTCAAAACGAGGCTATTACAAGGAATTGAAAACGACAGGAAAAACTTAGGCTTTTAACGATTGTTCTCTATTGAAAAAGAAAAATGATAACGAATGCCAGCACCATTTCAGAAGTAGGATATCTTCTTAATAGATGTGCTTCGATTCTGGCACAATACTGTTGACTGTGCAAGCTTCGGACTCCTCTCTGAAGTCTCATTGCTGATAAGTGTGCTGGCTCCCTTCTGGCTGCTGGCCTCGTTGCAATGGAGGTGGAGGTGGAGGCTGTTGCCAAGATGCCTGAGGATGGCTTGCCGAAGTAACAGAGGCTGCAGGATGGTTACCCACATACTCTGGAATGTACGGTGAGTGGTACGAAGCAGTATGCATGACTTGCTTCGGCTGGCTCTGTTGGGCTGCAACTTGTGCTATCTCTTTCTGTTTCTGGATGGTGATGTGGCACATCCTGGTAGTGTGGCCCTTGTCCTCACCGTAGAATAGCCAATAAATTTTCCTTGGCTGATCCCCAAACCTTCCTCCGAAGCCCCTGGCGCCTCTGCCCCTTGGAGCTGGGGGCCGAGGATAGCTCTGTTGTTGCCCCGAAGCCTGGGAAGAATATTGCGGCCTCTGTTGTTGACTTCCCCTGTCGTCATTCTGAGTGGAATGAATTGATCTGATGTGCCTAGGGTAAATTCTCCCTCCGAAGCCCCTGGCCATCTTGGAGAACCTGTAAGCTTCCTCCCTTTTCTGTCGAAAATCATTGTCAGCGCGGATGTATTCATCCATCTTCTGAAGCAGTTTCTCCAGGGTTTGAGGGGATTTTCTGGCGAAGTATTGGGCTGAAGGTCCTGGCCGAAGCCCCTTAATCATGGCCTCAATGACAATTTCAATGGGCACTGTTAGCGCTTGTGTCCTCAGACTCAAGAACCTTCGGACATATGCCTGGAGATATTCCTCTTGATCTTGCGTGCACTGGAACAAGGCTTGAGCGGTAACCGGCTTCGTCTGAAACACTTGAAAACTGGTGACCAGCATGTCCTTCAGCTTCTGCCATGATGTGATTGTTCCTGGCCGAAGAGAGGAGTACCAAGTTTGTGCAACATTTTTGACTGCCATGACGAAGGATTTCGCTATAACTGCAGTGTTGCCACCATACGAGGATATAGTTGCTTTGTAGCTCATCAGAAACTGCTTTGGATCTGAGTGTCCGTCATACATGGGGAGCTGGGGTGGCTTGTAAGACGGGGGCCAGGGCGTAGCCTGCAGTTCTGCTGACAGAGGGGAAGCATCATCAAAAGCAAAATTTCCATGATGGAAATCCTCATACCAGTCATCTTCGTCGAAGAAGCCCTCTTGGTGCAGCTCTCTGTGGTAGGGCCTTCGGTTCTGCTCTTCTTGAGCAAGATGACGCGCTTCTTCAGTAGCTTCGTCAATCTGCCTTTGCAGGTCAGCAAACCGAGCCATCTTCTCCTTCTTCTTCTGTACCTACTGATGAAGCATCTCCATATTCCTGATTTCTTGGTCCAACTCATCCTCTTGTGGTGTTGGACTAGTGGCCTTCCTCTTCTGGCTTCGGGCTTCCCGAAGAGAAAGGGTCTCCTGGTTCGGGTCCAGCGGCTGTAGAATGGCAGCCCCTGTTGCTGAAGCTTTCTTTGGTGGCATGACGAAGGTCGATGCTTGTTGAAGGTGGTCGAAAAAGGGTTCACCGGAGGTGGGCGCCAATGTTGGGGACTTGTTCTCAAGTGCTATGAGTTAAGAACAAGGCAACACAAAAAACGTTAAACGTTAAAGTCCTTCGTCCTTCAAAGCATTATTTCCCTCAGGATATAATGGCTTTCGGACGAAGGTAATGAAAGACATACCTTCATCAACATAACATGAAGAAAGAATTACATAAAGCATAAAATATAAAATAAACAGTTATATATCATTATTATCTCATTTCTATTTTATTACCATGGAAGAATAGAAATAATATCAAATTACAAGTGTACCTTCGACTTGAAAGAAGGCGAAAGTACCAGCGTGATGCAAGAATCATTGCCTAGTCAACGTGATCAGTACGGAGTTACTGTTCATCTATTTATAGGCACGGGACGCAGCCCATGTAAAATTACACTCATGCCCTTTACATTTGCTAATAACTCTATAGTAGTCCATCGAGGTCTAAATAGCCTTTTCATCTTTAAGTCGGTTTCCCTTTTCTGCTATCATGCCGAAGCTCTCCTGCGCACAGCTTCGGCTTCGCGCTATCCTTCGTACTCCTTCTCGTGCTTCTTCATGCTGTGGTTTCAACTTAAGTCCGAAGGTACCTGTTCATGCATTATACTTCCAGAAACTTTGTTAAATCATGTTTTTGAGGACCTTCGGAAGACGAAGGCCCCCAACATGGGGGATGCCAAAGAAGAAGGAAGGAGGGAAAAATATGAACTTGTTCGACTTCCCTACCGTTTCAAATTTCAGAAGAAATTTAAAGAACCATGTTCTGAATGGTTAGAAATGATAGAAACCATGTGCAATGAGATCCTTGAAAATTATACGAAGAAAGAAGACCAGTTAATGACTACTGCCTTCGACACCCGGGCAAAACAAAGGTTGAACCGGGTGATGGATGCTCTGAATTTTGAATACCCAGATTACGATAGACTTGACGAAGGGGCTGGGGGCGGAAAGAAAGAGGGCTATGAGTATTCTGGCCAGGCAAGCCATCTGGTCCGTTAAAGAGGACCAAGAAACTTTGAAGAAGATGTAAACAGTACCGGGGCCAAAGGTATCGGCTCCTAAAAAACGGAAGCTTGCTAAAAAATCCTCTAAGAAGGTGAAGACACAAGATGTGCTGAAACCAACTGTAAGACCTTCATCTTCTACTGCTGAGGTCTTAGAAATATTGAGGTAATGACCAAGTCCTTCCCATTCACACCGCTATGTCCTCTAGGATTGAAATTGACCAGCCTCTTACAGAAAAAGGAAGTCTCTTCGGCTGCTGATAGGAAAGACGGGGGCTAGAAGAAATGACGCATGATGAATATACTACAAGCAATTGAGCAAACACCACCCCCGGCTTTGGCAAACAAAGCTGCTAAAGCGGCCAATGCCGAAGCCACCGCTACAGCCGAAGATGAAAACCTCACAACCACTCTGTCCAATATTGACAGACTTATTGTTGGGGGGCAGCTTTGTCACCGAAGGTCTCGTGAAGAAGAAGCACCTTCGAAAGGCTAGAATACAATACCGAAGCTATCAATCAAGGAGCTTCGTAACGTATCTCCAGATGCACCGACTTAAAAGATGAAGTGACCAGTTAGCCCATGACAGCCTATGCTATGATTGTAACCATGTGTAAAGGGCATGAATGTAATTTCTCGCAGGCTGCGTCCTGTGCCTATAAATAGATGAACAGTACCATTGTATTGTTCACGCTGACTTGTATTCACTCGCACGTCACGCTTGGACTTTTGCTTTCTATCAAGCCGAAGGTATAAATGTAATTCAATATTGTTCATGTTTGTTCATGATGGTATAATTTAAAGATATTAATGATACCATATAATTATTTATGTCAATTCTCATGTCTCATATGCTTCTTCTTTCATTAATATATACACTATGATGATGAAGGTATGTCCTTCATGCCCTTCGTCTGAAGATCATTATATCCTAAGGGAGATAATGCTTCGAAGGACGAAGGGTACTAACCATTAACCTTTTTATGTTGTCTTGTTCTTAACTCATAGCATTTGAGAACAAGTCACCAACATTGGCGCCCACCTCCGGTGAACTCACTTCCACTGATTGAGCTGATGGCTTCGTGCAACAAGCAAGCTGAAGCTGCTTCGGCTACAAAGCTGGTGCTCCCGATAACAGGCGGTTCATGCTAAGAGCCGGCCAACAAGAAGCAGAAGAAGGAAGCTCAGAGAAGGGTGCAGCATGTTGGGGTACAGGGAACCTACATCAAGTCAAAATGGTCCCACATCCCAATCACCTTCTCCCAGGAGGACCTTCAGCTCAAGGATTACCCCCATAATGATGTTATGGTCATATCTTGTGTCATCAAGGGATTTCTGGTCCATAATGTTCTAGTTGATACAGGCAGTGCAGTCGATATCATATTTGCTAAAGCCTTCAGACAGATGCAAGAGCCAGAGGACAAGATTCATGATGCTACACACCCTCTTTGTGGCTTCGGAGGAAGGCAGATTGTAGCACTTGGAAAGATCACAATGCCAGTGACCTTCGGATTTGTCCACAATACAAGGACTGAGCAGGTTGTGTTTGATATTGTTGACATGGAATATCCCTACAATGCAATCATTGGTCGAGGGACGCTTAATGCTTTCGAAGCAATTCTTCATCTAGCATATCTATGCTTTCGAAGCAATTCTTCATCTAGCATACCTTCGGAGCAAGGGCCTATTGCTATTCATGGAAGTCAGGAAGCTGCCAGAAAGGCTGATGGAAATTGGATAGACTCAAAAGCCATCCACAATATAGATGGAGCTGAAGCTTGTGAGCAGAACAAGTACAGAAGAGAGAAGGCTGCTTCGGCTGATCAGCCGAAGCCCATGCTTCTATGTGAAGACATAGCAGAGCAGAAGGTATTGCTAGGGTCTCAATTATCTGAAGAGTAGGAGAAAATTTTGATAAGGTTTTTATTGAACAACAAAGATGTTTTTGCATAGTCGGCCAATGATCTCTGTGGTGTCAACATAGACGTCATCGAACATTCACTCAATGTCGATCCATTTTTAGACCCAGAAAGCAACGACTTCGAAAAATGTCTGATGATAAAGCCGAAGGTGCTCGGAATGAAGTGAAAAGACTTCTCAGTGCTGGTGTTATTAGAGATGTAAAATATCCAGAGTGGCTAGCAAACACTATTATGGTGAAGAAGGCCAATGGCAAATGAAGAATGTGTATCAACTTCACGGATCTCAACAAGGCCTGTCCGAAGGATGAATTTCCATTACCAAGGATAGACTCCCTAGTGGATGCGGCAGCTTCTTCAGAACTTATGAGTTTGCTGGATTGCTACTCAGGATATTATCAAATATGGATGAAGAAGGAGGATGAGCCAAAGACCAGCTTTATAACTCCCAGTGGCACCTATTGTTATCTTCGAATGCCTGAGGGGCTAAAGAATGCTGGAGGTAGTTTCAGCAGGATGACAGCCAAGGTCCTTCATTCCCAGATAGGCAGAAATGTGCTAACATACGTTGATGATATTATAGTAAAAAGCACGAAGCAAGAAAATCATATCAATGATCTGCAAGAAACATCTGCTAATTTCAGGTAAGCTAGCCTGAAATTAAATCCTAAAAGATGTGTCTTTGGAGTGAAGAAGGGTAAGTTCCTTGGCTGTCTGGTTTCAATGAAGGGGATCGAAGCTAACCCAAGCAAGATCGAAGTCATCCTTCGAATGGAACCGCCAAGCACAAAGAAAGGGGCTCAACGGTTGACAAGAAGATTGGCTTCATTGAATAGATTTATATCTAGATCAGCAGAAAGAAACTTGCCATTTTTGAAATACTAAAGTCAGCCGAAGTTTTTCAATGGGGCCCAGTTCAACCGAAAGCGTTTGAAGAGCTGAAACAATACTTAATTGATCTAACAACACTAACTCCACCAGCGCCAGGGGCTCCATTACTATTGTATGTGGCAGCTTCGCACTCTGCAGTAAGTGTGGCACTTGTGAAGGAGAAACTGGAAGGACAAATTAAAAAGCAAGCTCCAGTATACTTCGTTTCCGAAGTTCTAAGCTTATCAAAGAAAAACTATACAGAATTGGAGAAGGTGTTGTATGTTGTCTTAATGGCCTCCAGGAAGCTTCGACATTATTTTCAAGCATTCCATATAATTGTTCCTTCATTGCAACCTCTAAAGGATATCATGAGGAACAGAGAAGC
Organism: Zea luxurians; assembly: GCA_029449295.1. NCBI lineage: Eukaryota > Viridiplantae > Streptophyta > Magnoliopsida > Poales > Poaceae > Zea > Zea luxurians. The sequence goes on along the minus strand of JAOPSE010000001.1, from coordinate 64,469,539 downwards.
TACTGGAAGAATTGGAAAGTGGGCTGCGGAACTAAACGAATTCAGCATTGATTATGTTCATAGATCCTCAATTCAGTCCCAGGCGTTAGCAGACTTCATCGCTGACTGGACGCCAGGGGCTCAGGAAGAAGAAGCAAATAAAGATGCCGAAGCTTAGACAGTGTTCTGCAATGGTTCATGGGGAACCTTCGGGGCAGGTGCGGCTGCTGTCTTAGTTGCACCTTCCAAAGTCAGAACATGCTATGCAATAAGGCTTGATTTCAGTTGTACAAACAATATTGCTAAATACGAAGCTTTACTTTTGGGGCTTTGGAAGTTAAAGGCAATGGGGATAAGAAGGGCGGTCCTTAAAACTGACTCCCAATTTATTTCTGGACATGTCGACAAAAGTTGCAAAGCAAGAGATCCGAAGCTTGAGAAATACCTGGATACAGTTCGAAGGCTTGAGGCTTCATTCGAAGGGTTTTCTGTTAAGAATATTCCGCGAGGAGAAAATGAGCACGCTGATCTGCTAGCCAAGTCAGCGGCACAGGGGCTGCCTCTACCTTTGGAAGTGTTTTTGAAACAATAAGAGCACCTTTGGTGGAACTTCTCGAAAGAGCAGTGCTCACTATATCTCCTGTTCATAGTGAAGATTGGAGGACTGAGATTATATCTTTCCTCCAAGGTAGTTGCCTTTCAGACGACGAAGCTTATAATAAGAGAATGGAGGCAAGAACAAGACCATATGTAATAATAGAAGGGGAGTTATACAAGCATGGAGTCTGCTCTCCACTTCTTAAGTGTTTATCCAGAGCTGAAGGTATAGAGCTGATGAAGGAGATACATGCAGGTTTGTGTGGATCTCACATTGGGTCTAGGCCTTTGCTGGGAAAAGTTTTTCGACAGAGATTTTATTGGCTGAAGGCAGCTTCGGATGTAGCAGAGCTAGTCCAAAAGTGTGAAGGTTGTCAGAAATGTGCAAGAAACTAGAAGCAACCTTCATCTCTCACTCAATTAATACAGCCCACTTGGTCGTTGGAAAGATGAGGCCTTGATTTGCTAGGCCCACTTCCACCAGCACAAGGCAATTTAAAATATGTTGTGGTGGCAATAGAATATTTTTCCAAATGGATTGAGGCGAAGCCTTTGGCCAGAATAACTTCGGTCACAGTCCAGAAGTTTTTCTGGCAAAGCATTGTTTGTCGTTTCGGTGTGCCGAAGGCTATCACTGTAGACAACGGAACACAGTTCGATGCCGAAGCTTTCAAGGAATTCTTTGATCGGATTGGCACGAAGATCCATTTTGCGTCAGTCAGACATCCAGAGTCAAATGGACTTGTTGAAAGGGCAAATGGAATCATAATGACGGGAATAATGAAGTTAATCTTCAATCAGCCTAGAGGAAAATGGCCAGATGAGTTGATTAAAGTGGTGTGGAGCCACAACACAACAATATCAAGGTCAACAGGTTTTACACCATTCAAGTTATTGTTTAGTGACGAAGCAATAACTCCGAAAGAAGCTAAGGCAGGGTCAATTAGAACAGTAGCTTCGGCAGAGGACGAAGCTGATTATTCTATGGCAAAAGATGCTATAGAAGGGACCAGGCTTCAGGCTGTGGAGAATATCAATAAATACCAAGCCAAAACAATAAAATGGCGTGACAGAAAGGTTCAGCTAAAAAACATTAAGCCAGGGCATCTGGTGCTTCGGAGAGTGGCCAATCCAGACACAGTAGGCAAGTTACAACTGAAATGGGAAGGACCCTTTCTTATGGTATCTTCGTCAAGACCTGGTTCTTACAGATTGAAGGATATGGACGGCAACGACATTCCTAGATCTTGGAATGCGAACGAGCTTCGGCGATACTATGTGTAACTTGATGTAATCTTTTTCATTTTTCCTATGGTACCATTTTCCTTTCCAAAGGGGGGAAAGGTTTTTAATGGGGCCATAATTTGTAATCTTTCTTTTCTTATTTAGCTCCACGAGAGCAAAATCCCTTAAATATGTAAATGTAAAATCTGAGCATGCACCATCGAGTGTAGAGAGAAAAAAAAGCAGGGAGAAGCTCGAAAGTCGTCCCTAAGGGGATGCAGAGCACGACGAAGCTACAAAAAAGCTATTCCTAAGGGAGCTCAGCGTAAGTTTTCTGCTCAAAAGTCGTTCCTAAGGGGATGCAGAGCCAAATACCGCCAAAATATAAGGCGAAGCGCGAAAAGTCAACGCGAATACCGTCGAAATAGAAGGCGAAGAAGTTCAAAAGACGTTCCTAAGGGGATGCAGAACTTTCACCGAAAAATAAGCGGTGAAGCCGAAAAATAAGTGGCAAAGAGACTTCAGTCATTCCTAAGGGAATGAAGGTTATGGTTGTGGTTTCGTATGTGTGTGTTTGGACATTCATTTGCACGTCACATTACATCAAACATTGCATTCATAAACATTCATTTAGACATACATAGGATCATCATCATCATATCATACAGACACAAGTAGATGCTTCGACTATGGGGATAAGGCTTCGGAAAAAAGAAAAAAAACAGTTTCATGCTTCGTTGTGTACGAAAAGAAGGGAATGTGTTTTTCGCCTTCGGCTCAAAAAATACAAGTTTCATCCACATCAAAGCAGTTCATACATGGACAAAAAAGGTAGAAATATGTTAAGGTATGGACAAGTTTACAGAATAAGTATCTGATTCTTCGATTACAATATTTTTTACAAGGATAATACAAAATTTCTCTAGAGTTTTTGCAGCAAATTCTTCAGCTTCATCGTTATAAGCTTCGGATCACATGTCAAGCTTCGGCTCACAGTTCCTCAACTTCGTCATCCTGCACATATCAAAGCGGCATGAGAAAAGTGCAAATTTTAGGGAGAAGGTAAAGCAGCAGGCACAAAGTTCTTACCGGCTTAAGGTGGCTTCCGGCTTCATCGCAAGCCATCTCCCGCCTGCCTTTCATCCAAATCTGCGTTATGAACCTATTTCCTATGCTTCGAGCCAGGCTGGGGATATCAGTTAAAACCGCCAGTGATAAGCTGAAGTTTGGTCTATTAACAATTTTCCCATGCGTGCAACCAGATTTCATGAAGGCAACAGCTGTGCCCCGAGAAGCTAGCAAAGCACAGAAAATGCCGTGTCCAGCTTTAACTTCATCAAGAGCATCAACTTCGCCCTCAATGTGTTCGAAGGTCCCTGGCAAGTCTTCGACCGAAGGATTGGATTTCTTAGAGCTTGCTCCAATCGAGTTGAAAACTTGTTTTAGCCATTGCACACATCGGGTGCCGAAGTCTAGACATTTATCTTGAAGTTCTTTCAATGATTTTTGCAAATTTGAACTTTTTTTGGCTTCAGCCTCAAGCTTCGCATTAAATTTCTGTTTTTCTTGTTTGAAGTTTTCCGACTTTGAGAGTTCACTTTTTAGTTTTGCAATTTTGGTCTCGGCTTCTGCCAGTAAACCCTCCACTGTTTGAAGTTCGAAATCCTTCTTTTCAAGAGCAGCTGCTTGATCCTTTATTTTGCTTTCTAACCCTTCAATTATAACCTCATGTTCTTTGTCTTCAAGGTCTTGTTGCATCTTCAGAGTCTTGCTTAATAGCATACTCTGTGCAAAAATAACCTTCTTCAGAAAACTCCTTCATCGATTAAAAACAATAGAAAGCTGAAGAAAATTTTTACCTTGAAATTAGAATAGAACAAACTACCGACGATATGCTGTCGTCGGTAGCGGCTGATATCAGCCTCAAGCTTTGGGAAACCAATACTCTTCGACAGAGTACTGATAACCTTCACTCTAGTTCGGTCTCGGAGGCAGCCTAAGCTTTCATCGTCAATGCCGCCGAAGAGCAGTGCTCCTGGCTTGTAACCACAGGATATCGCATAATCTTTTAATTCTTATTTCTCAGCTTCAGTTAACTCCTGACCAATTATATTTTGAAAATTGAAGACCTTTTCCTCCAAAGTATCTCCGGCTTTTTTTTTCTAGGCACTGTGGCCATGGTCTCTTCAGCAGCCATAGCAGCTTCTTCAGCAGCCATATTCAGAAGCATTTTATCAATATCAGAAAGTGTGGTCTCTAGATTCGTAGCTTCGGTAGTTTCAGCTTCGGTGGGTGCACCTTCGGCAGTAGTAGCACTCTTAACAGCTGCTATTTTTGACGCCGAGGCATGCGGTGGCGTTTCTTCAATGGCATCAATCACTTGAATAATTCTCCATTTTTTCGGCCCAGCAGGCTTCTTCACTCCCGAGGGCTCCTTTTCCTTATGAAAAAGCTTTGTCAGATGCGGCCCCAGTGGACTTAGCTTGATGGGCAAGGATTCAATCATTACCTTTAGAATTTCTTCTATGTCAGTAGCAGAAGGTGTTGAAGGAGTTTCTTCTTCTTTATCAGTCGCTTTTTGCTTCGGAGCTGTAGCTTTCCTCTTCTTCGGAGTAGCTACCTTCGGCTCAGGGCTAAGTTTTCTTTTCTTCAGAACTTCTTCATCCTCTTTCACCATTCTAGCAGCTTCTCTACCCAGAACGCTAACAATTCTTTTTCTTTTTTGCCATTCGGCACCTTTGTTTAATCGCTCATAATCAGGATATTCAAAATTCAGGGCATCCATCACCCGATTCAACCTTTGCTTCGGTCGGGTGCCGAAGGCTGCAGTCATTAATTGATCTTCTTTCTTTGTATAATTTCCCAGGATTTCATTGCACATAACTTCAATTGTGTCCAACCATTCTTGGCAAGGTTCTTTGAAGTGTTTCTTGAACTTGAAATGATAAGGCAGCCAAACGAGTTCACGCTTCTTCTTCTCACCTTTGAGCTTCGGCATACCCCATTCCCATAGCATTGGGAATACCCTATTGGCTAGGTATTCCTGAACTAAATCCCTAGTACCAATATGTTCAGATACAACTCTAAATTCGGCCACAGCATCCGAGCATGGTTCCCCCCGCGTCATGTTGCACGGAGGCCTAGTTAGCCCGAAGGTTAGCTTCAGCGGGCTCTGAACTAGCTTCTCCTTCTGTTCATCTATCTTGACATAGAACCATTCAGTCTTCCAACCGGTCGGCCACTTGGTGCGATAGCTGACCAGTGGTGTTTTCATGTCCTTGCCGTATGCAAAATTATAACATCCAAAGTTCTCGTGTAATCCATCTTCTCTAGCCTTCGTCTGATAGTGAAGTTCATGCACCCGACAGAAGGCTTCGGCAAGAGGTTCCGCTCCTTGGCTTCGGAGAGCCCAGATGAAAATGCTGAGCCTAATGATAGCGTTAGGAGTCAGCTGATGAAGATAAATCTCAAAATTTTCTAACACGTCTGCAATCATTCTATGCATGGGAAGCCTCAACCCTGCTTTGAAAAACTCCTAAAAACCACCACTTCATCATTTTCCGGTTTCGGGGTGGTCTCTTCCCCGCCAAAACGAATCAACTTCTCTTCGGCTTTCCCGAAGTAGCCTAGCTTCATCATCATAGGCATATCAGCTTCGGAGACAGTTGACTTCCCAAAATCCAAATGGTTGGGCTTGGATGGCATAATGGTGTTATAATCAATCTCCTCTTCACCAGTATCGCCCTCTTCAACATCCGCCTGCTCCGTTTCGGCAGCAGGTGCATCTTCTTCAGTGGTTCCCTCTGTCACAACCAGACCCGATCGTTTCATGACTTCGGAAATTGGTGCTGTCTTGGTGACCTCGGTCTCTTCTTCCTCACGAGTCACCCTTGCAGTTGAGTGCACCCTGGTCATTTGATGCTGAAATTCTTCCGGTTTTGATGAAACTGACTACTTTTTGATCTTGCCGAAGCTCTCTCTTTTGACAAAGCTAAAAAAGGTGATGCTTTAACTAAGAATACGAAGCATAAGCTTCGGCTATGGTCAAATTTTTCAGCAGCACAACGGCACGATAGTAATGATTGTTGTGGTAACTTCACACCAACCTGTCTGTTTATATAGTGTCACAGGACGGAAGGTGAATCGCCAAGTTATTTACACCCGCCAGATAGCCGCTCGCGTTCGCTGGATGGTGGAGCACAGGGCGCGAGAAGGGGAAACACCAGATCGTACCCGCTCTGTGGTAGGACCACCTTGCGGTAGGAATATTTAAATCGTTTCTCGACAATGAGCTCAGGGAAGGTGTTTTTCGGACATTCGGCATTCCGAAGCCTAAAAGAATTTTTCACGGGTCGAGCTTGTTACGAAAAATGACCTGGCACCGTGAAGGGGCTACTGTTGGGGGACAGCTTCGTCGCCGAAGGTCTCGTGAAGAAGAAGCACCTTCGAAAGGCCAGAATACAATACCGAAGATATCAATCAAGGAGCTTCGTAACGTATCTCCAGATGCACCGACTTAAAAGATGAAGTGACCAGTTAGCCCATGACAACCTATGCTATGATTGTAACCATGTGTAAAGGGCATGAATGTAATTTCTCGCAGGCTGCGTCCTGTGCCTATAAATAGATGAACAGTACCCTTGTATTGTTCACGCTGACTTGTATTCACTCGTGCGTCACGCTTGGACTTTTGCTTTCTGTCAAACCGAAGGTATAAATGTAATTCAATATTGTTCATGTTTGTTCATGATGGTATAATTTAAAGATATTAATGATACCATATAATTATTTATGTCAATTCTCATGTCTCATATGCTTCTTCTTTCATTAATATATACACTGTGATGACGAAGATATGTCCTTCATGCCCTTCGTCTTAAGATCATTATATCCTAAGGGAGATAATGCTTCGAAGGATGAATGGTACTAACCATTAACCTTTTTATGTTGTCTTATTCTTAACTCATAGCATTTGAGAACAAGTCACCAACACTTATATCAGATGTGGTTGCGGAGAAGGAGGTGGTCATGGCAGTTTTAGACAAGGGAAAGAAAATTGATGAAACCTCTTCAGAGGGAGCAAATTTCGACCTACGGCACTTGGGCGGCCAACAACTCTCTGAAGAGGACGAATCGGAGTTGAAAGAATTTGCGATCTCCTGTGGTTACCAGCCAGGGTCAATTCTCTTTGGCGGGGTTGACGAAGAAGTTGTGGGATGCATCCGCGATCATGCTCGTTTCTAAAATTATAAGTACCCTGTCTAAGAGTGTTGGATTCCCGAAGCTCGAGAAGGACATTAGCTGCTATAGGCGTCAGCATATCATAGGCAGCCTATTTTGTTCTAACTTCAAAGTAAGAACCTTTTTACAAGTTATCAGAGATATGTTCGTATTAGCTTAAGTATTCTAATTTTGAATTTATTTTTTTCTAGAGTTTGTTACTAAGCAAAGCTCTAAAGATGCAACAAGATGATGAAGATAGGAGAAATGAAGATATTGTAAAGGGCTTGGAGAATAAAATAAAAAACTTGAGGATTCTTTAAAAGAAAATGATGAGTTGTTGTGCTCAGCCGAAGGATCCCTTGCCGAAACGCAAGTTCAAAATAAGAAATTGGGCAAAGAGCTGGCGGATGCTCAGACACTTTTAGAAGAAACTTCTAGCCGATTCAACCATGAATCTGAAGCTTTGAAAATGACACTTGAAGTTGAGGCTGAGAAGAACACAAAGCTCAGTGAAGCGTTAAGAGCTCTTAAGGACAGATGCTTTAACTTTGCAAGTCAATGCACCACTTGATTGAAAAGCATATTCAATTCAGTTGGAGCTACATCTGAAAAAGCTAGCTTCTCCGTCGAAGATATCCCCGGGGCCCTCGAATGCGTAGAGAAAGAAGTCGATGTCCTCGATGAAGTTATCACCGGCCATGGTGACTTCTGTGCGCTGGTGGCTTCTCGTGGTACAGCCGCTGCTTTCATAAAAGCTGGTTGTAATCACGCAAGGGCTGTCAAATGGGCGAACTTTAGCCTTTCGTCATCGGACCTAGTTGATGTTCCAGCCGAAGCCCGAAGCATAGGGAACATGTTCATCACTCAAATTTGGGCTAAGGGCAGACGCGATTTGGTTGGACCCGGAACCTACTTAACAAAGTATAGCTCTTTTACCTTTATTCTTTTATCTGGCTCCATACCAGATTCATGATTACCCTGTTCCTCATCATTCTCCAGGGTAATGCTGCCAAAGGCCAATGAAGCAAAGCTAAATCCGAAGCTTTAGAGTAGTCTTTTTAGGATCCTCCTTGATTTCTATAAAAACACTTTAGAAATTCTTTTGTGCAAGAAATGTAATATTTGTAAGTGAAATGCAAACAAAATTGTAAATGTTTGTAAATACTTTGTAATGCTTTTGTTTACCTTGCATTCATGTACCTACTGCTTCGTTATGAATGAAACCAATGCTTGTAATTTTTGAGCCGAAGGCGAAAAACACCTTCCCTTCTTTTCATTCACGACAAAGCATCTCTTGAGTAAAATCAAGAATCAGGTTCTTATGATCAACGAAATTTCCTTTTAGATGAAGCCTCTTTGCATATACGAAGGTTTATCTCGTTGAAGGCAGAAGTCCTCGCTTTTCCTATTAATGCCTTATGCTTTATGTCATGATGATGATCCTACTAATGTCTAATGTATGTTTGTATGAATACAAAAGATGATGTGATGAAGTATGCAAATGTATGCCAAAGGTAAAAACTCACATGAATACAAATCCAGACTCTGCATCCCCTTAGAAACGACTTTAGAGTCTCTTCACCTTTTACTTAGGTGGTATTTCAGCTCATCATTCCTTAGGAACGACTTTGGAGCTAAGCTCTGCATCCCCTTAGGAACGACTTTGGAGCTTCTTCACTTTTGACTTAGGTGGCATTTAAGCTCTGCATCCCCTTAGAAACGACTTTGGAGCTTCTTCACCTTTTACTTAGGTCGTCTTTTAGTGGTGTTAATGTTGTGCGCTCAATGATATGTAGTAGCTAACGCTAGTGTGTATGGTTGCTTATGATGTCTTGCTACTTAGTGTTTAATTCGCTAACATGTACTTAAAGTATCTTGTGCTATTTCATTATATTCATACATATGCATCTTGCATCTCATTTAGGACCAAGAGAGGATGATCGTGCAAGTGATGTGGTGCCAACCACAAAATACAGTCGGTGGACGACCCAAGGAAGGATTGTCACACCCGTCTTCATACATGCGCCAAGAAGACAACATATATAATAACAGTGTATAGAGATAAATGTCACAATATAATCAGAGTACTTATTACATAGCGGAAGTCTTACAAAATAAAAGATAAATATAACAGGATCTACAATCCATCCTCGGCGCAGAAAGTCAACTGGGAGACGACGACCTAGACCTCTCACGAACACAGCGCACATCCACCATGCGCCTCATCCAGTGATATCTGTTCTTGACCTGGGGGAGTGTGAGACAGCAAGGGTGAGCTCACACATGTTCATCGCTCAACAAGTTGTGGGGAATAATGTGATATGAACTAACGAAAGGTGGGAGCTCATGAAGTGTAAGGCTTACCAAAGAGAATGGTTAAGGCTGAGCATTGCTTTTAAAGTTGGTCAAAATTTTATTAGCAATTACTAGATGTAAGTAAATACCAAACCATAATAAAATAATAGAACAAAATTAATAATAAATCCCATGCAAATGTAAATGACAAATTGAGTTTAGGTTCCATAATTTAATCATCGGAGAGTCCTGAGCTGCTCATGACCGTGAGCTCGGCTAGTATACCAGTTTTACACTCTGCAGAGGTTGTACCCTTTACCCACAAGTCGTGTTTCCCATGTCGCCAGGGCTAGCTAGACCCTTAGACACTACCGAGGTGAATGGCTAGGGATCCACTACAAGGCCTTTACAAAGTTCCACTAGCTTCCGAAAACCCGCTACAGTTTATGGGAAGAGCACTTGCAAGAATCCCTCGTCCGACCGCCATCGCAGCAAAATCAACCCGAGAACCTCCTTGCATGCAACTCCCCTACTGCCTTTGCCCCTTTCGGGTAAGGTAGTCTTCCACTAGCTTTCCTAATTAGTTAGCCAAGGGGTCCCATTCCTCCCTTGTGGTGGCACGTGTTTCTCAAGTTAAGCTCCATGTTCCAATTAATAATAATATAATGATCTTGACATGAACATAAATAGAATAGAAAAATAACTGGAACATGGATATAACAAAATATTATCCCAAAACCATGTAAAGCAATAGCAAAGCTACCCAAGTGATTTAGGGATAACAAGGTAAAGAGATAAACAATCTAGGGTGACCTATCGGGTCCCATCAAAATTAAACCTATGCATGGTAAATGATTATAAAGAACATTATTGGGTAACAAAAGTGAATCAAGGGCACAACTTGCCTGGCACTTGAGATTCCAATTACCAGGGTGATTCTTCAAATCCTCGAAACCTCACTGCTAGTCGTAGCAATACAAACATACATGGTATAAATAAAATTAACATCACACCAAACATAAGTACAAACTAAATAATAATAATCTACGCGTTGCTACGAGGTCGTGGGAATGAGAACCGCTAAAATCGGAGTTACGGTCACCGAGTTATGATTTTATGTAGTTATTAAGTACCTAGAATAGAGTAATTCATGTGAATAATTTTAAATCAAGTTTTATGGTTAGATAAAGGTACTAGGTGTTAAACAATACTTAAACAAAATTAATGCAACTGCAATGAATCAATTTGGAGTTATATATTTCAAGTTTTGAATTTCTGAAGGTTTTATGTGTTTTGTACAAGATTAAATAGGATATAAATTTTAATATGACTTTCATATCAAAACAGTGGTACTAGATGATAGACAATAATATTATAGAATTATAGAAACTAAAATAGGTCAATTTGGACTTAATATGAATTTTCTAGGAAGTATACAAATTTTAGTAATTATTTTACATTAATAGTCATTTTAGAAATGAATTTATCAGATTCTACTGTTGGTTGGACTGCGCCCCAAATAAACAGAAGCTCAGGGGTGAATACAGAAGATTTCCTAAGACACTGTGAACTGTCCTTGTGGACCGCGGGTTCATTCTTAACTAACCGAGGGGCTCTTTTAAAAGACTGCCAGGGCGAAGGGGTATTCTTAGCACTGGGCCGTTCGATCAGGAGCCCAGGGCTATGATTAGATCTCAGATGTTGTGAACCAGAACGCACGAGATCCACAGGATCCCAGGTAAAGGGCTGAGATTTAATGCGTGCGTGATCTACTCCCCGCCCTGCATCTGCGATCAAACGACCATTCTTTGCTCACCCCGAAACGATGACATTAACCAGATCTACAACGTTGCACACCGATCCAACGGTCATGGTTTAACCCTGAACCGGTACAAACCTATCCAATCTAGACCGTACGCTCGAGATCAAGCGGCCACAGCATCATCTACTTCCCCACGAGACCGAGCAGAGCCGCGGCATCCACGACAGCCCGCGACGGACCATCGCCGGCGCGGCCTGTTCTAGCCCCCTGGTGCTCGCACGAAGGTGTAATAAGGTGCAAAATGATCCTATATGCATAGATAACTAGTAGGGAGGATCCATACCGGCATCAACGCGACGACGAGTGCTTGCCACGGTGAATGGCGGCTCCGCGGTGAAACTCCCTCTCTGGCAAGGAATTCCACCCCCCAGCGAGCGCACCCAGCCCTCCGAAGCCCCAATGAGCACCCACACGCACCGGCGAGCGTTCCTGACCCATCCGTGGGTGCTGGGCAACATCCAAGGCACGGGGCGACAGTGATGGCCATCACGCTCTCCTGGCGGCGGAGCTTCTCTCTCTCTCTCTACCCTTTCTCTCTGCGTTTTTGGTTTCTAGACGGCTTGGCTAGGGTGAGCGCGTGCATCGGGTGCGAGGGGCGCGGCTTTCCTGGTTTTATGCGGAGACCGAGCTAGCAACGGACTTCCGGGTCACACGACGACGCGCGGCCATTGCAGAGCTTAGGGCAACGCGAGCGAGATCCACGGGGAAGAAAGAGACCAACGACAAGAGGGGTCCACAGGCAGTGACTCGGCCCACACCACAGATGCCCATGCATGCGCGGCTTCAGCGCCAGGTCCATGGGGCCCACCATGGCGCTCGCACTTCTCTCTCTCCTATCGGCTATGCTTGATGTTGGCGGTTTGCAAGCTTCTGTGAACCAGGGCGAGATGGCGACACCCATGCTTATAGCCCATGCGCCCAGGTGATTGGCTAGGTCCCAGCGCAAGAGTTCGTGTGGTGGTTAGACGCGGCCAACGCGGCGTTCGGAGCGGAGTTGGGTGAGCGGGGTCTCTTCTCAGTGGGGCATGAGTCTACGGTAACCTCGGAAGGAGGAAGACGACTTCCACGCGGATCTCACACGATGACCAGTGGGCCCTACTGGTCAGTCGCGAAACAGGTGCACGCGCATGACCGGTCTACTGGGGAGTGGGCCCCACACGGCAGCCAAAGAGCGAGCGCGCGCGCGAGATGGAGTCTGGGTCGTGCGGAAGAAAAAGGTGTACAGGGCCGAAAGCAGGTACTAAAGCCCATGTAAGTCTTCTTTTTATTTTATTTTCTTTTTCTTTTCCTGATCTGTTTTTTTCCTTTTCATTTGAATTCAAAATTCTACTTTAACTCTAGGGTGAATCTTCCTCAGATTAAGAGTATGATTTGTACATACTATTATTACCTTTATTTATAATATTTATTTTGTATATATGTCCTTTTCTTTCTCCAATTCTAAAATTTAAATCTTAAGTCTATAATTTTATTTTGGACATCAATGTCTTTCTTACAAAGAAAATCTTATTACTAACAAATGCACACACACATAAAACCCATCATGATGCATGTGTTATTTTTGGGTGGTCCTTAGTTAGTTAATGACTTTTGGAGTGTTTGTTCACATGTGATATTAAATAAATGCAAAAACATGTATGTAATCCCACTTCACATTTTTTTGGTATTACAAATCCTACCCCCCTTAAAAATAATCTCATCCTCGAGATTTAAGAAGGTCTAGGGAAAAGATGAGGAAAATAATCTATGCGAAGCTCTTCTTCTCTTTCCCAGGTTAGCTTCATATTCTCCATGGTGACTCCATTGCACTTCACACATCTTTATCACCTTATTTCTTATAACTCAGGCCAAAGTGTCAAGAATCTTGATAGGGTACTCCGCGTAAGTCAAATCACCCTGAACACTGAGCTCTTCCATTGGTAACTGTTCCTCAGGGACATGGAGACACTTCTTAAGTTGAGACACATGGAATACATTATGCACATCAGATGGATTATCAGGTAACTCGAGTTGATAGGCCATCTCTCCAACTTGCCTAAAAACTCTAAAGGGTCCAATAAAGCGAGGGGATAGCTTGTCCATAACTTTGAATCTCCTCATTCCACGAAGTGGTGACACCTTGAGGTACACATGATCACCTTCCTCAAACTCCAGTGGTCTTCTTCTATTATCAGCGTAGCTCTTTTGCCTGGTCTAAGCTACCCTCGAGTTCTCCCTGATTATATGGACTTGTTCTTCTGCCTCTTAAATAAGTTCAGGTCCAAAGATTTGTCTTCCTCTAATCTGATCCAATGTAGAGGAACCCTGCATTTCCCGCCATATAGAGTCTCAATAGTGACATCTTCAGACTAGCCTGGTAACTATTATTATATGAGGACTTAGCACAAGGTAGACTCTTGTCCCAACTACTACCATGCTGAAGGACACAAGCACTCAACATGTCTTCAAATACTTGATTAGTCCTTTCAGTCTGAGGTAGGCCGAACTAAAATTCAACTTCGCATCCATATTCTCACGAAAACTTTTCCAAAATTTGGGGGTAAATTGTGATCCTCTATCCAAAATGATCTTCTTTGGTACTCCATGTAAACACACAATCCGAGTTATATATAACTCTACCAATTGAGATCCCTTATAAGTAGTCTTGACTGGAATGAAATGAGCCACTTTGGTTAGTCTATCCATAATAACCCATATAAAATCACATTCTATCGAGGTGCGAGGCAATCCAGTAATGAAGTCCATACCAATCTCTTCCCACTTCCATTCGGGTATCTTTAATGGATGCAGTAGTCTAGCTGGCCTCTGATGTTCAGCCTTAACTCTTTGACACACATCGCACATCGTCACATGTGCAACCACATCTCTCTTTAGACCATACCACCAACACTTCTGCTTCAAATCCTGATACATCTTGGTACTCCTAGGATGAAATAGAATAATCCAAGTCATGGGCTTCCTTTAAAATAGTCTCACAAAAACTATCAATCTCAAGAACACATATCCGATCCTTGAACCATACCATGCCTTGCTCATCTTTCGTGAACTCTGGACCTCGACCTTCAGTAATCAGATCCCTACTCTCTTGTATCTTAGCATCACCAATCTGTCCTTCTGTGGATTTCTTGCTTCAAGGTAGGTTCCACATCAATAGTAACTCCTTCAGTGTGAGAAACTATCCCCAGGTTAAGTCTCCTAAAATCCTCAACAATCTCATCGAGTAGCTAGGCAACAACAGCTGAATGAACATACTCCTTTCGACTCAAGGCATCTGCAACCAAATTTGCCTTGCCCGGGTGATAGTGAGTCTCCAAATCATAATCCTTAATAAGCTCCAACCAATGGCGTTGCCTAAGGTTGAGATCCTTCTGAGTGAATATATACTTCAAACTCTTATGATCCTTGTATACTTGACACTTGGTTCCCATAATATAATGTCTCCAAATCTTAAGCGCATGCACAACGGCTGCTAGTTCTAAGTCATCCGTGGGGTAGTTCAATTCATGTTTCCGTAACTAACGAGACACGTAGGTAATCACATGTCCTTCTTGCATGAGCACACATCCCAAGCCTTGGGCACATGCATCACAATAAATATCCAATCCCTTCTGCAGATCTGGCATAACCAACACTGGTGGCGACATCAACCTCTTCTTTAATTGATCAAAGCTATCTTGGCACTTCTCATCCCACTTAAATTCTCTTCCCTTCTCCAGAAGCGAGACTGCGAGGTCATGGCTTAGCAATCTTAGAAAATCCTTCAATAAATCTCCGATAATATTCTGCAAGTCCCAAGAAACTTCGAATCTCTATAACTGTAGTGGGTATACTCCACACCACTATCTCCTTAACTTTAGCAGGATCCACTAATATCCCTCCATTAGAATTGATATGTCCAAGGAATGACACCTCGTCAATCTAGAACTCGCATTTACTGTACTTGGCGTAGAGTTGATTGTATCGTAGCTTCTGTAGCACCAATCTTAGATGTTCCTCATGATCACTATCACTCTTGGGAATAATAAAAATATCATCGATGAAAACCACGACGAATCTGACCAAATCAAGAACACCTTATTCTTCAGATCCATAAAATAGGCTGGTGCATTAGTTAGTCCAAATGATATAACGGTGAACTCATATAAACCATATCAGGTCGAGAAATCTGTCTTGGGAATATCCGATGGCCTAATCTTCATTTGATGGTAACCCGATCGGAGATCAATCTTCGAGAATACCTTTGCACCTCTCATCCGAATAAATCCTCAATGCGGGGTAATGGATACTTGTTCTCCATAGTGACATCGTTAAGGGACCTATAATCCACGCACATCCCTTGCGATCCTTCTTTCTTCTGTATAATTAGAACTGGTGCTCCACAAGGTGAAGAATTCGGACGAATATATCCAGCCTCTTGTAATTCCATTAATTGCTTCTTAAGTTCCTTTAGTTCTTCTACGGACATTCTGTATAGCCGTTTAGAAATAGGAGCAGTCTCAGGTAAGAGATCAATGACCAACTCAACTTCAAATCTTTGTCCTTTGGAACTGGTGAGTTCTACGGTTCCCTTAGCACAGTGTATAAAGTGCCTTTGCCTTTCTTAACCATGACATACCAAGGATCACGTCTATAGTGCTCTCTTCTAACACTATAGGGGTAGCCCATTTGGGTTAGAAATACAGGGTAAGAAAGGAAGAATTGTAGACAAGGCGAGTAATTACGGGGAATGTTACTGCGGGGGATTTATTAGCTAAATAGATTAGTGTGTTATCCAGTAAAGCTAATACATTACCTTATGGTGGTACATGCTAAGATGCCTGTCTATACTATTTCAATCAACCAAAGAAGCAAATCAGGCATTGATCATCAGAACAATCAACCAACATTTTTAATAGAGAAAATAATTTTAATTTCGTCTTAGGTTTCCTATCTCTTAAAAAGTTCATAAATGTAGGATTCCAAGGTATGAAATCGATCTTGTCTCAAAGTAGGAAAAATAAGAATGATCAGAGTAGAACAGTAGAAGGTGAGACATGATCAAGATAAGATAAGTATAGAATGAATCAGAGTAAGGTAAGTAGGTAAGGGTTTTGTCCATTTCTATCTAGGTTTCGTCCTACAGTCAACATTTCCTCTGATACCACTTCTGTCACACCCGGGCTTTAAGGGACAAAGCCGGGTGCATCTCATACATGCGCCAAGAAGACAACATATATAATAACAGAGTGTATAGAGATAAATGTCACAATATAATCAGAGTACTTATTACATAGCGGAAGTCTTATAAAATAAAAGATAAATATAACAAGATCTACAATCCATCCTCGGCGCAGAAAGTCAACTGGGAGACGATGACCTAGACCTCTCACGAACACAGTGCACATCCACCATGCGCCTCATCCAGTGATATCTGTTCTTGACCTGTGGGGGGTGTGAGACAGCAAGGGTGAGCTCACACATGTTCATCGCTCAACAAGTTGTGGGGACTAATGTGACATGAACTCACGAAAGGTGGGAGCTCATGAAGTGTAAGGCTTACCAAAGAGAATGGTTAAGGCTGAGCATTGCTTTTAAAGTTGGTCAAAATTTTATTAGCAATTACTAGATGTAAGTAAATACCAAAACATAATAAAATAATAGAACAAAATTAATAATAAATCCCATGCAAATGTAAATGACAAATTGAGTTTAGGTTCCATAATTTAATCATCGGAGAGTCCTGAGCTGCTCATGACCGTGAGCTCGGCTAGTATACCAGTTTTACACTCTACAGAGGTTGTACCCTTTACCCACAAGTCGTGTTTCCCATGTCGCCAGGGCTAGCTAGACCCTTAGACACTACCGAGGTGAATGGCTAGGTATCCACTACGAGGCCTTTATAAAGTTGCACTAGCTTCCGAAAACCCGCTACAGTTTATGGGAAGAGCACTTGCAAGAATCCCTCGTCTGACCGCCATCGCAGCAAAATCAACCCAAGAACCTCCTTGCATGCAACTCCCCTACTGCCCTTGCCCCTTTCGGGTAAGGTAGTCTTCCACTAGCTTTCCTAATTAGTTAGCCAAGGGGTCCCATTCCTCCCTTGTGGTGGCACGTGTTTCTCAAGTTAAGCTCCATGTTCCAATTAACAATTATATAATGATCTTGACATGAACATAAATAGAATAACAAAATCACTGGAACATGGATATAACAAAATATTATCCCAAAACCATGTAAAGCAATAGCAAAGCTACCCAAGTGATTCAGGGATAACAAGGTAAAGAGATAAACAATCTAGGGTGACCTATCGGGTCCCCTCAAAATTAAACCTATGCATGGTAAATGATTATAAAGAACATTATTGGGTAACAAAAGTGAATCAAGGGCACAACTTGCCTAGCACTTGAGATTCCAATTACCAGGGTGATTCTTCAAATCCTTGAAACCTCACTACTAGTCGTAGCAATACAAACAGACATGGTATAAACAAAATTACCATCACACCAAACATAAGTACAAACTGAATAATAATAATCTACGCGTTGCTACAAGGTCGTGGGAACGAGAACCACTAAAATCGGAGTTACGGTCACCGAGTTATGATTTTATGTAGTTATTAAGTACCTAGAATAGAGTAATTCATGTGAATAATTTTAAATCAAGTTTTATGGTTAGATAAAGGTACTAGGTGATAAACAATACTTAAACAAAATTAATGCAACTGCAATGAATCAATTTGGAGTTATATATTTCAAGTTATGAATTTCTGAAGGTTTTATGTGTTTTGTACAAGATTAAATAGGATATAAATTTTAATATGACTTTCATATCAAAACAGTGGTACTAGATGATAGACAATAATATTATAGAATTATAGAAACTAAAATAGGTCAATTTGGACTTAATATGAATTTTCTAGGAAGTATACAAATTTTAGTAATTATTTTACACTAACAATCATTTTAGAAATGAATTTATCAGAGTTTAGTGTTGGTTGGACTGCGCCCCAAATAAACAGAAGCTCAGGGGTGAATACAGAAGATTTCCTAAGACACTGTGAAGAGTCCTTGTGGACCGCGGGTTCATTCTTAACTAACCGAGGGGCTCTTTTAAAAGACTGCCAGGGCGAAGGGGTATTCTTAGCACTGGGCCATTCGATCAGGAGCCTAGGGCTATGATTAGATCTCAGATGTTGTGAACCAGAACGCACGAGATCCACAGGATCCCAGATAAAGGGCTGAGATTTAATGCGTGCGTGATCTACTCCCCGCCCTGCATCTGCGATCAAACGGCCATCCTTTGCTCACCCCGAAATGATGACATTGACCAGATCTACAACGTTGCACACCGATCCAACGGTCATGGTTTAACCCTGAACCGGTACAAACCTATCCAATCTAGACCGTATGCTCGAGATCAAGCGGCTACAGCATCATCTACTTCCCCACGAGGCCGAGCAGAGCCACGGCGTCCACGACAGCCCGCGGCGGACCATCGTCGGCGTGGCCTGTTCTAGCCCCCTGGTGCCCGCACGAAGGTGTAATAAGGTGCAAAATGATCCTATACGCATAGATAACTAGTAGGGAGGATCCATACTGGCATCAACGTGATGACGAGTGCTAGCCACGGTGAATGGCGGCTCCGCGGTGAAACTCCCTCTCCGGCAAGGAATTCCACCCCCCAGCGAGCGCTCCCAGCCCTCCGAAGCCCCAATGAGCACCCACACGCACCGGCGAGCGGTCCTGACCCATCCGTGGGTGCTGGGCAACATCCAATGCACGGGGCGACAGTGATGGCCATCACGCTCTCCTGGCGGCGGAGCTTCTCTCTCTCTACCCCTTTCTCTCTGCGTTTTTGGTTTCTAGACGGCTTGGGTAGGGTGAACGTGTGCATCGGGTGCGAGGGGCGCGGCTTTCCTGGTTTTATGCGGAGACCGAGCTAGCAACGGATTTCTGGGTCACACGGCGACACGCGGCCATTGCGGAGCTCAGGGCAACACGAGTGAGATCCATGGGGAAGAAAGAGACCGACAGTAAGAGGGGTCCACAGGCAGTGACTCGGCCCACACCACAGACGCCCATGCATGCGCGGCTTCAGCGCTAGGTCCATGGGGCCCACCATGGCGCTCGCACTTCTCTCTCTCCTATCGGCTATGCCTAATGTTGGCGGTTTGCAAGCTTCTGTGAACCAGGGCGAGATGGCGACGCCCATGCTTATAGCCCATGCGCCCAGGTGATTGGCTAGGTCCCAGCGCAGGAGTTGGTGTGGTGGTTAGACGCGGCCAACGCGGCGTTCGGAGCGGAGGTGGGTGAGCGGGGTCTCTTCTCAGTGGGGCATGAGTCTGCGGTAACCTCGGAAGGTGGAAGACGACTTCCACGCGGATCTCACACGATGACCAGTGGGCCCTACTGGTCAGTCGTGAAACAGGTGCACGCGCATGACCGGTCTACTGGGGAGTGGGCCCCACGCGGCAGCCAAAGAGCGAGCGCGCGCGCGAGATGGAGTCTGGGTCGTGTGGAGGAAAAAGGTGTAGAGGGCCGAAAGCAGGTACTGAAGCCCATGTAAGTCTTCCTTTTTATTTTATTTTCTTTTTCTTTTTCTGGTCTGTTTTTTTTCCTTTTCATTTGAATTCAAAATTCTACTTTAACTCTAGGGTGAATCTTCCTCAGATTAAGAGTATGATTTGTACATACTATTATTACCTTTATTTATAATATTTATTTTGTATATATTTCCTTTTCTTTCTCCAATTCTAAAATTTAAATCTTAAGTCTATAATTTTATTTTGGACATCAATGTCTTTCTTACAAAGAAAATCTTATTACTAACAAATGCACACACATAAAACCCAGCATGATGCATGTGTTATTTTTGGGTGGTCCTTAGTTAGTTAATGACTTTTGGAGTGTTTGTTCACATGTGATATTAAATAAATGCAAAAACATGTATGTAATCCCACTATGTTTCCACTTCACATTTTTTGGTATTACAAGGATGGACTTAACCTGTGGATGCTCGCCAAGCGAGTACCTCCCCCCAGCAAACACTATCTAAGTGTTAAATTAAAGGCAAGCCCCGGTTTTATGCATAACCGATTATAAATGCTATTTTACTACACTTAATGTTTGTAGGCTTGTACTGTGCACTTAAGTGTAGGAGTTGTCTAAAACCCTAGTTGCATGAACTCAGGATTCCTTTTGAGATGGATAATAGTATGCTAGGTCGAGTAGCTGCTTTACTAATTAGGGATCTCGGTAGAAGTCGAGTGATTTTTCTAGCACTCGCGCAAGGTCAGGAATTGGTTGTATCCATTTTTATATCAGAATGATGATGGTCTGTGGACAACGGTCCATGGGGATGCGTTGTCTATGAGATGGAAATTGGAATAAGGATTAAGGTGTGGTACCATGAGTCAAGCATTTGAACGTACTAAACATATGCCGAGAAATATGGTAAATCGGTAAGCCTAGTACCTGATTGAACCTGGCAGCAGACTTTACTCCTCACGTGACCTGAGACGTGGTCTCCCATTCTGGTTATGGTGGGTACAAGTGCGGTCACTGCACGACGGCATTCGGGGTCAGTGAGGCATTGTACGCCAAGGCGGTGAGCCCTGATCTGTTGATGGGGAATCGATGGGGACGGTTGATGTGTGTGGGGATGGAGTGCCTCGCCACGTTGTGTGTTTAGGTTTTCCTTGCAAGGATAAAAACTCGATTCGAATCGTCTGCTTCTCGCAGCTAATGAGACTGCTTGATCCATGCTGCTACATTGAGTAATAAGTGGAAATGAGGTGACTGGCAAAAAGATGTTGATTGATATAATGTTTGGTACCATGTATGAATAGACTAGGTACTCATCTAGTTTAAAAGGATCATACTAAAACTTGGAAAGCTAAAACATAATTTTAGACTCAGCTAGTGCTTTTGGCAAACCAAACCCCTCAGCCAAACGGCTGCATGTCTAGAGGTAGAGGAGTAGACTCCTCACACCGGGTAAGTCTAGCTGAGTATTAGTATACTCAGCCTTGCTTGTGGCATAATTTTTGCAGGTACTCCTTAGGATGATTGGTTGCTGGTGTGACTTGGCCTGCATCCCTGCCACGGGGACAGACGATTGAGTGGGTTATTGCTTCTGCAGGAGGACCAGGAGGAGTAGCGTGGCTAGGCTTCGCCATGTTACTCGGTTTTCTCCGTTAGTTATTTCCGCTGCATTAAAATTTATGATTATTATTTCTAAAACTCCAATAATGTAATCACTATTGATACTTACTAAATTTGTGGTATTATGTTTTATTGTATTTCTCTATGCCTCACCTTCGTGTGAGTTAGTGGTATTCGATCCTGGATAAGTGGCTTTATCGGACTAGATCCGAGGGACTGACAGGTTATTCCTGTTTAAGTGTGTTGCTGCCCTTAAGGGTGCGACTTGGGCACTTAAGCTGGATTAATTCGGGTGGTTCCGCCACAGCTGGTATCGGAGCGAATACCATCACAGAGAAGTCAATAAGTCATGATTATCAACCTTTTCTAAAAGTAAAACTTGCTAGAAACCAATGTTGGATAGATCGTCAGGACCATCAGGATAGACCTAGGACGTGAAGCCTTAGGAAAATAGATGGGTAGATAGGTGGCTATATTTACATAGGCCATAAAGGCTACTACTACTATTAATAAGGATGCTATAGCAAGCACCCGAAAAGTAGTTAGGTCTGAGAAGACGACTAGAATGAGCATGCATCATGATTGTCGCATCATTGTCTCTTGTGCATCAACATACTTCTCTCACCTTTATTTCAATAATAAGAAGTTGTGAATATTGTGACGTATTGCTATGTTAGGAACTATACGAAATGCCTTACCTCGTGTCAGATTAGTAAGTCTTGTTAGGTCGTGTTATGTGTTTCTCTTGTCTTGCTATCCATGTGGTATTGTAATTGTTCAACCCTTTTTGCTAATAAAAATTGTTGCCTGTTTTGCCAATAAAAAGACCCCCTTCCCCAAATAATCTAGTGGTTCTCGAGTGAAACTCTTAAAAAAAATCAAATCACGTGCTTATTTTGGTATTTTCTAGCCCTTGTGTGTTTTACCCTTGAAGTTAAACCTGCACAACTTGTAGACCCCCATAGCTTGACCGCTAGACCAACCCAAGTCTCCTTGTGCACTTGTTGTGTCAAAAAAAATTGTTGTTTGATGTCTAGTTGCCCAAACCCTATCAAGACCATGTTTCTTTCCATAAAATTCTTGCTCCTAAAACTTCATAGCATTTTTGTTGATCATCCTAGCAGATCTTGTTTTTCTACCTCTCCTTTGTCCGAATCTGGTAATCAGTTCCCTTGCATTACATGTCGTGGCTTTATCATTCGAATCTATGGATCCTTTAATGATTCTGCCCTATTATCTGGATATCTGCTATAACCCATTCTCAAGTATCTGATATGGATCAGTCTAATATCTCATTTCTGGTCAGTCTCATACCCCTTCTCCGAGGATCATGACGCTTGTTTTATCAACTTATCTCTAAACAGCATATCCATGTGGATTAATGGATGTTGTTGTTATCTTTGGATCTCTCCTGTCTCTAAGAGCTTATCAATCTCGATCTCATGGTTGGTTCCTCCTCATATTAAATATCGAATCAATCTTTGGCTGATAATCCCTGTGATGATCATAAAATAGTTCTCTGAGTTGAAGAAAATTCTCATGTGATGCTCTTTTGCCAACAATCTTTGCTTCAACTTCGGTCACATTCTTATTTTCTGAGCCATACTCTCATGGGCTCCATCTGTTTATGCCACGTGAATTTTTCATTGGTTACATTTGGTAATAGTGTCATGACTAACGACTGATGGTGCCACGACGAGACCGAGAGCCTACTATGGTGCACACAAGGTTGAGCTGCTCGGCACGCGCTGGTATCACATTTAATAGTCATGGTCCATTACGAGACTATACTGATGTGCTATCTTTCGTGGATATTCTCTCAAAGTGATCGCTGCATTTTGTCTCGATATGTCACGATATTCTATCCAAATCTGTCTCTAGTATCTTGTCAGATACCGTCTCATGAATTTGCATCTATCTTCAGTTTGGGAGTTACATGCTTCTCCACCCTTGAAGATCCTCATTCGAATCTCGGGACGAGATTCTTTTTAAGGGGGGAAGGCTGTGACACTCCAGGTGTCTATTTCGGGTTATGTCGGGAATTTATCCCGATCTCGGACGCTTAATGAAAATTTCTATTTCTCACTCACGTATGTGTCGGATTATCCAAATTTCTCATTCACATCTCACTGAATTCGAAGTTAATTAGCCTCACAGAAGGCCAAATTTGGAGCCTGTTAAAACTTTTATTTCTCGGCACAAATGCCAACTCGTTAGTCATTCTCGAATTATAAAATCTCGTCTAAAGCTCATTTAATCAAAACTCTCGACTATTGTTTGTGGATCTGTGCCCGAATCCGATTCCGTGAACTTCGATCGATGTCCGACTATTTTAATCCGAGTCCGTACTCTCAAACGGAATACTCAGTATGTCGTCTTCGAATAATTCTTATTCGATTCGGCTTAATACCTCTGTATCCAATCCGATTTAAAAAAAAATCAACATCAGCAAATGATTTTTAAATGTCGTGATTTGTCTCTTCCAATCATAAATCCGAAAGCCGGTCATATTTCAAGACGATTTATTTTTGAATCATGAGCGAGGAGTTATTTCCGAGCGAATTCAAATCTGACTCTCGGCCGAGTTAATCGCCTGATCTTCCGAAATCTATTTCGCTCTGTTCTCTCTAGAGACGAATTTCCGCAGGAGCATTGGTATTTCAGGGAAATAATTAGCGATCCGATAATCCGTGTTTAATCAAAACACCATAAAATAAAATGGAAATAATTTAGCGCGGCTCGTTTGAGTGTTTTGGGCTAGCCCAACCCAGCCAATTTGAAACCCTAACTCTAGGACTCCTCTATAAATAGAAGTGCCTCTCCTTGCAAATTGGAAAATTTGCATCTACCCCCTAGCCACCACCAGCCAACTCCACTTTTTCTCCATGCCATCTCTCCTCCTTGCTCCATGGCGCTCGGCAGCAGGACTGCTCCATGGGCGTCACCTCCCTCCACTCCGGCAGACCCGTGGAGCTCAGGATGCCGGCCAGGGGATCCAGCAGCTCAAGCCCCTCTCTACTCTCTCATCTTCCTTGGCCGCCAAGCCCAGCCATGGCGCCCTACTCCCTCAACGCTGGTACAGGTTGTCTCCTCCCTGGCAGTGCCTCCCTAAGCTCCTTTCCCCAGCCATGGTGGGGGCACGCAGATGTTCCCTGGCCTGCCCTCGTCTCCAGGGATGAGCCCATTTCGGCGCCCTCCTCTAGCTTGGCGCCCCTCCGTGCTCCATTTTTTTCCCTTTTTCTCTCTGCTCTCGTGGTCGCTAGCCATGGCCGGACCATTGCCCCTATACTCGACGCCCTTTCCTCTTCCCATTGCCTACCTCCACTTTCCTGCTCCATGGCCGCCCAGCAACAGCGCCCATCTCCCCCTCGGCTCCCTGGAATGCAGCAGCACGCCATCGGGGAGTAGGACCCCCATGGGCGCACCCCCTTCTACACCACGTTCGGCAGCAGGGAGCTTTTTCTTTCCTGCGTGTAGGAGCTCATTGGGAGCACGCCGACGCCCCTTCTCTCCCCCTTGGCCGGACCTAACCCTCCATGGACGTCCCTCCTCTCTGGTTTTGCTTGAGTAGGGTGCTGCCATTCCATGGCCTTTTCCTTCTCCTTGTTGTCGAAATTTCAGAGCCACATCGGGGTGTCGTGGTGCCTCTCTAGCTCCTCCTTAAGCGCCCAGCAGCCCCCTCCATGCAATCCGTGGTCGACCCTTGCAGCAGCGTTTCCCTGCAGTCCCGCGCTGCGCATGCTCTGCAGGTGCTCGACAGAATGCCTGTGAGAGGCTTGGTGTTGTAGACAGCCCCGCCCACGACACCGTCGACCCTCGGTGAGAACCCCGTTGTCCTCGCTGTTTTTCCGGCGTTTATGATGTTCGATGAACTGTCGTCAACAAATTTTGTGTTATCGCAGCTAGTGGTCGACGCCGCGCTTCACGCTTTGCCCATTCGGCGAAATGTCGAGCCATGTGGACAGCCCCCTGTGACTATTCCCATTTCGCTCAGGTTATTTTCCTTGTGGTTTGTTCTACTTGTAAAAATTTGGTAGGTATCGTGTATGTACATGTGTGCATGTCTCTCAATTTAATTTTAAGGAGGAGATCGATGTCTAGGATGCGCTGGTAATTATGTGCGGGGATATGAATATGTGTGGAGTGGAGTTTTCATGAGAGAAGAATGTATGACAAAAAGATGGCATGGTTGCGTAGGATAATTGTTTGAGGTGTGCGGGTATATGCCGTATTATGGTTATACTCGCGACGAAGAAAGATGTATGTATTGTGTGACACGACGTTTAGTTCGCTATTGTATAGTCGTGTGAAGGATGCTCATGATGGTCGTGTGATTGAGGAGTGATGTAGTGGCAAGCGAGGAGTAAGTTTAGTTTTTTATTTCAAATGGTTAGTGGATAGTATCTATCGGTGTTGTCATGAATTTTTGTTGTATGGCAATGTGATGCTTCACTTTATCCGTCATTACATTCCATGCCCATGGGATAAATAAATGTCTTGTTGATCGATTAGAAATCTTGTATGAGCGTTATGGCAACCCAATAATTATTGGAGGCGTAGCGTCCATAAGTCGGTCCTTGTTAAAATTAAAAGAAAAAAAAACAATCCGATAAGATATGCACATAAGTGCTTTAGGTCCTTTAGTAGCAAATGTAAGTCTTAGAGAGTTTTACGCCATATGTAAATGCCTCTATGTTAGACCCCAACGATGTGCTATTTTAGGTGACTGGTGTGTTAACTAAATTGAGTTGAGAAAATGTTAAGAAAAACTAATTAACCTGCTCTCACCCATGTTTTGAGTTACAATGTCTAAATGGTTTACTAAGTCTTATGCGGTGATTAGCCAACTCATGTTAAGTAGGAGTCAATTTTGTTAAGTGATTATTATATATATGTTGTGTCTCAGATTTCGATAATAATAAGCTAGCCGACGAGTATGTTGTATAGCGGCCTAGATTGTCGCTCTGGTTAATCAACTTGTTAGATGGCTTGGGTTAAGCTCATAGTCTTGATGAAATGCTTATTATAGTCTAAATGCGTATGGTTATTGTTGCGGATGAAAAGTAGCAGTGCTCATGTGATGTCTAAGTTGAAATGCAAATATTAGGATGAAAAGCGCCTCGGTATTGATTATCGTAGAGAATGCGTTGTTAATCGAGTATGGTACTTCTAGTGCTCGAAATGACACAGATAAAAATTAGTAAGTCCACTTGTTAGTCCTTATTTGATTAATTTAACACTAACAAAGGGTAAAGTGTTAGAATAATTCAAGTATCTAGAACGCGACAAATTCTTGAATTGTATAGGAGCTGAAATTTATTGATTGTTGTTTTGGGCTGCTCGCATTGTTTTCGTTGTGCGGTTTGTTTGATAAACCAAATTATGTTTTCTGTAGAAAATCCATATAGAAAAGTTGTAGATAACTTTATTATCTTACTTGTGTTAAAATTTGATGGCCATAAGTTTGATCGTTTAGGAGTTACGCTGTTCACAAGTTCAGTAACTGAATCTGTCCAAATTCTGTACAGATTTCAGAAACTGCATTGTTTGCTTAAGTTAATGTTAAAATCAGTCCTTGTTGATTATAATAAAGTTGTAGATGCTTTTCTTATATTGCTTGTGTTAAAATTTCATAACCATAGGCCTGACAGTTTAAGAGTTATGAATTTTACAAACTGGTTGTTGTGTTTTGTCCACTGTCTGAACAGATTTCGAAAACTGTAATGTTTGATTTGATTAAACCTGGAATCAGTTCTTGGTGATTATAAAGGTCATGTAGTGTTTTTACCAAGCTTTCCAAAAAGTCTTGGATCACTCTTTTTGGTGATCTGAAAATTTAGTTATGGATGTTTAAAGTCTAAAGACTGAATCTGTCCAGTTCTGGACAGCAAAGCCTTCTAATGTCTTTGTCCTTAGTTAACTACTGAATCACCTTGAGATGTTTATAAATAATTTGTAGAACATTTAATTAGCTTTCCAGAAAGTCTAGGATCAATTTGTTTGGATGTCTGAATCTTTAGTTGTGAATTTTTGAAGTTGCAAGTCTGAATCTGTCCAAATCTGGACAGAGCTGTTGTGTTTGCACAATTCGACCTTGATAGGTGTTGAATCATGTTGAGATAAAAATACCAAAGTTGTAGTTCATTTTTTAAGCTTTCCAGAAAGTTCTAGTTTGCTATTTTTAGATTAATATTTGAAAAGTTATGATTAAAACGAGTAACCGCTGTATTGCTGTCCAAAAATCTGTAAGTGCGTATTTGATGGTTTAGTTCATAAATTTGGCTGAAAATGCTTAGTTAGCAATTAACAGGACCTAGACTGGTAATGGCTAAGCTTAATATTGCCTGTGTGTTATGTTTTATATGTTTCTTCCGCTAGTTGATTGCGATATATAATTTCCATAGACATTGATGCCTATGTCCTCTATTGAACTTGTGTGGTCGGTGGTGCTTTTGTGTGATAAATGGAAGAACTAATGAAAAGCCGTAGCAAATTAAATAAATGCTCGTACTTGTAGGGTCATAATTGTGTTGCGTAAATATACCAAATGTTTGTCGTCTTTTAGTGGTGTTAATGTTGTGCGCTCAATGATATGTAGTAGCTAACGCTAGTGTGTGTGGTTGCTTATGATGTCTCGCTACTTAGTGTTTAATTCGCTAACATGTACTTAAAGTATCTTGTGCTATTTCATTATATTCATACATATGCATCTTGCATCTTATTTAGGACCGAGAGAGGATGATCGTGCAAGTGATAGGGTGCCAACCGTAAAATACAGTCGGTGGATGACCCAAGGAAGGATGGACTTAACCTGTGGATGCTCGCCAAGCGAGTACCTTCCCTCAGCAAAACTATCTAAGTGTTAAATTAAAGGCAAGCCCCGGTTTTATGCATAACCGTTTATATATGCTATTTTACTACACTTAATGTTTATAGGCTTGTACTGTGCACTTAAGTGTAGGAGTTGTCTGAAACCCTAGTTGCATGAACTCAGGATTCCTTTTGAGATGGATACTAGTATGCTAGGTCGAGTAGCTGCTTTACTAATTAGGGATCTCGGTAGAAGTCGAGTGATTTTTCTAGCACTCGCGCGAGGTCAGGAATTGGTTGTATCCATTTTTATATCAGAATGATGATGGTCTGTGGACAACGGTCCATAGGGATGCGTTGTCTACGAGACGGAAATTGGAATAAGGATTAAGGTGTGGTACCGTGAGTCAAGCGTTTGAACGTACTAAACATATGCCGAGAAATATGGTAAATCGGTAAGCCTAGTACCTGATTGAACCTGGCAGCAAACTTTACTCCTCACGTGACCTGAGACGTGGTCTCCCATTCCGGTTATGGTGGGTACAAGTGCGGTCACTGCACGACGGCAGTCGAGGTCAGTGAGGCATTGTACGCCAAGGCGGTGAACCCTGATCTGCTTACGGGGAATCAATGGGGACGGTTGATGTGTGTGGGGACGGAGTGCCTCGCCACGTCGTGTGTTTAGGTTTACCTTACAAGGATAAAAACTAGATTCGAATCGTCTGCTTCTCGCAGCTAATGAGACTTCTTGATCCATGCTACTACATTGAGTAATAAGTGGAAATGAGGTGACTGGCAAAAAGATGTTGATTGATATAATGTTTGGTACCATGTACGAATAGACTAGGTACTCATCTAGTTTAAAAGGATCATACTAAAACTTGAAAAGCTAAAACTTGATTTTATACTCAGCTAGTGCTTTTGGCAAACCAAACCCCTCAGCCAAACAGCTGCATGTCTAGAGGTAGAGGAGTAAACTCCTCACACCGGGTAAGTCTAGCTGAGTATTAGTATACTCAGCCTTGCTTGTGGCATAATTTTTGCAGGTACTCCTTAGGATGATTGGTTGCTGGTGTGACTTGGCCTTCATCCCTGCCACCGGGACAGACAGTTGAGTGGGTTATTGCTTCTGCAGGAGAGGACCAGGAGGAGTAGCGTGGCCAGGCTTCACCATGTTACTCGGTTTTCTCCGTTAGTTATTTCCGCAGCATTAAAATTTATGATTATTATTTCTGAAACTCCGATAATGTAATCACTATTGATACTTAATAAATTTGTGGTATTATGTTTTATTGTATTTCTCTGTGCCTCACCTTCATGTGAGTTAGTGGTATTCGATCCTGGATAAGTGGCTTTATCGGACTAGATCTGAGGGACTGACGGGTTATTCTTGTTTAAGTGTGTTGCTGCCCTTAAGGGTGCGGCTTGGGCACTTAAGCTGGAATAATTCGGGCGGTTCTGCCACAAATGCCACCCGACAGAGACATAGAGTTTGCAATTGAGCTACAACCCGGAACTGCTCCTATATCCAAGAGACCGTATAGGATGCCTCCAGCAGAGCTGGCAGAACTGAAAAAGAAGTTACAAGAGTTGTTGGACAAGGGATTCATTCGCCCAAGTACTTCACCATGGGGATGTCCAGCCTTGTTCGTGAAGAAGAAAGATGAGAGTCTGAGATTGTGTGTTGATTACCGTCCTCTCAATGCGGTGACAATAAAAAATAAGTATCTGTTGCCCCCACATTGATGTATTGTTTGATCAGTTGGTGGGAGCCAAGGTATTTTTGAAGATAGACCTTCACTCTGGATATCATCAGATCAAAATCAGGGCTAGTGACTTCCGAAGACGACTTTCTCTACCAGATACGGGCTTTATGAGTACTTGGTGATGTCTTTCAGGCTGACCAATGCCCCAGCCTATTTCATCTATTTGATGAACTCAGTGTTTATGCCAGAGCTGGATAAGTTTGTAGTGGTCTTCATTGACGATATCTTGGTATACTCAAAGAATGAAGACGATCACATCAAGCACTTGCATACAGTACTTCAGAGACTGCACGATCATCGTTTATATGCTAAATTGTCCAAATGTTATTTCTGGCTGAATGAAATAAAATTTTTGGGTCACACCATTTCTCAGGATGGGATATCAGTTGATCCTGAGAAAGTGCAAGAAGTGATGGATTGGAAGCCTCCTACACTGTACGGTAGATTCAAAGTTTTCTGGGATTAGCAGGATATTATCGACGATTTATTCTAGACTTCTCCAGGATTGCCAAGCCAATGACTGAATTGTTGAAGAAAGGAGTAAAGATGTTTATTGTGATGCTTCAGGCACTGGATTGGGATGTGTCTTGATGCAAGACAACAGAGTTATTGCCTATGCATCCAAAGCACTTAGGCCTCATGAGCAGAACTACCCCACCCATGATCTGGAGTTGGCTGTCGTAGTTCATGCTCTGAAGATTTGGAGGCATTATTTGATGGGAGCCCATTGTAATATCTATACTGATCACAAGAGTCTCAAGTACATTTTCACTCAGGCCGATCTTAATATGAGGCAGAGGAGATGGTTGGAATTGATCAAGAACTATGATTTGGAAGTGCAATACCATCCTGGCAAGGCCAATGTTGTGGCAGATGTCTTAAGTCGAAAGGCCCAGTGCAACTGTGTAACTATGGACTCCAAGGTCGCCACTCTGTGTGACGAGTTATGCAAGCTGAACCTGGAATTTGTTTCCTCAGGTGCTTTGAATTATATCTCAGTGGAGCCCACTTTACGGGAGCAGATAATCATGGCCCAGATGGGTGACAAGGGTGTTCAAGTCATTAAGGATATGCTCGAACAAAAGGTGGATAAGTACAAATGCTTTCGTCAAGACAACAAGGGAGTTCTATGGTTTGAAGACCGATTGGTTGTTCCTAAGAGTCCCGAACTCAGAAAGAAAATATTGGATGAATAGGGAAATTGCTAAGTATGTATCTGAATGTGACACTTACCAAAGAGTCAAGGCCAGTCATTTGAAGGTAGCAGGTACCTTACAGCCCCTCCCCATACCATCTTGGAAATGGGAGGACCTCAGCATGGATTATATTGTGGGTTTGCCCAACACCTCCCAACACCACGATTCTATTTGGGTCATTGTGGATAGGTTAACTAAGGCAACTTATTTCTTGCCGGTACATACCACCCATAGGGCGGAGAAGTATGCAGAAATTTATATTGACCAGATAGTTCGTTTGCATGGAATACCAAGGACTATCGTGTCAGACAGAGGAGAACCGTTCGTAGCACGTTTCTGGGAGCAGCTGCAAGAGTCAATTGGAACCCATGTAATAAAAAGCTCAGCGTACCATCCTCAGACAGATGGTCAGACAGAAAGGGTAAATCAGATTTTGGAAGACATGTTGAGGGCATGTGTGCTGCACTATGGGAAGAATTGGGATAAGTGCCTTTCTTTGGCG
This sequence comes from Zea luxurians, assembly GCA_029449295.1. Lineage (NCBI taxonomy): Eukaryota > Viridiplantae > Streptophyta > Magnoliopsida > Poales > Poaceae > Zea > Zea luxurians. The sequence continues at coordinate 64,437,983 of JAOPSE010000001.1, read as the reverse complement.
GAATTCTCTTATAACAATAGCTACCAGTCCAGCCTAAAGATAGCACCGTTCGAGGCCTTGTATGGGAGAAGGTGTAGAACACCGCTAAATTGGTCACAAGTTGGAGAGAGGGAAATATTTGGACCTGACCTAGTGCTTGAAGCTGAAGAGAAAGTTAGAGTCATTAAGAAGAACCTGGAAGCTGCTCAGGTTAGACAAAAGAGCTATCATGACAAGAGGAGGAAGCCTCTACAATTTGAAGTGGGAGATCACGTTTATCTTAAGGTGTCACCGACCAAAGGTGTTCAGAGATTTGGAATCAAGGGCAAGTTAGCTCCTTGCTATATTGGGCCCTATGAAATCAAAGAGACTTGTGGGCTTGTAGCATACCAGTTGAGGTTGCCATCCCATATGTCAGCGATTCATGATGTATTCCACGTGTCTCAGCTACAGAAGTGTGTCCGCTTACCCACGGAAGTGCTACCTGAAATAAAATTGGAGATCGAACCAGACTTGTCTTATCAAGAGCACCCCGTCAAGGTGTTGGACCAAAAGGAAAGATCAACTCGAGCAAGGTCAATTCGAATGTATAAGATTCAGTGGAGCAACCACACAGAAGAAGAGGCTACATGGGAGACTGAGGATTTTCTACGTTCTCGCCTGCCCTTTGAATCTAAATATAAGAAAAACCTAGTTATCAGGAGTAGAGTAAGTTGTGGAAATAGATCTAAAAGGACTTACTTCTGAAGTTGCAAAGAGCATCCAAAACACCCATTCGAAGAGCAGTTAACTAGAGAAACTTGGTTAAAGGAAACTACAACACACCAACTTACACTTTATTAGTAACCCACTAAAGGATCCCTACCCAATCTCGGGACAAGATTCCTTAAAGGGGGGGAGGGCTGTAACACCCTAGGTGTTACCCAAGGCCCTCGCTCAATGCAAGCACTTATGGCCTTTTATCACATGTGTTTATGTGGGGGAGAAGGGGGCACCAAAACCTTAGAAACCATGGATTAATTAAGGAATATTGATGACAGAAGCAATACCCAAGAATATATGCATTTTCACCTTGGACAAAAGAGGCTCAAACCCTAGACCCCCCTTTTCAGCCATTAGACCCCCAAACACTGGATTAATGGAAAGGATAAGCAAATGAACATTTCATGATTTAAACCCTTCACCAAAGTTTAAGTACGTTAATATATCTACAAGAAATGGTAAAGAAGGTATTCCAAAAAGCTCCCACAAAATGCTCAAATTCAGCCCCCAAGAGAAGAACACCCTAGGGCAACCAATTTTTCTCTAAGTCAAAAACCAGCCTTCTTCCAAAGATCATAGATGTTCACCTAGTTGGTGGCACCAAATCCATGAGGTCCAATTGACAAAAGGGAGCCAAATTTCCTAAGGAACACACTGGAAAAGTTTGAACCAAAGCCAAGATCGTTTGACATGAGTTGACACCTGTTTTGTCTCGGGTTGAACAGTGCAGACAGACAAGACTTGGCGCCACCATATCTTCCAAGCCAGACCAGATCTCCCCTTGGAACTCACATGAACTAGGTAGCTCTAGGTGCAGAGAAGAAATCTTACACAAGCCATATGGCAAGATTCGCATGTTTGGGTCCTCAGCAGGCGCAAGAACTTGGGCAGAATAACACAGCCATGTGTTCGACGCGCCCTGGCAACGCCAGAGCATGCCCCGGCGCTCAGCCCCACGCGCACCGCGCTGCGCCAAGCCAGACCCGTGCCCACGCCTGCGCTCGCGCCTATAAAGCCGACCAATGCCTCGACCGTACACCCTCGCTCGCTCTCAACCTCGTCTGAGCGCAAGATCGCCGGTGATCGCTCTGCGCACGGTGTGCCAGCGGCCGCCGAGACACGACCACCATAGACCGGCCACCCTAACTATTCCCTGCCTCATCCGACCCTCGAGATAGCCTCTGCGTGCCTCAGTGAAGCTTCCAGAGCCAGGAATCGAGCTCTACCTCGCCGGAGACCCCGGATTGACGTCGCCGGACTTCACCCAACCGCCGGCGTACGTAGACCGAGCTCCACGGTGAGTCTTTCTTCGATTCCTTGCACGGGTAGTTTCCTTAGCACCCCGTGAAGCTCCTTGTGCCCTTGGATTGAGCTCTACCACCGTGGGTAGGCCGGAGCACACGCTGCTGACGAACCCACCCGCCTGCGCACGTGGCCTGGCTGATTCCGGCCATCACCGCCGACGAGCTGTACCTCGACGTGACCACCAGGACCTCCCGAAGCTAACCCTACCCTTCGCCGGACCTCCCTCACCGCCAGTAAGCCATGCCGCCCTGTTTACTTCCGCGGTGGGGGATCTTGGGGAGAAAGGAGAAGAAGTCGGGGGGTTTTGAATAGTCACAGACTCAGGTGAATAGTTCTGCAGGGGCATAAGTTAAAGAATTGGTTTGGGAAAAGCCCAGGGTCCTCGGTGTAAACTGGTTTTCCATAAAACCTTTTAAACATTATTCATTTAAATGTAAATAGAGCTTATAAAATTCATAACTTCTGTTTTATTCAACCAAATTTAGTCAAACTAATTTAGCTAGGTTCTAAACATTAAGAACTACTTAGGAAAAATACAAAACACTCTAAGTATTGCAGAAAATTTTAAAGTTTAGATTTAAATAGTAAACTGACCAAAAGCTAATTAAAGAAGGGAAAAATAGCTACACTTTTAGACTGGGGTTAAGAAAAATTAGAGAAGTACTTAACCACTACCTAGCCTGTTTAAAAATAATAAACCCCTCAGTACACCAGATTAGGGAAGGGTTTACCATTTAAACTCGTTTTGACTCAAAGTTAAGGAAAATAGAAAAGGAAGTTTAAAATAAGAACCAGGGGCAACCACCTTTTTGCTAGCTCACTTATTTAACATAGTTCACTGGAAAATTTTGTTAGACCCTCTATTAGTACAAAAGAAATGCACTACCTTTTATTTTATGAAAACAATGAAAACTTAGAAAAACCTTAGAAAAATAATCCTATGGAGAACCCACCCCAAACCTTGGGATAACTAATAGTATGTTATTATAAATCTAGGAAAAATGTAAGTTCTGTTGTTTGATATTTTTAAAATAACAAGTTAGTTATAAGTACCTTTTTGGCATTAAACTTTAGAAAATCACAACTAAATATCCAGTAGGTCTTTTTCTGTGATTTTTAACACAAAGAAATGTTATCCCCTGGGAATCTTGGCAAAAATAAATGTTGACCCAGAACCCTTACCTAAATCAGAGCTATAGTGTAAAGTGCCCTTTCAACCTTGCTTTTGTTAATTTTGCATAAAGATTATCTGAATTAATTTCCACCTCAAATTTTTAGGATAACCCACAGAGGTCAATGTTTACCACTGTAATTTTTCTAACATTTTTGGAAAATTCTAACTTGCCATGGTAGTTCAAAAATACTTAATAACAAGCACAATAGGAAGAAAAATGGGAATTTTGGGAGAACGAGATAATGTACAACTAAAACCTTCTAAGAATCCCATGAAACCTAAAGATGTGATTAAAGATTGTAAGTTCATTCAAAACCCTAAGGATGAATGAATGAAACCCTTAGGGCTAACAACGGAAACCCTAGTATACCACTATTTTAATACCGTTTCAATATGCTTAGTGTTTCCAAAATGCCATATCATTAATATGCATACATTTTATTCATTGCAATGGATAGATTGTAATCTCGCTGACGGGGAATACATCCTCATTCCAGAGCAAGGAGTTGCGCAGGAGGTAGTCCAGGAGCCAGCACCAGAGCCTGCCATCGAGGATCTATCTGCCCCATCTTTGGAAGGCAAGCCCCGGTTTCATGCATAACCTATTCTATATGCTATTTTACTACACTTAATGTTTGTAGGTTTGTAATGTGCACTTAAGTGTAGGAGTTGTTTGGAACCTTAGCTGCATGAATTCAGGATTCCTTTTGAGATGGATACTAGTATGCTAGATCGAGTAGCTGCTTTACTAATTAGGGCTCTCGGTAGAAGTCGAGTGATTTTTCTAGCACTCACGCGAGGTTAGGAATTGCTTGTATCCATTTATATATCGTACTGATGATGGTTTGTGGACAATGGTCCATGGGGATGCGTTGTCTATGAGACAGAAATGGGAATAAGGATTAAGGTGTGGTACCGTGTGTCAAGCGTTTGAACGTACTAAGCACATGCTGAGAAATATGGTAAATCGGTAAGCCTAGTACCTGAGTGAACCTGCCCGCAGACTTTTACCCTCATGCGACCTGAGACGTGGTCTCCCATTCCAGTTAAGGTGGGTACAAGTGCGGTCACTGCACGACAGCAGTCGGGGTTAGTGAGGCATTTTACGCCAAGGCGCTGAACCCTGGTCTGTTGCCAGGGAATCGATGGGGATGGTTGATGTGTGTGGGGACAGAGTGCCCTGCCGCGTCGTGTGTTTAGGTTTACCTTGCATGGTTTAAAAACTCGATTCAAATCACCTGCTTCTCGCAGCTAATGAGACTGCTTGATCCATTCTGCGACATTGAGTAACAAGTGGAAATGTGTTGATTTGGCAAAAGATGTTGATTGCTAAATGCTTGATACCATGTATGATTAGTTAGATACTCATTTAGTCTTAAGAGAGTCACACTAAAACTTGAAAAGCTAAAACTTGATTTTGGACTCAGCTAGTGCTTTTGGCACACCTAACCCCTCAGCCAAACAACTGCATGTCTAGAGGTAGAGGAGTAGACTCCTCACACCGGGTAAGTCTAGCTGAGTATTAGTATACTCAGCCTTGCTTGTGGCATAATTTTTTACAGGTCCTCTGGAGGACATGGTTGCTGGAGTGACTTGGCCGTCCACCTTGCCACCAGGTTGAACAGTTGAGTGGGACCCTTCCTCAGCAGAGGAGGAGCATGAGGAGTGATGGGCCAGGCTTCCCCATCCCTCCGTTTATTCAGCGTTAGTTATATTCCGCTGCATTTCGAACAATGACTACTACTTTTGATAAACTCCAATGATGATGTAATAAATTGAGTACTCTTAATGTATGTTTTTATGTTTTATTGTATTTGCTCTATGCCTCACCTTCGAGTGAGTACGTGGTACTTGATCCTGTTAGTGGCCTCATCGGACTAGATCCGAGGGACTGACGTTTTATTCCCCTTTAAGTGTGGTCTAGCCTCTAAGGTGGGACTTAGGCACTTAAGTTGGAATAATTCGGGCGGTTCTGCCACACTAACGCTTGGGATTAGATCGAAGATCTATGAAAGTAATCAATAGTGAATTCATTCAACTCTACAACCCATTTTCCAACTCTTCCTGTGGCTTCTCTATTTCTCATTATATCCTTGAGAGGTTGTGAAGAAGGTACTATGATATGCTATGTTTGGAAGTAATGCCGAAGCTTTCTGGAAGCCATCAAAACAACATATAGTACCTTTTCCAACTCTGTGTAATTTTTCTTTGATGGACTAAGTACTTCAGAGATGAAGTACACATGCACTTGCTTCTTTTCCTGGCCATCCTACTTTTCTTGCACCAGCGCTACACTGACCGCAACGTGGGAAGCAGCTACATACTGCAGCAATGGAGTTCCTGATGAAGGTGGGGTTAAGGTTGTTAATTCTATCAAATACTTCTTCAGTTCTTCGAAGGCTTTTTGCTGAATTGGTCCCCATTGAAAGACTTCGGCTGACTTCCGCACTTCAAAGAATGGCAAGTTCATCTATGGTGATCTTGAAATAATTCTATTCAATGATGCCAGCCTTCCTGTTATCCCTGGGCACCTTTTCATGACTTCGGTGGCTCCATCCGAAGTATAGCTTCTATCTTACTTGGATTGGCTTCGACCCCCATTGTTGATACCAGACAACCAAGAAATTTTCCCTTCTTCACTCTGAAAACAAATTTTTTTGGATTTAGCTTGAGACCAGCTCTTCTAAAATTAGCAAATGTTTCTTGCAAATCAGCAATGTGATTTTCTTGCTTTGTGCTTTTGACTATGATATCATCAACATATGTCAGCACATTCTTGCCAATTTGGGAGTGGAGACTTTGGTAGTCATCCTGCTGAATCTTCCTCCATCATTCTTGAGCCCTCGGGCATCCAAAGGTAGCAGTAGGTTCCACTGGGGGTTATGAAGCTTGTCTTGGGTTCATCTTCTTTCCTCATCCAAATTTGATGGTAGCCTGAATAACAATCCAATAGGCTCATTAGCTCCAAAGTAGCTGCTGCATCCACCAGAGAGTCTATTCTGGGTAAAGGAAACTTATCCTTCGGACACACTTTATTAAGATCTGTGAAATCAATGCACATTCTCCACTTTCCATTAGCCTTCTTCACCATTAAAGTATTGGCCAGCCACTCTAGATATGTTACCTCTCTGATTACTCCGACACTCAGAAGCCTTTTAACTTCATTTCCTGCACCTTCGGCTCTGTCTTCGGACATCTTCTGAAGCTTCTACCTTCTTGGCCTGATAGCCAGATCTACATTAAGTGAATGCTTGATGACATCTCTGTTGACGCTACATAGATCATTGGCTGACCAGGCAATGACATCCTTTTTGAATAAAAACTTCAACAGGGTTTTTTCTTGTTCATCAGATAGTTGTGACCCCAGCAACACCTTCTGCTCGGCTATGTCCTTGCATAAAAGCATAGGCTTCGGTTGGTCTACTGAGGCAGCCTTATCTCTTTTGTGTTTGTACTGCTGATGAGCTTCGGCTTCATCTATGTTATGGATAGCCTTTGAATCTGTCCAATTCCCTTCGGCCCTTCTAGCAGCCTCTTGACTCGCATGCACAGCTATGGGGCCTTGGTCTAATGGTATCTTCTTGCATAGATATTCTAGATAAAGTATTGCTTCAAAGGCGTTTAATGTTCCTCGCCCAATGATTGCATTGTAGGGATACTCCATATCAACAATGTGAAAGACAACCTGCTCTGTCCTTCTGTTGTGAACATAGCCGAAGGTGATTGGCATAGTTATCTTATCGAGTGCCACTATTTGCCTTCCTCCGAAGCCACAGAGGGGGTGTGTTGCATCATGTATCTTGTCATCCTGCTCTTGCATTTGCTTGAAAGCTTTCGTAAAGATGATGTCTGCTGCACTACCTGTGTCTACAAGGACATTGTGAACCAGGAACCCCTTGATGACACAAGATATAACCATTGCATCATTGTGAAGATAATCCTTGAGCTGAAGGTCTTCCTAGGAGAAGTTGATTGGTATATACGAGACCATCTGGACTTGATGAAGGGTCCTTGCACTCCAACATGATGTACCCTTCTGTGTGCTTCCTTCTTTTGCTTCTTATTGGCTGGTTCAGAACTTGAGACGCCTATGATTGGGAGCACTAGCTTCGCAGCCGAAGGTGCCATAGCTTGGTTGCCTTGTGAAGCCATTGTCGCAATCGTGGAAGTGAGTTCACCAGAGGTGGGCGCCAATGTTGGTCACTTGTTCTCAAATGTTGTAGATTAAGAACAAGGCACAATTGTTAATTATTATGGACCTTCGTCTTACGAAGCTTTATCCTCACATGGGAATAACACTCATCAGACGAAGGTCAAGAAGGACTTACCTTCATCATTTAATATGTGAATAGGAATGTAAAAAGATGAAGATAGTAACTGTATTTCATTAATTCATACATATTTGCATTTCATAAAACATGTATGAATACTGACGGTATTAATATTACATTGATGCCTTCGGCTTGCTTGAAGGTGAAGACGTGAAAGAGTGATTACAATTCAGCGTGAACAGTACGGTGTTACTGTTCATCTATTTATAGGCACGACACACAGCCCGGGTAAAATTACATCCATGCCCTTGAACATTTGTTTGTAAACAACTTAAACTAACAAGGTCTATCTAGTCTTTTCATTCTTTGCTTGATCTGAGCCGAAGTTATCGGTAGCTTCGGCGTTTTGTATTGTTGCTCCTTCCCGAGGTCTTCGTCTTGAAAACCTTCGGCAGAAGGAGGGTGGACTTCTTGTGGCACATTGCCGAAGGTGTTTATGTCTTGAGGACCATTAGCGTAGAAGAAGACTCCCAACAATTACATATTTCTTATTCCTCTTGTGCCAAAGCTAAGACTAATATGCTTCTAAGTGTATTTCTATACTTAGTCTTAGATTGAAAAGGAAATGGAGTTGATGGCAAAGGCAAAACTTCCACTACATATTCATTCGGTATCAAATACTCGTTGCCCAACTCATGTACTTACATTCATATCTTCGTTGTTGAAGGCCTCTGGATTCTTCATTTTTGGCGCTTAATGCTAAAGGGGTGAAATTACTAGGCCAAAGCAAAATGACTGCACCACCAGCCAGTTTTGTGAAAACTTTTTATCTTCCAAATTGATACTCTTGCATTTGCAAAAACCCTCTTGACAGCTAAGAGGAAAAAACTATTTATACCGAAGGGGAGAACTTTTTCAGGGCAGCTTTCATTTGGCCAAAGGAAAAACGTTTGGAAAAGGGGATAATCTTTCGAACTTGAAAATACTTTTAAAACTTCTATTCTTATACGTTAGGCAAATTGCAAAAGAATTTGAAAAAAGAAGCTAAGTGGTGCAAATGTGGTCCAAAATTTTAGCTATATCAAAACATTCAGATGTACTTAGAACTGCTTTTACTTCAGTAACTTATGCACTCTTGTCAAAATTGCAAACTACATTTATGCACTTTATACTTGCTTTGGTTTGTGTTGACATCAATCACCAAAGAGGGGGAGATTGAAAGAGAAATGACCTTTACCATTTTCTCTAAATTGATTTTGATGATTGATCACCATCACAGTATAATGGACTAACTAGTTAGTCTAGTTGATTGATTCTTAGGTGCATAAGTCCAATCATCTTAATTATAAGTCAACTGTCCAGAATACCATAGATTATTTCAGACAAGAGAGCTTTTTGGAGAATTCACTTGTGTGCGGACCGTTCGGGCCCTTCCAGTAGACCATCCTTGACACCTTGGTGCACCTCGGATAGGAACTATGCAAATATCAGAACTTCTACTACAAATTATCTGAATGATAGAAGAGGACTGTCCGAGACCAAGCGCGCACCGTCTGGCCCTTAGGTGCGGACTGTCTGCCTGTTGGAATCCAAAGAAACTCGAAGGTGCCGAGTTCGGTAAAAATCATTTTTAGCATTCTCACGAACCGTCGGGGTGCACGACTGGACTGTCCATGACTGCTTTATCTGACATATGACGACACATTTAATGCACTTATAGCCGTTACTCCTAACCGTTATGTTTTTAGCCATTGATGTGCTGGGGCAGACTGTCTGGCCCAAGGACGTGGACCATCCGTGTAAACCCTAGAGTGGGATGTATAAGACTTGAGTTATTCAAGAAATAATACTAGAGTGATTTTGATTATGTTTTTCATTATTGGAGCATACTTCTTTTTGTTAAAATAAATACTAAATGAAATATTCAAATAATACATCATGGTGGGATTGTTTTGCTTGTGCACCTAATGTCATTCGAGAGTTAAACTCAAATTGAATTACAATTGGAATTTGAAATTTAGGAAGAAAACTTTAATTAAGTAAATCACCCCTTTCATAAGTATATATAATTAAGTAAAATAAATAATATTAAAGCAATAATAAAAGTGGTATTCATAATGGAGTTCTATAGTGTAGTTTAAAATCTAAAAGTTAAAACTAAAATTCAAATTAGTTCGATTTCTGGATAAAAAGAAAACAGGAAAAATAAATGAAAATAAATGAAAAGATAAAAGAAAAATAGGGAGAAACAACCTATTTGGGCCGAAATCCTCAACCCTGGTGTTGGGGGCTTGTTCTCAAGTGCTAAGAGTTAAGAACAAGGCAACACAGAAAATGTTAAATATTAAGGTCCTTCGTCCTTCATCACATTATATCCTTTCGGAATATAAGGGACTTCGGACGAAGGTTACGAAGGACGTACCTTCGTAAACATAATAATGAAGGATGAAGTATTCGTATGAATCATGATGTATAAAATAGACATTTAAATGTTAACATAGAATCATTTCCATTTCTACTAACATGAACGAATATAAATGATTTCAAATTACAAATGTACCTTTGGTCCTGAGGAAAGCGAGAGTACAAGTGTGATGCGAAGGCAAATAACAGGTTCGCGTGAACAGTACAGAGGTACTGTTCATCTATTTATAGGCACAGGTCGCAGCCTGTGACAAATTACAATTATGCCCCTTACAAAAGTTTACAACATTGACTCAGACCTATATGTATAAAAAGGTCATTCTATCTCTATGTCGGTTTGAAACGCCGAAGCTCCATGAAAAGGAGCCTTCGGCCATCTCTTGGGGACGACTTCAGCCGAAGCTGCTTCTTCGTGTGAGACCTTCGGCGCACCGAAGCACGACCCCAACAGTAGCCCCTTTCGCGGTGCTAGATCGTTTTTCGTAACGAGCTTGACCCGTGAAAAAAGCCTCTTCAGCTTCGGGAAGCCGAAGGTCCAAAAAACACCTTCCCTGAGCTCGTTGCGGAGAAACGATCCGGCTTCCGAGCGCGTGCCAGGCCCACCTTGCAGAGTTACTGTTTGACCTTTGCGGTCCACTGCACAGCGAGTACAAGTGACTGCCCGCGTGGTGCAAAAATCCTGCCGCTTCGCCTTCTTACCTGCAGCACTATATAAACAAACGGGTAGGTGTGAAGTTACCACAGCATTCATTGCTATTTGCACTGTTTTGCTGCCAAAATTTTCCACCATAGCCGAAGCTTGAGTCTCAGAATCGAACGAAGGTCCATCTCGACGTCTGCTTCGTCAGAAAGAAGAGCTTCGGAGAAAAGAAAAAGGAAAAAAGTTTCTGACTTCCCCAAACTCAGAATCAAATGGCGAGAGTACGATCTACTGCCAAAGTTGTACGTGAGGGAGACGAAGCCGAAGGTTCGGACACTGTGCCCATCTCCGAAGCGATGCAGCGTTCTGGCCTAGTGACTGCGGAAGAAATGCCTGCTGCTGAAGCAAACCCGACAACTGCCGAAGGAGAAGAAGAAAACATTGAAGGGACTGACCCCGAAGATGACTACCACATTGCTATGCCCAGCAAGCCCAGTCACCTGGATTTTGGGAAATCAACTGTTTCAAAAGCTGATCTTTCGAAGATGGTGAAAGCAGGTTATTTCAATGAAGATCAGAAGAAGCTACTTCGCTTCGGGGGAGAAGAAACCACCCCGAAGCCAGGGAAGGATGAGATTGTTATCTTCAAGAGCTTTTTAAAGGCTGGGCTGAGATTCCCTCTTCACAAGATTATTGTGGAGATACTGAAGAAGTTTGGTATCTACTTTCATCAATTGACTCCTAACGCCATCGTTAGGCTTAATGTTTATATCTGGGCCCTCCGAAGCCAAGCTGTGGAACCGTTTGCCGACAGCTTCTGCCGAGTTCACGAATTACATTACCAAACAAAGGCCAGAAAAGATGGGCTACATGATAATTTCGGTTGCTATAATTTTGCCTACCGGAAGACAACAAAGTGTCCTGTCATCAGCTACCGAAGCAAATGGCCAGCAGGCTGGAAATCTGAGTGGTTTTATGTAAAAGTTGACGAAGACAAAGAAAAATTGGTACAAAGCCCTCTGGATTTAATCTTCGGAGAGACGAGGCCACGATGCCGCATCGGCGATCTAGAAGGTCCCACCTGGGCTGCTCTGGGTGAATTTGAAATTATTTCAGAACATATTGGCACCAGGGATCTAGTTCAGGAATTTTTGGCATTCAGAGTTTTCCCTACCCTAAAAGAGTGGGAAATGCCGAAGCTGAAGGGAGAGAAGAAGAAGGGGGAGCTTGTCCGGCTTCCTTATCACTTCAAGTTTAAGAAGTACTTCAAAAAACCCTGCAAAGAGTGGTTAGACACAGTTGAGGTGATGTGCAATGAAATCCTGGGGAACTACTCCAAAAAAGAGGATCAACTAATGACAGCGGCCTTCGGTGCCCGACCGAAGCGAAGGCTGAACCGAGTGCTTGATGCCCTGGGCTTCGAGTACCCAGACTATGAGCAGTTGAACAAGGGTGCCGAGGGCCATAAAAGAAAAAGAGTAGCCGAAACTCTGATCAGGGATGAAGAAAGACCAGCAAAGGAGAAGAAAATTCCCAAGAAAAGAAAAATATCTACTCCGAAGCGCAAATCACCCGAAAAAGAGGGGTCCCCCACACCGCCTTCTACCAGCGACGTGGAGGAAATTTTAAAGGTAATGACTGAACCCATGCCCACGAAGCTAAGTCCACTAGGGCTCCAACTGACGAAGCTTTTTCAAAAGGTGGACGAGCCGGATCAAACGAAGATAAACAAACCCAAGCGGCAAAGAATTATTGCGGGAACTGAAGTTATCGACAAGACGCCGCCTAGGGCGTCAATTCAGAAAACGGCAGCTGCTGAAGGTACAGCAATCGTCGAAGGCGCACCTTCGGAGGTCGCGGCTACCGAAGCCGCTACAGCCGAAGATACAAACTTAGAAACTACCATTGAGGACATTAACAAGATTTTGGAAGACATAGCTGCAGAAGAAGCTGGTGCTACTACTGAAAAAACCATAGCCACAGTGCCTGAGAAAGGAAAAGAAATAGCCGAAGACACTTCGGACGACGAAGCCTACTCTTTCCAGAATTTAGTTGGGCAGAAACTGACGAAGGACGAAATAGAAGAACTCAAGGACTATGCCAAATCTTGCGGCTACAAGCCAGGAGCCCTTCTATTTGGAGGCATTGATGACGAAAAATTGGGCTGCATTCGAGACCAAACTGGAGCTAAGGTAATCGGTACTCTATCAAAGAGTATCGGTTTTCCGAAGCTAGAGACAGACATCAGCCGCTACCGACGACAACATATCGTCGGCAGCTTATTTTACTCCAACTTCAAGGTAAACAACCTTTTCTCTGGTTTTTATTGCTGTTAATAATGAAAATACTACTAACGTAAGTTGTTTCTGTACAGAGCATGCTACTGAGCAAAGCTCTGAAGATGCAACAAGACTTGGAGGACAAAAAACACGAAGCTATAATCGAAAATTTAGAGAGCAAGATAAAAGAACAATCAACTATCATTGAAAAGAAAGACTTCGAGCTCCAATCCGCCGAAGGCCTGCTGGCAGAGACTGAGGCTAAGGTATCAGAATTGAATTCGAAGCTTATCAGTCAATCAGAACAATTCAATCAGGAGAAGCTGGAGCTTAATTCGAAACTTAAAGCCGAAGTCCAGACCAGTTCAGAGTTGAAGAAATCGTTAGCAAGCCTTCAAGACAAATGCTTAAAATTTAGCAACAATTGTATTGGACGATTAAAAAAGATATTTTACTCTGTTGGAGCCAGCAGCGGGAAATTTAACCCTTCAGCGGAAAATTTACCACAGGCCTTCGATCATATCGAAGCCGAAATCAAAGAACTTGACGAAGTTATAGCCGGGCACGGCGACTTCTGTGCCTGGGTAGCTTCTCGGGGTACCGCTGCTGCATTCCTGAGGGCCGGTTGCGAGCATGGAAAGATTGTCAACAGGCCCAACTTCACCCTATCTCCATCAATCTTAGATGATATACCTGACCTCGCCCGAAGCATCTCAAATAGATTTATAAAAATGATATGGACAAAAGGCGGGCGGGAGAAGGCTGGAGACGAAGCACGAAGTCATCTTGAACCAGTAAGAAATGATACTTCGTACTTACCTTTTCCTTTGCACTTGATTTTTACTTACGATTCCTTGATTTATGTAGGATGACGAAGGTGAAGATGATGCTTAAGTTATATCACCGAAGCTGTCGCCGAAGCTGAAGCTTAATGAAGATCAGTAGAAATGTACTATAGAATAAAAACTTAGGATACTTTTGTAACAACTTTTGTAAATACATTTAAACTGTTCTCAAGGAACTTTGTACATACCTTGTAATATATTCTTACCCTTCGATTGAGGCGCTTTGATGTGGACGAAATCAGTATTTTGAGCCGAAGGCGAAAAAACACCTTCCCTTCTTTTCGTACACAACGAAGCATAAAAGCAATTCTTCTTTTTGCCGAGCAACGAAGCTTTTCTCTTTTGTATACAACAAAGCATAAAAGCAATTCTTCTTTTTACCGAACAACGAAGCTTTTTTCTTTTGTATACAACATAGCATAACGAATCATAAAAAACCACTTCTCCGAAGCTTTTCTTTTTGCCGAAGCAACCACTTAGGAACACAAATGCTATGAATGAATGCTTATGCATGCAAATGCCATGATGTAATGTAATGTGCGAATGAATGTCCGAAGCGTATGTCCGAAGCCACATTCTCAACCATTTTAGAACCAACCACACATCAGCTCTGCATTCCCTTAGGAACGACTTTGGAGCATCTTTGCCTTTTACTTAGGCAGTATCAGCGTTGACTTTTCGCTGTAAGCTCTGCATCCCCTTAGGGACGTCTTTGGAGCTTCTTCGCCTTTTACTTAGGCGGTATAAGCTCTGCATTCCCTTAGGAACGTCTTTTGAGCTTCTTCGCCTTTTACTTTCGGTGGAATCAGCGTTGACTTTTCGCTGTGAGCTCTGCATCCCCTTAGGGACGTCTTCGGAGCTTTTTCTCTTTTTCAGTTTCGGCACTCGATGGTGCGCTCTCAGCTTTTACATTTACATTCTTTGGGGGATTTTGCTCTTATAAATCTAAAAAGGAAAATTACATATGATGGCCCCATTAAAAACCTTTCTCCCCCTTTAGAAAGGAAAAGGGTGCCATGAAAAAGAAAAGAAAGAACATAAAAAATTACATCGATTTATACATAAAATCGCCGAAGCTCATCCGCATTCCAAGATCTTGGAATTTCATTGCCATCCATGTCCTTCAGTCTGTACGAACCAGGCCTTGACGAAGATGCTACTAAGAAAGGCCCTTCCCATTTCAATTGTAACTTACCCACTGTGTCTGGGTTGGCCACTCTTCGAAGCACCAAGTGTCCCGGCTCAATATTTTTTAGCCGGACCTTTCTATCTCGCCATTTGACTGTTTCAGCTTGATATTTATTGATATTCTCCACGGCCTGAAGCCTGATCCGTTCTAGGGCATCTTTTTCCACAAGACAAGTATCTTCGGCACCTGGTTCTGCCGAAGCTACCACTCTTATTGATCCAGCTTTAGCTTCTTCTGGAGTTATTGCTTCGTCACCGAATAATAACTTGAATGGGGTAAAGCCTGTAGACCTTGATGTTGTTGTATTGTGGCTCCACACCACTTTGGTCAACTGATCTGGCCACTTTCCCCTTGGTTGGTTAAAGATTAGCTTCATTATTCCTGTCATTATGATGCCGTTGGCCCTTTCAACAAGCCCATTCGACTCCGGATGCCTGACTGATGCAAAATGGATCTTCGTTCCAATTTGATCACAGAAATTTCTGAAATCTTCGGAGTCGAACTGTGTTCCATTATCTACAGTGATGGCCTTCGGTACTCCGAAGCGACAGACAATGTTCTGCCAGAAAAATTTTTGGACAGTGGCTGAAGTTATTGTGGCTAATGGCTTCGCCTCAATCCACTTGGAAAAATACTCCACAGCTACTATAACATATTTCAGATTGCCTTGAGCCGGTGGTAATGGACCCAGCAAGTCGAGGCCCCACCTTTGCAATGGCCAGATGGGCTGTATCAGCTGTGTCAAAGACGAAGGTTGCTTTTGATCTCTTGCACATTTCTGACAACCTTCGCACTTTTGAACCAACTCCGCTGCATCCGAAGCTGCCTTCGGCCAATAAAACCCTTGGCGAAAAACTTTTCCAAGCAAGGGCCTGGATCCGATGTGGGATCCACACAGGCCTGCATGTATCTCTTTCATCAATTCTATACCTTCGGCTCTAGATAAGCACTTGAGCAGCGGGGCACAAACTCCATGCTTGTATAACTCCCCTTCTACCATGATATACGGACGAGCTCTTGCCTCTATTCTTTTATTATAAGCTTCGTCATCTGATAGGAAGTTACCCTGAAGGTAAGAGATTATTTCAGTTCTCCAATCTTCACTGTACACAGGAGAAATGTTAAGGACTGCTCTTTCAAGTAGCTCCACTGAAGGTGCCTTTATTGTTTCGAAGAACACATCCGAAGGTAGCGGCAGCCCCTGTGCTGCAGACTTGGCCAACAAATCAGCATGCTCATTTTGTCCTCGAGGGATATTCTTAACAGAAAATCCTTCGAAGGAAGCTTCGATCCTTCGGACCGTGTCTAGGTATTTTTCAAGCTTCGGGTCTTTAGCCTTGCAACTTTTGTCAATATGACCCGAAACAACCTGGGAATCAGTTTTAAGAATCGCCCTTCTGATCCCCATTGCCTTTAGTTTCCGAAGACCCAGGAGCAGGGCTTCGTACTCAGTTATATTATTTGTGCAGCTGAAATCAAGTCTTGCTGCATAGCAAGTTTTAACCTTGGACGGTGAGACCAACACAGCAGCTGCACCTGCTCCGAAGGTTCCCCAAGAGCCATCACAAAACACCGTCCATACTTCGGCATCTTTATTCGCTTCTTCGTCCTGAGCCCCTGGCGTCCAGTCGGCAATGAAATCTGCCAATGCTTGAGACTGGATTGAGGATCTATGCACATAATCAATGTAAAATTCATTGAGCTCCGCAGCCCATTTTCCAATCCGGCCAGTAGCTTCTCTATTTCTCATGATATCCTTCAACGGCTGCGAAGAAGGAACAATAATATTGTATGCCTGAAAATAATGCCGAAGCTTCCTGGATGCCATTAAAACGGCATACAACACCTTTTGCAGCTCTGTATAATTTTTCTTTGAGACACTGAGGACCTCAGATACAAAATATATTGGGACCTGCTTCTTGACCTGACCATCAAACTTCTCCTGGACAAGTGCCGCACTTACTGCTGAGTGCGAAGCTGCCACATATAACAACAGAGGAGCCCCTGGCGTTGGTGGAGTTAATGTTGTGAGATCTATTAAGTATTGCTTCAGCTCTTCGAAGGCTTTTTGTTGACTTGGGCCCCATTGAAAGACTTCAGCTGACTTCAGCACCTCGAAGAATGGTAAGTTTCTTTCTGCTGATCTGGATATAAATCTGTTAAGAGATGCCAGCCTTCCTGTCAATCTTTGGGCCCCTTTTCTTGTGGTTGGTGGCTCCATTCGAAGTATAGCTTCGATTTTATTTGGATTAGCTTCGATCCCCTTTGTTGAAACCAAGCATCCAAGAAATTTGCCCTTCTTCACTCCGAAGACACATTTTTCTGGATTCAGCTTCAGACCAGCTTGTCTGAAGCTGGCGAAGGTCTCCTGCAGATCAGCAATATGATTTTCTTGCTTCGTGCTTTTTACAATGATGTCATCGACATAAGTCAGCACATTTCTGCCTATCTGAGATTGGAGAACCTTCGCAGTCATTCTGCTGAAACTCCCTCCAGCATTCTTGAGCCCCTCAGGCATCCGAAGATAGCAATATGTACCACTTGGGGTTATGAAGCTAGTCTTCGGCTCATCTTCCTTCTTCATCTAGATTTGATGATAGCCTGAGTAGCAGTCCAGGAGACTCATGAGCTCCGAAGAAGCTGCTGCATCAACTAAAGAGTCTATCCTTGGCAGCGGGAATTCATCCTTCGGACAAGCCTTGTTGAGATCTGTGAAATCAATACACATTCTCCACTTGCCATTGGCCTTCTTCACCATAACAGTGTTAGCTAGCCACTCTGGATACTTCACTTCTCTGATAACTCCTGCACTGAGAAGTCTTTTTACTTCATTGCGAGCCCCTTCGGCCTTGTCATCAGACATTTTCCGAAGCCTCTGCTTTCGGGGTCTGAAGGATGGGTCAACATTGAGCGAATGTTCAATAACATCCCGATTCACTCCACAGAGATCATTGGCTGACCATGCAAAAACATCTTTGTTGTTGAATAAAAACCTTATCAAGGTTTTCTCCTGGTCTTCAGATAATTGCGAGCCCAAGAGCACCTTCTGCTCTGCTATGTCTTCACACAATAACATGGGCTTCGGCTGATCCGCTGAAGCTGCCTTCTCCCTCCTGAATTTGTACTGTTCACAAGCTTCAGCTCCATCTATATTATGGATTGCTTTGGAGTCAGTCCAGCTTCCTTCGGCCCTTCTAGCAGCTTCCTGGCTTCCATGAATAGCAATAGGTCCTTGGTCCGAAGGTATCTTCATGCAGAGATAAGCTGGGTGAAGAATTGCTTCGAAGGCATTAAGAGTACCACGGCCAATGATAGCATTGTAAGGATACTCCATGTCAACAATATCAAACACAATTTGCTCAGTCCTTGTGTTGTTAACAAACCCGAAGGTTACCGGCATGGTAATCTTCCCAAGTGCTACAATCTGCCGCCCTCCGAAGCCACAAAGAGGGTGCGTAGCATCATGAATCTTGTCTTCGGGCTCTTGCATTTGTCTGAAGGCTTTAGCAAATATAATGTCAGCTGCACTGCCTGTATCAACTAGGACATTGTGGACCAGAAATCCTTTGATCACGCAAGAGATAACCATGGCATCATTGTGAGGATAATCCTTAAGCTGAAGGTCTTCCTGAGAGAAAGTAATTGGAATGTGGGACCATTTTGACTTGATGAAGGGTCCCTGCACTCCAACATGCTGCACCCTTCTCTGAGCCTCCTTCTTCTGCTTCTTGTTAGCCGACTCTGAGCAAGAACCGCCTGTTATCGGGAGCACCAGCTTCGAAGCCGAAGCAGCTCCAGCTTGATTGTTGAACGAAGCCATCAGCTCAGAAAAGTGGAAGTGAGTTCACCGGAGGTGGGCGCCAATGTTGGGGGCTTGTTCTCAAGTGCTAAGAGTTAAGAACAAGGCAACACAGAAAATGTTAAATATTAAGGTCCTTCGTCCTTCATCACATTATATCCTTTCGGAATATAAGGGACTTCGGACGAAGGTTACGAAGGACGTACCTTCGTAAACATAATAATGAAGGATGAAGTATTCGTATGAATCATGATGTATAAAATAGACATTTAAATGTTAACATAGAATCATTTCCATTTCTACTAACATGAACGAATATAAATGATTTCAAATTACAAATGTACCTTTGGTCCTGAGGAAAGCGAGAGTACAAGTGTGATGCGAAGGCAAATAACAGGTTCGCGTGAACAGTACAGAGGTACTGTTCATCTATTTATAGGCACAGGTCGCAGCCTGTGACAAATTACAATTATGCCCCTTACAAAAGTTTACAACATTGACTCAGACCTATATGTATAAAAAGGTCATTCTATCTCTATGTCGGTTTGAAACGCCGAAGCTCCATGAAAAGGAGCCTTCGGCCATCTCTTGGGGACGACTTCAGCCGAAGCTGCTTCTTCGTGTGAGAGCTTCGGCGCACCGAAGCACGACCCCAACACCTGGCCCATCTTTTCTTTTCCCTCGCACGCGCACGCAGGCCCATTATGCTTCTAAGCAGACCCCACGCTGACATCCTTGGGCCTATCCGTCAGTCTTCCTAGTGCTCGCCCTCACCGTCTCTCACCCGCGCACGAAGAAGTCCACATCGCTGGCTCGTGGGGCAGGGTGCTAGTTGCTGTAACACCCCTGGTGTTACAAGAGCATTACATCATATGCATTGACATTTCATTATGTATGTTACATCTAGAGTGCATCTACTAGGCTAAAATTTCAAAACAAATTGTGATGTGATGACTTGCAGTGACCCTTAACCCTAGGATAGGGTACTTAGCCAAGGGATAGAGGTAGGTGGGTGTGTGTGATAACAAATTGAGTATTATCTCAAAAGTTAGTGGGGAGGTTCATAGGAGACTAAACTTGGAGGATTTAAGTGACACATAAATCCTAGAACACTCAAAACCCTAATAAGAACCTTGGAAACCCTAATTAGTGCCCTACAAGGTGATTTCAATTTCTATGCAATTTTGGACCAAAGTGCATATATCAAAGTGGTAGAGTACAAAAAACTACACAACTTTTACATTGGGAGATTTCTAGGTGTTGTGGAACAAATTGGAATAATTTGTAAAAGTTCCTAAGAGTACCCATGTGGCCTAACTCTGAAAACAATGTAATTGGGTTGACTTTGGGACCCTATATCTCTTATTCTAAGGAGATTTTGCCATGGGTCATTACAACAAACTTGTAGAGCTATGTTAGTAGTTCAAGTCTGCTTAAGTGATCTAGCCCTAGAGATACCTAGAAATTGGAGAAAAATAGACCTGAAGTTGGACTGTCAGTCAAGTCAGAGACTGAAACTCGGCTAACAGTGTGCTCGGATGAAATTTGGGGGCTGGATTTCGCATGATCAAGTGAGTATTCAATCAAGGTATTTAAAACAAAAACAAAGCTGGTATATAGGGCTACAACTTTGCTACAGATGGATAAGTGGGTTGTCACGTAAAAATTTGAAAACGAAGCCCTTCAATGTGCCCTGTCAGATGAACTAAACCAGGTCACGATGGTATAGTAACTGAACAAGATTCCAGATTCAGTGAACTTCGTTGCCGGCGATCTCCGCGCCTCGATCCACGCCGGGCATTGTGATTCGTGCTAAGCTCAGGAAGGATATTACCGCGGGACATAAAAAGATCGGAGGGGGAGTGGATCGAGCCGACCTCGTCGTACCCACTTACCCGGCGACGTGGCCGTGTGACCGTCACCGTGGTTGCCTTCGTTCACTTTGGTCGCGCCACGCCCTAGGCCATTTTACCACATCGTCATGAGTCGTGGAGAGTAACTAATGACCACCGTAAGACCTTGCTCCAGTACGCGCCATGGTAGCTGTGCTCCGGTGACTCACCTCCCCTCCGACCGCAAGCTCATCCCATCCCAAATTCACGAAACACTCGAGCGATTGCTATTGAGTGTTCAGCGTGCTCCGCTAGCTTGTTACGAACCCAGAGCATCGCTCCTCGCCCCCAATTAGCCACCACAGCCTCCAAATTTGGAATTTCCCCCCAAATCTGCCAAGAACGCCGCCGTGTGACCTTGCGCCGTGGCCAGCCAATCTCAGGTCCGTTCGTGTCCCTCTGATCCTTGTTTCTGCCTCCTCTGATGCTAGTGAAGCTCTCGGTCTTGGCCGATTGAACGCTACCGCGCCATAGCTTAGGGAACGTCATATTAATGTCCAGGAACGTCGTCGCGCACATAGCTCACGTCGACCGGCCGCTCCTGGTAGTCTCTGTCCAAATTTGTGCGAGCACCATAACCCTAGTAGGTCACTAGTTCGTGTTGCATCCTTGAATTAAGCTAGACCAGTTCGGGTAGGCTGGTATCGACATGTCAACAATCCGGTTCCGCCATTGTCGCGGACAACTAGGTGTTAGCGGCGCTTGGGTCAAATTGAGCGCGCAAATGTATTCGGGTTGCGTCTATGGGGGTGTTCGAGCGCTTGCCATCACTAGAACTGGTCTCTGCCGGTGGGTACACGCGATTCTGGCCAGGTATTCGCGCGCTGTGTTGCCAGGGACCTCAAATCGTGAAGAAACAGAAACAGGAGGGTCTATCTGCGATTGTCAATGAGACATAGAAATAGTGTTCAGGGGCTCTTTACCGGTTATTCAAATAGCCAGGGACCTTTGCGCAAAACCAATTGCGCGGGCGAGGGCGCGCATGTGTTTCCCCGTTCGCGGGCTAGTTTGGGCTGAATTGAGCCCATCACTATTCATTCTTTTTCCTTTTCTTTTTACTGCCAGATTAGAAAATGTGTAGAAATTAGTAGAAAAATGGTAAAATTATAGGATCAATTTTACTAGACTCCTAAAATTATCTAGTATTTAATAAAAATAGTTCCAAGATTTTTGTCCTAAGCCTGGATGATGAGGACATCACCTGCAACATGAGTACGACTGCACCAGTAGCACCTCCACATCAAGCGCCACTTCCTTCATTAGCTGGGCCAATCACTTGGGCCCGTGCCAGAGTTCTTAACTTCGTCATGCTATTGAAAAATGAGGGTCCAGAAGAATAGATGACCAGCCCAACTGCGGCCCATAGTGGACGACCTAGGGTTGGTCGCACTAGGGGCTGTGCCCCCACTCTCTATTTATCCAGGAGCTGCGCCTCCTTTGTTCGGCGAGTTTTGTTTTACGTTAGCTTTAGCTACTCTCGAACACACGCAAATCAGCGCTGTCTTCGTGTATTCAGAACTCCACCCTCGAGTAATAAATTTGATTGCTTGCATCTTTTTCTTGTTCGTTCTTCGATTGCCCACAGGAAACGATCTTCGTGATCAGGCCGATCTCGCATCAGCAAGGTCGGTAACCACAGGGAGTTGGTTCAGCGATTGCATTGGCGCCTCGGGCTTGCTCGTCGTAGTCGGATCGTGAGGGTCATCTTCCGCCAAATCAGAATTATCTCCACTCACCGAAAGATCGGGCACTCCATCTCTATCAAGTGGTATCAGATTTCTAGGTTGATCGGTGAGTTTATCGAGTGTTTTTTTCTCTCCTACAGTCCACAAAACCACATAAAAATTCAGGTTAGACCTTATCCCAGCACCCTTTTGAGCCTCGCACTTTCTTTCAATAATCTGCATTATTGAATTTGTGTGCTTTCTCATCATTTGTTGCTGGTTGCATTGTGTTTTTTTCACCATCCTTCTTTCTTCCACCATTCAAACCCTAGTGCGCCGCCACCATCTCCCGTTTGATCACGCCACAAACTGAGTCAACGCCGCTTCCTTGTTTTTCTCCTTCAGTTACGTAAAAAAACAGAAACAAAAGAAAAAAAGAAAAAAAGAAAACGAAAGAGAAAGGATAGAACCAGAGAACAAACAA
Source organism: Zea luxurians (assembly GCA_029449295.1). Taxonomy (NCBI): domain Eukaryota; kingdom Viridiplantae; phylum Streptophyta; class Magnoliopsida; order Poales; family Poaceae; genus Zea; species Zea luxurians. The sequence continues at coordinate 64,415,276 of JAOPSE010000001.1, read as the reverse complement.
AAAAAGAAAGGAGAAAGGATATAAAGCGGTTGTCTCATCTCGGTCCTTTTAAACATAACTTGAGGTACCTTCCTTAAACCGGGCATAACTTTTCGCTCGGTTGTTCAAAAAATCTGAAATCTTTACAGGAGCTTGTTGACACCATTCTAAGGCCAGCCAAACTGGCCTATGGCCTGTTTAGTTTCGATAAAATTGTCAAAAAAAATTCAGAAAAATAAAGAAAAAATTCGTCAAAGCTCTTGCACGCTTTTCAGAGAACTTGCTCTTTTTCTGTAGACCACATCTAATCTCTGTTTTAGGTGAAACTTGGTGTAGCTCCTATTTTGTTGCTTCTTGTGCTAGGAAAAATATCAAAAAAATCATACAAAAAAGAAAAACAAAATCACCTGTGATTCTTACTAGTGCCTTTTTAGCCTCACTAGTACAATATTTACGGTACTGCCATTCTGCTAGTTCCATCCGTCCTTTGCACTTGTGGACAGCAATATAGTTTCGTGTTTTGCACTATAATTCAACTTTGCATTATTGTTTAATCGTGCTAATCCTTGACTTTAGTGCAGCCTACCCAGAACTCCACATATTTCTACGATGAGCAGGTTTCTGTTTCTCCAGGCAATCGCTCATCCAATCTTTCATCGGTTCCACCTGTTGGTTGCAGTTCACCACTGTGGCTTGGTAAGAATGGATAAGAATTTGATAACAGCATTCCATTGAGAGAGTTGTCACCACCATTCCCATGTTGTCGTTGGTTTTTCTCCTTTTGGTGTTTTGGTGTTTGCGCTAACTATGGCAGGAGCACACGACACGGTGGATGTCCAGTTGCAGGAAATAAGGGTACAAGTTGATGGACTTGCTGCTGACATTAGGACGATGCATGAACGGCTTGATTCAACGGTCACTTCGATGACCGCGCGTTTCAACCAGCTTGACCTTGCTCAAACGGTGACTCGCACCACACTCGACACCATCCTGGCACGCCTTGATGCGTTGACCACAAAGATGGAGCAGGACTACAGCGGTGACACTGAGCAGGAAGATGGAGATCGTCGTGGTCATGCACGTCGTGTGGTTCGTCATCCTCCTAATGACTCATTTGCTAAGATTAAATTTAAATTTCCATCTTTTAATGGTAAATATGATCCTGCTGCATATCTTGATTGAGAATTGGAGGTAGAACAAAAATTTTCATGCCATGATATTCCTACTAATAGCCAAGTGAAGGCTGCCATTAGTGAATTTACTGATTTTGCTTTAATTTGGTGGCGTGAGTATAAACAAAAACTTCCCATTAACAGTGTCACTACTTGGACCCAATTAAAAACTGCCATGCGCCACAGATTTGTTCCTTCCTATTATGCCCGTGATTTGCTTAACAAAATGCAGTGTTTTCGACAAGGTTCACAATCTGTTGAGGAATATTACCAGGAGTTGCAAAAGGGTATGCTTCGTTGTGGTTTGGTTGAGTCGGATGACGCTGCTATGACGCGTTTTCGTGGTGGTTTGAACAGGGAAATTCAGGATATACTTGATTATAAGGATTATTTTGATATAACCACATTGTTTGAATATGCTTGCAAAGCTGAACGTGAAGTGCAGGGACGATGATGAAAGGCATATACTAACTCTTTTGCAGGCCGGGGTTTGACACATAGCTCAACTCCTTCCAGCCCTGCACCTTCTACGCCTAGCACTACAGCGCGCACAGGGATGGCCAAGCCAGCGGCGCTCCCTGCCAAAGGCGCCGTTTCTTCCACAGGACGTACACGGGATATTCAGTGCCATCGTTGCAGAGGGTTTGGTCACATGATTCGGGACTGCTCAAACAAGCGTACCTTGCTTATACGTGACAATGGTGAGTACTCTTCAGCCAGTGATTCCGAAGAAACTATTCATGCAATGATTGCCACTAACCATGCAGAAAATGAGGAAGTCCACGTTGATCCCATCGACGCTGATAGGTATGAGATTCTTGTTGTGCAGCGTATTCTCAGCACACAGGTTGCTCAGGCCAAAAAAATCAGTGACACACTCTATTCCATACCAAGGGCGTTGTACACGAACGGTCTATTCGCATCATCATCGATAGTGGCAGTTGCAACAATTTGGCAAGTACAGCTTTGGTAGAGAAATTATCCTTACCCACTCACGCACACCCACATCCATATCACATTCAATGGCTTAATGATGGTGGTAAAATAAAGGTAACACGTTCGATTTGTGTCCCCTTTTCGCTGGGTTCTTATTCTGATTATGTTGATTGCGATGTTATTCCTATGGAAGCATGCCTTTTGTTATTGGGTCGACCTTGGCAATATGATACAGATAGTTTACATCATGGTCATTCAAATCATTATTCTTTCATGTTTAAAGGCCAGAAAATAATTATACATCCAATGACCCCTGACCAAATTTTGAAAGATGATCTTACTAGGGCTGCTAAAACTGCACAACAAGTCAAGTCGACATCAGCCGCACCTATTAAATCTGAAATCAAGTTGCACTCTCCTATTTTACTTGCTACATGTGCTGATTTTGATGATCTCCATGAAGCTCATATGCCCTGTTATGCACTTGTATGCTCGCGCATGCTTGTTCCACTTGATGATGCACCGTCTTTGGATATACCCCCTGTTGGGGGTATGCTTCGTCGCCGAATATCCTGTAAGAAGAAACACCTTCGGCAGATCCCTTCAAAAGAAGCGCCGAAGCTACCATCTATGAAGCTTCGGCATAGTGACATGTCTCAAGATGAAGGATCGCACCGACTTAAAGATGAAATGACCAACTAGTCCATGAGAGCCTGTGTCATAATTGTAATCTTTTGTAAAGGACATGAATGTAATATCTCATAGGCTGCGCCCTATGCCTATAAATAGATGAACAGTACCCCCGTACTGTTCACGCTGACTTGTATTTGCTCGCGCATCATGCTTGGACTTTTGCCTTCTGTCAAGCCGAAGGTATAAATGTAATTCAATATTGTTCACGTTTGTTCATGATGATATAATTTAAAGATATCAATAACACCATATGAAATGTTGAAGGTATGTCCTTCATGCCCTTCGTCTGAAGATCATTATATCTTAAGGGATATAATGCTTCGAAGGATGAAGTGTACTAACCATTAACCCCTTTTATGTTGCCTTGTTCTTAACTCATAGCATTTGAGAACAAGTCCCCAACATTGGCGCCCACCTCCGGTAAACTCACTTCCACTGATTGAGCTGATGGCTTCGTCCAACAAGCAAGCTGAAGCTGCTTCAGCTACGAAGATGGTGATCCCAATAACAGGCGCTTCATGCTCAGAGCTAGCCAACAAGAAGCAGAAGAAGGAGGCTCCGAGAAGAGTACAACATGTTGGGGTGCAGGGACCCTTCATTAAGACAAAATGGTCCCACATCCCAATCACCTTCTCCCAGGAGGACCTTCAGCTCAAGGATTATCCTCATAATGATGCTATGGTCATATCTTGTGTCATTAAGGGATTTCTAGTCCACAATGTTTTGGTTGATACAGGTAGTGTAGCTGACATCATATTTGCTAAGGCCTTTAGACAGATGCAAGAGCGAGAGGACAAGATTCATGATGCTACACACCCTTTTTGTGGCTTCGGAGGAAGGCAGATTGTAGCACTTGGAAAGATCACAATGCTAGTGACCTTCGGATTTGTCCACAATACAAGGGCTGAGCAGGTTGTGTTTGATATTGTTGACATGGAATATCCCTACAATGCAATCATTGGTCGAGGGACACTTAATGCTTTCGAAGCAATTCTTCATCCAGCATATCTATGCATGAAGATATCTTCGGAGCAAGGGCCTATTGCTATTCATGGAAGTCAGGAGGCTGCCAGAAAGGCTGAGGGAAATTGGACAGACTCAAAAGCCATCCACAATATAGATGGAGCTGAAGCTTGGGAGCAATGCAAGTATAGAAGAAAGAAGGCCGCTTCGGCTGATCAGCCGAAGCCCATGCTTCTGTGTGCAGACATAGCAGAGCAGAAGGTACTGCTGGGGTCTCAATTATCTGAAGAGCAGGAAAAACTTTGATAAAGATTTTATTCAACAACAAAGATGTTTTTGCATGGTCAGCCAACGACCTCTATGGTGTCAACAGGGATGTCATTGAACATTCACTCAATGTCGATCCATCCTTCAGGCCCAGAAAGCAAAGGCTACGGAAAATGTCTGATGATAAAGCCGAAGGTGCTCGGAATGAAGTAAAATGTCTTCTCAGTGCTGGTGTCATCAGAGAAGTAAAATATCTAGAGTGGCTAGCCAATACTGTTATGGTGAAGAAGGCCAATGGCAAATAGAGAATGTGTATTGATTTCACGGATCTCAACAAGGCATGTACGAAGGACGAATTCCCATTACCAAGGATAGACTCTCTTGTGGATGCAGCAGCTTCGTCAGAACTTATGAGTCTTCTAGATTGCTACTCAGGATATCATCAAATATGGATGAAGAAGGAGGATGAGCCGAGGACTAGCTTCATAACTCCTAGTGGAACCTATTGCTATCTTCGGATGCCTGAGGAGCTCAAAAATGCTGGAGGCAGTTTCAGCAGGATGATGGCCAAGGTCCTTCATTCCCAGATAGGCAGAAATGTGCTAACATATGTTGATGATATCATAGTAAAAAGCACGAAGCAAGAAAATCATATCACTGATCTGCAAGAAACATTTGCTAATTTTAGACAAGCTGGCTTGAAATTAAATCCTGAAAAGTGTGTCTTTGGAGTGAAGAAGGGCAAGTTCCTTGGCTGTCTGGTTTCGACGAAGGGGATTGAAGCTAACCCAAGCAAGATCGAAGCTATCCTTCGAATGGAACCACCAAGCACAAAGAAGGGGGCCCCACGGTTGGCAGGAAGATTGGCTTCATTGAATAGATTTATATCTAGACCAGTAGAAAGAAACTTGCCATTCTTTGAAATACTAAAGTCAGTCGAAGTATTTCAGTGGGGCCCAGCTCAACAGAAAGCCTTTGAAGAGCTGAAGCAATACTTGATTGATATCACAACATTAACTCCACCTGCACCAGGGGCTCCGTTACTATTGTATGTGGCAGCTTCGCACTCTGCAGTAAGTGTGGCGCTTGTGCAGGAAAAATTTGATGGACAAATCAAAAAGCAAGCCCCAGTATACTTTGTCTCCGAAGTTCTAAGCTTATCAAAGAAAAATTATACAGAATTGGAGAAGGTGTTGTATGCTGTCTTAATGGCCTCCAGGAAGCTTCGGCATTATTTTCAAGCATTCCATCTAATAGTTCCTTCATCACAGCCTCTGAAGGACATCATGAGGAACAGAGAAGCTACTGGAAGGATTGGAAAGTGGGCTGTGGAACTCAACGAATTCAGCATTGATTATGTGCATAGATCCTCGATTCAGTCCTAGGCGCTAGCAGACTTCATCGCTGTCTGGACGCCAGGGGCTCAGGAAGAAGAAGCAAATAAAGATGCCGAAGCTTGGACGGTGTTCTACGACGGTTCTTGGGGAACCTTTGGGGCAAGTGCGGCTGCTGTCTTAGTCGCACCTTCCAAAGTTAGAACATGCTATGCAATAAAGCTTGACTTTAGCTGCACAAATAATATTGCTGAATACGAAGCTTTGCTTTTGGGGCTTCGGAAGTTAAAGGTAATGGGGATAAGAAGGGCGGTCCTTAAAACTGATTCCCAAGTTATTTCTGGTGTTTTTCGGACCTTCGACTTTCCGAAGCCTAGGATACTTTTTCATGGATCAAGCTCATTACGAAAAACGATCTAGCACCACGAAGGGGCTACTGTTGGGTGTATGTTTCGTCGCTGAAGATCCTGTAAGAAGAAACACATTTGGCAGATCCTCTCAAAAGCAGCGCCGAAGCTACCATCCATGAAGCTTCGGCACAGTGACATGTCTCAAGACAAAGGATCACACCTACTTAAAGATGAAATGACCGACTAGTCCATGAGAGCCTCTGTCATAATTGTAATCTTTTGTAAAGGACATGAATGTAATATCTCACAGGCTGCGTCCTGTGCCTATAAATAGATGAACAATACCCCCGTACTGTTCACGCTGACTTGTATTTGCTCGCGCGTCATGCTTGGACTTTAGCCTTCTGTCAAGCCGAAGGTATAAATGTAATTCAATATTGTTCACGTTTGTTCATGATGATATAATTTAAAGATATCAATAACACCATATGATTATTTATGTTATTTCTCATGTTTCATATGCTTCTTCCTTCATTAATATGTATTGAAATGTCGAAGGTATGTCCTTCATGCCCTTCATCTGAAGATCATTATATCCTAAGGGATATAATGCTTCGAAGGATGAAGGGTACTAACCATTAACCCTTTTATGCTGCCTTGTTCTTAACTCATAGCATTTGAGAACAAGTCCCCAACACCCCCTGCTGTTGTTAACCTTTTGCAGGAGTATGCTGATGTTTTTCCTATGGACTGACCACCAGGTCTTCCACCGCTCCATGGCATTGAGCATCAGATCGATCTCATCCCCGACGCTTCTCTTCCGAACCGCGCCCCGTACCATACAAATCCAGATGAGACGAAGGAGATCCAGTGCCAGGTGCAGACGCTGCTTGATAAAGGTTACATTCATGAGTTTCTTAGCCCTTGCTCAGTTCCTGTTTTACTCGTTCCAAAGAAAGATGGGTCATGGCATATGTGCGTAGATTGTCGTGCTATTAATAACATCACAGTTCGTTATCGATATCCTATCCCATGCCTTGATGATATGTTAGATGAGCTTAGTGGTGTCGTTATTTTCTCTAAGGTTGATTTGCGTAGCGGTTACCGTCAGATTAGAATGAAACTCGGTGATGAATGGAAAACGGCTTTTAAAACAAAATTTGGTTTATATGAATGGTTGGTTATGCCATTTGGATTGACTAATGCTCCCAGCACCTTTATGCGTTTAATGAACGAAGTTCTACGGGCCTTCATAGGTTTGTTTTGTGACACCCTAGTGTCACTTAGGGTTTCTCTCAAAGTGCTAACCCATGAACCATCATCTTATGTGAACCAAATTTAAGTATGAACATCAAATTGACTTAAGAATAAAGGATCCACCAAGCCTATACTTAAAAGTATCATGTTCAAAACAAATGGGTTTTTCAAAAAGGCAAAATGTGCAACCCCAACAAAAACCCTAATTGAGCCCTATGAGCAAAATTCAAGAGAATGGGGAAAAGGGTATGAAAAATTTAGAATCATGGCTTGAGCCAAATGTAAACATTGAATTATATTTAATAAGAAACAATAAAGATTAAGGAAGCTTGGCCAAAATAATTCAAATAAAACCCCAAGCAAGCTTCTCATGTGGGAGTTCATTAGGAAATTCTGAATTTCAGAATTCTGAATTTCAGACCTTGAGCCAAAGATCAAGCGTGTTCACCTTGATCCCTAACTCAAATCCTAATGACCCCAATAACAAAAACGTGCCTAACTAACCCCTCTGTCGCATGCCAGAAGATGGCATTGGGACACGAGCCCTAGACACGACAAAACCTTGGATTTGCCTCGGATTTGAGCAGGGAGACAAACCGTATTTCTGAGCTCCATATCTCTGCAACCAGTAGGCAAAATCGTATGACCCCCACACAAGATCGGTAGCTTGTAGGGAGGAGAAAAGGTTTTGTGCACTGACCAAGGGAGAGCAGGCTCGGATGAGTGACCACACGTGCCAGAACTTGGGCAGAACGCACGGGCACACGTGTTCGACCCTGGTCGGCACGCCGGCGCTCGCCCAACCCGCGCGCGCGCTCGCCTCGGCGTTCGGTCAAGTCCGCCGCGCGCCCTTGCCCTCGGCCGTGCTCGCCCGCTGAAAGTCGCTTAGAGGGGGGGGGTGAATAGGGCGAAACTGAAATTTACAAAGTTAATCACAACTACAAGCCGGGTTAGCGTTAGAAATATAATCGAGTCCGAGAGAGAGGGTGAAAAACAAATCGTAAGCAAAAAGGGAATGAGACACAAGGATTTGTTTTACCGAGGTTCGGTTCTTGCAAACCTACTCCCCGTTGAGGTGGTCACAAAGACCGGGTCTCTTTCAACCCTTTCCCTCTCTCAAACGGTCACTTAGACCGAGTGAGCTTCTCTTTTCAATCACACGGGACACAAAGTCCCCGCAAGGATCACCACACAAATGGTGTCTCTTGCCTTGGTTACAATTGAGTTTGATCACAAGAAGAATGAGAAAGAAAAGAAGCAATCCAAGCGCAAGAGCTCAAATGAACACAACAAATCTCTCTCTCTCTCTAATTACTAAAGCTTTGTGTGGAGTTGGGAGAGGATTTGATCTCTTTGGTGTGTCTTGTATTGAATGCTATAGCTCTTGTAAGGTGTAGAAGTGTAGAAGCTTGGATACCATTGAATGTGGGGTGGTTGGGGTATTTATAGCCCCAACCACCAAACTAGCCGTTTGGTGGAGGATGCTGTCGACGGGCGCACCGGACAGTCTGGTGCGCCACCGGACACTATCTGGTGCGCCAGCCACGTCACCCGGCCGTTAGGGTTCGACCGTTGGAGCTCTGACTGGTGGGGCCTCCGGGCTGTCCGGTGGTGCACCGGACATCTCCTGTAGACTGTCCGGTGCGCCAACTGCGCGTGCTTTGACCTCTACGCTCACAGGCGCGTATGAAATGCGTTGCAGTCGACCGTTGCGCTTGAAGTAGCCATTGCTCCCCTAGCACACCGGAGAGTCCGGTGAATTATAGCGGAGCGCCCTCTGATTTTCCCGAAGGTGAGGAGTTCAGCGATGAGTTCCCTGGTACACCGGACACTGTCCGGTGGCACACCGGACAGTCCGGTGCGCCAGACCAGGGTGCCTTTGGGTTTTCTTAAGCTCTTTTTGTTTGAACCCTTTCTTGGTCTTTTTATTGGTCTATTGTGAACCTTTGGCACCTGTAGAATCTTATAGACTAGAGCAAACTTGTTAGTCCAATTATTTGTGTTGGGCAATTCAACCACCAAAATCTATTTAGGAAAAGGTGTAAGCCTATTTCCCTTTCAATCTCCCCATTTTTGGTGATTGATGCCAACACAAACCAAAGCAAATATAAAAGTGCAAAATTGAACTAGTTTGCATAAAGTAAGTGCAAAGGTTGCTAGGAATGAAACCAATAAATATTACTTACTAGATGCGCATGGATGTCTTTTCTTTTTATTAACATTTTGGACCACGCTTGCACCACATGTTTTGATTTTGCAAAAAGTTTTAGAAATTCTTTTCAAAGTTCTTTTGCAAATAGTCAAAGGTAAATGAATAAGATTTTGAGAAGCATTTTCAAGTTTTGAAATTTTCTCCCCCAGTTTCAAATGCTTTTCCTTTGACAAAACAAAACTCCCCCTTAATGAAATCCTCCTCTTAGTGTTCAAGAGGGTTTTAGATATTAATTTTGAAGAGGGTGTACAAATTTGAAATATCAAATAAGATGCCAATTGAAAAATCTTCACCAATTAATAGACTCCATACCAAATAAATTTTTGAAATTGGTGGTGGTGCGGTCCTTTTGCTTTGGGCTAATACTCTCTCCCCCTTTGGCATGAATCGCCAAAAATGGATATTTGAGTGAAATATAGGCCCTTGTTAAACTGCTTTCTCCCCCTTTGGACAAAAGTAAAGGAGTGAAGATTATACCAAAGTTGGAGAGGTGTGCGGAGCGACGGCGAAGGATGAATGAGTCGATGGAGCGGAGTGGAAGCCTTGTCTTCGCCGAAGACTCCTTTTCCCTTTCAATCTATGACTTAGCATGAAATGGACATGAAAGAACACATTAGTCATAGCACATGAAAGAGATGATCAAAGGTATACATATGAGTTATGTGTGCAAAACATCAATAAAAATTCCTAGAATCAAGAATATTTAGCTCATGCCTAAGTCTGGTAAAAGTTTGTTCATCCAATGGTTTGGTAAAGATATCGGCTAATTGTTCTTTGGTGCTAACATATGCAATCTTGATATCCCCCTTTTGTTGGTGATCCCTTAGAAAATGATACCGAATGGCTATGTGTTTAGTGCGGCTATGCTCAACGGGATTATCCGCCATGCGGATTGCACTCTCATTATCACATAGAAGAGGAACTTTGGTTAATTTGTAACCATAGTCCCTAAGAGTTTGCCTCGTCCAAAGTAATTGCGCGCAACAATACCTGCGACAATATACTCGGCTTCGGCGGTCGAAAGAGCCACAGAATTTTGCTTCTTTGAAGCCCAAGACACCAGAGACCTTCCCAAGAACTGGCAAGTCCCCGATGTGCTCTTTCTATTAATTTTGCACCCTGCCCAATCGGCATCGGAATAACCAATTAAATCAAATGTGGATCCCCTAGGGTACCAAAGGCCAAACTTAGGAGTATAAACTAAATATCTCAAGATTCGTTTTACGGCCCTAAGGTGAGCTTCCTTAGGATCGGCTTGGAATCTTGCACACATGCATACGGAAAGCATAATATCCGGTCGAGAAGCACATAAATAGAGTAAAGAACCTATCATCGACCGGTATACCTTTTGATCTACGGATTTACCTCCGTGTCGAGGTTGAGATGCCCATTTGTTCCCATGGGTGTCTTGATGGGCTTGACGTCCTTCATCCCAAACTTGTTTAGAATGTCTTGAATGTACTTTGTTTGGCTAATGAAGGTGCCCTCTTGGAATTGCTTCACTTGAAATCCTAAGAAGTACTTCAACTACCCCATCATTGACATCTCGAATTTTTGTGTCATGATCCTACTAAATTCCTCACATGTAGATTCGTTAGTAGACCCAAATATCATAAATTTGGCATACGAACAAATCATTTGCAAGAGTTTTAGTAAATAAAGTATGATCAGCCTTGCCGACTTTGAAGCCATTAGCAATAAGGAAATCTCTTAGGCATTCATACCATGCTCTTGGGGCTTGCTTGAGCCCATAAAGCGCCTTAGAGAGCCTATAGACATGGTTAGGATACTCACTATCTTCAAAGTCGGGAGGTTGCTCAACATAGACCTCTTCCTTGATTGGTCCATTGAGGAAGGCACTTTTCACGTCCATTTGATAAAGCTTGAAGCCATGGTAAGTAGCATAGGCTAATAATATACGAATGGACTCAAGCCTAGCTACGGGTGCATAGGTTTCACCGAAATCCAAACCTTCGACTTGTGAGTATCCCTTGGCCACAAGTCGGGCTTTGTTCCTAGTCACCACACCATGCTCGTCTTGTTTGTTGCGGAAGACCCACTTGGTTCCTACAACATTTTGGTTAGGACGTGGAACTAAATGTCATACCTCATTCCTCGTGAAGTTGTTGAGCTCCTCTTGCATCGCCATCACCCAATCTGAATCTTGAAGTGCTTCCTCTACCCTATGTGGCTCAATAGAGGAAACAAAAGAGTAATGCTCACAAAAATGTGCAACACGAGATCTAGTGGTTACCCCCTTATGAATGTCGCCGAGGATGGTGTTCACGGGGTGATCTCGTTGAATTGCTTGGTGGACTCTTGGGTGTGGTGGTCTTGCAACTTGCTCATCCTCCTTGTTTTGATCATTTGCATCTCCCCCTTGATCATTGCCGTCATCTTGAGGTGGCTCATCTTCTTGATCTTCCTCTTCATCATCTTGAGCCTCATCCTCATCTTGGGTTGGTGGAGATGCTTGCATGGAGGAGGATGGTTGATCTTGTGCTTGAATGGGCTCTTCGGATTCCTTAGGACACACATCCCCAATGGACATGTTCCTTAGCGCGACACACGGAGCCTCTTCATCATCTAATTCATCAAGATCAACTTGCTCTACTTGAGAGCCGTTAGTCTCATCAAACACAATGTCACAAGAAACTTCAACTAGTCCAGTGGACTTGTTAAAGACTCTATATGCCCTTGTGTTTGAATCATATCCTAGTAAAAAGCCTTCTACAGCCTTAGGAGCAAATTTTGATTTTCTACCTCTTTTAACAAGAATAAAACATTTGCTACCAAAGACTCTAAAATATGAAACATTGGGCTTTTTACCGGTTAGGAGTTCGTAAGATGTCTTCTTGAGGATTCGATGTAGATACAATCGGTTGATGGCGTAGCAAGCGGTGTTGACCGCCTCGGCCCAAAACCGATCCGAAGTCTTGTACTCATCAAGCATGGTTCTTGCCATGTCCAATAGAGTTCTATTCTTCCTCTCCACTACACCATTTTGTTGTGGCGTGTAGGGAGAAGAGAACTCATGCTTGATGCCCTCCTCCTCAAGGAAGCCTTCTATTTGAGAATTTTTGAACTCTGTCCCGTTATCGCTTCTAATTTTCTTGATCCTTAAGCCGAACTCATTTTGAGCCCGTCTCAAGAATCCCTTTAAGATCTCTTGGGTTTGTGATTTTTCCTGCAAAAAGAACACCCAAGTGAAGCGAGAATAATCATCCACAATAACAAGACAGTACTTACTCCCGCCGATGCTTATGTAAGCGATCGGGCCGAATAGGTCCATATGGAGGAGCTCAAGTGGCCTGTCAGTCGTTAGGATGTTCTTGTGTGGATGATGAGTGCCAACTTGCTTCCCGGCTTGGCATGCGCTACAAATCCTGTCTTTCTCAAAATGAATGTTGGTTAGTCCTAAAATGTGTTCTCCCTTTAGAAGCTTGTGAAGATTCTTCATCCCATCATGTGCTAGTCGGCAATGCCAGAGCCAGCCCATGTTGGTCTTAGCAATTAAGCATGTGTCGAGTTCAGCTCTATTGAAATCAACTAAGTATAGCTGACCCTCTAACACTCCCTTAAATGCTACTGAATCATCGCTTCTTCTAAAGACAGTGACACCTACATCAGTAAATAGATAGTTGTAGCCCATTTTGCATAATTGAGATACGGAAAGCAAATTGTAATCTAATGAATCAACAAGAAAAACATTGGAAATGGAATGGTCAGGAGATATAGCAATTTTACCTAAACCTTTGACCAAACCTTGGTATCCATCCCCGAATGTGATAGCTCGTTGGGGATCTTGGTTTTTCTCATAGGAGGAGAACATCCTTTTCTCCCCTGTCATGTGGTTTGTGCACCCGCTATCGATGATCCAACTTGAGCCCCCGGATGCATAAACCTACAAAACAAGTTTAGTTCTTGATTTTAGGTACCCAAACAGTTTTGGTTCCTTTGACATTAGAAACAAGAACTTTGGGTACCCAAACACAAGTTTTTGATCCATTGTGTTTGCCCCCAACATACTTGGCAACTACTTTGCCGGATTTGTTAGTCAAAACATAAGATGCATCAAAAGTTTTAAATGAAACATTATGATCATTTGATGCAATAGGAGTTTTCCTCTTAGGCAATTTAGCATGAGTTGATTGCCTAGAGCTAGATGTCTCACCCTTATACATAAAAGCATGATTAGGGCCAGAGTGAGACTTCCTAGAATGAATTCTCCTATTCTTATGCTCGGGATAACCTGCAGGGTATAAAATGTAACCCTCGTTATCCTGAGGCATGGGAGCTTTGCCCTTAACAAAGTTGGATAATTTCTTAGGAGGAGCATTAAGTTTGACATTGTCTCCCTTTTGGAAGCCAATGCCATCCTTGATGCCAGGGCGTCTCCCACTATAAAGCATACTATGAGCAAATTTAAATTTTTCATTTTCAAGTTCATGCTCGGCAATTTTAGCATCTAATTTTGCCATATGATCATTTTGTTGTTTAATTAAAGCCATATGATAATGAATAGCATCAATATCAACATCTCTACATCTAGTGCAAATAGAAACATGCTCAACGGTAGATGTAGAGGGTTTGCAAGAATTTAGTTCAACAATCTTAGCATGTAGTATGTCATTTTCATCCCTAAGATTGGAAATGGAAGCATTGCAAACATCTAAGTCTTTAGCCTTAGCAATCAATTTTTCATTTTCAAATTTAAGGCTAGCAAGAGAGTTATTTAATTTCTCAATCTTAGCAATAGAAATAGCATGATCATTTCTAAGATTGGCATATGAATCATCACAAACATTTGAATCAACCTTAGCAACTAATTTAGCATTTTCATTTCTAAGGTTGGCAATAACATCATGGCAAGTGTTTAGCTCACTAGATAATTTTTCACATTTTTCCTTTTCTAGAGCATAAGCATTCTTAACCTTAACATGTTTCTTATTTTCTTTAATTAGGAAGTCCTCTTGGCTATCCAAGAGTTCATCCTTTTCATGAATAGCGCTAATCAATTCATTTAGCTTCTCCTTTTGTTCCATGTTAAGGTTGGCAAAAAGGGTAAATAAATTATCCTCCTCATTACTAGAATTGACTTCATCACTAGAGGAAGCATATTTAGTGGAGGATTTAGATTTAACCTTCTTCCTTTTGCCGTCTTTTGCCATAAGGCACTTGTGGTCGACGTTGGGGAAGAGGAGTCCTTTGTTGATGGCGATGTTGGCGGCGTCCTCGTCGGAGGAGGAGTCGGTGAAGCTCTCGTCGGAGTCCCACTCACGGCACACATGGGCATCGCCGCCCTTCTTCTTGTGGTACCTCTTCTTTTCCTTTCTTCTCCCCTTCTTGTCGTCGCCCCTGTCACTGTCACTTGATAATGGACATTTAGCTATAAAGTGACCGGGCTTACCACACTTGTAGCAAACCTTCTTGGAGCGGGGCGTGTAATCCTTCCCCCTCCTTTGCTTGAGGATTTGGCGGAAACTCTTGATGATGAGCACCATTTCCTCGTTGTCGAGCTTGGAGGCGTCGATGGGTTGTCTACTTGATGTAGACTCCTCCTTTTTCTCCTCTGTTGCCTTGAATGTGACCGGTTGTGCTTCGGACGTGGAGGGGCCATCTAGCTCGATAATTTTCTTTGAGCCTTTGATCATCAACTCAAAGCTCACAAAATTACCTATTACTTCCTCGGGAGTCATTTGTGTATATCTAGGATTTCCTCGAATTAATTGAACTTGCGTAGGGTTAAGAAAAATGAGAGATCTTAGAATAACCTTGACCATTTCATGGTCATCCCATTTTGTGCTCCCGAGGTTGCGCACTTGGTTCACCAAGGTCTTCAAGCGGTTGTACATGGCTTGAGGGTCCTCGCCTTGGTTGAGTCAGAACCGACCGTGCTCCCCCTCGATCGTCTCTCGCTTGGTGATTTTGGTCACTTCGTCTCCTTCGTGCGTGGTCTTGAGTACGTCCCAAATTTCCTTCGCACTCTTTAACCCTTGCACCTTATTATACTCCTCTTGACTTAGAGAGGCGAGGAGTATAGTGGTGGCTTGGGAGTTAAAGTGGTGGATTTGGGCTACTTCGTCGGAGTCGTAGTCTTCATCCCCTATGGATGGTACCTGTACTCCAAACTCAACAACATTCCAAATGCTTGTGTGGAGTGAGGTTAGATGATGCCTCATTTTGTCACTCCACATATTATAATCTTCACCGTCAAAAACCGGTGGTTTGCCTAATGGAACGGAGAGTAAAGGAGTACGCTTTGAAATACGGGGGTAGCGTAGGGGAATCTTACTATACTTCTTGTGCTCATGGCGCTTAGAAGTAATGGACGGCGCGTCGGAGTCGGAGGTGGAAGGCGATCAAGAATCGGTCTCGTAGTAGACCACCTTCCTCATCTTCTTTTTCTTGTCGCCACTCCGATGCGACTTGTGGGAAGTGGATTTCTTCTCCTTCCCTTCCCCTTGTTGCGGGACTCTTCCGATGAAGCCTTCCCGTGGCTTGTAGTGGGCTTGTCGCCGGTCTCCATCTCCTTCTTGGCATGATCTCCCGACATCACTTCGAGCGGTTAGGCTCTAATGAAGCACCGGGCTTTGATACCAATTGAAAGTCGCCTAGAGGGGGGTGAATAGGGTGAAACTAAAATTTACAAAGTTAATCACAACTAAAAGCCGGGTTAGCGTTAGAAATATAATCGAGTCCGAGAGAGAGGGTGAAAAACAAATCGCATGCAAAAAGGGAATGAGACACAAGGATTTGTTTTACCGAGGTTCGGTTCTTGCAAACCTACTCCCCGTTGAGGTGGTCACAAAGACCGGGTCTCTTTCAACCCTTTCCCTCTCTCAAACGGTCACTTAGATCGAGTGAGCTTCTCTTTTCAATCACACAGGACACAAAGTCCCCGCAAGGACCACCACACAATTGGTGTCTCTTGCCTTGGTTACAATTGAGTTTGATCACAAGAAGAATGAGAAAGAAAAGAAGCAATCCAAGCGCAAGAGCTCAAATGAACACAACAAATCTCTCTCTCTTATTACTAAAGCTTTGTGTGGAGTTGGGAGAGGATTTGATCTCTTTGGTGTGTCTTGTATTGAATGCTATAGCTCTTGTAAGGTGTAGAAGTGTAGAAGCTTGGATACCATTGAATGTGGGGTGGTTGGGGTATTTATAGCCCCAGCCACCAAACTAGCCGTTTGGTGGAGGCTGCTGTCGACGGGCGCACCGGACAGTCCGGTGCACCAGCCACGTCACCCGGCCGTTAGGGTTCGACCGTTGGAGCTCTCACTGGTGGGGCCTCCGGGCTGTCCGGTGGTGCACCGGACATCTCCTGTAGACTGTCCGGTGCGCCAACTGCGCGTGCTCTGACCTCTGCGCTCACAGGCGCGCATTAAATGCGTTGCAGTCGACCGTTGAGCTTGAAGTAGTCGTTGCTCCCCTGGCACACCGGACAGTCCGGTGTGCCACCGAACACTGTCCGGTGCCTCACTGGACGGTCCGGTGAATTATAGTGGAGCGCCCTCTGATTTTCCCGAAGGTGAGGAGTTCAGCGACGAGTTCCCTGGTACACCGGACAGTCCGGTGCGCCAGACCAGGGTGCCTTTGGGTTTTCTTAAGCTCTTTTTGTTTGAACCCTTTCTTGGTCTTTTTATTGGTCTATTGTGAACCTTTGGCACCTGTAGAATCTTATAGACTAGAGCAAACTAGTTAGTCTAATTATTTGTGTTGGGCAATTCAACCACCAAAATCTATTTAGGAAAAGGTGTAAGCCTATTTCCCTTTCACCCGCGCCTATAAAGCCTCCCCGGGCGCACCTCACTTCACCCCGCGCTCACCATCACCGGCCAGCCACCCCTCCTTAGCTCCGGCGAGCTCTTTTCCGCCCGCCATTGCCGCCAGAGCTTCGGCCACCGTGGCCAGCCCACTCCAGTCGCCCCCAAGTCGCGCCAGTGCTTCAGTTAGCTCCGCCATAGGCCCGTGAAGCTCTCCAAGCCCTCGGACCCGGCAGAACTTCACTGGAAGCCCGAGATCACCCTCACTGGACTTCGGTCGCCCGCCCGCACGCGTGGACCGAGCTCTCCGTTGAGCCCTTCTTCAATTCCTCGCGCGCACAACTTCCTTGATCCCTGGTGAAGCTCTCGGACCCGTTTGATTGGTCAATTTCGCCCTGGATAGGCCGGACTCCTCGCCGCCGACGAGCTCCCCCGCCTGCGCACGTGGACCGGCCAACTCCGACCATCCCTGACGGCGACCCGCACATCATCGTGACCGTCAGAACCTCCCCTTCACCCTCGGCCACCTCACCGGAGCAATCTCGCCGCCGGTAAGCCCCTCCGCCCTTTCTTCCGCCGTGGGCACTGTTCAAATTGGGGACAGGACCTCGGGTTAGGATTAGAAGAACCTAGGGGGTTTTCTGCAATGTCAGTGACTCATTTGAATAGTAGCCCAGGGACTAATCTGTGAGGAAAACTTAAAACACCCGCCAGGGACCCCGTTGCAAAGTAGTTTTCCATTTAATCAATTCTGTTTAATCTTTTTAATAAACAGAGAACTTAGATAATTCATAACTTGATGAATTCTTAAGCAAAAGTTGTCAAACTAATTTTGCTAGACCCTGAATAATATGAGCTATCATTTAAAAATAATGAACCCTATGCTTTCTGTTCTAATTTTTAGAGTTTAAAATTAAAAACAGAAATTGACCAAACCTTGTTTAATTAAGGGAAATTAGTTTTGCTTCTGTGCTGAACCTAAGAAAATTTGTAGATGTTCAAACTCCACTTAAACACTGTTTAAAAATAGTGAGAACCCCAGTATTGAAAAATTTAGTGTAGATATCCATTAAAATCCATTTCTGCCCAAATATTAGGAAAATCAGAAAGGCCTTAGAAATTAATGACCAATGGATGAAACTATTTTTCCTAGTTTGCTTAAGTAAGAGAGAACCTAAGAAAAATAAAGGGACCTCTAGTCCAGATCAGTTTTAAAGTGAAATGTGTTATTTAGCATTATTCCAACTAAAAATCAATTATTAGAATTACAAAACCAGACTCAAAATTGATAATAAAAATCCAGTGGACTTATAACCACCAGAACCCCACTGCAAAAATAATGAACACCCCAGCCCATCATTTTAAGTAGGGAAAATAAATGTAATATGATAATGAGTCATTTTCCAAATAAATCATGAATAACCCATAATAATGCAATAATGGGCAAATAAAATTTTGCTAGGTCAATAATGAGATAGGCCACCAGAGAAAAATGCAACCGATTAAAAAGATGCAAGATAACACCTATTGTCAATATTTTGTAAGAAAGACCATTTAATCCAAATAATGCACACCACCCCTTCCCTTAAGCAAAAAGATGCCAAACTTCAGAATGATTGCTCTTGCACAAAATAGAAGCTAAGAAAAATCAGAAGTTTGTTGTTTGATATTTTTCAAATATAGTGGTAGTAGAAAGCACCCCTTGGGCCAAAAACTTTAGAAAATCCTAGTAAAATAACTAATAGGAATTAATGACTAGAATTTTGTGCCAAGTAATGTTATAGCATCTAAATGCCAGCAAAAATAAGTCTTAGAGAATTACCTACTATTAATTGATAGTTGTAGTTCAAATCACCCCTTCTACCCTAAAATTTGGTAATTTTGTCCAGAGAAAAATATTCACTTTTTGAACTCCAAATTTTGAGACAGAGAATTACACACCAGTAATAAGCCACTGTAATTTTTACAGAATTTTTGGAAATTTATTAAGACAACTTGTAGTTCAAACCCACTCCAAAAACTTAAAGAGAATAAAGAAAAAGAAGGGAGAAACAAACCTCACTCCAATAAGTCCAACTTGAATTCTTGTCAATTCTCACTAAGGCTTTAAAAAGAATTCAGTGGAAACCCAAAAATAAACCTACCACTTACCTCAGCTAAGTTTGATCCAATTTACCAAGTATACCACCCAAAAGTCTCACATAAGTAAGGTTTAACTCTATCTAACTTAAGTAGACCATACACCATCAAAAGTTGAAATTACTAAAGCACAAATCATATCATGCATATATCTTACGCATTTCATTCATTAGATTGTAATCTCGCCGACGGAGTGTACGTGCTCATCCCCGAGCAAGGAACTGTCCAAGAGGAGGACCAGGAGCAAGCTTCCGAGGCTACTATAGAGGATCTCCCTGCAGCCCCAGCTATTGAAGGCAAGCCCCAGTTTTTATGCATAACCGTTTATAAATGCTATTTTACTACACTTAATGTTTGTAGGTTTGTAATGTGCACTTAAGTGTAGGAGTTGCTTGAAACCTCTAGATGCATGAACTTAGGATTCCTTTTTGAGATGAATACTAGTATGCTAGGTCGAGTAGCTGCTTGCTAATCAGGATCTTGGTAGAAGTCGAGTGATTTTTCTAGCACTCGCGCGAGGTCAGGAATTGATTGTATTCATCTTGATAACAGGATCTATGTTAGTCTATGGACTTGGATCTAGGGAGGATGCCTTGTCCATGAGACGGGAAAAAGGAATTAAGGATTAATGTGTGGATACCTGAGTCAAGAGTTTGAACATACTAAGCACATGCCGGAAAAAATGGTAACCGGTAAACCTAGTACCTGAGTGAAGCCGAGCGCGGAATTTATCCCTCATGCGACCTGAGACTAGGTCTCCCATGCTAGCTATGGTGGGTACAAGTGCGGTCACTGCACAGCGGCAGCCGGGGTCAGTGGAGCATTGTATGCCAAGGCGGTGAGGCCTGGACGCGAACGGGGAATCGATGGGGACGGTTGTCATGTGCGGGGTCGGAGTACCCTGACATGCCGTGTGTTTAGGTTTACCTTGCAAGGTTAAAAACTCGATTCGAATCGTCTGCTTCTCGCAGCTAATGAGATTGCATGACCCCTTGTACTGCATCGAGTAAGTGAAATGAGGTTACATGAGACAATTTGTTGATTGAACTAAATGTTTGTCACCATGTATGCTTAGAAGGAGCAAACCTAGCTAAGATAATGATGTTAGAATTTGAAAAGCTAAGAATTGATTTTAGAAACAGCTAGTGCTTTTGGCAAACCAAACCCCTCAGCCAAACAGCTGCATAGTCTAGAGGTAGAGGAGTAGACTCCTCACACCGGGTAAGTCTAGCTGAGTATTAGTATACTCAGCCTTGCTTGTGGCATAATTTTTGTAGGTACCATTCAGGAAATGGTTGATGGTGTGACTTGGCCTACCACCCTACCACCGGATTGGACGGTCGAGTGGGATGCTACTCCGGTAGGAGAGGAGCACGAGGAGTAGTGGGCTAGGCCTTGCCCATTACCTCATTACCGACAACATCGATTATCCGCTGCATTTTATTTCGTGAACTCTTATTTGCTACTCAAAACTCCGATCTATGTAATAATTTAGCACTTAATTTGAGGTTTCCTGTTTTATTGTATTTCTTCTATGACTCACCTTCGAGTGAGATTGTGGAATTTGATCCTGGTTAAGTGGCTCTATCAGACTAGATCTGAGGGACTGACGGGTTATTCCGATTTAAGTGCGTTATGGCCCCTGAGGCGTGACTTAGGCACTTAAGCTGGAATAATTCGGGTGGTTCTGCCACAGCTGGTATCGGAGCAAATTCCACCACAAAGAAGGACAATGAACCATGAATACCATTTTCAAAAATTAAAACTTGCCTAGAAACTGCTAGGAGTCATCAGGACTAGATCGCTAGACCTAGGACGAAAGGCCTTAGGCATAGAGGGAGAAATAGGTGGCTAATTGAGCAGGCCCCATGGGCTAGTACTTAGACTTTTTAAGGATGCCCTAAGAGCACCCTATTGTTTGGAGAGGAGACGTTACTTTCAGCATGCATGCATTATAAACACAAAAGGGAATTAAAACTTGAGCTAACCCACTTCCTTTAAAACCATTCGGGCCCTCTTTCTCTTTTTTCCTTCCACCATAATCTTTACCTTTGATTCCCTTCCGCAGATGAATTCACCCACCCCCGCCAGTGGAGGAGACACTTGTTTCAGTTCCGACTTCCTTTCTCGCGATGGCTTTCCTTCCATCTTGTGGGAAGTGCTTAACTCCGTCGGTTACCCTACGCCCCCTTTGTACACGATGCAGTTGTATGAGGAGCATCGGGTACCTTGTTGTCGGGTCTGGCTGACTTTGGAGGCTCATCCCCTTCAGCCGGGTTGGCGTTCTCTTGATTCCGAGACAATTGGACTCAGGACAAACGACACCGTTGAAGCGGCAGCCATGAAGACTCTGACGACTTTCTGTGGCTACCATCCCCTGGAGATGGTGATGCACCCCTTGGGACTCTTCCCTGCTGAGAAGAAGGACGACCCCATGTGGTGTAACTGCGTGAGCCATGTGAAGGATGTGTGGGCGATGTATCCTGACTTGGTTGGGAGGGTCACCGTTCAGTGCATGAGTGCGCTGCACCGCCTTCAGGCCCTTCAGAGTGACGCTATGGCACACCTTGCTAACATCGCTCAAACCACCAAGCTCACTCTCGACAGTCGAGAGGATTTTGTGGTTGATTTATCCTCCGAGTTAGTGGAGAAGGATCTGCAGGTGGAAAGGTTGAGCCAACGCATTACCACCTTGGAGCAGCAGGTGGAGATCCGAGACAACACTATTGATGTCTTGGAGAACCAGCTTCACGAAGTGCAGAGGGAACTCGAAGAAGCGAATGACCACCTGGACATGCACCACTTGGAGATGGAGGCCAATGAAGCCGGAAGCGAGGGAGAAGAGGCTCCCAAGGAGCTAGGACCAGACCCTGGTGCCAATAGGACTACCTCCGCGATGCCTCCTTCACCCGTATCCAGTGTCGCTTCCACCGCTCAGGGTTAAGTAGTCACTTCGACACTTTTAGGCGGATAGAAACCTATGCGAGCTTAGTTAATGTCAGATTTTGGACTAGGCTTACGGGTACCTTCCCCTGATTAATGTAACCCTGTGAACTTTTGAAATTTGTGGGATGTTTGTCACCATGTTATCTTCATTTCGAACATAATATTATGATTATGACATTTTTCCTTCCATATGAGATGATATCTTGTCGTTCGAAACTGTGAGCTGGGATAACAATGGCGGCAATCTCTGTTTTCATATGGCAGCTAGGCAGCGTCGCGGGCATAATGAGCAGGTTCCCCCGCCACCTCCTCTAGCTCCCATAGTGCAGGAGCTGATGGCCCAGCAGAATGAGATTCTGTGACAGCTCTTGCAATGCCAGCCCCACCCTCAGCAGCATGGTGGAGGCCAGCATCAGCGACCTCCGGCAGTGGCAACCTACTAGGAGTTTCTGAGTACGCAGCCGCCCTTGTTCACCAAGGCAGAGGATCCGTTGGACACCGACGTGTGGCTCCACATCGTTGAGTCCAAGTTTCCCCTCCTCACGGGAGACTGCCCTGATGCTACCAAGACTCGCTTCGCCGCGAAGCAGCTTCGCGGATCTGCTCGGACTTGGTGGGACCACTTCCATGCTATGCTCCCCGCCGATCGTGAAGTGTCTTGGGAGGAATTCAAGACTGCTTTCAGAGGGCACCACATCCCAGCTGGCATTCTTGATCGCAAGCTGAATGAGTTTCTGGCGCTTAATCAAGGAACCCGCACGGTACTGCAGTATGCACAAGCCTTCAATGACTTGTGCCAGTATGCAGGGTACCATGCTGATTCTGATGAGAAGAAGAGAGACCGCTTCCGCAGGGGTCTTAACACCAAGCTGCCGAAACGACTCAACACTGTCCGGGCTGATAGCTTCAATGAGTTGGTCAACCTGGCCATCTCCCAGGAGGATTGCATTGTAGTTCACCGGGCAGAGAAGAAGAGAAAAGCACCAATGGCAGCACCATCCGCTTAGGCCCAGAGGTTCCAGATTGTTTCTCACAATCAGAGCAGGGGTTTCCAGCAGCAGGCAGGCAGATGGGTGATCAGGCCACCTCAGCAGCAGCAGCCGGCACCCAACTGCTTTCCAGCTCCCGCTCCAAGGAACAATCAGCCTCCACAGTAGCAGCAGTTCCGCCAGGGCAATGGAAACAAGTGTTTCACTTGTGGCAATGTGGGCCACTATGCCAAGAATTGTCCCAGGAACCAGCAGAGGCAGATGCCAGCACCAAATCAAGACAAGGGAAGAAAGCAGAAGGTACAAGTCAGGCAAGGGAAGCTCAACTTCACTACTCTGAAGGAAGTACCTAAGGGAGCTCCTATCATGACTAGTATCTTTTTAGTTTATAATCAACCTGCTTTAATTCTATTTGATTCTGGTGCATCTCATAGTTTCATTAGCCAGAAGTTCAATGCTAAATGTGAACTGCCATTCTCTCACTCAAAAAGGTCATTCATGATAGTCACACCTGGGGGTAAAATTTCAACTAATCAATTAAACCAAAGTGTGCCTATTCAACTGGGAAGCCACATTGTCAAAACCACTCTTCTTGCGTTGGGTTTGGAAAATGTGGACATTATTCTAGGAGCTAATTGGATGACCTTGCACCAAGTTGTGCATGATGTAGCCAGCCGTACCGTGGAAATCAATTCTCCGTTCTGTGGGAACTTCACCTTAATTCTGCCCAATCAGGGTTCTACTCAGTCATGTGCTTTCTCTATGACGGAGTTACCTCTGAAGAAGATCCCAGTGGTCTATGAATATGTAGATGTCTTTCCTGATGAATTGCCAGGAATGCCACCCGACCGGGATATTGAATTTGCCATCGAGTTGCAACCGGGAAGAACGACACCAATTTCCAAGAGGCCCTACCGAATGCCACCCGCTGAGTTGGCAGAATTGAAGAAGCAATTGCAGGAGTTGCTGGATAAGGGATTTATTCACCCA
Source organism: Zea luxurians (assembly GCA_029449295.1). Taxonomy (NCBI): domain Eukaryota; kingdom Viridiplantae; phylum Streptophyta; class Magnoliopsida; order Poales; family Poaceae; genus Zea; species Zea luxurians. The sequence continues at coordinate 64,391,280 of JAOPSE010000001.1, read as the reverse complement.
AGTACTTCGCCTTGGGGATGTCCAGCACTGTTTGTGAAGAAGAAGGATGAAAGCTTGAGGCTGTGTATAGATTACCGCCCTCTTAATGCGGTAACTATCAAGAACAAGTATCCTTTGCCTCGTATTGATGTTCTTTTTGACCAGTTGGTCGGGGCCAAGGTGTTTTCCAAAATAGACCTTCGCTCCGGTTACCATAAGATCAAGATATGAGCAAGCGATATTCCGAAGACGGCATTCTCAACCAGATATGGGCTATATGAATTTTTGGTGATGTCATTCGGGCTGAAAAATGCACCAGCATATTTCATGTATCTGATGAATTCTGTTTTCATGCTTGGATTGGATAAATTCGTAGTGGTGTTCATCGATGATATTTTGGTGTACTCGAAGAACATGCCGGGCATTTACATGTAGTGCTTCAACGTCTACGAGAGCACACCTTTATGCCAAGTTGTACAAGTGTGACTTTTGGCTAAAGGAAATCAAATTCTTGGGTCACACTATCTCTCAGGCAGGAATAGATGTTGAACCTGATAAAGTGCAAGAGGTGATGAACTGGAAGCCACCGACGACTGTCCGTCAGATTCGGAGTTTTCTGGGATTAGCTGGTTATTACCGAAGATTTATTCCAGATTTCTCTCGAATTGTGAAGCCTATAACTGAGTTGCTGTAGAAAGAAGCCAAGTTTGTTTGGAGTCAGAAGTGCGAAGATGCCTTCCATGCATTAAGGCAGCATCTGACCACAGCACCAGTGTTAGCGCAACCCGACAACAGCAAGCCTTTTGATGTATATTGTGATGCCTCTGGCACTGGACTAGGTTGTGTCTTAATGCAAGACAACTGGGTCATTGCTTATGCCTCAATAGCACTCAGGCCTCATGAGCAAAATTATCCCACTCATGACCTCGAGTTGGCAGCAGTGGTTCATGCATTAAAAATGTGGAGGCACTATTTAATGGGAACCCACTGCAACATCTTCACTGATCATAAGAGCCTTAGGTACATCTTTACTCAGGCTGATCTCAACATGAGGCAGAGAAGGTGTCTAGAGCTGATCAAGGATTATGACCTGGAGGTACATTATCACCCAGGAAAAGCCAATGTGGTAGCACATGCCTTGAGTCGGAAGTTGCAATGCAATTGTGTTCTGATGGATTCTCGCATTAACACCTTGTGTGATGAGTTGAGGAAGATGCAAATTGAAGTGATTCCTTCTGGTGCTCTGTCTCACATTTCTGTCGAGCCAGCTTTGCAAGACCAGATCATCATGGCCCAGCTCAGTGACAAAGGAGTGCAGATTATCAAGAAGAATCTCCATCAGAAGGTTGAGAAGTATAATTGTTTCCGCCAAGATGAAAAGGGTGTGTTATGGTTTAAAAGCAGATTGGTGATTCCTAAAAACCAGGACCTCAAGAGGAAAATCTTGGATGAGGCTCATCTCTCCAAATTCTCTATGCATCCGGGAAGCACCAAAATGTACCATGATCTAAAGCCTTTGTATTGGTGGACCAGAATGAAGAGGGAGATAGCCCAGTATGTATCAGAATGTGACACCTGTCAGAGGGTAAAGGCAAGCCACTTGAAATCAGCTGGAGCTTTGCAACCCCTATCTATACCTTCATGGAAATGGGATGACATCAGTATGGATTTCATTGTGGGTCTGCCCAACACCTCTCGTCATCATGATTCGATTTGGGTAATTGTGGACCGACTGACGAAAGTGGCACATTTTCTTCCTGTGCACACCACTGATAAGGCTCAAAAGTATGCAGAGCTGTACATTGACCGGATCGTGTGTTTGCACGGATTACCTCGGACCATTGTTTCTGACCGAGGAGCCCAATTTGTTGCCAGATTTTGGGAACAACTGTAGGAGTCTTTGGGAACCAAGCTAATCAGAAGTTCAGCTTACCACCCATAGGTTGATGGTCAGACGGAAAGGGTAAACCAAATTCTGGAAGATATGCTGAGAGCTTGTGCGATCGATTGTGGCAAGAACTGGGATAAGCACCTCTCCTTGGCAGAGTTTGCTTATAACAACAGTTATCAATCCAGCCTAAAGATGCCACCCTTCGAAGCTCTCTATGGAAGAAGGTGCAGGACACCACTCAATTGGTCACAACCTGGAGAGAGAGGAGTTTTTGGACCTGACTTAGTGACTGAAGCCGAAAGGAAGGTCAAACTAATCAGGAAGAATCTAGAAGCTGCTCAGGCCAGGCAGAAGAGTTACCATGATAAAGAAGGAAACCTCTCCAATTCATGGTGGGAGATTTCGTGTACCTCAAGGTATCACCCACCAAGGGAGTGCAGAGGTTTGGAATTAAAGGCAAGCTAGCCCCTCGTTACATTGGACCTTATGAGATCATCGAAGCATGTGGACTCGTGGCATATAAGTTGAAGTTACCTTCAAAAATGTCTGCCATTCACAGTGTGTTCCATGTATCTCAGCTGAAGAAGTGTGTTCGATTGCCGACCGAGATCATAGCAGAGCCAGAATCGGAGATAGAACCAGATCTATCGTACCAAGAGTACCCTTCCAAGATTCTGGATTGCAAGGAAAGATCAACTCGGGCTAAATCGATCAAGATGTACAAGGTCCAGTGGAGTAATCAGTCAGAGGAAGAAGCTACTTAGGAAACTGAGGAATTCTTGAGATCCAACTTCCCCGATTGCCTACCTAAGGAAGCTAGTACGTAATCACACCCAACCCCTCCTCCTGCCCTTCGAATCTAAATTTCAAAGATATAATCTTAAATCAGGATGAATTAATCATGAAACAAATTTAAGAAGGACTTCCTTCTGAAGTTGCAAAGAGAATGACATTCGAAGAGCAGTTTGCTCTAATAATAATAAAAATAATCACCCACTTCCTATAAGTCTCACCCTTCGCTTCACCCCGGGAGGACTCTAGCCCGAATCTCGGGACGAGATTCCTTTATGGGGGGAAGGCTGTGACACCCCAATGTCACCAAGGGTTTCTCTCAAAGTGCTAACCCATGAACCATCATCTTATGTGAACCAAATTTAAGTATGAACATCAAATTGACTTAAGAATAAAGGATCCACCAAGCCTATACTTAAAAGTATCATGTTCAAAACAAATGGGTTTTTCAAAAAGGAAAATGTGCAACCCCAACAAAAACCCTAATTGAGTCCTATGAGCAAAATTCAAGAGAATGGGGAAAAGGGTATGAAAATTTTAGAATCATGGCTTGGGCAAATTATAAACATTGAAGTATATTTAATAAGCAACAATAAAGATTGAGGAATCTTGGCCAATATAATTCAAATAAAACCCCAAGCAAGCTTCTCATGTGGGAGTTCATTAGGAAATTCTGAATTTCAGAATTCTGAATTTCAGACCTTCAGCCAAAGATCAAGCGTGTTCACCTTGATCCCTAACTCAAATCCTAATGACCCCATTAACAAAAACGTGCCTAACTAACCCCTCTGTCGCATGCCAGAAGATGGCATTGGGACGCGAGCCCTAGACACGACAAAACCTTGGATTTGCCTCAGATTTGAGCAGGGAGACAAACCGGATTTCCAGGCTCCATATCTCTGCAACCAGTAGGCAAAATCCTATGACCCCCACACAAGATCGGTAGCTTGTAGGGAGGAGAAGAGGTTTTGTGCACTGACCAAGGCAAGAGCAGGCTCGAATGAGTGACCACACGTGCCAGAACTTGGGCAGAACGCATAGGCACACGTGTTCGACCCTGGTCGGCACGCCGGCGCTCGCCCAACCCGCGCGCGCTCGCCCCGGCGTTCGGTCAAGTCCGCCGCGCGCCCTTGCCCTCGGCCGTGCCCACCCGCGCCTATAAAGCCTCCCCGGGCACGCCTCACTTCACCCCGCGCTCACCATCACCGGCCAGCCACCCCTCCTTAGCTCCGGCGAGCTCTTTTCCGCCCGCCATTGCCGCCAGAGCTTCGGCCATCGTGGTCAGCCCACTCCAGTCGCCCCCAAGTCGCGCCAGTGCTTCCGTTAGCTCCGCCATAGGCCCGTGAAGCTCTCCAAGCCCTCGGACCCGGCAGAACTTCACCGGAAGCCCGAGATCACCCTCGCCAGACTTCGGTCGCCCGCCCGCACGCGCGGACCGAGCTCTCCGTTGAGCCCTTCTTCAATTCCTCGCGCGCACACCTTCCTTGATCCCTGGTGAAGCTCTCTGACCCGTTTGATTGGTCAATTTCGCCCTGGATAGGCCAGACTCCTCGCCGCCAACAAGCTCCCCCGCCTGCGCACGCGGACCAGCCAACTCCGACCATTCCTGATGGCGACCCGCACATCGTCGTGACCGTCAGAACCTCCCCTTCACCCTCGGCCACCTCACCGGAGCAATCTCGCCGCCCGTAAGCCCCTCCGCCCTTTCTTTCGTCGTGGGCACTGTTCAAATTGGGGACAGGACCTCGGGTTAGGATTACAAGAACCTAGGGGGTTTTCTGCAATGTCAGTGACTCATTTGAATAGTAGCCCAGGGACTAATCTGTGAGGAAAACTTAAAACACCCACCAGGGACCCCGTTGCAAAGTAGTTTTCCATTTAATCAATTCTGTTTAATCTTTTTAATAAACAGAGAACTTAGAAAATTCATAACTTGATGAATTCTTAAGCAAAAGTTGTCAAACTAATTTTGCTAGACCCTGAATAATATGAGCTATCATTTAAAAATAATGAACCCTATGCTTTCTGTTCTAATTTTTAGAGTTTAAAATTAAAAACAGAAACTGACCAAACCTTGTTTAATTAAGGGAAATTAGTTTTGCTTCTGTGCTTGTTGGTGACTTGTTCTCAAATGCTTTGGATTAAGAACAAGGCAACATAAAAAGTGTTAAATGATAAGGTCCTTCGTCCTTCGGAACATTATTTCCCTTCGGGATATAACGTGCTCCGGACGAAGGTCATAAACAACATATCTTCGTAAGCACGACAAGTTACGACGAAGGACTTATGCATAACATAAATAGTAATGTAAACATTTAAATTTTATCACAATGTCATTTCTATTTTATTATTATGTAAAAATAGAAATGACTTCAAATTACAAATGTACCTTCGGACTGCAGGAAGGCAAAAGTACAATAATGACGCAAAAGCAAATGCCAAGTCAGCGTGAACAGTACGGGAGTACTGTTCATCTATTTATAGGCGTGAGACACAGCCCATACAAAATTACATTCATGTCCATTACATTTGCTAATGACTTATGAAAATCTGTCAAGGCCTAAGTAGTCTTTTCATCTTTAAGTCGGTTCCCCTTTCTGCTATCGCGACGAAGCTTTCCTGCGCACAGCTTCAGCTGTGCATCATCCTTCGTAGAGCTTGGTAATCAGCCCGTCCTCCATTTCAATCCCCCTTCGTCTGGTTCAGGCTTCGTCCTGACCGTACTTCATGTTCATAATTCTGAGTCCGAAGGTACCTGTTCATATAATCCACTTGGAAAACATTGTCAAATCATGTTTTTGAGGATCTTCGGAGGACGAAGGCCCCCAACAGTAGCCCCTCGCAATATTAATTTGTTAATGACAAATTCAGATTGCGATATGGACGAAGGCCTTAAGCCGAAGGTCCGAAAAAACACCTTCCCTTTACTAGAATAGCAACATTCACAGACAAGCGGGGTCTTTCAATTTTCAACGCACTGGGCGTATAAATAAGATCGTAACGCAAACTCATTTTGGTACTCTCGCTTGCCATCTGCTTTCGCCCACTAAATTTTTAGCTCTTGCGCACTAAGATTTGCTGATATTTTGGTTTTGAAGCTTCGGCTTTGAAAACAGTTTTTTAGTGTTTCCGAAGATGTCTGAAGATAAGAAGGTCGCTGCTGAGATGAAGCTGAGCCTTGACGAAGAAAAGAACTTGGGGTTCCTTATAGCGATGGCAGAGACCAATACGGAAAAAATTACCAAGGAGATTCTGGAAGGTTTGTCTGAAGATACTGGTGACAGCGACAGTTATGATGTAGAAAGTGGTGGGGAAGAGTCCGAAGATCGACCATGGCGGCCAAGTCACACGGTTTTCGGGAAAACCACTATTAAGCAGAGTCATATTGATAATATGAGGGGGAGGTATTTTCGAGATATATCTATTGTGAGGGCTGATGCTGGAGAAAAGACTTCTCCCACCCCCGAAGAAGATGAAGTCGTAATCTTCCGAAGCTTTCTCAAGGCTGGGCTTCGATTCCCCCTAAGCAACTTTGTTGTTGAAGTCCTGAAGACATTTCAAGTCTACCTTCATCAAATTACTCCCGAAGCTATCATAAGAATGGGGATGTTTGTCTGGGCTGCGAGAAGCCAAGGTTTAGAACCAAATGCTAAAAGCTTTTGCAACATTCATGAGTTGTTATATGAGACGAAGCCCTGGGGGAAAGAACAATATCACAACAACTTTGGGTGTTACAGCTTCGGTGCCCGCTCCGGGTCAAGCCGCCCTGTGCCAACCTTTCGGAAGAGGTGGCCCGGAGCCTGGATGACAGAGTGGTTCTATGTAAAGAATGACTTAACAGCGCAAGAAGATGTCAAGAGTATCATTATGCGCCCCATCTGGCAACGCTTCGGACTTCGAAGGCCGAAGGTTGAAATGGATGAAGCAGCCGAGGAATGCCAAAGAGCCTTCGGCGTAATCTGCTCTTTCATTGGGACAAGGGACTTGGTCCAAGAGCATATTGCCTTCAGGGTGTGGCCACTTGCAGGAAAGTGGGAAATGCCGAAGGAGACCATCAAAGAGTCCGACGAAGGCGGACTGGTCAGACTGAAATACACATTCAAATACGGGGATAAGTTTGTTGAACCTGATGACGACTGGTTGAAAAGCATTGAAACATTAAGTGACGAACTGCTTGGGGCATATTCGAAGGCCGAGAATACTGCGTTATCAGCAGCCTTCGGAGGCCGAAAGAAGAAAAGGCTCAACCGGGTATTTGACGCAGTCGGGTTTGTCTACCCTGACTATCACTATCCGGTATTGGGTCGCAAAAGAAAAAATACTTCTCCTGCGACAGAAGCTACCACGAGTGCCACTAGTGAGCCAGCGCCGCAAAGGAAAAAGATGAAGGTGCTCACCCACCGAGCATGTTTTATTGAGCCGGCCACAGTGCCAGAATTTATTGGTGAAGTCTCTTTGGCCTCTGAAGCTACAGAACCAGCTCCAGTGCCGAAGATAGAAGAGAAAACTGAAGCGCCTTCAGCAGAAAAAGCAGAAAAACCGAAGATTGAAGGGCCAAAAATATCGGAAATCTTAAGTCCTTCAGCAAATGTCGAAACAATAAAAAATCAAAAGGGCCCATTGGTGACCCCAAAAAGAAAAAGAATGGTGAACGTACTAGATGTCTTGGAGACAATTAAGTCTTCAAGCACAACTCCAAAGAAGACTGTTGAACTTGCTGAAGCGTCTACTGAAGCTTCGAAGCAACAAGTTGAAGCTGGGCCTTCAGAGCCCACCAAGGAACAATCTTTGGAAACCGAGAAAATATCAGAACCAGTTTTGGTTGAAGAAATTGACACTGCCGCCCCCGAAGCTCCTTCCAGCATATGCGATTACATCGTGCGACATGCTTCGGGGAAGAAATTATCTGAAGAAGAGACTTATGAAGCCAATTACTATGCTAGAGAGTTAAAGTATCCGAAGGGGGCAGTAGTGTTCAATGGGACAAATGAAGATGACTTCCTATACTGCCTCCCTGATAGCAAAGAATTATCTGTCTGCCGGGAGATGGCTAGAAGTATGGGTTTCCCGAAGCTCGAAGCTGGATTATGTGCTATGACGAAGGAGGATCTCGCGGACAGTCTTGCGTACAATAGCCTAAAGGTATGGGAATTAAGCGCTTGAAAATTTTTTAATTCGTAACTCATTCTTTTATTCTTATACCAACTTTTTTACATATAGGGTTTAATCCTAAGCAACGCATTAAGAGCACAAAAGAGTGCCGAAGATGAGAGCTATGAAATTGCGTTCAACAACCTTCGATCAGAAGTTATTAAACTGAGAAACAAAGCTCTGGAAAAGGATAAAATTCTGCTTACATTGGTAGATAAGGTAAAGAAGGACGAAGCTGCTTCAAAGGTCCAGGCCGAAGCCCAAAAACGTGAAATTAAAGATCTTCAGAAACAGCTAGCTAGAGCTAAAGAGGAACGTGTGCTTGAGGAAACAAAACGAGAGCTTAGTGATCAGTTGGTCAATCATTTAGAGTTAAGTGTTAAGGAGCTTCGCGCATCCCAGAGGAAATGCTATGTTAAATCTATAGAATGCGTCAAAAAGATAAAATCCAGCTTCGCCAGCGTTGGCGCCTTTTCTAGTGAAGAGAATTTCTCAAGAGGCAATCCCGAAGGTCCACTGGACTGGATCAGTCACGAAGCTGAAGCCTTCGAGGAAATCCTAAGCAGCCGCGGTGACATCTGCGCTTTTTCAGGCGCCAGAGGAGTTGCTGCTGTTTTGGAGAAGAAAGGTTGTGAGCATGTAAAATCCTTAGCTCAGTCCGAAGCTGCCCTGTCCTCTGAAGACATCAAAGACCCCTCGACCGAAGCAAGCATGGTTGGCGGTAAATTCTTTACTGATATCTGGGACAACGGCGACCGAGAAATGGCGCAAGAAATTATTCAAAGGAGTGAAAAAGGCATCCATGATGCTAGGAAAGTGACAGAAGTTGCCGAAAAAAGTACAGAGCCCGAAGGGCAAATAGGTATTAATTAGTCGTTCTTGTTGTGCTGTAATTTTTATTTCAAACTTTGTTCGCGGTTTGTGATAGTAATGTAGACATATTCCCTTCCCTCAGAACCTACTAGATCGTCTGCTGACCCTCACACGAAAGAGGATGACGAAATTAAACAAATGGCCAAAGCTATCATGGATAAAGTTGTTGAACAACTTCTAAATGAGGCTGCCGAAGTAGTACTAAGAGAAGACTAGATGGCATTAGAAAGAACATTTGAAATGTGATCTATGTAATATTTTGTACATTTGAATGTAATATATAAGTTTCTTTTCATTATTCAATTCTTTACGATGCATGAAACTTTACATACGTACCGTTTTTAAGCCTTCGGCGAAAAAACACCTTCCCTTCTTTTCATGCTTCGTGAAGATAGAAAAACTTTTATGCGTCACAAAACCCGTATCGCTCTGATGAAAAATATCCAAACTCCGTGAGAACATTTTCCGAAGCTATATTCTGAAGATTTTTACTTTCTCAAAGCATTCTTCCGAAGGTTGATACTGTCCTCCCTTCTTTTGCCATATGCAATATGATGTATGATGCTTATGCTATGCAAAATGATGTGATGATGTTATGTTATGTAGATGAATTTGATTCCGAAGATACACACATATCCCCGTGAAACACACAATCTTTTACTGTAAGCTCTGCATTCCCTTAGGAACGTCTTTGGAGCTTCTTCGCCTTTTACTTAGGCGGTATCAGCGTTGACTTTTCGCTGTAAGCTCTGCATTCCCTTAGGAACGTCTTTTGAGCTACTTCGCCTTTTACTTAGGCGGTATCAGCGTTGACTTTTCGCTGTAAGCTCTGCATTCCCTTTGGAACGACTTTTGAGCAGAAAACTTACACTACGCTCCCTTTGGAACGGCTTTTTGTGACTTCATCAACTTACTCTGCGTTCCTTAGAACGACTTTCTGTTGCTTCGAAGGATTTTTAATAATTTGAAGGTCCTCCTTGTTAACGCAAATTTTTTAAGCTTCAGCAACTTAAGCCTGTGGAGAAAATAGGTTTTCCTCATGGGAAACAACGAAATTATTACATGAAAACTAACAATGTTCTTTGTTACACAGAAAATAGAACTGAATAGAAAAGACTGCTATCAAAGGTAGGATATGTGTCAATAAATGTGCTTCGACTCTGGCACAGTGCTGTTGACTGTGCGAGCTTCGGATTGTTCTCTGAAGTCCCTTTGGTGTGGGGCATATTGACTCCCTTCTGGCTGTTGACCTTGTTGCAATGGAGGTGGAGGCGGAGGCTGTTGCCAGGAAGCTTGAGGTTGACTTGCCGAAGCTACAGAAGCTGCAGGGTGGTTGTCTATGTATTGTGGGATGTAAGGCGGATGATACGAAGCAGTATGCATGACCTGCATCGGCTGAGCTTGTTGCGCTGCAGCTTCGGCTATTTCCTTTTGCTTCTGGATTGTAACATGGCACGTCCTGGTGGTATGGCCCTTGTTTTCTCCACAGAACAAGCAAAACAGTTTCCTTGGTTGATCTCCAAATCTTCCGCCGAAGCCCCTGGCGCCTCTGCCTCTTGGAGCTGGTGGCCGGAAGAAACTTTGCTGTTGCCCCGAAGCCTGTGAGGAGCACTGCGGCCTGTTCTGCTGACTCCCCTTATCATCATTTTGAGTAGAGTTGTGGATGGACCTGACATGCCTCGGATAGAATCTTCCTCCGAAGCCCCTGGTCATTTCAGAAAATCTGAAAGCCTCCTCCCTTCTTTGGCGAAAATCATTGTCGGCACGAATGTACTCATCCATCTTCTGGAGCAGCTTCTCCAAAGTCTGAGGAGGCTTCCTGGCGAAGTATTGAGCTGAAGGTCCAGGTCGGAGCCCCTTGATCATGGCTTCGATAACAATTTCATTGGGCACCGTTGGTGCCTGCGCCCTCAAACGTAAGAACCTTCTGACATACGCCTGAAGGTATTCTTCATGATCCTGAGTGCACTGAAACAAGGCTTGAGCAGTAACCGGCTTCGTCTGAAACCCTTGAAAGCTAGTTAGCAACATATCCTTCAGCTTTTGCCATGAAGTAATCGTTCCTGGTCGAAGGGAGGAATACCAGGTCTGAGCAACACTCCTGACAGCCATAACAAAAGACTTTGCCATGTCTGCAGCATTGCCACCATACGAAGACACTGTTGCTTCGTAGCTCATCAAAAACTGCTTCGGGTCTGAATGGCCATCGAACATGGGAAGCTGGGGTGGCTTGTAGGATGGAGGCCAAGGTGTAGCCTGCAGCTCAGCGGACAGGGGAGAAGCATCATCGAAAACAAAATTTCCATGATGGAAATTGTCATACCAGTCATCTTCGTTGAAGAAGCCCTCCTGATGAAGGTCTTTTTGTTGAGGCCTTCTATTCTGCTCATCGTGAGTAAGATGGCGAACTTCTTCAGAAGCTTCGTCTATCTGCCTCTGCAGCTCAGCTAGCCTGGCCATCTTTTCCTTCTTCCTCTGCACCTGTTGATGAAGCATCTCCATATCCCTGATCTCTTGGTCTAGTTCATCCTCCTGAAGCGTCGGGCTGAGGAAGTTACGACGAAGTTACGACGAAGGACTTATGCATAACATAAATAGTAATGTAAACATTTAAATTTTATCACAATGTCATTTCTATTTTATTATTATGTAAAAATAGAAATGACTTCAAATTACAAATGTACCTTCGGACTGCAGGAAGGCAAAAGTACAAGAATGACGCAAAAGCAAATGCCAAGTCAGCGTGAACAGTACGGGAGTACTGTTCATCTATTTATAGGCGTGAGACACGGCCCATACAAAATTACATTCATGTCCATTACATTTGCTAATGACTTATGAAAATCTGTCAAGGCCTAAGTAGTCTTTTCATCTTTAAGTCGGTTCCCCTTTCTGCTATCGCGACGAAGCTTTCCTGCGCACAGCTTCGGCTGTGCATCATCCTTCATAGAGCTTGGTAATCAGCCCGTCCTCCATTTCAATCCCCCTTCGTCTGGTTCAGGCTTCGTCCTGACCGTACTTCATGTTCATAATTCTGAGTCCGAAGGTACCTGTTCATATAATCCACTTGGAAAACATTGTCAAATCATGTTTTTGAGGATCTTCGGAGGACGAAGGCCCCCAACAGTGCTGAACCTAAGAAAATTTGTAGATGTTCAAACGCCACTTAAACACTGTTTAAAAATAGTGAGAACCCCAGTATTGAAAAATTTAGTGTAGATATCCATTAAAATCCATTTCTGCCCAAATCTTAGGAAAATCAGAAAGGCCTTAGAAATTAATGACCAATGGATGAAACTATTTTTCCTAGTTTGCTTAAGTAACAAAGAACCTAAGAAAAATAAAGGGACCTCTAGTCCAGATCAGTTTTAAAGTGAAATGTGTTATTTAGCATTATTCCAACTAAAAATCAATTATTAGAATAACAAAACCAGACCCAAAATTGATAATAAAAATCCAGTGGACTTATAACCACCAGAACCCCACTGCAAAAATAATGAACACCCCAGCCCATCATTTTAAGTAGGGAAAATAAGTGTAATATGATAATGAGTCATTTTTCAAATAAATCATGAATAACCCATAATAATGCAATAATGGGCAAATAAAATTTTGCTAGGTCAATAATGAGATAGGCCACCAGAGAAAAATGCAACCGATTAAAAAGATGCAAGATAACACCTATTATCAATATTTTGTAAGAAAGACCATTTAATCCAAATAATACACACCACCCCTTCCCTTAAGCAAAAGATGCCAAACTTCAGAATGATTGCTTTTGCACAAAATAGAAGCTAAGAAAAATCAGAAGTCTGTTGTTTGATATTTTTCAAATATAATGGTAGTAGAAAGCACCCCTTGGGCCAAAAACTTTAGAAAATCCTAGTAAAATAAGTAATAAGAATTAATGACTAGAATTTTGTGCCAAGTCATGTTATGGCATCTAAATGTCAGCAAAAATAAGTCTTAGAGAATTACCTACTATTAATTGATAGTTGTAGTTCAAATCACCCCTTCTACCCTAAAATTTGGTAATTTTGTCCAGAGAAAATATTCACTTTTTGAACCCCAAATTTTGAGACAGAGAATTACACACCAGTAATAAGCCACTGTAATTTTTACAGAATTTTTGGAAATTTATTAAGACAACTTGTAGTTCAAACCCACTCCAAAAACTTAAAGAGAATAAAGAAAAAGAAGGGAGAAACAAACCTCACTCCAATAAGTCCAACTTGAATTCTTGTCAATTCTCACTAAGGCTTTAAAAAGAATTCAGTGGAACCCCAAAAATAAACCTACCACTTACCTCAGCTAAGTTTGATCCAATTTACCAAGTATACCACCCAAAAGTCTCACATAAGTAAGGTTTAACTCTATCTAACTTAAGTAGACCATACACCATCAAAAGTTGAAATTACTAAAGCACATATCATATCATGCATATATCTTACGCATTTCATTCATTAGATTGTAATCTTGCCGTCGGAGAGTACATGCTCATCCCCGAGCAAGGAACTGTCCAAGAGGAGGACCAGGAGCAAGCTTCCGAGGCTGCTATCGAGGATCTCCCTGCAGCCCCAGCTATTGAAGGCAAGCCCCGGTTTTTATGCATAACCGTTTATATATGCAATTTTACTACACTTAATGATTGTAGGTTTGTAATGTGCACTTAAGTGTAGGAGTTGCTTGAAACCTCTAGATGCATGAACTTAGGATTCCTTTTTGAGATGAATACTAGTATGCTAGGTCGAGTAGCTGCTTGCTAATTAGGATCTCGGTAGAAGTCGAGTGATTTTTCTAGCACTCGCGCGAGGTCAGGAATTGATTGTATTCATCTTGATAACAGGATCTATGTTAGTCTATGGACTTGAATCCAGGGAGGATGCCTTGTCCATGAGACGGGAAAAAGGAATTAAGGATTAATGTGTGGATACCTAAGTCAAGCGTTTGAACGTACTAAGCACATGCCGGGAAAAATGGTAACCGGTAAACCTAGTACCTGAGTGAAGCCGGGCGTGGACTTTATCCCTCATGCGACCTGAGACTGGGTCTCCCATGATAGCTATGGTGGGTACAAGTGCGGTCACTGCACGGCGGCAGCCGGGGTCAGTGGAGCATTGTATGCCAAGGCGGTGAGGCCTGGATGCGAACGGGGAATCGATGGGGACAGTTGTCATGTGTGGGGTCGGAGTACCCTGACATGCCGTGTGTTTAGTTTTACCTTGCAAGGTTAAAAACTCGATTCGAATCGTCTGCTTCTCGCAGCTAATGAGACTGCTTGACCCCTTGTACTGCATCGAGTAAGAAGTGAAATGAGGTTACATGAGACAATTTGTTGATTGAACTAAATGTTTGTCACCATGTATGCTTAGAAGGAGCAAACCTAGCTAAGATAATGATGTTAGAATTTGAAAAGCTAAGAATTGATTTTAGAAACAGCTAGTGCTTTTGGCAAACCAAACCCCTCAGCCAAACAGATGCATAGTCTAGAGGTAGAGGAGTAGACTCCTCACACCAGGTAAGTCTAGCTGAGTATTATTATACTCAGCCTTGCTTGTGGCATAATTTTTGCAGGTACCATTCAGGAAATGGTTGATGGTGTGACTTGGCCTACCACCCTACCACCAGGTTGGACGGTCGAGTGGGATGCTGCTCCGGTAGGAGAGGAGCACGAGGAGTAGTGGGCTAGGCCTTGCCCATTACCTCATTACCGACGACATCGATTATCCGCTGCATTTTATTTCGTGAAGTCTTATTTGCTACTCAAAACTCCGATCTATGTAATAATTCAACACTTAATTTGAGGTTTCCTGTTTTATTGTATTTCTTCTGTGACTCACCTTCTAGTGAGATTGTGGAATTTGATCCTGGTTAAGTGGCTCTATCAGACTAGATCTGAGGGACTGACGGGTTATTCCGATTTAAGTGTGTTACGGCCCCTGAGGCGTGACTTAGGCACTTAAGCTGGAATAATTCGGGTGGTTCCGCCTCATGTTTGTTGTTGTTTATTTCGATGATATCCTTATTTACAGCAAGTCTATAGAGGAGCATTTAGAACATTTGTGTGCTGTTTTTGATGCTTTACATGCTGCTCGCTTGTTTGGTAACATGGAAAAGTGCACATTTTGCACGCAACGTGTCTAGTTTCTTGGTAATGTGGTTACTCCATAGGGCATTGAGGTGGATAGCAGCAAGGTTGAAGCCATTCAGGACTGGCCTACACCAACGACGGTCACCCAAATTCGGAGTTTCCTTGGACTTGCAGGATTTTACCGCTGTTTTGTGCGTGATTTTAGCTCCATCGCTGCCCCTTTGCACGAACTCACAAAGAAAGGTGTGTCTTTTGCTTGGGACCCCCACAAGAAGAGGTGTTCAACACTTTGAAAGATAAGTTAACCCATGCACCACTTTTACAATTGCCCGACTTTCAGAAAGTGTTTGAACTTGAATGTGATGCTAGTGGTATTGGGTTAGGTGCTGTTTTGTTACAAGAAGGAAAACTGGTTGCTTATTTCAGTGAAAAATTAAGCAGTGCTAGCTTGAGATATTCTACTTATGATAAGGAACTTTATGCTTTAGTTCGCACTTTGCAAACATGGCAGCACTACCTTTGGCCTCATGAGTTTATAATTCATTCTGATCATGAGGCTTTGAAACATATTCGTACCCAAACATATCTGAACCGTCGTCATGCTAGTTGGGTAGAATTCATCAAGTCCTTTCCTTACATCATTAAACACAAGAACGGGAAGGACAACGCCATTGCTGATACGTTGTCCCGTAGATATACCATGCTTTCACAGTTAGAATTTAGAATCTTTGGCTTGCAAACTGTGAAAGATCAATATGTGGATGATGCTGATTTTAAAGATTTCTATATACATTGTAAGGATGGCAAACCCTGGGGAAAACTTCACATACAGGATGGATTTTTGTTCCGTGCTAACAAGCTGTGTATTCTAGCAAGCTCGATTCATCTTTTGTTGCTATAGGAAGCTCATGGAGGCGGTCTCATGGGGCACTTTGGCGTTTACAAGACACATGAGGTGCTAGCCACACACTTCTTTTGGCCTCGGATGCGCCGTGATGTTGAGCGTCTTGTTGCACGTTGCACTACTTGACAGAAAGCTAAGTCACGTTTGGGCAACCATGGTTTGTATATGCCTTTGCCTATCCCTTCTTCTCCTTGGCTTGATATTTCTATGGACTTTGTTTTGGGCTTGCCTAGAACTAAGAAGGGGAGGGATAGTATTTTGTGGTTGTTGATAGATTCTCTAAAATGGCTCACTTTATACCTTGTCATAAAACTGATGATGCTAGCATTGTTGCTGAATTGTTCTTTAGAGAAATTATTTGTTTACATGGTATTCCAAAAACAATAGTCTCTGATCGTGATGCTAAGTTTCTAAGCCATTTTTGGAGATCTCTTTGGAATAAATTGGGAACTAAATTGTTGTTTAGCACTACTTGTCACCCTTAGACTCATGGACAAACTGAGGTAGTAAATAGAACTTTATCTACCATGCTTAGGGCTGTTTTAGACACGAATTTGAGACGTTGGGAGGATTGCTTGCCTCATGTTGAATTTGCTTACAATCATGCCATGCATTCTTGCCCTTTCCAGATTGTTTATGGTTACATCCCTAGGGCACCTATTGATTTGATTTCACTTAATGCTGCGAACACCCCACATGTAGATGCTGCTGCACATATTGAACAAATGATTACCATACATGAACAAACGAAACAGAACATTGCTGCTACTAATGCAAAAAATCAGGTTGCTGGTAGTAAAGGAAGAAAACTTGTTACTTTTGAGCCAGGTGATATGGTTTGGTTGCACTTGAGAAAGGATCGGTTCCCTACTTTGCGTCGTTCTAAATTAATGCCTCGTGCTGCTGGACCTTTTAAGGTGCTAACAAAGATTAATGATAATGCTTATATCCTTGACCTGCCTGTGGAATTTGGTGTTTCCACTAGTTTTAATGTTGCAGATTTGAAACCTTATATGGCCGAGGATGAGGAGTTGCCGTCGAGGACGACTTCACTTCAAGAAGGGGAGGATGATGTGGACATCACCTGCAACATGAGTATGACTACACCAGCAGCACCTCCACATCAAGTGCCACTTCCTTCATGAGCTGGGCCAATCACTCGAGCCCGTGCCAGAGATCTTAACTTCGTCATGCTACTAAAGAATGAGGGCCGAGAAGAATAGACGACCGGCCCAACTGCGGCCCATAGTGGACGACCTAGGGTTGGCCGCCACTAGGGGTTGTGCCCCCTCTCTCTATTTATCCAGGAGCTACGCCTCCTTTGTTCAGTGAGTTTTGTTTTACGTTAGCTTTAGCTACTCTCGAACACGCGCAAATCAGCGCTGTCTTTGTGTATCAGAACTCCACCCTCGAGTAATAAATTAGATTGCTCGCATCTTTTTCTTGTTCGTTCTTCGATTGCGCACAGGAAACGATCTTCGTGATTAGGCTGATCTCGCATCAGCAAGGTCGGTAACCACAGGGAGTTGGTTCAGCGATTGCATTAGTGCCTCGGGCTTGCTTGTCGTAGTCGGATCACAAGGGTCATCTTCCGCCAAATCGAAATTATCTCCACTCACCGAAAGATCGGGCACTCCATCTCTATCACTGGAATTACTTAGCATTTAAAGATGCTCAAACCAAGCTTTTTAGAATTTTAGAAATAATTTAGTAGCTCCAAAAATAGTAAAACTTTTTGGGTACGCTTAGTATGATGATTGAAGGCCTTGGGTGAAGTTTGAAATGATTTGGACATCGTT
This sequence comes from Zea luxurians, assembly GCA_029449295.1. NCBI lineage: Eukaryota > Viridiplantae > Streptophyta > Magnoliopsida > Poales > Poaceae > Zea > Zea luxurians. The sequence goes on along the minus strand of JAOPSE010000001.1, from coordinate 64,373,800 downwards.
TGGTCACAAACCCAATAACTAGCCTTCTAGAGTTAACTTACTTAACCCTAATAGAATACCAACTTAAGAAACGCTAGTGATTAGTGTGTACCATAAAGGAAAGTTGTATTCAAGATACAACTTAGTATGTTTCTATTATGTAACTGCATATTCATGACATTCATAGCATTCATATACATGTATTGTCGTGTATAGAAAACGAAGAAGAAACTGTAGTTGAAGAAGAAGTTGTCACTCAAGCTGAGAATCCTCCAGCCAAGAATAACTTCTACTTTGACATCTGTGGAGTAGACCCGGAACCTCCTACAACACAAGGCAAGCCCCGGTGCATTTGCCACCTCCTTCTATTTTAAAAAGTTTTATCACCTTATATGATGCATTAGGTAGTACGAGTTGTGTGCTAAACAATTGATGCATTCCCTTCCTTGGAAACTGATTACCATTCCTTATTACCTGATTTACTTAAAAGTTTTTTATGCTTAGCTTTGCTTTAGAAAACAAAATGTTTGTTTCAAACAAAAAGGTGATGCTTCACACTGGATGGGAATTTTTACAAAGAAAAGATTGATGATGGTGGATCCATCATGGTCATGATGGATTCAACATCTGAAAAGATGTACCCCTGCCAGGTACCAAACTTTGGGTTTTAAATAATAAAGACGAGACCGGGCGGGTGACTTGCATGAGAAGGAAGTCTCGGTGTAGTGTCTCCGTCTGAGTCGCTTAAGGACCGAGCCGATGTAGGCCTGCTGACAGAGGACCTTTTAACTGGCCATATGCCTCATCATGGGTATGCTTTGCCTCGGTCGGACCAATACTAGAAAGGACACCACTTAATGGGAGTGGAGAGATGGTGAGAGTAGCGTGTACCCTCCGTGGCAAGAGGCTGGTCGGTGGTGTATCTGTGCTCTCGATTGGCGTGAACCCATTCTGGTCTTGAGAAACTCGGTGGTGAGTTGACATATACAAGGGTTAAGTGCTACATATGTTGTGTGGTTGGAGATCCCCAGCTAGGTATTAATCGATTCGGATCGCCGTTACTTCTCGGACATGAAGACTTGGTCACTGACTTACACGTAGCAATCCAGTGAACTGAAGGGATGATAAAAGACGGCTAGTGTAGGCCAAGTGTTTGATCTAGGATAGAAAGAAATCTAGATGCAGGTAATTACTTAACCTCATATTAAAAATGGACTTTTTAAGGTTCCACTCATAGTAAGCTTTTCTACAAACAGAGTCTTTGAATGTTGATAAGCTTTACCTTGATTCCCAAAAGCCAGCATATCCTTGAGAGTCTTTTTCCTTTGATGGGTAAGACTTGCGAAAGTACACATCGTACTCAGGGTTTTCGAACCCATGTTGTTGTAGACGATGAAACGGTGGAGTTCTACTATTTCTATTCTAAGGTGGTGCCAAAGCAGGACGAAGAACACTAAACTTGTTTGGGGGAGGATGTTTTGCCTCCTAGTTATGAAATAATAAGTTTTGCACTCGAACACCCGGTTATGTAATAAGTACTCTTTCTATATTTTTATATGAATACAGATTATATTATTGTAATCCTTTCCGCTCGTTCTCTTCTCCGATTATGTGTAATGTCTGCGTGATGGGTGAAGCGCTTTTGGGCGATATGATGAAGATACAGATAACCGAACTTGCCGAGTCATTATGCGCATCGCATAACTGTTTGAGGTCCTTGGGACAAGGACAACTGTAGGTGGGCCTAATACCTTGGGAGGTTCCATCACAGTCGCGCTCGCTCGGATCTATTGGGTTGGGTCCACGGGACAGCTCTCCTCTACGCCTGCGCGTAACTACCTCAACCGAAGTCGTCACGCGGAATGTCTCCGTCGATCCAATCCTCGTGGATCCTCCCCATGTTTCCACGATATAAGACCCATGGCGTTCGAACCACCTGGACTATCTTTCGTCACCTGAAAAACCTAGCCACCATCATCGAAGAGTGTTCAGGAGGGAGAAAAAGGGAGCTTCGCTGCGGTCGTCGTGGGTCAGTTTCGTAGGGTGCCATGAATTCGAGCCTTGGGGTGCGACAGGGAGCTTTGCGTGATCACGCGCCTCCATTTCTTGAAGTTGGTGGTGCGCGGGAGTCCCGAAGTGGTGGCAATTTCTCAAAGTCGCTCCAAAGCCACCATGCAGCGTCGCTTGGCCTCATTGTCATCGAATTCAAGGTGAGAAGCATCTCATCTAATTTCGCATCATCCTCTCATTGCATAGAGCCTTTCCGGTTAGTGTTTGGTGCAGGCAGACACCAGGGCACGGTGCGCCAGCACGACTGTTTGACTAGATGGGGGAGACGAAGCCTGACTATCAGATCGTATCGGTGCGGCCAAAATTAGATCTCTACGTAAACCTTCGACATTTAAATTTAAGCCTTTGGATTACCTATGGATAGGTAGGATTAGAAGTAGCATCGTGGGTTGTCTAGGTAAGTGACATCATTCGATCTAGATTGGATGGATCCAGGGTCTGGTGTTATGGTCATCGTCGATATCACGATCAATGGTCATGGCAAGGCATGCGGTCGGATCTAATCAGATTCGTTGAATGTCGATCTGTCGGTCAAGTTTCACTCATACCCCTTCGTGTGGTGATCTTACAACCGACTCCATATAGTTTAATAAAATCAACCCGTCGTCCTAGAGCCAAAATAGAGAGTTTAATTTAATCCCTGGAATTCACATTTTAAACCCTGGAGTTCCTGGAAATTATGGCCATAGTCCAGCATTCATGTTTAATTATGAATTAAAATCTGAAAATTGATAAACCCAAGAACTTAAGAAATTCATAACTTATATTTGGATATTTATTTATCCTATATATAGTAGGTTAATCTCTCCAATCAAAGAATATGTTTACAATTATAAATTAAATAGAAGATAATCTCCAATTAAGATGATCTTTAATGCATACCTCACATGACTTATAAATCAACTAATAATCTAGTTTTTCCTAACTACCACCTAAAACTTCAAAGAACTATATCTTTTCAACCATAACTCCGGTTTTAGTGCTTCTCGAACCTACGATCGCGTAGGGACACGTAGAACATTATGATACAGTTTGTTCTATTGTTCGGTATGATGTTAATTTCTCCTATGCAATGTTTGTTTGTATTGTTGCAAGTAGACAAGCAAGTGACAGAGGAGCTAGAGTTCACTCTAAAGCCTCACACAAGCATCAAAGATCCTCCAAGTGTAACCATTGTGATTGTGTTCATTAGTGATTAAGTGCCTTGTGAGAGATTCTAGAGAGTGTGAGCTAGTGAAAATTTGTCGCTTTTTTGTTGTTTGGTTTCTTGATCATGCTTTCTTCATCTCCTTCGAAACTCTCAAGTGACTTGTAAAGCTAACAAGAGACACCTAATTGTGTGGTGATCGTTGCGGGGTCTAAGTGACCCTCGAGATTAAGAAGAAGTAATCAACCGGCCTAAGTGATCATTTGAGAGAGGAAAAGGGTTGAAAGAGACCCAACCTACGTGGCCTCCTCAACGGGGAGTAGGTTCTTTGGAACCAAACCTCAGGAAACAACTTACCGTGTTCATTTGTGTTGGTCATTACCTTGTGATTTGATTCTTCCTCTCCCCTCTCTCTAAAGTTCTCTTGCTTATACTTTTGAGTTAACTCCTAAGTAAATCCGCACATTGATTGAGCAACTCATGGCAAGGATAACCATCTTCCACACTGTTGGGGACTTGTTCTCAAATTCTATGAGATAAGAACAAGGCAACACAAAATATTAATGGTTAAAGACCTTCGTCCTTCGAAGCATTATCTCCCTTAGGATATAATGATCTTCAGATGAAGGTCATGAAGGACTAGGGATGAAAGTGGTAATCGGAACTCTTAGAACAAATTTAATATTTTAAAATAGATATGTACAAAATTTGATGTTGATCTTTTCTTATGTTATCAAGCACATTAGTACAAATATGAATAAAATATTATATAAGTTGTTTTATGTATTATTTGCTCCCTACAACACAAAAAGTTGAAAAAATTACCGAATTTATTTCCGAATCCATACCGAAGTTTATATCTATTATTTGAAAAAAAGTAGGATGAATTTGAGGTTTACCTTTTATGAATCTTAACAAGCTGGATGTTAAAAACAAGAATACAAATTTGTATTGTATATTCTATATCCTATTTATTCGCAATCAAAGAAAAAACTAATTACCGAATAAATACCGTTTCCGACCGTTTTCGTCCCTATGAAGGACGTACATTCATCGTATCAGTATATCATAATGAAAGTAGAAACATATGAAACATGGAAAACAACATGGATAATCATATGGAATCATTAAGATACTTTTATTATATCATCATGAATAAACATGAACAATATTGAATTACATTTATACCTTCGGCTTGACAGAAGGTGAGAATCCAGGTATGACGTGTGAGCGAATACAAGTTAGTGTGAACAGTACAAGGTTACTGTTCACCTATTTATAGGCGCGGGACGCAGCCCGGTCGAAATTACATTTATGTCCTTGATAACAAATTACAAACATGACATAAATTATTAGGGACTGAACGGTCTTTTCCTCTTTAAATCGGTGCCGCCCTTCGTCTCAAGGCGCGTCATTATGCCGAAGCTTTCTGGGTTGTAGCTTCGACATATTCCTTCGTGTTATGTTTGCGTGCATATCGTCTTGCCGAAGGTGTTTTTGCTTAGAGGACCTTCGGCACAGAAGAAGGCCCCCAACAGTAGCCACTTCGTGGTGCTGGATTGTTTTTCGTAACGAGCTCAATCCGCGAAAATTCACAAAGGCTTCGGAATGCTGAAGGTCCGAAAAACACCTTCCCTGAGCTTGTTGCCGAGAAACGATTAAAATACTCCAGGCGTCAAGTGGTCCACTGCTCAGCGAATGCAGACGATCTGGTGGTTCGCGTTCCGAGTGCCGAGTGGTCCACCATTCAGCGAGTACGGGCGGTTGGATGGTTCACCTTCGCACCTGCAGCATTATATAAACAGACGGGTTGGTGCAGAGTTACCACAGCATTCATTGTCATTGCACTATGGTGCTGTTAAAAAATTTAACCATAGCCGAAGCTTTTTTGCTGCCCTCTCAAGCAATCACTTCATCGTTTAAAGTTAACTTCGTCAAAAGAGTGAGCTTCATCAAAACTGCACAAGAACCATCAATCTTCGTAAAAACCGAGAAAAATCCATCAAATGGCCAGAGTGCGCTCGACTGCAAGGGTCACTCGTGAAGGAGAGGAGACCGAGGCCACCGAGACAGCTCCAATTTTCAAAGTCATGAGACAGTCAAGTTTAGTTGTGACACGGGGAACCATTGAGGAAGGTACACATGTTGCCGAAGCTGAACAGGCTGATATTGAAGAAGAAAATGCTGATGAAGAAGAGGAGGATTGTAGCATTTTGATCCCATCAAAACCCAGCCACCTAGATTTTGAGAAATCTACTGTATCTGAAGTCGACATGCCCATGATGATGAAGTTGGGCTACTTTGGAGAAGCTGAAAGGAAACTTGTTCGTTTTGGCGGAGAAGAAACCACCCCAGCGCCGAAGGATGATGAAGTAGTGGTTTCCAAAAGTTTTTTCAGAGCAGGATTACGGTTTCCTCTAAACAAGATGATAGGAGAAGTTTTGAAAAATTTTGAAATTTATCTTCATCAGCTGACCCCTAATGCTATCGTTAGGCTCAACATCTTCATCTGGGCCCTCCAAAGCCAAGGGATGGACCCAGATGCCGAAGCATTCTGTCGAGTGCACGAGTTACACTACCAGACGAAGGCTAGGGCAGATGGTTTACATGAAAATTTTGGTTGCTACAATTTTGTGTATCGCAAGGATACGAAGGCTCCAGTTCTCAACTATCGCACCAAATGGCCAACCGGCTGGAAAGGTGAATGGTTCTATATCAAGGCTGATGAGAAGAAAAGGAGGAAACTGATGATGATGGTTATGTGCCCGCTATCTCTAAACTTCGGAATGACCCGGCCCCTGTGCAACATGCAGCTAGGGTCACCATGCCAACTGGCCACAGTAGAATTCAGGGTGGTGGCTGAACAGATCAGCACCAGAGACCTGGTACAAGAATACCTGGCCAACAGGACATCTCCAACGTCAAGTGATTGGGGCATGCCGAAGCTAAAGGGAACAAAGAAGAAATATGAACTTGTTCGATTACCTTATCGTTTTAAGTTTGAGAAACAGTTCAAGGAGCCTTGCCAAGAATGGCTAGAAATGATTGAAACTATGTGCAATGAAATTTTGGGGGACTACACAAAAAAAGAAGACCAATTAATGACAACAGCCTTCGGCACCCGGCCAAAACGAAGGTTAAACTGGGTAATGGACGCTCCAAAATTTGAATACCCTGATTATGAATGGCTCAACAAGGGTGCCGAAGGGGCAAAGAGAAAAAGGATTGTTAGTTTTCTGAGCAGACAAGCTACCAAGATGGTGAAGGAGGATGAGAAGGTTTTAAAGAAGAGAAAATCCTCTCCTGAGCTGAAGGTAGCAGCTTTAAAGAAAAGAAAAGCTAAATCCCTAGAGCTGAAGATGACTGAAGAGGAAGAAGAAACTCTCTCAACACCTCCAGTTGCCGAAGTGGCAGAAATTTTAAAGGTAATGACTGAATCTCTACCTATCAAGCTGCTAAGCCCTCTGGGACTAGAACTGACGAAGCTTTTTCAGAAGAAAGAAGAACCTTCGGCTACAAAGAAGGCAGATGGGCTGAAGAAGCGAAGAATTGGTAGCGTAATGCAAGCCATTGAAAAGACGCCACCATCGGCCTCATCATCTAAGATAGCACCTACTGTATGCGCCGAGGCCGCTGCCAAAGCAAACATATCGGGCGAAGTTGCAGCTGCCGCTGAAGCTACCAACTTGGAGGCTGTCTTATCTGGAATTGATAAATTCCTATTGGATATGCCTATAGAAGAAACAGTTGCAGCTGCAGAATAGGTCCTGGCCCCTGTGCCTGACAAAGGACAGAAAATTGCCGAAGCTGCTACGGAAGAAAAAGATTTCGAGCTTCGGAACTTGATCGAACAAGAACTATCTGAGGCCAAAAAGAAGGAGCTACAGGAATACGACATTTCCTATGGCTACCAGCCAAGAGCCATGCTCTTTGGCAGAATCGATGAAGAGGCCTTGGGACGCGTTCGTGACCGTACTGGGGTGAAGGTAATCGGCACTCTATCGAAGAGTGGCGGTTTTCCGAAGCTCGAAGCCGATATTAGCAGCTACCGACGACAACATATCATCGGTAGTTTGTTTTATTCCAACTTTAAGGTAAAATTCTTGTGATGAAGCAAAATTTTACTTATTTTTGTGACGAAGCAAGTTTGCTGATGAAGGTCTATATGTATAGAGTATGCTGCTGAGCAAAGCACTGCAAATGCAACAAGACCTCGAGGATAAAAATAACAAAATTATAATCGAGGGTCTAGAGAATAGGATTAAAGAATACGAAGCTTCTCTTGAAAAGAAAGATTTTCTACTCCAAGCAATGGAAGGTTCCTTGGCAAAAGCGCAAACCGAAAATGCTAGATTAAACAGGGAGCTTCTCCAAAAATTAGAGAGCTTTGAACAAGAAAGAAAAAATTTGCAGACAAAATTCGAAGCTGAAGCTGTCGAAAATACGAAGCTGAAACAATCTTTGAAAGAGCTTCAGAACATGTGTCTAGATTTTGGCAATCGCTGTGTATAGCGATTGAAGAAGGTTTTCAACTCAGTTGGAGCCACCGCTGAAAAGTTTACTCCTTTGGCCGAAAACATATCGAGCACCTTCGAACACATTGAAGGCGAAGTCGAGGCGCTCGACGAAGTAATAGCGGGGCATGGTGACTTTTGTGCCCTGCTAGCTTCTCGTGGTACATCTGCAGCATTTCTGAAAGCTGGTTGTACGCACGCGAAGATAGTGAACAGACCTACCTTCAGCCTATCTTCGACAGATTTGGTTGATATTCCCAGCGAAGCCCGAAGCATAGGAAGCAGATTTATAACACAAATTTGGGAGAAGGGTGGTCGGGATTTGGCTGGTGACGAGGCCCGAAGCTTACTTAAGCCGGTATGAAACTTATAGTTGTTGCTTACCTTTTATTGTGATTACCTTTTACCTTAAACGACTTTGTTGTGTGTACGATGATGATGCCGAAGATTAATAATCCGAAGCAGATTCCGATGGCCGCTGAAGCTGTTTTTTAGGCCTGCCTGCATAGATCTTAGAAGTATTTGTATTATCTTTGTAAAAAACATTGTAATCGAGAATTAAACATTACTCTGTATATTTGTCCATACCTTGTAGTATATTTTTACCTTTCCATCCATGTATAAATTGCTTTGTTGTGGACAAAACTTGTATATTTTGAGCCGAAGGCGAAAAACACCTTCCCTTCTTTTCGTACACAACGAAGTTGTAGCATCCAAAAAATTCAAATCTTGAAATTTTCTCAAACTCGCTCTAAATTCAAAATGAATTTTAAATTTCATTTCAAAATGTTTGTTTGTAAGTTGATATCAACAAATAAAATATAGTGGTCTATATTCTCTCCAAAATCCTCCTCAAAACATCCTACAAATATTTCCCTAGTGATCACCCTCAAATTCTTTCTAGAAATATTGTCCAGACATTTCCCCAGTAATCCCCCTCTGATTCTTTCCAGAAATATTGCCCAAATATTCCACCGATAGCTCTCCAAGTATTTTTTTCTCTTGTGAAATACCTTCAGAATCATTTTTCAAGTCCCTATAAATATTTTCTTCATAACTTTCCTCATGCTCATACGTATACGTATGCCTCTGGTGTCATACGGTGAGCTCTACAAGCTAATCTCACTTATACAAGTCAAATACATGCTAATCTCCCACTAATCCTCTCATCCCTCCCCCTAATCCCCCACCATGGCTATAAATAGAGGGGCAAGGGCCTCCTCTCATCCCACCCCAAGCCATTTCATGGCAACTCTCTTCCCCCCCACACACACACCCACTCCATGTTCCACACAAGCACACACCAGCACAAGGATCGTTCGGTCGTTCTTCGGTCGTTCATCCACCTGTTCTTAGTTTGTTCGTTCAATCGTCCGATTGTTCGATCGTTCGTCCGATCATTCATGGTTCGTTCGTCTGTTCGTCCAATCGTTCGTACGTTTGTTCGTCCAAATAATCTTTGTTCAGCTGTTATGCTGCCGAAATTCCAATCGTTCGTTCGTTCGATCATTCGATCGTTCATCGTTCGTTCATAGTTCCTATTCATCGTTCGTCGTTCGTTCATAGTCCCTATTCATCGTTCGTCCAGATAATCTTTGTCCTGCCGTTATGCTGCCGAAATTCTGATCGTTCGTTCGTCCGATCATTCGATCGTTCGTTCGTTCGTTCGTCCGATCATTCATTCGTTCGTTCGTCCGATCATTCGATCGTTCGTCCGTTCGTTCATAGTTCCTATTCATCGTTCATTGTTCGTTCATATGACTATTCACATCACTATTTACCATTACTATTCACCATCACTATTCCTCGTTACTATTCACCATTACTATTCATCATTATTACTATTCATCGTTGCTATTCATCGTTCACCTGATCACCCCCAAATTTCAACTACTCATCCATCATGCTGTCCAGTCCACCTAAGACCTGCCAGACCAATATTTCAGTCATACGAACTCCGGTGACTGTGATTTTCCTTCTAGTAGGGAACTTCCCATCTGGACACCCATCCCAGGTTCCTCCAAGTTGAGCACGCTTAATTTTGAGATTCCTTCGAACCAGGCTTCCAAACTCCGATTCCAATAATTCTTGTTTCTAAATTTTTATCAAACTATTCCTTATCCAACCATGTCATCCCTTAAGCATGGTTCATGTTCCAGAAAACTCCCAAAATACTCTTGTCCCATATTCTGCCTATAACTCTCCTACTCATACTAAGTCAGACGATTCATTCGTCACTATTCTCACTTACAGTGAACTTCACTGTGCTACACCACATACACCCATCTATAAATACACCCAGCTACCCTCTCCCTCTCCACACACTCAACACCTTCAGCCAAGGCAAACACCCCACCCACTCAGTTACTTTGCTCTGCCAGCTACACGCATAGTGTCGCTTCGCCTCCAATCCACCCTCCTAGTAAGCACCTCCACTCCACCACCAGTAATATCACAACACCACATGACACAAATTCTGCTCAAGACTCTACCCATCCATATATCGCTATTCTGACCACTATACTAAATATTTGTTGGTATACTTGCTGGTTTGTATGTTTGCTTGTTCATGTTGCATAGTTATCGGAGCGTTCGTGCCATCTCGTGGAGGCCAGATCTGCAAGTCTATGCCAGGAAGTGGAGCTAGAAGCCAGTTCTGCGAGCTCCCCTTCCCCCTTCGCCGGATAAGCACGACAAGCTCACTGGATCCCTTTGATGCATAAATTACCTATGATTTTTCAACCACAACCCTCAGCTTGTTATTTTATGCATGATATGATTTTGAGACAAGTTATTATGGCCACCCAGCCGCTTGCCACAATCAATCCTTGATATATTTGTTACAAATGATTTTAGAAAAGGTGTGAGTTTTCAAAATAAAATGGTTTTCAAAATGTGTATGATGAAGGGTTTTCACCCTTATCACCTTTGAGTAGGGATGATCAGGGACTCCCTGGTTTAGGGGAGGGCCTAAGGTGATGGCTCAGCTGGTTTAGGCGTGAGTAGAAGGATTGTCCCCTCATATAAAGACCGGTTTGTCATCCTTCACTACCTGTACTCATGACAAGTACAACCACTCGAGACTGTGTGGGCAGTCACTCAATTTGAACTCGAATGGTTCAAACCCAGGGTTATGAAGGTTGAGGAGCACCGGGAGGATAATGAGGTGCAATGTTTTGTCCGGTTTGGGCATGGTGGTGGTCTGACTCCTTCCGGTATAACCATTAATGTAGGGACGTGCGAGGAAAGAAAGAGATTCGGATTCGGGTCTCACTAGCTATGAGATCGCAGAGCCGGACTAGTGGGTAAAGTGTACACCTCTGCGCAGAGTTCAAACCTATTCGAATTGTCTGTGTCCACAGGAATGGACGAGTCTGGTGTGGCATGGAAATTAGTGTTTTGTATTTTAAAAAAGGGGTGCTTTTGAGAAAAGTGATTTTTTATAAGGTCTGACGGTTGAGTCGTGAGCTATGGTGGACGGGAAGTCCAGTAGCTCTTCTTGAAAATGAAAACTAGTGGGAAACTGCTGAGATACCTGGATGGTTTAGTCCAGGGGATTTTGTTCTATATTGAAAAACTTCCTACTCCTTTGGGAGAGGATGCGCTTTGAAAAATACAAAATGTTTACAAAACAACCCTGCATAAAATGTTGCTGTTTCTGCCTGCAAAATATCGTGTGCTCCACATATTCCATGCATTATATCTGATTTCCCCATTCCGCGGGTGAAGGTGGGCTGCTGAGTACATTTGTACTCACCCTTGCTTATTTGTTGTTTTTCAGAAAAAGGTGATCGGGTAAGAGTTACGACTGTTCCCAACCTTGCCTGTGGCTGTTGGACCGCTGATTTGCTTCGCTCCGTATATCGGGCTGCTTCAGCCCCACTGTAATGATATGTCCTGAGTTGTGGACCAACTCTTAAAGTTGATCGTCACCTTTATAGGTTTGTCTCGTTTAAGCAGATCTGGAATCATCTGTTGTATAAATGTGTTTACTAGCCTCCTGGGACTAGTAATTGTATCACATTTGAGTCCCAGAGGATTGGGGCGCTTCAGGTGGTATCAGAGCTATTAGGTTGGCCGTAGGACGTAACCCTTAGCCTTGATCCAAAAGTTTTTGAGTCAAAACTATTTTCTAAAAAAAATCTTGCTCTCATCCCTTCATTTCAAAAATGCTTTCCCCTTTCCTTCTCTCAGAAGTTAGATGGAGGTTCGTTGCCAAACCAGCTTTTGCCAGAATGAAGATGGTTTCCCCAAGTTGTTGAGAGCATGCACAGTCCGCCTCGAAATCAGGAGCCAGCCAGAGTATGATGGTCATGAATTCGTCGAGCATGGCACAGAGAAGTGTGTCGTGACTGTATACATTGGATCCAGTCTGCACCATATGGAATGGAGTATCACTGCTGCTGGGCAAAGATTCGAAGACACCTGCCAAGTCGTCGCTCGCAAGGCATTAAGGGTCCTGTGTCAAATTTATGAAGAAGTGGCCGACACCCCGCTCAGATTCTTTCCGCCCTTTCAGAGAGACCGTCCCATTTGGATGGCCAGGATGCGTGCATTGGAACAGCAGCAGCTGCTTGAGGATGACCCCACAATCATATACCTCACTGCATACCTGCTCACCCTGGATGCGCAGTATGATCTCTTGGCTCGGCACCACCGTCAGATGATTGCCCGAGCAGAAGATGCAGAGAAGCGCAACTGTCAGCTCCATGTGGATCTCACCATAGCTCAAGCCCATGCAACTGCCTTGGAAAGTCGTGAAGTCATTGCTGTTGAAGCCCTAAAGCAAGCTAAGGATGAGCATGTCTAGAAGTTGATGGAGGCCTACTTTGTAACCCGCAACCAACGTAGAGCTCTGCGGATCCAAGAGCCCGCTTCATCCAACCCAGTTCAACCCATGAGAGCTGAAGATCCCTAGATTCTTGAAGGTCACCGGGTCTCTATCAGAGGAGAGAAGAAGGCTTGGGAACTCCCGGAAGGAGCCATAGTCTTGGAAGGAATTCCAGCCTTCCCTCAGGCTATGAATAAGCAAGAGCACCCCATGTCCTCCCAAGATCCCCCGCCAGAGTTGTTTGAGCCCCTCACCATGAAGAAGATTCCAGCACCATCCCTTGAGGTCAAGGAAGAAGCTGCAAGCACCCGCCAGCACCGTCGCCCTCTGAGGAGCTACAAGAGCCAGTTCCGCTTGAAGAAGAGTTCGATCTCATGTTGCCATCTCAGTCGCCGCCAGAAGAAGTCATCAACATTAGCTCCCTCTTGACCCATCCAGGAGATGTCTCAGATTGAAGTTGTGTGTCAGGCTCGCTAGAAGAGAAGCTACCATATCTGAGTTAGTTATGCCCAGTCCTCTGCATGCATTGGGTAGTGAAGTTTTTCTTCACTTTGGCCAGAGCCCTGCATGTATAAGAGGTAATCGTGTAGACTCGTATTTTGCAAAACTCTAATTGTGTGGCCCCCTAGGGCATTTCAAAATGAATTTCGCTTGATGTTTTCTCCTCTTTTGAGTTCATATGTGATGCTTTAACGTTAGTGCCCATAAGTCGCGTTTAGCATAGTTCTCAATTCAGGAGCTGAGCAAAAGTAGTTATGCTGTCACACCTGGGTTTAAGGGACAAAGCCGAGTGCATCTCATACATGCGCCAAAGAAGACAACATATATAATAACAGGGTGTATAGAGATAAATTTCACAAAACATCAGAGTACTTATTACATAGCGGAAGACTTATTACAAAATAAAAGAGTAAATATAAAATGAACTAAGGATCGACGGCGCCAATGTCAACTGAGAAATGCCACCTAGATCAGATCGAATGCCTCAGTGTTAGGCGACTCCTCTTCGACCACCTGTTCTTCTCCTGTGGGGGGTGTGAGACAGCAAGAGTGAGCTCACATACGTTCATAGCTCAACAAGTCGTGGGGAATAATGTGGCACGAACTCACCAAAGGTGGGAGTTCATGAAGTGTAAGGCTGATCAATGAAATAAAGGCTGAAGCTGAGCATTGCTTTTATAAGTTGGTCAAAATTTTATTAGCAATTACTAACTGTAAGTAAATACCAAACCTTAATAATAATAAAGAAAAGTAATAGTAAAATAATCCCAAATGCGATGCAAATGTCAAATTAAATTTAAGTTCCATAATTAATCATGTGAGGCTCCGAGCCGCTCATGACCGTGAGCACGGCTAGTATACTAGTTTTACACTCTGCAGAGGTTGCACATCTTTACGCACAAGTCATGTTACCCATCTGCCAAGAGACGGCCAATCCCATACACCTCTACCAAGGAGGCGAGGCAGGGTAACACTACGAGGCCTTTACAAAGTTCCACTAGCTTCAGAAATCCCGCTACAGTTTATAGGAAGCTCCAGTGCAGGAATCCTCGCCTGACCGCCATCGCAGCAAAATCTACTGTTTTCCCGGGTGGTCGCTCCATGTTCCCATTAATTTAATGATCTTAACATGAACAGTAATAATAACAAGGTAATAAAAGACTAATCATGAATGTTGTATCTCCATACCCAATCCACTTAAAGCAATAGCAAGTACTTCCCAAAAATGTTTCAGTGGTGAACAAGGTATAAAGATAACCAAAACTGGGGTAACCTAAAGGATCCCATCAAAATTAACCTATGAAGATCATTAAAATTAATAAGAACATGGCTGGGACAAAGTAAGTGATCAAGGGCACAACTTGCCTTCAATGAGCTCCTACTCAGCTACTTCTACTTGCTGAACCTCAGATTCCACAGTGGCTTGCTCGTCTACTCGCATCAACACAATACTTACACAGTATAGCAAAAATTAACATTGCACCAAACATGTAAATAAAATACACAGTAAAAATCTACACATTAAAATGAGATCATAGGAACTGGAATCACTAAATTTGGAGTTATAGAGTTCAAGTTATGAATTTCCTAATGTTTAATGTGATTAAAATAGGATTAGATGAGAAATTAATTTTCTTACTGTTTTCATGTAAAAACAGAGACTCTAGATGATGGAGAATAAAATTACGAAATTTTAGGAACTAGAATGGAGTGATTTGGACTAAAAATGGATTTTCTATGGATTAAATAAGTTCTAGGAATTGTTTTTATATTAAAAATCCATTTCTGAATTTATTTATTTGATTTTCACGAGCTCTGGACTGGGCGCAAGATTACCAGAGATAGCAGGGGGCTTGGCACAAGAAAACCCCAGACTCGGTGAATAGTACCCTCTGGATGGCGGGTTAGTTATCTAATAAGCGAAGGGCTCTTTTGCAAATCAGCCAGTGAAGCGGTATCGGCTCCCGTGAGCCGTCCGATCCACTGCGAGCGCCCAGGATTAGACTTAGGTGTAAATAGACCAGCATTCTATGTAGACCGCACGATCACACTTCCACGGCCTAGATTAGATCTACATTAGTTGAACCGGTACGCGATAAGGGCTTTTGGATCTAGATCCAACGACACCGATTTAACTAGACCAAAACAGGATGCGCGTCCCGATCTACGCCGTTCCCCTCAAGATCAACGGTCCAAATCTATTTGCTCACCCACGGAACGAATGCCGACGGCGGAGCAGAGCTCCCCCACGGCGGCGCCATTCCCCATCCTCGCCGGAGTTGTCTGATTTTGCTAACCCCGCCCCCATTTTCTAATTGAACATGTGTGGCAGCTCTACGAGGCCATGGCGAGACAGGAGGAGGTGTTCTCACCGGCGATTGATGCGGTGAAAAGGTCGATTCGCGGCGAAGGGAGTTTTCGTGGCGGCGAAGAAAGTGGACGGAGGATTCCATGGCCGCCCGGTCCTCGCCGAGGCACGCACGGCTCCCCGTGCCCGAGTACTTCTGGTGGGCGGTGGAATGGGTACGAGACGGTGGCACGGAGGTGGGCTCGCCGGGGCGAATCTCTGCAGAGCTAGCGTACGGCGGCGACAAATTCCGGAAGCTTGCAGGCGTGGCTCAGGTGGACTGCGAACGTGGAGGGGTAGTCCGAAGGATGGCTGCCGTTCTTGTAGGGCGGCTGGGAGGAAGCCTGGTCAACAACCCACGCCGCACGGACGATCCATACGCCGGAGATGTAGGCGCGGTTGTTACGTAGAAGGTGCTGACACCACCGGCCCACCTGTCAGTGATCATCGAGGCGATACGCGCAACAAGGAGAACGAACAGGGAGACTTCCATGTGGGGCCGGCCGTCGGTCATGGCGCTCGACCAGGCACGTGCGTGGAGAATTGGAAGTTAGGCCACGCGAGGTGGTTTCTGGCTGCTGGGCCGAATTGAGGGGAGGAGCCCAACAGACTAGGTTTTGCTTTTCCTTTTTTTCTCCCATTTTCTTTTCTTTATTTCTAAAGTCAATTTGAATTCAAATTTAGTTTCAAACCTTGTGCAAATTTATTCTCCAATCATATTGTGAAATGAAAAATACAAATTTTAGAAATATAATTATATTATTTATATTTTTATATCATTTCTCTTCTTCTTATTTTCAAAATCCTAATTCCAATTTAGGGTTTAATCCAACCTTTAGAATTATTATATCATTGTTATTATCCTTATTATTTCATTTAATGCACAAACATATAACTCCAACAATATGCACTTTATTTTATGTTAGTATCATTTGTTTTAATTAATCCCTCATAATTTTATGTATGCTCTTTTTTTATGCAAATATGGCACATACAATAGGGAATTCACTATTTATTCCTTGTGAACAATTTTGAGTGTTACATATGCTTAGCCCCCGAATCCAAGTAGTTCATGATTTGGAAAACTCTATTCTTCCCTTATTCAAAACATTTGATTTGTTTGTGCTTATCATTGCTGAGCTTGTGTGTTTTCTTTCTTTTTAAGAAAGGTTTTCTCTAAAAACATAGATCACAAATTAGAGCTAATCCTCATCTTATGCTTCCATTCTCCCCTTAACCCATCTCAAGAGAAAAGCACCTTACCCAAGAAGATACCAGGAAGCTTACCCTTGAAGCATGGAATAAGCTACAGAGGAACCTATCCAGTCGCTAAGTCAAAAGAACCGACCGTGAGAATCAAAGCACTACCCCTAACTCAAAGTAAACAGAAAAAGAGGACAAAAGGAGTTATTACCATATAGAGAGGCAAAGATTCTTGGAACCAGAGACCACAAACATCAGGGTCATTGACCCCACCACTCACCTATACCCTCGCATGCGTGCCCGCCTCCATGCGCACTACCACCACCCCACGCCCCCTTTGCAGCGCACTATCGCCACCCATGCCCCCTTTGTAGTGCACCCACCGCCATTACCGCCAACAACACCATTCCCCCTCGATCGCACCTGCTACCTTGTGTCACCAGTTCCATCACCACCACTCCGCACCCCGAGCCCCACCATCAATGCGCTTGCCTATAAAACTCCCCCACCAGCTCCCTGAACTCCCATTCCGCTGAAAGCAAAACACTCCCGATAAAATCCCCTCTGCCAAATAGCAAGCAACTCCATTTTTCCACTCCCTCTCCCCTAAGATCACAATGCTTGGTGATTCTTGGGTTGAAGACTGTTGTACATGGTTCATAGTCTTTGGTTTCCTCCTCTGTGTGATGGTAATACTCTTTGATAGAATCCTCCAGTGGGAAGAGCAAAGAGAAAGAAAGGGTCAGTAAAAAGAAGATAGTGAAGAGAAGATAAGAAGGTTCTCCCAGAATCAACCCCATGTCAGTCATTTCTTCGCAGCCTGCTCAAGCAGCAACAACAGATGAAGGCCCCATAACACCCTTGTTATGAGATACTTCAAGGAGTTCAAATCCCCGAGATTCAAGAGTTCTACCCTCATTCTTTTTAAGTGGGGTAGTGTTCCAGTAAGGTTAATGCCATGGAGAAAAAGAAGAAGGCCTGTAGCAAGCTTGTGGAGGACTAGATCATTGAAGCATATAAGTTCCTGGATGAGAAGTGGTCACCCAAGTTTTGTTGATGAAGCACTAGAAGACCAATCAAGGAAGAAATCCATGTGGGAGTTCGCAAGAGAAAGGTTTGCGTCTTGGCATCGATGCTTATCCAATAAGCTAGCTGCCATGCAAAAGCTAGAAGCCTGAAGATGATCCTTGAGTAGCCAAAATCAGCGTTTGCAATCAGCAACCGGATGCTCCTTAAAGGCCAGATGTTGTTGAAGTTCCACCTCCTCGAAGAGTCTGCAAAGTGAAGATATGTAGCTGAAGTAAAGCTATACCCATAACCCTTCTAAGCCGAATCTCGAGGATGAGATTCATTTTAAGTGGGGTAGATCTGTAGCATCCGAAAAATTCAAATCTTGAAATTTTCTCAAACTCGCTCTAAATTCAAAATGAATTCTAAATTTCATTTCAAAATGTTTGTTTGCAAGTTGATATCAACAAAAAAAATATAGTGGTCTATATTCTCTCCAAAATCCTCCTCAAAATATCCTACAAATATTTCCCTAGTGATCACCCTCAAATTCTTTCCAGAAATATTGTCGAGATATTTCCCCAGTAATCCCCCTCTGATTCTTTCCAGAAATATTGCCCAAATATTCCACCGATAACTCTCCAAGTATTTTTCCTCTTGAGAAATACCTTCAGAATCATTTTTCAAGTCCCTATAAATATTTTCTTCATAACTTTCCTCATGCTCATACGTATATGTATGCCTCCGGTGTCATACAGTGAGCTCTACAAGCTAATCTCACTTATACAAGACAAATACATGCTAATCTCTCACTAATCCTCTCATCCCTCCCCCTAATCCCCCACCATGGCTATAAATAGAGGGGCAAGGGCCTCCTCTCATCCCACCCCAAGCCATTTCATGGCAACTCTCTTCCCCCCCCACACACACACCCACTCCATGTTCCACACAAGCACACACTAGCACAAGGATCATTCGGTCGTTCTTCGATCATTCGTCCACCTGTTCTTAGTTTGTTCGTTCGTTCGTCCGGTCGTTAGATCGTTCGTCTGATCGTTCATGGTTCGTTCGTCCGTTTGTCTGATCGTTTGATCGTTCGTCCGTTCGTTCGTCCAAATAATCTCTGTTCAGCCGTTATGCTGCCGAAATTCCGATCATTCGTTCGTTCAATCATTCAATCGTTCATCGTTCGTTCATAGTTCCTATTAATCGTTCATCGTTCATTCATAGTCCCTATTTATCGTTCGTCCAGATAATCTTTGTCCTGCCGTTATGCTGCCGAAATTCTGATCGTTCGTTCATCCGATCATTCGATCATTCGTTCGTTCATCCGATCATTCGATTGTTCGTTCGTTCGTCCGTTCGTCCGATCATTCGATCGTTAGTCCGTTCATTCATAGTTCCTATTCATCGTTCATCATTCGTTCATATGAACTATTCACATCACTATTTACCATTACTATTCACCATTACTATTCACCAGCACTATTCATCGTTAATATTCACCATTACTATTCATCATTATTACTATTCATCATTACTATTTATCGTTCATCCGATCACCCCCAAATTTCAACTACTAATCCATCATGTTGTCCAGTCCACCTAAGACCTGCCATACCAATATTTCAGTCATACGAACTCCGGTGACTGTGATTTTCCTTCCAGTAGGGAACTTCCCATCTAGACACCCATCCCAGGTTTCTCCAAGTTGAGCATGCTTAACTTTGAGATTCCTTCGAACCAGGCTTCCAAACTCCGATTCCAATAATTCTTATTTCTAAATTCTTATCAAACTATTCCCTATCCAACCATGTCATCCCTTAAGCATGGTTCATGTTCTAGAAAACTCCCAAAATACTCATGTCCCATATTCTACCTATAACTCTCCTGTTCATACTAAGTCAGACGATTCATTCATCACTATTCTCACTTACAGTGAACTTCACTGTGCTACACCACATACACCCAGCTATAAATACACCCAGCTACCCTCTCCCTCTCCACACACTCAACACCCTCAGCCAAGGCAAACACCCCACCCACTCAGTTACTCCACTCTGCCGGCTACACGCATAGTGTCGCTTCGCCTCCAATCCACCCTCCTGGTAACCACCTCCGCTCCACCACCAGTAATATCACAACACCACATGACACAAATTCTAGTCAAGACTCTAACCATCAATATATCGCTATTCTGACCACTATACTAAATATTTGTTGGTATACTTGTTGGTTCGTATGTTTGCTTATTCATGTTGCATAGTTATCGGAGCGTTCGTGCCATCTCTTGGAGGCCAGATCTGCAAGTCTACGCTAGGCAGTGGAGCTAGAAGCCAGTTCCATGAGCTCCCCTTCCCCCTTCGCTGGATAAGCATGGCAAGCTCACTGGATCCCTTTGATGCATAAATTACCTATGATTTTTCAACCACAACCCTCAGCCTGTTATTTTATGCATGATATGATTTTGAGACAAGTTATTATGGCCACCCAGCCGCTTGCCACTATCACTCCTTGATATATTTGTTACAAATGATTTGAGAAAAGGTGTGAGTTTTCAAAAGAAAATGCTTTTCAAAATGTGTATGATGAAGGGTTTTCACCCTTATCACCTTTGAGTAGGGATGATCAGGGACTCCCTAGTTTAGGGGAGGGCCTAAGGTGATGGCTCAGCTGGTTTAGGCATGAGCAGAAGGATTGTCCCCTCATATAAGGACTGGTTTGTCATCCTTCACTACCTGTACTCTTGATAAGTACAACCACTCAAGACTGTGTGGGCAGTCACTCAATTTGAACTCATACGGTTCAAACCCAGGGTTATGAAGGCTGGGGAGCACTTGGAGGATATGGAGGGGGGACGTTTTGTCCGGTTTGGTCATGGCGGTGGCTTGACTCCTTCTGGTATAACCATTAAGGTAGGGACGTGCGAGGAAAGAAAGAGATTCAGATTTGGGTCTCACTAGCTATGAGATCGCAGAGCCGGACTAGTGGGTAAAGTGTACACCTCTGGCAAAGTTCAAACCTAATCAAATAGTCTGTGTCCACAGGAATGGACGAGTCTGGTGTGGCATGGCAATTAGTGTTTTGTTTTAAAAAAGGGGTGCTTTTGAGAAAAGTGATTTTTTTAAAAGGTCCGACGGTTGAGCCGTGAGCTATGGTGGACAGGAAGTCCAGTAGCTGTTCTTGAAAATGAAAACCAGTGGGAAACTCCTGAGATACCTGGATGGTTTAGTCCAGAGGATTTTGTTCTATATTGAAAAACTTCCTGCTCCTTTGGGAGAGGATGCGCTTTGAAAAATACAAAATGTTTACAAAACAACCCTGCATAAAATATTGCTGTTTCTACAAAATATCCTGGGCTCCACATATTCCATGCATTATATCTGATTTCCCCATTCCGCGGGTGAAGGTGGGCTGCTGAGTACGTTTGTACTCACCCTTGCTTATTTGTTGTTTTTCAGAAAAAGGAGATCGGGTAAGAGTTACGACTGTTCCCAACCTTGCTTGTGGCTGTTGGACCGCTGATTTGCTTCGCTGCGTATATCGGGCTGCTTCAGCCCCACTCTGATGATATATCCCGAGTTATAGATGAACTCTTAAAGTTGATCGCCACCTTTATAGGTTTGTCTCGCTTAAGCAGATCTAGAATCATCTGTTGTATAAATGTGTTTACTAGCCTCCTAGGACTAGTAATTGTATCACATTTGAGTCGCAGAGGATTGGGGCGCTTTAGAAGCATATATTTGCTTCTTCATGCTCATCGAAGCATTGTTATCAAAGACGAAGTATCTGTTTGTGCTTTATGTTACGATGATGATGATCCTACAAATATCTACATGAATGTATATAAATGCAATGAATGATGTAATGTAATGTGCAAATGAATGTCCAAACACACACAAATCCACACCCGGACTTTGCATTCCCTTAGGAACGACTTTTGAGTCTTAAGCTCTGCATCCCCTTAGGAACAACTTTTAAGCTTCTTCACCTTCTATTTCGGTGGCATTTAAGTTCTGCATCCCCTTAGGAACGAGTTTTGATCTTCTTCACCTTCTATTTCGGTGGTATTTAACTCTGCATTCCCTTTGGAATGACTTTTGAGTAGAAAACTTACTCTGTGCTCCCTTAGGAATGACTTTCTTGCAGCTTCATCATGCTTTTGGCTCTGCATTCCCTTAGGTACGACTTTTGAGCAGAAAACTTACGCTGCACTCCCTTAGGAACGACTTTTTGCAGCTTCATCATGCTTTTGGCTGTATTCCCTTAGAAACGACTTTTGAGCAGAAAACTTACTCTGCGCTCCCTTAGGAACGACTTTTTGCAGCTTCATCATGCTCTTCATCCCCTTGGGGACGTCTTTTGAGCTTGTCCCTGTTTTTCTTTTTGCACTCAATGGTGCATACTCAGATTTTACATATTATATCTTTTTGGGGGATTCTGCCCTCGTAGGTCTAAATAAGAATGAAAAATTACAAACTATGGCCCCATTAAAAACCTTTCTCCCCTCTTGAAAGGAAAAGGGTGCCACAGGAAAAATGAAAAAGACTACATCGTATTACACATAATATCGCCGAAGCTCATCCGCATTCCAAGATCTAGGTATGTCGTTGCCGTCCATATCCTTCAATATATAAGAACCGGGCGTTGACGAAGATACTACCAGAAAAGGACCTTCCCACTTCAGTTGCAACTTGCCCACTGTGTCTGGGTTGGCCACTCTCCAAAGCACTAGATGCCCTGGCCTGATATTTTTCAATCGAACTTTTCGGTCATGCCATTTTATTGTTTCGGCCTTGATGAGGACATCACCTGCAACATGACTACGACTACACCAGCAGCACCTCCACATCAAGCACCACTTCCTTCATTAGCTAGGCCAATCACTCGGGCCTGTGCCAAAGATCTTAACTTCGTCATGCTACTAAAGAATGAGGGCCCAGAAGAATAGATGACCAACCCAACTGCGGCCCATAGTGGACGACCTAGGGTTGGCCGCCACTAGGGGCTACGCCCCCTCTCTCTATTTATCCAGGAGTTGCGCCTCCTTTGTTCTTTGAGTTTTGTTTTACGTTAGCTTTAGCTACTCTCGAGCACACGCAAATCAGCGTTGTCTTCGTGTATTCAAAACTCCACCCTCGAGTAATAAATTAGATTGCTCGCATCTTTTTCTTGTTTGTTCTTCGATTGCGCACAGGAAACGATCTTCGTGATTAGGCCGATCTCGATTCAGCAAGGTCGGTAACCACAAGGAGTTGGTTAAGCTATTGCATTGGCGCCTCAGGCTTGCTCGTCGTAGTCGGATCGCGAGGGTCATGTTCCGCCAAATCAGAATTATCTCCACACACCGAAACATCAGGCACTTCAGCTATAACAAGTGGTATCAAATTTCTAGGTTGATCGATGAGTTTATCGAGTGTTTTTTTCTCCTACAGTCCATAAAACCACATAAAAATTCAGGTTAGACCTTATCCCAGCACCCTTTTGAGCCTCACACTTTCTTTCAATAATCTACATTGTTGAATTTGTGTGCTTTCACGTCATTTGTTGCTGGTTGCATTGTGTTTTTTCACCATCCTTCTTTCTTCCACCATTCAAACCCTAGCGCGCCGCCACCATCTCCCGTTTGATCACGCCACAAACCGAGTCAACATCGTTCCTTGTTTTTCTCCTTCGGTTACGTAAAAAAAAGAGAAACAAAAAAAAGAAAAAAGAAAAAGAAAGAGAAAGGATAGAACTAGAGAACAAACAAAAAAAGAAAGGGGAAAGGATACAAAGCGGTTGTCTCATCTCGGTCATTTTCGTTCGAAAATTCCCGCCGAATCGGACGTCCTGTAGTAAAACGACCATAACTTTTCGCTCGGAACTCTGATTTTAGTGCACTTTTTTCCGGAAAGCTCTCGAAAAGTTCTATACACCCCTCGTAGCGTTGGGTGATCACTCCAAAAAATCAAAAAAAAAATTGTTAAGGCAGTGTACCGGCGCCGGGAAGTTTTCTGCACACTCTTGCTAGCCTTCATAAGTAATTCTGTGTTGCCACAGTTTTTTCCCATTCGTCCTTTGCACTTGGGTCCAGCAATAGAGTTTCGTGTTTTGCACTATAATTCAACTTTGCATTATTGTTTGATCGTGCTAATCCTTGATTTGAGTGCAGCCTACCTAGAACTCCGCATATTTCTACGACGAGCAGGTTTCTGTTTCTCCAGGCAATCGCTCATCCAATCTTTCACCGGTTCCACCTGTTGGTTGCAGTTCACCCCTATGGCTTGGTAAGAACGGATAAGAACTTGATAACAGCATTCCATTGAGCGAGTTGTCACCACCATTCCCTTGTTGTCGTCGGTTTTTTCTCCTTTTAGTGTTTTGGTGTTTGCGCTAACTATGGCAGGAGCACACGACACGGTGGATGTCAAGTTGCAGGAAGTAAGGGGACAAGTTAATGGACTTGCTGCTGACATTAGGACGATGCATGAATGACTTGATTCAACAGTCACTTCGACGACCACGTGTTTCAACCAGCTTGACCTTGCTCAAACGGCAACTCGCACCACACTTGACACCATCTTGGCACGCCTTGATGCGTTGACCACAAAGATGGAGCAGGACTACGGTGGTGACACCGAGCAGGACAACGGAGATCGCCGTGGTCGTGCACGCCGTGTGGTTCATCATCCCCCTAATGACTCATTTTCTAAGATTAAATTTAAAATTCCATCTTTTATTGGTAAATATGATCCTGCTGCATATCTTGATTGGGAATTGGAGGTAGAATAGAAATTTTCATGCCATGATATTCCTGCTAATAGCCAAGTGAAGGCTGCCATTAGTGAATTTACTGATTTTGCTTTAATTTGGTGCCGTGAGTATAAACAAAAACTTCCCATTAACAGTGTCACTACTTGGACCCAATTAAAAACTGCCATGCGCCACAGATTTGTTCCTTCCTATTATGCTCGTGATTTGCTTAACAAAATGCAGCGTTTTCAACAAGGTTCACAATCTGTTGAGGAATATTACTAGGAGTTACAAAAGGGTATGCTTCGTTGTGGTTTGGTTGAGTCGGATGACGGTGCTATGGCTCGTTTTCGTGGTGGTTTGAACAGGGAAATTCAGGATATACTTGATTATAAGGATTATTTTAATATAACCACATTATTTGAATATGCTTGCAAAGCTGAACGTGAAGTGCAGGGACAACGATCAAAGACATATACTAACTCTTTTGCAGGCCGGGGTTTGACACACAGGTCAACTCCTTCCAGCCCTGCACCTTCTACGCCTAGCACTACACCATGCACAGGGACGGCCAAGCCAGCGGCGCCCCCTGCCAAAGGCGCCGTTTCTTCCACAGGACGTACACGGGATATTCAGTGCCATCGTTGTAGAGGGTTTGGGCACATAATTCGGGACTGCCCAAACAAGCGTACCTTGCTTATATGTGACAATGGTGAGTACTCTTCAGCCAGTGATTCCGAGGAAACTAGTCATGCTACGATTGCCACTAACCATGCAGAAAATGAGGAAGTCCACGTTGATCCCATCGACGCCGATAGGTATGAGAGTCTTGTTGTGCAGCATGTTCTCACCACACAGGTTGCCCAGGCCGAAAAAATCAGCGACACACTCTATTCCATACCAAGGGCGTTGTGCACGAATGGTCGATTCGCATCATCATCGATAGTGGCAGCTGCAACAATTTGGCAAGTACAGCTTTGGTAGAGAAATTATCCTTGCCCACTCAGCATACCCACATCTGTATCACATTCAATGGCTTAATGATGGTGGTAAAATAAAGGTAACACGTTCGGTACGTGTCCCATTTTCGCTGGGTTCTTATTCTAATTATCCTAATTGCGATGTTATTCCTATGGAAGCATGCTCTTTGTTATTGGGTCGACCTTAGCAATATGATACTGATAGTTTACATCATGGTCGTTCAAATCATTATTCTTTCATGTTTAAAGGCCAGAAAATAATTATACATCCAATGACCCCTGACCAAATTTTGAAAGATGATCTTACTAGGGCTTCTAAAACTGCACAACAAGTCAAATCGACATCAGCCGCACCTATTAAATCTGAAATCAAGTTGCACTCTACTGTTTTACTTGCTACACGTGCTGATTTTGATGGTCTCTATGAAGCCCATATGCCCTGTTATGCACTTGTATGCTCGCACATGCTTGTTCCGCTTGATGATGCACCGTCTTTGGATATACCCCCTGATGTTGTTAACCTTTTGCAGGAGTATGTTGATGTTATTCCTACGGACTTACCACTGGGTCTTCCTCTGCTCCATGGCATTGAGCATCAGATCGATCGCATCCCTGGTGCTTCTCTTCCGAACCACACCCCATACCGTACAAATCTAGATGAGACGAAGGAGATCCAGCGCCAGGTGCAGGCGCTGCTTGATAAAGGTTACATTCTTGAGTCTATTAGCCCTTGCTTGGTTCCTGTTTTACTCATTCCAAAGAAAGATGGGTCATGGCGTATGTGCGTAGATTGTTGTGCTATTAATAACATTATAGTTCGTTATCGATATCCTATTCCACCCCTTGATGATATGTTAGATGAGCTTAGTGGTGCCGTTATTTTCTCTAAGGTTGATTTGCGTAGCGGTTACCATCAGATTAGAATGAAACTCGGTGATGAATGGAAAACGGCTTTTAAAATGAAATTTGGTTTATATGAATGGTTGGTTTTGCCATTTGGATTGACTAATGCTCCCAGCACCTTTATGCGTTTAATGAACGAAGTTCTACGGGCCTTCATAGGTTTGTTTGTCGTTGTTTATTTCGATGATATCCTTATTTACAGCAAGTCTATAGAGGAGCATTTAGAACATTTGCATGTTGTTTTTGATGCTTTGCGTGCTGCTCGCTTGTTTGGTAACATGGAAAAGTGCACATTTTGCACGCAACGTGTCTTGTTTCTTGGTTATGTGGTTACTCCGCAGGGCATTGAGGTGGATAGCAGCAAGGTTGAAGCCATTCAGGACTGGCCTACACCAACGACGGTCACGCAAATTCAGAGTTTTCTTGGACTTGCAGGATTTTACCCCCGTTTTGTGCATGATCTTAGCTCCATTGTTGTCCCTTTGCACGAACTCACAAAGAAAGGTGTGTCTTTTGCTTGGGACCCCCCACAAGAAGAGGCGTTCAACACTTTGAAAGATAAGTTAACCCATGCTCCCCTCTTACAATTGCCCGACTTTCAGAAAGTGTTTGAACTTGAATGTGATGCTAGTGGTATTGGGTTAGGTGCTGTTTTGTTACAAGAAGAAAAACCGGTTGCTTATTTCAGTGAAAAATTAAGCGGTGCTAGCTTGAGATATTCTACTTATGATAAGGAACTTTATGCTTTAGTTCGCACTTTGCAAACATGGCAGCACTACCTTTGGCCTCGTGAGTTTATAATTCATTCTGATCATGAGGCTTTAAAACATATTCGTACCCAAACAAATCTGAACCGTCGTCATGCTAGTTGGGTAGAATTCATCGAGTCCTTTCGTTACATCATTAAACACAAGAACGGGAAGGAAAACGTCATTGCTGATGCGTTGTCCCGTAGATATACCGTGCTTTCATAGTTAGAATTTAGAATCTTTGGCTTGCAAACTGTGAAAGATCAATATGTGGATGATGCTGATTTTAAAGATATCTTTATACATTGTAAGGATGGCAAACCCTGGGGAAAATTTCACATACAGGATGGATTTTTGTTCCGCACTAACAAGCTGTGTATTCCAGCAAGCCCGGTTCGTCTTTTGTTGCTGCAAGAAGCTCATGGAGGCTGTCTCATGGGGCACTTTGGCGTTTACAAGACAAATGAGGTGCTGGCCGCACACTTCTTTTGGCCTCAGATGCGCCGTGATGTTGAGCGTCTTGTTGCATGTTGCACTACTTGCCAGAAAGCTAAGTCACGTTTGGGCAACCATGGTTTGTATATGCCTTTGCCTGTCCCTTCTTCTCCTTGGCTTGATATTTCTATGGACTTTGTTTTGGGCTTGCCTAGAACTAAGAAGGGGAGGGATAGTATTTTTGTGGTTGTTGATAGATTCTCTAAAATGGCTCACTTTATACCTTGTCATAAAACTGATGATGCTAGCATTGTTGCTGAATTGTTCTTTAGAGAAATTATTCGTTTACATGGTATTCCAAAAACAATAGTCTCTAATCGCGATGCTAAGTTTCTAAGCCATTTTTGGAGATCTCTTTGGAATAAATTGGGAACTAAATTGCTGTTTAGCACTACTTGTCATCCTTAGACTGATGGACAAACTGAGGTAGTAAATATAACTTTATCTACCATGCTTAGGGCTGTTTTAGACAAGAATTTGAGACGTTGGGAGGATTGCTTGCCTCATGTTGAATTTGCTTACAATCATGCCACGCATTCTTCTACAAAGATGTGCCCTTTCCAGATTGTTTATGGTTACATCCCTAGGGCACCTATTGATTTGATTTCACTTAATGCTACGAACGCCCCACATGTAGATGCTGCTGCACATGTTGAACAGATGATTACCATACATGAACAAACGAAACAGAACATTGCTGCTACTAATGCAAAAAATCTGGTTGCTGGTAGTAAAGGAAGAAAACTTGTTACTTTTGAGCCAGGTGATATGGTTTGGTTGCACTTGAGAAAGGATCGGTTTCCTACTTTGCGCCGTTCTAAATTAATGCCTTGTGCTGCTGGTCCTTTTAAGGTGCTAACAAGGATTAATGATAATGCTTATATCCTTGATCTGCCTGTGAACTTTGGTGTTTCCACTAGTTTTAATATTGTAGATTTGAAACCATATATGGCCGAGGATGAGGAGTTGTCGTCGAGGACGACTTCACTTCAAGAAGGGGATGATGATGAGGACATCACCTGCAACATGAGTACGACTACACCAGCAGCACCACCACAACAAGCGCCACTTCCTTCATTAGCTGGGCCAATCACTCGGGCCCGTGCCAGAGATCTTAACTTCGTCATGCTACTGAAGAAAGAGGGCCCAAAAGAATAGACGATCAGCCCAACTGCGACCCATAGTGGACGACCTAGGGTTGGCTGCCACTAGGGGTTGCGCCCCCTCTATTTATCCAAGAGCTGCGCCTCCTTTGTTCTTTGAGTTTTGTTTTACGTTAGCTTTAGCTACTC
Source organism: Zea luxurians (assembly GCA_029449295.1). Classification (NCBI taxonomy): domain Eukaryota; kingdom Viridiplantae; phylum Streptophyta; class Magnoliopsida; order Poales; family Poaceae; genus Zea; species Zea luxurians. The sequence goes on along the minus strand of JAOPSE010000001.1, from coordinate 64,345,046 downwards.
TTGAGCACGCGCAAATCAGCGCTATCTTTGTGTATTTAGAACTCCACCCTCGAGTAATAAATTAGATTGCTCGCATCTTTTTCTTGTTCGTTCTTCGATTGCGCATAGGAAACGATCTTCGTGATCAGGCCGATCTCGCATCAGCAAGGTCAGTAACCACAGGGAGTTGGTTCAGCGATTGCATTGGCGCCTCGGGCTTGCTCGTCATAGTCAGATCGCGAGGGTCATCTTCCACCAAATCGAAATTATCTCCACTCACCGAAACATTGGGCACTTCAGCTATATCAGGCTTGATATTTATTGATGTGCTCTATTGCCTGAAGTCTGGTCTCGTCTATAGTATCTTTTGTTACTTGATAATCAGCTTTGTCTTCTGTCGAAGCTATTATTCTTATTGACCCTACTTTTGCTTCTTTTAGAGTTATTGCTTCGTCACCAAATAAGAGCTTGAAGGGTGTAGATCCTGTTGACCTTGACACAGTCGTGTTGTGGCTCCACACCACTTTAATCAACTCATCTGGCCACTTTCCTCTGGGATGGTTGAAGATTAGCTTCATTATTCCTACCATTATAACACCATTTGCTCTTTCTACCAGCTCATTTGACTCTGGATGCCTAACTGATGCAAAATGGATCTTCGTACCAATTTGGTCACATAAATCTTTGAATGTATTGGCATCAAATTGTGTACCATTGTCCACGGTTATTGCGTTCGGCACACCGAAGCGACAAACTATATTCTGCTAGAAGAATTTTTGGACCGTAACCGAAGTTATTGTGGCCAAGGGCTTCGCCTCAATCCACTTTGAAAAATATTCCACTGCCACTACAACATACTTCAAGTTGCCTTGTGCTGGTGGGGGTGGACCCAACAAATCTAGGCCCCATCTTTGCAATGGCCAGGTTGGCTGTATTAACTGAGTTAGCGACGAAGGTTGTTTCTGATCTCTTGCACATTTTTGACAATTTTCGCATTTTTGAACCAGATCTGCTGCATCCGAAGCTGCCTTCGGCCAATAAAATCCTTGTCTAAAAACCTTTCCCAGCAAAGGCCTGGACCTGATGTGAGATCCACACAAACCTACATGTATCTCCTTCATTAGCTCTACACCTTCGGTTCTAGATAAACACTTGAGAAGTGGAGAGCAAACTCCATGTTTGTACAGCTCCCCTTTTATTATGACATATGGTCTTGTCCTTGCTTCCATTATTTTATTATAAACTTCGTCATCCAAAAGACAGTTACATTGGAGGAAAGATATGATTTCAGTCCTCCAATCTTCACTGTGTACATGTGATATTATGAGCACTGCTCTTTCCATAAGTTCAACCGAAGGTGCTTTGATTATTTCAAAGAATACTTCCAAGGGTAAAGGGAGCCCCTGTGCTGCTAACTTGTCTAGTAGGTCTGCATGCACATTTTCCCCTCTTGGAATATTTTTTACAGAAAAACCTTCGAAAGAGGCCTCCAGCCTTCGGACTATGTCTAAATATTTTTCAAGCTTCGGATCCCTTGCCTTGCTGCTTTTATCTACATGGCCAGAGATGACTTGGGAGTCAGTTTTAAGGATCGCCCTTCTTATTCCCATCGCCTTTAGCTTCCGAAGCCCCAATAGAAGGGCTTCGTATTCAGCAATGTTATTTGTACAACTAAAATCCAGCCTTGTTGCATAGCATGTTCTGACTTTAGAGGGCGCTATTAGGATAGCAGCCGCTCCTGCGCCGAAGGTTCCCCAAGAACCATCACAGAAGACTGTCTAGGCTTCGACGTCTTTTGTTACTTCTTCTTCCTGAGCCCCTGGCGTCCAATCAACAATGAAGTCCGCTAAGGCCTGAGACTGAATTGAGGATCTGTGTACATAGTCAATAGAGAATTCATTGAGCTTAGCAGCCCAGTTTTCGATCCTCCTAGTAGCTTCTCTATTCCTCATTATGTCTTTCAAAGGTTGCGACGAAGGAACAATTATATGATATGCTTGAAAATAATGCCGAAGCTTCCTAGAGGCCATCAAAACAGCATATAGCACATTCTCCAATTCTGTATAATTTTTCTTTGATAAGCTTAGAACTTCGAAGACGAAATATACTGGTGCTTGTTTATTGACCTGGCCATCTTGCTTCTCCTGTACAAGCGCCACACTGACTGCAGAGTGGGAGGCTGCTACATATAAGAGTAATGGAGCCCCTGGCGAAGGTGGAGTTAGAGTTGTCAAGTCTATCAAGCATTGCTTTAACTCTTCGAAAGCCTTTTGCTGAGCCGGACCCCATTGGAAAACTTCGGCTGACTTAAGTATTTCAAAGAATGGTAGATTCCTTTCTACTGATCTAGATATGAATCTATTTAACGATGCTAGCCTTCTTGCCAATCTTTGGGCCCCCTTCTTTGTATTTGGCAGCTCCATCCAAAGGATAGCTTCAATCTTATTTGGGTTAGCTTCAATTCCCTTCAATGATAACAGACAGCCAAGGAACTTGCCCTTCTTTACTCCAAAAACACACTTTTCTGGATTAAATTTCAGACCAGCTTGCCTGAAATTGGCAAATGTCTCATGTAAGTCAGCAATATGATTCTCCTGCTTCGTGCTTTTTACTATGATGTCATCAACATAAGTCAGCACACTCCTGCCTATTTGAGAGTGAAGGACCTTGGCTGTCATTCTGCTGAAGCTTCCTCCAGCATTCTTGAGCCCATCAGGCATCCAAAGGTAGCAATAAGTGCCACTAGGAGTTATGAAGCTAGTTTTTGGCTCATCTTCCTTCTTCATCCAAATTTGATAATAGCCTGAGTAGCAGTCCAACAGACTCATGAGCTCCGAAGAAGATGCTGCATCTACAAGGGAGTCTATTCTTGGTAATGGGAACTCGTCCTTTGGGCATGCTTTGTTGAGATCTATGAAATCAATACACATTCTCCATTTGCCATTAGCCTTCTTCACCATAACAGTGTTAGCTAGCCATTCTAGATATGTTACTTCTCAGATAACACCAGCACTGAGAAGTCTCTTTACTTCATTCTGAGCACCTTTAGCTTTATCATCAGACATCTTCTGAAGACTTTGTTTCTTTGTCCTGAAAGATGGATCCACATTAAGTGCATGTTCAATGACATCTCTGTTGACACCACAAAGATTATTGGCTGTCCAAGCAAAGATATCTTTGTTGTTGAACAAAAACCTTATCAGAGTTTTTTCTTGCTCATTAGATAGCTGAGATCCCAGCAGTACCCTTTGATCTGCTATATCTTCACATAGAAGCATAGGCTTTGGCTGAACTTCCGAAGCAGCCTTCTCTCTTTTGTGCTTATATTTTTGACAAGCTTCGGCTCCATCTATGTTGTGGATTGCCTTTGAATCTGTCTAGCTCCCTTCAGCCCTTCTGGCAGCTTCTTGACTTCCATGGATTGCAATGTGTCACACCCGGGTTTAGGGCACCAAGACCCGGGCGCGAACATAATCACCAGGTGTGCTGGGACCAAGTCTCACATATATGATGATTCATGGCACAGGATCGAATGTCACATCTTTACTATATAATAGGAGTTTTGTACAAAATAAATAAATAAATAATTACATTATAAGGAGACAATGGTCTAGCAACCCAAAGTTGACTGGGAGACCATGGCCTAGACCTCTCACGAACTCGTCACAACATCCTCCATGCACCTCATCCTGCGGTACCTGTTCTTGACCTATGGGGGTGTGAGACAGCAAGAGTGAGCTCAGATACGTTCATAGCTCAACAAGTTGTGGGGAATAATGTGCATGAACTCGCCAATGGTGGGAGCTCATGTGAAGTGTAAGGCTTACCAAAGAGGATGGTTAGAGCTGAGCATTGCTTTTAAAGTTGGTCAAAATTTTATTAGCAGTTGCTAAGTATAAGTAAATACCAACCCAATTAAATAGTAGAACAATAGTAACAACCTCACCTGCGATGCAATGCATATGACAAATTGAATTTAGTTCCATAATTTAATCATGTGAGTGTCCGAGCTGCTCATGACCGTGAGCACGGCTAGTATACCAGTTTTACACTCTGTAGAGGTTGCGCATCTTTACCCACAAGTCATGTTACCCATCTCCTAAGAGATGACCAATCCCATACAGCTCTACCGAGGATGCGAGGCAGGGTAACACTACGAGGCCTTTACAAAGTTCCACTAGCTTCAGAAAACCCGCTATAGTTTATAGGAAGCTCCAGTGCAGGAATCCCTCGCCTGACCGCCATCGCAGCAAAATCAACCCGAGGACCTCCCTACACTGACCACTCCCCTACTGCCCTTGCGCCTTCTGGGTAAGGTAGTCTTCCACTAGCTTTCCTAATTAGTTGGCCAAGGGCGTCCCATTAAACCCTTGTGGTAGCACTGTTTTCCCGGGTGGTTCTCCATGTTCCAATTAACATAATGATCTTATCATGAACAGTAATTAACAAACTGATAACAAAGTATAATCATTAATAAAATGTATCTCTATACCCAAAACCACATAAAGCAATAACAAGTACTACCCAAAGATTCAGTGGTGAACAAGGTATAAAGCTAGTCAAACTAGGGTAACCTATTGGGTCCCATCAAAATTAACCTATTCAGATCATTATGATTAATTAGAACATGACTCGGTAAAAAGAAGTGATCAAGGGCACAACTTGCCTGGTACTTGAGATTCTAGGAAACAACTTGGTCTTCAAATGACAGGTGTCCTCACTGCTAAACGTAGCAATATAGACAAAGATGGTATAGGCAAAATCAACATCACACCAAACATAAGCACAAACTGAATAATAATATTCTACGCTGCGTGACAAGATCGTAGAAACAAGAACTACTAAATTTGGAGCTACGGTTATTAAGTTATGAATTTCCAAAATTATTTAGAGCTTAGAATAGATTAATCCAAATGAACAATTTTAATTCAAATTTCTTGGCTAAATAGTGTTACTGGTTGATAGACAATATTAATACAAAATTATTGCCACAGAAATGGCTCAATTTAGAGTTAGAATGAATTAAATATGAATTAAACAAGTTTATGGACTTATTTTTATACTAAAAACCTATTTTCTTTGTTAAATTCTGAATTTCCTAGGGTTCTGGACTGGGTACAATATTTCTTAAAAGATAAGGGGCCTAAATCACAATTTCCCTAAGACTCAGTATTCCTACAGAGTGGGTGCGGGTTGTTTTTGTGAAAACAGAGGGGCTTCCTTGCAAGTTGACGCGCGCGAAGAGGTATGGGTGGATATCTGCCATTGGATTAGACTTGGACGCACGGGATTAAATCCAGACCCCACTAAACCGGTATGTAATCTGAGCACTCAGATCCAGAATCAACGGATCGGATTTAATATGGCCAAGTTTGAGTCCTGGATGTCAGATCTCGATCGGACGGTCCAAAACGGTGGTGGTCGAACCAGTAAGGCACATCAAATCTCAGCCCTCCATGCGCTGATCAATGGCCACGAACCCAACACTTTTACCCCGCCCACGCTAACGGCGGCACCGCCCCTACTGCGGCTGGCCACCCGCTGGAGCCACGCAGTCCGGCCGATCTAGACCCTCACGACGTCAATCGAAGGTCCTACACACAATTTGGACGATGGCGAAACAGACTAGGGACTCACCGAAGGTAGAGATGGCGACCAGAGAGTGGTCCACGGCATGATGCGGCTCCACGGCGGAGTCAAGTGTCCGGCGAGCAATTTGCTGGCAGCCCTCCACCACAATTGCCCACAAACACCACCCCTGCGATCAGTGCGCACCAGCGATGGTCCTCGAGCTTTTCAGTGGCACCGAGCGGTGATGCGGATGGGATTATGGCGGCGGCGCGAGTTCTCTGCTGTGGCGGTAATCCAGCGAAGGCCACCCCGACATGCGCGCTAAATGGAGGAGGGAACAGGGAGGCTGTGGCCACGGATTTATACCAAGGTGGTGCCCACCGACCGAGTCAGAGTGAGCCGCAGGATCTACGGTAATCTGGTGAACTCCCGTGCCGAAACAGCGCAAGCAGCAGAAGTTGTTGTGAAGTTTGATTGGGGAAGGATTTGACCGCGAGGGCCCACAGGTCGGTGACCACGGCAGACGCGGCATGCATCCTAGAAGCCGATTAGTGGGGCCACATGCCAGAGGCAGACCAAGGGTGTGTATTCGGGCGCGGCTAGAACAGGCCCCACGGTGTACACGGGATTCGTTGAGGTCGAGTCCGCGAGGTTAGGGATGGTCCTGACAGATGTGGCCAACACGGCAGATGTTCAACGCAAGACTGCGCACGGTGTGAGCGAAGCTGAGGCCATGGGCCCACCTGCCATCGGCAGGGCAAGCGTGGGAGTGGAGATGCGGGGTGCGCCGCGCCCGCGCGGGGGAAAGGTAAGTGGGCCGACTGGGAATTTTGGCCCAAGACGTTTGGGTGAGTTTCTTTTTTCCCTTTTCTTATTTTTCATATTTCAATTTTAACTCAACTTCAAGTTTGAATTTCAAACAATTTAGAATATGCAGTAAAAATCTAGTATGAGATAACTCTCTCAGTTACCCTTTTATAATTATTATGAGTATTAACTAGCTTGCAAAAAGGTTAGTTCATTGAATCCAAAGTGTTATTCTTCAAACCCAAATTTCTATTTAACCCTCATTTTCACATTTTATAATCTAATTTAAATATCCACTTCAAAACCTCAACAAATATGCATATTTATATGGTAATCTATTTATTTAGTCGCTTTATTTTGGTTATTATTTATTTCTTTATTTTATTATTTTATGTTATATAGATTTTTTTTCCTACTAATTTTAGGTCTTACAAATCCTACCCCCCTTAACAGAAATCTCGACCTCAAGATTTGTAAGAAAAGGATGTATACTCATAATGTTTGAGAACATATGCACAAACAAAGAATTCTCGGCATGATGCATAACTCATTAACAAAACATAGGGTCAATTAGACCTTATTATTATTACTAAATAGTAAAGTACTGGCTATACTAAATTAATATTTAGGTCTCACAAATAGTAAAAAAATATATATATCTATGTACATATCTATAATTAGGTTTATTTCTATTTATGCTCTATTCTTGTTGCTCGTTGACTTCTTCACTGACTTCTTCATCTTCAACTAGCTCTTCTTCTTGAATTTCAAGTTCACCTGGTTCAGCTTCTACTTCTGCATGATGGGCTTGTCCCTGGTTGACAAATAGGGGCTGACTCTTTCCTGCCGAAGTCTGACCTTGCTTCATTGGAGCCGGTGTAGTGAAGGCAGCCCTATTGGGACAGTAGTTGGCATAGTGTCCCGGTTGTCCACACTTGAAGCATGCCTAGTTGGTGGATGTGTTGGAACCAACAGGTCCTGCTGGGGTGCTCGCTTGCAGAGGAGCAGTTCGTGACCGTTGAGTTTGTTGTCTGGAGCTGCCACTAGCTGGTGTACATGGAGTGGTAGTATAGCGAGGACGGGAACTACTTCTAGCTGCCCTTGGTTAGCAGCCCTTCTTTTCTCTCCAAACATACTCTTGTTTTCTACAGCAATTGCTTTATCAAGTAGCCTTTGGAAGGACGAGAATGTGTGCGATACCAGTTGATATTGCAAGGGTCCAATCAAACCGTCCAGAAAGAGCTCCTATTTTTTCTCATCATCCTCAACATCCCCAGGAGCATATCGAGATAACTGGATGAATTTGTCACTGTATTCACTCACAGACATACTTCCTTGCTTAAGTGATAGAAACTCCTTCCTCTTAATCTTCATGAGTCCAGCAGGAATATGGTAGTTCCTGAATTGAGTAGAGAATTCTGCTCAGGTAATTGTGTCGACAGCAGCATGAGCAGCGCAATACGTATCCCACCAATCCGCAGTGGGACCAGTAAGACGACCTGATGCGTAGAGCACTTTCTCCCTGTCCGAGCACTGAGCTATGTTGAGCATCTTCTCTACAGACTTTAGTCGGTCATCTGCTTGCAGCGGATCCACTGAGTTGGAGAAGGTTGGTGGTTTGTGGCTCATGAATTCCCGGTGCTTGTCCCGGGGTGGAACTGGTGGTGGTGGTGGAGGCGGGGCTGCTTGTAGCTGTTGCTGTTGTGCCCTTCTCTCTTGACGTATCTCCTCCCGCTCTTGGCGCATCTCCCGGCGTATATCCTCTCTTTCTTAGCGCATCTCTTGACGATCCTGTCGCATCTGAGCGTGCGTGTCTGCCATAGTGTCCGCCATTTATTGCATTATCTGCATCTGGGCTGAAATAACTGGATCAACTCGACTAGTGGAGGATTTGGGGGATTCATCTCTGCTTGTTGCTGTTGCCTAAGCACCCTTTGGTTATATGGATTAGCAGGTAGATCAATTCCTCCTCCCTTCCTAGTATTGACCATCTGAGTTAGAAGCATATGGTAAGATAGTTTTGCAAGGGAATCATTTGGTAGGCAGAATGAATAAGCTAATAGTTGGTTATGTACTGAAGATTCTTTGGCAGGGCTTGACCAGATGTTTTATGTCAAGACTAGGGTAACTAGTTGTATGAGGTGAATGTCCAAAAGTAAGATAGAATCTGTCAAGATGAGATGGATACGGAATACTAGTTACCTTTTTAATAGGGGTATTCTAGATTGTTTAGTTATTTTATAAATACTATCCTTTATGCCTAGATGCATATGCAGATGTAATTGTGGACATTACTCCACAACTCATCACACTCAATCAAAGATCCAAATCAAACAAGTATCATTAGAACAAACATTCAAGTTCATAGATATCTATATAAAAAATAGTTTTGTTTTTGTTCCTAAGAGTAGGTCTCTTATTCCTAAAGGTCACTTTAGGCACAGGATTTCAAAGTGTGAAATCCACATTTGTCTTTAGAAAGAAAAGATAAGAATAATCAGAGTAAAGCAGAATTAGATGAGAAAAGATTTAAGAGAAGTTTAGAAAAGTATAAGAGTAGCAAGGTAAGTAGTTAATGGTTGTCCAGTTCTATCTAGGTTTTGTCCTACAGTCAACATTGCTCTAATACCACTTCTGTCACACCTGGGTTTAGGGCACCAAGACCCGGGCGTGAACATAATCACCAGGTGTGCTGGGACCAAGTCTCACACATATGATGAATCATGGTATAGGATCAAATGTCACATCTTTACTATATAATAGGAGTTCTGTACAAAATAAATAAATAAATAATTCCATTATAAGGAGACAATGGTCCAGCAACCCAAAGTTGACTGGAAGATGACGGCCTAGACCTCTCACAAACTCGTCACAGCATCCTCCATCCACCTCATCCTGCGGTACCTATTCTTGACCTATGGGGGTGTGAGACAGCAAGAGTGAGCTCAGATACGTTCATAGCTCAACAAGTTGTGGGGAATAATGTGCATGAACTCGCCAATGGTGGGAGCTCACGTGAAGTGTAAGGCTTACCAAAGAGGATGGTTAGAGCTGAGCATTGCTTTTAAAGTTAGTCAAAATTTTATTAGCAGTTGCTAAGTATAAGTAAATACCAACCCAATTAAATAGTAGAACAATAGTAACAACCTCACCTGCGATGCAATGCATATGACAAATTGAATTTAGTTCCATAATTTAATCATGTGAGTGTCCGAGCTGCTCATGACTGTGAGCACGGCTAGTATACCAGTTTTACACTCTGTAGAGGTTGCGCATCTTTACCCACAAGTCATGTTACCCATCTCCTAAGAGACGACCAATCCCATACACCTCTACCGAGGATGCGAGGCAGGGTAACACTACGAGGCCTTTACAAAGTTCCACTAGCTTCAGAAAACACAGTTTATAGGAAGCTCTAGTGCAGGAATCCCTCGCCTGACCGCCATCGCAGCAAAATCAACCCGAGGACCTCCCTACACTGACCACTCCCCTACTTCCCTTGCGCCTTTTGGGTAAGGTAGTCTTCCACTAGCTTTCCTAATTCGTTGGCCAAGGGCGTCCCATTAAACCCTTGTGGTAGCACTGTTTTCCCGGGTGGTTCTCCATGTTCCAATTAACATAATGATCTTATCATGAACAGTAATTAACAAACCGATAACAAAGTATAATCATTAATAAAATGTATCTCTATACCCAAAACCACATAAAGCAATAGCAAGTACTACCCAAAGATTCAGTGGTGAACAAGGTATAAAGGTAGTCAAACTAGGGTAACCTATTGGGTCCCATCAAAATTAACCTATGCAGATCATTATGATTAATTAGAACATGACTCGGTAAAAAGAAGTGATCAAGGGCATAACTTGTCTGGCACTTGAGATTCTAGGAAACAACTTGGTCTTCAAATGACACGTGTCCTCACCGCTAAACGTAGCAATACAGACAAAGATGGTATAGGCAAAATTAACATCACACCAAACATAAGCACAAACTGAATAATAATATTCTACGCTGCGTGACAAGATCGTAGAAACAAGAACTACTAAATTTGGAGCTACGGTTATTAAGTTATGAATTTCCAAAATTATTTAGTGCTTAGAATAGATTAATCCAAATGAACAATTTTAATTCAAATTTCATGGCTAAATAGTGTTACTGGTTGATAGACAATATTAATACAAAATTATTGCCACAGGAATGGCTCAATTTAGAGTTAGAATGAATTAAATATGAATTAAACAAGTTTATGGATTTATTTTTATACTAAAAACCTATTTTCTTTATTAAATTCTGAATTTCCTAGGGTTCTGGACTGGGTACAATATTTCTTAAAAGATCAGGGGCCTAAATCACAATTTCCCTAAGACTCAGTATTCCTACAGAGTGGACTACTGGTTGTTTTTGTGAAAACAGAGGGGTTTCTTTGCAAGTTGACGCGCGCGAAGAGGTATGGGTGGATATCTGCCGTTGGATTAGAGTTGGACGCACGGGATTAAATCCAGACCCCACTTGTCAGCGTTTCGAGACCAGGGGGTCCCTAAGCCGACGAGTGAGTGTGCCGCGTGCCCCATCCCAGATGGGTCGAGCACGTGGGCGAGCGCGAAGGGGGGAAGCGAGGTGGCCGGAGACGGGCGTGAGAGAGGTGGAAATCCCACGGCCTTCGTGTTCGTCCCGCGCCCAGGTCGGGTGCGCTTGCAGTAGGGGGTTACAAGCGTCCACGCGGGTGAGGGAAGCGAGCGGCCCCAAGAGAGCGCCTGCCCCTTCCTCGTCCCCGCGCGGCCAACCTTCTCTAAGAAGGCCCTGGTCCTTCCTTTTATAGGCGTAAGGAGAGGATCCAGGTGTACAATGGGGGTGTAGCAGAGTGCTACGTGTCTAGCGGGGGAGAGCTAGCGCCCTAAGTACATGCCAATGTGGCAGCCGGAGAGATCTTGGCACCCAGCTGGTGTGGTGTCGTGGCTGTCGGAGGAGCAACGGAGCTTGGCGGAGGGACAGCTGTCGGAGCGGTTGGGTCCTTGCTGACGTCCCCCTGCTTCCGTAAGGGAGCTGAGAGCCGCCGTCGTCACGGGGCTAGCGGGGCGCCATCATTGCCTATCTGGCGGAGCTAGCCAGATGGGACACCGGTCTTGTTCTCTGCGGCCCGAGTCGGCTCGGGGTAGGGTGATGATGGCGCTTCCTATTGACGTGGCGGCTTGTGCCCTAGGTCGGGCGACGTGGAGGCTCCTCCGAAGCCGAGGTCGAGTCTGTCTTTCATGGCCGAGGCCGAGCCTGAGCTCCTAGGTCGGGCGAGGCGGAGGTCGTTCGGCAGAGGCCAGGGCGGAGTCCGACCCCTCGGGTCGGGCGAAGCGGAGTTCGTCGTCTTCTAGGGCCTAGCCCGAGTCCGAGCCCTGGGTCGGGCGGAGCGGAGTTCGCCGTCTTCCGGGGCCTTAGCCCGAGTCCGAGCCCTGGGTCGGGTGGAGCGGAGTTCGTCGTCTTCCGGGTCTTAGCCCGAGTCCGAGCCCTGGGTCGGGCGGAGCGGAGTTCGTCGTCTTCCGGGCCTTAGCCCGAGTCCGAGCCCTGGGTCAGGCGGAGCGGAGTTCGCCGTCTTCCGGGGCCTAGCCCGAGTCCGAGCCCTGGGTCGGGCGGAGCAGAGTTCACCGTCTTCCGGGGCCTAGCCCGAGTCCGAGCCCTGAGTCGGGCGGAGCTTCCTATGGCGCCTTTGGCAAGGCCTGACTGCCTGTCAGTCTCACTCTGTCAAGTGGCACTGCAGTCGGAATGGCGCAGGCGGCGCTGTCCTTCTGTCAGACCGGTCAGTGGAGCGGCGAAGTGACGGCGGTCACTTAGGCTCTGCCTGGGGGCGCGCGTCAGGATAAAGGTGTCAGGCTACCTTTGCGTTAAATGCTCCTGCGACTCGGTCGGTCGGCGCGGCGATTTAGTCAGGGTTGCTTCTTAGCGAAGGCAAGGCCTCGGGCGAGCCGGAGATGTGTCCGCCGTTAAAAGGGGCCTCGGGCGAGACGGAAACCCCTCGGGGTCGGCTGCCCTTACCCGAGGCTAGGCTCGGGCGAGGCGTGATCGAGTCGCTCGTATGGACTGATCCCTGACTTAATCGCACCCATCAGGCCTCTGCACCTTTATGCTGATGGGGGTTACCAGCTGAGAATTAGGAGTCTTGAGGGTACCCCTAATTATGGTCCCCGACAGTAGCCCCCGAGCCTCGAAGGGAGTGTTAGCACTCGCTTGGAGGCTTTCGTCGCACTATTTTGCAAGGGGACCAGCCTTTCTCGGTTGCATTTTGTTCCGGTGGGTGCGCGCGAGCGCACCCGCCGGGTGTAGCCCCCGAGGCCTCGGAGGAGTGGTTTCACTCCTTCGAGGTCTTAATGCCTTGCGTAATGCTTCGGCTGGTCTGGTGGTTCCCTCATGCGAACTGGCCGTAGCCCGGGTGCACCGTCGGGGCCCAAGTTCTCGGGCTGGTATGTTGACGCTGTGAACGGTTCGGCCGGAGCCGGGTTTGCGAGAGCAGCCCCCGAGCCTCCGCACAGGGCGAGAGGGCGATCAGGGACAGACTCGGCTTTTTTACATACGCCCTTACGTCGCCTTTCCGCAAGGAGGAGGAGGGAGAGCGCCATGTTACCCTCGATGGGCACCGAACATGGTGTCTCCGGTGAGCTGCAAGCGGGTAATCCGAGTGGACGTCCGTGCCCCGTTCGTTGGGGGTCGGCTAGGGGCCCAGAGGCACGCCCAAAAGTACCTGCGGGTGATCTGCCGGACCCGGTCCCCTGGCGACGGGGTCCGAGGGCTCGATGCCTCCCTCCGATGGGATTCCGTTACAAGATCGCTCCCGCTGGTCTCGGAAATGTCCTAGGGTACCTCGGGAGCGCAGCCCGAGCCTTGGTTATGTATCGAACGTACCCCTGGTCATCCCTCGCTCGGCGTCTGAGGCGACTGTGAACCCTTCGGGGGCCAGCCTTCGAACCCCTGATCAGTAATGGGCGCGGAGCCCGAGTAGCCTGAGGGCCGCCGTGGAACCCTTCGGGGGGCCGGCCTTCGAACCTCTTACCAGTAGTGGGTGTAGGGCCCACGCGATCTGAGGCGGCTGTTGAACCCTTCGGGGGGCCAGCCTTCGAACCCCTGATCAGTAAGGAGGCTCGGAGCCTAGTTCCTTCACGGGGAAGGATCCCTGTCGGGGTATCCCCCTTTCCCGGTCCCTGTCGCAAGAGATAGAGAAAGAGGAAAAAAGGAAAAAGGATACGAAACCGAACGACGCGGCGTACCTTTTTTGGCGCGGTTGTTTCGGCGAAGGCGAAGCGTCGCCCGCTGCGCCTGCCAGAAGCGCCGCCTGTCCAGCCGCGGAGTTAATGCGATGGGGCGAGTAGTTGGCGGGGCTGCCGTTGCGCGTGCGCGAGCCGTTCGAGGAACGGCCGTTTCGCTTCGCGTTTTTGAATCCCACGTCCGGTCCGGGCGGAACGTTGGAACCGTCTTCGCCTTGGTCTTTATATACCCCGGAGAGGGTCCGGTGATGGTTCTTTGCTCCGCTTCCTGCCTCTTCCTTTAGGCTTTCGCAACCCGAGAAACTTTAGCCAGAGAAGAGGAATACGCCCTTCCTGCCCCTTGCGCCACCACCCCTTCTGTTTTGGTGATGGCTGATCGGGTGACCATAATCTCCCCGCGCGACCCGTGGCCCTTTTCCACGGTGACGGCGAGCGATTTGGAGGAGCTGGTCGGCGAGGGTTTGCTTCGCCCTCTCACCGATGAGCAGCGGCCAGAATGGATTCCTCCCATGGGTGGAGTCGCTCCATCCCCACCGCCGGGGTACATCGTGAGCTTCGTCTCCTTCCACGAGCGGGGATTCGGTGTGCTGACGAGCCGCTTTATGCGGGCCATCCTGTTCCACTATGGGGTGGAGTTGCATAACCTCACCCCCAACTCCATCTCGCAGGCCGCTATCTTCGTAGCGGTGTGCGAAGGGTATTTGGGGATCGCACCCCATTGGGATTTGTGGACTCATCTCTTCTTCGCCGAGCTTTTTGCCATGCCGACGGGGGAGAGGAAGGTCTGTGCAGCGGTGCGGGCCGGCGGCTGCACCCTCTTGTTGAGGCAGTCGCGGGCGTCGCAGTACATCCCTGCCATCCTCGCGTCCTCGAACAAGGGGTGGTAGCGCCGGTGGTTCTACCTCCGGAATGACGGTGAGTTGCTCCCGCCGTTCTCCCAGTGGGTAGTCACCGCCGCCACCGACGCCTGGCGTCATGGGACCCCACACGAGAGACAGAAGAACCTCGAACCCCTTCTCCAGGCCCTTAAGGCGTTGCGGGAGGGAGGACTCACCGCTGCGGGAGTGGTTGCCGCCATCCACCGTCGGAGAGTGCTTCCCTTGGCGGAGCGGCGGCTGCCGCTTTGGGAGATGACCCCGGAGGCTGACTGGGAGGGGTTAAAAATGTCCCCTGATCCTCTTCCCTTCGACGCCCTCCAATGGCGGGTGTCGGCCGCGATGGGGAAACCAGAATCCCACGCCTTCTCCCAGCTTCGGATGCGCCCCGACCAGGGGTGCGTAACTCTGGTGAGTGTTCGCTCCTTCCTTCTTCATACATCGGGTTGCTCCTGGTTCTTACGATTGGGTTTCTTTCCCCCCTTCTTTAGGAGGCGGGGTGGCACAAGCCCTCCCTGCCACGGGTCCCGGAGGACGCGGTGGACCGGGCAGCGCGGCGGGTCGCCGCGGAGGAGGAGAAGAAGAAGAAGGACGCGGAGAAGGCCCGGGCCCGCGAGCGGAGGCGGGCTCGGGACGCCTTGGAGAAGCGCCGTCGCCAGCAGGAGAGGGAAGGACTCCCAAGGGAGTCGACGATGATGATGGCGACGATGATGAGGAGGAGGACGACATGGCTGCCCGTCTCGGCCTCAGCCCCGGCTTGGGGTGTGGCCAGGAGCCGTCGAGCCAGCCCCCGAGCGGGCCGTCACCGTCAGTCCCCGGAGTTGGGGCGTCGGGGTCCCGGCCCGAGGCACGGGGGCGACCCGAGAGGTCACCTGACCCCTCGGCTGGAGGAGCTGAGGTGGCTGCGGAGGGCCAGGTCAGGGCGTCTGCTCCCCAGGGGCCGCCGCTCGTACCGGCAGCGCATGGGGGTGACCCTCAAGTCATCACGACCGTGCCCGGGCCATCTGCTCCCCGGGCATCCAAAGCAAGGGTGGCGCCGAAGTTGCCGGCGAAGCGGACCTTGGCGGCTGTTTCGGGAGCCGGGATCCAAGAAACCTCCCCCCAGGCGCGGTGGATCATGGCCCGAAGTGGGTAAGTACCTCGGCATGTCTTCGTCTTGGCTTCCCATTCATAGGTCTCGGCCGTGATTTTCCCTTTCTTTTTTTTTCTTTTTTATTCAGCAAGCGAAGCCATGGCCAGACCGACCTGGCACCCCGGAAGGTCCTTAAGACGGCGTCGGTCTGGGCGGCCAGCGCCGCCCTAGGCCTTGTCGTTCAGCCGACCCTTTCGCAGGGCATTTCACCGCAGGGGGCTCGGGCGTCGCCTGTCTCTGGGGAGCAGGTTCTCGAGGCGGGCTCTTCTGCCGAGGCGGCCATCGTGATAGGGGAGGCGGCTGGCGCCGACGTGGTCCCGAGCCCGCCTGTCGTGCCGGCCATGCTGGCGTCTGCCGCCACCGAAGTCGCCGCCATCCCAATCGGAGAGCGACTGGTTGCTGCCAGCGTCGGGATGGCTGATGCGTCGGTGCCCAGTGCCTCGGAAGAGGTGGGCGTGGACGCGCAATCCGTCCAGCCGGGCGGCAGCCTCGTCGCTGTGCGGCGGAGCCCCGAGGCCCGGCGCCAGTTGCTCCGATTCCGGACCCGCGAGGCCTCGGACCCTGTCTTCGTTCTCGACGATGAACAGGAGGACCAGTCCTGGGATGAGCTCCGCGAGCGTGCTGAAGCAACGGTGGGGTCGCTCCGGTCGTCGCTGGAGGTTCTCTGCAGGGACGTCCCCAAAATCCTCCAGGTAACGGTTTCAGGCATACCTTTTCCTTTCTGTGAGCGAGGTGTTCGTCGTGACGCCCTGTTTCCCTCCCCCAGGATCTGACGGATCGGAGCGCCGCCAAGTCGTCGTTCATCCGCCGCGAGGTCGATGTCTGGGGCTCGCTGCGATCCCTGAGGACCTCGCTCGCCGGGGCTACCGCGCGCCTTTCTCAGCAGGATGCCAAGATAGCGGACCTCCAGTTGCTCTGCGCTGACCTGAGAGCCGAGGCGGCAGCAGCGTGCGCAGAGGCGCAACGGCAGCGGTCGGAGTTCGTCCAGGTCGTCGAGGAGCGGGACCAATCTTGGGGCCGGGCTGCCGAGGCCGAAAGCCGGGCTGAGACCCTCGCGGCCGACCTGGCCGCAGCCCAAGTCGCGGCCTCGGAGCAGCGTGCCCGAGCCGGAGGTACGCCTTGGCCGTCCCTGGTTCTTGTTCTTGTCTGTTTCTTCTGCTTGTGCTTGAGGTCTTTCTTCTGGTTGTTCGCAGAGCTCGAGTCCGCCCTTGACGAGTCCGCCAAGGCGCTCGCCGAGGCGCTTGCCAGAGCTGCCGAGCAGAGGGAGGCCGACCTCGCGGCCATGTCCGAGGCCGTCTCGGACGTTTATCGGATCCTTGGCCCCGGCGACGTCCCTTCAGGAAGCTCCCCTCAAAGCCGCCTTCAAGCCTTGGGTGATTACACGCGCGGCAAAGTCCGCGAGGCGCTACACCACGGCGTCAGGCGGGCCTTCGCCGTGCTCGCTTCCCATTACGTTGTGGACCTGGAACGGGTCAGTGAGGGGTATTGTCTTCCTGACGAAGACGAAGCTGCCCTGGCAGAAGTTCAGCGGCTCGACGCGGTCGCCGCGGGTCCAAGCGCGGCGCTGGCGACCACCTTTGAGGCGGAGATCCTTCCTCCTGCGCCGTCGCCGGAAGCCGAGGTGGACCTTACCGACGGCGGGGGCGGAACTGAGGGCGTGGCTCCTTCCCAAGGCAGCGCCTAACTCTTGTTGGAACAGTTTCTGTTGGATGTGCGCCTTACCGCGGCCGCTGAGGCCTGAACACTTTGTTTTTCTTGCATGAAGTCGTACTCTCCTTTCTTTCAATTTGCGCGTCCGGCCCAGCTCGTCAATAATAGGGTGACTTCCCGAGTTGGGTCATTTTTCGTGGCAGGTGATGAGTGAGGTGTCCCTAACCCGGAGGCATAGGAGTTCCTCGGCTCAGTCGGGCTCGCCACTTACATGTACCCACGTTCGCTCCTCGGGACCCTGCTTCTGACATAGCCGGGAGAACGCAAAAGCCCCTTTTTGATCGAAAATTTTTGATGCAGAAAAGTACACCCAATCTCGACGCGGAGGTGTTCCCCCTTTTAAGCCCCCGAGGGAGGGTCGGGCTCTGCCGAGGCGAGGCCGACCCTTCCTTGACGACTGATACTCGTGTATGAGCGAGGTATACGAACAACTTGAAAACATCTTAAGGGTAGAAACGACGTAGCTGTTGGATGTTCCAAGCGTCGCCGTAGACCTTGCCTTGACCGCCGGCCAGCTCGTACGTTTCGGGCTCCAGAACGTCGGCGATGACAGGCGGCCTGTCCCGGGGGGGGGGGCGCAGCCCCCGGGCGTCATCCGTGCAGAGGCCATTTGACGGGTCGGGCTCCTGCCCGAATATCCGGCGAGTGCTCGGCGACATCCCTCGGTATGCCGGGCATGTCCGAGGGACTCCACGCAAAGACGTCGGCGTTTGCGCGGAGAAAGTCGACGAGCACTGCTTCCTATTTGGGGTCGAGCCCGGAATCGGTCCGGATCTGCTTGGAGGTGTCGCCACTGGGGTCGAGAGGGACGGCCTTAACCGTCTCCGCTGGCTCGAAGTTGCCGGCATGTCGCTTCACGTCTGGCACCTCTTTGGAGAGGTTCTCCAGGTCGGCGATGGGGGCCTCGGACTCGGCGAGGGCCTCGGCGTACTCCACGCACTCCACGTCGCATTCGAACGCGTGTTTGTACGTGGGGCCGACGGTGATGACCCCGTTGGGGCCCGGCATCTTGAGCTTTAGGTAGGTGTAGTTGGGGACGGCCATGAACTTCGCGTAGCATGGCCTCCCCAATACCGCGTGGTAGGTTCCTCGGAACCCGACCACCTCGAATGTCAAAATCTCCCTTCGGAAGTTGGAGGGCGTTCCGAAGCAGACAGGAAGGTCGAGCCGTCCGAGGGGCTGGACGCGCTTCCAAGGAATGATCCCGAGGAAGGGCGCAGCGCCTGCTCGGATGGAGGACAGATCGACGCGTAGGAGCCTGAGGGTCTCGGCGTAGATGATGTTGAGGCAGCTGCCCCCATCCATCAGGACCTTGGTGAGCCTGACGTCGCCGATAATGGGGTCGACGACGAGCGGGTATTTCCCCGGGCTCGGCACGTGGCCGGGGTGGTCAGCTTGGTCGAAGGTGATGGGCTTGTCGGACCAGTCTAGGTAGACTGGCACCGCCACCTTCACCGAGCAGACCTCCCGACGCTCTCGCTTGCGATGCCGAGCCGAGGCATTCGCCGCATGCCCTCCGTAGATCATGAAGCAGTCGCGGACCTCGGGGAACTCTCCTGCTTGGTGATCTTCCTTTTTGTCGTCGTCGCGGGCCCTGCCACCCTCTTCGGGTGGCCCGGCCTTGTGGAAGTGGCGCCGAAGCATGATGCACTCCTCGAGGGTGTGCTTGACGGGCCCCTGATGGTAGGGGCACGGCTCCTTGAGCATCTTGTCGAAGAGGTTAGCACCTCCGGGGGCTTCCGAGGGTTCTTGTACTCGGCAGCGGCGACAAGGTCCGCGTCGGCGGCGTCGCGTTTCGCTTGCGACTTCTTCTTGCCTTTCTTCTTGGCGCCGCGCGGAGTAGACGCCTCGGGAGCCTCTTCCGACGGGCGGCCCTGGGGCTGCTTGTCCTTTCGAAAGATGGCCTCGACCGCCTCCTGGCCAGAGGCGAACTTGGTGGCGATGTCCATCAGCTCGCTCGCCCTGGTGGGGGTCTTGCGACCCAACTTGCTCACCAGGTCACGGCAGGTGGTGCCGGCATGGAACGCGCCGATGACATCTGAGTCGGTGATGTTGGGCAGCTCGGTGCGCTGCTTCGAGAATCGCCGGATGTAGTCCCGAAGAGACTCTCCCGGTTGTTGCCGGCAGCTTCGGAGGTCCCAGGAATTCCCGGGGCGCACGTACATGCCCTGGAAATTGCCGGCGAAGGCTTGGACCAAATCACCCCAGTTGGAGATCTGCCCCGGAGGCAGATGCTCCAACCAGGCGCGAGCAGTGTCGGAGAGGAACAGGGGGAGGTTGTGGATGATGAGGTTGTCGTCGTCCGTTCCACCCAGTTGGCAGGCCAGGCGGTAGTCTGCGAGCCACAATTCTGGCCTCGTTTCCCCCGAGTACTTTGTGATAGTAGTCGGGGGTCGGAACCGGGCCGGAAACGGCGCCCGCCGGATGGCCCGGCTGAAGGCCTGCGGACCGGGTGGTTCGGGCGAGGGACTCCGATCCTCCCCGCTGTCGTAGCGGCCCCTACGCCTGGGGTGGTAGCCTCGGCGCACCCTTTCGTCGAGGTGGGCCCGACGGTCGCGACGATGGTGCTCGTTGCCGAGGTGGCCCGGGGCCGCAGGCGCGGTGTGGCGCGTGCGCCCGGTGTAGACCGAGGCTTCCCGCATGAATCGGGAAGTCGCGGCATGAGGTTCCGAGGGGTACCCCTGCCTTCGGGAGGCAGAGCTCTCGGCCCGCCGGGCCGCAGCGCCTTCCAGGAGATTCTTGAGCTCTCCCTGGATTCGCCGACCCTCGGTGGTTGATGGTTCTGGCATCGCGCCGAGGAGCATCGCTGCGGCTGCCAGGTTCTGACCGACCCCGCTGGATGCGGGTGGCGGCCTGTCCTTAACATCGTTGGCTACGCGGTGCTGGAAACCCTGGGGCAGGTGACATATTTCTCCGGCCGGGGGTTGGCCCGCCCATACCTGCCCGACGTCCCGGCGGATCGACTCGAGCGCTCCTGCTCCCTCGTCGAGCCTGGCCTGCGCCCCGCGGACTTGCTCGAGCTGTGGGTCGTGACCCCCCGCCGGAACGGGGACCACAGCTAGCTCCCGCGGGATGTCGGCGCGAGGCACCGGCCTAGGGAGATCACCGTCCTCCGGCATGCCGAGATGGTTGCCTTCGGAGGGATCCCCTAGCTCGACGTGGAAACAATCGCGGCTTGGGCCACAGTCCTTGTCGTCAAGGCTGCGGCTGCCGTCGGAACAGTCGGAGAGGCAGTAGTCACATGCGGTCATAAAGTCCCGCATGGCACTGGGGTTGCCAAATCCAGAGAAATCCCAACAGACGCTGGGATCGTCATCTTCCTCGGACCCAGAGGGCCCGTAGGTCTAGACGTCCGTCAATCGGTCCCAAGGCGACCGCATACGAAACCCCAGAGGGGTTGCACTCGCCTCAACGTGAGCGCCCGCCAAAGTGAGGTCGCTAGGCGGGTTGAGGCCGAGTCGAAATGACGTAGGATGGGAATCAGTCGGTACCTTTTGGTCGACGAGGAGCGACATAGTCACGTCGGGGACTGATTGCGCCGTCGTCTTGGGTACGAGGGCGACGTCCTGTAGGCCCTCCGCGAGCGTGCTGGCGTCGTCCACTTGCTCGGGATTGGCGTGTCGCGGGGGGACGGCGCTCGCCTTCGTCTCAAACGCGAGGTCGACGCCCAACGCGCCCTCCGTTGGGGCGCTGGGGACGTCGATTCGCTCGACAGCTGATGGAGCGCGGCCTCCCGCTCGGCCTTGGTTGCCCCGCCTCCTCCTCTGATGGCGGGGGAGAGGACGGGGCGAGCTCGAATGTTGTTCTTCCACCACGCGGGGAAGACGTCGTCAATTCCGCCGCCGGCGGGCGGGCTGTCGGCCGCCATTGTCGTCGTCGCGCGGCGGTGGAAGGAGTATCATGTCGTAGCTGCCGTCGAGAGACATGAACTCGAGACTCCCGAAACGGAGCACCATCCCGGGTTGGAGAGGTCGTTGGAGACTGCCCATCTGGAGCTTGACGGGAAACTGCTCGTCAACACGTAGCAGGCCCCTACCTGGCGTGCCAACTGTCGGCGTTTCGAGACCGGGGGGTCCCTAAGCCGCCGAGTAAGTGTGCCGCGTGCCCCAGCCCAGATGGGTCGAGCGCGTGGGCGAGCGCGAAGGGGGGAAGCGAGGTGGCCGGAGACGGGCGTGAGAGAGGTGGAAATCCCGCGGCCTTCGTGTTCGTCCCGCGCCAAGGTCGGGTGTGCTTGCAGTAGGGGGTTACAAGCGTCCACGCGGGTGAGGGAAGCGAGCGGCCCCAAGAGAGCTCCTGCCCCGTCCTCGTCCCCGCGCGGCCAACCTTCTCTAAGAAGGCCCTGGTCCTTCCTTTTATAGGCATAAGGAGAGGATCCAGGTGTACAATGGGGGTGTAGTAGAGTGCTACGTGTCTAGCGGGGGAGAGCTAGCGCCCTAAGTACATGCCAATGTGGCAGCCGGAGAGATCTTGGCACCCAGCTGGTGTGGTGTCGTGGCTGTCGGAGGAGCAATGGAGCTTGGCGGAGGGACAGCTGTCGGAGCGGTTGGGTCCTTGCTGACGTCCCCCTGCTTCCGTAAGGGAGCTGAGAGCCGCCGTCGTCACGGGGCTAGCGGGGCGCCATCATTGCCTATCTGGCGGAGCTAGCCAGATGGGACACCGGTCTTGTTCTCTGCGGCCCGAGTCGGCTCGGGGTAGGGTGATGATGGCGCTTCCTGTTGATGTGGCGGGCTTGTGCCCTAGGTCGGGCGACGTGGAGGCTCCTCCGAAGCCGAGGTCGAGTCTGTCTTTCATGGCCGAGGCCGAGCCCGAGCTCCTGGGTCGGGCGAGGCGGAGGTCGTTCGGCAGAGGCCAGGGCGGAGTCCGACCCCTGGGGTCGGGCGAAGCGGAGTTCGTCGTCTTCTGGGGCCTAGCCCAAGTCCGAGCCCTGGGTCGGGCGGAGCGGAGTTCGCCGTCTTCCGGGGCCTTAGCCCGAGTCCGAGCCCTGGGTCGGGCGGAGCGGAGTTCGTCGTCTTCCGGGTCTTAGCCCGAGTCCGAGCCCTGGGTCGGGCGGAGCAGAGTTCGTCGTCTTCCGGGCCTTAGCCCGAGTCCGAGCCCTGGGTCGGGCGGAGCGGAGTTCGCCGTCTTCTGGGGCCTAGCCCGAGTCCGAGCCCTGGGTCGGGCGGAGCAGAGTTCGCCGTCTTCCGGGGCCTAGCCCGAGTCCGAGCCCTGAGTCGGGCGGAGCTTCCTATGGCACCTTTGGCAAGGCCTGACTGCCTGTCAGTCTCACTCTGTCAAGTGGCACTACAGTCGGAATGGCGCAGGCGGCGCTGTCCTTCTGTCAGACCGGTCAGTGGAGCGGCGAAGTGACGGCGGTCACTTAGGCTCTACCGGGGGGCGCGCGTCAGGATAAAGGTGTCAGGCTACCTTTGCGTTAAATGCTCCTGCGACTCGGTCAGTCGACGCGGCGATTTAGTGAGGGTTGCTTCTTAGCGAAGGCAAGGCCTCGGGCGAGCCGGAGATGTGTCCGCCGTTAAAAGGGGGCCTCGGGCGAGACGGAAACCCCTCGGGGTCGGCTGCCCTTGCCCGAGGCTAGGCTCGGGCGAGGCGTGATCGAGTCGCTCGTATGGACTGATCCCTGACTTAATCGCACCCATCAGGGCTTTGCAGCTTTATGCTGATGGGGGTTACCAGCTGAGAATTAGGCGTCTTGAGGGTACCCCTAATTATGGTCCCCAACACCACTAAACCGATATGTAATCTGAGCACTCAGATCCAGAATCAACGGATCGGATTTAATATGGCCAAGTTTGAGTCCCGGACGTCAGATCTCGATCGGACGGTCCAAAACGGTGGTGGTCGAACCGGTAAGGCACATCAAATCTCAGCCCTCCATGCGCTGATCAATGGCCATGAACCCAACACTTTTACCCCGCCCACGCTAACGGCGGCACTGCCCCTACTGCGGCCGGCCACCCGCCGGAGCCACGCAGTCCGGCCGATCTAGACCCTCAAGACGTCAATCGAAGGTCCTACACAGAATTTGGACGATGGCGAAAGAGACTAGGGACTCACCAAAGGTAGAGATGGCGACCAGAGAGTGGTCCACGGCATGATGCGGCTCCACGGCAGAGTCAAGTGTTCGGCGAGAAATTTGCTGGCAGCCCTCCACCACAATTGCCCGCAAACACCACCCCTGCGATCAGTGCGCACCAACGATGGTCCTCGAGCTTTTCAACGGCACCGAGCGGCGATGCGGATGGGATTATGGCGGCGGCGCGAGTTCTCTACTGTGGCGGTAATCCAGCGAAGGCCACCCTGACATGCGCGCAAACTGGAGGAGGGAACAGGGAGGCTGTGGCCATGGATTTATACCAAGGTGGCGCCCACCGACCGAGTAAGAGCGAGCCGCAGGATCTGCGGTAATCTGGTGAACTCCCGTGCCGAAACAGCGCAAGCAGCAGAGGTTGTTGTGAAGCTTGATTGGAGAAGGATTTGACCGCGAGGGCCCACCGGTCGGTGACCACGGCAGACGCGGCATGCATCCAAGAAGCCGATTAGTGGGGCCACATGTCAGAGGCAGACCAAGGGTGTGTATTCAGGCACGGCTGGAACAGGCCCCATGGTGTACATGGGATTCGTTGAGGTCGAGTCCGCGAGGTCAGGGATGGTCCTGACAGATGTGGCCCACACAGCAGATGTTCAACACGAGACTGCGCGCGGTGTGAGCGAAGCTGAGGCCATGGGCCCTCCTGCCATCGGCGGGGCAAGCGTGGGAGTGGAGATGCGGGGTGCGCCGCGCCCGCGCGGGGGAAAGGTAAGTGGGCCGACTGGGAATTTTGGCCCAAGACGTTTGGGTGAGTTTCTTTTTTCCCTTTTTTATTTTTCATATTTCAATTTTAACTCAACTTCAAGTTTGAATTTCAAACAATTTAGAATATGCAGTAAAAATCTAGTATGAGATAAATCTCTCAGTTACCCTTTTATAATTATTATGAGTATTAACTAGCTTGCAAAAAGGTTAGTTCATTGAATCCAAAGTGTTATTCTTCAAACCCAAATTTCTATTTAACCCTCATTTTCACATTTTATAATCTAATTTAAATATCCACTTCAAAACCTCAACAAGATATGCATATTTATATGGTAATCTATTCATTTAGTCACTTTATTTTGGTTATTATTTATTTCTTTATTTTATTATTTTTTGTTATATAGATTTTTTTCCTACTAATTTTAGGTCTTACAAATCCTACCCCCCTTAACAGAAATCTCGACCTCGAGATTTGTAAGAAAAGGATGTATACTCATAATGTTTGAGAACATATGCACAAACAAAGAATTCTCGGCATGATGCATAACTCATTAACAAAACATAGGGTCAATTAGACCTTATTATTATTACTAAATAGTAAAGTACTAGCTATACTAAATTAATATTTAGGTCTCACAAATAGTAAAAAAATATATATCTATGTACATATCTATAATTAGGTTTATTTCTATTTATGCTCTATTCTTGTTGCTCGCTGACTTCTTCACCGACTACTTCATCTTCAACTAGCTCTTCTTCTTGAATTTCAAGTTCACCTGGTTCAGCTTCTACTTCTGCATGATGGGCTTGTCCCTGGTTGACAGATAGGGACTGACTCTTTCCTGCCGAAGTCTGACCTTGCTTCATTGGAGCCGGTGTAGTGAAGGCAGCCCGGTTGGGACAGTAGTTGGCGTAGTGTCCCGGTTGTCCACACTTGAAGCATGCCTAGTTGGTGGATGTGTTGGAAGCAACAGGTCCTGCTAGGGTGCTTGCTTGCGGAGGAGCAGTTGGTGCCCGTTGAGTTTGTTGTCTGGAGCTGCCACTAGCTGGTGTACTTGGAGTGGTAGTATAGCGAGGACCGGAACTACTTCTAGCCTGCCCTTGGTTAGCAGCCCTTCTTTTCTCTCCAAACATACTCCTCTTGTTTTCTACAGCAATTGCTTTATCAAGTAGCCTTTGGAAGGACGAGAATGTGTGCGATACTAGTTGATATTGCAAGGGTCCAATCAAACCGTCCAGAAAGAGCTCCAATTTTTTCTCATCATCCTCAACATCCCTAGGAGCATATCTAGATAACTAGATGAATTTGTCACTATATTCACTCACAGACATACTTCCTTGCTTAAGGGATAGAAACTCCTTCCTCTTAATCTTCATGAGTCTAGCAGGAATATGGTAGTTCCTGAATTGAGTAGAGAATTCTGCCCAGGTAATTGTGTCGACAGCAGCATGAGTAGCGCAGTACGCATCCCACCAATCCGCAGCGGGACCAGTAAGACGACCTGATGCGTAGAGCACTTTCTCCCTGTCCGAGCACTGAGCTATGTTGAGCATCTTCTCTACAGACTTTAGCCAGTCATCTGCTTGCAGCGGATCCACTGAGTTGGAGAAGGTTGGTGGTTTGTGGCTCATGAACTCCCGGTGCTTGTCCTAGGGTGGAAGTGGTGGTGGTGGTGGAGGCGGGGGTGCTTGTTGCTGTTGCTGTTGTGCCCTTCTCCCTTGACGTATCCCCTCCCGCTCTTGGCTCATCTCCCGGCGTATATCCTCTCTTTCTTGGCGCATCTCTTGACGCTCCTGTCGAATCTGAACGTGCATGTCTACCATAGTGTCCGCCATTTATTGCATTATCTGCATCTGGGCTGAAATAACTGGATCAGCACCGACTAGTGGAGGATTTGGGGGATTCATCTCTGCTTGTTGCTGTTGCCTAAGCACCCTTCGGTTATATGGACTAGCAGGTAGATCAATTCCTCCTCCCTTCCTGGTATTGACCATCTGAGTTAGAAGCATATGGTAAGATAGTTTTGCAAGGGAATCATTTGGTAGGCAGAATGAATAAGCTAATAGTTGGTTATGTACTGAAGATTCTTTGGCAGGGCTTGACCAGATGTTTTATGTCAAGACTAGGGTAACTAGTTGTATGAGGTGAATGTCCAAAAGTAAGATAGAATCTGTCAAGATGAGATAGATACGGAATACTAGTTACCTTTTTAATAGGGGTATTCTAGATTGTCTAGTTATTTTATAAATACTATCCTTTATGCCTAGATGCATATGCAGATGTAATTGTGGACATTACTCCATAACTCATCACACTCAATCAAAGATCCAAATCAAACAAGTATCATTAGAACAAACATTCAAGTTCATAGATATCTATATAAAAATAGTTTTGTTTTTGTTCCTAAGAGTAGGTCTCCTATTCCTAAAGGTCACTTTACGCACAGGATTTCAATGTGTGAAATCCACATTTGTCTTTAGAAAGAAAAGATAAGAATAATCAGAGTAAAGCGGAATTAGATGAGAAAAGATTTAAGAGAAGTTTAGAAAAGAATAAGAGTAGCAAGGTAAGTAGTTAATGGTTGTCCAGTTCTATCTAGGTTTTGTCCTACAGTCAACATTGCTCTGATACCACTTCTGTCACACCTGGGTTTAGGGCACCAAGACCCAGGCGTGAACATAATCACCAGGTGTGCTGGGACCAAGTCTCACACATATGATGAATCATGGTACAGGATCAAATGTCACATCTTTACTATATAATAGGAGTTCTATACAAAATAAATAAATAATTACATTATACGGAGACAATGGTCCAGCAACCCAAAGTTGACTGGGAGACGACGGCCTAGACCTCTCTCGAACTCGTCACAGCATCCTCCATGCACCTCATCCTGCGGTACCTGTTCTTGACCTGTGGGGGGTGTGAGACAGCAAGAGTGAGCTCACATACGTTCATAGCTCAATAAGTTGTGGGGAATAATGTGCATGAACTCGCCAAAGGTGGGAGCTCACGTGAAGTGTAAGGCTTACCAAAGAGGATGGTTAGAGCTGAGCATTACTTTTAAAGTTGGTCAAAATTTTATTAGCAGTTACTAAGTATATGTAAATACCAACCCAATTAAATAGTACAACAACAGTAACATCCTCACCTATGATGTAATGCATATGACAAATTGAATTTAGTTCCATAATTTAATCATGTGAGTGTCCGAGCTGCTCATGACCGTGAGCATGGCTAGTATACCAGTATTACACTCTGCAGAGGTTGCGCATCTTTACCCACAAGTCATGTTACCCATCTGCCAAGAGACGGCCAATCCCATACACCTCTACCGAGGAGGCGAGGCAGGGTA
This sequence comes from Zea luxurians, assembly GCA_029449295.1. NCBI lineage: Eukaryota > Viridiplantae > Streptophyta > Magnoliopsida > Poales > Poaceae > Zea > Zea luxurians. The sequence goes on along the minus strand of JAOPSE010000001.1, from coordinate 64,317,582 downwards.
ACACTACGAGGCCTTTACAAAGTTCCACTCGCTTCAGAAAACCCGCTACAGTTTATAGGAAGCTCCAGTGCAGGAATCCCTTGCCTGACCGCCATCGTAGCAAAATCAACCCGAGGACCTCCCTACATTGACCACTCCCCTACTGCCCTTGCCCCTTTCGGGTAACGTAGTCTTCCACTAGCTTTCCTAGTTAGTTGGCCAAGGGCATCCCATTAAACCCTTGTGGTAGCACTGTTTTCCCTGGTGGTTCTCCAAGTTCCAATTAACATAATGATCTTATCATGAACAGTAATTAACAAACTGATAACAAAGTATAATCATGAATAAAATGTATCTCTATACCCAAAACCACATAAAGCAATAGCAGGTACTACCCAAAGATTCAATGGTGAACATGGTATAAAGGTAGTCAAACTAGCGTAACCTATTGGGTCCCATGAAAATTAACCTATGCAGATTATTATGATTAATTAGAACATGACTGGGTAAAAAGAAGTGATCAAGGGCACAACTTGCCTAGCACTTGAGATTCCATGAACCAACTTGGTCTTCAGATGACACGTGTCCTCACTGCTAAACGTTGCAATACAGACAAAGATGGTATAGGCAAAATTAACATCACACCAAACATAAGCACAAACTGAATAATAATATTCTTTGCTGCGTGACGAGATCATAGAAACAAGAACCCCTAAATTTGGAGCTACGGTTATTAAGTTATGAATTTCCAAAATTATTTAGTGCTTAGAATAGATCAATCCAAATGAACAATTTTAATTCAAATTTCATGGGTAAACAGTGTTACTGGTTGATAGACAATAATAATACAAAATTATTGCCATAGGAATGGCTCAATTTGGATTTAGAATGAATTAAATATGAATTAAACAAGTTTATGGATTTATTTTTATACTAAAAACCTATTTTCTTTATTAAATTCTGAATTTACTAGGGTTCTGGACTAGGTACAATATTTATTAAAAGATCAGGGGCCTAAATCACAATTTCCCTAAGACTCAGTATTCCTACAGGGTTGTTTTTGTGAAAACAGAGGGGTTTCTTTGCAAGTTGACGCGCGCGAAGAGGTATGGGTGGATATCTGCCGTTGGATTAGAGTTGGACGCACGGGATTAAATCCAGACCCCACTTAACCGGCATGTAATCTGAGCACTCAGATTCAGAATCAACGGATCGGATTTAATATGGCCAAGTTTGAGTCCCGGATGCCAGATCTCGATCGGACGGTCCAAAACGGTGGTGGTCGAGCCGGTAAGGCACATCAAATCTTAGCCCTCCATGCGCCGATCAATGGCCACGAACCCAACACTTTTACCCCGCCCACGCTGACGGAGGCGCCGCCCCTACTGCGGCCGGCCACCCGCCAGAGCCACGCAGTCCGGCCGATCTAGACCCTCATGACGTCAATCGAAGGTCATACACACAATTTGGACGATGGCGAAACAGACTAGGGACTCACCGAAGGTAGAGATGGCGACCAGAGAGTGGTCCACGGCGTGATGCGGCTCCATGGCGGAGTCAAGTGTCCGGCGAGCAATTCGCTGGCAGCCCTCCACCACAATTGCCCGCGAACACCACCCCCGCGATCAGTGCGCACCAGCGATGGTCCTCGAGCTTTTCAATGGCACCAAGCGGCGATGCGGATGGGATTATGGTGGCAGCGGGAGTTCTCTGTTGTGGCGGTAATCTAGCGAAGGCCACCCCGACATGCGCGCAGACTGGAGGAGGGAACAGGGAGGCTGTGGCCACGGATTTATACCCAGATGGCACCCACCAACCGAGTCAGAGCGAGCCACGGGATCTGTGGTAATCTGGTGAAGTCCCATGCCGAAACAGCGCAAGCAGCAGAGATTGTTGCGAAGCTTGATTAGGGAAGGATTTGACTGCGAGGGCCCACCAGCCGGTGACCACGGCAGACGCGGCATGCATCCAAGAAGCCGATTAGTGGGGCCACATGCCAGAGGCAGACCAAGGGTGTGTATTCGGGCACGGCTGGAACAGGCCCCACGGTGTACACAGGATTCGTTGAGGTCGAGTCCGCGAGGTTAGGGATGGTCCTAACAGATGTGGCCCACATGGCAGACGTTCAACGCGAGACTGCGCGCTGTGCGAGCGAAGTTGAGGCCATGGGCCCACCTGCCATCGGCGGGGCAAGCATGGGAGTGGAGATGCGGGGTGCGCCGCGCCTGAGCGGGGGAAAGTAAGTGGGTCGACTGGGAATTTTGGCCCAAGACATTTGGGTGAGTTTCTTTTTTCCTTTTTTTATTTTTCATATTTCAATTTTAACTCAACTTCAAGTTTGAATTTCAAACAATTTAGAATATGTAGTAAAAATCTAGTATGAGATAACTCTCTCAGTTACCCTTTTATAATTATTATGAGTATTAACTAGCTTGCAAAAAGGTTAGTTCATTGAATCCAAAGTGTTATTCTTCAAACCCAAATTTCTATTTAACCCTCATTTTCACATTTTATAATCTAATTTAAATATCCACTTCAAAACCTCAGCAAGATATGCATATTTATATGGTAATCTATTTATTTAGTCACTTTATTTTGGTTATTATTTATTTCTTTATTTTATTATTTTATGTTATATAGATTTTTCCTACTAATTTTAGGTCTTACACAATGGGCCCTTGCTCTGAAGGTATCTTCATGCATAATTATGCTGGATGAAGTATTGCTTCGAAGGCATTAAGTGTTCCTCGACCAATGATTGCATTTTACAGGTATTCTATGTCGACAATGTCAAAAACAACTTGCTCAGTTCTTGTGTTGTGGACATAACCGAAGGTGACTGACATTGTGATTTTGCCAAGTGCCACAATCTGCCGTCCTCCGAAGCCACAAAGAGGGTGTGTAGCATCATGAATCTTGTCCTCTGGTTCTTGCATCTGCTTGAAAGCCTTTGCAAATATAATGTCCGTTGCACTACCTATGTCAACCAGGACATTGTGGACAGAAATCCCTTGATGACACAAGATATAACCATAACATCATTGTGGGGATAGTCTTTTAGCTGAAGATCCTCCTGGGAGAAGGTAATTGGGATGTGGGACCACTTGGACCTGACGAAGGGTCCTTGCACCCCAGCATGCTGCACTCTTCTCTGCTCTTCCTTCTTCTGCTTCTTGTTGGCTGGATCAGAACTTGAACCGCCCATGATTAGGAGCACCAGCTTCGTGACCGAAGGTGCTACAGCCTAGTTGTTGAACGAAGCCATCGTCTCAATAGTGGAAGTGAGTTCACTGGAGGTGGGCGCCAATGTTGGGGACTTGTTCTCAAATGCTATGAGATAAGAATAAGGCAACACAAAATATTAATGGTTAAAGACCTTCGTCCTTCGAAGCATTATCTCCCTTAGGATATAATGATCTTCAGACGAAGGTCATGAAGGACGTACATTCATCATCTCAGTATATTATAATGAAAGTAGAAACATATGAAACATGGAAAACAACATGGATAATCATATGGCATCATTAAGATATTTTTGTTATATCATCATGAATAAACATGAACAATATTGAATTACATTTATACCTTCGGCTTGATAGAAGGTGAGAATCCAGGTATGACGTGTGAGCGAATACAAGTTAGCGTGAACAGTACAGGGTTACTGTTCACCTATTTATAGGCACGGGACACAGCCCGGTCGAAATTACATTTATGTCATTGAAAACAAATTACAAACATGACACAAATTATCAGGGATTGAATGGTCTTTTCCTCTTTAAGTCGGTGCCGCCCTTCGTCTCAAGGCGCGTCGTTATGCCGAAGCTTTCTGGGTTGTAGCTTCGGCATATACCTTCGTGTTATGTTTGCGTGCATATCGTCCTACCGAAGGTGTTTTTTCTTAGAGGACCTTCGGCGCAGAAGAAGGCCCCCAACACACACTCTGATTTCATTATTACTAGTTCTAACGCTAACTTCGGGTGAAGTTTATAATTTTTAGATTTCACCTATTCACCCCTCTAGGCGTCTTTCTTCGGCCACCGGACGAACGGACGGACCGGAGAGAGGACGAACCAACGAAAGGAGGATGGATGCATCGATGAAGACTCGGGGACTGTAGCCCCACCGCCAAGCCAAGGCTTAATTAGGACTCCAGCTTTGTAGCCCTTAGCTCCACCTCCTCCATAGAAGAGACTTGGGAGCTTCTCCTCCCTCTCTCGCCCGCTTGTAACCCTACTACGAGCATTGAACAACAAAGGTGCTGGTAGCGTGAGCCACCGAAAACTGGATGTAGGGACGTTCCGTCTGAACCAGTATAATATTGCGCCCACCGCACACACTGTCCGGAGCCTAGAACGCGCACACAAAATTACTTGTCGGATCTAAGTTTGAAACATTGACAGTTGGCGCACCAGGTAGGGGCTTGCACATTCTCGATGAACTCACCAGGCTCCGAATGGCCTACAACAGCAACGACGTAGCCTGGGCCCCTCAAGCGACCTTCCGCTTCTAGAGTCTCGACTTCATCGTCAATAATATGGTAACAGTAGTCAGGGCCTTAGAAGCCCTAGTTCCCCCGACGAGCGACTACTTGACGCTAGGGGCCTCTGCATCCTCTGGCTTGATCCCCCATAGGGAAGTTAAAGATTATTTGGATGTCAACTATATGGTCAAGGCCCAATCAATTTTTTAGTAAAAAGTGTAGGATCAGCTTTTTCAACTTCAAAACATTAGGAATAAGAATGTCTCTTAGGCATTCATACCATGCTCTTGGGGCTTGCTTAAGCCCATAAGCACCTTTGAGAGACTATAAACATGTGAAGGATACTCATAGTCTTAAAAGGAGGGAGATTGCTCAACATACACGTCTTCCTTTATACGGCCATTGAGGAGGGCACTTTTCACATTCATTTGATACAACTTAAAGTCATGGTAAGTAGCATAGGCACGTAAAACGTGAATTGACTCAAGCCTAGCTATGGGTGCATAGGTTTCATCAAAATCCAACCTTCGACTTGTGAATAATCCTTGGCCATGAGTCAATCTTTGTTCCTAGTCACCATACCATGCTCATCCTATTTGTTGCGGAATACCCACTTGGTACCTATAACATTTTGGTTAGGGCGTGGAACTAAATGCCAAACCTCATTCCTTGTGAAGTTGTTGAGCTCCTCTTGCATTGCCATCACCTAGTCCGGGTCTCTAAGTGCATCTTCAATCATGTATGGCTCAATAGAAGACACAAAAGAGTAATGTTCACAGAAGTGAGCAGCTCGAGAGCGAGTGTGAAAGTCACCTAGAGGGGGGGGTTAATAGGCGAAACCTGAAAATTATAACTTTGAACACACACTTTACCTGGGGTTAGGGTTAGAAATAAATAATAGTGAATTTGGAGTGCGGAAGATAGTTCTTCTTGCAATGAGTTGCTCAATCAATGCAGATAACTTTGGGAGCTAACTCAAAACAATGTGAGCAAGACAACTTCTAGTGAGTGGGGAGAGGGAAGAAACAAATCAAATAGTGAAGATCAACACAAATGGACATGACGATTTGTTTCCCGAGGTTCGGTTCCAAAGAACCTACTCCCCATTGAGGAGGCCATAAAGGCCGGGTCTATTTCAACCCTTTTCCTCCTCAATCGGTCACTTAGACCGGTTGAGTGCTTTTTCTCAATCTCACGGGTCACTAAGACCTCGCAAGGATGACCACACAATTATGTGTCTCTTGCAAACTTTACAAAACACTTAGAGAGTTTAGAGAGAGATGAAGAGAGTGTAAACCCCAAAATCACATTTTGGGATTTATAGAAGTTATCCAAAGGTTTTGAGTCAAAATATCTTCTAAATAAGAACTCTTCCCTTATATATATGTGTTGGAACTTGCTCACTGGCGCAAGTTGATCCAACGGGGAAGTGAAGTAACGCAAATAGGGTTTTTGCACGTGTTGGCAATAGCTCTGTTAATCCAGCCTCTCAAGGGCACTATGCGGGGGTATTTATAGGTATCTAAGTGCCCAGCGTCCCGTGTCAAGGACGCATGTGCCCTCAGACACCTAGGTTATCCCCGGAATATTCCCATAAAGTGGGGTTATAGACCGTAATTACAGGGAGGCCTTTACAATTTAGGCCCGTAACGCGCAACGGCCACGCAGGGCCTGTTATAATGGGTCGGATCACACGCGAGCCTCCATTCTGGACGAGGTCGCGAGATGAGACGACCTCGTCACAGGTGACCTTCAGCGGCTTATGAGACGAAGGGTAAGTCTTCCCGTTGTCTTGTCACCGTTGGTGCAGCGAGTACGGCGAAGGCCTCGAGCGAAGGGTGGCGTCTTCGCCTTCGCCCCAACATTTGCCCTCCGAGGGACCAGTTCGACTAAGTCATCTGGTGCCGAAGACGTCGCTAGATGGCGGAGACGCTGCCCTCGCTCGAAGTGGTTCCGCGGGGGTTTTTGACATGACCGTTGATTGACGCCGTACTGTTGGATTGCGGGTTTCCCGAAGCACCGCGCCCTGTGTATAAAAGGGGGGCGGCGCGTTTTGAACTTTATCTTTCCGCGCTCCACGAAAACCCTAACCGCCTTCTCAAACCTCTCGCTGCCCGTCTGCCCTCCTTGTTCTTGTTCGCCGGAGGTCTGGCTCGTGTGAAGAAGACCGCCCACCGCTGCCAACGGTACATAGCGATGCCAACCTCTTCTTCTTCTGCTGCCGCTACGCCGCCGGCCGACGTGTCGTCTGAGAAGACGCTGAGCACTGTGGCGGCGGAGGAATTGCGCGCCGGCGACACGGTGGATTTTGGTGTGTCACGGATGTCCTCGGTCCGCGTGCAAGATATGCAGCGGCTTGGTTACTTTGGCGGCGGAGTCGCTCGTGTCCCGGGGGCGGAGGAGGTCCCCGAGCCGGAAGGCGAGTTGGTTGTCTTCGAGGCGTTCTTTGCCGCTGGTCTCCGCCTGCCTACGCATCGATTCGTCGGAGAAGTTCTGCGCAGATTCAACGTCCAAATCCACCAGCTGACGCCGAATGCCGTGGTGGCCTTGTCGAAATATGTCTGGGCGACGACTTCGTACGGCGGATAGCCATCGGTCGAAGTCTTCGCGAAGTACTATTGTCTGCACTAGCAGAAAAGGATGATCGGAAATAAGGTTGCTCAGTTTGGGTCCTGTACATTTACGCCGAAGACCGGAAAGACTTCGATGGAGGTCGTTGAGTTAGTTCCTTGCACCCGCAATAAATGGGGCAACTGGTATGAGTTTTGGTTCTACGTTGCAAACGGCACATTCGAGGACCATCCGGGGCTCCCCGTGGCCGAGATGTGCTCGCATTATTACTCAGCTTACCCGCAGTTTAAAGTGGCGGAGGAGGATGCAGACGAAGGGGCCCTGCGGTGCGCGGCCGGCCTGAGTAGCGGGCGCGACTTGGTTGAGGAGTTTGTGGCGTATGGGGTGTGGCCTTTGGCGCATGGCTGGGCGCTGGGTGAAGTATGCCCTCGCCAGATGCCTTCCCGTGGTGGGATGCTGGTGCGAAGTCCCGCCTTCGCACTGGATCTGCATAACCGCGATCCTGCCGCATTTGTGCGTGAGGCGGAGGATGGGGCGGTGAGGATTATTGGTCGGTACGTGCCGAAAACGGAGGGCCAGCATAGTTGGGATATACGCGGGTCCAACGACCGCTTGAACAGGGTCTTCGAGTTGAACCGTCTGCCGTATGGTGGTTATCCCGGGCAAGACGACGTGGATCGTCGCGGGAAGAAGCCGGCGGCAGAGACTGGAGACGACCCCGTGCCGGCGGCCGCCCCATCCTCTAAGAAGAGGAAGCTAGGTACTGCTACGGGAGGACTGGGGGTTTCTGATGGTTTTGCTAGGGAATTGATGAGGACATGCGCGGCCCCCGGGGGGAGGATGTCTTCGCCCGAGCTCCGGGAGTCTTCGGCGTGGATGCTGAAGGTTACCTGGGGTTGGTGGCCTAAGAATGTTCCTGTCCCCCGCGCGGTCGGCGAAGACTTTTTTACATCTCGTATGGTTCGTGACTGGAGAGTGTTTCCTTATGGACGGAATATTGCTGCTGTTGTGTCGGCAGTGATGGACAAGGATCGTCAGGGAGCTGCGCAGAAGCGCCAGGCGGTCGTCAGGCTGCCTGAGGCTAGGCCGAAGAGGTCGCGGGGGACTGCGAAGGCTGCTGCCCCCGGCGGCAGCCAGCCGACGCTGGCGGCAAAGACTGCCGCCCTCGGGTCCAGCAGGGTGCCGGAGGCCGTGAAGGCGGCCAGCGCCGGCGGATCCAAGCCTGCCCCGGCCGGAGCTGCGAAGGCCCGAGAATTGCCTTCGCCGGGCAAGCGCGTTGCCGACTTCGCCACCGAGATTAGCGTGGACGATTATCTCGTTGGTAAGTCGTTAGCCCGATTTTTTTAACTATTGATGCGTTGCAGGGTCGGGCGAAGGGTAACTTGTTGTTGTTCCGCCTGCGGTGGCGACCGCGGCGGCTGCCGTGGGGCCTACGGTGAGGGGTAGCGCTCCCAGCACCGGTGGCGAGATTCCGGCGCTCACTGCCGTCGAGGACGAGGCGGGCGCTGTGTCCCGCCGGCTGAAGGAGGCATTGAGTCAGGTAAGTTGAGCTAGACTTTGGTTTTTACCAGTTTCGTTGGGATTGTGGTCTTATGTGTGTCTTGTAGGCGGCTGACTTCGCTGAACGCGTGGCGTCGGGGGCCCTTACGGTGGTTGTGTCTGCCGAAGTCGAGAGACTTCGGGCGCAACATGCTGACGCCGTCCGGGAAAAGTCGGCCGCCGACAGCAAGTGCCGCAAGCTGGCGGAGAAGTTGGCCGCGCTGGAGGGCGAGAGGGCTGACCTCCGGCACCAACTGGCGGAGGAGAGAAGGGAGGCTAATGAGGCCCTCGCCAAGGCGCAGTGTGCGCAGGCGGAGGCCAATTTGGCGCGGGTGGAGGGTAGCCTTGCCAGACAGCGCCGAGGAATGGGAGGAGCGGTTCAACGCTCTGCAGACCCGTGCGGAGAGGGCCGAGGCTTCGACGCGCTTGGAGGCTGAGCGGACGCGCAAACAGCTTATGGACTCATACCACGAGCTGGGCGCGCGGACCGCTGACTTCGAAGTGCCAGACCAAGAGCCCGGACTTCGCTGCCTCGAGTGGCTGCAGGAGGAGATGCTGGCGCTCCCCACCATTGTGGAGGGGTTTATGTCCTGTGCCTCCCTGGTCACCTGCGAAGGGGCGATGAACGCGCTGTCCCGCGAAGGGTGCCGGCACTATGAGGTCTTCGACCAAGCTGATGAGGATTTCGAGCGCGAAATCTACAATGTTGAGGACCCTGTGGTGAAGGAATCCGCGGGAGCCCTCTTCGACCGGATGTGGGGTCCCCACGGTCGGGAGGTGGTCAGGGAGCGGTCCGAAACGGCGAGGGGTCAGGTAATGTTTGACTCTTGTTTAGTGTTGCTGAGTGTGGGCTATATGTGGGCTTGCTGAATCTGTGTGTTGTGTCTCAGGCGGCGCGTAACGAGAAAGTTGAGGACTTCGGGGCTTTGAACAGCGTGCAGCCTGATTCGGAGTCGAACCCGGTGGCGGCTGTGTCCGAGGTCGCCCCGGCGCCGCCCACAGAAACCGTCGAAGGCGCCCCTGATGCCCCCGCAGCCACTGCGGCCGGCGGTGGCTCGTCGCCAACTACTGCGCCGAGGGCTGAGGATCCTGTGAAGATGGTGGCGGAGGATCCTGCGACGGCTGGGTCTTCGCAGGTGGCTTAGTGGGTGTGGGTAGTTAGGGAATTTTGCATATGTTGCTGAACCTTGGTTGCTGCGCAGGTTCAAGATTTTGGGCCTGCGCACGCAGCCGCTACTACTAATTTTTTGGTGGCTTCGACCGTGGATGATGGGAATGAATCGGATGAATCTGCGTCTAAGCTTTCTGATTTTGGTGACTCTGGGAGTTTGGTTGGGTGGGCTGAAGAGTCGTCGGATGAGGACTTGGATTACTTTGCGGCCTTGGATGTGGCAGCGACGGAGGCTTCACTGCGTGCTGTGGATGCTGAAGTTGTGCCTGGTCCAAGTGCGGGGCGTAGGCAGCGAAGGGCAGTTGCGAAGCGTAGAGTGAGTGAGGCAGACGGTGGTCGGCTTCATGTGGGCAGGGCTGGCAGGCAGGAACTATTGTCCTTGCCGGCCACTGCGAGTGTAGGTGAGGGGGAGCTACGAGGTCTTTTCGCGGGTGAGGAGCTGAGGATAATGCTGTTTAACTATAGGGAGATGGGAATTATTCCGAAGGTTGAGCCGATGTAAAATGTGATGCCCTCGCTGTACATATGTAATGGCTTGTATGATGAGGTTGTGTGCCTTCGCACATTCGACTATGCTCACGAAGGCATTGCGCACTTGGTCTGGTGTATTTGTTATGTCTGTCTGGCGCGCTTGTAGTCGGTCTTTGCGCGGACAGTTTGGTGTAGTCTTTTTCGCACTTGTTGTGCTTGGTCTGGCTGCACCCTTAGGCGACTTTTGCACGGATACTCTTCGCGGAAGACTTCGATTTTTTGCACTTGTTGTGCTAGTCCGGCCGCACCCTTGGGCGACTTTTGCGCGGATAGTCTTCGTGGAAGACTTCGATTTTTGCACTTGTTGTGCTAGTCCGGCTGCACCCTTAGGCGACTTCTGCACGGATAGTCTTTTTTGAGGAAGACTTCGATTTTTGCACTTGTTGTGCTAGTCCGGCTGCACCCTTAGGCGACTTTTGCACGGATAGTCTTTTTTGAGGAAGACTTCGATTTTTGCACTTGTTGTGCTAGTCCGGCTGCACCCTTAGGCGACTTCTGCACGGATAGTCTTTTTTGAGGAAGACTTCGATTTTTGCACTTGTTGTGCCAGTCCGGCTGCACCCTTAGGCGACTTCTGCGCGGATTGTCGCACGCGAGGGTAGCTAGCGCTTGGCCTCGCGGTGACTTTGTATTGGTCGAATGTCGAAGACCGTCGGCGCAGTCTTTTTTCGACGTAGATTTTTGCGGGGGATTTTTCACTCGTATATTACATGACTCCGCCTCGTTAAAAACCTCACCCCCGGGAGGAAAAGAGTGCAGGCCAGAATAAAATTGTTTTTGCGAATTACAAGGGCGAGCTGGCCCTGATGAGTCAAACACAAAATTTGCGGAGATTGTCGATGTTCCAGGAATGCTCCAAGTCTTCGCTGTTTAGCGTTGCTAGCCTGTATGCGCTGGGGGATGCCTTCGTCTTGACAATGAAAGGGCCCTCCCACTTGGGCTCCAGCTTGCCCCTGGACTCTGTCCGAGCTGTCCGGACGAGTACGAGGTCCCCTTCGCTGAATTCCCTCGGGATGACTGCGTGGTCACGCCATGCTTTTGTCTGGGCTTGGTATTTGTCCAGAGCCTGTAGGGCGAAGACGCGGTCTCCGTCGATGTGGTCCTTCGAAGTCGGCTCGTCTACGTCGGGGACGGCCGACGCGGCTGTCCGAGGCGACCCATGTTTTATTTCTTGCGGAGTCATGGCCTCCGATCCGTATAATAGGTGGAAGGGGGTGAACCCAGTCGCCCTGCACTCAGTTGTGTTCAGCGCCCAGACCACTTCAGGTAACAGGTCGGGCCACTTGCCTTTTTTGTCGTCGAGGAGCATTTTCTTGACGGCTGTGAAAATTTTGCCGTTGGCGCGCTCCACGACTCCGTTGGACTGGGGATGGTACACGGAGGCAAAGGCAAGCTTGGTGCCGATGGAGAAGCAGAAATCTTTGAAATCTTGGTTGTCGAACTGCTTGCCGTTGTCGACCGTGAGCTCGGACGGTACTCCGAAGCGGCAAACAATATTTTGCCAGAAGAATTTCTGGGCTGTCTTCGATGTGATAGTGGATACTGCCCTCGCTTCAATCCATTTGGTGAAGTATTCAACGGCGATGAAGGTGAACTTGAGGTTCCCCTGAGCCGTGGGCAGGGGCCCGACAATGTCTAGGCCCCAGCGCTGAAGGGGCCACGTGTGGGCGATCAGCTTTGTGAACTGCGAGGGGCGTCCCGAGCGTGGGGAAAATTTCTGATAGGCTTCGCAGGATCTGACGACCCGATTTGCGGCACAAATCATGGCGGGCCAGTAGAAACCTTGGCGAATCACCTTTACCGCTAGGGCCCTAGGCCCTGCGTGGGAGTCGCAGGTCCCGTTGTGGACTTCGCGCAGAATTTGGACGCCTTCGGTCTCGGTGACGCACTTAAGCATCGGTTGACTGACCCCCTTCTTGTAAAGTTGGCCCTCGATCAGTGCGAAGTCCCGGCTTCGGTGTTTGAGGGGCTTGGCCTCATTGCTATCGATTGGGTGATAGTACCCCTGCAGGTATGGGTTATTGGTGCCCGCCAGTCTTCGGTCATGATGAGGTTGATTATGCGGTGGCCCTCACTGTCGTTGGTTATTTGGAGCCCTTCAGGGCTGCGGACGGCTGGCGTGCCGATGACGTGGTAGAACACGTCGGAGGGTAGGGCTTCGCCCCTGGCAGCTGCCTTGGCTAGAGCATCGGCCTCCTCATTCTTGGCTCGGTCCACGTGCTGTAGCGTGAAGCCCTTGAATTGCCTTTCGAGGCTTCGGATGGCCGCGAGGTACTGCATGAGTGCGGGGTCCCTCGCTGCATAGTCTTTCTCGACCTGGCTAGCGACTACCTTGGAGTCTGTTTTGATGATGCAGGCGGTGACGCCGAGTGCCCTTAGCTTGCGAAGGCCGAGGATGACAGCCTCGTATTCTGCTATATTATTGGTGCACTTATCAGACTCCAACGCAAAGCTGAGGCGCGCTGCGTATTTATGCTTGATCCCGGTGGGCGAAGTAATAACTGCAGCGGCGCCTGCCCCCGCATGGCACCATGCGCCGTCACAGTGGATTGTCCACATTTTTTCTGTGGACTGCTCCGGTTGCGTTATTGGACCAGTCCAGTCTACGACGATGTCTGCCAGGACTTGCGATTTGATGGCTGTCCTGGGTTCGAATGTGATGTGATAGCCGGAGAGTTCGGCTGCCCACTTGGCAATCCGTACTGACGCCTCTGGGTTTCTAAACAGCTCGCCGAGTCCTGTGTTTGAGATAACCCGTACCTTGAATGCCTCGAAATAATGGCGCAATTTGTGCGAGGCCATCACGACTGCGTAGGCGATCTTTTCCAGCTCTGTCATGTTGCATTTTGATGTTGTGAGCACTTCAGAGACGTAGTAAACTGGACGCTGCTTGGTTGTGCCCTCTCTGGTCTGCTCTTGAACCAGTGCTGCACTGACCGCACGTGGCGAAGCCGCGACATAGAGCAATAGGGGTAGCGAAGGGTCAGGGCTCGCGAGAACCGCCAGCTCCGATAAGTACTGTTTTAGTGCGGCGAAGGCCGCCGCCTGTTCTGGCCCCCATGCGAAGTCTTTTGCCCCGCGGAGTGTTTTGAGGAACGGTAGACTCCGCTCCGCGGACTTGGAGATAAATCTATTGAGGGCGGCCAACCTGCCTGTCAGTCGTTGCACCTCTCTGGCTGACTGCGGGGGCATCATATTGATGATTGCCTGGATTTTGGTTGGGTTGGCCTCAATTCCGTGGTGTGATACTAGGTAGCCCAAGATCTTTCCCTGGCGGACCCCGGAAACGCACTTCTCAGGATTGAGGCGAAGTCGTGCGGTTCGCATGCTTGCGAACGTTTCGGCGAGGTCGGCCAGGTGGTCTGCCTTGTTTCTGCTGGCAACGACGATGTCGTCCACATATGTGAAGATATTTCTACCGATCTGGCTCTCGAGCACCGTTTGGTGAGTCGAGAGAAAGTGGACCCGACATTCTTGAGTCCATCCGGCATTCTGATGAAACAATATGTGCTGAAGGGTGTTATGAAGCTGGTGCTTGCCTTGTCCTCCTCCTTCATATATATTTGGTGGTAGCCGGAGAAGCAGTCGAGGAGTGACATGACTTCGCACCCGGCTGCGCTATCGACGATTTTGTCGATTCGGGGTAGCGGGAAGTTGTCCTTGGGGCAGGCCTTGTTAAGACTGGTGAAGTCTATGCACATCCACCATTTTTTGCTCTTTTTCTGCACCATCACCACATTGGCGAGCCATGTGGGGTAGGCGATCGGCTCGATGAACTTGGCTTTGAGCAGGCGATGCACCTCGGCCTTGGCGGCTTCTGTCTTTTCGTCAGACATCTTGCGTAGCCGTTGTTTCTTCGGCCTCACCGAAGGGTCAATTCCTAGGCCGTGCTCGATGATGGAGCGACTGACTCTGACCAGGTTGAGGGCGGACCAGGCGAAGACGTCTTTATTCTTGGATAGACAGCAGAGGAGCCGCTCTTCGTCGTGCGAAGTGAGGTCTTCGCTGATGGTAACCGTCTGCTGGGGCATTGCCTGGTCGAGGGGGACGGTCTTGGTCCCGTCGTTGCTCTGTAGTTGTGCCTTTTCATGCCCCTTGGCGGTTGGATTGGCGGGCTCGGGGACTTCGCATTGGGCCGTGAGGCAGTGCACGTTTCTTTGCCCAGGGATGAAGTCTCTTTCTATGTTACGTGCAACCTGCTGGTTGCCGTAAACTGTGATGGCGCCTCCGGGACCCGGGATCTTCATGCACAGGTAAAGTCCGTGGATAGCTGCCTCAAACTTATTGATGGAGCCCCGGCCCATTATGGCGTTGTACGGGTACACCATATCGACAATGTCGAACGTGATCTGCTCGCTTCGGGCATTGGATGCTACACCGAAGCAGAGGGGCAACTCTATCTTGCCGACGGGAAAGGTGCCCTTGCCGCCGAAGCCGTACAGGGGGTTGTCCGAGGGCTTGAGTAGGCTGTGGCTTATGCCCATGCGATCGAAGGCATGGAGGAAGATGATGTCCGCCTGGCTGCCATTGTCGACCAAGACTTTGTGCAAGTCCCAGCCTGCCACACTACAGTTGATGACCATGGCGTCGATGTGGGGGGCGCTGCGCAGATCGACGCCTCGGGCGTCGAAGGTCAATGGCACGTGGGACCACTTTGTCTGCACGACCGGGCCGGTGACAGCGACGTGGTTGATGCTGCGGTAGTGATCCCTCTTCTGCCGCTTTGTGTCGAAGTCGGCGCTGGACCCCCCGGTAATCATATGTATGACTCCGCGATACGGCTGATTGGCGAAGTCCTCTTGTTTCGGGGCATGGGGGTGGTGGATGTTTTGTTGTTGCTGATGTGGAAGAGGGGGTGGGGGAGGTACGATTTGTACTTCCTGGTGGTGTTGGCATGCGTGGTGCGGTGGATGCGGAGCGGGGGCGTGGATGTATGGTGGATGGGGCTGCTGATATGTGTGTGCGACAACTCTAGGGTTGTCAGCTGGTTGCACCCGTGCCATCCTATCTCTGGTGGCCTTCGTCTCTGGGCAGTCTCTAGTTTGGTGGGCGCAGTCTTCGCCGTGAAACAGGCAGTAAAATCGGCGTGGCGGTTGCGCACGTCCCCGGCCTCATCTGCGAGTTCCGTTTCCGCGGCCCTGGGGGAATATTCCTGGCGGCGAGGGGCCTCACTAGCGGGGTGCTGGTTGGCGATGTTGTGCACCTGCTGCTGATTGTGGCCGTCCCGACCGGGGTCTGGCTGCGGAGTCCTCGTCCACGTGCGGCTGGACTGTGGAACATCTTTGGGTTTCCTCTGAGACTCAATTTTGCGCTGGTGGAGTTCTTCGGATTTGGCATATTTTTCAAATAGTTGGTACAACTCCTGGAGGTTTTTGGGCGGATCCCTGATGTAGTGGCTGTAGAGGACGCCGGCCCGAAGGCCACTGATGGCGTAGTGGATAGCGATTTGGTCATCGACCGAGGGTAGCTATGACTTGAGTGTCAGAAATTTGCGGTAGTACTCCCGCAGAGTCTCCTTTTCCAGCTGCTTGCAGAGTGAGAGTTCGGCCAAGGCGTCGGTGTCTGGGCGGTACCCTTGGAAGTTGAGCAGGAATTTGTCCCAAAGGCTTCTCTAGTAGTCAATGGACAGCGGGGGCAACCTGGTGAACCAGGTGAGAGCTGGGCCCTCGAGGGCGATGATGAAAGACATGGCCATCGTGGCGTCGTCCCCTCCGGAAGATGCAACGGCGACCTGATAACTCATGATGTACTATGCTGGGTCAGTGCTGCCGTTGTACTTGGGATAGGTCCCTGCCCAGAAGTTGGCAGGCCAGGGTGTCACTTGCAGGTGTGGCGCCAGGGGACTTCGCTCGTCGAGGTAGTTGACACCTTAGAATGCCGCGGCGTGTGGGATGGCGTAGTCGCGGTGGGGAAAGTGCAGGTCTTCGACTTGTGCGCGCTGTTGCAGGGGTGGCCCTTGTTGCAGGCCGAGGTGGCCTTCGCGCTGCATTAGCGCGATCTCTTGCTCGAGCTCCTGGGCCTTCTGCTCTTCGTCTTGTATCATTTGCCGCACCTTGGCTTGTGCAGACACACGTTGGCGCTTGGCCTCAAGTATCTCTTTTTGCTTCTGGAGATTGCGGTTCTTGATGCGCTGGGCGCGCAGGTGTAGCTGTTCTTCTGCGGAGACGCCGATGACTTCGCCGTCCTTGGTGAAGTCCGTGCCCTCTGGTGGAGCGAAGCCTGGGGGAGGTTGCGGTTGTCCTTCAGGGCCGCAGGTGCGGTGAGCATCGTCTTCGCAGGTGCGGTGAGCGTTGTCTTCGCAGGTGCGGAGAACGTCGTCTTCAGTAGCCTCTTGGTGGGTGGAGTGGGTGAGGGCGAGGGCCTTGCCCTTTTTTGCGGCCAGCAGTGCTGCCTTCGCAGCCTCGTCAGCCTTCGAGCTAGCTTTCTTGGGTGCCATCGCGGGTGGTTTTTTTTCGTAGCACGAACGGTGGGCGCCAAATGTTGGAACTTGCTCATTGGCGCAAGTTGATCCAACAGGGAAGTAAAGTAACGCAAACAGGGTTTTTGCACGTGTTGGCAATAGCTGTGTTAATCCAGCCTCTCAAGGGCACTGTGCGGGGGTATTTATAGGTATTTGAGTGCCCAACGTCCCGTGTTAAGGACGCATGTGCCCTCAGACACCTAGGTTATCCCCGGAATATTCTCATAAAGCGGGGTTACAGACCGTAATTACAGGGAGGCCTTTACAATTTAGGCCCGTAACGCGCAACGGCCACGCAGGGCCTGTTACAATGGGCCGGATCACACGCGGGCCTCCATTCTGGACGAGGTCGTGAGATGAGACGACCTCGTCACATGCCTCCGTCAGCGGCGTATGAGACGAAGGGTAAGTCTGCCCGTTGTCTTGTCACCGTTGGTGCAGCGAGTACGGCGAAGGCCTTGAGCGAAGGGTGGCGTATTCGCCTACGCCCCAACAATATGTTTTCTAATAAAGGATCTCTACATGAATTTAGTTCTCTCATTCATTTGAACTAAAAACCTAAGATAAAGCATCTCTTGTAAAGGTGGTGTACTGGAAATTTTCTTCTGAGAGCAACACTAATTTTTTTGGTATGTATTGCATACTTAATGGCATGCTACTTAAATGAAAATAATAATAAATAACTCAAATAAAATTTATATATTTGCATCCCATGCTGGTCTTCCTTTAATTGTATTCTAATTAAATTTTAATTCAAACTTTACTCGAATTTACTCTGAATTTGAAATAGAAATTAGAAAATAAAATAGAAATAGAATAGAAATTAGAAATTGGGAAAATGACTTGGGCCGCTTCCTTACCATCAGCCCAACCACTTCTCTCCATGCGGGCCCATTAATCACCCAGCCGCTTGGCCCATGCATGTGCGCGCGCTCTGCCCAGCCGCACCCCTGCTATAGCACTGCTCACCAACATGTGGGGCCCCCTTGCGAGCCGCCGCACGCCTCAACTTCCATTGTCTGACGCCTGGCGTGTGGGACCGCTTTTGCTACCGCGCTCGTGCCCACTCTTTCCATCTCTGTCTAGTGGCCTCGGTCGTCAGCTAGATTCTCTCTCACCGTGCAACAAACCGAGCAGGGCGACGGCCATGTATTCCGGCAAGGGGAGCTCGCTTCCTCCATCCGGCCTGTAGTTATAAAACTGAACTCCTCCCCCCACCCTCGATCATCAACGAAAGAGAACATGCCTCACGTGATTAATCGGGTGGCCGAGTGCTTTATCGGGGAAAAACCCCCACCCTCCACCGCACGGGTCATGGCAATTGCCGCCATCGACCCACAACCTCACCATTGCGGAGGGCTTGAAATCGGCTCAAGGTGCGTCCGGGCATCACCTGAAGGGCAGCCGTGGCCGCGGTAGGGAAGTCCGACCATCGGGGCGACCTTAATTGCTCACCGGAATCCTGTGCTACCACGTGGCCGCCATTCAACATGGGCAGTGTCATTGTCGACATCAACCCGGGTGAGAAGGATCCCCGTTGTCTCGATTTTGACTCGCTTCACGTATGACCGAGTGATTCACGTGTTGGGGCGCTGGGTGTCCAGTTCAGTGTACACCGGCGGGTGCGCCACCATGGAAGGGAGCGGCGCCACTTTGTGTGAATGAGGGAAGCAAGGAGAAAGCGTTGGCCGTCCGTTCAGTGATTAATGGATGGAATTTGATCGGCTAGGTGAGCGATTCGGCGATTTAATCTGGGGCATTGATCTGATGATCTACGACAGAGAACAGTGCATGCTATTTTAAATCGTGACCATAGATCATGGATCTGGCGGTGGGGGATCGTGTACCGTTTCACGTTTTAATCTGGGCCGCAGATGTAACACCCCAAAATATCAATTTGGGTAATTTAGAAAAAAAAATCTAAAGTAAAAATAGTTATGTTTTGAAACAAGTGGTTAAATAAAAGGTCCAAATATGAATGATTGCCGTAGTAAACTATGTAGAATTAGTTAAACAATATATTAATAAAAGATTATGCATTAGAAAATCTTTTCTATTAAAATAGATGAATATAAAATTTTAGGAACCCAAACTCGAATTGAATTAGAATATTTAAAACATAAGTTAGGAAGGAACTAAAATAGAAAAGAAAAAGCCAAGAATCTGACTCACTCGGCCTAAACCCAAATTGTATAGCCGGTTCACACATTGCCATACGTACAAATTCTTTTTTTTCCTTTTCTTTATTCTAATGGCCACGGCTGGATGGGACATCAACTAATTTTTCTCTACATCATTGCGTATGGGCATCAGCCGTCTATACTTGAAACCGGTCATTCGGGTTGGTCATTGACTGGTGGGCCCCATTGCCAAAGCTATCCGCAACCTCACAACAGATCCAAATGCTGGCACCGAAACAAACCATAGACCGACTCCTCCGTCGTGATTGTCTCCTGACGGTTGCAATAGATTTTGTTGGAGCTCTTGGTGTCGAGGATATATACGAGCCTCCTGTGCTTTCTTCTGTTAAAAAAAAAACTAAAGCGTTGAACCTAGACATGCACCATCATCGCCCGTGTAGGGAGAGCTGAGAGAAGGTTGTCGTCGTCTCCCACCACCCGGCACCAGCAGCACCCGTCTCCTCACCAAGCCAACGGCAACGCTGCTGCGCGCCACCTTCGCGGGCGCACGCAAGATGCGACCATGGTTGCCTCGGGTGAGGACAACAAAGCCGAGAGCTTCCTCGCCAATGTGCAGCCGTCGTGGCTGGACGACCTGCTCGACGAGCGCAAGACTCCAACGCGGGCGCACGGCTGACCCGGCCACCACGGGTCGTCCAGCGACTCGTTCAAGCTCTTCGTGGGTGGCTGCGCTACGGGGGGCGACGAAGCTGTTTACCACCAGTGGGGAGCCCGCGCATCATGACTCACCGGTAAGACACTACGATCAGATCCGTCCCATAGCCACATGTCGTAGCTCTGGTTTGTGTGGGGTTCGGTGGACCGAAAAAACTGCGGGTGCCGATCATGGCCTCCGCCATATGCTGTCGCCGCGGTAAGCGCGCTCCGCCGCTTGCCCACTGGCGTGTGTGCGGGGAGGTTGAAGAAGTGCCTTCGGCCATCCGATTTGGTGGGCAGTCGAGATTTAATCTGAGCACCTATTCGTATCGGGCGTTGATCCGTGAATGGATGATCGTGATGATGGTGGGCGATACCGGTATGGGGGGAGAAGGAGTGCGACCGTTGATAGGGATTAACGGTCAAGATCTGATTCGGGTACCGATTGGCGATGATGCAACCGTGGCCGATCGATCCCAATCTGGCGCATGGAAAACAGTTTGGATATTTTAAATCTGTGCGGTAGATCTCTCATCCAATGGCCCTAGTGGCGTACCGCTTTGTGATATAATCCTGGCTTTTAGAATCTAATCCAACGGCCCTGATCGCGCAATAACCCTTCAGCCGCGACGTGATTGCATATGAGCCCTCAGACTCCTTTTAAATAAACCCGCCGTCTTGATACGTGTAAAAGAATTATAGAGCAGTCCTGAAATTTTGCGTAGAACACCCTGGGCTTTCCAGAATTATTAGAAATATTCATAATTAAATCAGAAAATAATTTTTAGTATAAAAATAATTCCCGAAACTTGTTTAATTCATATTTAATTCATGTTAGCTCCAAATTGATTCCTTTCAGTTGCAATAATTTTGTATTAATATTGTCTACCAACTAGTAACACTTTTTAACCATGAAACTATAATTAAAATTGTTCATTAGGATTAATCTATTCTAAGCACTAAATAATTCCAGAAATTCATAACTTAATAATCGTAGCTCCGAATTTAGTGGTTTTGTTCCCACGATCTCGTAGCAACGCGTAGATTATTATTACACAGTTTGTTCTCATGTTTGGTGTGATGTTAATTTTGCCTATACACTGTTTGTATGTATTGCTACGTTTAGCAGTGAGGATACGAGTCATCTGAAGAACATCCTGGTACCTGGAATCTCAAGTCCCAGGCAAGTTGTGCCCTTGATCACTTCTTTTACCCACTCATGTTCTAATTAATCATAATGATCTGCATAGGTTAATTTGATGGGACCTAATAGGTTACCCTAGTTTGTCTATATTTATGCCTTGTTTACCACTAAACTTTCTGGGTAGTACTTGCTAGTGCTATATGTGGATTTGGGCATTGAGATACATATTATTCATACTTTTGTTATCAGTTGTTATTTACTGTTTATGATAAGATCATTATGTTAATTGGAACATGGAGCGACCACCAGGGAAAACAGTGCTACCACAAGGGTTTAATGGGACGCCCTTGGCCGATTAATTAGGAAAGCTAGTGGAAGACTACCTTACCCGAAAGGGGCAAGGGCAGTAGGGGAGTGGTCAGTGTAGGGAGGCCCTCGGGAGGATTTTGCTGTGATGGCGGTCCTGCAAGGGATTCCTGCATTGGAGCTTCCTATAAACTGTAGCGGGTTTTCTGAAGCTAGTGGAACTTTGTAAAGGCCTCGTAGTGTTACCCCGCCTCGCCTCCTCGGTAGAGGTGTATGGGATTGGCCGTCTCTTGGCAGATGGGTAACACGACTTGTGGGTAAAGATGCGCAACCTCTGCAGAGTGTAAAACTGGTATACTAGCCGTGCTCACGGTCATGAGCAGCTCGGACCCTCACATGATTAATTTATGGAACTAAATTCAATTTGTCATATGCATTGCATCGCAGGTTATATTGTTACTTTTGTTCTACTATTTAATTGGGCTGGTATTTACTTATACTTAGTAACTGCTAATAAAATTTTGACCAACTTTAAAAGCAATGCTCAGCTCTAACCATCCTCTTTGGTAAGCCTTACACTTCACGTGAGCTCCCACCTTTGGCGAGTTCATGCACAATATTCCCCACAACTTGTTGAGCGATGAACGTATGTGAGCTCACTCTTGCTGTCTCACACACCCCCACAGGTCAAGAACAGGTACCGCAGGATGAGGCGCTTGGAGGATGCTTCGAAGTGTTCGTGAGAAGTCTAGGTCGTCGTCTCCTAGTCAACTTTTGGTTGCTGGACCGTTGTCTCCTTTTAATGTAATTATTTATTTTGTACAGAACTCCTGTTATATAGTAAAGATGTGACATTCGATCCTGTGCCACTATACATCATATGTGTGAGACTTGGTCCCAGCATACCTGGTGTTTATGTTTGCGCCCGGGTCTTGGTGCCCCGAAATCCGGGTGTGACAGAAGTGGTATCAGAGGAATGTTGACTGTAGGACGAAACCTAGATAGAACTGGACAACCATTTTCTACTTACCTTTACTACTCTGATTCTTTCTAAACTTTTCTTAATCTTTTCTCATCTCTTTCCACTTTACTCTGATTATTCTTATCTTTTCTTCTAAAGACAAAAGTGGATTTTCACACTTTGAAATCCTATACCTAAAGTGACTTTTAGGAATAGAAGAACTACTCTTAGGAACAAAAACAAAACTATTTTATATGTATGTATACGCTTGAGTGTTTGTTCTTATGATACCTTTCTGATTTGGATCTTTGATTGAGTATGGTGGGTTGTGGAGTAATGTCCACAATTACATTTGCATATACATATAGGAAAAAATGATCATCAAAATAACTAGACCAACTAGATTATCCCTCATTAAAGTATCTAGCCTAACGATATCTATCTCATCTTAAAAGATTCTATCCTACACTCATAGATCCATCTTATCTTAAAAGATACTCATCTTGAAAAGACCTTATGTCATCCCAATAGATCTAACTGACCTTAAAGGATTCAACTTCTACCTTATCCTTATGGATTTATCTTGTTCTAATAGGCATACCTATCCCATTCTACATTAACAACCTTGATCTAGCCTAAATAAATAGATCTTATCTAGTTATTCCAATCTAATCTAGATCCTATCTAATCTAATATGATCTAATCTAGTGTGAGTTACTTAATGCTGGTACACAAGATAAGGCCATACTCCAAATTCACTTACGCCTAAATTAGTGATTTAGATCAACTTGGCCATACACAACAACTTGACCTATATAACAAGTTACATAACAACCCAACCAATAGAGTCTTGATGGATTGCATAATCTATCAACCCCCACCTGACATTAAACAAGTTTTTGGTCTACATCATGTAGTCTACCTCATCCATATCTATCTTAACCATATTTCCCAACCCTAATGATATACACTCACCTCGAATCAATGAGACCAAGACCGGAGAAGAAAAGATCAACATCGACAAGGAAGGATATAACAGTCAAAGCGAATCTCGAGATGAATCAAGATTTAAACCTTTCGGATGAAGTCTTTTCCTTGCCATAATCTTTCTTACCTCAACCTGTCCAACTTATAACCTACATAATATGTGACTATATATCTATGCTCTCCTAATCACCAACTATTGACTAAAAAATGAGACTCTAGATTTTTGGAACCAATTATAGAAAAAAACGAACTACAAACCAATCCTTCTATATCCCTTTTCTTACAAATCTCGAGGACGAGATTATTTTTAAGGGGGGTAGGATTTGTAACACCCCAAAATATCAATTTGGGTAATTTAGAAAAAAAAATTCTAAAGTAAAAATAGTTATGTTTTGAAACAAGTGGTTAAATAAAAGGTCCAAATATGAATGATTGCCGTAGTAAACTATGTAGAATTAGTTAAACAATATATTAATAAAAGATTATTCATTAGAAAATCTTTTCTATTAAAATAGATGAATATAAAATTTTAGGAACCCAAACTCGAATTGAATTAGAATATTTAAAACATAAGTTAGGAAGGAACTAAAATAGAAAAGAAAAAGCCAAGAATCTGACTCACTCGGCCTAAACCCAAATTGTATAGCCGGTTCACACATTGCCATACGTACAAATTCTTTTTTTTCCTTTTCTTTATTCTAATGGCCACGGCTCGATGGGACATCAACTAATTTTTCTCTACATCATTGCGTATGGGCATCAGCCGTCTATACTTGAAACCGGTCATTCGGGTTGGTTATTGACTGGTGGGCCCCATTGCCAAAGCTATCCGCAACCTCACAACAGATCCAAATGCTGGCACCGAAACAAACCATAGACCGACTCCTCCGCCGTGATTGTCTCCTGACGGTTGCAATAGATTTTGTTGGAGCTCTTGGTGTCGAGGATATATACGAGCCTCCTGTGCTTTCTTCTGTTAAAAAAACTAAAGCGTTGAACCTAGACATGCACCATCATCGCCCGTGTAGGGAGAGCTGAGAGAGAAGGTTGTCGTCGTCTCCCACCACCCGGCACCAGCAGCACCCGTCTCCTCACCAAGCCAACGGCAACGCTGCTGCGCGCCACCTTCGCGGGTGCACGCAAGATGCGACCATGGTTGCCTCGGGTGAGGACAACAAAGCCGAGAGCTTCCTCGCCAATGTGCAGCCGTCGTGGCTGGACGACCTGCTCGACGAGCGCAAGACTCCAACGCGGGCGCACGGCTGACCCGGCCACCACGGGTCGTCCAGCGACTCGTTCAAGCTCTTCGTGGGTGGCTGCGCTACGGGGGGCGACGAAGCTGTTTACCACCAGTGGGGAGCCCGCGCATCATGACTCACCGGTAAGACACTACGATCAGATCCGTCCCATAGCCACATGTCGTAGCTCTGGTTTGTGTGGGGTTCGGTGGACCGAAAAAACTGCGGGTGCCGATCATGGCGTCCGCCATATGCTATCGCCGCGGTAAGCGCGCTCCGCCGCTTGCCCACTGGCGTGTGTGCGGGGAGGTTGAAGAAGTGCCTTCGGCCATCCGATTTGGTGGGCAGTCGAGATTTAATCTGAGCACCTATTCGTATCGGGCGTCGATCCGTGAATGGATGATCGTGATGATGGTGGGCGATACCGGTATGGGGGGAGAAGGAGTGCGACCGTTGATAGGGATTAACGGTCAAGATCTGATTCGGGTACCGATTGGCGATGATGCAACCGTGGCCGATCGATCCCGATCTGGCGCATGGAAAACAGTTTGGATATTTTAAATCTGTGCGGTGGATCTCTCATCCAATGGCCCTAGTGGCGTACCGCTTTGTGATATAATCCTGGCTTTTAGAATCTAATCCAACGGCCCTGATCGCGCAATAACCCTTCAGCCGCGACGTGATTGCATATGAGCCCTCAGACTCCTTTTAAATAAACCCGCCGTCTTGATACGTGTAAAAGAATTATAGAGCAGTCCTGAAATTTTGCGTAGAACACCCTGGGCTTTCCAGAATTATTAGAAATATTCATAATTAAATCAGAAAATAATTTTTAGTATAAAAATAATTCCCGAAACTTGTTTAATTCATATTTAATTCATGTTAGCTCCAAATTGATTCCTTTCAGTTGCAATAATTTTGTATTAATATTGTCTACCAACTAGTAACACTTTTTAACCATGAAACTATAATTAAAATTGTTCATTAGGATTAATCTATTCTAAGCACTAAATAATTCCAGAAATTCATAACTTAATAATCGTAGCTCCGAATTTAGTGGTTTTGTTCCCACGATCTCGTAGCAACGCGTAGATTATTATTACACAGTTTGTTCTCATGTTTGGTGTGATGTTAATTTTGCCTATACACTGTTTGTATGTATTGCTACGTTTAGCAGTGAGGATACGAGTCATCTGAAGAACATCCTGGTACCTGGAATCTCAAGTCCCAGGCAAGTTGTGCCCTTGATCACTTCTTTTACCCACTCATGTTCTAATTAATCATAATGATCTGCATAGGTTAATTTGATGGGACCTAATAGGTTACCCTAGTTTGTCTATATTTATGCCTTGTTTACCACTAAACTTTCTGGGTAGTACTTGCTAGTGCTATATGTGGATTTGGGCATTGAGATACATATTATTCATACTTTTGTTATCAGTTGTTATTTACTGTTTATGATAAGATCATTATGTTAATTGGAACATGGAGCGACCACCCGGGAAAACAGTGCTACCACAAGGGTTTAATGGGACGCCCTTGGCCGATTAATTAGGAAAGCTAGTGGAAGACTACCTTACCCGAAAGGGGCAAGGGCAGTAGGGGAGTGGTCAGTGTAGGGAGTAGGGCTGGAAAAAAAGCTCGAGCTCGACGAGCTGGCTCGGGCTCGTAGCAGCTCGGCTCGGCTCGGACCGGCTCGACGCTCCGAACGAGCCCGAGCCGAGCCTGTTTTTCTGGCTCGTAAAAAGAGCGAGCCAGCTCGGCTCGGCTCGGTGCAGCTCGCGAGCTGGCTCGTGGCTCGACCCAACAACAATTTGTTACATAAAATCTTAATTAGCATATAATATTAATACCGAGTAGACAATTAATTTATGTTATTTGAGATTACTATACAAAAATAATCTATTTTATACATTATATTAGTAATATATCTATTTTACTAATTTAAAATATGTTATTTAAAATATTTTTAAGATTTTATATTATAATTTAGAGAGCAGATTTAATTTTATGCCTAGGCTCGTTGGCTCGGCGAGCCGGCTCGCGAGCCAGGAGCGAGCCGAGCCGAGCCGCTTTTTCGAGCTCGTGAGATGAGCGAGCCGAGCCGAGCTCGGCTCGTTACAGGAGCGAGCCGCAGCGAGCCGAGCCGAGCTCGGCTCGTTTCCACCCCTAGTAGGGAGGCCCTCGGGAGGATTTTGCTGTGATGGCGGTCCTGCAAGGGATTCCTGCATTGGAGCTTCCTATAAACTGTAGCGGGTTTTCTGAAGCTAGTGGAACTTTGTAAAGGCCTCGTAGTGTTACCCTGCCTCGCCTCCTCGGTAGAGGTGTATGGGATTGGCCGTCTCTTGGCAGATGGGTAACACGACTTATGGGTAAAGATGCGCAACCTCTGCAGAGTGTAAAACTGGTATACTAGCCGTGCTCACGGTCATGAGCAGCTCGGACCCTCACATGTTTAATTTATGGAACTAAATTCAATTTGTCATATGCATTGCATCGCAGGTGATATTGTTACTTTTGTTCTACTATTTAATTGGGCTGGTATTTACTTATACTTAGTAACTGCTAATAAAATTTTGACCAACTTTAAAAGCAATGCTCAGCTCTAACCATCCTCTTTGGTAAGCCTTACACTTCACGTGAGCTCCCACCTTTGGCGAGTTCATGCACAATATTCCCCACAACTTGTTGAGCGATGAACGTATGTGAGCTCACTCTTGCTGTCTCACACACCCCCACAGGTCAAGAACAGGTACCACAGGATGAGGCGCTTGGAGGATGCTTCGAATTGTTCGTGAGAAGTCTAGGCCGTCGTCTCCCAGTCAACTTTTGGTTGCTGGACCGTTGTCTCCTTTTAATGTAATTATTTATTTTGTACAGAACTCCTGTTATATAGTAAAGATGTGACATTCGATCCTGTGCCACTATACATCATATGTGTGAGACTTGGTCCCAGCATACCTGGTGTTTATGTTTGCGCCCGGGTCTTGGTGCCCCGAAATCCGGGTGTGACAGCAGATCATGCAATCGGCGGTCCAGAGCCATCCGCTTATAGCAGCCGCAACAGATTTGCAAAACAGCCCTCGAGGTATTAATAAATAAACCCGCCATCCCCTGTAGTTCAATGAAACTAATAGTTTGGTCCTTAACTGAATACTTAAATTACAAAGTAGTCCCTAGAATTTACAGAAACAACCCTGGAAGCTATTTCGGGTATAAAATAAATGTTAATCTACCTAGAAACTTGGCGAATTCATAACTTTTGCATTTTAACTCCTTTCTGATCCATTCTAGCTGCATTAAATTCATATTAATATTGTTTATCATCTAGTAACCTTAGTCCGTTATGAAACATAGGTTAAATTTATGCACTTAATTTGTTTTATATCTAGCACTTAAATCTTCAGAAAATCATAACCTTTAACCGTAACTTCGAATTTAGTGGTTCTCGAACCTACGCCATCATAGCAGGTGTAGAATATTCTTACGTTGTTTGTTCTCATGTTTGGTGTATTGTTATTTTTGTGTACTTCTTGTCTATTTGTATGTATTTCTACGAATAGCAGTGAGGTTAAGAGTCACTTGAAGACCAAGTTGGTACCTGGGAATCTCGAGTCTAAGGCAAGTTGTGCCCTTAATCACTTTTATTTACCCAATAATGTTCCTGTTAATCACTGTGAAATGCTTAGGTTAATTTGATTGGACCTAATAAGCTTCCCTAGCATTGTTTATCCCACACCTTGCAGACAAAAGGACTATTGGGTAGTTTTGCTATTGCTCTACCTGGTTTTGGAAAATTATTGTTACATAATGATCATGTTCTAGTTATGTTGTTGTTTTAATTATTGTTCATGACAAGATCAGTGTGTTAATTGGAACATGGAACAACCACCCGGGAAAACAGTTCTACCACAAGGGTGGTATGGGATGCCCTTGGCTGACTAATTAGGAAAGCTACTGGAGGACTACCTTACCCGAAAGGGGCAAGGGCGGTAGAGGAGCTGCGCATAGAGAGGTTCTTGGGTCGACCATGCTGCGATGGCTTTTCGGACGAGGGATTCCTATATTGCCCTTCTCAGAAACCTTAGCGGGTTTTCTGAAGCTAGTGGAACATTGTAAATGCCTCGTAGTGGATCCCTGGCCATTCACCTCGGAAGTGTCTAAGGGCCTTGCAAACCCTGGCTAGACGGGATACACGACTTGTGAGTAAAGCTGTGCAACCTCTGTAGAGTGTAAAACTGGTATATCAGTCGTGCTCATGGTGATGAGCAGCTCGGACCCTCACATGAGTAATTTATGGAACTAAGCTTAATTTATCATATTCATTGCATTGTGGGTGTTGTTATTAATTTTGATCTCTTACTTATTAAGGTTGGTATCTACTTATACTTAGTAACTGCTAATAAAATTTTGACCAACTCTAAAAGCAATGCTCAACTTTAACCATCTCATTTGGTAAGCCTTACACTTCACATGAGCTCCCACCTTTAGTGAGTTCGTGCACATTATTCCCCACAACTTGTTGAGCGATGAACGTATGTGAGCTCACCCTTGCTGTACTCACATTCCCCTAGGTCAAGGACATGTACCACAGTATGAGGCGCGTGAAGGATGCTGTGATGAGTTCGTGAGTGGTCTAGGCCATCGTCTCCCAGTCAACTATGGTTGCTAGATCGTTGTCTTTGTATGATGTGACTATTTATCTATTTTGTACAAAATTCCGTTATATAAATGATGTGGCATTTGTTTCTGTACCATGAGTCATCGTATGTGTGAGACTTGATCCTAGCATACATTTGATTATTCGTGCCCGGGTTTCGTGCCCCAAAATCCGGGTGTGATAGAAGTGGTATCAGAGGAATGTTAACTGTAGGACGAAACCTAGATAGAACTGGATAACCATTACCTACTTACCTTTGCTACTTTGGTTCTTTCTAAAACTTACCTCAATCTTTTCGCATCTATTGCTACTTTACTCTAATTACTCTTATCTTTTCACTTCTAAAGACAAAAGAGGATTTTACACATTGAAATCCTATACCTAAAATGACGTTTAGGAATAGGAGACCTAATCTTAGGAACAAAAACAAAACTATTTTTGTAGATATCTATGCACTTGAATGTTTGTTCTTATGATACATGTCTAATTTGTTTCTTTGGTTGAGTGTGATCGGTTGTCGAGTAATGACCACAATTGCATCTACGTATACATATAGGCATAAAAAATATTCGTAAATAACTAGACAACCTAGATTATCCTCCATTAAAGCATATCTATTTTAAATAGATCCATCTTATCTCAGAATATTCTATCTTATCCCAATAGATTCATCTTATCTTTCCACCTTATCCCAACCATTTTGCTTATCTCATCATATAGTAACAACCATGATCTGATCCAAAATTAATTAGATCTTATCTAGGCTAATCTAGTCATACCAAATTAATCTAGATCCTACCAATCTAATATGATCTAATCTAATGTGGCTCACTTAAACAGGTTGGTTAGTACTAGTGAGATAGATTAGACCCAACTAAGCCATGTTTTATCCTAAATTGGAGCCTTAGACCAACCCGGCCAAACACATACACCTTACTTACATGATAGGTTGACTAAAACTATATATCCCATGCCTAATCTATCTACTTCAACCTAAACAATATCTTGACCTATCTTATATTCAACAACCATCTACCTAACTAGATTTCCCAGACTTGATAACACCAAGACCGGAGAAGGAAAAGATCAACCATGTCAAGGAAGGTAGGAGTCAAACAGATCACCATATGAGTCAAGATCCACCACCCAGAATAGAAGTTTTCCTTGCCTAACTTTTTTTATCCCCAAATCTTCTCTAAACTCACCTATTAGCTAAAACCTAATATACCCATGTTTTCTAAACCGCACTTACTAATGTTAAGAAAATTTTGGATGTAAAAAAACTAACTAATTAAAACCAATAGTTAGGACACCAACAAACCTTCTGTGTCTCTTTCTTACTAATCTCAAGGACGAGATTATTTTTAAGGGGGTAGTATTTGTAAACCCCAAAATCACATTTTGTGATTTATGGAAGTTATCCAAAGGTTTTTAGTTAAAATATCTTCTAAATAAGAACTCTTCCCTTAAAAAAATATGTTTTCTAATAAAGGATCTCTACATGAATTTAGCTCTCATTCATTTGAACTAAAAACCTAAGATAAAGCATCTCTTGTAAAGGTGGTGTACTGGAAATTTGCTTCTCATAGAAACAATAATTTTTTTATGTGTATTGCATACTTAAAGGCATGCTACTTAAATGAAAATAATAATAAATAACTCAAATTAAATTTATATATTTGCATCCCATGCTGGTCTTCCTTTGATTGTATTCTAATTAAATTTGAATTCAAAATTTACTCGAATTTACTTTGAATTTGAAATAGAAATTAGAAAATAAAATAGCATAGAAATAAGAAATTGGGAAAACCACTTGGGCCGCTTCCTCACCATCAGCCCAACCACTTCTCTCCACGCGGGCCCATTACTCACCCACCCGCTCGGCCCATGCATGTGCGCGCGCTCTGCCAAGCCGCACCCCTACTGTAGCACTGCTCACCAACATTTGGGCCCCCCTGGCCAGCCGCCGCGTGCCTCAACTTCCACTATCTGACACCTGGCTTGTGGGACCGCTTCTGCTACCGTGCTCATGCCCTCTCTTTCCCTCTCTGTCTAGTGGCCCCGGTCGTCAGCTAGATTCTCTCTTACCGTGCAACAAACCGAGCGGGGCGGTGGCCATCTATTTCGGCAGGCGGAGCTTGCTTCCTCCATCCGGCCTGCAACTATAAAACCAAACTCCACCCTCGATCATCAACAAAAGAGATCATGCCTCACGTGATTAATCGGGTGGCCGAGTGCATCATCCGGAAAACCCCCACCCTCCACCATGCGGGTCAAGGCAATCGCTGTCGTTGACCCACAACCTCGCCAGTGCGGAGGGCTTGATATCGGCTCAAGGTGCGTCCGGGCATCACCTGAAGGACAGCCGTGGCTGCGGTAGGGAAGCCCGACCATCGGGGCGACTTTAATTGCTCACTGGAATCCTGCGCTACCGTGGGGCCGCCATTCAACTTGGACAGCATCACTGTCAAAATCAACCTAGGGGAGAAGGATCCCCTTTGTCTCGATTTCGACTCCACTTCACAAAGGACCAAGCGATTTAGGTGTTGGGGCACTAGGTGGCAAGTTCGGTGTACACCGTCGGGTGCGCCACCATGGAAGGGAGCGGTGCCGCCGTGTGTGGATGAGGGAAGAAAGGAGAGCGCACTAGTGGTCTGTTCTGTGATTAACGGATGGGATTAGATTGGCTAGGTGAGCCATTCGGCGTTGAAATCCAGAGCGTTGGTGTAATGATCTACGACTGAGAACAGTGCATGTTATTTTAAATCGTGACTGTAGATCGTGGATCTGGCGGTGGGGGATCGTGTACCGTTTCACGTTTTAATCTGGGCCACAGATAATGCAATCGGTGGTCCACAGCCAACCGAGTATAGTAGATTTGCAAAACATCCCTTGGGGTATTAATAAATAAACCCACCATCCCCTTAATTTCAATGGAACTAATAGTTTGGTCCTCAGCTGAATACTTAAATTACAAAGTAGTCCCTGGAATTTGCAGAATTGCCCCTTGAAGCTATTTTAGGTATAAAATAAATATTAAACTACCTAGAAACTTGGAGAATTCATAACTTTTGCATTTTAACTCCTTTTTTATCCATTCTAGTTGCATTAAATTCATATTAATATTGTTTATCATCTAGTAACCTTAGGTTGTTATGAAACATATCTTAAATTTATGCACTTATTTTGTTTTATATCTAGCACTTAAATCTTCAGAAAATCATAACTCTTTAACCGTAACTCCGAATTTATTGGTTCTCGAACCTACGCCCTCGTAGCAGCGCATAGAATATTCTTACGCTGTTTGTTCTCATGTTTGGTGTATTGTTATTTTTATGTACTTCTTGTCTATTTGTATGTATTACTACGAATACATAATACTCAATTTATAAAGAATAAGAAGGGAATTGATCTCCTTATATGATTTGCCTCTATTTATTAGAACATGTGAACAACCACATTTAAAGTGATTAATTATCTAATGACACCTAAATGATCTAGGCATCATGTTGGAGTTTCCATGTGTGTGCATTTAATCATAAAATTAATAAAAATACTTAATGTCCAAATTTCGAATTTAAGACCTAGTTTGCAATCTAGAATTTAGAGAAAGAGAAGGAAAATGCTATACAAAATAATGAAAATAAATGCATAAATAAATGAACCCTTTTCAAACTTATATCTTTAATTTATACACTTGACTTGAGTACAAATTCCTAACCATATTTGAACTCTAATGAAGATTCAAAAATAAAAAGAAAAGGGAAAACAGAAAAGAAATAATAAAAAGGAAAACGGGCGCGTGGGCCAAATTTTGCCCCAGCTGGCCCACCAACGCGCTCTCGCATGGCCCATGTCCTCGCGCACATCGCGGCACCGACAGGCGGACCCGCATGTGATGTGGACATCCCTCCCAACGATACACCCATACAAACTACGCAGCAAGGACCAATGACAAGAGCTCATGCACGAGAGCTAAATTATCAGGTAAACACGTTCCTCGATGTCCATAAACCATCATCCATGAATGGGGTACTACTAAATTCTTGTGATACTTTTCTTATTCTTAGGAACTCGGGATATGAACCAGATTGGAGGGAGAGCAATCATGACAAGAAAGCAAGTGTGGATGATCTGATCGGACCATACCAGTTCGAACCTACAGGAGGGGGCAACTTCGGAAGGCCATAACTCTTAGCTCCGAATATTTTTTGAAGCCCATGAGTACTTTTTGGAAAGCTCCTGAAGTGTATTTTCAGATGGATTCAACCTCAAGACATTAAGCATAATTGCCAAAATGATGTTCAGTCTTTCAGTCTTGGGCTGAGGCCCTTGTATCTAGGTCAAAACACTAGGGGCCCATTCTAAGATAGGGTTTACACCCCTCCACGCCTCTTGGCTGCTCCCCCACCTATTTAAACCACCAACACCCATCATTTTGATCGGACGGTCCTAGTCAACGTGTACCCTTTCGGCCTGGGTTTTTACTTAAGAGTGCTCGGGGAAAATAGAAATCAATCCGCATTCCACTTTCTGTACAAACTAATTATAGGCAGACCCTGGAGTATTGTAATCTAACCCCTAAACTTCGATATATTTGTGCGCGCAGTACAGAGAAATAGAAAATCAGAGAGAGTAAAATAGAAAATGATATTCTTGTGTTAAAATAATCCCAAAATTGTAGAATTCTTAGAAAAATTATTTTAATTCCTTTTTAACCCATTCCAGTTGCTATAATTTTTTATTGATATTGTTTATCACTTAGTAACTCTGTTTTAGCATGAAACCTAAATTAAAATTAATCACTTGGCTATTTTTGTACCAAACACATAAAACCTTCGGAAAGTCATAATTTGTAACCTGTAACTCCGAATTTAGTGATTCTTGTTCCTACAATCTCGTTGCAAAGCATAGAATATTATCATGCATTATGTTCCTCTATTTGCTGTGATGATTAATTTCCCTTGTATCTTGTTTGTTTGTATTGTGGCGAGTAGACGAGCAAGTGATTGAGGACCCATGTGTTCAGCAGGTGAAGTTGCTGAGCAGGAGCTCATTGGAGGCAAGTTGTGCCCTTGACCACTTTTATTTACCCAATAATGTTCTCTATAATCATTTTGGCATGCATAGGCTTAATTTTTATGGGACCCAATAGGTCACCTAGTTTGGTCATCTTTGCACCTTGTTACCCCTGAACTTTTGGGTAGTCTTTGCTATTGCTATATATGGTTTTGGGTGTTGAGATAACTATTACACATGGTGATTCTTTATTATTATTGTTCTATTATGTTCATGATATGACTATTATGTTAATTGGAACATGGAGCTTAACTTGAGAAACACGTGCCACCACAAGGGTGGAATGGGGCACCCTTGGCTGACTAATTAGGAAAGCTAGTGGAGCTCTATCTTACCCGAAATGGGCAAGGGCAGTAGGGCAGTTGGTGTGTAAGGAGGTTCTCGGGTTGATTTTGCTGCGATGGCGGTCAGACGGGGGATTCCTACATTGCGCTCCCTAGAAACTATAGTGGGTTTTCTGAAGCTAGTGGAACTTTGTAATGGCCTCGTAGTGTTGCCCTACCTCGTCTCCTAGAGATGAATGGGACTTCTAGATCCCTTGGCAATCGGGTGACATGGCTTGTGGATAAAGGGTACAACCTCTACAGAGTGTAAAACTGGTATACTAGCCGTGCTCGCGGTCATGAGCAGCTCAGGACTCTCGCATGATTAATTTATGGAATTAAATTCAATTTTTCAGTTGCATCGCATTGTGGTTTATTATCAATTTTGATATATTATTACTCTAGTTTGGTATCTACTTACATTTAGTAACTGCTAATAAAACTTGACCAACTTATTAAAAGCAATGCTCAGCTTTAACTCTTATTTGTTGATCAGCCTTACACTTCACATGAGCTCACACCTTTGGTGAGTTCATGCACATTATTCACCACAACTTGTTGAGCTATGATCTTCTGTGAGCTCACCCTTGCAATATATAAACCCCCAATAGGTGAAGAGCAGGTAGTCCAGGAGGAGGTCTACAATGAGGAGTACAAGCTTATCTAGGTGGCATCTCCTAGTCAGCTTTATGGCGCCAAGAAATAATATTTAGTTCGCTTTACTGTTATGATTTATTTTTGTAAGACTTCCGCTATGTAATAATGATACTTGTGACATTTATCTCTATACACATTATATGTGATGTTCTTCTTTGGCGCACATATGAGATGCACCCGGCTTTATCCCTTAAATCCGGGTGTGACAGAAGTGAGGAAATGTTGACTGTAGGACGAAACCTAGATAGAACTGGACAAACCCTTACCTACTTACCTTACTCTGATTCTTTCTATACTTATCTTGATCCTGTCTAACCTTTTGTTGTTCTACTCTGACTATTCTTATCTTTTTTACTCTAGAAAGACAAGGAGGATTTCACACCTTGGAATCCTACATTTATGACCCTTAAAGATATAAGAGACCTAAGACAAAACTAAAATTATTTTCTCTATCTAAAGTGTTTGGATGATTGTTCTGATGATAAATGCCAGATTTGCTTCTTTGATTGATTGAACTAGTATAGCAGGGCATCCTAGTATGTACAACCATAAGGTAATGAATTAGTATTAGTAGGTGACACACTAATCTACTTAGCTAATAAAACCCCCAAAAGACCATGTCTCGCAATTATTCGTCTTATCTACAATACTATCTTACCCTGTATTTCTAACCCAGATAGTCAATACCAGGAAGGGAGGTGTTGGGAGTCTTCTTCTCCGCCGAAGGTCCTCAAGGCAAAGACATCATCTGCAAAGTGATACTGAAGACTTCCCTCCTTCTACCGAAGGTTCTCAAGACGAAGACCTCGCTTAGAAGCAACGATGCCAAGTGCCGAAGCTACCATCAGCTTTGGTTTAGATCAAGCAGAGGATGAAAAGATCAGATAGACCCTAGTGATTTAAGTTATGCTTATAAACAAATGTTAAGGGTCATGAATGTAATTTTACCCAGGCTGCGTCCCGCGCCTATAAATAGATGAACAGTAGCATCATACTGTTCACGCTGAACTGTAATCTCTCTCTCGTCATCACCTTCGAGCAAGCCGAAGGTATCAATGTAACATATATTCTGTCAATACTCTTACAAGTTTTAAGAAATGCCAATATGAATAAATCAATGACTTGTATCTATTATATTTGTATTTATGTATTTCAATTTATTTATAACATGATGAAGGCATGACCTTCATGACCTTCGTCCGATGATCATTGAATCCAAGAGGAAACAATGCTTCGGAGGATGAAGGTCCTTTAATTTTAACAATTGTGTTGCCTTATTCATGATTCACAGCATTTGAGAACAAGTAACTAACATTGGCGCCCATCTCCGGTGAACTCACTTCCACGATAGTGATAATGGCTTGGCAAGGAACTCAAACCATGGCACCTTCGGCTACGAAGCTGGTGCTCCCAATCACGGACGGTTCAAGTTCTGAGCCAGCTAACAAGAAGCAGAAGAAAGAGGCACAAAGAAGGGTACAACATGTTGGAGTACATGTTGGGGACCTTCAGCTTCCGGAGGTCCTCAAAAACATGATTTAACAATGTTTCTGGAAGTATAATGCATGAACAGGTACCTTTGGACTTAAGTTGAAACCACAGCGTGAAGAAGCACGAGAAGGAGTACGAAGGATAGCATGAAGCCGAAGCTGTGCGCAGGAGAGCTTCGGAATGATAGCAGAAAAGGGAAACTGACTTAAAGATGAAAAGGCTATTTAGACCTCGATGGACTACTATAGAGTTATTAGCAAATGTAAAGGGCATGAGTGTAATTTTACATGGGCTGCGTCCCGTGCCTATTAATAGATGAACAGTAACTTCGTACTGATCACGCTGACTAGGCATTGATTCTTGCGTCACGCTGGTACTTTCGCCTTCTTTCAAGTCGAAGGTACACTTGTAATTTGATATTATTTCTATTCTTCCATGGTAATAAAATAGAAATGAGATAATAATGATATATAACTGTTTATTTTATCTTTTATGCTTTATGTAATTCTTTCTTCATGTTATGTTGATGAAGGTATGTCTTTCATTACCTTCGTCCGAAAGCCATTATATCCTGAGGGAAATAATGCTTTGAAGGACGAAGGGCTTTAACGTTTAACGTTTTTTGTGTTGCCTTGTTCTTAACTCATAGCACTTGAGAACAAGTCCCCAACATTGGCGCCCACCTCCGATGAACCCTTTTTTTACCACCTTCAGCAAGCATCGACCTTCGTCATGCCACCAAAGAAAGCTTCGGCAACAGGGGCTGCTGTTCTGCAGCCGCTGGACCCGAACTAGGAGACCCTTTCTCTTCGGGAAGCCCGAAGCCAGAAGAGGAAGGCCACTAGTCCAACACCACAAGAGGATGAGTTGGACCAAGAAATCAGGAATATGGAGATGCTTCATCAGCAGGTACAGAAGAAGAAGGAGAAGATGGCTCGGTTAGCTGACCTGCAAAGGCAGATTGACGAAGCTACCAAAGAAGTGTGCCATCTTGCTCAAGAAGAGCAGAACCGAAGGCCCTACCACATAGAGCTGCACCAAGAGGGCTTCTTCAACAAAGATGACTGGTATGAGGATTTCCATCATGGAAATTTTGCTTTTGATGATGCTTCCCCTCTGTCAGCAGAACTGCAGGCTACGCCCTGGCCCCTGTCTTATAAGCCACCCTAGCTCCCCATGTATGACGGACACTCAGATCCGAAGCAGTTTCTGATGAGCTACGAAGCAACTATATCCTCGTATGGTGGCAACACTGCAGTTATGGCGAAATCCTTCGTCATGGCAGTCAAAAATGTTGCACAAACTTGGTACTCCTCTCTTCGGCCAGGAACAATCACATCATGGCAGAAGCTGAAGGACATGCTGGTCACCAGTTTTCAAGGGTTTCAGACGAAGTCGGTTACCACTCAAGCCTTGTTCCAGTGCACGCAAGATCAAGAGGAATATCTCCAGGCGTATGTCCGAAGGTTCTTGCATCTGAGGGCACAAGCGCCAACAGTGCCCAATGAAATTGTCATTGAGGCCATGATTAAGGGGCTTCGGCCAGGACCTTTAGCTCAATACTTCACCAGAAAACCCCGTCAAACCCTGGAGAAACTTCTTCAGAAGATGGATGAATACATCCGCGCTGACAATGATTTTCGATAGAGAAGCGAGGAAGCTTACAGGTTCTCCGAGATGGCCAGGGGCTTCAGAGGGAGAATTTACCCTAGGCACGTTAGATCAATTCATTCCACTCAGAATGACGATAGGGGAAGTCAACAACAGAGGCCGCAATATTCTTCCCAGGCTTCGGGGCAACAACAGAGCTATCCTCGGCCCCCAGCTCCAAGGGGCAGAGGCGCCAGGGGCTTCGGAGGAAGGTTTGGGGATCAGCCAAGGAAAATTTATTGTCTATTCTACGGTGAGGACAAGGGCCACACTACCAGGATGTGCCACGTCACCATCCAGAAACAGAAAGAGATAGCAGAAGCTGCAGCCCAACAGAGCCAGCTGAAGCAAGTCATGCATACTACTTCGTACCACTCACCGTACATTCCAGAGTATGTGGGTAACCATCCTGCAACCTCTGTTGCTTTGGCAAGCCAACCTCAGGCATCTTGGCAACAACCTCCACCTCCACCTCCATTGCAACGAGGCCAGCAGCAAGAAGAGAGCCAGCACACTATTCAGCAATGAGACTTCAGAGAGGAGTCCGAAGCTCGCACAGTCAACAGTACTGTGCCAGAATCGAAGCACATCTATTAAGAAGATATCCTACTTCTGAAATGGTGCTGACATTCGTTATCATTTTTCTTTTTCAATAGAGAACAATCGTTAAAAGCCTAAGTTTTTCCTGTCGTTTTCAATTCCTTGTAATAGCTTCATTTTGGCCATAGTGGAAATGTATCTTGTTGGGGGTATGCTTCGTAGCTGAAGATCCTAAAAGAGGAAAACACCTTCGACAAGATCCTTTCAAGAAACAGCGCCGAAGCTATCATCGATAGAGCTTCGGCATAGTGGCAAGTCCCAAGACGAAGGGGGCAAACCGACTTAAAGATCAAATGACTCAAAAACCCATGATGTTTTGTGTCAGTGTTGTAATTGATTATAAAGGGGATAGATGTAATTTCACATAGGCTGTGTCCTGTGCCTATAAATAGATGAACAGTGCCCCTGTACTATTCATGCAATCTTGTAATCCTTGACGCATCACGCTGGAATTGTTGTTTTCCGTCAAGAAGAAGGTATAAATGTACTTAAATGTCGTGTTTTAATATTTAGATCGGTATAATGAAATATAAGAATCAAATCATATGCTTCCAACACATGTTTTGTATGTTATTCTTCATTTTACATTATTCTATAAACCTGAACACGAAGGTATGACCTTCGTGATGTATAATCTACAATCTTCGTTCGAAGTTCATTGTATCCTTAGGGAGACAATGCTTCAACGGACGAAGGGTGTTATCATTTAACATTTTTATGTTGCCTTGTTCTTAATTCAAAGCCTTTGAGAACAAGTTCCCAACATTGGCGCCCACCTCCGGTGAACTCACTTCCACTTTTTGAGTTGATGGCTTCGTTCAAGAACCAGGCTGCAGCTGCTTTGGCTTCGAAGCTGGTCCTCCCGATCATAGGTGGTTCATGCTCAGAACCAGCCAACAAGAAACAAAAGGAGGCACAAAGAAGGGTACAACATGTCGGGGTGCAGGGACCCTTCATCAAGTCAAGATGGTCTCACATCCCAATTACCTTCTCCCAAAAGGACCTTCAGCTCAAGGATTTCCCTCACAATGATGCTATGGTTATTTCTTGTGTTATCAAAGGGTTTCTAGTCCATAATGTTCTGGTTGATACAGGCAGTGCAGCTGATATCATATTTGCTAAGGCCTTCAGACAAATGCAAGAGCCAGAAGACAAGATTCATGATGCTACACACCCTCTCTGTGGCTTCGGAGGAAGACAGATTGTAGCACATGGCAAGATCACCATGCCAGTGACCTTCGGATTTGTTAACAACACCAGAACTGAGCAAGTTGTGTTTGATATTGTCGACATGGAGTACCCCTATAATGCGATCATTGGTCGTGGAACAATTAATGCTTTCGAAGCAATTCTTCATCCAGCATATCTTTGCATGAAGATACCTTCGGATCAAGGACCTATTGCTATTCATGGGAGTCAGGAAGCTGCCAAGAAAGCTGAAGGGAACTGGACAGATTCAAAGGCAATCCATAATATAGATGGAAACGAAGCTTGCGAGCAATACAAGTATAGAAGGGAGAAGGCTGCTTCGGCCGATCAGCCAAAGCCCATGCTTTTATGTGAAGATATTGCAGAGCAGAAGGTGCCGCTGGGTTCTCAATTGTCTGAAGAACAGGAGAAAACCTTGATAAGGTTTTTGTTCAACAACAAAGATGTTTTTGCATGGTCAGCCAATGATCTCTGTGGTGTTAACAGGGATGTCATTGAGCACTCGCTAAATGTTGATCCATCCTTTAGACCCAGAAAGCAGAGGCTTCGGAAAATGTCTGATGACAAAGCCGAAGGTGCTCGGAATGAAGTAAAAAGACTTCTTAGTGCTGGAGTCATCAGAGAAGTGAAATACCCAGAATGGCTAGCCAACACTGTTATGGTGAAGAAAGCCAACGGTAAATGGAGGATGTGTATCGATTTTACTGATCTCAACAAGGCTTGCCCGAAGGACGAGTTTCCATTACCAAGGATAGATTCTCTAGTAGACGCAGCAGCTTCGTTAGAACTTATGAGTCTGCTAGATTGTTATTCAGGCTATCATCAAATTTGGATGAAGAAAGAAGATGAGCCAAAAACCAGCTTCATAACCCCCTAGTGGAACATATTGTTACCTTCAGATGCCTGAGGGGCTTAAGAATGCTGGAGGAAGCTTCAGTAGAATGACAGCGAAGGTTCTTCATTCTCAGATAGGCAGAAATGTGCTAACCTATGTTGATGATATTATAGTGAAAAGCACGAAGCAACAAAATCACATTGCTAATCTGTAGGAGACATTTGCTAATTTTAGACAAGCTGGTCCGAAGCTAAATCCAGAGAAACGTGTCTTCAGAGTGAAGAAGGGGAAATTCCTTGGTTGTCTGGTTTCAACAAAAGGAATCGAAGCTAATCCAAATAAAATCGAAGCTATCCTTTGGATGGAGCCGCAAAGTACAAAAAAGGGGGCTCAACGGCTGATAGGAAGATTAGCATCTCTAAATCGATTCATATCTAGATCAGCAGAGAGAAATTTACCATTCTTTGAAGTGCTGAAGTCAGCCGAAGTCTTTCAATGGGGATCAGCCCAGCAGAAAGCCTTCGAAGAGCTGAAGCAGTATCTGATAGAACTAACGACCCTAACTCCACCAGTGCTAGGGGCTCCTCTGTTGTTGTATGTGGCAGCTTCGCACTCGGCAGTGAGTGCGGCACTTGTTCAAGAAAAGCTTGAAGGACAAACCAAGAAGCAAGCCCCGAAGTCCTCAGTCTATCAAAGAAGAACTATACAGAATTGGAGAAGGTGTTATATGCTGTCTTAATGGCCTCCAGGAAGCTTCAGCATTACTTTCAAGCATATCATATAATTGTTCCTTCGTCACAACCTTTGAAGGATATCATGAGGAACAGAGAAGCCACTGGAAGAATTGGAAAGTGGGCTACGAAACTCAACGAGTTCAGCATTGATTATGTGCATAGATCCTCAATACAGTCTCAGGCGTTAGCAGACTTCATCGCTGATTGGACGCCAGGGGCTCAGGGAGAAGAAACAACTAAAGAAGCCAAAGCTTGGACAGTATTCTGTGATGGTTCTTGGGGAACCTTCGGGGCAGGAGCACCTGCTGTGTTAGTTGCACCTTCCAAAGTTAGAACTTGCTACGCAGTAAAACTTGATTTTAGCTGCACAAATAATATTGCTAAGTATGAAGCTCTGCTTTTGGGGCTTCGGAAGTTAAAGGCAATGGGGATTAGAAGGGCGAT
Source organism: Zea luxurians (assembly GCA_029449295.1). Lineage (NCBI taxonomy): Eukaryota > Viridiplantae > Streptophyta > Magnoliopsida > Poales > Poaceae > Zea > Zea luxurians. Next base: position 64,275,696 of record JAOPSE010000001.1, on the reverse strand, counting down.
TCTCAAAACCGATTCCCAAGTTATTTCTGGTCATGTTGACAAAAGTTGTAAAGCAAGAGACCCGAAGCTTGAGAAATACCTGGACATGGTCCGAAGCATTGAAGCTTCCTTCGAAGGGTTTTCTATCAAGAATATTCCTCGAGGAGAAAACGAACATGCTGATTTGCTAGCCAAGTCAGCGGCACAAGGGCTGCCCTTACCTTCGGAAATATTCTTTGAAACAATAAAAGCACCTTCGGTGGAACTTCATGAAAGAGCAGTACTCAATATATCTCCTGTTCATAGTGAGGATTGGAGAACTGAGATTATGTCTTTCCTCCAGGGTAATTTCCTTTCAGATGACGAAGCTTATAATAAGAGAATAGAGGCAAGAGCTCGGCCATATGTCATAACTAGGTGGATGCCCGTGCGTGCAACGGGAAGATAAAATATCACGATAACTCATGTACAAATGTGTTATAATATTATAGAAAAAGGTTACAAATGTGTTATAATGTTTAGGAAAGAAAACAAACCCACAGCCTGTGCATTCACTGGGACCTGAAAACATTAGGTGGACTAACCTCTCCACAGGATGAAAAGGCAATAGAGTTGCAATTGCAAGCACACAAAAAAGTGGCCTGCACAAGAAAGTGTATATCATGGCAGATGTTCTTCGGATTTGGAAAATAATACACGAGAAAAAGAAGACATGGAAAATATGTAGTTCTACACGCCTATTGTTGATGCACCATCGGTATTGCACGAATCAACTTGTCTTACAATTTCTAATAATAGTCAAATACGTCGACAACCGTACATTAATCTAATCTTTTTTAGCGATACCGATAAGTCGTTGTTGTATGTTTGGAGGGATAGCATAGCAGCATGAATTCTCCTCGTAACTTAATAGATCAATTACAAAGTTCCTTCGAAGAATCTTTGTATCCTACACACAAAGACATAAGAGAACAAAACGTCAAATTTATATTATGTAACTGAAATGTATGTTTTAACATGAACCAAACGTACTCCACTCACCCTATTAAATTCCATTCGTCTACCACTCCCCCACATGACCATAGCTTGTAGAACGAAGTAGCTTGTATTAACCCTACAGAATAATGTTTGGCCAACTATATTATATACAATGGTTATCATAGAAAAAATTTAAACTGTTGAGAACATGGTATTGAGAAAATACCCTTTTAAGTCCAATGGAAGACCAGACCAAATTGTATGTTCCCACTTAAAAATATCATCTGTCCATCCAGAACGTTTCTTATTGTAGGCAATCTTATATTTCTTGGAGGCCATGATAATTGCTTCTGCAAACCTCTTGTATGGCATGTGTTTACACCAATCTTGAGTGGGTGTAAAGTCTATAAAAGTTACGTGCTTTTTGCCATGATCGATTATGAAAAGTGCGTAGCGTCCATTGAATTTCCATGGCATAAGAACCTACAAAATACCAGTCATTAGGATTGCAACGAAGTGCCTTTTATAAATACATTCGAAATGAACACATACTTATATATTTACAACCAGTGATATAATAGTTCAATGAAGGCCAACAGTCGAGTGTTTTGGCTAACTCTTCTGCTGTAGGATCCTGATGGTACTTTGGAAGTTTACCAAAACCAACCATTCTCTAGATAAATATATATACATGTCCATATGAGGATTATATGTATAGATACAATATATTACTACATTATTGATTGGAAACAAACTTACCCAGAAGCACATGTTGTAAGACCAAAAATCTGTATAAGAAAAAAATAATAATAATAAAATAAATATATGAAGAAATGAAATAGTAAATTCTAACATCTCAACTTATGCTTGAGCAATGAATGTGAGGAATGAATTTTGAAAACCAAGAAAATGAAGGTAGGAAAGGAGGGAAGAAAGAAAGATGATACAATACAAAATAATATTATTAAATAACTTCATCACATGATGATATGACCAAATTGCATAGTTAGTATGAATTTAAATTTGCACTTCAGTTTGAATTCTAAATCTGGATTTAAAATAATTAAGAACAAATGAAAACAGAAAATAAAATCAAAAGAAAAAGAAGAAAGCTTACCTGGGCCCATACCTCATCTTTTGGCCCACCAGATGAAGCCAGCCGCGCGGCCCAACCGAGGAAGTCGCGTGCGCCTGACCGTGGGGCCCGCTTGACAGCAGTCTGCTCGCGCCCACATTACGACTGGGTCGCCTCACTAGGATCGTGGTCCACCCAGTCAACCGTCGTTCGCTATTTCCTCACGCGCCTCGCTCATTTCACTGCCGCGTGGGACCCGCAGTGTCATCCCCACTTCCCATCACCCAGCCGTCCGACTGGTGGGACCCTAGGAACAGACGCAGCGGACTCCACGCACGGGTTGAATCAGTCGCTTGCGTGCGAGATCCACCTTATAGGCGCGGTCTTCTTCTTCCCCGTGGATCTAGGGCGCGCGCTGACTGACGAACGCCGCCGCGGTTTGTGCGGGGACTCAACTGCCACGCCAGCTGGTGTCGAGAGCCCTGCGCGCCTATTTACTCGCGAAAAGCCCTCTGTTCTCGCCCCGAACCCTCTCTGCAAACCCGACCGCATCCTGCGCAACTTCAACCGAACGCGGCAATGGTGGGCGCTTTGCGTGGGTTCGGTTGGATGGTGCTGGGGGGATAAAGCTCGACCCTGTGGCCATCGTGTCCTTCCTCCTCCATCACGCACCCGCAATCCTTCTCCAGCAACATCAGTTGAACAGTCTTCACCGTCATGGGGATCCGCGGGACCATGGGTGGTCGCGCTCGCGCCATCGTGGGACTTTCCCTTGGCACCGCTTGCTCGACCCGATTACTCGTTGGTGGTCGTCGCCGTGACCGCTGCACCTGTGTGTGCCCTCGCCGGGTGGGATTGTGGGCCAGATCTCCGGCAATTCCTCACCTGGGCGGCTCCACCACCACCGCGCCGCACTACACCGTCAACCGGCCCCGTCCTCATCCCTACTCTCAGTAATACGCCTCTCTCGAGTTCGTGCTAGCTCCTGCTTTCTCTTACACTAGTCTGCGAGGAGTTTTGGGCGCGCGGGGGTGCACCACTGCTTCTCATCGGCGTGCGCCGCCGTGCTGCCCTACGCGCCGCCGTGACCCGGTGCGGAGTTGGCAGAAGGCCTCCTGGCCGTTGGATCGGTTAGGGGCGTCTAGGATTAGATCAGGATGGCAGTAGGATTTAGACCGCAGATCCAAGAAGCAACGGTTTAGATTAGATTGTGTATACCCCATCGTCCACATAGAATCTCGACCGTGGATCGCTCGATCGACGGTTCTGGATGTGCACCGTTTCATTGAATCAAAGGAGTTGATCGGGGCCCTTGATTTCTAATCCTGCGGTGGGGGATCCACCGTACCCCTTCGCCGTGGACGTTTTACAAAAGAGCCCTCTGCTTTCTGAAAAATAAACCCAAAGTGCTGTCTGGTGGAATCATGAGTCTTAGAAACTTTTGCGAGTTAGACCCTGTAGTTCTCTGGATTGATGCGCGCAGTACAGAGGAGTAGGAAACCAAATAAATTCAATTAGAAAATGATTTTTAGTGTTAAAATAATTCCAGAAACTCATTTTATTCATAGAAAATTCATACTAACTCCTTTTTAGTCCATTCCAGTTCCTATAATTTTGTAATATTATGGTTTATCATCTAGTACCACTGTTTTGACATGAAAGCCACTTTAAATTATCTCTTAATTAATCTTTTGTCAAATACATAAAACCTTCCTAAATTCATAACTTCCCCATTTAAACTCCGAATTGATCCGTTCAAGTTGCGTTAGTCTTGTATAAATATTTACTATGCAATAACCACATTTATGGTACCAAATCTCACTATTTTATCTATATTTAACTGATGTGGATAGCCTTGTTAATCCGCTTATCATTATAATCTATTAAAATATGATCTAAGGTTCATTTATAACTTAGATCAAAGTGAGTTAATTATTTATAAGATATTCTCTCATATGATTTGTACTAACCAATTTATAATATAGTTTAATATTTTAATCATGTAGATCTTCTATAAAATCATAACTCCTTAGGCATAACTCCGATCTTAGTAGTTCTCGATCCCGCGATCTCGTAGCAACGCGTAGATTATTATTATGCAGTATGTTCTTATGTTTGGTGTAATGTTAATTTTGTCTATACCATGTATGTTTGTATTGCTGCGACTAGCAGTGAGGTCACGAGGATCTGAAGAATCACCCTGGTAACTGGAATCTCAAGTGCCAGGCAAGTTGTGCCCTTGATTCACTTTTGTTACCCAATAATGTTCTTTATTATCATTTATCAATGCATAGGTTTAATTTTGATGGGACCCAATAGGTCATCCTAGACTGTTTATCCTTTTACCTTGGTTATCCCTGAATCACTTGGGTAGTTATGCTATTGCTCTATATGGTTTTGGGATTAATATTTCATTACATCCATGTTCCAATTTTTCTGTTATGTTATTTATGTTCATGATAAGACCATTTTGTTAATTGGAACATGGAGCGACCACCCGGGAAAACAGTGCTACCACAAGGGTTTAATGGGACGCCCTTGGCTGATTAACTAGGAAAGCTAGTGGAGGTCTTCCTTACCCGAAAGGGGAAAGGGCAGTAGGGGAGTGGTCAGTGTAGGGAGGTCCTTGGTTGATTTTGCTGCGATGGCGGTCAGGCAAGAACCCTGCATTGGAGCTTCCTATAAACTGTAGCGGGATTTCTGAAGCTAGTGGAATTTTGTATAGGCCTCGTAGTGTTTCCTGCCTCGCTTCCTTGGTAGAGGTGTATGGGATTCATGACCCCTTGGCAGATGGGTAACACGGCTTGTGGGTAAAGATGCGCAACCTCTGCAGAGTGTAAAACTAGTATACTAGCCGTGCTCACGGTCATGAGCGGCTCGGACCCTCACATGATTAATTTATGGAACCTAAACTCAATTTGTCATATGCATTTGCATGGGATTATTTATTATTTTTGTTCTATTATTTATTATGGTTTGGTATTTACTTACATCTAGTAATTGCTAATAAAAGTTTGACCAACATTAAAAGCAATGCTCAGCTTTAACCATTTTCTTTGATAAGCCTTACACTTCATGAGCTCCCACCTTTGGTGAGTTCATGCCACATTATTCCCCACAACTTGTTGAGTGATGAACATGTGTGAGCTCACCCTTGCTGTCTCACACCCCCCACAGGAGAAGTACAGGTGGTTCAAGAGGACCAATAACGAGGAGTTCGATTCGATCTAGGTGGCGTCTCCCAGTTGACTTTCTGGCGCCAAGGATATTTTAGATCCTGCTATATTTATCTTTTATTTTGTAAGACTTCCGCTATGTAATAAGTACTCTGATTATTGTGACATTTATCTCTATACACTCTGTGATTATATATGTTGTCTTCTTGGGCGCATGTATGAGATGCACCCAGCTTTGTCCTTTAAAGCCCGGGGTGTTACACATGTCCATATAATGTTTTTTATCCTTTATCATTTCATCTTTCGACATATGTGACTCTTTAATGGCCAACAATCGAACAGCCATGTCAAAACATTTTAGAGTCATATCTAGATTTACCCATAATACGTTTTGCAGGTCTGTGACAGATATTTCTATCTTAAAAGGGTTGAAACTTCGCACCCATGTCATCCTGTAATGCAACATGACAAAAGTATATATCAAATCTTTACGTAGTTAGTACATATAAAATAGATAAAACAATGAGCACTTACTCTAATGTCGTATCATCTTGGATTGTCATGATGTAATCACATAGAACATCTATTAAATCGGCTTTGGTCACTGGCATGTCCTTTGTGGAAAGGCCACTCAGTAAAAACTCATTAGTGCACTCATCGGTCGGGATTTTTATAGTTCTTTTATCCCAATCATGAACAAACCACCTTTCTAAGTCTGCTTGAGTGATGGGTCCATCATCATCTTCCATCAATACTTCGTTTTCTTCAGATACACAAAGTAGTTTCCGCTTCTTAGGATTTGTGGGACTATCTAATATCTGAACATCAAAGGAGCATCCAGCATCGACTTCTTTGTCATACTTGTATAACAGACACCCCTTTCTCTTGTTTATATCTGAAGATAGTAATATAGCAGCCAATTTTTTCCTAAAGTGTGACATGTCGTCCTGCAAATAAGAAACAATTTATGTAGCAATTATATGTATCAATTGGATTGACATAATAATAACAGAAGACAGCAAACAGATATTCATGTTATAGCCACATGTAATGTATTGTTAAAAAAGAGACCCATCAGAAAGTGCAAACTGCCAACAAGAAAATCTGTGCATGTGATAAATATGCAGATTGCAGTTATGTTCATAGTGTATGCAAAGCAAAACGACTGAACCAATCATAAAACATCGCCGGTCGTACAACAAACAACAAAAGCGAGCACGACTTGGAACAGTAGGGATGCAAACAAGTCTGTAGCCTGAAAGAAAGCTCTACCACAATTCACGGCGTCCATGATGCATGCATAATGTCATAGTAGTAATAATATACCTGGGTAAAATTATCAGATAGTTCATCCCCTGTCCAGTATTCGATATAGTTTAGTAGAAAGAGGCCACACGAGGAGCTACATCAACCAGATGATAAAATGTCAAGATTAACAACAATGAATATTAATAGCAACACATAAGAATGGTGTACCTATCTGTTTGCTTTGCATATTCCATTTCTATTTCTGTAAGTGGCCAAGAAGCAACTCGGAGGTCTGGCCACCTATGATCTTTTAACTCCTTACGCTGAGATACCATATCAATTTGTCTTTGGAGTCCTTTTATCTTTATTATTATTATAAAAACATAGAATTAGAAGTTGAGATTTTAAGATAATAAGGGATTCATAATTGTTGAGTTTGTATAAACTCACAGTGTCAATGAGGTCATTACGACCGGATGATGTACCAAGTGAGTCAAGCACTTGTATCTCCATATTTCTTGCATTGATCACGGCAAGATACCAGTGCATTTCTCGGATATTTATTGGAATAAACACCTACAAGTCAATTATAAATATTACATAATAATACATGTAAACACTAACCGTGTAGATTGCAATCTCGTATTTACCATGTCATGGTCTAGATAAAGTAAAACCCTTCTTTCAGCGCTAGATATTTGTGTCATGTCTTTACTTGGATATAACTTATCTGTTTTAGTTTCAACATCACCGTCTCGCTTTAGAAAGTTGAACTGAAAAGCATTTTCTATGTGTACACGACCTCCAGATCGGCATTTTAGATGCTCTTGAGCTTTTATTAAATTTATGTAACAGTCTATCACCTGCAAGTATGTAAGTTATGGTTTAAAATACCAGAGTGGGTATCTTGGAAGTGTGGTGCTCCTAGCTAGTTGAATTATCATGAATTACCTCATCACCTAGATATGCGTCCGGTTGAAATAAGCATTTCATCCACTTCCTTTCCACAAAAGCATCATCAATAAGCACGACTTCTACCCTTGGTTCACAAGGGATTTCTTTAATCCAATCGATGAGTGCAAGATCACCCTGCGTGCAAATATAATCTATGAACGAAACAATCATGAGATCAAACATAAATCACTTGCAATAAAAACAATACAAATTGATCCATACGGTAGTATGGAAGTTATCATACCTTTCGAAACTATTGTAGTAGTCACCGATTTTTTTGGCTTGTTATGAGACAAGGACATTAGTAGAGATTCATCTATAGATAATGTATTATCTCTTTGGATGATTGTAAGTGCAACATTTTCCTCTTTAGATTCCATCCACAGGAGACAAAAACCTATAATCATTGTTACTATGTATTATTTGATACACGATTCAAATGTTTCTACTATAAGCAGCTAAACAATTTTACATGCATTAGTGATAACATAATAATGAAAAATTAATATTGCAAATAAAATGATATAAACATATTGTAGAGGGGAGGCGGCGGCAGTCTACAGTCAATCATTTGAATGCAGATTTACGTAACATTATTCTCTAGAGACTAACATACTGCACTTTAGTTATTAACTTCAATAAATATAAATAAAATCTGAGACTGGTTGTAGGCAATCCTCGTGGCGGCGCGGACTACGACGGTGGCTGACTCGTTGCGAGACCTTCTCCCTCCTCCCTCGCCTGCCGCACGGCGATCACTACTCACTCGCTGCTGTGGAAGTCTGGCAGGGGTTTCGCCCGGTTCGCCAACATCAGGGACGACCGCGGCGCCATGCCGCTACACCTCGCCACCATGCAAGGCCGCCCCGCCTACATGCAGGTGCTGCTGGAGAACGACGCCATTGTCTCCGTTCTCACAGGCTCCTGTCTCGTGTCCGGAATGCGATTGTGATTGCTCGCTGTACTGCTGGGTTCGGTTGATCCGCCCCGAGGCGGACGGGCTAGTGAGCGAGTGGTTTGGGCTGTTTGGCTACGGATGCTTTAGGGGCTTGATTGGGCTGGAATATGATGGCCATGATTGGAATCAGTCTATGATTCTTTCTCTCCATGCCCATGGCATAGATACAGCCCCCTTCTGATTGGGATTGCTACAATTCGGCCATGCACATGCACTCGCCTTCACATGCTAATTACATAATTACCAACATCCCATTTTTACGTAGTCTTCCAATGCAACTTGCACTCAAAGCTGCTGGCTCGTCGAATCATCAACCGCCTGCGCTTGGGAGGGGGTACTAACGCCCAAATTTGCCCGCGTACTTCTTCTTACCGCTTTGGATGCAGTGCAGTACACTTATGTAGCTAGATTAGGTGGTGCATGTTTACTGATTCTTTTATTATATTCACAAATACGATCAAATCTATTGTCTTTATTTGCCCAAAACTTGATATTCCATTGTTTGCTTTTCTCAACTCCCTCGTGACTTTAGCTCTGTCCCTTTTCGATTAGTAGGTATTATGGTCATGAAGATGGAGCACGAGGACAATGGTGCCATCAGAGGAAATGATGGCACGTGGACAGAGGACGACCGAGCTCTCGGCGCTACTGTGCTTGGAGCAGATGCCTTTGCATATCTAACAAAAGGAGGTGGTGCCATATCCGAGGGCCTTGTTGCCACATCTTTCCCGGGTGACTTGCAGAACAAACTCCAGGAGCTTGTTGAATCCGAGAGCCTGGTACCAGTTGGAACTATGCTATCCTCTGGCAGCTCTCATGCACAAAGTCTGGTGATCTCATCCTTGGATGGGGGGATGGCTGCTGCGGTGAACCCCGCGATGGAGAGCTGGGAGCTGCTGCTTCTGCAGGCAGCGACGATAGCAAGCAGAGGATGCGCAAACGTGTGCTGCAGCGTTTGCACATCGCATTCGGAGTTGCTGACGAGGAGGATTATTCCCCTGGTATTGATCAGGTCATAGATACAGAGATGTTCTTCCTGTCATCTATATACTTTGTGTTTCCCTGTCACACTGGTGGCCCTGGCCAAGCATTTGCAGCAGGCATCCCCATCTGGGTTCCCAATAGTGAGCGCAAGGTTGTACCAACCAACTACGGTTACCGTGGGTTCCTTGCAAATGCTGCAGGATTTAGGACTATTGTTTTGGTGCCATTTGAGAGTGGCGTCCTTGAACTGGGCTCAACACAGCAAATAGCTGAGAGTTCTGGTACTGTCCAGATCATAAGGTCTGTATTTGCAGGAACAAGTGGTAATAAGTCTGCAGTGCAGAGACACGAGGCTGAAAGGTCACCCGGTTTGGCGAAGATCTTTGGGAAGGATTTGAACCTTGGTCGGCCTTCAGTCGGGCTGGCGGTCGGTTTATCTAATTCTAAGGTGGATGAGAGGACATGGGAGCAGAGGAGTGCTGTTGGTGGGACCTCATTGCTACCAAGTGTCCAGAAAGGTTTGTAGAATTTCAGTTGGAGTCAGGCTCGTGGGCTGAATTCCCATCAGCAGAAGTTTGGCAATGGTGTGTTGATTGTGAGCAATAATGAGGGTGCACACCGCAACAACGGAGCAGTGGACAGCCCTAGCTCAGCGCAGTTCTAGCTTCGAAAGGCGCCTCAGCTTCAGAAACTGTCGGTTGTTCAGAAAACGCCTCAGCTAGTGAACCAGCAGCCAATGCAAGCACAGGTACCTAGGCAAATTGACTTCAGCGCCGGGAGCAGTTCCAAGCCTGGTGTGTTGGTTACAAGGGCAGGTGTCCTGGATGGGGAGAGTGCAGAGGTGGATGGCTTGTGCAAAGAGGAAGGGCCACCACCTGTTATGGAGGACCGATGGCCAAGGAAGAGGGGAAGAAAACCAGCAAATGGGAGGGAAGAACCACTTAACCACGTCGAGGCGGAGCGCCAGAGGAGGGAGAAGCTCAACCAGCGGTTCTATGCGCTTAGAGCTGTTGTGCCAAACATATCTAAAATGGACAAGGCGTCCCTGCTGGGCGATGCGATAACGTACATCCCTGACGAGCGCGTTGCTCTCCCACCGTTGCCGAGCTGACGCCCGTGAAGGAGCGGCGGCGCTCGTCTGCACGGCCTCGTCGTCGAGCTCCTCCTCTCACCGAGCGCTCCTCCTGAAGCTAAATCTGTTAGCTTCATCGAGCTCCTTGCTCTCCCCGACATGGAAATGGGCAGTTGCTAGCATGTAGAGTCTGAAATTCCAAACCTTATATCCTTGCTCTCCCCGACGAAGCTAATGAAAATGGGCAGTTGCTAGCATGCTAGCATGCAGATGTGCTAGTCTGCTGGTCTCACTGATTTTCAGGTATGGCAGTTGTGCTAGTCTGCTAGTGAAAATGCAAATGCACATGTGCTAGTCTGCTTGTGAAAATGCAGATGAAAATGCAAATGGCAGTTGTGCTAGTTTGCTACAGCTGCAGATGTGCTTGTGAAAATGCAGTTGGCGATATTAGTGTTTTCAGAAGCCCAGTTTGGTATGGCTGCCAGATTTTCAGAAAGCTGCCAGTTCTAGCACATCTGCAATTTCAGTTTGGTATGGCTGCTTCAGTCCAATTCAGTCCAATTCAGTTGGCTTCAGTTATTTTTAGTTAGCTTCAGTTAGTCCTAGTCTAATCGTGTTAGTTTCAGTTCAGTTATCTTCAGTTTTTCCCTAGTCCTAGTTCAGTTAGCTTCAGTTAGTCCCTGGTCAGTAATTTCTGAAGTAGCAAGTTTCTGAAAATGCAGTTCCTGTATGTTTCTGAAAACTGAGCAGACAGAACCGAGCAGTCCAATTCTGAAAATGCAGTTCCTGTATTCCTCTTTCCTACATTTCAAACACACCCTGAGAGTAGGGTCCATGTTCTACATGGTAGCATTTCTTCTCTTTTTGATGATAGATTACACGTTTAACACTTTCCTGAATACCTCATAACTTAATTCAGGTAAATTACTGCTATGTAGTAATTATTTGATTTTGTCTTTACTCTTCAAGGACCGAGCAACTGAAATCTTCAAGAAAATTATTCAGTTGCTAGCTTATAAACTGATAAAAATTGCAGAGGTGTTTCTGTTCAACTATTGGAATGACCAATCAAGCTGTTAACGCAGCCAAGGAGGCAGTTCAGCGCTCAGAGGACCTTGATATAAGGTTTGGAATTTCAGACTCTACATGCTAGCAACTGCCCATTTCTGTTTGAAAAGGAGAAGATTGTTTCCCCAGATTTCAAACAGAAGTCAAGAAAAAAGTTTGGATTCAGATTGTGAGCAATTCAATTGGGATGACTTTGAAGTTCCAGAGATAAAGAGTGCACTTAATGAAGTCCTTGAATTAAATCAAACAGAAAAAATAGATCAGGCCAAGAGAATTGGGCCTGTTAATCAACAAAACATTAACAATGATAATGATGTCACAAAGGACACAATATGTTCACAGGAACTGCCACTAAGTAATTTCTACATTTAACATCAACAGCCGATACACAGACATATATTTCTCAATAATGTTTTTTTTCATTTTAGAATAATCAGGCTATACAAGGTGAAACCAAAACGAGTGCAGTTTCAGAAAGCGGATTCTGTGATCCTGAAAAATCATGCGGACATTCAAATGCAGAAAGTGAAAACATGGAAGTCTTCTGCAAACCTCAAGAAAAAATCATTAAGGATCACCGAAATAAGATTATTGAAAGAGGCATATGGAAATCATTGGCTGTTGAGAAATCCTATAAGGGTTGAGGTTAAGACAGAGGCAAAGTCCACAAGCAAAGTTGCTGGACAACAAGAGCTTGGTCCATCCATAACACCATTAGGGCTTTGGTTGGAGGTTAAATCAATATACTTCTTGTTTTTATGATAACTGTGTTCTGATTTTCTTGAATTCTAGCTGTTCCCTACAAAATCATAACCTTGTTTTGGTGCAGTATATGATATGTGAAGCATCAAAGAAGTCATCTCAGCTTGTTGATTTCCTTGTGCATAATAGTGGGAAGAAAATAATGGTGTAAATACATGATGACCTGAAATTTATGTTTGGCTACTTATTCTTAGTTCTATGTAGCATTGTGCTAACTTTTGAATCTTCATATCGTGATAAATTGCAGATATTTTTCAACATGTGCTTGTGTAAATTATTGGGCTGTTGTTCTTCCACTAATTAACTCGCTTAAAGGTACTCCAATAATTGCTTCCCATGGGAAGATGAAACAGGTTGGTAGAGCAAAGCACTTTTTTCACGCCACACGTGCTCTGCCTCGTCGTCGACGTCACCCTCCACGTGAGCTCGTGCGGCGTGCGCGGGGGGGGGGGGGGGTCTGCGAGCGCAATGTGCTCGAGCTATTGGCTGACAAGAGAAACCTGTCTTGTTCCGTAAAGGCGGACGACAGACGAGGTGTACACGCAGGGTGTCGCTGCTGCCTGAGGACGAGGACGCGGAGAAGCGGGCGCAGGCGCGGGTCCGGGAGGACGAGGACGCGGATCGCCGTGACGGCAAGGACGGCGCCGCCATGAGGCCGCTCGCACGAACGCGCACATGTTCTGCAAGATGCTCACGACATCCGATACCAGCACACACATCTTTAGAAATATAGTGTTCACATACAATGTTGGCCGAGTTCACAGACATTATACCAACAGAAATAAATTCACAGTCCAGCTACGGCGTAAGGACCTCCTTATATACAATATTCTTTGTGTATGTTACACCATTTATTGTTGACTTCTTTTCCACCCCCTTCTTCATTTTATCATCAGTGACTGGAATTACAAGTACCTTCACATTCAATCGAGTTGTGGCCCTTGAGAGAGCAACATATAGCTGGCCATGAGAGAATACTAGTTCGGGCAAGTACACAGCAACATTAGGAATCGTCTGTCCCTGAGACTTGTTAACAGTCATGGCGAAACTTAGTCTTACCGGAAACTGCTTCCTTTTAAAATGGAAAGGGAACATCTCGTCATCAGAAGGGCACAGGGGTATATGAGGCAAGAAAACCCGCATTCCAGCATGCTGACCAAGGACAATTTCAGCATCTATACTATTTTTTTGGAAACCACGTACCACCAGCCGTGTACCGTTGCAAAGTCCGTTAGCAGGGTCTATATTCCTAAGCAACATGATTGAGCACCCAATTTTGAGCTTCAGAACGTGCGAGGGTAGTCCATTAGGAGTCAGTGTGTTTAGGAATTCCGAAGGATAATAGTTATTAGGATCGTCCACCGCGGTGTCAAAGCTATGGTACATCATCTGCTCCCGTTGGAAACGATCGATCATCCTCATATTTATCATATCCACCCAGTCGTTCCGAGTAGTCAATATTGCTCTTGAAGTGATGTAGCTTGTATTAGACATGTTTTCGTTTAGACTGGGGTAAATGTCATCTATCAATCTATCAAGGTCGCGGTCATCACCGGTATATGGCACACATACCTCATCTGGAAGACGAACATCACCATCGCTATTCACTTCCTCAGTTCCACCACCGACACGCAACAAATATTCTGCAAACCATGGGTCGCTCTTTGCTCTCATGTTGTGAACAAGCTTTAGGTGGCACATTGATTCCCATAGGTAAGAACTCCGTAGAGAGGCAGCAACTACCTGAGCCCTTGACCCCTTACGTACAACATGGAGTACTTGTCTGAAATCTCCCCAAACACAATAGTCTTCCCACCAAAGGGCAGACCAGGGCATCCCATGATATCACGCATGCTGTTGTCCAATGCTTCAATTGATTGTCTCTTAGCCATTGATGTCTCGTCCCAAATAATGAGTGACGCTTTCTATAGCAACTTTGATGTCCCACTTTGTTTCGTGAAGGTACATATAGCACCATCATCAATAGTAAGTGGTATCTTGAAGCTTGAATGGGCAGTTCTCCCACCAGGCATTATGGAAGCCGCAACCCCAGATGTAGCTGTTGCAACTGCAATCTTGTCTTTACTACGTAGCACCGCAAGCAATGCCTTATACAGATAAGTCTTTCCAGTCCCACCAGGCCCATCCACAAAGAACACACCGCCATTACTGGTGTCAACAACAGATAAGATCTTTTCATATGCAGACTTCTGCTCCTCATTTAGGGTTTCTTGCAAAGCAACATCTTCTGTCGTCGCCTTGATACTTAACTCCTCGTAAATCTCTCTATCAATACCTTGTGAATCGTCATATCTATCGATGATAGCAGGGAGAGGGAATGTCTTTATGTCTTTACCCATTGACTGCAACATGTTTCTAATGTCAATCAAGACCATCTGCTGCAAATGGGTTTTGCTCTGAGTAATACGATGATAATCCTCGGACATTGTGTCAAGGTGTCTCTGCCACAATTCGGCCACATCATTCGGCTCGCAGTAAACCAGTATCGTTGCAAACAACCTTCGTAGCGCTGATGGCATTTGGTAAAGAGCAGCTTCATTGAGACACTCATCTATTGTGTTGTCTGCTTCAAGTAATCCCCTTCTTTGTGCTGCCTCACGAAACGATGGTAGTGTGTCACCGTCTACTGTCCTTAGATCCACATAGGAGGTAGCACCAGTCACATGGTTTAGGAGGAGCCAAAGATAGAAGCGCTCCCCTTCAGATGGTAGAGCAGAGACGATTCTACCAACTTGTCCACCCGTATTTTGTTTCCTCCTTTGCCACACTTTGCCTTGCTTCCAAGTGTACCACTCAGGGAAGTCACGATACAGGATGCCCCGAGCCTCCTCGTACAACTTATTCACCTCAAAATATGCTGTAATCATTGACCTATCAGCACCTGGACGGTTGACGACTCGCTCAACCATTTGTCGCTCGTGAAACGTCACCATGTGCATGTATGGAAGATGGAGTTGCAGCTGCATCACAGATGGAGAGTTTTGACTAAGCTCAAATCCATATATCCTCCATAAGGCTTTCGGAGGAGTCACCCACTACTGCTGTATCTCATCTACATCACCATTTTCCTTACTCGCATCTCTCATAATTGTACTTGAACAGGTACTTAGCAGCCTTGATGCTCCCACACGCCTCAACATTGATGTGACAGTTGAAGAGCCGAAGGAGGTAAGGGTTGTAAGGGACAACCCATCTATTGTCCAATTCACATCCTCGAACCTTTTCCTTACGTCCATCGTCACGACGTCTGTAATTAGGATATGAATCCTTCCCTTGCATGGTTGCCTCACAGAAATGCCGGGGGTATTGATTCTTGCACGATGCATGACCCTTAGTGCATGGGCAGTTAGGGTTTAGCGACCCACACGGGCCATGCATCATATGCTTGATAACCATCTTTCGCAGTTCACGGTACTTGTTGGATGGGATCTAAGCTGAGATCAAAAGGTCATACTGTTCAGGGCACGTGAGCTTGTACTTCCTTTGCATGACGAGTAGAAAATGGGCATGTGGCAAACCTCGTTTCTGAAATTCCACGATGTAGACATAGGCTCGGACTTTACCGAGAATATCCTGTTTAGTCAACCTATGCTTTAGCTCCTGTAGTTTCGCATGAAAGACACGCACTACAAGATCCGGACGATCTTGCAGTGTCTGTCCAGGTAGAAGCTCTCTCCTTATCTCATCCCAGTTAGGGTTACATGTCATGGTAAGAAAGATGTCTGGTTTACCAAACTTCCGCACCAGAGCCATAGCATCCATATATCAACGTCTCATGTCACGAGGACCGCCAATAAACAACGGTGACAACACAGTTCGCTTTCCAACCTTCTCTCCTCTAACATCTCCATCTAACATGCTATCCACCAAGCCCTGGTATAGGTCTGCCCTTAACCGATCCTGGTTCTTACGTATGAAATCTAAACGGGAGCTCTCAATCTTAATGTATGTGTCGACCGCGAACTGCTGGAAAAGCCGTTTACCATGAAGTATTGGATTGAATACCCCTGGACGTATCTGAAATTTGTAGCAGTAGTAATCACGCACGGACACACATAGATGGGTAGGAGGTTCTGCATATGCAAGAATGGATTATTTAGTGATGTCGAAAACATATTTAATAATGTGAACAACTTAGAAATTACAAAGAAACAACTAACCCGCATCTTCATCATTTGCATTACTTGCCCTATGCGTCGCCCGGTATGCATCCACTTCGTCCATGGATACACCAACCTTTGGGATATTTGCATGCCATCCAAGTTCACCTCTAGGGAAGAAGAGTGGATATGATAGCGCATCGTAGCATCCATGGTATGAGCGGATGCCGTGGCTTGACCTATCCTTCCCATGTAGCATAACACTCTTGCTGAATTGGCCTCGCCGTTCGCTCCCCTCGATCTAGACAGCGGCCACCTCCGAAGTGAGAGGTGTGTTATATGTCTTCTGGTTCAACGTCTGGTCAAGGTTCAATGCGATGTGATAGTCAGCAAGGTTCTCAACATGACCCATGCTCCTAAGGTGCTCAGAGTACGGATTTCCATGAAGTATGCCAACTATCTATTTAATAACCTCTTGGTCTTTCTGAATCTGATCTTCACGACACTTACGGAGTCGATGCTCGAGACTGGGATCATCATCGTAAAAGTAAAGCTCTAGGTGTTTATGCTCTGCCCCACATTCACTACCGAATGACTTGATATTATGGTACATAATGACTTGTGCACGGAATGTGTATATACCAGAATCCCTCATATTAGTTGTCATACTGTCGAGGCAACAGTACAGGGAAGTGAAAGAAAAATGGCCATTAAAAAACCTGATGTTATCACGAAAGTGCCTAACATCAGAGTCTGCACTATCGCACAACCTCCTGAGCTGGGGAGGGGTCTCTAGTGGGGCTAGCTCAACCTTCCCACCTCGACAGCAAAACCCAGGCGGCTCATACTCAAACTTCTTCGCAGTGCAATAACCATAGTCGGGAACGTGCTTCAGCATATGTGTTTCTTCAGGGATGTTACTGTAGACCTTGTCGTACGGGTCAGGCACATCAATGACGACAGATTGATCTTGAGTACCATCTTGTCGAGGACCATAATTAGGGGTACCCTCAAGACGCCTAATTCTCAGCTGGTAACCCCCATCAGCATAAAGCTGCAGAGGCCTGATGGGTTTGATTAAGTCAGGGATCAGTCCATACGAGCGACTTGATCACGCCACGCCCGAGCCTAGCCTCGGGCGAGGGCAGCCGACCCTGAGATGGTTCCGTCTCGCCCGAGGTCTCCTCTTTCACGGCAGACGCATCTCCGGCTCGCCCGAGGCCTTGCCTTCGATAAGAAGTAACCCTGACTAAATCACCGCGCCAACCGACCAAATCACTGGGGCCTTTAACGCAAAAGGTAAGACTGACGGGTAGCCAGGCTTGGCCGAAAGCGCCAGAGGAAGCTCCGCCCGACCCAGGGCTCGGACTCGGGCTAAGGCACCGGAAGACGGCGAACTCCGCTCCGCTCGACCCAGGGCTCGGACTCGGGCTAAGGCCCCAGAAGACGGCGAACTCCGCTCCGCCCGACCCAGGGCTCGGACTCGGGCTAAGGCCCCGGAAGACGGCGAACTCCGCTCCGCCCGACCCAGGGCTCGGACTCGGGCTAAGGCCCCAGAAGACGACGAACTCCGCTTCACCCGACCCAGGGCTCGGACTCCGCCCTGGCCTCTGCCGAGCAACCTCCGCCTCGCCCGACCCGGGAGCTCAGGTTCGGCCTCGGCCATGCAGGATAGACTCGACCTCGGCCTCGGAGGAGCCACCACGTCGCCCGGCCTAGGGCACAAGCCCGCCACGTCAACAGGAAGCGTCATCATCACCCTACCCCGAGCCGACTCGGGCCGCAGAGAACAGGACCGACGTCCCATCTGGTCAGCTCCGCCAGATAGGCAATGATGGCGCCCCGCTAGACCCATGATGACGGCGGCTCTCAGCTCCCTTACGAAAGCAGGAGGACGTCAGCAAGGGCCCAGCCACTCCGACAGCTGTCCCTCCGTCCGGCTCCATCGCTTCTCCGACATCCACGACGCCACACTAGCTGGGTGCCAAGATCTCTCCGGCTGCCACCTTGGCATGTACTTAGGGCACTAGCTCTCCCCCGCTAGACACGTAGCACCTTGCTACACCCCCATTTGTACACCTGGATCCTCTCCTTACGCCTATAAAAGGAAGGACCAGGGCCTTCTTAGAGAAGGTTGGCCTCGCGGGAACGAAGGGCAGGGGCAGGCGCTCTCTCGGGGCCGCTCGCTCCCCTCACCCACGCGGACGCTTGTAACCCCCTACTGCAAGCGCACCCGACCTGGGCGCGGGACGAACACGAAGGCCGCGGGAATTCTCCGACTCCCTCACGACCCGGCTCCGGCCACCTCGCTCTCTCTCTCTCCCCCCTTCGCGCTCGCCCACGCGCTCGACCCATCTGGGCTGGGGCACGCGGCACACTCACTCGTCGGCTCGGGGACCCCCCGGTCTCGGAACGCCGACAGTTGGCGCGCCAGGTAGGGGCACGCTGCGTGTTGACAAGCAGATTCCCGTCAAGCTCCAGATGGGCAGTCTCCAACGACCTCTTCAACCCGGGACGGTGCTCCGTTTCGGGGGTCTCGAGTTCATGTCTTTCGACGGCAGCTACGACATGATACTCCTTCCACCGCCGCGCGACAGCGACAATGGTGGCGGACAGCCCGCCCGCCGGCGGCGGAATCGACGACGCCTTTCCCGCGTGGGGGAAGGACAACTTTCGAGTTCGCTCCGTCCTCTTCCTCGCCATCGGAGAAGGAGGCGGGGCAACCAAGGCCGAGCGGGAAGCTGCGCTCAGTCGACTGTCGAGCAAATCGACATCCCCAGCGCCCCAACGGAGGACGCGTCGGGCATCACCCACGCGTTTGAGGCGAAGGCGAGCGCCGCCCCCCCGCGACACGCCGATCCCGAGCAAGTGGACGACGCCAGCACGCTCACGGAAGGCCTGCAGGACGTCGCCCTCGCACCCAGGACGACAGCACGATCAGCCCCCGATGCGACTTCGTCGATCCTCGTCGACCCAAAGGTACGGGCTGATTCCCATCCTTTGTCATTTCGACTCGGCCTCAACCCGCCTAGCAACCTCGCTTTGGCGGGCGCCCACACTGAGGCGAGTGCAACCTCTCTGGGGTTTCGTGTGCGGTCGCCTTGGGACCGATTGACGGGTGTCTCGACCTACGGACCCTCTGGGTCCGAGGAAGATGACGACCCCAGCATCTGCTGGGATTTCTCCGGATTTGGCAACCCCAGTGCCATGCGGGACTTCATGACCGCATGTGACTACTGCCTCTCCGACTGTTCCGACGGCAGCCGCAGCCTTGACGACAGGGACTGCGGCCTGAGCCACGAATGTTTCCACGTCGAGCTAGGGGATCCCTCCGGAGGCGGCTGTCTCGGCATGCCGGAGGATGGTGATCCCCCTAGGCCAGCGCCTCGCGCCGACATCCTGCGGGAGCTAGCTGTGGTCCCCGTTCCGGCGGGGGGTCACGACCCATAGCTCGAGCAAGTCCGCGGGGCGCAGGCCGGGCTTGATGAGGGAGCAGGAGCGCTCGAGGCAATCCGCCAGAACATCGGGCAGGTATGGGCGAGCCAGCCCCCGGCCGGAGGAATACGTCACCTGCCCCAAGGTCTCCAGCACCGCATCGCCAACGATGCCAGGGACAGACCGCCACCCGCATCCGGCGGAACCGGTCAGGACCTGGCCGCCGCAGCGATGCTCCTCCGCGCGATGCCGGAGTCATCAACCACCGAGGGTCGGTGAATCCAGGGAGAACTCAAGCATCTCCTGGAAGGCACTGCGGCCCGGCGGGCCGAGAGCTCTGCCTCCCGAAGGCAGGGGTACCCCTCGGAACCTCGTGCCGCGACTTCCCGACTCACGCGGGAAGCCTCGGTCTACACCGGGCGCACGCGCAACACCGCGCCTGCGGCCCCGGGCTACCTCAGCGACGAGCACCCTCATCGCGACCGTCGGGCCTGCCTCGACGAAAGGGTGCGCCGAGGTTATCACCCCAGGCGTGGGGGACGCTACGACAGCGGGGAGGATCGGAGTCCCTCGCCCGAACCACCCGGTCCGCAGGTCTTTAGCCGAGCCATTCAGCGGGCGCCGTTTCCGCCCCGATTCCGACCCCCGACTACTATCACAAAGTACTCGGGGGAAACGAGACCGGAATTGTGGCTCGCGGACTACCGCCTGGCCTGTCAACTGGGTGGGACGGACGACGACAACCTCATCATCCGCAACCTCCCCCTGTTCCTCTCCGACACCGCTCGCGCTTGGTTGGAGCACCTGCCTCCGGGGCAGATTTCCAACTGGGAAGATCTGGTCCAGGCTTTCGCCGGCAACTTCCAGGGCACGTACGTGCGCCCCGGGAATTCCTGGGACCTCCGAAGCTGTCGGCAGCAGCCGGGAGAGTCCCTTCGGGACTACATCCGGCGATTCTCGAAGCAGCGCACCGAGCTGCCCAACATCACCGACTCCGATGTCATCGGCGCGTTCCTTGCCGGCACCACCTGCCGTGACCTGGTGAGCAAGTTGGGTCGCAAGACCCCCACCAGGGCGAGCGAGCTGATGGACATCGCCACCAAGTTCGCCTCTGGTGAGGAGGCGGTCGAGGCCATCTTCCGAAAGGACAAGCAGCCCCAGGGCCGCCCGTCGGAAGATGCTCCCGAGGCGTCTACTCCGCTCGGCGCCAAGAAGAAAGGCAGGAGGAAGTCGCAAGCGAAACGCGACGCCGCCAGCCCGGACCTTGTCGCCGCCGCCGAGTATAAGAACCCTCGGAAGCCCCCCGGAGGCGCCAACCTCTTCGACAAGGCATTAAAGGAGACGTGCCCCTACCATCAGGGGCCCGTCAAGCACACCCTCGAGGAGTGCGTCATGCTTCGGCGCCACTTCCACCGGGCCGGGCCACCCGCAGAGGGTGACAAGGCCCGCGACGACGGCAAGAAGGAAGATCACCAAGCAGGAGAGTTCCCCGAGGTCCGCGACTGCTTCATGATCTATGGAGGGCATGCGGCGAACGCCTCGGCTCGGCATCGTAAGCAGGAGCGTCGGGAGGTCTGCTCGGTGAAGGTGGCGGCGCCAGTCTACCTAGACTGGTCTGACAAGCCCATCACCTTCGACCAAGATGACCACCCCGACCACGTGCCGAGCCCAGGGAAGTACCCGCTCGTCGTCGATCCCGTCATCGGCGACGTCAGGCTCACCAAGGTCCTGATGGATGGGGGCAGCTGCCTCAACATCATCTACGCTGAGACCCTCAGGCTCCTGCGCGTCGATCTGTCATCCGTCCGAGCAGGCGCTGCGCCCTTCCACGGGATCATTCCCGGGAAGCGCGTCCAGCCCCTCGGACAGCTCGACCTTCCTGTCTGCTTCGGAACACCCTCCAACTTCCGAAGGGAGACTTTGACGTTCGAGGTGGTCGGGTTCCGAGGAACCTACCACGCAGTGTTGGGAAGGCCATGCTACGCGAAGTTCATGGCCATCCCCAACTACACCTACCTAAAGCTCAAGATGCCGGGCCCCAACGGGGTCATCACCGTCGGCCCCACGTACAAACACGCATTCGAATGCGATGTGGAGTGCGTGGAGTACGCCGAGGCCCTCGCCGAGTCCGAGGCCCTCATTGCCGACCTGGAAAGCCTCTCCCGAGAGGTGCTGGACGTGAAGCGACATGCCGGCAACTTCGAGCCAGCGGAGACGGTTAAGGCCGTCCCTCTCGACCCCAGTGGCGACACCTCCAAGCAGATTCGGATCGGATCCGGGCTCGACCCCAAATAGGAAGCAGTGCTCGTCGACTTTCTCCGCGCAAACGCCGATGTCTTTGCGTGGAGTCCCTCGGACATGCCCGGCATACCGAGGGATGTCGCCGAGCACTCGCTGGATATTCGGGCCGGAGCCCGACCGGTCAGACAGCCTCTGCGCCGATTCGACGAGGAAAGGCGCAGGGTGTTAGGCGAGGAGATCCACAAGCTGATGGCAGCAGGGTTCATCAAAGAGGTATTCCATCCCGAATGGCTTGCCAACCCTGTACTTGTGAGGAAGAAAGGGGGGAAATGGCGGATGTGTGTAGACTACACTGGTCTCAACAAAGCATGTCCGAAAGTCCCCTACCCTCTACCTCGCATCGATCAAATCGTGGACTCCACTGCAGGGTGCGAAACCCTGTCTTTCCTCGATGCCTACTCAGGGTATCATCAAATCAAGATGAAAGAGTCCGACCAGCTCGCGACTTCTTTCATCACGCCCTTCGGCATGTACTGTTATGTCACAATGCCGTTCGGTTTGAGGAACGCGGGTGCCACGTACCAGCGGTGCATGAACCATGTGTTCGGCGAACACATCGGTCGCACGGTCGAGGCCTACGTCGATGACATCGTAGTCAAGACGAGGAAAGCCTCCGAGCTTCTCTCCAACCTCGAACTGACATTCCGGTGTCTCAAGGCGAAGGGCGTCAAGCTCAATCCCGAGAAGTGCGTCTTCGGGGTGCCCCGGGGCATGCTTTTGGGATTCATCGTCTCCGAGCGGGGCATCGAAGCCAACCCGGAGAAGATCGCGGCCATCACAAACATGGGGCCCATCAAGGACTTAAAAGGCGTACAGAGGGTCATGGGATGCCTCGCGGCCTTGAGCCGTTTCATCTCGCGCCTCGGCAAAAGAGGCCTGCCCCTGTACCGTCTCTTAAGGAAGGCCGAGTGCTTCACTTGGACCCCCGAGGCCGAGGAAGCCCTCGGGAACCTGAAGGCGCTCCTCACCCAGGCGCCCGTCTTGGTACCCCCAGCTGATGGAGAAACCCTCTTGGTCTACGTCGCCGCAACCACTCAGGTGGTCAGCGCCGCGATCGTGGTCGAAAGGCAGGAAGAGGGGCATGCTTTGCCCATTCAGAGGCCAGTTTACTTCGTCAGTGAAGTGCTGTCCGAGACCAAGATCCGCTACCCACAAGTCCAGAAGCTGCTGTATGCAGTGATCCTGACGAGGCGAAAGCTGCGACACTACTTCGAGTCTCATCCGGTGACTGTGGTGTCATCCTTCCCCCTGGGGGAGATCATCCAGTGCCGAGAAGCCTCGGGACGGATCGCGAAGTGGGCGGTGGAAATCATGGGCGAGGCAATCTCGTTCGCCCCACGGAAGGCCATCAAGTCCCAGGTACTGGCGGACTTCGTAGCCGAATGGGTCGACACCCAGTTGCCAACGACGCCGATCCAACCGGAGCTCTGGACCATGTTTTTCGACGGGTCGCTGATGAAGACGGGAGCCGGCGCGGGCCTGCTCTTCGTCTCGCCCCTCGGGAAACACCTGCGCTATGTGCTCCGCCTCCATTTCCCGGCGTCCAACAATGTGGCTGAGTACGAGGCTCTGATCAACGGATTGCGAATCGCCATCGAGCTAGGGGTCCGACGCCTCGATGCACGCGGCGACTCGCAGCTCGTCATCGACCAAGTCATGAAGAACTCCCACTGCCGCGACCCGAAGATGGAGGCCTACTGTGATGAGGTTCGACGCCTGGAAGACAAGTTCTACGGGCTCGAGCTCAACCACATCGCCCGGCGCTACAACGAGACTGCGGACGAGCTGGCGAAGATAGCCTCGGGGCGAACGACGGTTCCCCCGGACGTCTTCTCCCGGGATCTGCACCAACCCTCCATCAAGATAGGCGGCACGCCCGAGCCCGAGGCGCCCTCGGCCCCGCCCGAGGCAGCCTCGGCCCAGCCCGAGCCATCCTCGGTTCAACCCGAGGAGCCCTCGGCCCCCGAGGGCGAAGCGCTGCACATCGAGGAGGAGCAGAGCGGGGTCATGCCAGATCAGGATTGGCAGACCCCGTACCTGCAATATCTCCGCCAAGGAGAACTACCCCTCGACCGAGCTGAGGCTCGGCGGGTAGCGCGACACGCCAAGTCGTTCGTCTTGCTGGGCGATGAGAAGGAGCTCTACCACCGTAGCCCCTCGGGCATCCTCCAGCGATGCATCTCCATCGCCGAGGGTCAGGAACTCCTGCAGGAAATACACTCGGGGGCTTACGACCATCATGCAGCACCTCGAACCCTCGTTGGGAACGCTTTCCGCCAAGGCTTCTACTGGTCGACGGCGGTGGCTGACGCCACTAGAATTGTCCGCGCCTGCGAAGGGTGCCAATTCTACGCGAAGCAGACCCACCTGCCCGCTCAGGCTCTGCAGACAATACCCATCACCTGGCCCTTCGCTGTGTGGGGTCTGGACCTCGTCGGCCCTCTGCAGAAGGTGCCCGGGGGCTACACGCACCTGCTGGTCGCCATCGACAAATTCTCCAAGTGGATCGAGGTCCGACCCCTGAACAGCATCAGATCCGAGCAGGCGGTGGCGTTCTTCACCAACATCATCCATCGCTTCGGGGTCCCGAACTCCATCATCACCGACAACGGCACCTAGTTCACCGGCAAAAAATTCTTGGATTTTTGCGAGGATCACAACATCCGGGTAGACTGGGCCGCCGTAGCTCACCCCATGTCGAATGGGCAAGTAGAACGTGCCAATGGCATGATTCTACAGGGGCTCAAGCCTCGGATTTACAGTGATCTCAACAAGTTCGGCAAGCGATGGATGAAGGAACTCCCCTCGGTGGTCTGGAGCCTGAGGACGACGCCAAGCCGAGCCACGGGTTTCACGCCGTTCTTCCTGGTCTACGGGGCCGAGGCCGTCCTGCCCACTGACCTGGAATACGGCTCCCCGAGGACGAGGGCCTACAACGAAGAAAGAAACCAAGCTAGCCGAGAAGACTCGCTGGACCAGCTGGATGAGGCTCGGGACAGGGCCTTACTACACTCGGCGCGGTATCAGCAGTCCCTGCGACGCTACCACGCCCGAGGGGTCCAACCCCGAGACCTCCAGGTGGGTGATCTGGTGCTTCGGCTGCGGCAAGACACCCGAGGGAGGCACAAGCTCACGCCCCCCTGGGAGGGGCCGTTTCGTCATCGCCAAAGTTCTGAAGCCCGGAACGTACAAGCTGGCCAACAGTCAAGGCAAGGTCTACGGCAACGCTTGGAACATCCAACAGCTACGTCGCTTCTACCCTTGAGATGTTTCCAAATTGTTCATATACCTCGCACCCACGCAAAGTTTAGTCAACAAGGAAGGGTCGGCCTCGCCTCGGCAAAGCTCGACCCTCCCTCGGGGGCTAAAAGGGGGGAAACCCCCTCTGCGTCAAAATTTTCCTCGAACAAAAAATCTCTTTTATCAGAATATCTTTCGTGCTTTTTGACTACTTCGAAAAGTGGGTCATGGAAACGACAGAGTACACGTAAGCAGCCAAGGCTGACCGAGCCGAGGGACTCCTACGCCTCCGGGATACGGATACCTCACTCATCACCTTCTGCGATAAGTAACTCGCGCTCGGATAAAGTGACTCCACGGATCGAACAAGTCTCTACGTTCGGAAGCTCTTCTGTCAAAGCGATTCTTCGAGTTTTCTCGACTAAGTCGGTGATAGGGCCTCATGGATGAGTAAAAGTGCGCGTAAGCGGCAAGGCCGACCGAGCCGAGGGACTCCCACGCCTCCGGGATACGGATACCTCACTCCTCACCTTCCGCGAGAAGCAACTTTCGCTTGCACAAATATCCCTGTTACCGACAAAAAGTCCAGATGCTTGGAACAAGAGGAAAAGGGACGCAGCTTTACAACACGGCAAGGGTGTGTGTTCTGGCCTCGACGGCCGCACAAAGCACACGCTACAAGACAAGCTGATCCTGCAGGCTCAGATCTTGGCGCTGGAAGGGGGCGGCGACACCCTCGGCATTGACAGCAACTTCGGCAAGGCCCGAACTAGCCTCGGATGGCGACGCGATCCGAGGCCCTCCGCTCCAAAGGACGGCGTCATCTCCACGCCCGGGCGATCGTTGTCAGGGACTTCTCCGGGAATCCGGCCCGAGCAGGCGGCTCGGCCAGCCACCTCCGGGGCCTCGGCCAACCACTTTCCGAGGGCACGAGCCCGGTCCGAAGCCTCGGCTGACCAACTCCGGCGTCGATCCTGCCAACGGACAACTCGGCTAGGCTCCGGCCAACCAGGTTTCATTTCCAAGCCAACTCCGCCTCTGCTCATGCTGATATCGCTACCCCCGGCCTCGGCTCGTCGAAGAGCGGCCGAGGGGTCTCTTTAACTAAGCTAGGGGAGCCTCGGACAACAGGGCCGACCGAGCCGAGGGACTCCTACGCCTCCGGGATACGGATACCTCACTCGTCACCTTGACACGGGGCGACTCATGCTTAGTGAAGCGGTTCGGACAATCAGCAGACGAGTCTTAGTGCTCGGAAATGAGGAAAAAACACGGCTCCGTGCCATAGTTACATACACGTTCAGGCCCCGAAAGCCAAAATGAACAAAAAACCCGGCACTCGAAGTGCCATTACAAACGGAACTCCGGTTCCCCCCCCCCGCAGGTACGAACAACCCCACTCGATAGGGGCGGGCCTGCGGGGCGGCGGAAAAAACTCTCACCCCCCGAGGACGAGAGCCAGCCATTCAGGCCAGGAGACGGAGACCCAGGGCTACTGACGGAGTTGGCAATCTCATCGGTAGAGAAGCCACTTCCGTCCGCCGACGCCTCGGGACCCGCCACTTCCGGCATGGCTGGAGGAAGTCTCCGTGAAGCTGGAGGATGCCGTTCTCCCCCAGATGCACGGGGAAGAAGAGGGCAACCGACCCACACGGAGACAGCCCCCTGACTCGCCTCGTCCTCCCTCTTGGCCTGGTGATGAAAATCCTTGAGGCTGAGGGAGGGGCAGAGGCCGCAGCCCGGCTCGCTTTCCCCCACCATCAAGCCGGAGGTCGCCCCCTTGGGTGACCCCCGGTGGAGGGTTGCAGCCGGGCTGCATGATGAAAATCCTTGAAGCCGAACGATGGCCGAAAGGTACCCACTCCCACGGAGTGGTATCCCCCGACGACGAGGCACGAAGACGGCGGTTTCCCCCATCCGGGGACTTGAAAGGTAGAAAGACACGATGCATAAGGGAGGAAGAAGACATGGTCGCCCTACGAAAGGGGTCGCCCTCCTTTTAAAGGCAACTCTCCGTGCTCGCGCCCCCAACCGTCACGGGCTGAGTCTTCTCCAACACACCTCCAAAGCCCTCCCCTGCGGCGCGGGGGCTAGGACCCACCTGTCATGCGGACCGGCTCCGAGCAAAAGAAGCCGAACTGCCGCGCGCGGCGTGCGCGCAACCGCCCAGCGGTTACAAGTGACCCTCCACTTTTGCCCAGACCAACGGGCGAAGGGGGCGGGCAGCCATGCGGGCGACATGCAACCGCACCAAGTGGACGCGCCTCTCCGACTCCTGACAGGCCAGCATGAAGGCTCAAGCCCACGCGTCGCGCAACCGGCGCGCTGGATGCTGCATGTAAGCCACTATGCCACTTGCGCCACCACCGCACCTCCTCGGTTGCGGAACCAATACCGCGACCCAAGGCGGCCCAGCGCGCGGCCCAGCTGCGCCAGCCTGACGCAGCGGTCAAACACGGTCAAAAGTGGGCCGGCAGTAATGACAGTGGCAGGCGCGCAAGAGCAGCGATCACGCCATCAGCCAGGCTCACGTCCCATCCGGAGGCCGCAAGAGAACCCCCTCTCTCTCGGTGTGAAGTCGACACGCCCGTGACCTGTTCCTCGAACGGCTCGCGCACGCGCAACGGCAGCCTCGCCAACTACTTGCCCCGGCGCATTAACTCCGCGGCTCGACGGACAGCGCTTCTGACAGGAGTAGCTGGCGACGTTTCGCCTTCGCCAAAGCAACCCCACCGAAAAAGGTACGCCACGACGTTCAATTTCGAATCCTTTTTCCCTTTTCCTTCTTTCTCTATCTCTTGCAACAGGGACCGGGAAAGGGGATACCCCCAAAGGGATCCTTCCCCGTGAAGGAACTAGGCTCCGAGCCTCCTTACTGATCAGGGGTTCGAAGGCTGGCCCCCCGAAGGGTTCAACAGCCGCCTCAGATCGCGTGGGCCCGACACCCACTACTGGTCAGGGGTTCGAAGGTCGGCCTCCCGAAAGGTTCCACGACCGCCTCAGGCTACTCGGGCTCCGTGCCCATTACTGATCAGGGGTTCGAAGGCTGGCCCCCCGAAGGGTTCACAGTCGCCTCAGACACCGAGCGAGGGATGACCAGGGGTACGTTCGATACATAACCAAGGCTCGGGCTGCGCTCCCGAGGTACCCTAGGACATTTCCGAGACCAGCGGGAACGACTCTGTAACGGAATCCCATCGGAGGGAGGCAACGAGCCCTCGGACCCCGTCGCCAGGGGACCGGGTCCGGCAGATCACCCGCAGGTACTTTTGGGCGTGCCTCCGGGCCCCTAGCCGACCCCCAACGAACGGGGCACGGACGTCCACTCGGATTACCCGATTGCAGCTCACCGGAGACACCATGTTCGGTGCCCATCGAGGGTAACATGGCGCTCTCCCCCCCTCCTCCTTGCGGAAAGGCGACGTAGGGGCGTATGTAAAAAAGCCGAGTCTGTCCCTGATCGTCCTCTCGCTCTGTGCGGAGGCTCGGGGGCTGCTCTCGCAAACCCGGCTCCGGCCAAACCGTTGACAGCGTCAACATACCAGCCCGAGAACTTGGGCCCCGACAGTGCACCTGGGCTACGGCCTGTTCGCATGAGGGAACCGCCAGACCAGCCGAAGCATTACGCAAGGCATTAAGACCTCGAAGGAGTGAAACCACTCCTCCGAGGCCTCGGGGGCTACACCCGGCGGGTGCGCTCGCGCGCACCCACCGGAACAAAGTGCAACCGAGAAAGGCTGGTCCCCTTGCAAAAAAGTGCGACGAAAGCCTCCAAGCGAGTGTTAACACTCCCTTCGAGGCTCGGGGGCTACTGTCGGGGACCATAATTAGGGGTACCCTCAAGACGCCTAATTCTCAGCTGGTAACCCCCATCAGCATAAAGCTGCAGAGGCCTGATGGGTTTGATTAAGTCAGGGATCAGTCCATACGAGCGACTTGATCACGCCACGCCCGAGCCTAGCCTCGGGCGAGGGCAGCCGACCCTGAGATGGTTCCGTCTCGCCCGAGGTCTCCTCTTTCACGGCAGACGCATCTCCGGCTCGCCCGAGGCCTTGCCTTCGATAAGAAGTAACCCTGACTAAATCACCGCGCCAACCGACCAAATCACTGGGGCCTTTAACGCAAAAGGTAAGACTGACGGGTAGCCAGGCTTGGCCGAAAGCGCCAGAGGAAGCTCCGCCCGACCCAGGGCTCGGACTCGGGCTAAGGCACCGGAAGACGGCGAACTCCGCTCCGCCCGACCCAGGGCTCGGACTCGGGCTAAGGCCCCGGAAGACGGCGAACTCCGCTCCGCCCGACCCAGGGCTCGGACTCGGGCTAAGGCCCCGGAAGACGGCGAACTCCGCTCCGCCCGACCCAGGGCTCGGACTCGGGCTAAGGCCCCGGAAGACGGCGAACTCCGCTCCGCCCGACCCAGGGCTCGGACTCGGGCTAAGGCCCCAGAAGACGACGAACTCCGCTTCACCCGACCCAGGGCTCGGACTCCGCCCTGGCCTCTGCCGAGCGACCTCCGCCTCGCCCGACCCGGGAGCTCAGGTTCGGCCTCGGCCATGCAGGATAGACTCGACCTCAGCCTCGGAGGAGCCACCACGTCGCCCGGCCTAGGGCACAAGCCCGCCACGTCAACAGGAAGCGTCATCATCACCCTACCCCGAGCCGACTCGGGCCGCAGAGAACAGGACCGACGTCCCATCTGGTCAGCTCCGCCAGATAGGCAATGATGGCGCCCCGCTAGACCCATGACGACGGCGGCTCTCAGCTCCCTTACGAAAGCAGGAGGACGTCAGCAAGGGCCCAGCCACTCCGACAGCTGTCCCTCCGTCCGGCTCCATCGCTTCTCCGACAGCCACGACGCCACACTAGCTGGGTGCCAAGATCTCTCCGGCTGCCACCTTGGCATGTACTTAGGGCACTAGCTCTCCCCCGCTAGACACGTAGCACCTTGCTACACCCCCATTTGTACACCTGGATCCTCTCCTTACGCCTATAAAAGGAAGGACCAGGGCCTTCTTAGAGAAGGTTGGCCTCGCGGGAATGAAGGGCAGGGGCAGGCGCTCTCTCGGGGCCGCTCGCTCCCCTCACCCGCGCGGACGCTTGTAACCCCCTATTGCAAGCGCACCCGACCTGGGCGCGGGACGAACACGAAGGCCGCGGGAATTCTCCGACTCCCTCACGACCCGGCTCCGGCCACCTCGCTCTCTCTCTCTCCCCCCTTCGCGCTCGCCCACGCGCTCGACCCATCTGGGCTGGGGCACGCGGCACACTCACTCGTCGGCTCGGGGACCCCCCGGTCTCGGAACGCCGACACATCTATCTCGAAGTCCTCGTTAGTGTCCTCATCTGATATTTTTTTGTAAAAGAACGATTAAGACATTTGAATTTAGATACGCATTGGTATTGTAATAGAAATTGACATAAGTACATTTACCAGCGAATATATATCCCTCGTTTTCATCATTATCCTCTCCGAATATGACACCCTCATCATCGTCATCAACTGGATCGTGAAAATACAATCCAAGTAAAGGACAGGGCATTCAGGGTTGAGAAAATATATAACCTCAATAAAGATTTTTAAGAATTACCATTGGAAATGAACCTTGGGACCGACTGGCTTTGCTCCAACCCACTTCTTTGTTCGACCATGTTTGCACTCCCATTTGTTGCCACGATCGCACTTTGGCGTGTATTCCTATATTGTACTGATGGAAACACATGTTTAGTCGGACTACATTTTATCGTCGTCGTGCAAGATCCATTTAAAACTGGTTAGTATAATTACCAGTGTTGTTGATCTCTATAGTTGAACCGGGTTGTGTCGAATTATCCATTTGTCCGACGTCACTGATATCTTCCTCAGTCAAAGTAGCCACGTTACGTGCAACGTTTGCTTCAAAATTTCTTGTTTTGACGGGCTAAGATAGCTTGTCTTTCACCACGCAAAACATGATGTTTACGTCTTAGTGGCTCAGTAGACATATCGGGTGAACCGACATCCTCAGTTTGTGTTGAAGTTGGCATGAAAGGTGTACTGGTGTATTCAGGGATAACCCAGTCGCATGCGTTATCAGAGGATGAATCAGGTTCCGATACATATGCTGTAGGGTGTAGAACCTCAGAGGTATATGTTGGGACCTCCATGGCGATGGACCCCTGATTCAAAGTGCTAGCTTGCAGTGCTCTAAGTTTTCTTATGTACTCTAACTTTCCCTCTTTCCGCCTTGGTGTCTGATTATACAACCTAAGCTGTTCATTTTGGTCACCTATAAAATATAAACACAATTACTTTCCAATTGTAGGTTTATGCGCAGATTTATTAATTAAAATTGGACGTTTTTCATCACCTCCTGACACATTGGGCATCACATTGTGTCCCTTGTTTCGTTGACGTGCTTCACGATGCTTCCTATTCTTCTCGTTTTTTTGTTCAATGGACATCGCTGCATATCTTTCCCTATCCCTTTTCCTCTTGCGCTCCTTAGCATCGACCATTGGTCCGAGCAATTTATTTTGATCACCTATAATGTAAGTTTGTGTATTAGTGTTCCCTACTTATTACGTTTCGACGATGTATGGTCAGTTTGTGTATTGACCTTTTCCTCTAATGATATTGCTAGAGATGTCTGTGAATGGTTTGCGACCGGCATTATATCCCATCTGATCTATAACAAGAACAGTACCCGAGAAAACATGAGCACAAAAATAATACTGCAAGAACCAAGGGTGAAATGATCTGACTGCAACAAACCAAGCGAATAGAAACCAAAAAAGATGCCCTTGGTAATAGAGGTTATAGAAACAAGCATCATAACCGAGAGTAAAGAGATAAGACCTAGAGAGAGGTGATAGGAGAATGATTTTGGTGTCCGTATAAGATATGTTATTATATTCCAAGTTTGAAATGCATAGATGGATATGGGTGACGCGCTAAGTAAATATTTTCATAACTCTGGTGATGTGGAATATCTTCCTAGAGCACGCCTAGCTCCTATAGATGGGCTTCGGTATACGGAATGTACATTAAATTTGTTCCAGATTTGATCTGTATATTTGACGTAATTTCACGAGCGAAGTTACGATTTTAATGTCAAACATGACATGACATTAAACTAATATATTGTTCTAAATGGAAAACGTACGGGCTAAATGATTTCATGTTCCACTTATTCATTGATATTTCCCAGTACAACAAAATGTTTTACAAATCTTGACACATGTAAGTTGCATCAATAACAGTACATGTATTCCATCATAAATTCAGATTTGCAAAAGTTACAGACTCTATCTACGCCTTTGGTCATCAAGATATCTAACGGCAAACTGACGATCGTTCCGTGCCACCAAAGCCTTTTGAATTGCTGCAATGAGTGCAACATTTAATCACATGTATACTCAGTTCACAATATAATGAAAAACAAGTACATAATTTTGATGTATGTAATCGTATAAAATACTTACGTTCAAAATAATGGGTGTTGTGATGGAACGGTTTGAAGTGTATTGTTGTATGGTCAGTTGATTCGAGACACTCTATAATAGCATATTTAAATATTCAATATGAATCATTATAAAAGAAAAATTAGTGAATAATGTGTTTGCAAGGTGTAAACATATGTTGTACCTTGTTTTCTGAACCGCCGAAACATGGTCCCAATTATGATGCTATAATTCTCATTAGCCAACGCCCAACGGAGTGCATTTTTTTTAGTAAATCACCCCAAACTTTAATGGTATGTAAAGACCACCTTGCGACATTGATTTTGTGAACAATAGATTAGTACTAATAGATTTAACATCAAATCGGTAATATTAATGGAATATATCTAGCATCCATTATAACAATCTTCCTGAATGTACCCCACATTGTGCGATGGATTGTATCCAAGTGGACTACAATAGCAATAATGTCTACAAAAAGCACAATTAAATATAGATTAATACTCAATTTTGTGTAAAGGAATTTTTAATAGGGTTAGTAGATCGATATATTCTTACCAACTAAAGTCCTGTTTGGCAGCTCGGCAATATCATCAAGGTTCAAGAATATATGTTTTGGAAATGGCGGCATTTGAACTGGGACAGCGTAGGGCTCAACGACAGTCTGTTGGGTGAAATACAACTCCATGGTACCATTTAGATGTCGAAAATTAAATGCACCCGGATTAAGACCAAACCATACGTTGTGCATCTTGTAGACATGCTTTTCATGGAGCAAACTGTTGAAGTATTTGACTATCTCATACCGAGTTGCAATGGCCTCGATTTTGGCTCCCTAATTTGATTTCAGCACAAAATAGATTGTGGTACGAACATTATATATAGTTATGTAAATGAAACCTAAAGAGGGGTTGTCTTACATTGATGTCAGACAAAATGTAATGTTGCCTGTCACGATAACGTGGTTCAATCGGGAATTTAACTTCAACTCGAGCGACAATACTATACTTCCGTTGTACCCCATAAAAATATTCATCGCTATAGTCGTCGAACAACCTGAAGCTATATTAAACATGCAACTAAATAACGTTCATATAAATTTAATAGCGAAATCTTGTGTTAACTGTTGTTTATAATATATAACTTACATAGGCATCCTGTTTTTCTTGTCCAATGCAACTCTTTCACGGTTCAATACGGCTGGCTCCATCAAAACCTTTTATCATTTGAAAATATTTTAAACTAAATTGTAAAATAGTATAATACATTGATATAGCACGACATAGGAGCAGTGTAGGTTGGTTGGTTGAGCACTTATTTTGGACTGTAGGTGTGACTGTGATTAAGGCTTGTAGTTCATGAGTCTGCAGCTCATGCAGAGGTGAATGGCATGCATGATTGCGTATGACGTATTTGTATTGCCCAGTTGATGCTCTAGTACGGCGTCTACAGCTCATACTAATTTCTAATTGCAGACAAATTCCATATTGGGTAGGCGCCTCTCACTTTTTTATCAATTTCAACTTGCTCTGTAGATTACATTAGACACAATTTTTTTTGCTGCTCATTTCTCAAACCTGTCTCATTGTCAAGATCATGCTCAAACTCCTCGGACAGGAAGCCGATTCCTTCGGCAAGAGAGCTGAGATGTACTACCACACCAAGAAGTCCTCGATTTTGTCAAGTCCTCGATTTTGTCATAGATCAGACAAATAATGGAAGAGTTACAAGATTGCAACTCAAGAAGCCTGGTTGCCCTTCTGGGCTCTTTGCTTCTGCGTCTCTTTAGGCTGTTTGGCCAGTAGCAGGATCAGAGTTCATGGCAGAAGTACATACTTGCTTACTTTCTGTTGGTCAGGAATGACTACTTCTCTGGGGAGTCGAAGAAACACTCAGATGTGTTCTGTGATATTTCAGAATTAGATTTCTTTCCATATGCTACAGTTTTGGATAGTGAAGAACTTGAACTGAAGGAGCAGAAACCCATTACGAAGGCTCAATCAGGAGGTGATTCAAGTGGCAGCAGATCGAATGATTGCTACTTCCCAGGCCTTCATGATGACCTATCTCAAGACTGCCTTGCTTGGGCAAGCAGATCAGACTACCCTTCCCTTTCTTGTCTAAACAAAAGATTCAATTTGTTAATTAACAGTGGATATTTGTACAGACTGCGAAGGAAATATGGCATTGTTGAGCACTAGGTGTATCTTGCTTGTAGCTTGATGCCCTAGGAAGCATTTGATCCTTCGCGAAAGCGCTGGTTGAGGCTACCGAGAATGCCATGCAACGAGTGCTTCTCCTATGCAGACAAGGAATCACTTGCCATCGGAACACAGTTGCTTGTCTTCGGCCGTGAATATACTGGCCTTGCTATTTGGATGTACAACTTACTGACTCGCAGTTGGTCCCAATGCACTCCAATGAATCTGCCCCGCTGCCTTTTTGCCTCGGGAAGCTCAGGTGAGATTGCTATTGTTGCTGGTGGATGTGATAAGAATGGACAGGTGCTGAGTTCTGCTGAATTGTACAATTCAGAGATTGGCCACTGGGAGACTATCCTAGACATGAACCTGCCCAGGCGGCTCTCTTTAGTTTTCTTCATGGATGGCAAGTTTTATGTCATTGGGGGCGTGTCCAGTCAGAGGGATTCATTGACTTGTGGAGAGGAATATAACCTTGAAACAAGGACCTGGAGAAGAATATTTGATATGTACCCTGGTGGAACCAGTGCGTCTCAATCGCCTCCTCTTGTTGCTGTTGTGAATAACCAGCTCTACGCCGCTGACTAGTCGACAAATGTGGTCAAGAAGTATGACAAGGCAAACAATGCCTGGAACATACTGAAGCCATTGCCTGTTAGAGCTGACTCATCCAATGGTTGGGTTCTAGCTTTCAAAGCTTGTGGCGATCGATTGCTGGTAATCGGGGGCCATCGAGGACCACGTGGCGAGGTAATATTGCTGCATTCCTGGTGCCCTGAAGGTGGGGAAGATGGTGCTGACTGGGAGGTTCTCTCGGTGAAGGAATGTGTAGGCGTCTTCGTTTACAACTGTGCAATAATGGGGTGCTGAGTTACCTTTGCTACAGTACATGCCACTGGTTTAGCAAGCCAACCATTTCTTGCTGCCATTTAGCTACCCTTTATAATGACTTGTAATTCAGAAATGACACCCCCTTCCCTCATTTCGCGGAGCTCTCAATTGATTGAATGTTTTGTAGAGAGCAAAGAGAATTCAGTTCAGTTTACCTGGAACTACTTTTTTTTCTTCTTCTGTTAAACTCGTTCCGAATTCTTTGTTCTTGTCCATTACGAATTTTGTGCAGTATTCGTTATTCATCATTTTTGCAAAGCTTGTCTGCCCCATTGCTCTGAGACAAATCTAAGGCCTCGATTTTCAATGCACCATACTTGCGTACTGATGTTCAGAGATCTTGGGTCAGCTCAAACAGTTCAGGAATAATGGAAGAGTTACAAGATTGCAACTCAAGAAGCCTGGTTGCCCTTCCGGGCTCTTTGCTTCTGCGTCTCTTTAGGCTGTTTGGCCAGCAGGATCAGAGTTCATGGCAGAAGTACATACTTGCTTACTTTCTGTTGGTCAGGAATGACTACTTCTCTAGGGAGTCGAAGAAACACTCAGATGTGTTCTGTGATATTTCAGAATTAGATTTCTTTCCATATGCTACAGATTTGGATAGTGAAGAACTTGAACTGAAGGAGCATGTGGAATATCTTCCTGGAGCACGCCTAGCTCCTATAGATGGGCTTCGGTATACGGAATGTACATTAAATTTGTTCCAGATTTGATCTGTATATTTGACGTAATTTCACGAGCGAAGTTACGATTTTAATGTCAAACATGACACGACATTAGACCAATATAGTGTTCTAAATGGACAACGTACGGGTGCTCGTCGGAATGACCTAGTCGAGGAGATCCTCGAGCAGCACAAGGCGCTGCCCTAGGGGAGGCAGGAAGGGTTCGTGGTCAGGATCATCGGCCTATACGGGAAGGCCGGGATGCCAGGCCACGCGCTATGGACTTTCCAGGAGATGGGGATGAACGGGTGCCCGCGCACCGCAAAGTCGCTCAATGCCACCATGAAGGTCCTGCTGCTGTCACACCCGGTTTTAGAAGGCAAACCGAATGCGAACCATGTACGTGCCAGGATCAGTTATTCACGTACACAGCAGTTACATAACATGGACATCATCACACAGTGCTCAAAATAGTATTAAAAGGGAAATAATAGTCGATTACATCATACGTCTGAGACGTCCATATAGTCCTTACAATAAATCAAAGTGCGAAAACGAAACGTAGATAACTGCGGCCTTCACAGGCAGCCAACTGGGGGTTGCCGCTAACCCACACCTAGAACTCGTCGTAGTCTTGGAACTCCTGGAAGTCTCCTTCCACAGCTTCATCTTCTCCTGAGCAGTGGTTGCAATGCTGACAACCTGGGGGGGGGGTTTGGTGTGTAGAGCAAGAGTGAGTACACATCAACATACTCAGCAAGTATCCTGTTTGGCTATAGTGGACTAGCTTTATGTGGGGATAAGTCAAGCAGTTTCTTTTAGTTGGTCAGGTTATTATTTACTAGTAGAAAGCCAGGTTTTAACATTAACCCAAGTTATTAGCCCGATGTACCCTTTCCAAACGGATAGAATACCACTTACCAGCACCATAGTCATAACCAAAACCATCAGTCTCATTGCCACCTGTAAACCAAAATGTCTCCGATCAAGTACCACTAATCATTGAAGCTCCCTTGGCCGCTCATAACCGCGAGCACGGCTGATATATCAGTTTTCAAACACTCTGCAGAGGTTGTGCACTTTACCCATAAGCCATGATCCCCTTTCTGCCCGGAGAGAGCTACTCCCCATTGACCACTACCTAGGTGGTCCAGCAGGGCATCACTACGTAGCCTTTATAAAGATTCCCCGGGGCTGTAGCCGCCCGTTAGGTTTCCTAAATGTACCGCACTCCTCCCCAAGGGACAAATCAACCTTGGCAGAGCGAGCCGCATACACCGAGCCCCATTGACGGCACAACGGCTAAGCGAACTACACCCCGGTTCCTCTAATTATTCAGCTAAGGGCGTCCCACTCCACCCTCATGGTTGCACTGTTTTCCCGGGCGGTCATCCATAGAACAGGTCCTTACGGAGAGGCACTCGAGAAACCGCTCGAGCCCCCTTGAAGACCACAAGTACAACATCATAATAAGAGAAGGGAAAACAGCGTATCATATATAATCTCATCATGTTCATTGATTAGAGTTTGAGCAATAGCATGAAGCTAAACAATAATAATCCGACCCAAATAGGTAAACAAGGACATGGATAACAAAGCTAGTCAATCCTTAAGTATAAATGTGTAATGCGGGAGGTGAATTAAAGAATGAATAGGACAGAGATAGGTCAAAGGACACTTGCCTCCACCAACCGACTGCTGCTCAGGGGCTTCTCTTGTGAGTTCTTCGGGCTCTCCAACCGGATCGTTCTCTAAGTGATTGCAAGCATACATACATCCATCCATTGAAATTAAGAAACCAACAATACACCATACAAGAGAACCAGTAGATTAAACATGCATAAAATATCACATACAATAATGAGTTTACCATGGTTAGAAAGAAATGAGGGAAGGTCTCGCGAGAGTTAAAGCTTATGCCCGAGACGCACTACGGGTTGGTGAATAACTAGACGTCACGTGTTCTAGTTCCAATTGGTTCTAACAAAAGAATTAGCTACATGCACTAATATAAACGTGACCACTTTTAGTAGATTAACATTGAATAAGATAGACGATTAGCTATACAAATTAACTAACGTAATCAATTTCCAAATTGAGACTCCTATCTTATTAATATAAACAACATGATTAGCGCATATAGGATACGGGGGGGGGGGGTAGACGGGGCTAGGGGGTAGACGATCGTGTCGCGAGCGCAATAGGGCGCTATGCGTCGCGTCGCGAGCACGACGAGCTACGCCAGAACGCTGCGCGATCACGTGCACGCGCAAAGCCACACTTAACGTGCCGTGAACGAGTCGCGCATGCGTCGGGGCCGTGCGCTGGCCGAGCTTGAGGCCGCGCGCCGAAGGCACGCTGGGCCGAGCTCGAGGCCACGCCGAGGGCCAACACGACGTGAGCAAGGCACGGCGGGACGAGCGGGCAAACATGTCAGGGCAAGCGAGCACGGGCGAGCGAGGACGCCGCGGACCACTGCGAGCGAGGCACGGACGGGGCGAGGACACGGTCGGGCGAGGCCGGGCGACCGGGCCGGGGCGCGACGGGAGCGGCCGAGCCGGGGCACGGGGCGGCCGAGCCGGGGTCGGGGCGGTTAGGCTGAGCGAGGGGGAGGGGCGGTTGAACCGGGGGGGGCGGTTGAACCGGGGGGGGGGGGGGGGCGGCCGAGCTCGCCGGGAGGCGGGCGGCCGAGCCGAGCGGGGGCGGTTCGGCCGGGGCCGGGGCGCGGGCGGCCGAGCCGGGGCCGGGGCGCGGGCGGCCGAGCCGGGGCCGGGGGTGGCCGAGGCCGGGCGCGAGCGGCCGAGGCCGGGTGCGAGCGGCCGAGCCAGGCGCGGGAGAGGGGCGGCGCAGGGCGGGGCAGGGCTCGCACGGGCGGCCGGGCGCGGCCGAGCCGAAGGCGGCCGGGGCCGGGGCCGAGCTGGGCGGGGTCGGGGCGCGAGCGGCCGGGGTGGCCGGGCGCGGGAGCCGGCCGGGCGCGGGCGAGACTGGGGCGGCCGGGGCCGGGCCGAGCTCGCCGGAGCGGCCGAGCCGGGGGCCGAGCCGGGCGGCGCGGGTGAGGGGAGGGCACCGGAGGGAGGAGAGGGAGGAGGGAGAGGGAGGAGAGGAGGGAGGAGGAGGGAGGAGGGGGGAGCCTCACCGGAGGGGGACGGCACGGCGACGGCGCCGGGGAGGGGTGGCGGCGGCGCTAGGGCAGGGGAGAGGCGGCGGCGGCGCTAGGGCTAGGGTGAGGGTGAGGGAGAGAGAGAGAGGGGATTTTTGGAAAAAAGAAAAAAAAAGAGAGGGGGGGGACGATTGGGCCGGCTGGGCCCAAAGGAGGGGGGGCGCGCGGCTGGGCCGCCTGGCGGCCCACGGCGGGGGAGGGGGAGGGGGCGGCTGGGCCGAAATGGGGAAGGAGGGGGGAAGGGGAGGAGAAAAAGGTTTTCCTTTTTCTAAAATCTAATTTCCTCTAAATGAAAGCATTCACATTTTTAATCAATCAAAAAGTATGCATGGTTCAGCATGGTGCATCACACAAAATAAAGTGTTTTAAGGTTTTGCTTTACACGAGGTCTAAAGCCAAAACCCGCTGTGACTTTGGAAAAGATCAAGGCTTAGCGAGAAGAAAAGGGAAAAAGGAAAGAGTAACGCCTGAATTTGGTGAGAGAAAAGAAGAAAAAATTCTACCCCCAAATTCAGGGCGTTACAAACCTATCCCCCTTAAAAGAATCTCGCCCTCGAGATTCAGGGTTGGCTAGCAAAGAGCTCAGGGTATTTAGCCATCAGATCATCTTCACGCTCCCAGGTTGCTTCTTCCTCTGAATGGTGATTCCACCTGACTTTGCACATTCTGATGGTCTTCCTTCGGGTGACTCTGTCTGCAACCTCAAGGATTTGCACTGGCTTCTTAACGTAGGTCAAGTCCTCCTGGACTTCAAGACCTTCCACTGGCAACTGCTCTTCTGGCACACGCAAGCACTTCTTCAACTGAGACACATGGAAGACGTCATGCACTGCGGACAAATTCTCTGGCAGACTGAGCTGATAGGCCACTTCTCCACGCCTTGAGAGAATTTGGTACGGACCAATGTAGCAGGGTGCTAGCTTGCCTTTGACTCCGAATCTTCTGACTCCTCTGATCGGTGACACTTTCAGGTAGACAAAGTCTCCGACTTCGAAACTCAGCTCTCTTCTTCTTGTATCTGCATAGCTTCGCTGCCTCGATTGCGCTATCTTCAGATTTTCTTGGAACATCTTGATGTTCTCTTCGGCTTCAAGCAAAATGTCTGGCCCGAACACTTGCTTTTCCCCAGGCTGATCCCATTGCAACGGAGTTCTACAACTCCTTCCATAGAGCGCTTGAAATGGTGACATCTTCAAACTGGCCTGGTAACTGTTGTTATAGGAGAACTCTGCATAAGGCAATCGCTTGTCCCATCCGGACTGATCTTGCAGCGCACAGGCTCTCAACATGTCTTCGAGAATTTGATTGGTCCTTTCAGTCTGGCCATCTGTCTGCGGGTGATAAGCTAAACTGAAATTCAGATGTGTACCCAAGGCTTCATGCAACTGCTGCCAGAAATGAGAGGTGAACTGTGTTCCTCGGTCTGACACTATCTTCTTTGGCACACCATGCAGACAAACGACCCGAGACACATACAATTCTGCCAACACTGCACTGATGTAGTTGGTCTTGACAGGTATGAAGTGGGCTGACTTGGTCAAACGGTCCACCACTACCCAAATGGAATCGTAGCCGGCTCGAGTGCGAGGCAATCCGACTATGAAATCCATACCGATTTCATCCCATTTCCACTGAGGAATTTGCAACGGTTGCAACAATCCAGCTGGTCTCTGGTGCTCTGCCTTAATTCTTTGATAACTATCGCACATAGCCACATGCTCTGCGATTTCCCTCTTCATTCCGTACCACCAGAATTTCTTCTTCAGATCCTGATACATCTTCTCACTACCAGGGTGAATCGAATAAGCGGTCTCATGAGCTTCCTTGAGAATCAACTCCCGAATGGACTGGACATTGGGGACGCACAAGCGGTCTTTGAACCATATCACACCTTCTACATCTTTACGAAAATCTTTGCCTCTGCCATCTAGAATCAGTCGCCGGATCTCACTGATCTTCTCATCATTCTTCTGCGCTTCTTTGATTTCTCGCTCCAAGGTAGGTTCCAACTCAACTGTGACTCCTCGCGAATTGTTCAGAAACCCGAGACTCAACCT
Organism: Zea luxurians; assembly: GCA_029449295.1. Lineage (NCBI taxonomy): Eukaryota > Viridiplantae > Streptophyta > Magnoliopsida > Poales > Poaceae > Zea > Zea luxurians. Next base: position 64,233,934 of record JAOPSE010000001.1, on the reverse strand, counting down.
GTCAAACTCCTTAGCCAACTCATAAGGCATCGGACGAGCGTCCATTAGATTGACTTGACTCTTCCTGCTCAAAGCATATGCCACTACGTTTTCTTTGCCTGGATGGTAATGAATCTCCAACACAGACCAACACAGCTTCTCAGATAAAGAGGAAAGTGGAATAAAAAGTTTCCCAACTATATAACTAACTCCATTAACATATAACAGGTAAACCATAATGCAGGGGATACCCACACTCTGGTGACAGTCATTACAAAGATCCAAACCAAACATAGTTCATCATGACAAACATAAATGCACAGGATATAGCAAACTACCCTGTCTAACTAAGACTAACTAAAAGCGAGACTAACGCTAAGACTGTAGCTTCTACGTATATATTTTGTATTAATTACAAGATCCAACTCTAACGATCTATGGTTCTAGATTTATCTTGGTCTTGCAGTCGGGATTGCCATAAGACTAGCGTCCACGCCGAGGTGAGCGGTACGGGTGCTGAGTCCCAACGGGGGCGGGGGAACCATCATCCAAGTGACGACGTTCCGCGCGCTCAGCCCGCAGCAGGGCGATCTCAGCACGAGCCCTACTCAGCTCGTCTAGTGCATGGTCCAGCTCCATGTTTAGCACGACGGCTAGGTTGACTGTGCTGCTTAACCTAGGATTGTCCTCACCAGCAAGTGAAACAATCATGCCTCCTGTGCTGCCAGATGGACGGCGGGGGTAATACTTCAGGTCAAGACCGTCAGCTACCCCACCGAGAACCGAGCAGTAGTGCGAAAGCGCACGCCGTGCAGCATCCTGCATGGCTGCCTCAGCTGAGTCCCGCTCAGAGATAGAATAGTGCTCTAAGCAGGCCTCCGCACCCTGGAGACTGTTCTCCGGACGGCGCACCAAGCAGGTCGCCTCCCAGCGGTCCGGGTAAACCCCGCGACTATGCTGGTAGACCACACAGCGATACTCGATGGACCAAGTACGCCGGTTAAGTGCCCGACGTAGCAGGGTGTCGAGCGCGTCGTGGAAGTGACACCCGCGAGCATCGTCGCGAGTGATGGGTTGAGCAACCCATCCTTCCGGCTCATGGTCAGCAGGGAAGTCGGTGTCGTGGCTCGGGCTGTCGTCGCCACCTCCGTCATCTGGGTCTCCTCCAGCAGCTACTCCAGAGGCTGGGGCGCCCAGTGGTGGTGCAGGGGGCGCCTCCAGGGGAAGCATAGGAGAGCAGCTCCTCACAGACTCTATCTCCTGCTGGAGCGAGAAGGAAGAGCCCTGCTGCTCCTGTCGTCAACGTTCCTGCTCCTCATGCAGGCGGTGGTGCAGTCTCTCCAAGTTGGTGGACTGACCGGCCACGGGACGGTGAAGCGGGTGCTCAGCAAGGCGGGAGGTTAAGAAGGGGATGACGGACTTTCGTGCATTGTGTCTAAGTCGAGCCATCTACAAAAGACACCGCAAGCAAAAGAGTGAGAACAAAATTAATATGACCAGCAAATAATGAACCATAAGTAAATGAAGGATTAGAATAAAACAAAATTTTCAGCAAGGTACAATATATAGTAGAACATAGGTTTGGTCAGTATGACCAACTTTTGAAGGGGTACCAAAGTCAAGGCAGGGACAGAGGTCTATAATCCTTAGAACGACCATTCTACTCTAGGTTAGCGGTCCTACAGTCAGCACGGCTTTGATACCAGCTTATGTCACACCCGGTTTTAGAAGGCAAACCGAATGCGAACCATGTACGTGCCAGGATCAGTTATTCACGTACACAGCAGTTGCATAACATGGACATCATCACACAGTGCTCAAAATAGTATTAAAAGGGAAATAATAGTCGATTACATCATACGTCTGAGACGTCCATATAGTCCTTACAATAAATCAAAGTGCGAAAACGAAACGTAGATAACCGCGGCCTTCACAGGCAGCCAACTGGGGGTTGCCGCTAACCCACACCTAGAACTCGTCGTAGTCTTGGAACTCCTGGAAGTCTCCTTCCACAGCTTCATCTTCTCCTGAGCAGTGGTTGCAATGCTGACAACCTGGGGGGGGGGTTGGGTGCGTAGAGCAAGAGTGAGTACACATCAACATACTCAGCAAGTATCATGTTTGGCTGTAGTGGACTAGCTTTATGTGGGGATAAGTCAAGCAGTTGCTTTTAGTTGGTCAGGTTATTATTTACTAGTAGAAAGCTAGGTTTTAACATTAACCCAAGTTATTAGCCCGATGTACCCTTTCCAAACGGAAAGAATACCACTTACCAGCACCATAGTCATAACCAAAACCATCAGTCTCATTGCCACCTGTAAACCAAAATGTCTCCGATCAAGTACCACTAATCATTGGAGCTCCCTTGGCCGCTCATAACCGCGAGCACGACTGATATATCAGTTTTCAAACACTCTGTAGAGGTTGTGCACTTTACCCATAAGCCGTGATCCCCTTTCTGCCCGGAGAGAGCTACTCCCCATTGACCACTACCTAGGTGGTCCAGCAGGGCATCACTACGTAGTCTTTACAAAGATTCCCCGGGGCTGTAGCCGTCCGTTAGGTTTCCTAAATGTACCGCACTCCTCCCCAAGGGACAAATCAACCTTGGCAGAGCGAGCCGCATACACCGAGCCCCATTGATGGCACAACGGCTAAGCGAACTACACCCCGGTTCCTCTAATTATTCAGCTAAGGGCGTCCCACTCCACCGTCATGGTTGCACTGTTTTCCCGGGCGGTCATCCATAGAACAGGTCCTTACGGAGAGGCACTCGAGAAACCGCTCGAGCCCCCTTGAAGACCACAAGTACAACATCATAATAAGAGAAGGGAAAACAGCGTATCATATATAATTTCATCATGTTCATTGATTAGAGTTTGAGCAATAGCATGAAGCTAAACAATAATAATCCGACCCAAATAGGCAAACAAGGACATGGATAACAAAGCTAGTCAATCCTTAAGTATAAATGTGTAATGCGGGAGGTGAATTAAAGAATGAATAGGACAGAGATAGGTCAAAGGACACTTGCCTCCACCAACCGACTGCTGCTCAGGGGCTTCTCCTGCGAGTTCTTCGGGCTCTCCAACCGGATCGTTCTCTAAGAGATTGCAAGCATACATACATCCATCCATTGAAATTAGGAAATCAACAATACACCATACAAGAGAACCAGTAGATTAAACATGCATAAAATATCACATACAATAATGAGTTTACCATGGTTAGAAAGAAATGAGGGAAGGTCTCGCGAGAGTTAAAGCTTATGCCCGAGACGCACTACGGGTTGGTGAATAACTAGACGTCACGTGTTCTAGTTCCAATTGGTTCTAACAAAAGAATTAGCTACATGCACTAATGTAAACGTGACCACTTTTAGTAGATTAACATTGAATAAGATAGACGATTAGCTATACAAATTAACTAACGTAATCAATTTCCAAATTGAGACTCCTATCTTATTAATATAAACAATGTGATTAGCGCATATAGGATACGGGGGGGGGGGGGGGTAGACGGGGCTAGGGGGTAGACGATCGTGTCGCGAGCGTGACAGGGCGCTATGCGTCGCGTCGCGAGCACGACGAGCTACGCCAGAACGCTGCGCGAACACGTGCACGCGCAAAGCCACACTTAACGTGCCGCGAACGAGTCGCGCACGTGTCGGGGCCGTGCGCTGGCCGAGCTCGAGGCCGCGCGCCGAAGGCACGCTGGGCCGAGCTCGAGGCCACGCCGAGGGCCGACACGACGCGAGCAAGGCACGGCGGGGCGAGCGGGCAAACATGCCAGGGCAAGCGAGCACGGGCGAGCGAGGACGCCGCGGACCACTGCGAGCGAGGCACGGACGGGGCGAGGACACGGTCGGGCGAGGCCGGGCGCGGGGGCGGGGCGACCGGGCCGGGGCGCGACGGGAGCGGCCGAGCCGGGGCACGGGGCGGCCGAGCCGGGGTCGGGGCGGGGCGGTTAGGCCGAGCGCGGGGGAGGGGCGGTTGAACCGGGGGGGGGGGGGCGGCCGAGCTCGCCGGGAGGCGGGCGGCCGAGCCGAGCGAGGGCGGTTGGGCCGGCGCCGGGGCGCGGGCGGCCGAGCCGGGGCCAGGGGCGGCCGAGGCCGGGCGCGGGAGGCGGCCGAGCCGGGGAACGGCCGAGCCGGGCGCGGGAGAGGGGCGGCGCGGGGCGCGCGCGGGCGGCCGGGCGCGGCCGAGCCGAAGGCGGCCGGGGCCGGGGCCAAGCTGGGCGGGGTCGGGGCGCGAGCGGCCGGGGTGGCCGGGCGCGGGAGCCGGCCAGGCGCGGGCGAGGCCGGGGCGGCCGGGGCCGGGCCGAGCTCGCCGGAGCGGCCGAGCCGAGGGCCGAGCCGGGCGGCGCGGGTGAGGGGAGGGCGCCGGAGGGAGGAGAGGGAGGAGGGAGAGGGAGGAGAGGAGGGAGGAGGAGGGGGGAGCCTCACCGGAGGGGGACGACGCAGCGGCGGCGCCGGGGAGGGGTGGCGGCAAGAGTAACGCCTGAATTTGGTGAGAGAAAAGAAGAAAAAATTCTACCCCCAAATTCAGGGCGTTACAGCTGCGGGAACGGATGTTTGATGAGGCTCTGTCGCTGTTTGAGGAAGGCCCAGAGAAGTATGACGTCGAGGTGGATGACATCTCGTGTAACACGGTGGTGAAGATGTTCTACGACATGGGGGACTTGCGTGCGGCGTACCGGGTCATGCAGGGGATGGAGAGGGCTGGTGTGCGGCCGGATGTCATCACGTACACGACGCTCATGGCTGCTTTCTACAAGTGTGGCCGACGCGAATTAGTCGAGTAGTCCCGACTGTTGGAATCCATCGCTTTCTAAATCTTGTATCCTTTGAACCACTTCATATTTCTTTTCACGTAAGCATGTGAGAAAGAGAATTGTGAACGGATGCAACTCACCGTACATAAATCATACTATTAGCTAAGCCTTACCACTATCATTAGATAAATAGCATCAACCTCTATATACAGGAAGTATGCATATAAACTTTAGACTACCCCAATAAATACCCAAAATACACATAAGTTTGGAATATTATACTATAGAAAAGCCAAAGTGACCAATAATTAGGAACACATGGAGTAAATAATAACGTAAATAACAAAAATCACCTCCCATGGTGCAGGATAGATACAGTAGTTTTACATGTTATAGTAGTAAGAAAAATGGAATCCAAAATAAAATTAACAAAAGCATAATATTATGTGAACTGCGAGCACTTTAATGCTTAACACATATATAAATTAGTGAATAGTGAACAGATCAATGTAATACGTATTCCTATTAATGAAAGCACTAAAAACTCAATCAGTAAAATTAAACAAAGCCAACCAGCAGACAGTTTGATACCTTCACCGTAAGGGGGCACGCGAGTGGTGATGTGGAGAACCTTAGTAGGGATCCTGACAAGTCTCTTAACCCTCAAATGCTTTTCCTTGGCTCCCTTTACCAAATCCGCTCAATCTGAAAAGTATCAGAAATCGCACAAATTTGTCACTTCAATAATTCATTGAAAATAACTCTGCAATGACAGTCCAATACTCTGGTGTAGCTTGCATCATAGCCAATGAACAAATGCATAATAATCAGACCAATAGTTTTAGTATCAAAAGCTGTTTAATTTAGCAGAATATAGAACTAATAAGAGCAAGACCAATTGGACAAAATTCTAATCCGTAAATTCAGATCAAGAGCAGGACAACTTGTAATGAAACCGCTAACAGAATGCATCACAAAGGTATGAGCAGGTGCTTACTAAATTGAGATAGACAACAAATATGTAGAAACGGAGATTGGCATACCAAATTAAAAAGAAATAAAGTTTGAATTGAATATCAAAATTCATCAATCTCAATAAAGGGATAACGACCTGTATAGAACAAAAACGAATAATATAAGGTAACTTAAAGCACGTATGATAAGCACTTGTGATTCCACGAGTAGTACTTATGGTATGCCAATGTATGTTACAGTGTAGGTAGACAGTCTGCTCTCGAATATATGCCAAAGGGTGTCGATGGACGCCCTGCTCTTGAATTATTTCCAATTATCTGATTTAGGCATTTGTAAATTTACTAAATTCAATAGGATAGGTAAATTTGAAATGTGAATTGACCATCTATTCATGTTTTATTGCCTCACATTGATTTCTAATGTAGTTTGATTTGGTTTATTGTGCATATTTAATCATTTGCCTAATTTTGTTCTAGTGTCCAAGGATGAGAGAGTAAGTCAAGTCGATTTAAAGTTGGTACCGTTTGAAGGGAACATGTTACAGTCCCAGAAATATTTTATCATTGGATGCTGAATTATGTTCTTTTGTGATTTTTATTTGATCGGATTAAAAACATGTTTATTTTGAAAAAAGGGATATGTCCTTGAGAATCATATTACATGAATGCTTAAGTAACTATACATGAATGCTTAAGTAACTCTGGCCCCTTCACCTATAAGTAACTATCCATCAGCTATATAATAGTTCCATGGAATGCCTACCGTACCTGTTTGCTACTGATGGTTTTGTGCCATACTACTTCAGGCCCCTTTTAGCAGACACTGTCCAAGCAGAGGATATTAAGGAGCTATGCAAGCTTTTAGTGGTGGTATCAAGAGAAGCTGCAAAAGCATATGTTGGTACTGCTATTGTCTTTACGCTGATTTAACCTTCTGCGACATAGAAACAGGAAGCGATATTCAGTTTTGTATCCATGAGTTATCTTGTTGATATGCAGTGAAGTAACTCACATAGATCAGCACCTATTTGTTTCAATATTAAACTCCCTGTCTATAACAGTACTTTATGTCACAACTAAATGAGGATTAATGTCAAATATCTGTTAAGTATTGTTCAGTACTTCTAGTTTTTAGTGGCTATTATTCTTCAGGATCAGATCAGCCAGGGAGTCGCAACAAGTGTTTTGGTGCTATTATTCTTCAGGATCAGATCAGCCGGGGTTGGGAGGATGCAATAAATCCGCTTGGTAAGCTGGTTGAAGAACTGCTGCTGTTCAGGTGACAGGGCAATTCCAGCAGACATCAAAGGATTAAAATGAAAAAAGGCGCTATCAGAATATCCTCAGTCTCATGATAATGTAGAGAAGCTAATGCTCTATACCAGTATACCTACATAGTAAGCTTGCTCCAACCCAACTAACTTGTAAATTACACAGGAACCCATCACTACGAGTTGCTTTCATTGTTCTGTTTCTCATAGCTTTATCAAGTATATACAGTTATCAAGTTAGTTTCATGCCACTAATCTGTAATTTACATATGTCAGCTATGTACAGTATAGCTGTTGTCAGCTATGCACAGTATATCTGTTGAGCATAGTATTCTGCAAGAAAATTAATATAACTAATAAAAATAAGAGCTACTCCACTATATGATCTCAGGTTCTTTTAGTTGAGAGCATTCTGGTTGTTGATAATTACAAGGTAAATTGTGATACCTTGCAGTTGTCTATATAGTGTTCAATCTGTGTTGGTTAATTTTATTTATGAGGTTTCCTTAAATAAAATTCGTTTTGGTGATAATAATTACCATGAGTGGAACAAATAAATAAATAGACTTGTTTCTTTGTCATATTCAGAGCCGGGACTATCTGTTTGTAAAGGGAATTGGTTTGTTGCATTTATAGCAAGTGTATTGCTCAATCTCAAATGCTGCAAGCAAGAAGAGAGCTTGGACATGGAAATTATCCTGGGTGGAGTAGCTTCTATCAGCAATGAGATCTCTTGGTTCAAGAATGAAGGTAACAGGTGGTGAAGCTGCGGCCACCTTGGAGCAAACAGATGGCGAAACCGAAGAGCCGACAATTGTAGCACTTGCTAATGAATATACAGACCAGGAGGCTGCTACTCAGCAGAAGTGTGCAAAGATACATGACTTTTGCCTAGGGATACCTTTTGGTATGATTCCAACTTTGCAGCTAGCAAACTTTTTGGTGAATACAATTAAGTATAAGTTTTTTTATTGCTTCGGTACTACTGATATAGCAGCATGGTTTGTTTCTATGTCTTCTCTATTTCCACCCCCCTGACTAAATCTTTAGATAGGGGTTTAGGGAGCTTCTAAGCATTTTATCAATATCTCAACCTTTTTTAGAGCTTCTCAGTTTCTCCAATACTATGCAATCCATTCAACATTTTCTCTAAAGTATCAGGGAAAAAACATACCGTCTTTGCTTGAAGAAATTCTGTGATTGCATTTTTTCCCCTTTACATGTTTGCTCCCAGCCAACTTAGAACTCTTTAAATATTAGGTTCCTTTAAACGGATGTCTAGGCAATTTAAATGGATTAATAAATCAGATTTTAGCATGAGGAGATCCATATGCTAATCAGTACTGGTGGAAATGTTACAAAAGCCCACTCGGAGGGATGTAGCCTGAAGGAACTGATTAAGATTGGGTGGCAAACATCCGAACTGCGCTTGATACTGGATTTGGAGTGAGTCTGAGGTGGCTAAAAGATCAGAGTGCTTTGATAACTAAAAGTGGTGGCTCAAAGAATATTTGGAGCTGGTGATGTGGAGAACCTTAGTAGGGATCCTCACGTAAATGTTACCATTAAAGTTTTTCATTTCAGTATAGCTGCTCTAAATTAGTGTTGGACTGTAGTCAGGTTAGCTCACTGGGGACTTGAGCATCATGAGAGCTGTCCTTTGCTCTGAATAATTTAACTGTTCTACAGGTTAGTAGAAAGAAATGTTTGTTCTCTTATAATTTGAAAGAGGTTTTGTTACTGATGTGGAGAAACTAAGAATCCACAACAAAGGAAGACCACTGTGTGTGGCTGATGTTATTGGCTTCTTTTCGGACATCACAGAGGTTTGTTCTTATATTATTTATCTAGTGCAGTTTCTGGGTTCCAGTTGGTCAAACACTCTATTAACTTACCGGTTCTGTGATCCAGCTTGGTATATGTCCAGGATCAAATATGTTGTTTAATTTGAGAATGTTTTATCAAGCTTCTCAGTTAGTAAAGATGGATCCTTGTCTTCCATGATTCAAGATTTCGAGCTACAGTAAAGGAACTGTGTAATCCAATGAATCTTGGGGCAAAATGATTCATTGCCCCCCAAAATATCACTCTTAGACATATCCACAATTTTTACAAATAAATCAGAAAAGAGTGGGATGCCAAAGATTGGAGAGACTATAGTAGTAACTCTTGCTGCTCATGCCAAACACATGATTGATAGATGCAATTGTCAGAGGTAGTGTGCTACAGTGACTGGATCAATGCAAAAGGACTGTTTCAAGCGACAAATCTATTGATTGTAGAACTGCTAGCTGGATTGTATTATCACATTGGACAAAGCATGATGACAACACACTGATTTCAAGGCTATTGCTCCTCCTGGTATGCTCCAGTTAGAATTGCTAGTGATTACCCTCTTCTCTCTAAATGGGCCATTTATGGAGAAGTTAGTATACTGCACATTTTCCTTGTAAGTTTATTATTATTAATGTCTGATAACATGATTAAGATCTTGGGATTATCCTTTTTTGTCTCCTGGTGCAACCTTCTTCTGTCTCCGTTTTTTTGGATCATGCTAGTTCTTTATGTTTGCTATGAGGATCCTATTAGGACGGTATCTTAAGGGTATGGCGTATTCCAACCCTTCTGATTATACCAAAACTGAATTAGGTTTCTGAGCAAATGCAACCATGCCTCTGATGAACCTAGCCAATCAATGATTTGCCTTTTTTTATGAACCTGATTCGTGTACGTATGCTCTTCACTTTCCAATGCCAACATAATTATGGTATTGGGACCGCCTTTTTCCTGCAATGCTTTTTATTTGTATATGAAAGATATTGCTCAGTAGTGTAAAATTAACAGCATTTGGCAGTAGGGGAAGACAATGGCTTCAAATGCTCTATCAAAATAGCGGCCACCATGCAAAGTGGACAATAGGTTTCTCAGTGCACAAACTATTGTTGACGTAGAAGGGGAGGCACCAAGCGGAAGTTCCGAACAGAATTTTATTTTATTGTGTTATTTCAAGTGGTAAAAGGTGTGTCTGCAGCAACTTGTTAATAATTTGTGCATGGATGGGGCAGTAGGCATTAGAAGTCTGTGGCATTAACCCTCTGGTGGTTCTACTTATATTTGACATGAGACTTAAGTGCTCAGAATCAAACAAAACAATACATGGTCTATAATTCAAATATTGCTCCAAGCAAACTGAGTATGAACAAACATATAATACCATACTTCGTTGGAGAGTCGAGCATAGTGGCATACCTTGGTCGAGGCCTGCGCGGTTGAGCAATAGCAGATATCGTTCCTATTCGGTTTTGGGGCAAGCTCCTTCACCTTCGGCCTTCCTCTCCAGTGGCACACTGCCTTCCTCTCCAGCGGCACACTGACGTGGGAATGAAGGTGGCGAGGCGGGGAAACTAAGGGGGCAGGGCGGGGGAATGAAGTGGTGCGGGATTGAGCAGGGGATTGAAAAGGGGTTTGAGCAGGGGATTGAAAAGGGGATTGAAAAGGGGATTGAGCAGGGGATTGAAGAGGGGTTTGAGTTGGGGAACTATTTGATGACGGCTCCGTGGCATTAGTTGGCGGAGAGCTCGGGGCCGTGCTCGGCGTCGTGCGCGTAGGGAGCGGCATGACGGTGGGATGTGCCAGCGGCAGGCGCGCGCGTAGGGAGCGGGCGCGACGTGCGCGTGACCCACGCGTGTTGGGGGCGGGCGGGCGACGGGATCCTCGGCGGGGGAATCGGCTGGGTGGGGGCTAGCGTGCAGCGGGGGAATCAGCTGGGTGGTTGTTTGCCGCGCGCGCGGGATGCGGGAGGCAGCGGGCGGGCGACGGGATACTCGGCGGCGGTGGTTTGCCACGCGCTTGGGGTGCGGGAGGCAGCGGGCGGGCGGCGGGATACTCGGCGGCGGTGGTTTGCCGCACGCGCGGGATGCGGGAGGCAGGGGAGAGCGGGGGCAGTCTACAGACGACGCTTAATAGTTGTAGAGATAGAAGGAGAGCTATACAAGCATGGAGTTTGTTCTCCATTGCTCAAATGTTTATCCAGAGCTGAAGGTATAGAATTGATGAAGGAAATACATGCGGGCCTGTGTGGATCTCACATTGGATCTAGGCCCTTGATGGGAAAAGTTTTTCGTCAAGGGTTTTATTGGCCGAAGTCAGCTTCGGATACAGTAGAACTAGTTCAAAAATGCGAAGGCTGTCAGAAATGTGCAAGAGATCAAAAGCAACCTTCGTCTATGACTCAGTTAATACAACCAACTTGGCCATTGCAAAGGTGGGGCCTTGATTTGTTAGGCCCCCTACCACCAGCACAAGGAAATTTAAAATATGTTATGGTGGCAGTAGAATATTTTTCTAAGTGGATTAAGGCAAAGCCTCTAGCCACAATAACTTCGGTTACCATTCAGAAATTCTTCTGGCAGAATATTGTTTGTCGCTTCGGAGTGCCGAAGGCCATTACTGTGGATAATGGAACCCAGTTTGATGACGAAACTTTTAAAGAGTTCCGTGGACAAATTGGCACGAAGATCCATTTTGCATCAGTTAGGCATCCAGAGTCAAATGGACTTGTCGAAAGAGCCAACGACATCATAATGATGGGAATAATGAAATCAATCTTCAATCAGCCCAGAGGAAAATGGCCAGATGAATTAATTAAAGTGGTGTGGAGCCACAATACAACAGCATCAAGGTCAACAGGCTTTACACCATTCAAGTTATTATTTGGTGACGAAGCAATAACACCAGAAGAAGCAAAAGCGGGATCAATAAGAACAGTGGCTTCGACAAAGGACGAAGCTGATTACTCTATGGAGAAAGATGCTATAGAAGGGATCAGGCTTCAGGCTATGGAAAATATTAATAAATATCAAGCCGAAACAATAAAATGGCGTGATAGAAAGGTTTAGCTAAAGAACATTAAGCCAGGACATTTGGTGCTTCGCAGAGTGGCCAACCCAGATACAGTAGGCAAGTTACAGCTGAAATGGGAAGGACCTTTTCTGGTAGTATCTTCGTCAAGACCCGGTTCTTATAGATTAAAGGATATGGATGGCAACGACATTCCTAGATCATGGAATGCAGATGAGCTTCGGCGATATTATGTCTATCTTGATGTAATTTTTTCTGTTCTTTTCTATGGCACCCTTTTCCTTTCTAAAGGGGGAGAAAGGTTTTTAATGGGGCCATAACATGTAAATTCTCTTTTTCTTATTTCAGCTCTATAAGAGCAATATCCCCCAATGATGTAAATATAAAAGCTGAGCACGCACCATCGAGTGCAAAGAAAAAAGAAAAGAAAACAGAGAGAAACTCAAAAGACATCCCTAAGGGGATGCAGAGTACGACGAAGCTACAAAAAGCCGTTCCTAAGGGAGCGCAGCGTAAGTTTTTCTGCTCAAAAGTCGTTCCTAAGGGAATGCAGAGCTTGCAGCGAAAAATAAACGTTGATTCCGCCGAAGTAAAAGGCGAAGAAGCTCCTAAGGGAGGCTTGCAGCGAAAAATAAACGCTGATTCCGCCGAAGTAAAAGGCGAAGAAGCTCCTAAGGGAGGCTTGCAGCGAAAAATAAACGCTGATTCCGCCGAAGTAAAAGGCGAAGAAGCTCCTAAAGGAGGCTTACAGCGAAAAGTCAGCGCTGATACACCGAAAAGTAAATGGTGAAGCCGAAAAATGAACGGCAAAGAGACTGTATCTATTCCTAAGGGAACGAAGACTATGGTTAAGGCTTCGCATATGCGTTTGAACACTCATTTGCATGATACATCACATCATAGCATTTGCATTCATAAACATTCATTTAGACATACGTAGGTTCATTATCATCATAACACAAGTAATCGCTTCGGCTCTAAAAACCATGCTTCGGCAAAGGAGGAAAAAGAAGCAGTTCTTTTGCTTCGCTGCATACGAAAAGAAGGGAAGGTGTTTTTTCGCCTTCGGCTCAAAAATGATAATTTCGTCCACACCAAAGCATTCCATACATTGACGGAAGGGTAAGAATATATTACAAGGTATGGACATAGTTCACAGAATACAATTAATTACATTTGTAAAAGTTACTACAGAAAGTTTTTAGAATCTCTTCTACAGTCATTCATCTAAGCTTCGTCAATATTCACTGAGCTTTAGCTTCGGCGTTGTTATCCAATAAAAGCTTCGGCATCATCTTCCTGCTCCTCAAGCTTCAGTTTCAGCTTCATCATCCTACACAAATTAAAGGTATTATAAGCGAAGTTCAATTTCGAAGGAAGAGGTAAGCACGAAGATACAATTTTGTTACCGGTTTAAGATGACTCCGAGCTTCGTCACCAGCTTTCTCTCGCCCGCCCTTTGTCCATACCACCTTTATAAATTTGTTCCCAATGCTTCGGGCGAGGCTGGGAATATCATCCAGAACTGCTGGTGATAGGCTGAAACTGGGCCTGTTGATAATTTTTCCGTGTTCACAGCCAGATTTCAGGAACGCAGCAGCAGTGCCCCGAGAAGCTACCAGGGCACAGAAGTCACCGTGTCCGGCAATAACATCATCGAGGTCATCAATCTCACCTTCGATGTGTTCGAAGGCTCCTGGTAGATCTTCAGCTGAAGGAGTAAATTTTTCACTGCTGGCCCCGACCGAATGAAATACCTTCTTCAACCGTTGAATACATTGATTGCTGAATTCCAAACATTTACTTTGAAGGCCTTTCAATGATTTTTTCAAATCTAAACCCTTCTGGACTTCGGCCTCAAGTTTTTCATTAAGCATTAGCCTTTCCTGTTCGAAACTTTCTGTCTGGCAGAGAAGCTTTGTGTTCAGTTCTGTTATTTTAGCTTCGGCTTCTGCTAATAAGCCTTCAGCTGTCTGGAGTTACTCTTTCTTTTCAAAAGCAACTGATTGTTCTTTTATTTTGTTTTCCAAGTTTTCAATTATAACCTCGAGCTTCTTATCTTCCAGATCCTGTTACATCTTCAAAGCTTTGCTCAGTAGCATACTCTGTACGTGAACAACTTTCGTTAGGAAACATTTTTGTTATGAAAAATAAAAAGTTAGATAGAAATTTTTTACCTTAAAATTGGAATAAAACAAACTACCGACGATGTGCTGTCGTCGGTAGCGGCTAATATCGGCTTCGAGCTTCGGGAAACCGATACTCTTTGATAGAGTACCAATAACCTTCGCTCCGGCCTGATCTCGAATGCAGCCTAGCTTCTCGTCATCAACACCCCCAAAGAGAATCGCCCACGGCCGATAACTGCAAGATATGGCATACTCTTTTAGTTCTTCTTTTTCGGCTTTCGTCAGCTCTTGCCCAATCAAATTTTGAAAATTGAAAATTTTGTCTTCGGCAACTTCTTTCTTTTTCCTGGGTTCTGGGGCCGAAGCTTCTTCGGTGGCCCCAGCAGCTTCTTCTGTGGCCAGGTCTACCAAAATTTTATCTATATCAGCAACCATGCTTTCTAAATTAATATCTTCGGCTCCAGTAGCTTCGGCATCCGTGGCCTCTGAAGGTGCAACTTCAGTAGCTGTCGAACTTTTAGTAATTGGCGCCTTTGAAGCTGAAGCTACTTGAGGTGTCTTTTCAATGACCTCTGCCACCGTGATGATTCGTTGCTTCTTTGCTTTAACTGCTTCCCTCGGTTTTACGGGCTCCTTTTCCTTCTGTAAAAGCTTCGTCAGTTGTAGCCCCAGTGGACTTAGCTTGACAGGCAAAGATTCAGTGATTACCTTTAATATTTCCTCGTCAATTGCTTTTTGCTTCGAAGACGAAGCTTTTATCTTCTTCGAAACACTTATTTTTGGCTTAGACTCTGGTTTTTTCTTTTTCGTTTGTTCTTCGTCATCTTTGATTGGAACATCATCTACTCTTTTTCTCTTTTGGCCTTCAGCACCCTTATCTAGCCGCTCGTAGTCAGGATATTCAAAACCCAGGGCATCCATTACACGGTTTAGCCTCCGCTTTGGATGGGTGCCGAAGGCTACAGTCATCAATTGGTCTTCTTTCTTAGAATAATTTCCAAGTATTTCATTACACATCACTTCGATTGTGTCCAGCCACTCTTGGCAAGGTACCTTGAAAAGTTTCTTGAATTTGAAATGGTAGGGCAACCGAACAAGTTCCCCTTTCTTCTTCTTCCCCTCTAGCTTTGGCATTTCCCACTCCTTCAAAGTCGGGAACACTCTGAAGGCCAGAAATTCCTACACTAAGTCTCTAGTGCCAATATGATCTGCAATCACTCTAAATTTAGCTAGAGCAATCTGACTCAGACTCCCTGGTAACATGTTGCACGGGGGTCGGGTCTCTCTGAAGATCAATTCCAACGGACTCTGGACCAACTTATCTTCATCTTCGTCAACCCTCACGTAGAACCATTCAGATTTCCATCCAGCTTGCCATTTGCTTCGGTAACTGATCACTAGGAACTTTGTAGTCTTACGGTAAGCAAAGTTGTAGCAGCCAAAATTTTCATGAAGACCATCTCCCCTAGCCTTGGTCTGGTAGTGCAGTTTGTGCACTCGGCAGAAACCTTCAGCAAATGGTTCCACCCCCTGGCTTTGGAGAGCCTAGATATAAACATTTAGCCTAACGATAGTGTTAGGGGTTAGTTGATGAAGATAGATCCCAAATTTCTTCAGCACTTCAGCAATCATCTTGTTCAAACGGAATCTTAAACCAGCTTTAAAAAGGCTTTTGAAAACCACTACTTCGTTCTTTCCCGGCTTCGGGATAGTTTCTTCTCCACCAAAACGAATCAACTCCTTTTTCGCTTCACTAAGATAGCCCAACTTCACCATCTTAGGAAAATCAGCTTCGGAGATGGTGGACTTTCCAAAGTCCAGGTGGCTAGGTTTGCTCGGTATTGTGCTGCTGTAATCATCTTCGGAATTAGTTTCTTCAGCATCAGCTTGTCCTGCTTCGGCGACAGGAATATCCTTTGATGTTACCAGCCCAGACCGCCTCATTGCTTCAGAAATTGGAATAGTTCCAGTAGCTTCGGCCTCATATCCCTCATGGTCAATCCTGGCAGTAGAACGCAATCTCGCCATCTGATTATGAATTTTTTGAAATTTTTTGAAGTTGTTGATTTTCTCGATTTCTCCGAAGCTCTTTCCCTGGTGACGAAGCAGAATCGGAAGCGATGCTTCGCTTGAGCACGGCGATCAAGCTTCGGCTATGGTTAAATTTTTAACAGCACAACAGTACAATAGCAATGAATGTTGTGGTAACTTCACACCTACCCGTCTGTTTATATAGCGCTGCAGGTGGGAAGGTAAATCGCCAAGGTCTTTCGCACTGGAAAAATAGCCACCCACACTCATTGACTGGTGGGCCACAAGGTTCGCAAACGTGAATCGCCAGGGCGCGCGCAACTGCTGCAAGATGGGGCCACCTCGCACGCGGATTATTTTAATTGTTTTCGTCAACGAGCTGAGGGAAGGTGTTTTTTCGGATCTTCGGCATCCCGAAGCCTAGAAGATTTTTTCATGGATCAAGCTCGTCACGAAAAACAATCTAGCACCATGAAGGGGCTACTATTGGGGGTATGCTTCGTAGCCGAAGATCCTAAAAGAGGAAAACACCTTCGACAAGATCCTTTCAAGAAACAGCGCCGAAGCTATCATCGATAGAGCTTCGGCACAGTGGCAAGTCCCAAGACGAAGGGGGCAAACCGACTTAAAGATCAAATGACTCAAAAACCCATGATGTTTTGTGTCAGTGTTGTAATTGATTATAAAGGGGATAGATATAATTTCACATAGGCTGTGTCCTATGCCTATAAATAGATAAACAGTGCCCCTGTACTATTCATGCAATCTTGTAATCCTTGACGCATCACGCTGGAATTGTTGTTTTCCGTCAAGAAGAAGGTATAAATGTACTTAAATGTCGTGTTTTAATATTCAGATCGATATAATGAAATATAAGAATCAAATCATATGCTTCCAACACATGTTTTGTATGTTATTCTTCATTTTACATTATTCTATAAACCTGAACACGAAGGTATGACCTTCGTGATGTATAATCTGCAACCTTCGTTCGAAGTTCATTGAATCCTTAGGGAGACAATGCTTCAACGGACGAAGGGTGTTATCATTTAACATTTTTATGTTGCCTTGTTCTTAATTCATAGCCTTTGAGAACAAGTTCCCAACATATCTCTCTTACAGACTCACGAAGTCCAAAAAGTTGGTGAAGCACGAAAGTTGCTCTCAAAAGAGCGCGGAGTTCAGAATCACATTACAAGTTTTGCGGAAATAATAGAAAGTCGTTCTAAGGAACGCAGCGTAAGTTTTCTGAAGCAACAAAAAGTCGTTCCTATGGGAGCGCAGTGTAAGTTTTCTGCTCAAAAGTCGTTCCAAAGGGAATGCAGAGCTTACAGCAAAAAATAAACGCTGATTCCGCCGAAGTAAAAGGCGAAGCGTGAAAAGTCAACGCGAATACCGCTGAAGTAAAAGGCGAAGAAGCTCCTAAGGGAGGCTTACAGCGAAAAATAAACGCTGATTCCACCGAAGTAAAAGGCGAAGAAGCTCCTAAGGGAAGCTTACAGCGAAAAGTCAGCGCTGATACACCGAAAAATAAGCGGTGAAGCCGAAAAATAAAAGGCAAAAAGATTGTGCTTTACTGAAGGAATGTGTGTGTATCTTCGGCACAAATACCATTTTTGCATGGCATAACATCATTACATCATTTTGCATAGCATAACATCATACATCATATTGCATCAATGGCGCAAGAAGGGGATTCAATGTTGATCTTCGGAGATTGTTTCGAAGAAGCAGTGCCAAGGCGCAAAATAAGTATTGAAGAAGTGTAGCTCTGTCAAACTCTAAAATGAAAAGGAGTTCTATCGCTTACGAAGTATAATGATTTTACGAAGATTGGATGTTTTTACGAAGTATGGATATTCTTCACAACGCATGAAAAGAAGGGAAGGTGTTTTTTCGCCGAAGACTCAAAAACGGTATGTACGTAAAGTTTCATGCATCGTAAAGAATTCAGTTACAAGAAGCATAAATATTACATTCAAAATTATAAAAATATTACGCACTTTGTTCAGCAAATGTTACATTCCAAATGTTTTTACAACAAAAGGCTATTCTTCTTTTAAAACAGCTTCCGCAGCTTCGTTCAGCAGTCAATTAACAGCTTCGTCCAAAATGACTTCGGCCACTTTAGTGACTTCATCTTCTTTTTCTGCTTCTGGGTTGGCTGTCAACTCGAGGGGCTCTGGAGGAGGAGATAGTTCAGCTGCGATATAAAACGTAAATAAGTCCGAAGTCGCAAAATTAGTAAATAAAGTTAAAAAGTTATTAAGTAATACCTATTCGCCTCTCTAGTTCTGCCGCTTTCTCAGCTGCCTTCGTCGCTTCTTTTGAATCATGGGAATCTTTTTCACTCTTTTTTATCATCTCGTGCGCCATCCCTCGGCCGCCATTCTCCCAGATGTCAGTAAAGAATTTTCTGCCAATTAAGCTTGCTTCGGCCGAGGGATCTTTTGTATCTTCAATAGATAAAGTAGCTTCGGCTTGAGCCAAAGCTTTCACATGGTCGCAGCCTGACTTCTCTAAAATAGCTACGATTCCTCTGGCACCCGAGAAAGCGCAGATATCTCCACGACCACTCAAAACTTCCTCAAAAGCTTCAGCTTCGTTGCTGATCCAATCAATTGGGCCTTCAGGATCACCCCTCACGAAGTTGTCTCCGTTGGAGAATGCGCCAACATTGGCGAAGCTAGTTTTTATTTTCTCAACACATTCTATAGACTTTTCCTAGCACCTCTCCTTGGATGCACGAAGTTCATCAACTGTTTTTTGTAAGTGGTTCCTCCAATATACACTAATATCTCATTTAGCCTCTGCAAGACCACATTTTTCTTTAGCTTCAAATAGCTGTTTCCGAAGATCTTCGATTTCGTATTTCAGAGCTTCAGCTTGGGCTTTGGGAGCAGCTTCGTCTTCCTTTATTTTGTTCAACAATGAGTTTAATATTTTATCTTTTTCAAGACCTTCGTTCCTTAGTTCAATTACTTCGGAACGAAGGTTGTTTAGGGCTATGGTATACCCTTCATCTTTAGCACTTTTTTGCACCCTGAGGGCGTTGCTAAGGATAAGGCCCTGCAAAAAATGCGGTATTAAGTGTAAGCAAATGGAAAATTTTGTTTTTGAATACAAAAATCTCTTGTTCTCACCTTTAAACTATTGTATGCCAAGCTGTCGGCCAACTCATCTTTTGATAACACTGAAAGCCCATCTTCTAGTGTCGGGAACCCGAAGCTCTTGCCCATCTCTCGGCAGACAGAAATCTCTTTGCTGTCTGGGAGACAATACAAGAAGTCTTCTTCCCCATTGCCGTTGAACACTAGTGCCCCCTTTGGATATTTCAATCTTTGAGCATTGAATTGAGCCTCTCGCTTTTCTTTCTCAGACAATCTTTTTCCCGAAGCATGTCGTATAATATAATTAGGAGCTTCAGTTGATGGTTCCGGAATAGGAGTGGCGGTTTTTTCAGTTAAAATTACTTGTGCAGCTTCTTTCTCCGACTTTTCTTCGATTTTCAAGGATTTCTTCTTGGCGGGCTCTAAAGGCCCAGCTTCGGTCTCGACTTGGATCTCGGCAGCTTCGGCCTCAATTTGTGTTTCCGAAGCTTCGGCAGTTTTCTTTGGAGTAGAGCTTGAAGTTTTTATTGTTTCTAGAACATCTAATATGTTGACCATTCTCTTCCTTTTGGGAGTCGTTGAAGGATCCTTTTGTGCCTTCGGCATTGTCACCTCTGCCGAAGGACTTGTTGCTTCTAGTATCCTCGTTTTCTCAACCCTCATCTCTTCAATGTTAATGGCCTTCGGCTCATCTGATTTGGCTGATGATGCCTTCGGCGGTACGGACGGTTCAATTTTCTGCGTAATCGCAGGTTTGTTACCTTCGGTCACCGAAGAGGTCTCACCGCCAAACTCAGGCACTATGGCCGGTTCAATATGGCGTGGTCGATGAGTAAGGACCTTCACCCTTTTCCTCTTTAGCGCGGGCTCGCTCGGAGCAGCTGAAGCATCATCTCTCCCGGAACCTCCACTTTTTCTTTTTTGCCCCCGGGGCGGGTAACGTTAGTCAGGATACATGAACCCAAGAGCATCAAAAACTCTGTTTAGTCTCTTCTTTTTTCGGTTCCCGAAAGTTGCAGATAATGCGTTATCTTCTGCTCTGGAGTACAGCCCAAGCAGATCATCGCTTGTACCTTCGACGCTTTTCAGCCAGTCGTCGTCTGGCTCGATAAACTAGTCTCTAAACCTGAAGGTATATTTTAGTCGAACCAAACCACCTTCGTGGGGATTGCTGATGGATTCTTTTGGCATCTCCCGGTCGGCTAACAATGGCCATATCCTGTAGGCCACGTTCTCTTGAACTAAGTCCCTTGTCCCGATGAAAGAGCAGACTAAGCCGAAGGCCTTGCGACATTCTTCGGCCGCTTCGTCAATTTCTACCTTCGGTTTCCGGAGCCTGAAGCGTTGCCAGATAGGGCGCATGATTATATCTTTAATGTCTTCTCGTGCCTTTAAATCATTTTTTACATAAAACCATTCTTTCATCCAGTCTCCGGGCCATCTCTTTCGAAAAGTCGGTACTGGGGAGCTTGAGCCAGAATGAGCAACGAAGCTATAGCAGCCAAAATTGTTATGATACTGTTCTTCACCCCAGGGCTTCGTCTCATATAACAGTTCATGCATACTGCAGAAACTTTTTGCATTTGGCTCCAAGCCCTGACTCCTTACAGCCCATACGAAGATTCCCATTCTTATAATGGCTTTGGGGGTAATCTGGTGAAGGTAAATCTGGAATATCTTCAAAACCTCGACTACGAAGCTGCTCAGAGGAAGCCGAAGCCCAGTCTTGAAAAAGCTTCGGAAGATCACGACTTCATATTCCTCTGGAGTAGGACAAGTTTTCTCTCCGTCGTTAGCCCTCACAATAGACATATCCCGAAAGTATCTCCCCCTCATGTTGTCAAGATGGCTTTGTTTAATAGTTGATTTTCCAAAAACTGCATGACTCGGTCGCCATGGTCGATCTTCGGAGTCATCCCCGCCACTTTCCACATCATAGCTGTCACTATCACTAGTGTCTTCAGATAAACCCTCCAAAGTCTCCCTAGCAATTTTCTCTGCATTTGTCTTTGCTATTGATTCAATAAAGCCAAGATTCATCTCCTCAGAAAGGCTCAGCTTCGATTCAGCGACAACTTTCTTATCTTCAGACATCTTCGAAAGTGCTGAGAAAAGTGCTCTCAAAGCCGAAGCTTAAAAATTTAAAAAAGCCAAGCAAGTGTTGGTGCGCAAGAGCTAAAAATTGAGTAAGCAAGAGCAGATGGCAAGAAAGCATGCCAAATGAGCTCGTGGTGTGCTCTTATTTATACGCGTGGTGCGTTGCGTGCTGGAGGGCCCGCTTGTCAGTGGCTGTTGCTATTCTAGCAAAGGGAAGGTGTTTCTTCGGACCTTCGGCTCAGGGCCTTCGTCCTTGTCGCAATCTAAATTTATCATTCTAACATATTAATATTGCGAGGGGCTACTAATGGGGGCCTTCGGCTTCCGAAGGTCCTCAAAAACATGATTTAACAATGTTTCTGGAAGTATAGTGCATGAACAGGTACCTTCGGACTTAAGTTGAAACCACAGCGTGAAGAAGCACGAGAAGGAGTACGAAGGATAGTGCGAAGCCGAAGCTATGCGCAGGAGAGCTTCGGCATGATAGCAGAAAAGGGAAACCGGCTTAAAGATGAAAAGGCTATTTAGACCTCGATGGACTACTGTAGAGTTATTAGCAAATGTAAAGGGCATGAGTGTAATTTTACATGGGCTGCGTCCCGTGCCTATAAATAGATGAACAGTAACTCCGTACTGATCATGCTGACTAGGCATTGATTCTTGCGTCACGCTGGTACTTTCGCCTTCTTTCAAGTCGAAGGTACACTTGTAATTTGATATTATTTCTATTCTTCCATGGTAATAAAATAGAAATGAGATAGTAATGATATATAACTGTTTATTTTATCTTTTATGCTTTATGTAATTCTTTCTTCATGTTATGTTGATGAAGGTATGTCTTTCATTACCTTCGTCCGAAAGCTATTATATCCTGAGGGAAATAATGCTTTGAAGGACGAAGGGCTTTAACGTTTAACGTTTTTTGTGTTGCCTTATTCTTAACTCATAGCACTTGAGAACAAGTCCCCAACAGTACAAGGACCCTTCATCAAGTCCAACTGGTCACACATACCAATCACCTTCTCCCAGGAGGACCTTCAGCTCAAGGATTATCCTCATAATGATGCAATGGTTATATCTTGTGTCATCAAGGGGTTTCTCGTACACAACATCCTTGTAGACACAGGTAGTGCAGCAGATATTATCTTTGCAAAAGCTTTCAGGCAGATGCAAGAGCAGGATGATAAGATACATGATGCAACACATCCCCTCTGTGGCTTCGGAGGAATGCAGATAGTGGCACTTGGAAAGATAACAATGTCAATTACCTTTGGCTATGTTCACAATACAAGGACAGAGCAAGTTGTCTTTGACATTGTTGATATGGAATATCCTTACAATGCAATCATTGGTCGAGGAACATTAAACGCCTTCGAAGCAAGACTTCATCCAACATATCTATGCATGAAAATACCATCAGACCAAGGTCCCATAGCTGTACATGGAAGTCAAGAGGCTACTACAAGGGCCGAAGGGAACTGGATAGATTCAAAGGCTATACATAACATAGATGGAGCCATAGCTCATTAACAGTATAAGCACAAAAGAGATAAGGCTGCCTCAGCAGACCAACCGAAGCCCATGCTTCTATGTGCAGACATAGCCGAGCAGAAGGTGTCGCTGGGATCTCAATTGTCTGATTAACAAGAAAAAACTCTATTGAGGTTTCTGTTCAACAATAAGGATGTATTTGCTTGGTCAGCTAATGATCTTTGTGGTGTCAACAGAGATGTTATCGAGCATTCACTTAATGTAGATCGGCTACCAGGCCAAGGAAGCAGAAGCTTCGGAAGATGTCCGATGACAAAGCCAAAGGTGCCAGAAACGAAGTAAAAAGGCTTTTGCGTGCAGGAGTAATCAGAGAGGTAACATATCCAAAGTGGCTAGCTAACACTGTGATGGTGAATAAGGCTAATGTAAAGTGGAGAATGTGCATTGATTTTACAGATCTCAAAAAGGCATGTCCAAAGGATGAGTTCCCTTTGCCAAGAATAGACTCCCTTGTGGATGCAGTAGCTACCTCAGAGCTCATGAGTCTATTGGACTGCTATTCAGGCTACCATCAAATTTGGATGAAGAAAGAAGACGAGCCCAAAACAAGTTTCATAACCCGTAGTGGGACCTACTGCTACCTTCATATGCCTGAGGGATTTAAGAATGCTGGAGGAAGCTTTAGCAGGATGACTGCTAAAGTCCTTTGCTTGCAGATTGGCAGAAATGTTCTAACATATGTCGATGATATCATGGTCAAAAGTACCAAGCAAGAAAATCACATCGCTGATCTACAAGAAACATTTGCCAATTTTAGAAAGACAGGCCTCAAGCTCAACCCAGAAAAATGTGTTTTCGGAGTGAAGAAGGGGAAATTTCTTAGGTGTCTCGTGTCAACAAAGGGAATTGAGGCAAACCCAAACAAGATAGAAGCTATACTTCGGATGGAGCCACCGAAGTCAAGAAAAGGCGCCCAAAGGCTGACAGGAAGATTAGCCTCATTGAATAGATTTATTTCAAGATTGGCAGAAAGGAACTTGTCATTCTTTGAAGTATTGAAGTGAGCCGAAGTCTTCCAGTGGGGGCCAACTCAGCAAAAGGCTTTCGAAGAGCTGAAGAAATACTTAATAGAACTAACAACTTTAACCCCACCTTCGTTAGGAGCCCCATTGCTGCTGTATGTAGCTGCTTCTCACACTGCGGTTAGTGCAGCGTTGGTGCAAGAAAAGCAAGATGGCCAAGCGAAGAAGCAAGTGCCAGTGTACTTTGTCTCTGAAGTACTTAGTCCATCAAAGAAAAATTACACAGAGTTGGAGAAGGTACTATATGCTGTATTGATGGCCTCCAGAAAGCTTCGACATTATTTCCATTCATACCATATCATAGTACCTTCTTCTCAGCCTCTTAAGGGTATAATAAGGAACAGAGAAGCCACAGGAAGACTTGGGAAATTTGCTGCAGAGCTGAATGAATTCACCATAGATTGTGTTCATAGGTCTTCAATCCAATCTCACGGATTAGCAAACTTTATTGCCGATTGGTCACTAGGGGCTCAGGACGAAGAAAGAATAAAAGACGACAAAGCTTGGACAGTGTTTTGTGATGGGTCATGGGGAACCTTCGGCGTAGGAGCAGCTGCCATTCTAATTTCACCATCTAAGATCAGAACCTGCTACGCAACAAGGCTGGAGTTCAACTGCACAAATAACATTACAGAGTATGAAGCCCTTCTCTTGGGGCTTCGAAAACTTAAGGCAATAGGAATATGAAGGAATCCTCAAATCTGACTCACAAGTTATCACAAGCCACATCGACAAAAGAAGCAAAGCAAGAGATCCGAACCTTGAGAAATATCTCGCTACAGTTCAAAGAATTGAAGCCTCTTTCGAAGGCTTCTCTCTAGAGAATATCCCAAGAGGAGAAAATGAACATGCAGACCTATTAGCCAAGTCAGCCGCACAAGGGCTCCCTTTACCTTCGGAAGTATTTTTTGAAACAATAAAAGCACCTTCAGTCGAGCTCATGGAGCGAGCAGTGCTTACAATCTCACCATTGCACCAGTGAAGATTGGAGGACTATGATTGTATCCTTCCTACAAGGCAATTATCTTTCGGACGACGAAGCTTATATCAAAAGAATGGAAGCTAGGACAAGGCCCTACATAATCATAGAAGGATAATTGTATAAACAAGGAGTTTGTTCTCCATTGCTGAAATGTTTGTCTAGAACCGAAGGTCAGGAGACATACAGGGCTATGAAGAGCTCATATTGGATCTAGGCCTTTACTTGGAAAAGTTTTCAAACAAGGATTTTATTGGCCGAAGGCAGCTTCGGATGCAGCAGATTTAGTTCAAAAATGTGAAAACTGCTAGAAGTGTGCCAGACACCAAAAACAACATTTGCCTCTAACTCAGCTAATCCGGCTCACTTGGCCATTACAAAGGTGGGGTCTAGATTTATTAGGCCCACTTCCACTAGCACAAGGAAATTTAAAATACGTTGTAGTAGCGGTGGAATACTTTTCAAAGTGGACTGAAGCTAAACCTCTAGCTACAATCACTTCGACCACGGTTCAAAAGTTTTTCTGGCAGAATATTGTTTGTCGCTTCGGTGTGCCGAAGGCCATTACAATTGATAATAGAACTCAATTTGATGTCGAAACGTTCAAAGCTTTTTGTGACCAAATCAGCACAAAAATACATTTTGCATTAGTGAGACATCCAGAATCAAATGGACTGGTAGAATGAGCTAATGGAATCATAATAACAGGGATAATGAAGTCAATTTTCAATCAGCTAAAAGGAAAGTGGCCAGACGAGTTAATAAAAGTGGTATGGAACCACAACACTATTGTCTCAAGGTCAACAGGATTTACTCCATTCAAGCTTTTGTTCGGTGACGAAGCAATAACACCGGAAGAAGCAAGAACGGGTTCAATAAGGACCCTAGCTTTGATAGAAGACGAGGAGGATTGCAAAATAACAAAAGACACCATAGAAGGGACCAAACTTCAAGCAATAGATCACATCAATAAATATCAAGCTAAAACCGTTAAATGGCATGATCGGAAGGTAAGACTGAAAAACATCAAGCCAGGACTGGTACTTCGGAGAGTGGCCAACCCGGATATAGTGGAAAACTTTAGCTCAAATGGGAGGGTCCTTTCTTGGTGGTTTCATTGTCAAGACCTGAATCATACAGGTTGAAGGTCATGGATGGTAATGACATTCCAAGATCGTGGAATGCAGATGAGCTTCGGAGATATTATGTGTAAATTTTGTAATTTTCTTATTTTTTCCTTATGGCACCCTTTTCCTTTCAAAGTGGGGAGAAAGGTTTTTAATGGGGCCATATGTTGTAATTCTTATTTTTTGTGCTGCCCTATGCAATACAAGGGCCGAATTCCCCCACATGTAAAATGTAAGGATCTGGGATTAAACCATCGAGTGTAAAAAAGTATGAAAAAACTCCAAAGTTGTGCCTAAGGCGATGCAGGCTAGAATGCCACCTAAGTGAAAGGTGAAGAAGCTCCAAAGTCATGCCCAAGGGGATGCAGATCTTAAATGACACATAAGTAAAAGGTGAAGAAGCTCCAAAGTCATTCCTAAGGGGATGCAAAGCTTAGCTCCAAAGTCGTTCCTATGGGAATGCGGAGCTGAATAACCACCTAAGTAAAAGGTGAAGAGACTCCAAAGTCATTCCTAAGGGGATGCAGAGTCTGGGTGTGTATTTGCGTGAGTTTCTTACCTTCGGCATACATGTGCATACTTCATCACATCATCTTTTGCATTCATACAAACATACATTAGGCATCTGTAGATTCATCATCATGACATAAAGCATAAAGCATTAACAGGAAAAGCGAGGATTTCTGCCTTCAACGAGAAAATGCTTCGTATATACGAAGATGCTTCGTCTCAAATGAAATTTCTTTATATATGAGAGTTGATCTTTTATTTTACTCAAGAGGTGCTTCGATGTGAACGAAAAGAAGGGAAGGTGTTTTTCCTTCAGCTCACAAAGCTACAAGCATTGGTTTCGTCCACAACAAAGTAGACGACACACGAATGAAAGGTAAAATAGCATTACAAAACATTTACAAATATTTACAACTATCCGTTCACATTCAATTACAATCCTTTCTCAAATAATTTACTTTTCTTGCACAAAGAGTTTCCAAAAAGTTTTTCTATAGATATCAACAAAGGGAGCCTCTAAAGCCTTCTTCATGGGTTTAGACTTAGCTTCGGTTCACTAACTTTCGGCACCATCACCCTGAAGAATGACGAAGGTAAGGGTAATGAGGAATATGGTATGAAAAAACATAAAATAAAAGAATAGAGGTAAAGAGCTATACTTCCTTGAGCAGATTTCGAGCTTCGTTTCTAGCCAACTCTCGGTCGCCTTTTGCCCAGATTTGGGTGATAAACCTGTTGCCTATGCTTTGAGCTTCGACTTGAATACAAACTAGGTCCGATAGCGAAAGGTTGAAATTTGGCCTGTTAACAGCCCTTGCATGGTTGCACCCAGCTTTTATGAAAGCAGCGGCCATACCACAAGAAGCCACTAGCGCACAGAAGTCACTGTGGCCAGTTATGACTTCATCGAGGACATCAACATCTTTCTCGACGCATTTAAGTGCTCCGGGGACACTTTCGGTAGAGAGGCTAGCTTCTCGGATGCAGCTCCGACTAAATTGAATATACTCTTTAATCGAGTAGTACATCGGGTTGCAAAATTAAAACATTAATCCTTAAGACTTCCGAGTGCTTCACTCAGCTTTAGGTTCCTTTCAGCCTCAACCTTGATTGTCATGTTCAAAGCTTCGGTTTCACGATTTAATCGTCTCGAGTTCTCTTCCAAAAGCATATGAGCCTCTTTCAACTCCTTGATCAATTTCTCATTCTAAGCCTACGCTTTGGCAAGCAATCCTTCGGCTGAATGCAGAAAATCATCTTTTTCTTTTAAAGAATCTTCAAGTCTCTTGATTTTATCTTTGAAACCTTTGATAGCAATTTCATTCTTTCTGTCTTCGTCATCTTGTTGCATTTTCAAAGCTTTGCTTAACAATAAACTCTGTAAAAATGAATTAAAGTTAGAATACCTAAATCAGCACGAAGATATCAACATTAACTTGCAAAGGTACCTTACTTTGAAGTTTGAGTAAAATAAGATGCCGATGATGTGCTAGCGCTGTAGCAGCTGATATCTTTTTCAAGCTTCAGGAATCCAATACTCTTGGACAATCTGCTTATAATTTTAGCACTGGTGCGGTCACGAATGCATCCCACAAATTCTTCGTCGACCCCACCGAAGAGCATTGATCCACGCTGGTAGCCAGAGGAGATAGCAAATTCCTTTAGTTCTGATATGTCCTCTTCGGAGAGCTGTTGGCCACCCAAGTGACGTAGGTCAAAATTTACACTTTCCAAAGAGGTTTCTTCAATTTTCTTCCCCTTATCAGGATCTCCTGCAGCTGCATCTTTCTCCACAACCACATCCGATATAAGTCTGTCAATTTCTGACAGAGTGGTTGTGAGATTTTCATCTTCGGCTGTGGTGGTAGCTTCGACATCAGTGCATTTAGTAACTTTGTATGTCGAAGCTGAGGGTGGAGTCCATTCAATGGCTTCTTGTATATTCATCATACGTCGTTTCTTCTGGCCCCTGTTTTTCCCCTCGGCAGCCGAAGAGATTTCCCTTGTCTTTAAGAGGCTAGTCAGTTCCAACCTCAGAGGACTTAGCAGTGCAAATGGGAAAGACTCAGTCATTACCTTCAAAATCTCCGAGACCTTAGCAGCAGAAGACGAAGAATGGCTTGTAGTCTGCTTCGGCACATCTTGCATCTCCGTCTTCTTAGAGGACATCTTGACAAGCTTCTGTTTTTGGGAACCAATACTTTCGACTTCGGTACAGTTTTTTGCTTCTTCAAAGCCTCTTGTTCTTTTTTAACTGACCGGATAGCCTCCCTACTTAGAATACTGACAATCCTTTTCTTCTTGATTCCTCCGGCCCCTTCATCAAGCCTTTCGTAATTAGGATACTCAAAGTTTAGAGCATCCATCACACGGTTCAGCCTTCACTTTGGGCGGGTGCCGAAGGCAGCAGTCATTTACTGATCTTCTTTCTTTATATAGTTTCCAAGAATTTCATTGCATATGGTCTCTATCAATTCCAACCATTCAGTGCATGGTTCTTTAAATCTTTTCTAAAACTTGAAATGATACGGTAGATGGACAAGCTAATATTTCTTCCCCTCTTCTCTCTTCTTCGGCATTCCCCAGCCGCCAGAAGTTGGGAATGTCCGGTTTGCCTGGTATTCTTGTACCAAATCTCTCGTGATGATATGCTCAACCATGACCCTAAATTCCACTTAGCTAGCTGGCAAGGAAACCCCAGCTGCATGTTGCACAGGGGCCGAGTCATGCCAAAGTTTAATCGTAGTGGACTCATCACCATGCTCATAAGCTTTTCCCTTTTCTTCTTGTCTGCCTTAACATAAAACCATTCACTCGTCCAACCAGTGGGCCACTTGGTTCGGTAGCCTATCACTGGGGCCTTCGTATCCTTTCGGTATGCAAAGTTCTAGCACCCGAAAATTTTGTGCAGACCATCAACCCTTGCCTTTGTTTGGTAATGAAGCTCATGAACTCGGCAGAACCCTTCAGCGTTAGCGCTCTTTCCTTGGCTTCGCAGAGCCTAGATGTAAACGCTGAGCCTGACAATAGCATTCGGGGTCAGCTGATGGAGATAGATCTCAAACTTCTTTAAAACTTCACTGTGGCGGAACCACCCAAATTATTCCAACTTAAGTGCCTAAGTCCCACCTTAAAGGCTAGACCACACTTAAATAGGAATAACACGTCAGTCCCTCGGATCTAGTCCGATGAGGCCACTAACAGGATCAAGTACCACGTACTCACTCGATGGTGAGGCACAAAGCAAATACAATAAAACATAAAACCAACATGAAGGAGTATTAAATTTATTACAACACCATAGGAGTTTTAGCAAAAGTAGTGATCATTGTTCGAAATGCAGCAGAATCAAAATTAACGATAAATAAATGGAGGGATGGGGAAGCCTGTCCCATCACTCCTCATGCTCCTCCTCAGCCGAGGTAGGGTCCCACTCGACTGTCCAACCCGGTGGCAAGATGGACGGCCAAGTCACTCCAGCAACCATGTCCTCCAGAGAACCTGTAAAATTATGCCACAAGCAAGGCTGAGTATACTAATACTCAGCTAGACCTACCCGGTGTGAGGAGTCTACTCCTCTACCTCTAGACATGCAGCTGTTTGGCTGAGGGGTTTGGTTTGCCAAAAAGCACTAGCTAAGTCTAAAATCAAGTTTTAGCTTTTTCAAGTTTTAGTGTGACCCTCTTAAGGCTAAATGTGTACCTATCTAATCATACATGGTATCAAACATTTAGCAATCAACCACTTTTGCCAAGTCATCACATTTCCACTTGTTACTCAATGTAGCAGCATGGATCAAGCAGTCTCATTAGCTACGAGAAGTAGACGATTCGAATCGAGCTTGTAAACCTTGCAAGGTAAACCTAAACACACGACGTGGCGAGGCACTCTGTCCCCACACACATCAACCGTCCCCATGGATTCCCTGGCAACAGATTAGGGCTCACCGCCTTGGCGTACAATGCCTCACTGACCCCGACTGTCGTCGTGCCATGACCACACTTGTACCCACCATAACCGGAATGGGAGACCACATCTCAGGTCGCGTGAGGGGCAAAGTCTGCGGGCTGGTTCACTCAAGTACTAGGCTTACCGATTTACCATATTTCTCGACATGTGCTTAGTACGTTCAAATGCTTGACTCACGGTACCACACCTTAATCCTTATTCCAATTTCCATCTCGTAGACAACCAATCCCCATGGATTGTTGTCCACAGACCAACATCATTATGATAAGAAAGTGGATACAACCAATTCCTGACCTCGCGCGAGTGCTAGAAAATCACTCGACTTCTACCGAGATCCCTAATTAATAAAGCAGCTACTCAACCTAGCATACTAGTATCCATCTCAAAAGGAAATCCCGAGTTAATGCAACTAGGGTTTCAGGCAAATCCTACACTTAAGTGCACAATACAAGCCTACAATCATTAAGTGCAATAAAATAGTATATAGAACTGGTTATGCATAAAACCGGGGCTTGCCTTCCAAGGCTGGGGCAGGCAGATCCTTGATGGCAGGTTCTGGTGCTGGATCCTGGGCTACCACTTGAGCAACTCCTTGCTCCGGAACAAGGATGTATTCCCCATCAGCGAGATTACAGTCTATCGAATGCAATGAATAAGATATGTGCATAAAAATGATATTAAAATTTGTAATGGTTATGTGTAGTACATAAAAATGATATTAAAATTTGTAAAGGTTATGTGTAGTAACATAAGTTTAGTGGTCCTCCAGGGTTTCTTGGGATATACATAAGGGTTTTGTACTTTCATCTATTTCTCCCAAAGTTTCTATTTTTCTTTTTATTGTGCTTCTTATTAAGCATTTTTGAACTATCGGGGTTGGTTAACATTTTCCAAAAATGTTATAAAAATTACAGTGGGTAGATATTTACCTCTGTGGGTTATCCAAGAAATTTAAGGTGGAAATTAATTAAGATACTACTTGTGTAAAATTAACAAAAACAAGTGTAAAAGGGCACTTTACACTATAGCTCTGATTTAGGTGAAGCTTCTGCACTAAATTTTATTTTTGTTAAGATTCATAGGTGATATTAGGCCTCTGTGTTAAAAATCACAAAAAAAGACCTACTAGATAATTAGTTGTGATTTTCTAAAGTTTAATGCCAAAAAGGTACTTATAACTAACTTGTTATTTGAAAAATATCAAACAATAGAACTCCTATTTTTCCTACATTCATAATAACAAACTATTAGTTATCCCAAGGTTTGGGGTGTTTTCCCCTCAGGATTATTTTTCTAGGATTTTTCTAAGTCTTCATTGTTTTCATGAAATACAAGGGTATCTCATTCTTTGTGTACTAACAGAAGGTCTAACAAAATTTTCCAGTGAACTATGTTAACTAAGTGAGCTAGCAAAAATGTGGTTGCCCCCTAGTCCTTATTTTAAATCCCCTGTTTCTATTTTTCTTAACTTTGGGCCTAAATGAGTTTAAATGGGAAACCCTTCCTTAATTTGGTGTACTGAGGGGTGTACCATTTTTAAACAGAGTATGGAGTGGTTAAGCACTTCTCTGATTTTTCTTAACCCTAGTCTAACAGTGTAACCATTTTCCCTATTTTATTTAGCTTTTGGCCAGATAACTATTTAAATCAAAACTTTGAAATATTCTGCAACACTTAGGGGTTTTGTATTTTCCCAAGTAGTTCATATTATTTAGAGTCCAGCAAAATTGGTTTGACCAAATTTGGTTGAATAAAACTGAAGTTATGAATTTTACAAGCTCTATTTGTATTTAAATGAGAAATGTTTAAAGGTTTTCTGGAAAACCAGTTTACACCGAGGACCCTGGTTTTTTCCTAAACCATTTCTTTAACTTATACCCCTGCGCAACTATTCATCTGAGTCTCTGATAGTTCAAAAACCCCCTTGACTTCTATTCCTTCTTCCCCGAGGTCCCTCCCCCCTTTTGAACAGCACCCGCGAAAGGAAAAAGGGCGGCGCGGCTTACCGGCGACGAGGGAGGTCCGGTGAAGGATGGGGTTGGCTTCAAGAAGTCCTTGCGGTCACAACGAGGTATGGCTCAACGATGGTGATGGCCGGAATCGGCCGGTCCACGTGCACAGGCAGGCGAGCTCGTCGGCAGCGGTTGCTCCGGCCTATCCACGGCGATATAGGTCAATCCAAGGGCACGGGGAGCTTCACGGGGTGCTAATGAGTCGACCCATGCAAGGAATTGAGGAATAACCCACCGTGGAGCTCGGTCTACGTTCTCCGACGGTCGGGTGAAGTCCGGTGACCTTGATCCTGCGTCTCCGGCGAGGCAGAGCTCGATTCCTCGCTCTGGGAGCTTCACCGAGGCACGTAGAGTCTATTCCGAGGGTTGGACGGGGCTGGGAATGGCTTTGCTGGTCGGTCTACGGTAGCGGGGGATCGGGCGGCCGCTGGCACACCGTTTGTAGGGCAAACTCTGACGATCTCGTGCTCCGGTGAGGTCGAGATCGCGCGGGGGCGTACGGTTGAAGCCTTGGCTAGCTTTATAGGCGCGGGCACGAGCGCGGGCAGGGGACACGGGCGTGGCTTGGCGTGGCGCGGGGCACGCGGGGTCGGGCGCTAGGCATGCTCTTGCGCGTTCAGGGCGCGTCGAACACGTGGAGGTGTTCTTCTGCCCATGTTCAAAAGCTTGCCGACATCACAAACGTGCGAATCTTGGCAAAAATCTGGCGCAGGCCTCTTCCTGGCACCTATGGCTATCTCTTGTATGTGAGTTCCAATGGCAGATATGCCCTAGGTCAGAAGATTTGCGGACGCCAAATCTGGCTTGTCCCACTGTCCACTCCGCGACTAAAGTGATGCCAAATCAAGTCAAACGAATATGGCTCGGTTTCAAATTTTTCCAGTGGGTGCCTTAGATGGTTTGGCATCTTTTTGGTATTCAGACCAAGTGGTTTTGGTGCCATTTACTAAGTGAACACATCTGATCTTTAGATTAGCGTTAAATTTCGACTTAGAGAAGATTAGAGAGCTCTAGTGTGCTCTCTACTTAAGGGGTGAATTTGGAGTCTTTAAGGGGTCTTTTTGTTATGTTTCCCCTCTACATTTTGTAGGTTACAAGGTTACTTAAACTTTGGTTAAGGATTAGAATCAAGGTTTGGAAATTTGATTAACTTATCCACTGATCCCTTGCTTGGAAGTCTAGTGCCTTTAGGGGTCTTTAGGGTTTAACCTCCTTGGCTCAAGATGACAATTGTTCAAAATGTTTGGGTGAAGCTTTTGTCATTAACATTTCTTAGCTAACCCATGCTTCCAAGGTTTTAGGTACTTCTTCTCCTCCACTTTACCACATGATAACAAGTCATCGGTGCCTATATGAAGCCAGTGCCTTGGTAACACCTGAGGTGTTACAGCCCTCCCCCCTTAAAGGAATCTCGCCCCGAGATTTTGGATAGGGATCCTTTAGGGGTACCAAGACGCTATGCTAGTGTGTTGCATTTTCCTTTAGCCAAGTTTCTCTAGTTAACTGCTCTTTGAATGTCATTCTCTTTGCAACTTCAGAAGGAAGTCCTTTTAAAGTTATTTTCAAAGCTCACTATACCTTTAACATCTAAGTTTTTCTTATATTTAGATTCAAGGGCAGGTGGGGGTGGGGTTTTGGATTACGTACCGACTCCTTTGGGTAGAAAGTCGGGGAAGCGAGAACGTAGAAAATCCTTAGTCTCCCACATCGCCTCTTCTACTGAATGGTGACTCCACTGAACCTTATACATCCTGATCAACCTTGCCCGCGTTGATCTTTCCTTTTGATCCAATACATTGACGGGGTGCTCTTGATAGGACAAGTCTAGTTCTATCTCCAATTCTGGTTCAGGTAGCACTTCTGTGGGTAAGCGGACACACTTTCATAGCTGAGATACGTGGAACACATCATGAACTGCTGACATATAGGGTGACAACTTCAATTGATATGCTAGAGGCCCACAAGTTTCTTTGATCTCATAGGGTCCAATGTAGCGAGGAGCTAACTTGCCCTAGATCCCAAACCTCTAAACACCTTTGGTGGGTGACACTTTAAGATTAACATGATCTCCCACTTCAAACTGTAGAGGCTTCCTCCTCTTGTCATGATAGCTCTTTTGCCTGGCCTGAGCAGCCTCTAAGTTCTTCTTAATGACTCTGACTTTCTCCTCTGCTTCAAGTACCAGGTCAGGTCCAAATATTTCCCTCTCTCCAGCTTGTGACCAATTTAGCGGTGTTCTACACCTTCTCCCATATAAGGCTTCGAAAGGTGCCATCTTTAAACTGGATTGGTAGCTGTTATTATAAGAGAACTCTGCCAATGAAAGACACTTGTCCCAATTTTTTCCATAGTGTAGCACACATGCCCTCAACATGTCTTCCAAAATCTGATTCACCCTTTCTGTCTGACCATCTGTTTGAGGGTGGTATGCTGAGCTTCTTATTACATGGGTTCCAAGTGATTCTTGCAATTGCTCCCAGAAACGTGCTACAAATGGTGCTCCTCTGTCAGACACAACAGTCCTTGGTATTCCATGCAGACAAACTATCTGGTCAATATAAATTTTTGCATACTTTTCCGTCCGGTGGGTGGTATGCACTGGCAAGAAATGAGTTGTCTTGGTCAATCTATCCACAATGACCCAAATAGAATCGTGGTGTCGGGAGGTATTGGGCAATCTTACAATGAAGTCCATGCAAATATCCTCCCATTTCCAAGATGGTAAGGGAAGGGGTTGTAAGGTGCCTGCCACCTTCAAATGACTGGCCTTGACTCTTTGGGAAGTGTCGCATTCCGATATATACTTAGCAATTTCCCTCTTCATTCTGGTCCACCAGTACAAGGATCTGAGATCTTGATACATCTTGTTACTGCCTGGGTGCATGGAAAATTTTGAAAGGTGAGCTTCATCCAATATTTTCTTTCTGAGCTCGGGGTTCTTGGGAATAACCAATCGGTCTCCAAACCATAGAATTCCTTTGCTGCCCTGACGGAAGCATTTGTATTTGTCCACCTCCTGTTTGATCATTTCCTTAATGACTTGAACACCCTTGTCACCAATCTGTGCCATGACTATTTGCTCATGTAAGGTGGGCTCCACCGAAATATAACTTAAAGCACCAGAGGAAACAACTTCTAGGTTCAGCTTGCACAACTCATCACATAGGGTGGTGATTTTTGCATCCAATCCATACTCACACAGTTGCACTGGGCCTTCCGACTCAAGGCATCTGCCACAACATTGGCTTTGCCAGGATGATAATGTACTTCCAAATCATAGTCCTTGATTAATTCTAACCATCTTCTCTGCCTCATATTAAGATCAGCCTGAGTGAAGATATATTTGAGACTCTTATGATTAGTGTAGATATTACAATGAGCTCCCATCAAGTAATGTCTCCAAATCTTGAGAGCATGAACTACGGCCGCTAACTCCAGATCATGTGTGGGGTAGTTCTGCTCATGGGGTCTGAGTGCTCGGGAGGCATAAGCAATGACTCTGTTGTCTTGCATCAAGACACATCCCAATCCAGTACCGGAAGCATCGCAATAAACCTCAAAGGGTTTGGTGTTGTCAGGCTGAGCTAGCACGAGTGCTGTTGTCAAATGCAGCCTTAGTGTATGAAAGGCATCCTCACATCTCTGGCTCCATTCATACTTGACTCCTTTCTTCAACAATTCAATCATTGGTTTGGCAATCCTGGAGAAATCCAGAATAAATCGTCGATAATACCATGCCAATCCCAGAAAACTATGGATCTGT
Source organism: Zea luxurians (assembly GCA_029449295.1). Lineage (NCBI taxonomy): Eukaryota > Viridiplantae > Streptophyta > Magnoliopsida > Poales > Poaceae > Zea > Zea luxurians. The sequence goes on along the minus strand of JAOPSE010000001.1, from coordinate 64,197,777 downwards.
CGTACAGTGGTAGGAGGTTTCCAATCCATCACTTCTTGGACTTTTTCAGGATCAACTGATACCCCATCCTGAGAAATGGTGTGACCTAAAAATTTAATCTCTCTCGGCCAAAAATCACATTTGGACAGTTTAGCATACAACTGATGATCACGTAGCCTCTGGAGTACTGTATGCAAATGCTTAGTATGCTCGGCTTCATTCTTTGAGTAGACCAATATATCATCGATGAAGACTACCACAAACTTGTCCAGCTCTGGCATGAAAACTTAGTTCATCAAATACATGAAATAAGCCGAGGCATTGGTCAACCCGAAAGACATCACCAGGTATTCATAAAGCCCATATCTGGTAGAGAAGGCCATCTTGGGAATATCACTGGCCCTGATCTTGATCTGATGGTAGCTAGAACAAGGTCTATCTTTGAAAATACCTGGGATCCCACCAACTGATCAAACAATACATCAATGCGGGGCAATGGATACTTGTTCTTGATTGTTACCGCATTGAGAGGGCGGTAGTCAACACACAACCTCAAACTCTCATCTTTCTTCTTCACAAATAAGGCGGGGCATCCCCATGGTGAAGTACTTGGGCGAATAAACCCCTTGTCCAACAACTCTTGTAGTTGCTTTTTTAATTCTGCCAACTCCACTGGAGGCATCCTATAAGGTCTCTTGGATATAGGGGCAGTTCCGGGTTGCAACTTGTTGGAACATGCTCACGGGCGCAAGTTGATCCAACAGGGGGGGAGTGATAGCGCAAATAGGGTTTCAGCACGTGATGGCAAAAGCACTGTTCATCTAGCCTCTTAAGGGCAATGTGCGGGGGTATTTATAGGTGTCCGGGTGCCCAACGTCCCGTGTTAAGGACGCATGTGCCCTCAGACACCTAGGTTATCCCCGGAATATTCCCATAAAGTGGGGTTACAGTCTGTAATTACAAGGGACGCCTTTACAAATTAGGCCCGTAACACTCAGCGGCCACGCAGGGCCCGTTACAATGGGCTGGATCACACGTGGGCTTCCATGCTGGACGAGGCCGCACGGAGGGACGACCTCGTCACGGGTCTTCGTCACGGGTCTTCGTCCGATGTCGTACGGGGCGAAGGGTGTCCCTGCTCGTTGTCTTGTCTCCGTTGGGCCAGCGACTACGGTGAAGGCCTCGAGCGAAGGGTGGCGTCTTCGCCTTCGCCCCAACATTTGCCCTCCGAGGGACCAGTTCGACTGAGTGATCTGGTGCCGAATACGTCGCTAGATGGCAGAGACGCTGCCCTCGCTCGAAGTGGTTCTGCGGGGGTTTTTGACATGACCGTTGATTGACGCCGTACTGTTGGACTGCGGGTTTCCCGAAGCGCCGCGCCCTGTGTATAAAAGGGGTCGGGGGGCGGCGCGTTTTGAAATTTATCCTTCCGCGCTCTGTGAAAACCCTAGCCGCTTTTTCCGCCGTCTTGCTGCTCGTCTGCCCTCCTTGCTTTTGTTCGCCGGAGATCTGGCTCGAGTGGAGCAGACCACCCACCGCCGACGACGGTACATAGCGATGCCGACCTCTTCTTCTTCTGCTGCCGCTATGCCGCCGGCCGACGCGTCGTCTGAGGAAACGCTGAGTACTGTGGCGGTGGAGGAGTTGCGCGCCGGCGATACGGTGGAGTTTGGTGTGTCGTGGATGTCGTCGGTCCACATGCAAGATATGCAGCGGCTTGGTTACTTTGGCGGCGGGGTCGCTCGTGTCCCGGGGACGGAGGAAGTCCCTAAGCCGGAAGGCGAGTTGGTTGTGTTCGAGGCGTTCTTTGCCGCTGGTCTCCGCCTGCCTGCACACCGATTTGTTGGAGAAGTCCTGCGCAGATTTAATGTTCAGATCCATCAGCTGACTCCGAATGCCGTGGTGGCTCTGTCGAAGTATGTCTGGGCGACGACTTCGTACGGCGGACAGCCATCAGTCGAAGTCTTCGCGAAGTACTATTGTCTGCACTAGCAGAAGAGGATGATTGGAAGTGAAGTTGCTCAGTTTGGGTCCTGTACATTTATGCCGAAGACCGGTAAGACCACGATGCAGGTAGTTGAGTTGGTTCCTTGCGCCCGCAATAAGTGGGGCAATTGGCAGGATTTTTGGTTCTATGTCGCGGAGGGTATAGTCGAAGACCATCAGGGGCTCCCCGTGTCCGAGATGTGCTTGCATTTTTACTCAGCATACCCGCCTTTTGAAGTGGCAGAGGAGGATGCGGACGAAGGGGCCCTTCGGTGCGCCGCCGGCCTGAGCAGCGGGCGCGATTTGGTTGAGGAGTTTGTGGCGTTCGGGGTATGGCCTTTGGCGCATGGCTAGGCGCTGGGCGAAGTGTGCCCTCGCCAGATGCCTTCCCACGGTGGGAAGCTGGTGCGAAGTCCTGCCTTCGCGCTGGATCTGCAGAGCCGCGATCCAGCCGCCTTTTTGCGTGAGGCGGAGGATGGGGCGGTGCGGATCGTTGGTCGGTATGTGCCTAGGACAGAGGGCCAGCGTAGCTGGGACATTCGCGGGTCAAATGACCGCTTGAACAGAGTTTTTGAGTTGAATCGTCTGCCGTATGGCGGTTATCCTGGCCAAGACGATGTGGATCGTCGCGGGAAGAAACCGGTGGTGGAGTCTGGAGACGACCCCGCGCCGGCGGCCGCCCTGTCCTCTAAGAAGAGGAAACTAGGTACTGCTGTGGGAGGACTTGGGGTTTCTGATGGTTTTGCTAGAGAATTGATGAGGACATGCGCGGCCCCGGGGGGAAGGATGTCTTCGCCCGAGCTCCGGGAGTCTTCGGCGCGGATGCTGAGGGTTACCGGCGGTTGGTGGCCTAAGAATGTTCCTGTCCCCCGCGCGGCCGGCGAAGACTTTTTTACATCTCACATGGTTCGTGCTTGGAAAGTGTTTCCTTACGGGCGGAATATTGCTGCTGTTGTGTCGGCAGTGATGGACAAGGATCGCCAGGGAGCTGCACAAAAGCGCCAGGCGGTCATCAGGCTTCATGAAGCCAGGCCGAAGAGGCAGCGGGGGCTGCGAAGGCTACTGCCCTCGGCGGAGGTCAGCCGAAGTCGGCCGTCCCTGTATCCAGCAGGGCACCAGAGGCAGCGAAGGCGGCTGCCGTCGGTGGTTCCAAGTCTGCGAAGGCCGCCCCTGTGCCCAGCGGGGTGCCAGAGGCTGCGAAGGCGGCTCGAGAGTTGCCGCCGCTGGGCAAGCGCATCGCCGACTTCGCCACCGACATTAGTGTGGAAGATTACCTTGTTGGTAAGCCGCTGTCTCTTTTTTTTAATAAGTTGATATGTTGCAGGGTCGGACGAAGGCCAGCTTGTAGTTGCTCCGCCTGGCGGGGCAAAGGGCGGTGTGCTTAGTGCCGGTGGCGAGATTCCGGCGCTCGCTGCAGTCAGGGACGAGGCAGGTGCTGTGTCCCGCCGGCTGAAGGAGCTGAAAGAGGCACTGAGTCAGGTACGTGGAGCTAGACTTCGGTTTTTTACCGGCTTTGCTGGGGCTGTGGTCTTGTGTGTGTCTTGTAGGCGACTGACTTTGCTGACCGCACGACGTCGGGAGCCCTGACGGCGGTTGTGTCTGCCGAAGTCAAGAGACTTCGGACGCAACATGCTGACGTCGTCCGGGAGAAGTCGCAAATGCCGCAAACTAGCGGATAAGGTGGCTGTGCTGGAGGGTGAGAAGGCTGACCTCCGGCGCCAACTGGCGGAGGAGAGGGAGGAGGCTAATGAGGCCCTCGCCAAGGCGCAGGCTGCGCAGGCGGAGGCCAATTTGGCGCGGGTGGAGGGCAGTCTTGCCAAGCAGCGCGTCGAGCAGCTGGAGGAGCAGCTCAGCGCGCTGCGGGCTCGTGCGGAGAGGGCCGAAGCCTCGACGCGCGCGGAGGCCGAGCGGACACGCAACCAGCTTATGGATTCATACCGTGAGCTGGGCGCGCAGACCACTGAATTCGAGGTGCCGGACCGAGAGCCCGGACTTCGTTGCCTTGAGTGGGTGCAGGATGAGTTGCAGGCGCTCCCCACCATCGTGGAGGGGTTCATGTCCTATGCCTCCCTGGTCACCTGCGAGGGGGCGATGAACACGCTCTCCCGCGAAGGGTGCCGGCATTATGAGGTCTTCGACCAAGCTGATGAGGACTTTGAGCGTGATATTTACAAGGTTGAGGACCCTATAGTGAAGGAATCCGCCGGAGCCCTCTACGACCGGATGTGGGGCCCCCACGATCGAGAGGTGGTCAGGGAGCGGGCCGAGGTGGCGAGGGGTCAGGTAATGTTTGGCTTTTGTTTGGTGTTTGTTGAATGTGGGCTATGGATGGGTTTGTTGAATTTGTGTGCTATGTCTCAGGCGGCGCGTGGCGAGAGGGTGGATGACTTCGGGGCCTTGAACAGCGCGCTGCCTGGCCCGGAGTCGGACCCGGTGGCGGCTGTGTCCGAGGCCACCCTGGAGCCACCCCCGGAAACCGCCGAAGGCGCTCCTGATGCCCCCGCAGCCGCTACAGCCGGCGGAGGCCCGGCCCTGGAGACCGCCGAAGGCGTTCCCGATGCCCCCGCAGTCGCTGCGCCGAGGGCTGAGGATCCTGTGACGGTGGCTGCGGAGGCGACAGCGGAGGCTCTCGCGACGGCTGGGTCTTCGCAGGTGGCTTAGTCGGTGCGGGTAGTTAGGGAATTTTGTATATGTTGCTGAATCTTGGTTGCTGCGCAGGTTCAAGATTTTGGACCTGCGCACGCAACCGCTACTACTAATTTTTTGGTGGCTTCGACCGTGGATGGTGATAGTTAATCGGACGGGTCTGCATCTAAGTTTTCTGATTTTGGTGACTCTGGGAGCACGGTTGAGTGGACTGAGGAGTCGTCGGCTGAGGACTTGGACTACTTTGCGGCCTTGGATGCGGCAGCGGCGGAGGCTTCGCCGCAAGTTGCGGATGCTTAAGTTGTGTCTGGTCCGAGTACTGGGCGTAGGCGGCGAAGGGCGGTTGCGAAGCGTAGGGTGAGTGGGGCGGAGGGCGGTCGGCTTCGTGTGCGTGGGGCTGGTAGGCAGGAAATGTTGTCTTTGCCGGCCACTGTGAGTGAAGGTGAGGGGGAGTTGCGAAGTCTTTTTGCGGGTGAGGAGCTTAGGATAATGTTATTTAACTATAGGGAGATGGGAATTATTCCCAAGGTTGAGCCGATGTAGAGTGTGATGCCCTCGCTTGTGCATGTGTAATGGCCTGTATGATGAGGCTGTGTGCCTTCGCACACTCAGCTATGTTTGCGGAGGCGTTACGTACTTGGTCTGGTGTATTTGTTATGTTGGTCTGGTGCGCATGTGGTCGGTCTTTGTGCGGACAGTTTGTAGTTGTTTTTGCACTCGTTAAGCTTCGTCCGGCTATGCCATTGTAGTCAATTCGTCGCGCTTGTTGCGCTGTCCCTGCTGCACCGTGAGGCGACTTCTGCGCGGATGGTCTTCGCGGAAGACCACAATTTTTCGCGCTTTATTGTGCTAGTCCCTGCTGCACCCTTAGGTGCTTGTTGCACGGGTAGTCTTCGCGGCAGACCTCGATTTTTTGTATTAGTAGTGCTAATCCAGCGGCACCCTTGGGCGACTTCTGCGCGGATAGCCTTCGCGGAAAACTTCGATTTTTCGCACTTGTTGTGCTAATCCGGCTGCACCCTTAGGCGACTTCTGCGCGGATAGTCTTCGCGGAAAACTTCGATTTTTTGCACTTGTTGTGCTAATCCGGCTGCACCCTTAGGCGACTTCTGCGCGGATAGTCTTCGCGGAAAACTTCGATTTTTCGCACTTGTTGTGCTAATCCGGCTGCACCCTTAGGCGACTTCTGCGCGGATAGTCTTCGCGGAAAACTTTGATTTTTCGCACTTGTTGTGCTAATCCGGCTGCACCCTTAGGCGACTTCTGCGCGGATTTGTCACACGCGAGGGCGGATGCCGCTGGGCCTCGCGGTGACTTTGTATTAGTCGAATGTCGAAGACCGTTGATGCGGTCTTTTTTCGACGTGGATTTTGCGGGGGATTTTTCTCTTGTATATTACATGACTTCGCCTCGTTAAAAACCTCACCCCCCGGGAGGAAAAGAGTGCGGGCCAGAACAAAATTGTTTTTCAAATTACAAGGGCGGGCTGGCCCTGACGAGTCAAACAAAAAATTTGCGCAGATTATCAATGTTCCAGGAATGCTCTAAGTCTTCGCCGTTTGGCGTTGCAAGCCTGTATGCGCTGGGGAGGCCTTCGACTTGACAATGTAAGGGCCCTCCCACATGGGCTCTAGCTTGCCTCTGGACTCCGTTCGAGCTGTCCGGATGAGGACGAGGTCCCCTTCGATGAATTCCCTTGGGATGACTGCCTGGTCACACCATGCTTTTGTCTGGGCTTGGTATTTGTCCAGAGCCTGTAGGGCGAAGACGTGGTCTCCGTCGATGAGATCCTTCGAAGTTGGCTCATCTACGTCTGGGACGGCCGACGCGGCTGTCCGAGGTGACCCATGCTTTATTTCTTGTGGGGTCATGGCCTCCGATCTGTATAATAGGTGGAAGGGGGTAAACCCAGTCGCCCTGCACTCAGTTGTATTCAGTGCCTAGACCACTTCGGGTAACAGGTCGGGCCACTTGCCTTTTTTGTCGTCAAGGAGCATTTTCTTGACAGCTGTGAAAATTTTGTCGTTGGTGCGCTCCACGACTCCGTTGGACTGGGGGTGGTACACGGAGGCGAAGGCAAGCTTGGTGCCGATGGAGAAGCAGAAGTCTTTGAAATCTTGGTTGTCGAACTGCTTGCCGTTGTCGACCGTGAGTTCGGATGGTACTCCGAAGCGGCAAACAATATTTTGCCAGAAGAATTTCTGGGCCGTCTTCGATGTGATGGTGGATACTGCCCTCGCTTCAATCCATTTAGTGAAGTATTCAACGGCTACAAAGGTGAACGTGAGGTTCCCCAGAGCCGTGGGCAGGGGCCCGACGATGTCTAGGCCCCAGCGCTGAAGGGGCCACGTGTGGGCGATCAGCTTCGTGAACTGTGAGGGTCGCCCCGAGCGTGGGGAAAATTTCTGACAGGCTTCGCAGGATCTGACAACCCGATTTGCGGCGCAGATAATGGCGGGCCATTAGAAGCCTTGGCGTATCACCTTTGCCGCTAGGGCCCTGGGGCCTGCGTGGGAGCCGCAGGTCCCCCTGTGGACTTCGCACAGGATTTGAACGCCCTCGGTCTCGGTGACGCACTTAAGCATCGGCTGGCTGACCCCCTTTTTGTACAGTTGGCCCTCGATCAATGCGAAGTCCTGGCTTCGGTGGTGGAGGCGCTTGGCCTCGTTGCTGTCGACTGGGTGATAGAACCCTTGCAGGTACAGGGTTATTGGCGCCCGCCAGTCTTCGGTCATGATAAGGTTGATCATGCGCTGGCCCTTGCTGTCGTTGGTTATTTGGAGCCCTTCGGGGCTGCGGACGGCTGGTGTGCCGATGACGTGATAGAACACGTCGGAGGGGAGGGCTTCACCCCTAGCGGCTACCTTGGCCAATGCGTCAGCTTCTTCATTCTTGGCCCGGTCCACATGCTGCAAAGTGAATCCCTTGAATTGTTTCTCGAGGCTTCGGATGGCCGCGAGGTACTGCATAAGTGCGGGGTCCTTTGCTGCATAGTCTTTTTCGACTTGGCCGGCAACTACCCTGGAGTCTGTTCGGACTATACAGGTGGTGACGCCGAGGGCTCTTAATTTGCGGAGGCCGAGGATGACAGCTTCGTATTCTACGATGTTGTTTATGCATCTGTCAGATTCCAGGGCGAAGCTTAGGCGTGCCGCGTATCTGTGCTTGACCCCGGCGGGTGAGGTGATGACTGCAGCAGCGCCTGCCCCCGCATGGCACCAAGCGCCGTCGCAGTGGATTGTCCAAACCTTCTCTGCGGACGGCTCCGGCTGTGTTATTGGCCCGGTCCAGTCGACGACGAAGTCTGCTAAAACTTGTGACTTGATCGCAGTCCTGGGCTCGAAAGTGATGTGGTAGCCGGAGAGTTCGGCCGCCCATTTGGTGATCCATACCGATGCCTCCGGGTTTCTGAATAATTCGCCGAGTCCCCTATCTGAGGTGACGCAGACCTTGAATGCTTCAAAGTAGTGGCACAATTTGCGCGAAGACACAACAACTGCATATGCAATCTTTTCGAGCTCCGTCATGTTACACTTTGACGGTGTGAGCACCTCGGAGACATAATATATGGGGCACTGCCTGATCACGCCCTCTACTGTCTGCTCCTGAACCAGTGCCGCACTGACCGCGTGCGGCGAAGCCGCGACGTAAAGCAACAGTGGTAGCGAAGAGTCGGGGCTCGTAAGAACGGCCAACTCCATCATGTACTGTTTTAGTGAGGCGAAGGCCGCCGCCTGCTCTGGTCCCCAAGCGAAGTCTTTTGCGCCGCGGAGTGTTTTGAGGAAGGGAAGACTTCGCTCAGCAGATTTGGAAATGAATCTGTTGAGGGCGGCCAATCTGCCCGTCAGACGCTGGACCTCTCTGGCTGACTGCGGGGGCGTCATGTTGATGATGGCCTGGATTTTGGTTGGGTTGGCCTCGATGCCGCGGTGTGATACCAGATAACCCAATATTTTCCCCTGGCGAACACCGAAGACGCACTTATCGGGGTTGAGGCGAAGTCGTGCGTCCCGCATGTTCGCGAATGTCTCGGCGAGGTCTGTGAGATGGTCCTCTTTATTCCTGCTGGCGACGACGATGTCGTCCACGTATGTGAATACGTTTCTGCCGACCTACCCTTCGAGCACTGTTTTGGTGAGCCGGGAGAAGGTGGACCCGGCGTTCTTGAGTCCCTCCGGCATTCTGATAAAGCAATATGTGCCGTAGGGTGTTATGAAGCTGGTGCTGGCCTTGTCCTCCTCCTTCATGTATATTTGATGATAACCAGAGAAGCAATCGAGGAGTGACATGACCTCGCACCCGGCCGCGCTATCGACTATTTTGTCGATTCGGGGCAATGGGAAGTTGTCCTTTGGGCAGGCCTTGTTGAGGCTGGTGAAGTCTATGCACATTCGCCACTTGCCGCTCTTCTTCTGCACCATTACCACGTTGGAGAGCCAGGTGGGGTAAGCCACTGGCTCGATGAATTTGGCTTCCAGGAGGCGGTGTACCTCTGCCTTGGCGGCCTCTGTCTTCTCGTCGGACATTTTGCGAAGCCGTTGTTTTTTCGGTCTTACCGAGGAGTCGATTCCCAGGCTGTGCTCGATTATGGATCAGCTGACCCCGACCAGGTCGAGGGCTGACCAAGCGAAGACGTCCTTGTTCTTGGACAAGCAGCACAGGAGTTTTTCAACGTCATGCGAGGTGAGGTCTTCGCTGATTGTGACTGTTTGCTTGGGTGTGGCCAGGTCGAGGGGAACAGTCTTGGTCCCGTCGTTGCTTTGTAGCTGCGCCTTGTGCTGTTTTTCAGTTGGGCTGGCGGGCGCTGGGGCTTCGCGCTGGGCCGTGAGGCAGTGGACATTTCTTTGCCCGGGGACGAAGTCCCGCTCTATGTTGCGCGCAGTCTACTGATTGCCGTAGACCGAGATGGCGCCCAACGGACCTGGTATCTTCATGCACAGGTACAATCCGTGAATGGCTGCCTCAAACTTGTTGATGGAGCCCCGACCCATGATGGCGTTGTACGGATACACCATGTCGACGATGTCAAAGGTTATTTTCTCACTCCGGGCATTGGGCGCTACACCGAAGGAGAGAGGCAACTCTATTTTGCCGATAGGAAAAGTGCCCTTGCCGCCGAAGCCGTACAACGGATTGTCCGAAGGTTTCAGCAAGCTGTGGCTTATGCCCATGCGGTCGAAGGCATGGAGGAAAATGATGTCTGCCTGACTGCCATTATCAACGAGGACCTTGTGCAGGTCCCAGCTTGCCACGCTACAGTTGATGACCATGGCGTCGATATGGGGGGCGCTGCGTAGGTCGATGTCTCGGGCGTCCAAAGTTAGCGGTACATGGGACCATTTCGTCTGCACGACTGGACGGGTGATGGCGACGTGGTTGATGATGCGGTAGTGGTCCCGCTTCTGTCGCTTGGTGTCGAAGTCGACACTGGACCCCCCAGTGATCATATAAATGATTCCGCGATACGGCTGATCGGCGAAGTCTTCTTGCTTGGGGGCGTGGGGGTGGGGGATGTTTTGTTGTTGCTGGTGTGGAGGCAGGGGTGGGGGAGGTACGATTTGTACTTCCTGATGGTGTTGGTAAGCGTGGTGCGGTGGATGCGGGGCGGGGGCGTGGATATATGGTGGAGGGTGTTGCTGATAAGTGTGTGCGACGACCCTTGGGTTGTCGGCCGGTTGCGCCCGTGCCATCCTGTCTCTGGTGGCCTTCGTTTCAGGGCAGTCTTTTGTTTGGTGGGCGCAGTCTTCACCGTGGAAGAGACAGTAGAATCGGCGCGGCGGCTGCGCGCGTCCCCGGCCCCTACCGCGAGTTCCACTTCCGCGGCCCTGGGGGGGATATTCCTGGCGGCGAGGGGCATCACCAGCGGGGTGTTGGTTGGCAATGTTGTGCACCTGCTGCTGGTTACGGCCGTCTCGGCCGGAGTCTGGCTGCGGAGTCCTCGTCCACGTGCGGCTGGACTGTGGAGCGTCTTTGGGCTTTCTCTGGGACTCAACCTTGCACTGGTGGAGCTCTTCGGATTTGGCATATTTTTCAAATAGTTGATATAACTCCTGGAGGTTCTTGGGCGGGTCCCTGATGCAGTGGCTGTAAAGGACGCCGGCGCGAAGGCCGCTAATTGCGTAGTGAATAGCGATCTGGTCATCAACTGAGGGCAGCTGTGACTTGAGTGTTAGAAACTTGCGGTAATATTCCCGCAGGGTCTCTTTTTCCAGCTGCTTGCAGGGTGAGAGTTCGGCCAGGGCGTTGGTGTCTGGGCGATACCCTTGGAAGTTGAGCAGGAATTTGTCCCTTAGGCTTCTCCAGGAGTCAATGGACAGCGGGGGCAACCTGGTGAACCAGGTGAGAGCCGGGCCTTCGAGGGCGATGATGAAAGACTTGGCCATTGTGGCGTCGTCCCCTCCGGAAGATGCAACGACGACCTGATAGCTCATGATGTACTGTGCTGGGTCTGTGCTGCTGTTGTACTTGGGATAGGTCCGTCCCCGGAAGTTGGCAGGCCAGGGTGTCACTTGCAGATGTGGCGCCAGGGGACTTCGCTCGTCGAGGTAGTTGACCCCTAGAAATGGCGCGGTGTGTGGGAAGGTGTAGTCGCGCTGGGGGAAGTGCGGGTCTTCCACTTGCGCGCGCTGTTGCAGGGGTGGGCCGTGCTGCATGCCGAGGTGGCCTTCGCGCTGCATCAGCGCGATCTCCCGCTCGAGGTCCTGGGCCTTCTGCTCTTTGTCGCGTATCATTTGCCGCACCTTGGCTAGTGCAGACACGTGCTGGCTCTTGGCCTCCAGTATCTCTTTTTGCCTCTGGAGATTGCGGTTCTTGAGACGTAGGGCGCGCAGCTGCAGCTGTTCTTCTGCCGAAACGCCGAGGACTTCGCCGTCCTCGGTGAGGTCCGCACCCTCCGGTGGGGCGAAGCCGAGGACTTCGCCGTCCTCGGCGAGGTCCACGCCCTCCGGTGGGGCGAAGCCTAGGGGAGGTTGCGGTTGTCCTTCAAGGCCTCCGGTGCGGAGAGCGTCGACTTCGCAGGTGCGGGGAACATCGTCTGCAGCGGCATCTTGGTGGGTGGAGTGGGTGAGTGCGAGGGCCTTGCCCTTTCTTGCGGCCAGCAGTGCTGCCTTCGCAGCCTCGTTAGCCTTCGAGCTAGCTTTCTTGGGTGCCATCGCGGGTGGTTTTTCGTAGCACGAACGGTGCGCGCCAAATGTTGGAACTTTCTCATGGGCGCAAGTTGATCCAACAGGGGGGGAGTGATAGCGCAAACAGGGTTTCAGCACGTGATGGCAAAAGCACTGTTCATCTAGCCTCTTAAGGGCACTGTGCGGGGGTATTTATAGGTGTCCGGGTGCCCAGCGTCCCGTGTTAAGGACGCATGTGCCCTCAGACACCTAGGTTATCCCCGGAATATTCCCATAAAGCGGGGTTACAGTCTGTAATTACAGGGACGCCTTTACAAATTAGGCCCGTAACACTCAGTGGCCACGTAGGGCCCGTTACAATGGGCCGGATCACACGTGGGCTTCCATGCTGGACGAGGCCGCACGGAGGGACGGCCTCGTCACGGGTCTTCGTCACGGGTCTTCGTCCGATGTCATACGGGGCGAAGGGTGTCCCTGCCCGTTGTCTTGTCTCCGTTGGGCCAGTGACTACGGCGAAGGCCTCGAGCGAAGGGTGGCGTCTTCGCCTTCGCCCCAACACAACTCAATCGCAAACTTGATGTCCCAGTCGGGTGGCATCCCTGGCAATTCATCCGGAAAAACATCGGGGTAGTCACAAACCACTAGGATTCTTTCGATGGGTGACTCTATCATGGTGAAGGCATAGGAATGGGTACATCCCTGGTCGGGTAGGTATAAGGTGATCTCTCCATCCAGTGGGGAGCGAATTTCTATGGCTCTGGCTGCGACATTAATTACCGCATGGTGTCGCGATAACCAATCAGTCCCTAGGATGATATCCACACTATCCAATCCCATAATCAGGAGAGTGGTTTTAAATATGGAGCTACCCAACTTTATTGGTACGTGTCCATTGATCAGATAGGTGGAAACCCTGCCTCCGGGTGTAGAAATTGTAATACCCCCATTGGTGTGGTGAAAAGGTAACTGGCACTTGGCACTAAATTTGGTACTGATAAAACTGTGTGATGCACCAGAATCAAAAAGAATGATTGCAGGATAATTTAAAACTGAAAAGATACCAGTCAAGACGGGTGCTCCCTCTGGAATATCAGCCATGGTGGTGAAGTTCAGCCTGCCTTACCTCACTTGCACCTTCTGCCTCTTGCCTTGATTCTGGTTGGAATTCTATCCCTGCCTCTGCTGGTTCCTGGGGCAATTCTTGGCATAGTGTCCCATGTTACCACAAGTGAAACACCTGTTGTCATTGTGAAAGCTCTCTTGTGAGTTTTGGTGTTTGGATGACAACTCAATTAAAGGACTAACAAGTGTACTAAGTGTTGAACAGGTGCTTAAGGTAAAGCTAACAGGGTTCAACACAAGTGAACAAATGTGATGGTCCAAGAACTGGATTATGGATACATAATGGACATCACAAGTAAGATGGACATTGCATAAAGTGGGACTCAGGTGCGTAGCTCGGAGACAACTGATCAATCCAAGGACAGAGGCAAGAAGAGCTTCGAGGTACCAAGTGCACGGGAGAAGGTCAAAGAGGCTAAGGAACCCAAAGCCAAGGGTGAAGAAGAAGGCTTGCAAAGTCAAGGGTGATCGAGTTGAGAACAGCTACGACACATCAAGGATCACTACATAAGGACGTGACTTACAACCAATAAGGAAATGTCTATAGTTATGTGGTGTAAGTCATAAGGCTCAAGACCAAGCTCTAAGAAGAGCACAAGTTCACTAGAAGAAGAAGCAGTGTCAAAACCAAAACTAGAAGCAGCCCAAAAGAGCTAAGTTCACCTTGATCTTCAGTTTGGGTTCTTCCTATGTTTGGATACATTCTATATGACCTTTGCAGGGTGTTGGAACTCCGACACATCAATCTAGATCAAGTCAAGCTGACTTGAGGTTTTGGAGTTCCACATTAATATCAAAGCGTGCAAAATGCTAAAACTGGGTAAAGCGCAAATATAGGCGCGAGGTATGTTTCCAGACCTAATACATTGTTTTTGTGTACTAACATGGTTTGTCTAAGTGCTGGAAACAGAAAGAAAAGAAGAAGAAAAGAAAAGAAATAGTGTTGGCTATGAGCAGTCAATTTCAGCTCAGTCTGGCACACCGGACTGTCCGGTGGTGCACCAGATAGTGTCCGGTGCGCCAGGCTGAACTCTGGTGAATAGGCCGCTCTCGGGAGAAGCCGGTGGTGTACGGCTATAATTCACCGGACTGTCCGGTGGTGCACCGGACTGTCCGGTGAGCCAACGGTCGGCTGGGCCAACGGTCGGCCGCGCAATCCACGTGTGACGCGTGGCTGAGCCAACGGTCAGATGGGGGCACCGGACAGTGTCCGGTGTGCCAACGGCTCCAGCACTGCAATGGTCGACTGCTCCATTTCTGGAAGGAAATCGGGCACCGGACAGTGTCCGGTGGTGCACCGGACAGTGTCCGGTGGTGCACCGGACTGTCCGGTGCGCCACCCAACAGAAGGCAAGATTTGCCTTCCTGGATTGTTTCCAACGGCTCCTAGGCCCCTTGTGCCTATAAAAGGGACCCCTAGGCGCCTCAAGCAAGATACAAGAGCAGCCAACAAGTGTAGACATCACTCGAATCAATTCTCACTCTCCCTCTTGTGTGTATCTCTCTAGTTTGTGTAGAAGGCAAAACTATAAGCCTTTAGAGAGTGGAGAAGTGCTGCTAAGAGCTAGAGCAAGGTCTTGAGCATATCGTTACTCTGCCAAAGTGCTGCCAAGAAGATTGTAAGTAGCCGCGGTTTCGTTGTAACAAACTCAACATAGTGGAAGGCTCTATCTGTCTGACTGACAGATCTGAGCAAACGGAGGAAGGAGTTGAAATAGACTCCAAGCCCAGGTGTGGCTAACTCCAACAAGGACTAGGCAAGCATTTCAGGCTTGGCCGAACCTCGGGATAAATCCTTGCGTCTGTGTGCTCTGTTCCGTATTCTGACTCTCTGTCTTATTCGCTTTTATATCTGCACTTCAACACTTATCTGTGGTATAAGCTTTATTTGAAGTGCAGGACATTTTGAGACAGGATCTTCTATTCCACTGCAACCTACTCGAAGGGTCTTCACTCCACTGCGTTCTAGTCTTCGAGTAGAGTAAGAATTTATGTTTTAAAGTGATAAGTTTTTATTCGCCTATTCACCCCCCCCTCTAGGCGACATCCAGATCCTGTTCCTGGGTCAAAGGGAACTTTCAATTGGTATCAGAGCTAGGCCTCTCCAGTGTGGGCTTAGCCGTCCAGAGATGACGATGTCATCACAGGAGGTAACTGTAGAACTTCTTTTAGGCGATGGCTCTAATTACAAGTCTTGGTCTGTCTCTATTTATAATGCTTTCATGAGTGTTGATCCTAATTTGAGACAGGTCTTTAGTAGAAGTATTTTTCCCTCTAATGTTAGTAAAAATCCTTCTGATGATGAACTAAGATGTCTATCTCTAAATCATCATGCTTGCAACATCTTAGTTGATTCTCTTTCTAGAGGTGCCTATTTTGCCATCATGAGTAGTGATAGTGACTTATTTGCTGATGCTCATGATCTATGGACTAAACTTAAGTTGAAATTTTTTAAGTCCATATGCACTACCTCTGCTCCCTCTATTACTGGTGATACTAACTTGTCCAAGGGAGAAGAACAAGAACGATGGCAACCAAACGATGAGTCCACCTCATCAACAGGTTTGTCTTCCACTAGTAATAAATGTTTTATTGCTAACAATGATGATGGAGACAAAAGCAATGATGAGGGAGAGGATGAGGAGTCTACATCATCACAAGGTACATTTTCCTGTTTTGCTTCCACTAATAGTAATGACAAGGAAAATGAGACCGATGATGTGGAAGAAGAGGAGATTCGCTGGTTCTACACCCATCTCAACAAAGAAGACAAAGCACTCTTGATTAAACTGTTGAGAAGGAACAAGGAACAAGGCGAGACGCTTCTCAGGCTAGAGGAAACTCTCATCAAAACAAACAACAGCCTGAGAAGATGACCAAAGAACATGAGGAGCTAAGGTGCTCTCATGATGTCTTGGTCCAACGATATGATTCAATCTTAATTGAGCAAAGTAGTAATGATGATGCTTTATCTTGTGTTGCTCAACTTAGAATGAAAAATGCCATGCTTGAGAGGCAAGTAGAATTGCTAGGTCATGATAAACTAGCTCTCACTGAAAAATATGATTCATTGTCTTATTCTCATGATAATCTCTTGGATAGACATATCATGCTTAATGTTGCTCATGAGGTTATAATTTCAAACTTAAAATCATGTGAACCTCATTCTCGCACGTGTGCGCATTTAAATTGTATATCACCATGTGCTAACCCCTGTTGCTCAAAAGAAAGCCAATCATTGATTGAGCAACAAGTTTTAAGGTCACAAAAGAAATTCTGTGGGAACAAGAAGCAAAGACAACTAAGGAGAAGACACATTGCTCAACTTTCTCAAGATATCCACGGGCGCGTGGTGAAGAAGCTTGAGAAAGGAAAAACTGCAGCAAATGTTAAGCTCCATAAGAAGGATGTTCCTAAAGATGAAGAAATCAACATGAGCCTGGAAAAAGGTAAAGATTTTATTAATCATGTTGTTTGCACTGACCATGTCTCTATGTCATCTCAAAGTAACAAGAGAAGAGGAAAACGGAGATGCTTCAAGTGCAAGGCATTAGGCCAACTCATCGCATCTTGTCCATACAAAGACAAGGACGAAGGAATAAGGAGATGTTTTGGATGCAACAACAAGGACCACATGATCAATTCATGTCCGCTATTGATGAACCAAGCATGTGCATTCTCCAAGATGACTCTCACCAAGGAAAATGACAAACAGCAAGCGTCATGTCAGGTTGAGCGACGCTTCTGCTACAAGTGTGGTGAGCAGGGTCATCTATCCAAGGTATGTAGTAAAGGTGAGGTTCCTAAGAAAGTAAATCTGCCTCAATCTTATTCGCTTAGGAGACCCAAATCATACTCTTGTGCTAGATCAATCATGAGATCACCTAGAACTAGCACAAAGACTATTTGGGTGCCAAAGGCACTTTTAGTTGAACGACATGGACCCATCCCAAGATGGGTACCAAACTGTGCTAACTAGACCATGCAGGTGCCTTGAGCTGAACTGGAGACCATGGGAGAGCTTAAGACGGTTATCTCAAACTCTATGCTTAAGCTGTTAATTGTTTTGGTGTTTATTCATTGACCCAAGGTTGAATTATTGTGAGACACTAATACCATGTTCATCTCAAGTGAAAAGTTGAATAGGTCCTTAATCATTATTGGTGATTCAAGCAGAGGACCTTAATGAGATTCTGCAACTTGCGCTCCATAGGATGATACCCTTGTATCTTAAGTACTTTGTTGATAATCAGTTCTGCTCTTAAGTCTGACTGATGTGCTACCTGTCCTTGGAGCAGTTATGCTTTGTTGATTACCTGTGTTGAGTACCTTTCAATCAATGATTAATAATCACCAAGATCGTAACCATGCTTGCTTAATCATGATTGTGTGCTTTAGAGGTTATGTCTCTTGAATCATTTAATGGGTAGTTTTTCATTAGATATATCCACCATGATTAACTCTTGTTGTGTTCGTGAATAAACCTGTATTCCGTTGTGAGTTATGCTATATGGTTTTAATGATTAACCTGTGTGCAAATATGACATATTGTTTAGTTTATGATTGCTCTAGTCTGGTATTGTGTGAATACAAACTCCATGTTGTGCCTCTAATGCACCCTTTTGAGCTAAGGCGCATGAGCAAAAGGAGCCCTCAATTAGTGACAACTGGTGCTCTCATGGCAATTCAGGAAAAGGCAAAGGTATGGAGATTGGAACAATGCAATTTCAGTGAATATCTTGAAGTTCCATTGATTGTAATCACAGCTATGGTCTTGCCTCTGAATTGGTAGTATCTTGTCCTAGGTGCTCCTTACTTTAAAATGTTGTTTCTTCAGGTGTACCTAAAGAACCTTCTTAATTATGATGTGCTTAGACATTGCGCTTTATAAACATGATAGTGTTGTTTTTCAATTGGTATATGATAGTCAAGTATGAAGCATGTCTAGGTTGCGTGTAAATATTATACCTCTTGAGGCATGCATTGTTGTATTAAATCAACCCTTAATTTGGTATTCAATTGTTATCTCTTTATAATGAAATTGAGAGTATTCCTTGACCAAGATATGTTGTGATCCCCTCTAGTTCTAAGAAAGCTAGAATGTGCAAAGTGCAAGTTATTCAAATACTTGATGCACAAGTGTAGGGGGAGCACACATAACTTGCGTCTTTTGAGACTAATTGTATCTTGAGCGATCTTGTGTAGTCTCAAGGTGGAAAAGAGAAGATGAGCAAGAAAAGGAGCAATCAGGACTGGGGTACCTCTGTAAGTCAAGGAATTGGTATCTTAAGTCGTGAGTAACTGCATATTTTTAGATTGCTCATGCTCTATAAAATTTGGTGATACTAGATGTTTATCCTTAAATATCATGGAGCTATGATAATAAATGATCTTGCAATTGGTATCTTTCAATTGGTAGCCGTGATAGTTTGCTTCAATTGACATCTTTTGGTAATCACTAGAATAGAAGCTTCATCTTGTGCCACAATACTATAACTTGCTCTAAGCTTGGTGTCTTAGCAACAAGAAAAGGTAAGGATAAAGGATCAGGCACAAATGTGGAGAAGCTCCCAAGAGACTAATACTTTCAAAAGAGGAAGTACACCACATCCGGGCAAAGGTACAAAGGAAGTATTGATCTTTTGCGTATATGTACCTTAACTTTCCTCCAAATGCTTGTGGTGCATTTGTTGAATGAGCAAGGGGGAGTATTGTTAGTGTGTGTTTACCTCCTCAACACCCTGCTGTCCCCTGACATCATCCTATGTTCTTGCTTGAATATGGTTTTGGTGTTTGATGTCAAAGGGGGAGAATTTGTGCATTAAAGCTTATCTCAACCTGAGAGGAAAGCTCATCCTAAGGGGTGAGGTGTTAGTTTGAGCTTTGCTATAGTTTGAGCTTTGCTAGTGTGTTATTCATATGCTTCTTGCAATATTATATGTGTTGCATCATATGGACTAGTGCTTGTGCTGCTATGAATTATTTGGCATCTATTGTGTTCATTCTGAAATAGATAGTCATATGGATAATGGTGCATGTGTTTGGTGCATGTGGTTAATGGTGCTTTAAGATTGTTTTAAATTAGTATCTTAGTTTAAATTGATATCTTAATGGTGAATAGTGGTAGGTTGATATTCCTGAGATATATCCACTAAATTGAATGGTGTTTAACTCTGATTATGTGCATATGTGTGTTATAACATCATGGTTTGATTCTTGACACAATGCATCCCAAAAAGTGCTAAGGTGTAGAAATGTTTCGAATTGCCTAAGTATGTGCGAATTGGCGTCTAAGGCCAAAATTATGTTTTTGAAGTAAGCACATATTTAGGGGGAGCATTCTATAAACTTAGAATTCAAAATTTGTGCTTCAAATCTTATTCTTAAGTAAGCTTTAATTGTGTTGCCATCAATCACCAAAAAGGGGGAGATTGAAAGCTCTCTTGTGAGTTTTGGTGTTTGGATGACAACTCAATTAAAGGACTAACAAGTGTACTAAGTGTTGAACAGCTGCTTAAGGTAAAGCTAACAGGGTTCAACAGAAGTGAACAAATGTGATGGTCCAAGAACTGGATTATGGATACATAATGGACATCACAAGTAAGATGGACATTGCATAAAGTGAGACTCGGGTGCGTAGCTCGGAGACAACTGATCAAGCCAAGGACGGAGGCAAGAAGAGCTTTGAGGTACCAAGTGCACGGGAGAAGGTCAAAGAGGCTGAGGAACCCAAAGCCAAGGGTGAAGAAGAAGGCTTGCAAAGTCAAGGGTGATCGAGTTGAGAATAGCTATGGCACATCAAGGATCACTACATAAGGACGTGACTTACAACCAATAAGGAAATGTTTATAGTTATGTGGTGTAAGTCATAAGGCTCAAGACCAAGCTCTAAGAAGAGCACAAGGTCACTAGAAGAAGAAGCAGTGTCAAAACCAGAACTGGAAGCAGCCCAAAAGAGCTAAGTTCACCTTGATCTTCAGTTTGGGTTGTTCCTATGTTTGGATACATTCTATATGACCTTTGCAGGGTGTTGGAACTCCGACACATCAATCTAGATCAAGTCAAGCTGACTTGAGGTTTTGGAGTTCCACATTAATATCAAAGCGTGCAAAATGCTAAAATTGGGTAAAGCGCAAATATAGGCACGAGGTATGTTTCCAGACCTAATACATTGTTTTTGTGTACTAACATGGTTTGTCTAAGTGCTGGAAACAGAAAGAAAAGAAGAAGAAAAGAAAAGAAATAGTGTTGGCTATGAGCAGTCAATTTCAGCTCAGTCTGGCACACCGGACTGTCCGGTGGTGCACCGGACAATGTCCGGTGCGCTAGGCCGAACTCTGGTGAACAGGCCGCTCTCGGGAGAAGCCGGCGGCGTACGGCTATAATTCACCGGACCGTCCGGTGGTGCATCGGACTGTCAGGTGAGCCAACGGTCGGCTGGGCCAACGGTCTGCCGTGCAATCCACGCGTGACGCGTGGCCGAGCCAACGGTCAGATGGGGGCACCGTACTATCCGGTGTGCACCGGACAGTGTCCAGTGCGCCAACGGCTCCAGCACTGCAACGGTCGACTGCTCCATTTCTGGAAGGAAATCGGGCACCGGACAGTCCGGTGCGCCACCCGATAGAAGGCAAGATTTGCCTTCCTGGATTGTTTCCAACGGCTCCTAGGCCCCTTATGCCTATAAAAGGGACCCCTAGGCGCCTCAAGCAAGATACAAGAGCAGCCAACAAGTGTTGACATCACTCGAATCAATTCTCACTCTCCCTCTTGTGTGTATCTCTCTAGTTTGTGTAGAAGGCAAAACTATAAGCCTTTAGAGAGTGGAGAAGTGCTGCTAAGAGCTAGAGCAAGGTCTTGAGCATATCGTTACTCTGTCGAAGTGCTGCCAAGAAGATTGTAAGCAGCCGCCGTTTCATTGTAACAAACTCAACATAGTGGAAGGCTCTATCTGTCTAACTGACAGATCTGAGCAAATGGAGCAAGGAGTTGAAATAGACTCCAAGCCCAGGTGTGGCTAGCTCCAACAAGGACTAGGCAAGCATTTCAGGCTTGGCCGAACCTCGGGATAAATCCTTGCGTCTGTGTGCTCTGTTCCGTATTCTGACTCTCTGTCTTATTCGCTTTTATATCTGCACTTCAACACTTATCTATGGTATAAGCTTTATTTGAAGTGCAGGACATTTTGAGACAGGATCTTCTATTCAACTGCAACCTACTCGAAGGGTCTTCACTCCACTGTGTTCTAGTCTTCGAGTAGAGTAAGAATTTAAGTTTTAAAGTGATAAGTTTTTATTCGCCTATTCACCCCCCCCTCTAGGCGACATCCAGATCTTGTTCCCGGGTCAAAGGGAACTTTCACATTGGCCTAGCGGTACTACTGCTGCTGTGGCTGATTGTTGTTCCTCTGAACTGGGAGCTGAGAGCGGTTGGGTGCCTGCTGCTGCTGTTGTTGTGGTCGGATCACCCAACGTCCTTGCTGCTGCTGAGGTCCTCTGTTATGAGTGTCAGATACAATTCTAAAGCGCTGAGGCTGAGCTGATGATCCTGTCACAGGGGTCTTCCTCTTCTTTTCTGCCTGACAGGCTGTGATGCTGTCCTCTTGCGAAATGGCCATGTTGACTAACTCATTATAGCTGTTCGCCCTGACTATGTTGAGACGGTCGCGGAGCTTAGTGCTGGGCCCCTCCTGAACCTGTCCCTCTTCTTCTCATCAGTGTCTGCGTGGTACCCAGCATACTGACACAGGTCATTGAGGGCCTGAGCGTACTGCAACACTATCCGATTTCCCTGAGTGAGTGCCAAAAACTCATTAAGCTTGTGGTCCATAATGCCTGCTAGTATATGATGCCCTCTGAAAGCTGCCTTGAACTCTCTCCATTCCACCACGTGGTCAACTGGCTGCATAGCGAGGAAATGATCCCACCATGTTCGCGCGGGTCTGCGAAGCTGCTGGGTGGCGAACCTGACCTTAGCCACATCTGAACAAACTCCATTGAGTAGTGGGAACTTGGATTCCACTACCCTGAGCCATACATCAGCATCAAGCGGATCCTCTGCCCGAGTGAACAACGGTGGCTGCGTGCTGAGGAACTCCTGATAAGTGGCTGCTGCTGGGGGACGCTGATGGTGATCACCACCACCATAATGCTGAGGTGGCGGCTAACGCTGAGCCAACTGTCGCAGAATCTCATTCTGCTGAGCCATCAGTTCTTGCATGGTAGGAGGCGGTGGCGGTGGTGCAGGAATGCGTTCATTCTGTCCACGACGCGCTCTTCCTGCCATCTGAAAAATTAAGGATGCTCTCAATATCATACTTCTGATGTTAGGGTGCATACGTGGTGAAAGATTTGAAAGGGTAAAACCAATATTTTCTTGCATAATTCATAAAAGATACTACGTGGCATAAAACTTTTCTTCATAAATTAAAGCTGACGTCCTTCATCATCCATAGTTCCAAAAGAGTTTGATACGATTACATCAGTGACCCAAAAGACTCAACTCTGTCTAGCCTAGTACCCCAAGGGTGCAAAAGCTAAGCTAGCTTCAAGGAGTTCTACTGCCACACACTTCTAACTCTATCCCTGTGACCTAGTGAGCAAACGAGGTAACGCTCGACTCGGGGGAAGGTGGTCTCCCTAAGCCAGCAGTGTCCAAGCTGGATGCAGGCTCCGGCTCCTCTCCTCCCTCGATGTCGACATCCTCGTTGGCCTCCAGGTCCTGGATCTCCTGATGGTGCATATCCAAATGTAGGTTGGCTTCCGCAAGTTGCTGCTGAGTGTTGATTAGCTGATCCTCGAGAACCTCAATGGTGTTCTCCCTGGTTCCCACTAGCTCCTCAAGCTCCTGGATCTCGTTGGACATCTGTTCCACCTGCAGGTCCTTCTCCACCATCTCAGTGGACAGGTCTACCACAAGTTCCTCTCTATTGTCTAGGGTGACCTAGGTAGCCTCCAACAATGCCATTAGATGAGACATTGCCTCTCCTTGCATCACTTGCAGACGATACAGAGCATCCATGCATCGCACCGTCAAGTGAGCAGTCTGCCCTGGGTAAAGAGCCCATATATCCTTGGCATGCTCCACTCGGTCTTTCCACATTGGGTCGTCCTCCTTTTCAGCGGGGAACAAGCCAATGGGATGAGTAGACAGCTCCAAGGGGTGAAAACCTCAAAAGGTGGTCAGCCCATGGAGAGCAATGGCCTCGATAGTATCCTCAGCCCGGTATCCGAAAGACTCGGAGTCCAACGAACGCCAGCCTGGCTGTAAGGGATGAGGCTCCAGGGTCATCCTCACCCTATAGCGGGGCACCCGGTGCTTCTCGAACAGCTGCACCGTGTACTGGGAGGCGTCGTGTAACCTGCTCCCTGAAGTACCTCCCACAAGATACGGGGAAAACCCTCTCGTGCAAGTCCGTCCGTGTGGGAATGTGTGTTCCCTCCTTTCGAGGATCCGTGAGAAGTCATCTGTGCACGGTTAAGCGTAAGTGAAAAAGAAAAGAAAAAAGAATTATAAAATAAAAGGGAATCAAAGCTTGGCCTATCGAAGGTTACGATAAGGTCACTGAATGTACTGAATCTGTCATTATCATGTATTAAAGTTTTTACCTAATTATCAAGTAGTTTAAGTAAAGGATGCATGCATGCTCGTCCTAAATGACCTCATTTCAACCCAGAGGGAATAGGGAAAAGCTCCCATTCCTTATAGTAGCCTGTAGGGCTTACTCAAATAGCCACCTAGCTACCCCTCTATTATCCTAAGGCTTCACGTCCTAGGTCCTTCCTTATCGTCCTGACGATCTATCCAACATTTGTTTCTAACAAGTTTTACTTTTGAAAAGGATGGTATTTATAGTTTATTGATTCCTCTGTGGTGGTACGAGCTCTGATACCAGCTGTGGAGGAAACGCCTGAATTATTCCAACTTAAGTGCCTAAGTCCCACCTTAAAGGCTAGACCACACTTAAATAGGAATAACACGTCAGTCCCTCGGATCTAGTCCGACGAGGCCACTAACAGGATCAAGTACCACATACTCACTCGATGGTGAGGCACAGAGCAAATACAATAAAACATAAAACCAACATGAAGGAGTATTAAATTTATTACAACATCATCGGAGTTTTAGCAAAAGTAGTGATCATTGTTCGAAATGCAGCGGAATCAAAACAAACGATAAATAAATGGAGGGATGGGGAAGCATGTCCCATCACTCCTCATGCTCCTCCTCAGTTGAGGTAGGGTCCCACTCGACTGTCCAACCCGGTGGCAAGATGGACGGCCAAGTCACTACAGCAACCATGTCCTCCAGAGAACCTGTAAAATTATGCCACAAGCAAGGCTGAGTATACTAATACTCAGCTAGACTTACCCGGTGTGAGGAGTCTACTCCTCTACCTCTAGACATGCAACTGTTTGGCTGAGGGGTTTGGTTTGCCAAAAAGCACTAGCTGAGTCTAAAATCAAGTTTTAGCTTTTTCAAGTTTTAGTGTGACCCTCTTAAGGCTAAATGTGTACCTATCTAATCATACATGGTATCAAACATTTAGCAATCAACAACTTTTGCCAAGTCATCACATTTCCACTTGTTACTCAATGTAGCAGCATGGATTAAGCAGTCTCATTAGCTGCGAGAAGCAGACGATTCGAATCGAGTTTGTAAACCTTGCAAGGTAAACCTAAACACACGACGTGGCGAGGCACTCTGTCCCCACACACATCAACCGTCCTCATCGATTCCCTGGCAATAGATCAGGGCTCACCGCCTTGGCGTACAATGCCTCACTGACCCCGACTGCCGTCGTACAGTGACCGCACTTGTACCCACCATAACCGGAATGGGAGACAAAG
The DNA here is from genome assembly GCA_029449295.1 of Zea luxurians. Taxonomy (NCBI): domain Eukaryota; kingdom Viridiplantae; phylum Streptophyta; class Magnoliopsida; order Poales; family Poaceae; genus Zea; species Zea luxurians. Next base: position 64,173,071 of record JAOPSE010000001.1, on the reverse strand, counting down.
TCTTAGGTCGCGTGAGGGGCAAAGTCTGTGGGCATGTTCACTCAGGTACTAGGCCTACCGATTTACCATATTTCTCGGCATATGCTTAATACGTTCAAACGCTTGACTCACGGTACCACACCTTAATCCTTATTCCAATTTCCATCTCGTAGACAACCAATCCCCATGGATTGTTGTCCACAGACCAACATCATTATGATAAGAAAGTGGATACAACCAATTCCTGACCTCGCGCGAGTGCTAGAAAATCACTCGACTTCTACCGAGATCCCTAATTAATAAAGCAGCTACTCGACCTAGCATACTAGTATCCATAGTTAATGCAACTAGGGTTTTAGGCAACTCATACACTTAACTGCACAATACAAGACTACAATCATTAAGTGCAGTAAAATAGCATATAGAACTGGTTATGCATAAAACTGGGGCTTGCCTTCCAAGGCTGGGGCAGGCAGATCCTCAATGGCAGGTTCTGGTGCTGGATCCTGGGCTACCTCCTGAGCAACTCCTTGCTCCGGAACGAGGATGTATTCCCTGTCAGCGAGATTACAGTCTATCGAATGCAATGAATAAGATATGTGCATAAAAATGATATGAAAATTTGTAAAGGTTATGTGTAGTAACATAGTATTAAGTTTAGTGGTCCTCCAGGGTTTCTTGGGATATACTTAAGGGTTTTGTACTTTCATCTATTTCTCCCAAAGTTTCCATTTTCTTTTTATTGTGCTTCTTATTAAGCATTTTGAACTATCGAGGTTGGTTAACATTTTCCAAAAATGTTATAAAAATTACAGTGGGTAGATATTTACCTCTGTGGGTTATCCTAGAAATTTAAAGTCGAAATTAAATCAGATACTACTTGTGTAAAATTAACAAAAACAAGTGTAAAAGGGCACTTTACTCTATAGCTCTGATTTAGGTGAGACTTCTGCACTAAATTTTATTTTTGGTAAGATTCATAGGTGATATTAGGCCTCTGTGTTAAAAATCACAAAAAAAGACCTACTAGATAATTAGTTGTTAGTTTGTAAAATTTAATGCCAAAAAAGTACTTATAAATAACTTGTTATTTGAAAAATATCAAACAACAGAACTCCTATTTTTCCTACATTCATAATAACAAACTATTAGTTATCCCAAGGTTTGGGGTGCTTTCCCCTCAGGATTATTTTTCTAGGATTTTTCTATGTCTTCCTTGTTTTCATGAAATACAAGGGCATCTTATTCTTTTTGTACCAACAGAGGGTCTAACAAAATTTTCTAGTGAATTATGTTAACTAAGTGAGCTAGCAAAAATGTGGTTGCCCCCTAGTTCTTATTTTAAATCGCCCTTTTCTATTTTTCTTAACTTTGGGCCTAAATGAGTTTAAATGGGAAACCCTTCCTTAATTTGGTGTACTGAGGGGTGTACCATTTTTATACAGAGTATGGAGTGGTTAAGCACTTCTCTGATTTTTCTTAACCCTAGTCTAAAAGTGTAACCATTTTTTCCCTATTTTATTTAGCTTTTGGCCAGATAACTATTTAAATCAAAACTTTGAAATTTTCTGCAACACTTAGGGGTTTTGTATTTTTCCCAAGTAGTTCACATTATTTAGAGTCCAGCAAAATTGGTTTGACCAAATTTGGTTGAATAAAACTGAAGTTATGAATTTTACAAGCTCTGTTTGTATTTAAATGAGAAATGTTTAAAGGTTTTCTAGAAAACCAGTTTACACCGAGGACCCTGGGTTTTTCCTAAACCAGTTCTTTAACTTATACTCCTGCGCAACTATTAATCTAAGTCTCTGATAGTTCAAAAACCCCCTGACATCTATTCCTTCTTCCACGAGGTCCCTCCCCCTTTTGAACAGCACCCGCGAAAGGAAAAAGGGCGGCGCGGCTTACCGGCGGCGAGGGACGTTCATTGAAGGATGGGGTTGGCTTCGGGAAGTCCTTGCGGTCACAACGAGGTACGGCTCGACGACGGTGATGGCCGGAATCGGCCGATCCAAGTGCGCAGGCAGGCGAGCTCGTCGGCGACGGTTGCTCCGGCCTATCCACGGCGATATAGGTCAATCCAAGGGCACAGGGAGCTTCACGGGGTGCTAATGAGTCGACCCGTGCAAAGAATCGAAGAATAACCCACCGTGGAGCTCGGTCTACGTTCGCCGGCGGTCGGGCGAAGTCCGGTGACCATGATCCGGCGTCTCCGGCGAGGCAGAGCTCGATTCCTCGCTCTTGGAGCTTCACCGAGGCACGTAGAGTCTATTCCAAGGGTTGGACGGGGCTGGGAATGGCTTTGCTGGCCGGTCTATGGTGGCGGGGGATCGAGCGGCCGCTGGCACGCCGTTTGCAGGGCAAACTTCGGTGATCTCGTGCTCCAGTGAGGTCGAGATCGCGCGGGGGCGTACGGCTGAAGCCTTGGTTGGCTTTACAGGAGCGGGCGTGAGCAGGGGACACGGGCTTGGCGCGGCGCGGGGTGCATGGGGTCGGGCGCTGGGCGTGCTCTGGCGCGTTTAGGGCGCGTCGAACACGAGGAGGTGTTCTTCTGCCCATGTTCAAAAGCTTGCCGAGATCGCAAACGTGTGAATCTTGGCAAAAATCCGGCGCAGGCCTCTTACTGGCACCTATGGCTATCTCTTGTATGTGAGTTCCAATGGAAGATATGCCCTAGGTCAGAAGATTTGTGGACGCCAAATATGGCTTGTCCCACTGTCCACTCCGCGACAAAAGTGATGCCAAATCAAGTCAAACGAATTTGGCTCGGTTTCAAATTTTTCCAGTGGGTGCCTTAGGTGGTTTGGCATCTTTTTGGTATTCAGACCAAGTGGTTTTGGCGCCATTTACTAAGTGAACACATCTGATCTTTAGATTAGGGTTAAATTTTGACTTAGAGAAGATTAGAGAGCTCTAGTGTGCTCTCTACCTAAGGGGTGAATTTGGGGTCTTTAAGGGGTCTTTTTGTCATGTTTCCCCTCTGCATTTTGTAGGTTACAAGGTTACTTACACTTTGGTTAAGGATTAGAATCAAGGTTTGGAACTTTGATTAACTTATCCACTGATCCCTTGCTTGGAAGTCTAGTGCCTTTAGGGGTCTTTAGGGTTTAACCTCCATGGCTCAAGATGACAATTGTTCAAAAAGTTTGGGTGAAGCTTTTGTCATTAAAATTTCTTAGCTAACCCATGCTTCCAAGGTTTTAGGTGCTTCTTCTCCTCCACTTTACCACATGATAACAAGTCATCAGTGCCTATATGAAGCCAGTGCCTTGGTAACACCTGAGGTGTTACATTCACCTATCATCTCGTAAAGGGGAACCAAAACCCCATCCTGAAGAAGCTCTTGAATACCACAACTTCATCTTCTTTCAGCTCCAAGATTATTTCTTCTCTAGCAAAGCAAACTAAGTCATCATCATTCTCTCCAAAATACCCTAGTTTCTACATCACAACTAGATCCTCTGCCTTTACTATGGTTTTTCCAAATTCAACATGGCTAGGCTTTGTTGGGCACAAAATATTATTACCCTTTTCACTTTCGTTATCACTCTCAACTTTGGCCATGGCTTGTTCAGCTTCGGCATTAGAGGTACCTTTGGCAATGGCTCTGTTGGGGGCCTTCGGCTTCCGAAGGTCCTCAAAAACATGATTTGACAATGTTTTCCAAGTGAAATATGTGCAGGTACCTTTGGAATCGGGTCACGAGTATACAAGAGTATGGTCAAGACGAAGCTTGAGTAGGACGGAAGGCGACCGTGACGAAGGATAAGATGATCACGACGCTATGCGCAGAAAAAGCTTCGATATGACAGCAGAAAAGGGGAACCGACTTATATGATGAAAAGCCTAGTTAGACCTCGAAGAATCACTATAGAGTTATTGATAAATGTAAAGGGCATTAATGTAATTTTCCATGGGCTGCATCCTGTGCCTATAAATAGATGAACAGTACTCCCGTACTGTTCATGCGGATTTGGCATTTTGCTTTTCGCATCACGCCTGTACCTTTACTCTTCGTCAATCCGAAGGTACATTTGTAATTCGTTATTATGATTCTGATAATGCAAAATAAAAATAAATTGATGATAATATTTGTATTATTATTCATATTTCATATATGTATTCTTCTTCATCATCTATCGGACTTACAAAGGTCTCTTCTTTCATAACCTTCGTCTAGAATTCATTATATCCGAAGGGACATAATGTCTTGAAGGACGAAGGACTTTAACATTTAACACTTTTTATGTTGCCTTGTTCTTAACTCTTAGCATTTGAGAACAAGTCCCCAACATTGGCGCCCACCTCCGGTGAACTCATGTCCATTTTTTGAGTTTTGAACATCTTCGGCAAGCATCACCTTCGTCATGCCGCCGAGGAAAGCTTCAGCCACAGGGGCTGCCACTCTGCAGCCGCTGGATCCCAATCAGGATGTCCTTTCTCTCAGGGAGGCCCGAAGCCAGAAGAGGAAGGCCACCAGTCCAACGCTTCTAGAGGACGACTTGGATCAAGAAATCCAAAACTTGGAGATGCTCCATCAACAGGTCCAACGGAAGAAGGAAAAGATGGCTCGTCTAGCTGACCTACAAAGGCAGATAGACGAAGCCTCTGAAGAACTTCGTCATCTTGCTCAAGATGACCAGATTCGAAGGCCTCCACGCAAAGAGCTTCATCAGGAGGGCTTCTACAACGAGGATGACTGGTATGAAGATTTCCATCATGGAAATTTTGCTTTTGATGATTCTTCTCCTCTGTCAATAGAACTGTAGGCTACACCTTGGCCACAGTCTTACAAGCCACCCCAGCTCCCCATGTACGACGGTCATTCAGACCCGAAGCAATTCTTGATGAGCTATGAGGCAACCATATCTTCGTATGGTGGCAACACGGCTGTCATGGCAAAGTCTTTCGTCATGGCTGTCAGGAGTGTTGCACAAACCTGGTACTCCTCTCTTAGGCCAGGGACAATAACCTCATGGAAAAAGCTGAAGGATATGTTGATAACCAGTTTCCAAGGGTTTCAGACGAAGCCAATCACTGCTCAAGCTTTATTCCAGTGCACCCAGGACCACGAAGAATACCTTCAGGCGTATGTCCGAAGGTTCCTACGTCTGAGGGCACAGGCACCAACAGTGCCCAATGAAATTGTCATTGAGGCCATGATCAAGGGGCTTCGGTCGGGACCTTCAGCTCAGTACTTTGCTAGGAAGCCTCCTCAAACTTTGGAGAAGCTGCTCCAGAAGATGGACGAGTATATTCGAGCTGACAATGATTTTCGCCAAAGAAGGGAGGAAGCATTCAAGTTCTCCGAAATGACCAGGGGCTTCGGAGGAAGATTCCATCTGAGGCACGTCAGGTCAATTCACAACTCTACTCAAAGTGATGACAGAGGGAATCAACAGCAAAAGCCATAGTGCTCCTCACAAGCTTCGGGGCAGCAGCAAAGCTCTTTCCGGCCGCTAGCGCCAAGGGGCAGAGGCGCCAGGGGCTTCGGGGGAAGATTTGGGGATCAGCCAAGAAAAATTTATTGCCTATTCCGTGGTGAAGACAAGGGCCATACCACCAGGATGTGCCATGTTACCATCCAGAAGCAAAAGGAAATAGCAGAAGCTGCAGCGCAACAGAGTCAGCCAAAGCAAGTCATGCATACTGCTTCGTACCATTCGCCTTACATTCCAGAATATGTAGGCAATCACCCTGCAGCTTCTGTTGCTTCAGCAAGTCAACCCCAAGCATCTTGGCAACAGCTTCCACCACCACCACCAATACAACGAGGTCAGCAGCCAGAAGGGAGTCAGCACACAAACCTTCAGCGGGACTTCAGAGAGGAGTCCGAAGCTCGCACAGTCAATAGCACTGTGCTGGAGTCGAAGCATATTTACTAACAAATATCCTACTTCGACAGCGGTTTTTTGCATTTTCGCATTTTAGTCTTACTTTCTTTTTAATAAGGAACAATTGTGGGAAGTTTAAGTGCTTTTTATCGTTTTTTAATCTCTTGTAACAGTTTTGTTCTCTACCATAATACAAATATGTCTTCTCCATAGGCTTAAGTTGCCGAAGCATAAGAATTTATGGTGGCAAGGAGGACCTTCGAATTATCAAAAATTTGTTCTAAGGAATATAGTGAAATTTTTTCGAAGCAGCAAAAAGTCGTTCCTAAGGGAGCGCAGCGTTAGTTTTCTGCTCAAAAGTCGTTCCTAAGGGAGCGCAGCGTAAGTTTTCTGCTCAAAAGTCGTTCCGAAGGGAATGCAGAGCTTACAGCAAAAAATAAACGCTGATTCCGCTGAAAGTAAAAGGCAAAGAAGCTCCTAAGGGAGGCTTACAGCGAAAAATAAACGCTGATTCCGCTGAAGTAAAAGGCGAAGAAGCTCCTAAGGGAGGCTTACAGCGAAAATAAACGCTGATTCCGCTGAAGTAAAAGGCGAAGAAGCTCCTAAGGGAGGCTTACAGTGAAAAATAAATGTCGACCTTCGGCAAATATCATTTTGCATAACATCACATCATTACATCATTTGCATAGCATAACATCATACATCATAGTGCATCAACAACACAAGAAGGCGGTCTCAATATTGATATTCGAAGATCGTTTTGAAGAAATAGTGACACGGTACAAACAATAGCCATTGAAGAGTTATATCTTCGTCAAACTCTGAGATGGAAAGATTTATTGATTATTGATTTTACGAGGATTGGCTACTGATTTTATGAGAACACGGATATTATTTACGAAGCATGAAAAGAAGGGAAGGTGTTTTTTCGCCGAAGGCTCAAAAACGGTATGTATATAATGTTTCATGCATCGTAAAGAATAGAACTATAAACAGCTAATATATTACATCCTAAGTTACACAATATTACACATGATTCTCAACAAACATTACATTCTAAATGTTTTTGCAACAGCATCTAATCTTCCCTTAAGACTACTTGTGCAGCTTCGTTTAGAAGCTGATCAACAACTCTATCCATGATGGCTTCGACCATTTGTCTAATTTCGTCATCCCCCTTCGTGTGGGGGCCCGCAGATGACTCAGCAGGTTCTGAGGGAAGAGTAGATACGGATTTATTACTATTACAAACCGTGAACAAGTTCGAAAACAAAAAATTACAACAAAGTCAAAAACCACTAGTTAATACCTATTTGCCCTTTGGGCTCTGCGCTTTTCTCAGCGGCCTCTGCTACTTTCCTAGCATCATGAATGCCTTTTTCACTCTTTTGAATAATTTCTTGGGCCATTTCCTGGCCACCATTGTCCCAGATGTCGGTGAAAAATTTTCCACCAACCATGCTTGCTTCGGCCGAGGGGTCTTTTATATCTTCGGAGGATAAGGAAGTTTCGGATTGTGCCAAAGATTTTACATGTTCACAGCCTTTCCTCACCAAAATAGTAGCAATCCCCCTAGCACCCGAAAAGGCACATATGTCTCCTCGACTATTCAAAATTTCCTCAAAGGCCTCAGCTTCGTGATTGATCCATTCAATTGGGCCTTCTGGGTTACCCCTTGTGAAGTATTCCTCGCTCGAGAATGCGCCAATGCTGGCGAAGCTAGTTTTTATTTTCTTAACGCATTCTATAGATTTGTCATAGCACCTTTTCTTGGATGCACGAAGCTCTTCAACGTTTCCTTCTAAATGATTTGCCCATTGATCGCTAAGTTCTCGTTTTGTTTCTTCAAGTATGCATTCTTCTTTAGCTCGGGCTAACTATTTCCAAAGATCCTCGATTTCGTGCTTCTGAGCTTCAGCTTGAGCTTTAGAAGTAGCTTCGTCTTCCTTTATCTTATCCACCAATGTAAGCAGAATTTTGTCTTTTTCCAAGGCTTCGTTTCTTAGCTTGATAACCTCTATTCGAAGGTTATTGAGAGCAATAGTGCAGCTCTCATCTTCAGCATTCTTTTGTGCCCTTAAGGCATTGCTGAGTATTAAGCACTATACAAAAGAATGAATGGATTAACATAAGAACAAAAGACTAATTCAAAATTCATTAACTTCAAAATTCACAATTTTTGTACCTTCAGACTATTGTATGCAAGGCTATCTGCAAGATTGTCCTTCGTCATGGCACAGAGGCCAGCTTCGAGCTTCGGGAACCCCATACTTCTAGCCATCTCCCGGCAGACGGATAATTCCTTGTTATCTGGGAGACAGTATAAGAAGTCGTCTTCGTCTGTGCCATTGAATACTAAGGCCCCTTTTGGATACCTCAGTTCTCGGGCATAGTGATTAGCTTCAAAAATCTCTTCTTCAGATAATCTTTTTCCCGAAGCATGTCGTACAATATAATCGAGGGCTTTGGAGGATGCTTCGGGGGCAGCAGTGTCAGTTTCTTCAACTAAAATTGGCTCTATCATTTTTATTTCTTCGGCTTCCAAGGATTTTACCTTGGTGGGCTCTGAAGGCCCAGCTTCAGTTTCAGATTGTTGCTTTGAAGCTTCGGCAACAAAGGCTTCAGTATGCACTTCGGAAGTTTCAACAATTTTCTTCGGAGTTGTGCTTGAAGACTTAATTGTCTCCAAAACATCCAGCACATTAACCATCCTTTTTCTTTTTGGGGTCACTGCTGGACCCTTTTGGCTTTTTGTTGCCTCAATTTTTGCTGAAGGACTTAAAATTTCTGATGTCTTTGTTTCTTTAGTCCTCGGTTCTTCTGTTTTTTCTGTTGCTGGCACTTCGGCCAGCTCTTCGATTTTTGGCAGTGGAGTTGGTTCTTTAGCTTCGGTGGCCGAAAAGGTCTCACCAATAAACTCAAGCACTGCGGCCGGTTCAATATAACGTGGCCGGTGTGTGAGAACCTTTACCTTTTTCCTCTTCGGCGCTGGCTCGCTAGGAGCGGCTGAAGCAGTTTCCTTTGCAGAAGATGTATTCTTTCTTTTTTGACCCCGCGTTGGATAATGGTAGTCAGGTTAAACAAACCCAATTGCATCAAATACTCGGTTGAGTCTCTTCTTCTTTCAGCCTCCAAAGGCCGCTGATAATGCAGTATCTTCGGCCTTTGAGTATACCCCAAGCAATTCGTCACTTATGGCCTCAATACTTTTCAACCAGTCATCGTCTGGCTCAACGAACTTATCTCCGTATTTGAATGTGTATTTTAGCCTGACTAGTCCACCTTCGTCAGTTTCTTTAATGGTCTCCTCCGGCATTTCCCACTTTTCCACAAGTGGCCATACTCTGAAAGCAATGTTTTCTTGGACCAAATCCCTTGTCCCAATAAAAGAGCAAACAACGGCGAAGGCTCTCTGGCATTCTTCGGTTGCTTCATTCATTTCCACCTTCGGTTTCCGGAGGCCGAAGCGTTGCCAAATAGGGCACATAATGATACCTTTAATATCTTCTCGAGATTACAGGTCATTTTTCACATAAAACCTGTTGGGGGCTTGTTCTCAAATGCTAAGAGTTAAGAACAAGGCAACACAGAAAATGTTAAGTGTTAAAGTCCTTCGTCCTCCATCATTTTATATCCTTTCGGGATATAAAGAATTTCGGACGAAGGTTACGCATGACGTACCTTCATAAGCATAATAACAAGGGACGAAGTATTCATATAAATCATGAGATATAAAATAAACATTTAAATGTTATCATAGAATCATTTCCATTTTTATTAACATGAATGAATATAAATAATTTCAAATTACAAATGTACCTTCGGTCTTGGGGAAGGCAAAAGTATAAGTATGATGCGAAGGCAAATGACAGGTTCGTGTGAGCAGTACGGGGGTACTGTTCATCTATTTATAGACACAGGACGCAGCCTGTGACAAATTACAATTATGCCCCTTACAAAAGTTTACAACATTGACTCAGACCTTTATGGATAAAAAGGTCATTCTATCTTTATGTCGGTTTGTAACGCCGAAGCTCCATGAAAAGGAACCTTCGGCCATCTCCTGGGGACAGCTTCAGCCGAAGCTGCTTCTTCGTGCAAGACCTTCGGCGCAACGAAGCATGACCCCAACAGTAGCCCCTTTCGCGGTGCTAGATCGTTTTTCGTAACGAGCTTGACCCGTGAAAAAAGCCTCTTCAGCTTCGGGAAGCCGAAGGTCCAAAAAACACCTTCCCTGAGCTCGTTGCTGAGAAACGATCCGGTTTCCGAGCGCGTGCCAGGCCCACCTTGCAGAGTTACTGTTTGATCTTTGCGGTCCACTGCACAGCGAGTACAAGTGACTGCCCGCCTGGTGTAAAAATCCTGCCGCTTCGCCTTCTTACCTGCAGCACTATATAAACAGACGGGTAGGTGTGAAGTTACCACAGCATTCATTGCTATTTGCACTGTTTTGCTGCCAAAATTTTTAACTATAGCCGAAGCTTGACTCTCAGAATCGAACGAAGGTCCATCTCGTCGTCTGCTTCGTCAGAAAGAAAGGCTTCGGGAGAAAAGAAAAAAGAAAAAAGTATCTAACTTCCCCAAACTCAGAATCAAATGGCGAGAGTGCGATCTACTGCCAGAGTTGCACGTGAAGGAGACGAAGCCGAAGGTTCGAATACTGTGCCCATCTCCGAAGCGATGCAGCGTTCCGGACTGGTGACTACGGAAGAAATGCCCGCTGCTGAAGCAAACCCGACGGCTGCCGAAGGTGAAGAAGAGAACATTGAAGGGACTGATCCCGAAGATGACTATCGCATTGCCATGCCCAGCAAGCCCAGTCACTTGGACTTCGGGAAATCAACTGTTTCAAAGGCCGATCTTTCCAAGATGGTGAAAGCAGGTTATTTCAATGAAAATCAGAAGAAGCTACTTCGCTTCGGGGGAGAAGAAACCACCCCGAAGCCAGAGAAGGACGAGATTGTCATCTTCAAGAGCTTTTTAAAGGCTGGGCTGAGATTCCCTCTTCACGAGATTATTGCAGAGATACTGAAGAGATTTGGTATCTACCTTCACCAGATAACTCCTAACGCTATCGTTAGGCTTAGCGTTTATATTTGGGCCCTCCAAAGCCAAGCAGTGGAGCCATTTGCCGACAGTTTCTGTCGAGTTCATGAGTTACATTATCAAACAAAGGCCAGAAAAGATGGGCTACATGATAACTTCGGTTGCTACAATTTTGCCTACCGGAAAACCGCAAAGTTTCCTGTGATCAGCTACCGAAGCAAATGGCCAGCAGGCTGGAAATCAGAATGGTTCTATGTCAAGGTTGATGACGACAAAGAGAAGCTTGTGCAAAGTCCACTCGAGCTGATCTTCGGAGAAACCCGACCCCGCTGCAACATGACACCAGAGGGTCAAACACAACAGGCAATGGATGAATTCGGAATTATTGCAGAACATATCAGTACCAGGGATCTGGTTCAAGAATTCTTGGCATTCAGAGTCTTCCCTACTCTGAAAGAATGGGAAATGCCAAAGTTGAAGGGGGAGAAGAAGGAGGGGGAACTTGTCCGGCTTCCATATCACTTCAAATTCAAGCAATACTTTAAGAAACCCTGCCAAGAGTGGCTGGACACAGTCGAGGTGATGTGTAATGAAATTCTGGGGAATTATTCCAAAAAAGAAGATCAACTAATGACAGCAGCCTTCGGCACCCGTCCGAAGCGAAGGCTGAACCGAGTGCTTGATGCCCTGGGCTTCGAGTACCCTGACTATGAGCAGTTGAGCAAGGGTGCTGAGGGCCAAAAAAGAAAAAGAGTGGTCGAAACTCTGAACAAGGATGAAGAAAGACCAGCAAAAGAGAAGAAAATTCCCAAGAAAAGAAAAATATCAACTCCGAAGCGAAAATTATCTGAAGAAGAGGGGACCCCCACACCACCTTCTACCAGCGACGTGGAGGAAATTTTAAAGGTAATGACTGAACCCGTGCCCACGAAGCTAAGTCCACTAGGGCCTCAACTGACGAAGCTTTTTCGAAAGGTGGAAGAGCCGGAACAAACGAAGATAACCAAGCCAAAGCGGCAAAGAATTATTGCAGTGACCGAAGTTATCGATAAGACGCCACCGAGAGCGTCAATTCAGAAAACGGCAGCTGCTGAAGACACAACAAACGTCGAAGTCGCACCTTCGGAGGTCGCAGCTACCGAAGCCACTACAGCCGAAGATGTGAACTTAGAAACTACTATTGAGGACATCGACAAAATTTTGGAAGACATGGCTGCAGAAGAAGCTGCCACTACTGTTGAAAAAACCATGGCCACAGTGCCTGAGAAAGGGAAAGAAATAGCCAAAGACACTTCGGACGACGAAGCCTACACATTTCAAAATTTAATTGGGCAAAAACTGTCGAAGGCCGAAATGGAAGAACTTAAGGACTATGCCAAATCTTGCGGCTACAAGCCAGGAGCTCTTCTATTTGGAGGCATTGATGACGAAAAATTGGGCTGCATTCGAGACCAAGCTGGAGCTAAGGTCATCGGTACTTTATCAAAAAGTATCGGTTTTCCGAAGCTAGAAACAGATATCAGCCGCTACCGACGACAACATATCGTCGGCAGCTTATTTTACTCCAATTTCAAGGTAAACAACTTTTCTCTGGTTTCTATTGTTTTTAATAATGGAAATATTCCTAACAAAGGTTGTTTATTTGCAGAGCATGTTTCTGAGCAAAGCTCTGAGGATGCAACAAGACTTGGAGGACAAAAAACACGAAGCTATAATCGAAAATTTAGAGAGCAAGATAAAAGAACAATCAGCTATCATTTAAAAGAAAGACTTCGAGCTCCAATCAACCGAAGGCTTGCTGGCAGAGACTGAAGCTAAAATATTAGAGTTGAATTCAAAGCTTATTGGCCAATCAAAACAATTTGAACAGGAGAAGCTAGAGCTTAATTCGAAACTTGAAGCCGAAGTCCAGGCCAACTCAGACTTGAAAAAATCATTAACAAGCCTTCAAGACAAATGCTTGAAATTTAGCAATAATTGTATTGAACGATTAAAAAAGATATTTTACTCTGTTGGAGCCAGCAGCGGGAAGTTTACCCCTTCAGCGGAAAATTTACCACAAGCCTTTGATCATATTAAAGCTGAAATCGAAGAACTTGACGAAGTTACAGCCGGGCACGGTGACTTCTGTGCCTGGGTAGCTTCTCGGGGTACCGCTGCAGCGTTCCTGAAGGCCGGCTGCGAGCATGGAAAAATCGTCAACAGGCCCAACTTCACCTTGTCTCCATCAATCCTGGACGATATTCCTGACCTCGCCCGAAGCATCTCAAATAGATTTATAAAAATGATATGGACAAAAGGCGGGCGAGAGAAGGCTGGAGACGAAGCTCGAAGCCATCTTGATCCAGTACGAAATCATACTTTGTACTTACCTTCTCCTTCACACTTGATTTTTACTCGCGATAACTTGTTTCATGTAGGATGACGAAGGTGAAGATGATACTTAAAATATGTCGCCGAAGCCGTCGCCGAAGCTGAAGCTTAGTGAAGATCAGTAGAAGTATACCATGGAAAAAACTCAGGATACTTTTGCAACAACTTTTGTAAATACAATTAAACTGTTCTTAAGGAACTTTGTACATACCTTGTAACATATTCTTACCCTTCTACTGAGGCGCTTTGATGTGGACGAAATCAGTATTTTGAGCCGAAAGCGAAAAAACACCTTCCCTTCTTTTCGTACACAACGAAGCATAAGAGACCAACTCTTCTTTTTGCCGAGCAACGAAGCATAAAAGACCACTTCTTTTTGCCGAAGCTTTTTTTCTTTTTGTACACAACAAAGCATAAGAAACCACTTCTTCTTTTTGCCGAAGCTTTTCTTTTTTGTAGACAACAAAGCATAAGAGACCACTTCTTCTTTTTGCCGAAGCAACCACTTAGGAACACAAATGCTATGAATGAATGCTTATGAATGCAAATGTTATGATGTAATGTAATGTGCGAATGAATGTCCAAAGCATATGTCCGAAGCCACACTCAGCCATTATTTCTTTAGAGACAACCACACATCAGCTCTGCATTCCCTTAGGAACGACTTTGGAGCATCTTCGTCTTTTACTTAGACGGTATAAGCTCTGCATTCCCTTAGGAACGTCTTTGGAGCTTCTTCGTCTTTTACTTAGACGGTATAAGCTCTGCATTCCCTTAGGAACGTCTTTGGAGCTTCTTCGCCTTTTACTTTCGGCGGAATCAGCGTTGACTTTTCGCTGTGAGCTCTGCATCCCCTTAGGGACGTCTTTGGAGCTTCTTCTCTTTTTCAGTTTCGGCACTCGATGGTGCGTTCTCAGCTTTTTACATTTACATTCTTTGGGGGGATTTTGCTCTTATAAAACTAAAAAAGGAAATTACATATGATGGCCCCATTAAAAACCTTTCTCCCCCTTTGGAAAGGAAAAGGGTGCCACGAAAAAGAAAAAGAAAAATATAAAAAAGTTACATCGAGTTATACATAATATCTCCGAAGCTCATCTGCATTCCAAGATCTTGGAATTTCGTTGCCATCCATGTCCTTTAACCTGTACGAACCAGGCCTTGACGAGGATGCTACTAAGAAAGGCCCTTCCCATTTCAATTGTAACTTGCCCACTGTATCTGGGTTAGCCACTCTCCGAAGCACCAAATGTCCTGGCTCAATATTTTTCAGCCGAACCTTTCTATCTCGCCATTTGACTGTTTCAGCCTGGTATTTATTGATATTCTCCACGGCTTGAAGCCTGATCCCTTCTAAGGCATCTTTTTCCACAAGACAAGCATCTTCGGTATCTGATTCTGCCGAAGCTACCACTCTTATTGATCCAGCTTTAGCTTCTTCCGGAGTTATAGCTTCATCACCGAATAATAACTTGAATGGGGTAAAGCCTGTAGACCTTGATGTTGTTGTATTGTGGCTCCACACCACTTTGATCAACTGATCTGGCCACTTTCCCCTGGGTTGATTGAAGATTAACTTCATTATTCCTGTCATTATAATGCCGTTGGCCCTTTCAACGAGCCCATTCAACTCCGGATGCCTGACTGATGCAAAATGGATCTTCGTTCCAATTTGATCACAGAAATTTCTGAAAGCTTCGGAGTCAAACTGCGTTCCATTATCTACAGTGATGGCCTTCGGTACCCCGAAACGACAGACAATATTCTGCCAGAAAAACTTTTGGACAGTGGCCGAAGTTATTGTGGCTAACGGCTTCGCCTCAATCCACTTGGAAAAATACTCCACAGCTACTATAACATATTTTAGGTTCCCTTGGGCCGGTGGTAATGGACCCAACAAGTCAAGGCCCCACCTTTGCAATGGCCAGATGGGTTGTATCAGCTGTGTCAAAGACGAAGGTTGCTTTTGATCTCTTGCACATTTTTGACAACCTTCGCACTTTTGAACTAACTCCGCTGCATCCGAAGCTGCCTTCGGCCAATAAAATCCTTGGCGGAACACTTTTCCAAGTAACGGCCTGGATCCGATGTGGGATCCACACAGGCCTGCATGTATCTCTTTCATTAACTCTATACCTTCGGTTCTAGACAAGCACTTGAGCAGCGGGGCACAAACTCCATGCTTGTATAACTCCCCTTCTATCATGACATACGGACGAGCTCTTGCCTCTATCCTTTTATTATAAGCTTCGTCATCTGATAGGAAGTTACCCTGAAGGTAAGAGATTATTTCAGTTCTCCAATCTTCGCTGTAAGCAGGAGAAATGCTGAGGACTGCTCTTTCAAGTAGCTCCACTGAAGGTGCCTTTATTGTTTCGAAGAAGACATCCGAAGGTAACGGCAGCCCCTGTGCTGCAGACTTGGCTAGTAAATCAGCATGCTCATTTTGTCCCCGAGGGATATTCTTGACAGAAAATCCTTCGAAGGAGGCCTCGATCCTTCGGACTGTGTCTAGGTATTTTTCAAGCTTCGGATCTTTAACCTTGCAACTTTTGTCAATATGACCCGAAACAACCTGGGAATCAGTCTTAAGAATCGCCCTTCTGATTCCCATTGCCTTTAATTTCCGAAGACCCAGGAGCAGGGCTTCGTACTGAGTAATATTATTTGTGCAGCTGAAGTCAAGTCTTGCTGCATAGCAAGTTTTAACCTTGGATGGTGAGACCAACACAGCAGCTGCACCTGCTCCGAAGGTTCCCCAAGAGCCATCACAAAACACTGTCCATACTTCGGCATCTTTATTTGCTTCTTCATCCTGAGCCCCTGGCGTCCAGTCGGCAATGAAATCTGCCAATGCTTGAGACTGGATTGAGGATCTATGCACATAATCAATGTAGAATTCATTGAGCTCCGCAGCCCATTTTCCAATCCGTCCAGTAGCTTCTCTATTTCTCATGATATCCTTCAACGGCTGCGAAGAAGGAACAATAATGTTGTACGCCTGAAAATAATGCCGAAGCTTCCTGGATGCCATTAAAACGGCATACAATACCTTCTCCAGCTCTGTATAATTTTTCTTTGAGACACTAAGGACCTCAGATACAAAATATACTGGGACCTGCTTCTTGACTTGTCCATCAAACTTCTCCTGGACAAGTGCTGCACTTACTGCTGAGTGCGAAGCTGCCACATATAACAACAGAGGAGCCCCTGGCGTTGGTGGAGTTAATGTTGTTAGATCTATTAAGTATTGCTTCAGCTCTTCGAAGGCTTTTTGTTGACTTGGGCCCCATTGAAAGACTTCAGCTGACTTCAGCACCTCGAAGAATGGTAAGTTTCTTTCTGCTGATCTGGATATAAATCTGTTGAGAGATGCCAGCCTTCCTGTCAATCTTTGGGCCCCCTTTCTTGTGGTTGGTGGCTCCATTCGAAGTATAGCTTCGATTTTATTTGGATTAGCTTCGATTCCCTTTGTTGAAACAAAGCATCCAAGAAATTTACCCTTCTTCACTCCGAAGACACATTTTTCTGGATTCAGCTTCAGACCAGCTTGTCTGAAGCTGGCGAAGGTCTCCTGCAGATCAGCAATATGATTTTCCTGCTTCGTGCTTTTTACAATAATGTCATCAACATAGGTCAACACATTTCTGCCTATCTGAGACTGGAGAACCTTCGCAGTCATTCTGCTGAAACTCCCTCCAGCATTCTTGAGCCCCTCAGGCATCCGAAGATAGCAATATGTGCCACTTGGGGTTATGAAGCTAGTTTTCGGCTCATCTTCCGTCTTCATCCAAATTTGATGATAGCCTGAGTAGCAGTCTAGGAGACTCATGAGCTCTGAAGAAGCTGCTGCATCGACTAAAGAGTCTATCCTTGGCAGCGGGAATTCGTCCTTCGGACAAGCCTTGTTAAGATCTGTGAAATCGATACACATTCTCCACTTGCCATTGGCCTTCTTCACCATAACAGTGTTAGCCAGCCACTCTGGATACTTCACTTCTCTGATAACTCCTGCACTGAGGAGTCTTTTTACTTCATTACGAGCTCCTTCGGCCTTGTCATCAGACATTTTCCGAAGCCTCTGCTTTCGGGGTCTGAAGGATGGGTCGACATTGAGCGAATGTTCAATAACATCCCGATTTACTCCACAGAGATCATTAGCTGACCATGCAAAAACATCTTTGTTGTTGAATAAAAACCTTATCAAGGTTTTCTCCTGGTCTTCAGATAGTTGCGAGCCCAACAGCACCTTCTGCTCTGCTATGTCTTCACACAATAACATGGGCTTCGGCTGATCCGCTGAAGCTGCCTTCTCCCTCCTGAATTTGTACTGTTCACAAGCTTCAGCTCCATCTATGTTATGGATTGCCTTGGAGTCAGTCCAGCTTCCTTCGGCCCTTCTAGCAGCTTCCTGACTTCCATGAATAGCAATAGGCCCTTGGTCCGAAGGTATCTTCATGCAGAGATAAGCTGGGTGAAGAATTGCTTTGAAGGCATTAAGGGTACCTCGGCCAATGATAGCATTGTAAGGATATTCCATGTCAACAATATCAAACACAATTTGCTCAGTCCTTGTGTTGTTGACAAATCCGAAGGTTACCGGCATGGTAATCTTCCCAAGTGCTACAATCTGCCGCCCTCCGAAGCCACAAAGAGGGTGCGTAGCATCATGAATTTTGTCTTCAGGCTCTTGCATTTGTCTGAAGGCTTTAGCAAATATAATGTCAGCTGCACTGCCTGTATCAACTAGGACATTGTGGACCAGAAATCCCTTGATCACGCAAGAGATAACCATGGCATCATTGTGAGGATAATCCTTAAGCTGAAGGTCTTCCTGAGAGAAAGTAATTGGAATATGGGACCATTTTGACTTGATGAAGGGTCCCTGCACTCCAACATGCTGCACCCTTCTCTGAGCCTCCTTCTTCTGCTTCTTGTTAGCCGGCTCTGAGCAAGAACCGCCTATTATCGGGAGCACCAGCTTCGAAGCCGAAGCAGCTCCAGCTTGATTGTTGAACGAAGCCATCAGCTCAGAAAAGTGGAAGTGAGTTCACCGGAGGTGGGCGCCAATGTTGGGGGCTTGTTCTCAAATGCTAAGAGTTAAGAACAAGGCAACACAGAAAATGTTAAGTGTTAAAGTCCTTCGTCCTCCATCATTTTATATCCTTTCGGGATATAAAGAATTTCGGACGAAGGTTACGCATGACGTACCTTCATAAGCATAATAACAAGGGACGAAGTATTCATATAAATCATGAGATATAAAATAAACATTTAAATGTTATCATAGAATCATTTCCATTTTTATTAACATGAACGAATATAAATAATTTCAAATTACAAATGTACCTTCGGTCTTGGGGAAGGCAAAAGTATAAGTATGATGCGAAGGCAAATGACAGGTTCACGTGAGCAGTACGGGGGTACTGTTCATCTATTTATAGACACAGGACGCAGCCTGTGACAAATTACAATTATGCCCCTTACAAAAGTTTACAACATTGACTCAGACCTTTATGGATAAAAAGGTCATTCTATCTTTATGTCGGTTTGTAACGCCGAAGCTCCATGAAAAGGAACCTTCGGCCATCTCCTGGGGACAGCTTCAGCCGAAGCTGCTTCTTCGTGCAAGACCTTCGGCGCAACGAAGCATGACCCCAACAAAACCATTCTGTCATCCAGTCGCCGGGCCACCTCTTTCGAAAGGTTGGCACGGGGCAGCTTGACCCAGACCGGGCGCCGAAGCTATAGCAGCCAAAATTGTTGTGATACTGTTCTTTACCCTAGGGTTTTGTCTCGTACAATAGCTCATGTATGTTGCAGAAGCTTTTTGCATTAGGTTCCAAACCTTGTCTCCTCACGGCCCACACAAAGATGTTCATCCTTATGATTGCTTCGGGGGTAAGTTGGTGAAGGTAGATTTCAAATATCTTCAGTATTTCCACGACAAAACTGCTCAAGGGGAATCGCAGTCCAGCCTTTAAGAAGCTTTGGAATATCATGACTTCATTTTCCTCGGGAGTCGGACAAGTCTTCTCTCCTTCGTCAGCCCTCACAACAGACAAGTCCCGAAAATATCTGCCCCTCATATTGACAAGATGATTTTCTTTAATACTGGATTTACCAAAAACCGCATGGCTTGGTCGCCAAGGTCGATCTTCGGAATCTTCACCACCACTATCCACATCATAACTGTCACTGTCACCAGTATCTTCAGATAAACCCTCCAAAATCTCTCTAGTAATCTTCTTTGTATTAGTCTTTGACATTGATTCAAGAAAGCCCAGATGCATCTCCTCAGAAGGGCTTAGCTTTGAATCACCAACAGCCTTCTTATCTTCAGACATCTTCGTAAACACTGAGAAAGTGCTCTCTAAACCGAAGCTTAAAAATCTAAAAAGCCAAGCAAGTGTTGTGGTGCGTAGGCTAAAAGTTGGGTGAGTAAAAGCAGATGGCAAGGGAGCGTGCCAAATAAACTGCTGGTGAGCTCTTATTTATACACCTAGTGCGTTGAAAACTGGAGGGTCCCGCTTGTCAAAGACTGTTGATATTCTAGCAAAGGGAAGGTGTTTTTTCGGACCTTCGGCTTAAAGCCTTCGTCCATGTCGCAATATGAATTTATCATTCCAGCAAATTAATATTGCGAGGGGCTACTGTTGGGGGCCTTCGGCTTCCGAAGGACCTCAAAAACATGATTTGACAATGTTTTCCAAGTGAAATATGTGCAGGTACCTTCGGAATCTGGTCACGAGTATACAAGAGTATGGTCTAGACGAAGCTTGAGTAGGACGGAAGGCGATCGTGACGAAGGATAAGATGATCACGAAGCTTTGCGCAGAAAAAGCTTCGGTATGACAGCAGAAAAGGGGAACCGACTTATATGATGAAAAGCCAAGTTAGACCTCGAAGAATCACTATAGAGTTATTGATAAATGTAAAGGGCATTAATGTAATTTTCCACGGGCTGCGTCCTGTGCCTATAAATAGATGAACAGTACTCCCATACTGTTCATGCGGATTTGGCATTTTGCTTTTCGCATCACGCTTGTACCTTTACTCTTCGTCAATCCGAAGGTACATTTGTAATTCGTTATTATGATTCTGATAATGAAAAATAAAAATAAATTGATGATAATATCTGTATTATTATTCATATTTCATATATGTATTCTTCTTCATCATCTATCAGACTTACGAAGGTCTCTTCTTTCATAACCTTCGTTCGGAATTCATTATATCCGAAGGGACATAATGTCTTGAAGGACGAAGGACTTTAACATTTAACACTTTTTATGTTGCCTTGTTCTTAACTCTTAGCATTTGAAAACAAGTCCCCAATACGCTCCCTCTTGCACAACCAGCCCTGACCACCTCATCATTTCTGATATGGGTGCTGTCTCAGTTGCTTCAGTTTCATCTCCCTCGCGGGACACTCTTGCAGTGGATCTTACTCTGGCCATTTCGATGTTCAGCTTCTTTTAGACAAAATTGATCTTAAACAATGAAGTGCTTGTTCGAAAGTAGAATGCAGAGAGCTTCGGCTTTGGCTAAAATTTTCAATAGCACAACGATGCAATAACAATGAATGTTGTGGTAACTTCTCACCAACCTGCCTATTTATATAGCCCTGCAGGAGAAGAAGGCGAACCGCCAAAGCGTGTATACTAGCTGAACGGTGGACCGACCAGCGTTCAAAATATTTTAATCATTTTTTATAACAAGCTCATGGAAGGTGTTTTTTGGACCTTCGTCATTCCGAAGCATTCGTGTTTTTCACGGATCGAGCTTGTTATGAAAAAACGATCTAGCACCACGAGGGGCTACTGTTGGGGGGTCTTCTTCTCCGCCGAAGGTCCTGAAGGCAAAGACACCATCGATAAAGTGATACTGAAGACTTCCCTCCTTCTACCGAAGGTTCACAAGACGAAGACCTCGCTTAGAAGCAATGATGCCAAGTGTCAAAGCTACCATCTGCTTCGGCTTAGATCAAGTAGAGGATGAAAAGACCAGATAGACCCTAGTGATTTAAGTTATTCTTATAAACAAATGTTGAGGGTCATAAATGTAATTTTACGCAGGCTTTGTCCCACGCCTATAAATAGATGAACATTAGCACCGTACTGTTCACGCTGAACTGTAATCTCTCTCTCGTCATCACCTTCGAGCAAGCTGAAGGTATCAATGTAACATATATTCTGTCAATACTCTTACAAGTTTTAAGAAATGCAAATATGAATAAATCGATGACTTGTATCTATTATATTTGTATTTAAGTATTTCAATTTTTTTATAACATGATGAAGGCATGACCTTCATGACCTTCGTCTGATGATCATTGAATCCAAGAGGAAAACAATGCTTCGGAGGACGAAGGTCCTTTATCTTTAACAATTGGGTTGCCTTGTCCTTGATTCACAGCATTTGAGAACAAGTAACCAACAGGAGGCAGAATCGATCTACCTGCCAACCCCCACAATAGGAGGACTGTTAACCACAACCAGAAATGAATCCTCCAAATCCACCACCGGCTGGGATAGATCCTTTACATGATGATGATTGGCTGAAATCAGTGGAGAAGATGCTGAATATTGCTCAATGCTCTGATCAGGAGAAGGTGCTCTATGCTTTTGGTCGTCTTACTGGTCCCGCTGTTGATTGGTGGGACTCCTACACTGCTGCCCATGATGCTGCCAATAATATCACCTAGGTAGAATTTGCTACACAGTTTAGAAACTACCATATTCTTGCTGGCCTGATGAAAATCAAGAAGAAGGAATTTCTATCACTGAAGCAAGGCAATATGTCAGTTAGTGAATATCGTGACAAATTTATTCAGCTATCAAGATATGCTCCACATGAAGTTGCTGATGATAAAAGGAAGCAGGAGCATTCATGGAGGGACTTGTTGGACCACTTCAGTATTAGCTGGTTGCTCACACCTTCCCATCTTTCCAGAGGCTTCTGGATAAGTCTATCGCTATTGAACACAAGCGTGTTCAGCTGGGAGAGATGAAGAGGAAGGTTATTACCCAGGGGCAGGGGAGCAGTAGCATCCGTCCTCGCTATGTTCCACCCTAGGGTACACCAGCTCGTCCTGGAGGAGGGCAACGCCCAACTCAGTATGCACCACAGGGGACTGCCAGACTCCACATACTCGTCAGGCTACCCCCACTAGCACCCCAGTGAGACTTGTAGGACAAGGTATAGTCTCCACTTGCTTCAAATGTGGTCAGGATGGGCACTACGCCAATGCTTGTCCGAAGAGGATTGCCAATACACCCGTCCAAGGCAAGCAACCAACTCTAGGTTCTGGCAAGGGATTCAGCATTGCTAGGGTCAACCAAGTCAGTGCTGATGCTACCGCTGATGGAGCTGACATCGCTATTGGTATGTTTTATATTAATTCAATTCCTGTAGCTACACATTCGTTTATTTCTGCTCGCTATGTCAACAAAAATGAGTTACCACTTCAAAATATGCAAAAACCACTGATAGTAATTACCCCTAAAGGGCCTATTGAAGCAAATTATATGACCAACAGATTAACACTGATAATTATGGGAAGGGAATTCTGGTCTACGCCTCTAGTATTAGAGGAAAGAAGTATAGATCTGATACTTGGTATGTCATGGTTAAGGAAGGCAAAGGCATTTATACATTGTGCTAGGGGAACCGTAGAACTCACCAGTCCAAAAGGAGAAAGATTCAAAGTAATGATTACTATAATCACCTCTACCAGACCCGCCGTATATCTAGTAGATAGGAAATTTGTGGGCAGAAACATCCTTGTGGTTAGAGATTTCCCCGATTTCTTTCCAAAGGAGTTACCCAAGATGCCACCGGATAGGGAAGTTGAGTTTGTCATTGATCTCCTACCTGGAACCACTCCTATTTCAAAAAGGCCATACATGATGTCAGTAGAAGAACTAAAAGAACTTAAGAAGCAACTAACAGAGTTATAGGAGGTGGGGTACATTCGTCCGAGTTCCTCACCTTAGGGAGCACCGGTTCTATTTGTACAGAAGGATGGTTCACAAAGGATGTGTGTGGATTATAGATCACTTAATGATGTCATAGTTAAGAACAAGTATCCTTTACCTAATATAGAAGATTTATTTGATCAGATGAGAGGTGCTAGGGTATTCTCAGAAATTGATCTCAGATCAGGATACCATCAAATGAAGATTAGGCCATCTGATATTCCCAAGACAGCTTTCTCTACTCGATATGGTCTTGTTGGGGGTCTTCTTCCCCGCCAAAGGTCCTCAAGGCAAAAACACCTTTGGCAATATAATACAAAGGCATACGCGACATGATGATACGAAAGAAAGCCAAAGCTATGGCTGAAGAAGCTTCGGCTTAGTATTATGATGAAGCCGAAGGTCGTCACCATCTCAAGGGAAAACTATTATTTAGTCCCTAATCATTCACACTATGATTGCATGTAAATGTTAGGGACATAAATGTAATTGTGTCCAGGATGTGTCCCGTGCCTATAAATAGATGAACAGTACCCTCGTACTGTTCACGCTGGATTGTAACCTCTCTCTTGCGTCATCTTTGTATTCACACTTTCTGGCGAACTGGAGGTATTATTGTATTATGAATACCATTAATGTTGAATCTTGTCAATGGATATAAATATAAATAAATTGTGAAGACCTAATCATTATCTATAGTATTTAATGTTCTTTCGCATTCTTATTTATATCTATGATTATATGCTAAAATGATGAAGGCATGTCCTTCATGACCTTCATCCGAAGATCATTATATCTGAAAGGAAATAATGCTTTGAAGGACAAAGGTCTTTAATTATTAATAATTGTGTTGCCTTGTTCTTGATTTATAGTATTTAAGAACAAGTGACCAACATTAGCGCCCACCTCCGGTGAACTCACTTCCACAACTATGACCATGGCTCTGCAAAGCAACCAACCTTCGGTTACAAAGCTAGTGCTCCCGATCGCAGGCGGTTCAACTTCTGAACCAGATAACAAGAGGAAAAAGAAAGAAGCACAGAGAAGGGTACAACATGTTGGGGTGCAAGGACCCTTCATCAGGTCCAAATGATCTCATATTCCAATCACCTTCTCTCAGGAAGACCTTCAGCTTAAGGATTATCCTCACAACGATGCAATGGTCATATCTTGTGTTATCAAGGGATTTCTGGTCCACAATGTCCTAGTGGACATAGGCAGTGCAGCGGATATCATCTTTGCAAAGGCTTTCAAGCAAATGCAAGAGCCAGATGACAAGATACATGATGCAACACACCCTCTCTGTGGTTTTGGAGGAAAACAAATTGTGGCACTTGGCAAGATAACAATGCGGATTACCTTCGACTATGTTCACAACATAAGGACGGAGCAGGTTGTCTTTGATATAATTGATATGGAGTATCCATACAATGCAATCATTGGTCTAGGGACGCTCAATGCCTTCGAAGCTATACTCCACCCAACATACCTTTGCATGAAGATACCATCAGAACAAGGGCCCATTGTTGTGCATGGGAGTCAAGAAGCTGCTAGGAGAGCCAAGGGAAGTTGGACATATTTGAAGGCTATTCATAACATAGATGAAACCGAAGCTTATTAGCAGTATAAACATAAAAGAGAAAAAGCTACTTCGGCAGATAAACCAAAGCCTATGCTTTTGTGTGAAGACATAGCAGAGCAAAAAGTGCTATTGGGTCTCAGTTATCTGATCAGCAAGAAAATACTTTGCTAAGGTTCTTGTTTAACAACAAAGATGTTTTTGCTTGGACAGCCAATGATCTCTATGGTGTTAATAGAGACATCATTGAGAACTCACTCAACGTAGACTCGTCCTTCAGACCAAGGAAGCAGAGACTTCGGAAGATGTCTGATGACAAGGCCGAAGGTGCACGAAATGAAGTGAAAAGACTTCTTAGTGCCAGTGTTATTAGAGTGGTAACATACCCAGAGTGGCTAGCCAATATAGTCATGGTAAAGAAGGCTAACAGAAAATGGAGGATGTGTATTGACTTTACAGATCTCAACAAGGCATGTCTGAAGGATGAATTTCCATTGCTAAGAATAGATTCCCTTGTAGATGCAGCAGCTACTTTGGAACTCATGAGCTTATTGGATTGCTACTCAGGCTATCACCAAATATAGATGAAAAAGGAGGATGAGCCAAAGACAAGATTCATAACTCCTAGTGGCACCTATGGCTACCTTCGGATGCCTGAGGGGCTCAAGAATGCTGGAGGAAGCTTCAGCAGAATGACTGCTGAAGTTCTCCATTCCCAAATTGGCAGAAACGTGCTGACATATGTTGATGATATTATAGTAAAAAGCACAAAGGAAGAAAACCATGTCGCTGATTTACAAGAAACATTTGCCAATTTCAGAAAAGCTGGTCTTAAATTAAATCCAGAAAATGTGTCTTTGGATGAAGAAGGCTAAGTTTCTTGGTTGTCTGGTATCGACAAAGGGCATCGAATCTAACCCGAGCAAATCAAAGCTATCCTTCGAATGGAGCCACCAAATTCAAAAAAGGGGGCTCAGCGATTAGCAGGAAGGTTAGCATTGTTAAACAGATTCATTTCAAGATCAGCAGAGAGGAATCTACCTTTCTTTGAAATATTGAAATCAGCCGAAGTCTTCCAATGGGGTCTAGCTCAACAGAAAGCCTTCGAGGAGCTGAAGCAATATTTGATACATTTAACAACCGTAACCCCACCTTCATCAGGGACCCCATTACTTCTATATGTGGCTGCTTCCCATGCTGCGGTTAGTGTGGCACTTGTATAGGAGAAACAAGATGGCCAAATAAAAAAGAAAGCACTGGTATACTTCGTCTCCGAAGTACTCAGTTCATCAAAGAAAAATTACACAGAATTGGAGAAGGTATTGTATGTTGTATTGATGGCCTCCAAGAAGCTTCGGCATTACTTCCAAGCATATCATATAATAGTGCCTTCATCGCAACCCTTAAAGGACATAATGAGGAACAGAGAAGCTACAGAAAGGGTCGGAAAATGGGCCGCAGAACTTAATGAATTCACCATTGATTATGTACATAGATCTTCAATACAATCTCAGGCATTAGCAGACTTCACTGCTGATTGGATGCAATGGGCTCAAGATGAAGAAACAATAAAAGATGTCGAAGCTTGGACAGTATTTTGTGATGGTGGTGGGGGACCTTCGGTGCAGGGGCAGCTACTGTCCTAGTTGCACCTTCCAAAGTCAGATCATGTTATGCAATAAAATTGGACATCAGTTGTACAAATAATATTGCTGAGTACAAAGCTCTTCTCTTGGAGCTTTGGAAGCTAAAGGCAATGGGAATAAGAAGGGCAATCATCAAGACCGATTCACAGGTCATCTCAATCATGTGGACAAAAGTTGTAAGGCAAGAGACCCGAAGCTTGAAAAGTATCTAGATGCGGTTCGAAGGTTGGAAGCCTCTTTTGAAGGATTTTCTATAAAAAATATCCCAAGGAGAGAGAACGAGCATGTAGACTTATTAGCTAAATCAGCGGCATAGAGGCTCCCTTTACCTTCGGAAGTATTTTTCAAACAATAAAAGCACCTTCGGTCGAGCTCATGGAAAGAGCAGTGCTCATAATTTCACCTATACATAGTGAAGATTGGAGGACTGAAATTGTGTCCTTCCTCCAGGGCAACTGTTTTTCAGATGACGAAGCTTACAACAAAAGAATGGAGACAAGGATAAGGACATATGTCATAATAGAACGGGAATAGTACAAGCACAGAGTTTGCTCTCCATTGCTAAAATGCTTGTCCAGAACCGAAGGATAAGAACTAATGAAGGAGATACATGCAGGGATATGCGGAGCCCACGTTGGGTCTAGACCTCTGCTAGGGAAAGTTTTCAGACAAGGTTTCTACTGGCCGAAGGCAGCTTTGGATGCAGCAGAATTAATACAGAAATGTGAAAATTGCCAAAGATGTGCCAGAGATCAGAAGCAACCTTCGTCTTTGACTCAACTAATACAACCAACTTGGCCATTGCAAAGGTGGGGTTTGGATCTATTAGGACCACTCCCACCGACACAGGGCAACTTGAAATATGTTGTGGTGGTAGTGGAATATTTCTCTAAGTGGATTGAAGCAAAGCCTTTGGCTACAATAACTTCGGCAACAGTACAAAAATTCTTCTGCCAAAACATCGTTTGTCGCTTCGGAGTGTCGAAGGCTATCACCGTTGATAATGGAACTCAGTTCGATGCCGAGACTTTCAAAACCATTTGTAGTCAAATTGGTACAAAAATACACTTTGCATCAGTAAGGTATCCTGAGTCAAATGGATTGGTAGAAAGGGCAAATGGAATCATAATAATAGGAATAATGAAGTCAATTTTCAATCAGCCTAACAAAAAGTGGCCACACGAGCTAATAAAGGTGATTTGGAGCCACAACACTATTTTATCAAAGTCAACAGGGTTTACTCCGTTCAAGCTTCTGTTCGGTGACGAAGAAATAACACCAGAAGAAGCAAGAACGAGTTCAATAAGAACCTTAGCTTCGATAGAAGATGAAAGTGACTGCCAAGTAACAAAGATACCATAGAAGGGACCAGGCTTCAAGCCATTGAGCACATCAACAAATACCAGGCCGAAACAATAAAATGGCATGACAGAAAAGTTAGAATGGAAAACATCAAGCCAGGTCATTTAGTGCTTCGAAGTGTCGCTAACCCCGATATAGTAGGGAAGCTTCAGCTCAAATGGGAAGGCCCTTTCTTGGTAGTATCTTCATCAAGACCCGGTTCTTACAGGCTGAAGGATATGAACGGCAACGACATACCTAGGTCTTGGAATGCGGATGAGCTTCGGCGATATTATGTGTAATTGATGTAATTTTCTTATTTTTTCCCTATGGCAGCATTTTCCTTTCAAGAGGGGAGAAAGGTTTTTAATGGGGCCATGGTTGTAATTTTCAATTTTTCATGTTTAGCCCTATTTAATACAAGGGCCTAATTCCCCAATAATGTAACATGTAACAACAGAATCTGCACCATCGAGTGCAAAAAGATAGGGAAAAGCTCAAAAGTCATTCCTAAGGGGATGCAGAGCTAAAATGTCACCTAAGTAAAAGATGAAGAAGCTACAAAGCTATTCCTAAGGGAGTGCAGAGTAAGTTCCAAAGCTCAAAAGTCATTACTAAGGGAGCGCAGAGTAAGTTTCGAAGCTCAAAAGTCGTTCCTAAGGGAAAGCAGAGCCAAAATACCACCTAGATTAGAGGTGAAGAAGCTCAAAAGTTGTTCCTAAGGGGATGTAGAGCTTAGCTCCAAAGTCGTTCCTAAGGGGATGCAGAGCTAAAATACCACCTAAGTAAAAGGTGAAGAGACTCCAAAGTCATTCCTAAGGGGATGCAGAGTCTGGGTATGGTTTTGTGTGAGTTTGTGACATACATTTTCATGTCTCATCACATCATTTTTGCATTCATATAAGCATTCAATAGTCATTCATAGGATCATCATCATCATCATGAAATGAAGCACAGGCATTAATAGTAAAGGAAAAAGATGCTTCTCTATGGTGACAAAATGCTTTGTTGAATACAAAGATGCTTGATCTCACAGAAAACTTCATGGTGTATGGAGGCGCTTCGTCTTTAATGAAAAATGCTTCGATGTGAACGAAAAGAAGGGAAGGTGTTTTTTTGCCTTTGGCTCAAAAAATTGTAAGTGTTGGTTTCGCCACAGCAAAGCAATTTATACATAGACAAAGAGGTATGATTATATTACAAGGTATGGATAAATATATACAATATTCTGCTTAAATGTCGATTACAATCTTTCACCAAACAGAGTCTCTAAGTTTTTCTACAGATAAATGCAAGACATGAATCCTAAAGTCTTCAGGACCTTCGGAACAAGCTTCAGTCTAATGGTATTCGGCACCACCATCCTGCAGATAGATAAAGGTATAAGGCGGCCAACAATCTAATAAAGGTAAACTAAGGTAGAGAGACAAAGATAAAAGCTTCATACTGAGTTGAGCACTTTCCGAGCTTCGTCTCCAGCTAGCTCGTGCCCGCCCTTTGCTCAAATTGAGTAATAAACCTGTTTCCGATGCTCTGGGCTTTAGCGGGAATATCAACTAAATCTGACGTTGAAAGGCTGAAGGTTGGCTTGTTAACCGTTTATGCATGAGTGCATCCGGCCTTCAAAAACGCAGCAGTTGTGCCACGAGAAGTTAACAGAGCACAGAATCCCCGTGCCAAGTTATAACTTCATCGAGAGCTTCAACTTCGTTTTCAATATGCTGGAAGGCCTTGGGGATATCTTTAGCAGAAGGGGCAATTTCTTCGGAGCTAGCCCCAACTAAGTTGAATATTCCATTCAGTCGGTTTACACAGCAGGTGGCGAAGTCCATGCACTTGTTCCGAAGGTCTTTCATAGACTCACAAAGCTTCGAATTTTTCTCAGCTTCGGCTTCAGCCCTTGATTGCAGTTCTTTTATTTCTTGGTCAAAGTGCTCTGATTTTTTGTTCAAAATTGTTCGAGCATTGTCAAGTTCCTTGCTTAATTTGGTGTTTTGAGATTGTGATTCCGCGAGGGAGCCTTCGGCTGCTTGCAGCAAGAAATCCTTCTTCTCTAGAGAAGCTTCAAGATCTTTTATATTATTTTCCAAGCCTTCATTTATAATTTCGTTATTCCTATCTTTGTTATCCTCCTGCATTTTCAATGCTTTTTGCTTAGCAGCATGCTTTGCAACAACAAGTTATAATTAGAACATTTAATTCCCCACAAAGATGATAATAATAATTTAGTCAAAGGTCTCACCTTGAAGTTGGAATAAAATAAGCTACCGACAATATGTTGCTGTCGGTAGCAACTGATATCAGTCTCTAGCTTCGGAAAGCCGACACTCTTTGATAAAGTGCCGACTATC
This sequence comes from Zea luxurians, assembly GCA_029449295.1. Classification (NCBI taxonomy): domain Eukaryota; kingdom Viridiplantae; phylum Streptophyta; class Magnoliopsida; order Poales; family Poaceae; genus Zea; species Zea luxurians. The sequence goes on along the minus strand of JAOPSE010000001.1, from coordinate 64,142,942 downwards.
TTCGCCTCGGCGCGGTCTCGGATACACCATAAGATCTCCTCATCAACCCCACCGAAAAGCAAAGACCCTGGTTGGTATCCACACCGAACAGCAAATTCTTTTAACTCCAATTTTTCTTCTTCCGAAAGCTCCTGACCACCCAGGTGCCAAAGGTCAAAATCTTCTTCGCCCGAAGGATCGGTATCAATATCTATTTCTTCATCTAGCGCTGTGGCCATGTCCTCCTCTGCAGCCACATCTTTAATTACATCTGATATAACTCTGTCAATATCAGGCATTGTAGCTTCAGCTTCACCGGTGCCCTTGGCTTTGATAGCAGCTTTAGCTTTGGCCCCTGTAGCAGTCACGGTCTTTGCCGCCGAAGCTGAAGGCGGTGTTCATTCAATGGCTTGCATCACATTTACTATTCATCGTTTCTTTTGTTCTTTCACTTTATCCTCTGTAGCCGAAGGCTGTCCTTTCTTCTGTGAAAATTGTGTCAGTTCTGATCCAAGTGGACTTAGCAACTTGAAGGGTGGGGAGTCAGTCATTACCATCAGAATTTCCGCTACTTCGCAGTAGAGGGCATCGATGGAGCTTCTTCTCCCGATTTCAGCTCAGAAGAAGGCACTATGTTAAGCTTTCGCTTCTTAGAAATTGCCATATTTGTCTCTTGTGCTATTCTTGGTTTCTTCAAAGCTTTTTCATCTTCCTTTATCAATCGGGCAGCTTGCCTACTCAGAATGTTGTCTATTCTTTTTCTTTTTATCCATTCAGCCCCTTCGTCGAGCTTCTCATAGTCAGGATAATCGAAGTTTAAGGCATCAATAACATGGTTCAGCCTTCATTTTGGCCGGGTGCCAAAGGCAACAGTCATCAATTAGTCTTCTTTTTTGGTATAATTACCAAGTATTTTGTTGCACATGGTTTCAATCATCTCCAGCCATTCGTTGCAAGGTTTCTTGAATTGTTTTTCAAATTTAAAATGGTAGGGGAGCCGTACAAGCTCATGCTTTCCCCCCTTCTTTCTTCTTCGGCATTCCCCAACCGCTGTAAGATGGAAATGTCTTGTTTGCCAAATATTCTTGTACTAGGTCCCTAGTACTAATTTCGGTAGCTACCACTTTAAACTCAACTTTGGCTACCTGGCATGGGGAGCCATGTTGCATATGGCACAAGGGTCTGGTCATTCCGAAGCTTAGTTTCATGGGCTTCATGACCATAGTCATCAATTTCTCCCTTTTCTTCTCATCAGCTTTCACATAAAGCCATTCATTTGTCCACCCGGTTGGCCATTTAGTGCGATAGCCAATTACTGGAGCCTTCGTATCTTTTCTATATGAAAAGTTGTAGCAGCCAAAGTTCTTATGAAGACCATCTGCTCTGGCTTTCGTCTGATAGTGCAGTTCATGCACCCGGCAAAAAGCTTCGGCATTAGCGTCCATACCCTGGCTTCGGAGAGCCCGTATGAAAACACTGAGCCTAACAATAGCATTGGGTGTCAATTGATGAAGGTATAGCTCAAACTTCTTTAAAACTTCCCCTATCTTGTCATTTAAGGGGAACCAAAGTCCTGCTCTAAAGAAGCTCTTGAAAACGACAACTTCGTCCTCTTTTGGTTTCGGAACTATTTCCTCCCCAGCAAACTGGACAAGCTTGCTCTCAGCCTCCCCGAAATAGCCAAGTTTCCTCATCATAACCATGTCATCCTCTGTTACAGTAGATTTCCCAAACTCAATGTGGCTAGGCTTTGTTGGGCTCAAAATACTGTTATCTTCTTCACTTTCATTGTCACTTTCGCCTCCAGCTACAATATGTTCAGCTTTGGCATTGGAGGCACCTTCGGCAGCAACTTCCTCTGACACAACCAGACCTGACCGCTTCATGACTTCTAAAATTGGTGTTGTTTCGGTGATTTCGATCTCCTCTTCTTCATGAGACACCCTAGCAGTGGATCTTACCCTGGCCATTTGTGTGTTCAGGTTCCTTAAGCCGAAGCTGATCTCAGGTGACGAAGCGCTTGCTTGAGAATGCAATGCAGGAAGCTTCGGCTATGGTTAAAAATTTTAACAACACAACGGTGTGATAGCAATGAATGCCATGATAACTCCTCACCAACCCATCTATTTATATAGTGTTGCAGGGGGAGAAGCTGAACCGCCATACTGCTTACACTGGCTGAGCGGTGGACTGCTCGATGATTGGAATATCTTAATCGTTTCTCGGCAACGAGCTCAGGGAAGGTGTTTTTCGGACCTTCGGCATTCCGAAGCCTTCGTGTTTTTCATGGATCGAGCTCGTTACGAAAAACGATCTAGCACCGCGAAGGGGCTACTGTTGGGGGTCTTCTTCCCTGCCGAAGGTCCTCAAGGCAAAAACACCTTCGGCAAGATAATACAAAGGCATACACGACTTGATGATACGAAAGAAAGCCGAAGCTATGGCTGAAGAAGCTTCAGCTTAGTATTATGACGAAGCCAAAGGTCAGCACTGAATCAAGGGAAAAATACTGTTTAGTCCTTGATCATTCACATTATGATTGCATGTAAATGTCAGGGACATAAATGTAATTTTGTCCGGGTTGCGTCCCACGCCTATAAATAGATGAACAGTACCCCCATACTGTTCACGCTGGATTGTAACCTCTCTCTTGCGTCATCTTTGTATTCACACTTTCTGTCAAACCGAAGGTATTATTGTATTATGAATATTATTAATGTTGAATCTTGTCTATGGATATAAATATAAATAAATTGCGTAGACCTAATCATTATCTACAGTATTTAATGTTCTTTCGCATTCTTATTTATATTTATGATTATATGCTAAAATGATGAAGGCATGTCCTTCATGACCTTCGTCCGAAGGTCATTATATCCGAAAGGAAGTAATGCTTCGAACGACGAAGGTCTTTAATTGTTAACAATTGTGTTGCCTTGTTCTTGATTTATAGCATTTAAGAACAAGTGACCAACAGGTCTATATGAGTTTACAGTCATGTCGTTTGGCTTAACTAATGCACCAGCCTACTTCATGAATTTGATGAACAAGTTGTTCTTGGAGTATCTTGATAAGTTCGTCGTGGTATTCATCGATGACATTCTTATTTACTCCAAGAATGATAGTGGTCATGAGGAACATCTGCAGATAGTGCTATAGAAGTTACAGGATAATCAACTCTATGCCAAATACAGCAAGTGTGAGTTCTACCTTGATGAAATACCATTCCTTCTCCAAGGGCGGAATCTCAGTGGATCCAGGTAAAGTAATAGCGATAATAGGTCGGAAGATACCAAGTTCAGTCACAGAGGTCCGGAATTTCCTGGGACTCGCTGGTTATTACCGGCGTTTTATTGAAGGGTTCTTCAAGATAGCGAAACCTATGAGCTCACTATTGGAGAAGGGGAAGGAGTTTAAGTGGACTCATGAATGCCAAGAGAGTTTCAATCAACTGAGGTTTAAATTGATGCAACCCTAGTGTTGATTATGCCAGATCTACAGAAGGGATTTGATATATATTGTGTTGCATGCCGCCAGGGCTTGGGATCTGTTCTTATGCAAGAAGGGCATGTCATCGCATACACGTCTCGTCAGTTGCGGAAACATGAGTTGAACTACCCCACTCATGACTTAGAATTGGCAGCCATAATGCATGCTCTCAATATTTGGAGGCATTATATAATGGGAACTAGTGCCATGTGTACACTGGTCATAAGAGCTTAAAGTATACCTTCACTCAAAAAGATCTCAACCTTAGGCAACACTGTTGGTTGGAGCTCATTGAAGATTATGACTTGGAGATTCACTATCACCCGGGCAAGGCGAATCTAGTTGCGGATGCCTTGAGTCGGAAGGAGCATGTTCATGCAGCTATTGTTGCCTAGTTACATGATGAGCTAGTAGAAGATTTTAGAAGACTCAACTTGGGAATAGTTGCACACACCGAAGGGATCACTATTGAAGTGGAACCTACCTTGGAGCAAGAAATACGCAAAGGTCAAATCAATGATTCTAAAATTCAAGAAATCAAAAATCTGATGGCAGAAGGTAGAGGTCCAGACTTCATGGAGGATGAGCAAGGAACAATATGGTTCAAGAACCGGATATGTGTTCCTGAGATTGACAACCTCCAAGAAACTATTCTAAAGGAATCCCATGACTCTACTTACTCTATTCATCCTGGTAGCACCAAGATGCATCAGGATCTGAAGCAAAAGTACTGGTGGTATGGGTTGAAAAGAGATGTAGCTGCACACGTGGCTGTGGGTGATGTATGTCAAAGAGTTAAAGCTGAACATCAAAGTCTAGCTGGACTACTACACCTGTTAAAAGTTCTCGAATGGAAGCGGAAAGAAATTGGTAGGGATTTCATTACCGGGTTGCCTCGCACCCTAAAAGGTTATGATTCCATATGGGTGATCGTGGATAGACTGACCAAAGTAGCTCACTTCATTCCGGTCAATAATACTTACAAGGGTTCTCAATTGGCAGAATTATACATGGCTCGAATTGTGTGCCTACATGGTGTACCGAAGAAGAATGTTTCTGATCGAGGATGCTAATTCACCTCAAGGTTTTGGAAGAGCCTTTATGAGAACATGGATACAAAGTTGAACTTCAGTTCGGCTTATCATCTCCAAATGGATGGCTAGATTGAGATAACTAACCAAGTACTTGAGGATATGTTAAGAGCTTGTGCCTTAATCATGTAGGCAGTTGGGACAAGAGTCTACCATATGCTGAGTTCTCTTATAATAATAGTTACCAAGTCAGTCTTAAAATGTCACCATTTGAAGCATTATATGGCAGAATGTGCAGAACTCCTCTGTATTGGGATCAGACTGGTGAAAGGCAGTTCTCTGGGCCTAAAATTATTCAAGAGGTAGAAGAACAAGTCCATATCATCTGGGAGAACTTGAGGGTAGCACAAACATGGTAGAAGAGCTATGCCAATAATCGAAGAAGACCACTGGAATTCGAAGAGGGGATCACATGTACCTCAAGGTGTCACCAATTTGTGGAATGAGAAGATTCATAGTTAAAGGAAAGTTGTCCCCTCGCTTTATTGGACCCTTCAGAATCTTTAGGCGAGTTGGGGAAAAGGCCACCGTCTTGAGTTACCAGATCATCTGTTTGATGTACAAGATGTGTTCCACGTGTCTCAACTCAAGAAGTGTCTCTGTGTTCCTAAGGAACAGTTACCAATGGAAGAACTCAGTGTGCAAGGTGATCTAACTTACACGGAGTATCCTATCAAGATCATCGACACTTCGACTCGGGTTACAAGAAATAAAGTGATTGTTGGGGGCATTTGTCTTCCGAAGGTCCTCAAAAACATGATTAACAATGTTTTCCCAAGTGTAATATATGTACAGGAGCCTTCGAAATCGGGATGAATCTGTCCACAATATGAAAAGCACAGTTGGGACGAAGGTCGAACCAGTTCCGAAGCTATGCGCAAGGAAGCTTCGGCTCAGTAGTAGAAAAGAAACCGACTTAAAGAGGAAAAGGCTTTTTAGTCCTCGATAGATTGTCCTAATGTCAATAGTAAACATGAAGAGCATGAATGTAATTTTGCACAGGCTGCGCCCTGTGCCTATAAATAGATGAATAGTACCCCCGTACTATTCACGCTGACTTGTATTCATTGGTGCGTCACACTTGTACTTTTGTCTTCCATCAAGTCGAAGGTACATTTGTAATTCAATATTTTTTCTGTCTTTCCGTAATAATATAATGAGAATGAATTAATAACGTTATATGATTGCTTATGTTGTCTTCCATATTCTGTATGCTTCTTCTTCTATTATCATACATTGTGGTGATGAAGGTATGTCCTTCGTAACCTTCGTCTGAAGATCATTATATCCTAAGGGGTATAATGCTTTGAAGGATGAAGGGTATTGACATTTAACATTTTTGTATTGCCTTGTTCTTAATTCATAGCATTTGAGAACAAGTCCCCAACATTGGTGCCCACCTCCAGTGAACTCATTCGACCACCTTCGGCAAGCACTGACCTTCGTCATGCCGCCGAAGAAGATAACTGCACCAGGGGCTGCTGCACTACAGCCACTGGACACAAATCAGGAGATTCTCTCTCTTCGAGAGGCTCGAAGCCAGAAGAGAAAAGGCCACCAATCCAACACTCCAGGAGGAGGAGTTGGACTAAGAGATTAGGGACATGGAAATCATCCATCAACAAGTGCAAAGGAAGAAGGAGAAGATGGCTCGGCTGGCCGATCATCAAAGGAAAATTGACGAAGCTACTGAAGAAGTGCGTCATCTTGTTCAAGATGAACAAGACCGAAGGCCCCAGCACAGGGAGCTTCATCAAGAGGGCCTATTCAATGAGCATGGATGGTATGATGATTTCAGTCATGATACTTTTACTTTTGATGATGCTTCTCCTTTGGCAGCAGAACTGCAGGCTACTCCATGGCCCCCATCATACAAGCCACCTCAGCTTCCCATGTATGATGGGCATTCAGATCCAAAGCAGTTTCTGATGAGTTACGAAGCAACTATATCTTCGTACGGGGGCAACACCGCAGTCATGGCGAAGTCCTTCGTCATGGCAGTCCGTAATGTAGCCCAGACATGGTATTCTTCTCTTCGGCCAGGGACTATCACGTCATGGCAGAAGCTCAAAGACATGCTGGTTACCAGCTTCCAAGGCTTTCAAACGAAGCCAGTCAGAGCTCAGGCCCTATTCCAATGCACGCAAGACCACGAAGAATACCTTCAGGCATATGTCCGAAGTTTCTTGCGACTGAGGGCACAAGCGCCTACAGTGCCTAATGAAATTGTCATTGAGGCCATGATCAAGGTTCTTCGGCCAGGACCTACTGCTTAATATTTCGCAACAAAGCCCCCATAGACTCTAGAGAAGCTGCTTCAGAAGATGGATGAGTACATCCGGGCTGACAATGACTTCCCCCAAAGAAGGGAGGAAGCTTACAGATTCTCTGAGATGACTAGGGGCTTCGGAGGATGAATTCACCCAAGGCATGTTAGGTCGATCCACAGCTACAGCCAGAGCGATGACAAGGGAAGTCAGCCTCAGAGGTCACATTACACCTCACAACCTTTAGGGCAACAGCAAAGCTCTTTCAGGCCGCCAGCTCCAAGGGGCAGAGGCGCTAGGGGCTTCGGAGGAAGATATGGGGATCAGCCCAGGAAGATTTATTGCTTATTCTGTGGTGAGGATAAGGGCCATACTACAAGAATGTGCCAAATCACCATTCAGAAGTAGAAGGAGATCATGGAAACCGATGCTCGACAGAATCAGCCGAAGCAGGTCTTGCACACTGCTTCGTGCCACTCTCCCTATATACCAGAATATGTGGGTAATCATCCTGCAGTTTCTGCCGCTTTGGCTAGTCATTCCCAGGCTTCCTAGCCAGAGCTCCCTCCTCCACCACCACTGTAACCGACCTACTCCCGAAGCCAGCAGCCAGAAGGGCGCCAGCACACCCAGCAGCAACGGGAGTTTAGGGAGGAATCCGATGCTCGCACAGTCAATAGTACTGTGCCAGAATCGAAGCACATTTATTGAGCAATATCCTACCCCTAAAATACTTTTATATTTTATGTCATTTTGTTTTTCAATAAGGAACAATCAATGTAAATCTAGTTTTAATTCCTTGTAATAGTTTTGCTTATATCAGAATGAAATATATCTTCTTCACAGACATACGAAGCTCAAAAACTGCCGAAGCTCAAAAGTCGTTCCTAATGGAATGCAGAGCTAAAAATCACCGAAACTACAAAAAGTCGTTCCTAAAGGAGCGCAACGTAAGTTTTGCCAAAGCTACAAAAAGTCGTTTCTAAGGCAGCGTAGTGTAAGTTTTCTGCTCAAAAGTCGTTCCAAAGGTAATGCAGAGCCAAATACCGCCGAAATATAAGGCGAAGAAGTTCAAAAGACGTTCCTAAGGGGATGTAGAACTTATACCGCTGAAATAGAAGGCGAAGAAGTTCAAAAGACGTTCCTAAGGGGATGCAGAACTTACACCAAAAAATAAGCGGTGAAGCCGAAAAATAAACGGCAAAGAGATCGTTCATAAGGGGACGCAGAGATTGTGTGTTTCAGCATGGGTGTGTGGGTGTGTGTCTTCGGCATTAGCATCATTCTTTCCATCATATCATCACACCATCTCGCATAGCATCACATCATAAATCATATCGCACCAATGACATGAATTGAATACAAAGTCGATCTTCGTAGAATGCTTTATGAAAGTGAAAATGTGCTAAGGCACAAAGTATACAGCTTCATCAGCTCTATTGCAAAAAGAAGGGATCCCTTGTCTTTACGAAGCATGGATGTTCATACGAAGCGTGGATATTCTCACGAAGCATGGATCTTTTTCTTTACGAAGCATGAAAAGAAGGGAAGGTGTTTTTTTGCCGAAGGCTCAAAAACGGTATGTACATAAAAGTTTCATGCATCGCAAAGAAGTGAATTACAAATAATTTACATAATAGATTCAAAGATATACATATTGAATATTACAGTCGTTTTACAACAAAGCTACATTGATCATCTAAAAATGTTTTTACAATAACTACTAGTCTTCCTTCAGGACCTTGTCTGCAACCTCATTCAGCAATTTATTGACGACTTCGTCAACGATAGATTCGGCCATATTGATGATCTCCAGTGCTTCCTTCGTCTCTAGGTCGACCAGGGGGTCGAACGGTTCCGATGGCGGAGATAATTCAGCTACAGTAAAAAATTATTAATCAGTCCGAAGCTACAAAAACAAAAGTCGAAGCTAAATGCCGTGAAGCAATACCTATGCGTCTCTCGCACTCCGTAGTTTAATCAGCTTGTTTTGCTTGTACTCGGGCGTCATGGATGCCTTTTTCGCTTTTCTTCATAATCTCGTGAGCCATCACTCGGCCCCCATTTACCCAGATGTCATTGTAAAATTTCCCGCCCATTAAACTTGCTTCAGCTGAGGGATCCTTTGTGTCATCCACGGAAAAGGCAGCTTCGGCCTGGGCCAGGGTCTTTGACATGGTCGCATCCCGCCTTCTCCAGGATGGCTGAAATTCCCCTTGCGCCGGAGAACGCGCAGACATCCCCGCGATCACTTAAGATTTCTTCAAAAGCTTCGGCCTCTCCACTTATCCATTCAATCACACCTTCAGGGTCGCCTCGTATGAAGTTATCTTCATTAGAAGGTGCCCACGTTGGCGAAGCTAGCCTTTATCTTCTCCACGCATCTCAAAGATTTTTCAAAACATCTTTCTTTGGATGCGCGAAGTTCTTCAACTGTTTTCTCTAAATAGTTTTTCCAATATTCGCTGGTCTCTCGGTTAGCTTCTGCGAGAGCGCATTTTTCTTTGGCCTCTGCCAACTGTTTCCGAAGGTCTTCGATTTCATTCTTCTGGATTTCAGCTTGAGCTTTGAAACTAGCTTCATCCTCTTTCACTTTGTTTACTAATGAAATCAAAATTTTATCTTTTTCAAGACCCTCGTTCCTTAATTCAATTACTTCCGAACGAAGGTTGTTCAGAGCCATTGTGTATCCTTCATCTTCAATGTTTTTCTGAGCCCTTAGTGCATTACTAAGAATTAAGCCCTACAAGAGGAAGACAGAATTAAGTAAAGTAAATAAAATATTTCGTTTTTCAAATACAAAATTAGCTTTTATGCCTTTATGCTATTATATGCTAAGCTATCAGCAAGTTCATCCTTCGACAAGATCGAAAGACCGTCTTCTAGCTTTAGGAATCCGATGCTTCTACCTATCTCCCGGCAAACAGATATCTCTTTATTATCCGGGAGACAGTACAAAAAATCTTCTTCTCCACTGCCATTAAACACTAACGCCCCCTTCGGATATTTCAATTGTTGGGCATAATGTAGTTCTTCTAGGCTTTTCTTCTAGAGAAAGTCTTTTTCCCGAAGCATGACGAATGATGTAATCAATGCTTTCCTTTGAAGCTTTGGTAACAGCAGTTTCAACCTCTTCAGACGCAATTTCCTTTGCCACTTTTTCTTCAACTATGGCAGGTTCCGTCTCGGTTGGCTCTGAAGGCCCAGCCTCGGTTTCAGATTCAATTGTTGCAGCCTCGACCTCTGCCTGCTTTGTTTCAGCTTCGGGGTGCACCTTCAAAACTTCGGCAATTTTTCTTGAAGGAGTAAGACTCAAGGATTTTGCTGTTTCTAACACAACATCTAGCACATTTGCCATCCTTCTCCTCTTGGGAGTTGTGGCAGAACTTTTTTGTGTCTTCGGCACTGTTGCCTCTGTTGAAGGGCTCAAAGTCTCTGGCATTTTTGTCATTTCTTTAATTTTCGGTCCTTCAGCCTTATCAGCCTTCGTTTCAACTAGCCTAACTGAAAGCACATTCGGCATTTTAGCCAGCTCTTTAGTCCTCTGCGTAGGACGGGCAGTTTCTTTCGCTTTGACAGCCGAAGAGGCCCCTTTGCTAAATTCAGGTATCATAGCTAGTTCGATGAAACGCGGCCGGTGAGTCAGAACCTTCATCTTCTTGCCCTTCAGGTCAGTTGTGATGGCCGAAACGGCAACCTTTCCAGAAGCAGTGATCTTTCTTTTTTGCCCTCACAGAGGGTAGCAATAGTCAGGGTATACGAAGCCAATAGCATCGAATACCCTATTCAACCTTTTCTTATTCTGACCCTTGAAGGCTGCGGACAAGGCATTGTCTTCTGTCTTGGAATAAGCTCCAAGCAAATCATCACTTGTAGCTTCGATGCACTTCAGCCAGTCATCGTTTGGTTCATCAAATTTATCCCCAAACCTGAATGTATACATCAACCGGACCAAATCACCTTTGCTAGACTTAGTGATGGTCTCCTTCGGCATTTCCTAGCTTTCTACAAGCGGCCACACTCTGAATGCTATATGCTCTTGAACTAAATCTCTTGTGCCGATGAAGGAGCAGACGATATTGAAGGCCTTCGGACACGCTTCGGCGGTGTCCTCAATTTCGACCTTTGGCCTTCGGAGGCTAAAGCGGGACCAAATGGGGCGCATAATGACTTCCTTAATGTCTTCCCTCGCTGACAAATAATTCTTCACATAAAATCATTCTTCCATCCAAGCCTCGGGCCATCTCTTCCGAAATGTTGGCACTGGGTGGCTTGTGTTGGGGCGAGCGATAAATCCATAACAACCAAAGTTGTTGTGGTACTGTTCTTTACCCGTGGCCTTCGTCTCATACAGAAGTTCGTGCATACTGCAGAAGCACTTCGCACTTGGCTCTAGCCCTTCGCTCCTTACTGCCCAGATAAAAATCCCCATCCTTATTATTGTTTTGGGGGTGATCTGATGAAGGAAGATTTGGTAGGTCTTCAGCACTTCAACTACAAACTTACTTAAAGGGAACCGAAGCCCAGCCTTGAAGAAGCTTCAGAAAATTACAACTTCATTCTCCTCAGGAGCAGGGACGTTGTTGTCCCCTCCAGCCCTCACAATAGACATATCCCGAAAGTACCTTCCTCTCATATTGTCAAGATGACTCTGTTTAATCGTTGGTTTTCCAATGATTGTATGGCTTGGCCGCTAGGGCCCATCTTCAGAATCTTCGTCCCCACTTTCTACATCATAGCTATCGCTGTCATCAGTATCTTTAGATAAGCCTTCCAATATCTATTTAGTAATCTTCTCTGTATTTGTTTTTGCCATTGACTCCATAAATCTAGCAATATAAGGATCGACAGTCTTCTTCTCCTCAAATAGCTTCTCCTCCTCAGTCGGCTTCATCTCAGCAGCAACCTTCTTGCCTTGAGACATTTTTTCTTCAGACACGGAGAAAACGTGTCTTTTAAATTGAAGCTCAGAGAGCTTGAAAAACTATCAAGCGCTAGTGAGCAAGAGCTATAAAATTGAGAAAATAAAGCAAATGGCACAACCAGTGTATCGAAATGGAGCTGGTGTGAGTTCTTATTCATACGCTCAGCACGCTGCAATTTGGAGGGCCCCGTCTGTCATTGACTGTTGCTATTCTAGCAAAGGGAAGGTGTTTTTTCGGACCTTCGGCTTAAGGCCTTCGTCCATGTCGCAGTCTGAATTCGTTATCTTAACAAATTAGTACTGCGAGAGGCTACTGTTGGGGGCCTTCGTCTTCCGAAGGTCCTCAAAAACATGATTAATAATGTTTTCCCAAGTGTAATATATGTACAAGAGCCTTCAAAATGGGATGAAGCTGTCCACAATATGAAAAGCATGGTTGGGACGAAGGTCGAACCAGTTCCGAAGCTATGCGCAAGGAAGCGTCGGCTCAGTAGCAGAAAAGGAACCGACTTAAAGAGGAAAAGACTTTTTAGTCCTCGATAGATTGTCCTAATGTCAATAGTAAACATGAAGGTCATAAATGTAATTTTGCACAGGCTGCGCCCTGTGCCTATAAATAGATGAACAGTACCCCCATACTGTTCACGCTGACTTGTATTCATTGGTGCGTCACACTTGTACTTTTGTCTTCCATCAAGCCGAAGGTACATTTGCAATTCAATATTGTTTCTGTCTTTCCGTAATAATATTATGAGAATGAATTAATAACATTATATGATTGCTTATGTTGTCTTCTATATTCTGTATGCTTCTTCTTCTATTATCATACACTGTGGTGATGAAGGTATGTCCTTCGTAACCTTTGTCTGAAGATCATTATATCCTAAGGGGTATAATGCTTTGAAGGACGAAGGGCATTGATATTTAATATTTTTGTGTTGCCTTGTTCTTAATTCATAGCATTTGAGAACAAGTCCCCAACAGTGATAAAAATGTGCAAAGTGCAATGGAGTCACCATGGTGAAGATGAGGCTACATGGGAAAGAGAAGAAGAGTTTCGAATAGAATTTCCCCACATCTTCCCTAGTTCTTCCTAATCTCGAGGTCGAGATTATTTTTAAGGGGTGTAGGATTTGTAATACTCAATTTGTAAAGAATAAGAAGGCAATTGATCTCCTTATATGCTTTGCTTGTATTTATTAGAACATGTGAACAACCACATTTAAAGTGATTAATTAGCTAATGATACATAAATGATCTAGGCATCATGTTGGATTTTACTTGTGTGTGCATTTAATCATAAAATTAATAAAAATAATTTAATGACCAAATTTGGAATTTAAGACCTAGTTTGCAATCTAGAATTTAGAGAAAGAGAAGGAAAATGCTATACAAAATAAAGAAAATAAATGCATAAATAAATGAAATCTTTTCAAACTTGTATCTTTAATTTATACACTTTACTTGAATACAAATTCCTAACCATATTTGAACTCAAATAGAGATTCAAAAATAAAAAGAAAAGGGAAAATAGAAAAGAAATAATAAAAAGGAACATGAGTGTGTGGGCCAAATTTTGCCCCAGCCGGCCCACCAACGCGCTCCCGCATGGCCCATGTCCTCGCGCTCACCGCGGTGCCGACAGGTGGGCCCACGTGGGCAGTGGCAGAACGCACCCGCTCAGCTGTTACAGACTGCGACCATCACTGACATATGGGGCCCTGGCATCGGAGTCCTTGGATCTACGCGGGCTCGGTTCTGATGTCGCTGATGCGCGGGTCCCACCCCCCACTATTCCTCTTCCATCCGTTGATATCGGGTGCACGAAGTCCGCCGCCGCCGCGAGAATCTCGGCCAACTTGCGTAACCACCCTGCGAACCTGACGTCCGAGCGGCTCGGCTAATAAATGCTTGGCCCGCGCTCGTTTTGCCCTTCACCTTCCAGCTAAGAAACCCCGACAAGTTCGCCAGAGGAGGGGGAAGCGGGGGAGAGAGAAAGTGGGGAGCCACCATGAAATAATTGCCTCCATCATCCCCGCTCAGAGGCGTGCGCACGGTCGTGGGGTCTCGCCTGTGTAGCTAGATCTCGTCGGGGTTGGTTAGAGGGAAGAAGATCGACCTCGATGGTCATAATTGCTCGCCGTCACCGTGTCTTCGCCGAGCCTCGTGGGCAGCCCCATCCTCGACTCCGCTATCTGTAAGGAGCCACCCATCATCTTTGAAATGTCTTCCACATCGCATAGTAGGTCTCGTAGCGGAGCATCGCGTAGCTAATCGACAGCTCACGTAACTCCGGCGAGCATCATGGCCGCGTTTGTTGGTAGCGCCACCGTGTCCGGGGTTGGGGTGAGGGGAGAAGTCACTCAGCCGTTGGATGGCCAGGGTGTGGCTGTGATCTGATCCATGAGTACCCCTTAGTTCGAGAGAATCTTGACCGTAGATCTATGATCCGAAGGATACGAGCGAATCCTATTAAATTAAAACCTGGGTCGTAGATCTCTCATCCCATGGATGAGATTCGATACCAGTTCAGAGATGGAGAATCTAATCTTAGCGGTTCATTTTGTTTGGACGGTCCCAGTCAAAGCGTACCCTTTCAGCCTTGGTATTTTACTTAAGAGTCCTCGGGGAAAATGGAAATCAACCAGTAGTCCACTTTATGTACAAACTAATTACATGCAGACCCTGGAATATTGTAATATAACCCCTGAACTTCGGTATATTTGTGCGCACAGTATAGAGAAATAGAAAATCAGAGAAAGTAAAATAGAAAATGATATTCTTGTGTTAAAATAATCCCAAAAGTTGTAGAATTCCTAGAAAAATTATTTTAATTCCTTTTTAACCCATTCCAGTTGCTATAATTTTGTATTGATATTGTTTATCAGTTAGTAACTCTATTTTAGCATGAAACCTATATTAAAATTAATCACTTGGCTATTTTTGTACCAAAAACATAAAACCTTCGGAAAGTCAAAACTTGTAACCCGTAACTTCGAATTTAGTGATTCTTGTTCCTACGATCTCGCTGCGATGCATAGAATATTATCATGCATTATGTTCCTCTGTTTGGTGTGATGATTAATTTCCCTTGTACCATGTTTGTTTGTATTGTGGCGAGTAGACGAGAAAGTGATTGAGGACCCAGGTGTTTAGCAGGTAGAAGTTGCTGAGCTAGAGCTCATTGAAGGCAAGTTGTGCCCTTGACCAGTTTTATTTACCCAATAATGTTCTCTATAATCATTTTGGCATGCATAGGCTTAATTTTGATGGGACCCAATAGGTCACCCTAGTTTGGTCATCTTTGCACCTTATTACCCCTGAACTTTTGGGTGGTTTTGGGTGTTGAGATAACTATTACACATGGTCATTCTTTATTATTATTGTTCTATTCTATTCATGATAAGACTATTATGTTAATTAGAACATGGAGCTTAACTTGAGAAACACGTGCCACCATAAGGGTGGAATGGGACGCACTTGGCTGACTAATTAGGAAAGCAAGTGGAGGTCTACTGTAACACCCCAGTGTTACCTAGGGTTCTTCTCAGTGCCAACTCAAAGCCATTATCACATGTGAATCCAATTGAGCAAAGGACACAAAAATTAGGAAATTAGGGTTTGATTAAGTCTTTTCATCTTAAGGATTATGCCTTAATCATATCATGCACCTTAAAGTGAGAAAAATGCACAAAACCCTAAATAACCCTAAGTGAGCCATTTAAGTGCAAAAAGGGAAAACTTGTAAAAAGATTATAAAAAACCAAAAATCATGATGATAACCAAATAACAAAGTTAAAGTGCACTAAATAAACTACAAAATGTAGTAAGAAAGCTTGATCAATGGAGCTTTGCAAAATTCCCAAAAAGACCCCTCAAACAAGAATCTCAAAAGGAAATTCAGAAAATTCAGAAACTGAATTTTTACCTCTTCATGAAGTTCAGCCGTGTTCTCTGTTTTCCAAAACTCAAATCTACAAAACCCAAATATGAAAGTGGCGCCAAATTACCTTGAACATACTCTGGCAAAATTTGAAATCAAACAAAAACCGTTTGACACATTTTGACTCGACCTTAGTCTCGATTTTCAGCTGAGCGACAAACCCAACTTTGCCCCCTCGTATCTCGTGAATCCGAGATCCAATCCACTCAAGTGCTGTAAGAGAAACAAAGAGTAAACGACAAAGAAGAAATCGTGTGCAGGGATTTGGGAGAGTTATGAGAAGATCCGAGCTAATTAGCATTTGAAAATGACCAGACCGAGCGATTCACGTGTTCAATCACTTGCCTGACCGGTCGAGCGCGGACTGGCCGCGGCAGCACGTGCCCCTTGCGTGGTCGCCCTGCCCCACGCGCCTATGCCTCGCCCTCGCCTATAAGTGCCCCTAGAGGCCTTAATCGGATGCACTTGTGCACCTAAACCCAGCCCGGGCCAGAGATCACCGGAGTTCGACGTTGAAAACGAGCGCTACCGCCTGCCATCACTGCCTAAGCATGGCCATCATGGCTAGTCCTTTCCGTCGACCCCCAGCATCGCCCTAGCCCCTGGATGGCTTCCCCGAGAGGCTGTGAAGCTTCCCCAAGCTTGAGCCGAGGCATTGCCTCACCGAAGAAGCAGGATCACCCTCGCCGGACTTCGGCCGCCCACCATCGCACGTAGACCGAGCTATCAGGTGAGCCATTCTTCAATTCCTCGTGCCCATGCCTTCCCTGACCCCTAGTGAAGCTCACTGACCGGTTTAATTGAACTCTTCCACCCTGGATACGCCGGAGCCTCCGATGAGCTCCCCCGCCTGCGCACGTGGACCGGCATACTTTGACCATCCCCGGTGACTATCCGCACATCGAGATGACCATCACGACCTCCCCTACACCCTCGACCACCTCACCGGAGCAATCTCGCCGCCGGTAAGCCCCTCCTCCCTTTTCTCTGCCGCGGGTACTGTTTAATTGGGAAAAGGACCTCGGGTTAGGTTTAGTAAAACCCCAGGGGGTTTTCTGTATTGTAAGTGGCACATGTGAATAGTGACCCGAGGACTAGTCTGTAAGAAAATCTGAAAACACTCGCTAGGGACCCCGATGCAAAGTTTGTTTCTATTTAAACATTTATGATTAATTCTTTTTTAATGAACAGAGAACTTAGAAAATTCATAACTTGAGAAATATTTAACCAAAAATTGTTAAACTAATTTTGCTGGATTCAAAATAATATGAACTATCAGGCAAAAATAGTAAACCCCATGGTTTCTGCAATAATTTTTAGAGTTTTGAATTAAATAAGGAAACTGCCCAAACCTTATTAGTCCAGAGAAAAATAGAAATACTTCTGTGCTAGGCTTAAGAAAATTTGTGGATATACATACCCAACATATGCACTGTTTAAAAATACTAAGCAGTATACAAGATTAACTCAAGTTTTGCTATTAAAGACTATATCTATCCGAAATTTAGGAAATTAAGAAAGGCAGTAGGAAACAATAAACAGAGGATGAACATATTTTCCTAGTATACTTAAGTGATAAAGAACAAAGGAAAAATACAGAGAAACCTAGTCCAGAGCTAATCCAAGGTTAATTATTTTATTAGGCACTGAGAAATCTAAAAAAGCCATAATTAAAAATATAAGGACCATTTCAAAAATGGTAAGAAAATTTCAGTAGACTCCTAACTGCTAGAACACCACTACAAAAATAGTAGGTACCCCAACCCATCATAATAAGTGGGTTGAACAATTCAAACTTAATTTTGGCCCATGTTCTAATTAAATCATAAGAAAGCCAAAAATTGTGCAACAGTAGGTAAATAAATTTTCACCCAACTATTGATGAAATAGACCACCAGATAAAAATATGAAACCTAGTTAAAAATGTAAGGTAACACCCATTACCCCCTATCCCATGAAAAAGGCCATATAATCCAAGAATTTCTACCACCCTTTCCCTTAAGAAAAAAATTGCCAAATTCTAGAATGATTTCTCTTGCACAAAGAATAAGATAGGAAAAATTAGAAATCTGTTGTTTGACATTTTTCAAGTATAGTGGTAGTAGAAAGCATCCTTTTTGCAAAGAACTTTAGAAAATCATAGTAAAATACCCACTAAGTATTAGTGGCTAAAATTTGGTACAAAGTCATCTTATTACACCTAAATGCCAGAAAAAATAAGATTTAAGGAAAAATCCACTGTGAAAGGAAAGTTGTAGTTCAAAGCACCCCCTCTGCCCCACAAATTGATAATTTTGTACAGAGAGAACCCTTAACTTTTTAAGCCCCAATTTTTGAGACAGAGAGTTACACACCAGTGAGAAGCTACTGTAATTTTTACATAATTTTTGGAAATTTATAAAGGTAGGTTGTAGTTCAAGCCCACCTTAAAAGCAAAGAAGAAAAGGAAAAGAAGAGATAAATTGGGAAGAATAATGAATCTCATCCCAAAGAATTCAGCTAGGAATCTTAATAAACTTTTACCAAAACATTAAAAGAAAATCAGTGGAACACAAAAATGATCTGACCAATTAACTTAACCAAACTTGACCCTAAATGGCTAAGTGTACCACTAGAATTTCCAATAGTAAGATTAAGCTCTACCTTATTAACTTAATCATTTCACCATACTATTATCATTGCTAAATGGCATGTCATGGCATACATATATCTTACTCATTGCATTCATTAGATTGCAACCTCGCTGACAGAGAGTACGTGCTCATTTCCGAGCAAGGTGCTATCCACGAGGAAGACCAGGAACTAGGTCCCAAGCCTGCCACCGAGGATCTCCCCGCAGCCCTAGCATTTGAAGGCAAGCCCCGGTTTTATGCATAACCAGTTTATATATGCTACTTTACTATACTTAATGTTTGTATGCTTGTAATGTGCACTTAAGTGTAGGAGTTGTTTGAAACCCTTAGTTGCATGAACTCAGGATTCCTTTTTGAGATGGATACTAGTATGCTAGGTCGAGTAGCTGCTTTGCTAATTAGGATCTCGGTAGAAGTCGAGTGATTTTTCTAGAACTCGCGCGAGGTCAGTAATTGACTGTATTCATCTTGATAAAAGGATCTATGATGGTCTATAGACTTGGATTCAGGGTGGATGCCATGTCCATAAGATGGAAATGGAATTAATGATTAATGTGTAGATACCTGAGTCAAGCGTTTGAAAGTACTAAACACATGTTGGGAAATATGGTAACCGGTAAACCTAGTACCTGAGTGAAGCCGGGCGCGGACTTTCCTCCTCACTTGTCCTGAGACTGGGTCTCCCATGCTAGCTATGGTGGGTACAAGTGCGGTCACTGCACGGCGGCAGCCGGGGTCAGTGGAGCCTTGTATGCCAACGCGGTGAGCCCTGGCCGGGAGCGGGGTATCGATGGGACAGTTGACGTGTGTGGGGATGAAGTGCCCCTACATGTCATTTTTTAGGTTTACCTTGCAAGATTTAAAAACTCGATTCAAATCGTCTGCTTCTCGCAGCCAATGAGACTACTTGACCCCTTGTACTACATTGAGTAAGAAGTGAAATGAAGTTGATATGAGATAATATGTTGATTGTACTAAATGATTGCTACCATGTATGCTTTAGAAGAAGCAAACGTAGCTAAAGTTAATGATACTAGAATTGGAAAAGCTAAAATTGATTTTAGACTTAGCTAGTGCTTTTGGTAAACCAAACCCCTCAGCCAAATAACTGCATGGTCTAGAGGTAGAGGAGTAGATTCCTCACACCGGGTAAGTCTACCTGAGTATTAGTATACTCAGCCTTGCTTGTGGCACAATTTTTGCTGGTACGCTTCAGGACATGGTTGATGGTGTGACTTGGCCTTCCACCCTGCCACTGTGTTGGACGGTCGAGTGGGATGCTGCTCCAGTAGGAGAGGAGCAGGAGGAGTAGTGGGCTAGACCTTGCTCTATTCCTCATCATTCGACGTTATCGACTATCCGCTACAATTTCAATTATGAACTTGTTTCAGTTTACATAAAAACTCCGATTTATGTAATAACTCCAGTACCTAAATTGTGGTTACATGTTTTATTGTATTCTCTCTGTGACTCACCTTCAAGTGAGCTAGTGGTATTTGATCCTAGATAAGTGGCTTTATCGGACTAGATCCGAGGGACTGACGGGTTATTTCGATATAAGTGTGTCGTTGCCTCTAAGGCGGGACTTGGGCTCTTAAGCTGGAATAATCGCGGAGGTTCCGCCATGCAATAAATCGTGAATACCTACTTTTCAAAAATAAAACTTGCTTAGAAACCAATATTGGAATCGTCAGTCTTGGGGGCCTTCATCTTCCGAAGGTTCTCAAAAACACAACTAACATGTTTTCCATGTATAATACATTCACAGAGACCTTCGGCCTCGGAATGAAGCCGTATACGATATGAAAAGCGTGGTATGGGAGAAGGATGAACCAATTCCGAAGCTACGCGTGGAGAAGCTTCGGCTCAGCGGTGGAAAATGAAACTGACTTAAAGAGGAAAAGGCTATCTAGTCCTCGATAGATAGTCCTTAAGTCAATAGTAAATATAAAGGGCATGGATGTAATTTTACATAGGATGCGTCCTGTGCCTATAAATATATGAATAGTAGCACCGTACTGTTCATGCTGACTTGTATTCACTCACACGTCATTCTTGGACTTATACCTTCTGTCAAGCCAAATGTACAAATGTAATTCGTTATTATTAATGTTTTGTACATGAGATAATGTAAATATAAATAATCTGACAATTCAATATAATTGTTCATATTATTTTCCATATGTCATATGCTTCTTTACTTTCATCATTATATGATGGGATGATGAAGGTATGTCCTTCATAACCTTCGTCTGAAGATCATTATGTCCTTAGGGAGATAATGCTTCGAAAGACGAAGGTCCTTAACTATTAACGTTTTGTGTTGCCTTGTTCTTAACTCTTAGCATTTGAGAACAAGTCCCCAACATTTGTGTTGGGGCGAAGGCAAAGGCACCACCCTTCGCTCGAAGCCTTCGCTGCAGCAGCTGAGCTAACAGAAACAAAACAGGCGGGGACACCCTTCGCTTCTTCCGCACCAGACGAAGACTGGCGGCGAAGGGCATCCCACGGTGCGGCCTCGTTCAGCTCGGAGGCCCACGTGCAATCCGGCCCATTGTAACGGGCCCCGCGTGGCCGCCGTGCGTTACGGGCCTAATTTGTAAAAGCATTCCTGTAATTACGGTCTGTAACCCCGCTTTATGGGAATATTCTAGGGATAACCTAGGTAGCTGAGGGCACATGCGTCCTTAACTTGAGGTGCTGCGCACTCAGATACCTATAAATACCCCTGCACAGTGCTCGTGAGAGGCCAGATTAACAGAGCTTTTGCCATCTAGCGCGAGTGCCCTGTTGTCATCACTGTTCACCCTTGTTGGATCCCCTTGCAACTGAGAGCAAGTTCCAACATTTGGCGCCCACCGTTCGTGCTACGAGAAAACCACCCACGATGGCACCCAAGAGAGCTAACCCGAAGGCTGACGAGGCTGCGAAGGCAGCACTCCTCGCTGCAAGAAAGGGCAAGGCCCACGCCCTCACCCAATCCACCCACCAAGAGGCCACTGAAGACGATGTCCCTCGCGCATGCGAAGACGACACCCTCCGCACCTGCGACCCGGAGGGACAACCGCAGCCACCCTCAGGCTTCGCACCACCGGAGGGCGCGGACCTCGCCGAGGACGGTGAAATCCTCGGCGTCTCAGCAGAAGAACAGCTACAGCTGCGCGCCCTGCGCCTCAAGAACCGCAATCTCCAGAGGCAGAAGGAGATACTGGAGGCCAAGCGCCAGCGTGTGTCCGCACTAGCCAAAGTGCGGCAAGTGATACGCGACGAGGAGCACAAGGCCCAGGAACTCGAGCGGGAGATTGCGCTGATGCAGCGCGAAGGCCACCTTGGCCTGGAGCACGAGTCGCCCCTCCAGCAGCGCGCACAACTCGAAGACACGCGCGAAGGCCTCCCCGGCCTGCACCATGGGCCACCCCTGCAACACCGCGCGCAACCGGAGGACCCGTGTTTCCCCCAACGCAACCACACCTTCCCGCACGCCGCGCCATTCCAAGGGGTCAACTATCTCGATGAGCGAAGTCCCCTAGCGCCACACCTGCAAGTGACGCCGTGGCCGGCTAACTTCCGGGCAGGGACCTATCCCAAGTACAACGGCAGCACCGACCCGGCTCAATACATAATGAGTTATCAGGTCGCCGTTGCATCGTCCGGGGGGGACGACGCCACAATGGCAAAGTCTTTCATCATCGCCCTCGAGGGCCTCGCACTCACCTGGTTCACCAGGTTGCCTCCGCTGTCCATTGATTCCTGGAGAAGTCTCCGGGACAAGTTCCTGCTCAACTTCCAAGGGTACCGCCCAGATACCGACGCCCTGGCCGAACTTTCGCTCTGCAAGCAGCTAGAAAAGGAGACCCTGAGGGAGTATTACCGCAAATTTCTAACACTCAAGTCACAGCTGCCCTCAGTCGATGACCAGATTGCCATCCACTATGCTATCAGTGGCCTTCGCGCCGGCGTCCTTTACAGCCACTGCATCAGAGACCCGCCAAAGAACCTCCAAGAGTTATATCAGCTGTTTGAAAAGTACGCCAGATCCGAAGAGCTCCACCAGCGCAAGATTGAGTCCCAAAGGAAGCCAAAAGATGCTCCACAGTCTAGCCGCACGTGGACAAGGACTCCGTAGCCAGACTCTGGTCGAGACGGCCGCAATCAGCAGCAAGTGCACAACATCGCCAATCAGCATCCCGCTGCCGACCCCCCTCGTCGCCAGGAATATCCCCCCAGGGCCGCGGAAACGGCACTCGTGGCAGGGGCCGAGGGCGTGCGCAGCCGCCGCGCCGATTCTACTGCCTCTTCCATGGCGAAGATTGCGCCCACCAAACCAAAGACTGCCTCGAAACGAAGGCTACCAGAGACAGAATGGCACGGGCGCAGCCAGCCGACAACCCCAGAATTGTCGCGCACAATTACCAGCAACCCCCTCCACCATATATCCACGCTCCCGCCCCGCATCCACCGCACCACGCTTACCAACACCATCAGGAAGTACAAATCGTACCTCCTCCACCCCCACCACCACACCAGCAACATCAAAACATCCCCCATGCCCCAAAGCAGGAAGACTTCACCGATCAACCATATCGCAGAGTCATCCACATGATAACTGGGGGGTCCAGCACCGACTTCGACACCAAGCGGCAGAAGCGGGACCACTACCGCAGCATCAACCATGTCGCCGTCACGGGCCCAGTCATGCAGACAAAGTGGTCCCACATACCGCTAACCTTCGACGCACGGGACGTCGACTTGCGCAGCGCCCCCCACTGCGACGCCATGGTTATCAATTGCAGCGTGGCAGGCTGGGACCTGCACAAGGTCCTCGTTGACAACGGCAGTCAGGCGGACATCATCTTCCTCCACGCCTTCGATCGCATGGGCATAAGCCACAGCCTGCTTAAGCCTTCGGACAACCCGTTGTATGGCTTCGGCGGCAAGGGCACCTTCCCCGTCGGCAAAATAGAGCTGCCTCTCTCCTTCGGTGTAGCACCCAATGCCCGAAGCGAGCAAATAACCTTTGACATTGTGGAAATGGTATATCCTTACAACGCCATCATGGGCCGGGGCTCCATCAATAAGTTCGAAGCAGCCATTCACGGATTGTACCTATGTAGGAAGATACCAGGTCCGTTAGGCGTCATCACAGTCTTCGGCAATCAACAGACTGCGCGTAACATAGAGCGGGACTTCGTGCCCGGTCAAAGAAACGTGCACTGCCTCACGGCCCAACGCGAGGTCCCCGCGCCCGCCAGCCCAACCAATAAGCAACACGACAAGGCGCAGCTGCAGAGCCACGACGGGACCAAGACTGTCCCCCTCGACCAGGCCACGCCCAGGCAGACAGTCATTATCATCGAAGACCTTACTTCGCATGAAGAAGAAAAGCTCCTCTGCTGCCTGTCCAAAAACAAAGATGTCTTCGCCTGGTCGGCCCTTGATCTGGTCGGGGTCAGCCGTTCAATAATTGAGCACAGTCTGGGAATTGACCCTTCGGTACGGCCGAAAAAGCAGCGGCTTCGCAAGATGTCCGACGAAAAGACGGAGGCCGCCAAGGCAGAGGTGCACCGCCTCCTGGAGGCCAAATTCATCGAGCCGGTGGCTTACCCCACATGGCTCTCCAATGTCGTGATGGTGCAGAAAAAGAGCGGGAAGTGGCGAATGTGCATCGACTTCACCAGTCTCAATAAAGCCTGCCCAAAGGACAATTTCCCGTTGCCGCGGATCGACAAAATAGTCGATAGCGCGGCCGAATGCGAGGTCATGTCCCTCCTCGATTGCTTCTCCGGTTACCACCAGATATACATGAAGGAAGAAGACAAGGCTAGCACCAGCTTTATAACACCCTTCGGCACATATTGCTTCATCAGAATGCCGGAGGGACTCAAGAACGCCGGGTCCACCTTCTCCAGGCTTACCAAAACAGTGCTCGAAGGGCAGGTTGGCAGAAACATATTCACATATGTAGACGACATTGTCGTCGCCAGCAAGAGCAAGGAGGACCACCTCGCCGACCTCGCCGAAACATTCGCGAACATGCGAGACGCACAACTCCGCCTAAACCCGGAAAAGTGCGTCTTCGGCGTTCGCCAAGGCAAAATATTGGGCTACCTGGTATCACACCGCGGCATCGAGGCCAACCCAACCAAGATTCAGGCCATCTTGGACATGACGCCTCCGCAGTCCGTCAGGGACGTCCAGCGCCTGACAGGCAGACTGGCCACTCTCAATAGATTCATCTCCAGGTCCGCTGAGCGAAGTCTCCCCTTCCTCAAGACACTCCGTGGTGCAAAAGACTTCGCCTGGGGACCAGAGCAGGCGGCGGCCTTCGCCTCATTAAAACAGTACCTAACAGAGTTGGCTGTCCTTACCAGCCCCGACCCCTCGCACCCCCTGCTGCTCTACGTCGCGGCTTCGCCACATGCGGTCAGCGCGGCACTAGTGCAGGAGCAGACTGTCGAGGGCGTGGTCCGGCAGCGCCCCGTGTATTATGTCTCCGAAGTGCTGACACCGTCCAAGTGCAACATGACAGAGCTGGAGAAGATTGCCTACGCAGTCGTCATGTTGTCGCGCAAACTGCGCCATTACTTCGAAGCATTCAAGGTCCGAGTCACCTCAAACAGGGGGCTCGGCGAATTATTCAGAAACCCGGAGGCGTCGGTGAGGATTGCCAAGTGGGCGGCCGAACTCTCCGGCTACCACATCTGCTTCGAGCCCAGGACAGCTATCAAGTCTCAAGTCCTAGCAGACTTCGTCGTTGACTGGACTGGGCCAACAACACAGCCAGATCCGTCCGCAGAGAAGACTTGGACGATCCATTGCGACGGCGCATGGTGCCACGCGGGGGCAGGCGTCGCTGCAGTCATCACCTCACCAGTCGGGGTCAAACACAGATATGCAGCACGACTCAGCTTCAATCTAGAATCCGACAGATGCACAAATAATATAGCAGAATACGAAGCAGTCATCCTCGGCCTCCGCAAGCTAAGGGCCCTCGGAGTCACCACCTGCATCATCAAAACAGACTCCAAGGTAGTTGCCGGCCAAGTCGAGAAAGACTATGCAGCCAAGGACCCCGCGCTCATGCAGTACCTCGCGGCCATCCGAAGTCTCGAGAGGCAGTTCAAGGGGTTCACCTTGCAGCATGTGGATCGGGCCAAGAATGAGGAGGCCGACGCATTGGCCATGGCCACCGCCAGGGGCGAAACTCTGCCCTCCGACGTGTTCTTTCATGTCATCGGCCCGCCAGCAGTCCGGAGCCCTGAAGGGCTCCAAATAACCAATGACAGCGAGGGCCACCGCACAGTCAACCTTATCATGACCGAAGACTGGCGGGCACCCATAACCCTGTTCCTGCAGGGGTATTATCATCCAGCCGACATCAGTGAGGCCAAGCGTCTCAGACATCGAAGCCGAGACTTCGCACTGATTGAAGGCCAACTCTACAAAAAAGGGGTCAGTCAGCCAATGCTTAAGTGCGTCACCGAAGCCGAAGGCATGCAGATTCTACGTGAAGTCCACAGTGGCACGTGCGGCTCACACGCAGGGCCGAGGGCCCTAGCTGCTAAGGTGATCCGCCAGGGCTTTTACTGGCCCGCAATGATCTGCGCCGCAAATCGGGTCACACGGTCCTGCGAAGCCTGCCAGAAGTTTTCTCCTCGGTCAGGCGGCCCTTCGCAGTACACAAAGCTGATCGCCCATACATAGCCTCTCCAGCGCTGGGGTCTCGACATTGTCGGACCCCTGCCCACCGCTCAGGGGAACCTTAAGTTTGCCTTTATCGCGGTCGAGTACTTCACCAAATGGATCGAGGCGCGGGCTGTTTCTACAATAACATCAAAGACTGCCCAAAAATTCTTCTGGCAGAACATTGTTTGCCGCTTCGGAGTACCGTCCGAACTAACAGTCGACAACAGCAAGCAGTTTGATAACCAAGACTTCAAGGATTTTTGTTTCTCCATTGGCACCAAGCTTGCCTTCACCTCAGTCTATCATCCGCAGTCCAACGGGGTCGTGGAGCGCGCCAACGGGATAATCTTCACAGCTATCAAGAAAATGCTCCTTGATGAAAAAAAGGGCAGATGGCCCGATTTGTTACCTGAGGCAGTCTGGGCACTAAACACGACTGAGTGCAGGGCGACCGGGTTTACTCCCTTCCACCTTCTATACGGATCAGAGGCCATGACCCCGCAAGAAATAAAGCACGGGTCCCCGCGAACAGTTCCGTCAGCCGTCCCTGATGTGGACGAGCCAACTTCAAAGGATCTCATCAACGGAGACCGAGTCTTCGCCCTACAGGCCCTGAACAAATACCAAGCCCAGACCAAAGCATGGCGCGACCACTCAGTCATCCCGAGGGAGTTCAGCGATGGGGACCTCGTACTCGTTCGAACAGCTCGGATGGAGTCCAAGGGCAAGCGAGGTGGGAGGGCCCCTTCATAGTCAAGACAAAAGCTTCCCCCAACGCTTACAGGCTCACAACGCCAAACGGCGAGGACCTGGAGCACTCCTGGAACATCGACAACCTCCGCAAATTTTTTGTTTGATTCCTCAGGGCTGTCTTCGCCCTTGTAATTCCCAAAAACAATCTTGTACCGGCCCGCACTCTTTTCCTCCCGGGGGGTGAGGTTTTTAACGAGGCGGAGCCATGTAATATATGCGTGAAAAATCCACCGCAAAGACATGCGTCGAAAAAGACCGCGACGATGGTCTTCGACATTCGACCAACACGAGGTCACCGCGAGGCTAAGCGCTAGCCACCCTCGTGTGCGACAAATCCACGCAGAAGTCGCCTAAGGGTGCAGCCGGATTAGCACAACAAGTGCGAAAAAACCGAAGTC
This sequence comes from Zea luxurians, assembly GCA_029449295.1. NCBI lineage: Eukaryota > Viridiplantae > Streptophyta > Magnoliopsida > Poales > Poaceae > Zea > Zea luxurians. The sequence goes on along the minus strand of JAOPSE010000001.1, from coordinate 64,115,779 downwards.
TATCGCGAAGACTATCCGTGCAGAAGTCGCCCAAGGGTGTAGCCGGATTAGCACAACAAGTGCGAAAAAACCGAAGTCTATCGCGAAGACTATCCGTGCAGAAGTCGCCCAAGGGTGCAGCCGGATTAGCACAACAAGTGCGAAAAAATCGAAGTCTATCACAAAGACTATCCGTGCAGAAGTCGCCTAAGGGTGCAGCCGGATTAGCAAAACAAGTGCGAAAAAATCGAAGTCTATCGCGAAGACTATCCGCGCAGAAGTCGTCTAAGGGTGCAGCCGGATTAGCACAACAAGTGCAAAAAAACCGAAGTCTATCGCGAAGACTATCCGTGCAGAAGTCGCCCAAGGGTGCAGCCGGATTAGCACAACAAGTGCAAAAAAATCGAAGTCTATCGCGAAGACTATCCGCGCAGAAATCGCCTAAGGGTGCAGCTGGATTAGCACAACAAGTGCGAAAAAATCGAAGTCTATCGCGAAGACTATCCGCGCAGAAGTCGCCTAAGGGTGCAGCCGGATTAGCACAACAAGTGCGAAAAAATCGAAGTCTATCGCGAAGATTGTCCGTGCAGAAGACACCTAAGGGTGCAACCGGACTAGCACAACAAAGGCAGAAACGACAACATCAAACCGTCCACGCCAAGACCAACTTTAATCACACCAACACAGCACAACAAAACAAACCAGACAAAGTACACAACGCCTTCGCACACATATGCAAGCGAGGGCACACAATTTCATCATACAAGCCTCTACATATACAAGCGAGGGCACCACACTCTACATCGGCTCAACCTTAGGAACAATTCCCATCTCCCTATAATTAAATAACATTATCCTAAGCTCCTCACCCGCAAAAAGACTTAGCAGTTCCCCTTCACCTGTATTCTCGGCGGCCGGCAAAGACAACAGTTCCTGCCGGCCAGCCCCACTCACACGAAGCCGAGCCCCCTCCGCCCCACTAACTCTACGTTTCGCAACTGCCCTTCGTCGCCGTCGCCCGGTGCTAGGACCTGGCACATCTCCTGCGTCTGCGGCGTACGGCGAAGCCTCCGCCGCAGCCACATCCAAGGCCGCGAAGTAGTCCAAGTCCTCCGACGACTCCTCAGTCCACTCAATCGAGCTCCCAGAGTCAGCACAATCAAAAAACTCAGATGCAGACCCACCACATTCATTACCATCTTCCGCGGTCGAAGCCGCCAAAAATTTAGTAGTAGCGGTTGTGTGCGCAGGCCCAAAATCTTGAACCTGCGCAGCAACCAAAATTCAGTAACATGTACAAATTTCCCCAACCCTCTACACCCACTACGCCACCTGCGACGGCCCTGACGTTGCGGGAGCCTCCGCCGTTGGCTCCGCTGTTGCTTCCGCTGTTATCTCCGCCGCTACCGCTGCGGGATCCTCAGCACTCGGCGCAGCAGCTGCAGAAGCATCAGGCGCGCCTTCGGCGACCTCTGGGGGCAGGTCTTCGCCGGCCACGGCGGATGCGGGGGCACCTGACGTGCCCCCCACAGTGTCCGGGGTCGGCTCCAGGGCGACCCCAGACACGGCCTCCGCCGGGGTCGACTCCGGGTCAGTCAGCATGCTGTTCAGCGCCCCGAAGTCGTCGACCCTCTCGCCACGCGCCACCTAAGCCAAAACACACAAAATTCATCAAACACACACACAGCCCACGTCCAACAAATACCAAACAAGCAAAAACGTTACATGAGCCCTCGCCGTCTCGGCTTGCTCCCTGACCACCTCGCGACCGTGTGGACCCCACAGCCGGTCGAAGATAGCTCCGGCGGATTCCTTCACTACGGGGTCCTCAACCTTGAAGATATCTTGCTCAAAATCTTCTTCGACTTGGTCGAAGACCTTGAAGTGCCGGCACCTTTCGCAGGAGAGCGCGTTCATCGCCCCCTCGCAGGTGACCAGGGAGGCATACGCCATAAACCCCTCCACGACAGTGGGGAGCGCTTGCAACTCCTCCTGCACCCACTCCAGGCACCAAAGTCCGGGCTCTCGGTCCGACACTTCGAATTCACCGGTCCCCGCGCCCAGGCCACGGTATGTATCTACGAGCAGTTGGCGCGTCCGCTCTGCCTCCGCTCGTGCCGCGGCCTCGGCCCCCTTCACGCGGCTCTCCAGGGCGGTGAGCCGCTCCTGCAGCTGCTCGGCGCGCTCCCTGGCAAGATTGCCCTCCGCCCGTGCCAGGTTGGCCTCCGCCTGCGCAGCTTGCGCCTTGACAAGGGCCTCGTTGGTCTCCCTCCTTTCCCCCGCCAGCTGGCGCCGGAGGGCAGCCTTCTCGTCCTCCAGTGTGGCCACCTTGTCCGCCAGCTTACGACACTTGCTGTCGGCGGCCGATTTTTCGCGGACGGCGTCAGCATGTTGTGTCCGAAGTCTTTCGACTTTGGCAGCCACAGCTGCCGTGAGGGCCCCCGACGCAGTGCGGCTGGCGAAGTCAGCCACCTGCAGAGCAATCGTAAGACCGCTGCCCCAGCAAGCCGAGAAAAAAAAGGGGGACAAAATCCAACTCAGCGGACCTGACGTAGCGCCTCCGTCACCTCTGTCAGCCGGCGGGACGCAGCGCCCGCCTCATCCATGACAACCGCGAGGGCCGACGCCTCGCCTCCGGCGCTAAGAGCCCCGCCCTTCGCCTTCGGCACTGCGGCAGCCGTCGTGGTCGCCGCGCAAGGCGCAACCATAGCAAGTTGGCCTTCGCCCAACCCTGCAACGTACCAACGAACCGATTAAAAAAAAATAAAAAATAAAGCCAAAAGCCAACGACTTACCACCGAGATAGTCGTCCACACTAATATCGGTGACGAAGTCGGCGACACGTTTGCCCGCCAACGGCAACGCTCGGGCCGCCTTCGCGACCTCCGCCACTCCACTGGACGGTGGCACCGCCTTCGCCGACTTCGAGCCTCCGGCGCCTTGCTAGATGCAGGGACGCCCGACTTCGCCGCCAGCGGTGGCCGGCCTCCGCCGGAGGCCGCAGCCTTCGCAGCCCCCCGCTGCCTCTTCGGCCTGGCTTCAACGAGCCTGACAGCCGCCTGGCGCTTCTGTGCAGCTCCCTGGCGATCCTTGTCCATCACTGCTGACACAACAGCAGCAATATTCCGCCCGTAAGGAAATACCCTCCATTCACGAACCATGCGAGATGTAAAAAAGTCCTCACCAGCCGCGCAGGGGACAGGAACATTCCTAGGCCAGCAACCCCCGGTAACCCTCAGCATCCGAGCCGAAGACTCCCGGAGCTCGGGCGAAGACATCCTTTCCCCCGAGGCCGCGCACGTCCTCATCAACTCTCTAGCAAAACGATCAGAAACCCCAAGTCCTCCCTTACCAGTACCTAATTTTCTCTTTTTAGAGGATGGGGCGGCCGCCGGCGCAAGGTCGTCTCCGGTCTCCACCGCCGGTTTCTTCCCACGGCGGTCCACATCGTCTTGACCAGGGTAGCCGTCATATGGCAATTGATTTAATTCAAAAACCCTGTTCAAGCGGTCATTCGACCCGCGGATATCCCAGCTGCGCTGGCCCTCTGTCCTCGGCACGTAGCGTCCAACAAGCCGCACCGCCCTATCCTCCGCCTCACGCACAACGGCAGCCGGATCGCGGTTTTGCAGATTCAGGGCGAAGGCGGGACTCTGCACCACCCTTCCACCATGAAAAGGCATCTGGCGAGGGCATACTTCGCCCAACGCCCAGCCATGCGCCAATGGCCACACCCCGTACGCCACAAATTCTTCAACCAAGTCGCGCCCACTGCTCAGGCCGGCGGCGCACCGAAGAGCCCCTTCGTCCTCATCCCCCTCCGCCACTTCAAAGGGCGGGTACGCTGAGTAAAAATGAGAACACATCGCGGACACGGGGAGTCCCTCATGGCCTTCAACGGTACCCTCAGCGTCGTAAAACCAAAATTCATTCCAGTTGCCCCACTTGTTGCGGGCGCAAGGAACCAACTCGACTACCTGCATCGTGGTTTTGCCGGTCTTCGGCGTGAATGTGCAGGATCCAAACTGAGCAACTTCGCCTCCAATCATCCTCTTCTGCCAATGCAAACAATAATACTTCGCAAAAACTTCCACCGATGGCTGTCCGCCGTATGAAGTCGTCGCCCAGACATACTTCGACAGAGCCACTATGGCATTCGGCGTCAGCTGATGTATTTGAACGTTGAACCTGCACAGGACTTCGCCAACAAATCAGTGCGCAGGCAAGCGGAGTCCGGCGGCGAAGAACGCCTCGAAAACGACCAACTCGCCCTCTGGCTCGGGGACTTCCTCCGTCCCCGGGACTCGACCAACTCCACCGCCGAAGTAACCCAACCGCTGCATATCTTGCACGCGGGCCGACGACATCCGCGATACGCCAAAATCAACAGAATCGCCGGCGCGCAGCTCCTCCGCCATTAAACTACTCAGCGTCTCCTCAGACGAGGCGGCGGCCGGCGGCGAGGGAACGGCCGGCGGTGTAGCGGCAACGGAAGAAGACGAGGACGGCATCGCTACGTACCGTCGGCGGTGGTGGGCGGTCTGCTTCACTCGAGCCAGATCTCCGGTGAACAAGCGCACGGCGGGCAGACGAGCAGCAAGACGGCGGAAAGGGCGGCTAGGGTTTTCGCGGAGCGCGGAAGGTGAAGTTCAAAAAGCGCCGACCCCCGCCCCCTTTTATAGACAGGGCGCGGCTCTTTTGGAAACCCGCAATCCAACAGGGCGCGGCGCTTCGGGAAACCCGCAATCCAACAGTACGCCGTCAATCAACGGTCATATCAAAAACCCCCGCGGAACCACTTCGAGCGAGGGCAGCGTCTCCGCCATCTAACGACATCTTCGGCACCAGGTGACTTTGTCGAACTGGTCCCTCGGAGGGCAAATGTTGGGGCGAAGGCAAAGGCGCCACCCTTCGCTCGAAGCCTTCGCTGCAGCAGCTGAGCTAACAGAAACAAAACAGGCGGGGACACCCTTCGCTTCTTCCGCACCAGACGAAGACTGGCGGCGAAGGGCATCCCACGGTGCGGCCTCGTTCAGCTCGGAGGCCCACGTGCAATCCGGCCCATTGTAACGGGCCTCGCGTGGCCGCCGTGCGTTACGGGCCTAATTTGTAAAAGCATTCCTGTAATTACGGTCTGTAACCCCGCTTTATGGGAATATTCTAGGGATAACCTAGGTAGCTGAGGGCACATGCTTCCTTAACTTGAGGTGCTGCGCACTCAGATACCTATAAATACCCCTGCACAGTGCCCGTGAGAGGCCAGATTAACAGAGCTTTTGCCATCTAGCGCGAGTGCCCTGTTGTCATCACTGTTCACCCTTGTTGGATCCCCTTGCAACTGAGAGCAAGTTCCAACAATTGGCGCCCACCTCCGGTGAACTCATTCGACCACCTTCGGCAAGCTGTGACCTTCGTCATGCCGCCGAAGAAAGCTTCAGCGTTGGGGGCTGCATTGCAGCCACTGGACGTCAACCAAGAAACACTGCATGAAGCTAGAAGCCAAAAAAGGAAGGCTACAAGTCCAATGCCTTAGGAGGAGGAGCTGGACCAAGAAATAAGGGACCTCGAAGCCATCCATCAACAGGTCTAGAAGAAGAAGGAGAAGATGCTTCGTCTCTCCGATCTATAGAAGAAGATCGATGAGGCTGCTGAGGAAATGCGTCATCTCATTCAAGATGACCAGGACCGAAGACCTTATCGTAGAGAGCTTCGTTAGGACAATTCCTACGATGATGATGAGTGGTATGATGATTTCCATCATGGAAAATTTGCTTTTGATGATGCTTCTTATCTGTCAGCATAACTGTAGGCTACCCCATGGCCCCCATCATAGAAGCCACCCCAGCTCCCCATGTATGATGGGCACTCAGATCCGAAGCAGTTTCTGATGAGCTACGAAGCAACCATATCTTCATATGGGGGCAATACCGCAGTCATGGCGAAATCCTTCGTCATGGCGGTCAAGAATGTTGCGCAAACTGGTACTCCTCCCTTCGACCGGGAACAATCACATGATGGCAGAAGCTGAAGGACATGCTGATCACCAGTTTCCAAGGGTTTTAGACGAAGCCAGTTACTGCTCAAGCTTTGTTCCAGTGCACGCAAGACCACAAAGAATACCTCCAAGCGTATGTCTAAAGGTTCTTTCGTCTGAGAGCACAAGCGCCCACAGTGCCTAATGAAATCGTCATTGAGGCCATGATCAAAGGGCTTCGGCCAGGACCTACGGCTCAATACTTCGCCAGGAAACCCCCTCAAACTCTGGAGAAGCGGCTTTAGAAAATGGATGAGTACATCCGAGCCGATAATGATTTCCGCCAGAGAAGGGAAGAAGCTTATAGGTTTTCTGAGATGACTAGGGGCTTCACAGAAAGAATCCACCCTAGGCATGTTAGATCAATCCACAACTCTAGTCAGACTGATGACAGAGGAAGCCAGTTTCAGAGGCCACAACATAGCTCACAGTCTTCAGGGCAGCAGCAGAGCTCTTTCAGGCCACCAGCTCCAAGGGGCAGAGGCGGTAGGGGCTTCGGAGGAAGATATGGCGATCAGCCCAGGAAACTCTATTGCTTATTCTGTGGTGAAGACAAGGGCCACACTACAAGAACATGCCAGGTCACCATTTAGAAGCAAAAAGAGATTGCCGAAGCAGAAGCCCGGTAGCTTCAGTCGAAGCAGGTTTTACATACTGCTTCGTGCTACTCTCCCTATATACCAGAATACGTGGGTAATCAACCTGTAGCTTCTGTTGCTTCGGCAAGTCATTCACAATCTTTCTGGCCCCAGCTCCCATTACCACCATTGCCACCTACTCATACCCGAAGCCAGCAGCCAGAAGGGTACCAGCACGTCCAACAGCAGCGCTACTTCTGGGAGGAGTCCGAAGCTCGTACAGCCAATAGCACTGTACCGGAATCGAAGCATATATACTAAGGAATATCCTACTTTTGATGTACTTTTATCTTTTTTTCCATTGTATTTTTTATGTGAGAAACAAGTAATGAAGAACTTAATTTCAATTTTTGTAATAATTGTGCCTGCACCAGAGTGAAATATATCTTCCTCATGAATTTACGAAGCTTGAAAGACATGTCTAAGAAAGCGGCGTAAAATTCCGAAGCTCAAAAGTCGTTCCTAAAGGAATGCAGAGACAAAAATCATGATCCGAAGCTACAAAAAAGTCGTTCCTAAGGGAGCGCAGCCTAATTTTTCTGCTCAAAAGTCATTCCTAAAGGAATGCAAAGCCAAAAAGTATGATTCGAAGCTGCACAAAAGTCGTTCCAAAGGGAGAACAGCGTAAGTTTTGCTCAAAAGTCGTTCCTAAGGGAATGCAGAGCCAAATACCACCTGTTTGGGGCCTTCATCTTTCGAAGGTCCTCAAAAACATGACTAACAATGTTTCCCCAAGTGTAATATATGAACAGGAGCCTTCGGAATTGGGATGAAGCTGTCCACAATATGAAAAGCATGGTTGGGACGAAGGTCGAATCAGTTCCGATGCTATGCGCAAGGAAGCTTCGGCTCAGTAGCAGAAAAGGAACCGACTTAAAGAGGAAAAGGCTTTTCAGTCCTCGATAGATTGTCCTAATGTCAATAGTAAACATGAAGGGCATGAATGTAATTTTTGCACAGGCTGCGCCTTGTGCCTATAAATAGATGAACAGTACCCTCGTACTGTTCACGCTGACTTGTATTCATTCGTGCATCATACTTGTACTTTTATCTTCCATCAGGCCGAAGGTACATTTGTAATTCAATGTTGTTTCTCTCTTTCCATAATAATATAATAAGAAAGAATTAATAGTGTTATATGATTGCTTATGCTGTCTTCTATATTTTGTATGCTTCTTCTTTTATTATCATATACCGTGATGACGAAGGTATGTCCTTCACAACCTTCGTTTGAAGATCATTATATCCTATGGGAAATAATGCTTCGAAGGATGAAGGGTATTGACATTTAACATTTTGTGTTGCCTTGTTCTTAATTCATAGCATTTGAGAACAAGTCCACAACATTGGCGCCCACCTCCGGTGAACTCATTCGACCACCTTCGGCAAGCGTTGACCTTCGTCATGCCACCGAAGAAGATAACTGCGCCAGGGGCTGCTGCACTGCAGCCACTGGACATAAACCAGGAGACTCTCTCTCTCTAAGAGGCTCAAAGCCAGAAGAGAAAGGCCACCAGTCCAACACTCCAGGAGGAGGAGTTGGACCAAGAGATTACGGACATGGAAATCATCCATCAACAGGTGCAAAAAAAGAAGGAATAGATGGCTCGGCTGGCCGATATTCAAAGGAAGATCGACAAAGCTACTGAAGAAGTGCGTCATCTTGTTCAAGATGAACAAGACCGAAGGCCCCAGCACAGGGAGCTTCGTCAAGAGGGCCTATTCAACGAAGATGGATGGTATGATGATTTTAGCCATGATACTTTTACTTTTGATGATGCTTCTCCCTTGGCAGTAGAACTCCAGGCTACCCCATGGCCCCCATCATACAAGCCACCCCAGCTTCCCATGTATGATGGGCATTCAGATCCAAAGCAGTTTCTGATGAGTTACGAAGCAACTATATCTTCGTACGGGGGCAATACCGTAGTCATGGCGAAGTCCTTCGTCATGGCAGTCCGGAATGTAACCCAGACAGGGTATTCTTCTCTTCGGCCAGGGACTATCACGTCATGGCAGAAGCTCAAAGACATGCTGGTTACCAGTTTCCAAGGCTTTCAAGCGAAGCCCTATTTCAATGCACGCAAGACCATGAAAAATATCTTCAGGCATATGTCCAAAGGTTCTTGCGACTGAGGGCACAAGCTCCTATAGTGCCCAAAGAAATTATCATTGAGGCCATGATCAAGGGTCTTCGACCAGGACCTACTACTCAATATTTCACCAGAAAGCCCCCACAGACTCTAGAGAAGCTACTTTAGAAGATGGATGAGTACATCTGGACTAACAACGACTTCCGCCAAAGAAGGGAGGAAGCTTACAGATTCTCTGAGATGACCAGGGGCTTCGGAGGACGAGTTCACCTGAGGCATGTCAGGTCGATCCACAGCTCCAGTCAGAGCGATAACAAGGGAAGTCAGTCTTAGAGGTCACAGTACACCTCACAACCTTCGGGGAAACAGCAAAGCTCTTTCAGGACGCCAGCTCCAAGGGGCAGAGGTGCCAGGAGCTTCAGAGGAAGATATGGGGATCAGCCCAGGAAGATTTATTGCTTATTCTGTGGTGAGGATAAGGGCTATACTACAAGAATGTGGCAAATCACCATTCAGAAGCAGAAGGAGATCGCGAAAGTCGAAGCTCGACAGAATCAGCTGAAGCAGGTCTTGCACACTGCTTCGTGCCACTCTCCCTACATACCAGAATATGTGGGTAATCATCCTGCAACTTCGGCCGCTTCGGTTAGCCATTCCCACGCTTCCTGGCCACAACTTCCTCCTCCACCACCACTGCAACCAACCTATTCTCGAAGCCAGCAGCCAGAAGGGCGCCAGCACACCCAACAGCAACGAGAGTTCAGGGAGGAATCCGAAGCTCGCACAGTCAATAGTACTGTGCCAGAATCGAAGCACATTTATTGAGTGATATCCTACCCCCAAAATACTTTTATATTTTATGTCATTTTGTTTTTTAAATAAGGAACAAACAATATAAAACTAGCTTTAATTCCTTGTAATAGTTTCGCTTCTATCAGAATGAAATATATCTTCTTCGCAGACTTACGAAGCTCAAAAACTGCCGAAGCTCAAAAGTCATTCCTAAGGGAATGCAGAGCTAAAAATCGCCATAGCTACAAAAAGTCATTCCTAAGGGAGCACAGTGTAAGTTTTGCCGAAGCTACAAAAAGTCGTTCCTAAGGGAGCGCAGTGTAAGTTTTGCCGAAGCTACAAAAAGTCGTTCTTAAGGGAGCACAGTGTAAGTTTTCCCCTCAAAAGTGGTTCCAATGGGAATGTAGAGCCAAATACCGCCGAAATATAAGGCGAAGAAGTTCAAAAGACGTTCCTAAGGGGATGCAGAACTTATACCGCCGAAATAGAAGGCGAAGAAGTTCAAAAGACGTTCCTAAGGGGATGCAGAACTTACACCGAAAAATAAGCGGTGAAGCCGAAAAATAAACGGCAAAGATATTCTGATCATTCCTAAGGGGATGCAGAGATTGTGTGTTTCAATGTGGACGTGTGAGTGTGTATTAGGCGTGTGTCTTCGGCATTAGCATCATATCATCACATCATCCCGCATAGCATCACATCATACATCATATCGCACTAATGACGCGAACTGAATACGAAGTCGATCTTTGGAGAATGCTTTGTGAAAATGAAAATGTGCCAAGGCACAAAATAAGCTGAGAAATACAGTTTCGTCAGCTTTGTTGCAAAAGAAGGGATCCTTTGTTTACGAAGCATGGATGTTTTACGAAGTATGGGTATTTTCATGAAGCATGGGATTTTTCTTTATGAAGCATGAAAAGAAGGGAAGGTGTTTTTTCGCCGAAGGCTCAAAAATTGTATGTATATAAAAGTTTCATGCATCGCAAAGAAGTGAATTACTAATAATTTACATATTAGATTCAAACCTATACACATCAAATATTACAGTCTTGTTGCAGCAAAGTTACAATGATTGTCTACGAATGTTTCTACAATAAGTACTAGTCTTCCTTCAGGACCTTCTCTGCAACTTCATTTAGCAATTTGTTAACAACTTCGTCAACAACAGATTCTGCTATATTAATAATCTCCAATGCTTCCTTCGTTTCTGGATCGGCCAAGGGATCAAACAGTTTCAGTGGTGGAGATAATTCAGCTACAGTAGAAAATGTTAATTAGTTCGAAGCCATAAAAACAAATGCCGAAGCTAAAGGCCACGAAGCAATACCTATACGTCTTTCATGCTCTGCAGCTTCCTCAGCTTGTTTCGCTTCCACTCGGGCGTCATGAATATCTTTTTCACTTTTCTTCATAATTTCGTGAGCCATTTCTCGGCCACCATTTACCCAGATGTCATTGTAAAATTTTACGCCCATTAAACTTGCTTCAGCTGAGGGATCCTCTGTGTCATCCACGGAGAAGGCAGCTACGGCCTGGGCCAGGGTCTTGACATGGTTGCACCCCGCCTTCTCTAGGATGGCTGAAATTCCTCTTGCATCGGAGAACACGCAGACATCCCCGCGATCACTTAGAATTTCTTCGAAGGCTTCGGCCTCTCCGCTTATCCATACAATAACACCTTTAGGGTCACCTCGTATGAAGTTATCTTCGTTAGAATAAGCACCCACGTTGGCGAAGCTAGCCTTTATTTTCTCCACGTAGCCCAATGATTTTTCGAAGCATCTTTCTTTGGATGCGCGAAGTTCTTCATCTGATTTTTCTAAATAGTTTCTCCAATATTCACTAATATCTCGGTTAGCTCCTGCGAGACCGCACTTTTCTTTGGCTTCGGCCAATTGTTTTTGAAGGTCTTCGATCTCATTCTTTTGAATCTCAGCTTGAGCCTTGAAACTAGCTTCATCTTCTTTCACTTTGTTTACCAATGAAATCAAGATCTTGTCTTTTTCAAGACCTTCGTTCCTTAGTTCGATTACCTCTGAACGAAGGTTGTTCAAAGCCATTGTATATCCTTCATCTTCAATGTTTTTCTGTGCTCTCAGGACATTGCTAAGAATTAAGCCCTGCAAGAAGAGGATAGAATTAGGTATAAACAAACAAAATATTTCGTTTTCAAAATACAAAATTAGTTTTTATACCTTTATGCTATTATACGCCAAACTATCAGCAAGCTCATCCTTTGATAATATTGAAAGGCCATCTTCTAGCATCGGGAATCCAATGCTTCTACCTATCTCCCGGCAGACGGATATCTCTTTATTATCCGAGAGACAGTACAGAAAATCTTTTTCCCCACTACCATTAAACACTAATGCCCCCTTCAGGTATTTTAATTTTTGAGCATAGTGTAGCGATTCTAGCCTCTCTTCTTGAGAAAGTCTCTTCCCCGAAGCATGACGAATGATGTAATCAGTGCTTTCTTTTGAAGCTTTGGTAGCAGCAGCTTCAACCTTTTCAGACGCAATTTGCTCTATCGTTTTTTCTTCAACTATGGCGAGCTCTCTCTCAGTGGGCTCTGAAGGCCCAGCTTCGGATTCAGCTTGAATTTTTGTAGCTTTGACTTCTGCTTGCTAAGTTTCGGCCTCGGGTAGAGCTTTGGAAGCTTCAGCAATTTTTCTTGAAGGAGCAGGACTCAAGGATTTTGCTGTTTCTAGCACAACATCTAACACATTTGCCATCCTTCTCCTCTTAGGAGTTGCGGTAGAACCCTTTTGTGCTTTCGGCACTGTTATCTCTGTTGACGGGCTCAAAATCTATGGCATTTTTGTTTTTTCAATTTTCGACCCTTCACCCTTATCCTTATCAGCCTTCGTCTCAACCAACTTAACCAAAGGTAACTTCGGCATTATAACCGGTTCTTCAGTGCTCTGCGCAATTGGAAAAGTCACTCTTGTTTCAGCAGTTGAAGTGGCCTCCCCACCAAACTCAGGCACCTCGGCCGGTTCAATGTAACACGGCCGGTGGGTAAGAACCTTCAACTTTTTGCCCTTCGGCATAGGCTCAGCTAGGGTGGCTGAAGCAGCAGCCTTTCTCTTCTTCCCCTGTCCCCGCAGGGGGTAGCGTTAATTGGGGTAGGCGAAGCCGATGGCGTCAAAAACTCTGTTCATTCTCTTTTTTTCCCGACCTCCGAAGGCTGTAGACAGTGCATTATCTTCTGCCTTGGAATATGCTCCAAGTAGTTAATCACTTGTAGCTTCGATACATTTCAGCCAGTTGTTGTTTGGTTCATCGAATTTATCCCCAAACCTGAATATGTACTTCAGCCGGACCAAATCACCTTCGCTAGACTTAGTGATGGTCTCCTTCGGCATTTCCCAGCTTTCTACAAGCGGCCACACTCTGAATGCTATATGCTCTTGAATTAAATCTCTTGTACCAATGAATGAGCAAACAGTGTTGAAGGCCCTCTGGCACGCTTCGGTGGCATCATCAATTTCAACCTTCGGTCTTTATAGGCCGAAGCGGGACCAGATGGGGCGCATAATTACTTCCTTAATATCTTCTCTTGCTTTTAAATCATTTTTCACGTAAAACCATTCTTCCATCCAAGCTCCAGGCCATCTCTTCCGAAATGTTGGTACTGGATAGCTTGCGTTGGGGTGGGCGATAAACCCATAACAACCGAAGTTGTTGAGGTACTGTTCTTTACCCATGGCCTTCGTCTCATATAGTAGTTCGTGCATATTACAGAAGCACTTCGCGCTTGGTTCTAACCCCTGGCTCCTTATTGCCCAGACAAAAATCCCCATCCTTATTATGGCTTCGGGGGTGATCTGATGAAGGAAGATTTGGTACGTCTTCAACACTTCAACTACAAACTTACTCAAAGGAAACCGAAGCCCAGCCTTGAAGAAGCTTTGGAAAATCACAACTTCATTCTCCTTAGGGGCAGGAACCTTGTTGTTTCCGCCAGACCTCACAATAGACATATCTCGAAAGTATCTTCCACTCATGTTTTCGAGGTGACTCTGTTTGATGGTCGATTTTCCGAAGATTGAATGACTTGGCCTCTAGGGTCGATCCTCCGAATCTTTGTCCCCACTTTCCACATCACAGCTAACGCTATCTCCAGTATCTTCGGACAAGCCCTCCAGTATATCTTTAGTAATTTTCTCTATATTTGTTTTTGCCATTGACTCGACAAATCCAGCAATATAAGGATCTGCAGTCTTCTTCTCCTCAAAAAGCTTCTCCTCAGTTGGCTTCGTCTCGGCAACAACTTTCTTGGCTTGAGACATTTTTTCTTCAGAAACGGTGAAAACGCGTCTTTTAAACCGAGGCTCAGAGAGCTTGAAAAACTATCAAGCACTAGTGAGCAAGAGCTATAAAATTGAGAAAATAAGGGAAATGGCACAAGCAGTGTATCAAAATGCAGCTGGTGTGAGTTCTTATTTATACGCTCAGCGCGCTGCAAATTGGAGGGCCCCGTCTGTCATTGACTGTTGCTATTCTAGCAAAAGGAAGGTGTTTTTTGGACCTTCAGCTTAAGGCCTTCGTCCATGTCACAGTCTGAATTTGTTATCTTAACAAATTAATACTGTGAGGGGCTACTGTTGGGAGCCTTCGTCTTCCGATGGTCCTCAAAAACATGACTAACAATGTTTCCCCAAGTGTAATATATGAACAGGAGCCTTCGGAATCGGGATGAAGATGTCCACAATATGAAAAGCATGGTTGGGACGAAGGTCGAATCAGTTCCGAAGCTATGCGCAAGGAAGCTTCGGCTAAGTAGCAGAAAAGGAACCGACTTAAAGAGGAAAAGGCTTTTTAGTCCTCGATAGATTGTTCTAATGTAAATAGTAAACATGAAGGGCATGAATGTAATTTTTGCACAGGTTGCGCCTTGTGCCTATTAATAGATGAACAGTACCCTCGTACTGTTCACGCTGACTTGTATTCATTCGTGTGTCATACTTGTACTTTTATCTTCCATCAAGCCGAAGGTACATTTCTAATTCAATGTTGTTTCTCTCTTTCCATAATAATATAATAAGAATGAATTAATAGTGTTATATGATTGCTTATGTTGTCTTCTATATTTTGTATGCTTCTTCCTTTATTATCATATACCATGATGATGAAGGTATGTCCTTCACAACCTTCGTCTAAAGATCATTATATCCTAAGGGAAATAATGCTTCGAAGGACGAAGGGTATTGACATTTAACATTTTGTGTTACCTTGTTTTTAATTCATAGCATTTGAGAACAAGTCCCCAACACCACCGAAATTTAATGTGAAGAAGCTCAAAAGTCGTTCCTAAGGGGATGCAGAGCTTAAATGCCACCGAAATAGAAGGTGAAGAAGCCTAAAAGTCGTTGCTAAGGGGATGTAGAGCTTAAAGACTCAAAAGACGTTCCTAAGGTGATGTAGAGTCTTGAGTATTCCAGCGTGGGCGCGTGGGTGTGTGTCTTCAGCATCGTCATCATTTTGCATCATATCATCATATCATTTTGCATAACATTACATCATTCACTATATCACATTAACGGCACAAAAATAGAATGCGAAGCAAAACTCCGGCAAGTGCTTTGTTAAATTGAAAATGTGCTTCGGGAAATATAGTTTTATCAGACTTGCCATAGAAGGGCTCTTTCTTTACGAAGCATGAAAAGAAGGAAAGGTGTTTTTTCACTGAAGGCTAAAAAATGGTATGTGTGCAAATTTCATGCATCGTAAAGAGATATTGTTGGGGGCCTTCGGCTTTCGAAGGTCCTCAAAAACATGATTTGACAATGTTTTCCAAGAGAAATATGTGCAGGTACCTTCGGAATCGGGTCACGAGTATACAAGAGTATGGTCAGGACGAAGCTTGAGTAGGACGGAAGGCGATCGTGACGAAGGATAAGATGATCACGAAGCTATGCGCAGAAAAAGCTTCGGTATGACAGCAGAAAAGGAGAACCGACTTATATGATGAAAAGCCAAGTTAGACCTCGAAGAATCACTATAGAGTTATTGATAAATGTAAAGGGCATTAATGTAATTTTCCACGGGCTGCGTCCTGTGCCTATAAATAGATGAACAGTACTCCCGTACTGTTCATGCTGATTTGGCATTTTGCTTTTCGCATCACGCCTGTACCTTTACTCTGCGTCAATTCAAAGGTACATTTGTAATTTGTTATTATGGTTCTGATAATGCAAAATAAAAATAAATTAATGATAATATCTGTATTATTATTCATATTTCATATATATATTCTTCTTCATCATTTATCGGACTTACGAAGGTCTCTTCTTTCATAACCTTCGTCCGGATTTCATTATATCTGAAGGGACATAATGTTTTGAAGGACGAAAGATTTTAACATTTAACATTTTTTATGTTGCCTTGTTCTTAACTCTTAGCATTTGTGAACAAGTCCCCAACATTAGCGCCCACCTCCGGTGAACTCACGTCCATTTTTTGAGTTTTGAACATCTTCGGCAAGCATCACCTTCGTCATGCCGCCGAGGAAAGCTTCAGCCACAGGGGCTGCCACTCTACAGCCACTGGATCCCAATCAGGATGTCCTTTCTCTCAGGGAGGCCCGAAGCCAGAAGAGGAAGGCCACTAGTCCAACGCCTCCGGAGGACGACTTGGATCAAGAAATCCAAAACTTGGAGATGCTCCATAAACAGGTCCAACGGAAGAAGGAAAAGATGGCTCGTCTAGCTGACCTACAAAGGCAGATAGACGAAGCCTCTGAAGAACTTCGTCATCTTGCTCAAGATGACCAGAACCGAAGGCCTCCGCGCAGAGAGCTTCATCAGGAGGGCTTCTACAACGAGGATGACTGGTATGAAGATTTCCATCATGGAAATTTTGCTTTTGATGATTCTTCTCCTCTGTCAACAGAACTGCAGGCTACACCTTGGCCACAGTCTTACAAGCCACCCCAGCTCCCCATGTACGACGGTCATTCAGACCCGAAGCAATTCTTGATGAGCTATGAGGCAACCATATCTTCGTATGGTGGCTACACGGCGGTCATGGCAAAGTCTTTTGTCATGGCTGTCAGGAGTGTTGCACAAACCTGGTACTCTTCTCTTAGGCCAGGGACAATCACCTCATGGCAAAAGCTGAAGGATATGTTGATAACCAGCTTCCAAGGGTTTCAGACGAAGCCAGTCACTGCTCAAGCTTTATTCCAGTGCACCCAGGACCACGAAGAATACCTTCAGGCGTATGTCTGAAGGTTCCTGCGTTTTAGGGCACAGGCACCAACAGTGCCCAATGAAATTGTCATTGAGGCCATGATCAAGGGGCTTCGGCCGGGACCTTCAGCTCAGTACTTTTCCAGGAAGCCTCCTCAAACTTTGGAGAAGCTGCTCCAGAAGGGCCATAGCAGGTTCTCTGAAATATATTCGAGTTGACAATGATTTTTGCCAAAGAAGGGAGGAAGCATTCAGGTTCTCTGAAATGACCAGGGGCTTCGAATGAAGATTCCATCCGAGGCACGTCAGGTCAATTCACAACTCTACTCAAAGTGACGATAGAGGGAATCAACAGCAAAGGCTACAGTGCTCCTCGCAAGCTTCGGGGCAGCAGCAAAGCTCTTTCCGACCACCAGTGCCAAGGGGCAGAGGCGCCAGGGGCTTCGGGGAAGATTTGGGGATCAGCCAAGAAAAATTTATTGCCTATTCTGTGATGAAGACAAGGGCCATACCACCAGGATGTGCCATGTTACCATCCAGAAGCAAAAGGAAATAGCAGAAGCTGCAGCGCAACAGAGTCAGCCGAAGCAAGTCATGCATACTGCTTCGTACCATTCGCCTTACATTCCAGAATATGTAGGCAATCACCCTGCAGTTTCTGTTGCTTCGGCAAGTCAACCCCAAGCATCTTGGCAACAGCTTCCACCACCACCACCAATACAACGAGGTCAGCATCCAGAAGGGAGTCAGCACAATCACCTTCAGCGGGACTTCAGACAGGAGTCCGAAGCTCGCACAGTCAATAGCACTGTGCCGGAGTCGAAACATATTTACTGACAAATATCCTACTTCGACAGTGGTTTTTTGCATTTTCGCATTTCAGTCTTACTTTCTTTTTAATAAGGAACAATTGTGGGAAGTTTAAGTGCTTTTTATCGTTTTTTAATCTCTTGTAACAGCTTCGTTCTCTACCATAATAAAAATATGTCTTCTCCATAGGCTTAAGTTGCCGAAGCATAAAAATTTATGGTGGCAAGGAGGACCATTGAATTATCAAAAATTTGTTCTAAGGAATACAGTGAAATTTTTTCGAAGCAGCAAAAAGTCGTTCCTAAGGGAGCGCAGCGTAAGTTTTCTGCTCAAAAGTCGTACTGAAGGGAATGCAGAGCTTACAGCGAAAAATAAACGCTGATTCCGCTGTAAGTAAAAGGCAAAGAAGCTCCTAAGGGAGGCTTACAGCGAAAAATAAACGCTGATTCCGCTGAAAGTAAAAGGCGAAGAAGCTCCTAAGGGAGGCTTACAGCGAAAAATAAACGCTGATTCCGCTGAAGTAAAAGGCGAAGAAGCTCCTAAGGGAGGCTTACAGTGAAAAATAAATGTCGACCTTCGGCAAATATCATTTTGCATAACATCACATCATTACATCATTTGCATAGCATTACATCATACATCATAGTGCATCAACAACACAAGAAGGGGGGTCTCAATATTGATATTCGAAGATCATTTTGAAGAAATAGCGACACGGTATAAACAATAGCCATTGAAGAGTTATATCTTCGTCAAACCCTGAGATGGAAAGATTTATTGATTATTGATTTTACGAGGATTGGCTACTGATTTTATGTGAACACGAATATTATTTATGAAGCATGAAAAGAAGGGAAGGTGTTTTTTCGCCGAAGGCTCAAAAACGGTATGTATATAATGTTTCATGCATCGTAAAGAATAGAACTATAAACAGCTAATATATTACATCCTAAGTTACACAATATTACACATGATCCTCAACAAACATTACATTCTAAATGTTTTTGCAACAGCATCTAATCTTCCCTTAAGACTACTTCTGCAGCTTCGTTTAGAAACTGATCAACAACTCTATCCATGATGGCTTCGGCCATTCGTCTAATTTCGTCATCCCCCTTCGTGTGGGGGCCCGCAGATGACTCAGCAGGTTCTGAGGGAAGAGTAGATACGGATTTATTACTATTACAAACCATGAACGAGTTCGAAACCAAAAAATTACAACAAAGAGTCAAAAACCACTAGTTAATACCTATTTGCCCATCGGGCTCTGCGCTTTTCTCAGTGGCCTCTGCTAGTTTCCTAGCATCATGAATGCCTTTTTCACTCTTTTGAATAATTTCTTGGGCCATTTCCCGGCCACCATTGTCCCAGATGTCGGTGAAAAATTTTCCACCAACCATGCTTGCTTCGGCCGAGGGGTCTTTTATATCTTCAGAGGATAAGGCAGTTTCGGATTGTGCCAAAGATTTTACATGTTCACAGCCTTTCCTCTCCAAAATAGTAGCAATCCCCCTGGCACCCGAAAAGGCACATATATCTCCGCGGCTATTCAAAATTTCCTCAAAGTCCTCAGCTTCGTGTTTGATCCATTCAATCGGGCCTTCGGGGTTACCCCTTGTGAAGTTTTCCTCGCTCGAGAATGCGCCAACGCTGGCGAAGCTAGTATTTATTTTCTTAACGCATTCTATAGATTTGTCATAGCACCTTTTCTTGGATGCACGAAGCTCTTCAACGTTTCCTTCTAAATGATTTGCCCATTGATCGCTAAGTTCTCATTTCGTTTCTTCAAGTATGCGTTCTTCTTTAGCTCGGGCTAACTGTTTCCGAAGATCCTCGATTTCGTGCTTCTGAGCTTCAGCTTGAAATTTAGAAGTAGCTTCGTCTTCCTTTATCTTATCCACCAATGTAAGCAGAATTTTGTCTTTTTCCAAGGCTTCGTTTCTTAGCTTGATAACCTCTGTTCGAAGGTTATTGAGAGCAATAGTGCAGCTCTCATCTTCAGCATTCTTTTGTGCCCTTAAGGCATTGCTGAGTATTAAGCCCTATACAAAAGAATGAATGGATTAACATAAGAACAAAAGACTAATTCAAAATTCATAAACTTCAAAATTCACAATTTTTGTACCTTCAGACTATTGTCTGCAAGGCTATCCGCAAGATCGTCCTTCGTCATGGCGCAGAGACCAGCTTCGAGCTTCGGGAACCCCATACTTCTAGCCATCTCCCGGCAGACGGATAATTCCTTGTTATCTGGGAGACAGTATAAGAAGTCGTCTTCGTCTGTGCCATTGAATACTAAGGCCCCTTTTGGATACCTCAGTTCTCGAGCATAGTGATTAGCTTCAAAAATCTCTTCTTCAGATAATCTTTTTCCCGAAGCATGTCGTACAATATAATCGAGGGCTTTGAAGGATGCTTCGGGGGCAGCAGTGCCAGTTTCTTCAACTAAATTTGGCTCTGTCATTTTTGTTTCTTTGGCTTCCAAGGATTTTACCTTGGTGGGCTCTGAAGGCCCAGCTTCAGTTTCAGATTGTTGCTTTGAAGCTTCGGCAACAAAGGCTTTAGTATGCATTTCGGAAGTTTCAACAATTTTCTTTGGAGTTGTGCTTGAAGACTAAATTGTCTCCAAAACATCAAGCACATTAACCATCCTTTTTCTTTTTGGGGTCACTGATGGACCCTTTTGGCTTTTTGCTGCCTCAATTTTTGTTGAAGGACTTAAAATTTCTGATGTCTTTGTTTCTTCAGTCCTCGGTTCTTCTGTTTTTTCTATTGCTGGCACTTCGGCCAGCTCTTCGATTTTTGGCAGTGGAGTTGGTTCTTTAGCTTCGGTGGCCGAAGAGGTCTCACCAATAAACTCAGGCACTGTGGCCGGTTCAATATAACGTGGCCGGTGTGTGAGAACCTTTACCTTTTTCCTCTTCGGCGCCGGCTCGCTAGGAGCGGCTGAAGCAGTTTCCTTTGCAGAAGATGTATTCTTTCTTTTTTGACCCCGCGTTGGATAATGGTAGTCGGGGTAAACAAACCCAATTGCATCAAATACTCGGTTGAGTCTCTTCTTCTTTCGGCCTCCGAAGGCCGCTGATAATGTAGTATCTTCGGCCTTTGAGTATACCCCAAGCAATTCGTCACTTATGGCCTCAATACTTTTCAACCAATCATCATCTGGCTCAACAAACTTATCTCCGTATTTAAATGTGTATTTTAGCCTGACTAGACCACCTTCGTCAGTTTCTTTGATGGTCTCCTCCGGCATTTCCCACTTTTCCACAAGTGGCCATACTCTGAAAGCAATGTGTTCTTGGACCAGATCCCTTGTCCCAATAAAAGAGCAAACAACGCCGAAGGCTCTCTGGCATTCTTCGGCTGCTTCATTCATTTCCACCTTCGGTTTCCGGAGGCCGAAGCGTTGCCAAATAGGGCGCATAATGATACCTTTAATATCTTCTCGAGATTTCAGGTCATTTTTCACGTAAAACCATTCCGTCATCCAGTCGCCGGGCCACCTCTTTCGAAAGGTGTGATGGAACCTCCCAAGTAATTAGGCCCACCTATAGTTGTCCTTGTCCTTCGGACCTCAGACAACCCTGTAGGTGCCCCTGAACTACTTGATAAGTTCGGTATCTTTATCCTTACCTTTCCAGGAACGTTTCACCCGTCTGACAGACAATATGTTCATCAGAGATGCGGAAATGCGGAAGTGATTACATAATCTTACATTTATTTATAAAGTAAGAGTAAGTTATTTGTACAGACCAGAGAGTGCCGAAAAGTATTATTACAATACCTGGGAGGTAAAAGCTCCTCCCATTAAGTTCTTTACACAAAAGTTTTTAAGGAGGACCCGGTCCTCCGGCAGCTTCACTCTTGATTATCTTCACCTTTCACCACCTTGGTACAGAAACAACAAAAGTTTGTTGTCTCCTCACCTAAAAACAACGGGGGAATAAACCCTGAGTATGGAATTACTCAGAAAGTCTTACCCGACTAAGGGAAAAGACTCTCAAGGGGATGCTGGATATATGGGAGTCAAGGTAAGGCTTTTCAATATTCAAAGACTCTGTTTGCAGAATTGCTTACTAAAGTGGATCCTTAAAATCCAATTTTATTGTCAGGTTAAGTAAAATTACCTACAGCTAGATTTCTTCTACCCTAGTTCAATCACTTGACCTGCACTAGTCAATTTCTTATCAACCCTTCATCTTCACTGGATTGCTACGTGTAAGTCAGTGGCCAAGTCTCCATAACCGCAGAGGTACGACAATCCGAATTAATTATACTCAGCTGAGGATCTCCGATCACACGACATATGTAGCACTTAACCCTTGCATATGTCAACATGCCACCGAGTTTCTTCAGACCAGATCAGGTTCACGCAAACCGAGAGCACAGATACACCACCGTCTAGCCTCTTGCCACGGAGGGTACACGCTACTCTCGCCACCGCTCCACGCCATTTCGTGTTATCTTATTCTCGCCTTAGTCCACCCGAGGCAAAGCTTACCCATGACGAGGCATGTGACCAGTTAAAGGGTCCTCGGTCAGCAGGCTTACATCGAGACGGCCCTTAATCGACTCAGACGGAGACACTACACCGAGACTCTCTTTCTCGTGCAAGTCACCCGCCCGGTCTCAGCTTAATCATTTAACCCCAAAGGTTGGTACCTGGCAGAGGTACATCTTTTCCGATGTTGAATCCATCACGTCCGTGATGGATTCACCATCAAGTTTTATTTTGAAAACAACCCTCCCACTTTGCCAAACATCTTTTGTAAAACAAATTCTTTTGTTTTGCTAGAGCAATACTAAGCATAATAAAACCTTTTGTAAAACAGGGTATCAAGGAAGGTAATCAAATCCATGGAAAGTAATGCAGGAATTGGTTTAAGCAATCAACACCTATCACCTAGTGCATCAAGCAAGTGAAAAAGATTTTAAAATCCAAGGGGGTGGCAAATGCACCGGGGCTTGCCTTTGTTTATGGGTGAGTCAGGCTCCGATCCACAAATATCAAAGTAGAAACAGTTCTCAGCCTGTGTTTCCAAAGGTGGTGGCACTTGCTCTTCAGTGGCTTCCACTTCTTCTTCGTGTTCTAATCATAGCCATACATATGTATAAGAATGGATGCCATGGGATGCTTATGAGGATGCAAAGATAATATAAACTTATTACCTAAGTCTTGAATACAACTTTCCTTCACGGAACTCCGAGAACTTAGGGTTTCCGGAGTCAGTAAAGGAGTTCACAGGGCAGGGGGGTGTTTTGGGGTTTGGTGATCAAACAAGGTCCAAATCAACCCAAATTCTACCAAAGGCTTCTAAATAATATGGGGAACTCACATAAAAATTTTGAGCATTTTTGGGATTACCATTTATCTTTTAAAAATCCAGAATTATTTCTTTAAGCTATTTTAAATGCCCTAAAATTCCTTATTTCCTCTAAAAATCACAAAACTATTTTTATTAAATTCTAGGGAAAATAAGAAGGCTAGGAAAATTAGTTTCACAATTTTACCATTTTTCTATATTTTTCTATAATTGTTTTAGCGCTGGAGGAAAAAGAAAAAGAAAGACTTACAATAGTTCTGGGTCGATTCTAGCCCAAACGGCCCATAACACAGGGAAATCGGGTGCGCCCACGCCCGCAGGGGAAACTTCGCAGGAAGGCCCTCGAAGTTTTATCTAACTGGAGATGGGTTCGGTTACTATTCTCAAAAGTCTTTGACGATTTGCAGATAGGTCCTCAATCTTCTAATTCTTTACACCTTGAAGCCCTCGACGGCGGTCCAAGCTAGGAGCCGAGCTCCGACGAGCTAGACCGACCGGATGACGCCATGGCTGGAGTTCTCAAGCGACAGGAACCAAATTAAGCTCCATCCGCACCTTTCCCCTCAATCAATTCTGCTAGAGATGGTCTATCATGTTCTAGCCACGGTGTCAGTGCGGGTGTTCAAGTGGATTATCGTGTTCCGGATCACCAAAGGCTGGGCTGGCTAAATTGAAGCTAGGGAAAGGTTCCTGGGTTCACCAGGGTTCCTGGACACGCTTTGGTTTGGGCAATACAAGACCCGAAGAGCGGGTCGACGGGGAGGGTGGGTTACGGCGACGTTCTACAGAACAGGCGTGCGTTCCGGTGATGGGCTTCGGCCAAACTCCAAATTGCCGCATCGAGGAGCAATAAGGGATCAAAGACTAACTAAAACAGGGAGTAATTTGGTAATTACTGACCAGGGAAGCGCTGGGCACGGATGTTCCTTCTCGGCGGAGCTAAGAACAGAAGAGGGAGAAATTGTGGGCTGCACAAGTTCTCAGGCGGAATTGGGTCGATTGCTTAAGCACTGAGGTGCGTAATGTGGAGAAGAAGCAGAGTCTGGGCTCAATTTATAGACCGTCGACCGGAGTTGGAGAAGAAGTGCGGATTTCAGATCTGTTGGCAAGCTTTCCGCGCGGCGGATTCCGGTGATGGCACGGGGTGGGGGGGTCGCCGTTTAACCGGAGCCTGCCACCTCAATGACCTTCTGCCACGACGCCGAGGATATTTACCGTGGTCACCGACGACCATCCCGACCGCCGTGGCGTTCTTATCGCCGGCGAGGGCTGGCCCTTATCCATGGCGCGATATTTCTGAAGACGGTGAACAGTGCACCAAATTTAGTAAAAGGCTTGTCTGACAGACCCAGTTGGAGCTTGATTTTCTCCCAGATTCCTGTGATAATCCATGTCAAGCTCTGCAGCAGAAGTGTAGAGCAATACTCCATCTACAACTTTGTAATATAATGATGCCACAAAAACCCATTGGATCATGCTTGAATTTAAGCTTGAAGTTGAGGGCATCAATCTGTTAGTCTGATTTTCAGACTGAACCAGCCTGACAGTCCAACTTTAGGCTGAATTATCTCCAACTTTCTCATAAGAACATGGCTTGCACTCTTAAGCAAAGTTGTTCTCCTATAATTGGGCTACAATTTTGATGTGGTGACCTAGGGCAAAAACCCTAGAATTTCGAAGATACAATGCTCCAAAGTTGAGCCCTCAACACTGAATTTCAGACTTAGAATGAAACCTAAGTGAGGTCCATTTTGCATTTAAGTTCAAAACCCAATGTTTGGCTTTCAAGCCCACACATTTGTGAACCAAATGACTTAAAACACTTATTTGACTTGGTTTTTGCACTTTAGTCCAAAAGTGGACTAATTTTGCACATAGGTCCCTAGGGTTGGGATTTAGGGTTTCCCAGGGTTCTAATTGAGATTTTTGGTATCCCAGGGGTATAAATGTGATTCAACTTTGTTTGTGGGGACATTTTATGACTCTTTCCATAAAGCCTTTAGATTTTCTCACCTTGAGTTATGTTTTACCCCCTTTGAGCCTTATTTAGGGTCAGGTTCCCTATCCAGGGTCCTATTTGCAAAACACCAAATACAATACACTTGTTTGAAATTTTTACCTAGTGAATGCACTCTAGGTGTATCAAACATATGCAATGTCAATGCTTATGATGCCATGCTCAAGTTTTAGTTACAGTAACACCAACGGTGTTACATCCTTCCCCCCATAAAAGAATCTCGTCCCGAGATTTAAAGTCCTAGGGTGAGTAATGGAAAAGGAAATGCTTCACATCTGTATTTCCTTATTTTTGGTACAAGGCAGGGGTGGTGTGGGGTCACTTCTTTATTACAATATTAAATATACTTTACAAATTACATGAGGCTAGAAAGCCTGGGAAATTCTTATCTAAAAAGTCTTGAGTTTCCCATGTAGCCTCTTCTTCCGAATGTTGGTTCCATTGTATCTTATAGAACTTGAGAGTCTTTCTCCGGGTAACCCTGTCCTTTTGATCCAGAACTCGAATAGGATGTTCCGAGTATGTTAAATCTGGTTCCAGGACAACATCTGTCACTTCAATGGTTCGATCGAGAACCCGAAGACACTTCTTCAATTGCAATACATGGAACACATTATGTACAGCAGACAATGTTTCGGGAAGTTGAAGTCAATACGCCAATGGCCCATATCTTTGAAGGATAGGAAATGGACCGATGTACCTGGGTGCAAGCTTTCCTTTTACCCCGAAATGTGATACTCCCTTCATAGTTGAAACCTTCAAGTAAACATATTCCCCTTCAAGAAAATACAAGGGCATTCGCCGTTTGTCTGCATAACCCTTCTGTCCGGCTTGGGCTTTCTTCAGATTATAAATAATTCTCTGAACCTTTTCCTCGGCCTCCTTCACTATATCATGCCTAAAGAAATAACTTTCTCCAGGTTCAGACCAATTTAGCGGAGTTCGACACCGTCGCCCATATAAAGCTTCAAAAGGTGCCATCTTGATACTTTCTTGATAACTATTATTGTATGAAAACTCCGCCAAGGGCAAACATTCATCCCATTTTAGTGAGAAATCCAGGACACATGCTCGCAACATATCTTCGAGTACTTGATTAATTCTCTCAGTCTGTCCACTGGTTTGTGGATGATATGCCGAACTATGGAGCAACTTAGTACCCAAGGATTTGTGAAATGCTTCCCAAAACTTGGCTACAAATTGGGATCCACGATCCGACACAATGGTCTTCGGAACACCATGCAGACTAAGAATACGAGCAATGTACAATTGGGCATAAACAGTACCTTGACCGGTAAATAGTGAGCAAGCTTCGTAAGCCGATCAATGATAACCCAGATAGAATCATACCCTCTTGCAGTCCTAGGCAATCCCACGATAAAGTCCATACTTATGTCTTCCCATTTCCATGTTGGGATCGGCAAAGATTGTAATGGACCAGCAGTTTTCATGTGTATGGCTTTGACACGTCTGCAAGTGTCACACTTTTCATCTTCGTCCACCAGTAGTGCTGCTTTAGATCGTGATACATCTTAGTGCTTCCCAGATGAATAGAATAGCGACTAAGATGCGCTTCATCTAAAATTTGCTGGTGGAGTGCTTCGTTCTTTGGCACTACTATGCGGTTATTGAACCATAACACACCTTGATCGTCTTCCTTGAAACATTTGGCTGTTCCAGCCCTTATTTTTCCCGTATGTGCTTCATACCCACATTATCCTTTTGAGCATCAACTATTCTTTGCAAGATGATAGACTCAAGCTTTAGCTGATTCAGAGTCCCTTGTTGAACCATCCCCAGGTTTAGCTTTTCCATCTCTTGACATAAAGTATTGGCAGAGGTCTTCGCCATAAGACAGTGGCACGAAACCTTACGGCTCAGTGCATCTGCCACAACATTGGCTTTGCCTGGGTGATAGTGAATTTCCAGTTCATAGTCCTTAATAAGCTCAAGCCATCGTCTTTGCCTCATATTTAATTCTGACTGGGTGAAGATATACTTCAAGCTTTTGTGATCTGTATAAATATGACAGATATTTCCTAGCAGATAGTGACGCCAAATTTTCAGGGCATGAACCACAACAGCTAGCTCCAGATCATGAGTTGGGTAATGCTCCTCATGTCGGCGCAACTGCCTTGAAGCATATGCAATTACTCAGCCCTCTTGCATTAATACACAGCCGAGTCCACTGCCTGATGCATCACATTATACATCAAAAGGCTTAGTGATGTCCTGTTGAGCCAATACCGGAGCAGTGGTTAATAATGTCTTCAATTGCTCAAAGGCTTCATTACACTTAGAAGACCAATTGAATTTAATGTCATTCTTCAATAAACTTGTGATTGGTTTCACAAGCTTAGAAAAATCTGGTATGAATCTGCGATAATATCCAGCTAGTCCAAGAAAACTCCGAACTTGGTGAACAGTGGTTGGGGGTTTCCACTCCAGAATATCCTTGACTTTGCTAGGATCTACCGCAATTCCCTTGGCAGATAACATGTGCCCCAAAAATTGAATTTCCTCCAGCCAGAACGCGCACTTGCTGAACTTGGCATACAACTGATGTTCCCTCAGGCGCGTCAATACAACCCGTAAATGTTGAGCATGCTCCTCTTCATTTTTGGAATATATTAAGATATCGTCGATGAAGACCACCACGAACTTGTCCAACTCGGGCATGAACACTGAGTTCATCAAATAAGTGAAGTGGGCAGGAGCATTTGTTAGCCCAAAGGACATTACCAAATATTCAAATAAACCATACCGCGTAGTAAACGCGGTCTTCGGTATATCCTCGGGCCGAATATGGATTTGGTGATAGCCCGACCTGAGATCAATTTTGGAAAATACCCTCGCCCCAGTCAGTTGATCAAATAAGATGTCGATCCTTGGAAGAGGGTACTTGTTCTTGATGGTGACCTCATTCAGGGGTCGATAATCCATGCACATTCGCAAGGTTTGGTCCTTCTTCTTAACAAAAATGGCGGGACAACCCCATGGAGACGAGCTTGGCCGGATGAATCCCTTATTCAGTAGATCTTGTAATTGAATCTTCAATTCCGCCAACTCATTAGGAGGCATACAGTACGATCTTCGGGAAATGGGAGCCATACCGGGCTTTAGCTCAATTACAAATTCTACATCTCTTTCAGGGGGCAGTCCAGGCAAATCTTCCGGAAATACATCTGGAAACTCACATACTACCGGAATATCCTTGATCTCCGGTACAATGGCTTCATATATTCTACCAGAAGCTTTGGCTGGATTGGTTACGGGGAGAGACAAAAGAATCTCTTCTTGATTATAGCTCAACCTGACGGTTCTGAGTTCAGTGTTGAGAATTGCCTTGTGTTGGATTAACCAATTCATACCCAAAATTACATCTATATCCTGGCCTTTCAGAACAATCATGTTAGCAGGAAAGTTCCGTCCGGCCATTGTTACTGGCACTTCATAGGCCACTTCTCTAGTAAAAATGTGTCCCCTAGGTGAATGAATTTTAAATCCTTCTTTTGATTCATGGCATGAAATGTGATGTTGCTCCACAAATGCCTTGCTAATAAATGTATGCGAAGCACCAGAATCAAAAAGAATAATTGCAGGGTGACTGGCCACGGGAAACATACCCATCATCACCGGTTCTCCTTCCGGTGTAGTGGCCACTTGAGTATAGTATACCCACCCTGTCTTCTTTGCATTCTTCCCCACATTATTTCCCTTGAGCTGAGCTGATTTCCCAGATCCTTGCTGAGCATTTGATTGATTCTGCTTGGGATATGGGCAGTCTTTGATGAAATGTCCCGACTTGCCACAATTAAAGCACCCGGTTGAGGAGCTGGGCAAAGCAGGGAATCGAGTGCCCGGGGCACCCGGCTGATTTGGGGTAGTGGGGGCATTGTTGGGGCGAATAATGATTGGCTGTTTGAAAGGGAATGGAGGCGGTCGAGAGAAAGAACGGTTTTGGCTAGAAGGCCGGATCACAAACCGTTGCCTCTTTGCCTGGCCCTGATTAGGCTTCTCACCACCAAATCCCTTATTCTTCCCGGAACCTGCATATTTTGCTTCAACAGATAAGGCTGTGCTGACAGCCTTTCCATAGGTGAGATCTATGCAGGCAGCCATTTTTCTCTGCAATCGATCATTTAGCCCTCTCATAAAGCAGTTCTTTTTCTTTAAATCAGTATTCACCTGATCAATGGCATACTGCGATAGGTGATTAAACTTGTTGAGATACTGATTGACGGTATCTCCTCCTTGTTTCAGCTTCATGGACTCCTCTTGCTTCATATGCAGAACACCTTCGGGTATGTAGTGCTCACGAAAGGCCGCTTTAAATTCTTCCCATGTGACTTGATGGTTGGCAGGTTGAATAGCCACAAAATTTCCCCACCAGGTACTGGCAGGGCTGCGCAGTTGTTGCGCTGCGAACAACGGCTTTTGTGTCTCTGAACAGCGGAGAAGACCAAATTTTTGTTCAATAACCCGTATCCACTCATCAGCTTCCAACGGGTCCTCAGCCTTGACAAAGAGTGGTGGACGGGTTTCAGAGAAATCCAGATATGTGGTTTCACGGGGGCCTTGCTGGTAACCCCTTCCACCCTGCTGCTGGAATTGTTGGCCCGCCATTTCTCTAAGAAAGCGGGTATTGTCTGCTGTTGCGTTTACCAAGGCGGCAATCGCCTCGGCCAATGTGGGAGGAACCGGAGGTGGATTTGGGGTAACATCCCTTCCCCCAGAAGTTCCTGCTGCATCCTGCCCTCGAGTCCTGGTAGGCATCTGAGGCAAAGAACATTTGAAGTAAACATAATATGCCAGAGAAACCTTCCATTTTACATTACTATAAAAAGTAATGATACAGACTCGATGTTATACAACAGGATACATTACCCATTATACAAGAGTTCAACCTATTAAACAACATACTACTTCTACTTCTATAACTACACTACTACTCCTGCTTCTGATTGCTTTTGGCAGCTTCATCATCAGGTGTGGGAGACCATACGTCGACCAGCCTCATAGAAGGAGGGGGCCTAAAAAGGTCTAACTCGCCACCAAGCGCTTCTCCCGCATTATGCGAGGGTCTGGCTTCTGACCTGACGGGATCCACAGGGACGTGTGGGTGTAATTGCGAATACAGTACATGAACTTCCTCATGTAAAGTATTGCAGTAAACCTGCAAGTTGTCAATAGCAGCGCTAAGTTCGTTGACTCGTGCTCGAGCCTTCGCTTCCTTAGCCCAAGATACTGAATGAGACTGTACTGCCCAATCAAGCGCCAAATCTCGATCAGCTAGTTGATCTTGCAGGGTACGGATGTAACTTCTTAACTCATTTATTCGGTCACCATCCGCAACCCATAAATTAGTCCTGCGTTGCAACTCTGCTTGAAGTTGATTCACGCGAGCTTCGAGATTACCAATAGGATCGTTGCTCCCGCTACTGCTATCTTGCTCCCGTGCGGCAAGTTGGTGTCGAGGTACACCGATAGGTCCAGTATGCTTTCGCACCGTTTTCCTTGTACGCGGCGGCATTTACTATGGGGGAAAATTTATTAGTACAATTCTTAGCATGATGCATGATTAATTACAGAATCAACCTTAGTTGATTCAACCTTCTATACATCGCACTCTTCCTATCTGGTCTTTGAAATAAACTCTTCAGAGATGCTTAGGCAAGAAGAGAAGAATTCTTCTAGATAAGTCTTAGAAAATCCTTTTGAAGATGCTACATAGTATCTGCCAAGATGGGCTACGCTCCGATACCAGCTGTGACGGAACCTCCCAAGTAATTAGGCCCACCTACAGTTGTCCTTGTCCTTTGGACCTCAGACAACCCTGTAGGTGCCCCTGAACTACTTGATAAGTTCGGTATCTTTATCCTTACCTTTCCAGGAACGTTTCACCCGTCTGATAGACAATATGTTCATCGGAGATGCGGAAATGCGGAAGTGATTACATAATCTTACATTTATTTATAAAGTAAGAGTAAGTTATTTGTACAGACCAGAGAGTGCCGAAAAGTATTATTACAATACCTGGGAGGTAAAAGCTCCTCCCATTAAGTTCTTTACACAAAAGTTTTTAAGGAGGACCCGGTCCTCCGGCAGCTTCACTCTTGATTATCTTCACCTTTCACCACCTTGGTACAGAAACAACAAAAGTTTGTTGTCTCCTCACCTAAAAACAACGGGGGAATAAACCCTGAGTATGGAATTACTCAGCAAGTCTTACCCGACTAAGGGAAAAGACTCTCAAGGGGATGCTGGATATATGGGAGTCAAGGTAAGGCTTTTCAATATTAAAAGACTCTGTTTGCAGAATTGCTTACTAAAGTGGATCCTTAAAATCCAATTTTATTGTCAGGTTAAGTAAAATTACCTGCAGCTAGAGTTCTTCTACCCTAGTTCAATCACTTGACCTGCACTAGTCAATTTCTTATCAACCCTTCATCTTCACTGGATTGCTACGTGTAAGTTAGTGGCCAAGTCTCCATAACCGCGGAGGTACGGCGATCCGAATCGATTATACTCAGCTGAGGATCTCCGATCACACGACATATGTAGCACTTAACCCTTGCATATGTCAACCTGCCACCGAGTTTCTTAAGACCAGATCAGGTTCACGCAAACCGAGAGCACAGATACACCACCGTCCAGCCTCTTGCCACGGAGGGTACACGCTACTCTCGCCACCGCTCCACGCCCATTTCGTGTTATCTTATTCTGGCCTTAGTCCACCCGAGGCAAAGCTTACCCATGACGAGGCATGTGACCAGTTAAAGGGTCCTCGGTCAGCAGGCTTACATCGAGACGGCCCTTAATCGACTCAGACGGAGACACTACACCGAGACTCTCTTTCTCGTGCAAGTCACCCGCTCGGTCTCAGCTTAATCATTTAACCCCAAAGGTTGGTACCTGGCAGAGGTACATCTTTTCCGATGTTGAATCCATCACGGCCGTGATGGATTCACCATCAAGTTTTATTTGAAAACAACCCTCCCACTTTGCCAAACATCTTTTGTAAAACAAATTCTTTTGTTTTGCTAGAGCAATACTAAGCATAATAAAACCTTTTGTAAAACAGGGTATTAAGGAAGGTAATCAAATCCAAGGAAAGTAATGCAGGAATTGGTTTAAGCAATCAACACCTATCACCTAGTGCATCAAGCAAGTGAAAAAGATTTTAAAATCCAAGGGGGGTGGCAAATGCACCGGGGCTTGCCTTTGTTTATGGGTGAGTCAGGCTCCGATCCACAAATATCAAAGTAGAAACAGTTCTCAGCCTGTGTTTCCAAAGGTGGTGGCACTTGCTCTTCAGTGGCTTCCACTTCTTCTTCGTGTTCTAATCATAGCCATACATATGTATAAGAATGGATGCCATGGGATGCTTATGAGGATGCAAAGATAATATAAACTTATTATCTAAGTCTTGAATACAACTTTCCTTCACGGAACTCCGAGAACTTAGGGTTTCCGGAGTCAGTAAAGGAGTTCACAGGGCAGGGGGGTGTTTTGGGGTTTGGCGATCAAACAAGGTCCAAATCAACCCAAATTCTACCCAAGGCTTCTAAATAATATGGGGAACTCACATAAAAATTTTGAGCATTTTTGGGATTACCATTTATCTTTTAAAAATCCAGAATTATTTCTTTAAGCTATTTTAAATGCCCTAAAATTCCTTATTTCCTCTAAAAATCACAAAACTATTTTTATTAAATTATAGGGAAAATAAGAAGGCTAGGAAAATTAGTTTCACAATTTTACCATTTTTCTATATTTTTCTATAATTGTTTTAGCGTTGGAGGAAAAAGAAAAAGAAAGACTTGCAACAGTTCTGGGCCGATTCTAGCCCAAACGGCCCATAACACAGGGAAATCGGGCGCGCCCACTCCTGCGGGGGAAACTTCGCAGGAAGGCCCTCGGAGTTTTATCTAACTGGAGATGGGTTCGGTTACTATTCTCAAAAGTCTCTGACGATTTGTAGATAGGTCCTCATTCTTCTAATTCTTTACACCTTGAAGCCCTCGACGGCGGTCCAAGCTAGGAGCCAAGCTCCGACGAGCTAGACCGACCGGATGACACCACGACTGGAGTTCTCAAGCGACAGGAACCAAATTAAGCTCCATCCGCACCTTTCCCCTCAATCAATTTTGCTAGAGATGGTCTATCATGTTCTAGCCACGGTGTCAGTGCGGGTGTTCAAGTGGATTATCGTGTTCCGGATCACCGAAGGCTGGGCTGGCTAAATTGAAGCTAGGGAAAGGTTCCTGGGTTCACCAGGGTTCCTGGACACGCTTTGGTTTGGGCAATACAAGACCCGAAGAGCGGGCCGACGGGGAGGGTGGGTTACAGCGGCGTTCTACTGAACAGGCGTGCGTTCCGGTGATGGGCTTCGGCCAAACTCCAAATTGCCGCATCGAGGAGCAATAAGGGATCAAAGACTAACTAAAACAGGGAGTAATTTGGTAATTACTGACCAGGGAAGCGCTAGGCACGGATGTTCCTTCTCGGCGGAGCTAAGAACAGAAGAGGGAGAAATTGTGGGCTGAACAACTTCTCAGGCGGAATTGGGTCGATTGCTTAAGCACTAAGGTGCGTAATGTGGAGAAGAAGCGGAGTCCGGGCTCAATTTATAGATCGTCGACCGGAGTTGGAGAAGAAGTGCGGATTTCAGATCTGCTGGCAAGCTTTCCGCGTGGCGGATTCCGGTGATGGCACGGGGGGGGGGGGTCGCCGTTTAACCGGAGCCTGCCACCTCAGTGACCTTCTGCCACGACGCCGAGGATATTTACCACGGTCACCGACGACCATCCCGACCGCCGTGGCGTTCTTATCGCCGGCGAGGGCTGGCCCTTATCCACGACGCGATATTTCTGAAGACGGTGAACAGTGCACCAAATTCAGTAAAAGGCTTGTCTGACAGACCCAGTTGGAGCTTGATTTTCTCCCAGATTCCTGTGATAATCCATGTCAAGCTCTGCAGCAAAAGTGTAGAGCAATACTCCATCTACAACTTTGTAATATAATGATGCCACAAAAACCCATTGGATCATGCTTGAATTTAAGCTTGAAGTTGAGGGCATCAATCTGTTAGTCTGATTTTCAGACTGAACCAGCCTGATAGTCCAACTTTAGGCTGAATTATCTCCAACTTTCTCATAAGAACATGGCTTGCTCTCTTAAGCAAAGTTGTTCTCCTATAATTGGGCTACAATTTTGATGTGGTGACCTAGGGCAAAAACCCTAGAATTTGGAAGATACAATGCTCCAAAGTGGAGCCCTCAACACTGAATTTCAGACTTAGAATGAAACCTAAGTGAGGTCCATTTTGCATTTAAGTTCAAAACCCAATGTTTGGCTTTCAAGCCCACACATTTGTGAACCAAATGACTTAAAACACTTATTTGACTTGGTTTTTGCACTTTAGTCCAAAAGTGGAGTAATTTTGCACATAGGTCCCTAGGGTTGGGATTTAGGGTTTTCCAGGGTTCTAATTGAGATTTTTGGTATCCCAAGGGTATAAATGTGATTCAACTTTGTTTGTGGGGACATTTTATGACTCTTTCCCTATAGCCTTTAGATTTTCTCACCTTGGGTTATGTTTCACCCCCTTTGAGCCTTATTTAGGGTCAGGTTCCCTATCCAGGGTCCTATTTGCAAAACACCAAATACAATACACTTGTTTGAAATTTTTACCTAGTGAATGCACTCTAGGTGTATCAAACATATGCAATGTCAATGCTTATGATGCCATGCTCAAGTCGTTTTAGTTACAGTAACACCAAGGGTGTTACAAAAGGTTGGCACGGGGTAGCTTGACCCAGACAGGGCGCCGAAGCTGTAGCAGCCAAAATTGTTGTGATACTGTTCTTTACCCCAGGGTTTTGTCTCATACAATAGCTCATGTATGTTGCAGAAGCTTTTTGCATTAGGTTCCAAACCTTGGCTCCTCACGGCCCACACAAAGATGTTCATCCTTATGATTGCTTCGGGGGTAAGTTGGTGAAGGTAGATTTCAAATATCTTCAGTATTTCCACGACAAAACTGCTCAAGGGGAATCACAGTCCAGCCTTTAAGAAGCTTCGGAATATCACGACTTCATTTTCCTCGGGAGTCGGACATGTCTTCTCTCCTTCGTCAGCCCTCACAACAGACAAGTCCCGAAAGTATCTGCCCCTCATATTGACAAGATGATTTTCTTTAATACTAGATTTACCAAAAACCGCATGGCTTGGTTGCCAAGGTCGATCTTCGGAATCTTCACCACCACTATCCACATCATAATTGTCACTATCACCAGTATCTTCAGATAAACCCTCCAAAATCTCCCTGGTAATCTTCTCTATATTAGTCTTTGATATTGATTCAAGAAAGCCCAGATGCATCTCCTCAGAAAGGCTTAGCTTTGAATCACCAACAGCCTTCTTATCTTCAGACATCTTCGTAAACGCTGAGAAAGTGCTCTCTAAACCGAAGCTTAAAAATCTAAAAAGCCAAGCAAGTGTTGTGATGCGTAGGCTAAAAGTTGGGTGAGTAAAAGAAGATGGCAAGGGAGCGTGCCAAATAAACTGGTGGTGAGCTCTTATTTATACACCTAGTGCGTTGAAAACTGGAGGGTCCCGCTTGTCAAAGACTGTTGCTATTCTAGCAAAGGGAAGGTGTTTTTTCGGACCTTCGGCTTAAAGCCTTCGTCCATGTCGCAATATGAATTTATCATCCAGCAAATTAATATTGCGAGGGGCTACTATTGGGGGCCTTCGGCTTCCGAAGGTCCTCAAAAACATGATTTGACAATGTTTACCAAGAGAAATATGTGCAGGTACCTTCGGAATCGGGTCACGAGTATACAAGAGTATGGTCAGGACGAAGCTTGAGTAGGACGGAAGGCGATCGTGACGAAGGATAAGATGATCACGAAGCTATGCGCAGAAAAAGCTTCGGTATGACAGCAGAAAAGGGGAACCGACTTATATGATGAAAAGCCAAGTTAGACCTCGAAGAATCACTATAGAGTTATTGATAAATGTAAAGGGCATTAATGTAATTTTCCATGGGCTGCATCCTGTGCCTATAAATAGATGAACAGTCATGCTGATTTGGCATTTTGCTTTTCGCATCACGCCTATACCTTTACTCTGCGTCCATTCAAAGGTACATTTGTAATTTGTTATTATGGTTCTGATAATGCAAAATAAAAATAAATTAATGATAATATTTGTATTATTATTCATATTTCATATATGTATTCTTCTTCATCATTTATCGGACTTACGGAGGTCTCTTCTTTCATAACCTTTGTCCAGATTTCATTATATCCGAAGGGACATAATGTTTTGAAGGACGAAGGATTTTAACATTTAACATTTTTTATGTTGCCTTGTTCTTAACTCTTAGCATTTGAGAACAAGTCCCCAACAGATATATTATAGTAATTTACATGTCCCATCAATTGTTCCATACATCAAATATTACAAAGTATTCTTACAATAAAGTTACAAGGCATTATCACAACAGTCTACTCTTCTCTAAGGATCTTTTCTGCAGCTTCATTTAATAATTTGTCGACAACTTTGTCGATAATAGAATTTGCAATGCTTATAACGTCTAGTGCTTCTTTCATCTCCGAATCAGCCAGGGGGTTGTATGGCTCTGGAAGCGGTGATAGCTCAGCTGTAGTGGGTAAACTATTAGTTCAAAGCTACAAAGTAAGTACCAAAGTTAAAATTCAAAAACAATTGTGATGGAAGCTCCCAAGTCATTAGGCCCACCTACAGTTGTCCTTGTCCAATGGACCATAGACAACCCAGTAGGTGCTCCTGAATCACTTGACAAATTCAGTATCTGCTTTTCTTACCTTTCCCAAGAGCGTTTCACCCGTCACGCAGACATTACAGATCATTGGAGATACAAAAATGCGGAAGCGATTACATAAACTTACCTTTATTTTAAAGTAAGACAAAGTTATATATTACAAACCAGGATATACTTAACTGAGTGCAGAGTATTATTATTACAGAACCAAGGGAGGCAAAAACCCCTCCCGATAAGTTTCAAACAAAAAGTTTTAAGGAGGATCCTTTCCTCCCGCAGCTTCACTCTTGGTTTTCTTCTTTTGAGACCACCTTGGAACAGAAACAACAAAAGTTTTTTGCTTCTTCACCTAAAAACAATAGGGAATAAAACCCTGAGTATGGAATTACTCAGCAAGACTTACCCGACTAAAGAAAAGACTCTCAAGGGCATGCTGGTTATCAGGGAGTCAAGGTAAGGTTTCTCAATAATCAAAGACTCTGTTTGCTGAAATGCTTACTAAAGTGGATCCTTAAAAATCCAAATTTTACTTGTCAGGTTAGGTAAGATTACCTGTCCCTAGAGTTCTTTCTACCCTAGTTCAATCACTTGACCTGCACTAGCCAATTTCTTAGCACCCTTAATCTTTACTGGAGTTCTATGTGTAAGTCAGTGACCAAGTCTTCATAACCGCGAAGGTACGGCGATCCGAATCGATTATACTCAGCTGAGGATCTCCAATCACACGACATATGTAGCCCTTAACCCTTGCATATGTCAACCCGCCACCGGGGTTCTTAAGACCAGATCAGGTTCACGCCAACCGAGAGCACAGATACACCACCGTCCAGCCTCTTGCCACGGAGGGTACACGCTACTCTCGCCATCTCTCCACTCCCATTGCGTGGTATCTTATTCTGGCCTTAGTCTGCCGGAGGCAAAGCTTACCCATGACGAGGCATGTGACCAGTTAAAGGGTCCTCGGTCATCAAGCCTACATCGAGACGGTCCTTACTCGACTCAGACGGAGACACTACACCGAGACTCTCCTTCTCGTGCAAGTCACCCGCCCGGTCTCAGCTTAATCAATTTCAATCCCAAAGTTTGGTACCTGGCAGAGGTACATCTTTTCCGATGTTGAACCCATCATGGCCATGATGGATCCACCATCAATTTTTATTTTCAAAAACATCCCTCCCACTTTGCCACATCATCTTTTGTAAAAACAAAATCTTTTTCTTTGCTAAGCAAGACTAAGCATAGTAAAAACTTTTTATAAAACAGGGATTCAAAGGAAGGTAATCAAATTCAAGGAAGGTAACGCAGGAATTGTTTTATCAATCAACTCCTATCACCTAATGCATCAAGCAAGTGAGAAAGATTTTAAAAGAGTCAAGGAGGTGGTAAATGCACTGGGGCTTGCCTTGGTTTATAGGTGATTCAGGCTCAGTTCCACAGATGTCAAAATAAAAACAGCTATCGGCCTAATGTTCCTGAGGTGGTGGTGAAGTCTTCTCTCTTTCTACTTTAGCTTCTTCTTTGTTTTCTAAAGATAATCATACATAATAATGAATGCACATGTAACGTTCATGAGAATGCAAAGATAATAAGAGTTTATTATCTAAGGTCTTAAATACAATTTTCCTTCACGGTTCTCCGAGAAACTAGGGTTTCCAGAGTCAGTAAAGGATTTCAAAGGGCAGGGGTAGGGTTTTGGGTTCTAGTTATCAAACAAGGGCCAAATCAAATCAAACTCTACCCAAGGCTTCTAAATAATGTTTTAAGCTCATATAAAAAGTTTGGGCATTTTCGGCATTATTACCTATTTTCTAAAAATCCAGAACCAATGTTTTGAGCTATTTTAAATGCTCCAAAATTCTTTATTTGATCTAAAAATCATGAAACTATTTTTATTAAATTCTATGAAAAATTAGGAATCTAGGAAAATTGGTTTGACATTTTTAGGATTTTTCTACTATTTTCTAGAATTGTTGGAGTCCTGCCAGAAAAAGAAAAGGGAAAAGAATGAACAGCCCTGGGCCGATTTCAGCCCAGGCGGCCCAACCAACAGAAGAAAGCGCATGCGCCCACGCCCACGCTGGCAGCTTTGCGAAAAGGCCCTCGGCTTACTGGATAACTGGAAGCGGGGTCATGGCACTGTTTGATTGAGTCGCTGACCGATGCAGAAAAGCCCCTAGGTTTCTATTCCTTCCCCACACCAGGTCCCCGACGGCGACGAGCGCTGAGCCGGGCTCCGGCGAGCTTGTACTAGGTGATTTACGCAAGGACTGGTGCCCTGCTTCGGCCGAAACCGAATTCAAGACCTAACGAATGTTTCCCCCAACCTAATTCCAAAAATGGCTAACTGGTTGACCCTGGCCACGGTGAGCGCGTGGATGAACCAAAGAACCACGCGTTCCCGGTGATTAGCGGTGGTTTAGTTCAATTGGGTGGGTTGGTGAGCATCACAGACGCACGAGAATGCTTAAACGAGGGAGCAGACAGTTAGAACTAACTGGAATTACGCTAGCCGCGGTGAGGTCGTTTTCACGGTGTTCTTGAGCAGATTTGGGGAAAGTTCAAAATTCGCGCTCACTGGTGATCGACTGGGAGCAATACTGGGTGGTGTGGTGCGTGATGATGTTGCGGAGTTGACGGCAGGCTCAATTTATAGGCCTAGTGAGCGGTGGCCGTGAATTTGGGCGACGACGCGCGACAGTCGGAGGAGGGGGAGTTTACTGGCACGCGTGAGTTCGTGTCCTATGCCGTGGCGGTAACTCCGGCGATCAACAGGGAGCTAAAGTAAGTCACGGCGATGCGGTGGAGATGCTTAGACATGCGGCGCAAGGCCGGAAGACGGCGGTCACCGGCATACTTATCGGATTCTACCGCGGTGAGCTTGGTACGGGAGCCAGAGTTGTTTACTGGCCGTAGCTTATCCTCGGCGACGTACTCCTAGTGGTATCCACTTACCCAGAGCACAAATCGAAACGGCGGCGGCACGAATCACGGTGGAGGTCATCGGCGGTGAGATGCGCGGTTGATCTGATTCGTTCAGCCACTGTACCATGGAATTCCTCATTCATTTGGCCTGGCCGATCATCTTTGAGCTCGATTTTCTACCAAATTCATATGGCAACATAACCAATGCTCTGCAGCAAAGTTGTAGCCCTACAAACCATCTTCATCTTTGTTATAGCATCCCTAGATAGATTCTCACTAGATCATGGTCGAAATGGCTCTCAAACTTGGTTCTAGGCCACTGTTAGTCTGAAATTCAGACTCCAATAACCTGACAGCTCGACTTTGAGTGTGTTTTTCTTCCATTTCTTCATAACAACCATGTTTACACTCTTAAGCAAAGTTGTTCCCCTTTCATAGAGCTACAAAGTTAATGTGGTGCCCTAAGGTGAATTCTCACTATTTTGAAAGTTATAAAGCTCCAAAGTTGAGCCAAAATACTAATTTTCACACTTAGGTGTATAGGGTTTAAGGGGTGCTTTTTGCAAATAGACCCAAAACTTAGGGTTTAACTTGCAAATCCACATATTTGTGATCCATATGATTTAGGACACTTTATTATCATAGTTTTTGCACTTTAGTCCAAAAGTGGACTAATTTTGCACTTAACCCCTAGGGTTTGGATTTAGGGTTTTCTAGGGTCCTTTTTAGGGTTTTTGGCAGTTCAAGGGTGTGAATGTAATGTAAGTCCCTTCTTAGTAACATTTTATGACTATTTTTCTTAAGCTTTAGGGTTTTCTCCATTTGGGTGTTATTTTACCCCTCAGAACCATATTTAAGGTTAAGTATCCTACACTAGGGTTTTATTTGCAAAATACCATAACAATACAACTTGTTTGAAATTTTTACCTAGTGAATGCACTCTAGGTGTGTCAAACATATGAAATGCTGATGCTTATGATGTTATGCTCAAGTTTTAGTAACAGTAACACCAGGGGTGTTAAAACAATACCTATACGCCTTGCGCGTTCAGCAGCCTCTTCAGTTCGCCTAACTTCTTCTCCGGCGTCATGGGTGTCTTTTTCATTCTTTTTTATAATTTCGTTGGCCAATTCTCAGCCACCGTTCACCCAGACATTAGAATAAAACTTTTCGCCCACTAAAGTTGCTTCGGCTGAAGGGTCCTTCGTGTCATTTATGGAGAAGGCGGCTTCGGCCTGAGCTGCAGCTTGCACATGTTCGCATCCAGCCTTCTCCAGAAGAGCTGTGACTCCCCGGGCGCCGGAGAAAGCACAAATATCTCCACGATCATTCAAAATTTCCTCAAAAGCTTCGGCTTCCCCGCTTATCCACTCAATGACACCTTCAGGGTTGCCTCGAATGAAGTTCTCCTCAGAGTAGGCACCAACTTTTGCATAACTGTTTTTCAAAATTTTCACGCAGTCCAAGGATTTTTCGAAGCATCTTTCCTTGGATTCGCGAAGCTCCTCAATATTTATCTCCAGCCTGGCCTTCCACCATTCACTTATTTCTTGGCTGGCCTTCGCGACTTCACAATTTTCTTTGGCTTCGGCCAGTTATTTCCGAAGGTCTTCAACCTCTGCTTTTTGGGCTTCGGCCTGAGCATTGTACTTAGCTTCGTCTTCTTTCATTTTACTCACCAATGAAATTAAAATTTTGTCTTTCTCTAGACCTTCGTTTCTCAGCTCAATTACCTCTGAGCGAAGGTTGCTGAGAGCTATTGTACGACTCTCGTCTTCGGCGCTCTTTTGTGGCCTCAAGGCATTGCTAAGAATCAAGCCCTGCAAAGAAAAAGAAAGAATTAAGCATGAAAATGAAATATTTCATTTCCAACTTTAAAGTTAACTTCTATACCTTTATACTGTTGTACGCAAGGCTATCAGCAAGATCATCCTTCGACATAGCCGAAAGGCCGTCCTCAAGCTTCGGAAATCCCATACTTTTGGCTATCTCCCGGCAAACGAATATTTCTTTGTTGTCCGGGAGACAGTATAGGAAATCATCTTCGTCAGTGCCATTAAACACTAAAGCCCCCTTCGGATATTTGAGCTTCTGGGCGTAGTGTCTGGCTTCTAAGATTTCTTCTTTGGATATTTTTTTCCCAGGAGCATGTTCAATAATGTAATCAACATCTTCGGTCGAAGCTTCGGGGGCAGGAGATTTTGCTTCTTCTATCATAGCTTGCCCTGCCACCATGCCGCTATCTGAAGTTTGTTGCTCAGCTTTATCCTCAAGCACGACAGCCTTCGTCTCAATAGGCACTAAAGGCCTAGCTTCGGCTCCGGCCTAGACTTTGACAGCTTCGGCAGCTTTCTTGGTAGGAGCAGGGCTCAAGGCCTTTGTGGTCTCCATGACAGCGTCTAGCACGTTGGCCATCCTCCTTCTTTTGGGAGTTGTGGTATGAGCTTTTTGCACTTTCGGCAATTCTGCCTCTGCGGTGGGCTCAGAATTTATGGCATTTTCACTGTTTTCTCCACTTTTTGGCTCTTCGACCGAATCATCTTTGGCTTCAGTTGGCCCGACTGTAGGCACCTTCGACACTACAGTAGACCCTTCAGGGCTTCGAGCGGCGGGAGCGGCTTGTTCTGCTTTGGCAGTAGAGGAGGTCCCCTTACCAAATTCAGGCACTACGAACGTTTCAATATACCGAGGCCGGTGTGTCAAAACCTTCATTTTCTTGCCCTTCGGCACAGCGGTGGCGGCCG
This sequence comes from Zea luxurians, assembly GCA_029449295.1. Taxonomy (NCBI): domain Eukaryota; kingdom Viridiplantae; phylum Streptophyta; class Magnoliopsida; order Poales; family Poaceae; genus Zea; species Zea luxurians. The sequence goes on along the minus strand of JAOPSE010000001.1, from coordinate 64,073,412 downwards.
AAGCGGTAGTTTTCCTCTTTTCCTTTCGTCAAGGGGTAGCTATAGTCAGGATATACAAAGCCAATTGCGTCAAAAACCCTATTTAATCTTTTTTGCCCTGACCCCCAAAGGCTGCGGACAAGGCATCATCTTCGGCCTTGGAATATGTCCTAAGCAGCTCATTGCTGATAGCTTCAATGAATTTCAGCCAGTCATCATTTGGTTTGTCAAACTTCTCTAGAATCTGAAGGTATATTGCAATCGGACTAAGCCACCTTCACTGGATTCAAAAGTAGTCTCCTTCGGCATTTCCTAGCTATCCACAAGTGGCCACACCCTATAGGCTATGTGCTCTTGGACTATATCTCTTGTGCCAATGAAGGCACAAACAATGCTAAAGGCCTTCTGACATGCTTCGACGTCACCTTCAATAGCCACCTTCGGCCTCCGGAGGCCGAAGCGAGACCAGATGGGGCGCTGGATGATTTCCTTGATATCCTTTCTTTCAATCAGATCATTTTTAACATAAAACCACTCCTCCATCTAGGCCCCAGGCCATCTTTTCTGATATGTTGGCACCAGGTAGCTTGCATTAGAGCAAGCAATGAATCCATAACAACCGAAGTTGTTGTGGTACTGTTCCTTACCGGTAGCCTTCGTCTCGTACAATAGCTCGTGCATATTGCAGAAGCACTTCACGCTCGGCTCCAGCCCTTGGCTTCTTATAGCCCAGACAAACAACCCCATCCTAATTATAGCTTCAGGGGTAATTTGATGATGAAAGATCTGGAATATCTTTAACACTTCAACCACAAATTTTCTCAACGAGAACCGAAGGCGTGCCTTCAAGAAGCTTCGGTAAATAACAACTTCATTTTTCTCAGGAGCAGGGGCAGTGCAGTCTCCTCCAACCCTTACAATAGACATGTCGCGAAAATATCTCCCTCTCATGGCGTCAATATGACTTTGTTTGATGGTCGATTTTCTGAAGATGGTATGGCTTGGCTGCTAGAGCCGGTCCTTAGAATCTTCATCTCCACTCTCAACATCATAACTATAACTGTCATGAGAATCTTCAGACAAACCCTCCATTATCTCCTTAGTAATTTTCTCTATATTCGTCTTTGCCATAGACTCATAAAACGCAGCAATAAAAGGATCCGCAACTTTCTTCTCTTCATACAGCTTGTTCTCCTCAGTTATCTTCTTCTCCTCAGTCATCTTCTTCTCCTCAGTCATCTTCTCCTCAGATATGGAGCAAGCACGTCTTGAAACCGAAGCTTGAAAATCAGGCGAGAGCTATTAAGCGAGAATTTAAAATTTGAGAAAATAACGCAAGCAACAGAAATGGCGTATCAAATGTTGCCGCTGTAGGTTCCTATTTATACGCCTAGCGCTTTGCAACTTGGCGGGCCCCGTTTGTCATTGACTTTTGCTATTCTAGCGAAGGGAAGGTGTTTTTTCGGACCTTCGACTTAAGGCCTTCGTTCACGTCGCAGTCTGAATTCATTGTTATAACAAATTAATACTGTGAGGGGCTACTATTGGGGGCCTTCATCTTTCGAAGGTCCTCAAAAACACAACTAACATGTTTTCCATGTATAATACATTCATAGGGACCTTCGGCCTCGGAATGAAGCCGTATACGATACGAAAAGCGTGTTCTGGGAGAAGGATGAACCAGTTCCGAAGCTACGCGTGGAGAAGCTTCAGCTCAGCGGTGGAAAATGAAACCGACTTAAAGATGAAAAGGCTATCTAGTCCTCGATAGATTGTCCTTAGGTCAATAGTAAATATAAAGGGCATGGATGTAATTTTACACAGGTTGCGTCCTATGCCTATAAATAGATGAACAGTAGCACCGTACTGTTCACGCTGACTTGTATTCACTCGCACGTCATTCTTGGACTCATACCTTCTGTCAAGCCGAAGGTAGAAATGTAATTCATTATTATTAATGCTTTGTACATGATGAGATAATGTGAATATAAATAATCTGACAATTCAATATAATTGTTCATATTATTTTCCATGTTTCATATGCTTCTTTACTTTCATCATTATATGCTGGGATGATGAAGGTATGTCCTTCATAACCTTCGTCTGAAGATCATTATGTCCTTAGGGAGATAATGCTTCGAAAGACGAAGGTCTTTAACTATTAACATTTTGTGTTGCCTTGTTCTTAACTCATAGCATTTGAGAACAAGTCCCCAACAGTCAGGACTAGAACGCTTGACCTAGGACGAAAGGCCTTAGTAATAGTGGGGAAAACATGTGGCTAAATAAGTAGGCCATATGGGCCAGTCTTACGATTTCAAGGATGCCCTAAAAGCACCATTCTGATTCGGTGAGGAGACGTTCTTTTCAGCATGCATGCATTATAAAACATGAAAGAATTAGAAATTTAAAAGAGTAATAATTTGATCTAACCCACCTCCTTTAAACAACCGGGCTCACGTATTTTTCTTTCTTCTACCATAATCTTTACGTCTGATCCTCTTCCAAATATGACTTCACCCACCCCCAGCAATGGAGGAGACACTCGTTTCAGTTCCGATTTCCTTTCTCACGAGGTTTCCCTTCCATCTTGTGGGAGGTGCTCAACTCCGCCGATTACCCTACGCTCCCTTTGTACATGGTGCACCTATACGAGGAGCATCGGGTGCACGTTGCTGAGTCTGGCTGACTTTGAGGCACACCCCATATAGTCGGGTTGGCGTTCCCTTGAATCTGAGACTATTGGATTCAGGACGGACGACACCACCGAGGCGGCAGCTATGAAGACCCTGATGACTTTCTATGGCTACCATCCCTTGGAGATGGTAATGCACCCACTGGGACTCTTCCCCGCTGAGAAGAGGGATGTTGGACACTTGTTCTCAAATGCTATGAATCAAGAACAAGGAAACACAAGTGTTAATGGTTAAAGACCTTCATCCTTCGAAGCATTATCTCCCATAGGATATAATGATCTTCAGATGAAGGTCATGAAGGACGTACCTTCATCATTCAATAAGCAAGGATGTAAACAAAGACATATGAAACGCGAAGGGAATATGAATAATCATTTCGAATCATTAGACTATTCATATTCTCATTATATAAACATGAACAAACATCAACGATATTTAAATTACATTTATACCTTCGGCTTGACAGAAGGTGAAAAAGCAGGAGTGACGCGTGAGTGATTACAAGTCAGCGTGAACAGTACGGGGATACTGTTCATCTATTTATAGGCATGGGATGCAGCCCAGACAAAATTACATTTGTGTCCCTGATAACTAGTTATAATCATAGCACAAATCATCAGGAACTATGTAGTCTTTTCCTCTTTAAGTCGGTGCTATCCTTTGTCTGAGGCATGCCATCATGCCGAAGCTCTTTCAATTGTAGCTTCAGCATATATCTTCATGTCGTACCTGCTTGCATGTTGTCCTGCCAAAGGTGTTTTTGCTTGGAGGGCCTTCGGCGAAGAAGAAGGCCCCCAACAGTAGCCCCATCGCGGTGCTAGATCATTTTTCCTAACGAGCTCGATCTGCAAAAAAACTCGAAGGCTTTGGAATGCCGAAGGTCTGAAAAATACCTTCCGTGAGCTCGTTGCCGAGAAACGATTATAATATTCCAGGCGCCGGACGGTACACTATTCAGCGAGTGTGAGCGACCTAGCGGTTCACCTTCCCCCCTGCAGCACTATATAAACAGACGGGTTGGTGAGGAGTTACCACAGCATTCATTGCCATTGCACTGTTGTGCTGTTAATGAAAGGGAAATGTGCCCTTGGGCCATTTCTAAGTATTTTGGTGATTGAGTGCCAACACAAGTGCTTTTGTGTTGATCTATGCAATGTGGTGGACAAAGTGCAAATCAAGTCAAAAGGTATGTTTCTAGACTTAGTACATTGTTTTATGGACTAATGTATTGTGTCTAAGTGCTGGAAACAGGAAAGATTGAATTGGAAATGAGATGGCTCTGTTCAGCCAAAGTCAGCTCGGTCTGGGTGCACCGGACGGACAGTGTCCGGTGTGCCAGGCTGACTCTGGTGAACTGGCTACTCTCGGGACTTCGACGGCGGTGTACGGCTATAAATCACCGGACTGTCCGGTGGTGCACCGGACCGTCCGGTGAGCCGTTCACAGGCGAACTCGTCGCTCTCGGGAGATAATTAACGGCGTACGGCTATAATTCACCGGACTGTCCTGTGGTGCACTGAACTGTCCGGTGAGCCAACGGTCGACCGGGCCAACGGTCGGCCGCGCGATCTGCGCGAGACACGTGGCCGAGCCAACGGCTAGAAGGAGGCATCGGACTGTCCGGTGTGCACCGGACAGTGTCCGGTGCGCCAACGGCTCTCAAACTCCAACGGTCGGCTTCGCCAAATAAGGAAGGAGATCCGCACCGGACAATGTCCGGTGGTGCACCGGACTGTCCGGTGCGCCAGTCGACAGAAGGCAAGATTTGCCTTCCAACAATGCTCTCAACGGCTCCTAGCTGCCTTGGGGCTATAAAAGGGACCCCTTGGCGCATGGAGAAGACACCCAAGCATTCTTTGAGCATACTTGATCACTCACACTTCGTTCTTGCGCACTTGTTTGACATTCTTAGTGATTTGAGCTCCGTTCTAGTGAAAAACTCGTGATAGTTAAATGAGCTCAAGTCTGGGTCTTGTGTGTGCGTATTTGCTGTGATCTTTGTGTCTTGTGTGAGTTGCTAATCCCTCCCTTACTCCGTGCTTCTTTGTGAACTTCAAGTGTAAGGGCGAGAGGCTCCAAGTTGTGGAGATTCCTCGCGAAAGGGATTAAGAAAAGCAAAGCAAAACACCGTGGTATTCAAGTGGGTCTTTGGACCGCTTGAGAGGGGTTGATTGCAACCCTCGTCCGTTGGGACACCACAACGTGGAGTAGGCAAGCGTTGGTCTTGGCCGAACCACGGGATAACCATCGTGCCATCTCTGTGATTGATATCCTTGTGGTTATTGTGTTTTGTTGAGACTCCTCTCTAGCCACTTGGCATTATTGTACTAACGCTTAACCAAGTTTTTGTGGCTTAAGTTTCAAGTTTCACAGGATCACCTATTCACCCCCCCTCTAGGTGCTCTCAATTGGTATCGGAGCCGTTCTCTTCACAAAGGGACTAATCACCCGAAGAGATGGATCCTAATGGGAAGGGAATCGTGATCAACGATAAGGAAAAGGAGTCCTTCGTCAACGAGCCGAAGGATGACAAGCCTACCGACTCGGGCTCGGGCCACAAACGCAAGATGGGAAGAAGAAGAAGCGAGACGCATCAAGGAGATCGTCTACTACGATGACAGCGATGAGTCCACTTCTTCCCAAAAGGACGACTACGACTACAAGAAACAAAAGACGGTTAATTCAAACTTTTCTTTCGATTACTCTCGTATTCTGCAGAATTCAAATGCACATTTGCTTTCCATCCCTCTTGGCAAACCTCCACATTTTGATGGGGAGGATTACGGATTTTGGAGTCACAAAATGCGTAGTCACTTGTTCTCTCTCCATCCAAGCATATGGGAGATTGTTGAGAATGGGATGAAATTTGCTAGCTTGGATAGTCCTATATTTATTAATGAACAGATTCATAAAAATGCACAAGCTACTACTGTGTTGTTAGCCTCTTTGTGCAGGGACGAGTACCATAAGGTGAGCGGCTTGGACAATGCCAAGCAGATTTGGGACACCCTCAAGATCTCTCATGAGGGAAACGACATCACCTTGCTCACCAAAATGGAGTTGGTGGAAGGCGAGCTTGGAAGATTCGCGATGATAAGGGGCGAGGAGCCAACCCAAACATACAACCGGCTCAAGACCCTTATCAACAAAATAAGGAGCTACGGAAGCACGTGATGTACGGACCACGACGTCGTCCGCCTAATGCTAAGGTCCTTCACTGTACTTGATCCACATTTGGTGAACAATATTCGTGAAAATCCTAGGTACACCAAGATGTCGCCCGAAGAAGTCCTCGGAAAGTTTGTAAGCGGGCGAATGATGATCAAGGAGGCGAGGTACGTGGACGACGCGTTGAACGGTCCAATCCATGAGCCTCAACCCATTGCTCTCAAGGCAACGAGGAGCAAGGAGGCGCTACCTAGCAAGGTGGCACAAGTTGAGGCGGCCGGGCTCAATGATGAAGAGATGGCCCTCATCATCAAGCGCTTCAAGACGGTGCTAAAGGGTCGCAAGGGACAGCCTAGCAAGACTAAGACAAAGGGGAAGCGCTCAAGCTTCAAATGTGGTAAGATTGGTCATTTTATTGCTAACTATCCCGATAATGAAAGTGATCAGGAACAAGGGAGCAAGAGGGAGAAGAAGGCATACAAGAAGGCTAAGGGCGAGGCACACCTTGGCAAGGAGTGGGACTCGGATTGTTCATCATCCGACTCCGAAAATGAAGGACTCGCCGCCACCGCCTTCAACAAGTCATCCCTCTTCCCCAACGAGTGTCACACATGCCTCATGGAGAATGAGAAGAAGGTATGTACTCGAGACAGTACTACTTATGATTCTTCTAGTGATGATGAGTCTAGTGATGAAGAAATAGATTACTCTAGTTTGTTCAAGGGATTGGATAGAACTAAAATAGATAAGATTAATGAATCGATTGATGCCTTGAATGAAAAGGATAGACTTTTAGAGAAACAAGAGGACCTTTTATATGAAGAGCATGATAAATTTGCTAGTGCACAAAATTCACTTGCTCTAGAAGTTAAAAGGAATGAAATGCTTTCTAGTGAAGTGTCTACATGTCATGACTCTATCTCTAGCTTAAAGAGAATTAATAATGATTTAAATGCTAAACTAGAAGTAGCAAATAAATCTAACTCTTGTGTAGAACATGTTATGATTTGCACTAGGTGTAAAGATTTTGACATTGATGCTTGTATTGAACACCTAGTTTGCATTTCTAAATTAAATGATGAATTGGCTAGTCTTAATGCCCAACTTAAGACTAGCAAAAGTGAATTTGACAAACTAAAATTTGCAAGGGATGCCTACACGATTGGTAGACACCCCTCAATTAAGGATGGTCTTGGCTTCAAGAGGGAAGTCAAGAACTTAACAAGCCATAAGGCTCCCATCTCCGCCAAGGAGAAAGGGAAGGCCCCTATGGCTAGTAGTGTGCAAAAGAACCATGCTTTCATGTATCATGATAGGAGACATTCTAAGAATGCCTTTAGAAGTTATGATGCTTTTGATTTTCATGCTATGACTGCTTCTAGTTCCTATGTTATGCATGATAGAAAGGTTGCTAGGAGAAATGTTGTTCATAATATGCCTAGGAGAAATGTTGTTAATGCTTCTAGGAAAGTTAATGAACCTTCTACAATATATCATGCTTGCAATGCTTCATTTGCCATTTGTAGAAAGAATAAGAAGGTGATTGCTAGGAAGTTAGGGGCAAGATGCAAGGGAGATAAAACTTGCATTTGGGTCCCTAAGACAATTGTGACTAACCTTGTAGGACCCAACAAGAGTTGGGTACCTAAGACCCAAGCCTAAATTTGCCTTGCAGGTTTATGCATCCGGGGGTACAAGCTGGATTATCGACAGCGGATGCACAAACCACATGACGGGGGAAAAGAGGATGTTCTCTTCCTACGTCAAGAACAAGGATCCCCAAGATTCAATAATATTCGGTGATGGGAACCAAGGCAAGGTAAAAGGGTTAGGTAAAATTGCTATTTCATCCAAGCACTCTATTTCTAATGTGTTTTTAGTTGAGTCGCTTGGATATAACTTGTTATCTGTTAGTCAATTATGCAATATGGGATATAATTGCCTATTCACAAATATAGATGTGTCTGTCTTTAGAAGGTGTGATGGTTCACTAGCTTTTAAGGGTGTACTAGACGACAAACTTTATTTGGTTGATTTTGCAAAAGAAGAGGCCGGTCTAGATGCATGCTTAATTGCTAAGACTTGCATGGGCTGGCTGTGGCATCGCCGCTTTGCACATGTGGGGATGAAGAACCTTCACAAACATCTAAAGGGAGAACACATGATAGGTCTAACTAACGTACATTTCGAGAAAGATAGACCTTGTGCAGCTTGTCAAGCAGGGAAACAGGTGGGAGGCTCTCATCACACCAAAAATGTGATGACCACATCAAGACCCTTGGAGATGCTTCATATGGACCTCTTCGGACCCGTCGCCTATCTAAGTATAGGAGGAAGTAAGTATGGTCTTATTATAGTTGATGATTTTTCCCGCTTCACTGGGTTATTCTTTTTGCAGGATAAATATGAAACCCAAGGGACCCTCAAGCGCTTCCTCAAGATAGCTCAAAATGAGTTTGAACTCAAAATGAAGAAGATAAGGAGCGACAACGGGTCCGAGTTCAAGAACCTTCAAGTGGAGGAGTTCCTTGAGGAGGAGGGGATCAAGCATGAGTTCTCCGCTCCCTACACACCATAGCAAAATGGTGTCGTAGAGAGGAAGAACAGGACGCTCATCGATATGGCGAGGACAATGCTTGGAGAGTTCAAGACCCCCGAGCGCTTTTGGTCGGAAGCCGTGAACATGGCTTGCCATGCCATCAACAGGGTCTACCTTCACCGCCTTCTCAAGAAGACTTCGTATGAGCTGCTAACTGGTAACAAACCCAATGTGTCTTATTTTCGTGTATTTGGGAGCAAGTGTTATATTCTTGTGAAGAAATGTAGAACTTCAAAATTTGCTCCCAAAGCTGTAGAAGGGTTTTTATTAGGTTATGACTCAAATACAAAGGCGTATAGGGTCTTCAACAAATCATTGGGTTTGGTTGAAGTCTCTAGCGACGTTGTATTTGATGAGACTAATGGCTCTCCAAGAGAGCAAGTTGTTGATCTTGATGATGTAGATGAAGAAGACGTTGCAACGGCCGCTATGCGCACCATGGCGATTGGCGATGTGCGACCACAGGAACATTTGGAGCAAGATCAACCTTCTTCCTCAACAATGGTGCATCCCCCAACCCAAAATGACGAATAGGTACCTCAAGTGGAGGCGCATGATCAAGGGGGAGCATAGGATGTTCAAGTGGAAGAGGAAGAAGCACCTCAGGCACCTCCAACCCAAGTTCGAGCGACGATTCAAAGGAATCATCCCGTCGACCAAATTTTGGGTGATATTAGCAAGGGAGTAACTACTCGCTCTAGATTGGTGAATTTTTGTGAGCATTACTCTTTTGTCTCTTCTACTGAGCCTTTCAGGGTAGAAGAGGCCTTGCTAGATCCAGACTGGGTGTTGGCAATGCAGGAGGAGCTCAACAACTTCAAGCGCAATGAAGTATGGACACTGGTGCCTCGTCCCAAGCAAAACGTTGTGGGAACCAAGTGGGTGTTTCGCAACAAACAGGACGAGCACGGGGTGGTGACGAGGAACAAGGCTCGACTTGTGGCAAAAGGTTATGCCCATGTCACAGGTTTGGACTTTGAGGAGACTTTTACTCCTGTGGCTAGGCTAGAATCTATTCGTATATTGCTAGCATATGACGCTCACCATTCTTTCAGGTTGTTCCAAATGGATGTGAAGAGCGCTTTCCTCAACGGGCCACTCAAGGAGGAGGTGTACGTGGAGCAACCCCCTGGCTTCGAGGATGAACGGTACCCCGACCACGTGTGTAAGCTCTCTAAGGCGCTCTATGGACTTAAGCAAGCCCCAAGAGCATGGTATGAATGCCTTAGAGACTTTCTATTTGCTAATGCTTTCAAGGTTGGGAAAGCCGATCCAACTCTTTTTACTAAGACTTGCGATGGTGATCTTTTTGTGTGCCAAATTTATGTCAATGACATAATATTTGGTTCTACTAACCAAAAGTCTTGTGAAGAGTTTAGCAGGGTGATGACGCAGAAATTCGAGATGTCGATGATGGGCGAGTTGAACTACTTCCTTGGGTTCCAAGTGAAGCAACTCAAGGATGGCACCTTCATCTCCCAAACGAAGTACACGCAAGACTTGCTAAAGCGGTTTGGGATGAAGGACGCCAAGCCAGCAAAGACGCCGATGGGAACTGACGGACACACCGACCTCCACAAAGGAGGTAAGTCCATTGATCAAAAGGCATACTGGTCAATGATAGGTTCTTTGCTTTATTTATGTGCTAGTAGACCGGATATTATGCTTAGCGTATGCATGTGTGCTAGATTTCAATCCGATCCAAGGGAGTGTCACTTGGTGGCTGTGAAGCGAATTCTTAGATATTTAGTCGCTACGCCTTGCTTCGGGATCTGGTATCCAAAGGGGTCTAACTTTGACTTGATTGGATACTCAGACTCCGACTATGCTGGATGTAAGGTCGATAGGAAGAGTACATCAGGGACGTGCCAATTCTTAGGAAGGTCCCTGGTGTCGTGGAACTCTAAGAAACAAACTTCCGTTGCCCTATCCACCGCTGAGGCCGAGTATGTTGCCGCAGGACAGTGTTGCGCGCAACTACATTGGATGAGGCAAACCCTCCGGGACTTTGGCTACAATCTGAGCAAAGTCCCACTCCTATGTGATAATGAGAGTGCTATCCGAATAGCGGAAAATTCTGTTGAGCACAGCCGCACAAAGCACATTGACATCCGGCATCACTTTTTGAGAGACCACCAGCAAAAGGGAGATATCGAAGTGTTTTATGTTAGCACCGAGAACCAGCTAGCCGATATCTTTACCAAGCCTTTAGATGAGAAGACCTTTTGCAGGCTGCATAGTGAGCTAAATGTCCTAGATTCGCGGAACTTGGATTGATTTATAGCATACATGTGTTTATGCCTTTGATCATGTTCCTTATGCATTTTGTTGCTTATCTGTGGTGCTCAAGTTGTACAAACACTCCCTGGACCTCACAAGTCCTCTTGCAAGTGATGCACATATTTAGGGGGAGATGTGCTACAACTTGACCCTTTGAGACTAACCGTGTGCTTGAGTTTGCTTGTTTAAGTCTCAAAAGAGGTTTGAAAGGGAAAAGGTGGACTTGGACCATGAAAGACTTCCACTGCACTCCGATGAGAGGGTAACTTATTCCAAGTTCATCTCATGTACTCTTATTGCCTTTGTATTCTTATTTGAAGATTTTGGTGAGGCAATGGGGTTCAAGGGCCAAGATTGATCCCGTTTTGGTGCTTGATGCCAAAGGGGGAGAAAATAAAGGCCAAAGCAATAAATGGATCAGCTACCACTTGAGAAATTTTGAAAATAGTAGAATAGAGCTTTTGGTTTGTCAAAACTCTTTTATTGTCTCTTTTGTCAAAAGTTGGCCTCTTGTGGGGAGAAGTGTTAATTATGGGAAAAAGGGGGAGTTTTTGAAATCCTTGATCAATTTCTTTTGGAATACCTCTCTTTATGTCTCTATAAGTGAATTTGACTTAGAGATAGGAAATTGAGTTTGATTTGCAAAAACAAACCAAGTGGTGGCAAAGAGTGATCCATATATGCCAAATATGAATCAAAACAATTTTGAGTTCCCATTTGCATTGTTACTGCACTTGTTCTATTTGCTTTATGTTGTGTTGGCATAAATCACCAAAAAGGGGGAGATTGAAAGGGAAATGTGCCCTTGGGCCATTTCTAAGTATTTTGGTGATTGAGTGCCTACGCAAGTGCTTTTGTGTTGATCTATGCAATGTGGTGGACAAAGTGCAAATCAAGTCAAAAGGTATGTTTCTAGACTTAGTACATTGTTTTATGGACTAATGTATTGTGTCTAAGTGCTGGAAACAGGAAAGATTGAATTGGAAATGAGATGGCTCTGTTCAGCCAAAGTCAGCTCGGTCCGGGTGCACCAGACTGTCCGGTGGAGCACCGGACAGTGTCTGGCGGCGCACCGGACAGTGTCCGGTGTGCCAGGCTGACCCTGGTGAACTGGCTACTCTCGGGACTTCGACGGCGGTGTATGACTATAAATCACCGGACTGTCCGGTGGTGCACCGGACCGTTCGGTGAGCCGTTCACAGGCGAACTCGTCGCTCTAGGGAGATAATTAACGGCGTACGGCTATAATACACCGGACTGTCCGGTGAGCCAACGGTCGACCGGGCCAACGGTCGGCCGCGCGATCTGCGCGAGACACGTGGCCGAGCCAATGGCTAGAAGGAGGCACCGGACAGTGTCCGGTGCGCCAACGGCTCTCAAACTCCAACGGTCGGCTTCGCCAAATAAGGAAGGAGATCCGCACCGGACAGTGTCCGGTGATGCACCGGACTGTCCGGTGCGCCAGTCGACAGAAGGCAAGATTTGCCTTCCAACAATGCTCTCAACGGCTCCTAGCTGCCTTGGGGCTATAAAAGGGACCCCTTGGCACATGGAGAAGACACCCAAGCATTCTTTGAGCATACTTGATCACTCACACTTCGTTCTTGCGCACTTGTTTGACATTCTTAGTGATTTGAGCTCCGTTCTAGTGAAAAACTCGTGATAGTTAATTGAGCTCAAGTCTGGGTCTTGTGTGTGCGTATTTGCTGTGATCTTTGTGTCTTGTGTGAGTTGCTAATCCCTCCCTTACTCCGTGCTTCTTTGTGAACTTCAAGTGTAAGGGCGAGAGGCTCAAGTTGTGGAGATTCCTCGCGAACGGGATTAAGAAAAGCAAAGCAAAACACCGTGGTATTCAAGTGGGTCTTTGGACCGCTTGAGAGGGGTTGATTGCAACCCTCGTCCGTTGGGATGCCACAACGTGGAGTAGGCAAGCGTTGGTCTTGGCCGAACCACAGGATAACCACCATGCCATCTCTGTGATTGATATCCTTGTGGTTATTGTGTTTTGTTGAGACTCCTCTCTAGCCACTTGGCATTATTGTACTAACGCTTAACCAAGTTTTTGTGGCTTTAGTTTCAAGTTTTACAGGATCACCTATTCACCCCCCCCCTCTAGGTGCTCTCAGTTAAAAAATTTAACCATAGCCGAAGCTTTCTGCATTGCGCTTTCGAGCAAATGCTTCATCATTTAAGGTTAGCTTCGTCAAATGGTAAAACCATCGAAATGGCCAGACTGCGATCAACTGCTAGACTGTCTCGTGAGGAGGACAAAACCGAGGCCGCCTAAACAGCGCCGATTTCAGAAGTAATGAAGCGATTAGGTCTGGTTGTGGCAGAGGAGGTTGCTGACGAAGGTGCTTCTAATGCCGAAGCTGAACAAACTGTGGTTGAGGGTGAAAATGTTGATGAGAGTGAAGAAGACTATAGCATTCTGATCCCAACAAAGCCTAGTCTTCTTGAATTTGAAAATCCACTGTGACTGAAGATGACATGCCTATGATGATGGAATTGGGCTATTTCAGAGAAGCTGAGAGCAAACTTATTCGATTTGCTGGAGAAGAGGTAATCCTAGAGCCGAAGAAGGATGAAGTTGTCGTTTTCAAGAGCTTCTTCAGAGTAGGGCTGCGATTCCCCCTAAATGAAATGATAGGGGTAGTTTTAAAGAACTTGGAGATATATCTTCATCAGCTGACTCCCAATGCTATTGTTAGCCTCAGCATATATATCTAGGCCCTCCGAAGCCAAGGGATGAGCCCAGATGCTGAAGCTTTCTGCCGAGTGCACGAGCTGCATTATCAGACGAAGGCCAGGGCAGATGGCCTTCATGAAAATTTTGGCTGTTACAATTTTGCGTATCGAAAGGATACAAAGGCACCAGTTCTCTGCTACCATACAAAGTGGCCAACAGGTTGGAAGAGTGAGTGGTTCTATATGAAGGCTGACAAGAAAAAGAGGGAGAAGCTGATGACCATGGTTATGAGTCCGCTGACTTTGAGCTTCGGAATGACTAAGCCCTTGTGCAATATGTAACTGGGGTCATCCTGTCAGCTGGCTGAAGTAGAATTTAGAGTGGTAGCTGAGCAAATCATTACTAGAGACTTGGTGCAAGAATACTTGGCAAGTAGGACATATCCGATGTCAAGTGGTTGGGGAATGCCGAAGAGGAAAGAAGTGGGGAAGAAGCATGAACTTGTTCGACTTGCTTACCATTTTAAGTTTGAAAAACAATTCAAGAAGCCTTGCAAAGAATGGCTAGATATGATTGAGACCATGTGCAATGAGATACTTGGGAATTATACCAAGAAGGAAGATCAGTTGATGACCGCAGCCTTCGGTACCCGGCAGAAACAAAGATTAAACAGGGTGATGGACACCTTGAAATTTGAATACCCTGATTATGAAAAGCTTGACAAAGGTGCCGAAGGGGTGAAAAGAAAAAGAATTGTTAGTATTCTAAACAGACAAGCTGCAAGAATGGTTAAGGAGGATGAGAAGGCTTCAAAGAAAACAAAAACTACTCTTGAGCCGAAGGCGACAGTTTCAAAAAAGAGGAAGTCTGAAGCTCCGGAGCCGAAGGTAACTGAGGCAACAGAAGAGACTCCTTCAACACCTGCTGCTGCTGAAAGAGTAGAAATTCTAAAGGTAATGACTGAATCCTTACCCATCAAGCTGCTAAGTCCTCTAGGACTAGAACTAATGAAACTTTTACAGAAGAAGGTTGACGGTCAGAAAAAATGAAGAATTGTTAATGTTATGCAAGCCATTGAGCGGACACCACCGCTGGCCTCGGCATCCTGAATACACCTATTGCAAGTGTCGAGGCCACTGCCGAAGCTGAAACCTCTGTCGAAGCTGCAGCTGCTGCCGAAGCTGCCAATCTTGAAAGTACACTGTCAGGAATTGACAAACTTCTTTTGGATTTGGCTGCAGAAGAGACAGTTGCGGCTATAGAGAAGGTCATGGCCATAGTGCCTAACAAAGGAAAAAGATTTCTGATACTACTTCAGAAGAAAAGGATTTTGACCTTCAAAACCTGATGGGTCAAGAATTGTCCGAGGCTGAGAAGAAAGAGCTACAGGAATATGGGATATCCTATGGCTACCAGCCAGGAGCTATGCTCTTCGGTGGCATTGACGAAGGTGCCTTAGGATGTATTCGCAATCGTGTCGGGGCAAAAATAATTAGCACTCTATCAAAGAGTGTCGGTTTCCCGAAGCTTGAGGCTGATATAAGCGGCTACCGGTGGCAACATATCGTCGGCTATCTCTTTTACTCCAATTTCAAGGTAAAATTCTTTTGCCTAGATTTCTGTTATCTTTGTGATGAATCAAAATTTTCTGATGTCAGCTTATTTCCACAGAGTATGCTGCTAAGTAAAGCATTGAGGATGCAACAGGACGTTGAGGACAAGAAAAATGAGATCATAATCGAGGGCTTGGAGAGTAAGATTAAGGATTACGAAGCTTCCCTTGAGAAGTAGGACTTCCTGCTTCAAGCAACGGAAGGTTCGCTTGCAGAGATTCAAGCTGAAAATGCTGGGTTAAGAAAGGAGCTTCTCCAAATCCAAGTAGCCTTAAAAGGAAAATCAGATAGCTTCGGACAAGAAAAGAATGAACTACAAGCAAAATGTGAAGCCGAAGCTAATAAAAACACAAAGCTGCAGAAATCTCTGAAAGACCTTTGGAATAGATGCTTGGAATTTGGCAGCCGCTGCGTGCAACGGTTAAAAGGGGTCTTCAGCTCGGTTGGGGCCAGTTCTGAAGATATCACCCCTCGGTTGAAGATATATCAGATACCTTTAAGCATATTGAAAATGAAATTGATGCACTCAATGAAGTGATATCTGGGCACGATGACTTCTATACTCTGCTAGCTTCTCACAGCACAGCTGCTGCATTCTTGAAGGCCGGATGCACGCATGCAAAGATAGTAAATAGACCAACCTTCAGCCTATCGCCATCAGATTTGATTGACATTCCTAGTGAAGCCCGAAGTATCGGAAATAGATTCATCACTCAAATTTGGGCTAAAGGCGGACGAGAGTTGGCCAGAGACGAAGCTCGGAATCTACTTAAATCAGTAAGAAACTTTTACCTGTTGTCTACCTTGATTTTTATCATCACTTTAACCTTATACCTTCGTTTGTCTGCAGGATGGTGGTGCCGAAGGTTAATAGTCCTTAGCACATTTCGAAGGTTGTTGGTCCGATGCTTCCTTTTTTTGTCTTCCTGTATAGAGCTTAGGGAATATTTGTATTATTCTTGCAAAGAATTGTAATCGAGAGTTGAACTCAGTACTGTGTATATTTGTCCATACCTTGTAATATAATTTTACCTTTCCATTCATGTACGTATTGCTTTGCTATGGACGAAATTCGTGTATCTTTTGAGCCGAAGGCGAAAAACACCATCCCTTCTTTTCGTACACATCGAAGCATTTCTTTGCATAAAATGCTTGTATTTTTGTTTGAAGCGAAGCTTCTTCGTGTTCAACGAAGCACTTTGTCGCCGAAGCCGGACTATTTCTATTCGTGCTTTATGTCATGATGTTGATGATCCTACGAATGTCTAATGAATGTGTATGAATGCAATGAATGATGTAATGTAACATGCAAATGTATGACCCATACACACACGAAGCCACACCCAGACTCTACATCCCCTTAGGAACGACTTTGGAGTCTTTAAGCTCTGCATTCGCTTAGAACGACTTTGGAGCTTCTTCACCATATATTTCGGTGGCATTTAAGCTTTGCATCCCCTTAGGAATGACTTTGGAGCTTCTTCACCTTCTATTTTGGTGGTATTTGGCTCTGCATTCCCTTAGGAATGACTTTTGAGCTTCGAGACTTACTCTACGCTCCCTTAGGAACGACTTTTTGTAGCTTCAGAACTTACTCTGCGCTCCCTTAGGAACGACTTTTTGTAGCTTCGGAACTTACTCTGCGCTCCCTTAGGAATGACTTTTTGTAGCTTCATCGTACTTGAAGTGATTTCAGCTCTGCATCCCCTTGGGGACGACTTTTGAGCTTTTCCCTGTTATCTTTTTGCACTCGAAGATGCAGGTTCTGATGTTACATGTTATATTTTTTGGGGGGATTTTGGCCCTTTTATTGCATAGGGCCAAATAAGAATAAAAAATTACAAACTATGGCCCCGTTAAAAACCTTTCTGCCCTCTTGAAAGGAAAAGGGTGCCATAAGAAAAATAGAAACGATTACATCAATTACACATAATACCGCTAAAGCTCATTCGCATTCCAAGATCTAGATATGTCGTTGCCGTCCATATCCTTCAATCTATAAGAACCGGGTCTTGACGAAGATACTACCAGAAAAGGACCTTCCCATTTCAGTTGTAACTTGCCCACTGTATCTTGGATGGCTACTCTCCGAAGCACCAAATGACCTAGCTTGATATTTTTCAATCAAACTTTCCTATCACCCCATTTTATTGTTTCGGCCTGATACTTATTGATGTGTTCTATGGCCTGAAGTCTGGTCCCTTCTATAGTGTCTTTTGTTATTTGAGAATCAGCTTCATCCTCTTCTGAAGTTGTGGTTCTTATTGATCCTATCTTTGCTTCTTTTGGTGTTATTGCTTTGTCAACGGACAAGAGCTTGAAAGGTGTAAAACCTGTTGACCTTGAGACAGTTGTGTTATGGTTCCACACCACTTTGATCAACTCATCTGGCCACTTTCCTCTAGGCTAATTGAAGATTAACTTCATTATTCCTGTCATTATAATTTTATTTGCTCTCTCTACTAACCCATTTGATTCTAGATGCCTTACTGATGCAAAATGAATTTTTGTACCAATTCTGTCACAAAAATCTTTCAACGTCATCAAATTAAGTTCCATTATCAATAGTTATTGCCTTCGGCATGCCGATGCGACAAACAATATTTTGCCAAAAGAATTTATGTACTGTGGCTGAAGTTATTGTGGCTAAGGGTTTTGCTTCGATCCACTTAGAGAAATATTCCACTGCCACGACGACATATTTCAAATTTCCTTGTGCCGGTGGAAGTGGACCTAACAAATCCAGACCCCACTTTTGCAGTGGCCAAGTTGGTTGTATTAGCTGGGTTAAAGACGAAGGTTGTTTCTGGTCTTTTGCACATCTTTGGCAATTTTCACATTTTTGAGCCAAGTCTGCTGCATCCGAAGTTGGCTTTGGCCAGTAAAATCCTTGTCTAAAAACCTTCCCTAGCAAAGGCCTAGACCCAATATGAGACCCACATAATCCTGCATGTATTTCCTTCATCAATTCTTGACCTTCGGTTCTGGACAAGCACTTGAGTAATGGAGAGCAGACTCCATATTTATATAACTCCCCTTCTATGATTACATATGGTCTTGTCCTTGCTTCCATTCTTTTATTGTAAACTTTGTCATTCGAAAAATAGTTGCCTTGGAGGAAAGATATAACCTCAGTCCTGCAATCTTCACTATGTACAGGTGATATTGCAAGCACTGCTCTCTCCATAAGTTCAACTCAAGGTGCTTTTATTGTTTCGAAGAATACTTCCGAAGGCAAAGGGAGCCCCTATGCCGCTGACTTAGCCAGCAAATCTGCATGCTCATTTCCCCCCTTGGGATATTTTTTTATAGAAAATCCCTCAAAAGAAGCTTCCAATCTTTGGACTGCATCCAAATATTTTTCGAGCTTCGGATCCCTTGCCTTACTGCTTTTGTCCACGTGGCCAGAAATAACTTGGGAACCAGTTTTGAGGATTGCCCTTCTTATTCTCATTGCATTTAGCTTCCGAAGCCCTAAAAGAAGAGCTTCGTACTCAGCAATGTTATTTGTGCAACTAAAGTCCATCTTTACTGCATAACATGTCCTGACTTTTGAGGGCACTACTAGAACAGCAGCCGCTCATGCACCGAAGGTTCCCCAAGAACTGTCACAGAATACCGTCCAGGCTTCGGCATCTTTTGTTGCTTCTTCTCCCTGAGCCCCTGGCGTCCAATCAGCAATTGAATCTGCTAACGCTTGAGATTGAATTGAGGATCTGTGTACATAATCAATGGTGAATTCATTAAGCTCCGCAGCCCATTTTCCAATTCTTCATGTAGCTTCTCTGTTTCTCATTATATCCTTCAGAGGTTGTGATGAAGGCACTATTATATGATATGCTTGAAAGTAATGCCGAAGCTTCTGGAGGCCATCAACACAACATACAATACCTTTTCCAATTCTGTGTAATTTTTCTTTGATAAACTGAGTACTTCAGAGACGAAGTATATCGGTGCTTGTCTTTTTACTTGGCCATCTTGCTTCTCCTGTACAAGTGCCACACTGACTGTAAAATGGGACGCAACCACATACAGGAGTAACGGAGTTCCTGATGAAGGTGGAGTTAGAGTTGTCAAATCTATTAGATATTGTTTTAACTCGTCGAAGGCTTTATGTCGAGCCAGACCCCACTGTAAGACTTCGGCTGACTTCAGTACTTCAAAGAATGGTAAGTTTCTCTCTCCTGATCTTGATATAAATCTATTCAAGGATGCCAGCCTTCCTGCCAATCGTTGAGCCCCCTTCTTTGAATTTGGCGGTTCCATCCGAAGGATAGCTTCGATCTTGCTTGGATTAGCTTCGATACCCTTTGTTGATACCAGACAGCCGAGAAACTTGCCCTTCTTCACTCCGAAAACACACTTTTCTGGATTCAACTTGAGACCAGCTTGCCTGAAATTGGCAAACGTCTCTTGCAAGTCGGCAACATGATTTTCTTGTTTTGTGCTTTTTACTATAATGTCATCAACATAAGTTAGCACATTTTTGCCTATTTGAGAGTGAAGAAAATCTTGGCAGTCATTCTGCTGAAGCTTCCTCTAGCATTTTTGAGCCCCTCGGGCATCCGAAGGTAGCAATAAGTACCACTAGGAGTTATGTAGCTTGTGTTTGGCTCATCCTCTTTCTTCATCCAAATTTGGTGATAGCCCGAGTAGCAGTCCAATAAGCTCATGAGTTCCGAAGAAGCTGTTGCATCTACAAGGGAGTCTATTCTTGGTAAAGGGAACTCATCCTTCGGACAGGCCTTGTTGAGGTCTATGAAATCAATACACATTCTCCATTTCCCATTAGCCTTCCTCACCATAACAGTGTTAGCCAGCCACTCTGGATATGTTACTTCTGTAATAACACCGGCACTGAGAAGTCTCTTTACTTCATTTCGTGCACCTTCGGCTTTATCCTTAGACATTTTCCAAAGTCTCTGCTTTCTTGGTCTAAAAGATGGATCCACATTGAGTGAATGCTCAATGACATCTCTATTAACACCATAGAGATCGTTAGCTGTCCAAGCGAAGACATCTTTGTTGTTAAATAAAAACCTTAGCAAAGTCTTTTCTTGTTCACCAGATAACTAAGATCCAAGTAGTACCTTTTGGTCTGCTATGTCTTCACATAGGAGCATAGGCTTCGGCTGATCCTCTGAAGCAGCCTTCTCTCTTTTGTGCTTATACTGCTGATAAGCTTTGGCTTCATCTATGTTATGGATAGCCTTTGAATCTGTCCAGCTCCCTTCAGCCCTCCTGGTAGCTTCTTAACTCCCATGAATAGCAACGGGCCCTTGTTCCGAAGGTATCTTCATGCATAGATATGCTGGATGAAGTATTGCTTCGAAGGCATTAAGCGTCCCTCAACCAATGATTGCGTTGTATGGATACTCCATATCAACAATGTCAAAGACAACTTGTTCAGTTCTTGTGTTATGGACGTAGCCAAAGGTCACTAACATTTTTATCTTGCCAAGTGCCATGATCTGCCATCCTCCAAAGCCACAAAGAGGGTGTGTTGCATCATGTATCTTGTCTTCTGGCTCTTGCATTTGTCTGAAAACTTTTGCAAAGACGATGTCCGCTGCGCTGCCTATGTCAACCAGAACATTATGGACCAGAAATCCCTTGATGACACAAGATATAACCATAGCATCATTGTGAGGGTAATCTTTAAGCTGAAGATCTTCCTGGGAGAAGGTAATTGGGATGTGAGATCACTTGGATCTGATGAAGGGTCCTTGCACCCCAACATGCTGCACTCTTCTTTGTGCTTCCTTCTTCTGCTTCTTGTTGGCTGGCTATAAGCTTGAACCAACCTGTGATTGGGAGCACCAGCTTCGTGACTGAAGGTGCTACAACTTGGTTGTTGTACGAAGCCATCGTCACAACACTTGAAGTGAGTTCACCGGAGGTGGGCGCCAATATTGGTCACTTGTTCTCAAATGCTATGAATCCAGAACAAGGTAACGCAAGTGTTAATGGTTAAAGACCTTCGTCCTTCGAAGCATTATCTCCCTTAGGATATAATGATCTTCGGATGAAGGTCATGAAGGACATACCTTCATCATTTCAATAAGCAAGGATGTAAACAAAGACATATGAAACGCGAAGGGAATATGAATAATCATTTCGAATCATTAGACTATTCATATTCTCATTATATAAACATGAACAAACATCAACGATATTTAAATTACATTTGTACCTTCGGCTTGACAGAAGGTGAAAAAGCAGGAGTGATGCGTGAGTGATTACAAGTCAGCGTGAATAATACACGGATATTGTTCATCTATTTATAGGCACGGGACGTAGCCCGGACAAAATTACATTTGTATCCCTGATAACTAATTATAATCATAGCACAAATCATCAGGGACTATATAGTCTTTTCCTCTTTAAGTCGGTGCTATCCTTCGTCTTATGCATTCCATCATGCCGAAGCTCTTTCAATTATAGCTTCGACATATATCTTCATGTCGTAGCTGCTTGCATGTCGTCCTGCCGAAGGTGTTTTTGCTTGGAGGACCTTTGGTGGAGAAAAAGGCCCCCAACAAGGGTCGACCCCAAGTGGTGAAACCGTGTGAGCCATGTGAAGGACATGTGGGCTATGTATCCTGACTTAGTTGGGAGGATCACTGTTTAGTGCATGAGTGCACTGTACCGCCTTCAGGCCTTGCAGAGCAACGCTATGGCACACCTTGCTAACCTCGCTCAGACCACTAAGCTCACCCTCGACAGCCGAAAGGACTTCATGGTCAACCTGTCTTCAGAGTTGGTGGAGAAGGACCTACAGATGGAACTGCTGAACCAGCGCATCGCTACCCTAGAGTAGTAGGTGGAGATCCAGGATAACACCATTGATATCCTAGAAAACTAGCTCCACGATGTGCAGGAGGAGCTTGAGGAAGCTAATGACCACCTGGACATGCACACCTGGAGATGGAGGCAAACGAGGCCGAAAGCGAGGGAGAGGAGTGTCCCGAGGAGTTAGGACCAGCCCCTAGTACCAATGTCACTCACTCCGAGATGCCCCCTTCGCCCGTATCCAGTGTCGCTTCCACTACTCAGGGTTGATGGGTTAATTTGACACATTAGGAGGATAGATACCCGCGCGAGCTTAGTTGGCATCAAATTTTGGACTAGGCTTATGGGTACTTTCCCCTAAATTGTTGTAACCTAGGAGAACTTTTGCGAGTAATGAAATGAATGTAATCATGTTATCCTCGTTCGAGTTGATGTTATGTTATGGCATTTTCTTTCCGTATGATATAAAGCATATTGTTTGGAATTGTGAATTGGGATAACAATGGCAAAAATCTCTGAATTTAGATGGCAGCTAGGCAGCATCGCGGGTAGAACGAGCAAGTTCCCCCGCCACCTCCTCTAGCTCCCACGGTGCAGGAGCTGATGGCTCAGCAGAATGAAATTCTACGACAGCTCTTGCAGTGCCAGCCCCACCCTCAGCAATATGGTGGAGGCCAGCCGTAGCGACCTCTAGCCGCGGCGACATATCAGGAGTTCCTGACCATGCAGCCGCCCTTGTTCACCAAGGCAGAGGATCCGTTGGACGCCGATGTGTGGCTACGTGTCGTGGAGTCCAAGTTTCCCCTCCTCACTGGAGACTGCCCTGATGACACCAAAGCTCGCTTCGCCGCGCAGCAGCTTTGGGGACCTGCTCGGACATGGTGGGACCACTTTCGCGCCATGCTACCTGCTGGTCATGAAGTAACATGGGAGGAGATCAAGACTGCCTTCAGGGGTCATCACATTCCAGCAGGGATTCTGGACCGCAAGCTGAATGAGTTCCTGGCACTAACTCAAGGGACCCATACTGTGTTGTAGTATGCCGAGGCCTTCAATGACCTGTGCCAGTACGCGGGTTATCATGCTGACTCTAATGAAAAGAAGAGAGACCGGTTCCGCAGAGGTCTCAACACCAAGCTGCATGAGTGTCTCAACACTGTTCAGGATGATAGCTTCAACGAGTTGGTCAACCTGGCCATATCACAGGAAGACTGTATTGTAGCTCACTGGGCAGAGAAGAAGAGGAAGGAACCAATGTTAGGAACCTCCGCTCCACCCCAGAGGTTCAGGATTGTTTCCAACAATCAGAGCAGAGGATTTCAGCAGCAGGCAGGAAGATGGGTGATCAGGCCACCTCAGCAGCAGCAAGCGCCCAATCATTTTCTAGCTCCCACCCCAAGGAACAATCAACCGCAGCAGCAGCATCAGCAGTTCTACCAGGGAAATGGGAACAAGTGCTTCACGTGTGGCAATGTGGGTCATTATGCCAAGAATTTCCCAAGGAATCAATAGAGGCAGATGCCCGCACCAAATCAAGACAGAGGAAGAAAGCAGAAGGTACAAGTCAGGCAAGGGATGCTTAACTTCACTACTCTGGAGGAGTTACCTGAAGGAGCACCCGTCATGACTGGTATCTTTTCAGTTTTTAATCAACCTACATTAATTCTGTTTGATTCTGGTGCATCTCATAGCTTCATTAGCCAAAAGTTCAGCGTTAAATGCCAACTACCTTTCTATCATACAAAAGGGTCTTTCATGATAGCAACGCTTGGGGGCAAAATTGCAACGAACCAATTAAATCAAAATGTGCCTATCTTACTAGGAAGTAAATTTTCAAAACCACACTCCTGATTTTGGGATTAGAAGGTATGGATATCATTCTCGGAGTTGACTGGATAACTCAACACCGAGTGGTGTTGGATGTAGCTGCCCTGGAAATTCGTTCTCCTACCTTCGAAGACCTTGCATTGGATCTACCCAGCCAAGACTCTACTCGATCATGTGCTTTTGCTATGATAGAGTTACCCTTGAAGAAGATTCTAGTGTTCTATGAGTATGCAAATGTTTTTCCTGATGAATTGCCAGGAATGCCACCAGACCAGGATATTGAATTCCCCATTGAGTTGCAACCGAGAATGACACCTATTTCCAAGAGGCCTTACCGGATGCCACCTGCTGAATTGGCAGAATTGAAGAAACAGCTACAAGAGTTGTTGGACAAGGGTTTCATCCACCCAAGTACTTCACCTTGGGGATGTCCAGCCTTGTTTGTGAAGAAGAAAGATGAAAGCTTGAGGCTATGTATAGATTACCGCCAACTCAATGCGATGACTATCAAGAACAAGTATGCTTTGCCTCGTATTGATGTTCTTTTCGATCAATTGGTCGGAGCTAAAGTGTTTTCCAAAATAGACCTTCGCTCCAGCTATCATCAGATCAAGATACGAGCAAGTGATATTCCAAAGACTGCCTTCTCAACCAGATATGGACTATATGAGTATTTGGTGATGTCGTTTGGGCTGACTAATGCGCCAGCATACTTCATGTATCTGATGAATTCTGTCTTCATGCCTGAACTAGACAAGTTCGTGGTGGTTTTCATCGACAATATATTGGTGTACTCAAAGAATGAAGAAGAGCATGCCGGTCATCTGCATGTAGTGCTCCAACGTCTACGAGAGCACCGTCTTTATGCCAAACTGACTAAATGTGATTTTTGGCTAAAAGAAATCAAATTCTTGGGTCACACTATCTCTTAGCCTGGCATAGCTGTAGATCTAGATAAAGTGCAAGAGGTGATGAACTGGAAGCCACCAACAACTGTCTGTCAGATTCGAAGTTTTCTAGGATTGGCCGGTTATTATCAAAGATTCATTCTAGACTTCTCTCGAATTGCAAAGCCCATGACTGAATTGTTGAAGAAGGGAGCCAAGTTTGATTGGGGTCAGAAGTGCGAAGATGCTTTCCACACCTTGAGGCAGCATCTGACCACAGCACCCGTGTTAGCGCAACCCGACCATAGCAAGCCATTTGATGTGTACTATGATGCCTGTAGCACTGGACTGGGTTGTGTTTTGATGCAAGACAACTGGGTCATTGCCTATGCATCAAGGGCACTCAGGCCTCATGAGCAAAATTATCCCACCCATGACTTGGAGTTAGCAGTCATGGTTCATGCATTGAAGATGTAAAAACACTATTTAATGGGAACCCACTGCAACATCTTCACAGATCATAAGAGTCTCAAGTACATTTTTACTCAGGCTGATCTCAACATGAGGCAGAGAAGATGGCTAGAGCTGATCAAGGACTATGACTTGGAGGTACACTACCACCCAGGGAAAGCCAATGTAGTGGCTGATGCCTTAAGTCGAAAGTCACAATGCAACTGTGTGATGATGGGTTCTCGCATCAACACCCTGTGTGAAGAGTTAAGCAAGATGAAGATCGAAGTCATTCCTTCTGGTGCTTTGTCTCACATTTCCATTGAGCCAAACTTGCAAGACCAGATAATTGTGGCCCAACTCAGTGACAAGGGAGTGCTAAGATAAGAAGGGGATATTATGGTTTGAAGCCAGATTGGTGGTTCCTAAAAATAAGGATCTCAAGAAGAAAATTTTGGATGAGGCTCATCTCTCCAAATTCTCCATGCATCCGGGAAGCACCAAGATGTACCATGATCTGAAGCCCTTATATTGGTGGACCAGAATGAAGAGGGAAATAGCCCAGTATGTGTCGGAATGTGACACATGTCAGAGGATAAAGGCAAGCCACTTAAAATCAGCTGGTGCCTTGCAACCCCTATCAATACCTTCATGGAAATGGGATGACATCAGCATGGAATTTATTGTGGGTCTGCCCAACACCTCTCGGCATCATGATTCGATTTAGGTCATTGTGGACCAATTGACAAAAGTGGCACATTTTCTTCTAGTGCACACCACCGATAAAGCTAAGAAGTATGAAAAGCTGTATATTGACCGAATCGTGTGTTTGCACGGGTTACCCCGGACAATTGTCTCTGACCGAGGAGCCCAATTCGTTGCCAGATTTTGGGAGCAATTGCAAGAGTCTTTGGGAACCAAGCTAATAAGTAGTTCAGCTTACCACCCCAGACTTATGGTCAGACCGAAAGGGTAAATCAAATTCTCAAAGATATGCTAAGGGCTTGTGCGATCGATTGTGGCAAGAACTGGGATAAGTACCTCTCCTTGGTAGAGTTTGCTTATAACAACAATTATCAATCCAGCCTAAAGATGGCACCTTTCGAAGCCCTATACAGAAGAAGGTATCGAACACCCCTTAATTGGTCTCACCCTGGAGAGAGAGAAATTTTTGGACCTGACTTAGTGACTGAAGCCGAAAGGAAAGTCAAACTAATCAAGAAAAATCTTGAAGTTGCTTAGGCCAGGTAGAAGAGTTATCATGATAAGAGAAGAAAACTCCTCTAGTTTGAAGTGGGAGATTTCGTATATCTGAAAGTATCACCCACCAAAGGAGTGCAAAGATTTGGGATCAAAGGCAAGCTAGCCCCTCGCTACATTGGACCTTATCAGATCGTGGAAGCCTGTGGACCTGTGGCATACAAATTGAAGCTACCTCCAAAAATGTCTGCCATCCACAACGTATTCCATATATGCTAACTAAAGAAATGTATTCGACTGCTGACTGAGATCATAGCAGAACCAAAAGTGGAGATAGAGCCAGATCTATCATACCAAGAGTACCCTTCCAAGGTTCTGGATTGCAAAGAAAGATCAACTCGGGCTAAGTAGATCAAATGTATAAGATCCAATGGAGCAATCACTCGAAGGAAGAGGCCACTTGGGAGACCGAGGAATTCCTATGTTCAAACTTCCCCGATTGTCTACCTAAGGGAATCGGTACATAACCATGCTCAACCCCTCCCCCTGCCCTTTGAATCTAAATATAAGAATAATGACCTTAACATAATTAGGGTTTGATTAAGTCTTTTCATCTTAAGGATTATGCCTTAATCATATCATGCACTTTAAAGTGAGAAAAATGCACAAAACCCTAAATAACCCTAAGTGAGCCATTTAAGTGCAAAAAGGGAAAACTTGTAAAAAGATTATAAAAAACCAAAAATCATGATTAGAACCAAATAACAAAGTTAAAGTGCACTAAATAAACTACAAAATGTAATAAGAAATCTTGATCAATGGAGCTTGGCAAAATTCCCAAAAGACCCCTCAAACAAGAATCTCAAAAGGAAATTTAGAAAATTCAGAAACTGAATTTTTACCTCTTCATGAAGTTCAACCGTGTTCTCTGTTTTCCAAAACTCAAATCTACAAAACCCAAATATGAAATTGGCGCCAAATTACATTGAACATAGTCTGGCAAAGTTTGAAATCAAACAAAAACCGTTTGACACATTTTGACTCGACCTTAGTCTCGGTTTTCAGCCGAGCGACAAACCCAACTTTGCCCCCTCGTATCTCACAAATCCGAGATCCAATCCACTCAAGTGTTGTAAGAGAAACAAAGAGTAAACAACAAAGTAGAAATTGTGTGCAGGGATTTGGGAGAGTTACGAGAAGATCGCGAGCCAATTAGCGTTTGAAAATGACCAGACCAAGAGATGCCACATGTTCGATCGCTTGCCTGACCGGCCGAGCGCGGACTGGCCGCGGCAGCGCGTGCCCCGCGTGTGGTCGCCCTGTCCCGCGCGCCTACGCCTCGCCCTCGCCTATAATTGCCCCTAGAGGCCCTAGCCGTATGCACTTGTGCACCTAAAGCCTCGCCCGAGCCAGAGATCACCGGAGTTCGCCGTTGAAAGCAAGCGCCACCGCCTACCATCACTGCCCGAGCATGGCCATCATGGCCAGTTCTTTCTGTCAACCCCCAGCCTCGCCCTAGCCTCTGGACGGCTTCCCCGAGAGGCTGTGAAGCTTCTCCAAGCTTGAACCGAGGCATTGCCTCACCGGAGAAGCGGGATCACCCTCGCCGGACTTCGACCGCCCGCCACCGCACGTAGACCGAGCTATCAGGTGAGCCATTCTTCAATTCCTCGCGCACATGCCATCCCTTACCCCTAGTGAAGCTCATTGACTGGTTTAATTGAACTCTACCACCCTGGATAGGTCGGAGCCCTCGCTGACGACGAGCTCCCCCGCCTAGGCATGTGGACCGACCTACTCCGACCATCCCCGGTGACGATCCGCACATCGACGTGACCGTCACGACCTCCCCTACACCCTCGACCACCTCACCGGAGCAATCTCGTCGCCGGTAAGCCCCTCCGCCCTTTCCTCCGCCGCGGGTACTGTTTAATTGGGAAAAGGACCTCGGGTTAGGTTTAGTAAAACCCTAGGAGGTTTTCTGTATTGTTAGTGGCATATGTGAATATTGACCCGAGGACTAGTCTGTAAGGAAATCTGAAAACACTCGCCAGGGACCCCAATGCAAAGTTAGTTTCCATTTAACCATTTCTGATTAATTCTTTCTTTAATGAACAGAGAACTTAGGAAATTCATAACTTGAGAAATATTTAACCAAAAATTGTCAAACCAATTTTGTTGGATTCAAAATAATATGAACTATCAGGAAAAAATAGTAAACCCCATGGTTTCTGCAATAATTTTTAGAGTTTTGAATTAAATAAGAAAACTACCCAAATCTTATTGATCCAGAGAAAAATAGAAATACTTCTGTGCTTAAGAAAATTTGTGGAGATACATACCCAACATATGCACTGTTTAAAAATACTAAGCACGCCAGTATACAAGATTAACTCAAGTTTTGCTATTAAAGACTATATTTGTCCAAAATTTAGGAAATTAAGAAAGGCAGTAGGAAACAATAAACAGAGGATGAACATATTTTTCCTAGTATACTTATGTGATAAAGAACATAGAAAAAATACAGAGAAACCTAGTCCAGAGCTAATCCAAGGTTAATTATTTGATTAGGCACTAAGAAATCCAGAAATGCCATAATTAAAATTTTAAGGACCATTTAAAAAATGGTAAGAAAATTTTAGTAGACTCCTAACTGTTATAACACCACTACAAAAATAGTAGGTACCCCAACCCATCATAATAAGTGGGTTGAACAATTCAAACTTAATTTTGGCCCATGTTCTAATTAAATCATAAGAAAGCCAAAAATTAGGCAACAGTAGGTAAATAAATTTTCACCCAACTATTGATGAAGTAGACCACCACAGAAAAATATGAAACCTAGTTAAAAATGTAAGGTAACACCCATTACCCCCTACCGCATTAAAAAGGCCATATAATCCAAGAATTTCTACCACCTTTTCCCTTAATAAAAAAGTTGCCAAATTCTAGAATGTTTGCTATTGCACAAAGAAGAAGATAGGAAAAAAATAAAAATCTGGTGTATGACATTTTTCAAGTATAGTGTTAGTAGAAAGCACGCTTTTTGCCAAAAACTTAAGAAAATCATAGTAAAATATCCAATAAGTATTACTGGCTAAAATTTGGTACAAAGTCATTTTATTACACCTAAATGCCAGCAAAAATAAGCTTTAAGGAAAAATCCACTGTGAAAGGAGAGTTGTAGTTCAAAGCACCCCCTCTGCCCCACAACTTGATAATTTTGTACAGAGAGAACCCTTAACTTTTTAAGCCCCAATTTTTGAGACAGAGAGTTACACACAAGTGCAAAGCTACTGTATTTTTTACATAATTTTTGGAAATTGATAAAGGTAGGTTGTAGTTCAAGCCCACCTTAAAAGCAAAGAAGAAAAGGAAAAGAAGAGATAAATTGGGAAGAATAATGAATCTCACCCCAAAGAATTCAGCTAGGAATCTTAATAAAGTTTCACCAAAACATTAAAAGAAAATCAGCGGAACACAAAAATGATCTGACCAATTAACTTAACCAAACTTGACCCTAAATGGCTAACTGTACCACTAGAATTTCCAATAGTAAGATTAAGCTCTACCTTATTAACTTAATCATTTCACCATACTATTATCATTGCTAAATGACGTGTCATGGCATACATATATCTCACTCATTGCATTCATTAGATTGCATCCTCGCTGACGGAGAGTACGTGCTCATTCCCGAGCTAGGAGCTATCCACGAGGAAGACCAGGAGCCAGCTCCCGAGCCTGCCACCAAGGATCTCCCCGCAGCTCCAGCATTTGAAGGCAAGCCCCGGTTTTATGCATAACTAGTTTATATATGCTACTTTACTATACTTAATGTTTGTAGGCTTGTAATGTGCACTTAAGTGTAGGAGTTGTTTGAAACCCTTAGTTGCATGAACTCAGGATTCCTTTTTGAGATGGATACTAGTATACTAGGTCGAGTAGCTGCTTTGCTAATTAGGATCTCGGTAGAAGTCAAGTGATTTTTCTAGCACTCGCGCGAGGTCAGGAATTGATTGTATTCATCTTGATAACGGGATCTATTATGGTCTATAGACTTGGATCCAGGGTGGATGCCATGTCCATAAGACGGTAATGGAATTAAGGATTAATGTGTGGATACCTGAGTCAAGCATTTGAAAGTACTAAACACATGTCAGGAAATATGGTAACCGGTAAACCTAGTACCTAAGTGAAGCCGAGCATGGACTTTCCTCCTCACTTGTCCTAAGACTGGGTCTCCCATGCTAGCTATGGTGGGTACAAGTGCGGTCACTGCATGGCGGCAGCCGGGGTCAGTGGAGCATTGTATGCCAAGGCGGTGAGCCCTGGCCGCGAATGGGGAATCGATGGGGACGGTTGACGTGTGTGAGGACGGAGTGCCCCTACATGTCGTGTGTTTAGGTTTACCTTGCAAGGTTTAAAAACTCGATTCGAATCGTCTGCTTCTCGCAGCCAGTGAGACTGCTAGACCCCTTGTACTGCATTGAGTAAGAAGTGAAATGAGGTTGATATGAGATAATATGTTGATTGTACTAAATGATTGCTACCATGTATGCGTAGCTAAAGTTAATGATACTAGAATTGGAAAAGCTAAAATTGATTTTAGACTCAGCTAGTGCTTTTGGCAAACCAAACCCCTCAGCCAAACAGTTGCATGTTCTAGAGGTAGAGGAGTAGATTCCTCACACCGGGTAAGTCTAACTGAGTATTAGTATACTTAGCCTTGCTTGTGGCACAATTTTTGTAGGTACGCTTCAGGACATGGTTGATGGTGTGATTTGGCCTTCCACCCTGCCACCAGGTTGGACGGTCGAGTGGGATGCTGCTCCAGCAGGAGGAGTAGTGGGCTAGGCCTTGCTCTATTCCTCATCATTCGACGTTATCGACTATCTGCTGCAATTTCAATTATGAACTTGTTTTAGTTTACTTAAAAACTCTGATTTATGTAATAACTCCAGTACTTAAATTGTGGTTACATGTTTTATTGTATTCTCTCTGTGACTCACCTTCGAGTGAGCTAGTGGTATTTGATCCTGGATAAGTGGCTTTATCAGACTAGATCCGAGGGACTGATGGGTTATTCCGATTTAAGTGTGTTGTTGCCTCTAAGGCGGGACTTGGGCACTTAAGCTGGAATAATCTGGGCGGTTCCGCCACATCTACCTTACCCGAAAGGGGCAAGGGCAGTAGGAAAGTTGGCTTGTAGGGAGGTTCTCGGGTTGATATTGCTGTGATGGCGGTCAGACAGGGTATTCCTGCATTGGCTCCCTAGAAACTGTAGCGGGTTTTCTGAAGCTAGTGGAACTTTGTAAAGGCCTCGTAGTGTTGCCCTGCCTCATCTCCTCGGTAGAGATGAATGGGACTTCTAGATCCCTTGTCAACCGGGTGACATGATGTCACACCCGGGTTTCGGGAGCACCAAGACTCGGGCGCAAACATAATCACCAGGTGTGCTGGGACCAAGTCTCACACATATGATGAATAGTGGTACAGAAACGAATGTCACATCTTTACTATATAACAGGAGTTCTATACAAAATAAATAAATAATTACATCATAAGGAGACAACAATCTAGCAACCCAAAGTTGACTGGGAGACGACGGCCTAGACCTCTCACGAACTTGTCACAACATCCTCCATGCGAATCATCATGCAGTACCTGTTCTTGACCTATAGGGGTGTGAGATAGCAAGAGTGAGCTCACATACATTTATCGCTCAACAAGTTTTGGGGAATAATGTGCATGAACTCGCCAAAGGTGGGAGCTCATGTGAAGTGTAAGGGTTACCCAAGAGGATGGTTGAAGCTGAGCATTGCTTTTAAATTTGGTCAAAATTTTATTAGCAATTACTAAGTAGAAGTAGATACCAACCCAATTAAGTAGTAGAATAAAAGTAATAACAACACCTGCGATGTAATGCATATGACAATTGAATTTAGTTCCATAAGTTAATCATGTGAGGGTCCGAGCTGCTCATGACCGTGAGCACGGCTGATATACCAGTTTTACACTTTGCAGAGGTTGCACATCTTTACCCACAAGTCATGTTACCCAACTGCCAAGGGATAGTGACTCCCATACACCTCTTCCTAGGAGGCGAGGCAGGGT
Source organism: Zea luxurians (assembly GCA_029449295.1). Classification (NCBI taxonomy): domain Eukaryota; kingdom Viridiplantae; phylum Streptophyta; class Magnoliopsida; order Poales; family Poaceae; genus Zea; species Zea luxurians. Next base: position 64,041,115 of record JAOPSE010000001.1, on the reverse strand, counting down.
AACACTACGAGGCCTTTACAAAGTTCCACTAGCTTCAGAAAACCCGCTATAGTTTCTAGGAAGCTCAAATGCAGGGGCCACTCGCCTGACCGCCATCGCAACAAAATCAACCCAAGGGCCTCCCTACACTGACCACTCCCCTACTGCCCTTGCCCCTTTCGGATAAGGTAGTCCTCCACTAGCTTTCCTAATTAGTCAGCCAAGGGCGTCCCATACCACCCTTATGGTAGCACTATTTTCTCGGGTTGTCGCTCCATGTTCCAATTAACATAATGATCTTGTCATGAACAGTAAATATCGAACTGATAATAAAAGTATGATCATGAATAATGTGTATCTCCATATCCAAAACCACATAAGGCAATAGCAGGTGTTGGGGACTTGTTCTCAAATGCTAAAAGTTAAGAACAAGGCAACATAGAAAGTGTTAAATGTTAAGCTCCTTCGTCCTTAAAAACATTATATCCCTTCGGATATAATGAATCTTGGACGAAGGTTGCAAAGGAAAAGATTTTCATTAGATTGATTAGCGATAAAAAAGGACGCATATATAAAATACAAACAATGGCTCGAGTATTATCATCAACTTATCTTTATCGCCAAATTCATAAAAACAAATTACAGGTGTACCTTCGGATTGTTGGAAAGTAAGGATGCAGACGTAATGTGAAAAAGCATATGACAAGTCAACGTGAACAGTACGGGAGTGCTGTTCATCTATTTATAGGCACGGGACGCAGCCCGTGTAAAATTACATTGATGCCCTTTACATTTGATAATAACTTTATGGCAATCCTTCGAGGTTTAACTTGACTTTTCATCCTTAGGTCGGTTCCTCCTTTCCTTCGTCATGCCGAAGCTTTTCTATACGTAGCTTCGTGATCGTCCTATCTTTCGTCGTGATCGCTTTACACCCTAGTCAAGCTTCGTCCTGACCATGCTCTTGTACACCCGCAACCTGACTCCGAAGATACCTGTTCACATGCTTCACTCGGAAAATATTGTCAAATCATGTTTTTGAGGAGCTTCGGAAGCCGAAGGCCCCCAATAGCAGGTTCTCCCTAAAATTTAGTGGTAAACAAGGTATAAAGATAGTCAAACTAGGGTGACCTATTGGGTCCCATCAAAATTAAAACATGCAGATCATTATGATTAATAAGAACATGATTTGGTAAAACGAATTGATCAAGGGCACGAATTGTCTGGGACTTGAGATTCCAGGTACCAACTTGCTCTCCAAGTGACTCGTAACCTCGCTGCTAGTCGTAGCAATACAAGCAAACATGGCATAAGCAAAATTAACATCACATCAACCATGAGCACAAACTATATAATAATAATCTACGCGTTACTATGAGATCATGGGTCCAAGAATCACTAAAATCAGAGTTACGGTTAAAAAGGTATGATTTTCTGAAGACTTATATGATTAAACAGGAAAACTAGATTCTAGGTCGACTTTAAGTAATATAATTTGTGAGAAAGATAGTCCTAAAGAAATAACCACTACCAGCTTAATCTTGATCAAATTATAACTTGATTAGAATACTCATTTTAGTCCAATTATAGACATAGTAACTTTGGTTAGTAAGATAAATCTACTAAACATAGGATAAACAAGTATCTAATTATAAAAGTATATGATATGATACAATTAGGGCTAATACTACATAGGAAATTTTATTACAAAGTTATCACAACTTGAATGGGTCAAATCAGAGTTAAAATATGTAAGATATGAATTTCCAAAGTTTTTGTGCATTTTATAGTAATTTTCATGGCTGAAATAAGCTACAGGGGCTAAACTGTTAAAGACAGGACCCATCTGTAATATTTTTAGAACTATAAGGGACAGTGGGTTGGTTTCTTAAAAATGCAAGGGCTCTTTAGCAACTTGTCAAGGCTGAAAGGGTACAGGCGAAGATCGGCCTCTCGATCACAGATCAAGGGCCTAGATTAGATCCTGGTCATGAGTGAACCGGTATCTACAGAGGACCATAGGATTAGCGATGCACGACGCAGATTTAAACATCCAAACGCCGAACCGGTACGCAATGAAGTCCTTAGGATCTAAAATCTACGGTTCAGATTTTATGAAGCTTTGATCTCATCACATCCCTCCGATATAAATCGAACAACCTATATTATACCTGCCCAAACCGGCACTCGGATTCCATCTATACCGTTGACTCTCCTATCCACGACACAGGTTGAGTTGAGCCGAATGACAAATCCAACCCGATCAGGGCCCTCAATTGTGAGATCGACGGCCAGGGGACCATCCCCTTCCTCAAGACCCTGGACACGGCGGCAACAATGCACGCACGGCGGTGAACACGCCGGAGAGGGTAATATTGGCGCCCTGGTCACCGAATCGCGACACGAGGAGCTACTAAACGAAGCAGAGGATCACACAGACATCATGGACAGGTTCTTACCCTAGTAGATTGCTCGGACGTTGCGACCATGATGAGTAGTGACACCAAGGCACCGCACGACAACGGCGAGGAATTTCCTAGCCACTGGTTAATCTCGCACCCGCCAACTTACTCTATCCGCTTCCGCATATGCCGAGGAAGACTCCCTAGTAGTCAATCAAGGCTCCAACTATAATACCCCAAAAAAATGTTGACCAAAAGTTGATCTTTGGTGCGTGGATGAGAGAAAGGGTTGTGGGCAATTTGATGCAAAGTTAGAAGTCATCTAAGGCGTCGTTTCTTTCTCCCACAAAACCCTAGGTGGCCACCCCTTTTCCTTCCCCCCCCCCCTCTCTTGGCCGCCACCCCCTTTCCCTTGGCTGGCCGCCCCCTCTCCTCCCATTGCAGCCGCCCTCCATTGCTTCCTCCTCCCTAGATCTCCCCCACGCAACAAGGATCGAGAAGAGGAGGAGCACGTTGAATTGAAGAGGAAGAGAGGATCAAGGAGATGTTCTACCCTATCTCTTCTTTTAGATTTTCTTGGGGAAACCATAGGTAAGGATAAGATCCATGTTCCTCCCTGTAATTATGTGTTTTTGGAGGTTGTGGATCATGTGGATTGAAGGATTAGAGGTTGGATTAGATGTGGGGTTAGATTTTGATCTCGAAATTAGTTTCTGCAGAATGACAAATTCGACAGCTTCGGTTCATACCCATTTTCTGTGCTCTTATTGGCCTCAAAAAAAATAAAAAGTCTATCTATGACTCGTAGATAATTTGTAGATCTTTCTGTGGCCGTGAAGAACACCTCAATCGGACATCAGATCAGAAAGTTATTGCAGTTTGATTATAGCAGTTTTTCAGTCTCACAATTCTGTGCAGAATCTGTTCTCTTAAGATTTAGGTAATTTTATCAACAGAATTAAACTTTACATTGCTAAAAGAAGTTGTAGATAATTTCATAAGTTTTCCAGATTGTTAAAGAGTGCATTTATATGAATATTAAACTCCAGTTATGTTTGTTTTACTGTGGCTGTTCCTGTTTGTCTGACAAAAATGAGCGGGTTTGTTCACTGGTAGGTTTCATTTAGTAAATGGCCGAATTGGCTCTTCCAACTATGGAGACTTTTGTAGAGGGATAAAAGTTCTTACTGCCAGCAGATTTCATAATTTTGGGTTGAGTAGTTTGGGAGATATCAAATTATGAAGTTAACTATGATGTTGTCTGAAACAGATTCAGTCAATTACATTGTCAGATGTTTTAGAACTTATAGATAGCAGAATTTAATTATCCATTGAATATAAAAGTTGTAGAGTATTTTGTGTAGATACTCCTAGAGTATTTGTTTGATATCACCACTATTATAATTTTAGAGATACAAAATTAACAAACAGCGCTGCTGCTGTATGGCATGTGGTTCAGGGTGGGAGTCTTTCCACCAGGTCTTGGTTTCAAGTGTAGGAGCGATTTGTTGATTGTTGGCAAATATTTGTGAAATATTTGTACTATGTTTTATGCCTGCTAGCAGGTGGCTACACTCCAGATCATGCCTAGTACATTTTTCTTCTTCGATGAAGGCAAGTGAATGTGGCAGTTGTTGCTACCGTTTTGACCTGTTATTTCTATTGCCTACACTCTAAGATTCAGAATTATTGAATTCTTTCATAATTGAACTATATGATGATGTTTTACTTGATTGTATTATATTGATGCTCTATCATATATTGATGATGATTATGGTTCGAGTATGACCCATGAGATTAATTCACACCTCTAAAGGCAGATGAAGCATTATTTGAGGTTTGTATTGTATCTGAAGGCAGATGAAGTATTAATTGAGGTTTTTATTGTATCTGAAGGAAGTGTAGTTTATTGATAAATGTAGCATGCCATATACATTGCATGACTCATTTGCATCTGAAGTTTTGTCGTGACCTATGGTCCGACAGTACCGGTACAACTTAGCATCGTACGTTGCCCAAGGAGGGGTATGATGTGGCTTCATACCCTTTGTGGTATGAAGGCAGAGGACATATGCATTGCATTCATATGAATTCATTGAAGTGATATTTGCAGATGATGTGGTTTTATACCCTCAGGAGTATGAAGACAGAGGACCTACACATTGCATTCCTATGCATACAAGTGATATTTGCAGGTATTGTTGACACAGGGAAGTGTTATACAACCTATCGTGGTTGTTCGAGGAAATGAGATGGTATTGGTTATATTGGGACTAATGAGTTCTATATCTACAAGTATTTCTGATCTTAATTGTGATTCTTTTAGAATGTTGATTAATTCAAATTGTGGTTTAAATATCTCGTCAAAACAATTTGCTTGATGAGATGTTTCATCTCACTCTTGCATTACTCAATGCAGGTGCTTGTTACTCATCAAGGGGAGTGGGAAGTAGCAGCACATCCACCTTCACTCTCATAATAACGCTTCCTAGGCGCAGTTATGATTTAATTAGAAACTTCTTGTCAAAGGATGTTTGTTTTTAACTAGTTGTGCGCACTGGTTAATTCAGTTCATGTCGTTATGGTTGTTTCCCATTGCTAGCAGATTATTAATGTCTATTATGTTTTCTTATCATGATATCTATTTATACTTTGTTGCTTCCCCGTTTATGCAATTTTCAAAGGAGATGCTGTCGATATTTTATATATGAATGTTAGATGTGTAGTTTAGTAGCATTCTAGGGTGTTTGTGGATCCCGGGTGTTACAATTGGTATCAAAGCATAGGCTTTTGATTCTTGGCAATTTGAAGATAAATTTGACACACTTGCATGTAACACCCAGGTGTTTATATTCCGCTCGACAATGAGTATGGATTTAAGCACGTAATATCAGTGGATGAAACGGATGCTAAATTTTAATCATCTTCGCCTATCGCGATTTTATGATCGCATCTATTTCATTTGTCGCGAGTGAGACATCGTTTTTATTTTTATCTATCCGGACTCTTCCTAATTTTTTGTGATGTTTAGAACATAATTATTCCAAAAATCGGTGCGTCGGGTGATTATTTAAAATTCATCGTTCGTGCGAATACGAAATTCGGAAGCTCGACCCACTCGGACGATTTTATTCCGGGCTAATTAAATAGAAGCCGACGACTGAGTTTCCGGTGTAAAATAATGTAGTCCCCTTTTTGTCATCCGTGACATCACGTCTATGGATGTTTAATTAAATTTTCCTCTAGTCGAGTGTTCGAGTAGCGAATGGAAATCGTCTGAAGTAAACTGAATCAAATGCAGATTAAAATACCGAAGCCGAAATCCGTGTAGTTCGGTCCGTGTGTTTCTCGTCTCGACTTGAATCTCCATATGTAAATAACGGGAGAAAACTCAACTGATTCCGAAAAATTCACCAAATCAAAGCATGTCCAATTGTTGCTGTCAATCCTAATTATTCGACCCTTTATTCGTCGCTAAAAATCCCAATCTAGAAATATCTGCGAAATTCTTTAAAGAAAAATCAAAGAAAAGAAAAGATCTCATGCCGCCCCTGTTCAGATTTTTTCAGCGTCCTTATCCTCTACAGCCCCCCCCCGCTCCTTATCTTCACGCGCGCCTACTTCTCTGCCCTCCTGTGTCGTGCCCTGGCTTTTCTTCCCCCGAGCTCCCAGCCATGGCGGCCACCGGATGCGTCCCTCCCTGCTCTCGGCTCGGCGCGCCCCATCTCTCTGCCGTGAGCTCGCTGGCTTCTTCCAGCCGAGCTCGGCCTCTGTAGCTTCCTCCTCCACAGCGCCCCTGGCTGAGCTCTCCTCCATGACCGCCGTGGGCTCGCCGGCGTTTCCCCTGTCCATGGCCGCCGTGGTGGCGCGCGCCCCTACTGCTCGCGCCCCCTGTTTTTCTCTCCCTCTCTCCTCCATAGCCGCGCGGCTCTCTGGTGCTCGCCCCCAGTCCCAGCCGTTTCTCCTCCTGTAGCTCGCCCCTGCGCGTGCGTCCTCTCGCGCCGTCCCTGTGTCGCACGCGCGTTCCTTCCTGTGCGCGCCAGCAGCCGCGTCTCTCTGGTGTTTCCTCCCTGCGCGCGCGAAATTTCCTTGCTCGCTGGCGCTTGGTCCGTGCTCCACTATGTCGTGTTGTTTCTCTGCGCACGTCAAGTTCCCACACCGAGTTCGCCCGGGTCACAAACCTGTGTGTCCTCGCCGTGCCTGCTGCTCGCCGGGTCAAGCCCCATGTTGCCGCGTCCCTGTTTCAGTTTGCCGTGCCGCGCCATCATCGCCTCTGTCGCGAGCTCGTCAGCCACTATTATCTTGACCGAGCCAGCACACAACTGTGGTCGTGTTCATTGAATTCGCCAACGCTTTGTTGCCGATTCGACTATCGTCGCTTGTGATAGCTTCACGTGTTGTCGAGCCTGTCGTTTTCCCTGTCAAGTGCTTGCGCGGTTTCCTGCTCGCCAGCGCGTCCTCTCGGCTCGCTCGGCCTTAATTCCCAACGCGTCGTCGACCTCGCTGGTTGTCGTCATTCGTTGTCGCGTCATGTGTGCAGTAGCCCCAGATCTATGCAGCTCTATATACGTCACCCTTTCGTATTGTCGTCGAACCATCAAACCTCGTTCTTCCCTGCTCGATCTCGTCGAACCCCAAATCCCGGACGTTAGGCAAAAATAAGCGAGGTCCCTGTGCATCGCTTATCAAGTGCTCGGTCGAAGAATTCAATCGAAGGTCATCGTCGTTCCGCGCATCATCAAGAAATCAAAAGAATCGGGTGAAGACGAAGCTAGCAGCGCGATATTCCCCAAGCGCTCGACAAATTGCCTAGATCGGAAAATCATTACCGATCCCGTGGATTTGAGTCGGATTTGGAGCGGTGAGCTATTTTGCTATTTTTATTGACTAGTTTGATAAATGAATTGATAGGTATGTATGTCGCGACAATTATTTCGCTTGTAGGAATACGAGGCTACCTGCAGCATGGTAATTGTGTCCCTGATTGCGAAGTCATCGCACTGCATAGCTAAGTTTAGGTTTAACGACATAGATTATGCGAGAAGAATTAAATCGATGTTTCGTATCCTATGAGTGGTCGAAGTAATAAAACGAGGAATAGGTCTAGTGTCTCTAACGACCAGTCGTTAGGTTCTTCTAAATATTGGTAACACAAAGAATAAATTTAGCAGTTAACTCTTTTGCTGTTACAAAGAATAAATTTAGCAGTTAACTCTTTTGCCGTTTAGTGTTGTCGGTAGTGGTTTTTGATAAATCTTAATTTCATAATGAAGCTCGATTCGACGCAGCACCCACCCTATTTTCGGTGAAATGCTGAGCCGAAAGGCATCGTCGATTTTGTGGTTTCAAGTTGGATGTCATCAGGGTAAGTTGAATCATATTCCCGTCAACTAGGTCTATAAATAGATTAAATAGAATTGTTGGTCACAATAAATGTTATTAATTTAGCATGCATATATTGTGATAATCGATTTAGGTAAATCGGTAAATCAAGTAATTAAGATACATAGTTTAAAGAGTTAATAAAAAGCTAGGAATAAAAATAGATTTTCTAGTGTTATTATGTCAATTTGGTTAATGAATGAAGTCGATGCCCAGCTTAATTAGTTAGCTTATTCTAGGTTTGGTATTTAATTCGCTGTCATATAAGTATTATTTAAGTTCGCGATATTCCTCCTTATATGCATACATGTGCATTATGCATATCATTCAGGTACGTTAATTAATCACGCGATGCGGAAGACAAGCCAAGTCGCCCCAAGCGCGGGCTAATCCGCAGGATGATGCTGATGGACGAACCGGAAGATGGATAATCTGAACGAGTGCCAAGCCAAAGGATGATCGCCAAGTGGTCGCCACCTAACAACACTAACCTAGTGTTATTCAGGCAAGCCCCGGTGCATTTGCCACCTCCTTGCTGTTTTAAAATATTTATCACCTTGTTTGATGCATTAGGTGATAGGAGTTGTGCGCTAAACCATTGATGCATTTCCTTCCTTGAAAATTGATTACCCTTCCTTGATACCCATTTTGAAAAGAATTTTTGATGCTTAGCCTTGCTTTAGCAAATAAAAATGTTTTGTTTTAAAACAAAGGTGATGCCTCAGTGTGTGGGAATGTTTTCAAAAATAAAACTTGATGGTGAATCCATCATTGTCGTGATGGGTTCAACATCGGAAAAGATGTACCTCTGCCAGGTACCAAACTTTGGGTTGAAAATAATAAAGCTGAGACCAGGCGGTTGAATTGCACGAGAAGGGAGTCTCGGTGTAGTGTCTCCGTCTGAGTCGATTAAAGACCTTGTCGATGTGGGCCTGCTGACCGAGGACCCCTTTAACTGGTCACATGCCTCATCATGGGTAACCTTTGCCTCGGACAGACTAATACCAGAATAAGATAACACGCAATGGGAGTGGAGAGATGGCGAGAGTAGCGTGTACCCTCTATGGCAAGAGGCTTGATGGTGGTGTATCTCTGCTCTCGGTTGGTGTGAACCAGATCTGGTCTTAAGAACCCTGGTGGCGAGTTGACATATGCAAGGGTTAAGTGCTACATATGTCGTGTGATTGGAGATCCTTAGCTGAGTATAATCGATTCGGATCGCCATAACTTCGCGGACATGAAGACTTGGTCACTGACTTACATGTAGCATTCCAGTAAACTTTAAGGGTTGATAAAAGACGGCTAGTGCACGTCAAGTGATTGAACTAGGGTAGAAAGAACTCTAGATGCAGGTAACTTTACTTAACCTGACAAGTAAAAATGGATTTTTAAGGATCCACTCATAGTAAGCTTTTCTGCAAAACAGAGTTTTTGATTCTTGATAAGCTATACCTTGAATCCCTCTAGCCAGCATACCCTTGAGAGTCTTTTCTTTAGTCGGGTAAGTCTTGTTGAGTAATTCCATACTTAGGGTTTTATTCCCTGTTGTTTTTCAGGTTTTAACTTTGTGCTGCTGTTGATGGTGTTAAGTGCCAGTGGGCTCGACCGTCTTATAAGTCTATGTAACCCTTCTATACTTCTTATTGTGGATGGTCACTTGAGCTAGCATATATTTCAAACTTATACTTTTGTAATCACTCCGATAAAATAATGTAAAATTTTTGTAACTTGTAAAATTTGGTAATAAGATTTTTGCTGCAAAAATGTTGGTGTGTGTGATTTGCGTTTACGTAATCCTGCGGTCCTGGTTGTAAGTGTTTTATCCGATGTCCTTGGGGCAATCGGATAGATCCTATTAAGTTATCTGGTGCACATGCATAGCCATCTGAGGTCTTTGAGACAAGGACAGGTGCATGTGGGCCCGATAATTTGGGAGGTTCTGTCACATTGCACATATAGGAAGGGTATGGGTTCAAATATCTTTGATATATATATATTAATAATGTCTTTGAAGTGCAGATGACAATAATTTCACCCCTCCCTATTCCTTTATGATGATGTGGTAAGTTGTTTATGACTTAATGCCTGATATAATTTATCTCTAAATCCTTATATTGTTTTATTGTTTAGACATGGGAATACTGAGAAGTGTAATTTACTTGCAATGACACACCTATGCTCAGGTAAGAAGGTGAGTTACCATAATGAGTTGCCCTATAGTTAAAGTGTGGCAACGGCGCCTATGCGTGGCTCGGCGCTTAATGATGAGCTGGCCTCCAAATAGAAATATATGGAGTATAAACTGTGATAAACTGTCATTTGTGAATTGCATCATTGGGAACTGGGCTGTGATGGATTTTTCTCTAGGTACAGTAACCTCGAAAACGTATGTGTAGCTGACGAATAGAAAAATACCGAGAGAGTCGTAAGTATACCACTGGTATAGAACGTTATTGCCACATTATGTTTGGCAAAATCAGTGAGGACGCATAGGACGAGCATGCATCCTGATTGTTGCATCATGTTTGTCATCTATACATCCAAATTGCTTCTCTCATCTTTATTCCAATAACTAGTGCTTGTAGATAATGTGGTCACTACAGGAAATCACTTAATTCCCGTCGGCCAGGAACCGACGGGAATAAGCCTTAAACCGACGGGAATAAGTAATTCCCGTCGGTTTAAGGCTTATTCCCATCGGTTGTCAGCCGATAGGCGTCAGATGTCGGGGATACGGTTATTCCCGTCGGCGACTGACGGGAATAATTAATCCCCGTTGGCTAGTTAGTGGCCGACGAGAGTTATGGCTAATTCCCGTCGGCCAGGACAACCGACGGGTGTTATCAATTAATTCTCGTCGGCCCTACCAGCCGACGGGAATTAACAATTAATTCCCGTCGGCCCTACCAGCCGACGAGAATTAACAATTAACTCCCATCGGCTCAGTCAGCCGACGGGGATTAACTGGGCCGACAGGAATTAATAGTTAATTCCCGTCGGCTATGGTCAAACAGACGGGGATTAACTGGGCCGACGGGAGTTAATCTATAATTCTGCAACAGCAACACCAAATTAGATATTTCTCCACAGACAAACATATGACAAAATATATATATCATCCACATGAACATACACATCACAAAACATACACATCACAAACATATATATCATCCACATGAACATACACATCACAAACGCATTATAGGTTAAATCCAAAACATAACATACACAAACATTTCCGATACGAGTTAAGATCAAGTGTTTACACAAACATAACGTCCAGGAGTTAAAAACATAACGAGCACGAGTTCAAGTGTTTAGAGATAACCACCACTTGGGTGGTTAGAGCTTTGACCGCTGCCGCCACCACCACCAGGAGGAGGGAACGCGAAGAGGGAGTCAACAAATCCAGTCCCTGCTGCAGGATCAGACCCACTACCACCCACTTCGGGCGTAACCTATGCAAGTTAGCAAATATCAACACGTTAAATGCAAATATCAAAAAGTATACAAGTGTATACATTAATCGAGAGTTATCAAACGTACCCTATCTCCAGGTGTAGGTATTTGTGTCGGAGGGGTGTTGAACTGTGGTGGCGGAGCTGGTGTGTTTGCAAACTGGCTCCATTGTGGTGGCGGTGGAAAATTTGTTGTCATTCCCTGTTGCTGCATTAACTGTTAAACATATGTGTTACTATTGAAGATGTTGTATTGAAATATAAGAATTTAGAGTTCAGATTATGTGTACTCACTTGATACATCGCTTGGTTATGTGCATTGCAAGCCTCTATAAATTCGCGTTGTTGTCTCATCTCTTCACGCATCCTCACAATCTCCAACTCCTGCTCGTTCGATCTACGAGAGCATGAGCTACGGGAAGACGAACCCGTCCTCTGAGATCTCATTGACGACGAGTCAATGAATTCGTCGAAGAGTGCGTATCTTTAAGTGATTCAAAAAATGTGATTACTGCATAATCAATTTAGTGTCAACCATATAATTTCATAAGTTAGAGCTTACCGTCCATGCGCTTTGCCACCACTACTTGCGTACACCACCGAGGTATCCACCGATTCATGGCGCCAGTCGAAGTCAGGGCCATGGCGACGAACCATCTCCTCCCCATATGCCGCCTATACATCATTCACAACCTTACAAATGCAGGAATTTCTATACTTTGAACGTTTATACTTTTCGAGCAAAACTCACCAGTCGATCCGTGGCTGTCTGGCTGCAGAGCTGGTCAGGGTTGTTCTGGTCTGGTCCTTTGTGGCCCTCCTGGTAGACCTCAATGTCACTAGGCTTTTGGCCATTCGTAGCTTCCTATATAAACAAAAAACATTCAAAAGCAATCGTACTATTTGTTGATCGATATAGCTAGATCAAACTTACCACTCTTTTAGCTTTTCGTATCATGTCGTCACCACCAAACTTGTGATTAGGATTGGTTCCTCGACATTGTCTGTGATGTGCTGACGCTTTCTGGAAGCCTTCAGAAGCCCAATATCGACACCAAGCATAGTACGCATCAGGCACATGCGCCATCCATGGAACCATCACCTGCACACACAATGTTACATATTATAGCAATCACAACAATCAATATAAAGGGTAAAACAAATTGAATACTAACCTCACGATATTGATCCTCACTCAAATATATCTTTGAGGACCCTTCCTTTTTATTCAAGGGGCCTGCTTCTTCCGGATGCTTTTGAAAATATAGGTTTGTAGCCTGAATTATCGCATAGTATATGGCATCCTTCAATAGCTTCTTTGCATTGTTTTGGAAGACACGTTCAGCGTGCCCCATGTAATCCTCTCCGTCAGGCAACCGATATCGAAGCTACAACATAAAGAATACAAATACAATGGTATAAGTCATAGATTTACAATATTAAGAAACATAACAAAAATAATAAAGAATTCATACCCAAAAGTCATTACGCACAAGTCCCTGTCTATCGGTGTGGTTTCGTTCCTTTTTAAACTTGTACTCGTCCTAGGTATTGACGACCACCTCATCCTCGGTATCACCGTTTGACACCTTCACTATACCAGGGTAGTGAAGGCGGCAAAGAGAACCCAACGTAAGGTTAACCTGAGTGTGGTGTCCCTTGCCGTCAAAGGACAGGTCCTCCCAATTCCTGCATTACACAAAAACATTAACAATACACATAATAGTTATATGAGATAAGTTAATATATTACACTCACCGATCTCCATGTGGCATGATTAAAGTCCTATCAGCCTCTCGCTCTATCGCGTGACGAGGCTTTACAGAATGGCTTTTTCTTGAGCGACACGTGTGTGTCGCTGAAGAGCCTCCCGAGCCATCATTCATCAGGTTGTCAGCCGGTTTGCCCTGTTGGCCCCACTGGTCCCACGCCTGTTGCTGCTCTCTCTGGTGGTCCCACTGGTCCCATGGCTGGTGATGTTGTGCGGCCTGGTCCCATGTCACGTGCTCCACCTCCTCATTGTGCTCCACCTCCTCATTGTGCTGCTCAGCCTCATTGTGCTGCTCCTCCTCAATGTGCTGCTCCTCAGTGTGCTACTCATCCTGGTACATACAACTCAAGATTTATATGTTAATATGTAAACAAATTTATTGTACAAGATATGTTACCTCATCTCCATGTACCGCGCTCAACAGCTCTCGACGTCTGCTGCTGCTCGAAGAACTGCCCTGAAAAAGGCCCATGCCGTTGAACAGCCCCTTCACTGACTTCTTTGATTTTGGCGGCATCCTGCATAAAAAATAAGAAATTATTCATTAGTGCATCAAAAATGACATAATACTTAAAAATATAAACAAATGAAATAACAAAACAACTTTACTTGTTAAATATCATCAAAATCAGGATCTATTTGTTCTCTTCTATGCAGAGGTCGCCATGTAACTTTTCTCCTAACAGGTTGTCTTCTCCGTCTCTCGGGAAAAGTTAAGTCGTTAACGTCTGCAACTAGTGAATCTAATGCCGGTGCAGGATCAATGTGAAAACTAGTTGGCCACTCTTCTTGTTGAAACACCTCATCAACCTGCTCAAGGTGACCAATTTGATATTCGTCCTCACCAGGAGTGTATAGGCGTTCGCGGGGATTTACATTGTACACAACCCTCCATTTAGACAACTTTTTTCATGGATATGTCGAGAAATAAACTTGGTCTGCTTGATGGGCAAGGATATACGTGTCGTGTCCTTGAAGCAATTTTTCTGGTTGGATCTGTGTCATCCCAAATTCGGTCCTATAATACTTCAGGTCATACCATTTACACTCAAAGAAAACTAGCGCTAAAGGCTTATTTCCAGCAAATGTAATCTCGATTATATTTTTGATTTTCCCGTAATAGCAGGCTTCGTGTCCTTCCATGTCGGTTGCCCGGCCATAAGATAACTTGATTCGAAAATGCTTGAACGAAAGCGATATCCATTGACGTCGTAACGTCCATAGCTTTTGGCAGTTACGCTTCCAATAGATAACTGACGTAAGTCATCATTCAAATTCATTTCCTCCCCAAACTTTCAATTATGCCACAAAGCATTAGCAAATTCTGTAATATTAGTTAACTGAAATTAGCTCTCGGAGCCACATAATTAAGACTTACACGGTCTCGAAGCCACATAATGAAATTAGGTTGCCCATGCATACCATCGCATCACAATTTGTCTATGTCTCTCGCTGTTGGCCTACCGAGACACCTCATGTTTTGTTCATCAAACTCGCTGTCAAATATTATTGTATGACATGAGATATTTGATAACATAAACTTATTCACATATGAACAGTTTAAGAAAATAAGTCTTACACAAAGTATTTCTCCACCTCAGGCATATTCGTGAACATGTACAGTAAAGCAGACTTTCGTTCTTCCATACTGAGGTGATATGCCTTGGGTGGACCAACGACTTTGCCGTTTGTCTGAAAAATCGAAAGATCACTACACGGAGGCATCTCTCGTTCATCATCATGGTACCTTTTCTTTCGAGCAAATACATTATGTTCTTCTGCAAAGTAACAACTTGTGAAGTGTGCTACCTCCTTTAGTTTAAATTGTTCCGCAATACATCCTTCAACTCTTGCCTTATTGCCCACCATTGCTCTAAGCTTCTTTAATGCTCTTTCTATATGAAACATCCACCTATACTGAACAGGACCACCGACCTTAGCCTCATATGGAAGATGTATAAATAGATGATGCATAGGATTGAAGAAACCCGGTGGAAATATTTTTTCCAATTTGCACAAAAGCACCGGTGCCTCTTTCTCCAGCTGTTCCATCACATCTCTTCTGATTTCATTAGAACACAACTGTCTGTAGAAATAGCTAACTTCAGCTAACGTTTTCCACACAGCTTCGGAAATGTACCCACGAAACATTACAGGCATGAGCCTCTCCATAATTATGTGGAAGTCATGGCTCTTCAGTCCATTCATCTTCATTGTCTTCAAGTTCACATATCTTCTAAAACCAGCGGCATAACCAACGGGGAATTTAATATCCTTCATCCACTTCATCACTTCTTTCCGTTGCTTAGATTTCAGACAATAGTCAGCTTTTGGTTTGCCTCCGTTTTCTCTAAGCACTTGGGTTGGACGATCACATATCACTGCTAAGTCCATGCGTGCCTTGTCATTGTCTTTCGTTTTATCAGGGAAATCCATGCATGTATTTATGAGGGCTTGGCAAAAGTTACTCTCTTGATGCATGACGTCGATGTTGTGCATCAAAATCAATGACTTAGCATAAGGAAGCTCCCACAAGCCACATATGTGAGTCCAGTTATGCTCCTCACCAAAACCTTGATACCATTTCCCACTCTCATCTAGGACACATTTCATATGCTCTTCTGTAATTTCTATCCCACTACGTCGCTTGGGCGGTCCCTTCGTGACAATGATGCCTGTCGGGGACCATAATTAGGGGTACCCTCAAGACCCCTAAATCTCAGCTGGTAACACCCATCAGCACAAAGCTGCAAAGGCCTGATGGGTGTGATTAAGTCAAGGATCGGTCCATCCAAGGGACACGATCGTGCCTCGCCCGAGCCTAGCCTCGAGCAAGGGAAGCCGACCCCGGAGAAACTACGTCTCGCCCGAGGACCCCCCTCCAGCAACGGGCACACTATCGGCTCGCCCGAGGCCCAGTCTTCACCGAGAAGCAACTTTGGCCACATTGCCACGCCGACCGACCAAATCGCAGGGGCATTTAATGCAAAGGTGGCCTGACACCTTTATCCTGACGCACGCCCTCCAGTCGACAGAGCCGAAGTAACCGCAGTCACTTCACCACTCTACTGACCGGTCTGACAAGAGGACAGCGCCGCCTGCGCCGCTCCGACTGCTAAGCCACCCGACAGAGTGAGGCTGACAGCAGCCAAGGCCGGCCTCGGGCGTCATAGGAAACTCCGCCTCGCCCGACCCCAGGGCTCGGACTCGGGCTCAGCCCCGGAAGACAGCGAACTCCGCTCCGCCCGACCCAGGGCTCGGACTCGGGCTCAGCCCCGGAAGAAGGCGAACTCCGCTCCGCCCGACCCAGGGCTCGGACTCGGGCTCAGCCCCGGAAGACGGTGAACTCCGCTCCGCCCGACCCAGGGCTCAGACTCGGGCTCAGCCCTGGAAGACGGCGAACTCCGCTCCGCCCGACCCAGGGCTCGGACTCGGGCTCAGCCCCGGAAGACGGCGAACTCCGCTCCGCCCGACCCAGGGCTCGGACATGGGCTCAACCCCAGAAGACGACGAACTCCGCCTCGCCCGACCCCAGGGCTCGGACATGGGCTCAACCCCGGAAGACGACGAACTCCGCCTCGCCCGACCCGGGGGCTCGACCTCGACCTCGGAGGAGCCTCCACCTCACCCAGCCTAAGGGCACGGACCGACCACGTCAACAGGAAGCGCCATCATTACCCTACCCTGAGCCGACTCGGGCTACGGGGAACCAGACCGGCGTCCCATCTGGCTCGCCCCACCATGCGAGTAATGATGGCGCCCCGCATGCCCTGTGACGACGGCGGCTCTCAGCCCCCTTACGGAAGCAAGAGGACGTCAGCAAGGACTCGACAGCCCCAACAGCTGTCCTTCCGCCAGGCTCCAGCGCTCCTCCGACGGACACGACACCACGCGAACTGGGCACCAAGACCTCTCCGACTGCCACGATGGCATGTACTTAGGGCGCTAGCTCACCACCGCTAGACACGTTAGCACATTGCTACACTCCCCATGGTACACCTGGATCCTCTCCTTACGCCTATAAAAGGGAGGACCAGGGCCCTCTTACAGAGGGTTGGCCCGCGCGGAGAAGGACGGGACGGCGCTCACGCAAGGCCGCTTGCTCCCACTCCCGCGTGGACGCTTGTATCCCCCTACTGCAAGCGCACCCGACTCAGGCGCGGGGCTAACACGAAGGCCGCGGGATCCGCTCTCTCACGCCGGCCTCCCTCCGGCTGCCTCCTTTCCCCCCTTCGCGTTCCGCCTCGCATCGACCCATCTGGGCTGGGGCATGCGGCGACAATTCACTCGTCGCTCCAGGGACCCCCCGGGTTTCGAAACACTGACAGTTGGCGCGCCAGGTAGAGGCCTGCTGCGTGTTGACGAACAGCTTCCCGTCAAGCTCCAGATGGGCAGTCTCCAGCAACCTTTCTAGCCTGGGACAGTGCTCCGTTTCCGGAATCTTGAGTTCATGTCCCTCGATGGCAGCTACAAGATGATAGTCCTTCCCCCGCCATGCGACAGCGACAATGGCGGTCGACAACCCGCTCGCCGGCGGGGAAATGGACGACGCCTTCCCCACGTGTTGGAAGGACGACATTCGGGCTTGTCCCGTCCCCTCCCCCGCCGACGGAGGAGGAGGCGGGGCAACCAAGGCCATGCAGGAAGCGGCACCTCGTTGGCTGTCGAGCGAGTCGACGGCGCCGGTGCCCCAACGGAGGGCGAGTCGGGCATCAATCTCGCGTCTGAGACGAAGACGAGCGCCGCCTCCCCGCAACACGCCAATCTCAAGCAAACGCACGACGCCAGCACGCTCGTGAAGGACTTGCTGGGCGTCACCCTCGTACCTGAGACAACGGTGCAGTCAGTCCCAGACGCGACCTCGTCATCGCCCATCGACCAAAAGGTACCGACCGATTCCCATCTCGTGTCTTTTGGATTCGGCCTCGACCCACCAAGCGACTCCACTTTGGTGAGCACTCTCTTAGAGGCGAGTCCAAACCCTCTGGGGTATCGTGTGCGGTCACCCTGGGACCGACTGATGGCCGACTCGACCTACGAGCCCTCGGGGTCCGAGGAAGATGGCGAGCCTGACCTCTGTTGGGATTTCTCCAGACTTGGCAACCCCAGTGCCGTGCGGGACTTCATGACCACATGTGACTACTGCCTTTCTGACTGTTCCGACGGCAGCCGCGGCCTCGACAACGAGGACTGTGGCCCAAGTCGTGAATGTTTCCACGTCGATCTAGGGGGTCCCGGCGAAGGCAACCATCTTGGTATGCCGGAAAACGGTGATCCCCCTGGCCCGTGCCTCGCGTTGACATCCTTCGGGAGCTAGCTGTGGTCCCCATCCCGGCGGGGGGTCCTGACCCACAGCTCGAGCAAGTCCGCGAGAGGCAGGCCAGGCTCGACGAGGGAGCAGGAACGCTTGTGCCGATCCGCCAGGACATCGGGCAGGAATGGGTGGTCCAACCCCCGGCCGGAGAAGCGCGTCATCTCCCTCATGACATCCAGCACCGCATCGCCGACGATGTCTTCATGATCTACGGCGGGCAAGTGGTGAACGCCTCGGCTCGGCACCGCAAGCAAGAGCGTCGGGAGGTCTGCTCGGTAAAGGTGGCGGCGCCAGTCTACCTAGACTGGTCCGACAAGCCCATCACCTTCGACTGGGCCGACCATCCAGACTACGTGCCGAGCCCGAGGAAATACCCACTCGTTGTCGACCCCATCATCGGCAATGTCAGGCTCACCAAGGTCCTCATGGACGGAGGCAGTAGCCTCAACATCATCTACGCCGAGACCCTCGGGCTCCTGCGGATCGATCTGTCCTCGGTCCGGACGGGCGCTGCGCCTTTCCACGGGATCGTCCCCGGGAAGCGCGTTCAACCCCTCGGACAACTCGACCTACCCGTCTGCTTCGGGACTCCCTCCAACTTTTGAAAGGAGACCCTCACGTTCGAAGTGGTCGGGTTTCGAGGAACCTACCACGCAGTGCTGGGGAGGCCATGCTACGCCAAGTTAATGGCCGTCCCCAACTACACCTACCTCAAGCTCAAGATGCCGGGCCCCAACGGGGTCATCACCGTCGGGCCCACGTACCGACACGCGTACGAATGCGACGTGGAATGCGTGGAGTACGCCGAGGCCCTCACCGAATCTGAGGCCCTCATCGTTGACCTGGAGAGCCTCTCTAGGGAGGCGCCCGACGTGAAGCGCTACGCCGGCAACTTCGAACCAGTAGAGACGGTCAAGTCCGTCCCTCTCGACCCCTGCAACGACGCCTCCAAGCAGATCCGGATCGGTTCCGAGCTTGACCCCAAATAGGAAGCAGTGCTCATCGACTTTCTTCGCGCAAACGCCGACGTGTTCACGTGGAGTCCCTCGGACATGCCCGTCATACCGAGGGAAGTCGTCGAGCACTCTCTGGATATCCGAGCTGGGGCCCGACCCATAAAGCAACCTCTGCGCCGATTCGACGAAGAAAAGCGCAGAGCCATAGGCGAGGAGATCCACAAGCTACTGGCGGCAGGGTTCATCAAAGAGGTATTCCATCCCGAATGGCTTGCCAACCCTGTGCTTGTGAGAAAGAAAGGGGGAAATGACGGATGTGTGTAGACTACACTGGTCTAAACAAAGCATGTCCGAAGGTTCCCTACCCTCTGCCTCGCATCGATCAGATCGTGGATTCCACTGCTGGGTGCGAAACCCTGTCTTTCCTCGATGCCTACTCAGGGTATCACCAGATCAGGATGAAAGAGTCCGACCAGCTCGCGACTTCATTCATCACACCCTTCGGCATGTACTGCTATGTTACAATGCCGTTTGGTTTGAGGAATGTGGGGGCAACGTACCAGCGATGCATGAACCATGTGTTTGGCGAACACATCGACCGAACGGTCGAGGCCTACGTCGATGACATCGTAGTCAAGACGAGGAAGGCCTCCGACCTCCTTTCCGACCTTGAAGCGACGTTTCGATGTCTCAAGGTGAAAGGCGTGAAGCTTAATCCCGAAAAGTGTGTCTTCGGGGTCCCCCGAGGCATGCTCTTGGGGTTCATCGTCTCTGAGCGGGGCATCGAAGCCAACCCGAAGAAGATTGCAGCCATCACCAGCATGGGGCCAATCAAGGACTTGAAAGGCGTACAGAGGGTCATGGGATGTCTCGCGGCTCTGAGCCGCTTCATCTCCCGCCTCGGTGAAAGAGGTCTGCCTCTGTACCGCCTCTTAAGGAAGGCCGAGTGCTTCGCTTGGACTCCCGAGGCCGAGGAAGCCCTCGGGAACCTGAAGGCGCTCCTCACGAACGCGCCCATCTTGGTGCCCCTGCTGCCGGAGAAGCCCTCTTGATCTACGTCGCCGCAACCACCCAGGTGGTTAGCGTCGCGATCGTGGTTGAGAGACGAGAAGAAGGGCATGCATTGCCCGTCCAGAGGCCAGTCTACTTCATTAGTGAGGTACTGTCCGAGACCAAGATCCGCTACCCGCAAATCCAAAAACTGCTGTACGCGGTGATCCTGACACGGTGGAAGTTGCGACACTACTTCGAGTCTCATCCGGTGACTGTGGTGTCATCCTCCCCCCTGGGAGAGATCATCCAGTCCCGAGAGGCCTCGGGTAGAATTGCAAAGTGGGCGGTGGAGATCATGGGCGAGACGATCTCGTTCGCCCCTCGGAAGGCCATCAAGTCCCAGGTCTTGGCGGACTTCGTGGCTGAATGGGCCGACACCCAGCTCCCGATGGCTCCGATCCAACTGGAGCTCTGGACCATGTTTTTCGATGGGTCGCTGATGAAGACGGGGGCCGGCGCAGGCCTCCTCTTCGTCTCGCCCCTCGGAAAGCACCTACGCTACGTGCTACGCCTCCACTTCCCGGCATCCAACAATGTGGCAGAGTATGAGGCTCTGGTAAACGGGTTGCGAATCGCCGTCGAGCTAGGGGTCCGATGCCTCGACGCTCGCGGTGACTCGCACCTCGTCATCGACCAAGTCATGAAGAACACCCACTGCCACGACCCGAAGATGGAAGCCTACTGCGATGAGGTTCGGCGCCTGGAAGACAAGTTCTACGGGCTCGAGCTCAACCACATCGCCCGACACTACAACGAGACTGCGGACGAGCTGGCTAAAATAGCCTCGAGACGAACAACAGTTCCCCCGGACGTATTCTCCCGAGACCTGCATCGACCCTCCGTCAAGACCGAGGACACGCCCGAGCCCGAGGCACCTTCGGCTCCGCCCGAGGCACCCTCGGCCCAGTCCGAGGTACCCTCGGCACGGTCTGAGGTACCCTCAGCCCCCGAGGGTGAGGCACTGCGCGTCGAGGGGGAACCGAGCGAGGTCACGCCTAATCAAAGCTGGCAGACCCCGTACCTGCAATATCTCCACCGAGGGGAGCTGCCCCTCGACTAAGGCGAAGCTCGGCGGTTGGCGCGGCGCGCCAAGTCTTTCGTCTTGCTGGGAGATGGGAAGGAGCTCTACCACCGCAGCCCCTCAGGCATCCTCCAGCGATGCATTTCCATCGCCAAAGGCCAGGAGCTCTTGCAAGAGATACACTCGGGGGCTTGCGGCCATCACGCAGCACCTCGAACCCTCGTTGGAAACGCCTTCCGACAAGGATTCTACTGGCCGATGGCGGTGGCCGACGCTACTAGAATTGTCCGCACCTGCGAAGGGTGTCAGTTCTACGCGAGGCAGAGCCACCTGCCCGCTCAGGCTCTGTAGACCATACCCATCACCTGGCCGTTTGCTGTGTGGGGTCTGGACCTCGTTGGCCCCTTGCAGAAGGCACCCAGGGGCTACACGCACCTGTTGGTCACCATCGACAAATTCTCCAAGTGGATGGAGGTCCGACCCCTAAACAGCATCAGGTCCGAACAGGCGGTGGCGTTCTTCACCAACATCATCCATCGCTTTGGGGTCCCGAACTCCATCATCACCGACAACGGCACCCAGTTCACCGGCAAAAAGTTCCTGGACTTCTGCGAGGATCACCACATCCGGGTGGACTGGGCTGCCGTGGCTCACCCCATGATGAATGGGCAAGTGGAGCGAGGTAACGGTATGATCCTGCAAGGACTCAAGCCTCGGATCTACAACGACCTCAACAAGTTCGGCAAGCGGTGGATGAAGGAACTCCCCTCGGTGGTCTGGAGTCTGAGAACAACGCCGAGCCGAGCCACGGGCTTCACACCGTTCTTTCTAGTCTATGGGGTCGAGGCCATCTTGCCCACAGACTTGGAATACGGTCCCCCGAGGGCGAGGGCCTACACCAACCTAAGCAACCGAGCCAACCGAGAAGACTCACTGGACCAGCAGGAGGAGGCTCGGGACGTGGCCTTACTACACTCGGCGCGGTACCAGCAGTCCCTGCGATGCTACCACGCCCGAGGGGTTAGGTCCCGAGACCTCCAGGTGGGCGACCTGGTGCTTCGGCTGCGACAAGAGGCCCGAGGGCGGCACAAACTCACGCCTCCCTGGGAAGGGCCATTCGTCATCGCCAAGGTTCTGAAGGCCAGAACATACAAGCTGGCCAACAGTCAAGGCGAGGTCTACGGCAACGCTTGGAACATCCAATAGCTACGTCGCTTCTACCCTTAAGATGCTTTCATGTTGCTCGTATACCTCATTCACACACCAAGTCTGGTCGTCAAGGAAGGGTCAGCCTTGCCTCGGCAAAGCCCGACCCTCCCTCGGGGGCTAGAAGGGGGCAACCCCCTCTGCGTCAAAATTTTCCTCGAAAAAAGAAAAAAAATCTTTTCTGCCAGAATGCCTTTCGTGCTATTCGACTACTTCAAAAGTGGATCCTGAAAACGACGGAGTACACGTAAGCAGCCAAGGCTGACCGAGCCGAGGGACTCCTACGCCTCCGGGATACGGATACCTCACTCATCACCTTCTGCGATAAGTAACTCGCGCTCTGATAAGTGACTCCACGGACAGAACAAGTCTTCATGCTCGAGAGCTCCTCTGCCGAAATGATTTTTTGGGCCTTCTCGACTGCGTCGGTAACAGAACCCTATGGACGAGTAAGAGCGCGCGTAAGCGGCAAGGCCGACCGAGCCGAGGGATTCCTACGCCTCCGGGATACGGATACCTCACACATCGCCTTCCGTGAAAAGCATCTCTCGCCCGCACAAACAATTCTGTTACCGATAAATGAGTCCGGATACTCGAAACAAGAGGAAAAGAAACGCAGCTTTACAACACGACGACGGTGTGTTTAGGCCTCGGCGGCCGCAGAAAACATACACACACTACAAGACAACATGATCCTGCAGGCTCGGACGTCGACAGCCGAAGGGGGCAGTAGCACCCTCGGCATCAACTACACCTTCGGCGGGGTCTGACCTAGCCTCGGACGGCGACGCGGTCGGAGGGCCCCCACTCTGAAGGACGACATCAGCACCACACCCGGGCCATCGCCGCCAGGGTCTTCTTCGAGAATCCGGCCCGAGCAGGCGGCTCGGCCGGCCACCCCGAGGCCTCGACCAGCTGTCCTCCAAAGACATCAGCTCGGCTTGTGGCCTCGGTAGCTCAACCCCGGCGTCGGTTCCGCCAGTGGACGACCCGGCCAGGCTCTGGCCAACCACACCTCCTTTTCGAAGCCAACTCTGCCTCCGCTCGTGCTGACATCGCTGCCTCCGGCTTTGGCTCATCGAAGGGCGGCCGAGGGGTTCCTTTAACAAAGCAAGAGGGGCCTCAGACAGCAAGGCCGATCGAGCCGAGGGACTCCTACTCCTCCGGGATACGGATACCTCACTCGTCACCTTTGCACGAGGCAACTCACGCTCGGTGAAGCGGTTCGGATAATCGACAAGGTGAGTCTCAGTGCTCGAAACGAAGAAAAAACACGACTCCGTGCCGAAAATACATACACGTTCAGGCCTCGATAGCCGCATTGAACAAAACACCGGCACTTAAAGTGCCATTACAAACGGAACTCCGGTTCCACCTCCGCAGGTACGAACAACCCCACGCGATTGGGGGGCCTGTGGAGCAACAGAAGGCCGACGGGTAGCTCGCCGTCGCCCGTTCCGGCAGCGGCGACGACGACCTCCGCCCCGGGCGGCGAAGCAGCTTCAGCAACGGCTTCCGAGCGGGTGCTACGGTAGGAGGGCTCTCGCTCACAAAGAACGAGAACCAGCCATTCAAGCCGAGAGACAGAGACCCAGGGGTACAGGCGGAGTTGGCAATCTCGTTGGCAGAGAAGCCTTTTCCGGCTGCCACCACCTCAACACCGCGCCAGCGGGCGCCAGACGCCTCAAAGCGCACCGGCAGGTCCTCGCCCTCGCCGGAGCCGCCCAGAACATGAGCGCCACCCTCGCGGCACACGACGTGCTGGGCGACCCACTGACACGGCTTTCGGCGCGAGGAAGGCCTGGACGTGCCCGGCCTGCACACGGCGCGACCATCGTCCGGACGGAGGATGGAATGCTGCACCCTGGCTGAGCAGCGGCGGTCTGCCCACCCCGACGTGGCTGAGGGAAGCCTCCGCGGAGCTGGAAGATGCCTTTCTCCCCCAGACGCCAGGGGAAGAAAAGGGTTACCGACCCACGCGGAGGCGGCCCCCCGACTCGCCTCACCCTCCGCCCCAGCAAGGATGATGAAGATCCTTGAAGCCGAGGGCGGGGCGGAGGCCACAGCCCGGTTCGCTTCTCCCCACCATCAAGCTGGTGGTCACCGTCTTGGGTGACCACCGGCGAGGGGATGCAGCTAGGCTGCATGATGAAAATCCTTGAAGCCGAACGATGGCTGAAAGGTACCAACTTCCACGAAGTTGCGTTCCTCCAACGACAAGGCGGAAGGATTGCGAGCGTCCCCCATCCGGGGGCTCAGAAGGTGGAAAGACACGACGCATGAGGGGAGCGCGAAGACATGGTGGCCCTCCAAGGGGGTCGCCGCCCTTTTTAAAGGCGACTCTCCCCACTTGCCCCCTTAACCGTCGCGGGTTGAGTCTTCTCCGACACGCTCCAAAATTCTCCCCCCCACGGCGCGGGGGCTGGGTCCCACATGTCATGCAAGCCGGTCCAGGGGAGAAGAAGAAGCCAAACTGCCACGTGCGCGCGGTGCATGCAACCACCCGGCGGTTACAAGCACTCCTCCACTTTCGCCCAGACCAGCGGGCGAAAGGGCGGACAGCCGTGCAGGCGGCATGCAACCGTGCCGAGTGGGTGCGCCCCTTCGACTCCAACGTGCCCAGCATGGAGGTCCAGGCCCACGCGTCATGCAACCGGCATGCCGGTTGCTACGTGCGAGCAACTGCACCGCCACTCGAGCCACTACCGCGCCTCCTTGACTGCGGAGTCAATACCGCGACTCGAGGCAACCCTGCAGTGCCAGTCAAGCGCGATGGTCAAATGCGGTCAAAAATGGGTCGGCAGTAATGGCGGTGACAGGCGGGCAGGAGCAGCGGTCACGTCGTCAGCCAAGCTTACGTCCCATCCAGGGGCAGCGAGGGAGCCCTCTCCCACGGCGTGAAGACGGTGCGCCCGTGATCCGTTCCTCGAACGGTGCCCACACGTGCAACGACCGCCTCGCGAACCGCTCGCCCCGTCGTATTAACTCCGCGGTAGGACAGGCGGCGCCTCAGGCGGGAGAAGCAAGCGACGCTTCGCCTTCGCCATAATGACCGCGTCGAAAAAGGTACGACACGTCATTCGACTTCGCATCCTTTTCCTTTTCCTCTTGCTCTCTCTTACAACAGGGACCGGGAAAGGGGGATACCCCGAAAAGGACCCTTCTCCATGAAGGAAACAGGCTCCGAGCCTCCCTACTGATCAGAGGTTCGAAGGCCGGCCCCTCGGAGGGGTTCAACGGCCGCTTCAGATCGATTGGGTTCTGCACCCACTACTGGTCACAGGTTCGATGGCCGGCCCCTCGAAGGGTTCAACGGCCGCCTCAGGCCACTCGGGCTCCGCACCCACTACTGATCAGGGGTTCGTAGGCTGGCCCTCGAAGGGTTCACAGTCCCCTCAGACACAGAGCGAGGGATGACCCTGGGTACGTTCGATACATAACCAAGGCTCGGGCTACGCTCCCGAGGTACCCTAGGACATTTCCGAGACCAGCGGGAGCGATCTTGTAACGGAATCCCATCAGAGGGAGGCATCGAGCCCTCGGACCCCGTCAAAGGGGACCGGGTCCGGCAGATCACCCGCAGGTACTTTTGGAGCGCGTCTCCGGGCCTCTAGCCGACCCCTAGCAAATGGGGCACGGGCGTCCGCTCGCATTACCCGCCAGCAGCTCACTGGAAACACCATGTTCGGCGCCCTCCGAGGACAGCATGGCGCTTTCCCCCCCTCCTCCTTGTGGAAAGGCGACGCAGGGGCGTATGTAAAAAAGACGAGTCTGTCCTTGACCGTCCTCTCGCCCTGTGCAGAGGCTCGGGGGCTGCTCTCGTAAACCCGGCTCCGGCCAAACCGTTGACAGCGTCAACATACCAGCCCGAGAACTTGGGACCCGACCGTGCACTCGGGCTACGGCCAGCTCGCATGAGGGAACAACTAGACCAGCCGAAGTGTTGCAAAACGCACTAAGACCTCGAAGGAGTAAAACTACTCCTCCGAGGCCTCGGGGGCTACACCAGGCGGGTGCGCTCGCGCGCACCCACTGGAACAGAATGCAACCAAAAAAGGCTGGTCCCCTTGCAAAAAAGTGCGGCAAAAGCCTCCAAGCGAGTATTAGTACTCCCTTGGAGGCTCGGGGGCTACTGTCGGGGACCATAATTAGGGGTACCCTCAAGACCCCTAAATCTCAGCTGGTAACCCCCATCAGCACAAAGCTGCAAAGGCCTGATGGGTGCGATTAAGTCAAGGATCGGTCCATCCAAGGGACACGATCGTGCCTCGCCCGAGCCTAGCCTCGGGCAAGGGAAGCCGACCCCGGAGAACCTACGTCTCGCCCGAGGACCCCCCTCCAGCAACGGGCACACTATCGGCTCGCCCGAGGCCCAGTCTTCACCGAGAAGCAACCTTGGCCACATCGCCACGCCGACCGACCAAATCACAGGGGCATTTAATGCAAAGGTGGCCTGACACCTTTATCCTGACGCACGCCCTCCAGTCGACAGAGCCGAAGTAACCGCAGTCACTTCGCCACTCTACTGACCGGTCTGACAAGAGGACAGCGCCGCCTGTGCCGCCCCGACAGAGTGAGGCTGACAGCAGCCAAGGCCGGCCTCGGGCGTCATAGGAAACTCCGCCTCGCCCAACCCCAAGGCTCGGACTCGGGCTCAGCCCCGAAAGACGGCGAACTCTGCTCCGCCCGACCAGGGCTCGGACTCGGGCTCAGCCCCGGAAGACAGCGAACTCCGCTCCGCCCGACCTAGGGCTCGGACTCGGGCTCAGCCCCGGAAGACGGCGAACTCCGCTCCGCCCGACCCAGGGCTCGGACTCGGGCTCAGCCCTGGAAGACGGCGAACTCCGCTCCGCCCGACCCCGGGCTCGGACATGGGCTAAACCCCGGAAGACGACAAACTCCGCCTCGCCCGACCCCAGGGCTCGAACATGGGCTCAACCCCAGAAGACGACGAACTCTGCCTCGCCCGACCCGGGGGCTCGACCTCGACCTCGACCTCGGAGGAGCCTCAACCTCACCCAGCATAAGGGCACGGACCGACCACGTCAACAGGAAGCGTCATCATTACCCAACCCCGAGCCAACTCGGGCTACGGGGAACCAGACCGGCGTCCCATCTGGCTCGCCCCACCATGCGAGTAATGATGGCGCCCCGCATGCCCTGTGACGACGGCGGCTCTCAGCCCCCTTACGGAAGCAAGAGGACGTCAGCAAGGACTCGACAGCCCCAACAGCTGTCCTTCCGCCAGGCTCCAGAGCTCCTCCGACAGACACGACACCACGCGAACTAGGCGCCAAGACCTCTCCGGCTGCCACGATGGCATGTACTTAGGGCGCTAGCTCACCACCGCTAGACACGTTAGCACATTGCTACACTCCCCATTGTACACCTGGATCCTCTCCTTACGCCTATAAAAGGGAGGACCAGGGCCCTCTTACAGAGGGTTGGCCCGCGCGGAGAAGGACGGGACGACGCTCGCGCAAGGCCGCTCGCTCCCACTCCTGCGTGGACGCTTGTATCCCCCTACTGCAAGCGCACCCGACTCAGGCGCGTGGCTAACACGAAGGCCGCGGGATCCGCTCTCTCACGCCTGCCTCCCTCCGGCTGCCTCCTTTCCCCCCTTCGCGTTCCGCCTCGCGTCGACCCATCTGGGCTGGGGCACGCGGTGACAATTCACTCGTCGGTCCAGGGAACCCCCGGGTTTCGAAACATCGACAGTGCCCTTCCTAAATTCCTTTCTCTGCCTTCTGAAGGGGTGATTGAAGGGTAGAAAACATCTATGGCAATCAAAGTAACATATCTTGCCACCAGCACTAAGACGAAAACAATCTGTATCTTTAGCACAATAAGGACACGTCAATCTACCATGCACGCTCCATCCAGAGAAAATACCATATGCCATAAAATCATGAACCGAGAACAGATATGCAACATGAAGATTGAATTTCTGCTTCTTGAAGCAGTCATAGGCTTCCACACCTCTTCATAGCTTCTTTAACTCTTCAATCAGTGGTTGAAGCATCACATTGAGGCGTACGCCAGGATGCTCAGGCCCAGGTATAACAAGACATAGGATCATAAACTCATATTTCATGCAAAGAGCAGGTGGAAGGTTGTACGGTATGGCAATGACAGGTCAACATGAATACGACGCAGCGGTCATATTGAACGACGTGAAACCATCAGTTGCCAAGCCGATACGAACGTTTCTTGCATCGCTGGCAAAATCTGGATCAAATTTGTCAAGAGCCTACCATGCATCACCATCTGACGGGTGCACCATTAACCCATCTTGTCTGTCCATACAATCTTTATGCCACCTCATGTGCATAGCGGTCTTCTTTGAGAGAAACAAACGTTTCACTCTAGGAGTGAGAGGCATGTACCGAAGCTGTTTATGTGCAAACTTTGTCACCACCTTCTCCCATCTTCATTTACAAGCTCCACGTACCTCGACTTCCCACATTTTAAGCATTTCTGTTCTCTGCCATGTTCCTTTTAAAAAAGCATACAGCTATCTTGGCAAACATCAATCTTCTCATACTCCATACCAAGACCTTCAAGCAATTTCTTGGACTGGTACATGTCTTTGGGCATCTTGTGACCCGTAGGAAGAACCTCGCTAATCAAATCCATAAGCTCCTTGTAACAATTAATTGAGAATGCAAACTTGGACTTGATTGTCAGTGTGCCTGTGAAGAGGCTCTTCTGACGCTTTGAGTAGGTCGAAGAACTTCTGAACCTCCGGTGTAGGTGAATCATGATGATCTGGTTCCAATTCAGGCTGCAGATCCTCAAGCATCTAGTCCATCCTATCAACATCATCTTCACCATCATCAACTTCTACTTCTGTTGCTCATTCAACATCTTCACCGTGGAGATACCAGACCTTATAGCCTAGCACGAAACCATGTGAGCACATGTGTAGTGTGACCTGCCTCTTGGTGTGGCTCGTCATATTTCTACATTTATTGCATGGACACCTAATATTATCTATTTGTGATAAAGCAGCTGCATGGTCCAGAAATATTTGCGTCTTGGCAAACCATTCACTAGTGTGACACCCACCCTTCTTGAAACCTTCATACATCCAATCACGTCTATCACCCATTATTGCGGCTGTGTACGAGTAAAGAGTTTGTGTGAGACAATCACGTTTCTACACGTCACACGTATATACATCTATAGGTAAGTAGTAAAACTATATATATACATAAATAATTATATATACACATAAATAACATCAAATTAATCAATATCGAAACCTTCATACATCCTAATATTATAAGTTAAATCTAATCAATAAATAACATCAAATTTAACAATTCAATAGTATAAGTTAAATCTACTATAATAATACAATAAATAATTACCTAACATGAAGCCACATATGTGATATTAAATTAACTATAATCACACTCTAATCACATGTGTTATTAAATTAATACTAATCACATGAAAGTTAACTCCCGTCGGCCATAAAAAACCGACGAAAATAAACATGTACACACATAATTAACATTCACAATCCCATGCATTAACATGTACACACATAATTAACTCATGTGGGTGTCGTAGTCGGTTCGGAGATGCGGTCGGGGGCGGAGGCGGCGCTTGGGCGCGGCGGCGGCGCTCGAGGGGGCAGCGACGATGCTCCGAGAGGCGGCAGCGGCGTTTGTGGGCGCGATGGGAGGCCTGGTGGCGATGTGGGCGGTGTGGGGCACGGCGGAGACGAGCGAGGGCGGGCACGGTGGTGGCGGACGGGCGGGCGCGCGGCGGGGACGGGCGGCCAGGCGCGCGGCACCGAGGATGGACGGGCGGCGACGGCGCTGCGCATGGCGTGGACGGGCGGGCGCGGCCGGG
The DNA here is from genome assembly GCA_029449295.1 of Zea luxurians. NCBI lineage: Eukaryota > Viridiplantae > Streptophyta > Magnoliopsida > Poales > Poaceae > Zea > Zea luxurians. The sequence goes on along the minus strand of JAOPSE010000001.1, from coordinate 64,010,710 downwards.
ACGGCACGCCGGCGGGGAGGGGCGGCGGCGCGGCGGCGGTTAGAGGCGGCGGTGGCTAGGGCAGACAGAGAAGGCGGCGGGCGGCCAGGAAGAAAGGCAGAGAATGAGCCCGCGCGGGTTCGCCCGTGTGCTCATAAAAGGCTAATCCCCGTCGGCCTGCGCTCTGGCCGACGGGAGTTAAGTAATCCCCGTCCGCCTACTCTCTGGCCGACAGGCGTTAAATTATTCCCGTCGGCTATTACATTATCCCCGTCAACTTTTTCCCTGACCGACAGGAATTATCTTGGCCGACGAGAATCATTAGGATTCCTGTAGTGGGTGTGATGTTGTATTATGAACTTCTATGAAATAGTTGTCCTCCGTTCTTTAGGTAATCTGTTTAGGTATTATATGTGTTTGCTCTTGTTCCTGATGTGCTAATAGAATGTAGGTGACCTGTTTGCCTAAACCCAGAACTAGGTCGTGTTCTTATTTAGTGAACCATGATCGAAATTTGAATTTTTCATTATCATTCCATGACCAAGCTCATGCAAATGGATGCTTAGGTAATCTGTTTGTTGGTCATAAGATGCACGTAGACTTGAAACAAGGATCTCGAGTCCATGACCTTGACAATTAATTTATAGTTCTTTAATGGTCATATTTTTATCCTAAACTATGACCTTCTTCGATTTGTGCAAGCCGATGTCTCTATTTCACTTTGCCTGTTTTGGAGGATCACCTTGTTGTTTTACCAACCCAGTCTGGGAAAGACCTGTCCAATCATTTTCCTATGTTTGATGCCTTTGGTTTCTTCATATCTATCGAAAGCATACCAACTTAACCTTATGATTATTTTCCCCCATATCTAATCAGATACTAATCCTTGACCTTGTAATCTTTATGATGGGCATAGAACTATGCTTGGGGCTGAATTAACAGTCTCCCATCATGCTCATTCATCAACAAGTTTAGGTTATGGCCATGTCTTGTTCATTTCATCGGGCCGTGATCTATTTGGCTCTCCACTTGTAACCATTCTTACAAGTGGAGTCTATTTTTGTATATTGCCATCCTTGCTCAGTCTATTTGTGTCGCACGAGATTTATTATTGGTTATGTCTAGTAATGGTGTTATGACTAAAACCGATGGTGCCATGACGAAAACCGAGGGCCTCCTGTGAATGTACACACATGGTTTGGGCTACTTGGCACACACTGGTATCACGGTTAGTAGTTGTAATCCATTATGAGACTATATCGATATGTTGTCTCTGCACAAATTGTTCTTACCATATGAGGTTCATTATTGGTGCTAGTTCGATAATGGTGTCATGATTAAGGACTTATGGTGCCGCAGCGAAACTGAGAGCCCCTTGTGAATGTACATGCAAGGTTATGCTGCTTGGCGCATGCTGGTATCAAGGTCTCTAGTCATGATCCATTGTGGAACTACACTGATGTGTGATCTTCCGTGGACTCCTCCCTTGAAACAATTTCTATGTTGTTTGTCAAGTGATCAAGCAACATCTATCATCTCTTTTGGATCAAAAGGGCATACCACTTTCATGTGTGGTCTCTTTCCCCTTGACTTTGGTAGTGACTGCACGCATACAATTTCCCTTTACGTCCTTTGTGTAAAGATGAAGCCTTGGAGCTTTTTAGTATTAAAGACAACTAATTAGTTCTCAAATGGAGATTGACTTTTTGTACTGCTGAGATGCAGGAGTTTGTTCATTCATTCCCTTATTTAATCCTTGTATTCCCTAACCAAGTTAGTTCATCTCACATGGATGAACAGATGAACAACCTGACCAAATGGATTTCTACCCAAATGCATGATCTCTTATTAATGAATGTGAACTCTCAACCCTTGGATTGCCGATGGATAATAAGAGAAATTACTCAATGTCAAAAGTAGTTCAAAAGTTGGTTTTACTAACTTGTAACTACATTGTGATCAAAGGTTGAATTTAGAGATCGTTTTGTCGAGTTGTCTAAACTCACTTTAGCTCAACCCATTCTAATAAAGTACTTACAAAAATCAAGTTAAGTCAACTGATAACCACATAATCATTGCTCTAGTCATGCCTCGATCGCCTCACGTGTGCTTTTCCAGCATGTGTGATCAAGTCAAGCCATGCCTAGTGCTTGATAAAATGGATTAGACACGAAGTCAGCATCTACGGATCCCTCCGCTGGTGATTTTCTTGAATATATATCACCTTTCAGGGACTTGGATTCTCTGGTTAACACGAGTTAACTAGGAGGCTATTCAACATTCACACTTGTCTTGTGTGCTATGAACTTATCGTGACCACTTGTTAGTAAACCTCTTTCTGTGTGTTTTACCCAAGAGGTTGCATTTGGTTCTGTTTAGGTAAAGTCGTATATTCACCGCTCGCTCAACAGACTCAGATAGTACAGTGTCATCAGAAAAAGCAAACTGCACATATGGAACCTTATGTGTTCTTCTGGCAGACGTCGTCTCTATTGGTGGACATCTCTAAATTGGCTTAAGGCGATACATGTTATGTCCACTAGAGAAACAACCTTCAGAGACACTCACCTTTGCTTGGAACTGCCTTTGTTATCGCTGATATGGGAAGGGTTACATACTTCTTAGCTCTTAAAAAGTCTTTCATTCCGAATCTCGGGACGAGATTCTTTTAAGGGGCGAGGGTTGTAACACCCCAGGTGTTTATCGTCTGCTCGACCACGAGTGCGGACTTTAACACGTGATAGCGGTGAATAACAGTCTCTTTATCTTAATATGTTTCGTCCATCACGAGTTCGACATCGTTTTTATTTTTATCTATCTGGGCTCGTCCTAAATTTTCGTGATGTTCGAAACATAGTTGTTCCGAAAATTGGTGCGTCCGGTGATTATTTAAAATACATCGCTCACGCAAAGACAAATTTAGAAACTTAGTTCAGCCCTCCGACTTTGTCCGAAACAAGATTTATTAGAAATCGACAAATAAAAATCTTAGGTGCAAAATAATTAGGATCACGCGTTATCTGAGAGAAATCTTGTGCGAGGTTGATAATCATGGGTATTTAGTAGTAAATCGTTCAAAGCAGATAAAAATAATTAGAGCCAAACTCGAATAATTGCTAATAAGTTTGACTTCAACGAGATCAGTTGTAAATTAAAATATCAAAGCCAGAATCAGTTTAATTCAATCTGTTGTTTCTCGCCCAGATCCAAATCTTTAAATATAAATAAAGGGTAAGAATTCATCTGACACTGGGAATATCCACCGAATCAAATTCTGTCTAAATATTGTGTTCAATTTTGTTTTCGATCCACCCTTTTGTTTTCCCTTTTAAACTCCAATCCTAGAATCTGTGTTTATCTTTACGATTAAAAAAAAGAGAAATTAAAAAATGGAAAATATCTTCCTCCCACCGCTCGACATCACTCTCTCTCTTATTCTCTCTCGTTGTAGTCTTCATCCATCGCTGGATTTTTTTTCTTTGCTCGCCCTCTCCAGCGTCGGCCGCTCCTCCCTGCTCCCTCTCCCTGGTGCTTTCCTGCGCAGCTCCCTACTTCTCGCTCCCTCTGCTCAGCCCACAGCCAGCTCTCTGTCAGCCGCTCTCACTCCTGCTCTTTCCATGGAGTCGTCATCTCCGACCGCGCCCTGGTTCTGGCCCCAGCCTGGATCTTCTTCCTCCAGCGCCACGTGATGCGGTGCTCCAGCCATGGCCACCGAGCTCGGCCTCCTCCCTGTGTCACGCGCTAAGCTCCCTCCAGTTCTCCCGCGCCCTGCTGGAGCAGCCTCCAACGCCTGGCCGGATTTCCTCTACTGGCCATCACGTCTCCCTTTGCGCGGCGCTCCTCCAAGCTTTTCCCTCCCTGCACGCGCTCTGCTCGCCATCACAAGCCGCAGCTCCCTCCAACTCGTCATGGACTCGCGCTCTACTTCTCCCTCCTCCAGCCGCGCTGTACTACATTGAACTTTAACTAAGACACGTAGAGCTTACACCTATTTATCATTTCTTAATGATTGAGTTAGATCGGGTTAAGATAGAGGAACATGATTGCTATATCTAGTGGTATAGTAATATCTAGCGTTGTTTGTGTATGGAATAGTTAGTCTTGTGCTATTCTTGTTATATGCATTCATGTGCATAATGCATTTCATTTAGGTACGATAATTAATCACGTGATGCGGAGGACCATAACTGAGTCGACCACAAGATGACGCTGCGCGTAAGCTTCTCCACGAGATGATATTGATGGACCAACATAAAGATGGATAATCTGAACAAATGCCAAAACAAAGGTTGATCGTCAAGTGATCAACGTCTAACAAAACTAACCTAGTGTTGTCCAGGCAAGCCCCGGTGCATTTGCCACCTCCTTGCTGCTTTAAAATCTTTAACACCTTGTTTGATGCATTAGGTGATAGGAGTTGTGTGCTAAACAATTGATGCATTTCCTTCCTTGAAAAATTGATTACCCTTCCTTGATACCCTTTGTGAAAAGAATTTTATGATGCTTAGCCTTGCTTTAGCAAACAAAAATGTTTTATTTTAAAACAAAAGTGATGCTTTAGTGGGTGGGAATGTTTTCAAAAAGAAAATACTTATGATGGTGAATCTACCAAAGGCCTTGATGGGTTCAACATCAGAAAAGATGTTCCTCTGCTAGGTACCAAACTTTGGGTTTAAATAATAAAGCTGAGACCGGGCGGTTGACTTGCACGAGAAGGGAGTCTCGGTGTAGTGTCTCCATCTTAGTCGATTAAGGACCGTGTCGATGTAGGCTTACTGATCGAGGACCTTTTAACTGGTCACATGCCTCATCATTGGTAAGCTTTGTCTCGGGCAGACTAATACCAGAAAGGCCAACACGCAATGGGAGTGGGGAGATGGCGAGAGTAGCGTGTATCCTCCATGGCAAGAGGCTGGATGGTGGTGTATCTATGCTCTCGGTTGGCGCGAACCCGGTCTGGTCTTAAGAAACCTGGTGGCAAGTTGACATATGCAAGGTTTAAGTGCTACATATGTCATGTGATTGGAGATCCCTAGCTGGGTATTAATCGATTCGGATCGCCGTTACTTCTCGAATATGAAGACTTGGTCACTGCCCTACACGTAGCAATCCAGTGAACTGAAGGGATGATAAAAAGACGGCTAGTATAGGCCAAGTGCTTGAACTAGGGTAGAAAGACCTCTAGATGCAGGTAACTTTACTTAACTTGACAAGTAAAAATGGATTTTTAAGGATCCACTCATAGTAAGATTTTCTGCAAACAGAGTCCTTGATTCTTGATAAGCCTTAACTTGAATCCTTTTAAAACCAGCACACCTGTTGGGGACTTGTTCTCAAATGCTATGAGTTAAGAACAAGGCAACACAAAATGTTAATAGTTAAAGACCTTCGTCCTTCGAAGCATTATCTCCCTTAGGATATAATGATCTTCAGATGAAGGCCATGAAGGGCGTACCTTCATCATCTTAGTGTATAATAATGAAAGTACAAGAATTTGAACATGAAAAGTAACATGAATAATTGTATGACATTATTAGAATATTTTTATTATATTATCATGAATAAACATAAAGAATATTCAATTACATTTGTACCTTCGGCTTAATAGAAGGCAAAAATCCGAGTGTGACGTGCGAGTGAATGCAAGTCAGCATGAACAGTACGGTGTCACTGTTCATCTATTTATAGGCACAGGACGTAGCCTGTGTAGAATTACATTCATGCCCTCGACATTTACTATTGACTTAGAGAAATCTATCGAGGACTAGACAGCCTTTTCCCCTTTATGTCGGTTTCATTTTCCATCGTTAAGCCGAAGCTTCTTCACGGGTAGCTTCGGTACTGATTCATCCTTCTCTCGAACCGCGCTCTTCATATTATGTATAGCTTCATCCCATGTCTGAAGGTTCCTGTACATATATTTTACTTGGGAAACATGTTAGTCGTGTTTTTGAGGACCTTCGGAAGACGAAGGCCCCCAAAAGTAGCCCCTCACAGTATTATTTTGTTATAACAACAAATTTAGACTACGACGTGAACGAAGGCTTTAAGCCAAAGGTCCGAAAATACACCTTCCCTTCGCTAGAATAGCGTCAGTCAATGACAGACGGGGCCCGCCAAGTTGCAAAGCACTAGGCGTATAATTATAAACCCACAGCGGCATCATTTGATACGTTGTCTCTGCTATTTGCGTTATTTTCTCAAATTTCTAGCTCTTGCTCAATAGCTCTCGCCTGATTTTCGAGCTTTTAGAGCTTCGGTTTAAAGGTGTGCTTGTTCCAAATTTGAAGAGAAGAAGATGAATGGGGAGAAGAAGATGACTGAAGAGAAGAAAATAATCGAGGAGACGAAGCTGTATGAAGAGAAGAAAGTTGCGGATCCTTTCATCGCTGGGTTTTTTGAGTCCATGGCAAAAACGAATACAAAGAAAATTACTAAGGAGATCATGGAGGGTTTGTCCGAAGATTCTGATGATAGTGATAGTTATGACGTGGAGAGTGGGGATGAAGATTCTGAGGATCAGCACTGGCGGCCAAGTCATACTATCTTTGGAAAGTCGACTATCAAACAAAGTCATATTGACGCCATGAGGGGGAGATATTTTCGTGACATGTCTATGTCAGAGTTGGAGGAGACAGCACTGCCCCTACTCTTGAGGAAAACGAAGTAGTTATTTATCAAAGCTTCCTGAAAGCAGGTCTCCGGTTCCCACTGAGCAAATTTGTGGTTGAGGTATTGAAGATTTTTCAGATATTTCTTCATTAGATTACCCCCGAAGCTATAATTAGAATGGGGATGTTTGTCTAGGCTGTAAGAAGCCAGGGGCTAGAGCCAAGCGCGGAGTGCTTCTGCAATATGCACAAGCTTTTATACAAGACGAAGGTTATTGGCAAAGAACAATACCACAACAACTTCGGCTGCTACGGGTTCATCGCCCGCTCTAATGCAAGTTACTCGGTGCCGACATACCGGAAAAGATGGCCTGGGGCCCGGATGGAGGAGTGGTTTTATGTTAAAAATGATCTAATTAAAAGAGAAGATATCAAGGAGATTATCCAGTGCCCCATCTAGTCTCGCTTCGGCCTCCGAAGGCTGAAGGTGAAAATTGATGGCAATGTTGAAGCATGCTAGAAGGCTTTTAGACTATTTGCGCCTTCATTGGTACGAGGGATTTAGTTCAAGAGCACATATCCTTCAGGGTGTGGCCACTTGTGGAGAGCTGGGATATGCTGAAGGAAACTACTGCCGACTCTAGTGAAGGTGGCCTGGTTCGATTGAGATATACCTTTAGGTTTACAGAGAAGTTTGATGAGCCAAATGATGACTGGTTGAAGTGTATTGAAGCTACCAGTGACGAGCTGCTTGGAACATATTCCAAAGCCGAAGATGATGCTCTATCCGCAGCCTTCGGGGGCCGAGGCAAGAAAAGATTGAAGAGGGTATTTGATGCGATTGGCTTCGTATACCCTGATTATCACTACCCGCTATGAAGGCAGGGAAAGAAGAGAAAGGCTGCCGCTTCGGCCACCACAGTTGTGCCGAAGGGCAAAAAAGTGAAGTTTCTGACCCACCGGCCGCGATATATTGAACCGGCCATAGTGCCTAAATTCGGCGAGGGGGCCTCTTCAACTACTAAGGCAAAACAAACTGCTTCCATCGTGCACAGTGCTGAAGAGCCAATTGTAGTGCCAAAGATGCCTACGGTCGGGCTAGTCGAGGCTAAGGATGATAAGGCCAAAGAGCCAAAGGCGGAAGAAACAGTGAAAATGCCAGAAATTCTGAGCCCTCCAGCAGAGGCAAAACTGTCGAAGGTGCAAAAGGCTCCTGCCGCAACTCCCAAGAGGAGGAGAATGGCCAGCGTGCTGGATGCTGTGTTGGAGACCACAAAGGCCTTGAGCCCCGTTCCTACTAAGAAAATTGCTGAAGCTGCCAAAGTTCAAGCCGAAGTCGAAGCTAGGCCTTCAGCGCCCATTGAGACGAAGGCTGTCATGCCTGAGGACAAGGCTGATCAGCAAACTTTAGGTACTGGAATGGAAGCAGGGCAAAGTATGGCAGAAAAAGCAAAATCTCCTGCCCTCGAAGCTCTAATCGAAAATGTTGATTACATTTTTCGACATGCTTCAGAAAAAGAATTATCGAAAGAACTCCTGGAAGCCAGACACTATGCCCACACCAGAGCCCTTTTCCGCAGCTCATGCCCACTCATTCACTCCCCTAGCCTAGTTGCGCCCCAGCCGAACTCCCTCGCTCTCTCTATCGCTCTATGCGCGCACCAAGGAAGCTCCGCCATCGCTCTCTGTGGTCCGTCACTTGTTCTGCGACCGCTGTGGAGTCTCTGCCATGCTCACTGCCTCAATGAGTTCCACCTCTTCGTCAGCAACCCAGGACACCCCTCGGTTCGTCCCCAACCCCTCTAGTTCGCTCGGTCGGCTCTCACTAGAGTCCTCCCATGCAGTCAGAGCCTCGCCACCATCGAACCCAGGCTTCCCTGCATCCCCACCATCGCTCAAGCTCCCCTGAGTCTGCACTCGATGTGAGCAACCTTCCCATGCCCTTATTTCATCTGTTATTGCCCTAGTGTCCGCGTAATTGCTCACTAGAGCGAGTTTGCGCCGCCGTTGGGCCACTCCGCCGCGTTCTGTGCCCTCTAATGCCCCCGCGCGGGTGCTGTGCCCACAGTTGAGTCCACCATGATGCCCTAAACGCGCCCGAGCCTTTCCCCAATCCCCTAGAGCCCCGCCATGGCCATCCTCCTTATTTCCGGTGAAACCTCACCATGGGGTCGAGCGGCACCACCGCACTCAAGACTGGTCGTCCCAACCTCGCCGGTCGTTGGATCTCGGTCGTCCATCCCAGATCTAGCGGTCTGGATTTAACTAGAACTGATCTAATCTCAACTGTCCGATACAGATCCAACTGCTCAGATCCTCTCCTCCACCAGTGCCCTATTTCTAGGCCTAGCCCGTGAATCCTACCCCAGGTCACTAACATCCCGAGCCCACCTGTTAGCGCTCGTCTTGCATATGCGCGCGCTCGTCTGTGGGATCCGATTTCGGCCATTTGTTCGCGATCGTGCGGTCGAGCTGGCCCGATACCCTGATATGCACATGCCTAGGCAGCACGTGTAGCAAGTTGTTGTGGCCCGATCTTCTCGTAGGATCTGTGAACTTGATAAATTGTCGTTGTGTGACCTGGTGAAGAGGCAGCACGCCGCAAGGCTGTCCACGCGACGAACTACAGAGACAATCACCCTTCCACGTATCGATAAAACAGCCCACACAATCACGCCCTATAGACGTGAAGGCACGAACTGGGTGAACCGCAGTTTGGCGTTCTACAACTCCCTCAGGAATCGAAAGAACAAATGTTGCAAGCCTCTCAAGACTCACGCATAAACAAAACTCCACGAGTTTGTGTATTCTGAATTCAAAAACATAAGATCTGTCCTTTCATTGCCTAGTACAAGATATATATAGAGATAGGGGCGTCAGCTTTGAGTAAATGGCTGCATGCGCATGCTCTAGTGGATTTGGTGGCTGGTTCGCGTGTCTTTTCAGCTTCTGGCAGTAGTTACTAAAATGAGCATAACTCCTCATTGGAACGTCCAAATAATGAACTGTTTGATGGGCTGAAAAGTAGACTTGAAGGTGCTTCCATCCACTTATAGTACATCGTCTAACTCCTTGTATTATGTCTGTAGTAATGCTTGGAATTCGTACCATGTGTCAGTCATCTAGCTTTTGGTTGCATTCCCATGCTAAGGTGATGAACCACCTGTTGGGGGCCTTCGACTTCCGAAGGTCCTCAAAAATATGATTTAACAGTGTTTCCAGAGTATAATGTGTGAACAAGTATCTTCGGACTCGAATCGGTATCACAGTGGGAGAAGAATACGAAGGGTGATACAGCGCCGAAGCTGTGAGTGGGAAAGCTTCGGCATGATAGCAGAAAAGGAAACCGACTTAAAGATGAAAATGCTATTTAGACCTTGGTGGATTACTATAGAATCACTACCAAATGTAAAGGGCTTGGGTGTAATTTTACATGAACTGTGTCCCATGCCTATAAATAGGTGAACAGTGCCCCCGTACTGTTCACGCTGACTTGGCATTTTACTTTTGCGTCACGCTTGTACTTACATCTTCCTTTAAGCCGAAGGTACATTTGTTATTGGATATCATTTCTATTTTCCATAATAACAATAATATAAAAAAATGAGTTGAAGATTATACATAATTGTTTACGTTATCTTTTATATTTCATATGCTTCTTCCTTCATTAATATGTATTGAAATGTCGAAGGTATGTCCTTCATGCCCTTCGTCTGACGATCATTATATCCTAATGGATATAATGCTTCGAAGGATGAAGGATACTAACCATTAACCCTTCTATGTTGCCTTGTTCTTAACTCATAGCATTTGAGAACAAGTCCCCAACATTGGCGCCCACCTCCGGTGAACTCACTTCCACTCCTCGAGTTTTGAACATCTTCGGCAATCATAAACCTTCGTTATGGCGCCGAAGAAAGCTTCAGCAACTGGGGCTGCAGTTCTGCAACTGCTGGACCCCAATTAGGAGACTCTCTCTCTTCGGGAGGCCCGAAACCAGAAGAGGAAGGCTGTCAGCCCGACATCGCAAGAGGATGAGCTAGACCAAGAAATCAGGGACATGGAGATGCTTCATCAACAGGTGCAGAGGAAGAAGGAAAAGATGGCCAGGCTAGCAGAACTGCAAAGGCAGATAGACGAAGCCTCTGAAGAAGTTCGTCATCTTACTCAGGATGAGCAGAACCGAAGGCCTCAGCACAAAGACCTTCATCAGGAGGGTTTCTTCAACGAAGATGACTGGTATGAGAATTTCCACCATGGAAATTTTGCTTTTGATGATGCTTCTCCTCTGTCCGCTGAGCTGCAGGCTACACCTTGGCCTTCGTCCTACAAGCCACCCCAGCTTCCCATGTTCGACGGCCATTCAGACCCGAAGAAGTTTTTGATGAGTTACGAAGCAACAGTATCTTCGTATGGTGGCAATACTGTAGTCATGGCAAAATCTTTTGTTATGGCTGTCAGGAGTGTTGCTCAAACCTGGTATTCCTCCCTTCGACCAGGAACGATCACTTCATGGCAAAAGCTGAAGGACATGTTGTTAACCAGCTTCCAAGGGTTTCAGACGAAGCCGGTCACTGCTCAAGCTCTATTCCAGTGCACCCAGGATCACGAAGAATACCTTCAGGCGTATGTCCGGAGATTGTTACGTTTGAGGGCGCAGGCGCCAACAGTGCCCAACGAAATTGTAATTGAGGCCATGATCAAGGGACTTCGGCCAGGACCTTCAGCTCAGTACTTTGCTAGGAAGCCTCCTCAAACTTTGGAGAAGCTGCTCCAGAAGATGGACGAGTATATTCGGGCCGACAATGATTTTCGTCAAAGAAGAGAGGAAGCTTTCAGGTTTTCCGAAATGACCAGGGGCTTTGGAGGAAGATTTTATCCGAGGCACGTCAGGTCAATTCACAACTCTACTCAAAATGATGATAAGGGGAGTCAGCAGCAAAGGCCTCAGTGCTCCTCACAGGCTTTGGGGCAACAGCAAAGCTCCTTCCGGCCGCCAGCTCCAAGAGGCAGAGGAGCCAGGGGCTTCGGCGGAAGATTCGGAGATCAACCAAGGAGAACATTTTGCTTGTTCTGTGGTGAAAACAAGGGCCATACCACCAGGATGTGCCATGTTACCATCCAGAAGCAAAAGGAGATAGCCGAAGCTGCAGCACAACAGGGTCAGCCGAAGTAGATCATGCACACTGCTTCGTATCATTCGCCTTACATCCCAGAATATGTAGGCAATCACCCTGCAGTTTCTGTTGCTTCGGCGAGTCAACCTCAAGCTTCCTGGCAACAGCCTCCGCCTCCACCACCGCTGCAACAAGGCCAGCAGCCAGAAGGGGGCCAATACGCTCAACATCAAAGGGACTTCAGAGAACAGTCCGAAGCTCGCACAGTCAATAGTACTGTGCCAGAGTCGAAGCACATTTATTGACAAATATCCTACCTTGATAGTAGTCTTTTCCATTCAGTTTTATTTTCTGTGTAATAAAGGATACTTTTTAAATCTCATGTAATAGTTTCGTTGTCTGCCACAAGGAAAATATATCTTCTTCACAGGCTTAAGTTGTTGAAGCTTAAAGATTTGCGATAGCAAGCAGGACCTTCGAATTATCAAAAATTTATTTTAAAAGGCACGGTATGAATTTTCCGAAGCAACAAAAGTCGTTCTGGAACGCAGAGTAAGTTTGCTGAAGTTACAAAAAGCCGTTCCAAAGGGGGCGCAGTGTAAGTTTTCTGCTCAGAAGTCGTTCCAAAGGGAATGCAGAGCTTACAGCGAAAAATAAACGCTGATACCGCCTAAGTAAAAGGCGAAGCGCGAAAAGTCAACGCGAATACCGCCGAAAGTAAAAGGCGAAGAAGCTCCTAAGGGAGGCTTACAGCGAAAAATAAACGCTGATTCCGCTGAAGTAAAAGGCGAAGAAGCTCCTAAGGGAGGCTTACAGCGAAAAGTCAACGCTGATTTAAAAAGATTATGTGTTTTATTGCAGGGATGCAAGTGTATCTTCGGAATAAATACCATTTTACATAACATAACATCATCACATCATTTCGCATAGCATAAGCATCATACATCATGCTGCATATGGCACAAGAAGGGGGCACAACATCGATCTTCGGAAAAATGCTTTGAAAAAGGGAAAATTATGCAAAGTCCCAAGGAGATACAATATTGATCTTCGGAGTGTAGCTTCGGAAAATATTTCATGAAGCTTGAAAATTCTTCATCAGAGCACTATGGATATCGTTGTGATAAATGAAAATTCTTCTTCACGAAGCATGAAAAGAAGGGAAGGTGTTTTTTCGTCAAAGACTCAAAAACGGTATGTATGTAGAATTTCATGCATCGTAAAGAATTGAACCATAAAAAACAAGTATATTACATTCAGGGTTACAAGATATTACACATATTACATTTCAGATGTTTTTACAATAGTACCTAGTCTTCCCTAAGTACTACTTCCGCAGCTTCGTTCAGGAGTTGATTGACAACTTGATCCATGATAGCTTCGGCCATCTTTTTGATTTCATCGTCGTCCTTCGAGTGAGGGCCCGGAGGCGTTTTAGCAGGATCTAAAGGAGGACAGGATACGGCTACATTGCTATTACAATTGGCGAACGGAGTTTGAAATAAAAAATTACAACACAATAAAAACCATTAGTTAATACCTATTTGCCCTTCGGGCTCTGCGCTTTTCTCAGCAGCCTCGGCCACTTTTCTAGCATCATGGATGCCTTTTTCGCTTTTTTGAATAATTTCTCGGGCCATTTCTCGGCCACCATTATCCCAGTTTTCGGTGAAAAATTTTCCACCAACTATGCTAGCTTCAGCTGAAGGGTCTTTAGCGTCTTCGAAGGACAACGCAGTTTCGGATTGTGCTAAAATTTTTACATGTTCGCAGCCTTTCCTTTCTAAAATGGTGGCAATCCCCCTGGCACCCGAAAAAGCACATATGTCTCCGCGACTATTTAAAATTTCTTCAAAGGCCTCAGCTTCGTGATTAATCCATTCAATGGGACCTTCGGGGTTGCCTCTTGTAAAGTTTTCTTCACTTGAAAATGCGCCTACGCTGGCGAAGCTAGCCTTCATTTTCTTAACACACTTTATAGATTTGTCATAGCATCTTTTCTTGGACGAACGAAGCTCTTCGACAGTTCCTTCTAAATGATTTGCCCATTGGTCGCTAAGTTCTTGCTTCGTTTCTTAAAGTATGCGTTCTTCTTTAGCCCGGGCTAATTGCTTCCGAAGGTCGTCAATCTCGTGCTTTTGAGCTGCAACTTGTGCTTTAGACGCAGCTTCGTTCTCCTTTATTTTATCTACCAATGTAACTAGAATTTTGTCCTTTTCCAAGGCTTCATTTCTTAGTTTGATTACCTCTGTCCGAAGGTTGTTAAAAGCAATTTCATAGCTCTCGTCTTCGGCATTCTTTTGTGCTCTCAGCGCGTTGCTTAGAATTAAAACCTATATATAAAAAAAAAGTTAGTATAAAAATAAAAAAATAAATTTCAAATCATAAAATTTCTAAATGCGCAGATCTCGTACCTTCAGGCTATTATACGCAAGGCTGTCCGCAAGGTCGTCCTTTGTCATTGCGCAGAGGCCAGCCTCCAGCTTCGGAAACCCCATGCTTCGGGCCATTTCCCGGCAGACGAGTAATTCTTTGTTATCCGGGAGGCAGTATAGGAAATCTTCTTCATTTGTACCATTGAACACTAGTGCCCCCTTCGGATATTTCAATTCTTTGGCATAGTGATTAGCTTCAAAAACTTCTTCTTCTGATAATTTTTTCCCCGAAGCATGTCGAACAATATAATCAAGGACTTTGGGGGATGCTTCGGGGGCAGCAGCACTGATTTCCTCAACAAAAATTGGCTCCGTCATTTTTTCTTCCTCGGTTTCCAAGGGTTTTACCTTTGTGGGCTCTGAAGGCCCAGCTTCAGTCTTAGTTTGTTGTTTTGGAGCCTTAATATCAAAGATTTCAGTCTCCGCTTCGGAAGTTTCAACAGTCTTTTTCGGAGTCGTGCTTGAGGACTTAATTGTCTCCAGAACATCTGGCACATTGACCATTCTTTTTCTTTTCGGGGTCACCGCTGGGCCCTTTTGGTTCTTTATTGTCTCAACACTTGCTGAAGGACTTAAAATTTCCAATATTTTCGTTCCTTCAGTTCTCGGTTTTTCTGCTTCCGTTGCTAAGGATGCTTCAGTTTTTTCTTCGATCTTCGGCGCTGAAGTTGGTTCCTTAATTTCGGTGGCCGAAGAAGTTTCGCCGGCGAACTCAGGCACTGTAGCTGGTTCAATGTAGCGTGGTCGGTGTGTGAGAACCTTTACCCTTTGTCTCTTCAGCGCTGGCTCGCTGGGAGCGGCTGAAGCTGTTTCCTGTGCAGAGGCTGCATTCTTTCTTTTTTGGCCCCGCGCTGGATAGTGGTAGTCGGGGTACATGAACCCAATTGCGTCAAACACTCGGTTCAGTCTTTTCTTTTTTTGGCCTCCGAAGGCTGCTGAAATGCAGTATCTTCGGCCTTTGAGTAAACCCCAAGTAGTTCATCACTTAAATTTTCAATACTTTTTAGCCAGTCATCATCTGGCTCAATGAATTTATCTCCAAATTTGAAAGTATACTTCAGCCTAATAAGTCCTCCTTCGTCAGCCTCCTTTATGGTCTCTTGCGGCATTTCCCACTTTTCCGCGAGCGGCCATACTCTGAAGGCAATATGCTCTTGGACCAAGTCCCTCATTCCAATAAAAGAGCAAATAACTCCGAAGGCTCTCTGGCATTCTTCGGCAGCTTCATTCATTTCAACCTTCGGCTTCCGCAGGCCGAAGCGTTGCCAAATAGGGCGCATAATTATACCTTTAATATCGTCCCGTGTTTTCAGGTCATTCTTCACATAAAACCATTCTATCATCCAGTCGCCGGGCCATTTCTTCCGAAAGGTTGGCACGGGGCAGCTTGACCCAGACCGAGCGACGAAGCTGTAGCAGTCGAAATTATTGTGATACTGTTCCTTACCCCAGGGCTTTGTCTCGTATAACAATTCGTGTATGTTGCAGAAGCTTTTCGCATCCGATTCTAGACCTTGGCTTCTCACCGCCCACACGAAGATATTCATCCTTATGATTGCTTCGGGGGTAAGTTGGTGAAGATAAATTTCAAATATTTTCAGCACCTCTAAAACAAACCTGCTCAGGGGAAATCGTAGTCCAGCTTTCAAAAAGCTTCGGAACACTACGACTTCATTTTCCTCAGGAGTCGGACAAGTCTTCTCTCCTTCGTCGGCCCTCACAATGGACAAGTCTCGGAAATATCTTCCCCTCATGTTGACAAGATGATTTTCTTTGATACTTGATTTGCCGAAAACCGCATGGCTTGGTCGCCAAGGGCGATCTTCGGAGTCTTCACCACCACTATCCACATCATAACTGTCGCTGTCATCAGTATCTTCAGATAAACCTTCTAAAATCTCTTTGGTGATTTTTTCTGTAATGGACTTCGACATTGCTTCAAGAAACCCCAGGTTTTTCTCTTCAGAAAGATTCAGCTTCATCTCGGCAGCAGCCTTTTTACCTTCAGACATCTTCAAAAATGCTAAAAACTGTTTTTAGAGCCGAAGCTTAAAAACTTAAAAAGTCAAGCAGTTGGTGCGCAAGAGCTAAAAGTTGAGTAAGCAAGAGCAGACGGCAAGAAAGCGTACCAAATAAGTTTGTGGTATGCTCTTATTTATATGCCCAGCGCATTGAAAATTGGAGGGCCCTGCTTGTCAGTGAATGTTGCTATTCTAGCAAAGGGAAGGTGTTTTTTCGGACCTTCGGCTTAAAGCCTTCGTCCATGTCGCAATCTAAATTTATTGTTCTAACAAATTAATATTGCAAGGGGCTACTGTTGGGGGCCTTCGGCTTCCGAAGGTCCTCAAAAATATGATGTGTGAACAGGTATCTTCGGACTCGAATCGGTATCACAGTGGGAGAAGAATACGAAGGGTGATACAGCGCCGAAGCTGTGAGTGGGAAAGCTTCGGCATGATAGCAGAAAAGGAAACCGACTTAAAGATGAAAATGCTATTTAGACCTCGGTGGATTACTATAGAATCACTACCAAATGTAAAGGGCTTGGGTGTAATTTTACATGAACTGTGTCCCATGCCTATAAATAGGTGAACAGTGCCCCCGTACTGTTCACGCTGACTTGGCATTTTACTTTTGTGTCACACTTGTACTTACATCTTCCTTTAAGCCGAAGGTACATTTGTTATTGGATATCATTTCTATTTTTCCATAATAACAATAATATAAAAAAATGAGTTGAAGATTATACATAATTGTTTACGTTATCTTTTATATTTCATATGCTTCTTCCTTCATTAATATGTATTGAAATGTCGAAGGTATGTCCTTCATGCCCTTCGTCTGACGATCATTATATCCTAATGCTTTGAAGGATGAAGGATACTAACCATTAACCCTTCTATGTTGCCTTGTTCTTAACTCATAGCATTTGAGAACAAGTCCCCAACACCACCATTTTATTCATGCACACCATAGGCTTCTTGGTTCAGATGTCCAAAGGCTGGAATCCATCTTGATCCCATGCTGGTTCATACACTCCATCATTCCTAAGGACATTGAAACAAGAACTCAAAAGCATAGGCTCATTCAACATAGACTGATTATCAAATATAAGGTTAGCGTTCACGTGAGAATGAATTTCCTTCTGCAATTGTTTAGCTCTACTCCTTGTAATTCGACCAGCTATATCAAGTGGAGTTTCATTTGAAGATGAGTGAATGCTAGGCATGTCCTCATTAGCCTCCCCCTCTTAAGAAGGAGTCGTCCTCGACTCAGGCTCACCAACAAATGGAAGCAAGTCTTTGACATTGAATGTTGTACTCACATTGGAATATTTAGGTGGTAGCTCAATTTTGTAAGCATTCTCATTTATCTTTTGGAGAACTTTGAATGGACCATCACCCCGAGGAGATAACTTACTCTTACACTGTTGGGGAAAGCGATCCTTTCGTAGATGCAACCAAACAAGATCTCCTGGCTAAAAAGTAACCTTTTTCTTACCTTTGTTTGCGTGCTTTGCATATTGTGCTGATTTCTTCTGAATATTCTTTCTTGTCTCCGCATGTAACCGCATGATAAGGTCTGATCTTTTTGTGGCATCCAAGTAAACTTGTTCTAGTAATGGTGTTGGGGGTCTGCTTCGTCACCGAAGGTCCTGTGAGAAGAAGCACCTTCGGAAGGCCAGAACAGGGACGATGCCGAAGCTACCAGTCAGGGAGCTTCGTAGTATATTTCAAAAGGCACCGACTTAAAGATGAGATGAACAATCGGCCCATGATAACCTGTGTAAGGCAATCTGCGGGCAGGTTCAC
This sequence comes from Zea luxurians, assembly GCA_029449295.1. Taxonomy (NCBI): domain Eukaryota; kingdom Viridiplantae; phylum Streptophyta; class Magnoliopsida; order Poales; family Poaceae; genus Zea; species Zea luxurians. Next base: position 63,992,756 of record JAOPSE010000001.1, on the reverse strand, counting down.
TCAGGTACTAGGCTTACCGATTTACCATATTTCTCGACATATGCTTAGTATGTTCAAACGCTTGACACACGGTACCACACCTTAAATCCTTATTCCAATTTCCGTCTCAGAGACGACGCATCCCCATGGACCGTCATCAACAGACCATCATCATTCCGATATAAAATGGATACAATCAATTCCTGACCTCGCGTGAGTGCTAGAAAAATCACTCGACTTCTACCGAGATCCCTAATTAGCAAAGCAGCTACTCGATCTAGCATACTAGTATCCATTTCAAAAAGGATTCCTGAGTTCATGCAACTAGGGTTTCAGTCAACTCCTACACTTAAGTGCACAATACAAGCCTACAAACATTAAGTGTAGTAAAATAGCATAATAAATAGGTTATGCATAAAACCGGGGCTTGCCTTTAATTTAACACTTAGGTAGTGTTTGCTGGGGGAGGTACTCGCTTGGCGAGCATCCACTGGTTATGTCCATCCTTCTTTGGGGTCGTCCACCAATTGCATCTTGTGGTTGGCACCACGTCAGTTGCTCGATCGACATCTCTCGGTCCTAAATGAGATGCAAGATGCATATGAATGAATATGGTGATAAATATCACAAGATATACAATACATGGTAGCGAACTAAACACCAATTAGTAAGACACTGCAACGACTATACGCAAGCGCTAGCTATTCGTACGTTATCAACGTTCATCATTAGCACCATTAACAAGACGACCACATTTTATATATTTACACAACACAACTACGACATCACAAGTACACGCATTTATTTAACTTGCTAGGGCTTTTTCTTAGTTCTTCTATTTATCACACAAAAGCATCACCGATCACACAAGTCCAACCAAGACAACGTAAGTTTGAATACGACATAGACATTAATAACTACGGAACTCTTATCCAACCTGCACTACAGCAAGCAAGTACATTAATCACGGAACACATGTCAACCTAAGTTTAGCCATTATAATTCTATATCCGTTAAGTGCTAACTAAGCATTTTTAGTCAAAGGGGTGAACTAACAATTAATTGAGCACATGCAGATTTTTAGGACAGCAGCACAGCAGTTACTAGTTTTAATCATATCTATTCAAATATTAATTCAAAAATAGCAAACTAGGATTTTATGGAAAGCTTAAAAAGGGCTCTACAAATTTGGTATTGTCATCACAACATGATTCAACACTTAGCAAGGTCAAAATATGCAATCACAGCAGCTCTGTCTAGGTTTGGACAGATTCAGACTTGCAGCTTCAAAAATTCACAACTAAAGATTCAGATATCCAAACAAAGTGATCCTAGACTTTCTGGAAAGCTAATTAAATGTTCTACAATTTATTTATAAACATCGCAAGGTGATTCAATATTTAACTAAGGATAAAAGACACTAGAAGACATTGCTGTCCAGAACTGGACAGATTCAGTCTTCCTACTTTAAACATCCATAACTTAAACTTCAGATCACCAAAAAGAGTGATCCAAAACTTTTTGGAAAGCTTGGTAAAAGCACTACATAACTTTTATAATCACCAAGAAGTGATTCAATGTTTAACTAAATCAAACAACACAGTTTTCGAAATCTGTTCTGTCAGTGGACAGAACACAGCAACCAGTTTGTAAAATTCATAACTCTTAAACCGTCAGGCCTATAGTTATGAAATTTTAACACAAGCAAGATAAGAAAAGCATCTACAACTTTCTTATAACGACCATGAACTGATTGTAACATTAAATTAAGCAAACAATACAGTTTCTGAAATCTGTACAGAATTTGGGCAGATTCAGTTACTGAATTTGTAAAAAGCATAACTCCTAAACAATCAGACTTATGCCTGTCAATTTTTAACACAAGTAAGATAATAGAGTTGTCTACAACTTTCTTGTGAACACCAATAACTGATTTCAACATTAACTTAATCAACCATTGCAATTTCTGAAATCCGTTCTGAAATTCGACAGATTTAAGTGCTGGGCTTGTGAAAAGCACAACTCCTAAACGATCAGGGTTATGGCTGTCAATTTTTAGTAAAAGCAAGATAATAAGGTTATCTACAACTCTTCTATATGATTTTTCTACAGAAAACAAGTTTTAGTTCATCAAACATACATCACGACAAAAACAGTGCGTGCAGCCCAAAACAGCAATTAATAAATTTCAGCTACTATACAATTCAAAAATGGACGCGTTCTAGAGACTTGAATTATTCTAACACGTTGACAATTTGTTAGAGTTAAAATAACCAAGTGAGAACTAACAAGTAGACTCACTAACTTTTATTCGTGTCATTTCGAACACTGGAAGTACCATATTCAATTAACAACGCATTCTCTACAATAATCAATATCGAAGCGCTTTTCACCCAATAATTTACATTTCAACTTAGACATCACATGAGCACTAATACTTTTCATCTACGCCCATAACCATATACATTTAGAATACAACAAGCAAATTATCGTGACTACGATCTTAACCAAATCATCGAACAATTTGGCTAACTAGAGCAACAACACGGTCCGCTCGACAGCATACACGTCGGTTTGCCTATTACTATCACAATCCGAGACACAACATATATATATAACAAACACTTAACGAAATCGACTCCTATTTAACATGAGTTGGCTAATCACAGTAGAAGACTTAGCGAACCATTTTAGACATTGTAACTCGAAACATGGGTTGAAGCAGGTTAATTAGTTTTTCTTAACCATTTCTCACTTAAACTTGACAACACACAAGTCACTTAAAACACCATATTTTAGGAGGTCTAACATAGAGGCCTTAACACATGGCATAAAACTCCATAAGACTTACATTGGCTACTGAGGGACCTAAAGCACTTATGTGCATGTCTTAACGGATTGTTCTTCAATTTTAACAAGGACCGTCTTGTGAACGCTACTTGCCTCCCATAATTATTAGGCTGCGATAACGCTCATACAAGACTTCTAATCGATCAACAAGACATTTATTCATCCGATAGGCATGGAATGCAATAATTTATAAAGCGAAGCATCGATCTGTCATACAACAAAAATCATGACGACACCGATAGATGCTATCAACTAACTGTTTGAAAATACTAAACATACTTCTCGCTTTGCCACTACAACACCCTTTGGTCACATGACCATCGGGAGCATCCTTCACACTGTTATACGACAACAACCTAAACGTTGTGTTACCCAATGCATACATCTTTCCTCGTTGCGAGTATAACCATATTACGGCATATACCCGCACACCTCAAACAAATATCTCACGCCACCACTACTATAACACACCACGGCACACACACACACATCGACCAAAACACACATACGTGCACTAACTCAATCCTCACATCACATGTATTTCCAATTTACTCATCACATTAAATAACACAACACGTTTGCTTACCAAAACGTGAGGGCAACCTTGCTACTGCATATAACCAAGACATTTTTTTTACCCACACATATTCAAACACCAATGTACACCACATCGACCAAAACACAATTAGACAACTACCAATCGCACACATCAAATAACCTCTTGTTCTCCAATCGCAAACGTGATCCTACTAATGCGCATAACCGAAACATTTTATACACATCCATTCACAATAATTAATCGAGTCGAGAGCGACATGCATCGGCTCACCATAAACAAACCCAAACGACGTTGACAAGAATGACGGTGATTCCGATTTGTGCATTGCTCCGAACATCCGACGAGCGTTGAACGACTTGCCTTCTCCACGCAAAACATGGGGTTTTTCTCCTCCACAAAACAAAACAAAGCAGCACACATACATAATTAATCATAGAAAAATAATGTCGGCGGAATCGAACAAGGAGCGTCTCAGTCTCACCGGGGTGAATGACGATGACGGCGGGGCTGCGCAAAAACAGCAAACCACAGACGGGCATCACGGCGTGCTGCTCACTGCGCAACAAAACAGCAAGCCGGCAGCGCGTGGAGCCATCGGGGCTGCTGCACATTTCGTCAAGCACGTCGAGGGCGCGATGCAGAGGGGATGTTGAGGCTGCTGCGGTGGACCGGCGCAAACAGAGGAGCTCACTGCCGGGAGAGGGAGTCGAGCAGAGGTGTCGCTCGCAGGGGAACTCGCCGAGGTCGAAGCACCAGGCGTCGAGCACACCAGGGGAAAAGGAGCAGGACGATTGGTGACCACAGAGAAAGGGTGCGGCTGCCCTCCATGGCTGCTTGGATCTCAGGCGCGACAGGGGTTCGCTCTAGGCGCTGCTCGAGCTCGGACCCAGAAAATGCGCTGCGCGCTAGGAGCCTGGGGGAGGAGAGCAAGGACGGAGATGCAGGGAGTTCGGGCGCCATGGCTATCCGCAAGAACAAGGGAGAGGCTGGAGAACAGGGAAGGGCACCATCCATGGGAGGTGGAACTCGCGCCCATGGAGGGGGCGAGCAGAGCTGTTGGCTTCCTGTGCGCCGGCCATAGAGCAAGGGGCTCGCTGGAGGCTGATGCCGTCGTGAGCAGGGAGGAAGAAGGCAGAGGACGCCACGGGAGGAGATTCGGCGGCCATGGAGAGGAAAGGAGCCGAGCTCCCTGCGCGCTAGGGAAGAAGGTGCTGCTACGCGTGGGGGAAGAAGCTGCTGCCGTGTAGGAGAAGAGTGGCTGCTGGAAAATGGCTGGTGGCGGCTAGGGGTGGGAATGAAAATTTTTCCAAATGCAAGTGAGGGGGATCCGTATTTATGGACATGAGCTAGGGTTAGGGTTCTTTAGTGGGCCAATTGGGCTTGGCCCAAAATCCCAATTCGGGCCGCGCTAAATTATTTTCCATTTTATTTTATGGCGTTTTGATCAAACAGATTACCGGAACGCTAATTATTTCCTGGAATAAAAATGCTCCCGCGGATTTCGTTTGTACGCAAAACAACGTAAACAAGAGTTCCGACGAACGGACGATTGCGCGATTAACTCGGCCGAGAGTCTAATTTGAATTCGCTCGGAAATAACTCCTCACGCCTGAATCGAAAATAATTTGTCTCGGGATATGACCGGCTTTCAGATTTTTAGTCGGAGAAGGCGAATCGTGATATTTTAAAATCGCTGACGATACAGGGTTTTGAGTTTGGTTTGGACTTGAGATATTCGACCGAGTCGGATAAAATTGATTAGAGGACGGCATACTGAGTATTTCTGTTTGAGAGTACGGACTCGGATAAAATAGTCAGACATAGATCAAGGTTCGAGGAATTGGATTCGGACACAGCTCGACTAGCAAATGTCGAGCGCTTGATTAAATGAGCTTTAGACGAGTTTGATAAATTGAGAATGATTATCGAGTTCGCATTCGTGCCGAGAAACAAAAGTTTTAACAGGCTCCAAATTCGGCCTTTCTCGAGATCGAAGAAATTCAAAGATTGGTGAAACCTTCACAAGTAACTTGATAAAAGGAGACAGATACTATCGAGAAATAGAAATTCTTACTGAGCATATGAGATTAGGATAAATCTCCCGACATAACATGAAACTGACACCTGGGGTGTCACAGCCTTCTCCCCTTAAAAGAATCTCGTCCCGAGATTCGAATGAGAATCTTTAAGGGTGGAGAAGCATGTAACTCCCAGACTGAAGATAGATGCAAATTCATGAGAGGGTATCTGACAAGATAATGAAGATAGATTTGGGTAGAATATCGCGGCATGTTGAGACAAAATGCAGCGATCACTATGAGAGAACATTCACAAAAGATAGCACATCAGTATAGTCTCATAATGGATCACGACTATTGACCGCGATACCAGTGCGTGCCGAGCAGCTAACCATGTGTGCACCATAGTAGGCTCTCGGTTTCGTCGCGACACCATCAGTCGTTAGTCATAATACCATTATCAAACACAACCAATGATAAATCCACGTGACATAAATAGATGGAGCCCATGAGAGTATGGCTTAGAAAATAAGAATGTGACCGGAGTTGAAGCAAAGATTGTTGGCAAAAGAGCATCACATGAGAATTTTCTTCAACACAGAGAACTATTTTATGATCATCATGGGGATTATCAGCCAAAGATTGATACGATATTCAATATGAGGAGGAACCAACCATGAGATCGAGATTGATAGGCTTTTAGAGACATGAGAGATCCAAAGATAACAGCAACATCCATTGAACTAAATGGATACGCCGTTTAAAGATAAAATTGATAAAACAAAGTCATGGTCCTCGGAGAAGGGGTTATGAGAATGACCAGAATTAAGAGATTTAGGCAAGATCAACATCCGATACTTGAGAACGGGTTATAGCAGATAACCAAATAATGGGGCAGAATCGATGAAGGTTCCAGAGATTTGGATGATACAACCACAACATAATTCACAAGGAAAAAGATTACCAGGTCCATGCGAAAGGAGTGGTAGGCAAACAAGCTCAGCTAGGATGATCAACAGAAATGCTATGAAATTTTGGATCAAGGATTTATGGAAAGAACATGACTTGCATATGGTTTGCGCAACTAGACCCAACAACAAATTTTTTTTGACACAACAAGTGCACAAGGAGACTTGGGTTGGTCTAGAGGTCAAGTTGTGGTGGTCTATAAGCTGTGCAGGTTTAACTTCAAAGGTAAAACACTCAAGGGGGCTAGAAAATACCAACACAAGTAGGATTTGTTTTTTTAGGAGGTTTCACTTGCTAAACTCAAGGTTGGTTGGAGGGGTCTTTTTATGGGCAAAACAGGCAACAATTTTTATTGGCAAAGAGGGTTAAAAACTACAATACCACCTAGCTAGCAAGACAAGACAAACACATAGCACGAACTAACAAGACTTAACAATTTGACATGAGGTAAGGCATTTCTAACATAGGAGTACATCACATTATTCACAAGTCTTTATTATTGGAATAAAGGTGAGAGAAGCAGGTTGGTGCACAAGAGACAATTATAATGCGACAATCATGATGCATGCTCATTCTAGTCGTCTTCTCAGACCTAACTAATTTTCGAATGCTTCTACAGCATCCTAATTAATAGTAGTAGTAGCCTTTATGGCCTATATAAATAGCCACCTAGCTACCCATCTATTTCCTAAGGCTTCACGTCCTAAGTCTATCCTTATCGTCCTGACATCTATCCAACTGGGTTTCTAAGCAAGTTTTACTTTTGAAAAGGTTGGTAATCATGACTTATTGACTTCTCTGTACTGGTATTCGCTCCGATACCAGCTGTGGCGGAACCGCCTGAATTATTCCAGCTTAAGTGCCCAAGTCGAACCCTTAAGGGCAGCAACACACTTAAACAGGAATAACCCGTCAGTCCCTCGGATCTAGTCCGATAAAGCCACTAATCCAGGATCGAATACCACTAGCTCACACGAAGGTGAGACACAGAGAAATATAATAAAACATAATACCACAGATTTAATAAATATCATTAGTGATTACATTATCGCAGTTTTAGAAATAATAACTATAAAATTTAATGCAGCGGAAATAACTAACGGAGAAAACCAAGTAACATGGCGAAGCCTGGCCACGCTACTCCTTCTGGTCCTCTCCTGCGGAAGCAGTAACCCCCTCGACCATCTATCCCGGTGGCAGGGATGAAGGCCAAGTCACACCATCAACTAATCATCCTAAGGAGTACCTGCAAAAAATTATGCCACAAGCAAGGCTGAGTATACTAATACTCAGCTTGACTTACCCGGTGTGAGGAGTCTACTCCTCTACCTCTAGACATGCAGCTTTTTGGCTGAGGGGTTTGGTTTGCCAAAAGCACTAGCTGAGTCTAAAATCAAGTTTTAGCTTTTCAAGTTTTAGTATGACTCTCTTAAGACTAGATGTGTACTACCTACTCATTCTTGGTAGCAAGCAAATTTTGCAATCAACATCTTTTGTCACATCATCACATTTCCACTTGTTACTCAATGTAGCAGCATGGATCAAGCAGTCTCATTAGCTGTGAGAAGCAGACGATTCGAATCGAGTTTTTATCCTTGCAAGGTAAACCTAAACACACGACGTGGTGAGGCACTCCGTCTCCACACACATCAACCGTCCCCATCGATTCCCTGGCAACAGAAAGGGGCTCACCGCCTTGGCGTACAATGCCTCACTGACCCCGACTGCCGTCGTGCAGTGACCGCACTTGTACCCACCATAACCGGAATGGGAGACCACGTCTCAGGTCGCATGAGGAGGGCAATCTGCGGGCAGGTTCACTCAGGTACTAGGCTTACCGATTTACCATATTTCTTGGCATGTGCTTAGTACGTTCAAACGTTTGACACACGGTACCACACCTTAATCCTTATTCTAATTTCCGTTTCAGAGATGACGCATCCCCATGGATCGTCATCAATAGACCATCATCATTCCGATATAAAATGGATACAATCAATTCCTGACCTCGCGCGAGTGCTAGAAAAATCACTCGACTTCTACCGAGATCCCTAATTAGCAAAGCAGCTACTCGATCTAGCATACTAGTATCCATTTCAAAAAGGATTCCTGAGTTCATGCAACTAGGGTTTCAGTCAACTCCTACAATTAAGTGCACAATACAAGCCTACAAACATTAAGTGTAGTAAAATAGCATAATAAATAGGTTATGCATAAAACCAGGGCTTGCCTTTAATTTAACACTAAGGTAGTGTTTGCTGGGGGAGGTACTCGCTTGGCGAGCATCCACTGGTTATGTCCATCCTTCTTTGGGGTCGTCCACCAATTGCATCTTGTGGTTGGCACCACGTCAGTTGCTCGATCGACATCTCTCGGTCCTAAATGAGATGCAAGATGCATATGGATGAATATGGTGAAAAATATCACAAGATATACAATACATGGTAGCGAACTAAACACCAATTAGTAAGACACTGCAACGACTATACGCAAGCGCTAGCTATTCGTACGTTATCAACGTTCATCATTAGCACCATTAACAAGACGACCACATTTTGTATATTTACACAACACAACTACGACATCACAAGTACACGCATTTATTTAACTTGCTAGGGCTTTTTCTTAGTTCTTCTATTTATCACACAAAAGCATCACCGACCACACAAGTCCAACCAAGACAACGTATGTTTGAATACGACATAGACATTAATAACTACGGAACTCTTATCCAACCTCCACTACAGCAAGCAAGTACATTAATCATGGAACACATGTCAACCTAAGTTTAGCCATTATAATTCTATATCCGTTAAGTGCTAACTAAGCATTTTTAGTCAAAGGGGTGAACTAACAATTAATTGAGCACATGCAGATTTTTAGGACAGCAGCACAGCAGTTACTAGTTTTAATCATATCTCTTCAAATATTAATCCAAAAATAGCAAACTAGGATTTTCTGGAAAGCTTAAAAATAGCTCTACAACTTTGGTATTGTCATCACAACATGATTCAACACTTAGCAAGGTCAAAATATGCAATCACAGCAGCTCTGTCTAGGTTTGGACAGATTCAGACTTGCAGCTTCAAAAATTCACAACTAAAGATTCAGATATCCAAACAAAGTGATCCTAGACTTTCTGGAAAGCTAATTAAATGTTCTACAAATTATTTATAAACATCGCAAGGTGATTCAATATTTAACTAAGGATAAAAGACACTAGAAGACATTGCTGTCCAGAATTGGACAGATTCAGTCTTCCTACTTTAAACATCCATAACTTAAACTTCAGATCACCAAAAAGAGTGATCCAAGACTTTTTGGAAAGCTTGGCAAAAGCACTACATAAATTTTATAATCACCAAGAAGTGATTCAATGTTTAACTAAATCTAACAACACACACTACCGGAATCAGTTCCTTTGTCGTGTGTTCTAAACACACGGCAAAGGCTAGTTTGCACTCGGCAAAGGCTTTGCCGAGTGTAACACTCGGCAAAGAAAGCTCGGCGAACTGTATATCGGCAACAGCATCTTTGCCGAGTACTTTTTGTCGGGCACTCGGCAAAGACTTTGCCGAGTGCCATTTGGCACTCGGCAAAGAAAAGTCACCGTCACGGCGCCAAGTGACGGTGACGGATCCTTTGCCGAGTGCCTACGGCGACACTCGGCAAAGACTGGTCCAGTGGACCCCACAGCCAGTCCCTGTGCCAAGAGCTCTAGTAGGCACTCGGCAAAGGAGGTTTATTTGCCGAGTGTCTGGTGGACTGGCACTCGGCAAAGAACCCTCCAGTGGGCCCCTTTGCCAGTCCCTTTGCCGAGTGCCTTGGCACTGGCACTCGGCAAAGATGTCTTTGCCGGTTCCCAGGTTTCCTTCTTTGCCGAGTGCCATTTTCAGCACTCGGCAAAGATGGCTTTACCGGTTCCCAGGTTGCCTTCTTTGCCGAGTGCCATGGTCAGCACTCGGCAAAGATGGCTTTACCGGTTCCCAGGTTTCCTTCTTTGCCGAGTGCCATGGTCATAGCACTCGGCAAATCGACCTTTGCCGAGTGTTACACTCGGCAAAGTGACCAGGATGTCCCTTTTTTATTTGTTTTTGCTGTTCCATCCAAACAAACAAAAGATATATATCATTCACATCACATTATATATCAATCGCATCACAGAATGAACACATTTATCATCAACACCATATATATCACAAAGTCTCACTAATATAAGTCTCACAAATATAAGTCAGGTTCATCACAAAACAGATATAAGTCTGGATCATCACTAACATCACCAAGTATCTCACAAGACCAAGTCTAGCCAAACATCACCAACACTCACAAGACCAAGTCTGGATCATCAACGAGGTGGGCATCTGGACTGGTTCGGCGAAGGGCTGGACGAAGCATGAGGGTTGTTCGACGGCGCCGATTGACCCTGCATAGAGAAGAGATTGTATGTGTGAGAACATATGAATATATATCATGCAGTACTAAAATTTTGATACTCACAGGAGTAGTGAACTCAGCAGGGTCAGTTGCAGGGAACAACGGAGGTGGTGGAGCATGACCCTGTGCGGCGCCAAGGCTCTGCATGTACGCGAACATCTCCGCCATCCTCTTCTCCAGCTCCTCACGTTGCCTCCTCTCATCATCTAGCTGAGTCTGTAATATTTCGCCCTAATGTTACGATAATGCAAAGAGAAGATATATAAAAATCAATGAACGATGAATAGATAAGGAATAACCTGGAGTTGCTGGATACGATGCTGTGAGGTGTCCTGCCGAGGTCGTATGGCTGGGCTCGCGCTCGTGCTCCTTGCTCGCACCTGAGAGAGAGTGGGAGTGGAGGACGAGTCGATTGCCCCATCGGCAATCCAGTACCGCCCATGCCTCTTGCCTCCTCCGACCCTCATGAGGACATCTCCGTCGATGTCCTCGGTCCTCGAATCGTAATCTGGCCCATGGACCTCCTTGGCCATTGCGGTGTACTCATTGAGTCGGCTGTGGATGGCGGGGTTGGTGTACGCCTCGGGCCCGTCATCCGGGTTGTAGGTGACGTCGGACGTCGCCTTCCCCTTGTGGGCCATGGCATATGCCGAGAACGTGGAGCAAGGCGCGCCACCATGTACCGCCGACTGCGAGAAAACCAACGATATGGTTAGAAATCATGTCTAATCGAAAGTTATATACCTAAATAAAAAAGAGCGCGTACCCATGCTTCCGCGTATTTGCCCAGGCTGCGGCTGCCTTGATGGTGGGAGGGACCTTGCATCAGCAAACGCCGTTCTCGGCTAGCGTTGTGCGCCTCGTCCCACTCAGCCGAGCACCACCTCTGCACCATCTTCTCCCAGCACTCAGGATGCGCGGCGCACCAATGAGGAATCATCTAAAAAAACATAAGTACACCGCATATCAGAAGATAAGAATAAGCATATTTAGTACCAATAATAAAGTTTTGTATTTACTTGCAAGTACTGGTCCGCAGTCAATGACATGGTTCGGGCGTCCTTCTTGTTCACCTTCTCCCCAAGGACGGAGCCATGGTAAGTGACGATGGCCTGGATGCGCGCCTCGTAGTGCATGTCCACGACGAGCTTCTTACAGCACGTCGTAGACACCACATCCGCCCTGGCCTCGTATCCAGCATCGCACCTGAAGAAATCCTACATACAAAGACGATGTATCCATACATTATTTCAAGAATATGCAACAAATGCGACTTATTAAACAATATAGTGCGAGGAAGACTTACCCACAGCTCTTGCTTCACCCGCTCCGCCTTGTTGTTGAATTGTCTGCCGTCCCGATCTACTGCATCGGGGGCGACGGCGTAGTGGTCGAAGGTGTATGCTGGGCTCGTCACTCCGGCGTACTCGACAAGTCCAGGGAAGTGTTCCCGGCATAGAAGGCCGAGGATGCCATTGGGGTTGCGGCCGTGACCCCCTGCAGTCTCCAAAACCATCCAAGACCTGTCGAAGTGATTAAGATGAAGTATTAGTTTCTATTATTAATTTGAACATATAATATGAAAAAGCAGCAACAACATCTAAAGTTACCTACCTCTCTCCATCGGGTCGTATGAGCGGACGTCTGTCATGAAGTATGGGTCGCTTAGGTAGGCTCGCGGGACCTCGCAGGTAGATACTCCTCGAACCTGAGGAGCCAGAACCTGAGACGTCCTGCTGAGCGGCGTCGTCGTCGTCGTCGTCCTGCTACGCCGCATCGTCGTCGTCCTGCTGTGCCGCATCGACAGCGGCTTGCTGCTCCACCTGCTGCTGTACGGCGTCGTCCTGCTGTGCCTCCTCCTCCGTCCTACGGGTGCTCCTCCTCCCCCTCCCCTCCCCCTCCTCGTCCTCGTCCCACCGCCCACCATCTTTGTCCAACAACCTGCAATTAAGAGTAAACAATTAAGCACAGATAAAAAAATATGTATTTAGAAACATATGCAAAATAAATGAAATATAGCATTACATCGATTAAAAATAATCTTCATATGTGTCCGGGTTAGCCGGATCATAAGTGTCATCATCACTATCAACCATTTCATAGTCAACATCATCTGAAGGCGCAACTTTGTCATTGGCATTGCCTTCAAGTATTTCTAAGTCATTCTCATTTTGCACCTCATCATCCTCGTCATCAACAACCATTTCAATATCTACTTCCATTCCGATCGCTTCGGTTAAGTCTATCTCAAATTGCCCTTCGAGCCCATCTTCTTGGAAGAACTCTCCGTCATATGTGTCCGGGTCTAAGTTATAATCTTCATCGTTTGGAACAGGTAATTTAGCGTGCGGTGATACCTTATACACAACATCCCAACCCTTAAGATGTTGTTTCGTTTGGCACGCATATGGAAGATAATACACTTGTGTGGCCTGTTGGGCCACAATATAGACATCGTCTCCTGTTAAGGTGGAATCCTGTCGAATTTCGACTATCCCAAGATTAGAATGTGTCCGTCTCGTAACTTCAGGGTCAAACCAATGACATTTGAATATCACTGGAGTAAGAGGTTTAGAACCATAAAAATTGAGTTCATATATTTCTTCAATTCTTCCATAATACTCGACCTCGTCAAGCCCGGGCGTAAAGACTCCAGAACACGTGGTTTTTCGATTGGGCCGACTTTGGTCGTAGCTTGTTGGGCGAAAATGGTATCCATTGACGTCATACCCAGAAAATTTCCTGACCCTATAGGCAAAGCCATTGGCTACTTGTCTCAACTCGGCACTCATAGACGGCTCTCTTTGGCCCTGCAAGTTCAAACACGCTAGATTGTTATATTATTCGCACGTAAGAGCAACTTGGAATAACAAACTAAGCACGTACCTTATGTTTAAACCAGGAAATGAAATCGGGCAATCCATTTCCCGCACCCTTTCTAAGAAGGGTATCATATTCCTGTGGAGTTGGGTCCCTTGATCGACGCCAGAATTCATGAAGAAATTGCTCCATGTATGGCGTCACCTCTTCAAGGTTGGTCAATACATATAGCATGATATGGCGCCACTCTTCATGTCTCAGGGTCTTGGTGGTCGAACCACTCGCGCTTCCGAGTTGCCCTCGAAATATGCTGAGGTTCGATTCATTGCCGCCATCATTGTAACGAGGGGGTGGATTATGCACGCTCGGCAGTTTGTCACCATAGTAAGTTGTTGTGAAGTTTGACACCTCCTCCAGTATGTATGCCTCTGCAATGGAAGCCTCGATTTTGCATTTATTTCTACATTTCTTTTGGATACTCTTTAGACATCTCTCGATTGGATAGCACCAACGTCCCTGCACGGGCCCCCCCATTCGTGCCTCATACGGGAGATGAATAATCAAATGCTGCATCGGATTGAAGAAGCCGGGTGGAAAGATCTTCTCCAGCTTACACAGTAACACGGGTGCCATCCTTTCCAAGTCTGCAATCATGGTCCGAGCTAACTCTTTTGCACAAAGCTGGCGGAAGAAATAGCTCAACTCTGCAAGCGCTAGCCAGACATGCTCAGGGACATAGCCTCGAACCATCGCCGGAAGAATTCGTTCAATCCATATGTGGAAGTCATGACTCTTCATCCCTAAGACTCGCAGAGTAGATAAGTTCACCCCCCTACTAAGGTTAGCTGCATACCCATCAGGGAACATTAACATCTTGATCCACTGTAGTACTTCCTTCCTCTGGGCCCTGCTTAGGACGAAATCGGCCTTAGGCCTTCTCCATGTCTTACCACCACTAGGCGGCTTCATCTCTTGGTTTTGTCTATCACATAACTCTGCCAGATCCACTCTTGCCTTTACGTTATCCTTTGACTTATCAGGAATCTCCATAATTGTTGCCCAAAGTGCCTCAGCGACATTCTTTTCAGTGTGCATCACGTCAATGTTGTGTGGAAGGAGCAGGTCATCATAATAGGGGAGCCGAGTCAAGCCCGACTTATGTGTCCACATATGTTGCTCACCATATCCCACAAAACCACCTTCTGGGTTGGCCACGAGACCATCTATCTGTTCGCGAACTTTGGCACAAATCATCATTGCAGGTGGGCGGTCTGTCACCATGACACCTTTCGTAAAGTTCTTGATGTCTAGTCGGAATGCATGGTCAGGAGGGAGAAATTGTCGATGTTTATCGAATGACGAATATTTGCCACCCTTCTTCAACCAAATGAACCTAAGAGCTTCCTTGCAAACTGGGCATGGGAACTTACCGTGAACACACCAGGCGCAAAATAGCCCATACGCCGGAAAGTCATGCATGGAGTACTGGTACCAAACATGCATTTTGAAGTTTGTCTTCGTAGCTCGGTCGTACGTCCATACCCCTTCCTCCCAAGCACGGACCAATTCATCAATCAAAGGCTCCATGTACACGCCCATTTTATTCCCCGGGTGTCCAGGAATTATCAACAACACGAATATGTTCTGTCTTTGAAAGCATACGCCGGGGGGGAGATTGATGGGGATAACGAACACGGGCCAACATGTGTATGGGGCAGCGGTCATTCCATAGGGATTGAACCCATCTGTGGCCAGCGCAACACGAACATGTCGAGCCTCTTTGGCTTTCTCATGGTGAATGGCATCAAAGTGGGTCCATGCTTCACCATCGGATGCGTGAACCATCTTGTCAGGATTGTATCGTTTGCCTTTTTTGTGCCATGTCATCTGTTTCGCGGATTCCTCTGTCATGTATAGACGCTGGATCCTCGGTATGAACGGAAGGTGGCGTAGGATTGTCATGGGGATGTCGAGCTGCCTCTTCTGTCCATCACTAGAGTCTACCTCCATGAACCTAGACGATTTACACTTCGGACAGTACTTTGCCTCAGTGTGTTCTTTCCTAAATAGGACACAGCCCTTCGGACAAGCATGTATCTGCTCATACGTCATCTTGAGTGCACGAAGGAGTTTCTGTGCCTCGTACATGCTCTTTGGCAGAACGTGATCCTCCGGAAGCAGGCTGCCAATAACTGTCAACAAACCATCGAAGGCGTCTCGACTCATGCTATACTGCGACTTGAACGCCATTATACGCCCAATGGCATCCAGTTGAGAAACCTTTGTCTTGCCATGAAGGGGTTTCTGTGCCGCGTCAAACATGTCGTAGAATGCCTTTGCGGTCGCCTCTGGCTCGTCCTCCGTACGTCCTTCGGCGAACTGTGCCTCGTGATAGTCGTTCAACATGTCTGCTACCCCGGCATCAGCATCGTAATCCTCGACGCGTTGTCTCACCACCTCCTCTCTCGTGCGATGCGCTTCACCATGGAAGATCCACCGAGTATAGTCCGGCGTAAATCCATTCTTCCAAATATGTTCTACCATGGCCTTCTTTGGTTTTCTTTTCCGGTTGTCACATTTGCTGCACGGACAAGGGACTAGGCTAGCTCCTTTAGCAGCTTCGCCATATGCCCGTTCCACGAAAGCATCGGTCTTCCTAATCCATTCTGGGGTGACATCATTACGTCGAACGTGGCCCGTGTACATCCACTCACGGTCCTCCATCCTCTAACATATATAAACGAGTATAGTTTAATATAGACATGTAATGCATGTACACTACGTTCCTACCTTCTAATAGGTGAGGATAGGTCCTAATCCCACCCGCGGTTGCGTAGATGGAGTTAGTTTCCATGCTCTACTCCGATCCGAGATAGAATTTCGGCAGCACCTCCCCGCTGTTCTCCGGATACACGTCCTGGCAGGGAGAGTGTACTGTCTGGAGAACAACAGGGAGGTGACGCCGAAACTCTTTCTCGGACCGGAGTAGAGCATGGAAACTAACACCATCTACGCAACCGCGGGCTGTCCAAAAAACGTGGACAATTTGAAACTGATACATTTGTAGATATGAAAAGATCTGCATATCTACACCGTATCTCTTTCGAACGGGAGACGCCTAACTGGGTTACGTGATCTACGACCATGATGCGGAAATAGAGGTTATACCTAGGGTGGCGGTGGAGTCAGGCTAGTGGGGCTGTGGCGGGTCGGTGCAGTGGCGACGCGACGCGGTGCAGGCAGACCCGCAGTGGCTAGGAAGACAAGTATCTTCTCTGTAAAAAATAAACGAGGTGGTCAAAAAAATCGGCAGCACTTCCCCTGTACGGGGAGATTTCCAAAACCTGCAAATAGATCTAACAACACGATGGCTGACACGCACATATACAAACGACACGATGAATGCAAGTCACATCTAAGTGGCATCCATATCCACCATCACACATATTTCAACGGCATCCATATCCATCATCACATTTTGCCAAATTAACACAAATAGTATAAACTCTCTAAACACACATACTAAACTAATTAAACTCACGGAAATCACTAAATCCACTAAACACATATACTATAAACTCAATAAATACATACTAAACTAATTAAACTTATTATACTCACTAATGTACGGGTCGGCGATGGCGGCGGCGCGACGACAGTGGTGGGGCACGGCGGTGGGGAGGCCGACGGTGGCGGGGCACGGCGGCGCGACGACCGTAACGGCACGTGGGGAGGCCGGGCGGCTTGACGGGCGGCGCCGGCGTCGAGCCGAGAGAGTGGGGCAGGCGGTGGGAGCGGGCGGCGTTCGCGGGCGGCGAGGGGCGGGTGAGGGGCGACGGCGAGGGGCGGGCGGCGGAGGGGAGCGGCGTTCGCGGGCGGCGTTCGCGGGCGGCGGGCGGCGTTCGCGGGCGGCGGTGGGAGCTGCGGCGAGGGGCGGCGGCGGTCGCGGGCGGGCGTGGGGCGGGCGGCGGTGGGAGCGGCGGCGCCGGGCAAGTTGAAGAGAGGAGATGAAAGGAGAGAAAGAGAGAAGAGAGCTCGTCGAGCGGTTAAATTACATTCTTTGCCGAGTGCCCGCGATCCGGCACTCGGCAAAGATTTTTTTAAAATTTAAAAATAAACTTTGCCGAGTGCCGGATCGCGGGCACTCGGCAAAGACGCTTTGCCGAGTGCCGGATCGCAGAGCACTCGGCAAAGATGTGGTGTACAAACTTTGCCGAGTGCTCAAGGACAGGCACTCGGCAAAGACGTCTTTGCCGAGTGCTAGCTGTAGAGCACTCGGCAAAGATGTGTTGTACAAACTTTGCCGAGTGCTTAAGGACAGGCACTCGGCAACGCCGTCTTTGCCGAGTGCTATCTTGCCAGCACTCGGCAAAGTATATTTTATTTTTTTATTTTTGGCAACCAAACTTTTTGTTGTGTGTTCCTACACTATGTAGACCTACAAGTACCATTTTGGTACAATTATAAAAGTGTTTTTTATAACTATTAGATTTAGTTCGTTTATTTGAATTTCTTCGGAAAATTCATATTTGAACTGCAGGTCACTCGAAACTTGGGAAATCGTGCATGCAAAAATGATATCTGTCCTATTTAGCACAAGTTACGACCGATTCCATGAGCGGACCGGAAACTTCGAGCAACATGCTCACTAAACATGGTCATGAACTTGTCATCCACATGTTTAAAAATTGTATAAAACACAAACAAAGTCAGAAAATCATGAAACTTGGCCACGTGTCATGATATCATATGTACAGGGTGTGATAAAAAATTGAGAATGTTTGGACAAAGTTGTGAGACACTATGTGTAGAAACCTAAGAGAACTACACATGAAATCATAGAGTTTCAATGTGGATCTCTTAGGTTTTTACACATAGCACGTCATAGTTTTCTCGAAATTTTTTCAATTTTTTATCGCAGCCTGTACATATGATATCATGACACGTGGACAAGTTTCAGGATTTTCTGACTTCGTTTGTGTTTTATACAATTTTTAAACATGTGTATGGCAAGTTCACGGCCATGTTTAGTGAGCATGTTGCTCGAAGTTTCCGGTCCGCTCCATGAATCGGTCGTAACTTATGCTAAGTAACATGAATATCATTTTTGCATGCACGGTTTTCCAAGTTTCGAGTGACCTACAGTTCAAATCTAAATTTTCCGAAGAAATTCAAATAAACGAACTAAATCTACTAACGATTGAAAGCTCTGTTAAAATTGTCCACAAATGATACATGTAGGTCTACATAGTGTAGGAACATACCACAAAAATTTTGATAGACAAAATAAAAAAATAAAAATATACTTTGCCGAGTGTCCAGAGATGACACTCGGCAAAGTATGCTTTGCCGAGTGCCTACTATGTGGCACTCGGCACAGAACCTCTTTGCCGAGAGCCAACGGCTGGCACTCGGCAAAGACTGACGGCCGTCAGCTTTGGGACGGCCGCTGACGGCCGTTTGCCGAGAACCCCCTTTTGCCGAGAGTTTGACACTCGGCAAAGTTGTCTTTGTCGAGTGTCGCTCTGTGCCGAGTGTTCAGCCCTCGGTAAAGGTCGTTTTGCCGAGTGCCTAACTTTACCGAGTGCGGCACTCAGCAAAGCCTTGTTTGCCGAGTGCCCGACAAAAGACACTCGGCAAAGAATACAACACTCGGCAAAGCCTGCGATTCCGATAGTGACAGTTTTCGAAATCTGTTCTGTCAGTGGACAAAACACAGCAACCAGTTTGTAAAATTCATAACTCTTAAACCGTCTGGCCTATAGTTATGAAATTTTAACACAAGCAAGATAAGAAAAGCATCTACAACTTTCTTATAACGACCATGAACTGATTATAAAATTAAATTAAGCAAACAATACAGTTTCGGAAATCTGTACAGAATTTGGGCAGATTCAGTTACTGAATTTGTAAAAAGCATAGCTCCTAAACGATCAGACTTATGCCTGTCAATTTTTAACACAAGTAAGATAATAGAGTTGTCTACAACTTTCTTGTGAACACCATTAACTGATTTCAAAATTAACTTAATCAACCATTGCAATTTCTGAAATCTGTTCTGAAATTCGACAGATTTAAGTGGTGGGATTGTGAAAAGCACAACTCCTAAACGATCAGGGTTATGGCTGTCAATTTTGAGTACAAGCAAGATAATAAGGTTATTTACAACTCTTCTATATGATTTTTCTAAAGAAAACAAGTTTTAGTTCATCAAACATACAGCACGACAAAAACAGTGCGTGCAGCCCAAAACAGCAATTAATAAATTTCAGCTACTATACAATTCAAAAATGGACGCGTTCTAGAGACTTGAATTATTCTAACACTTTGACAATTTGTTAGAGTTAAAATAACCAAATGAGAACTAACAAGTAGACTCACTAACTTTTATTCGTGTCATTTCGAACACTGGAAGTACCATACTCAATTAACAACGCATTCTCTACAATATTCAATATCGAAGCGCTTTTCACCCAATAATTTACATTTCAACTTAGACATCACATGAGCACTAATACTTTTCATCCGCGACCATAACCATACGCATTTAGAATACAACAAGCAAATTATCGTGACTACGATCTTAACCAAATCATCGAACAATTTGGCTAAATAGAGCAACGACACGGTCCACTCGACAGCATACACGTCGGTTTGCCTATTACTATCACAATCCGAGACACAACATATATATATAACAAACACTTAACGGAATCGACTCCTATTTAACATGAGTTGGCTAATCACAGTAGAAGACTTAGCGAACTGTTGGGGGCCTTCGTCCTCCGAAGGTCCTCAAAAACATGATTTGACAATATTTTCCAAGTGAATTATATGAACAGGTATCTTCGGACTCAGATCATGAACATGGAGTACGGTCAGAACGAAGCCCAAGCTGTACGAAGCTGATTACCAAGCTGCACGAAGGATGGTGCACAGCCGAAGCTATGCGCAGAAAGCTTCGTCGCGATAGCAGAAAGGGGGGAACCGACTTAAAGATAAAAAGACTACTTAGGCCTTAATAGATTCCCATAAGTCATTAGCAAATGTAATGGACATGAATGTAATTTTGCATGGGCTGCGTCCCACGCCTATAAATAGGTGAACAGTACTCCCGTACTGTTCACGCTGACTTGGCATTTGCTTTTTGCGTCACGCTTGTACTTTTGCCTTCCCTCAAGACCGAAGGTACATTTGTAGTTTGAAATCATTTCTGTTTTTACATGATAATAAAATAGAAATGATTCTGTGATAATGTTTAAATATTTATATTATATCTCATCCTTTTATATGAATCCTTCGTCATTACTTGTTGTACCTACGAAGGTATGTCTCTCGTAACCTTCGTCCGAAATTTATTATTTCCCAAAGGGGCATAATGTTTCGAAGGACGAAGGACTTTAACATTTAACACTTTTTATGTTTCCTTGTTCTTAACTCTTAGCATTTGAGAACAAGTCCCCAACATTGGCGCCCACCTCCGGTGAACTCACTTCCACTTTGAGTTTTTTGAACACCTTCGGAAGCCATAGACCCTCAATATGGCGCCGAAGAAAGCTTCAGCGACTGGGGCTGCAGCTCTGCAACCGCTGGACCCCAACCAGGAGACTGTCTCTCTTCGGGAGGCCCGAAGCCAGAAGAGGAAGGCCGTTAGCCCGACGCTTCAGGAGGATGAGCTAGACCAAGAGATCAGGGATATGGAGATGCTTCATCAACAGGTGCAGAGGAAGAAGGAAAAGATGGCCAGGCTAGCTGAGCTGCAAAGGTAGATAGACGAAGCTTCTGAAGAAGTTCGCCATCTTACTAACGATGAGCAGAACAGAAGGCCTCAACAAAAAGACCTTCATCAGGAGGGCTTCTTCAACGAAGACGACTGGTATGACAATTTCCATCATGGAAATTTTGTTTTCGATGATGCTTCTCCCCTGTCCGCTGAGCTGCAGGCTACACCTTGGCCTCCGTCCTACAAGCCGCCCCAGCTTCCCATGTTCGATGGCCATTCAGACCCGAAGCAGTTTTTGATGAGCTACGAAGCAACAGTATCTTCGTATGGTGGCAATGCTGCAGTCATGGCAAAGTCTTTTGTTATGGCTGTCAGGAATGTTGCTCAGACCTGGTATTCCTCCCTTCGACCAGGAACGATCACTTCATGGCAAAAGCTGAAGGACATGTTGTTAACCAGCTTTCAAGGGTTTCAGACAAAGCCGGTCACTACTCAGGCCTTGTTCCAGTGCACTCAGGATCATGAAGAATACCTTCAGGCGTATGTCAGAAGGTTCTTGCGTTTGAGGGCGCAGGCACCAACGGTGCCCAATGAAATTGTCATCGAAGCCATGATCAAGGGACTTCGTCCTGGACCTTCAGCTCAATACTTTGCTAGGAAGCCTCCTCAGACTTTGGAGAAGCTGCTCCAGAAGATGGACGAGTACATTCGTGCCGACAATGATTTTCGCCAAAGAAGGGAGGAGGCTTTCAGATTTTCTGAAATGACCAGGGGCTTCGGAGGAAGATTCTATCCGAGGCATGTCAGGTCCATCCACAACTCTACTCAAAATGATGATAAGGGGAGTCAGTAGAACAGGCCGCAGTGCTCCTCACAGGCTTCGGGGCAACAACAAACTTTCTTCCGGCCACCAGCTCCAAGAGGCAGAGGCGCCAGGGGCTTCGGCGGAAGATTTGGAGATCAACCAAGGAGAGTATTTTGCTTATTCTGTGGTGAAAACAAGGGCCATACCACCAGGATGTGCCATGTTACCATCCAAAAGCAAAAGGAGATAGCCGAAGCTGCAGCGCAACAAGTTCAGCCGAAGCAGGTCATGCATACTGCTTCGTACCATCAGCCTTACATCCCAGAATACGTGGGCAACCACCATGCAGTTTCTGTAGCTTCGGCGAGTCAACCCCAAGCTTCATGGCAACAGCCTCCGCCTCCACCACCGCTGCAACAAGGCCAACAGCTGGAAGGGAGCCAATATGCTCCACACCAAAGGGATCTCAGAGAACAATCTGAAGCTCGCACAGTCAATAGCACTGTGCCAGAGTCGAAGCACATTTATTGACAAATATCCTACCTTGATAGCAGTCTTTTCCATTTAGTTCTATTTTTTGTGTAATAAAGAACATTTCAGTTTTCATGTAATAGTTTCATTGTTGGTCACGAGGAAAACCTATTTTTTCCACAGGCTTAATTTGCTGAAGCTTAAAAATTTGCGATAACAAGAAGGACCTTCGAATTATTAAAAATCCTTCGAAGCCACAAAAAGTCGTTCTAAGGAACACAGAGTAAGTTGCTGAAGTCACAAAAAGTCGTTCCAAAGGGAGCGGAGTGTAAGTTTTCTGCTCCAAAGTCGTTCCTAAGGGAATGCAGAGCATACAGCGAAAAGTCAACGCTAATACCGCCTAAGTAAAAGGCGAAGAAGCTCCAAAGACGTTCCTAAGGGAATGCAGAGCTTACAGCGAAAAGTCAACGCTGATACCGCCTAAGTAAAAGGCGAAGAAGCTCCAAAGACGTTCCTAAGGGAATGCAGAGCTTTACAGCGAAAAGTCAGCGCTGATATAAAGATATTTTGTGTTTTATGGGGATATGTGTGTATCTTCGGAACAAATGTCATTCACATAACATAGCATCATCACATCATTTTGCATAGCATAAGCATCATACATCATGTTGCATATGGCAAAAGAAGGGGACACAGTATCAACCTTCGAAAGGACGCTTTGAGAAAGTGAAAATCGTGCAAAGTCATGAGGGAATACAATGCTGATCTTCGGAATACATCTTCGGAGAATATTTTCACGAAGCGTGGATGTGCTTCATCAGAATAGTATTAAAGGGGAATGTCTTCTTCACGAAGCATGAAAAGAAGGGAAGGTGTTTTTTCGCCAAAGGCTCAAAAATGGTATGTATGTAGAATTTCATGCATCGTAAAGAATTGAATAATGAAAAGAAACGTGTTTATTACGTTCAAATGTACAAAATATTACATAGACCACATTTCAAATGTTTTTTCTAATAACATCTAGTCTTCTCTTAGTACTACTTCGGCAGCCTCATTTAGAAGTTGTTCAACAACTTTATCCATGATAGCTTCGGCCATTTGTTTAATTTCGTCATCCCCTTTCGTGTGAGGGTCAGCAGACGATCCAGCAGGATTTGAGGGAAGAGAATATGTCTACATTACTATCACAGACCGCGAACAAAGTTTGAAATTAAAAATTACAACACAATAAGGACGACTAATTAATACCTATTTGCCCTTCGGGCTTTGTACTTTTTTCGGCAACTTCTGTCACTTTCCTAGCATCATGGATGCCTTTTTCACTCTTTTGAATAATTTCTTGCGCCATTTCTCGGCCGCCGTTGTCCCAGATATCAGTAAAGAATTTTCCGCCAACCATGCTTGCTTCGGCCGAGGGGTCTTTGATGTCTTCGGAGGACAAGGCAGCTTCGGACTGAGCTAAGGATTTTACATGCTCACAACCTTTCCTCTCCAAAACAGTAGCAACTCCTCTAGCGCCCGAAAAAGCACAGATGTCACCGCGGCTACTCAGGATTTCCTCGAAGGCCTCTGCTTCGTGACTGATCCATTCCAGTGGACCTTCGGGATTGCCTCTTGAGAAATTCTCTTCACTAGAGAATGCGCCAACGCTGGCGAAGCTGGTTTTTATTTTCCTTACACATTCCATGGATTTTTCGTAGCATCTTTTCTTAGAAGACCGAAGCTCTTCAACGGTTCCTTCCAAATGATTAGCCCATTGGTCGCTACATTCCCGTCTTGTTTCTTCAAGTATGCGTTCTTCTTTCGCCCGGGCCAATTGCTTCTGAAGATCTTTAATTTCGCGTCTGTGAGCTTCGGCCTGAACCTTTGCAGCAGCTTCATCCTTTTTTATCTTGTCTACTAATGTAAGCAGAATTTTATCTTTTTCTAGAGCTTCGTTTCTCAGTTTAATAACTTCTGATCGTAAATTGTTGAACGCAATTTCATAGCTCTCGTCTTCGGCACTCTTTTGTGCTCTTAATGCGTTGCTTAGAATTAAACCCTATACGAAAAAGAATCCATATAAGAATAAAAGAATGAATTACGAATTATAAAATTTTTCAAACGTCTAATTCCCATACCTTCAGGCTATTATACGCAAGACTATCCGCGAGATCCTCCTTCGTCATAGCGCATAGTCCAGCTTCAAGCTTCGGAAACCCCATACTCCTAGCCATCTCCCGGCAGACAGATAATTCTTTGTTGTCAGGGAGACAGTATAGGAAGTCATCTTCGTTTGTCCCATTGAACACTAGTGCCCCCTTCGGATATTTTAATTCTTTGGCATAGTGGTTGGCTTCATAAATCTCTTCTTCAGATAATTTTTTCCCCGAAGCATGTCGCACAATGTAATTGCATATGGTGGAAGAAGCTTTGGGGGCAGCAGTGTCAATTTCTTCAACCAAAATTGGCTCTAGCATTTTTATTTTTTCTTCGATTTCCAAAGGTTGTTCCTTGGTGGGCTCTGAAGTCCCAGCTTCAACTTCAAGTTGTTGCTTCGAAGCTTCAGCAATTAAAGCTTCAGTAGACACTTCAGAAAGTTCAACAGTCTTCTTTGGAGTTGTGCTTGAAGACTTAATTGTCTCCAAAACATCTAACACGTTCACCATTCTTTTTCTTTTCGGGGTCACCGACGGGCCCTTTTGATTTTCTATTGTTTCAACATTTGCTGAAGGACTTAAGATTTCCAATATTTTTGGTCCTTCAATTCTCGGTTTTTCTGCCTTCTCTGCTGAAGGCGCTTCAGTTTTTTCTTCTATCTTCGGCGCTGGAGCTGGTTCTGTAGTTTCAGAGGTCAAAGAGACTTCACCAATAAATTCAGGCACTGTGGCCGGCTCAATAAAACGCGCCCGGTGGGTGAGCACCTTTATCTTTTTTCTTTGCGGCGCTGGCTCGCTAGAGGCACTTGTGGCAACTTCTGTTGCAAGAGAAGTATTTTTTCTTTTACGGCCCAACACCGGATAATGATAGTCAGGGTAGACAAACCCGATTGCATCAAATACCCGGTTGAGCCTCTTCTTCTTTCGGCCTCCGAAGGTTGCCGATAATGCAGTATTCTCGGCCTTCGAGTATACCCCAAGCAGTTCGTCACTTAATGTTTCAATGCTTTTTAACCAGTCGTCATCAGGTTCAACAAATTTATCCCCGTATTTGAATGAGTATTTTAGTCTGACTAGTCCACCTTCGTCAGACTCTTTGATGGTCTCCTTCGGCATTTCCCACTTTCCTGCAAGTGGCCACACCCTGAAGGCAATATGCTCTTGGACCAGATCCCTTGTCCCAATAAAAGAGCAGACTACGCCGAAGGCTCTTTGGCATTCTTCGGCCGCTTCATCCATTTCAACCTTCGGCTTTCGTAGTCCGAAGCGTTGCCAAATGGGGCGCATAATGATACTCTTAACATCTTCCTGTGCTGTCAAGTCATTCTTTACATAGAACCATTCTGTCATCCAGGTACCGGGCCACCTCTTCCGAAAGGTTGGCACAGGGCGGCTTGACCCGGAGCGGGCACCGAAGCTGTAACAACCAAAGTTGTTGTGATATTGTTCTTTCCCCTAGGGCTTCGTCTCATATACCAACTCATGAATTTTGCAAAAGCTTTTAGCATTTGGTTCTAAACCTTGGCTTTTCACAGCCCAGACAAAGATTCCCATTCTTATGATAGCTTCGGGAGTAATTTGATGAATGTAGATTTGAAATGTCTTCAGGACTTCGACAACAAAGCTGCTTAGAGGGAACCGAAGCCCAGCTTTGAGAAAGCTTCGGAAGATCACGACCTCATCTTCTTCGGGGGTGGGAGAAGTCTTTTCTCCAGCGTCAGCCCTCACAATAGATATATCTCGAAAAT
The DNA here is from genome assembly GCA_029449295.1 of Zea luxurians. Classification (NCBI taxonomy): domain Eukaryota; kingdom Viridiplantae; phylum Streptophyta; class Magnoliopsida; order Poales; family Poaceae; genus Zea; species Zea luxurians. The sequence continues at coordinate 63,966,239 of JAOPSE010000001.1, read as the reverse complement.
ATCTTCCCCTCATATTGTCAATATGACTCTGCTTAATAGTGGTTTTCCCAAAAACCGAGTGACTTGGCCGCCATGGTCGATCTTCAGACTCTCCCCCGCCGCTTTCTACATCATAACTGTCGCTGTCACCAGTATCTTCAGATAAACCTTCCAAAATCTCTTTGGTAATCTTTTCTGTATTGGTCTTCGACATTGCCTCAAGAAAGCCCAGGTTCTTCTCTTCAGAAAGACTTAGCTTCATCTCGACAACAGCCTTCTTCTCCTCAGACATCTCTTCGGAGATCCTACTTCTCGCTCCCGAAGCTTAAAACTAGGAAAGAAAACAAATATTTTTGGGCAGAAAGTTTTATAAGCAGGAAAGACAGATGGCAAAGGGAGCGTGCCAAATCAAATGTGGCGGGCTCCTATTTATACACTCGATATGACGGAAGCTGTGTGGTCCCAGGTGTCAGTGACTTTCGCTATTCTAGCAAAGGGAAGGTGTTTTTTCGGACCTTCGGCTTAAGGCCTTCGTCCATATCGCAATCTGAATTTATCATTAACAAATTAATATTGCGAGGGGCTACTGTTGGGGGCCTTCGTCCTCCGAAGGTCCTCAAAAACATGATTTGACAATATTTTCCAAGTGAATTATATGAACAGGTATCTTCGGACTCAGATCATGAACATGGAGTACGGTCAGAACGAAGCCCAAGCTGTACGAAGCTGATTACCAAGCTGCACGAAGGATGGTGCACAGCCGAAGCTATGCGCAGAAAGCTTCGTCGCGATAGTAGAAAGGGGGGAACCGACTTAAAGATAAAAAGACTACTTAGGCCTTAATAGATTCCCATAAGTCATTAGCAAATGTAATGGACATGAATGTAATTTTGCATGGGCTGCGTCCCACGCCTATAAATAGGTGAACAGTACTCCCGTACTGTTCACGCTGACTTGGCATTTGCTTTTTGCGTCACGCTTGTACTTTTGCCTTCCCTCAAGACCGAAGGTACATTTGTAGTTTGAAATCATTTCTGTTTTTACATGATAATAAAATAGAAATGATTCTGTGATAATGTTTAAATATTTATATTATATCTCATCCTTTATATGAATCCTTCGTCATTACTTGTTGTACCTACGAAGGTATGTCTCTCGTAACCTTCGTCCGAAATTTATTATTTCCCAAAGGGGCATAATGTTTCGAAGGACGAAGGACTTTAACATTTAACACTTTTTATGTTGCCTTGTTCTTAACTCTTAGCATTTGAGAACAAGTCCCCAACACGAACCATTTTAGAAATTGTAACTCGAAACATGGGTTGAAGCAGGTTAATTAGTTTTTCTTAACCATTTCTTACTTAAACTGGACAACACACAAGTCACTTAAAACACCATATTTTAGGAGGTCTAACATAGAGGCCTTAACACATGGCATAAAACTCCATAAGACTTACATTGGCTACTGAGAGACCTAAAGCACTTATGTGCATGTCTTAACGGATTGTTCTTCAATTTTAACAAGGACCGTCTTGTGAACGATACTTGCCTCCCATAATTATTGGGCTGCGATAACGCTCATACAAGACTTCTAATCGATCAACAAGACATTTATTCATCCGATAGGCATGGAATGCAATAATTTATAAAGCGAAGCATCGATCCGTCATACAACAAAAATCATGACGACACCGATAGATGCTATCAACTAACCGTTTGAAAATACTAAACATACTTCTCGCTTTGCCACTACAACACCCTTTGGTCACATGACCATCGGGAGCATCCTTCACACTGTTATATGACAACAACCTAAACGTTGTGTTACCCAATGCATACATCTTTCCTCGTTGCGAGTATAACCATATTACGGCATATACCCGCACACCTCAAACAAATATCTCACGCCACCACTACTATAACACACCACGACACACACACACACATACGTGCACTAACTCAATCCTCACATCACATGTATTTCCAATTTACTCATCACATTAAATAACACAACACGTTTGCTTACCAAAACGTGAGGGCAACCTTGCTACTGCATATAACCAAGACATTTTTTTACCCACACATATTCAAACACCAATGTACACCACATCGACCAAAACACAATTAGACAACTACCAATCGCACACATCAAATAACCTCTTGTTCTCCAATCGCAAACGCGAGCCTACCAATGCGCATAACCGAAACATTTTACACACATCCATTCACAATAATTAATTGAGTCGACCGAGAGCGACATGCATCGGCTCACCATAAACAAACCCAAACGGCGTTTGCAAGAATGACGGTGATTCCGATTTGTGCATCGCTCCGAACATCCGACGAGCGTTGAATGACTTGCCTTCTCAACGCAAAACACGGGGTTTTTCTTCTCCACAAAACAAAACAAAGGAGCACACATACATAATTAATCATAGAAAAATAATGTCGGCGGAATCGAACAAGGAGTGTCGCGGTCTCACCGGGGTGAATGATGATGACGGCGGGGCTGCGTAAAAACAGCAAACCACCGACGGGCATCACGGCGTGCTGCTCACTGCGCAACAAAACAGCAAGCCGGCAGCGCGCGGAGCCTTCGAGGCTGCTGCACATTTCATCGAGCACGTCGAGGGAGCGACGCAGAGGGGATGTTGAGGCTGCTGCGGTGGACCAGCGCAAACAGAGGAGCTCACTGCCGGGAGAGGGAGTCGAGCAGAGGTGTCGCTCGCAGGGGAACTCGCCGAGGTCAAAGCACCAGGCGTCGAGCACACCAGGGGAAAAGGAGCAGGACGATTGGTGACCATAGAGAAAGGGTGCGGCTGCCCTCCATGGCTGCATGGATCTCAGGCACGGCAGGGGTTCGCTCTAGGCGCTGCTCGAGCTCAGACCCAGAAAATGCGCTGCGCCCTAGGAGCCTGGGGGAGGGGAGCAAGGAGGGAGACGCAGGGAGTTCAGGCGCCATGGCTATCTGCAAGAACAAGGGAGAGGCTGGAGAACAGGGAAGGGCACCATCCATGGGAGGTGGAACTCGCGCCCATGGAGGGGCGAGCAGAGATGTTGGCTTCCTGTGCGCCGGCCATAGAGCAAGGGGCTCGCTGGAGGTTGATGCCGTCGTGAGCAGGGAGGAAGAAGGCAGAGGACGCCACGGGAGGAGCTTCGGCGGCCATGGAGAGGAAAGGAGCCGAGCTCCCTGCGCGCTGTGGAAGAAGGTGCTACTGCGCGTGGGGTAAGAAGCTGCTGCCGTGTAGGAGAAAAGTGGCTGCTAGAAAATGGCTGGTGGCGGCTAGGGGTGGGAATGAAAATTTTTCCAAATGCAAGTGAGGGGGATCCGTATTTATAGACATGAGCTAGGATTAGGGTTCTTTAGTGGGCCAATTGGGCTTGGCCCAAAATCCCAATTCAGGCCGCGCTAAATTATTTTCCATTTTATTTTATGGCGTTTTGATCAAACACAGATTACCGGAATAAAAATGCTCCCGCGGATTTCGTTTGTACGCTAAACAACGTAAACTAGAGTTCCGACGAATGGACGATTGCGCGATTAACTCCGCCGAGAGTATGATTTGAATTCGCTCGGAAATAACTCCTCACGCCTGAATCGAAAATAATTTGTCTCGGGATATGACCGGCTTTCGGATTTTTAGTCGGAGAAGGCGAATCGTGATATTTTAAAATCGCTGACGATATAGGGTTTTGAGTTTGGTTTGGACATGAGATATTCGGCCGAGTCGGATAAAATTGACTAGAGGACGGCATACTGAGTATTTCTGTTTGAGAGTACGAACTCGGATAAAATAGTCAGACATAGATCAAGGTTCGAGGAATTAGATTCGGACACAGCTCGACTAGCAACTGTCGAGCGCTTGATTAAATGAGCTTTAGACGAGTTTGATAAATTGAGAATGATTATCGAGTTCGCATTCGTGTCGAGAAACAAAAGTTTTAACAGGCTCCAAGTTCGGCCTTTCTCGAGATCGAAGAAATTCAAAGATTGGTGAAACCTTCACAAGTAACAAAGGAGACAGATACGATCGAGAAATAGAAATTCTTACTGAGCATATGAGATTATGATAAATCTCCCGACATAACATGAAACTGACACCTGGGGTGTCACAGCAGGGACCCTTCATCAAGTCAAAATGGTCTCAAATCCCAATCACCTTCTCCCAGGAGGACCTTCAGCTCAAGGACTGTCCTCACAATGATGCTATGGTCATATCTTGTGTCATCAAGGGTTTTCTGGTCCACAATGTTCTAGTTGAGACAGGCAGTGCTGCGGATATCATATTTGCTAAGGCCTTTAGACAAATGCAAGAGCCAGAAGATAAGATTCACGATGCTACACATCCCCTATGTGGCTTCGGAGGAAGGCAGATCGTAGCACTTGGCAAAATCACAATGCCAGTTACCTTCGGCTTTGTTCACAATACAAGGACTGAATAGGTTGTTTTTGACATTGTTGACATGGAATACCCTACAATGCAATCATTGGTCGAGGGACACTTATTGCTTTCAAAGCAATAATTCACCCAGCATATATATGCATGAAGATACCTTCGAAACAAGGGCCCATTGCTATTCATGTAAGTCAAGAGGCTGCCAGAAAGGCCGAAGGAAACTGGACAGATTCAAAAGCAATCCACAATATAGATGGAGCCGAAGCTTGTGAACAGTATAAGTACAGAAGAGAGAAGGCTGCTTTGGCTGATTAGCCGAAACCCATGCTTCTATGTGAATATATAGCAGAGCAGAAGGTACTACTGGGGTCTCAACTATCTGAAGAGCAGGAGAATACTTTGATAAGGTTTTTATTCAACAACAAAGATGTCTTTGCTTGGTCAGCCAATGACCTTTGTGGTGTCAACAGAGACGTCATTGAACATTCACTCAATGTCGACCCATCCTTTAGGCCAAGAAAGCAAAGGCTTTGGAAAATGTCTGATGATAAAGCCGAAGGTGCTCGAAATGAAGTAAAAAGGCTTCTTAGTGCTGGTGTTATCAGAGAGGTAAAATATCCACAGTGGCTTGCCAATACTGTTATGGTGAAGAAGGCCAATGGCAAATGGAGAATGTGTATTGACTTCACAGATCTTAACAAGGCCTGTCCAAAGGACGAATTTCCATTACCAAGAATAAACTCTCTTGTAGATGCAGCAGCTTCTTCAGAACTTATGAGTCTGCTGGATTGCTACTCAGGATATCATCAAATATGGATGAAGAAGGAGGATGAGCCGAAGACTAGCTTCATAACTCCTAGTGGCACCTATTGCTATCTTCGGATGCCTGAGGGGCTCAAGAATGCTGGAGGAAGCTTCAGCAGACTGACAGCTAAGGTCCTTCATTCTCAGATAGGCAGAAATGTGCTAACATACGTTGATGACATCATAGTAAAAAGCACAAAGCAAAAAAAATCACATTACTGATCTACAAGAAACATTTGCTAACTTCAGGCAAGCTAGCCTGAAATTAAATCTAGAAAAATGTGTCTTTGGAGTGAAGAAGGGCAAGTTCCTTAGCTGCCTAGTTTCAACGAAGGGGATTGAAGCTAATCCAAGCAAGATCGAAGCTATCCTTTGGATGGAACCACCAAGCACAAAGAAGGGGGCCCAACGGCTGAAAGGAAGATTGTCATCATTGAATAGATTTATATCTAGATCAGCAGGAAGAAATTTGCCATTCTTTGAAATACTAAAGTCAGCCGAAGTTTTTCAATGGGGCCCAGCTTAGCAGAAGGCCTTCGAAGAGTTGAAGCAGTAATTTATTGATCTAATAACATTAACTCCACCCGTGCCAGGGGCTCCATTACTATTATATGTGGCAGCTTCGCACTCTACAGTGAGTGCAGCGCTTGTACAGGAGAAGCTTGAAGGCCAAATTAAGAAGCAAGCTCTAGTATATTTTGTCTCTAAAGTTCTAAGTTTATCAAAGAAAAACTATACAGAGTTGGAGAAGGTGTTGTATGCTGTGCTAATGGCCTCCAGGAAGCTCCGGCATTATTTTCAAGCATATCACATAATTGTTCCTTCATCACAGCCTTTGAAGGATATTATGAGAAACAGAGTAGCTATTGGAAGGATTGGAAAGTGGGCCGCGGAGCTTAATGAATTCAGTATTGACTATGTGCGTAGGTCCTCAATTCAGTCCTAGGCGTTAGCAGACTTCATTGCTGATTGGACGCCAGGGGCTCAAGAAGAAGAAGCAAATAAAGATGCCGAAGCCTGGACAGTGTTCTGCGATGGCTCCTGGGGAACCTTCGGTGCAGGTGCAGCTGCTGTCTTAGTTGCACCTTGCAAAGCAAGAACATGTTATGCAACAAGGCTTGATTTCAGCTGTACAAATAATATTGCTGAATACGAAGCATTACTTTTGGGACTTCGAAAGTTAAATGCAATGGGAATAAGAAGGGTAGTCCTCAAAACTGACTCTCAAGTTATTTCTGGACATGTTGACAAGAGTTGCAAGGCAAGAGATCCGAAGCTTGATAGATACTTGGACACAGTTCGAAGGCTTGAAGCTTCTTTTGAAGGATTTTCTGTTAAGAATATTCCAAGAGGGGAAAATGAGCATGCTGATCTGCTAGCCAAGTCAGCAGCACAGGGGCTTCCTCTACCTTCGAAAGTGTTTTTCGAGACAATAAGAGCACCTTCGGTAGAACTTCTCGAAATAGCAGTGCTCACAATATCTCCTGTCCATTGTGAAGACTGGAGGACTGATATTATATCTTTCCTCCAAGGTAATCATCTCTCGGATGATGAGGTTTATAACAAAAGAATGGAAGCAAGAACAAGACCATATGTCATAATAGAAGGGGAATTATATAAACATGGAGTTTGTTCCCCACTTCTCAAGTGCTTATCCAGAACTAAAGGTATAGAACTGACAAAGGAGATACATGCAGGATTGTGTGGATCTCATATTGGATCCAGACCTCTTCTAGGCAAGGTTTTTCGACAAGGATTCTATTGGCCGAAGGCAGCTTCGGATGTAGTAGATTTGGTTCAAAAGTGTGAAAATTGCCAAAAATGTGCAAGAAATCAGAAACAACCTTCGTCTTTGACTCAGCTAATACAACCAACCTGGCCATTGCAGAGATGAGGCCTGGATTTGTTAGGTCTACTTCCACCAGCACAAGGCAATTTAAGATATGTTGTGGTGGCCATAGAATATTTTTCCAAGTGGATTGAGGCGAAGCCTTTGGCCATGATAACTTCGGTCACAGTCCAGAAATTTTTCTGGCAAAACATTGTTTGTCGCTTCGGTGTGCTGAAGGCTATAACTGTGGATAACGGAACACATTTTGATGCTGAAGCTTTCAAGGAATTCTGTGATCAAATTGGCACGAAGATTCATTTTACGTCAGTCAGACATCCAGAGTCAAATGGACTTGTCGAAACAGCAAATAGTATTATAATGATAGGAATAATGAAGTTAATCTTTAATCAGCCCAGAGGAAAGTGGCCAGATGAATTAATTAAAGTGGTGTGGAGCCACAATACGACCGTATCAAGATCAACAGGTTTCACACCATTCAAGTTATTGTTCGGTGACGAAGCCATAACCCCCGAAGTGGCTAAAACGGGGGCAATAAGAATAGTAGCTTCGGCCGAAGACGAAGCTAGTTATTCTGTGACAAAAGATACTATAGAAGGGACCAGACTTCAAGCTGTGGAAAATATCAACAAATATCAAGCCGAAACAATAAAATGACGTGATAGAAAAGTTCTATTGAAAGACATTAAGCCAGGACACTTGGTGCATCGGAGAGTAGCCAACCCTGACACAGTAGGCAAACAGCAGCTGAAGTGGGAAGGCCCATTTTTGGTAGTATCTTCGTCAAGACCTGGTTCTTACATGTTAAAGGACATGGACGACAATGACATTCCTAGATCCTAGAATGCGGATGAGCTTCGACGATATTATGTATAAATTGATGTAATCTTTTTCATTTTTTCTATGGCACCCTTTTCCATTCCAAAGGGGGAGAAAGGTTTTTAATGGGGCCATAGTCTGTAATTTTTTCGTTTTTAATTCAGCCCTATGAGGGCAAGGTCCCCCAAGATATGTAAATGTAAAATCTGAGCATGCACCATCGAGTGCGGAAAAAGGAAAAAAACAGGAAGAAGCTCGAAAGACGTCCCTAAGGGGATGCAGAGCACGATGAAGCTACAAAAGTCGTTCCTAAGGGAGCGCAGCGTAAGTTTTCTGCTCAAAAGTCGTTCCTAATGGAATGCAGAGCTGAGTACCGCCAAAATATAAGGCGAAGCACGAAAAGTCAACGCGAATACTGCCGAAATAGAAGGCGAAGCGCGAAAAGTCAACGTGAATACCGCCGAAATAGAAGGCGAAGAAGTTCAAAAGACGTTCCTAAGGGGATGCAGAACTTACACCGAAAAATAAGCGGTGCAGCCGAAAAATAAACGGCAAAGAGATTTCAGTAATTCCTAAGGGAATGAAGGTTATGGATGAAGCTTCGTATGTGTGTGACTGGGCATTCACTTGCACGATTCATGACATCATACATTGCATTCATACACATTCATTTAGGCATACATAGGATCATCATCATCATATCATACAGATAGACAGTTGCTTTGTCTCCAAGAATACGGCTTCGGAAGCAGATCAATGCTTTGTTGCGTACGAAAAGAAGGGAAGGTGTTTTTCGCCTTCGGCTCAAAAAATATAAGTTTCATCCACATCAAAGCAGTTCACACATTGACGGAAAGGTAAAAATATATTACAAGGTATGGACAAATTCACAAAGTAGTCTGATTCTCAAATTACAATATTCTTTACAAAGGATGAAGCAAGAGTTTTTCTAGAGTTTTTTCACAGCTAGGTTTTCAACTTCATCATCATCTGCTAAGCTTCGGATCATCTGCTAGGCTTCGGCTCAATGCTCCTCGGCTTCGTCATCCTATACATATCAAAGCATTATAAGGTAAATTCAAGTTTCAAGGAAAAAGGTTAGCACAAGGTATGAGTTTATTACCGGTTTAAGGTGACTTTGAGCTTCGTCACCAACCAAGTCTCTCCCGCCCTTTGCCTAGATTTGAGTAACGAATCTATTTCCAATGCTTCGGGCATGGCGGGGGATGTCGTTCAAGTCTGCCGGTGACAGGCTGAAGTTTGGTCTATTTACAATATTTCCATGTGTATAGCCAGCCTTCATGAAAGCGACAGTTGTGCCTCGAGAAGCTAACATGGCACAAAAGTCACCATGTCCAGCTATAATTTCGTCGAGAGCATCAACTTCACCTTCAATATGATCAAGTGTCCCCGACAGGTCTTCAACCAAAGGTTTAAACTTTTCGGAGCTGGCCCCAACTGAGTTAAAGACCTGTTTCAGTCGTTGAACGCACTGGGTGCCGAAGCCTAAGCATTTTTCCTAGAGATCTTTGAGTGATTTCTGAAGATTTGAACTTTTTTCAGCCTCAGCTTCGAGTTTTGTTTGGAAATCATTCTTTTCTTGCTCAAAGTTTTTTGACTGCAGGGAAAGTTCACCGTTTAATCTAGCGATCTCAGCTTGTGCTTCTGCCAGTGAACCTTCCATCGTTTGAAGCACGAAGTCTTTCTTTTCTAGGGCAGCTTCATGATCTTTAATCTTCTTCTCTAGACCCTCAATTATAACCTCGTTTTTCTTGTCCTCGAGGTCTTGTTGCATCCTCAAGGCTTTGCTTAGAAGTAGGCTCTGGCAAAATAACCTTCATTAAAAAACATCTTCATATCAAAACAATAAAAGTAAAGGGAAAAATTTTACCATAAAGTTAGAATAAAACAATCTACAGGCGATATGCTATCGCCGGTATCTGCTGAGATCAGCTTCGAGCTTCGGAAAACCAACACTTTTCGATAAAGTGCTGACAACCTTCGCCCCAATTTGGTCCCGAAGACATCCTAAGCTCTCTTCGGCAACACTGTCGAAGAGCAGTGCCCCTGGCTGATACCCGCACGATATGGCATAGTCCTTCAGTTCTTCTTTTTCAGCCTTTGACAATTCTTGCCCAATTATGTTTTGAAAGTTAAAATTTTCCTCTTCCAAAGTATCTTCGGCAGGCTCCTTACCTTTTTCAGGCATTTTCCCCTTTTTCAGGCACTGCGGCCGGGGTTTCCTCAGCAGCTGCAGCAGTTTCTTCCTCAGCCATTTTCAAAATCATTTCATCAATGTCATCGAGAGTGGTTTCCAAATCTGTGGCTTTGGCTGCTGCAGCTTCAGAAGTAGTAGCTTCGGGAGGAGCAGCTTCGGCTACTGCTGTTTTCGGCGTTGAGGCCGGTGGCGGTGTTTCTTCAATAGCCTCAATGATAGTAATAATTCTTTGCTTTTTTGGTTCAGCAGGCTTCTCAGCAGCCGAAGGCTTCTTCTTCTTCTGTAAAAGCTTCATCAATTCCGGTCCCAGCTGACTTAGCTTATTAGGTAGAGATTAAGTCATTACCTTTAAAATTTCTTCTGCGTCAGTGACAAAAGGCGTTGAGGGACCTTCTTCTTCTAAATCAGCCTTCGGCTTCGAAGCTGGAGCCTTTCTTTTCTTCAACACAACTACCTTTGGCTCAGGACTAGATTTTTTCTTTTTTGCTAAATTTTCATCCTCTTTTATCATCCTAGCAGCTTGTCTTTGTACAACACTAACAACCCTTCTTCGTTTTAGCCCTTCAGCACCTTTGCTTAACCTTTCATAGTCTGGGTATTCAAATTTCAAAGCATCCATTACTCGGTTTAGCCTTCGTTTCGGCCAGGTGCCGAAGGCTACTGTCATCAGTTGATCTTCTTTTTTTGTATAATTGCCCAAGATTTCATTGCACATAACTTCAATTGTATCCAACCATTCCTGGTAGGGTTCTTTGAAGTGTTTCTTGAACTTAAAATGATAAGGCAACCAAACGAGTTCATTCTTTTTCTTCTCTCCCTTAAGCTTCGGCATATCCCATTCCTTTAACGTTGGGAATACCCTATTGGCTAAATATTCCTGAACTAGATCCTTAGTACCAATATGCTCAGACACAACTATAAAATCACCCACAGCATCTGGGCATGTTTTCCCTGGCATCATATTGCACTGAGGCCTAGTCAACCCGAAGGTTAGCTCTAGCGGGCTCTGAACTCCTTTTTCTCATCAATCTTAACATAAAACCATTCAGTTTTCCAACCGGTCGGCCATTTGGTGCGGTAGCTAACCACCGATGTCTTCATGTCTTTCCGATAAGCAAAATTATAGCAGCCGAAGTTCTCGTAAAATCCATCTTCTCTAGCCTTCGTCTGATAGTGAAGTTCGTGTACCCGGCAAAAGGCTTCGGCAACCGGCTCCGCTCCTTGGCTTCGGAGAGCCCAGATAAAGACGCTGAGCCTAACGATAGCATTAGGAGTCAGCTGATGAAGATAAACTTCGAAATTTTCCAAAACATCTGCAATCATCCCATGCAAAGGAAACCTTAATCCTGCTTTAAAGAAGCTTCTGAAGACTACCACCTCATTGTTTTCTAGTTTCGGGGTTGTCTCTTCCCTGCCAAAGCGAACCAGCTTCTTCTCGGCTTCCCCAAAGTAACCTAGTTTCATCATCATCGGCATATCAGCTTCGAAGACAGTCGATTTTCCAAAATCCAAGTGGCTGGGCTTAGATGGCACGGTGGAGTAATCATCTACATCTTCCTCGTCAGCCTCACTTTCTGCAATATCTGCCTGCTCAGCTTCGGCAGCAGGTGCATCTTTGTCAGCAGTACCCTCTGGCATAACCAGTCCTGACTGCCTCATTACTTCGGAGATCGGGGCAGTTCCAGCAGCTTCGGCCTCCTCTTTGTCGCCTGTAACCCTAGCTGTTGAACGGACCCTAGCCATTTGATGATTGAATTTCTTGTGAAAGTTGAATAATTTTTATCTTTGCCGAAGCTCCCTTTTGTGACGAAGCTTTGGGTTGGAGTACGGTGAATAAGCTTCGGCTGTGGTCGAATTTTTCGGCAGCACAACAGTACAATAGTAGTAAATGCTGTGATAACTTCACACCTACCCGTCTGTATATATAGTGTTGCAGGTGGGAAGGTAAATCGACAGGACGATTGCACCCGCTGAACAGCCGCCCACACCCACTGAACGGTGGACCAAAATGCCCGAGGAGACGAATCACCAGATCGAGTGAACCCGTCCTATGGTGGGACTGCCTTGCACTCGGAGTATTTAAATCGTTTCTCGGCAACGAGCTCAGGGAAGGTGTTTTTCAGACCTTCGACGTTCCGAAGCATAAAAGAATTTTTCACGGGTCAAGCTCGTTATGAAAAATGATCTGGCACCGTGAAGGGGCTACTGTTGGGGGTCTGCTTCGTCGCTGAAGGTCCTGTGAGAAGAAGCACCTTCAGAAGGCCAGAACAGGGATGATGCCGAAGCTACTAGTCAGGGAGCTTCATAGTATATTTCAAAAGGCACGGACTTAAAGATGAGATGACAAATCGGCCCATGATAACCTGTGTAATGATTGTAATCATTTGTAGAGGACATGAATGTAAATTCACACAGGCTGCGCCCTGTGCCTATAAATAGGTGAACAGTACCCCCGTACTGTTCACGCTTTGGTATCGCATTTGAATCTTCGTATTCAACCGAGCTCAAGGTATAAATGTAATTTAATTTAACTTTTATGTATTCATGATTATTTGATAATAAACATCCATATTTTGATACTATGTAACTGTTTATGTTGTCTTATGTTTCATAACCTTCATCATCTAATTATATATGTCATATTTATGAAGGTATGTCTTTTATAACCTTCGTATGAAGATCATTATGTCGAGGGAAGTAATGCTTCGAAGGACGGAGGACATTAACATTTAACATTTTTCTTGTATGTTGCCTTGTTCTTAATTCATAGCATTTGAGAACAAGTCCCCAACAAATGGTAAAGGCAAAAGATCCATGGGAGTATGCGGTTTAATCCCATAAACTATTTCAAATGGACAAGAGTTTGTTGTGGAATGGACTGCCCTGTTAAAACAAATTCAACATGCGAAAGGCACTCTTCCCAGAGCTTCAAATTCTTTTTCAACACAGCACGCAACATGGTTGATAAGGTACGGTTGACAACTTCAGTTTGCCCATCCATTTGTGGATGACAAGTGGTTGAAAATAACAACTTTGTGCCAAGCTTAGCCCACAATGTCTTCTAAAAGTAGCTGAGAAATTTTGTATCCCGGTCTGAAACAATAGTCTTTGGAACTCCATGTAAACAAACAATCTCCCTGAAAAACAAATCAGCAACGTGTGAAGCATCATCGCTCATATGACAGGGGATGAAATGTGCCATTTTAGAAAAGCGATCTACAACAACAAAAATAGAATACCTCCCCCTCTGAGACCGAGGTAACCCCAGAACAAAGGCCATAGATATATCTTCCCAAGGTACATGTGGAATAGGTAATGGAGTATATAAACCATGGGGATTGAGGCGGGACTTAGCTTTCAAGCAAATGATGCGGCACCCAACATGCCGCTGGACATCACATCGCATGTGTGGCCAAAAGAAATGACCGGAGAGCATGTCCAATGTCTTTTTGGCACCAAAATGACCAGCTAGTCCACCTTCATGTGCTTCCTGCAAAAGAACTAGGCGAATCGAACAAGCTGGGATGCATATTTTGTTAGTCCGAAATAAGAAGCCATCATGCACATAATATTTATCCCAACCTTTTCCATCAACGCAATGAGAGAAACGTTCTTTAAAATCAGCATCAGTAGCATAAAGTGTTTAATGGATTCCAATCCAAGCACTTTTTTATCTAATAATCAATGCACATCTTCTAGACAAGGCATCAGCAACAATGTTATCTTTACCACGCTTATGTTTGACAACATAGGGAAACATTTCAATGAACTCTATCCATTTAGCATGTCGACGGTTCAGCTTGCCTTGGCTTTTCAGATATTTCAAAGCTTCATGATCAGAATGGATTACAAATTCTTTAGGGAAAAAGTAATGTTGCAAAACTTCCAAAACACGAACTAACGCATAAAGGTCCTTGTCATAAACTGAGTAATTCAGATGTGGACCATTTAGCTTTTCAGAAAAGTAGGCAACATGTTTACTTTCTTGCAGCAGTACACCTCCTATGCCAATACCACTTGCATCACATTCGATCTCAAATGTCTTACCGAAATCAGGAAGTTGTAGCAGCAGTGCTCCACAAAGCTTTGTTTTCAGCTCATTGAAGGCTTGGTCTTGTTCATCTCCACACTTGAATGGAACATCCTTCTTTGTCAAATTATTGAGGGGTGCAGCGTTCATGCTGAAATCTTTAACAAAACGCCTGTAAAAACCTGCAAGACCATGAAAGCTTCGAACTTGGCTCACATTTAACGGTGTAGGCCAATCCTTTATTGCTTTAACCTTCTCTTCATCAACCTGAATACCATCTGCAGAAATAACAAAGCCAAGGAAAACAACATGGTCTGTGCAAAAGGTGCACTTAGCAATGTTGCCATACAATTTCTGTTCCCTCAAAACAGCAAGTACTTGATGGATATGATCAAGATGTTCATCAAATGATTTGCTATAGATCAGAATATCATCAAAATAAACAACAACAAACTTGCCAATGAAAGTTCGTAAAACATGATTCATTAAGCGCATAAAAGTTGAAGGAGCATTTGTCAAGCCAAATGGCATCACAAGCCATTCAGAGAGACCAAATTTAGTTTTAAACGCTGTTTTCCATTCATCACCAAGTTTCATGCGGATTTGATGATAACCACTACGCAAATCTATCTTGGTGAAAATGATAGAACCACTCAATTCATCTAACATGTCATCAAGTCATGGAATGGGATGGCGATATCGAACAGTTATAGCATTGATAGCACAACAATCAACACACATGCGCCAAGAGCCATCTTTCTTTGGGACTAAAAGAACGGGAACTGCACATGGTGATAAAGATTCATGAACATACCCTTTGTCCAAAAGCTCTTTTACCTGTCGCTGGATATCCTTTGTTTCGTCAAGATTGGTGCGGTAGACTGGACGATTTGGAAGCGAAGCACCTGGTACCCAATCAATATGCTCAATTCCACGGAGTACAGGAAGTCCAGCTGGTATCTCATCAGGAAAAACATCTTCGAAGTCCTGTAAGAGATCAAGAACAACACTAGGCAGCGATGAAGGTAAATCGTTAGTTGAAAGTAGGACCTCCTTTTGGAAGAGCACAAAGAATGGGGCTGTGGTGTTTCTCACTTCTCTCAAATCACTCTTGCTCACAATGAGACACTTAGTGTGGCGTGGCTGTTTAGGATTGGCATGAGGCTTTATGTGGCTGGATGGGTTAGAACTCTCTTCCTTACTTGGGTTGGGGGTCTCACTCAATTTTCTTTTGTCTGATTCCTCTCTTTTCTTGCGAGCCATATCTGAAGTATGTATCTCCTCTGGAGATAATGGAACAAGAACCTCCTTGTCATTGTGAATGAAAGTGTATTTGTTAGACCGTCCAAAATGCACCGAGTCCACATCAAATTGCTAGGGCCGACCAAGCAGCAAATGGCATGCTTGCATGGGGACAATATCACAATCTACCTCTCCATGATAATCACCAATGGAAAATGACAAACGAATCATGGCTGAAACCTTAACTATCCTAGAATTATTCAGCCATTGCATATGGTACTGATGTGGATGGCGACGTGGCTGCAAACCAAGCTTCTCAACAAGCAAAGCACTAACAATATTATCGCAACTCCCACCATCTATGATGAAATGGCACACTTGGCCTTGCACTTTGCATCGGGACTGAAATAAACTATGGCGTTGTCCTTGTTCAGCTACAACAAACTTAGTGGAAAGAACTCTCCTAACCACCAAAGAAGGAGATGGTGTATTCATTGTAGAAGGCTCGAAATCAGAAAAATCAGCAAGTAACTCATTAAAATCAGCACTAGTAATATCATCAGAAGATGGAGAGATAACATCTTGTAACATGTCATTGTGAGCAAAAGTTGGAATAGGTTGAATCGCTAAACAATTCAGACCAAGCTCAAATGTACCATCCTCTGCTGAATACTCACAAGTGTCAAGATTAAAATCTGCAAATACATTGGTAAACTCGTCCTCCTCTTCACTTTGTGAATCATAAGAACCGTTAGAAAGGGCAATAATAGTACGACGATGGGGACATTCAGCTTGTTTATGCCCATGACAACCACACTTAAAACACTCAATCTTGCTTGTCTTGTGATGGGTGGCTGCAGTAGAAGAAGTTGGCTGATTTGAACTCACCGCTTTACCTTTCGCATCCACTTGTTTGGATGAAGTTGAAATAGATCTATTTGCTCCACGATATGAGGATTTGGGCATTACAGCTTCTTGCTGTTGGAATTGAGGTGTGACTTCCCTTGCTGTTGGGAATGACGCCATGAAACATTGTATTTGTAAGACATAGCAATTTGCCTTTCAGCCCTGTTTGCAAAATGAACCAACTCAGTGAGACATGTGTAATTTGTCATATCCACTTTATCAGCAATGGGTTTATTGAGGCCCACCAGAAACTAGGCCATTGTTGATTCCTCAGCCTCAGTTATCCCTGTACGAAGTAAGCACATCTCCAATTCCTGAAAATATGCATCAACACTGCGATTACCTTGCACAAGACGTTTCAGCTTCAAATGTAGATCACGAGAATAATATGCAGGAACAAAATGATGTCTCATTTCCCTCTTCATGTCTTCCCAGGTTATACGGTCATGCCCAACTCTATGATATTCAGTACGGATCTGATTCCACCAAGTTATGGCATAGCCTTTGAACTCAATGGCTGCAAGCTTTGCCTTCTTTTCAGCAGGGTATTCATACAAATCAAATATTTGTTCCACTTTGGTTTCCCATTCAAAATAATCATCAGCATCTCCTTGCCGCTGAATGGAGGAATGGACACTTTAACCTTGTTGAAACCATCATCATTGTGACATTGTTCAGGATGACGCCGACGGTGATCACCATAAAGACCACACGCTCCAAAACGGCCAAAATTGGCATGGCCATGATTAGCATATGCAACATGTTCAACACTATAATTTGAAAGTGTTTTAGCATTAAAATCAGTAGGATCACCAACAGTAACACGTAATGCACGACCAAAACCAGTAAAAAATCCTCGACCACGACCACCTGCAAAGTTATCAAAACCAGCAGCAAATCTTCAGCCACGGCCGCCACCACAGCCACCACCATGGTGATCATCATCCTCATTATCATGAGGTGGAGGTTCCTCATGCTGTTGCTCAATGGATTGCTGAAGTTGTTGCATTCCTTGCATCAATTGATGCATTTGTTCACGCACCTCCTGAAACTCTTGAGCAGAAACAGTATGGGAAGAGGAATCTTCGTTTCCTGCCATGTTAGTATCGAAGGTAGAACGCAATAGGAAAAAATATATGTGGAATCACTCCCTTACCACTTACAAAACAAGTTCTTTCTCTTCCTGAAAGGAGCAAGAATCGGGGCTGCAATTCGTAGTGGAAGAGTGATTGTAACAGCGAAGACAGTGCAACAACTCACATTGCGTTTTAAGTGGAGCTTGGTGGGTAATATGTAAGTGGAATGCACTGAAAAATGTAGTGATGCAAAACCGAATAATAATCCAAGAACATAAGTCTAAGTTGTTGAATATAAAGGAAAAGATGCACAAAGAAAGGAAACAAGATGTAGGAAGTGGATTGATGAACACCAATCGCACCAAAGGAAACTTGTTGCTGCATAAACCCCTTTTTAGTGCGCTGAACACAATTCTCTTTTATTTCTTTTCTTTCCTTTTTTTGAACAAGAACTCATTGTTTTCAGTCCTTTTTTTGACCAATATACATCTTTTATTTTAACATTTGTGACAACACAGCACAACTTTCGACTGAGGGGGTGCACAAGGATCAACCAAGATGGATGGTGCAACACAAAAACAAGAAACTCAGGAGGGGAATATGAGGTGGGTAGAAAACAAGGGTGGGATGGGTGGGTATTTTTTGTTTATATATATTCAATAAACAATGACGATCAGATCAAGCATGGGATGGAACAAAGATTACAGCTAGAACGATGAGTGGGAAAAAAACTCAGCAACTAGACAAATCTTAAAGGATTAAAACTCGATAAAGCAAACTACAAAATCAGTAACACATACGAATTTGGGCTGTAGGTTTTCTTTTTGGCTATTAGTCGATAGTAGGTATGTAAAATCTATCCTACCAAAAACAAGAACAATCCTACCGAAGAAACAGAGGCTTTGATACCAGATGATATGCACACGCCTAGGCAGCACGTGTAGCAAGTTGTTGTGGATCTTCTCGTAGGATCTGCAAACTTGATAAATTGTCACTGCGTGACCTGGTGAAGAGGCAGCACACCGCGAGGCTGTCCACGCGACGAACTACCGAGACAATCACCGTTCCACGTATCGACAAAACAGCCCACACAATCACGCCCTATAGACGTGAAGGCACGAACTTGGTGAACCGCAGTTCGACGTTCTACAACTCCCTTAGGAATCAAAAGAACAAATGTTGCAAGCCTCTCAAGGCTCACACATAAACAAAACTCCACGAGTTTGTGTATTCTGAATTCAAAAACATAAGATCTGTCCTTTCATTGCCTAGTACAAGATATATATAGATATAGGGGCGTTCAGCTTTGAGTAAATGGCTACATGCGCATGCTCTAGTGGATTTAGTGGCTGGTTCGCGCGTCTTTTCATCTTCTGGCAGCAGTTACTAAAATGAGCATAACTCCTCATTGGAACGTCCAAATAATGAACCATTTGATGGGCTAAAAAGTAGACTTGAAGGCGCTTCCATCCACTTATAGAACACCGTCTAACTCCTTGTATTCTGTCCGCAGTAATGCATGGAATTTGTACCATGTGTCAGTCATGTAGCTTCTGGTTGCATTCCCATGCTAAGGTGATGAACCACCATTTTATTCATGCACACCATAGGCTTCTTGGTTCAAATGTCCAAAGGCTTGAATCCATCTTGATCCCATGCTGGTTCATACACTCCATCATTGCTAAGGACATTGAAACAAGAACTCAAAAGCATAGGCTCATTCAACGTAGACTGATTATCAAACATAAGGTTAGTGTTCACCCGAGAATGAATTTCCTTTTGCAATTGTTTAGCTCTACTCCTTGTAATTGGACCAGCTATATCAAGTGGAGTTTCATTTGAAGATGAGTGAATGCTAGGCATGTCCTCATTATACCCCTTCCCGTGTAAATTTGTTAAAGAAACCCTCAACTTTTTAGTAATCAACCCACTATCCTGTGAATCCACGCGTAGGCCCCTAACTTCTTATAAGCAGAACACTGATCTTTTAAATAATCACAGAATTAGACCTAGTTTTGTATTTCAAACTTCAAAACTTGTTTATTTCATATCTTTGTCATATGAACTCCAAATTGAGTGATTCAAATTGAAAAATGTTCATAGGAATATTCTCTGTTCAAATAAATTATTTTCATCCACAGTATGTGCACTTAATTTTATGCCTAGACTATAGGTTAGTTTATGTAATAATTTATTTGTTTAATAAGATAAATAAAAAGGAAACCCTAATGGTACTTAGATGTTTAATTTTGTGAGATTAATAATATGCCATGAATGAATTGATCCCTGGTGTAATTTTATGTCTCAATAAAATTAGTAGAACTAAGTTATGTAATCCATAATGTCCAGGGAATCATTAATCTCTAAATGTACTTGTTGGGGGCCTTCACCTTCCGAAGGTCCTCAAAAACACGACTAACATGTTTTCCATGTATAATATACTGTCACAGGAACCTTCGGCCTTGAGATGAAGGTGCAGACGGTATGAAAGGCGCGATCTGGGAGAAGGATGAACCAGTTCCGAAGCTACGGATGGAGAAGCTTCGGCTTAGCGGTGGAAAATGAAACCAACCTAAAGAGGAAAAGGCTATATAGTCCTCGATAGATTACCCTTAGTCAATAATAAATGTCAAGGGCATGGATGTAATTTTACACAGGCTGTGTCCTGTGCCTATAAATAGATGAACAGTAACACCGTACTGTTCACGCTGACTTGTAATCACTTGCTCGTCACTCTTGGATTCTTACCTTCCATCAAGTCAAAGGTACAAATGTAATTCAATATTAATAATGCTTGTTCATAATTATATGATGAGAATGTAGATAATCTAATGATTCAATATGATTATTTATGTTCTCTCTATGTTCCACGTGCTTCTGCTCTTTATTATTATTACATATTGAGATGATGAAGGTATGTCCTTCATGACCTTCGTCTGAAGATCATTATATCCTAAGGGAGATAATGCTTCAAAGGATGAAGATCTTTAACCACCAACATTTGTGTTGCCTTGTTCTTAATTCATAGCATTTGAGAACAAGTGACCAACATTGGCGCCCACCTCCAGTGAACCCATTCGACCACCTTCGGCAAACTGTGACCTTCGTCATGCCGCCGAAGAAAGCTTCAGCGATGGGGGCTGCATTGCAGCCACTGGATGTCAACCAAGATACACTGCGTGAAGCTAGAAGCCAAAAAAGGAAGGCTACAAGTCCAACACCTCAGGAGGAGGAGTTGGACCAACAAATAAGGGACCTCAAAGCCATCCATCAACAGGTCCAGAGGAAGAAGGAGAAGATGCTTCGTCTTTTCGATCTTCAGAAGAAGATCGATGAGGCTATTGAGGAAATGCGTCATCTCACTCAAGATGACCAAGATCGAAGACCTCAACGCAGAGAGCTTCGTCCGGACAATTCCTACGATGATGATGAATGGTATGATGATTTCCATCATGGAAATTTTGCTTTTGATGATGCTTCTCCTTTGTCAGCAGAACTGCACGCTACCCCATGTCCCCCATCATACAAGCTACCCCAGCTCCCTATGAATGATGGGCACTCAGACCCGAAGCAGTTTATAATGAGCTACGAAGCAACCATTTCTTCATATGGGGGCAACACTGTAGTCATGGCGAAATCCTTCGTCGTGGTAGTCAAAAATGTCGTACAAACCTTATTCTCTTCTCTCCGGCCAAGAACAATCACATCATGGCAGAAGCTAAAGGACATGCTGATCACCAGCTTCCAAGGGTTTCAGACAAAGCCGGTCACTGCTCAAGCTTTGTTCTAGTGCACGCAAGACCATGAAGAATACCTCCATGCGTATGTCCGAAGGTTCTTGCATCTAAGGGCACAAGCGCCCATAGTGCCCAATGAAATTGGTATTGAGGCCATGATCAAAGGGCTTCGGCCAGGACCTACGGCTCAATACTTTGCCAGGAAACCTTCTCAGACACTGGAGAAGCTCCTTCAGAAGATGGATGAGTACATCCGGGCAGATAATGATTTTCGCCAAAGAAGGGAAGAAGCCTATAGGTTTTCTGAAATGACTAGGGCCTTCGGAGGAACAATTCACCCTAGGCCTGTCAGATCAATCCATAACTCCAGCCAGAGTGATGACAGAGGAAGCCAGCTGCAAAGGCCACAACACAGCTCCCAATCCTCAGGACAACAACAAAGCTCTTTCAGACCACCAGCCCCAAGGGGCAGGGATGGCAGGGGCTTCGGAGAAAGGTATGGGGATCAGCCCAGAAAGCTCTATTGCTTATTCTATGGTGAAGACAAGGGCCACACTACTAGAACATGTCAGGTCACTATTTAGAAGCAAAAGGAGATTGCCAAAGTAGAGGCGCGGCAGAATCAGCCGAAGCAGGTCTTACATACTTCTTCATGCTATTCTCCCTATGTACCAGAATACATAGGTAAGCAACCTACGGCTTCTGTTGCTTCAGCAAGTAATTCACAAGCTTCCTGGGCCCAGCTCCCATTACAACCACCATTGCCACCTACTCACACCCGAAGCCAGTAGCCAGAAGGACACCAGCACGCCCAACAACAACGTGACTTCCAGGAGGAGTCCGAAGCTTGTACAGTCAATAGCACTGTGCCAGAATTCAAGCATATATACTAAGGAATATCTTACTTTTGATGTATCTTTCTCTTTTATGCCATTTTATTTTTGGTACAAGAAACAAGTAATGAAGGGTTTAACTTCGGTTTCTTGTAATAATTGTGCCTGCATCAATGAGTAAAATATACCTTCCTCACAGACTTTCGAAGCTCGAAAGACGTCTCTAAGGAAGCAAAGTAAATTTCGAAGCTCAAAAGTCGTTCCTAAGGGAATGCAGAGCCAAAAATTACGATCTGAAGCTGAAAAGGTCGTTCCTAAGGGAGCGCAGTGTAAGTTTTCTGCTCAAAATCGTTCCTAAGGGAACGTAGAGCCAAAAAATTACGATCCGAAGCTGCAAAAGTCGTTCCTAAGGGAGCGCAACGTAAGTTTTCTGCTCAAAAGTCATTCTTAAGGGAATGCAGAGCCAAATACCACCGAAATATAAGGTGAAGAAGCTCAAAAGTCGTTCCTAAGGGGATGCAGAGCTTAAATGCCACCGAAATAGAAGGTGAAGAAGCCCAAAAGTCGTTCCTAAGGGGATGTAGAGCTTAAAGACTCAAAAGACGTTCCTAAGGGGATACGAAGCATGAAAAGAAGGGAAGGTGTTTTTTCGCCCAAGGCTCAAAAATGGTACGTGCATAAATTTCATGCATCGTAAAGAAATATATTACAGAAATTTACATGTCTGATTAATTGTTTCATACATCAAATATTACAAAGTATTATCACAATAAAGTCTAATGCTCCCTAAGAATTTTTTCTGTGGCTTCGTTCAATAGTTTATCGACGACTTCGTCGATAATGGAGTTAGCAATGCTCATCACATCCAGTGCTTCCTTCATGTCCGGATCAGCGAGGGGGTTGTACGGCTCAGGCAGCGGTGACAGTTCAGCTGTTGCAGGTAAACTATTAGTTCGAAGCCACAAAGTAAGTACCGAAGCTAAAATTCAAAAAGAATACTTATGCGCCTTTCGGTTCAGCAGCTTCTTCAGCTCGCTTAGCTTCTTCTCGGGCGTCATGGGTGTCTTTTTCATTGTTCTTTATAATTTCGTTGGCCAATTCTTGGCCACCATTCACCCAGACATCAGAATAAAATTTTCTGCCCACCAAAGTCGCTTCGGCTGAAGGGTCTTTTGTGTCACCTATGGAGAAGGCGGCTTCGGCTTGGGCTGTAGCTTTGACGTGATCGCATCCAGCCTTCTCCAAAATAGCCGCAATTCCCCGAGTGCCGGAGAAAGCACAAATATCCCCACGATCGCTTAGGAATTCCTCGAAAGCTTCGGCTTCTCCGCTTATCCACTCAACAACGCCCTCGGGGTCGCCTCGAATAAAATTTTCCTCAGAGGAATAAGCACCCACTTTGGAAAAGATAGTTTTTAATTTCTTTACGCAATCCAAGGATTTTTCAAAACATCTTTCCTTGGATTCGCGAAGCTACTCAATATTTTTCTCTAGCTTGGTCTTCCACCATTCTCTAATTTCCTGGCTAGCCTTTGCAACTGCGCAATTCTCATTGGCTTCGGTAAGTTGTTTCTAAAGGTCTTCAATCTCAGCTTTATGAGCTTCGACCTAGGCGTTTTATCTCACCTCATCTTACTTCACTTTACTCACCAATGAAATTAGAATTTTGTCCTTCTCCAAGGCTTCGTTTCTCAGCTGCATCACCTCTGATCGAAGGTTGCCAAGAGCTATTATGCAGCTTTCATCCTCCGTATTCTTTTGAGCCCTGAGGGCATTGCTTAGAATTAAGCCCTGCGAAAAAGAAGGATAAAGGTTTAGCATGAGAATAAAAACTTTATTCCCAAATTCTTAAACTTTAAGTTTTCAAATTCTATACCTTCAGGCTGTTGTATGCAAGGCTGTCTGCAAGGTCATCCTTCAACATGGCGGAAAGGCCTATCTCGAGCTTCGGAAATCCCATACTTTTAGCCATCTCCCGGTAGACAGATATCTCTTTGTTATCCGGGAGACAGTATAAGAAATCATCTTCGTCTGTACCATTGAACACTAAGGCCCCCTTTGGATATTTCAGTTTCTAAGCGTAGTGTTTGGCTTCTAAGATTTCTTCTTCGGATAATTTTTTCCCCGAAGCATGTCGAATAATGTAATCAACATCTTCGGGAGCAGGAGATTTAGCTTTTTCTATCATGTCCTGCCCCGCTGCCATGTCAGTTTCCAGAGTGTGTTGCTCAGCCTTATCCTCAGACACGGTAGGCTTCGTCTTAATGGGCACTAAAGGCCCAGCTTCGGCTTTGGCCTGGGCTGTGACAGCTCTGGCAACTTTTTTCGTGGGAGCAGGAGTTAATGCTTTTGTGGTTTCTATGACAGCGTCTAGCACGCTGGCCATTCTCCTTCTCTTGGGATTTGTGGTAGGAGCCTTTGTCACCTTTGGCAACTCTTCCTCTACTGCTGGGCTCAGAATTTTTTGCATCATTACTATTTTTTCCAATTCTAGCTCTCTGGCCGCATCATCTTTGGCTTTGGCTGGCCTGACTATAGGCACCTTCGGCATTACAATCGATCCTTCAGCACTCCGAGTGGAGGGAGCAACTTGTTTTGCTTTGGCAGTGGATGAGGTCCCTTCACCAAATTTTGGCACTACGGTCATTTCAATATATCGAGGCCGGTGGGTCAAAACCTTTATTTTCTTGCCCTTCGGCACAACAGTGGTGGTCGAAGCGGTAGTTTTCCTCTTTTTTCCTTGCCTTCTCAAGGGGTAGCAGTAATCAGGATAAATGAAGCCAATTGCATCAAAAACCCTGTTCAATCTTTTCTTGCCCCGACCCCCGAAGGCTGAGGACAAGGCATCATCTTCGACCCTGGTATATGTCCCAAGCAACTCGTCGCTAGTAGCTTCAATGCATTTCAACCAGTCATCATTTAGTTCATCGAACTTCTCTCTGTATCTGAACGTATATTTCAATTGAACTAATCTACCTTCGCTGGATTCAGCAGTAGTCTCCTTCGGCATCTCCTAGCTATCCACAAGTGGCCACACACTGTAGGCTATGTGCTGTTGAATTATGTCTCTTGTGCCAATGAAAGCACAGACATTACTAAAAGCCTTCTGACACGCTTCGGCATCACTTTCAATAGCCACCTTCGGCCTTCGGAGGCCAAAGCGAGACCAGATGGGGCACTGGATAATTTCTTTAATATCCTCCCTCTCAATCAGATTATTCTTAACATAAAACCATTCCTCCATCCAGGCCCCTGGCCATCTTGTTCCGGTATGTTGGAACCGGGTAGCTTGCATTAGAGTGAGCAATGAATCTGTAACAACCAAAGTTGTTGTGATACTGCTCTTTGCCGGTAGCCTTCGTCTTGTACAAAAGTTCACTCATACTACAAAAACACTTTGCACTCGGTTCCAGCCCTTGGCTTCTTACAGCCCAAACAAACAAGCCCATTCTAATTATAGCTTCTGTTGGGGGTATGCTTCGTAGCCGAAGAACCTAAAGAGAGAAGAACACCTTCGGTAGATCCTCTCAGAAGCAGCACTGAAGCTATCACCTATAAAGCTTCGGCACAGTGACAGATCTCAAGACGAAGGGGTGAACCGACTTGAAGATGAAATGACCTAAGGACCCATGATGTTTTGTGCCAGTATTGTAGTCGATTGTAAAGGGCATAAATGTAATTTTACACAGGCTACGCCCTGTGCCTATAAATAGATGAGCAGTACCCTGTATTGTTCACACGGACTTGGCATTCTGCTTTTGCGTCTTGCTTGTACTTATGCTGTTCTTTCAAGCCGAAGGTACATTTGTAATTTGATATCATTTATATTTTCCATAATAATAAAATGGAAATAAAATAGAAATGTGTTGGTAATAACACATGATGGTTTATGCTATTTTATATTTCATATGATTCCTTCTTCATCATTATATGTTATGCTGCTAAAGGTATGTCCTTCATAACCTTCGTCCAAAGATCATTACATCCTAAGGGAAATAATGTTTCGAAGGACGAAGGACTTTAACGTTTAACAATTTATGTGTTGCCTTGTTCTTAATTCATAGCACTTGAGAACAAGTCCCCAACATTGGCGCCCACCTCCGGTGAACTCACTTCCACTCTTTGAGCTGATGGCTTCGTTCAACAACCAAGCTAGAGCTGCTTTGGCTTCGAAGCTGGTACTCCCAATAACAGGCGGTTCATGCTCAGAGCTGGCTAACAAGAAGCAGAAGGAGGCATAGAGAAGGGTACAACATGTCTGGATGCTGGGACCCTTCATCAAGTCAAGATGGTCCCACATCCCAATTACCTTCTCCCAAGAGGACCTTAAGCTCAAGGATTACCCTCACAATGATGCTATGGTTATCTCTTGTGTTATCAAAGGATTTCTGGTTCACAATATTTAGGTTGATACAGGCACTGCAGCGGATATTATATTTGCTAAGGCCTTCAGACAGATGCAAGAGCCAGAGGATAAGATTCAAGATGCTACACACCCTCTTTGTGGCTTCGGAGGAAGACAAATTGTAGCGCTCGGCAAGATCACGATGCCAGTGACCTTCGGATTTGTCAACAATACAAGAACCGAGCAAATTGTATTTGATATTGTCGATATAGTGTACCCCTATAATGCAATCATTGGTCGTGGGACACTCAATGCTTTTGAAGCAATTCTTCATCCAGCATATCTTTGCATGAAGATACCTTCGGATCAAGGGCCTATTGCTATTCTTGGAAGCCAGGAAGCTGCCAGAAAGGCTGAAGGAAACTGGACAGATTCAAAAGCAATCCATAATATAGATGAAGCCGAAGCTTGTGAGCAATACATGTATAGAAGGGAGAAGGTTGCTTCAGCCGATCAGCCGAAGCCCATGCTCTTATGTGAAGATATAGCAGAGCAGAAGGTGTTGCTGGGATCTCAATTGTCTGAGGAACAGGAGAAAAACCTAACAAGGTTTTTGTTCAACAATAAAGACGTCTTTGCATGGTCCGCCAACGATCTCTGTGGTGTCAATAGGGATGTCATTGAACATTCGCTCAATGTTGATCCATCCTTCAGACCCAGAAAGCAGAGGCTTCAGAAAATGTCTGTAGACAAAGCCGAAGGTGCTCGAAATGAAGTGAAAAGACTTCTTAGTGCTGGAGTCATCAGAGAAGCAAAATACCCAGAATGGCTAGCTAACACTGTTATGGTGAAAAGGCCAATGGTAAATGGAGAATGTGCATCGATTTCACTGATCTTAATAAGGCATGTCCGAAGGATGAGTTTGCATTACCAACGATAGATTCTCTAGTAGATGAAGCAGCTTCGTTGGAGCTCATGAGTCTGCTAGATTGTTATTCAGGCTACCATCAAATCTGGATGAAGAAGGAAGATGAGCCAAAAACCAGCTTCATAACCCCCAGTGGTACATATTGTTATCTTTGGATGCCTGAGGGGCTCAAGAATGCTGGAGGAAGCTTCAGCAGAATGACAACGAAAGTCCTTCATTCCCAGATAAGCAGAAATGTGCTAACATATGTTGATGATATCATAGTAAAAAGCACGAAGCAAGAAAATCACATTGCTGATCTGCAGGAAACATTTGCCAACTTTAGGCAAGCTGGCCTGAAGTTGAAGCCAGAAAAATGTGTCTTCGAAGTAAAGAAGGGAAAATTTCTTGGTTGTCTAGTTTCAACAAAAGGGATCGAAGCTAATCCAAATAAAATCGAAGCTATTCTTCGGATGGAGCTGCCAAGCACAAAGAAGGGAGCCCAACGGCTGACAGGAAGACTGGCATCTCTGAATCAATTTATATCTAGATCAGCAGAGAGAAATTTACCATTCTTTGAAGTGCTGAAGTCGGCCGAAGTCTTTCAATGGGGATTAGCCCAGCAAAAAGCCTTCGAAGAGCTCAAGCAGTACCTGATAGACCTAACAACGTTAACTCCACCCACGTCAGGGGCTCCTCTGTTATTATATGTGGCAGCTTTGCATTCTGCAGTAAGCGCAGCGCTTGTGCAGGAAAAGCTTGAAGGACAAATCAAAAAGCAAGCCCCAGTATACTTTGTCTCTGAAGTCCTCAGCTTATCAAAGAAAAACTATACAGAATTGGAGAAAGTGCTATATGTTGTCTTAATGGCCTCCCGAAAGCTTCAACATTACTTTCAAGCATTCCATATAATTGTTTCTTCATCACAGCCTTTGAAGGATATTATGAGGAACAGAGAAGCTACTGGAAGGATTGGAAAGTGGGCTGCGGAACTCACGAATTCACCATTGATTATGTGCATAGATCCTCTATCCAGTCCTAGGCATTAGCAGACTTCATCGCTGATTGGACGCCAGGGGCTCAGGAAGAAGAAGCAAGTAAAGATGCCGAAGCTTGGACAGTGTTCTGCGACGGTTCCTGGGGAACCTTCGGGGCAGGTGTAGCTGCTGTCTTAGTTGCACCTTCCAAAGTCAGAACATGCTATGCAGTGAAACTTGATTTCAGCTGCACAAATAATATTACTGAATACGAAGCTTTGCTTTTGGGGCTTTGGAAGTTAAAGGCAATGGGGATAAGAAGGGCGGTTCTTAAAACTGATTCCCAAGTTATTTCTGGGCATATTGACAAGGGTTGTAGAGCAAGAGACCCAAAGCTTGAGAAATACTTGGATACAGTTCGAAGGCTTGAAGCTTCTTTCGAAGGGTTTTCTGTCAAGAATATTCCACGAGGAGAAAATGAGCACGCTGATCTGTTAGCCAAATCAGCGGCACAGGGGCTGCCGTTACCTTCGGAAGTATTCTTTGAGACAATAAAAGCACCTTCGGTGGAACTTCTTGGAAGAGCAGTGCTCAATATATCCCCTGTTCATAGTGAAGATTGGAGAACTGAGATTATATCCTTTCTCCAGGGCAATTGCCTTTCAGATGATAAAGCTTATAATAAGAGAATAGAGGCAAGAGCCCAATCATATGTAATAATAGAAGGGGAGTTATACAAACATGGAGTCTGTTCTCCATTGCTCAAATGTTTATCTAGAGCTGAAGGTATAGAATTGATGAAGGAAATACACGCAGGTCTGTGTGGATCTCACATCAAGTCTAGGCCTTTGCTAGGAAAAGTCATTCGTCAAGGATTTTATTGGCCGAAGGCAGCTTTGGATGCAGCAAAATTAGTACAAAAGTGTGAAGGTTGTCAAAAATGTGCAAGAGATCAAAAACAACCTTCATCTCTGACTCAGCTAATACAGCCCACTTGGTCGTTGCAAAGGTGGGGCCTTGATTTGTTAGGCCCACTTCCACCGGCACAAGGAAATCTAAAATATGTTATGGTGGCGGTAGAGTATTTCTCCAAGTGGATTGAGGCGAAGCCTTTTGTAATATCCAATTTGTAAGAGATCATATAAAAGAAAAAAATATTTCCTTTATGTATATGTGTATATTGTATCTACTTATCATCCCATGTGAAAACCTCACTTAAACAAATAAACAATTAACAAAAGACACCTAAACAACCTATGCATCATGTTGGATTTATTTGTCTGTGCATTTAATACCAGCAATATTAATAAAAATGTATTATTATCCAAATTTGAAGTTGACCTAAGTTACACTTAGGAATTTGGAACATAACATAGAAAAGGAGAAGAAAGAGAAAGAATATAGAAATTTATATATATATATATATATATAATATGTATCTTCAAAGTCAGTATTTTAATGGCACAATATAAACCTAAGTATAAAATGGCCACAAGAATGGAATTTAAATTTTAAATGAGTTTGAAATTGAAAATGAAGAAAAGGTGGGAAAATAAAAAGAAAAAGGTCAAAATGCTGTTTGGGCCGGTTCCTAACCAATTCGGCCCACTACCCATGCTCTCCCCGCCAGCCCATCGCCACCGCGCCCGGACTCACTGGCGCGTGGGGCCCACATGTTGGTTTCCCGGGCAACTACGTACTCACCCGCGCGTCCTCATCTGTATCACTGTCAAGCCAGGCCCGTACGTCAGCCAGGGCGCCTCACTCTTCCTTTCCCCGCATGGCTTACAGGTGGGACCCGCCTGTCATCTTGTCGCCCCAGCTGGTCATGGCCGAACTGACCGATTCCTCTGCCATGGTCGTCGACCGCGCCTTGCTCCGCGAAACTCGGCCACGATTGGTTACTTCCGATAGCCATGCTCGCCCATAAACTCGTTGCCTGCGGATCCGTGGTCTCAGCCGCCCTGGAGAAAAGAAAGCAGCGTGTGCGCCGTCGTATTCGCAGCCGGGGCGGGGTGGAGGAGAGAAGCTATGCGCCTCCGCGGGGGAAATCCCCATCCGAGCAGTCGTCCGCCCTGTTGAAGTGCACAGGGACCTTCCTCAAGTTCTGGGAGGGGCGTGTGAGGCCACGCTACTCGTGATTGACCGAAGGTTTTGCTCCAATTTCTCGCCGTCGTTACCAGTCGCTGCAGGATCACCTAACGCCGTGGGCAGGGCACCTTCACGGGCAGATTCTTTGTGAGTATTGTGGCAGAACCACCCGAATTATTCCAGCTTAAGTGCCTAAGTCATGCCTCAAGGGCCGTGACACACTTAAATCGGAATAACCCGTCGGTCCTTCAGATCTAGTCTGATAGAGCCACTTAACCAGGATCAAATTCCACAATCTCACTCGAAGGTGAGTCACAGAAGAAATACAATAAAACAGGAAACCTCAAATTAAGTACTGGATTATTACATAAATCGGAGTTTTGGAGTAGCAAATAAAGTTCATTAAGTAAAGTGCAGCGGATAATCGATGTCGTCGGTAATGAGGAAATGGGCAAGGCCTAGCCCACTACTCCTCATGCTCCTCTCCTGCCGGAGCAACATCCCACTCGACTGTCCAACCCGGTGGCAGGGTGGTAGGCCAAGTCACACCATCAACCAATTCCTGCATGGTACCTGCAAAAAGGGTGCCACAAGCAAGGCTGAGTATACTAATACTCAGCTAGACTTACCCGGTGTGAGGAGTCTACTCCTCTACCTCTAGACTATGCAGCTGTTTGGCTGAGGGGTTTGGTTTGCCAAAAGCACTAGCTGTTACTAAAATCAATTTTTAGCTTTTCCAAATTTTACCTTCCTTAACTTAGCTAGATTTGCTCCTTCTAAGCATACATGGTAACAATCAATTAGTTCGATCAACAAGTTATCTCATGTAACCACATTTCACTTTTTACTCGATGCAGTACAAGGAATCAAGCAGTCTCATTAGCTGCGAGAAGTAGACGATTCGAATC
This sequence comes from Zea luxurians, assembly GCA_029449295.1. Lineage (NCBI taxonomy): Eukaryota > Viridiplantae > Streptophyta > Magnoliopsida > Poales > Poaceae > Zea > Zea luxurians. The sequence continues at coordinate 63,935,121 of JAOPSE010000001.1, read as the reverse complement.
GAGTTTTAACCTTGCAAGGTAAACCTAAACACACGACATGTCAGGGTACTCCGACCCTACACATGACAACCGTCCCCATCGATTCCCCGTTCGCGTCCAGGCCTCACCGCCTTGGCATACAATGCTCCACTGACCCCGGCTGCCGCCGTGCAGTGACCGCACTTGTACCCACCATAGCTAGCATGGGAGACCCAGTCTCAGGTCGCATGAGGGATAAAGTCCGCGCCCGGCTTCACTCAGGTACTAGGTTTACTGGTTACCATTTTTCCCGGCATGTGCTTAGTACGTTCAAAAGCTTGACTCAGGTATCCACACATTAATCCTTAATTCATTTTCCTGTCTCATGGACAAGGCATCCTCCCTGGATCCAAGTCCATAGACCAACATATATCCCATTATCAAGATGAATACAATCAATTCCTGACCTCGCGCGAGTGCTAGAAAAATCACTCGACTTCTACCGAGATCCTGATTAGCAAGCAGCTACTCGACCTAGCATACTAGTATTCATCTCAAAAAGGAATCCTAAGTTCATGCAACTAGAGGTTTCAAGCAACTCCTACACTTAAGTGCACATTACAATCCTACAAGCATTAAGTGTAGTAAAATAACATAATTAATGGGTTATGCATAAAACCGGGGCTTGCCTTCAATTGCTGGGGCTGCGGGGAGATCCTCAATAGCAGCCTCTGAAGCCTGCTCCTGGTCCTCCTCTTGGACAGGTCCTTGCTCGGGGATGAGCACGTACTCTCCGTCGGCAAGATTACAGTCTAATGAATGCAACGCGTAAGATATATGCATGATATGATATGTGTTTTTAGGAATCACAACTTAAAAGGTGTATGATCTTTCTTGAGTTAAACAAGGTTAACATTACTTATGCAAGACCTCTGGGTGGTATACTTGGTAAACTGGTCCAAAGTTAGCTAAGGTAAAAGGTAGGTTAAATTTTGGGGTTCCACTGAATTCCTTTTAAGCCTTAGGGATATATGATAAGTACTCAAGTTAGACTTATTGAGGTGGGGCTTATTACTTCTTTCCTTTTCCTTTATTCTCTTTAATGTTTTGGAGTAGGTTTGAACTACAAGTTGCTTTTATAAAATTCTAAAAATTCTGCAAAAATTACAGTGGCTTGCTACTGGTGTGTGTTTGTCTTTCTTAAAATTTGGGGATCAGAAAGTGAATAGTTTTCTCTGCACAAAATTGTTAAACTCTAGGGTAGAAGGGGTGCTTTGAACTACAACTACTATTTAACAGTGGGTAATTCTTCAGAACTTATTTTTGCTGGCTTTCAGGTGTTATAACATGACTTGATACAAATTTCTAGCCATTAATACCTTTTAGTTATTTTTCTATGGTTTTCTCAAGTTTCTAGCCAAATAGATGCTTTCTACTACCACTATATTTTAAAAATATCAAACAACAGAGTTCTTATTTTTCTTGGTTATTATTTTGTGCAAGAGCAATCATTCTGAAGTTTGGCATCCTTTTGCTTAAGGGAAGGGGTGGTGTGTATTATTTGAATTAAATGGCCTTTCTCTTAAATCATTAGCAATTGGTAAGAGTTTGCTTCTTTTTCATGGGTTTGCATTTTTCTCTGGTAGTCTACCTCATCATGGACTTAGTTGATTTTTGGTTGCCCATTATCACATTATTTGAGGTTGTTCATGATTTAGTTGGAAAATGCCTTATTATCACTTTGTATTTATTTCCCCTACTTAAAGAGTTGGACTGAGGTGCTCTATATTTTTGTAGTAGGGCTCTGGTGGTTATAAGTTCACTGGATTTTTGTTAAGCATTTTGGTTATGGTTTTGCCTCTTTAATAATTGATTTTTAGTCTTATTTAGGCTAAAACAAATCATTTTAATTTAAAACTGATCCAAATTAATGGTTTCTGTATTTTTCCTAGGTTCTTTGTTACATAAGTAAACTAGGAAAAATAATATTACTCACTGTTCATTAATTTCTAACATCTTTCTGATTTTCTTTAAGTTTTGGACAAAACATCTTTAAATGAGAAAATACATCATAATTTCTAATGCTGGGGTTCCTACTATTTTTAAACAGTGTCTAAAAGAAGTTTGAATACCCACAAATTTTCTTAAGTCTAGCACAGAAGAAAAACTAATTTTCCTTGATTAAATAAGGTTTAGGGGGTTTCTGTTTTTAATTTTAAACTCTAAAAGTTTGAACAGAAAGCATAGGGTCTACTATTTTTAAATGATAGATTATAATATACAGAGGCTAGCAAAATTGTTTTGACATTTTTTGATTAAGAATTCATCAAGTTATGAATTTTACAAGTTCTCTGGTTATTTAAAAAGAATAACAGAATTGATTAAATGAAAAACCACTTTGCACTGGGGTCCCTGGCGGTTTTCTAAGCTTTCTTCGCGAATCAGTCCTCAGGCTACTATTCACCTGAGTCTCTGATATTACAGAAAACCCCTCGGGTTCTACAAAAACCTAACCCGAGGTCCTTCTTCTACCTTAAACAGTAGCCGCGGCGGGGAAAAGGGCGGAGGGGCTTACCGGCGGCGAGACTGTTCCGGTGAAGAGGTCGAGGATGAAGGGGAGGTCTCGGGGATCACAACGGTGTGCGGAACGCCGTCGGAGATGGCCGGAGTCGGTCGGTCCACGCGCGCAGGCGGGGATGCTCGTCGGCGGCGAGGAGACCGGCCTGGTCACGGCGAGATAGTTCAATCGAATGGGTCAGGGAGGTCCACGGGGTGCCAGAGAAGTCATGAGCGAGAGGAATTGGGCGGAGACTTACTGGATAGCTTGGTCCACGCGCGACGGCGGAAGACCGAAGTCCGGTGAAGTCAATCTCGGGCCTCCGGTGAAGTACGGCCGGGTCCGAGGGCTTGGCAAGCTTCACGGGCTACTGGCGGAGCTAGCCGAAGCGCTGGCTTGCCCGGAGGGTGGCTGGGGTGGGCTGGCCACGATGGCCGAAACTCTGGCGGCAATGGCGGGCGGAATTGAGCTCGCCGGAGCTAAGGAAAAGTGGCTGGCAGGAGAGGGTTAGTGCGGGGCGAAGTGAGGCGCGCCTGGGGAGGATTTATAGGCGCGGGCGGGCACGGCCGAGGGCGTGAGCGCGCGGCGGACTTGACTGGACGCCGGGGAGCGCGCGCGCGCGGGTTGGGCGAGCTCTGGCGTGCCGACCAGGGTCGAACACGTGTGCCCGCGCGTTCTGCCCAAGTCCTGGCGCGTGTAGTCGCTCATCCGAGCCTGCTCTCGCCTTGGTCAATGCACAAAACCTCTTCTCCTCCCTACAAGCTACCGTTCTTGTGTGGGGGTCATAGGATTTTGCCTACTGGTCGCAGAGATACGGAGCCAGGAAATCTGGTCTGTCTCCCTGCGCAAATCCGAGGCAAATCCAAGGTTTAGTCGTGTCTAGGGCTCGCGTCCCAATGCCATCTTCTGGCACACGACAGAGGGGTTAGTTAGACACATTTTTGTCAATGGGGCCATTAGGATTCGAGTTAGGGATCAAGGTGAACATCCCTAATCTTTGGCTCAAGGTCTGAATTTCAGAAATCAGAAATTCAGAATTCCCATTAAGTCCCCACATGAGAAGCTTGATTTGGGGTTTTATTTGAGCTATTTTGGCTAAGCTTTCTCAACCTTTCTTGTTGCTCATTAAATATACTTCAATTTTTATAATTGGCTCAACTCAAAATTTAAAACTTTTCACTCCCTTTGCCTTACTTTCTTGAATTTAGCTCATGGGGCTCATTTAGGGTTTTCCTTAGGGTTGTACAATCTCATCTTTTAAAGGACTCAATTGCTTGGATCTTGATACTTTTAAGTATATACTTGGTGACTTCATTATTACTTAAGTTATTTTGATGCTCATGCTTACTTTGGTTCACATAAAATGATGGCTCTTGGTTTGGCTTTTTGAGAAAAACCCTGAGTGACACTGGGGTGTCACAGCCTTCCCCCCTTAAAGGAATCTCGTCCCGAGATTCGGGCCAGAGTCCTCCCGGGGTGAAGCGAAGGGTGAGACTGATAGGAAAAAGGGTGATGATTGCCATTATTAGGATAAACTGCTCTTCGAATGTCATTCTCTTTGCAACTTCAGAAGGAAGTCCTTTTAAGTTTTTCTTTATAGTTACTTCATTCTGAATTAAGATCATATTTTTGGAAATTAGATTCGAAATGCAGGAGGAGGGGTTTGGGGGGTGATTACGTACCAGCTTCCTTAGGTAGGCAATCGGGGAAGTTGGATCTCAGGAATTCCTCGGTTTCCCAAGTAGCTTCCTCCTCTGAGTGGTTACTCCACTGGACTTTGAACATCTTGATCGATTTAGCCCGAGTTGATCTTTCCTTGCAATCCAGAATCTTGGAGGGGTACTCTTGGTACGATAGATCTGGCTCTATCTCCAATTCTGGCTCTGCTATGATCTCAGTCGGCAATCGAACACACTTCTTCAGCTGAGATACATGGAAAACATTGTGAATGGCAGACATCTTTGAAGGTAACCTCAGCTTGTATGCCACGGGTCCACATGCTTCTATGATCTCATAAGGTCCAATGTAACGAGGAGCTAGCTTGCCTTTGATCCCAAACCTCTGCATTCCCTTGGTGGGTGATACCTTGAGGTATACAAAACTTCCCACCTCGAACTGGAGAGGTTTCCTTCTTCTATCATGATAACTCTTCTGCCTGGCCTGAGCAGCTTCTAGATTCTTCCTGATTAGCTTGACCTTCCTTTCGGCTTCGGTCACTAAATCAGGTCCAAAAACTTCTCTTTCACCAGGCTGAGACCAATTGAGTGGTGTCCTGCACCTTCTTCAATAGAGAGCTTCAAAAGGTTCCATCTTTAGGCTGGATTGATAACTATTGTTATAAGCAAACTCTGCCAAGGGGAGGTGCTTATCCCAGTTCTTGCCACAATCGATCGCACAAGCTCTCAGCATATCTTCCAGGATTTGGTTTACTCTTTCCGTCTGACCATCAGTCTGTGGGTGGTAAGCTGAACTCCTGATTAGCTTGGTTCCCAAAGACTTTTGCAATTGTTCCCAAAATCTGGCAACAAATTGGACTCCTCGGTCAGAAACAATGGTCCGAGGTAATCCGTGCAAACACACGATCCGGTCAATATACAATTCTGCATATCTCTGAGCCTTATCAGTGGTGTGCACAGGAAGAAAATGTGCCACTTTCGTTAATCGGTCCACAATAACCCAAACTGAATCATGATGACGAGAGGTGTTGGGCAGACCCACAATGAAATCCATGCTGATGTCGTCCCACTTCCATGAAGGTACGGGTAGTGGTTGCAAAGCTCCAGCCGACTTCAAGTGGCTTGCCTTTACCCTCTGACAGGTGTCACACTCTGATACATACTGGGCTATCTCCCTCTTCATTCTGGTCCACCAGTACAAAGGCTTCAAATCATGGTACATCTTGGTGCTTCCCGGATGCATAGAGAATTTGGAGAGATGAGCTTCATCCAAAATTTTCCTCTTGAGATCCTGGTCTTTAGGAATCACCAATCTGCTTTTGAACCATAACACACCCTTCTCATCCTGGCGGAAACAATTATACTTCTCAACCTTCTGATGGAGATTCTTCTTGATAATCTGCACTCCCTTGTCACTGAGCTGGGCCATGATGATCTGGTCTTGCAAAGCTGACTCAATCGAAACGTGAGACAAAGAATCAGAAGGAATCACTTCAATTTGCATCTTGCTCAACTCATCACACAAGGTGTTAATGCGAGAATCCATCAGAACACAGTTGCACTGCAACTTCCGACTCAAGGCATCAGCTACCACATTAGCCTTCCCTGGGTGATAATGTACCTCCAGGTCATAATCCTTGATCAGCTCTAGCCATCTTCTCTGCCTCATGTTAAGATCAGCCTGAGTAAAAATGTACTTAAGGCTCTTATGATCAGTGAAGATGTTGCAGTGGGTTCCCATTAGATAGTGCCTCCACATCTTCAATGCATGAACCACTGCTGCTAACTCAAGGTCATGAGTGGGATAATTTTGCTCATGAGGCCTGAGTGCTCTCGAAGCATAAGCAATGACTCGGTTGTCTTGCATCAAGACACAACCTAGCCCGGTGCCCGAGGCATCACAATATACATCAAAAGGTTTGCTGCTGTCGGGTTGCGCCAATACTGGTGCTGTGGTCAGATGCTGCCTTAATGCATGGAAGGCATCTTCGCACTTCTGACTCCACACAAATTTTACTTCTTTCTTCAGCAACTCAGTAATAGGCTTCGCAATTCGAGAGAAGTCCGGAATAAATCTTCGGTAATAACCAGCTAATCCCAGAAAACTCCGAATCTGGCGAACAGTTGTTGGTGGCTTCCAGTTCATCACCTCTTGCACTTTATCAGGATCAACAACTATTCCAGCCTGAGAGATAGTGTGACCCAAGAATTTGATTTCCTTTAGCCAAAAATCACACTTGGATAACTTGGCATAAAGGTGGTGCTCTCGCAGACGTTGAAGTACTACATGCAAATGCCCGGCATGTTCTTCTTCGCTCTTTGAGTACACCAGAATATCATTGATGAAAACCACCACGAACTTGTCCAATTCCGGCATAAAAACAGAATTCATCAGATACATGAAATATGTTGGTGCATTCGTCAGCCCGAATGACATCACCAAGAATTCATATAGCCCATATCTGGTTGAGAATGCCGTCTTCGGAATATCACTTGCTCGTATTTTGATCTGATGGTAGCCAGAGCGAAGGTCTATCTTGGAAAACACCTTGGCTCCGACCAACTAGTCAAAGAGAACGTCAATACGTGGCAAAGGATACTTGTTCTTGATAGTTACCGCATTAAGAGGGCGGTAATCTATACACAGCCTCAAGCTTTCATCCTTCTTCTTCACAAACAGTGCTGGACATCCCCAAGGTGAAGTGCTTGGGCGAATAAAACCCTTATCCAGCAACTCTTGCAATTGCTTCTTCAACTCTGCCAACTCAGCGGGTGGCATTCGGTAGGGCCTCTTGGAAATTGGGGTCGTTCCCGGTTGCAACTCGATGGCGAATTCAATATCCCGATCCGGTGGCATTCCTGGCAATTCATCAGGAAAGACATCTGCATACTCACAGACCACTGGGATTTTCCTCCAAGGTAACTCCGTCATAGAGAAAGCACATGACTGAGAAGAACCTTGACTGGGCAGAATCAAAGTGAAATTCCCGCAGAAAGGGGAATTAATTTCCACGGTACGGTTGGCTACATCAAGCACAACTTGGTGCAAGGTCATCCAATTTGCCCCTAGAATAATGTCCACATTCTCTAATCCCAACACAAGAAGAGTGGTTTTGATAATGTGGCTTCCCAGTTGAATAGGCACACTTTGGTTTAATTGATTAGTTGCAATTTTACCCCCAGGTGTGACTATCATGAATGACCCTTTTGAGTGAGAAAATGGCAGTTTGCAATTAGCACTGAACTTTTGGCTAATGAAACTATGAGATGCACCAGAATCAAACAGAATTAAAGCAGGTTGATTATAAACTGAAAAGATACCAGTCATGATAGGAGCTCCTTCTGGCACTTCCTCTAGAGTAGTGAAGTTGAGCTTCCCTTGCCTGACTTGCACCTTCTGCTTTCTTCCCTTGTCTTGATTTGGTGCTGGCATCTGCCTCTGCTGGTTCCTGGGACAATTCTTGGCATAGTGGCCCACATTGCCACAAGTGAAACACTTGTTCCCATTGCCCTGGCGGAACTGCTGCTGCTGCGGAGGCTGATTGTTCCTTGGGGCGGGAGCTGGGTAGCGGTTGGGTGTCGGCTGCTGCTGCTGCTGAGGTGGCCTGATCACCCATCTGCCTGCCTGCTGCTGAAAACCCCTACTCTGATTGTGAGAAACAATCCGGAACCTCTGAGCCTGAGCGGACGGTGCTGCCATTGGTGCCTTTCTCTTCTTCTCTGCCCGATGAGCAACAATGCAATCCTCCTGAGAGATAGCCATGTTGACCAACTCATTGAAGCTATCAGCCCGGACAGTGTTGAGTCGTTCCCGCAGCTTGGTATTAAGACCCCTGCGGAAGCGATCCCTCTTTTTCTCATCAGAATCAGCATGATACCCTGCATACTGGCATAAGTCGTTGAAGGCTTGCGCATACTGCAGTACCGTGCGGGTTCCTTGATTGAGGGCCAGAAATTCATTCAACTTCCGATCAAGAATGCCAGCTAGAATGTGGTGTCCTCTGAAGGCAGTCTTGAAATCCTCCCAAGATACCTCACGATCATCAGGGAGCATAGCACGGAAGTGATCCCACCAAGTCCGAGCAGATCCGCGAAGCTGCTGCGAGGCGAAGCGGGTCTTGGTAGCATCAGGGCAGTCTCCCGCGAGGAGGGGAAACTTGGACTCGACGACGCGAAGCCACACGTCGGCGTCCAACGGATCCTCTGCCTTGGCGAACAAGGGCGGCTGCGTGCTCAGAAACTCCTGGTATGTTGCCATAGCCGGAGGTCGCTGAGGCTGGCCTCCACCATGCTGCTGGGGGTGGGGCTGGCGCTGCAAGAGCTGTCGCAGAATCTCATTCTGCTGGGCCATCAGCTCCTGCACTGTGGGAGCTGGAGGAGGTGGCGGGGGAACTTGCTCGTTCTGCCCGCGACGCTGCCTAGCTGCCATCTGAAAACAGAGACTGTCGCCATTGTTATCCCAACTCACAATTTCGAACGGCAAGATATCATTTCATATAGAAGAAAAAGAATGCCATAGTCATAATATCAGGTTCGAAATTAAGATAACATGGTGACAAGGATCCCACAGATTCCAAAAGTTTACAGGGTTACATTAATCAGGGGAAAGTACCCACAAGCCTAGTCCAAAATCTGACATCAACTAAGCTCGCATAGGTTTCTATCCGCCTAAAGGTGTCGAAGCGACTACTTAACCCTGAGCGGTGGAAGCGACACTGGATACAGGTGAAGGGGGCATCGCGGAGGTAGTCCCATTGGCACCAGGGGCTGGTCCTAGCTCCTCGGGAGCCTCTTCTCCCTCGCTTCCTACTTCATTGGCCTCCATCTCCAGGTGGTGCATGTCCAAGTGGTCATTTGCTTCCTCGAGTTCCCTCTGCACATCGTGAAGCTGGTTCTCCAAGACATCAATAGTGTTGTCTCGGATCTCCACTTGCTGCTCCAGGGTAGTGATACGCTGGCTCAGCCGCTCCACCTGCAGATCCTTCTCCACTAATTCTGTGGATAGGTCGACCACAAAATCTTCCCGACTGTCGAGAGTGAGTTTGGCAGTCCGAGCGGTGTTAGCAAGAAGTGTCATAGCATCGCTCGGAAGGGCCTGAAGGCGGTACAGCGCACTCATGCACTGAACAGTGACCCTCCCAACCAAGTCAGGATACATGGCCCACACATCCTTCACATGGCTCACGCGGTTACACCACATGGGATCATCCTTCTTCTCAGCAGGGAAGAGTCCCAAGGGGTGCATCACCATCTCCAGGGGATGGTAGCCACAGAAAGTCGTCAGAGCCTTCATGGCTGCTGCCTCAACGGTGTCGTCCGTCCTGAGTCCGATCGTCTCAGAGTCAAGAGAACGCTAACCCGGCTGAAGGGGATGAGCCTCCAAAGTCAGCCAGACCTGACAACGAGGTACCCGATGCTCCTCATACAACTGCACCGTGTACAAAGGGGGCGTAGGGTAACCGGCGGAGTTAAGCACTTCCCACAAGATGGAGGGAAAGCCATCGCGAGAAAGGAAGTCAGAACTGAAACGAGAGTCTCCTCCACTGGCGGGGGTGGGTGAATTCATCTGCGGAAGGGAATCAAAGATAAAGATTATGGTGGAAGGAAAAAGAAAAAGAGAGCCCGGATGGTTTTAAAGAAAAAAGGGGTTAGCTCAAATTTTAATTCCTCTTTATGTTTTATAATGCATGCTGGAAGAAACGTTGCCTCTCAAAAAGAAAATAGGGTGCCTCTTTAGGGCATCCTTAAAATAAGTATTGGCCCACGGGGCCTAATTAATTAGCCACCTATTTCCCTCTATGCCCAAGGCCTTTCGCTCTAGGTCAAGCAGTCTAGTCCTGACGATCCTTAGCAGTTTCTAAGCAAGTTTTAGGTTTTGAAAATTGGTATTCATGGTTTATTGTCCTTCTCTGTGGTGGAATTTGCTCCGATACCAGCTGTGGCAGAACCACCCGAATTATTCCAGCTTAAGTGCCTAAGTCATGCCTCAAGGGCCGTGACACACTTAAATCGGAATAACCCGTCGGTCCTTCAGATCTAGTCTGATAGAGCCACTTAACCAGGATCAAATTCCACAATCTCACTCGAAGGTGAGTCACAGAAGAAATACAATAAAACAGGAAACCTCAAATTAAGTACTGGATTATTACATAAATCGGAGTTTTGGAGTAGCAAATAAAGTTCATTAAGTAAAGTGCAGCGGATAATCGATGTCGTCGGTAATGAGGAAATGGGCAAGGCCTAGCCCACTACTCCTCATGCTCCTCTCCTGCCGGAGCAACATCCCACTCGACCGTCCAACTCGGTGGCAGGGTGGTAGGCCAAGTCACACCATCAACCAATTCCTGCATGGTACCTGCAAAAAGGGTGCCACAAGCAAGGCTGAGTATACTAATACTCAGCTAGACTTACCCGGTGTGAGGAGTCTACTCCTCTACCTCTAGACTATGCAGCTGTTTGGCTGAGGGGTTTGGTTTGCCAAAAGCACTAGCTGTTACTAAAATCAATTTTTAGCTTTTCCAAATTTTACCTTCCTTAACTTAGCTAGATTTGCTCCTTCTAAGCATACATGGTAACAATCAATTAGTTCGATCAACAAGTTATCTCATGTAACCACATTTCACTTTTTACTCGATGCAGTACAAGGAATCAAGCAGTCTCATTAGCTGCGAGAAGCAGACGATTCGAATCGAGTTTTAACCTTGCAAGGTAAACCTAAACACACGGCATGTCAGGGTACTCCGACCCTACACATGACAACCGTCCCCATCGATTCCCCGTTCGCGTCCAGGCCTCACCGCCTTGGCATACAATGCTCCACTGACCCCGGCTGCCGCCGTGCAGTGACCGCACTTGTACCCACCATAGCTAGCATGGGAGACCCAGTCTCAGGTCGCATGAGGGATAAAGTCCGAGCCCGGCTTCACTCAGGTACTAGGTTTACCGGTTACCATTTTTCCCGGCATGTGCTTAGTACGTTCAAAAGCTTGACTCAGGTATCCACACATTAATCCTTAATTCATTTTCCCGTCTCATGGACAAGGCATCCTCCCTGGATCCAAGTCCATAGACCAACATATATCCCATTATCAAGATGAATACAATCAATTCCTGACCTCGCGCGAGTGCTAGAAAAATCACTCGACTTCTACCGAGATCCTGATTAGCAAGCAGCTACTCGACCTAGCATACTAGTATTCATCTCAAAAAGGAATCCTAAGTTCATGCAACTAGAGGTTTCAAGCAACTCCTACACTTAAGTGCACATTACAATCCTACAAGCATTAAGTGTAGTAAAATAACATAATTAATGGGTTATGCATAAAACCGGGGCTTGCCTTCAATTGCTGGGGCTGCGGGGAGATCCTCAATAGCAGCCTCTGAAGCCTGCTCCTGGTCCTCCTCTTGGACAGGTCCTTGCTCGGGGATAAGCATGTACTCTCCGTCGGCAAGATTACAGTCTAATGAATGCAATGCGTAAGATATATGCATGATACGATATGTGTTTTTAGGAATCACAACTTAAAAGGTGTATGATCTTTCTTGAGTTAAACAAGGTTAACATTACTTATGCAAGACCTCTGGGTGGTATACTTGGTAAACTGGTCCAAAGTTAGCTAAGGTAAAAGGTAGGTTAAATTTTGGGGTTCCACTGAATTCCTTTTAAGCCTTAGGGATATATGATAAGTACTCAAGTTAGACTTATTGAGGTGGGGCTTATTACTTCTTTCCTTTTCCTTTATTCTCTTTAATGTTTTGGAGTAGGTTTGAACTACAAGTTGCTTTTATAAAATTCTAAAAATTCTGCAAAAATTACAGTGGCTTGCTACTGGTGTGTGTTTCTCTTTCTTAAAATTTGGGGATCAGAAAGTGAATAGTTTTCTCTGCACAAAATTGTTAAACTCTAGGGTAGAAGGGGTGCTTTGAACTACAACTACTATTTAACAGTGGGTAATTCTTCAGAACTTATTTTTGCTGGCTTTCAGGTGTTATAACATGACTTGATACAAATTTCTAGCCATTAATACCTTTTAATTATTTTTCTATGGTTTTCTCAAGTTTCTAGCCAAATAGGTGCTTTCTACTACCACTATATTTGAAAAATATCAAACAACAGAGTTCTTATTTTTCTTGGTTATTATTTTGTGCAAGAGCAATCATTCTGAAGTTTGGCATCCTTTTGCTTAAGGGAAGGGGTGGTGTGTATTATTTGAATTAAATGGCCTTTCTCTTAAATCATTAGCAATTGGTAAGAGTTTGCTTCTTTTTCATGGGTTTGCATTTTTCTCTGGTAGTCTACCTCATCATGGACTTAGTTGATTTTTGGTTGCCCATTATCACATTATTTGAGGTTGTTCATGATTTAGTTGGAAAATGCCTTATTATCACTTTGTATTTATTTCCCCTACTTAAAGAGTTGGACTGAGGTGCTCTATATTTTTGTAGTAGGGCTCTGGTGGTTATAAGTTCACTGGATTTTTGTTAAGCATTTTGGTTATGGTTTTGCCTCTTTAATAATTGATTTTTAGTCTTATTTAGGCTAAAACAAATCATTTTAATTTAAAACTGATCCAAATTAATGGTTTCTGTATTTTTCCTAGGTTCTTTGTTACATAAGTAAACTAGGAAAAATAATATTACTCACTGTTCATTAATTTCTAACATCTTTCTGATTTTCTTTAAGTTTTGGACAAAACATCTTTAAATGAGAAAATACATCATAATTTCTAATGCTGGGGTTCCTACTATTTTTAAACAGTGTCTAAAAGAAGTTTGAATACCCACAAATTTTCTTAAGTCTAGCACAGAAGAAAAACTAATTTTCCTTGATTAAATAAGGTTTAGGGGGTTTCTGTTTTTAATTTTAAACTCTAAAAGTTTGAACAGAAAGCATAGGGTCTACTATTTTTAAATGATAGATTATAATATACAGAGGCTAGCAAAATTGTTTTGACATTTTTTGATTAAGAATTCATCAAGTTATGAATTTTACAAGTTCTCTGGTTATTTAAAAAGAATAACAGAATTGATTAAATGAAAAACCACTTTGCACTGGGGTCCCTGGCGGTTTTCTAAGCTTTCTTCGCGAATCAGTCCTCAGGCTACTATTCACCTGAGTCTCTGACATTACAGAAAACCCCTCGGGTTCTACAAAAACCTAACCCGAGGTCCTTCTTCTACCTTAAACAGTAGCCGTGGCGGGGAAAAGGGTGGAGGGGCTTACCGGCGGCGAGACTGTTCCGGTGAAGAGGTCGAGGATGAAGGGGAGGTCTCGGGGATCACAACGGTGTGCGGAACGCCGTCGGAGATGGCCGGAGTCGGTCGGTCCACGCGCGCAGGCGGGGATGCTCGTCGGCGGCGAGGAGACCGGCCTGGTCACGGCGAGATAGTTCAATCGAATGGGTCAGGGAGGTCCACGGGGTGCCAGAGAAGTCATGAGCGAGAGGAATTGGGCGGAGACTTACTGGATAGCTTGGTCCACGCGCGACGGCGGAAGACCGAAGTCCGGTGAAGTCAATCTCGGGCCTCCGGTGAAGTCCGGCCGGGTCCGAGGGCTTGGCAAGCTTCACGGGCTACTGGCGGAGCTAGCCGAAGCGCTGGCTTGCCCGGAGGGTGGCTGGGGTGGGCTGGCCACGATGGCCGAAGCTCTGGCGGCAATGGCGGGCAGAATTGAGCTCGCCAGAGCTAAGGAAAAGTGGCTGGCCGGAGAGGGTGAGTGCGGGGCGAAGTGAGGCGCGCCTGGGGAGGCTTTATAGGCGCGGGCGGGCACGGCCGAGGGCGTGAGCGCGCGGCGGACTTGACTGGACGCCGGGGAGCGCGCGCGCGCGGGTTGGCGAGCTCTGGCGTGCCGACCAGGGTCGAACACGTGTGCCCGCGCGTTCTGCCCAAGTCCTGGCGCGTGTAGTCGCTCATCCGAGCCTGCTCTCGCCTTGGTCAATGCACAAAACCTCTTCTCCTCCCTACAAGCTACCGTTCTTGTGTGGGGGTCATAGGATTTTGCCTACTGGTCGCAGAGATACGGAGCCAGGAAATCTGGTCTGTCTCCCTGCGCAAATCCGAGGCAAATCCAAGGTTTAGTCGTGTCTAGGGCTCGCGTCCCAATGCCATCTTCTGGCACACGACAGAGGGGTTAGTTAGACACATTTTTGTCAATGGGGCCATTAGGATTCGAGTTAGGGATCAAGGTGAACATCCCTAATCTTTGGCTCAAGGTCTGAATTTCAGAAATCAGAAATTCAGAATTCCCATTAAGTCCCCACATGAGAAGCTTGATTTGGGGTTTTATTTGAGCTATTTTGGCTAAGCTTTCTCAACCTTTCTTGTTGCTCATTAAATATACTTCAATTTTTATAATTGGCTCAACTCAAAATTTAAAACTTTTCACTCCCTTTGCCTTACTTTCTTGAATTTAGCTCATGGGGCTCATTTAGGGTTTTCCTTAGGGTTGTACAATCTCATCTTTTAAAGGACTCAATTGCTTGGATCTTGATACTTTTAAGTATATACTTGGTGACTTCATTATTACTTAAGTTATTTTGATGCTCATGCTTACTTTGGTTCACATAAAATGATGGCTCTTGGTTTGGCTTTTTGAGAAAAACCCTGAGTGACACTGGGGTGTCACAAGTATCCCTCCAACGACTTCGCATTTACCTCCGCCTCGTGTAGCTGGATTAGGAGTGGCATTTCGAGCTCGTAATTGAGGTTTGGCTGGGCCGGCAATGGCTGTCGTCGCCGCCGCGGTCCGTATTGTGCTGCTGGTATATTGAGGAAGATGATAGCCTGTACACCGTTGATCTGTAAATGGGCGTTCTGGATTAAGACGCGCGTACTCATGTCGGTGGGAACGTTCTGGATCCTGGGATCGTAATCCTACGGCTGTGGCGCAACCTCTAGTGTCCTAGACCGTGACTGTTGGATCGAGATCCAACCATCACCAGCGCATCCCCATTTATGTGAAACCAGGGTCTAATCTGGACCGCTGGTACTCGATCCGACGGCCCAGGGCTAGCGATACCCCTTCGCGATGGCCTTTTCCCTAAAGAGCCCCCGTCTTTAGTTTAAATAAACCCGCAGTCCACTTAGGGCAGTTCTGTGTCTGTGTAGAACTTATGGTTTAGCCCCTGTACTCTTCGCTATTTGATGCCCAATCCAGTAAGTATTGAAAATCAGGAATTAATATCAGAAATTAGTTTTAATGCATAAATAAATTGCAGAAACTTGTTTAATTCATAGAAATTGCGTACTAACTCCAAATTGGTCCATTCCAGTTCCTAAATTTTCATAATAATATTGTCTATCTATTTGTGCCTCTGTTTTGACATGAAAGACCCATTAAGATTTATCTAGTACTTAATCTTGTATTAAGCACATAAAACATTAGAAAATCCATAACTTAAAATATATAACTCCAAAATTGATAATTCCAGTTCCAATGATCTTATTTTTATGTGTAGATTTTTACTGTATATTTTATTTACATGTTTGATGTGATGTTAATTTATGCTATACTATGTATGTATTGTGTTGATGCGAGTAGACGAGCAAGCCACTGTGGAATCTGAGGTTCAGCAAGTAGAGGTAGCTGAGCAGGAGCTCATTGAAGGCAAGTTGTGCCCTTGATCACTTCTTTTACCCATTCATGTTCTTATTATTCATAATGATCTGCATAGGTTAATTTTGCTGGGACCCAATAGGTTACCCTAGATTTTGACTATCTTTATACCTTGTCTCACCACTGGTTTTACTACTAAAGTTTTGGGTAGTTCATGCTATTGCTTTATGTGGATTTGGGTATATAGATATTCATCACTCATTATTATACTTTTTGTTATCTATTCATTATTTTATGTTCATGATAAGATCATTATGTTAATGGGAACATGGAGAACCACCCGGGAAAACAGTGCTACCACAAGGGTTTAATGGGACGCCCTTGGCTGATTAACTAGGAAAGCTAGTGGAGGGCTACCTTACTCGAAAGGGGCAAGGGCAGTAGAGGAGTGGTTAGTGTAGGGAGGTCCTTGGATTGATTTTGCTGCGATGGCGGTCAGGCGAGGGATTCCTGCACTGGAGCTTCCTATAAACTGTAGCGGGTAGTCTGAAGCTAGTGGAACTTTGTAAAGGCCTCGTAGTGGTACCCTGCCTCGCTTCCTTGGTAGAGGTGTATGGGGTCTGATCAACTCCATGGCAAATGGGTAACACGACTTGTGGGTAAAGATGCGCAACCTCTGTAGAGTGTAAAACTGGTATACTAGCCGTGCTCATGGTCATGAGCGGCTCGGACACTCACATGATTAAATTATGGAACTTAAACTTAATTTGTCACTTCATTGCATCTCGGATTATTTTATTATTACTTTTACTTATTATTTCTAAGGTTTGGTATTTACTTACACTTAGTAATTGCTAATTAAATTATGACCAACTTATAAAAGCAATGCTCAGCTTCAGCCTTTATTTCATTGATCAGCCTTACACTTCATGAACTCCTACCTTTGGTGAGTTCATGCCACATTATTCCCCATGACTTGTTGAGCTATGAATGTATGTGAGCTCACTCTTGTTGTCTCACACCCCCCCACAGGAGAAGAACAGGTGGTCGAAGAGGAGCCGCCTAACACCGAGGCTTTCGACTTGATCTAGGTGGCGTTTCTCAGTTGACATTGGCGCCGACGATCCTTAGTTCGTTTTATTTTTATTATTTTATTTTGTAATAAGTCTTCCGCTATGTAATAAATACTCTGATGTTTTGTGACATTTATCTCTATACACTCTGTTATTATATATGTTGTCTTCTTGGCGCATGTATGAGATGCACCTGGCTTTGTTCCTTAAAGCCAGGTGTTACAGAAGTGGTATCAGAGGAAATGTTGACTGTAGGACGAAACCTAGATAGAAATGGACAAAACCCTTACCTACTTACCTCATTCTGATTCTTTCTACACTTATCTTGATCCTGTCTCACCTTCTACTGTTCTACTCTGATCATTCTTACCTTTTCTACTCTGAGACAAGATGGATTTCACACCTTGGAATCCCTACCCCTATGACATTTTTAAGAGATAGGGAACCTAAGACAAAAATCAAAACTATTTTCTATATTTAAAAATGTTGTTTGATTGTTCTGATGAAAAATGTCTGATTTGCTTCTTTGATTGATTGAAGTATTATATATGGACATCTTAGTATGTACCACTATAAAGTAATGAACTAGCTATGGTAGATAAAACGTTAAAACTGCTTAGCTAATAAATCCCCCAAAGTAACATGATTCGTAATTACTGCCTTGTCTACTATTCTCTTACCTTATGTATCTAACCCAGATGGTAAATACCAGGCGGGGTGGTGGAATTGATTTGCCTCCTAATCGACACACTCGGCGGATATATAGACAACCTCAGCCACAGCCAGCAGAGATGAATCATCCTAATCCTCCACCAGGCGGAGTTGATCCACTGATTGCAGCTCAGATGGCGGTGATGCAGCAAATGGCGGACACTATGGCTGATATGCGTGCCCATATGCAGCAAGAACGCTAGGAGATGCGTCAGGAAAGAGAAGAGATACGCCAAGAGTTGCGCCAGGAGAGAGAAGAGATGCGCCAGGAGAGAAGGGCGCAACAACAGCAGCTGCAACAACAACTTCAACAACAGCAACATGTACCATTGCCCCCCCACCACCACCAGTTCCACCTCGTGATAAGCACTGGGAGTTTATGAGTCATAAGCCACCGACCTTCGCCAGTTCACTAGATCAACTTGATGCAGATGATTGGTTGAAGTCAATTGAGAAGATGCTAAACATCACCCAATGCTCAGACCGGGAGAAAGTTCTTTATGCCTCAGGTCGTCTGATAGGTCCTGCTGCTGACTGGTGGGATTCTTATACTGCTGCCCATGATGCTGCTGATACTATTACTTGGGCAGAGTTCAGTACACAGTTCAGGAACTACCATAATCCAGCTGGTATGATAAAGATCAAGAAGAAGGAGTTTCTATCATTGAAGCAAGGCAGCATGTCGGTCAGCGAGTATAGAGACAAATTCATTCAGTTGTCGAGATATGCTCCGGAGGAAGTTGCTGAGGATGAGAGGAAGCAGGAGCACTTTATTGAAGGACTTAATGGACCCTTGCAGTATGCACTGGTTGCACACACCTTTCCATCATTTTAGAGGCTGCTGGATAAGGCTCTTGCTATTGAACACAAGCATGTTCAACTAGGTGATTTGAAGAGGAAGGCTATCTCGTAGGGATAGGGTAGCAGCAGTGTTCGTCCCCGCTATGTTTCACCACAGGGTACACCGGCTCGACCAAGAGGACCACGCCCAGTTCAGTATGCTCCACAGGGGTCTCCACGGACACCTCCTACTCATCAGGCTACTCCCACTGGCACCCCGACGAGGTCTGCAGGACAGAAGACCGGCCCTACATGCTTCAAGTGCAGTCAGATTGGGCACTATGCTAATGCTTGTCCTATGGGAAATTCTGGTACACCAGCTAAGAACAAGCAACAGACTCCTAGCAAGGGATATTCTATAGCCAGGGTGAATCAAGTCAGCGTTGATGATACTCCTGATGGTGCGGACATCGTACTTTATGTTAATGCAATTCCTGCAACCATATTATTTGATTCTGGTGCTACACATTCATTCATGTCTGCTTGTTATGCCAACACAAATGAGATACCACTGCTAAATATGAGAAAACCCATGATAGTAATCACACCTAAAGGGCCTATTGAGGCAAATCAAATGACACGTAGATTGACATTAACCATTATGGGAAGAAAATTTGGAGCTACTGCTATAATACTAGAGGCCAGCAGTATAGATCTGATTCTTGGTATGTCATGGTTAAGGAAGGCAAAGGCCATTATAGCATGTGGTAGAGGTACTATAGAACTCACTAGCCCTAAAGGAGAAACATTTCAAGTTAATATTGCAGTAACCACCTCATCCAAGCGTGCAATGTACTTTATACCTGAGGAGTTTGTTGGTGACAACATCCGGGTGGTTAGAGATTTTCCGGATGTCTTTCCAGAGGAGTTACCAGGGATGCCACCTGATAGAGAAGTTGAGTTTGTTATTGATCTCCTACCTGGAACTGCCCCTATTTCTAAACGGCCATATAGGATGTCCGTAGAGGAGTTGAAGGAACTAAAGAAGCAGTTGACGGAGTTACAAGAGGCTGGTTACATTCGTCCGAGTTCCTCACCTTGGGGAGCACCAGTGTTGTTTGTGCAGAAGAAGGATGGTTCGCAATGGATGTGTGTGGACTATAGATCTCTTAATGATGTTACAGTGAAGAACAAGTATCTGTTACCCCGCATTGAGGATCTATTTGATCAAATGAGAGGTGCTAGGGTATTCTCGAAGATTGATCTCCGATCGGGATACCATCAGATGAAGATTAGACCATTAGATATTCCTAAGACGGCTTTCTCAACCCGATATGGATTATATGAGTTCACTGTTATGTCGTTTGGACTAACCAATGCACCAGCTTATTTTATGAATTTGATGAATAAGGTGTTTATGGAGTATTTGGACAGATTCGTCATGGTGTTCATCGACGATATTCTTATCTATTCTAGGAGTGAAAGTGATCATGAAGAACATCTAAGGTTAGTGCTACAGAAGCTACGGGATAATCAGCTCTATGCCAAGTTCAGTAAGTGCGAGTTTTGGTTTGGCAAGGTGCCATTTCTTGGACATATTATTTCTAATGGAGGAATAGCAGTGGATCCTGCTAAGGTTAAGGAGATAATGGAGTGGAGAGTACCCACTACAGTTACTGAGATTCGGAGTTTCTTAGGGCTTGCATGATATTATCGGAGATTTATTGAAGGATTCTCTAAGATTGCCAAGCCTATGACCTCGCTGCTGGAGAAAGGAAGAGAATTTAAGTGGGATGAGAAATGCCAAGAAAGCTTTGAACAATTAAAGGAGAGATTGATGTCACCACTAGTGTTGGTTATGCCAGATCTGCAGAAGGGATTTGACATTTATTGTGATGCAAGTGGCCAAGGATTGGGATGTGTGCTCATGCAAGAAGGACACGTGATCGCCTTTGCGTCTCGTCAGTTGCGGAAACATGAATTGAACTACCCCACTCATGATTTGGAACTGGCAGCAGTTGTGCATGCACTTAAGATTTGGAGACACTACATTATGGGAACTAAGTGCCAAGTATATACGGATCATAAGAGTTTGATGTATATATTCACTCAGAAGGATCTCAACCTTAGGCAACGCCGTTGGTTGGAGCTCATTAAGGATTATGATTTGGAGATTCACTATCATCCAGGCAAGGCAAATTTGGTTGCAGATGCCTTGAGTCGGAAAGAGCATGTTCACTCCACTTTTGTTGTCCAGCTACCCGATGAATTGGCAAAAGATTTTGAGAGGCTCAACCTGGGGATTGTTACACACACGTAAGGAGTTACCATTGAATTGGAACCTACCTTGGAGCAAGAGATTCGTAAAGGTCAAATTGGTGATGCTAAAATTCAAGAGATTAAGGATCTTATTACGGAAGGTGGAGTTCCGGAATTCACGGAGGATGAGCAAGGTACTATATGGTTCAAGGATCAGATATGTGTTCCGGAGATTGATGGCCTTCGTGAGACTATATTGAAGGAAGCCCATGATTCTGATTACTCTATCCACCCTGGTAGCACTAAGATGTACCAGGATTTGAAGCAAAAGTATTGGTGGTATGGACTGAAAAGAGATGTTGCTGCACATGTGGCTAAGTGTGATGTGTGTCAAAGAGTTAAGGCCGAACATCAAAGACCAGCTGGATTGTTGCACCCATTGAAGATACCCGAGTGGAAATGGGAAGAAATTGGTATGGATTTCATTGTTAGACTACCCCGCACTCCAGCAGGATATGACTCTATTTGGGTGATTGTGGACAGATTGACAAAAGTGGCTCATTTCATACCTGTGAGGACAAATTACACGGAAGCCAAGCTAGCAGAATTGTATATGACTCGAATAGTTTGTCTACATGGAGTGCATAAGAAGATCGTGTCTGATCGAGAATCGCAGTTTACTTCTCGATTTTGGAAGAAGTTGCATGAGAGCTTGGATACAAAGTTGAATTTTAGCTCAGCCTACCATCCCCAGACTGATGGACAGACAGAGAGGACTAACCAAGTGCTGGAAGATATGTTAAGAGCTTGTGCTCTCAAGCATGGTGGCAGTTGGGAGAAGAGCTTACCCTATGCTGAGTTTTCTTATAATAATAGCTACCAGGCCAGTTTGAAGATGTCACCATTTGAGGCTCTATATGGCAGAAAGTGCAGGACTCCACTGTATTGGGATCAAACTGGAGAAAGACAGTTCTTTGGGCCTGAGCTTATTCAAGAGGCAGAAGAACAAGTTCGAATGATAAGGGAGAATTTGAGAATTGCACAATCAAGGCAAAAGAGCTATGCTGATAATAGGAGAAGACTACTGGAGTTTAAGGAGGGTGATCATGTGTATCTGAAGGTGTCACCAATCTGGGGTATGAGGAGATTTAAAGTAAAAGGAAAGTTGTCCCCTCGCTTCATTGGACCTTTCTTGATCTTAAAGCGAGTGGGAGAAGTTGCATACCAACTGAAGCTACCTGATCACCTGTCAGATGTACATGATGTATTCCATGTGTCCCAGCTAAAGAAGTGCCTCAGGGTACCTAAGGAGCAACTACCAATAGAAGACCTTAGTGTTCAAGATGATCTGACTTATGCAGAGTACCCTATCAAGATTCTGGACACTTTGACTCGAGTTACAAGAAATAAGGTGATAAAGATGTGTAAAGTACAATGGAGTCACCACGGTGAAGATGAAGCTACTTGGGAGAGAGAAGAAGAACTTCGCATAAACTTTCCCCATCTTTTCCCCAGTCCTTCCTAAATCTCGAGGACGAGATTCTTTTTAAGGGGGGTAGGATTTGTAATACCCAATTTGTAAGAGATCATATAAAAGAAAAAAAAATATTTCCTTTATGTATATGTGTATATTGTATCTACTTATCATCACATGTGAAAACCTCACTTAAACAAATAAACACTTAACAAAAGACACCTAAACAACCTATGCATCATGTTGGATTTATTTGTCTGTGCATTTAATACCAGCAATATTAATAAAAATGTATTATTATCCAAATTTGAAGTTGACCTAAGTTACACTTAGGAATTTGGAACATAACATAGAAAAGGAGAAGAAAGAGAAAGAATATAGAAATATATATATATATATATATATATATAATATGTATCTTCAAAGTCAGTATTTTAATGGCACAATATAAACCTAAGTATAAAATGGCCACAAGAATGGAATTTAAATTTTAAATGAGTTTGAAATTGAAAATGAAGAAAAGAACGTGGGAAAATAAAAAGAAAAAGGTCAAAATGCTGTTTGGGCCGGTTCCTAACCAATTCGGCCCACTACCCATGCTCTCCCCGCCAGCCCATCGCCACCGCGCCCGGACTCACTAGCGCGTGGGGCCCACATGTTGGTTTTCCGGGCAACTACGTACTCACCCGCGCGTGCTCATCTGTATCACTGTCAAGCCGGGCCCGTACGTTAGCCAGGGCACCTCACTCTTCCTTTCCCCGCATGGCTTACAGGTGGGACCCGCCTGTCATCTTGTCGCCCCAGCTGGTCATGGCCGAACTGACCGATTCCTCCGCCATGGTCGTTGACCGTGCCTTGCTCCACGAAACTCGGCCACGATTGGTTACTTCCGATAGCCATGCTCGCCCATAAACTCGTTGCCTGCGGATCCGTGGTCTCAGCCGCCCTGGAGAAAAGAAAGCAGCGTGTGTGATGTCGTATTCGCAGCCGGGACGGAGTGGTGGAGAGAAGCTGTACGCCGCCGTGGGGGAAATCCCCATCCGAGCAGTCGTCCGCCCCGTTGAAGTGCACAGGGACCTTCCTCAAGTTCTGGGAGGGGCGTGTGAGGCCACGCTACTCGTGATCGACCGAAGGTTTTGCTCCAATTTCTCGCTTTCGTTACCAGTCGCTGCGGGATCACCTAACGCTGTGGGCAGGGCACCTTCGTGGGCAGATTCTTTGTGAGTATCACTCCAACGACTTCGCATTTACCTCCTCCTCGTGTAGCTGCATTAGGAGTGGCATTTCGAGCTCGTAATCGAGGTTTGGTTGGGCCGGCAATGGCCGTCGTCGCCGTCGCAGTCCGTATTGTGCCGCTGGTATATTGAGGAAGACGATAGCCTGTACACCGTTGATCTGTAAATGGGCGTTCTGGATTAAGACGCGCGTACTCATGTCGGTGGGAATGTTCTGGATCCTGGGATCGTAATCCTGCGGCTGTGGCGCAACCTCTAGTGTCCTGGACCGTGACTGTTGGATCGAGATCCAACCATCACCAGCGCATCCCTATTTATGTGAAACTAGGGTCTAATCTGGACCGCTGGTACTCGATCCGACGGCCCAGGGCTAGCGATACCCCTTCGCGATGGCCTTTTCACTAAAGAGCCCCCGTCTTTAGTTTAAATAAACCCGCAGTCCACTTAGGGGAGTTATGTGTCTGCGTAGAACTTATGGTTTAGCCCCTGTACTCTTCACTATTTGATGCCCAATCCAGTAAGTATTGAAAATCAGGAATTAATATCAGAAATTAGTTTTAATGCATAAATAAATTGCAGAAACTTGTTTAATTCATAGAAATTGCGTACTAACTCCAAATTGGTCCATTCTAGTTCCTAAATTTTCATAATAATATTTGTTGGGGCTATGCTTCGTCGCGCCGAAGGTCTTGTAGGAAGAAGCAGATTCGGTTGAAGCTGTCCGCAGAAGATGACCGAAGGTCCCTCTTCACGAAGCTTCGGTATTACAAACCGACTTAAAGATAGAATGACCTTTTAGTCCATAAAGGTCTGAGTCGATGTTGTAAACTTTTATGAGGGGCATAATTGTAATTCTTCACAGGCTGTGTCCTGTGTCTATAAATAGATGAACAGTACCCCCATACTATTCACGCTGATTTGTACTCGCTCGTGCGTCACGCTTGTATTTTTGCCTTCTATCAAGCCGAAGGTACAAATGTAATTCAATATTGCTCTTATTCTCCCATGATTATATAATAAGGATATGTAATAATACTATGTGATTATTCATGTTATTCTCCCATGTTTCATATGCTTCTCCTTTTATCAATATAAACTGTAATGATGAAGGTATGTCCTTCATGACCTTCGTCTAAAGACCGTTATATCCTAAGGGAAATAACGCTTCGAAGGACGAAGGGTATTTACCTCTAACTTCTTTCTGTGTTGCCTTGTTCTTAATTCATAGCATTTGAGAACAAGTCCCCAACATTGGCACCCACCTCCGGTGAACTTACTTCCACTTTTTTGAGCTGATGGCTTCGTTCAACAATCAAGCTGGAGCTGCTTCGGCTCCGAAGCTGCTACTCCCGATAACAGGCGGTTCATGTTCAGAGCCAGCCAACAAGAAGCAGAAGAAGGAAGCACAGAGAAGGGTACAGCATGTTGGGGTGCAAGGACCCTTCATCAAGTCGAGATGGTCTCACATTCCTATTACCTTCTCCCAAGAGGACCTTCAACTCAAGGATTACCCACACAACGATGCCATGGTTATCTCTTGTGTTATCAAAGGATTTTTGGTCCATAATGTCTTGGTTGATACAGGCAGTGCAGCTGATATCATATTTGCTAAGGCCTTCAGGCAAATGCAAGAGCCAGAAGACAAGATTCATGATGCTACGCACCCTCTCTGTGGCTTCGGAGGAAGACAGATTGTAGCGCTGGGCAAGATCACCATGTCAGTGACCTTCAGGTTCATCAACAACACCAGAACTGAGCAAGTTGTGTTTGACATTGTTGACATGGAATACCCTTACAATGCAATTATTGGTCGTGGCACCCTCAATGCTTTCGAAGCAATTCTTCATCCTGCCTATCTTTGCATGAAGATACCTTCGGATCAAGGACCCATTGCTATTCATGGAAGTCAGGAAGCTGCCAGAAGGGCCGAAGGAAACTGGACTGACTCAAAAGCAATCCATAACATAGATGGAGCTGAAACTTGTGAACAGTACAAATTCAGAAGGGAGAAAGCAGCTTCAGCAGATCAGCCGAAGCCCATGCTCTTATGTGAGGACATAGCAGAGCAGAAGGTGCTATTGGGCTCTCAATTATCCGAAGAGCAGGAGAAAACCTTGATAAGGTTTTTGTTCAACAACAAAGATGTTTTTGCATGGTCAGCCAATGACCTCTGCGGAGTAAATAGGGATGTTATTGAACACTCGCTCAATGTTGACCCATCCTTCAGACCCAGAAAGCAGAGGCTTCAGAAAATGTCTGATGATAAGGCCGAAGGTGCTCGTAATGAAGTCAAAAGACTCCTCAGTGCAGGAGTTATCAGAGAAGTAAAGTACCCAGAATGGCTAGCTAACACTGTTATGGTAAAAAAGGCCAATGGCAAGTGGCGAATGTGTATCGATTTTACAGATCTCAACAAGGCTTGTCCGAAGGACGAATTCCCATTGCCAAGGATAGACTCTTTAGTTGATGCAGCAGCTTCTTCAGAGCTCATGAGTCTGCTAGACTGTTAATCAGGCTATCACCAAATCTGGATGAAGAAGGAAGATGAGCCGAAGACTAGCTTCATAACCCCAAGTGGCACATATTGCTATCTTTGGATGCCTGAGGGGCTCAAAAACGCTGGAGGAAGTTTCAGCAGAATGACTGCGAAGGTTCTCCAGTCTCAGATAGGCAGAAATGTGCTAACTTATGTTGATGACATCATTGTAAAAAGCACGAAATAGGAAAATCATATTGCTGATTTGCAGGAGACTTTCGCCAGTTTCAGACAAGCTGGCTTAAAGTTGAATCCAGAAAAATGTGTCTTCGGAGTAAAGAAGGGGAAATTTCTTGGATGTTTGGTTTCAACAAAGGGAATTGAAGCTAATCCTAGTAAAATTGAAGCTATACTTCGAATGGAACCACCAACTACAAAAAAGGGGGCCCAAAGATTGACAGGGAGGCTGACATCTCTCAATAGATTCATATCCAGATCAGCAGAAAGAAATTTACCATTCTTCGAAGTGCTGAAATCAGCCGAAGTCTTTCAATGGGGACCAAGCCAACAAAAAACCTTTGAAGAACTGAAGCAATATTTGATAGATTTAACAACATTAACTCCACCAACGCTAGGGGCTCCTTTGTTGTTATACGTGGCAGCTTCACACTCAGCGGTAAGTGCAGCACTTGTCCAGGAGAAGCTTGATGGCCAAGTCAAGAAGCAGGTTCCAGTGTATTTTGTATCTGAAGTTCTTAGTGTATCAAAGAAAAATTATACAGAATTGGAGAAGGTATTATATGCTGTTTTGATGGCATCCAGGAAGCTTAGGCATTATTTTCAGGCATACAATATTGTTGTTCCTTCTTCGCAGCCGTTGAAGGATATTATGAGAAATAGAGAAGCTACTGGACGGATTGGAAAATGGGCTGCAGAGCTCAATGAATTTTGCATTGATTATGTGCATAGATCCTAGATCCAGTCTCAAGCGTTGGCAGATTTCATTGCCGATTGGACGCCAGGGGCTCAGGATGAAGAAACAAATAAAGATGCCGAAGTGTGGACAGTGTTTTGCGATGGGTCTTGGGGAACCTTCGGAGCAGGAGCAGCCGCTGTGTTGGTCTCACCATCCAAAGTTAAAACTTGTTATGCGGCAAGACTCGATTTTAGCTGTACAAACAATATTACTGAGTACGAAGCCCTGCTTTTGGGCCTTCGGAAATTAAAAGCAATGGGAATCAGAAGGGCCATCCTTAAAACTGATTCCCAAGTTGTTTCGGGTCATATCGACAAGAGTTGCAAGGCTAAAGATCCGAAGCTTGAAAAATATCTAGACACGGTCCGAAGAATCGAAGCTTCCTTCGAAGGATTTTCTGTCAAAAATATCCCTCGAGGACAAAATGAGCATGCTGATTTGCTAGCTAAGTCAGCAGCACAGGGGCTGCCCTTACCTTCGGATGTGTTCTTCGAAACAATAAAAGCACCTTCAGTGGAACTTCTTGAAAGAGCAGTCCTCAATATATCTCCTGTTTATAGTGAAGACTGGAGAACTGAGATCATCTCTTACCTTCAGGGTAATTTCCTTTCAGATGACGAAACTTATAACAGGAGGATAGAGGCAAGAGCTCGTCCATATGTCATGATAGAAGGGGAGTTGTACAAACATGGAGTTTGTGCTCCACTACTCAAGTGTTTATCCAGAGCCGAAGGCATAGAGTTGATGAAAGAAATACATGCAGGCTTGTGTGGATCTCACATTGGATCTAGGCCGTTACTTGGAAAAGTTTTTCGTCAAGGGTTTTATTGGCCGAAGGCAGCTTCGGATGCAGCGGAATTAGTTCAAAAGTGCGAAGGTTGTCAGAAATGTGCAAGAGATCAAAAACAACCTTCGTCTCTATCTCAGCTGATACAACCCATATGGCCATTGCAAAGGTGGGGTCTTGACTTGTTAGGTCCGTTACCACCGGCCCAAGGAAACTTAAGATATGTTGTAGTGGCTGTGGAATATTTTTCTAAATGGATTGAGGCAAAGCCTTTAGCCACAATAACTTCGGCCACCA
Source organism: Zea luxurians (assembly GCA_029449295.1). NCBI lineage: Eukaryota > Viridiplantae > Streptophyta > Magnoliopsida > Poales > Poaceae > Zea > Zea luxurians. The sequence continues at coordinate 63,907,308 of JAOPSE010000001.1, read as the reverse complement.
TTCAAAAGTTTTTCTGGCAGAATATTGTTTGTCGTTTCGGAGTACCAAAGGCCATCACTGTAGATAATGGAACACAGTTCGACTCCGAAGCTTTCAGAGAATTCTGTGATGAAATCGGCACGAAGATCCATTTTGCATCAGTCAGGCATCCGGAGTCAAATGGACTCGTTGAAAGAGCCAATGGCATCATAATGACAGGAATAATGAAGTTAATTTTCAACCAACCCAGGGGAAAGTGGCCAGATCAACTAATCAAAGTAGTATGGAGCCACAACACGACAACATCAAGGTCAACAGGCTTTACCCCATTCAAATTATTGTTTGGTGACGAAGCAATAACTCCGGAGGAAGCTAAAACTGGATCAATAAGAGTAGTAGCTTCGGCAGAGTCAGATCCTGAAGCTGATCATTCTGTTGAAAAAGATGCTATAGAAGGGATCAGACTTCAAGCCGTAGAGAACATCAATAAATATCAAGCCGAAACAATCAAGTGGCGTGATAGAAAGGTTCGGCTGAAGAATATTGAGCCAGGACATTTGGTGCTTCGGAGAGTCGCTAACCCAGATACAGTGGGCAAGTTGCAGTTGAAATGGGAGGGACCTTTTTTGGTAGTATCTTCATCAAGACCCGGTTCATACAGATTGAAGGATTTGGACGGCAACGACATTCCCAGATCTTGGAATGCGGATGAGCTTCGGCGATATTATGTGTAACTTGATGTAACTTTTTATGTCTTTTCTTTTTTATGGCACCCTTTTCCTTTCTAAAGGGGGAGAAAGGTTTTTAATGGGGCCATCATATATAATTTCCTTTTTTAGTTCTATAAGAGCAAAATCCCCCAAGGAATGTAAATGTAAAAGCTGAGAACGCACCATTGAGTGCCGAAAAGTAAAAAGCGAAGAAGCTCCAAAGTCGTTCCTAAGGGAATGCAGAGCTTACAGCGAAAAGTCAACGCTGATTCCGCCGAAAGTAAAAGACGAAGAAGCTCCAAAGTCGTTCCTAAGGGAATGCAGAGCTTACAGCGAAAAGTCAACGCTGATTACGCCAAAAGTAAAAGGCGAAGAAGCTCCAAAGTCGTTCCTAAGGGAATGCAGAGCTGATGTGTGATTGTTTCTAAGGAAATAATGGCTGAGGGTATGGCTTCGGATATGTGTTTGGACATTCATTCGCACATCATATTACATCATAGCATTTGCATTCATAAACATTCATCCAGGCATATATAGGATAATCATCATCATGGAATAAGTGGTTGCTTCGGCATAAGAGAAGAGCTTCTTCGCGTACAAAAAGGAGAGCTTCGGAAGAAAGGGAAATGTTGTTTTCTATGCTTCGCTGTGTACGAAAAGAAGGGAAGGTGTTTTTTCGTCTTTGGCTCAAAAAAGATAATTTCGTCCACAACAAAGCACTTCACATACATCAATAGAAGGGTAAGAGCATAATACAAGGTATGAACAGAACTCATTAAAGACAAGTTTAGTTACATTTACACAAGTTATCTCAAAAGTTTCCTGAGTCTGTCTACAGTCTACTCCTACTTGATCTTCGAGGGATTATAGCTTCGGCGTCACTCTTTTTAATCATCGACTTCGGCTTCGTCATCCTACATGAATTAAGTTGTTGTGGGTCAAAACCAAGATTGAAGGAAAAGGTAAGCACAAGGTATGATTTCTTACTGGTTCAAGATGACTCCGAGCTTCGTCTCCAGCCTTTTCTCGCCCGCCTTTTGTCCATATCATCTTTACAAATCTGTTAGAAATGCTTCGGGCGAGGTCAGGAATATCATCTAAAATTGTTGGTGATAGAGTGAAATTGGGCCTATTGACAATTTTTCCATGATCACAGCCAGATTTAGGAAAGCAGCAGCAGTGCCCCGAGAAGCTACCCAGGCACAGAAGTCACCGTGCCCGGCTATAACTTCGTCAAGCTCATCAATTTCACCTTCAATATGTTCGAAGGTCTTTGGTAAATCTTCAGCTGACGGGGTGAATTTCTCACTGCTAGCTCCAACTGAGTGGAAGATTTTTCTCAGTCGTTGAATACATTTGTTACTAAATTCCAAACATTTATCTTGAAGGCTTGCCAATAATTTTTTCAAAACTGAATTTTCTTGGACTTCGGCTTCAAGTTTCGCATTTAGTTCTTGTTTTTCTTGTTCAAACTGTTCAGATTGGCAGAGAAGCTTCGTATTCAATTCCGCTATTTTAGCTTCGGCTTCTGCCAATAAGCCTTCAGTTGCCTGAAGCTCAAAGTCCTTCTTTTCAATAGTAGCTAATTGCTCTTTTATTTTGCTCTCTAAATTTTCAATTATAACCTCGTGCTTTTTGTCTTCCAGATCTTGCTGCATTTTCAAAGCCTTGCTCAGCAGCATACTCTGCACGAAAACAACCTTCGTTAGACATGTTTTCATTATTAAAAACAATAAAAGTCAAGGGAATAGTAGTTCACCTTGAAATTGGAATAAAATAAACTACCAACGATATGTTGTCGTCGGTAGCGGCTAATGTCCATTTCCAGCTTCGGAAAACCGATACTCTTTGACAGAGTACTGATAACTTTGGCTCCAGTTTGGTTTCGGATACAATCTAATTTTTCATCATCAATACCTCCGAAGAGGAGTGCTCCTGGTTTGTACCCGCAAGATTTGGCATACTCTTTAAGCTCTTCTATTTCGGGTTTTGACAATTTTTCTCCAACTAAATTTTGAAACATGAAGGCTTCGTTCTCTGAAGCTTCGTCAGCAATTTCCTTTTCTTTCCTAGACACTGCGGCCATGGCCTCTTCGGCGGCAGCAGTAGCTTCTTCTGTAGCCATGTCTAGCCGTATTTTGTCGATGTGTTCAATTGTGCTTTCCAGGTTCACACCTTCAGGTGAGGTAGCTTCGGCAGCCACGACCTCCGAAGGTGTGATTTCAATATTTGTTATTTCTTCAGCCGCTGGTATCTTTTGAGCTGAAGCTCTCGGTGGTGTCTTGTCAATGACTTCTGTCACTGCGATGATTCTTTGCCTCTTTGTTTTAGTTGTTTTCTTCGTTTTTTCGGGCTCCTTTTCCTTCTGAAAAAACTTTGTCAGTTGAGGCCCCAATGGACTTAGCTTCGCAGGCAAGGATTCAGTCATTACCTTTAAAATCTCTTCCACGTCAGTGGCAGAGCGTGATGCGGGAGTCTCCTCTTCGTCAGATACTTTCCGCTTCGGAGATGATATTTTCTTCTTCTTCGGAATATTCTTCTTTTTTGGTGGTTCTTCCTCATCTTCATTTAAAGCTTCGGCTCCCCTTTTCCTTTTCCGACCTTCGGCACCTTTATTCAGATTTTCGTAGTCAGGGTATTCAAAACCCAAGGCGTCCAGCACTCGATTCAGTCTTCGCTTCGGACGGGTACCGAAGGCCGCGGTCATCAACTGATCTTCTTTTTTGGAGTAATTACCGAGTATTTCATTGCACATTATTTCAACTGTGTCCAGCCATTCTTGGCAAGGTTTTTTAAAGTATTTCTTAAACTTGTAATAGTTAGGTAACCGCACAAGTTCCCCTTCTTTCTTCTCCCCCTCTAGCTTCGGCATTTCCCATTCTTTTAAAGTAGGAAAAACCCTGAAGGCCAAGAACTCTTGGACCAGGTCCCTAGTACTGATATGCTCTGAAATAATTTTAAACTCAGCCAGTGCAGCCCAAGTGGAACCTTCTAATGACATTTGGCATCGTGGTCTTGTTTCTCCGAAGATCAATTCAAGAGGGCTTTGTACCAGCTTCTCTTTGTCTTCGTCAACTCTCACATAAAACCATTCTGATTTCCAGCCTGCCGGCCATTTGCTTCGGTAGCTGATTACAGGAAACTTTGTGGTTTTCCGATAGGCAAAATTGTAGCAACCAAAGTTATCATGTAATCCATCTTTTCTAGCCTTCGTCTGGTAATGCAGCTCATGAACTCGACAAAAGCTGTCGGCAAACGGCTCCACCGCCTGGCTTCGGAGGGCCCAGATATAAACACTAAGCCTAACGATAGTGTTAGGAGTCAACTGATGAAAGTAGATACCAAACCTCTTCAATACATCTGCAATGATCCTATGAAGGGGGAATCTCAAACCAGCCTTTAGAAAGCTCTTGAAAATGACTATTTCATCCTTCTCTGACTTCGGGGTAGTTTCTTCTCCCCCGAAGCGAAGTAGCTTCTTCTGACTTTCACTGAAATAACCTGACTTCACCATCTTGGAGAGATCAGCCTTCGAAACGGTCGACTTTCCGAAGTCCAAGTGGCTGGGCTTACTTGGCATGGCAATACGATAATCATCTTCGGGATCAGTTTCTTCAATGTTCTCATCTTCTGCTTCGGCAGTTGCTTGTTCTGCTTCAACAGTGGGGATTCCTTCCGAAGTTACCAGTCCGGATCGTTGCATTGCTTCGGAGATGGGAATAGTCTCTGAGCCTTCAGCTTCGCCTCCTTCACGCTCAACCCTAGCGATAGAGCGCACTCTGGCCATTTAATTCTGAATTTGCGGGAACTAAAAACTTTTTCTTCCGAAGTTTTTTCTTCTGACGAAGTAGGCTTCAAGCTGGAGCTTCGTTTGATTCCGAGAGTCAAGCTTCGGCTATGGTTAAAAATTTTGGCAGCAAAACAGTGCAAATAACAATGAATGCCGTGGTAACTTCACACCTACTTGTCTGTTTATATAGTGCTGCAGGTAAGAAGGCGAAACGCCAGGATTTTTACACCACGCGGACAGCCGCTTGCACTCGCTGCGCGGTGGACCGCAGAGACCAAACAGTAACTCTGCAAGGTGGGACTGCTACGCGCTCGGAAACTGAATCGTTTCTCGACAACGAGCTCAGGGAAGGTGTTTTTTGGACCTTCAGCTTCCCGAAGCTTAAGAGACTTTTTTCACGGATCAAGCTCGTTACGAAAAACGATCTAGCGCCGCGAAAGGGGCTACTGTTGGGGCTATGCTTTGTCGCGCCGAAGGTCTTGTAGGAAGAAGCAGATTCGGCTGAAGCTGTCCGCAGAAGATGACCGAAGGTCCCTCTTCATGAAGCTTCGGTATTACAAACCGACTTAAAGATAGAATGACCTTTTAGTCCATAAAGGTCTGAGTCGATGTTGTAAACTTTTATGAGGGGCATAATTGTAATTCTTCACAGGCTATGTCCTGTGTCTATAAATAGATGAACAGTACCCCCGTACTATTCACGCTGATTTGTACTCGCTCGTGCGTCACACTTGTATTTTTGCCTTCTATCAAGCCGAAGGTACAAATGTAATTCAATATTGCTCTTATTCTCCCATGATTATATAATAAGGATATGTAATAATACTATGTGATTATTCATGTTATTCTCCCATGTTTCATATGCTTCTCCTTTTATCAATATAAACTGTAATGATGAAGGTATGTCCTTCATGACCTTCGTCTAAAGACCGTTATATCCTAAGGGAAATAACGCTTCGAAGGACGAAGGGTATTTACCTCTAACTTCTTTCTGTGTTGCCTTGTTCTTAATTCATAGCATTTGAGAACAAGTCCCTAACAATATTGTCTAGCCATTTGTGCCTCTGTTTTGACATGAAAGACTCATTAAGATTTATCTAGTACTTAATCTTGTATTAAGCACATGAAACATTAGAAAATCCATAACTTAAAATATATAACTCCAAAATTGATAATTCCAGTTCCTATGATCTTATTTTTATGTGTAGATTTTTACTGTATATTTTATTTACATGTTTGATGTGATGTTAATTTATTCTATACTATGTATGTATTGTGTTGATGCGAGTAGACGAGCAAGCCACTGTGGAATCTGAGGTTCAGCAAGTAGAGGTAGCTGAGCAGGAGCTCATTGAAGGCAAGTTGTGCCCTTAATCACTTCTTTTACCCATTCATGTTCTTATTATTCATTATGATCTGCATAGGTTAATTTTGCTGGGACCCAATAGGTTACCCTAGATTTTGACTATCTTTATACCTTGTCTCACCACTGGTTTTACTACTAAAGTTTTGGGTAGTTCATGCTATTGCTTTATGTGGATTTGGGTATAGAGATATTCATCACTCATTATTATACTTTTTGTTATCTGTTCATTATTTTATGTTCATGATAAGATCATTATGTTAATGGGAACATGGAGAACCACCCAGGAAAACAGTGCTACCACAAGGGTTTAATGGGACGCCCTTAGCTGATTAACTAGGAAAGCTAGTTGAGGGCTACCTTACCCGAAAGGGGCAAGGGCAGTAGGGGAGTGGTCAGTGTAGGGACGTCCTTAGGTTGATTTTGCTACGATGGCGGTCAGGCGAGGGATTCCAGCACTGGAGCTTCCTATAAACTGTAGCGGGTAGTCTGAAGCTAGTGGAACTTTGTAAAGGCCTTGTAGTGGTACCCTTCCTCGCTTCCTTGGTAGAGGTGTATGGGGTCTGATCAACTCCGTGGCAAATGGGTAACACGACTTGTGGGTAAAGATGCGCAACCTCTGCAGAGTGTAAAACTGGTATACTAGCCGTGCTCACGGTCATGAGTGGCTCGGACACTCACATGATTAAATTATGGAACTTAAACTTAATTTGTCACTTCATTGCATCTGGGATTATTTTATTATTACTTTTACTTATTATTTCTAAGGTTTGGTATTTACTTACACTTAGTAATTGCTAATAAAATTATGACCAACTTATAAAAGCAATGCTCAGCTTCAGCCTTTATTTCATTGATCAGCCTTACACTTCATGAACTCCCACCTTTGGTGAGTTCATGCCACATAATTCCCCACGACTTGTTGAGCTATGAACGTATGTGAGCTCACTCTTGCTGTCTCACACCCCCCACAGGAGAAGAATAGGTGGTCGAAGAGGAGCCGCCTAACACCGAGGCTTTCGACTTGATCTAGGTGGCGTTTCTCAGTTGACATTGGCGTCTATGATCCTTAGTTCATTTTATTTTTATTATTTTATTTTGTAATAAGTCTTCCGCTATGTAATAAATACTCTAATGTTTTGTGACATTTATCTCTATACACTCTGTTATTATATATGTTGTCTTCTTGGCGCATGTATGAGATGCACCTGGCTTTGTTCCTTAAAGCCGGGTGTTACACCTTTAGCCACAATAACTTCGGTCACTGTTCAGAAATTTTTCTGGCAAAATATTGTTTGTCGCTTCGGAGTGCCGAAGGCTATTACTGTGGACAATGGAACACAGTTTGATGCCGAAGCTTTCAAAGAGTTCTGTGAACAAATTGGCACGAAGATCCATTTTGCATCGGTTATACATCCGGAGTCAAATGGACTTGTCAAAAGAGCTAATGGCATTATAATGACAGTAATAATGAAGTTAATCTTCAATCAGCCCAGAGGAAAGTGGCTATTTGAATTGATCAAAGTGGTGTGGAGACACAACACAACAGTGTCGAGGTCAACAGGCTTTACACCATTCAAATTATTGTTTGGTGACGAAGCAATAACCCCGGAAGAAGCTAAAACAGGATCAATAAGAACAGTGGCTTCGGCGAGGACGAAGCTGATTATTCTGTGGCAAAAGATGCTATAGAATAGATCAGGCTTCAGGCTATGGAGAACATCAATAAATACCAAGCCGAAACAATAAAATGGCGTGACAAAAAGGTTCGGTTAAAAAATATCAGGCCAGGGCACTTGGTACTTCGGAGAGTTGCCAACCCAGATACAGTAGGCAAGTTACAGTTGAAGTGGGAAGGACCTTTTCTGGTAGTATCTTCGTCAAGACCCGGTTCCTACAGATTGAAGGATATGGACGGCAACAACATTCCTAGATCTTGGAATGCGGATGAGCTTCGGCGATATTATGTGTAGCTTAATGTAATCTTTTTATTTTTTCCTATGGCACCCTTTTCCTTTCCAAAGGGGGAGAAAGGTTTTTAATGGGGCCATAGCATGTAATTTCTCTTTTTCTTAATTCAGCTCTACAAGAGCAATATCCCCCAAAGATGTAAATGTAAAAGCTGAGCACGCACCATCGAGTGCAAAGAGAAAAGAAAAACAGGGAGAAGCTCAAAAGACGTCCCTAAGGGATGCAGAACACGACGAAGCTACAAAAAGCCGTTCCTAAGGGAGCGCAGTGTAAGTTTTCTGCTCAAAAGTCGTTCCTAAGGGAATGCAGAGCTTACAGCGAAAAGTCAACGCTGATTCCACCGAAATATAAGGCGAAGAAGTTCAAAAGACGTTTCTAAGGGAATGCAGAACTTACAGCAAAAAGTTAGCGCTGATACACCGAAAAATAAGCGGTGAAGCCGAAAAATAAACGGCAAAGAGACTTTGGTTATTCCTAAGGGAATGAAGGATATGGTTGTGGCTTCGTATGTACACCATACATTACATCATACATTTGCATTCATAAACATTCATTTAGACATACATAGGATCGTCATCATCATAACACAGGCAGTTGCTTCGGCTCTAAAGATAAGGCTTCGGCAAAAAGAAAAAGAAGCAGTCTTTATGCTTCGCTGTGTACGAAAAGAAGGGAAGGTGTTTTTCGCCTTCGGCTCAAAAATGCTAATTTCGTTCACACCAAAGCACTTTATACATTGATGGAAAGGTAAGAATATATTACAAGGTATGGACAAAGTTTACAAAGTCAAAATTAATTACATTGTTCTTTACAAAGGTTATTACAATGGTTGTTAGAGTTTTTTCTACAGTCATCTATTCAAGCTTCATTAGTATCCATTGAGCTTCGGCTTTAGCTTCGACTTCATCATCCATTAAACTTCGGCTTCGTCTTCTCACTCTTTAGCTTCGGCCTCGGCTTCGTCATCCTGTACGTATTCAAGTATTGTAAGCAAAATTCAAGTTCGAAGGAAGAGGTAAGCACAAGGTATGATTTTGTTACCGGCTTAAGATGACTCCGAGCTTCATCACTAGCTTTGCTTCGTCCACCCTTTGTCCATACCAGTTTTATAAATCTATTTTCTATGCTTCGGGCAAGGTTGGGAATATCATCCAGGTCTACTGGTGATAAGCTGAAATTGGGTCTATTGATAACCTTTCCATGTTCGCAGCCGGATTTCAGGAAGGAGACAGCTGTGCCCCGAGAAGCTACCAGGGCACAAAAGTTACCATGTCCAGCTATAACTTCTTCAAGATCATCAATTTCACCTTCGATATGTTCGAAGGCCCCTGGCAGGTCTTTAGACAAAGGGTTAAATTTTTTGCTACTGGCTCCAACCGAATAGAAGACTTGCTTCAGCCATTGAACACATCGATTACTGAACTCCAGACATTTGTTTTGAAGGCTTGTCAATGATTTTTTCAAATCTGAACTTTTCTGGACCTCGGCCTCAAATTTTGCATTAAGCTTCTGCTTTTCTTGTTCGAAGCTTTCTGACTGGGAGGAAAGTTTCGAATTTAATTCTGCTATTTTAGTTTCAACTTCTGCCAATAAGCCTTCGTTTGTCTGAATCTCGAAGTCTTTCTTTTCGAGAGCAGCTGATTGGTCTTTTATCTTGCTTTCTAAGTTTTCAATTATAACTTCGTGTTTTTTATCTTCCAAATCTTGCTGCATTTTCAAAGCTTTACTCAGTAGCATACTCTGCATACAAACAACCTTCATTAGAAAACATCTTCGTTATTGAAATAATAAAAGTTAAAGAAAAGTTTACCTTGAAATTGGAATAGAATAAACTACCGACGATGTGTTGTCGTCAGTAGTGGCTAATATCTGTTTCGAGCTTCGGAACACCAATACTCTTTGATAGAGTACCGACAACCTTCGCTCTGATCTGATCCCGGATGCAGCCCAATTTTTCGTCATCGATGCCACCGAAGAGAAGTGCTCCCGGCTGATTTCCGCAAGATATAGCATATTCTTTTAGCTCTTCTTTTTCAGCCTTTGACAGCTCTTGACCAACTAGGTTTTGAAAGTTAAAAATTTCATCTTCCGAAGTGTCTTCGGCTATTTCTTTCTCCTTCTCGGGTTCTGGGGTCATAGTCTTTTCAGTGGCTGCAGCAGTTTCTTCTGCGGCCATGTTTAGCAGTATATTATCAATATCGGTAATCGTGCACTCTAAATGAATATCTTCGGCTGTGGCAGCTTCGGTAGCTGTGGCTTCTGTAGGTGCAGCTTTGGTGGCTGTCGTGCTCTCAACAGCTGGCCCCTTCAGAGCTGAAGCTCCTGGTGGTGTCCATTCGATGACTTCCGTCACTATAATGATTCTTTGTTTCTTCGGCCTAGATGCCTTCATTTTTGCGGGCTCCTTTTCCTTCTGAAAAAGCTTCATCATATGCGGCCCCAGTGGACTTAGCTTGACAGGTAAAGATTCAGTCATTACCTTTAGAATTTCCTCCACGTCGGTGGCAGAGGGTGTTGCAGCAGTTTCTTCTTCTTCATCAATTGCCTTCTGCTTCGGAGCTGCAGCTTTTCTCTTCTTCGAAGCATCTGTTTGTGGCTCAGGCTTCAGCTTTTTCTTTTTTAATTGTTCTTCATTGTCTTTATTCAGAGCACCAGCCACTCTCTTTGTCTTTTGCCCTTCGGCATCCTTGTCTAACCGCTCGTAGTCGGGATACTCGAAGTCCAGAGCATCCATTACTCGGTTTAGCCTTCGCTTCGGACGGGTGCCAAAGGCCGCAGTCATTAATTGATCTTCTTTTTTAGAGTAATTGCCTAGTATTTCATTGCACATTACTTCGATCGTGTCTAGCCACTATTGGCAAGGCACTTTGAAATGTTTCTTGAATTTATAATGGTAAGGCAACAGAATAAGTTCCCCCTTCTTCTTTTCCCCCTTCAGCTTCGGCATGTCCCACTCCTTCAGAGTTGGGAACACTCTGAAGGCCAAAAATTCTTGCACTATGTCCCTAGTGCCGATATGATTTGCAATAACTCGAAATTCAGCTAGGGCAATTTGGCATGGACTCCCTGGTGTCATGTTGCACTGGGGTCTGGTCTCTCCGAAGATCAATTCTAGCGGACTCTGGACCAGCTTCTCCTTGTCTTTGTCAACTTTGACGTAAAACCACTCAGACTTCCAGCCAGCTGGCCACTTGCTTCGGTAGCTAATTACTAGAAATTTTGTGTTCTTATGATAGGCAAAATTGTAGCAGCCAAAATTTTCATGTAGCCCATCTCCTCTAGCTTTTGTCTGATAATGAAGCTCGTGCACTTGGCAGAAGCCTTCGCCAAATGGCTCCACCCCTTGGCTGCGGAGAGCCCAGATATAAACGCTAAGCCGGACAATAGCGTTAGGAGTTAGCTGATGAAGGTAGATCCCAAACTTCTGCAATACATCAGCAATCATCTTGTTCAAAATAAATCTTAAGCCAGCCTTAAAGAAACTTTTGAAGACTACCATTTCATCCTTTCTTGGCTTCGGAGTAGTATCTTCCCCACCAAAACGAACTAGCTCTTTCTTCGCTTCACTGAAATAGCCCAATTTCAATAGCTTAGGCAAATCATCTTTGGAGATGGTGGATTTTCCGAAATCCAGGTGGCTGGGTTTGCTTGGCACCACGCTGTAATCATCTTCAGATTCAGTCTCCTCAACATCAGCCTGTTTTGTTTTAGCGGCAGGTGCATCTTCCGATGTTACCAGCCCTGAGCGCTTCATCACTTTGGAGATTGGAGCAGTTTCAGCACCTTCGGCTTCCTCTCCGTTGTGTGTAATCCTAGATGTGGAACGCACTCTGGCCATCTGATGATTGAATTTCTTGTTTTTTGAATGAAGTTGAAATTTTTTCTTTATTTTGCCGAAGCTCTTTCTTACGAAGCTTGAGCAAAGCAAATAGCTTCGGTTGAGGATGCAGCAAGCAAGCTTCGGCTTTGGTCAATATTTTGGCAGCAAAACAGTGCAATAGCAATGAATGCTGTGGTAACTTCACACCTACCCGTCTGTTTATATAATGCCGCAGGTGGGAATGTGAATCGTCAAGGTCTTCCGCATCGGAAAAATAGCCACCCGCACTCACTGAAAGGTGGGCCACAGGGTCCGAGAAGGTGAATCGCCAGGGCGTGCGTAACTGCTGCAAGATGGGGCCACCTCGCGCCCGGATTATTTTAATCGTTTCTCGCCAACGAGCTCAGGGAAGGTGTTTTTCGGATCTTCGGCATCCCGAAGCCTAGAAGATTTTTTCACGGATCAAGCTCGTTATGAAAAACGATCTAGCACCACGAAGGGCTACTGTTGGGGGTATGCTTCGTAGCCGAAGATCCTAAAGAGAGAAGAACACCTTCGGCAGATCCTCTCAGAAGCAGCACTGAAGCTATCACCTATAAAGCTTCGGCACAGTGACAGATCTCAAGACGAAGGGGTGAACCGACTTGAAGATGAAATGACCTAAGGACCCATGATGTTTTGTGCCAGTATTGTAGTCGATTGTAAAGGGCATAAATGTAATTTTACACAGGCTGCGCCCTATGCCTATAAATAGATGAACAGTACCCCTGTACTGTTCACGTGGACTTGGCATTCTGCTTTTGCGTCTCGCTTGTACTTTTGCCGTTCTTTCAAGCCAAAGGTACATTTGTAATTTGATATCATTTATATTTTCCATAATAATAAAATGGAAATAAAATAGAAATGAGTTGGTAATAACACATGATTGTTTATGCTATTTTATATTTCATATGATTCCTTCTTCATCATTATATGTTATTCTGCTGAAGGTATGTCCTTCATAACCTTCGTCCAAAGATCATTACATCCTAAGGGAAATAATGTTTCGAAGGACAAAGGACTTTAACGTTTAACAGTTTCTGTGTTGCCTTGTTCTTAATTCATAGCACTTAAGAACAAGTCCCCAACAACTTCGGGAGTAAGTTGATGAAGAAAGATCTAAAATATCTTTAGCACTTCCACCAAAAATATGCTTAATGGGAACTGAAGACCTGCCTTCATAAAGCTTTTGTAAATAACCACCTCATTTTCTTCAGGAGCAGGGGTGGTGCTGTCTCCTCCAACCCTCACAATAGACATGTCACGAAAGTATCTTCCTCTCATAGCGTCAACATGACTTTGCTTAATAGTCGACATTCCAAAGATGGTATGGCTTGGTCGCCAGGGCTGGTCCTCAAAATCTTCATCTCCACTTTCTACATCAAAGTCATCACTGTCATCAGAATCTTTAGATAAATCTGCCATTATCTCCTTTGTGATTTTCTCTGTATTTGTTTTTGCCATGGATTCGTAAAACCCAGCAATAAAAGGGTCCACAACATTCTTCTCCTCATACATCTTCTCCTCCTCGGATATCTTCTTCTCCTCAGACATCTTCTTCTCTTCAGACATGGAACAAACACTTGCCTTTAAGACAAAGTTCAAAAATCAGGCGAGAACTGATGAGCAAGAGTTAAAAATATGAGAAAATAACACAAGCAACAGAAATGGCGCATCAAATGCCACCGCTGTGGGCTTCTATTTATACGCCTAGTGCATTGCAACTTGGCGCGGGCCCCATTTGTCATTGACTTTTGCTATTCTAGCGAAGGGAAGGTGTTTTTTCGGACCTTCGGCTTAAGGCCTTCGTTCACATCGCAGTCTGAATTTGCTGTTGCAAGAACAAATTAATACTACGAGGGGCTACTGTTGGGGGCCTTCATATTCCAAAGGTCCTCAAAAACACGACTAACATGTTTTTCATGTATAATATACTATCATAGGAACCTTCGGCCTTGAGATGAAGGTGTGCACGGTATGAAAGGCACGATCTGGGAGAAGCATGAACTAGTTCCAAAGCTACGGATGGAGAAGTTTCGGCTTAGCGGTGGAAAATGAAACCGACCTAAAGAGGAAAAGGCTATCTAGTCCTCTATAGATTACCCTTAGTCAATAATAAATGTCAAGGTAATGGATGTAATTTTATATAGGCTGCGTCCTCTGCCTACAAATAGATGAACAGTACTGTTCACGCTGACTTGTAATCACTTGCTCGTCACTCTTGGATTCTTACCTTCCATCAAGTCGAAGGTACAAATGTAATTCAATATTAATAATGCTTGTTCATAATTATATGATGAGAATGTAGATAATCTAATGATCCAATATGATTATTTATGTTCTCTCTATGTTCCACGTGCTCCAGCTCTTTATTATTATTACATATTGAGATGATGAAGGTATGTCCTTCATGACCTTCGTCTGAAGATCATTATATCCTAAGGGAGATAATGCTTCGAAGGACGAAGGTCTTTAACCACCAACATTTGTGTTGCCTTGTTCTTAATTCATAGCATTTGAGAACAAGTGACCAACAGTACTAATCCCTTTGATTTAGGTTTATCCCTTGTATTATAAGGTCCTATCAAACTTGTGTATACTTGATTGCAATTGTTTGGTGTATTGTTCTTTGTCCTTATCCAAATGTATTGAATGTATGATCGCTTTATTTTGACAACGAGCAGCCCGTAGTTCCTAAGTGTGTGGCTGAAGATCTCCCTGAGCAACAACCTAGTGAAGGCAAGTGTCCTCTAACCTATTATGTCCTACATACTTTATAATTCACTGTTCCGCATTACATTATTGAAATCTAAGGGTTGACTAGTCTGTATTTACTTATCCTTGTTTACCTTTTGGGTTATCATGGTTAGCTTTATGCTATTGCTTTAACTTAATCAATGAACATGATGTGAGTATTATGATACGATGATGTTATCTTGATTATGATGATGAATCTGTGATACTTAAGGGGACTTAGGCTATTTTCCAAAGTATCTCTCCGTAAGGACCTGTTCGTTGAGTGACCACCCAGGATAATAGTACAACCATGAGGGGTGGAATGGGATGTCCTTAGCTGATTAATTAGAGGAACCTGAGGTGTAGTTGGCTTCGCCGTAGGGCCGTCAATGGGGTCCGGGCGTAGTACTTGCTCTGCCGAGGCTGGTTGTAGAGGTTTTTTGATTTGGTTTTGTTAGTCACCCTTCCTTTGGGGTGAGGTATTGTGTTTATCAAACTGGAGAAACCTAACGGGCGGCTGCGACTTATGGGGAATCTTTATAAAGGTTACATAGTGAGACCCTGCTAGGTCACCTTGGTAGTGATCAATGGGGAGACTAGAACCCCGGGCAGAATGGGAATCACGTCTTGTGGGTAAAGTGTGCAACCTCTGCAGAGTGTTAGAAACTAGTATATTAGCCATGCTCACGGTTAAGTGCAGCCTTAGGATCCTATTTGATTAGAATAACTTTGGATACTTCTATGATGATGTTTAATGATGATGGTTATAATTATGATCTCTTGTATTTCCTCTTCGAGAGAGTACTTTTGGGTAATAACTGGGTTTATTACTAAAATTTGGCTCTACTATTGTTAATAAATACTTGACCAACTAAAAGCAACTGCTTAACCTTAACTCCACATATAGCTAGTCCACTTTAGCCAAACCGGACATTTGCTGAGTACGTTGATGTGTACTCACCCTTGCTTTAAAAACAACCCCCACCCCAGGTTGTCCCCACTGTACTCAGTGCTCAAGAGAAGATGCTGGCAACCTGGAGGACTTTGAGGAGTTTCAGGACTACAACGAGTTCTAGTTATCTTTGTAGCAAACCTCCAGTGAGCTGCTTGCGAAGGCCTTATCTGCTATGTTTTGTTTTTCCGCACTTTGATAATGTTAATGACTATGTTATGAGTCTGTGGATGTCTCAGACATCTTGATGTAATAAAGTACTTTTTTGCTATTTACTTTGAGCAACGTGTGATGATGTCCAATTATGTAATCATTATGTACGTGAGTTTCTGATCCTGGTATGTACATGGTTGGCATTCGGTTTGCCTTCCAAAACCGGGTGTGACATAAGTGGTATCAAAACCTTACTGACTGTAGGACCGCTAACCTAGACTAGAATGGTCGCCCAAAGGACTATAGACCTCTACCCTTACCTTGACCTTTAGTATCATTTCAAAAGTTGGTCACCTTGACCAATTTTATGTTATTACTCATCTTACAAAATTTTTGTCTCACTTTGCTTTCTGTTTACTTGCTGGTCACATAGTTCTACTCTTACTCTTGTGCTTACGATGTATTTTGTAGATGGCTCATATTAGATGCACTGCACGTAAGTTAGTGATCCCCTTTGGCCCTCTCACCTGGCGGAGCGCACACTGCACCGCACGGTGACAGGTTAGTCCAACCACCTAGAAAGACTGCATCGTCGCCTGCACGAGGAGCGGGAGCGCCGATGCCAGGACTAGGAGAAGCGGGACTCTTCCCACTCACCTCAGTAGGAGGTGGAGTTTATGAGGCAGCCTTTCCCTGCACCTTAGCCCGAGATGCCCCCTACACCACCACAGGGCATCCCGGCTGCTGTAGGAGACCCTGACGACGACGACGACGTTGGTGGCAGTTCGAGCCACAGCATGGAGCTCTCAGAGGAGCGGGAGCCGGAGGGATGGATCGCTAGACCCATCACTCGCGATGCTGCTCGCGGGTGTCACTTCCACGACGCTCTCGACACCTTGCTGCGTTGAGCTTTCGACCGACACACTTAGTCTATCGAGTAACATTGTGTAGTCTACCAGCATCGTGGCGGGTTATACCCGCACCAGTGGGAGGCTACTTGCTTGGTGCGCCGTCTGGACGATGATCTTGGGGTGCAGAGGCCTTCTCAAAGCACTATTCTATCACTGAGAGGGACACTACTGAGGCAGCCATGCAAGATGCTGCACGATGTGCACCTTCGCAGTATTGCTCGTTGTTCAGCGGGGTAGCTGATGGCCTCGACCTGAAGTACTACCCTTGTCGTTCGGCCGGCAGTGCTGGAGGTGTGATTGTCTTGCCCGTTGGTGAGGGCAATCCCAGGCTGAACAACATGGTCAACCTAGTCATGGTGCTCAACACCAAGCTGGACCACACCCTTGACGAATTGGGCAACGTTCGGGCGGAGGTTTCGGAATTGCGTGCTAAGCGCGTAACGGGCCACTATCAGGATGGTGGTTCTCCCTCTCGTGTCGGGATTCAGCACCATTACCGCTCACCGCCCCATGGTCACTTTGATTACGGCACCCCTGATTGCAGGACCCAGATAGATTTGGATCCATAGATCGATAGAGTCAGAGTCTATAATAATGGTTAATTCAGTGTCATAGTCTTAGTTAGTCTTAATTTGCTTATCATATGTTTGGATGCTTGTCATGATGAACTTGTAATGAAGTTGGATCCTTGTAATGATTGTCACCAAGGTGTGGGTATCCCCTGCAACTTGGTGTAGTTATTAATAAAGTCAGTTATTTCCACTTTCCTCTTTATCTAAGAAGCTATGTTGGTTGTGTTGAGAGTCAGTGAAGATAATCAATTGTTCAGTGTTATGAAGATTTCCATATATCTTTTCTTATGCTGAAAGACTACAGAGTCAGTTCTGATGTGTGTGTGCTTTCTACAGATGTCTGAGAATAGACGCAGAGGTGGAAGGCGCGTGCTCAACTGGAGCAGCAGGCACCCCAGGAGGAGGCAGCTCATCAACAGTTGCCACTGCCACCCCCGATGACCATTAAGCAGATGTTCCTGATGCAGACCCAAGCAGTCCAAGCAATTGGTCAGACCTTAGCAGCAATGAAGCAGGTGCGGCAGCAACCACCTTCACCTCAACCCCAAGTGCAAGTTCACATGCCACAGGTGCCTAGAGACAAGTAGACAGAGTTCATGAGGGGTCGTCCCCCTGTCTTTGCCCATTCTACTGATCCCATGGACGCCGAAGATTGTTTGTGTACTATGGAGTGTGAGATGCACACTGCTCAGTGCAATGATCGCGAGAAGGTCCTGTACGGTCCCCGTCTGCTAAGGGGAGCAGCACAGTCTTGGTGGGAGTCTTATCTCACCACCCATGCCGACCATGAAGCCATCACCTGGGAGGAGTTCAAAGATAACTTCCATCGTTACCATGTGCCTGAAGGATTGATGATTGTAAGGAAGGAGGAATTTCTAGCTTTGAAGCAAGTCCCCCTATCTGTCAGTGAGTATAGGGAGAAGTTTCTATAGCTGTCATGTTATGCACCAGAAGATGTCAACACGAATGCTAAGAGGCAGTACCGTTTTCTGAGAGGTTTGGTTGACCCCCTTAACTACCAGCTGATGAACCACACCTTCCCTACCTTCCATCATTTGATCGATAGAGTAATCATGACTGAAAGGAAGCACTGGGAAATGGAGGATAGGAAACGCAAGATTGGTGGATCTTAAGCTGGGAGTAGCAGCCGTTCTCGCTACTCAGGCAATCCAATCCAGTAATTCAAGCAAGGTCACCCCCAAGGCCACCAACACCAGCATCAGTGTCAACACCAGCAGTAGTATCAGAGGCAGTTTCCTCAGCAGCAGCAGCAGTACCATCAGAGCAACCAGCAGGGAGGAAATCAGTACTAGCATCAGAACAACCAGGCACCTCGCGTTCCTGCCCAGCAACCAACTAGAACAACCCAGTAGCTCCAGCGAAAGGAGGAGGCCGCGCATGTTTCCATTGTGGGGAACAAGGCCACTAGGCGAATCACTGCCCAAAGAAGGCAACTCAGTAGTCGCCAGCTTTCAACACTTCAGCAAGACAAGGAGCACCACAACAAGCACCAGGAGGCCTTGGTCAGGCCTACAACCATGGAAAGGTGAACCACCTGGAGGCCGAAGAAATCCAAAATGCTCAAGATGTGGTAGTAGGTATGTTTCTAGTCGAATCCCATCTAGCAAAAGTATTGTTTGATACTGGTGCCACACATTCTTTTGTTTCTACATCATTGGTAGAAGCACATAACATCCCCGTAGAACCAATGATTCCACCTTTAAGAGTTAATTCAGTTGGGGGGAAAGTTCAGTCTGATAGGATGTGTCTGAATCTAAGGATTGAAATAAGGGGGATAGACTTCCCCACTAACCTAGTGGTAATGGGTACTCAAGGGTTAGATGTCATCCTAGGGATGAATTGGCTGCATAGAAACAAAGCCACTGTCAGTTGTGATAAGAGGACAGTAAAGTTGGTGTCCCCATCCGGAAAGGAAGTAGTAACTGAACTGTATTTGCCTGAACTAGAAGAAGGGGCCTGTCACTATTTGTTCGTAGATGGCAAGGAGACCAACCCAATTGAGGATATTAGAATTGTGTCAGAGTTCCCCGACGTGTTCCCTGAGGACACCAAGCTTGCCACCTGAAAGGAAGGTTGAATTTGCCATAGAACTTATCCTAGGCACCACCCCAATTTTCAAGAGAGCCTATCATGTGTCCGAACCAGAATTGGTGGAACTGAAGCAACAGATTGATGAGATGTTGGAGAAAGGCTACATTAGACCAAGTACCTCGCCTTGGGCAGCCCAGTGTTATTTGTGGAGAAGAAGGATGGTACAAAGAGGATGTGCATTGATTACAGGTCCTTGAACAAAGTCATTGTCAAGAACAAGTACCCTCTGCCAAGGATTGAAGATTTATTCGATTAGTTGAGAGGAGCCAGTGTGTTCTCGAAGATAGATATGAGGTCAGGTTACCATCAGCTCAGGATTTGACCTTCGGATGTACCGAAGACATCGTTCATCACCAAGTATGGACTATATGAGTTCACGGTCATGTCATTCGGTCTGACGAATACGCTAGTTTATTTCATGTACTTGATGAAAAGCGTGTTCATGGACTACCTCGACAAGTTCATAGTGGTGTTCATTGATGATATCCTTGTATATTCCCAGAATGAGTAGGAGCATGAAGAGCTTTTGAGGAAAGTACTACAGAGGCTACGAGATTGTCAGTTGTATGCCAAGCTGAGCAAGTGTGAGTTCTGAATCATCAAAGTTCTATTCTTGGGTCATATTATAAACCAAGACAGACTAGCTATGGATCTAAAGAAAGTAGCAGCGATTCTGGACTAGAAAGCATCGAAAGATGTCTGAGGAATCAAAATTTCATTGGAATGGCCGGCTACTATCGGCGTTTCATCGAATGTTTCTCTAAGATTGCTGGGCTAATGACAGCCTTGCTGGCAAAGAAGGTTGAGTTCAAGTGGATGCCAGTGTGCCAAGAATCTTTTGAGACGTTGAAGAAGAAGTTGACAACAGCACCGGCATTGATTCTGCTAGATGTCCACAAGACATTCTTAGTATATTGTGATGCTTCATACACCGATCTGGGATGTGTGTTAATGCAAGAGGGGAAAGTAGTGGCATACTCGTCGCGACAGTTGAAGATTTATGACAAGAACTACCCCACTCATGACCTGGAGTTAGCAGAAGTGGTGCATGCACTGAAGACCTAGAGACACTATTTGTATGGGCAGAAGTGTGATATCTACACAGATCACAAGAGTCTCAACTACATATTCACCTAGTCAGAGTTGAACATGAGGCAGCGAAGATGGCTGGAGTTAATCAAAGACTACGAGGTGGAGATACATTATCACCCAGGCAAAGCAAACATGGTTGCAGATGCTTTGAGCAGAAAGAGTCAAGTCAATATGTTGGCTGCTCACCTGATGCCGAGTCTTGGATTTCTGAACAACACTTAAGGAGTGACAATCGAGCTGGAACCCACTCTAGAGCAAGATATCAGGAAGGGTCAGAAAGAAGGTGGGAAGATCAACGAGATCTAGTGGCTGATCATAGAAGGGAAAGGCCCAGATTTATGTGAAGACACAGAAGGAGTGGTATGGTTCAAGGATAGACTAGGTGTTCCCGACATCAAATCGATCTAGGAACTGATTCTCGACGAAGCTCATGAGACAACGTATTCTATACACCCTGGTAGCGAGAAGATGTACCAAGCCCTGAAGAAAAGATTCTGGTGGTACGGTATGAAAAGGGAGATAGCAGAGTACGTTGTCAGATGCGACAGTTGTCAGAGGACCAAGGCAGAACATCAGAGACCCACAGGTTTGTTGCAGCTGTTGCAGATTCCAATGGGATGAGATCGGGATGGACTTTATAGTTGGTCTGCCTCGCACTCATGCTGGTTATGACTCCATCTGGGTAGTAGTGGATCGTTTAACAAAGGTGACCCATTTCATACCAGTCAAGACCACCTATAATAGTGCAGTGTTGGCAGAATTATACATGTCTCGAATTGTGTGCTTGCATGGCGTTCCAAAGAAGATAGTATCAGACAGAGGCATGCAGTTCACTTCTCATTTTTGGCAGCAGCTACATGAAGCTTTGGACACACATTTGAAGTTCAGTTCAACTTATCACCCGCAGACAGATCGTCAGACGAAGAGAACCAACTAGATCCTCGAAGATATGTTGAGGGCTTATGCATTGCAAAACAAGTTAGGTTGGGACAAGAGGCTACCATATGCAGAATTCTCCTACAACAATAGCTATCAGGCCAGTCTTAAGATGTAACCATTCCAAGCACTCTATGAAAGGAATTGCAGAACTCCGTTGCATTGGGACCAACCCGGTGAAAGGTAGGTGTTCAATCCAGATATTCTGCTTGAGGCTAAAGAGAACATCAGAATGGTTCGAGAGAATCTGAAGATAGCGCAGTCTAGGCAGCAAAGCTATGTTGACACCCGAAGAAGAGAATTGAGTTTTGAAGTGGAGATTATGTCTACTTAAAAGTGTCACCCATCAGAGGAATCAAAAGGTTCGTAGTCAAAGGCAAGCTAGCACCTCGATACATCGAACCATACTAGATTCAAGCAAGATGTGGAGAAGTGGCATATCAACTCAGCTTGCCAGAAAGTCTGTCAGTCGTGCATGACATGTTTCATGTGTCTCAGCTGAAGAAATGCTTGCGAGTACCAGAAGAGCAATTGCCAACAGAGGACCTTGAAGTTCAAAAAGATCTGACATATATTAAGAAGCCAACTCAGATCCTGGAGACAGCAGATCGGGTCACTCAGAGAAGCACCATCAGGATGTGCAAAGTCAAATGGGGCCATCACTCAGAAGAAGAAGCAACCTGAGAAAGAGAAGATGATCTAAAAGCCAAGTACCCTGAACTCTTTGCTAGCCAACCCTGAATATCGAGGGCGAGATTCTTTTTAAGGGGGATAGGTTTGTAACACCCTAAATTTGAGGGTATAAAATTTCTTTCTAAATATCTACCAAATTCAGGTGTTACTCTTGTCTCTCTCTCTAAGCCTCTCTTTTTCTTTTGGCTAGAATTAAGTTAATTAGGAGATGGATTAATTATTTATTTTGTCAAAACAATGTGAGTCATGAAATGTTGCATCATGCTGAGCTTAAAATATTCTTTGAATTGTTGCACATGTTTGAATTGGTTTGAATTTGAATATTGGTTTCAATTTGAATTGAAATCTCTAGAGAGAAATAAAATAGAAAAGCAATTGGAAAATCCCTGGAAAAAGAAAAGGTTATTTCGGCCCAAGACAGCCCAGACGGCCCAGCCCCACGCGTGCGCCGCTAGTGCTCGCCAGCTCTCCCTGACAGGCGGACCCCACCTATCAGCGCCCACTCGTGCCCGCGCACTCTTCCCTCTCACCCCCTCGCTGCCCAGTGGGCCCGACCTGTTAGCAGATGATCGCCCGATTGTCGTTCACCCTCGCTGATCCACGGACCCCGCCTGTCGGCCACTCCCCTCGTCCCTATCCTCCCTCCTGCACTCTCCGTCGTGGACGCTTCCACAACCACGTATTTTTCGGCCACAACCCCCGTGCCCGAGCCCTTTTCTGTAGCTCATGCCCACTCACTCACTCCCCTCGCCCAGCTGCGCCCCCGGCCGAACTCCCTCGCTCTCTCTCTCGCTCTGCGTGCACCCAGGAAGCTCTGCCGCCGCTCTCCGTGGTCCGCCGCTCGTTCTGTGGCCATCGTGGAGTCTCTACCGTGCCCACTACCTCGGTTAGTTCCGCCTCTTTGTCAGCAGCCTGGGACACCCCTCGGTTCGTCCCCAACCCCTCTGGTTTGCCCAGTCTGCGCTCACCGGATTCCTCCCCGTGCAGTTGGAGCCCCGCCACCATCGACCCGAGGCTTCCCTGCGTCCACGCCGTCGCTCAAGCACCCTAGAGTTTGCACTCGAGGTGAGCAACCCTCCCATGCCCTTATTTCGCCCGTTACTGCCCTAGTGTCTGTGTAATTGCTCGCCTGAGCGAGTTTGCGCCGCCGGGGGGCCACTCCGCCGCATTCTGCGCCCTCTGGTGCCCTCGCTGCTACACCCAGGTGTTACCTAAGATTTCTTCTTAGTACCCAACTGGTGGCCATTATCACATGTAAACATAATTGAGCAAAAGACCCCAGAACTTGAGAAGCAAAAATTTGAGTGAGTCTTTTTATCTTAAGGATCATACCTTAACCATATCATGCACCACAAAGTGAGAAAAATGCACAAAACCTAAAATAACCCTAAGTAAGCCATTTAAGTGCAATGGGGAAAAATTGTAAAAAGATTGTGAAAAACATAAAATCATGATGAGGACCAAATAACAAAGTTATAGTACACTAAATAAGCTACAAAATGTAGTCAGGAAGATTTATCAAAGGGGTTTTGCAAAATACCCAAAATAAATCCTCAAGTGAAAACTCAATGGGAAATTCAGAAAATTTAGAATCTGAATTTTGACCTCTTCATAAAGTTCACCCGTGTTCTCTATTTTCCAAAACTCAAATCCACAAATTCCAAATATCAAATTGGCGCCAAATTTCCTTAGGCACGTCCTAGAAAAGTTTTGAGGCAAATCTCAGCCATTTGACATGGATTTGCCTCGGGACACATCAGTGAGACACTGGCAACTTGAGGACACGACAACTCACTGTACACGGCCGGAAACCCCTCGGCTCCCACACATAAACGACAAAGCTTACATCAGGGAACAAATCTTACACGGCGATCTTGCCCAAATTCGCGAAGATATGAAGCCTATCGGCGTTAGAACAAGAGCAGAAGCAATGTGCCACGTGCTCGACCGCGGCTGACGCGCCGGTGCACGCTAGCCCGCGCGCCCGCGCCGGTCCATGCCCGACCGTGCACCGCGCCTGCTCCTATAAAGCCACCCTAGACGCGCAACACTCCACTCCGCACTTGCCATCACTGTCCAGATCCAGCTCTTGGATCCGGCAAGCTCTACGCCGCCCGCTTGAGCCACCTGAGCGCCGACTACCCCCGCCAATGACCCGCACATCAACGTGACCACCACAACCTCCCTTACGTTGTCAACCACTTCGTCGGAGCTATCTCGCCGCCGGTAAGCCCCACCGCCCTTTTCTCCACTGCGGGTACTGTTCCAATAGGGGAAGGACCGCGGGTTAGATTTAGGTACCCCAAGGGGTTTTCTGCATTGTCAGAGACTCGGTAGAATGGTAATCGGAGGACCTATTTGTAAGGGATGCAGGAAAAGTATACCAGGGACCCTAGCGCAAAGTAGATTTTTCTTTTCCATTTGAAATTCAATTATTTAAATCTGCAGCAAACTAGTTAAATGAATAACTTGAAGAATACTCATCCAAATTTAGTCAAACAAATTTTGTTAGGCTCTATGATTTATGCACTATCAAACAAAAATAGTAAACTTCATGTTTTCTATACTAATTTTTAGAGTGTGAATTTAAATTAGGAAACTACCCAAACCTTATTAATACATAGAAAAATAGAAATACTTCTATACTGTACTGGAGAGAATTTGTAGAAATACTTACCAAGCATCTACACTATTTAAAAATAAGGAACACCCCAGTATACAAGAGTAAATCAGAGATATCCATTAAAGACTATTTCTGCCCAAATTTTAGAAAAATGAAAAAGGTAATAGAAAATAAAAACCAGAGAATGACCATATTTTTCCTAGTTTGCCTATGTTATATAGAACCTAGGAAAAATGTATGGAACCCTAGTCTAGTGCTAATCTAAGTTTATAATTTTATTAGGCATTAAAAAATCAAGAAAAGCCATGATTAAAATTATAAGGGCAAATACAATAATGGAAAGAAAAATTTAGTAGACCTCTAACTACTAGTATACCACTACAAAAATGGTAAACACCCCAAACCATCACAGTAAGTAAGTTAAACAAATAGAACTTAGATTTAGCCAATACTTCAAATAAATTAAAAGAAGGACTAAAAATGTGAAATAGTGAACAAACCAATTTTTAACCAATCACTTATGATGTAAGCCACCAGAGAAAAATATGAAACTAAGAGAAAAATATGATGTAATACACCTCACTCCCTACCCCATGAAAAAGGCCAAATATTCCAAGAAATCTTACCACCCCTTCCCTTTGAGCAAAATTAGCCAATTTCTAGAATGTTTGCTCTTGCACAAAGAAGAAGGTAGAAAAATTAGGAAATCTGTTGTTTGACATTTTTCAAATATAGTAGTAGTAGAAAGCACCACTAGGCCCTAAAACTTTAGAAAATCACAAAAAAAGACCAGTAGGTATCTGTAACACCTCTGGTGTTACTGGTACTAAAACTTTAGCATAACATCATGAGCATTGGCATAACATGTGTTCGTTACACCTAGAATGCATTCACTAGGTAAAATCTCAAACAAGTTGTGATGTTATGAGTTGATGTGTGGTTAACCCTAGGGTAGAGTACTTAACCCTAAGTTGGGCTTATGAGTGAAAATGAAGCCCAAATAATTTAAAACCTCAAAAATCATTATAATGATCATAAGATATCATCTTTGATGGACTTTAGTGACATCAAAACCCTGAAGTGCTAAAAACCCAGAAAAGACCCCTGGAAAAACCTATATTGGAACCCTAGGGGGCTAAGTGTAAAATTTGTGCACTTTTGGACCCAAGTGCAAATACCAAAGTAATAGAACACCACAAATCATGTGTATCTCACATTTAAGGGTTTGCAAGTCAAATAGTGGGATTTGGGCTTATTTGCCAAAAGCACCCCATAAACCATATATGACTAAGTCTGAAACTTAGTGCATAGGGTAAACTTTGGAACCCTATATCTCTCAATTCATAAAGAATTTGCCCTAGGTCAACACATCAAGATTATAGAGCTACTATAGGATCATAACTTTGCTTAAGTGATTAAGCCTTGGTGTCATACAAAATTTGGAGATAATTAGATCTGAAGTCAGGCTGACAGACAGTCATTGAACTGAATAATGGTTAACAGTGAAGTTTGGCAAACTTTGAGAATGGATTCGACCATGATCCAGTGATTGTTTGACTATGGTTGCTATAGCAAGATTGTAGCCGGATCATAGGGCAACAACTTTGCTACTGGTAGATTAACATGTTGTCGTGTAAAAATCTGAGATTTGGGCCCTCCAAATTGCTTTGTCACGCAGACTGAATAAGAATCTGATGGTATAGTGCGCAAAAGATCTTCAGGTTCAGTCCCCCTCGCCGCTAGTGACCCCGCGTTTGGATTCGCGTCGGCGCCACGATTTGTGCTCGGCGGAGTGCAGATAACTACTCGGGGTAAGAAATATCGCGTTAAGGATGAACTTAGGCCACTGTTCCGCCCCAGCCGCCATGTCCGCCTGACTCACGGCCGGTTCAGATAAGCTCACCGGAGTTGGCCACCTGTCGATCGGTTGTCATGTGCCTAGGTGCTCTACCACGTCGCAGTAACTTGCCTTGGCGTGTCCGTTCATCGCCAGTGACCCTGCCCTGGAAGAAGCCACGAATCACCATGCCAGTTCTCTCCCCTCTCTCCGGCCGCCAGCGCGCCATTCCAAATTCACGAGCCACCGCCCTCGGGCCCTATAAATTGAGCATGCCATTAGCTCCGCTAGGTAGTCAAGCACCCAACGCACCAGTCTGTGCCTCAGATTGTCCACCAGAGCGCTCCAATTTCAAAGTTCCCCCAAGTCAGTCAAAACTCCGCCGTGAGTGAGCTCACCGTGGCTAGCTCTCTATAGGTCCGTTCATGTCTTCCTCGCTCTCGTTTCAACATCCTTGTGTGCTGTAGATGCTTACCAGCCCGGCCAATTGGACTAGATCACGCTAGATCACTGGGAACATATCGAATTGTCGTCGGTTTGCGCCGTCACCGTGGACAGAGTGATTGTGAGACAACCTTGCAATTGAGTGAGGGGAAATGGTCGTTAGGGGTAGAATTAGATGTTGTGAAATAGAGAAGCTTAGCCGTTGCATTTTCCAACTGGTATGGGCTCACCGGAGTCCCTGCTCCGCCGTCCATGGTCGGGGGTCTCGACTTGTGAAGAAATAGAAAAGGGGAGGGTCTGTTTGCGATTGTTAGTGACATAGAGAAATAGTGCTGCGGACTCTTTAAGGGTTTTTCAAATCGCCAGGGTCTTCTGTTCAAATCTAACGCCGCAGGCGCGCGCGGGCGCGCTTTCGTCTGTGCGTGGGCCAACTTGGACTAGTTTCAGCCCATTAATGTTTATGTTTTTTTCTTTTCTTTTTCTGCCAGACTTAGGAAATCTATAGAAAATTATAAAAAAGGGTTAAAATATGAGACCAATTTTGTTGGACTCCTAAATTTCTATAGTATTTAATAAAAATAGTTCCAAGATTTTTAGCCCAAACCAGGAATTATGTAGTATTTAAGAAGGCCTAAACCTAGTCTTTTTGAATTTTATAAATTACTAGATAGCTCCAAAAATCATAAAACTTTTTGGGTGAATTTATCTTGGTACTTAGAACCCATAGATAAAGTTTGATATGCTTTGGACATTGTTTGATTCCCAAACCCAAAACCCTAGCCCCTTAGAGTAAAACTGTCTAACCCTACTAAGATGTTGACCCAGAAGACTATAGTTTCCCTAGAGCACCATGAAGGAAAGTTGTATTCAAGATACAACTTGGTGTATCTTTTCTATTATTGCATTTTCATAAGCATTACATGAGCATTCATTGTTATATGTGGTTATGTATAGAGAACGAGGAAGAAATAGCTGTTGAAGAAGAGGAGACTGCTCCGTCGATAGAAAATCCACCAGCCAGGAACTGTTTCTATTTTGATATTTGTGGAACAAGCCTGACTCTCCTACAACACAAGGCAAGCCCCGGTGCATTTGCCACCTCCTTGCTATTTTAAACTCTTTATCACTTAAATGATGCATTAGGTGATAGGAGTTGGGTGTTAAACCTATTGCTGCATTTCCTTCCTTGGAACTATTTACCATTCCTTGATTAGTTGTTTTATTAAAATGGTTTTTCTGATGCTTAGTCCTGCTTTAGAAAAACAAATGTTTTGTTTTTAAACAAAAGATGATGCTTCACAGTGGATGGAGGTTTTCAAAAATAAAACTTGATGGTGGATCCATCATGGCCATGATGGGTTCAACATCAGAAAAGATGTACCTCTGCCAGGTACAAGAATTTGGGTTTTTAAATGATAAAGCTAAGACCGGGTGGGTGACTTGCACGAGAAGAGAGTCTCGGTGTAGTGTCTCCGTCTGAGTCGATTAAGGACCGTGTCGATGTAGGCTTGCTGATCGAGGACCTTTTAACTGGTCTCATGCCTCATCATGGGTAAGCTTTGCCTCGGGCAGACTAATACCAGAAAGGCCAACATGCAATGGGAGTGGAGAGATGGCAAGAGTAGCGTGTACCCTTCGTGGCAAGAGGCTGGGCGGTGGTGTATCTGTGCTCGGTTGGCGTGAACCCGGTCTGGTTTTAAGAACCCTGGTGGCGAGTTGACATATGCAAGGGTTAAGTGCTACATATGTCGTGTGATTGGAGATCCCTAGCTGGGTATTAATCGATTCGGATCGTCGTTACTTCTCGGACATGAAGACTTGGTCACTGCCCTACACATAGCATTCCAGTGAACAAAAAGGGATTGATAGAAGAATGCTAGTATAGGCCAAGTGCTTGAACTAGGGTAGAAAGAACTCTAGTGACAGGTAATGACTTAACTTGTTAATAAAACTTGATTTTTAAGGATCCACTATTAGTAAGAATTTTTGCAAATAGAGTCTTGATTCTTGATTAAGCCTTACCTTGACTCCCTTAAGCCAGCATATCCTTGAGAGTCTTTTATTTTGATGGGTAAGACTTGCGAAAGTACACTCCATACTCAGGATTTTCGAACCCATGTTGTTGTAGATGAGGAAACAACAGACATTTGCTGTTTTTGCACTAAGGTGGTGCGCAAAGAAGAAACTCAGCAGTGAAGCCGCGAGAGGAGGATGGCCTCCCACTTGAAAAACTTTTATGCGTGAGGGGTTTTTGCCTCCCAAGTTTGTAATAATAATATTTATGCACTCTTATACCCTAGGTTGTAATAACTACAACACTTTCTCTATATTTTAATGAATGTAAATTAAGTTATTGTAATTCGCTTCCGCTTATTCGTTCCTCCGATGTGTTGTAATATCTGTGTGACGGGTGAAACGCTCTTGGAAAAGGAAAATGATATAGATACCGAACTTGTTAAGTGATTATGTGCATCTACAGGGTTGTCCAAGGTCTGTTGGACAAGGACAACTGTAGGTGGGCCTAATGACTTGGGAGGTTCCATCACAGCTGGTATCGGAGCGAAGCCTATCTCTTCAGATATTATGAAGCATTTCAAAAAGAATTTTCAAATACTTATCCAAGAAAATTTCTTTCATTCTTACCTTGTCACTTTCTGGAAGTACTCATCTTGCAAGACTAGGTAATAGAGTGCAATATATAGGAAATGGGATCAGCAAAGGTTGGTTCCGTAATCATTGGGTTATGCATGCATCATGTTTAAAAACTATACTAATAAATTTTCCCTCTTATGGAGATATGCCGCGTACAAGGAAAACCGCGCGCAAGTCCATTGGACCTATTGGCGTGCCTCGTCATCAATTGGCTCCAACACATGAAGGGAGCAGCAGCGGCAACAACGATCCAATCAGAGACTTGGAAGCACAAGTGGAACAGCTTCGGACGGAGCTACGTCACCGAAATAGGGTGTGGGCAGAAGATGATCAGCGTATAAATGAGTTGGCAGCTGACGTCAGACGCCTACAAGACGAGCTTGCTAAACGGGATTTGGAGGTCGATTGGGCCGTCAACTCACGTTTGGTTGCTTGGGACCGCGAAGCCAAAGCTCGCACTCGTGTGACTGAGCTTGCAATACTCTACATGAGTAAGTGCATTTACTGTATGCCCGACTACACCCAGACGTACATTTCGACGCTACTTTTGGAGCCGGACCGTCAGGAACAGCAAAAAAAGGACTTGACGAGGAGTTGGACCTTTTTTAGCCTCCTCCTTCCATGAACCTGGCTGACGAACGGTCTCCTACGGCAGGAAAAGGAGCAGCAAAGGGCGATGAAGACTAGAATAATATAGTTTAGATGTAGTACTTATGTAAAATACATAAATGAAGTCATGTTGTACACATGAGTCTGTATAATTACATTTTGGTAATGTAATGTGATGGTATGTGTTGGCATGTCATATTTTTCCCAAATGTCTCTTTGCCTTAGATGCCATCGCGGACTCGTGCGCACGACGGTGCATGGACTTCCCGTGGTCGGGAAGATACTCCTAATCCACCACCAGTACCACCCACACTGGCCGAGGCTATCGCTGCCTTGGTTAATGCTACTGCCGATAATACCCGCTTCTTATGTGAGATGGCGGGTAATCAATTCCAGCAGCATGCCGGAAGAGCACCTCCATAGGGACCACGTGAAACTTCATATCCAGAATTCTTAGAGACACGTCCTCCACTCTTTGTTAAAACAGAAGACCCTCTTGAAGCTGATGAGTGGATCAGGGTAATGGAACAGAAGTTTGGATTAAACTATTGCACAGAAACATAGAAGTTGTTGTTCGCTGCCCAACAACTGAGAGGCCCTGCCAGTACCTGGTGGGGAAATTTTGTGGCAATTCAACCAGCCGGACATCAGGTCACCTGGGATGAATTTAAGCTGGCATTCCATGAACACTATATTCCAGAAGGAGTGCTTCACATGAAACAAGAGGAATTTATTCGGCTAAAACAAGGAGGGGATACTATGATGCAATATCTCAACAAATTTAATCATTTATCCCAATATGCGATTGACCAAGTAAACACTGACCTGAAAAGAAGAACTGCTTCATGAGAGGACTCAACGACCGGCTACAACGGAAAATGGCCAGCTGTCTGGATCTTATATATAGCAGAGCTGTCAGCACAACGCTGGCAGTAGAAGCCAAGAATATAGGCCAAGGAAAATCAAAGGGATTTGGAGGTGATAGGTCCAATCAGGGACCTGAGAAACGAACCAGGTAGGTAATCCGACCTTTCAATCAGAATCGTTCTTCGCCTCGTCCACCCTCCTATCCGTTCAAACAGACTATTTTCATTCGTCCTACCACTGCCCCCACTTCTACTAATCAGCCGAGTGCCCCTGATGCTCATTTCCCTGCCCTCCCTAGTTCCTCAACTAGCTGCTTCAACTGTGGAAAGTTTGGTCATTTTATCTAAGACTGTCCATATTCGAGGCAGAATAAGTCCAACAATCAGCAAAACTCTAGGAGCTCAAATCAAGGCAAAGGGAACATAGCTAATAATTTAGCGGGCAAAAATGTCAAGAAGACTGGGTGAATTTATTACACTCAAGTGGCCACTACGCTGAAAGGAGAGCCAGTAATGATGGGTACGTTCCTTGTGGCCAATTACCCAGCAGTCATTCTCTTTGATTCTGGTGCTTCACATACATTCATAAGCAAGAAATTCGTGGAAAAACATTACATTCCTTGCACTGAATCAAGGGAAGGGTTTATTATCCATTCGCTTAGGGGACAAATATTTACTAAGGAAGTAGCCTTCCATGTGCCAGTAACATTGGCTGAACGGGATATTCCCACCAACATGATTGTTTTGAAAGGCCAAGATATAGATGTAATTCTGGGCATGAATTGGTTAGCCCAGCATAAAGCTATCCTCAACACTAACTTAAGGACTATCAGGTTGATCCATGGCCATGAAGAGGTTCTCTTGTCCATCCCTATAGTTGCCCCAGCCAAACCATTTGGATGGGTCTATGAAGCTATCATACCAGAAATCTAGGATATTTCGGTAGTATGTGAATTTATAGATGTATTTCATGAAGATCTGCCTGGATTACCCCAAGAAAGGGATGTAGAGTTTGTGATCGAACTAAAGCTCGATATAGCTCCTATTTCTAGAAGATCGTACCGGATGCCACCAAATGAATTGGCAGAGCCCAAGACTCAATTACAAGACTTACTGGAGAAGGGGTTCATTTGGCCCAGTTCATCACCTTGGGGATGTCCCACAATCTTTATCAAGAAAGATCAAACACTTCGAATGTGCGTGGACTACAGACCCCTTAATGAGGTCACGATCAAGAACAAGTATCCTCTTCCCCAAATTGATATCTTATTCGATCAACTTACCGGAGCTCAGGTATTCTCCATGATCGACCTCAGGTTGGGCTATCATCAGATCCGTATTCGACACGAAGATATAACCAAGACCGCATTTACTGTGCGGTATGGATTATTCGAATATTTGGTTATGTCCTTTGGATTGGCAAATGCTCCTGCCCACTTCACATATCTAATGAACTCGGTGTTTATGCCCGAGTTGGATAAATTCGTAGTGGTCTTCATTGATGATATCATGATCTATTCTAAGAATGAAGAGGAGCATGCTAAACATTTACGGATCGTATTAACGCACTTAAGGGAACACCAATTATATGCTAAATTCAGCAAATGCGCGTTTTGGCTGGAGGAAATCCAATTTTTGGGACATGCATTATCTGCAAATGGGATTGCGTTTGATCCCAGCAAGGTCAAGGATATTTTAGAGTGGAAACCACCAACCACTGTACATCAAGTTCGAAGTTTCCTTGGACTGGCTGGCTATTACCACAGATTTATTCGGGATTTCTCTAAAATTGTGAAGCCAATCATAAGTCTATTAAAGAATGATACAAAATTTAACTGGTCCTCAAGGTGCAACGAAGCCTTCGAGCAGTTGAAGGTATTATTGACCTCTGCTCCAGTATTGGCTCAACCGGACATTGAAAAGCCTTTTGATGTGTACTGTGACGCATTGGGCAGTGGTCTCGGATGTGTCTTAATGCAAGAGGGCCGAGTTATAGCATATGCTTCAAGACAGTTGCGCCGGCATGAGGAACATTATCCAATTCATGACTTAGAATTAGTTGCTGTGGTTCATGCCCTTAAAATATGGCGTCATTATCTGCTGGGGAATGTCTGCCATATATATACAGATCATAAAAGTTTGAAGTATATTTTTACCCTATCAGAATTAAACATGAGGCAGAGAAGATGACTCGAGCTGATTAAGGATTATGAATTAGACATCCACTATCACCCAGGAAAGGCCAACATGGTGGCAGATGCACTAAGTCGCAAGGCTTCATGCCATTGTCTTACTCTTACAGTAAGGACTTCGGGCACCACATTATGTCAAGAAATGGAGAAATTAAACCTGGGGATGATACAATAGGGAACCTTGAACCAATTGAAGCTTGAGTCGATTCTTCTGCAAAGAATTATTGATGCCCAAAGGAATGATAAAGGTATGAAACATATTCATGAGAAAATAGAAGCCGGCAAAGCAAATTGTTTCAGAAAGGATGATCAAGGCATAGTATGGTTTAACAATCGCATAGTTGTGCCTAAAAATGAGGAAGTCCGCCAGCAAATTTTGGATGAAGCTCATCTTAGTCGGTATTCCATTCATCCCAGAAGCACTAAGATGTATCAAGATTTAAAGCAACATTATTGGTGGACAAAAATGAAGATTGAGATTGCACGCTATGTGGTGAAATGTGAGACATGTAGACGTGCCAAAGCCATACATATGAAGACTGCTGGTCCACTACAATCTTTGCCCATCCCTACTTGGAAATGGGAAGACATTAGCATGGACTTCATTGTAGGATTACCCAGGACAGCAAAAAGATTTGATTCTATTTGGGTTATAATTGATCGACTTACAAAGATCGCCCACTTTCTTCCAGTCAAAGTAAAGTATACAGTGGCCACATATGTCAAACTATATATTGCCCGTATTCTCAGTTTGCACGGAGTTCTGAAGACAATAGTGTCGGATCATGGACCGCAATTTGTATTCAAATTCTAGGAAGAACTCCACAAAGCTCTGGGTACTAAGTTGCTCCACAGTTCGGCCTATCATCCTCAAACCAGTGGGCAGATTGAGAGAGTGAATCAAATACTCGAGGACATGTTACGGGCATGTGTTCTAGAATTTCCGCAAAAATGGGATGACTGTTTACCACTGGTAGAGTTTTCTTATAATAACAGCTATCAAGAAAGTATTAAGATGGCACCATTTGAAGCATTATATGGACAACGGTGTCGTACCCCCTTGAATTGGTCTGAATGTCACACCCGGGTTTTAGGGCACCAAGACCCGGGCACGAACATAATCACCAGGTGTGCTGGGACCAAGTCTCACACATATGATGAATCATGGCATAGGATCGAATGTCACATCATTACTATATAACAGGAGTTCTATAGAAAATAAATAAAAAATTACATCATAAGGAGATAGCGATCCAGCAACCCAAAGTTGACTGGGAGATGACGACCTAGACCTCTCACGAACTCATCACAGCATCCTCCATGCGCCTCAACCTACGGTACCTGTTCTTGACCTGTGGGGGGGTGTGAGACAGCAAGAGTGAGCTCACATATGTTCATAGCTCAACAAGTTGTGGGGAATAATGTGTATGAACTTGCCAATGATGGCAGCTCATGTGAATTGTAAGGCTTACCAAAGAGGATGGTTGAAGCTGATTATTACTGATGTGCACCTGTTGGGTGAATTCCCGATCTTTCGATGAGAGGGTGTGGAATAACTCGATTGGGAGGAGACGACGTTCACGGTCCGACTATAGCCTTCCAAAGACGCTGCACCTTAGCAACCGATACACCACCTCCTATGGCTGTCACGATCTTGTGGAGCATGACACCCTGGCCACTAGGGCACTCATCCTGCAAGCAATCGAAGAACTAGCAAGAACAAGTAGAACAAGTACTGAATTACCAGATGTAAATGTAGGTTTCAAATTCAAACTTCAATATGGTGGGGTTCCGAAGACAAGAAGACGGGCGGCTGCACCAGCACACGTGCTTACAAGCAAGTAGCGAGAGCTAAACTTGATCTAAACAAAACCCGTTGTTCTTGGTGGCGGCTAGGGGGTTTATAAAGAAGGGAGGACGACCACAAGGGTAATGGGGTCGTGCTGCAACCCTAGGATGCGTCCCTAATGGACCTAACTCGATACACGACCCATTGGGCCAAAATAGGGTGACGTAGCACCACGGGCAGAAAAGGCAGGAAATGTCTCGGTAAGGAAACAATGATTATGGCAGCCTCAGAACAGATATGACGATAATTTTGGATCCATATGAAAGTAGACTTGATAAGCTTTCCATGTTGTGCTTGAACATTCCAATCCGAGCCCGCATGTGACCGTGGTGACTTTCACAAGTTGGTGTTCTTCTGTAGTCCAAATTCAGCATGTTCAAATCCTTTTTCCTTTCGGTCTTCTCACTGGTTCCTAAGCAAAACAAGAGTGCACGAGTCTCCATGTCTAGATATGATGGACATGAACTCAAGAGTGTAATCGCCTGATGGTTGAGTTGACGAGCACGAGCGCGAGTAATGGGACCAGAAATTGGTACTTGTATTGGCATAGATGTATCAGTAGTGTGGATGTCTTCATCATTCTCCCCTTCTTGCATTTGAGTCGTCCTCGGCTCAAGCTCAACTTCCTCTCCCAAGTAGGGCTTTAAATCTGCAATGTTAAATGTGGGGCTAACCCCAAAGTCTGTAGGCAGATCTACCCTATATGCATTGTCGTTAATTTTCTCTAGCACTTTAAAAGGTCCATCGGCTCGAGGCAACAATTTAGATTTTCGTAATTCAGGAAACCTTTCCATTCTCAAACGCAACGAAACTAAATCTCCAGGTTCAAAATTTAATTCCTTTCTACCTTTATCACTAGCAAACTTATATCGAGCATTCATACGCCCTATGTTTTTTTAGTAGTTTCATGCAGTTTTAACATCAATTCAGCACGCCTAGTAGCATCAAAATTTAGTTTTTCAGAAGATGGCAAAGGCATTAAATCAATAGGAGCACGAGGCAAGAAACCATATACAATCTGAAATGGGCACATCTTTGTAGTAGAATGTAATGATCGATTATAAGCAAATTCAACATGAGGCAAACAGTCCTCCCACATCTTAATATTCTTCTTTAGAACAACCCTTAACATAGTAGACAAAGTTTTATTCACAACTTCATTTTGACCATCAGTTTGGGGATGACATGTAGTAGAAAATAAAAGCTTAGTCCCCAGTTTTGCCCCCAAAGTCCTCAAAAAATGACTAAGAAATTTAGCATCACGATCAGAAACGATTGTGTTGGGCACACCATGCAAGCGAACAATTTCACGAAAGAACAAATCAGCAATATGAGTAGCATCGTCAGTTTTATGACATGGTATGAAATGTGCCATCTTAGAAAATCTATCAACAACCACAAACACACTATCACGTCCCTTCCTAGTCCTAGGCAATCCCAGCACAAAATCCATAGAAATATCTTCCCAAGGAGCACTAGGAACGGGTAGGGGCAAATACAAACCGTGTGGATTTAACCGTGACTTCGCCTTTTGACATGTCGTGCAACGAGCAACCAATCTTGCCACATCTCTTCTCATCTTGGGCCAAAAGAAATGACCAGCAAGTATGTCCTCCGTTTTCTTTGCTCCAAAATGTCCCATTAAGCCACCTCCATGTGCTTCCTGTAACAACAACAAATGAATGGAGCTGGCTGGAATGCATAGCTTGTTAGCTCTAAACACAAACCCCTCACTAACAATATATTTGTTCCATCCTTTCCCATCATTACAATGCAGCAACACATCTTTAAAATCAGCATCATGAACATATTGGTCTTTAATCGTCTCTAATCCAAAGATTTTGTAGTCAAGTTGATTCAGCAAAGTATATCTCCTAGACAAAGCGTCAGCAATGATATTCTCTTTTCCTTTCTTGTGCTTAATAACATAAGGAAAAGATTCAATAAATTCAACCCACTTAGCATGTCTACAGTTCAGTTTTCCTTGACTAC
Organism: Zea luxurians; assembly: GCA_029449295.1. Lineage (NCBI taxonomy): Eukaryota > Viridiplantae > Streptophyta > Magnoliopsida > Poales > Poaceae > Zea > Zea luxurians. The sequence goes on along the minus strand of JAOPSE010000001.1, from coordinate 63,870,415 downwards.
GAATATGTTTCAAAGATTCATGATCAGAATGAATAACAAACTCTTTGGGCCATAAATAATGCTACCATGTTTCTAATGTTCGCACAAGAGCATATAATTCCTTATCATAAGTAGAATAATTTAGAACTGGCCCACTCAATTTTTCACTAAAATATGCAACAGGTTTGCCTTCTTGTAACAAAACACCACCCAATCTAATTCCACTAGCATCACATTCAAGCTCAAAAGTCTTATTAAAATCAGGAAGTTGGAGGAGGGGTGCATGTGTCAACTTATCTTTCAACACATTGAAAGAGTGCTCTTGTACTTTGCCCCAACTAAAATGCACTCCCTTCTTCGTAAGCTCATTCAAAGGTGCAGCAATGGCACTAAAGTCCTTCACAAAACGGCGATAGAAGCCAGCAAGTCCTAGGAAACTCCGCACCTGTGTGATAGTCTTTGGCATAGGCCATCCACGTATCGCTTCTACCTTGGCTTGATCAACCTCATTTCCCTGTGGAGTCACAACATAGCCAAGAAACGACACTTGATCAGTGCAAAATGTGCACTTCTCAAGGTTACCAAATAAACATGCATCTCGTAAAGCATTAAAAACAGCATGCATGTGATCAACATGTTCATCCATAGATTTGTTGTAGATCAATATGTCATCAAAGTATACTACCACAAATTTTCCAATGAAGGCACGCAAAACCTCGTTCATTAATCTCATGAAAGTGCTAGGTGCATTAGTTAACCCGAAAGGCATGACTAACCACTCATACAATCCGAACTAAGTTTTGAAAGTAGTTTTCCATTCATCTCCCAATTTCATACGAATCTGGTGGTACCCACTACGCAGATCAACTTTAGAAAACACGATAGCACCACTCAATTCATCAAGCATATCATCTAAACGTGGAATAGGGTGTCGATACCGTATTGTGATATTATTAATAGCTCTACAATCAACACACATACGCCATGTTCCATCTTTTCTAGGCACTAAAATAACTAGAATAGCACACGGACTAAGAGACTCACGCACGTAACCTTTGTCGAGTAGTTCTTACACTTGTCCCTGAATTTCTTTTGTTTCCTCCAGATTTGTCCTATATGGTGCACAATTTGGCAAAGATGCACTAGGAATAAGATCAATTTGGTGCTCAATCCCTCATATAGGTGGCAGCCCCTCTGGTATCTCACTTGGAAATACATCAGAATACTCCTGCAAAATGTTAGCAACAACAGAGGCAAAGAATGTTGCATATCTTGAATTGAAATCAAAGAATCCTTGCATACCAAGGCGTGGGCAACAGAAGTGGAAGCAAATAAATCATTAACATCAGATTTCGTCGCAAGCAAGCAATGTCCTTTCAATTTTATCCTATCTTTGTTATTACCAACAACTTTAATATTCTTGTTGTTCTCAGTTTTAGCTTTGGTAGCTTTAGCAACATCATCACGCACAATAGCCTCAGGGGACATGGGAAGCAAAATAATTTTCTTATCATGGTGTATGAGAGAATATTGATTTGATCTACCATGATGCATACAATCTGAATCAAATTGCCATGGTCTACCTAGCAGAATATTACAAGCATCCATAGGCACAACGTCACAATCAACAACATCACGATATGAACCAATAGCAAAATTAATTTGTACCAGCTTGGTTACCTTGACCTTACCATTATTGTTAAGCTATTGAATGTGATATGGATGCAGGTGCGGTTTGGTCGTAAGTGCAAGCTTCTCCACCATGTCGATGCTAGCCAAGTTGTTGTAGCTACCTCCATCAATGATCAAACGACATGAACGCTCCTTAATGACACACTTTGTTTGAAACAATGTATGTCGCTGATTCTGCTCTACCTTCTCCATTTGTGCACTAAGCACACGCTGTACAATGAGGCTCTCATAATGCTCTGCATCATCTGCACCAATTTGTCCTTCGGGTGGTTCCTTAGTGCCTGCATCATCAGCCGCAAGCAAAGCAAGTGTAGCTTCATCCAAATCACTACCAGAGGAATACCCACCATCGTGTTTTGCCACCAAAACACACTGATTAGGACAATCACGTTGCACATGCCCATAGCCCTTGCATTGATAACACAGAACATCTCTTGTTCTACCCATGGAGGCTACTGAAGAGGCACTACCTGCTGGTTTCTGGGCAGATTTGGTTGCTGATTTTGTAGAAGATGCACGTGGTTTGTCGACGGAGGAAGGCGGTGGTGCTGGTCGACTCGGCGAGGGAGTTGGTGCTGGTGTACGGCCGGTCATGGACGTAGTCATGCGCTGCTGCCATGGTGTAGATTTTCCTGCAGAAACATTAGACCTTGCACTAGCACGTCGTCCCTGCACTTCCCTTTCAGCTTTGCAAGCAAGATGAAACAATCGGGTTAAATTAGCATAATCTTTATAAGCAAGGATGTCCTAAATTTTCCTATTTAACCCGCCCAAAAATCTAGCCATAGAAGATTCCTCACCCTCCTCTATGTTACAACGCAGCATACCCATTTGTAATTCCTGATAATATTCTTCTACACTTTTAGTGCCCTGTCTCAATTGTTGCAACTTGTTTAACATATCATGTGCATAATAAGAAGGAACAAATCTAGCCCGCATGACCCGTTTCAACGCATCCCAAGTTTGTGGCATGTTATTAGGATTCTTCTTACCATGTTCTATCCACCAAATAGAAGCAAATTCAGTAAACTCACTAGTAGCAGCTCTAACCCGCACATTCTTAGGAAATTCATGACATGCAAACTTTTGATCAACCGCAATCTCCCAAGTAATGTAAGCATCAGGGTCATATTTACCATCAAAAGGAGGTATCTTAAATTTAACCCTACTAAAAGCATCATCATTACCATGTACCTCACGTCAGCGAAAACCACCCATACCTCTACAGTTAGTACGTAGTCGTCGGCGATTAGGTGCTTCTTGGTCATCTTGTTCAGTATCAGCAACATAGTCATCCTAGTTACCTTCGGCGCCCTCATCACGCCCACCATTGGTATTAGCATGCATCTAATCAAATCGCCTCAATAGTGCGACAAGGCTCTTGTCAATATGAGCAACTGTCATTTCCACATTTGCAAGTTTGGTGTTTGTGTCGATCTGTGTGGCCTCCAATTGCCCCATCTTTTCATTCGTCACCTGCAAGTCATTATCAAGACCTTCCGTGTGTGTCTTCACCAGCCTTACAAAGTGTTGTAGGATGCCCTTGGTGCGAGGAGAGTGTGGCATATTACGAGAAGCATCATCAACCTCCAATCCTGCCATGGTTAGACGAACAGAGGCAACAAGATAAAAAAGTGAAGGAATAAAAAACTCTACAACTATTAGGATGTAGCTATTGCAAGGCGCTCACTCTTAACTTGCCACACAAGCTCTCAAGAGGAGGGGTCAGCAACCAACAAGTCTACAACTGTGGAATAGGTGTATCGGTGCCGCAGCAACACAACCTGTTAAGCTGTAGTCGAAATATGTAGAGTTATAGGTGGGCTGAAGCAAGGAATACACTAGTACCACGTTAGTTACAAAAGCAAGCAGAATAATTGTTCAATGGTGGTACTGTGCTAGTCCTAGGCTAAACCATGCTAGAGATGTGAGCCTAGGCACAAAGGTAGTCACTGAAAAAGAACAACTAGCACATCACAAAGGGAAACAACATATTCTGAGATTCAGCCCCCTTCTTTCTTCTTCTTTTCCTTTTTTTCTTCTTTTTTTCTGCAGGGGCCTAAATCTTTTTTTACTATAACAACCCAAACAATAAGGCTATTGCTAACAGCCCCTTTGAAATCAGATTTAACAAATCTTGTTATTACAGAAGGTCCAAAAATCTCTACGATGATTGCGGAGTGCTCAGAATGAATTTTGAGGCAAGGTCAGATCCGTTGGAAAGAAGATAAGATAAGCTTTCCAGATTGTATTTAAACATCCAAATCCGACATCAGATGTATCCGTGGTGGCAAAAACGAGCCAGAGATGTTAATGGTGATGGTGGATCTCGTGGTGACCAAAACGTGATAGAACTCAAAACTCTAAAGGAATAAACTAAGACAAGCAACTCGACAAAACCGATGCAACCAAAAACTCAACAAGCCCTAGCTAAGTAGTACTAGTAAAGGCTCAATGGTTTATAGGATTGCGGTAAAACTAATCTACTATTTTTTGGCTTTTTTTCTGGACTATAGGAGATAAGAAAACAACGAAAAAGAGTAAATCTCTCACTGGTAAACCTTGCTCTGATTACCAACTGATGTGCACCCATTGGGTGAATGCCCGATCTTTCGATGAGAGGGTGTGGAATAAATCGATTGGGGGAGGAGACGACGTTCACAGCCTTCCAAAGACGCTGCACCTTAGCAACCGATACACCACATCCTATGGCTGTCACGATCTTGTAGAGCATGACACCCTGGCCACTAGGGCACTCGTCCTGCAAGCAATCGAAGAACTAGCAAGAACAAGTAGAACAAGTACTGAATTACCAGATCTAAATGTAGGTTTCAAAATCAAACTTCAGTTTGGTGGGGTTCCGAAGACAAGAAGACGGGCGGCTGCACCAGCACGCGCGCTTATAAGCAAGTAGCGAGAGCTAAACTTGATCTAAACAAAACCCTCTATTCTTGGTGGTGGCTAGGGGGTTTATAAACATGGGAGGACGACCACAAGGGTATTGGGGTCATGCTGCAACCCTAGGATGCGTCCCTAATGGACCTAACTCGATACACGACCCATTGGGCCAAAATATGGTGACGTGGCACCATGGGCAGGAAAGGCAGGAAATGTCTCGGTAAGGAAACAATGATTACGGTGGCCTCAGAACAGATATTATGACAATTTCGAATCCATATGAAAGTAGACTTGATAAGCTTTCCATGTTGTGCTTGAACATTCCAATCCGAGCCCGCATGTGACCGTGGTGACTTTCACAAGTTGGTGTTCTTCTGTAGTCCGAATCCAGCATGTTCAAATCCTTTTTCCTTTCGGTCTTCTCCCTGGTTCCTAAGCAAAACAAGAGTGCATGGGTCTCCATGGTCTAGATATGATGGACATGAACTCAAAAGTGTAATCACCTGATGGTTGAGTTAATGAGCTCGAGCGCGAGTAATGGGACCAGAAATTGGTACTTGTATTGGCATAGATGTATCAGTAGTGTGGATGTCTTCATCAATTGTTTTAAAGTTGGTCAAAATTTTATTAGTAGTTACTAAGTATAAGTAAATACCAACCCAGTTCAGTAGTAGAACAAAAGTAACAACATCACCTGTGATGCAATGCATATGTCAATTTGAATTTAGTTCCATAAATTAATCATGTGAGGGTCCGAGCTACTCATGACCTTGAGCACGACTAGTATACCAGTTTTACACTCTGCATAGGTTGCACATCTTTACCCACAAGTCATGTTACCCATCTGCCAAGGGATCGCGACTTTCCATACACCTCTACCGAGGAGGCGAGGCAGGGTAACACTACGAGGCCTTTACAAAGTTCCACTAGCTTCAAAAAACCCGCTACAGTTTATAGGAAGCTCCAATGCAGGGATCCCTCGCCTGACCGCCATCGTAGCAAAATCAACCCAAGGACCTCCCTACACTGACCACTCCCCTACTGCTCTTGCCCCTTTCGGGTAAGGTAGTCATCCACTAGCTTTCCTAATTAATCAGCCAAGGGGTCCCATTCCTCCCTTGTGGTAGCACTGTTTTCCCGGGTGGTCGCTCCATGTTCCAATTAACATAATGATCTTATCATGAACAGTAATAATAAACAGATAATAAAAGTGTGATCATGAATAATGTATCTTCATACCCAAAACCACATAAAGCACTAGCAAGTACTACCCAAAAAGTTCAGTGGTAAACAAGGTATAAAGATAGACAAACTAGGGTAACCTATTGGGTCCCATCAAAATTAACCTATGTAGATCATTATGATTAATTAGAACATGAGTGGTTAAAAAGAAGTGATCAAGGGCACAACTTGCCTGGGACTTGAGATTTTAGGTACCAACTTGCTCTTCTAATGACACGTATCCTCACTGCTAAACCTAGCAATACATACAAACAGTGTATAGGCAAAATTAACATCGCACCAAACATGTAAACAAAATATATAATAATAACCTACACATTAAAATAAAATTCTAGGAACAGGAATAATTAATTTTAGACTTATGGATCTTAAGTTATGAATTTTCAAAGGTTTTATGTATTTGATGCAAGATTAACTAAGAAATAAATTTTATTACTGTTTTCATGCCAAAATAGAGACACTAGGTGATAAACAATAATATTACAAAATTATAGGAATTGGAATGGATTAATTTGAACTTAAAATGAATTAAATATGAATTAAACAAGTTTTATGGTTTTATTTTTATACTAAAAACCTATTCTCTTTATTAAATTTTGAATTTCCTAGGGGTTCTGGACTGGGCACAAATAACAGAAAGACACAGGGGTTATTACGCAAAAATTCATGAGTCTCAGGATTCCCACAGACAGGACTGTGGGTTTATTTGGAATAAGCCGAGGGGTTCTTTAGAAAGATCGGCAGGCCGAAGGGGTACGCACCGATCTGTGCCATCCAATCTAGGATCTATGGACCAGATTAGATCGAGCATCACACGAACCGGAAAGCATCATGGTTCGTCTGATCCGATCCAACGGCCCAGAACAATCCAAGCCCATAGCTACCCTGGTTTTAATCTCACCAGTGGATCCATCATTCAACGACCCAAGGGATGCCTCATGCACTGATCTAATCTTAGCCGATGGATCGAAATCCAACGGACTAACCTCTTTCTTCCTCCCCATGCCAACCCGAGGCAGCGCCGCCGTAGGCCTTGACGGAGCCATGCCAGCGACCCGCCCAGCGTGACCGCCTGGGGATCCTACCCCGCCCACGACACGCCCAAGCGCAGAGATGACTTTGGTGAACTCAATGACGGGCTCCTTACCTTCAATCGATGATCGCGTGGCACGGGCCACGCGGCAAAGCGGACGACTGCGCCGAGCTAATTACCGACGAGCAAATCACATGCCTTCGATTGATCCCTGCCCGAAGTAAGCGTGCGCCTACCTCACGTGGTTCGCGATGCTCCAAATCTCCCACACGAGGGTGTGGTCCTCCCATCTTGATCTTGACCGTGGAGGTGACTTCTCCCCACTGATGGCCATGGCGGTGGTGTTCGGTTTTATACAGAGAGAAGACAAGGATGAGGCCAGAAACCACACAGAGACCGCGGAGTCGGGTTTGGCTTTCGTACCGAGAAGCACGGAGTTTGTTTCCTATCTGGTAGCTACAATCCAGTGCGTGGAGAACGGTAGATCCGTTTGCCCAGGCCTACGATGCGGAGTCCGTTCGGGGTGCACGCGAGGAATACGGAGGACAGGGACTGGCACGTGGGCCCACGTGATAGTGGCTGGGAAGGAGTTCGCGCGGGAGGAAGGGTGGCTGACTGCGTGGGGTCCCCAACATAGTGGCACGGCCACAGACCAGGCGCGAAGACGGTTTAATGGGCTGCGATGGAGGAGAAAGCACATGGGCCGAGACAGGGATTAGGAATTCGGCCCAGCAGAAGAAAAACTGTTTTCTTTTTCTTTTGTTCATTTCTATTTTAATTTCCAAATCCACTTTCAAATTAGGTTTTGGTTTTCAAATTCAACTAAATGCACAATCATAAGAACTAGTATGAGATGCCATTATATTTGTGTGTATATATATATTTATTATTCTATTTTGCAAGTATTTCTAACTATGTATTTTTTTCACATATGCGATACACAAATAATTTTGAATGTGTGATCAAAGCTAAGAAGTGAGAGCACCTAGAGGGGGGTGAATAGGTGATCCTGTAAAATTCAACACTAAATTCCAACAAACTTGATCAAAGAGATGTTAGCACGAGTTAATCAAGTCAATGAGGCGAGCTCTTGCGAACACAGACAATCAAAGAGAAAAGCAACACAAGAGACACACGATTTTATCCCGTGGTTCGGCCAAGTAACACTTGCCTACTTCCATGTTGTGGCGTCCCAATGGACGAAGGTTGCACTCAACCCCTTTCAAGTGATCCAATGATCAACTTGAATACCATGGTGTTCTTCCTTATAGTTTTCTTCACGTTTGCGAGGAATCTCCACAAGTTGGAGCCTCTCGCCCTTACAAGATTGATCACAAAGAACGCACAAGAGTAAGCTTGGGAAGAGCAACACACACAAGACTCAAATCGCAGCACAATCACGCACACAAGTCACAACTTGAGCTCAAAACACAACCCACGGAGTTCTCAACTCAAATGGAGCTCAAGTCACTATCTCAAAGAATCAAATGCGCGAAGTTGGAGTCTTGGAGTCTTAGAATGTTTCTTGTAAGCTTGGGTAACTCCTTCATGCGCCTAGGGGTCCCTTTTATAGCCCCAAGGCAGCTAGAAGCCGTTGGAGACCAACAAGGAAGGCCAAAGTTGCCTTCTGTCGAGTGGCACACCGGACAGTCACTGTAGACGGTCCGATGCCGATCTCTTTCCTATTCTGGCGCAGACGACCGTTGCAGATTCATGGCAATTGGCGCATCAGACACTGTCCGGTGCACACCGGACAGTCCGGTGCCCCTTGCCGACCGTTGGCGCGGGCCACGGGTCGCCCGCGGATTGCGTGGTCGACCGTTGCGCTGGCGGCCGTTGGCTCACCGGACAGTCTGGTGCACCACCGGACAGTCCGGTGAATTATAGCCGTACGCCATTGATTTTTCTCGAGAGTGGCCTGTTCAACGGAGGCTGGCCTAGTGCACCGAACACTGTACGGTGCACCACCGGACACTGTACGCGGTGCACCGGACACTATTCGATGCACCACCGGACAGTCCGGTGTACCAAGCCGAGCTGGACTTTGGCTGTACCAAGCCAAGTCTTTTGCATTTTTTTTCTTCTCTTCTTTTCTCTGTTTCTAGCACTTACACAAAATATGCTAGTACTCAAAACAATGTGCTAAGTCTAGAAACATACCTTGTTACATGATTTGCACTTCTTGCTTGTTTGGCACATAATCAACTCACTTAATATGTGTTGGACACTTGATCACCAAAACATTATAGAAATGGCCCAAAGGCACATTTCCCTTTCAAGAAGTTCAATTTAGAAGAACAAAAATATTTATTATATATATAATTTTGTGAAAAGTAAGGTTCAATGTAAAGAATTACCTTAGGTTGGATATATTTCTTTACAAGTATTTTATCTATATAGTTTATTCAAAAAGTACCTCTAGTCTTACGATGATTCTTTTCTCCCATCTTTTCTTAGAAAACATTTTTATTTAGTTCCTGAGATGAATTTTCTCTAGATCCCAAAAATAGGGTTTTAGGGTGTTACACTGAACCAGGAGAAAGGTGGTTTTTCAGGCCTGATATGGTGAAAGAGATGGAAGAAAGGGTTCAACGAATCATACATATCTTGAAAAAGACACAAGCTCGACAAAAGAATTATGTTAGACAAACGATGCCGACCCTTGTACTTTCCAGTCAAAGATTATGTGTACCTGAAAGTATCACCAATGAAGGGTGTGACTCGTGTCGGTGTAAAAGGAAAGCTTGCACCCCGATACATTGGTCCGTTTCCAATTCTTGAACAATGTGGGCCAGTGGCATACCGACTACAACTACCCAAAACATTGTCTGCGGTGCACAATGTGTTCCATGTATCCCTCTTAGAGACTTGTTCTCAAATGCTATGAATCAAGAACAAGGCAACACAAGAAAAGATTAATGGTTAATACCCTTCGTCCTTCGGAGCATTATCTCCCTGAAGATATAACAATCTCTGGATGAAGGTTATGAAGGTCATACCTTCATAATTACAACATAAATCAATGAAAGACGAAGTATATGAAACTTGAGAAATAACATGAATAATCATATGACATTATAATATTTCTTTAATTTCATCATTATGAATAAATGTGAATGATATTGAATTACATTTATACCTTTGGCTTGATAGAAGGCAAAGGTACAAGCGTGATACGCGAGTGAATATCAATCAGCGTGAACAGTATGGGGGTACTGTTCACCTATTTATTGACACAGGGCACAGCCTGTATGAATTTACATTTATATCCCTTATATTTGGTTACAACCATGACACAAGTTATCATGGGCCGATCAGTCTTTGCATCTTTAAGTCGGTGCAACCCTTCGTCTTAGGGCATGTTACTATGCCGAAGCTCCCTGGATGGTAGCTTCGACGTTGCTTCTATGTTGATCTTCCAAAGGTGCTTCTTCTTACAGGACCTTCGGCGACGAAGCAAACCCCCAACATTAGCCCCTTCGCGGCACTAGATCATTTTTTGTAACGAGCTTGATCCGTGAAAAATTCTCCTAGGCTTTGGAGTGCCGAAGTTCCGAAAAACACCTTCCCCAAGCTCGTTGCTGAGAAACGATTAAAATATTCCGAGTGCGAGATGACCCCACCATGATGAGGGTATGCGCGATCTGGCGATTCATCTCCCACGTGCCGTGGTACACCATTCATTGGGTGCGGGTGACTATTCAGTGGGTGTGGGCGATTTGACGATTCACCTTCAAACCTACAGCACTATATAAATAGAGGGGTAGGTGTGAAGTTACCACAGCATTCAGTGCCATTGCACTGTTGTGTTGCTGAAAAATTTAACCATAGCCGAAGCTTTCTCATCGCATTCTCAAGCAAAGCACCATTTTGATTTAGCTTCGGCATAAGAGGGAGCTTCATCAAAATTGCAAAAATTATCAACATTTGTAAGAATTGCAAGAAATTCAACACCTGATGGCCAGAGTACGTCCAACTGCTAGGATGACTCGTGACGGAGAGGAGGCCGAAGCTACTGAAACAGCCTCAATTTCCGAAGTTATGAGGCAATCGGGATTAGTTGTAACAGAAGCCATCGAATAGGGTGTACCTGCTACTGAAACTGAACAAGATGTTGAGGAAGAAATCACTGCTGAAGAAGAAGAAGACTATAGCATTCTGGTCCCGTCAAAACCTAGCCACTTGGATTTTGGAGAATCTGCCATTTCTGAAGCTGATATGCCCATGCTGATAAAGCTTGGCTATTTTTAGGGAGACTGAGAAGAAGCTGATTCGTTTTGCTGGGGATGAAACCACTCCAACGCCAAAAAGTGATGAGGTGGTAGTTTTCAAGAGTTTCTTTAGAGCGGGATTGCGGTTTCCCTTGAATGAGATGATTGGTGAAGTTTTGAATAATTATGAAATATATCTTCATCAGCTGACTCCTAACACTATCGTTACGCTTAGCGTTTTCATCTAGGCTCTCCGAAGCCAAGGAGTAGACCCGAATGCTGAAGCTTTCTGCCGAGTGCATGAGCTTCATTACCAGACGAAGGCTAGAGAAGACGGGCTGCATGAAAACTTTGGGTGTTACAACTTCGCATATCGCAAGGACATGAAGGCCCCGGTGCTTAGCTATCACACTAAGTGGCCAACTGGCTGGAAAAGCGAGTAGTTTTATGTCAAAGCCGATGAAAAGAAGAGGGAGAAGCTAAAGACGCTAGTGCTGAGCCCGTTGAGTTTGAAATTCGGGTTGATTAGGCCCTTGTGCCGCATGACGCCGGGATCACCATGCCAACAAGTTGTGGCAGAATTTAGGGTGGTAGCCGAACAGATTAGCACGAGGGATCTAGTTCAAGAATATTTGGCTAACAAAACATCTCCGACTTTGAGCGAATTTAGCATGCCAAAGTTAAAAGGAACGAAGAAGGGACTTGAGCTTGTGCGACTTCCTTATCGGTTTAAATTTGAAAAACAATTTAAAGAACCTTGCCAAGAGTGGTTGGAAATGATTGAAACAGTGTGTAATGAAGTGTTGGGAAATTACACTAGAAAAGAGGATCAGCTGATGACTGCGGCGTTCAGCACCCGACCAAAGCGAAGGTTGAATCGGGTGATGGAGGCCTTGAATTTTGACTACCCTGACTATGAGCGATTGAACAAGGGTGCCGAAGGGCAGAAGCGAAAGAGGGTTGTTAGTGTTTTAAGTAGACAAGCTGCTAGGATGGTGAAAGAAGATGAGGAAGCTACAAAAAAGAGAAAATCCAGCCCTAAGCCGAAGGTGGCTGCTCCTGCACCGAAGAAGAGGAAATCCGCAGCTCCAAAGCCAAAAACAACTGAGATAGAGGAAGAAACTCCTTCAACACCTTCTGCTGCTGAAGTAGAGGAAATTCTAAAGGTAACGACTGAATCCCTACCTATCAAGCTGCTAAGTCCTCTGAGGCCGCTACTGACAAAGCTTTTACAGAAGAAGGACAATCCTTCGGGAACAAAGAAGGCGGTTGAGCCAAAAAAGCGAAGGATTATCACTGTTATGCAAGCTATTGAGAAAACACCGCCACAAGCCTCAGCATCAAAGATAGTACCAACTGCCAAAGTTGCTACCACTGTCGAAGCTGCCACTGCCGAAGCTGCCAATGCCGAAGCCACCAGTGCCAAAGCTGCCACTACCGAAGCTGCCAACTTAGAGAGTACATTATCTGATATTGATAGAGTGCTCTTGGATTTGGCTATGGAGGAGGCTACTGCTTCTGCAGAAGAAGTCCTGGCCACAGTGCTGGAAAAAGGGAAGAAGGTTGCCGAAGATACTTTGGAAAAAGAAGAATTCAATTTTCAAAATATAATTGGTCAAGAATTGACCAAGGCTAAGAAAAAGAAACTTCAGGAGTATGCCATATCCTGTGGCTATCAACCGGGGGCCTTGCTTTTTGGTGGTGTTGAGGAAGAAGCCTTAAGGTGCATCCGAGATCGCACCGGAGCAAAGATTATCAGCACCCTAACGAAGAGTGTTGGTTTTCCGAAGCTTGAAGCCGACCTCAGCAGGTACCGGCGGCAGCATATCGCCGGTAGCTTATTCTATTCTAATTTTAAGGTAAAGTTTTCTCCTCAACTTTTTATTGTTTTGAGATGAAGGTAATTTCTGATGAAGGTTATTTTTTTTCAGAGTCTGCTCTTGAAAAGAATGTAAAATGTAAAACCTTGAGGATGCAACAGGATCTCAAGGATAAGAAAAATGAGATTATAATTGAAGGCTTGGAAAATAAAATCAAAGAACATGAAGCTTGTAACACCCTGAATTTGGGGGGTATAAAATTTCTTTGCTCATATTCACAAATTCAGGTGTTACTTCCCTTTTCTCATCCTTCCCCAATCTTCTCATTCTCATTTCTATAGGAGAAAAGTGGTTATTTTATTTGTAACTATAGTCTATTAGCTCAAACTCAAAGGGAGTATGAATTGTTGCATCATGTTGAACCCTGGATTTCACTTTTGTTTGGTGCATAATTCTCAAAAGGTCTAATTTGAATTTGTGGCTTATTTGAATTTGAATCAAATAGAGAAAATAAAAAGAAAAGAGAAAACAAAAACCAGAATAAAAGAAAAAGGAAAAGAAGCCCGCTTCCCCCCGCCCTCTCGGCCTTTCGGCCCATCCCGCGCGCGCGCCCTCCCCCCCCCCCCCCCCCCCGCTCTCTCTGCCCTGGCGGGCCTGCCCGTCAGCGCGGCCGCCGTCTCCGCGCCCGCCTCCCTCTCTCTCTGCTCGCGGGCCCGGCCTGTCAGCCCCGCCTTCCCCGCGCCCGCGTTCGCTTTCCCCTCTCTCTCTGCTCGCGGGCCCGAGCTGTCAGCTCCTCCGTCCCCGCGTAACCGCCGCCCGAGCCGCGCGGCCGCCTTCTCCGCGCCCACGTCGCGCGTGGAGCTCGCAACTGCCCCGCCCCCGGCCACTTGAGCCCAGAGCCCCACTCGCCCTCTCCCCCTCCCTCATTTGCGCACCAACAGACCCCTCTTCCACCTCTCCCTCGCTGCACGCACGCCAGAGCGCCGTCGCCGCGAACCGCCGCCGCCCCGAGCTCGTTTCCCGGCCGCCGTTGGAGCTCCGCCGTGTCCATTGCCACGGTGAGCTTCACCCCGGCGTCCGCAACCCGGGACGCGCTCCAATTTCCCCTTCCCCTCCCTATTTCCCTCTGCCCGCGCTCACCCGCCGTCCATCGTGCAGCCGCGGAGGTCCGCCACCGTCGCCCCGGGCCACCGTCGCGCCATTGTCGCCACCAAGGAGTCCCCGGAGTTCGCCTTGAGGTAAGGAACCTCCCATGCCCCCTCTTTTCCCCTCTATTGCACTCTATCGCGTTTGATTCCTCGCCGGAGTTGTTCAACGTCGCCGCCGAGCCGCTCCGCCGTGAACCGCCCCCCTCCGGTGCCCCTGCCCCGACCCAGACCCCACCAAAGAATTCCCCGTGCCCTTCCCAACCTTCCCAGCCACTCTGGTCGCCCCAGAGACCCGCCAAGCGCCCGCGCCCCTCGTCTCCGGCGAGTTCTCCGCCGCGGGGACGAGCGCCGCCGCCCCAGCTAGCCGTAGGAGAAGCCCAGGCCGGCCACCCAATCCCCACCGTCCGTCCCAGATCGGGCGGTCCCGTTTTAATTAGGCCAAACCTGATCCTGGCCGTCCGCCGGAGATCCAGCGGCCCAGGCCCGCTTCCCCCACACCCCGTCTCCCTGCCGTTTGGGTCCCGCCTGTCAGCCCGCCCGCGCGCTCGCGCTGCCCGCCGGTCCCGCCTGTCAGCCCGCCCGCGCGCTCGCGCTGCCTGCCGGTCCCGCCTGTCAGCCACCCAGGCCGCCGCGCGCCCGCCCGCAGGATCTAATCCTGGCCGTCCGCCTGAGATCCAACGGCCGTAGGAGTCCGATACCCCTTCGCCCGCGCGTTTTCTTAAAGAGACCCCCGGTTTTCTGGAATTTGAACCCGGCGTCCCTGGTTTCTTACGGTTAGGTCCTCGGACCTTTTATTTAATTCAAAATAGGTACTTAGGGTATATTTTTAACCCCTAAACTTGTAAAATTCATAACTTTGCCATATGAACTCCAAATTAGGTGCTTCAAATTGCAAAATGTTCATAATATTATTATCTATCTGTTTATGCAATGTTTCCCTACTGTTTCTATGTCCCAATTAATAGTTGATCATTAGGGTAAAAATTAATGTTATGGGAACCCTATTTGAGATAAATAAAAGATAGTAGACTTTAACGAAAGTTGGAGCACTTAAGTTTATGGACTTAACACTATGTAATGATTTAACCCCCACCACTGACTTAAACCTGAGTAGTGGATAATGAATCCTTTTGTATAGTCCTCTACCCTAGACCTAGAGAATACCAGAGTGCCTATCCCTTTTCTATTATGAACTTGTGATCTCTCTGCTGCATATGTTTGGTATATTGTTTTTGTTTGTTATTTCCCAAGTGCATAGTATAAATGATTACTTTACGTAGACAACGAGCAGTCTGTGTTTCCCGAGGAAGTTGCAGAGGAAGTCCCTGATCAGCAGTTTGGTGAAGGCAAGTGTCCTCTGACCCATTATGTCCTATTCACTTATAACTTACTACCCCGCATTACTTACTTGAAACCTAAGGATTGACTAGCTTTACACTTTACTTTATCCTTGATGACCTTATGGGCTATTATGGTTAGCATTCTGCTACTGCCTTAACTTAATCAATGAACATGATGTGAATATTTATGATACTGTTATCCTGATGATGTTGATGATCTTGTGATACTCTAGGGGGCTCAGGCTGTTTCCTGAGTACCTCTCCGTAAGGACCTGTTCGTTGAGAGACCACCCGGGATAACAGTGCAACCATGAGGGTGAAATGGGGTGCCCTTAGCTAATTAATTAGAGGAACTAGAGGTGTAGTTGCTTAGCCGTCGTGCCGTTAATGGGGTCCAGGCACAGTGCTTGCTCTGCCGAGGCTGAGTGTCGAGGTTCTTTCGTTTTGTTTTTTGTTAGTCACTCTCCTGCGGGGAGGGGTACTGTGTTTATCAAACTGGAGAAACCTAACGGGCAGCTATGATCTCTAGGGAATCTTTGTAAAAGCTACGTAGTGATACCCTGCCGGACCACCTAGGTAGTGGTCAATGGGGACTAGCTCTCCCCGGGTAGAAAGGGAATCACGGCTCATGGGTAAAGTGTGCGACCTCTGCAGAGGGTAGTGAAACTGATATGTCAGCCGTGCTCACGGTTAAGAGCAGCCTTGGGATCCTCTTTGATTAGAGATACAGATGGTTCGAGATACAAGGATTATGTTATGGTTTTGGTTCGAATATGATGATGTTGTTCCCCGATGAGGAAATGGTTCATGGGTTGGTTAATGCTAAAATCTGGCTTCTACTAATGATAAATACCTGTCCAACTAAAAGCAATTGCTTGAGCCTAACCCCACATAAAGCTAGTCCACTTCAGCCAAACGGGACATTTGCTGAGTACGTTGATGTGTACTCATCCTTGCTTTACCACAAAACACCAGGTTGTCCGCATTGTAACCACTTCTCAGGAGAAGGCGAAGTCGTGGAAGGAGACTTCCAGGAGTTCCAAGACTACGACGAATTCTAGGTGTGGGTTGGCGGCAACCCCCAGTCAGCTGCCTGTGAAGGCCTTATCTTTACTGCGTTTCGCTAGCACTTTGATTTAACTGTTAAGTTGATGACTATGCGGATGTCTATGACTCTGTGATGTAATTAAGTTAATACTTTCTTAAGTTATTATTCGAGCAATGTGCATTGATGTTCATTTATGTAGTCGCTGTGTACGTGAGTTCTGATCCTGGCACGTACATAGTTCGCATTCGGTTTGCCTTCCGAAACCGGGTGTGACAAAGCTGCTCTTGAAAAGAAAGATTTTGATCTTCAAACAACGGAGGGCTTGCTGGTAGAAGCCCAAGCCGAAATTTCCAGACTAAACAGTGAACTTCTCCTAAAGTCAAAAAGCTTCGAGCAAGAAAATAAGGATTTTGATATAAAGCTTGCAGCCGAAGTTGAAGAAAGTTCAAACTTACGAAAATCCTTGAATGAACTTCAGGGCAAATGCCTAAACTTTGGCAACCGGTGTGTGCAACGGTTGAAGTAGGTTTTCAACTCAGTTGGCGCTAGTTCTGAAAAATTTGAACCTTCGGTTGAAGACTTGTCAAGCACCTTTGAACACATTGAGGGCGAAGTTGAGGCACTTGACGAAGTTATAGCTGGGCATGGTGATTTCTGTGCCCTACTGGCTTCTCGAGGCACGGCTGTCGCATTTATGAAGGTCGGTTGCACACATGGCAATATAGTAAATAGGCCAAATTTTAGTTTGTCTCCAGCTGACATGGCTAACATGCCCAACCTGGCTCAAAGCATCGGGAACAGGTTTATAAATCAAATTTGGATGAAGGGTGGGCGAAACATGGCTGGTGACGAAGCACGAAGCCATCTTAAGCTGGTATTGAACTCATACCCATTATTTACCTTCTCTAGAAATCACTTTTTACCTTTTTACCTTATTACTTTGTTGCGTACAGAATGACGATGCGAAAGATCAGTGATCCAAAGATTAACAACCCGAAGCTTGACGGGTGCTGATGAAGCTGCATAGAGCTTTAAAAACATTTGAATTATCTTTGTAACAGATATCGTAGTTTAGGAATCAAACATTACTCTGTAAATTTGTCCATACCTTGTAATATATTTTTACCTTTCCATCCGTGCACGAATTGCTTTGATGTGGACGAAACTTATATCTTTTGAGCCGAAGGCAAAAAACACCTTCCGTTCTTTTCGTGTACAACGAAGCAAATCGTTGCTTCCTCGAGCCATTATTATCAAAACTGATGTATTTCTTGCTCCTGCTCAATGTTATGATGATTGTGAACCTATCAATGTCTACATGAATGTTTATGAATGCAATGAAATGATGTGATGTAACGTGCAAATGAATATCCAAAACACATACTCACGAAGCCACACCCGGACACTGCATTCCCTTAGGAACGACTTTTGAGTCTCTTTGCCATTTATTTTTCGGCTTTACTGTTTATTTTTCGGTATAAGTTCTGCATCCCCTTAGGAACGTCTTTTGAACTTCTTTGCCTTATATTTCGGCGGTATAAGTTCTGCATCCCCTTAGGAACGTCTTTTGAACTTCTTCGCCTTCTATTTCGGCAGTATTTGGCTCTGCATTCCCTTAGGAACGACTTTTGAGCAGAAAACTTACGCTGTGCTCCCTTAGGAACGACTTTTTGTAGCTTCGTCATGCTCTGCATCCCCTTGAGGACTACTTTTGAGCTTCTCCTTGCTTTTTCTTTCTCTGCACTCGATGGTGCATTCTCAGATTTTACATTTTACATTCTTTTTTGGGGGATTTGGCTCTCGTGGAGCTAAAATAAAAAAGGAAAAATTACAAGCTATGGCCCCATTAAAAACCCTTCTCCCCCTTTGAAAAGGAAAAGGGAGCCATGGAAAGAATGAAAAAAGATTACACATAATATCACCGAAGCTCGTCTGCATTCTAAGATCTTGGTATGTCGTTGCTGTCCATATCCTTCAATCTGTAAGAACCGGGCCTTAACGAAGATACCACCAAAAAAGGTCCTTCCCACTTCAACTGTAGTTTGCCTACTGTGTCCAGATTGGCCACTCTCCGAAGCACCAAATGCCTTTGGCTTAATATTTTTCAGCCGAACTTTTCTGTCACGCCATTTTATTGTTTCGGCTTGATATTTATTGATATTCTCCACAGCCTAAAGTCTGGTCCCTTCTATAGTATCTTTTGCAATGTAATAATCAGCTTCGCCCTCTGCCGAAGCTGCTGTTCTGATTGACCCCGCTTTAGCTTCTTCTGGGGTTATAGCTTCGTCACAGAATAATAATTTGAACGGTGTAAAACCTATTGATCTTGATATGGTTGTATTGTGGCTCCACACCACCTTAATCAATTCATCTGGCCACTTTCCTCTGGGCTGATTGAAGATTAACTTCATTATTCCTATCATTATAATGCCATTTGCTCTTTAGACCAGCCCGTTTGACTCTGGGTGCCTAACTGATGCAAAATGAATCTTCGTGCCAATTTGATTGCAGAAATCCTTGAAAGTCTCGGCATCAAACTGTGTTCCATTGTCCACAGTTATAGCCTTTGGCACGCCGAAGCGACAAACGATATTTTGCCAGAAGAACTTCTGGACTGTAACCGAAGTTATTGTAGCCAAAGGCTTCGCTTCAATCCACTTGGAAAAATATTCTACAGCCACCACAACATATTTCAAATTACCTTGTGCTTGTGGAAGTGGGCCTAATAAATCTAGGCCCCATCTTTGCAATAGCCAGGTGGGCTGTATTAACTGAGTAAGAGATGAAGGCTGTCTCTGGTCTCTTGCACATTTTTGACAATTTTCACATTTTTGAACCAACTCTGCCGCATCCGAAGCTGACTTCGGCCAGTAGAATCCTTGTCTAAACACTTTTCCAAGCAATGGCCTAGACCCAATATAAGATCCACACAGTCCTGCATGTATCTCCTTCATTAATTCAATACCTTCAGCTCTTGATAAACACTTGAGAAGTGGGGAACAGACTCCATGTTTATATAATTCCCCTTCTATTATTACATACAGTCTTGTTCTTGCCTCCATCCTCTTATTATAAGCTTCGTCATCTGAAAGGCAATTACCTTGGAGGAAAGATATAATTTTAGTCCTCTAATCTTCACTATGTACTGGAGAAATGGTGAGCACTGCTCTCTCCATGAGTTCAACCGAAGGTGCCTTTATTGTTTTAAAAAATACTTCGAAAGGTAAAGGGAGCCCCTGAGCCGCTGATTTGGCCAGCAGATTTGCATGCTCATTTTCACCTCTTCCAATATTCTTGACAGAAAAACCTTCGAAAGAAGCCTCCAACCTTCGAACTGTACCCAGATATTTTTCAAGCTTCGGATCTCTTGCCTTACTACTTTTGTCCACATGGCCAGAAATGACTTGAGAATTAGTTTTCAGAATGGCCCTTCTTATTCCCTTTGCCCTTAACTTCCGTAGCCCCAATAGGAGTGCTTCGTATTCAGCAATATTATTTGTACAACTAAAATCAAGCTTGGCTGCATAACACGTTCTGACTTTTGATGGTGCTATCAGAACAGCAGCCGCTCCTGCACCGAAGGTTCCTCACGAACCATCGCAGAACACTATCCAAGCTTTGGTGTCTTTGTTTATTTCTTCTTCCTAAGCCCCTGGCGTCCAGTCAGCGATGAAATCTGCTAACGCCTGGGATTGAATTGAGGATCTATGGACATAGTCAATGGTAAATTCATTAAGCTCTGCAGCCCATTTTCCAATCCTTCCAGTAGCTTCTCTACTCTTCATAATGTCCTTCAGAGGCTGTGACGAAGGAACAATTATGTGGTATGCTTGAAAATAATGTTGAAGCTTCCTGGAGGCCATTACTACAACATACAGCACCTTCTCCAATTCTGTATAATTTTTATTTGATAGACTTAAAACTTCAGATACGAAGTACACTGGAGCTTGCTTTTTAACTTGACCATCTAGCTTCTCCTGTACCAGCACCACACTCACTGCAGAATGTGAAGCTGCCACATATAATAGCAATGGAGCCCCTAGCATAGGTGGAGTTAATGTTGTTAAATCAATCAAATATTGCTTCAACTCTTCAAAGGCTTTTTGTTGTGCCGGGCCCCATGGAAAGTCTTCGGCTGACTTTAGTATTTCAAAGAATGGCAGATTTGTTTCTGCTGATTTGGATATGAATCTGTTTAATGATGCTAGCCTCCCTACCAGCCGTTGGGCCACCTTCTTTGTGTTTTGTGGCTCCATCCGAAGAATAGCCTCAATCTTACTTGGGTTGGCTTCAATTCCTTTAGTTGACACCAGGCAGCCAAGGAACTTGCCCTTCTTTACACCAAAAACACACTTTTCTGGATTCAACTTCAGGCTAGCTTACCTGAAGTTAGCAAATGTCTCCTATAAATCAGTAATGTGATTTTCTTGCTTCGTGCTTTTCACTATGATATCATCAACATAGGTCAGTAGGTTCCTGCCAATTTGAGAATGGAGGACCTTGGCTGTCATTCTGCTGAAGCTTCCTCCAGCATTCTTGAGCCCCTCAGGCATTCAAAGATAACAATATGTGCCACTGGGAGTTATGAAACTAGTCTTTGGCTCATCTTCCTTCTTCATCCATATTTGATGATAGCCAGAATAACAATCCAATAGACTCATGAGCTCCGAAGAAGCTGCTGCATCCACTAGAGAATCTATTCTTGGCAATGGGAGCTTGTCCTTCAGACAAGCCTTGTTAAGATCTGTAAAATCAATGCACATTCTCCATTTGCAATTGGCCTTCTTCACCATAACAGTGTTGGCTAGCCATTCTGGGTATTTCACCTCTCTGATAACACTAGCTCTAAGAAGTCTCTTTACTTCATTTCGAGCACCTTCAGCTTTGTCTTCAGACATTTTCCAAAGCCTTTGTTTTCTTGGCATGAAGGATGGATCCATGTTGAGTGAGTGTTCAATGACATCTCTGTTGACACCACAGAGATCATTGGCGGACCAAGCAAAGACATCTTTATTGTTGAATGAGAATCTTAGCAAAGTCTTCTCTTATTCTTCAGATAGCTGAGACCCCAGCAATACCCTTTGTTCTGCTATGTCTTCACATCGGAGCATAGGCTTCGGCTGATCCGCTGAAGCAGCCTTCTCTCTTTTGTATTTATACTGCTCACAGACTTCGGCTCCATCTATATTATGGATTGCCTTTGAATCTATCCAATTTCCTTCAGCTTTTCTGGCAGCCTCTTGACTTCCATGGATAGCAATGGGCCCTTGCTCCAAAGGTATTTTCATACATAAGTATGCTGGATGAAGTATGGCTTCAAAAGCATTGAGTGTCCCCCGGCCAATGATTGCATTGTATGGGTACTCCATGTCAACAATATCAAAAACAATTTGATCATTCCTTGTGTTATGAACGAAGCCGAAGGTTACTGGTATTGTGATTTTGCCGAGTGCTACAATTTGCCTTCCTTCAAAGCCACAAAGAGGGTGTGTAGTATCATGAATCTTATCCTTTGGCTCTTGCATTTTTCTAAAGGCCTTAGCAAATATGATATCCGCTGCACTGCCTGTGTCAACCTAAACATTATGGACCAGAAACCCCATGATGACACAAGATATGACCATAGCATCATTGTGGGGGTAATCCTTGAGCTGAAGATCCTCCTGGGAGAAGGTAATTGGGATGTGGCACCATTTGGACTTGATGAAGGGTCCTTGCACCCCAACATGCTGCACCCTTCTCTGCGCTTCTTTCTTCTGCTTCTTGTTGACTAGCTCTGAGCATGAACCGCCTGTTATCGGGAGCACCAGCTTCGTAGCCGAAGGTGCTACAACTTGGTTGTTGAATGAAGCCATCAGCTCAAAAGTGGAAGTGAGTTCACCGGAGGTGGGCGCCAATGTTGGAGACTTGTTCTCAAATGCTATGAATCAAGAACAAGGCAACACAAGAAAAGATTAATGGTTAATATCCTTCATCCTTTGGAGCATTATCTCCCTGTAGATATAACGATCTCTGGACAAAGGTTATGAAGGTCATACCTTCATAATTACAACATAAATCAATGAAAGACGAAGTATATGAAACTTGAGAAATAACATGAATAATCATATGACATTATAATATTTCTTTAATTTCATCATTATGAATAAATGTGAATGATATTGAATTACATTTATACCTTCGGCTTGACATAAGGCAAAGGTACAAGCGTGATGCGCGAGTGAATATCAATCAGCGTGAACAATACGGGGGTACTGTTCACCTATTTATAGATACAGGGCATAGCCTTTATGAATTTACATTTATATCCCTTATATTTGGTTACAATCATGACACAGGTTATCATGGGCCGATCGATCTTTGCATCTTTAAGTCGGTGCAACCCTTCGTCTCAGGGCGTGTTACTATGCCGAAGCTCCCTGGATGGTAGCTTCGGCGTTGCTTTTGTGTTGATCTTCCGAAGGTGCTTCTTCTTACAGGACCTTCGGCTATGAAGCAAACCCCCAACAGTAGCCCCTTCGTGATTCCTGATCGAACCATTGATGTGGTGGATGTTACCTTGGAACCAGACTTAACATATTCAGAACATCCCATTCGAGTCTTGGATCAAAAGGGCAGGGTCACCCGAAGAAGAACTCTTAAATTCTATAAGATACAATGGAACCAACACACTGAAGATGAAGCTACATGGGAAACCCAAGACTTCCTAGAAAAGAATTTCCCTGGCTTTTTAGCTTCATGTAATTTGTGAGATATGTACAATTGTTGTAAAGATGAAATAGACCCCATACCACCCCCTGCCTAGTAAGACAAAATAATGAAATAAAGATGTGACGCGTTTCCTTTTCCACTACTTGCCCTAGGACTTTAAATCTCGGGACGAGATTCTTTTATGGGGGAAGGATGTAACACCTCTGGTGTTACTATTACTAAAACTTGAGCATAACATCATGAGCATTGGCATAACATGTGTTTGTTACACCTAGAATGCATTCACTAGGTAAAATCTCAAACAAGTTGTGATGTTATGAGTTGATGTGTGGTTAACCCTAGGGTAGAGTACTTAACCCTAAGTTGGGCTTATGAGTGAAAATGAAGCCCAAATAAGTTAAAACCTCAAAACTCATTAGAAATGATCATAAGATATCATCTTTGATAGACTTTAGTGACATCAAAACCCTGAAGTGCTAAAAACCCTGAAAAGACCCATAGAAAACCCTAAATTAGAGCCCTAGTGGGCTAAGTGTAAAATTTGTGCACTTTTGGACCCAAGTGCAATTACCAAAGTAATAGAACACCACAAATCATGTGTATCTCACATGAGGATTTGCATGTCAAATTGTGGGATTTGGGCTTATTTGCAAAAAGCACCCCATAAACCATATATGACTAAGTCTGAAATTCAGTGCATAGGGTCAACTTTGGAACCCTATATCTCTTAATTCATAAAGAATTTGCCCTAGGTCAACACATCAAGATTATAGAGCTACTATAGGAGCATAACTTTGCTTAAGTGATTAAGCCTTGGTGTCATACAAAATTTGGAGATAATTAGATCTAAAGTCAGGCTGACAGTCAGTCATTGAACTGAATAATGGTTAACAGTGAAGTTCGACAAACTTTGAGATTGGATTTGACCATGATCCAGTGATTGTTTGACTATGGTTGCTATAGCAAGATTGGAGCCAGATCATAGGGCAACAACTTTGCTACTGGCAGATTAACAAGTTGTCATGTAAAAATCTGAGATTTGGGCCCTGCAAATTGCTGTGTCAGGCAGACTGAATAAGAATTTGTTGGTATAGTGCACAAAAGATCTTTAGGTTCAGTCCCCCTTGCCGCCGGCAAACCCGCGCTCGGATTCACGCCGGTGCCGCGATTCATGCTCGACGGAGTGCAGATAACTGCTCGGGGTAAGAAATATCACGTTAAGGATGAACTTAGGCCACTGTTTCGCCCCAGCCGCCGTGTCCACTTGACTCATGGCCGGTTCAGATAAGCTCACCAGAGTTGGCCGCCTGTTGATCGGTTGCCACGTTCCTAGGTGCTCTACCACGTCGCAGTAACTTGCCTTGGCGTGTCCATTCATCGCCAGTGACCTTGCCCCGATAGAAGCCACGAATCACCGCGCCAGTGCTCTCCCCTCTCTCCGGCTGCCAGCACGCCATTCCAAATTCATGAGCCACCGCCCTCGGGCCCTATGAATTGAGCATGCTATCAGCTCCGCTAGGTAGTCAAGCACCCAACGCACCAGCCCATGCCTCAGATCGTCCACCAGAGCGCTCCAATTTCAAAGTTCCCCCAATTCAGTCAAAACTCTGCCGTGAGTGAGCTCACCGTGGCTAGCTCTCTACACGTCCGTTCATGTCTTCCTCACTCTCGTTTCAACATCCCTGTGTGCTGTAGATGCTTAGCAGCCCGACCAATTGAACTAGATCACGCTAGATCATCGAGAACATCTCGGATTGTCCTCGGTTTGCGCCATCAACGTGGACAGAGTGAATATGAGCCAGAACCTTGCAATTGAGTGAGGGGAAATGGTCGTTAGGGGTAGAATTAGTTGTTGTGCAACGGAGAAGCTTAGCCGTTGAGTTTTCTGGCCTGTATGGGCTCGCCAGAGTCCCTGCTCCGTCGTCCATGGTCGGGGGTCTCGAGTTGTGAAGAAATAGAAAAGGGGAGGGTATGTCTGCGATTCTCAGTGACATAGAGAAATAGTGATGTGGACTCTTTAAGGGTTTTTCAAATCGCCAGGGTCTTCCGTGCAAATCTGACGCCGCAGGCGCGCGCGGGCGCGCTTTCGCCTGTGCGTGGGCCAACTTGGGCTAGTTTCAGCCCATTACTGTATTTGTTTTTTCTTTTCTTTTTTTGCTAGACTTAGGAAATCTATAGAAAATTATAGAAAAAGGGTAAAAATATGAGACCAATTTTGTTGGACAACTAAATTTCTATAGTATTTAATAAAAATAGTTCCAAGATTTTTAGCCCAAACCAGGAATTATGTAGTATTTAAGAATGCCTAAACCTTGTCTTTTTGAATTTTATAAATTACTAGATAGCTCCAAAAATCATAAAACTTTTTGGGTGAATTTATCTTGGTACTTAGAACCCATGGATAAAGTTTTATATGCTTTGGACATTGTTTGTTTCCCAAACCCAAAACCCTAGCCCCTTAGAGTAAAAATGTCTAACCCTACTAAGATGTTGACCCAGAAGACCCTAGTTTCCCTAGAGCACCATGAAGGAAAGTTGTATTCAAGATACAGCTTGGTGTATCTTTTCTATTATTGCATTTTCATAAGCATTACAGAGCATTCATTGTTATATGTGGTTATGTATAAAGAACGAGGAAGTAATAGCTGTTAAAGAAGAGGAGACTGCTCCATCGATAGAAAATCCACCTGTCGAGAACTATTTCTATTTTGATATTTGTGGAACAGAGCCCAACTCTCCTACAACATAAGTCAAGCCCTAGTGCATTTGCCACCTCCTTGTTGTTTTAAACTCTTTATCACTTAAATGATGCATTAGGTGATAGGAGTTGGGTGTTAAACCTATTGCTGCATTTCCTTCCTTGGAACTATTTACCATTCCTTGATTACCTGTTTTATTAAAAAGGTTTTTCTGATGCTTAGTCCTTCTTTAGAAAAACAAATGTTTTGTTTTTAAACAAAAGATGATGATTCACAGTGGATGGGAGGTTTTCAAAAATAAAACTTGATGGTGGATCCATCATGGCTATGATGGGTTAAACATCAAAAAAGATGTACCTCTGCCAGGTACCAGAATTTGGGTTTTTAAATGATAAAGCTAAGACCGGGCGGGTGACATGCACGAGAAGAGAGTCATGGTGTAGTGTCTCCATCTGAGTCGATTAAGGACCGTGTCGATGTAGGCTTGCTGATCGAGGACCTTTTAACTGGTCACATGCCCCATCATGGGTAAGCTTTGCCTTGGGCAGACTAATACTAGAAAGGCCAACACGTAATGGGAGTGGAGAGATAGCGAGAGTAGCGTGTACCCTCCGTGGCAAGAGGCTGGACGGTGGTGTATCTGTGCTCTAGGTTGGCGTGAACCCGGTCTGGTTTTAAGAACCCTAGTGGCAAGTTGACATATGCAAGAGTTAAGTGCTACATATGTCATGTGATTGGAGATCCTCAGCTGGGTATTAATCGATTCGGATCGCCGTTACTTCTCGGACATGAAGACTTGATCACTGCCCTACACGTAGCATTCCAGTGAACAAAAAGGGATTGATAAAAGAATGGCTAGTATAGGCCAAGTGCTTGAACTAGGGTAGAAAGAACTCTAGTGACAGGTAATGACTTAACTTGTTAATAAAACTAGATTTTTAAGGATCCACTATTAGTAAGCATTTTTGCAAACATAGTCTTAATTCTTGATTAAGCCTTACCTTGACTCCCTTAAGCCAGCATATCCTTGAGAGTCTTTTATTTTGACGGGTAAGACTTGCGAAAGTACACTCCGTACTCAGGGTTTTCGAACCCATGTTGTTGTAGATGAGTAAACAACATACTTTTGCTATTTTTGCACTAAGGTGGTGCCCAAAGAAGAAACTCAGCAAGCCGCGGGAGGAGGATGGCCTCCCACTTGAAAAACTTTTATGCGTGAGGGGTTTTTGCCTCCCAAGTTTGTAATAATAATACTTATGCACTCTTATACCCTGGGTTGTAATAACTACAACACATTCTCTATATTTTAATGAATGTAAATTAATTTATTGTAATTTGCTTTCGCTTATTCGTTCCTTCGATGTGTTGTAATATCTGCGTGACGGGTGAAACACTCTTGGGAAAGGAAAAGGATACAGATACCAAACTTGTCAAGTGATTACGTGCATCTATAGGGTTGTCCAAGGTCTGTTGGACAAGGACAACTGTAGGTGGGCCCAATGACTTGGGAGGTTCCGTCACAGTACCATTGGCTAAAATTTGGTACAAAGTCTTATTATTACCCCGAGATTCCAGCAAAAATAAACCTTAGGGAAAAATTGTAGTACTCAAATTTGTATACACAGAATACAGAGTGAATTCCTCAGTTTCATGTGCCATGTGTGCATCCTAAGAAAAGAGCACACACATAATTTAGAGTTGAATTCAAACAAATGAGAAAAATGCATCATGCTGGTTTTCATTTTGTGTGCATTTTGTGACAATATAACAATAATAAAAATAATAATAATAAATATGTTAACACCCAAATTAGGATTTAAACCCTAAATAAGATTCTAATGTTGAAACAAGAGAAGAGAATACCTTCATATAAGATCAACTAAATATATAACTTAATCAAACCAGGTTCATGGGTATTTGGAATTATAGAGCGGATTAAGTATGAACTTCACACCTACAAATTCAAAATTTGGGATTTAAAGTTGAATTTAAAAGAGAAAAGAAAAGGGAAAGTAGAAATATAAAAGAAAAATAAAAAGAAAAAGGGATAAGGCACCTAACCGGGCCCTGACCTCGTTTTCGGCCCAATGCCTGTTTCCTTCCGCGCGGCCCAACCACGAAGTCATCGCGCGCTGGCTACTACGCGCCTGTCAAGCGGGGCCCGTTGCTCGGTCTCATTGATGCGCGCTCATACTTTTACGCTCGCTTACGCGTGGACCCTCGGGCTGACACCCTCACGCTCGCGCCTCCACTGAACCGTGGCCCCATACGTCAGGATCGCCCCCAACGACTTCCCGAGCTCCACGCGGGCGCGTAAGACCGTCCGCCCGACGATGGCGGCGTGCCCTGAAGACCCGGCATGCTCTGCGGACTGCGTGGCGCCCCATCCCGCGTCCATATAGTTCAAGTGCTCCCTTGAATCGGTCGATTAATGCTTGCCCTGTCCACCATAAGAACCGAGAGAGTAGAGAGAAGCACGGCGTCGCCGGGAATTCGCGCTCCG
Organism: Zea luxurians; assembly: GCA_029449295.1. NCBI lineage: Eukaryota > Viridiplantae > Streptophyta > Magnoliopsida > Poales > Poaceae > Zea > Zea luxurians. Next base: position 63,842,091 of record JAOPSE010000001.1, on the reverse strand, counting down.
TGTGTGCTGCGCTCGGAGCTGATCAATCACTTGTAAGACCTCCCTCGTTGCTCCGCATGTCCTTCATTGTTTCAATTTGAGCGGAATTGAGTTAGATTGGAAAGCGGATTCTGGGCGATTGCTCGTCGGTGTGGCGCCTGGCCGCCATTGCCGCCGACCCTGCGTCTTGGCGTTACCGCGCGATTGCCGCTGTTGAGCCACCCATTCGGTCCGGTGCGTTTCGGATCAACTCACTGTAGGTAACCCTAGGCTCGTCGGGCGGAATCAACAACAGCGAGCCCACAAATTTGTCGCCGTTGGGGAAGGTCTGCGCCGGTCCGCCGCGGACCGTGGTCAGCTCCCCTAACCTCACCCCCATCTCCGGTAAGCCCTGGAATAGCTTTGCTTTGCCGTGCACACCATTTTGCACCGGTTGTAGGGTTGGGGGAAACACGGGGTAGCCATCGCGAGTGTACGCCGGCGACTCGCCGCCGTGACCAGGGCGCGGCGCCGCCGTGCGTCGCTCGGGTTTGGGAGTGGATCCGGGGACCATCGGATGGCGCACGGACGGTCCCGATTAGATCAAGCTAACCCCTTCGTCCCGGTGAACCCTGGCCGTCCATCTGCGAACGAGCGGATACAGTTCAATATCAGTTATTTAAAATCCGAGCCGTTGATGCGAGATCCTGCGGTTGTGTGAGCGTACCGATTCGGTATTAAGTAGATCTAATCCTGGCCACTGAAGTCTAATCGGATGGCCAGAATACCACCGTACCCCTTCGGCCTGTCTGTTTCGCAAAGGAGCCCCTGGACTATTTAGCATTTAACCCGCTGTCCAGGGGGAATGTTGGCTGTGTCTATGAATTTTTATAGGATGGCCCCTGCGTTTTCCAGGAATCGAGGCCTGGTCCAGAGAAGATTAAAAACAGTGAAATAATTATGGAAATTCATTTTTAATACAAAAACAAATCCGGAAACTTGTAAAATTCATAGAAATTCCATTTTTGGTCCAAATGGAACCATTCCAATTTCTAAAATTTTGTAATAATATTCTTTATCATTTAGTATCACTGTTTTGACATGAACTTAGTTAGAAAATTAATTTATCATTTAATCCTATTTTAATCACATTAAACCTTAGGAAATTCATAACTTGAAATCTATAACTCCAAATTTAGTGATTCCAATTCCTATGATCTCATTTTAATGTATAAATTTTTACTGTGTATTTTATTTACATGTTTGGTGCAATGTTAATTTATGCTATACTATGTGTGTATTGTGTTGATGCGAGTAGACGAGCAAGCCACTGTGGAAACTAAGGTTCAACAAGTAGAGATAGCTGAGCAGGAGCTCATTGCAGGCAAGTTGTGCCCTTGATCACTTACTTTTCCCAGCCATGTTCTTATTAATTTTAATGATCTGCATAGGTTAATTTTGATGGGAGCCTTTATGTTACCCCAGTTTTGATTACCTCTATACCTTGTTCACCCTTGAAATATTTTTGGGTAGTACTTGCTATTGCTTTATGTGGATTGGGTATGGAGATACACTATTCATGATTATTCTGTTATTATCTTGTTATTATTACTGTTCATGTTAAGATCATTAAATTAATGGGAACATGGAGCGACCACCCGGGAAAACAGTGCTACCACAAGGGTTTAATGGGACGCCCTTGGCTGATTAACTAGGAAAGCTAGGGGAGGGCTACCTTACCCGAAAGGGGCAAGGGCAGTAGGGGAGTGGTCAGTATAGGGAGGTCCTTGTTTGATTTTGCTGAGATGGCGGTCGGCAAGAACCCTGCACTGGAGCTTCCTATAAACTGTAGCGGGTAGTCTGAAGCTAGTGGAACTTTGTAAAGGCCTCGTAGTGTTACCCTGCCTCGCCTCCTTGGTAGAGGTGTATGGGATTCATGACCCCTTGGCAGATGGGTAACACGGCTTGTGGGTAAAGATGCGCAACCTCTGCAGAGTGTAAAACTAGTATACTAGCCGTGCTCACGGTCAAGAGCGGCTCGGACCCTCACATGATTAATTATGGAACTTAAATTCAATTTGACATTTGCATCGCATTTGGGATTATTTTACTATTACTGTTCTTTATTATTATTAAGGTTTGGTATTTACTTACACTTAGTAATTGCTAATAAAATTTTGACCAACTTATAAAAGCAATGCTCAGCCTCAGCCTTTACTTCATTGATTAGCCTTACACTACATGAACTCCCACCTTTGGTGAGTTTATGCCACATTATTACCCACGACTTGTTGAGCTATGAACGTATGTGAGCTCACTCTTGCTGTCTCACACCCCCCCACAGGAGAAGAACAGGTGGTCAAAGAGGAGCCGCCTAACACTGAGGAGTTCGATCTGATCTAGGTGGCGTTTCTCAGTCGACATTGGCGCCGACGATCCTTAGTTCGTTTTATGGTTATACTTTTATTTTGTAATAAGTCTTCCGCTATGTAATAATTACTCTGATGTTTTATGACATTTATCTCTATACACTCTGTTATTATATATGTTGTCTTCTTGGCGCATGTATGAGATGCACCCGGCTTTGTCCTTTAAAACCGGGTGTTACAGAAGTGGTATCAGAGGAATGTTGACTGTAGGACGAGACCTAGATAGAAATGGACAAAACCATTACCTACTTACCAAACTCTGATTCTTCCTATACTTATCTTGATCCTGTCTCACCTTCTACTGTTCTACTCTGATTATTCTTATCTTTTCTACTCTTAGACAAGATGGATTTCACACCAAATCCTGTTAGAAGAGAGTTGTAGTTCAAAGTACCCCCTCTGCCCTAAATTTTAATATTTTTGTACAGAGAGAACCATTATCATTTTAAGCCTCAATTTTTGAGACTGAGTTATGCAAACTAGTGAGAAGCCACTGTAATGTTTATAGAATTTTTGTAAATTTTTTAAGCTATGTTGTAGTTAAAACCTACTCTAAAAATGCATAAGTAGGAAAGGGAAAAGAGAGGATTAATAGAAGTGATAAATCTTAAGCATAAAACGCTTCAGCCAAGAACCTTATTCAATCATCACTAAGACATAGAGGGATTGTTGAGTACAACCTTAATCCAACTTCCTAGACTGACCACACCTACTTCTAATTGCCAAATATACCCTAAAAACCATGAATAAGGGAGTTAAGACCCGCCCTGCTAACTTGAGCACATCGCCTCGCATTTCAATTATTAATTTACATACCATGGCATACATATCTCTTATTCATTGCATTCGTTTAGATTGCAACCTCGCTGATGGAGAGTATGTGCTCATCCCCGAGCAAGGAGCTTCCCAAGAGGAAGCCCAGGAGCCAGCTCCAGAGACTGCCACTAAGGATCTCCCCGCAGCCCCAGCTTTTGAAGGCAAGCCCCAGTTTTATGCATAACCATTATATATGCTACTTTACTACACTTAATGTTTGTAGGTTTGTAATGTGCACTTAAGTGTAGGAGTTGCTTGAAACCCTTAGTTGCATGAACTCAGGATTCCTTTTTGAGATGGATACTAGTGTGCTAGGTCGAGTAGCTACTTTGCTAATCAGGATCACGGTAGAAGTCGAGTGATTTTTCTAGCACTCGCGCGAGGTCAGGCATTGATTGTATTCATCTTGATAACGGGATCTATGATGGTCTATGGACTTGGATCTAGGGTGGATGCCTTGTTTATGAGACATAAATGGAATTAAGGATTAATGTGTGGATACTTGAGTCAAGCGTTTGAATGTACTAAACACATGTCGAGAAATATGGTAACCGATAAACCTAGTACCTAAGTGAACCTTCCCGCAGACTTTACTCCTCACTGGACCTGAGATGGGTTCTCCCATGGTAGCTATGGTGGGTACAAGTGCGGCCGTTGCACGGCGGCAGCCAGGGACAATTGGAGCATTATACGCCAAGGCCGTGAGCCATGTTCTATTGCCAGGGAATCGATGGGGACGGTTGATGTGTGTGGGGACGGAGTGCCCCTACATGTCGTGTGTTTAGGTTTACCTTGCAAGGATAAAAACTTGATTCGAATCATCTGCTTCTCATAGCTAATGAGACTGCTTGACCCCTTGTACTGCATTGAGTAAAAAGTGAAATGAGGTTTTACTTGAGATAACATGTTGATTGTACTAAATGATTATTACCATGTATGCTTAGAAAGGAGCAAACATAGCTTAAGTAAATATGCTAGAATTGGAAAAGCTAAAATTGTTTTTAGACTCAGCTAGTGCTTTTGGCAAACAAAACCCCTCAGCCAAACAGCTGCATGGTCTAGAGGTAGAGGAGTAGACTCCTCACACCAGGTAAGTCTAGATGAGTATTAGTATACTCAGCCTTGCTTGTGGCATATTTTTTCAGGTACTGTTTGGGACTTGTTCTCAAATGCTATGAGTTAAGAACAAGGCAACACAAAATGTTAAAGGTTAATACCCTTCGTCCTTCGAAGCACTATCTCCCTTAGGATATAATGATCTTCAGACGAAGGTCATGAAGGACATACCTTCATCATCACAGTATATCTTAATGAAAGAAGAAGCATATGAAATATAAGAGGCAACATGGATAATCATATGATATTATTAATATCTCTTCTTTTTATTATCATGGATAAACAGAAACAATATTGAATTACATTTGTACCTTCGGCTTGACAGAAGGTAAAAGTCCAAGCATGACGCACGAGCGAATACAAGTCAGCGTGAACAGTACGGGGGTACTGTTCATCTATTTATAGGCACAGGGCGCAGCCTGTGTAAAACTACATTCATTCCCTTTATGTTTACTATTGACTTAATGACAATCCAATGAGGACTAGATAGCCTTTTCCCCTTTAAGTCGATTCCTTTTTTCTGTCGTTGAGCTGAAGCTTCCTTGCGCATAGCTTCGGAACTGGTTCAACCTTCGTCCCGATCATGCTTTTCATATTGTGTACAGCTTTATTCCGAGTCTGAAGGTTCCTGTTCATATATTACACTTGGGAAATATTGTTAGTCATGTTTTTGAGGACCTTCGGAAGACGAAGGCCCCCAACAGGTACGCTACAGGATATGGTTGACGGTGTGACTTGGCCTTCCACCCTGCCACCGGGTTGGACGGTTGAGTGGGATGCTGCCTCGATAGGAGAGGACCAGGCGGAGTAGTGGGCTAGGCCTTGCCCTAATCATACGTATCGTCGTTATTGATTATTCGCTGCATTTTAATTATGAACTTGTTCTCCTTTATTGAAACTCTGATTCATGTAATAACTCCAGTACCTTAATTTATGGTTTCATGTTTATTGTATTCTCTCTGTGCCTCACCTTCGCATGAGCTAGTGGAATTCGATCCTTGGTAAGTGGCTCTATCAGACTAGATCTGAGGGACTAATAGGTTATTCCGATTTAAGTGTGTTGCTGCCTCTAAGGCGTGACTTAGGCACTTAAGCTGGAATAATTCGAGCGATTCTGCCACAACTGTTATTGGAGCGAGTACCACTACAGAGAAATTAATAAGTCTTGAATGCCAACTTTTCAAAAATAAAACTTGGCTTAGAAACCAGTGTTGGAATTGTCAGGACTAGAACGCTAGACCTAGGACAAAAGGCCTTAGGAATATTGGGGAAACCAGGTGGCTATATAAGTAGGCCATATGGGCCAGTCTTAGAATTGTAAGGATGCCTTAGAAGCACCCCTCTGATCGGTGAGGAGACGTCTTTCCAGCATGCATGCATTATAAAATATGGAGAAACTAGAAACTAAGGAAAAATGCATCTCACTAGGAATGTAACAAATAGGGTTAATAATGAATAACGAAATGAGCGGACAAATCTAATTTAATCCACCCCCTTTTTAACAACCCGGACACATGTTTTTCCTTTCTAATACCATAACATTTACGTCTAACCCTCTTTCACAGATGACTTCACCTACCCCCATCAAAGGAGGAGACACTCGTTTCAGTTCCGACTACCTTTCCCATGAGGGCTTTCCCTCCATCTTGTGGGAGGTGCTCTGCTCTCCTGGTTACCCTACACCCCTCTATATATGGTGCAGCTATACGAGGAGCATCTGGTGCCACGTTGCAGGGTTTGGCTAACTCTGGAGGCTCACCCTCTGTAGCCGGGTTGGCGTCCCCTTGACTCCGAGACTATTGGGTTTAGGGCGGACGACACCACCGAGGCCACAGCTATGAAGACCCTGATGACCTTCTGCGGATACCATCCCTTGGAGATGGTAATGCACCCACTGGGACTTTTCCCCACTAAGAAGAGGGATGACCCCATGTGGTGCAACCGAGTGAGCCACGTGAAGGACGTGTGGGCTATGCATCCCGACCAAGTTGGGAGGATCACCATTCAGTGTATGAGCTCACTGTACCGCCTACAGGCCCTGTAGAGCGATGCCATGGCACACCTCACTAACCTTGCTCAGACCACTAAGATCACCCTCGACAGTCGAGAGGACTTCATGGTCAACTTGTCTTCAGAATTGGTGGACAAGGACCTACAGGTGGAACAGTTAAGCCAGTGCATCGCGAACTTAGAGCAACAGGTGGAAATCTGGGATAACACTATCGATATCCTGGAAATCCAGCTCCATGATGTGTAGGAGGAATTTGAGGAAGCCAACGACCACCTGGAGATGCACCACCAGGACATGGAGGCAAATGAGGTAGAAAACGAGGAAGAGGAGGCTCCCAAGGAACTAGAGCCAGCTCTCGGTCAAAATGCGACACTCTCTGGGATGCCCCCTTCACCAGCATCCAGTGTTGCCTCTACCACTCAGGGTTGATGGGTTAGTTTGACATATTAGGAGGACAGTGATATAGCTGAGGTGCCCGATCTTTCGGTGAGTAGAGATAATTCCGATTTGGTGGAAGATGACCCTTGTGATCTGACTACGACGAGCAAGCCCGAGGCGCCAATCGAAGAACGAACAAGAAAAAGATGCGAGCAATCTAATCTATTACTCGAGGGTGGAGTTCTGAATACACGAAGACAGAGCAGATTTGCGCGTCTTTTTCTTGATAAATAGAGAGGCGCAGCCCCTAGGGGCGGCCAACCCTAGGTCGTCCACTATGGGCCGCAGTTGGGCTGGTCGTCTATTCTTCTGGGCCCTCATTCTTCAGTAGCATGACGAAGTTAAGATCTCTAGCACGGGCCCGAGTGATTGGCCCAGCTAATGAAGGAAGTGGCGCTTAATGTGGAGGTGCTGCTGGTGTAGTCGTACTCATAGTGATGTCCTCATCATCCACCCCTTCTTGAAGTGAAGTCGTCCTCGACGACAACTCCTCATCCTCGGCCATATATGGTTTCAAATCTGCAACATTAAAACTAGTGGAAACACCAAATTCCGCAGGCAGGTCAAGGATATAAGCATTATCATTAATCTTTGTTAGCACCTTAAAAGGACCAACAGCATGAGGCATTAATTTAGAACGGCGCAAAGTAGGAAACCGATCCTTTCTCAAGTGCAACCAAACCATATCACCTGGCTCAAAAGTAACATATTTTCTTCCTTTACTACCAGCAACCTGATTTCTTGCATTAGTAGCAGCAATGTTCTGTTTCGTTTGTTCATGTATGGTAATCATTTGTTCAACATGTGCAGCAGCATCTACATGTGGGGCGTTCGCAGCATTAAGTGAAATCAAATCAATAGGTTCCCTAGGGATGTAACCATAAACAATCTGGAAAGGGCACATCTTTGTAGAAGAATGCGTGGCATGATTGTAAGCAAATTCAACATGAGGCAAGCAATCCTCCCAACGTCTCAAATTCTTGTCTAAAACAGCCCTAAGCATGGTAGATAAAGTTCTATTTACTACCTCAGTTTGTCCATCAGTCTAAGGGTGACAAGTAGTGCTAAACAACAATTTAGTTCCCAATTTATTCCAAAGAGATCTCCAAAAATGGCTTAGAAACTTAGCATCGCGATCAGAGACTATTGTTTTTGGAATACCATGTAAACGAATAATTTCTCTAAAGAACAATTCAGCAACAATGCTAGCATCATCAGTTTTATGACAAGGTATAAAGTGAGCCATTTTAGAGAATCTATCAACAACCACAAAAATACTATCCCTCCCCTTCTTAGTTCTAGGCAAGCCCAAAACAAAGTCCATAGAAATATCAAGCCAAGGAGAAGAACGGACAGGCAAAGGCATATACAAACCATGGTTGTTCAACCGTGACTTAGCTTTCTGACAAGTAGTGCAGCGTGCAACAAGGCACTCAACATCAGCGCGCATCCGAGGCCAAAAGAAGTGGGCAGCCAACACCTCATGCGTTTTGTAGATGCCAAAATGCCCCATGAGACCGCCTCCATGCGCTTCCTGTAACAACAAAAGACGAACCGAGCTAGCTGGAACACACAGCTTGTTAGCGCGTAACAGGAACCCATCCTGTATGTGAAATTTGCCCCATGGTATTCCATTAATACAATGGCCGAAAGCATCTCTAAAATCAGCATCATCAACATATTGATCCTTCACAGTGTCCAAACCAAAGATTTTAAAATCTAATTGTGAAAGCATGGTATAGCGACGAGACAAAGCATCAGCAATAACATTGTCCTTCCCGTTCTTGTGTTTAATAATGTAAGGAAAGGACTCAATGAATTCGACCCATTTAGCATGACGACGGTTCAGATTTGTTTGGGTACGAATATGTTTTAAAGCCTCATGATCAGAATGAATTATGAACTCACGATGCCAAAGATAGTGTTGCCATGTATGCAAAGTGCGCACTAAAGCGTAAAGCTCCTTATCATAAGTAGAATATTTCAGACTAGCACCGCTTAATTTTTCACTAAAATAAGCAACTGGTTTTCCTTCTTGTAACAAAACAGCACCTAGCCCAATACCGCTAGCATCGCATTCAAGCTCAAAAACTTTATTAAAATCAGGCAATTGCAAGAGGGGAGCTTGGGTTAACTTATCTTTCAAAGTGCTGAACGCTACCTCCTGCAAATCACTCCAAGCAAACGACACATCTTTCTTTGTAAGCTCATGTAGAGGCACTGCAATGGAGCTAAAATCACGAACAAATCTGCGGTAGAAATCGGCAAGTCCAAGAAAGCTCCGAATTTGTGTGACCGTCGTCGGTGCAGGCCACTCCCGAATGGCAGAAATCTTGCTGCTATCCACCTCAATGCCCTGCGGAGTAACAATATAACCAAGAAACGAGACACGTTGTGTGCAAAATGTGCACTTTTCCATGTTACCAAACAAGCGAGCAGCACGCAAAGCATCAAAAACAGCACGCAAATGTTCTAAATGCTCCTCTATAGACTTGCTGTAAATAAGGATATCATCGAAATAAACAACAACAAACAAACCTATGAAGGCCCGTAGAACTTCGTTCATTAAACACATAAAGGTGCTAGGAGCATTAGTCAATCCAAATGGCATAACCAACCATTCATATAAACCAAATTTCGTTTTAAAAGTCGTTTTCCATTCATCATCGAGTTTCATTCTAATCTGATGGTAACCGCTACGCAAATCAACCTTAGAGAAAATAACGGCACCACTAAGCTCATCTGACATATCATCAAGGCGTGGAATAGGATATCGATAACGAACTGTGATGTTATTAATAGCACGACAATCTACGCACATACGCCATGACCCATCTTTCTTTGGAACGAGTAAAACAGGAACCAAGCAAGGGCTAAGAGACTCACAAATGTAACCTTTATCAAGCAGCGTCTGCACCTGGCGCTGGATCTCCTTCGTCTCATCTGGATTTGTACGGTACGGGGCGCGGTTCGGAAGAGAAGCGCCGGGGATGAGATCGATCTGATGCTCAATGCCACGGAGGGGAGGAAGACCCGGTGGTAAGTCCGTAGGATAAACATCAGCATACTCCTGCAAAAGGTTAACAACAGCAGGGGGTATATCCAAAGACGGTGCATCATCAAGCGGAACAAGCATGCGCGAGCATACAAGTGCATAACAGGGCATATGAGCTTCATGGAGATCATCAAAATCAGCACATGTAGCAAGTAAAACAGGAGAGTGCAACTTGATTTCATATTTAATAGGTGCGGCTGATGTCGATTTGACTTGTTGTGCAGTTTTAGCAGCCCTAGTAAGATCATCTTTCAAAATTTGGTCAGGGGTCATTGGATGTATAATTATTTTCTAGCCTTTAAACATGAAAGAATAATGATTTGAATGACCATGATGTAAACTATCAGTATCATATTGCCAAGGTGGACCCAATAACAAAGAGCATGCTTCCATAGGAATAACATCGCAATCAGCATAATCAGAATAAGAACCCAGCGAAAAGGGGACACGTACCGAACGTGTTACCTTTATTTTACCACCATCATTAAGCCATTGAATGTGATACGGATGTGGGTGTGTGCGAGTGGGCAAGGATAATTTCTCTACCAACGCTGTACTTGCCAAATTGTTGCAGCTGCCACTATCGATGATAATGCGAATCGATCGTTCGTGCACAACACCCTTGGTATGGAATAGAGTGTGTCGCTGATTTTTTTCGGCCTAGGCAACCTATGTGCTGAGAACACGCTGCACAACAAGACTCTCATACCTATCGGCGTCGATCGGATCAACGTGGACTTCCTCATTTTCTGCATGGTTAGTGGCAATCATAGCTTGACTAGTTTCCTCAGAATCACTGGTTGAAGAGTACTCACCATTGTCAAGTATAAGCAAGGTACGCTTGTTTGGGCAGTCCCGAATCATGTGCCCAAACCCTCTACAACGATGGCACTGAATATCCCGTGTACGTCCTGTGGAAGAAGCAACGCCATTGGCAGGGGGCGCCGCTGGCTTGGTCGTCCCTGTGCGCGGTGTAGTGCTAGGCGTAGAAGGTGCAGGGCTGGAAGGACTTGAGCTGTGTGTCGGACCCCGGCCTGCAAAAGAGTTAGTATATGTCTTTGATCGTCGTCCCTGCACTTCACGTTTAGCTTTGCAAGCATATTCAAACAATGTGGTTATATCAAAATAATCCTTATAATCAAGTACATCCTGAATTTCCCTGTTCAAACCACCACGAAAACGCGCCATAGCAGCGTCATCCGACTCAACCAAACCACAACGAAGCATACCCTTTTGTAACTCCTGATAATATTCCTCAACAGATTGTGAACCTTGTTGAAAACGCTGCATTTTGTTAAGCAAATCACGAGCATAATAGGAAGGAACAAATCTGTGGCGCATGGCAGTTTTTAATTGGGTCCAAGTAGTGACACTGTTAATGGGAAGTTTTTTTTTATACTCACGCCACCAAATTAAAGCAAAATCAGTAAATTCACTAATGGTAGCCTTCACTTGGCTATTAGCAGGAATATCATGGCATGAAAATTTCTGTTCTACCTCTAATTCCCAATCAAGATATGCAGCAGGATCATATTTACCATTAAAAGATGGAATTTTAAATTTAATCTTAGAAAATAAGTCATTAGGAGGATGACGAACCACACGGCGTGCACGACCACGGCGATCTCCATCGTCCTGCTCAGTGTCACCGCCGTATTCCTGCTCCATCTTTGTGGTCAACGCATCAAGGCGTGCCAGGATGGTGTCGAGTGTGGTGCGAGTCGCCGTTTGAGCAAGGTCAAGTTGGTTGAAACGCTCGGTCGTCGAAGTGACCGTTGAATCAAGTCGTTCATGCATCGTCCTAATGTCAGCAGCAAGTCCATCAACTTGTCCCCTTACTTCCTGCAACTGGGCATCCACCATGTCGTGTGCTCCTGCCATAGTTAGTGCAAACACCAAAACACCAAAAGGAGAAAAACCGACGACAACAGGGGAATCGTGGTGACAACTTGCTCGCTCAATGGAATGTTGTTATCAAGTTCTTATACGTTCTTACCAAGCCACAGTGGTGAACTGCAATCAACAGGTGGAACCAGTGAAAGATTGGATGAGCGATTGCGTGGAGAAACAGAAACCTGCTCGTCGTAGAAATATGTGGAGTTCTGGGTAGGCTGCACTCAAGTCAAGGATTAGCACGATCAAACAATAATGCAAAGTTGAATTATAGTGCAAAACACGAAACTATATTGCTGGCCACAGGTGCAAAGGACGGATGGAACTAGCAGAATGGCAGTAAAGTAAATATTGTACTAGCGATGCGAAAAAGGCACTAGTAGGAATCACAGGTGATTTTGTTTTTATTTTTTGTATGATTTTTTTGATATTTTTCTCAGCACAAGAAGCAACAAAATAGGAGCTACACGAAGTTTCACCTAAAACAGAGTTCAGATGTGGTCTACAGAAAATCAGGAAGTTCTCTGAAAAGCGTGCGAGAACTTTGACGAATTTTTTTCTTTATTTTCCTGATTTTTTGACAATTTTATCGAAACCCAAACAGACCGTAGGTGAGTTTGGCCGGCCTTAGAATGGTGTCAACAAGCTCTTGTAAAAATTTCAGATTTTTCGGACAACCGAGCGAAAAGTTATGCCCGGTTTAAGGAAGGTACCTCAAGTGATGTTTAAAACGACCGAGATGAGTCAAAAAGTTCCTTACTTTTTTTTGTTTGTTCTCTGGTTCTATCCTTTCTCTTTCGTTTTCTTTTTTTCTTTTGTTTCTGTTTTTTTTTACGTAACCGAAGGAGAAAAACAAGGAAGCGGCGTTGACTCGGTTTGTGGCGTTGACTCGGTTTGATGTAACCGGAGGAGAGAAACAAGGAAGATGGTTGCGGCGCGCTAGGGTTTGATGTAACTGAAGGAGAAAAACAAGGAAGATGGTTGTGGCGCGCTAGGGTTTGATGTAACCGAAGGAGAAAAACAAGGAAGAAAGAAGGATGGTGAGAAAAAACACAATGCGACCAGCAACAAATGACGCGAAAGCACACAAATTCAACAATGCAGATTATTGAAAGAAGGTGCAAGGCTATAAAGGGTGCTGGTATAAGGTCTAACCTGAATTTTTATGTGGTTTTGTAGACTGTAGGAGAAAAAAACACTCGATAAACTCACCGATCAACCTGGAAATCTGATACCAATTGATATAGCTGAGGTGCCCGATCTTTTGGCGAGTAGAGATAATTCCGATTTGGCGGAAGATGACCCTTGCAATCCGACTACGACGAGCAAGCCCGAGGCGCCAATGCAATCGCTGAACCAACTCCCTGTGGTTACCGACCTTGCTGATGCGAGATCGGCCTGATCACAAAGATCGTTTCCTATGCGCAATCGAAGAACGAACAAGAAAAAGATGCGAGTAATCTAATCTATTACTCGAGGGTGGAGTTCTGAATACACGAAGACAGCGCAGATTTGCGCGTGTTTGAGAGTAGTTAAAGCTAACATAAAACAAAACTCAAAGAACAAAGGAGGCACAACTCCTGGATAAATAGAGAGGGGGCGCAGCCCCTTGGGGCGGCCAACCCTAGGTCGTCCACTATGGGCCGCAGTTGGGCTGGTCGTCTATTCTTCTGGGCCCTCATTCTTCAGTAGCATGATGAAGTTAAGATCTCTGGCACGGGCCCGAGTGATTGGCCCAGCTAATGAAGGAAGTGGCGCTTGATGTGGAGGTGCTGCTGGTGTAGTCGTACTCATAGTGATGTCCTCATCAGACAGGAACCCACATGAGCTTAGTTTGGTATCAGCTTTTGGACTAGGCTTATGGGTAAACTCCCCTAAAATGTTGTAACCGATGAAAAACTTTTATGAGCAAGGAAATGAATGTAGTCATGTTATCCTTGTTTGATTCAATATTATGTTGTGGCATTTTCTCCGTATGATATAAAGAATATTGTTTGGAATCATGGATCAAGGTAACAATGGCAAAATTTTCTATTTGCAGATGGCAGCTAGGAAGCATCGTGGGTAGAACGAGCAGGTTCCCCTGCGACCTTCTCTAGCTCCTATGGTGCAGGAGCTAATGGCTCAGCAGAATGAGATTCGATGGCAACTATTGCAGCGCCAACCGCACCCTCAGCAGTATGGTGGAGGCCAGCCGCAACGTCCTCCGGTGCGACAACCTATCGAGAGTTCCTGAGCACGCAGCCACCCTTGTTCACCAAGGCAGAGGATCACTGGACGCCGATGTGTGGCTAAGAGTTGTGGATTCAAAGTTCCCACTCCTCACAGGAGCTTGCCCTGACGACACGAAGACCCGTTTTGCCACACAGCAGCTTCGTGGACCTGCTAGGACATGGTGGGACCATTTCCGCGCCATGTTACCTGCTGACCATGAGGTGACATGGGAGGAATTCAAGATGGCTTTCAGGGGACACCATATTCTAGCAGGGATTCTGGACCGCAAGCTCAACGAGTTCTTGGCTTTGACTCAAGGGACCCGCACTGTGTTGCAGTATGCTTAGGCCTTCAACGACCTGTGCCAGTATGCGGGTTACCATGCAGATTCAGATGAGAATAAGAGAGATCGTTTCCACAGAGGTTTAAACACCATGCTTCATGAGCGCCTCAACACGGTTCGTACTGACAGCTTCAATGAACTGGTCAACCTTGCCATATCACATGAAGACTGTACTGTAGCTCATTGGGCAGAGAAGAAGAGGAAGGCACCAATGTCAGGACCCTCAGCACCACCCTAGAGATTCTGGATTGTCTCCAACAGTTAGAGCAGAGGATTCCAGCAGTAGGCAGGAAGATGCGTTATCAGGCCGCCTCAGCAGCAGCAGCAAGCACCCAACCGTTTCCCCGCTCCCGCTCCAAGGAACAATTAGCAGCAGCAGCAACAATTCCGCCAAGAGAATGGAAACAAGTGCTTTAAGTGTGGCAATGTGGGCCACTATGCCAAGAATTGCCCACAGAATCAGCCAAGGCAAATGCCAGCACCTAACCAAGACAAAGGGAGGAAGCAGAAAGTGCAAGTCAGACAAGGGAAGCTCAACTTCACTGCTCTGGAGGAGCTACCTGAAGGAGCACCCGTCATGACTGGTACCTTTTTAGTTTTTAATCAACCTGCATTGATTCTATTTGACATTGGTGCATCACATAGCTTCATTAGCCAGAAATTCAGCGTTAAATGCCAACTGCCTTTCTATCATACCCAAGGGTCATGGTAGCAACGCCTGGGGGAAAAATTACAACAAACCAATAAAATCGAAATGTGTCTATTCAACTAGGAAGCAAAATTGTCAAAACCACCCTCCTCATTCTGGGGATGGATAATGTGGATATTATTTTGAGAGCTAACTGGATGACCCAGCACCAAGTAGTGCTAGATGTCGCCAACCGCATCGTTGAAGTCCATTCCCCAACATGTGCAAGGTTCACCTTATATTTGCCCAGCCAAGGAACCACCAGGTCATTTGCTTTTTCTATGATAGAGTTACCCTTGAAGAAAATTCCAGTGGTCTGTGAATATGAAGATGTTTTTCCTGATGAGTTTCCAGTAATGCTGCCAGATCGGGATATTGAATTTGCTATCGAGTTGCAACCGGGAACGTCACCTATTTCCAAGAGGCCCTACCGGATGCCACCCGCCGAACTGGTAGAATTGAAGAAACTGCTGCAAGAACTACTAGACAAAGGTTTCATCCGCCCAAGTACTTCACCTTGGGGATGTCCAGCCTTGTTCGTGAAGGAGAAGGATGAAAGTATGAGATTATGTATAGATTACCGCCCACTTAATGCGGTGACTATCAAAAACAAGTATCCTTTGCCTTGTATTGATGTTCTTTTCGACCAATTGGTCGGAGCTGAAGTGTTTTCCAAAATAAACCTCCGCTCCGGCTATCATCAGATCAAGATACGAGCAAGTGATATTCCAAAGACTGCCTTCTCAACCAGATATGGGCTGTATGAATGTCTGGTGATGTCTTTCGGGCTAACGAATGCACCGGCATACTTCATGTACCTAATGAATTCAGTCTTCATGCCTGAATTGGACAAATTCATGGTGGTCTTCATTGATGATATTCTGGTGTACTCGAAGAATGAAGCAGAGCACGCTAAACATTTGCGCACAATACTCCAACATCTGAGGGAGCACCGCCTTAATGCCAAATTGTCCAAGTGTGATTTTTGGCTGAAGGAAATCAAATTCTTAGGTCACACTATCTCTGAGGGAGGAATAGCTGTTGATCCAGATAAAGTGCAAGAGGTGATGAATTGGAAGCCGCCAACAACTGTTCGTCAAATTCGAAGTTTTCTGGGATTGGCTGGTGTGACAGAACCTCCCAAGGTATTAGGCCCACCTACAGTTGTCCTTGTCCTAAGGACCTTGGACAACCCTATAGATGCACATAATCACTCGACAAGTTCGGTAACTGTATCCTTATCATTTTGCCCAAGAGCGCTTCACCCGTCACACAGATATTACATCATATCGGAGGAAAGAATAAGCGGAAGCAAATTACAATAACTTAATTTACATTCATCAATATAGAGAGAGTGTATTATTATTACAAAACCAGGGTATTACGAGTGCATAGAGTATTATTACAGACCAGGGAGGCAAAACACCCTCCCGCACACAAGATTATTGTTTTCAAAGTGGGAGGCAAACATCCTCCCGCGACCAACTTCACTGCTGGGGCTCTTCCTTGGGTACCACCTTTGAACAGAAACAACAAAACTCTGTTGTTTGCTCACCTACAACAACATGGGTTCGAAAACCCTGAGTACGGAGTGTACTTTCACAAGTCTTACCTGACAAAAGAAAAAGACTCTAAAGGATATGCTGGCTTGAGGGAGTCAAGGTAAGGCTATTCAAGAATCAAAGACTCTATTTGCAGAAATGCTTACTAACAGTGGATCCTTAAAAATTTAGTTTTATTACCAGGTTAAGTCATTACCTATATCTAGAGTTCTTTCTACCCTAGTTCAAGCACTTGGCCTATACTAGCCGTCTTTTATCAACCCTTCATTTCACTAGATTGCTACGTGTAGGGCAGTGACCAAGTCTTCATATCCGAGAAGTAACGACGATCTGAATCGATTAATACCCAACTGGGGATCTCCAACCACACAACATATGTAGCACTTAACCCTTGCATATGTCAACTCGCCACCAGGGTTCTCAAGACTTGACCGGGTTCACGCCAACCGAGAGCACAGATACACCACCGTCCAGGCTCTTGCCACGGAGGGTACACGCTACTCTCACCATCTCGCCACTCCCATTGCGTGTTGGCCTTTCTGGTACTGGTCTACCTGAGGCAAAGCTTACCCATGACGAGGCATGTGGCTAGTTAAAAGGTCCTCAATCATCAAGCCTACATCGACACGGTCCTTAATCGACTCAGACGGAGACACTACACTGAGACTTCCTTCTCATGCAAGTCACCCGCCCGGTCTCGTCTTTATCATTTACAATCCCAAAGTTTGGTACCTGATAGAGGTACATCTTTTCTGATGTTGAACCCAACATGGCCATGATGGATCCACCATCAAATCTTTTTCTTTGAAAACTCCCTGCCCACCTGAAGCATCATCTTTGCTTAAAACATATCATTTTGTTTTCTAAGGCAAAACTAAGCACCAGAAAACTTTTAAGCAAAACAGGTATCAAGGAAGGGTACACAGTTCCAAGGAAGGAATTGCAACAATGCATTTAGCACTCAACTCCTATCACCTAATGCATTATTCAAGTGATAAAGAGTTTAAAATCACAAGTAAAAGGTTAATGCATCGGGGCTTGCCTTGTGTTGTAGGGAGTCGAGATCTGTTCCACAGATATCAAAATAAAAACTATTCCCGGCAGGTGGAGTCTCAGATGGTGGTGCAGTTTCTTCTTCTTCAACACTTAATAGAGAGGCAGAGTGAGGGCAGTTCTCAATTTAAAGGAATCGACTGCGCGTCACGCCAATTTTGGCCGACATCAAACACGGCGGCGATGGGATATTTCGCGGGTGAGCTCGTCGTGGTGCCAGCCGGTGCAACGGCTCCGAAATGGCAAGTTCAGGCATGCCACGGTTACTACTACGTGGTAAAGGGCTACGACGTGGCGTAATTGAGGTCGCCGGAGGACCACGACGACACCGGCGGCTAGGCCATGTCGCACGGCTACAGGCGCAGTCGATAAGTTTCACCCCGTGACCAAATCCACCCTCCACGAGACCTTTTACTCCCCCACCGCTATACACCGCACAACAAGCACGAATCTCCCCGGTGAACTCGAACCTTGGCGCAAGCTCACCGGTGACGATACACTGAACCTGGCGTTCGGATTCAGGCTACTGTACCATGGCCTTCTTCATCAGAAGTTCTGATAGAGCAAATCAAGGCGCTTAGTTCTCCAATTTTTGTCTGGTGACTTGTTAATCTCTCCATAATAAAGTTGTTGTCCTATAATCCAACTTTAATTTTGTTATAGTAACCATACCTAATCAATCACTGGATCCTACTCCAATTCGATCTCAAAGTTCTGCCAAGGTCACTTGTGACCATAATTCAGTTTTCAGTGGCGACTGATAGCCCCTTTTTCTGCCAATTTATCTCCAACTTTTGTACTGCATCAAGGCTCAGTCACTTAAGCAAAGTTATACCCCTATCTCTACAAATTTGATGTGTTGACCTAGGGCAAAATCCTTATGAATTTAGAGATACAGAGCTCCAAAGTTGACTTCAACATACTGAATTTCAGACTTAGTCACATAGTGCTCATGTGACCCTTTTGCAAATAAGTCCAAATTTCATCATTTAACTTGAAAATTCTCCAATGTGAAAGTTACTTGGTTTGTGGTGCTCTTTCACTTTGATATTTGCACTTTGGTCCAAAAGTGCATAGAATTTGCATTTACCCCCTAGGGTTCCAATTAGGGTTTTCTAGGGTTTGTTTTTAGGGTTTGGGCACATTAGGGTTTTTGTACCACTAAAGTTCATCAAATTTGATAATTTGTGAACATTTCTCATGGCTTTTGAGATTCTACTTATTTTGGCTTCACTTTCATCTAAAGGTCCTAATTCTAGGGTTAAGTACCTTACCCTAGTATTAAGTACACCTTAAGCCACATCATCACAACTTGTTTTGAAATTTTTCCTAGTGAATGCATTCTAGGTGTAACAACACATGAAATGTCAATGCACATGATGTTATGCTCAAGTTTTAGTGCTAGTAACATCAGGGGTGTTACATCCTTCCCCTATAAAAGAATCTTGTCCCGAGATTTAAGGTCCTAGGGTAAGTAATGAAAAAGGAAACACGTCACATATTTATTTCCTTATTTATCTTACAGAGCAGGGGGTGGTATAGGGTTTACTCTGACTTTACAATCAAATGTACACGTCTTACAGGTTACATGAAGCTAAAAACCTAGGAAAGTTCTTTTCCAAGAAGTCTTGAGTCTCCGAGGTAGCTTCATCTTCAGTATGCTCATTCCATTGTATCTTATAGAATTTGAGAGTCCTTTTTCGAGTGATCCTGTCCTTCTGATCCAAAATTCGAATGGGATGTTCTGAATAAGTTAAGTCTGGTTCCAAGGCAACATCCACCACATCGATGATTCGATCAGGAACTCGAAGGCACTTCTTCAATTGAGATACATGGAACACATTATGTACTACAGATAATGTTTCTGGAAGTTGAAGTCGGTATGCCACTGGTCCGCATTGTTCAAGAATGTGAAACGGGCCAATGTATCGGGGTGCCAACTTTCCTTTTAGCCCGAATCGATTAACACCCTTCATCGGTGATACTTTCAAGTATATATGATCTTTGACTTGAAGGAACAAAGGTCGGCGTCGTTTATTCGCATAATTTTTCTGCCGAGCCTGAGCTTCTTTCAGGTGGTACCTTATTTGTTGAACTTTTTCTTCTGTTTCCTTGACTAAATTAGGCTAGAAATACCACCGTTCTCCAGGTTCTAAATAATTTAAGGGTGTCCGACACCGTCGCCCGTACAGTGCTTCAAATGGTGCCATCTTAATGCTTTCTTGATAGCTATTGTTATATGAGAATTCTGCCAATGGCAGACATTCATCCCATTTTGCGGAAACTCTTGGACACATGCCCGCAACATATATTCAAGTATCTGATTTACTCTTTCAGTTTGTCCACTTGTTTGAGGATGATATGCCGAACTGTGGAGCAACTTAGTATCCAGAGACTTGTGGACCTCTTCCCAAAATTTGGATACAAATTGTGATCCATGGTCCGACACTATTGTTTTTGGAACCCTGTGCAAACTGAGAATACGAGCAATATAAAGTTCTGCGTATGCGACCACTGGATATTTTGTCTTGACGGGGCAGGAAGTGGGCAATTTTTGTAAGCCAATCAATTATGACCCATATAGAGTCAACCTTTGGCTGTTTTGGGCAATCTCATAATGAAATCCATACTAATATCTTCCCATTTCCAAGTTGGGATGGGCAAGGATTGTAATGGTCCTGTGGTCGTCATATGCACTGCCTTGACATGTCTACATGTGTCACATCTTGCCACATAGCGTGCAATCTCAATCTTCATTTTCGTCCACCAATAGTGTTGCTTTAAGTCTTGATACATCTTATACTTCTAGAATGAATGGAATATCTACTAAGATGAGCTTCACCCAAAATTTGTTGGCGGACCTCAGCATCTTTAGGCACAACTATGCAATCATTAAACCATATTATTCCTTGGTCATCTTTTCTGAAGCAATTAGCTTTGCTGGCTTCTATTTTCTCATGAATGTGCTTCATACCCTTGTCAGTTCTTTAGGCATCAATAATTTTCTGTAGAAGAACTGACTCAAGCTTTAATTGTGTCAAAGTTCCATGTTGTATCATACCCAGGTTTAACTTTTCCATTTCTTGACATAGTGTGGTGTCAGGGGTCCTTACTGTAATACAATGACAGGAAGCTTTGCGACTCAGTGCATCTGCCACCACATTGGCTTTTCCTGGGTGATAGTGGATTTCCAAGACATAATCTTTAATTAGCTCAAGCCATCTTCTCTGCCTCATGTTCAGTTCTGACTGGGTAAAGATATATTTCAGACTTCTATGATCTGTATATAAATGGCAAGTATTTCCCAGCAGATAATGACGCCATATCTTAAGGGCATGAACAACTGTAGCTAGTTCCAAATCATGAGTTGGATAGTGCTCCTCATGCTGGTGTAGTTGACTTGAAGCATAAGCAATGACTCGGCCCTCTTGCATTAGGACACATTTGAGTCCACTACCTGATGTGTCACAATACACATCAAAAGGTTTTTCAATGTCTGGTTGAGCCAATACCGGAGATTTGGTTAATAACACCTTCAATTGCTCGAAGGCTTCATTGCATTTTTAGGACCAGTCAAACTTTGTATCATTCTTCAATAAACCCGTAATAGGTTTAACAATCTTGGAGAAGTCCGAAATGAACCTGCGGTAATATCCAGCCTGTCCAAGGAAGCTTCATACTTGATGTACTGTAGTTGGCGGTTTCCATTCTAGAATATCCTTAACTTTGCTGGGATCGACCGCAATTCCTTTTGCAGATAATACATGTCCCAGAAATTGGATTTCCTCCAACCAGAATGCGCATCTGCTGAACTTGGCATACAATTGATGCTCCCTTAAGCGCGTTAGCACAATCCGTAAGTGCTTAGCATGCTCCTCTTCATTTTTGGAATAGATAAGAATGTCATCAATGAAGACCACCACAGATTTGTCTAACTCAGGCATAAACACCAAGTTCATTAAGTATGTGAAGTGGGCTAGAGCGTTTGTCAATCCGAAAGACATAAACAAATATTCAAATAATCCATACCGCGTGGTGAATGCGGTCTTGGGTATATCTTCGGGTCGAATACGGATCTGATGATAACCTGACCTGAGGTCAATCTTGGAGAATACCCGAGCTCCAATAAGTTGATCGAATAATATATCGATCCGGGGAAGAGGGTACTTGTTCTTGATGGTGACCTCATTAAGAGGTCTGTAGTCCACACACATTCGAAGTGTCTGATCCTTTTTCTTAACGAAAATTGTTGGACATCCCCATGGTGATGATCTAGGCCTAATGAACCCCTTCTCAAGCAAGTCTTGTAGTTGAGTCTTGAGTTTTGCCAATTCATTAGGTGGCATTTGGTATTATCTTCTAGAAATAGGAGTCATACCGGGCTTTAGTTCAATCACAAATTCCACATCCCTTTCTAGAGGCAACCCAGGCAAGTCTTTAGGAAAGACATCCGGGAATTCACATACCACTGGAATATCCTGGATTTCTTGCACGATAGTGTAACACCCCAGGTGTTTATATTCCGCTCGACAACGAGTATGGATTTAAACACGTAATATCAGTGGGTAAACGGACGCTAAATTTTAATCATCTTCGCCTATCGCGATTTTAATATCGCGTCGGTTTCGTCTGTCGCGAGTGCGACATCATTTTTATTTTTATCTATTCGGGCTCTTCCAAAATTTTCGTGATGTTCAGAACATAGCCATTCCAAAAATCGGTGCGTCCGATGATTATTTAAAATTCGTCGCTCGCGTGGATACGAATTCGGAAGCCCGACGCACTCGGATGATTTTTATCCCGAGCAAATTAGTTTGAACTTAACGACTAAAATGTTTGAGGCAAAATAATCTGAATCGCGCATCGTCCAAGAAAAATCGTGTGTGAGGTTATGATCCAATTTGTTCCTCAGCCCACACTGTAGGATAATAAAATCAACTGTGTTTGGACAACGGATAAATTTTTATCCGATTTCGACTAAACCAGTGTTGTCTCCAAAAATTGTATCCGATATCTAGACCATTTAGACCTCGCCCAAACTTTAATCCTAGTACTAGTTTTCTTTGAGAAAGAAATAGGAAAAGAACAAAGTGGGAAAATCTTTCTCTAAATATCTCCACCATCCCTTGGTCTCATCCTCACCGCACTTGGATTTTTTTAGAGAATATCTACTTCTTACGAGCTTATCCTCTCCCGGCCAGCAATATCTCCTTTGCACAGATATTTTTTCCCTCAGGCTTATCTTCTTCATCTGTTGAGTTCCTCAGCGTCCGGTGCCTAGGTCCCGGCCGAGCTCGCCTCCAGCTCGAGCCCACCCTCTGCCCAGCCTCCATCTCCCTTCCCATCCATGGCCTTCCTAGTGCCTGCCCTTCCCCTGTCGCCCCTCTCTGTGGACGTCGCCCATGGAAGGTCGCCGACTGCTCTGCTTCCCATCTATCCCACCGCCCCTAGCACTTTTGTGAAGATGTCGTTGCCCAGCCTTATCTCCTGTGCACGCCCAGCCTCATCCTCCTAGCTGCCATCTCCCTCACGGCGCCAAGCCCATGGCTTTCCTAGTGCTCGCCTCTCCCAGACGTTGGCTGCGATCTCCTCCATGTGGTGTCTTCTCTATCGTCGCTCCCAGCGTGATTCCCTTGGCCGGCGCCCTCGACTACTCAGCCATGGAGGTCGCTGCCCCTTCTTTTCCTCATCTCCCTCCATCGGTTCAGAGCTCGGTGCCCCTACTCCCTGCTCCTCTCTCCTCCCTCTGTCGTTTTCTCCCTGCTCGGCACCCAGCCGTTCCTCTCTCCTCTCTCCATCTCTCTTCTACACGTCGTGCCCCTGAAGCTCCCCTGTGCGCCCTTCCCTATGCTCGGATCTCCCTGGTGCTCTAGCTCGGCTGCTCGGCGTCTAGCTTTCTCCACGCCGGCTCCCTGTTCCTCTCTCCTCCCTCCACTCTCTCCCCTCAACTCGTCTGCTTCTGCTTGTGCAATCAGGAGTTCAGAACTGTTTAGGGTTCCTTCAAAAATTGGCATTATAAGCTTGATTACCCTTCATTGGAAATTCTGCTTGCTAGATCTGCAGGGACAGAAGAGTTTTGAAACTAGATTGAGGCGTTAACTGGACTAATGTTCATAGTATCGGGAGAAGATTGTTCGGATATATCTACCTAAATCGCTCTTCTACTATTGGTTCATATTTAATTTCTGTCCACTGTAATTTTTAGTTAATTATATTGGGTCTGGTGGTTTTCTCCAGCAACAAGATTATATGGATAGATGAATGGTGTTCAAGCACCTTGCCTATCCTGTCTTGCCCTTTGTCCCTTCATCACCTCGGGCCTCGGCGTGCTCGCGTTTGCCGTCGAGTCGTCGAACCCGTCATCCCCTGCTTGACCCCCACCTCACCAGCTCGCTCCAAACATGATCTCGTCGTCGTTCCACGCGTCATCAAGAAATCTCAAGAATCAAGTGAAGACGAAGCTAGCAGCGCGATATTTCCCAAGTGTTCGGCGAAAGGGCACAACAAGAATCATCGCCATTTATACGAAGTTCTACTTAATATGAAGGGATTCCAAGAATTATAGGTGGAAGTGAAAGTGAAGCTTCATTCTATACTTGTCAGCTCTTGAAACAGTAAGTTGATGAATTATTCAGAACAGTTCGATCGTTGAATAAATTAATGTGCTAGTGCGATGCTCATTAGGTGCTCGATAAAATGCGTGAGTCACGGAACTCTCGTTGACTTCACGGTTTTTGCGATTATCGAGCCAGATTCAGTTATGGCGAGTTATTTCACTATTCCGGTCAATTAGCTGAATTAGTGTACCGAGTAGAATTTTAGTAGGCATGTGTGATGATGAAATATTTTAATCATTTATAAAGATGTGTATATATTTACGATAAAAAAGGGTTTTGATATAGGAACAAAAATTTGGATTACTACTTTCAGTAAAAAGAATATTGGTATATATATATATATGATATAATTGTGTACGCGATGGTGAAGTAGTTGTATCATGTAAAGCTTAGGATTGAAATATAAGTCATACAAGGGAATATTGTGGTAGATGTATATGTCGATTAGGTTTAAATTGGTTCTTTGTTGTGGAGTGAGGAGAAGTAGTAGCGAGAAGAATTAAAACGATGCTCTATATCTGGTGGGTGGTCGAAGTAACGTTACGGAAAGTAGGTCTTGTGTTTGGTTTTTAGTGTCTAGTCAAAGTATAGCATATGGCGGGTTTCGTCTAAATTGTATGGAGTCGATGCCCTGCAGTGATATCCATGATGCTTAATGCTTGGTTTTAAGTGTTTCATCGTTTTTAGTAGATTATCTATATTATACTCATGCTCATACATGTGCATCGTGCATCTCATGAGGTACGATAAATAATCGCATGATGCGGAAGACGATCCAAGTCGACCCCAAGCACGGGCTAATCCGCAGGATGATGCTGATGAACGAACCAGAAGATGGATAATCTGAAAGAGTGCCAAGCCAAAGGATGATCGCCAAGTGGTCGTCACCTAACAAACACTAACGTAGTGTTTATTCTAGGCAAGCCTCGGTGCATTTGCCACCTCCTTGATGTTTTAAAATCTTTATCACCTTGTTTGATGCATTAGGTGATAGGAGTTGTGTGCTAAACCATTGATGCATTTCCTTCCTTGAAAAATTGAATACCCTTCCTTGACAACCTTTTATAAAAAGAATTTTTGATGCTTAGCCTTGCTTCAGAAAAACAAAATGTTTTGTTTTAAAACAAAAGTGATGCTTCAGTGGGTGGGAATGTTTTCGAAAAGAAAAACTTGTGATGGTTGATCCATCAAGGCCTTGATGGGTTCAACATCGGAAAAGATGTACCTCTGCCAGGTACCAAACTTTGGGTTGAAAATAATAAAGCTGAGACCAGGCGGTTGACTTGGACGAGAAGGGAGTCTTGGTGTAGTGTCTCTGTCTAAGTCGATTAAGGACCTTGTCGATGTAGGCTTGATGATTGAGGACCTTTTAACTGTCACATGCCTCGTCATGGGTAAGCTTTGCCTCGGGCAGACTAATACCAGAATAAGATAACACGCAATGGGAGTGGAGAGATGGCGAGAGTAGCATGTACCCTCCGTGGCAAGAGGCTGGACGGTGGTGTATCTGTGCTCTCGGTTGTCGTGAACCTGATCTGGTCTTAAGAACCCCAGTGGCGAGTTGACATATGCAAGGGTTAAGTGCTACATATGTCGTGTGATCGGAGATCCCCAGCTGGGTATTAATCGATTCGGATCGCCGTTACTTCTCGGACATGAAGACTTGGTCACTGACCTACACGTAGCATTCCAGTGAACTTAAAGGGATGATAAAAAGACGGCTAGTATAGGCCAAGTGCTTGAACTAGGGTAGAAAGAACTCTAGATGAAGGTAACTTTACTTAACCTGACAAGTAAAAATAGATTTTAAGGATCCACTCATAGTAAGCTTTTCTGCAAAACAGAATCCTTGATTCTTGATAAGCCTTTCCATGAATCCTTTTAGAGCCAGCTGAAACGCCCTGAATTTGGGGGTAGAATTTTTTCTTCTTTTCACTCACCAAATTCGGGCATTACTCTCTTTTCTCTTCCCGTTTCGCTCCTTCTTCCCAATATCAAACCAATATAATGACAGGTGTCCGTGTCATGTATAAACAAAACGTAAGTGTCATGGTGTTGCATCATGCCGAAGCGCATTTCTTTGTCTGATGTCACGTTTTCGTCTCATCCCATTTCAGATTTTGGTTCGCGATTGGATTCCGTTTAGTCGTCGTGCGTGTCGAGGGTTTCGATCCGTGATGTGGCCCCAGCCCGGCCCGGTCCAGCCCGCGCGCCCCTGGCGCCCTTGCCCTCCCCATGCGTGCGCCCCCTCCCTCCCCCTGATCCATTTGTCTCATTTGATTTTCTCCCACGCAGCAACCTCCCTCTCCCTCTTCTACCTCTCTCTCTCTCCCCGAGGTGCCCTAGGGTTTGGAAACGTGATCGCCGGAGCTTGGATCCCCGGAGTGAGTTTCCCTTCCCCTCCCCTTCTCTCTCTCCCTCCCCCTCCCTTTCTTCTTCCCTTGGTCGTGCCCCCCTCCCCGCCCACGCCGCCCTCTGCCCCCGCACCCGCGCCGCCCCTCGGTCCCGTGCCCGCGCGTCCTCTCAGCCCGTGCCCGCGCTGCCCTTGGCCCCCGCGCCCAGCCTCGCCCCTCTGCGGTGAGCCCCTGCGCACGCGCCCTCCCTGGCCCCGGCAAGTCCCGCCCCGACGAGCCCTCGCCCCGCCGCGGCCCTCCCCGGCGCCCTCCCCTACCCCGTGCCGCTCCCCCCGGCGAGCCCCCTCCCACCGCGCTCTTCTGCGCCCGACCCCACGCCACCACGTCCGGCCCCGCGCCCGGCGAGCTCTCCCCCGTGCTGCACCCGCACCCCTGCGAGCCCCTCCCCCATGTGCTCCCGCGCCCCGGCGAGCCGCCTCCCCGCGCACCCTCCCCAGCCCCGGCGGCGGCTCGGCCGTGCCCGGCCCCGTGCCCCTCCGCGGCGGCTTTCCCCACCGCGGCCCGCCCCATCGAGCCCCCTGCCCCGGCGAGCCCGCCCGCCCCCGTGCCCTGGCCGCGCCGTGGCTACGCGCCCTGGCCGTGTGCCCTCGGCCGTGTGCCCCGGCCTCGCGCCCCGCGCACCCGCACGATCCGCGTGCCCTCGGCACGTGCAGCGTGCTCTCGCGCGTGCGACCGTAGTCACGCTGCATTTAACTCTCGTTTTAATCCTTTTTAATTGTTGTTTAGTCGATGCGCTGCGCCGCGCGCTTTGCTGCACGACGGTTCATTCTAATTTCATCTTTATTAATGTGCTGTGTCGCGCGCTACGTCGCGCGATGGTCCTTTTAAATTTATATTTATTAATGTGTTGCGTCGCGTGCTTCGTCGCACGACGATTTGTTTAATTTATATTTATTATAGTGCTGCGTCGCGCGCTTCGTCGCGCGATGATACGTTTTAAATGCTGTTCTGTTGACGTAAGCCGTCGTGCGTTTCGTCGCGCAACGCTTAACGTTTATCTATAATTAATGCAAGAATCTCGTTGCGCACTCTGTCGGGTGGCGAGTCATTTATTTCTTAATTCAATTTAAATGTTGTGTCGTACGTCTCGCTGTACGACCACTCCCTTTCATTCATCTTTATTTATTTATAATGATTAAACATGGAATATGACCATACTTTATGCTAAATGCAGTGCCCAAATTGACACCCTTCTGTTTAAACGAGTGGTTTAATTTATAATTATGTAACATGATCGCTTCTCGACCGTAGACTTGACTGTCAGTTCCTCTTTCTCTTTTAACTGTAATTGCGAGCCCTGAGTGGAACGTCTGTTTATTTATTGCATTCTATTGTATGGTGTACTGTTCCTTTGTATTAAATGTGTGGATGTATGTACGGTTGCGCTCGTATAGAGAACGATCTGGTTGAAGAGCCCGAGGAACTCACAGGAGAAGCCCCTGAGCAGCAGCTGGTTGGTGGAGGCAAGTGTCCCTTGACCCATCTTTGTCCTATACATTCTATAATTCACTTCTCGCATTTACACAGTTATACTTAAGGATTGACTAGCTTTTGTTATCCATGTCCTTGTTTACCTATTTGGGTTGGATTATTATTGTTAGCTTTATGCTATTGCTTAACATTAATCAATGAACATGATGAGAATTATCTATGATACGATGTTTTCCCTTTTATTTATGATGATATACTTGTGGCATTTAAAGGGACTCGAGCGGTTTCTTGAGTGCCTCTCCGTAAGGACCTGTTCGTTGGATGACCGCCCGTGAAAATAGTGCAACCATGAGGGTGGAGTGGGACGCCCTTAGCTGAATAACTAGAGGAACCGGAATGTGGATCGCTTCACCGTCGTGCCGTTAATGGGCTCGGTGTATGTGGCTCGCTCTGCCAAGGTTGATTTGTCGCTTGGGGAGGAGTGCGGTACATTTAGGAAACCTAACGGGCGGCTACCGCTCCGGGGAATCTTTGTAAAGGCTACATAGTGATACCCTGCTGGGTCACCTTGGTAGTGATCAATGGAGAGTCATGATCTCCGGGCAGAAAGGGAAATCACGGCTTGTGGGTAAAGTGCGCAACCTCTACAGAGTGTATGAAAACTGATATATCAGCCGTGCTCGCGGTTATGAGAGACCAAGGGAGCTCCATTGATTAGTGATACTTGATCAGAGATTGTTCAGATTTCAGGTGGTGATGAGAATGATGGTTTTGGTATTGACTATGGTAATGGTAAGTGGTATTCTTTCCGTTTGGAAAGGTTACGTTTGGGTTAATAACGTGGGTTAATTCTAAAACTTGGCTTTCTCTACAAGTAATAATAATCTGACCAACTAAAAGCAACTGCTTGACTTACCCCCACATAAAGCTAGTCCACTATAGCCAAATAGGACACTTGCTGAGTATGTTGATGTGTACTCACCCTTGCTCTACACACCAAACCCCCCCAGGTTGTCCGCATTGCAACCATTGCTCAGGAGAAGATGAAGCCATGGAACGAGACTGCCCGGAATTCCAAGATTACGACGATTTCTAGGCGTGGGTTAGCGGCAACCCCCAGTCGGCTGCCTGTGAAGGCCGTGTGTATCTACGTTTCTTTTCCGCACTTTGATTATTGTAAAGACTATGTGGATGTCTCAGACATATGATGTAATCGACTATTATCCCCCTTTTTAATATTATTTGAGCAATGTGTGATGATGTCCAGTTATGTAACTGCTGTGTACGTGAATTGCTGATCCTGGCACATACATGGTTCGCATTCGGTTTGCCTTCTAAAACCGGTTGTGACATAGGTGGTATCAAAGTCGTGCTGACTATAGGACTGCTATCCTAGAGTAGAATGGTCGTTCTAAGGATTATAGACCCCTACTCCTACCTTGACTTTGGTATCCCTTCAAAAGTTGGTCATATCGACCAAACATATGCTCTACTATATATTATACCTTGCTAAAAATCTTTTTGGTTTATTCTAATTCCTCATTTTATTTATGGTTAATTACTTGCTGGTCATATTAGTTCTGTTCTCACTCTTATGCTTACGGTGTCTTTTGTAGATGCCTCGTCTTAGACACACTGCACGAAAGTCTGTCATCCCCTTCTTACCCTCTCGTCTCGCTGAGCGTCTGCTTCGCCGTCCAGTGACCGGTCAGTCCAGCCACTTGGAGAGGCTGCACCACCGCCTGCATGAGGAGTAGGAGCGTCGACGACAGGAGCAGGAGCAGTAGGGCTCTTCTTTCTCGCTCTAGCAGGAGATAGAGTCTGTGAGGAGCTACTCCCCTGTGCTCCCGCTGGAGGCGCCCCCTGCACCACCACTGAGTGCCCCAGCCCCTAGAGTAGCTGCCGGAGGAGACCCAGACGACGGAGGTGGCGACAGTAGCTCGAGCCACGACACTGACCTTTCCGCCGACCAGGAGTTGGAAGGATGGGTTGCTCGACCCATCACTCGCGACGCTGCTCGTGGGTGTCACTTCCACGACGCGCTCGACACCTTGCTACGCCAGGCACTCGACCGGCGTACTTGGTCCATCGAGTATCGTTGTGTGGTCTTCCAGCATAGTCGCAGGGTCTACCCGAACCGCTGGGAGGCTACCTGCTTGGTGCGCCGTCTGAATAACAGTCTCTAGGGTGCGGAGGTATACTCAGAGCACTATTCTATCTCTGAGCAAGACTTAGCTGAGGCGGCCATGCAAGATGCCGCACAGCGTGCGCTTTCGCACTACTGTTCAGTGCTCGGCGGGGTAGCTGATGGTCTCAACCTGAAGTATTACCCCCGCCGTCCATCTGGCAGCACAAGAGGCGTGATTGTCTCACCTATTGGTGAGGACAATCCTAGGTTGAGCAGCACAGTCAACCTAGCCGTCGTGCTAAACACGGAGCTAGACCATGCACTAGACGAGTTGAGTAGGGTTCGTGCTGAGATCGCCCAGCTGCGGGCTGAGCACACGGAGTGTCGTCACCTGGATGATGGCTCCCCCGCTCCCGTCGGGACTCAGCACCCATACCGCTCACCACGGCGTGGACACCAGTCTTATGGCAACCCCGACTGCAAGACCAAGATAAATTTAGAACCATAGATCGTCAGCGTCGGACCTTGTAATTAATACGAAAATATATACATAGAAGCTATAGTCTTAACGTTAGTCTTGCTTTTAGTTAGTCTTAGTTAGACAGGGTAGTTTGCTTATCCTGTGCATTTATGTTTGTCATGGTGAACTTTGCTGGATTTGGATCTTTGTAATGAGTGTCACCAGAGTGTGGGTATCCCCTGCATTTTGGTTTATCTGTTATATGTCAATGAAGTTAGCTATCTAGTCGGGAAGCCTTTTATTCCACTTTCCTCTTTATCTGAGAAGCTGTGTTGGTCTATGTTGGAGATCAGTGAAGACGTTCATCTGTTCAGTGTTGTGGAGAATTCTATACTCTTTTCTTATGCTGCAAGATTTGCAAGATCAGTTCTGATGTGTGGTTGCATTCTGCAGATGTCAGAAAACAGGCGCAGAGCAGGAAGGCGTGCTCAGCATGAGCATGCAGCACCGCAGGATGAGGCACCCCAGCAATAGCAGCTGCCACCCCCGCCCCCGATGTCGATCAAGCAGATGTTCATGATGCAGACTCAGGCAGTTCAAGCCATCAGTCAGACTCTGGCCGCCATTCAGCAGCAGCAGTAGTAGCCACCACCTCAGCCTCAGATGCCTTGGGACAAGCGTGCTGAGTTCATGAGAGGTCATCCCCCGACGTTTGCTCATTCTTCTGACCCCATAGATGCTGAAGACTAGCTGCACATAGTGGAGCGGGAGTTGCATACCGCTCAGTGTGATGACAGGGAGAAAGTTCTGTATGGTCGCTGTCTATTGAGAGGAGCAGCTCAGTCCTGGTGGGAGTCTTATCTCACCACCCATGCCAACCCTAACACCATCACCTGGGAAGAGTTTAGAGGTAGCTTTCGTTAGTACCATGTTCCTGTAGGTCTAACGACAGTGATAAAGGAGGAGTTCCTGGCCCTCAAGCAAGGGTTATTGTCTGTCAGTGAGTACCGGGACAGGTTTCTGCGGTTGTCTCGCTATGCTGCTGAAGATGTCAACAACGACGCCAAGTGACAGTATCGTTTCCTGAGAGGCTTGGTTGACCCTCTTCAGTATCAGCTGATGAATCATACCTTACCGACATTCCAGCACCTGATTGATAGAGCAATCATGACAGAGAGGAAGCACAAAGAGATGGAGGATCGCAAGCGCAAGATCAGTGGACCCCAGCCTAGAAGCAACAATCACCCTCGTTTCTCAGGCAATCAACCTCAGCAGTTCAGGTAGAACCATCGTCCACCTCAGCAGCAGCAGCTCCAAAGGTAGTACCCTCAGCACCAGCAGCAGAATCGCCAAAACAATCCATCAGGAGGAGGGCAGTTCCAGAGGCAGAATCAGCAGACACCTCGTCTTCCTGCCAAAGCAACCTAGCAGAATAGTCAAGCAGCACCAGCTCAGGGTGGAGAGCAAGGCCATTGGGTGATGCAATGTCCGAAGAAGGCAGCCCAGCAGCAGTCAGGCCCCAATGCCCCAACAAAGCAGAATGTGCCTCAGCCTAGAGCAGGCAACCGCTCTCAGCCACGCTACAACCATGGGAGACTGAACCACTTGGAGGCTGAAGCTGTTCAGGAGAACCCCGGCATGACAGTAGGTATGTTTCTAGTCGATTCCCATATTGCAGAAGTGTTATTTGATACTAGAGCAATGCATTCTTTTATAACTGCATCATGGGTAGAAGCAAATAATCTTCCAGTAACTACCAAGTCGACCCCCATTCAAATTGACTTAGCCGGTGGTAGAATTCGAGCCGATAGCATTTGCTTGAATGTAAGAGTGGAAATAAGGGGGATAGAGTTTCCCGCTAATCTTATAGTAATGGGTACTCAGGGAATAGATGTCATCCTAGGGATGAACTGGCTAGGTAAGTATCAGGCAGTTATCAGTTGTGATAAGAGGACAATCAAGTTGATGTCCTCACTAGGAGAGGAAGTGGTGACCGAGTTAGTCCCGCCTAAGCCAAAGAAAGGAAGTTGTTATCAGATGACTGTTGATAGCAGTGAAGCAGACCCACTTGAGATTATCAAGGTTGTGTCCGAGTTCCCAGATGTGTTCCCAAAGGACCTACCAGGTATGCCACCAGAGCAAAAAGTTGAGTTTGCCATAGAGCTTCTTCCTGGAACCGCCCCCATCTTTAAGAGAGCGTACAGAGTATCTGGACCAGAGTTGGTTGAGCTTAAGAAGCAGATTGATGAGCTGTCAGAGAAAAGTTACATCCAGCCAAGCACCTCGCCTTGGGCCACACCTGTCCTATTCGTGGAGAAGAAAGATGTCACCAGAAGGATGTGTATCGATTATCGAGCTCTGAATGAGGTCACAATCAAGAACAAGTACCCCTTACCCAGAATAGAGGATCTGTTCGACCAATTGAGAGGAGCCAGCGTGTTTTCAAAGATAGATCTGAGGTTTGGTTATCATCAGCTCAGGATTCGACCTTCAGACATTCCGAAGACGACATTCATTACCAAGTATGGGTTGTATGAGTTCACTGTGATGTCTTTTGGCCTAACAAATGCACTAGCCTTCTTCATGAATCTGATGAACAGTGTCTTCATGGATTATCTTGATAAGTTTGTGGTGGTATTCATTGATGATATTCTGGTATATTCTCAAAGCATAGTAGAGCATGCAGATCATTTGAGGATGGTTTTGTAGAGATTGCGAGAGCACCAGTTGTATGCAAAGTTAAGCAAGTGCAAGTTCTGGATTGATGAAGTCCTGTTCTTGGGTCACATAATCAACAAAGAAGGATTGGATGTGGATCCGAAGAAAGTGGCAGATATTCTGAACTGGAAAGCGCCAACAGATGCCCGAGGAATCAAGAGCTTCATTGGAATGGACAGATATTATCGGCGATACATTGAAGGGTTCTCGAAGATTGTGA
Source organism: Zea luxurians (assembly GCA_029449295.1). NCBI lineage: Eukaryota > Viridiplantae > Streptophyta > Magnoliopsida > Poales > Poaceae > Zea > Zea luxurians. The sequence continues at coordinate 63,808,527 of JAOPSE010000001.1, read as the reverse complement.
AACCAATGACAGCTTTGCTAGGCAACAAAGTTGAGTTCAAGTGGACCCAGAAATGTCAAGAGGCCTTCGAAGCGCTGAAAGTGAAGTTGACTACAGCGACTGTTTTAGTCTTGCCTAATGTGCACAAGCCTTTCTCAGTGTATTGCGATGCTTGTTACACTGGTTTGGGATGCGTGTTGATGCAAGAGGGAAGAGTTGTGGCTTATTCGTCCCGACAGCTGAAGGTTAATGAGAAGAATTACCCAATCCATGACCTAGAGTTGGCAGCAGTGCTTCACGCACTAAAGACATGGAGGCACTATCTGTATGGGGAGAAATGTGATGTTTACACAGACCACAAGAGTCTGAAGTACATATTCACTCAGTCAGAGTTGAATATGAGGCAGCGAAGATGGTTAGAGTTGATCAAAGACTATGAACTGGAGATTCATTACCATCCAGGCAAAGCGAACGTAGTGGCAGACGCTTTGAGCAGGAAGAGTCAGGCCAATTTGATGGTCGCTCATCCGATGCCTTATGAGTTGGCCAAAGAGTTTGACAGGTTGAGCCTCGGATTTCTGAACAATACGCGAGGAGTAACAGTTGAGCTGGAACCCACCTTGGAGCGGGAAATCAAAGAAGCAGAGAAGAATGATGAGAAGATTAGTGAAATCCGGCGACTGATTCTAGACGATAGAGGCAAAGATTTTCGGGAAGATGTAGAAGGGGTGATATGGTTCAGAGACAGCTTGTGTGTTCCCAATGTCCAGTCTATTCGGGAGTTGATCCTCAAGGAAGCTCATGAGACAGCTTACTCGATACACCCTAGAAGTGAGAAGATGTATCAAGATCTGAAGAAGAATTTCTGGTGGTACGGAATGAAGAGGGAAATCGCAGAGCATGTGGCGATGTGTGATAGTTGTCGACGGATCAAGGCAGAGCATCAGAGGCCCGCTGGATTGTTGCAACCGTTGCAAATTCCTCAGTGGAAATGGGATGAAATCGATATGGATTTCATAGTCGGATTACCTCGCACTCGAGCCGGCTATGATTCCATTTGGGTAGTGGTGGACCGCTTAACCAAGTCAGCCCACTTCATACCTGTCAAGACCAACTACAGCAGTGCAGTATTGGCAGAGTTGTACATGTCTCGGATCATTTGTCTTCATGGTGTGCCAAAGAAGATAATGTCAGACAGAGGAACGTAGTTCACCTCTCATTTCTAGCAGCAGTTGCACGAAGCCTTGGGTACACATCTGAATTTTAGTTCAGCTTATCATCCACAGACAGATGGTCAGACCGAAAGAACCAATCAAATCCTTGAAGATATTTTGAGAGCCTGCGCATTGCAAGATCAGTCTGGATGGGACAAGAGGTTGCCTTATGCAGAGTTCTCCTATAACAACAGTTACCAGGCCAGCTTGAAGATGTCACCGTTTCAGGCGCTTTATGGAAGGAGTTGTCGAACTCCGTTGCAATGGGATCAACCTGGAGAAAAGCAAGTGTTTGGGCCAGACATTCTACTTGAAGCTGAAGAGAACATCAAGATGGTTCGGGAGAATTTGAAGATAGCGCATTCAAGGCAGCGAAGTAATGCAGACACAAGAAGAAGAGAGCTGAGTTTCGAAGTTGGAGATTTTGTCTATCTGAAAGTGTTACCGATCAGAGGAGTAAGAAGATTCGGAGTCAAAGGCAAGCTAGCGCCCCACTATGTTGGTCTGTATCAGGTCCTCGCAAGACGTGGAGAAGTGGCCTATCAACTCAGTTTGCCAGAAGGCTTGTCCGCAGTGCATGATGTCTTTCATGTGTCTCAGTTGAAGAAGTGTTTGTGTGTGCTAGAAGAGCAGTTGCCAGTGGATGGTCTGGAGGTCCAGGAGGACTTGACCTACATAGAGAAGCCAGCGCAGATTCTTGAGACTACAGACAGAGTCACCCGGAGGAAGACTATCAGAATGTGCAAAGTCAGATAGAGTCACCACTCTGAGGAAGAAGCAACCTGGGAGCGTGAAGATGATCCGATGGCTAAATATCCTGAGCTCTTTGCTAGCCAACCCTGAATCTCGAGGGCGAGATTCTTTTAAGGGGGATAGGTTTGTAATGCCCTGAATTTGGGGGTAGAATTTTTTCTTCTTTTCACTCACCAAATTCGGGCGTTACTCTCTTTTCTCTTCCTGTTTTGCTCCTTCTTCCCAATTTCAAACTAGTATAGTGAACGGTGTCCGTGTCATATATAAACAAAACCTAAGTGTCATGGGTGTTGCATCATGCCGAAGCGCATTTCTTTGTCTGATGTCGCGTGTTCGTCTCGTCCCATTTCGGATTTCAGTTCGCGATTGGATTCCATTTAGTGGTCGTGCGTGTCGTGGGTTTCGATCCAGATGTGGCCCCAGCCCGGCCTAGTCCGGCCCAGTCCGACTCGCACGCCCCTGGCGCCCTTGCCCTCCCCATGCACGCGCCCCTCCCTCCCCCTGATCCATTTGTCTCATTTGATTTTCTCCCGCGCAACAACCTCCCTCTCCCTCTTCTACCTCTCTCTCTCCCCGTGGTGCCCTAGGGTTTGGAAACGTGATCGTCGGAGCTTGGATCCCCGGAGGTGAGCATCCCCTCCCCTCCCCTCCCCTTCTCTCTCTCTCCCTCCCCCTCCCTTTCTTCTTCCCTTGGCCACGCCCCCCCTCCCCGCCTGCACCGCCCTCGACCTCCGCACCCGCGCCGCCCCTCGGCCCCACGCCCGCGCGCCCTCCTGACCCCACACCCGCGTCGCACCCCGACCCCGCGGCTGCGCCGCCCTCGGCCCCCGCGCCCGGCCTCGCCCCTCCCCGGTGAGCCCCTGCGCACGCGCCCTCCTCGGCCCCGGTGAGCCCTCGCCCCACCGCGGCCCCTCCCCTGCGGCCCTCCCCTGCCTCGCGCCCCTCCCCCCGGCGAGCCCCCTCCCCCGCTGTGCCCTCCTGCGCCCGGCCCTGCGCCCCCGCGTCAGGTGTCACACCCGGTTTCAGAAGGCAAACAGAATGCGAACCATGTACGTGCCAGGATCAGAACTCACGTACACAACGATTACATAAATGAACATCATCGCATAGTGCTCGAATAATAACATAAAAGAGTATTAACTTATTACATCACAGAGTCAGAGACATCCACATAGTCATCAACTTAACGGGTAAATCAAAGTGCTAAGCGAAACACAGTAAAGATAGGGCCTTCACAGGCAGCTGACTGGGGGTTGCCGCTAACCCACACCTAGAACTCGTCATAGTCTAGGAACTCCTAGAAGTCTCCTTCCACGGCTTCGCCTTCTCCTGAGCAGTGGTTGCAATGTGGACAACCTGGTGTTTTGTGGTAAAGCAAGGATGAGTACACATCAACGTACTCAGCAAATGCCCCGTTTGGCTGAAGTGGACTAGCTTTTATGTGGGGTTAGGCTCAAGCAGTTGCTTTTAGTTGGTCAGGTATTTATTGTTAGTAGAAGCCAGATTTTATCATAAAACCCAAGTTATAATCCCAAAAAAGTACCTCCTTAGAGAGGAAATACTAGAATACATAATTAAAGTCACCTTCATTAACCATCATCATTAAATTCATCATCTGAGGTGTATCCGGAGTATCTCTAATCAAAGAGGATCCCAAGGCCGCTCTTAACCATGAGCATGGCTGATATATCAGTTTTATTACCCTCTGCAGAGGTCGCACACTTTACCCATGAGCCGTGATTCCCATTTTGCCCGGGGATCATGACTCCCCATTGATCACTTCCTAGGTTGTCCGGCAGGGTATCACTACGTAGCTTTTACAAAGATTCCCTAGAGGTCATAGCCGCCCGTTAGGTTTCTCCAGTTTGATAAACACAGTACCCCTCCCCACAGGAGGGTGACTAACAAAAGCAAAACGAAAGAACCTCGGCACCCAGCCTCGGCAGAGCAAGCACTGTGCCTGGACCCCACTGACGGCACGGCGGCGAAGCAACTACACCTCTAGTTCCTCTAATTAATTAGCTAAGGGCGCCCCATTTCACCCTCATGGTTGCACTGTTATCCCGGGTGGTCTCTCAACGAATAGGTCTTTACGGAGAGGTACTCGGGAAACAGCCCGAGTCCCCTAAAATATCACAAGATCATCGGGACAACATCATCGTATCTTAAATATTCACATCATGTTCGTTGATTAAGTTAAAGCAATAGCATAAAGCTAACCATAGCAACCCAATAGGTAATCAAGTATAAGGTAAATACAAAGCTAGTCAATCCTTAGGTATAAAGATATAAATGCGGGGAGTGAATTATAGACTTGCATAGGACATAGATAGGTCAAGGGACACTTGCCTTCACCAAACAGATGCTCAGGATCTTCAACTTTGTTGAACTCGAAGAGCTAGATCACTTGGTCGCTGAAGCTTGACTGTCGATTCCTCGAAGCTCGGAAATGGATCGCAGCTAATCGCAACGCGAGCGAAGACGAACAAGCACGAGCAAACAACCATATATATATAAGAACACTACACCATTGAAATAGAAACATAATAAAATACACAAAACAAAATAGAGCTCGCTACTATGGTCACCCAAGGGAAAGAAACGTGATAGTCGGAGCTACGGTCGACAAGTTATAACGTTTACGCTACGCAAATAATAGTTAGGACATTTAATTCGACATTATCAAATATAAATTATATCTAATATTTAGTTCGATTAATCTGCTACACTAACAAATGTCGGTTAAATAAGTAATTTAATTAAAACGAGAGATACTAAGCGAGATGAATTTACGATGCACGAAACAGCACGACCGCACGCGACCTAAAGCGCACCACGCGTGACACGCACAGACAACGTGACGACGGTGAACCTAACACGACAGCGTGCAAATGATGCGCGGACATACACGACATAACACGCTGACAACACACGAAATAGCGCGCGCGAACGACGCAAATGACGTGCGAATCAGCACGCCACCAGCAGCACATCACGCGCGAATAGCGCGCAGACAGTGCGACGACGCGCGATGATTGCTAACAAATAACGCGATTACACTAAACAAGTATTGTTAGAACATTAGTTCGGCATAATTATATTGATTGACATTTATCAAATGTAAATTAACAACTACAATTCAGTTTTGACTAAATTACTGTTTTAATGGTGGACGATTAAACTAATAATTAATTAACTGACCAGAGTGATTATAAGTGAACGATTATAATGAAACGATTAACTAATTTGTGCGGACGGCGTGCGATACACGTGAACGACACACGGTATTGTGCGCGACACGCGAAAACAGCGTGCACGACACACGCGAATGATGCGTGACGACGCGTGACAAATGCGACTTAGCGCCCAGATGACGTGTGTGAAAAAGCACACGCAACATCGCACGAACTACACGTAAAATAACGCAATGCACGGAAGGCACGTGATTCAGCGCGCGGCAACATCCGAGAGTCGCTATCAGATATCGTGTTTTATACTAAATAAGCATTAATTCAAAAACATTTGTGTAGATATATCCTATTAACAGATATAAACAAAGCGTGTCTAAAACTATAAATTAGTTTAAGTAAACTACTACTTTAATAACTCGGATAAATAAATAATCAACTAATTAATTAGAACACGCCTCGCGATAAAATAATGTTACTAACATGTTGGCGACGAGGTTACGAAGTTAAAGCGACTGAAACGAATAGAAACTGGTTTATGGCGCATTATATATGGAATAGCTAGCACTTCATAGCTAATAAACAATTTTATTAAAGCGCGTGAATCGCGACTCGCGCGAACGACGGCACGTGAACAGCACGCACGAACGTCGTGTGGACACACGTGACACGCGAGCATTGCAGATATCGCGTCTATACTAAGTAAGTACTTATTCAGAAACATTTGAATTGATATAATAATATGGAAAAATTCCTGGTATGCCATCAGATTTTATACTCATTCCTTGTGTACCACTGAGTGGCATATAGGTATATTTTTTGTGTTTATGATATGTGGGACCAGTGGCACACAAGGAACGAGTATATTTTCCAATGGCATACAGGGAATTGGCCCTAATAATATTAACATGTATTTTAAAATCGCAAAGTAAAAGTATAGATTAATTTTAATTGCAACACTACTTTAATAATCATCAAATAGACAATAGATTAAATAACTAATTAGAAGATGCGATATGACAAAATAATATTTTAATACGCAGACGACGTTGTTATGGAATTAGCGTAACTAGAATGGTCCAAAACGTATTTATAATGCAACATATAATGAATAAATAACATTTTGCGGATTATAGGTGATGTGGCATGATTTGGTTGGTCGAACCGAAGCCACACGAAGGGCCACATGGGACACAACCACATAGGATGAAAGGGAGTGGGATCTAGTGTGGCTGCTCCCTTTCTCCAACCTCTCACCACGCACGCACACCCAGGGGAACGGTTTCTTCTGCCTTCTTCCACCTTGGGAAAAATAGAGAACGACATGGGGAGAAGGAAGGAGAGGGAATCGTCCATGGGAGAGAAGAGAGAAGAGGGGATCGGCCATGGCAGTCTCCACACCTGGGCAGGGGCTCGGCTGGCCTGGCCGGGGCAGACCGTCGCGTGCACCACGCTGGCAGGCCTTCAGGCCGCCGCGATGGGCAACGGAGCAGGGGCTGGGCGGGCTAGAGCCACGCGTGGGGGCTGGGCGGGCTAGCCGGTCAGCTGCCGCGCGCGTGATCTACTAGCGCGGGGGCAGGGAGTCGCGACCAGGAGCTACCGAGCCTAGGCGTGCCTGCAGGGGCCTGAGGTCGGATGGTGGCAAGGCCGGCCATGGGTGCTGGAAGGAGAGGGATGGAGCAGGACGTTCCGGGACGGAGCTACAGCAGCGCTGCTGCAGCCAGGGTGCGCTCGCGAGGAGGCTAATTCAGCCTGGGCCTATGCTGCGCACGCAGGGGGAGGGGCGCGACGAGCGCACGCCGGAGATCGGGATGGGCACCAGTTCAACCTGCTCCACGCGCTAGGAGGGACTCGACCGCCAGCGTCGCCGGGGACCGCTTGCAACGCTACACAGAACAATACAACAGGAAGAAGAAAGGCTGGGAGAGAGAGAATGAGAGGGCTCACCTGAACCGCCATGTGCAGGGACATCAGCTTCTGCACGATTTGGATCTGAGGAGGGAGACGAGAGGCTATGTGACGTCAGGGTGGTTATATAAAAGAGAACGCGGGAGGAGGTTGCCAAATTCATCCTCAATTGTGTCGCGATCGAGAGAGAGAGGCGGTTGCGAGCACGACAAATTGCGCGAGACAGTGTAAGATGGAGACTGAGTCAAACGAGTGGTAGATAGGGTTGGATAAAATTAGAGGAAGACGGTCAGAGCTGACCCGTGGGTCCAAGGCGATGAGATAGACGTCGGAGGGGTGGACAGGGATAGACGGGGATAGCCGACGCGAGTAGCATGTCGTTTGCGAGGAAAGATATTTTAATGATCCTGCGAAAAGGACACGAGACCTAGAACGGGCTCGGCGAGAGGAACATATATATATATATATATATATTATCAAGTTTCTAAGATTTTGTTGTTTTCGCAAATACTAAATTTTAGGTATTAAATTAATATTAGCAAAACTAAAAATTCATATTTTAATACTCGAAGAAACATTTCGAAGGTTCCCGAAAGTCTCCAGAAACAAGATCAAGATAATTCGATATAGTTTGAAAAACCTTTACACTCAAAAACACTATGCAACGACTTGAATGCAACAATCAAAGCTTCTCCAGGATTTTATTTTACTACGCCAAAATCTCATATATATATATATGTGTGTGTGTGTGTGTAAGAAAATAACTCTCCATTATTTAGAAAAAGAGAAGAAAAGCATGTAAAGAGGAGGGTAACACCTGAATTTGATGGATATTAGGAAAGAAATTTTATACCCCCAAATTCAGGGTGTTACAGATCTAACCCCCTTAACAGAATCTCGTCCTCGAGATTCAAGGCGAGGCTAGCAAGAGAATGTAATTGGTTCATTGGTTTTTCATAGCTTCTTCTGGCTCAGCTTTGACTCTGGCAACTTTAACTTGTGGACTGGTTGTTTTTACCTTCAGATGTTCGAGACCAATTGATATAATTCTTGAGGATCCCTTTGACTTGTGAGTTAGGACCCACACACGCTTTCACTGCGCCACTTTGATCTTGTTGGTTGATGTTGATCGCATGGTCTTCATTGGGGTCAGCAGCTAACCCCCTTAACAGGAGCATTGATACGCACTTAATGAAGATGCTACGAACTCTGATCTTGACTGATTAAGAGAGGTTGCAGGATGCCAATCGGACATATGCAAGAGAGAAGGGTATAGATAGAAAAGGTAAGCATACGTGGACTAAAGAGAGAAAGGGAAGGGCACCCAGCGACCTAACTATATGGCACTCAGCTAGTACACTGATGTCATTGCGGATCAAGGGCCACAACACATCAACACTCATCACAAAGAAGCAAATCAGTCATCACACAAAGACAAGAATCATGAGCACACAGCAACAAACATCTCGTTGCTACACGTTAATGTTAACTAGATAGTGGTCTTTCCTTAAAAAATAACTACTCCCTAAGGTTGTTGAATGAGGAGGAGAAGAACAAGACATGCAGGATAGGGGCACAAGCACCATAAAGGATAGAGCTAAAGAAAGCATCGTAGGCGACCAGGAAAAGGATATGACCAAGGGTATAATGGGTAGAACACTACTCTCGAGTTGAGATAGACAAGGGGAGATTCCAAAAAGCAGATATGAGATAAGCATCCAAACAGGATCTAGTGATTACAAAGGTAAGGGTGATATCAAACAAAAGCTAAGACTTGCAATGCGAAAGAGGAAAAGAAACGACCAAGAGCGGGATGTGCAAGACATCACTCTTGGAATGAAATGGGAGAGGCGACATCAAAATGCAAGTACGGGTTATACATCAAGGTAAATATCGAGGGATGAGAAGGGTTAAGGTGATAACAGACAAACACACAACAAGGGGTGTGTTTAAACAAAACTTGCAAGGTGTCAAAGAAGGAAGAGTAGTCAATGATGAAGTAGGTGAGGCATTATTCTCGAACAGGGATGAAAAATAGGAGGCTTTGAAGGGTAGGTTCAAAGGAAGCATGAAGGTAAGAGAATAGATATTACAAGGGTTTTAAAGGTAATAACAGGCAAGGATGTAGGAGAGGAGGTAAATAGGCATAGGAACAAAGGATATGAATACCATAAAGGATGAGGTTAAGATTGGTCCTGCAAGTGAAAGAGGAGAGGGTACGTCCAAGGACCATATAGGTAATTGCCACTCTCAACTTGAGGTGGAAAAGAGGGGATTTTTTAAAGAGCAAGAATAAATGTAAGTATCAGGGAGGGATCGATGGATGACAAGGGGATGGTCATAGCAAATAAACACAACAAAGGATGGAATTAAGACAAAACTTGTAAGGCGACAAGGAGTGAAAAGAAATCAAGGGAGAGATAGGTAACTCACAGCTCCCAAACTAGGATAGGAGATTGAGGATCTTAGGGAACGGACATAGTTTGATCACCAAGGTGAGATTAAAAGATGAGAAAGGTAAAGGTAATACCCAACTGGAGCACGACCAAGGATGGAGTTAAAACTTGCAAGTGACAAGGAATAGTATACGACCAAGGGAAAATAGGTTAAATACAACTATAAAATTGAGATGGAAGCGAGAAGGTTTTAAAGGCCGGGTATAATATAAGAATCAAGGTAAGATGTAGAGGTGTCAAAGGCAAAGGTGATAATAACAAAAGTCATAACAAAGGATAGAGTTAAGGCAAGACTCACGAAATAGCGAAGTGGAGAAAACAATCAAGGTAAGATAGGTGATGTTTCAATAAAATGGTTGAAGTAAGAATTCATTACCGAGGGAAGTTATAAGGAAGCAACGAGATTACCAAGGATGTGCAAAATGAAATGATTGCTCATGGATCATCAAGAAACAAGGGTGGTCAAGGGCATGTAAACTGGAATATCTTAAACATACACTAGGGTATAAAGGTAAGCATTTATATAAAAAGTAAGAGTATGCGAGATTCGGTGCGAGCACACCAAGACCAAGGGAGTACGAATTGCCGAAAGATAACGACTTAACAACAGAATAGGAAAGGGTCTCAAAAGACAGGGTGATCATGGACATATAAACTGAAGTGTTCAAGTAGGCAATACAAATTATGATTTAAGCATTTGAAACAAGAGTATTGAAAAATCTAGAAGTACGAGCATGCCAATACTAAGGGAATAAAGATAGTCAAAGGGTAGCAATTTAATGACAGTGGTGGGAAGAGTCCCACCAGACAAAAGGTTATTGGTCAGGGGGCATCTACAAAGATGTCGCAAGCACAAGAGTGAGATCAGATCTAATAGACTGAGAAAAGTATGGATCATACTAGAATAAAATATTTGGCAAGGGGCATATAAGAACATAACATAGAATTAGTCGAGGTGACTAATATTTTGAAGCAGAATCAAGGATGGGTTGAAGTAATAATCAATAGGTCCTTAAAACGTCCAATGCTACTCTAGGTCAGCGGTCCTACAGTCAGCACGACTTTGATACCACTTATGTCACACCCGGTTTCAAAAGGCAAACCGAATGCGAACCATGTACATGCCAGGATCAGAACTCACGTACACAGCAATTACATAAATGAACATCATCGCATAGTGCTCGAATAATAACATAAAAGAGTATTAACTTATTACATCACAGAGTTAGAGACATCCACATAGTCATCAACTTAACAGGTAAATCAAAGTGCTAAGCGAAATGCAGTAAAGATAGGGCCTTCACAGGCAGCCGACTGGGGGTTGCCGCTAACCCACACCTAGAACTCGTCGTAGTCTTGGAACTCCTGGAAGTCTCCTTCCACAGCTTCGTCTTCTCCTGAGCAGTGGTTGCAATGTGGAGAACCTGGTGTTTTGTGGTAAAGCAAGGATGAGTACACATCAACGTACTCAGCAAATGCCCCATTTGGCTGAAGTGGACTAGCTTTTATGTGGGGTTAGGCTCAAGCAGTTGCTTTTAGTTGGTCAGGTATTTATTGTTAGTAGAAGCCAGATTTTATCATAAAACCCAAGTTATAATCCCAAAAAAAAATACCTCCTCAGAGAGGAAATACTAGAATACATAATTAAAGTCACCATCATTAACCATCATCATTAAAGTCATCATCTGAGGTGTATCCAGAGTATCTCTAATCAAAGAGGATCCCAAGGCCGCTTTTAACCGTGAGCACGGCTGATATATCAGTTTCATTACCCTCTGCAGAGGTCGCACACTTTACCCATGAGCCGTGATTCCCATTTTGCCCGGGGATCATGACTCCCCATTGATCACTTCCTAGGTGGTCCAGTAGGGTACACTACGTAGCTTTTACAAAGATTCCCTAGAGGTCATAGCCGCACGTTAGGTTTCTCTAGTTTGATAAACAAAGTAACCCTCCCGGAAGGAGGGTGACTAACAAAAGCAAAACGAAAGAACCTCGGCACCCAGCCTCGGCAGAGCAAGAACAGTGCCTGGACCCCACTGATGGCACGACGGCGAAGCAACTACACCTCTAGTTCCTCTAATTAATTAGCTAAGGGCGCCCCATTTCACCCTCATGGTTGCACTGTTATCTCGGGTGGTCTCTCAACGAACAGGTCCTTACGGAGAGGTACTTGGGAAACAGCCCGAGTCCCCTAAAATATCACAAGATCATCGGGACAACATCATTGTATCATAAATATTCACATCATGTTCGTTGATTAAGTTAAAGCAATAGCATAAAGCTAACCATAGCAACCCAATAGGTAATCAAGTATAAGGTAAATACAAAGCTAGTCAATCCTTAGGTATAAAGATATAAATGCGGGGAGTGAATTATAGACTTGCATAGGACATAGATAGGTCAAGGGACACTTGCCTTCACCAAATAGATGCTCAGGATCTTCAACTTTGTTGAACTCGAAGAGCTAGATTACTTGGTCGCTGAAGCTTGACTGTCGATTCCTCGAAGCTCGGAAATGGATCGCAGCTAATCGCAACGCGAGGCGAAGACGAACAAGCACGAGCAAACAACCATATATATATAAGAACATTACACCATTGAAATAGAAACATAATAAAATACACAAAACAAATTAGAGCTCGCTACTATGGTCACGCAAGGGAAAGAAACGCGATAGTCGGAGCTACGGTCGAGAAGTTATAACGTTTACGCTACGCAAATAATAGTTAGGACATTTAATTAGACATTATCAAATATAAATTATATCTAATATTTAGTTCGATTAATCTGCTACACTAACAAATGTCGGTTAAATAAGTAATTTAATTAAAACGAGAGATACTAAGCGAGATGAATTTACGATGCACGAAACAGCACGACCGCACGCGACCTAACGCGCACCACGCGTGGCACGCACAGACAACGTGACGACTGTGAACCTAACACGACAGCGTGCAAATGATGCGTGGACACACGCGACATAACACGCTGACAACACACGAAACAGCGCGCGCGAACGACGCAAATGACGCGCGAATCAGCACGCCACAGGCAGCACATCATGCGCGAATAGCGCGCAGACAGTGCGACGACGAGCGATGATCGCTAACAAATAACGCGATTACACTAAACAAGTATTGTTAGAACATTAGTTCGGCATAATTATATTGATTGACATTTATCAAATGTAAATTAACAACTACAATTCAGTTTTGACTAAATTACTGTTTTAATGGTGGACGATTAAACTAATAATTAATTAACTAACCAGAGTGATTATAAGTGAACGATTATAATGAAACGATTAACTAATATGCGTGGACGGCGTGCGATACACGCGAACGACACACAGTATTGTGCGCGACACGCGAAAACAGCGTGCGCGACACACGCGAATGATGCGTGACGACGCGCGACAAATGCGACTTAGCGCCCAGACGACGCGTGTGAAAAGCACATGCAACATTGCACGAACTACACGTAAAATAACGCGACGCACGGAAGGCACGTGATTCAGCGCGCGGCAACACCCGAGAGTCGCTATCAGATATCGTGTTTTATACTAAATAAGCATTAATTCAAAAACATTTGTGTAGATATATCCTATTAACAGATATAAACAAAGCGTGTCTAAAACTATAAATTAGTTTAAATAAACTACTACTTTAATAACTCAGATAAATAAATAATCAACTAATTAATTAGAACACGCTCGCGGCGAAATAATGTTACTAACAAGTTGGCAACGAGGTTACGAAGTTAAAGCGACTGAAACGAATAGAAACGGGTTTATGGCGCATTATATATGGAATAGCTAGCAATTCATAGCTAATAAACAATTTTATTAAAGCGCGTGAATCGCGACTCGCGCAAACGACGGCACGTGAACAGCACGCACGAACGTCGTGTGGACACACGCGACACGCGAGCATTGCAGATATCGCGTCTACACTAAGTAAGTACTTATTCAGAAACATTTAAAATCGCAAAGTAATAGTATAGATTAATTTTAATTGCAACACTACTTTAATAATCATCAAATAGACAATAGATTAAATAACTAATTAGAAGATGTGATATGACAAAATAATATTTTAATAAGCAGACGACGTTGTTATGGAATTAGCGTAACTAGAATGGTCCAAAACGTATTTATAACACAACATATACTGAATAAATAACATTTTGTGGATTATAGGTGATGTGGCACGATTTGGTTGGTCGAACCGAAGCCACACGAAGGGCCACATGGGACACAACCACATAGGATGAAAGGGAGTGGGATCTAGTGTGGCTACTCCCTTTCTCCAACCTCTCACCACGCACGCGCACCCAGGGGAACGGTTTCTTCTGCCTTCTTCCACCTTGGGAAAAACAGAGAACGACATGGGGAGAAGGAAGGAGAGGGAATCGTCCATGGGAGAGAAGAGAGAAGAGGGGATCGGCCATGGCAGTCTCCACACCTGGGCAGGGGCTCGACTGGCCTGGCCGGGGCAGACCGCCGTGCGCACCACGCTGGCAGGCCTTCAGGCCGCCGCGATGGGCAACGGAGCAGGGGCTGGGCGGGCTAGAGCCACGCGTGGGGCTGGGCGGGCTAGCCGGCCGGCTGCCGCGCGCAGGATCTACTGGTGCGGGGGCAGGGAGTCGCGACCAGGAGCTACCGAGCTTGGGCGTGCCTGCAGGGGCCTGAGGTCGGCTGGGGGCAAGGCCGGCCAGGGTGCGCTCGCGAGGAGGCCAATTTAGCCTGGGCCTATGCTGCGCACGCAGGGTGAGGGGTGCGACGAGCGCACGCCGGAGATCGGGATGTGCACCAGTTCAACCTGCTGCATGCGCTAGGAGGGACTTGACAGCCAGCTTCGACGGGGACCGCTTGCAACGCTACACAGCACACTACAACAGGAAGAAGAAAGGCTGGGAGAGAGAGAATGAGAGGGCTCACCTGGAACCGCCATGTGCAGGGACATCAGCTTTTGCGCGATTTGGATCTGAGGAGGGAGACGAGAGGCTATGTGACGTCAGGGTGGTTATATAAAAGAGAACGCGGGAGGAGGTTGCCAAATTCATCCTCAATTGTGTCGCGGCCGAGAGAGAGAGGCGGTTGCGAGCACGACAAATTGCGCGAGACAGTGTAAGATGGAGACTGAGTCAAACGAGTGGTAGATAGGGTTGGATAAAATTAGAGGAAGACGGTCAGAGCTGACCCGCGGGCCCAAGGCGATGAGATAGACGTCGGAGGGGTAGACAGGGATAGACGGGGATAGCTGACGCGAGTAGCATGTCGTTTGCGAGGAAAGATATTTTAATGATCCTGCGAAAATGACACGAGATCTAGAACGGGCTCGGCGAGAGGAACATATATATATTATCAAGTTTCTAAGATTTTGTTGTTTTCGCAAATACTAAATTTTAGGTATTAAATTAATATTAGCAAAACTAAAAATTCATATTTTAATACTCGAAGAAACGTTTCGAAGGTTCCCGAAAGTCTCCAGAAACAAGATCAAGATAATTCGATATAGTTTGAAAAACCTTTACACTCAAAAACACTATGCAACGACTTGAATGCAACAATCAAAGCTTCTCCAGGATTTTATTTTACTATGCCAAAATCTCATATATATATATATATATATATATATATATATATATATATATATATATATATATATATATATATATATATATATATATATGTGTGTGTGTGTGTGTGTGTGTGTGTGTGTGTGTGTGTGTGTGTGTGTGAAAATAACTCTCCATTATTTAGAAAAAGAGAAGAAAAGCATGTAAAGAGGAGGGTAACACCTGAATTTGATGGATATTAGGAAAGAAATTTTATACCCCAAATTCAGGGTGTTACATCCGGCCCCGCGCCCGGCGAGCCCTCCCCTACGCGGCTCCCGCACCCCGGTGAGTCCCCTCCCCACGCGCGCTCCCCAGCCCTGACGGTGGCTCGGCCATGCCTGGCCCCGCGCCCCTCCCCGGTGGCTTTCCCCGCCGCGGCCCACCCAATCGAGCCCCCTGCCCCGGCGAGCCCGCCCGCCCCCGCGCCAGGGCCGCACCATGGCTGCGCGCCCTGGCCGCATGCCCCGGCCGTGCCCCAGCCTCGCGCCCCACGCGCCCGCACGATCCGCTTGCCCTCGGCACGCGCACCGTGCTCTCACGCGTGCGACCGTAGTCGCGCTGCATTTAACCCTCGTTTTAATCCTTCTTAATTGTTGTTTAGTCGATGCGCTGCGTCGCGCGCTTCGCCGCGCGACAGTTCATTCTAATTTCATCTTTATTAATGTGTTGCGTCGCACGCTTCGTCGTGCGACTGTCCTTTTAAATTTATATTTATTAATGTGTTGCGTCGCGCGCTTCGTCGCGCGATGATTTGTTTAATTTATATTTATTACAGTGCTGCGTCGCGCGCTTCGTCGCGCAACGATTCATTTTAAATGAAGTTCTATTGATGTAAGCCGTCGTGCGTTTCGTCGCGCAACGCTTAACGTTTATCTATAATTAATGCAAGAATCTCGTTGCACGCTCTGTCGCGCGGCAAGTCATTTATTTCTTAATTCAATTTAAATGTTGTGTCATACGTCTCGCCGTACGACCACTCCCTTTCATTCATCTTTATCTATTTATAATGATTAAACATGGAACATGACCTTACTTTATGCTAAACGCAGTGCCCAAATTGACACCCTTCTATTTAAACGAGTGGTTTAATTTATAATTATGTAACATGATCGCTTCTCGACCGTAGACTCGACTGTCAGTTCCTCTTTCTCTTTTAACCGTAATTGCGAGCCCCGCGTGGAATGTCTGTTTATTTATTGCATTCTATTGTATGGTGTACTGTTCCTTTGTATTAAATGTGTGGATGTATGTATGTTTGCGCTCGTATAGAGAACGATCTGGTTGAAGAGCCCGAGGAACTCACAGGAGAAGCCCCTGAGCAGCAGCTGGTTGGTGGAGGCAAGTGTCCCTTGACCCATCTTTGTCCTATACATTCTATAATTCACTTCCCACATTTACACAGTTATACTTAAGGATTGACTAGCTTTTGTTATCCATATCCTTGTTTACCTATTTGGGTCGGATTATTATTGTTAGCTTTATGCTATTGCTTAACATTAATCAATGAACATGATGAGAATTATCTATGATACGTTGTTTTCCCTTCTATTTATGATGACATACTTGTGGCATTTAAGGGGACTCGAGCGGTTTCTCGAGTGCCTCTCCGTAAGGACCTGTTCGTTGGATGACCGCCCGAGAAAACAGTGCAACCATGAGGGTGGAGTGGGACGCCCATAGCTGAATAATTAGAGGAATCGGGATGTGGTTCGCTTCGCCATCGTGCCGTTAATGGGGCTTGGTGTATGCGGCTCGCTCTTCCATGGTTGATTTGTCCCTTGGGGAGGAGTGCGGGACATTTAGGAAACCTAACGAGCGGCTACAGCTCTGGGGAATCTTTATAAAGGCTACGTAGTGATACCCTGCTGGGTCACCTTGGTTGTGATCAATGGAGAGTCATGATCTCCGGGCAGAAAGGGAAATCACGACTTGTGGGTAAAGTGCGCAACCTCTGCAGAGTGTATGAAAACTGATATATCAGCCATGCTCGCGGTTATGAGCGGCCAAGGGAGCTCCATTGATTAGTGATACTTGATCAGAGATTGTTCGGATTACAGGTGGTGATGAGAATGATGGTTTTGGTATTGACTATGGTAATGGTAAGTGGTATTCTTTCTGTTTGGAAAGGGTACATTTGGGTTAATAACGTGAGTTAATTCTAAAACTTGGCTTTCTCTACTAGTAATAATAATCTAACCAACTAAAAGCAACTGCTTGACGTACCCCCACATAAAGCTAGTCCACTATAGCCAAACAGGACACTTGCTGAGTATGTTGATGTGTACTCACCCTTGCTCTACACACCAACCCCCCCCAGGTTGTCCGCATTGCAACCACTGCTCAGGAGAAGATGAAGCCGTGGAAGGAGACTTCTAAGAATTCCAAGATTACGACGAGTTCTAGGCGTGGGTTTGCAGCAACCCCCAGTTGGCTGCCTGTGAAGGCCACGTGTATCTATGTTTCTTTTCCGCACTTTGATTATTGTAAAGACTATGTGGATGTCTCAAACATATGATGTAATCGACTATTATCCCCCTTTCTAATATTATTTGAGCATTGTGTGATGATGTCCAGTTATGTAACTGCTGTGTACGTGAATTGCTGATCCTGGCACATACATGGTTCGCATTCGGTTTGCCTTCTAAAACCGGGTGTGACACCAGCATACCCTTGAGAGTCTTTTCTTTAGTCGGGTAAGTCTTGTTGATTAATTCTATACTTAGGGTTTTATTCCATGTTGTTTTTCAGGTTCTAACTTTGTGCTGCTGTTGATGGTGTTAAGTGCCGATGGGCTCGGCCTTCTTATAAGTCTAAGTAACTCTTCTATACTTCTTATTGAGGATGGTCATTTGAGCTAGCATATATTTCAAACTTATACTTTTATAATCACTCCGATGAATATGATGTAAAATTTTTGTAACTTGTAAAATTTGGTAATAATATTTCCGCTGCAAAAATATCGGTGTGTGTTATTTGTGTTACTTAATCCTATGGTCCTGGATGTAAGTGGTTTATTCGATGTCCTTGGGGCAATCGGATGGATCCTGTTAAGTTATCTGGTGGACCTGCATAGCAGTCTGAGGTCTTTGAGACAAGGATAGGTGCATGTGGGCCCGATAACTTGGGAGGTTTTGCCACAGATAGCTTCATAAACTCGTCCAGATGGTTTGGCTGGGATAGCTACAGGGATGGACAATTGACTCTCTTCATGGCCATGGCTCAATTTGATGGTTCTTAAGTCTGTATTGATGATGGCTTTATGCTGGGCTAACCAGTTCATGCCCAGAATTACATCTATGTCTTGACCTTTTAAAACAATCATGTTGGTAGGAAATTCCCGTCCGGCCAATGTTACTGGTATGTGGAAGGCTACTTCCTTAGTAAATATCCGTCCCCCAGGTGAGTGGATAATAAATCCTTCCCTCGATTCAGTGCAAGGAATGCAATGCCTTTCCACAAAATTCTTGCTTATGAAGGTATGTGATGCACCAGAATCGAAGAGAATAACTACTGGGTACTTGGCAATACCGGCTTGCCCTCCGGTGTTGGAGCCACTTGGGTATAATAAATCCATACAGTTTTCTTGAAATTCTTGCCCGTTGAAGTATTAGCCGTATTCCCCTTTCCTTGTTTGGAGTTCCCAGAGTTCTATTGGAAATTGGTTTTATTTTTGCTTCGGGTATGGACAGTCCTTAATGAAGTGTCCGGACTTTCCACAATTGAAGCAACTACTGGAAGAACTAGGGAGAGCAGGGAAACGAGTACCAGGGGCACTCGGCTGATTGGTAGGAGCAAGGGCAGTAGTGGGATGAATAAAAATAGGCTGCTTGAATGGATATGAAGGTGGGCGAGGCAAAGAACGATTTTGATTAAAAGGTCGGATCACCAACCTAGTTCTCTTCTCAGGCCCCTGATTAGACCAGTCACCTCCAAACCCTTTTGATTTCCCATGTCCTGCATTTTTGGCTTCCATTGCCAGTGCTGTACTGACAGCCCTACTGTAGGTATGGTCCAAGCATGTTGCCATTTTCTGTTGAAGCCTATCATTGAGTCCCCTCATAAAACAATTCTTTTTCTTCAAATCTGTATTCACTTGGTCAATGGCATACTGGGAGAGATGGTTGAATTTGTTGAGATACTGCATTATAGTATCGCCCCCTTGCTTTAACCGGATAAACTCTTCTTGTTTCATATGAAGCACTCCTGGAACATAATGCTCCCGGAATGCTAGCTTGAATTCCTCCCAGGTAATCTGATGCCCAGCAGGTTGGATTGCTAAAAAATTTGCCCACCAAGTGCTGGCAGGCCCTCTTAGCTGTTGTGCGGCAAACAGTGGCTTTTGCATCTCCGTGCACCAAATTAACCCAAACTTCGGTTCCATCACTCTTACCCACTCATCGGCTTCTAATGGTTCTTCTGCTTTGATGAAGAGCTAGGGTTGAGTCTTAGAGAATTGCAAATATGTAGTATCACGCGGTCCTTGAGGAGGAGCTCTTCCTCCGTGCTATTGGAACTGATTACCCGCCATTTCGCGCAAGAAGCGCGTATTATCAGCGGTGGCATTGACCAGGTGTCACACCCGGATTTAAGGGACAAAGCCGGGTGCATCTCATACATGCGCCAGAGAAGACAACACATATAATAACAGAGTGTATAGAGATAAATGTCACAATGTCATTAGAGTATTTATTACATAGCGGAATTCTTACAAAATAAATGATAAAATAAAGCGAACTAAATATTATTCCCTGGCGCCACAAAGCTGACTTGGAGACACCACCTAGATCAAGTCAAAAGCCTCAGTGTTAGGCGACTCCCCTTTGACCACTTGTTCTTCTCCTGTGGGGGGATGTGAGACAACAAGAGTGAGCTCACACATGTTCATCGCTCAATAAGTTGGGGGGAATAATGTGCATGAACTCACCAAAGGTGGGAGTTCATGTGATGTGTAAGGCTGATCAACAATAGGGGTTGAAGCCGAGCATTGCTTTTAATTAGTTGGTCAAAATTTTATTAGCAATTACTAAATGTAAGTAAATACCAAACCATAATAATAAGTAAAAGTAATAATAAAATAATCCCAAAGCAATGAAATGACAAATTGAGTTTAAGTTCCATAAATTAATCATGTGAGTGTTACCCATTTGCAGAGGTTAGCACGGCTAGTATACCAGTTTTACACTCTGCAGAGGTTGCACATCTTTGCCCACAAGTCGTGTTACCCATTTACCACGGGGTTGATCGGACCCCATACACCTCTACCAAGGAAGCGAAACAGGGTACCACTACGAGGCCTTTACAAAGTTCCACTAGCTTTAGAAAACCCGCTACAGTTTCTAGGAAGCTCCAGTGCAGGAATCCCTCGCCTGACCGCCATCGCAGCAAAATCAACCCAAGGACCTCCCTACACTGACCACTCCCCTACTGCCCTTGCCCCTTTCGGGTAAGGTAGTCATCCACTAGCTTTCCTAGTTAATCAGCCAAGGGCGTCCCATACCACCCTTGTGGTAGCACTGTTTTCCCGGGTGGTTCTCCATGTTCCCATTAACATAATGATCTTATCATGAATAGTAAATAATAACTGATAACAAAAGTGTAACAATGAGTGATGTATATCTCCATACCCAAAACAACATAAAGCAATAACATATACTACCCAAAAATACTCAATGGTAAAACAAGGTATAAAGATAGCCAAAACTGGGTAACCTATTGGATCCCATCAAAATTAACCTATGCAGATCATTATGATTAATAAGAACATGACTAGGTAAAAAGGAAGTGATCAAGGGCACAACTTGCCTTCAACGAGCTCCTGCTCAGCAGTCTCCACATGCAGAACCCCTGGATCCCCAATGGCTTGCTCATCTACTCACATCAATACAAACATACATAGTATAGCAAAAATTGACATCACACCAAACAATAGAACATAATGCATAATAACATTCTACGCTACGTAACGAGATCGTAGAAACAAGAATCACTAAATTCGGAGCTACGGTTATTAAGTTATGAATTTATGAAGTTATTTTGTACCTAGAATAGCATAATTCATGTGAATAATTTTAGTTCAAGGTTCATGACTGGATAGTGCTACTAGTTGATAGACAATACTAAAACAAAATAAGTCCCATTGGAATGGATCAATTTGGAGCTAAAATGAGTTTTCTATGAATTATATAAGTTCTCGAATTATTTTGGCACTAGAAATCCATTTTCTAAATTATTTTTCCTATTTTCTTAGGTTTCTTGGACTGCGTGCACAATTCTATGGTTTTACAGGGGCCAAACTGTAAGTTCCAGGGGCATAGATTAAATCTCCCTATACTGCTTATGGACTGCGGGTTGATTCCTATATTGTGTGGGGTCTCTTTTATAAAACCACCAGCCAAAGGGGTATCTAGAACCCTAGCCATTGGATTAGATCGGGACGGCTGTAGATCACGCCAGACACAGAATGCCATTCCAACCGCATGATCCAAATTTGACCGCCCAGATTCTAAACATCAAGGATCATCCTGATCCGTCCGATCCGTCATCGACGCACTAGATGCGATCTCCCCCGAAGCATTACTAGGATCTAATCTAGACCGTTCTCCCTGGCATCGATGACCATGCAGTCGTCTTCTTCATCGAGCATTAGCACGCCCACGCGCGCTACACCACGGCCGCGACTAGGGCACTCGAAACTACGCGTGACAAAGAGGATCGTTGAGGCACAGAGTAGGGTGCTCACCGATGATGGAAGCAAGCCCGACATCAATGTCGCAGAGAAGTGGCCTCCCTGATGGCGCGCGATACCACACCACGGCGTACCGTCAAGAGCCTGGCGAGCATCGGTACGTGCAATTACCACGGTGAGAGGGGAGGGCACTCGGAACACCGTCACCGTGCCCATCTTCGGCAATTGGATTCTTCCCACCAAGTTCCGGAAGCTGGACGGCGAGCGATGAGTAGCAGATCGAGGTGATCTCTGGACGGAGAGGGGGTTTTACGTAGGTGGCGCGTCACGATCCTGAGGCTATGGAAAAACAGGGAGGATGCAAGAAGAGGCTGTCGCGAGGGGGAGGGGGTTTTATGCCACAGAGATGGTGTGCCCAACGCGAGGATCACTGCCCTAGCTCCGGCGGCCGTTGCGGTGATTCCGTTGTGAGTCCCACGCAACGGTGACACCGTGTCAACCCCATGCATGGTAATGGGATCCATTCACTGACACCCGGGTCCACGCGCCAGCGGCACACGGGATGAGCGCGAGCACGTGAAGCTGACCAGTGGGGGCCAGATGTCGGTGCATTGACTCAGCCAGGCCGCATAGGAGGGTTAGATGGGCTAGGGCGAAGAGATTGGGCCCAGAACTAGTTTTCTTCCTTCTTTTTTCTTTTTCTTTTATATTCTTTGTTTTCTTTTCTTTTTTTATTTCTAAATTTCAAATTTGAATGTGGATCTTGCTATGAATTTCACCGTTGAGCCAAATGTTCAACTTCATTTCACTAGTGTATGAATAGTATATCTTTATATACCTATTTTTATCCACAAAATATTTTCTTTCTTCTCTTTTCTAAATTATTTTCTCTTTTCTAAATTATAGAATTTCTTTTTCATCTTAAATTCCACTTTGGCCTTTAGTATATGTCTTTTTACATTATTTTTGTATTGTCACAAAATGCACACAAAAATGAAAAACCAGCATAATGCACAAATTATTTTTGGTGACACTAATTATTTGCTCAATTTAGATGTGAGTGTTCTCATGTGATAATACAATTCACACAATATAAAGAAATTCCCCCTATCTTTAATATGTACACTTTTGGGTATTACAAATCCTACCCCCTTAACAAGAACTAGGGAACAGATGGGGAAAATCTATGCGAAGCTCTTCTTCTCTCTCCCAAGTAGCTTCATCTTCTCCATGATGGCTCCATTGCACTTTGCACCTCTTAATAACTTTATTTCTTGTAACTTGAGCCAAAGTGTCAAGAATCTTGATAGGATACTCTGTATAAGTCAGATCATCTTGAACACTAAAATCCTCCATCGGTAGCTGCTCTTCAGGTACCCTAAGGCACTTCTTTAGTTGTGACACATGGAATACATTATGCACATCAGTTAGATTATCAGGTAGCTCGAGTTGATAGGCCATCTCTCCAACTCGCTTAAAATAACTCTGAATGGTCCAATAAAGCGAGGGGACAATTTTCCCTTAACTTAAATATCCTCATTGACACCTTGAGGTACACATGATCTCCTTCCTCAAATTCCAGTGGTCCTCTTCTATTATCAGCATAGCTCTTTTGTCTGGTCTCAGCTACCCTCAAATTCTCCCGAATTATACGGACTTGTTCTTCTGCCTCTTTAATAAGAAGAGGCCCAAAGAACTTCCTTTCTCCAGTTTGATCCCAGTATAGAGGAGTCCTGCATTTTCTGCCATATAGAGCCTCAAACGGTGACATCTTCAAACTAGCCTGGTAGCTATTATTGTACGAGAACTCCGCATAAGGTAAGCTCTTATCCCAACTACCACCATGTTTAAGGGCACAAGCCCTCAACATATCCTCCAGCACTTGGTTGGTCCTTTCAGTCTGTTCATCAGCCTGAGGGTGGTAGGCCGAACTAAAATTCAACTTCGTATCCATATTCTCATGAACTTTTCCAAAATCTAGAGGTAAACTGCGATCCTCTATCCAAAATTATCTTCTTCGGTACACCGTGTAAACACATAATCCGAGCCATGTATAACTCTGCCAGTTGAGAACCTTTATAAGTAGTCTTAACCGGAATAAAATGTGCTACTTTAGTCAATCTATCCACAATCACCCATATTGAATCATATCCTTTTGGGGTGCGAGGCAATCCAGTAATGAAATTCATGCCAATTTCTTCCCACTTCCATTCGGGTATCTTCAATGGGTGCAATAATCCAGCTGGCCTCTGGTGTTCAGCCTTAACTCTTTGACACACATCGCACATAGCCACATGTGCAGCCACATCTCTCTTTAATCCATACCACCAGTATTTCTGCTTCAAATCCCGATACATCTTAGTGCTACTAGGATTAATAGAATAATCTGAGTGATGGGCCTCCTTTAAAATAGTCTCACAAAGGCTATCAATCTCAGGAACACATATCCTGTCCTTGAACCATACAATGCCTTGCTCATCTTCCATGAATTCCGGACCTCGACCTTCAGCAATCAGATCCTTAATCTCTTAGCATCACCAATCTGTCCTTTGCGGATTTCTTGCTCCAAGTTAGGTTCCACATCAATAGTAACTCCTTCAGTGTGAGCAACTATCCCTAGGTTAAGTCTCCTGAAATCCTCAACAATCTCATCGTGTAGCTAGGCAACAATAGCTGAATGAACGTGCTCCTTTCGACTCAAGGCATCTGCAACCAAATTCGCCTTGCTCGGGTAATAGTGAATTTCCAAATCATAGTCCTTAATAAGCTCCAACCATCAGCATTTCCTTAGGTTGAGATCCTTCTTAGTGAATATGTACTTCAAACTCTTGTGATCGGTATACACTTGGCACTTGGTTCCCATGATATAATGCCTCCATATCTTATGCACATGCACTACGGATGCCAGTTCTAAGTCATGAGTGGGTAGTTCAACTCATGTTTCCGCAACTGACGAGACGCGTAGGCAATCACGTGTCCTTCTTGCATAAGTACACATCCCAAGCCTTGGCCGCAGGCATCACAATAAATGTCAAATCCCTTCTATAGATCTGGCATAACCAACATTGGGGTGACATCAATCTCAACTTCAGTTGGTTAAAACTATATTGGCACTTCTCGTCCCACTTAAACTCTCTTTCCTTATCCAGAAGTGAGGTCATAGGCTTAGCAATCTTAGAAAATTCCTTCAATAAATCTCCGATAATATCCTGCAAGTCCTAAGAAACTTCGGACCTCAGTAACTGTAGTGGGTATGCTCCATGCCACTATCTCCTTGACTTTAGCAGGATCCACTGGTATCCCTCCATTAGAAACGATATGTCCAAGGAATGGCACCTCGTCAATCTAGAACTCGCATTTGCTATACTTGGCGTAGAGTTGATTATCTCGTAGCTTTTGTAGCACCAATCTTAGATGTTCCTCATGATCACTATCACTCTTGGAATAAATAAGAATATCGTCGATGAAAACCATGATGAATCTGTCAAGATCATGAACACCTTATTCTTCAAATTCCTAAAATAGGCTGGTGCATTAGTTTGTCCAAATGACATAATGGTGAACTCATATAAATCATATCGGGTTGAGAAAGCCGTCTTGGGAATATCCAATGGCCTGATCTTCATTTGATGGTAACCCGATCGGAGATCAATCTTCGAGAATACCCTTGCACTGCTATCTGATCAAATAAATCCTCAATGCAGGGTAACAGATACTTGTTCTTCATAGTAACCTCATTAAGAGGTCTATAATCCACACACATCCTCTGTGATCCATCCTTCTTCTATACAAACAGAACCGGCGCTCCCCAAAGTGAGGAACTCAGACGTATGTACCTAACATCTTGTAATTCCGTTAACTGCTTCTTCAGTTCCTTTAACTCTTCTACAGACATCTTGTATGGCCATTTAGAAATAGGAGCAATCCCAGGTAAGAGATCAATGACAAACCCAACTTCCCTATCTGGTGGCATCACTGGTAACTCCTCTGGGAAAGGCATCGGGATAATCCCTAACCACATGGATGTTGTCACCAACAAACTTCTCATCTACTAAGAATGTCGCTAGTCTGGTCGTGGTAGTTAGTGCAATTTCAACTTCAAATCTTTCTCTTTTGGAACTGGTGAGTTCTACGGTTCCCTTAGCACAGTGTATAAACTGCCTTTACATTTCTTAACCATGACATAACAAGGATCAAGTCTATACTGCTCTCTTCTAACATTATTGGGGTAGCCCATCTGGTTTAGTAACACATGGTAAGAAAGGAAGAATTGTAGATAAGGCGAGTAATTACGAGGAATGTTACTGCGGGGGGATTTATTATCTAAGCAGATTGGTGTTTTACCTACTAAAGCTATTTCATTACCTTATGGTGGTACATGCTAAGATGTCCATCTATAATATTTCAATCAATCAAAGAAGCAAATCAGACATTTATCATCAGAACAATCAACCAACATTTTTTTAAATAGAGAAAATAATTTTAATTTTGTCTTAGGTTTCCTATCCCTTAAAAGGTCATAAATGTAGGATTCCAAGGTGTGAAACCCATCTTGTCGTAGAGTAGAAAAGATAAGAGTAATCAGAGTATGACAGCAAAAGGTGAGACAGGATCAAGAAAAGGTAAGTATAGAATGAATCAGAGTAAGGTAAGTAGGTAAGGGTTTTATCCATTTCTATCTAGGTTTCGTCCTACAGTCAATATTTCCTCTGGTAGGGAAGTAGGTAAGGGTTTTATCAATTTATATCTAGGTTTCATTCTACAGTCAACATTTTGTCCTACAGTCAACATTTCTTCATTGAGCATTAGCACAGAGTAGAGTGCTCACCGATGATGGAAGCGAGCCTGACGTCAATGTCGTAGAGAAGTGGTGTCCCTCATGGCACGCGATACCGCACCACGGCGTACTGTCAAGAGCCTGGCGAGCACCGGTACATGTGGTTACCACCGGTGAGAGGGGAGGGCACTCGGGACACCATCACCGTGCCCATCTTCAGCAGTCGGATTCTTCCCACCAAGTTCCGGAAGCTGGATGACGAGCAATGAGTAGTAGACCGAGGTGATATCTGGACGGAGAGAGGGTTTTACGCAGGCGGCACGTCGCAATCCTGAGGCTATGGAAAAATAGGGAGGATGCAAGGAGAGGCTGCCGCGAGGGGGAGGGGGTTTTATGCCACAGAGATGGCGTGCCCAACATGAGGATCACTGCCCCAGCTCCGGTGGCCGTTGCGGTGATTCCGTTGTGGGAGAGATGGCGCTGGAGGGCGTGTGTCCCACTCAACGGTGACACCGTGTCAAGCCCGCGCATGGTAATGGGATCCATTCGCTGACACCCGGGTCCACGCGCCAGCGGCACACGGGACGAGCGCGAGCGCGTGAAGCTGACTAGTGGGGGCCAGATGTCGGTGCATTGACTCGGTCAGGCCGCATAGGAGGGTTAGATGGGCTGGGGCGAAGAGATTGGGCCCAGAACTAGTTTTCTTCCTTCTTTTCTCTTTTTCTTTTATATTCATTCTTTTCTTTTCTTTTTTTATTTCTAAATTTCAAATTGGAATGTGGATCTTGCTATGAATTTCACCATTGAGCCAAATGTTCAACTTCAATTCACTAGTGTATGAATAGTATATCTTTATATACCTATTTTTATCCACAAAATATTTTCTGTCTTCTCTTTTCTAAATTATAGAATTTATTTTTCATCTTAAATTCCACTTTGGCCTTTAGTATATCTCTTCTTACATTATTTTTGTATTGTCACAAAATGCACACAAAAATGAAAAACCAGCATGATGCACAAATTATTTTGGGTGACACTAATTATTTGCTCAATTTAGATGTGAGTGTTCTCATGTGCTAATAGAATTCACACAATATAAAGAAATTCCCCCTATCTTTAATATGTACACTTTTGGGTATTACACCAGGGCAACGATAGCCTCGGCCAAAGTCGGTGGTACTAGTGGCGGGTTGGGAGTATCCTCCCTACCGTGGGAAGTCCACGCACCATCTTGTGCGCGAGTGCGTGATGGCATCTGAGGCATAGAAACATTTGGAAAAAATATAACAAGCCAACATACACCATCATATTACATTACCAAAACGTAATAATTATACAGACTCCAGTGTACAACTCGACTTTATTACTTATTTTACATAAGTATAACACTTGGACTATACTATTCTAGTCTTCTTCATCCTTTGTTGCTCCATTTCCTGCTGCAGGAGACCGTTCGTCAGCAAGGTTCATGGAAGGAGGGGCCTAAAAAGGTCCAGCTCCCCCATCAGGTCCTTCATTTGCTGTACTCGATGGTCTGGCTCCCATTACAGCAACGTCAGAAGGCACATCTGTGTGTAGTCGAGCATAGAGTACATGTACTTCTTTATGTAAAGTATTACAGTACACTTGCAGGCTTTCGAGGGACGCACTAAGCTCTGCCACACGAGCTAGAGCTTTTGCTTCGCAGTCCCAAGCGAACGAACGTGAGTTGACGGCCCAATCAATGGTCGTATCCTGTTCTGAGATGTCATACTGCAAGCGGCTGACTTCAGCTGACAATTCAGCTATACAGTGACTGTCCTGCTCCCGTGCCCTATTTCTGTGATGTAACTCCGACTGAAGTTGTTCCACCCTAGCTTCCAGGTCTCCAATTGGGTCATTACTGCCACTACTACTTCCTTCGTGCCTGGAAGCTAGCTGATGTCGTGGCACGCCAAAAGGTCCACTAGATTTGCGTGCTGTTTTCCTAGTACGTGCCATATCTCCATAAGAGGGCAAGATTTATTAGTATATTTTTTAACATGATGCATGTATAACCTGATAATGATGGAATCAACTTCTGTCGATCCCCAACTTACTATATATTGCACTCTGTTACCCTGACTTTACAAGATAAGAGACTACCAGAAAGTGGTAAGGTAAGAATGAAAGAATATTTCTAGGTAAGTGTTTGAAAATTCTTTTGAAGTACTACGTAATATCTGAAATGATGGGCTTCGCTCCGATACCAGCTGTGACGGAACCTCCCAAGGTATTAGGCCCACCTACAGTTGTCCTTCTCCTAAGGACCTTGGACAACCCTGTAGATGCACATAATCACTCGAGAAGTTCGGTAACTGTATCCTTATCATTTCGTCCAAGAGCGCTTCACCCGTCTCACAGATATTACATCACATCGGAAGAAAGAATAAGCATAAGCAAATTACAATAACTTAATTTACATTCATCAATATAGAGAGAGTGTATTATTATTACAAAACCAGGGTATTACGAGTGCATAGAGTATTATTACAGACCAGGGAGGGAAAACACCGTCCCGCACATAAGATTATTGTTTTCAAAGTGGGAGGCAAATATCGTCCCACGATCAACTTCACTACTGGGGCTCTTCCTTGGGTACCACCTTTGAACAGAAACAACAAAACTCTGTTGTTTCCTCACCTACAACAACATGGGTTCGAAAACCTTGAGTACGGAGTGTACTTTCACAAGTCTTACCTGACAAAAGAAAAAGACTCTCAAGGATATGCTGCCTTGAGGGAGTCAAGGTAAGGCTATTCAAGAATCAAAGACTCTGTTTGCAGAAATGCTTACTAACAGTGGATCCTTAAAAATTCAGTTTTATTACGAGGTTAAGTCATTACCTATATCTAGAGTTCTTTCTACCCTAGTTCAAGCACTTGGCCTATACTAGTCGTCTTTTATCAACCCTTCATTTCACTGGATTGCTACATGTAGGGCAGTGATCAAGTCTTCATATTCAAGAAGTAACGGCGATCCGAATTGATTAATACCCAGCTGGGGATCTCCAACCACACGACATATGTAGCACTTAACCCTTGCATATGTCAACTCGCCACCGGGGTTCTCAAGACCAGACCGGGTTCACGCCAACCGAGAGCACATATACACCACCGTCCAGCCTCTGGCCATGGAGGGTACACGCTACTCTCGCCATCTCTCCACTCCCATTGCGTGTTGGCCTTTCTGGTATTGGTCTGCCCGAGGCAAAGCTTACCCATGACGAGGCATTTGGCCAGTTAAAAGGTCCTCAATCATCAAGCCTACATCGACACGGCCCTTAATCGACTCAGACGGAGACACTACACAGAGACTTCCTACTCGTGCAAGTCACCCGCCCGGTCTCGTCTTTATCATTTACAATCCCAAAGTTTGGTACCTGATAGATGTACATCTTTTCTGATTGAACCCATCATGGCCATGATGGATCCACCATCAAATCTTTTTCTTTGAAAACTCCCTGCCCACCTAAAGCATCAACTTTGCTTAAAACAAATCATTTTGTTTTCTAAGGAAAAACTAAGCACCAGAAAACTTTTAAGCAAAATAGGTATCAAGGAAGGGTACATAGTTCCAAGGAAGGAAATGCAACAATGGGTTTAGCACTCAACTCCTATCACCTAATGCATTATTCAAGTGATAAAGAGTTTAAAATCCCAAGGAAAAGGTAAATGCACCAGGGCTTGCCTTGTGTTGTAGGGGAATCAGGATATGTTCCATAGATATCAAAATAAAAACTATTCTCGGCAGGTGGAGTCTCAGTTGGTGGTGCAGTCTCTTCTTCTTCGACACTTACTTCTTGTTTGTTTTATATACATAACCATATATATACAAGAATGCTCATGTGATGTTATGAATATGAAGTTATGATAGAACATAGTAAGTTATATCTTGAATATAACTTTCCTTCACGGTACATCTGGGTAATGTAACACCCTAGGTGTTACTTAGGGTTTTCACTCAAGTCTACACAAGTAAGCCCATCATCACATGAGACTTAAATTGAGTAAAGGACTCCAAACTTGGAACTCAAAATCCTAAGTAAGTGCAATCCATCATAGATGTCATGATTTGCCCTTATCATGTACATATAGTGGAGAGACATGCCCAAACCCTAATGCAAACCCCTTTGGACAATTGGAGCACTATAAGTGAGCATGACCAAAAGGCTATAAAAACCACATGATCATGACTTGGGCCAATTATAACATTTGTAGTATACTTAATACCCTACAAATGATAGTAAGAAAGTGACCCCAAAAAGATTTTAGAGAAACCCCAAAAGGTTCACCAAAGTGTTGAGCATAAGAGAAAAAATCAGAATTTTTCTAAGTCCTAAACCAACCCTTTTCCAAAGATCAAACTTGTTCACCCTCTTTCAAACTTCAAAACCACTTAGC
This sequence comes from Zea luxurians, assembly GCA_029449295.1. NCBI lineage: Eukaryota > Viridiplantae > Streptophyta > Magnoliopsida > Poales > Poaceae > Zea > Zea luxurians. The sequence goes on along the minus strand of JAOPSE010000001.1, from coordinate 63,777,521 downwards.
CCAATTGACAAAGTGGCGCCAAAATACCTCTAGAATACCCTGGAAAAATTTGAACCCGACCCTAAGTCGTTTGGCATGACTTGGCACAAGATTTGTCTCAGTATGGACAGCTCTTACAGAGTCAACTTCCCACCCCCATATCTCTCTAACCCGACCACATCTCCCCTTGGAACTCACATGAACTAGGTAGCCCTAGGTGCAGGGAAGAGATCTCTCAAAGGTCTTAGGGCAAGATTTGCACGTTTTGGCCGCTCAGCAGAGGATAGAACAAGAGCAGAAACAAACCTACACGTGTTCGACGCGCTCTGGGCTCGCCAGAGCACTCCCGACGCCCACCCCCGCGTGCCCCCGCGTCGCGCCAAGCCAAGCCAGCGTCGTTGCTCGAGCCCGCGCCTATAAAGCCACCAGGGACTTCGACCGTACTCACCCGCGCACGCTCGACCTCAATGGAGCACCAGATCACCGGCATTGCCCCGCGCACGGCGTGTCCGCGGCCACCCGAACACCCACCACTGTAGACTGGTCAGCAGAGCCTCTCCCAGCCGCGTCAGACCCTTGGAGTAGAACCTGCATGCCTCAGTGAAGCTCCCCGAGCAAGGAATCAGACTTTGCCACGCCGGAGAAGCCAGTCCACGGTCGCCGGACTCCACCCGACCGCCGGTGAACGTAGACCGAGCTCCACGGTGAGTTGTTCTTCAATTCCTTGCACGGGTCGACTCATCAACATCCCGTGAAGCTCCCCGTGCCATTGGATTGACCGGTATCGCCGTGGTTAGGCCAGAGCACTCGCCGTCGATGAGTTCACCCGCATGCGCACATGGACCGGCTGATTCCGGCCACCACCGCCGTCGAGCCGTATCTCGCCGTGACCGCAAGAACCTCCCGGAGCCAACCCCGCCCCACACCGGACCTCCCTCGCCGCCGGTAAGCCACGTCGCCCTGTTCTTCTCTGTGGTTACTGTTTAACTAAGGGGAGGGGCCTCGGGGAAGAAGAAGTAAAGGCCAGGGGGTTTTGTGCGCTGTCAGCGACTCAAGGGAATAGTGGCACAGGGGTATAACTGAAGGGATTAGTTTAGAAAGAACCCAGGGTCTTCGATGCAAAGTGGATTTCCAGAAAACCTTTTTGATATTTCTGATTTAAATACAAACAGAACTGGAAAAATTCATAACTTTAGTTTTGTTTACCCAAATCAAGTTAAACCAATTTTGCCAGATCCTAAATAATGTAAACTACTCAGGAAAAATATAAAACCCCTAAGTGTTGCAGAAAACTTTAAAGTTTTGATTTAAATGATTAACTGGTCAAAAGCTAAATGAAATAAGGAAAAATAGCTATACTATTAGACTGGGATTAAGAAAATTCAGAGAAGCACTTAATCACTTCCTAACCTGTTTAAAAATAATAAACCCCTCTGTACACCCAATTAAGGTAGGGTTTGCTATTTAAATCATTTTTAGCTTAAAGTTAATAAAAATATAAAAGGTAGTTTAAAATAAGAACCAGGGAGCACCCACTTTTTTGTTAGCTTTCTTATTTAGTATAGTTCACTAGAAAATTTTGTTAGACCATTGTTTAGTACAAAAGAAATGAGATACCTTTTATCTTAAGAAAGCAAGGAAAACTTAGAAAAACCCTAGAAAAATAACCCTGAGGAGAAAACACCCCAAACATTGGGATAACTAATGTTTTATTATTATAAGCATAGAAAAATTATGAGTTCTGTTGTTTGATATTTTTCAAATAACAAGTTAGTTGTAAGTGTCTTTTTAGCATTAAACCTTAGAAAATCCTAACTAAATAACCACCAAGTAGCCCTCTGTGATTTTTTGCACAGAAGCATGTTATTACCTATAGATGCTAGCAAAAATGACTCCTAGTACAAAACCAACCCCTAGGTAAGAGTGGTAGTGAAAGTGACCCCTTTGCCCCAACTTTTGTTATTTATGTCCAGGGCATATTCTAATTTTTCTGGACCTCAAACTTATAGGACAAACTACAGTGACCAATAGTAAACCACTGTAATTTTTACAGAATTTTTGGAAAAATTTAAATCACTGTTGTAGTTCAAACCCACCCTAAAATCATGAATAGAAAAAGAAAAGGGGAATTTAACGGTGGAGACTAATGTTACCCTAACCAACCCAGCAAAACCCCTTGAGTGCCTACTAAAACATCTAAGGGGCAATCTAAGTCTTAATCTATTATGTTTATCTCTAGGCAAAACCTCAAACCTAAATTGATAAGCATAAACCCCTAAGAGCCTTTTATAACCAGGAAACCCTAAGTTATTAACTAACTTGGTTTTTCTTCACTAGGCATAATTGTTAATAAATTTTACATATCATAGCATGCATATATCTTATTCATTGCATTCGATAGATTGTAACCTCGTGGACGGAGAATACATCCTCGTGCCGGAGCAAGGAGTTGCTCAGGAGGTAGCCCCAGATCCAGCACCAGAGCCTACCCCAGAGGATCTGCCTGCCCCAGCTTTAGAAGGCAAGCCCCGGTTTTATGCATAACCAATTATATTATGTTAGTTTACTGCACTTAATGTTTGTAGGCTTGTATTGTGCACTTAAGTGTAGGAGTTGTTTGAAACCCTAGTTGCATGAACTCAGGATTCCTTTTGAGATGGATACTAGTATGCTAGGTTGAATAGCTGCTTTGCTAATTAGCAATCTCGGTAGAAGTCGAGTGATTTTTCTAGCACTCGCGCGAGGTCAAGAAATTGGTTGTACCCATTTTCATATCATATTGATGTTGGTCTGTGGACAACAATCCATGGGGATTGGTTGTTTACAAGGTGGAAATTGGAATAAGGATTAAGGTGTGGTACCGTGAGTCAAGCGTTTGAACGTACTAAACATATGCTGAGAAATATGGTAAATCGGTAAGCCTAGTACCTGATTGAACCTGGCAGTAGATTGCCCTCCTCACGCGACCTGAGACGTGGTCTCCCATTGCGGTTATTGTGGGTACAAGTGCGGTCACTGCACGACGGCAGTCGGGGTCAGTGAGGCATTGTACGCCAAGGCGGTGAGCCCCTCTCTGCTGACGGGGAATCGATGGGGACGGTTGATGTGTGTGGGGACGGAGTGCCTCGCCACGTCGTGTGTTTAGGTTTACCTTGCAAGGATAAATACTCGATTCAAATTGTCTGCTTCTCGCAGCTAATGAGACTGCTTGATCCATGCTGCTACATTGAGTAATAAGTGGAAATGAGGTGACTGGCAAAAGATGTTGATTGGTAAAAATGTTTGATACCATGTATGATTAGCTAGGTACACATCTAGTCTAAAGGATTCTACTAAAACTTGCAAAGCTAAAACTTGATTTTAGACTCAGCTAGTGCTTTTGGCAAACCAAACCCCACAGCCAAACAGCTGCATGTCTAGAGGTAGAGGAGTAGACTCCTCACACCGGGTAAGTCTAGCTGAGTATTAGTATACTCAGCCTTGCTTGTGGCATAATTTTACAGGTGCTCTAGAGGACATGGTTGCTGGAGTGACTTGGCCGTCCATCTTGCCACCGGGTTGGACAGTCGAGTGGGACCCTACCTCGGTAGAGGAGGAGCATGAGGAGTGATGGGACAGGCTTCCTCATCTCTCTGTTTATGTATCGTTAGTTTTATTCCACTGCATTCCAAACAATGATAACTACTTTTGCTAAACTCCAATGATGATGTAATAAATTTAATACTCCTCAATGTATGGTTTTATGCTTTATTGTATTTGCTCTGTGCCTCACCATCGAGTGAGTACGTGGTACTTGATCCTGTTAGTGGCCTCGTCGGACTAGATCCGAGGGACTGACGTGTTATTCCTATTTAAGTGTGGTCTAGCCTCTAAGGCGGGACTTAGGCACTTAAGTAGGAATAATTTGGGCGGTTCCGCCACAGCTGGTATCGGAGCTCGTACCACCATAGAGGAATCAATAAACTATAAATACCATCCTTTTTCAAAGTAAAACTTGAAAGAAACAAATGTTGGATAGACCATAGGACGATCAGGATAGACCTAGGACGTGAAGCCTTAGGATGATAGAGGGGTAGCTAGGTGGCTATTTGAGTAAGCCCTACGGGCTACTATAAGGGATGGGAGTTCTTCCCTAATCCCTCTAGATTGAAATGAGGACGTTTAGGACGAGCATGCATGCATCCTTATTAAACTACTTAATAATTGGGTAAGAACTTTAATACACAATGATGACAGATTAAATACACCCAGTGCCATTGTTGTAGTCATAGAGAGGCTGAGTTTTGATGCCCTTTTTTATTTTATAGTTCTTTTTCTTTTACTTATGCTTAACCGTACACAGATGACTTCTCACGGACCCTCAGACGAGGGGAATGCGCAGACCCACACAGACGAACTTGCCCAAGAGGGTTTTCCCCGTATCTTGTGGGAGGTACTTCAGGGAGCTGGTTACACGACGCCTCCCCAGTATGCGGTGTGGCTGTTCGAGAAGCACCGAGTGCCCCGCTGTAGGGTGAGGATGACCCTGGAGCCTCATCCCCTATAGCCAGGCTGGCGTTCGTTGGATTCAGAGTCTTTTGGATACAGGGCTAAGGATACTATCGAGGCGATTGCTCTTCACGTGCTGACCACCTTCTGTGGTTTCCACCCCTTGGAGCTATCCACTCACCCCATTGGTTTGTTCCCCGCGGAGAAGGAGGACAACCCAATGTGGAAGGACCGAGTGGAGCATGCCAAGGATATATGGGCTATCTACCCGGGTCAGACTGCTCACTTGATGGTGCGGTGCATGAATGCCCTGTATCGTCTGCAAGTGATGCTAGGAGAGGCAATGTCTCATCTGATGGCATTGTTGGAGGCTACCAAGATCACCTTGGATAACAGAGAGGAACTTGTTGTAGACTTGTCCACTGAGATGGTGGAAAAAGACTTACAAGTGGAACAATTGTCAAATGAGATCCAAGAGCTTGAGGAGCTAGTGGGAACCAGGGAGAACTCCATCGAGGTTCTCGAGGAGCAGCTTATCAACACTCAGCAGCAACTCGCGAAGGCTAACCAGCATCTAGATATGCACCACGAGGAGATCCAGGACATGGAGGCCAACGAGGATGTCGACATCGAGGGAGGAGAGGAGCCTACCTCTAGTTTGGACACGCTGGCTCAGGGAGACCACCTTCCCCGATGTTGAGCGTTGCCTCGTTTGCCCACTAGGACGCAGAGATAGAGTTAGAAGTCTGTGGCGGTAGAACTCCTCGAGGCTAGCTTAGCTTTTGCACCCTTGGGGTACTAGGCTAGATAGAGTTGAGTCTTTTGAGTTACTGATGTAATCATGGCAAACCCTTTTGGAAGTATGGATGAGGAATGATGTCAGTTTTAATTTAAGAAGAAAAGTTTATGCCATGTGGAATCTTTTATAAATTATGCAAGAGTATATTGGTTTTACACCTTTTGACTCTTTCGCCACGATTGAACATTGAACCTCAGAAATATGATATTGAGAATATCCATGATTTTTCAGATGGCAGGAAGAGCGCGTCATGGACAGAATGAGCGCATTCCTCCACCCCCACCACCGCCTCCTACCATGCAAGAGTTGATGGCTCAGCAGAATGAGATTCTGCGTCAGTTAGCTCAACGCCAACCGCCACCTCAGCATTATGGTGGTGGTGATAACCATCAGCGTCCCCCAGCAGCAGCCACTTACCGGGAGTTCCTTAGCACTCAGCTGCCGTTGTTCACGCGGGCAGAGGACCCACTGGATGCTGATGTATGGATCAGGGTAGTGGAATCCAAATTTCCATTACTTATCTGCAATTGTTCAGATGCGGCCAAAGTTCGTTTTGCCACTCAGCAGCTTCGTGGACCCGCGCAGACATGGTGGGATCACTTTCTCGCGATGCAGCCAGATGGCCACGTGGTGGAATGGAGAGAATTCAAGGTAGCCTTCAGAGGGCATCACATACCAGCAGGCATTATGGACCGCAAGCTCAATGAGTTTCTGGCACTCACTCAAGAGAACCTGACAGTGCTACAGTATGCTCAAGCCTTCAATGACCTGTGCCAGGACGCCGGATATCATGCAGACACTGATGAGAAGAAGAGGGATAGATTCAGGAGGGGCCTCAACACTAAGCTCCGCGACCGTCTCAACACAGTCGGGGCCAACAGCTATAATGAGTTAGTCAACATGGCCATTTCTGAGGAGGATTGTATCACAGCCCGTTAGGCTGAGAAGAAGAGGAAGACCCCTGTGGCAGGATCTTCAGCTCAGCCACATCGCTTCAAAATTGTATCTGACACTCAGAACAGAGGACCTCAGCAGCAGTAAGGACGTTGGGTGATCTGACCACAGCAGCAGCAGCAGGCACCCAACCACACCCAATTTCTAGTTCAGAGGAACAATCAGCCACAACAGCAGCAGTACCGTCAGACCAATGACAACAAGTGTTTCACTTGTGGTAACATCGGGCATTATGCCAAAAATTGCCCTAGGAATCAGCAGAGGCAGGCACAAAATGCCAACTAGAATCAAGGCAAGAGGTAGAAGGTGCAAGTGAGTCAAGGCAAACTGAACTTCACCACCATGGCTGACATTCCAGAGGGAGCACCCGTCATGACTGGTATCTTTTCAGTTTTGAATTATCCTGCTATTATTCTTTTTGATTCTGGTGCATCACATAGTTTTATCAGTACCAAATTTAGTGCCAAGTGCCAATTACCTTTTCACCACACCAACGGGGGTATCACAATTTCAACACTAGGAGGCAGGGTTGCCACCTATCAAATCAACAGGCAGGTGCCTATAAAATTTGGTAGTCTTGTGATTAGAACCACCCTTCTCATCTTAGGGTTGGATAGTGTGGACATTATATTGGGAACTGATTGGTTATCCAGGCATTAGGTAGTACTTGATATTGCAGCAAGGGCCATTGAGATTCACTCCCCTACTTATGGCGGGACTACTTTGTATTTGCCTAATCAGGGTTGTACCCGCTCTTGTGCATTCACCATGATAGAGTCACCAGTTGAAAGAATCCTTCTGGTCTGTGACTACCCAGATGTTTTTCTAGATGAATTGCCGGGAATGCCACCCGACAGAGACATAGAGTTCGCGATTGAATTGCAACCCGGGACTGCTCCTATATCCAAGAGACCCTATAGGATGCCTCCAGCGGAATTGGCAGAATTGAAAAAGCAACTACAAGAATTGTTGGACAAGGGATTCATTCGCCCAAGTACTTCACCATGGGGATGTCCGGCCTTATTTGTGAAGAAAAAGGATGAGAGTTTGAGAATTTGTGTCGATTACCGCCCTCTCAATGCGGTGACCATTAATAACAAATACCCATTGCCCCGCATTGACGTGTTGTTTGATCAGTTGGTTGGGGCCAAAGTGTTATCCAAGATAGACCTTCGCTCGGGCTACCATCAGATCAAGATCCGTGCCAGCGATATTCCCAAGACGACTTTCTCTACCAGATATGGGCTCTATGAATTTTTGGTGATGTCTTTTGGGCTGACAAATGCCCCAGCATATTTCATGTATTTGATGAATTCAGTCTTTATGCCAGAACTAGACAAATTTGTGGTGGTTTTCATTGATGATATTCTGGTCTATTCCAAGAATGAAGACGAGCATACTGAGCATCTACACATTGTGCTTCAGTGACTGCGCGATCATCGTCTGTATGCTAAGTTGTCTAAATGTGATTTCTGACTGAAGGAGATAAAATTTTTTGGGTCACACCATCTCTCAGGATGGGGTATCAGTGGACCCGGAGAAGGTGCAAGAAGTGATGGATTGGAAACCTCCTACTACAGTACGTCAGATTCGGAGTTTTCTGGGATTGGCAGGGTATTACCGGCGATTTATTCCGGATTTCTCCAGGATTGCCAAGCCAATGACTGAATTGTTGAAGAAAGGAGTAAAATACGAATGGAGTCAGAAATGTGAAGATGCTTTTCACACACTAAGGCAGCAATTGACAACATCACCCGTGCTAGCTCAGCCGGATAACACCAAACCATTTGAGGTTTATTGCGATGCTTCCAGTACTGGATTGGGATGTGTCTTGATGCAAGACAATCGAGTCATTGCTTATGCTTCCCGAGCACTTAGACCTCATGAGCAGAACTTCCCCACACATGACCTGGAGTTAGCAGCCGTAGTTCATGCTCTCAAGATATGGAGACATTATTTGATGGGAGCTCACTGTAATATTTACACTGATCATAAGAGTCTCAAATACATCTTCACTCAGGCTGATCTTAATATGAGGCAAAGAAGATGGTTAGAACTAATCAAGGATTACGATTTGGAGGTGCATTACCATCCTGGCAAAGCCAATGTTGTGGCAGATGCTTTAAGCAGGAAGGCCCAGTGCAATTGTATGAACATGGATACAAGAGTCACCACCCTATGTGATGAGTTGTGCAAGCTAAACCTCGAAGTCATTTCCTCCGGTGCTTTGAGTTATATTTTAGTGGAGCCCACCTTACATGAGCAGATAGTCATGCCACAGAATGGTGATAAGGGTGTTGAAGTCATTAAGGGAATGATCAAGCAAAAGGTGGACAAATACAAATGCTTCCGTCAGGATAGCAAAGGAGTTCTATGGTTCGGAGACCGACTAGTTGTCCCCAAGAACCCTGAGCTCAGAAAGAAGATATTGGATGAAGCTCACCTTTCCAAATTCTCCATGCACCCTGGCAGTAATAAGATGTATCATGATCTCCAATCCTTGTACTGGTGGACCAGAATGAAGAGGGAAATTTCTAAGTATATATCTGAATGTGACACCTGCTAGAAGGTCAAGGCCAGTCATTTGAAGGTAGCAGGCACTTTACAGCCCCTTCCCATACCATCTTGGAAATGGGAGGATATTTGCATGGACTTCATTATGGGATTGCCCAATACCTCCCGACACCATGATTCTATTTGGGTCATCGTGGATAGGTTGACCAAGACAGCTCATTTCTTGTCAGTACATACCACCCACAGGACGGAAAAGTATGCAGAAATTTATATTGACCAGGTAGTTCGTTTGCATGGAATACCAAGGACTATAGTATCTGACAGAGGAGCACCCTTTGTGGCACGTTTTTGGGAGCAATTGCAAGAATCACTTGGGACTCATGTAATAAGAAGCTCAGCATACCACCCTCAAACAGATGGTCAGACAGAAAGAATAAATCAGATTTTGGAAGACATGTTGAGGGCATGTGTGCTACATTATGGAAAGGATTGGGACAAGTGTCTTTCATTGGCAGAGTTCTCTTATAATAACAGCTACCAGGCCAGTTTGAAGATGGCACCTTTTGAAGCCTTGTATGGGAGAAGGTGTAGGACACCACTAAATTGGTCACAAGCTGGAGAGAGAGAAATTTTTGGACCAAACTTGGTACTTGAAGTAGAGGAAAAGGTCAGAGTTATTAAGAAGAACCTAGAAGCTGCTCAGGCCAGGCAAAAGAGCTATCTTGACAAGAGAAGGAAGCCTCTACAGTTTGAAGTGGGAGATCATGTTTATCTTAAGGTGTCACCCACCAAAGGTGTTTAGAGATTTGGAATCAAGGGCACTGTTGGGGCCATGCTTCGTTGCGCCGAAGGTCTTACACGAAGAAGCAGCTTCGGCTGAAGTTGTTCCCAGGAGATGGCCGAAGGTTCCTTTTCATGGAGCTTCGGCGTTACAAACCGACATAGAGATAGAATGACCTTTTTATCCATAGAGGTCTGAGTCAATGTTGTAAACTTTTGTAAGGGGCATAATTGTAATTCGTCACAGGCCGTGTCCTGTGTCTATAAATAGATGAACAGTACCCCCGTACTGTTCACGCGAACTTGACATTTGCTTTCGCATCACACATGTACTTTTGCTTTCCTCAAGACCGAAGGTACATTTGTAATTTGAAGTCATTTATATTTGTTCATGATAATAAAAATGGAGATGATTCTATGATAATATTTAAATGTTTATTTTATACTTCATGATTTGTATGAATACTTCGTCGCTTGTTATTATGCTCATGAAGGTACGTCCTTCGTGACCTTCGTCCGAAATTCTTTATATCCTAAAAGGATATAATGCTTTGGAGGACGAAGGACTTTAACACTTAACATTTTCTATGTTGCCTTGTTCTTAATTCTTAGCATTTGAGAACAAGCCCCCAACATTGGCGCCCACCTCCGGTGAACTCACTTCCACTTTTCTGAGCTGATGGCTTCGTTCAACAATCAAGCTGGGGCTGCTTCGGCTTCGAAGATGGTGCTCCCGATAACAGGCGGTTCTTGCTCAGAGCCGGCTAACAAGAAGCAGAAGAAGGAGGCTCAGAGAAGGGTGCAGCATGTTGGAGTGCAGGGATCCTTCATCAAGTCAAAATGGTCCCACATTCCAATTACTTTCTCTCAGGAAGACCTTCAGCTTAAGGATTATCCTCACAATGATGCCATGGTTATCTCTTGCGTGATCAAAGGATTTCTGGTCCACAATGTCTTAGTTGATACAGGCAGTGCAGCTGATATTATATTTGCTAAGGCCTTCAGACAAATGCAAGAGCCCGAAGACAAGATCCACGATGCTACGCACCCTCTTTGTGGCTTCGGAGGGCGGCAGATTGTAGCACTTGGGAAGATTACCATGCCGGTAACCTTCGGATTTGTTAACAACACAAGGACTGAGCAAATTGTGTTTGATATTGTTGACATGGAGTATCCTTACAATGCTATCATTGGTCGCGGTACTCTTAATGCCTTCGAAGCAATTCTTCACCCAGCTTATCTCTGCATGAAGATACCTTCGGACCAAGGGCCTATTGCTATTCATGGAAGCCAGGAAGCTGCTAGAAGGGCCGAAGGAAGCTGGACTGACTCCAAAGCAATCCATAACATAGATGGAGCTGAAGCTTAACAGTACAAATTCAGAAGGGAGAAAGCAGCTTCAGTAGATCAGCCGAAGCCCATGCTATTGTGTGAGGACATAGCAGAGCAGAAGGTGCTGTTGGGCTCGCAATTATCTGAAGACCAGGAGAAAACCTTGATAAGGTTTTTATTCAACAACAAAGATGTTTTTGCATGGTCAGCTAATGATCTCTGTGGAGTAAATCGGGATGTTATTGAACATTCGCTCAATGTTGACCCATCCTTCAGACCCCGAAAGCAGAGGCTTCGGAAGATGTCGGATGACAAGGCCGAAGGGGCTCGCAATGAAGTAAAAAGACTCCTCAGTGCAGGAGTTATCAGAGAAGTAAAGTATCCAGAGTGGCTAGCTAACACTGTTATGGTGAAGAAGGCCAATGGCAAGTGGAGAATGTGTATCGATTTCACAGATCTCAACAAGGCTTGTCCGAAGGATGAATTCCCGCTGCCAAGGATAGACTCTTTAGTCGATGCAGCAGCTTCTTCAGAGCTCATGAGTCTCCTGGACTGCTACTCAGGCTATCATCAAATCTGGATGAAGAAGGAAGATGAGCCGAAGACTAGCTTCATAACCCCAAGTGGCACATATTGCTATCTTCGGATGCCTGAGGGGCTCAAAAATGCTGGAGGAAGTTTCAGCAGAATGACTGCGAAGGTCCTCCAGTCTCAGATAGGCAGAAATGTGTTGACTTATGTTGATGACATTATTGTAAAAAGCACGAAGCAGGAAAATCATATTGCTGATTTGCAGGAGACCTTCGCCAGTTTCAGACAAGCTGGTCTGAAGCTGAATCCAGAAAAATGTGTCTTCGGAGTAAAGAAGGGGAAATTTCTTGGATGCTTGGTTTCAACAAAGGGAATCGAAGCTAATCCAAATAAAATCGAAGCTATACTTCGAATGGAGCCACCAACCACAAGAAAGGGGGCCCAAAGATTGACAGGAAGGCTGGCATCTCTCAACAGATTCATATCCAGATCAGCAGAAAGAAATTTACCCTTCTTCGAGGTGCTGAAGTCAGCTGAAGTCTTTCAATGGGGACCAAGTCAACAAAAAGCTTTTGAAGAGCTGAAGCAATATTTGATAGATTTAACAACATTAACTCCACCAATGCCAGGGGCTCCTCTGTTGTTATATGTGGCAGCTTCGCACTCAGCAGTAAGTGCGGCACTTGTCCAGGAGAAGTTTGATGGCCAAGTCAAGAAGCAGGTCCCAGTATATTTTGTATCTGAAGTCCTTAGTATATCAAATAAAAATTATACAGAGCTGGAGAAGGTATTATATGCCGTTTTAATGGCATCCAGGAAGCTTCGGCATTATTTTCAGGCATACAATATTATTGTTCCTTCTTCGCAGCCGTTGAAGGATATCATGAGAAATAGAGAAGCTACTGGACGGATTGGAAAATGGGCTGCAGAGCTCAATGAATTTTACATTGATTATGTGCATAGATCCTCGATCCAGTCTCAAGCATTGGCAGATTTCTTTGCCGACTGGACGCCAAGGGCTCAGGATGAAGAAGCAAATAAAGATGCCGAAGTGTGGACAGTGTTTTGTGATGGCTCTTGGGGAACCTTCGGAGCAGGTGCAGCCGCTGTGTTGGTCTCACCATCCAAGGTTAAAACTTGTTATGCAGCAAGACTTGATTTCAGCTGTACAAACAATATTACTGAGTACGAAGCCCTGCTCCTGGGCCTTCGGAAATTAAAGGCAATGGGAATCAGAAGGGCGATTCTTAAAACTGATTCCCAGGTTGTTTCGGGTCATATTGACAAAAGTTGCAAGGCTAAAGATCCGAAGCTTGAAAAATATCTAGACACGGTCCGAAGGATCGAAGCCTCCTTCGAAGGATTTTCTGTCAAGAATATCCCTCGAGGACAAAATGAGCATGCTGATTTGCTAGCCAAGTCTGCAGCACAAGGGCTGCCGTTACCTTCGGATGTGTTCTTCGAAACAATAAAGGCACCTTCAGTGGACCTCCTGGAAAGAGCAGTCCTCAACATATCTCCTGTTTACAGCGAAGATTGGAGAACTGAAATCATCTCTTACCTTCAAGGTAACTTCCTATCAGATGACGAAGCTTATAATAAAAGGATAGAGGCAAGAGCTCGTCCGTATGTCATAATAGAAGGGGAGTTATACAAACATGGAGTTTGCGCTCCGCTGCTCAAGTGCTTATCTAGAACCGAAGGTATAGAGTTGATGAAAGAAATACATGCAGGCCTGTGTGGGTCCCACATTGGATCTAGGCCGTTACTTGGGAAAGTCTTCCGCCAAGGGTTTTATTGGCCGAAGGCAGCTTCGGATGTAGCGGAGTTAGTTCAAAAGTGCGAAGGTTGTCAGAAATGTGCAAGAGATCAAAAGCAACCTTCGTCTTTGACACAGCTGATACAACCCATCTGGCCATTGCAAAGGTGGGGCCTTGACTTGTTAGGTCCGTTACCACCGGCTCAAGGGAATCTAAAATATTTTATAGTAGCTGTGGAGTATTTTTCTAAATGGATTGAGGCGAAGCCATTAGCCACAATAACTTCGGCCACTGTCCAAAAGTTTTTCTGGCAGAATATTGTCTGTCGCTTTGGGGTACCGAAGGCCATCACTGTAGATAATGGAACGCAGTTCGATTCTGAAGCTTTCAGAAATTTTTGTGATCAAATCGGTACGAAGATCCACTTTGCATCTGTTGGGGACTTGTTCTCAAATGCTTCGGATTAAGAACAAGGCAACATAAAAAGTGTTAAATGTTAAGGCCCTTCGTCCTACCAAACATTATTCCCCTTCGGGAATAACGAGTTCCGGACGAAGGTCACAAAAGACATACCTTCGTAAATATAACAAGTAATAACGAAGGATGTATACAAAACATGAAATGTAAATCATAGAATCATTTCTATTTTATCAACACAGAGAAATAGAAATGATTACAAATTACAAATGTACCTTCGGTCTTGAGAGAAGGTAAAAAGTACAAGCGTGACGCAAATGCCAATGCCAAGTCAGCGTAAACAGTACGGGAGTACTGTTCATCTATTTATAGACGCGGGACGCAGCCCACGTAAAATTACATCCATGTCCATTACATTTGTTAATGACTTATGGAAATCTGTCAAGGCCCACGTAGTCTTTTCATCTCTAAGTCGGTTCCCCCCTCTGCCATCGCGCCGAAGCTTCCCTGCGCGCAGCTTCGGCTGCGCTCGTCCTTCGTCTGGTTCAGGCTTCGTCCTGGCCGTGCTTCATATTCATAATTCTAAGTCCGAAGATACCTGTTCACATAATCCACTTGGAAAACATTGTCAAATCATGTTTTTGAGGACCTTCGGAGGACGAAGGCCCCCAACAGTAGCCCCTCGCAATATTAATTTGTTAATAATAAATTCAGATTGCGATATGGACGAAGGCCTTGAGCCGAAGGTCCGAAAAAACACCTTCCCTTTGCTAGAATAGCAACATTCACTGACAAGTGGGTCTTTCGATTTTCAACGCCCTGGGGGTATAAATAAGATCACACCGCCAACTCATTTGGTACGCACACTTGCCATCTGCTTCGGTCCACTAAATTTTTAGCTCTTGTGCATTAAGATTGGTGACCTTTTTGATTTCGAAGGTTCGGCCTTGAAAACAGTTTTTTAGTATTTCCGAAGATGTCTGAAGGCAAGAAGATTCCTGCGGAGACGAAGCTGAGTCTCGAGGAAGAGAAGAATCTGGGGTTCCTGATTGCGATGGCGGAGACCAATACAGAGAAAATCACCAAGGAGATTCTCGAAGGTTTGTCCGAAGATACTGGTGACAGCGACAGCTATGACGTAGAAAGTGGTGGGGAAGAGGCCGAAGATCGACCATGGCGGCCAAGTCACACGGTTTTCGGGAAAACCAACATCAAGCAGAGTCATATTGATAATATGAGGGGGCGGTATTTTCGAGATATATCTATTGTGAGGGCTGACGCTGGAGAAAAGACTTCTCCCACCCCCGAAGAAGATGAAGTTGTAATCTTCCGAAGCTTTCTCAAGGCTGGGCTTCGACTCCCCCTGAGCAACTTTGTTATTGAGGTACTGAAAACATTTCAAGTCTACCTTCATCAACTGACTCCTGAAGCTATCATAAGAATGGGGATGTTTGTCTGGGCTGCAAGAAGCCAAGGTTTAGAGCCAAATGCTAAAAGTTTTTGCAACATTCATGAACTGTTATATGAGACGAAGCCGTGGGGAAAAGAACAATATCACAATAATTTTGGGTGTTATAGCTTCGGCGCCCGCTCCGGGTCAAGCTGCCCTGTGCTGACTTTTCGGAAGAGGTGGCCCGGAGCCTGGATGACAGAGTGGTTCTATGTGAAGAATAACTTAACAGCGCAAGAAAATGTGAAGAGTATTATTATGCACCCCATCTGGCAACGCTTCGGACTTCGAAGGCCGAAGGTTGAAATGGACGAAGCAGCCGAGGAGTGCCAAAGAGCCTTCGGTGTAATCTGCTCCTTCATTGGAACAAGGGACTTGGTCCAAGAGCACATTGCCTTCAGGGTATGGCCACTTGCAGAAAAGTGGGAAATGCCGAAGGAAACCATTAAAGAGTCCGACGAAGGCGGACTAGTTAGACTAAAATATACATTCAAGTATGCAGATAAATTTGTTGAACCTGATGATGATTGGTTGAAAAGTATTGAGACATTGAGTGACGAGCTGCTTGGCACATATTCGAAGGCCGAGAACACTGCATTATCAGCAGCCTTCGGAGGCCGAAAAAAGAAAAGGCTCAACCGGGTATTCGACGCAGTCGGGTTTGTCTATCCCGACTACCACTATCCGGTACTGGGTCGCAAAAGGAAAAATACTTCTCCTGCGACAGAAGCTACCACGAGTGTCACTAGTGAGCCAGCGCCTCAAAGGAAAAAGATGAAAGTGCTCACCCATCGAACGCGCTTTATTGAGCCGGCCACAGTGCCAGAATTTATTGGTGAAGCTTCTTTGGCCTCTGAAGCTACGGAACCAGCTCCAGTGCCGAAGACAGAAGAAAAAGCTAAAGCGCCTTCAGCATTAGAAAGACCGAAGACTGAAGGGCCAAAAACATCAGAAATCTTAAGTCCTTCAGCAAACGTTGAATCAACAAAAAATCAAAAGGGCCCATTGGTGACCCCAAGAAGAAAAAGAATGGTGAACGTACTGGATGTCTTGGAGACAATTAAGTCTTCAAGCACAACCGCAAAGGAGTCTGTTGAACTCGCTGAAGCATCTACGGAAGCTTCGAAACAACAAGCTGAAGCTGAAGCAGAAGCTGGGCCTTCAGAGCCCGCCAAAGAACAATCCGAGAAAATATCAGAACCAGCTTTAGTTGAAGAAATTGACACTGCCGCCCCCGAAGCTTCCTCTAGCATACGCAATTACATCGTGCGACATGCTTCGGGGAAGAAACTGTCTGAAGAAGAAATCTATGAAGCGAATCATTATGCTAGAGAGTTGAAATATCCGAAGGGGGCAGTAGTATTCAATGGGACAAACGAAGATGATTTCCTGTACTGCCTCCCAGACAATAAAGAATTATCCGTGTGCCGGGAAATGGGTAGAAGCATGGGTTTCCCAAAGCTCGAAGCTGGGTTATGCGCTATGACGAAGGAAGATCTCGTGGATAGTCTTGCATATAATAGCCTGAAGGTCTGGGAATTAGACTTTTGAAAAAATTTTACAATACGTAATTCATTTCTTTATTCTTATATAGACTCTCTCCTTTTTTTTATAGGGTTTGATCCTGAGCAACGCATTGAGAGCACAAAAGAGTGCCGAAGATGAGAGTTATGAAATTGCATTTAACAATCTATGATCAGAAGTTATAAAGCTGAGGAACGAAGCTCTATAAAAAGACAAAATTCTGGTTACTCTAGTAGACAAGATAAAAAAGGACGAAGCTGCTGCAAAGATTCAGGCCGAAGCTCAGAAACGTGAGATCAAAGATCTTCAGAAACAACTAGCCCGGGCGAAAGAAGAACGTGTGCTTGAGGAAACAAAACGAGAACTTAGTGATCATATGGTGGATAAGTTGGAGTTAAGGGTTAAGGAGCTTCGTGCCTCTCAAAGAAAATGCTATGTTAAATCTGTAGAATGCGTGAATAAAATTAAAAACAGCTTCGCCAGCGTGGGCGCCTTTTCCAGCGAAGAGAATTTCTCTCGAGGTAATCCCGAAGGTCCACTGGAATGGATTAGTCACGAAGCAGAGGCCTTCGAGGAGATCCTGAGCAGTCGTGGCGACATCTGCGCTTTTTCGGGCGCCAGAGGAATTGCTTCTGTCTTAGAGAAGAAAGGTTGCGGGCATGTAAAATTTTTAGCTCAGTCCGAAGCTGCCTTATCTTCCGAAGACATCAAGGACCCCTCGGCCGAAGCAAGCGTTGTTGGTGGCAAATTTTTTACTGATATCTGGAACGACGGCGGCCGAGGAATGGCGCAAGAAATCATCCAAAGGAGCGAAAAAGGCATCCATGATGCTAGGAAAGTGGCAGAAGCTGCCGAAAGAAGTACAGAGCCCGAAAGGCAATTAGGTATTAATTAGCCGTTCTTATTGTGTTGTAATTTTTATTTCAAACTTTGCTCACGATTTGTAATAGTAATGAAGAAATGTTCTCTCCCCTCAGAAGTTGCTGGATCGACTGCCGACCCCCACACAAAAGGGGATGATGAAATTAAACAAATGGCCGAAGCTATCATGGACAAAGTTGTTGATCAACTTCTAAATGAAGCCGCCGAAGCAGTATTAAGAGAAGACTAGATGCTATTTAGAAAAACAGTTAAAGTGTGATCTATGTAACATTTTGTACATTTGAATGTAATATACAAGTTTCTTTTCATTATTCAATTCTTTACGATGCATGAAACTCTACATACATACCATTTTTGAGCCTTCGGCGAAAAAACACCTTCCCTTCTTTTCATGCTTCGTGAAGAAAACATTCTCCGTAAAAGCTGTTCTGATAAATCACATCCATGCTTCGTGAAAGCATTCTTCGAAGCTAAACAATTTTGATATTGCTCTGATGAAGCTCATACATGCTTCGTAAAAACAGCCTCCGAAGCTATTTTCCGAAGATTATCATTGTATTCCCTCGTGACTTTGCACAATTTGCCCTTTCTCAAATCATTCTTTCGAAGGTTAATACTGTGTGCCCTTCTTTTGCCGTATGCAACATGATGTATGATGCTTATGTTATGTGGAATGATGTGATGATGCTATGTTATGCAAATGACGTCTGTTCCGAAGATACACACAAAATACATTCGTAAGCTCTGCATTCCCTTAGGAACGTCTTTGGAGCTTCTTCGCCTTTTACTTAGACGGTATAAGCTCTGCATTCCCTTAGGAACGTCTTTGGAGCTTCTTCGCCTTTTACTTAGGCGGTATAAGTTCTGCATTCCCTTAGGAACGTCTTTGGAGCTTCTTCGCCTTTTACTTAGGCGGTATCAGCGTTGACTTTTCGCTGTATGCTCTGCATTCCCTTAGGAACGTCTTTGGAGCAAAAAACTTACACTGCACTCCCTTTGGAACGGCTTTTTGTAACTTCGGCAACTTACTCTGCGCTCCTTAGAACGACTTTTTGTTGCTTCGAAGAATTTTTAATAATCCGAAGACCCTCCTTGTTACCGCAAATTTTTAAGCTTCAGCAACTTAAGCCTGTAGAGAAGATAGGTTTTTCTGATAACCAACCATGAAACTATTATATGAAAACTGAAGTGTTCTTTATTACACCGAAAACAGAACTTAAACGGAAAATACTGCTATCAAAGTAGGATATTTGTCAATAAATGTGCTTCGACTCCGGCACAGTACTGTTGACTGTGCGGGCTTCGGATTGCTCTCTGAGATCCCTTTGGTGCGGAACATATTGGCTCCCTTCTGGCTGCTGGCCTTGTTGCAGCGGAGGTGGAGGCGGGGGCTGTTGCCATGAAGCTTGAGGTTGACTTGCCGAAGCTACGGAAACTGTAGGGTGGTTGCCCACGTACTCCGGGATGTAAGGCTGATGGTACGAAGCAGTATGCATGACCTACTTCGGCTGTCCCTGTTGCGCTGCGGCTTCTGCTAGCTCCTTTTGCTTCTGGATGGTAACATGGCACATCCTGGTGGTATGGCCCTTGTTCTCACCGCAGAATAAGCAAAATGTCCTCCTTGGTTGATCTCCAAATCTCCCGCCGAAGCCCCTGGCGCCTCTGCCTCTTGGAGCTGGTGGCCGAAAGAAAGTTTGCTGCTGCCCCGAAGCCTGTGAGGAGCACTGCGGCCTGTTCTGCTGACTCCCCTTGTCATCATTTTGAGTGGAATTGTGAATGGACCTGACATGCCTCGGATAGAATCTTCCTCCGAAGCCCCTAGTCATCTCAGAAAATCTGAAGGCCTCCTCCCTTCTTTGGCGAAAGTCATTATCAGCACGAATGTACTCGTCCATCTTTTGGAGCAGCTTCTCCAGGGTCTGAGGAGGCTTCCTGGCAAAGTATTGGGCTGCAGGTCCAGGACGAAGCCCCTTGATCATGGCTTCGATGACAATTTCATTGGGCACCGTTGGAGCCTGCGCCCTCAAACGCAAGAACCTTCTGACATACGCCTGAAGGTATTCTTCATGGTCCTGAGTGCACTGGAACAAGGCTTGAGCAGTGACCGGCTTCGTCTGAAATCCTTGAAAGCTGGTTAACAACATATCCTTCAGCTTCTGCCATGAGGTGATCGTTCCTGGTCGAAGTGAGGAGTACCAGGTCTGAGCAACATTCCTGACGGCCATGACGAAAGACTTCGCCATGACTGCAGCATTGCCCCCATACGAAGACACTGTTGCTTCGTAGCTCATCAAGAACTGCTTCGGGTCTGAGTGGCCGTCGAACATGGGAAGCTGGGGTGGCTTATAGGATGGAGGCCAAGGTGTAGCCTGCAGCTCAGCGGACAGAGGAGAAGCATCATCGAAAACAAAATTTCCATGATGGAAATTGTCATACCAGTCATCTTCATTGACGAAGCCCTCCTGATGAAGGTCTTTCTGCTGAGGCCTTCTGTTTTGCTCATCATGGGTAAGATGGCGGACTTCCTCAGAGGCTTCGTCTATCTGCCGTTGCAACTCAGCTAGCCGGGCCATCTTCTCCTTCTTCCTTTGCACCTGTTGATGTAGCATCTCCATATCCCTGATTTCTTGGTCTAGCTCTTCCTCCTGAAGCGTCGGGCTAACGGCCTTTCTCTTCTGGCTTCGGGCCTCCCGAAGAGAGATGGTCTCCTGGTTGTGGTCCAGCGGTTGCAGTGCTGAAGCCCCAGTCGCTGAAGCTTTCTTCGGCGCCATAGCAAAGGTCTATAGCTTCCGAAGGTGTTCAAAAAAAACTCGAAGTGGAAGTGGAAGTGAGTTCACCGGAGGTGGGCGCCAATGTTGGGGACTTGTTCTCAAATGCTTCGGATTAAGAACAAGGCAACATAAAAAGTGTTAAATGTTAAGGCCCTTCGTCCTACCAAACATTATTCCCCTTCGGGAATAACGAGTTCCGGACGAAGGTCACAAAAGACATACCTTCGTAAATATAACAAGTAATAACGAAGGATGTATACAAAACATGAAATGTAAATCATAGAATCATTTCTATTTTATCAACACAGAGAAATAGAAATGATTACAAATTACAAATGTACCTTCGGTCTTGAGAGAAGGTAAAAAGTACAAGCGTGACGCAAATGCCAATGCCAAGTCAGCGTAAACAGTACGGGAGTACTGTTCATCTATTTATAGACGCGGGACGCAGCCCACGTAAAATTACATCCATGTCCATTACATTTGTTAATGACTTATGGAAATCTGTCAAGGCCCACGTAGTCTTTTCATCTCTAAGTCGGTTCCCCCCTCTGCCATCGCGCCGAAGCTTCCCTGCGCGCAGCTTCGGCTGCGCTCGTCCTTCGTCTGGTTCAGGCTTCGTCCTGGCCGTGCTTCATATTCATAATTCTGAGTCCGAAGATACCTGTTCACATAATCCACTTGGAAAACATTGTCAAATCATGTTTTTGAGGACCTTCGGAGGACGAAGGCCCCCAACAGCATCAGTCAGGCATCCGAAGTCAAATGGGCTCGTTGAAAGGGCCAACGACATTATAATGACAGGAATAATGAAGTTAATCTTCAATCAACCAAGGGGAAAGTGGCTAGATCAGTTAACCAAAGTGGTGTGGAGCCACAATACAACAACATCAAGGTCTACAGGCTTTACTCCATTCAAATTATTATTCGGTGACGAAGCAGTAACTCCGGAAGAAGCTAAAGATGGATCAATAAGAGTAGTAGCTTCGGCAGAATCAGGTCCTGAAGATGCCTGCCTTGTGGAAAAAGATGCCTTAGAGGGGATCAGGCTTCAGGCCGTGGAGAATATCAATAAATATCAAGCTGAAACAGTCAAGTGGCGAGATAGAAAGGTCCGGTTAAAAAATATTGAGCCGGGACACTTGGTGCTTCGGAGAGTAGCCAACCCAGATACAGTGGGCAAGCTACAGTTGAAATGGGAAGGACCTTTCTTAGTAGTATCTTCGTCAAGGCCTGGTTCGTACAGGTTGAAGGACATGGATGGCAACGAAATTCCAAGATCTTGGAATGCGGATGAGCTTCGGCGATATTATGTATAACTTGATGTAACTTTTTAAGTTTTTTTCTTTTCTTTTTCATGGCACCCTTTTCCTTTCTAAAGGGGGAGAAAGGTTTTTAATGGGGCCATCATGTGTAATTTCCTTTTTAGTCTTATAAGAGCAAAATCCCCCAAAAAATGTAAATGTAAAAACTGAGAACGCACCATCGAGTGCCGAAACTGAAAAAGCGAAGAAGCTCCAAAGACGTCCCTAAGGGGATGCAGAGCTCACAGCGAAAAGTCAACGCTGATTCCGCCGAAAGTAAAAGGCGAAGAAGCTCCAAAGACGTCCCTAAGGGGATGCAGAGCTTACAGCGAAAAGTCAACGCTGATACCGCCTAAGTAAAAGGCGAAGAAGCTCCAAAGTCGTTCCTAAGGGAATGCAGAGCTGATGTGTGGTTGTTTCTAAGGAAATAATGGCTGAGAGTGTGGCTTCGGATATATGTTTTGGACATTCATTCGCACATTACATTACATCATAGCATTTGCATTCATAAGCATTCATTCATAGCATTTGCGTTGCTTCGGCAAAAAGAAGAAGCGGTCTTGTGTACAAAAAAGAAAAGCTTCGGCAAAAAGAAGAAGCGGTCTTTTATGCTTCGTTGTGTACGAAAAGAAGGGAAGGTGTTTTTTCGCCTTCGGCTCAAAATACTAATTTCGTCCACATCAAAGCGCCTCAATAGAAGGGTAAGAATATATTACAAGGTATGTACAAAGTTCCTTGAGAACAGTTTAATTGTATTTACAAAAGTTGTTACAAAAGTCTCCTGAGTTTTTTCTATAGTATACTCCTACTGATCTTCACTGAGCTTCAGCTTCGGCGACATATTTTAAGCATCATCTTCAGCTTCGTCATCCTACATGAATCAAGGTATCGCGAGTAAAAATCAAGTGTGAAGGAGAAGGTAAGTACAAAGTATGATTTCTTACTGGTTCAAGATGACTTCGAGCTTCATCTCCAGCCTTCTCTCGCCCGCCTTTTGTCCATATCATTTTTATAAATCTATTTGAGATGCTTCGGGCGAGGTCAGGAATATCATCTAGAATTGATGGAGACAGGGTGAAGTTGGGCCTGTTGACAATTTTTCCATGCTCGCAGCCGGCCTTCAGGAACGCTGCAGCGGTACCCCGAGAAGCTACCCAGGCACAGAAGTCACCGTGCCCGGCTATAACTTCGTCAAGCTCTTCAATTTCAGCTTCAATATGATCGAAGGCTTTTGGCAAATTTTCAGCTGAAGGGTTGAACTTCCCACTGCTGGCTCCAACTGAGTAAAAGATCTTTTTTAATTGTCCAATACAGTTATTGCTAAATTTCAAACATTTGTCTTGAAGGCTTGTTAATAATTTCTTCAAATCTGAGCTGGCTTGGACTTCGGCCTCAAGTTTTGAATTAAGCTCTAGCTTCTCTTGTTCAAATTGTTTTGATTGGCAGATAAGCTTCGAATTCAATTCTGATACTTTAGCTTCAGTCTCTGCCAGCAAGCCTTCAGTTGATTGGAGTTCAAAGTCTTTCTTTTCAATAATAGCTGATTGCTCTTTTATCTTGCTCTCTAGATTTTTGATTATAGCTTCGTGTTTCTTATCCTCTAGATCTTGCTGCATCCTCAAAGCTTTGCTTAGTAACATGCTCTGCAAATAAACAACCTTCGTTAGGAATATTTCCATTATTAAAAAACAATAGAAGTCAGAGAAAAGTTGTTTACCTTGAAATTGGAATAAAATAAGCTGCCGACGATATGTTGTCGTCGGTAGCGGCTGATATCTGTTTCTAGCTTCGGAAAGCCGATACTCTTTGATAGAGTACCGATGACCTTAGCCCCGGCTTGATCCCGGATGCAGCCCAATTTCTCATCATCAATGCCTCCAAATAGAAGAGCTCCTGGTTTGTATCCGCAAGATTTGGCATATTCCTTAAGCTCTTCCATTTCAGCCTTCGACAGTTCTTGTCCAACTAAATTTTGGAATATGTAAGCTTCGTCTTCCGAAGTGTCTTCGGCTATTTCTTTTCCCTTCCCAGGCGCTGTGGCCATGGTTTCTTTAGCAGCAGTGGCAGCTTCTTCTGCAGCCATGTCTAGCAAAATTTTGTCGATGTCTTCAATGGTAGTTTCTAAGTTCACATCTTCGGCTGAAGCGGCTTCGGTAGCCGCGACCTCCGAAGGTGCGACTTCGACATTTCTTGTGCCCTTAACAGCTGGCGTTTTCTGAATTGACGCCCTCAGTGGCGTCTTGTCAATAACTTCGGTCACCGCAATAATTCTTTGCCTCTTTGTTTTGGTTATCTTCGTTTTTTCCGGCTTCTCCACCTTTCGAAAAAGCTTCGTCAGTTGAGGCCCTAATGGACTTAGCTTCGTGGGCACGGGTTCAGTCATTACCTTTAAGATTTCCTCTACGTCGTCGGTAGAAGGTGGTGCAGGAGACCCCTTGTCATCGGATAATTTTCGCTTTGGAGTTGATATTTTTCTCTTCTTGGGAATTTTCTTCTCTTTTGGTGGTTGTTCTTCATCCTTGTTCAAAGTTTCGGCCACTCTTTTTCTTTTTCGGCCCTCAGCACCCTTGTTCAGCCGTTCATAGTCAGGGTACTCGAAGCCCAGGGCATCAAGAACTCGGTTCAGCCTTCGCTTCGGGCGGGTGCCGAAGGCCGCGGTCATCAGTTGATCTTCTTTTTTGGAATAATTCCCAAGAATTTCATTGCACATCACCTCAACTGTGTCCAGCCACTCTTGGCAGGGCTTTTTAAAGTATTTCTTGAATTTGAAATGGTAAGGAAGCCGGACAAGTTCCCCCTTCTTCTTCTCCCCCTCTAGCTTTGGCATTCCCCATTCTTTTAGGGTAGGGAAGACTCTGAACGCCAAGAATTCTTGAACCAGATCCCTGGTACCGATATGCTCTGAAATAATTTCAAATTCACCCAGTGCAGCCCAGGTGGGACCTTCCAATGTCATGTGGCATCGCGGCCTTGTTTCTCCGAAGATTAAGTCAAGTGGGCTTTGTACCAACTTTTCTTCGTCTTCGTCAACTTTCACATAAAACCACTCAGACTTCCAGCCTGCCGGCCACTTGCTTCGGTAGCTAATAACAGGGAACTTTGTTGTTTTCCGGTAGGCGAAATTGTAGCAACCGAAGTTATCATGTAATCCATCTTTTCTGGCCTTCGTTTGGTAATGTAACTCATGAACTCGACAGAAACTGTCGGCAAACAGTTCCACTGCCTGGCTTCGGAGGGCCCAGATATAAACATTAAGCCTAACGATAGCGTTAGGAGTCAATTGATGAAAGTAAATACCAAATTTTTTCAATACATCTGCAATTATTCCATGAAGAGGGAATCTCAGCCCAGCCTTTAAAAAGCTCTTGAAAATGACAATCTCGTCCTTCTATGGCTTCGGGGTAGTTTCTTCTCCCCCGAAGCGAAGTAGCTTCTTCTGATTTTCACTGAAATAACCTGCTTTCACCATCTTGGAAAGATCAGCCTTTGAAACAGTTGATTTCCCGAAGTCCAAGTGACTGGGCTTGCTGGGCATGGCAATGCGATAGTCATCTTCGGGGTCAGTTTCTTCAACGTTCTCTTCTTCTCCTTCGGCAGTTGTCGGGTCTGCTTCAGCAGCGGGCATTTCTTCCGCAGTCACCAGTCCGGAACGCTGCATTGCTTCGGAGATGGGCACAGTCTCCGAACCTTCGGCTTCTTCACGTTCAA
Source organism: Zea luxurians (assembly GCA_029449295.1). Taxonomy (NCBI): domain Eukaryota; kingdom Viridiplantae; phylum Streptophyta; class Magnoliopsida; order Poales; family Poaceae; genus Zea; species Zea luxurians. The sequence continues at coordinate 63,752,328 of JAOPSE010000001.1, read as the reverse complement.
CTCTGGCAGTAGATCGCACTCTGGCCATTTGATTCTGAGTTTGGGGAAGTTAAATACTTTTTTCTTTTTCCTTTTCTCCCGAAGCTTTTCTTTCTGACGAAGCAGACTTCGAGATGGACCTTCGTTCGATTATGAGAATCAAGCTTCGGCTATAGTTAAAAATTTTGGCAGCAAAACAGTGCAAATAGCAATGAATGCTGTGGTAACTTCACACCTACTCGTCTGTTTATATAGTGCTACAGGTAAGAAGGCGAAGCGCCAGGATTTTTACACCAGGCGGGCAGTCACTTGTACTCGCTGCGCAGTGGACCGCAAAGATCGAACAGTAACTCTGCAAGGTGGGACCGACACGGGCTCGGAAATTGAATTGTTTCTCGGCAACGAGCTCAGGGAAGGTGTTTTTTGGACCTTCGGCTTCCCAAAGCTTAAGAGGCATTTTTCACGGATCAAGCTCGTTACGAAAAACGATCTAGCACCGCGAAAGGGGCTACTGTTGGGGCCATGCTTCGTTGCGCCGAAGGTCTTACACGAAGAAGCAGCTTCGGCTGAAGTTGTTCCCAGGAGATGGCCGAAGGTTCCTTTTCATGGAGCTTCGGCGTTACAAACCGACATAGAGATAGAATGACCTTTTTATCCATAGAGGTCTGAGTCAATGTTGTAAACTTTTGTAAGGGGCATAATTGTAATTCGTCACAGGCCGTGTCCTATGTCTATAAATAGATGAATAGTACCCCCGTACTGTTCACGCGAACTTGACATTTGCTTTCGCATCACACATGTACTTTTGCTTTCCTCAAGACCGAAGGTACATTTGTAATTTGAAGTCATTTATATTTGTTCATGATAATAAAAATGGAGATGATTCTATGATAATATTTAAATGTTTATTTTATACTTCATGATTTGTATGAATACTTCGTCGCTTGTTATTATGCTCATGAAGGTACGTCCTTCGTGACCTTCGTCCGAAATTCTTTATATCCTAAAAGGATATAATGCTTTGGAGGACGAAGGACTTTAACACTTAACATTTTCTATGTTGCCTTGTTCTTAATTCTTAGCATTTGAGAACAAGCCCCCAACAGGCACGTTAGCTCCTCGCTACATTGGCCCCTATGAGATCAAGGAGACTTGTGGACCTGTGGCATATCAATTGAAGTTGCCACCCCATATGTCAGTAGTTCATGATGTGTTCCACGTATCTCAGCTGCGAAAATGTGTCCGCTTACCCACAGAAGTACTACCTGAACCAGAATTGGAGAAAGAACCAGACTTGTCTTATCAAGAGCACCCCGTCAAGGTATTGGATCATGGGCAAGGTCGATCAGAATGTATAAGGTTCAGTGGAGTCACCATTCAGTAGAAGAAGCTACCTGGGAGACAGAGGATTTTCTACGTTCTCGCTTCCCCGACTTTCTGCCCAAAGGAGTCGGTACGTAATCCAAAACCCCACCCCCACCTGCCCTTTGAATCCAAATATAAGGAAAACTTAGATGTTAAAAGTATAGTGAGCTTTAAAGATGACTCAAAAAGGACTTCCTTCTGAAGTTGCAAAGAGGATGACATTCGAAGAGCAGTTAACTAGACAAACTTGGATAAAGGAAGGAGCAACACACCAGCACACCTTCATGGCACCCCCTCCAAAGGACTCTACCTAAAATCTCGGGACGAGATTCCTTTAAGGGGGAGGGCTGTAACACCCTAGGTGTTACTTAGGGTTTTCACTCAAGTCTACACAAGTAAGCCCATCATCACATGAGACTTAAATTGAGTAAAGGACTCCAAACTTGGAACTAAAAATCCTAAGTAAGTGCAATACATCATAGATGTCATGACTTGGCCTTATCATTTACATATAGTGGAGAGACATGCCCAAACCCTAATGCAAACCCCTTTGGACAATTGGAGCACTATAAGTGAGCATGACCAAAAGTTTATAAAAACCACATGATCATGACTTGGGCCAATTATAAAATTTGTAGTACACTTAATACCCTACAAATGATAGTAAGAAAGTGACCCCAAAAATATTTTAGAAAAACCCCAAAAGGTTCACCAAATTGTTGAGCATAAGAGAAAAAAAATCAGAATTTTTCTAAGTCCTCAACCAACCCTTTTCCAAAGATCAAACTTGTTCACCCTCTTTCATACTTCAAAACCACTTGGCCCAATTGACAAAGTGGCGCCAAAATACCTCTAGAATACCTTGGAAAAATTTGAACCCGACCCTGAGTCGTTTGGCATGACTTGGCACAAGATTTGTCTCGGTATGGACAGCTCTGATAGAGCCGACTTCCCACCCCCATATCTCTCTAACCCGACCACATCTTCCCTTGGAACTCACATGAACTAGGTAGCCCTAGGTGCAGGGAAGAGATCTCTCAAAGGTCTTAGGGCAAGATTTGCACGTTTTGGCCACTCAGCAGAGGATAGAACAAGAGCAGAAACAAACCTACACGTGTTCGACGCACTCTGGGCTCGCCAGAGCACGCTCGACGCCCGCCCCCGCGTGCCCCCGCGTCGCGCCAAGCCAAGCCAGCGCCGTTGCCCGTGCCCACGCCTATAAAGCCACCAGGGACTTCGACCGTACTCACCTGCGCACGCTCGACCTCACCGGAGCACCAGATCACCGGCATTGCCCCGCGCACGGCGTATCCACGGCCACCCGAACACCCGCCACCGTAGACCGGCCAGCAGAGCCTCTCCCAGCTACGTCTGACCCTCGGAGTAGACCGTGCATGCCTCGGTGAAGCTCCACCTGACCGCCGGTGAAAGTAGACCGAGCTCCACGGTGAATTGTTCTTCAATTCCTTGCACGGGTCGACTCATCAACATCCCGTGAAGCTCCCCGTGCCATTGGATTGACCGGTATCGCCATGGTTAGGCCGGAGCACTCGCCGCCGACGAGTTCACCCGCCTGCGCACGTGGACCGGCCGATTCCGGCCACCACCGCCGTCAAGCCGTACCTCGCCGTGACCGCAAGAACCTCCCGGAGCCAACCTCGCCCCTCACCGGACCTCCCTCACCGCCGGTAAGCCGCGCCGCCCTGTTCTTCTCTGCGGTTACTGTTTAACTAAGGGGAGGGACCTCGGGGAAGAAGAAGTAAAGGCCAGGGGGTTTTGTGCGCTATCACCGACTCAAGGGAATAGTGGCGTAGGGGTATAACTGAAGGGATTGGTTTAGAAAGAACCCAGGGTTTTTGATGCAAAGTGGATTTCCAGAAAACCTTTTTGATATTTCTGATTTAAATACAAACTCTCGAAAAATTCATAACTTTAGTTTTGTTTACCCAAATCAAGTCAAACCAATTTTGCCAGATCCTAAATATTGTAAACTACTCAGGAAAAATATAAAACCCTTAAGTGTTGCAGAAAACTTCAAAGTTTTGATTTAAATGATTAACTAGTCAAAAGCTAAATGAAATAAGGAAAAATAGCTATACTATTAGACTAGGATTAAGAAAATTCAGAGAAGCACTTAATCACTTCCTAACCTGTTTAAAAATAATAAACTGCTTTGTACACCCAATTAAGGTAGGGTTTGCTATTTAAATCATTTTTGGCTTAAAGTTAAAGAAAATATAAAAGGTAGTTTAAAATAAGAACCAGGGAGCACCCACAGTTTTGTTAGCTTCCTTATTCAGTATAGTTCACTAGAAAATTTTGTTAGACCTTTGTTTAGTACAAAAGAATTGAGATACCTTTTATTTTAAGAAAGCAAGGAAAACTTAGAAAAACCCTAGAAAAATAACCCTGAGGAGAAAACACCCCAAACCTTGGGATAACTAATGTTTTATTATTATAAGCATAGAAAAGTTATGAGTTCTGTTGTTTGATATTTTTCAAATAACAAGTTAGTTGTAAGTGTCTTTTTAGCATTAAACCTTAGAAAATCCTAACTAAATAACCATTAAGTAGCCCTCTGTGATTTTTTGCACAGAAGCATGTTATTACCTATAGATGCCAGCAAAAATGACCCCTAGTACAAAATCAACCCCTAGGTAAGAGTGGTAGTGCAAGTGACCCCTTTGCCCCAACTTTTGTTATTTTTGTCCAGGGCATATTCTAATTTTTTTGGACCTCAAACATATAGGACAAACTACAGTGACCAATAGTAAACCACTGTAATTTTTATAGAATTTTTGGAAATCTTTAAATCACTGTTGTAGTTCAAACCCACCCTAAAATCATGAATAGAACAAGAAAAGGTGAATTTAACGGTGGAGACTAATGTTACCCTAACCAACCCAGCAAAACCCCTTGAGTGCCTACTAAAACATCTAAGGGGTAATCCAAGTCTTAATCCATTATGTTTATCTGTAGGCAAAACCTCAAACCTAAATTGATAAGCATAAACCCCTAAGAGCCTTTTATAACCAGGAAACCCTAAGTTATTAACTAACTTGGTTTTTCTTTACTAGGCATAATTATTAACTAATTTCGTAGCATGCATATATCTTATTCATTGCATTCGATAGATTGTAACCTCGCGGACGGAGAATACATCCTCGTGCCGGAGCAAGGAGTTGCTCTGGAGGTAGCCCCGGATCTAGCACCAGAGCCTACCCCAGAGGATTAGCCTACCCCAGCTTTGGAAGGCAAGCCCCGGTTTTATGCATAACCAATTATATTATGTTATTTTACTGCACTTAATGTTTGTAGGCTTGTATTGTGCAATTAAGTGTAGGAGTTGTTTGAAACCCTAGTTGCATGAACTCAGGATTCCTTTTGAGATGGATACTAGTATGCTAGGTCGAATAGCTGCTTTGCTAATTAGGAATCTCGATAGAAGTTGAGTGATTTTTCTAGCACTCGCGCGAGGTCAGGAAATTGGTTGTACCCATTTTCATATCATATTGATGTTGGTCTATGGACAACAATCCACGGGGATTGGTTGTCTACAAGGTGGAAATTGGAATAATGATTAAGGTGTGGTACCGTGAGTCGAGCGTTTGAACGGACTAAACATATGCCGAGAAATATGGTAAATCAGTAAGCCTAGTACCTGATTGAACCTGGCAGCAGATTGCCCTCCTCCCACGACCTGTGACATGGTCTCCCATTCTGGTTATGGTGGGTACAAGTGTGGTCACTGCACGACGGCAGTCAGGGTCAGTGAGGCATTGTACGCCAAGGCGGTGAGCCCCTCTCTGCTGATAAGGAATCGATAGGGACGGTTGATGTGTGTGGGGACGGAGTGCCTCGCCACGTCGTGTGTTTAGGTTTACCTTGCAAGGATAAAAACTTGATTCGAATCGTCTGCTTCTCGCAGCTAATGAGACTGCTTGATCCATGCTGATACATTGAGTAATAAGTGCAAATGAGGTGACTGGCAAAAGATGTTGATTGGTAAATATGTTTGATACCATGTATGATTAGCTAGGTACACATCTAGTCTAAAGGATTTTACTAAAACTTGAAAAGCTAAAACTTGATTTTAGACTCAGCTAGTGCTTTTGGCAAACCAAACCCCACAGCCAAACAGCTGCATGTCTAGAGGTAGAAGAGTAGACTCCTCACACCGGGTAAGTCTAGCTGAGTATTAGTATACTCAGCCTTGCTTGTGGCATAATTTTACAGGTGCTCTTGTGGACATGGTTGCTGGAGTGACTTGGCCATCCATCTTGCCACTGGATTGGACAGTCGAGTGGGACCCTACCTCGGCAGAGGAGGAGCATGAGGAGTGATGAGACAGGCTTCCCCATCTCTCTGTTTATGTATCGTTAGTTTTATTCCGTTGCATTCCAAACAATGATGACTACTTTTGCTAAACTCCGATGATGATGTAATAAATTTAATACACCTCAATGTATGGTTTTATGCTTTATTGTATTTGCTCTGTGCCTCACCATCGAGTGAGTACGTGGTACTTGATCCTGTTAGTGGCCTCGTCGGACTAGATCCGAGGGACTGACGTGTTATTCCTATTTAAGTGTGGTCTAGCCTCTAAGGCGGGACTTAGGCACTTAAGTTGGAATAATTCGGGCGGTTCCGCCACAGGTAACTAGGGTTTTTTTGAGTCGGTACTCTATTAGGATAAGGCAAATATTACCTGATAAAGCTAGGGTTTTGGGTTTGGGAATCAAACAATGTCCAAAACATGTCAAACTTCACCCAAGGGCTTTGATTATTATATTAAGCTTGCCCAAAAAGTTTTATGATTTTTAGGGATATCAATTAATTTCTAAAATTCCAAAAGTCTAGGTTTAGGCCTTCTTAAATTCTACATAATTCATGGTTGGGGCTAAAAATCTTGGAACTATTTTTATTAAATACTAAAGGAATTTAGAAGTCTAGTAAAATTAGTCCCATATTATTATCATTTTTCTAGAATTTCTTATGGATTTCCAAACTTAACCATAAAAAGAAAAGAAGAAATTATCAATAGTACTGAACCGAAACCAGCCCAGGCCAGCCCATTACTGGGCGAAACGCACCCGCGCTAGCGATTTTGCGCAAAGGTCATAGGGGATTTGAAAAACCAGTAAAGAACCCACACATTGTTTCCATGTTTCGCTGACAATTGCGCATAAACCCCCATACTTCTATTCCTTCACGGTCCTTGGTCCACGACGGAACCACGCCGAATATCTGGCCAGAGTTGTGAATTCACAGCGATGGCGACCTAGACAAGAGATGATAAGCATACGAACGCGGTGCACAAGCCTATCCGGACAAAAGTCCTCACTCAATTTGAAGGTTTTAACCCTAATCGAAGCTTGTTCACGGTCACGTTGGCGCAAAGGCTCCAGTGAGCGCATTCTGGACAACTAAAGACAGTAGCGCTAAAATTGAAGCTACGGTGAGCTTCACGGGTTCACCAGAGACCGTGTACATGCCCTAATTCGGACTGAACGGGGACAGAAACGTGGGTCGATAGAGGGGTGTTCTCGGTGGCGTTCTAAGGGGCGACATAGTGTTCCAAGGTTTTGGCTGCAGTAGAATTTGATTGGCTAACACTGTAAGCACTCTGAGGCTAAAGGTATGCCAAAACAATCATTAAACGGGCATGAACTGACCCGAGAAGGGCTGACCATGGATGGATCCTTCACGGTGGCGACAACAACCAGTTTGGGGGAAATCCAAAGACTGGAGGCTACGGTGCACGAAAACGCTGGTCAAAGAGTGGAATGAAGACTTAATAGAGAGGAGGAGCGAGGGCAGTGCTCAATTTAAAGGAATCAGCTGCGTGTCATGCCAATTTTGACCGACATCAAACACGGCGGTGATGGGATATTTCACGGGTGAGCTCGTCGTGGCGCCAGCCGGTGCAACAGCTCCGAAATGGCAAGTCCAGGCGTGCCACGGGTACTACTACGTGGTAAAGGGCTACGACGTGGCATAATTGAGGTTGCCAGCGGACCACGACGACACCGGCGGCTCAGCCACGTCGCACGGCTACAGGCGCAGTCGATAAGTTTCACCCCATGACCAAATCCACCCCCCCCCCCCCCCGCGAGATCTTTTACTCTGCCACCGTTATCCACTTTGCAACAAGCGTGAATCTCCCAGACAAACTTAGATCTTGGCGCGAGCTCACCGGCGACGATACACTGAACCTGCCGTTTGGATTCAGGCTACTGTACCATGGCCTTCTTCATATGAAGTTCTAACAGAGCAAATCAAGGCGCTTAGTTCTCCAATTTTTGTTTGGCGACTTGTTAATCTCTCCATAACAAAGTTATTGTCCTATAATCCAACTTTAATTTTGCTATAGTAACCATACCCAATCAATCACTGGATCCTACTACAATTCAATCTCAAAGTTCTGCCAAGGTCACTGGTGACCATAATTCAGTTTTCAGTGGCGACTGACAGCCACTTTTTCTGCCAATTTATCTCCAATTTTTGTACAGCATCAAGGCTCAGTCACTTAAGCAAAGTTATACCCCTATCATAGCTCTACAAATTTGATGTGTTAACCTAGGGAAAAATCGTTATGAATTTAGAGATACAGAGCTCCAAAGTTGACTTCAACATACTGAATTTCAGACTGTCACATAGTGCTCATGTGACCCTTTTGCAAATAAGTCCAAATTTCATCATTCAACTTGAAAATTCTCCAATGTGAAAGTTACTTGGTTTGTGGTGCTCTTTCACTTTGATATTTGCACTTTGGTCCAAAAGTGCATAGAATTTGCATTTACCCCCTAGGGTTCCAATTAGGGTTTTCTAGAGTTTGTTTTTAGGGTTTGGGCACATTAGGGTTTTTGTGCCACTAAAGTTCATCAAATTTGATACTTTATGAACATTTCTCATGGCTTTTGAGATTCTACTTATTTTGGCTTCACTTTCATCCAGAGGTCCTAATTCTAGGGTTAAGTACCCTACACTAGTATTAAGTACACCTTAAGCCACATCATCACAACTTGTTTTGAAATTTTTCCAAGTGAATGCATTATAGGTGTAACAAACACATGAAATGTCAATGCACATGATGTTATGCTCAAGTTTTAGTGCCAGTAACACCAGGGGTGTTACAGCCGAGTATTACCGACGATTCATTCCAGATTTCTCTCGAATTACAAAGCCCATGACAGAATTTTTGAAGAAGAGAGCAAAATTCGAGTGGAGTTAGAAATGTGAAGATGCCTTCCACACCTTGAGGCAACATCTGACCACAGCACCTATGTTAAAGCAGCCTGACAACAACAAGCCGTTTGATGTGTATTGTTATGCCTCTGGCACTGGACTGGGTTGTGTTTTGAAGCAAGACAACCGAGTCATTGCCTACGCATCAAGAGCACTCATGCCTCATGAGCAAAATTATCCCACTCATGACTTAGAATTGGCAGTCGTGGTTCATGCGTTGAAAATGTGGAGGCACTACTTGATGGGAACCCACTGCAACATCTATACATATCACAAGAGCCTCAAGTACATCTTTACTCAGCCTGATCTCAACATGAGGCAGAGAAGATGGCTAGAATTGATCAAAGACTACGACTTCGATGTACACTACCACCTAGGGAAAGCCAATGTGGTAGTTGATGCCTTAAGTTAGAAGTCACAATGCAACTGTATGATGATGGATTATCACATCAATACCCTGTGTGATGAGTTGAGTAAGATGAGGATCAAAGTAATTCCTTCTAGTACCTTGTCTCACATCTCCGTCGAGCCAACCTTGCTAGACCAGATTGTTATGGCCCAACTCAGTGACAAGGGAGTGCAAATCATTAAGGAGAATCTTCATCAGAAAGCGAAGAAGTATAAGTGTTTTCTCCAAGACAACAAGGGGATATTCTTGTTTGAAGATAGAATGGTGGTTCCTAAAAATAGAGACCTCAATAAGAGAATTTTGGATGAGGCTCATCTCTCCAAATTCTCCATGCACCCAGGGAGCACCAAGATGTACCATGATCTGAAGTCCCTATATTTGTGGACTAGAATGAAGAGGGAGATAGCCCAATATGTATCGGAATGTGACACATGTCAGAGGGTAAAGGCAAGCCACTTAAAATCAGTTGGTGTCTTGCAGCCTCTATTGATACCTTCATGGAAGTGGGATGACATCAGCATGGATTTCATTGTGGGTCTGCCCAACACCTCTCGACATCATGATTCAATCTAGGTCATTGTGGACCGATTGACAAAAGTGACACATTTTCTTCCGGTGCACACCACCGATAAGGCTCATAAGTATGCAGAGCTGTATATTGACTGAATTGTGTGTTTGCCCAGATTACCCCGGACAATTGTCTCTGACCGAGGAGCCCAATTCATAGCCAGATTTTGGGAGCAATTGCAAGAGTCTTTGGGAACCAAGCTAATAAGAAGTTCAGCTTACAACCCCCAGACTGATGGTCAGACCAAAAGAGTAAATCAAATTCTTGAAGATATGCTAAGGGCTTGTGCTATCGATTACGGCAAGAACTGGGATAAGTACCTCTCTTTGGCAGAGTTTGCTTAAAACAACAGTTATGAATCCAGCCTGAAGATGGCACCTTTTGAAGCCTTGTATGGAAGGAGGTGTCGAACACCCCTCAACTGGTCACAGCCTGGAGAAAGAGAAATCTTTGGGCCCGACCTAGTGTCGGAAGCCGAAAGAAAAGTCAAGCTGATCAGGAAGAACCTAGAGGCTGCTCAGGCCAGGCAAAAGATTTACCATGGCAAGAGAAGGAAACCTCTCTAGTTTGAAGTGTGAGATTTCGTGTATCTGAAAGTATCGCCCACAAAAGGAATGCAAAGGTTTGGGATCAAAGGCAAGTTAGACCCTCGCTACATTGGACCTTATGAGATCATAGAAGCATGTGGACCCGTGGCATACAAATTGAAGCTACCTCTAAAGATGTCTGCCATCCACAATGTGTTGCATGTATCCCAATTGAAGAAGTGTGTTCGTTTGCCAACCGAGGTCGCAGCAGAGCCAGAGGTGGAGATAGAGCCAGGTCTATCATACCAAGAGCACCCTAATGGACATGTTCCTTAGTGCGACCCATGGATCCACTTCATCATCTAGTTCATCAAGATCAACTTGCTCCACTTGGGAGCCATTAGTCTCATCAAACACAATGTCACAAGAAACCTCAACTAATCCAGTGGATTTGTTGAAGACTCTATATGCCCTTGTGTTTGAGTCATATCCTAGTAAAAAGCCTTCTACAGCCTTAGGAGCAAATTTAGATTTTCTACCTCTTTTAATAAGAATAAAACATTTGCCACCAAAGACTCTAAAATATGAAACATTGGGCTTTTTACCGGTAAGGAATTCATATGATGTCTTCGTGAGGATTCGGTGAAGGTATAACCGGTTGATGGAGTAGCAGGCGGTGTTAATCGCCTCAGCCCAAAACCGGTCCGGTGTCTTGTACTCATCAAGCATGGTTCTTGCCATGTCCAATAGAGTTCTATTCTTCCTCTCCACTACACCATTTTGTTGTGGTGTGTAGGGAGAAGAGAACTCATGCTTGATGCCCTCATCCTCAAAAAAACCTTCGATTTGTGAGTCCTTGAACTCCGTCCCATTATCGCTTCTTATCTTTTTGGTCCTTAATCCGAACTCATTTTGAGCCCGTCTCAAGAATTCCTTTAAGGTCTCTTGGGTTTGAGATTTTTCCTGCAAAAAGAATACCCAAGTAAAGTGAGATTAGTCATCCACAATAACTAGACAATATTTACTCCCACCGATGCTTATGTAAGCTAAGCTATCGGGCCGAATAGATCCATGTGGAGTAGGTGTAAAGTTACCCCAGCATTCATTGCTATTGCACTGTTTTGCTGCCAAAATATTGACCAAAACCGAAGCTTGTTTGCTGCATCCTCAACTGAAGCTATTTACTTTGCTCAAGCTTCGTAGCAAGAAAAAGCTTCGGCAAGATAGAGAAAAATTTTCAACTTCAAAAAACAAGAAATTCAATTATCTGATGGCCAGAGTGCGTTCCACAGCTAGGGTTATGCACGACGGAGAGGAAGCCGAAGGTGCTGAAACTGCCCCAATCTTCGAAGTGATGAAGCGCTCAGGGCTAGTAGCGTCGGAGGATGCACCCGCCGCTGAAACAGAACAAGCTGATGTTGAAGAGACCGAATCTGAAGATGATTACAGCGTGGTGCCAAGTAAACCCAGCCACCTGGATTTCAGGAAATCCACCATCTCCGAAGATGATTTGCCTAAGATGTTGAAATTGGGCTATTTCAGTGAAGCGAAGAAAGAGCTGGTTCATTTTGGTGGGGAAGAGACTACTCCACAGCCGGGAAATGATGAAGTAGTAGTCTTTAAAAGTTTCTTTAAAGCTGGTTTAAAATTTCCTCTGAACGAGATGATTGATGTTGTGTTGAAGACGTTTGGTATCTACCTTCATCAGCTAACTCCCAACGCTATTGTCTGGCTTAGCGTTTATATCTAGGCTCTCCGAAGCCAAGGAGTGGAACCATTTAGCGAAGGCTTTTGCCGAGTGCACGAACTTCATTATTAGACGAAAGCTAGAGGAGATGGGCTACATGAAAATTTTGGCTGTTACAATTTTGCCTATCGCAAGATCACAAAATTTCCAGTGATTAGCTACCGAAGCAAGTGGCCGGCTGGCTGGAAGTCTGAATGGTTTTACGTCAAAGTTGATGAAGATAAAGAGGAGCTGGTGCAGAGTCCAATAGAACTGATCTTCAGAGAAACCAGGCCGCTGTGCAACATGACACCAGGGAGTCCAAGCCAAATTGCTCTAGCTAAATTTCGAGTTATTGCAGATCATATCGGCACTAGGGATTTAGTACAAGAATTTTTGGCCTTCAGGGTGTTCCCAACTTTGAAGGAGTGGGAAATGCCGAAGCTGAAGGGTGAAAAGAAGAAGGGGGAACTTGTTTGGTTACCTTATCATTATAAATTCAAAAAATATTTCAAAGTGCCTTGCCAAGAGTGGCTAGACATGATTGAAGTGATGTGTAATGAAATTCTCGGCAACTATTCCAAAAAAGAAGATCAACTAATGACTGCAGCCTTTGGCATCCGCCCGAAATGAAGGTTGAACCGAGTAATGGATGCTCTGGACTTTGAGTATCCCGACTACGAGTGACTAGACAAAGATGCCGAAGGGCAAAAAAGAAAGAGAGTAGCTGGCATTCTGAATAAAAACGATGAAGAACAATTGAAAAAGAAAAAACTAAAGCCTGAGCCGAAAACAGATGCTTCGAAGAAGAGAAAAGCTACAGCTCCGAAGCAGAAGACAATTAACGAAGAAGAAGAAACTGCTGCAACACCCTCTACCACCGACGTGGAGGTAATTCTAAAGGTAATGACTGAATCTTTGCCTGTCAAGCTAAGTCCACTGGGGCCACATCTGACGAAGCTTTTTCAAAAGGAAAAGGAGCCCATAAAAACGAAGAAGGCAGCTAGGGCAAAAAATCAAAGAATTATTACAATGGCAGAAGCCATCGAAGGGACACCACCAGGAGCTTCAACTCTGAAGGCGCCAGCTGTTGAAAGCACGGCAGCCACCGAAGCTGCAGCTGCAGAAGCCACAGCTACCGAAGCGACCGCAGTCGAAGATATTCATTTAGAGTGCACGATTGCAGATATTGATAAGATATTGCTGCACATGGCTGCAGAAGAAGCTGCTGTAGCCACTGAAAAAACTACGACCCTAGAACCCGAAAAGGAGAAAGAAATAGCCGAAGCTGCTTCAGAAGATGAAATTTTTAACTTTCAAAACTTAGTTGGTCAAGAGCTGACAAGGGCCGAAAAAGAAGAGCTAAAAGAATATGCTTTATCTTGCGGATATCGGACGAGAGCACTTCTCTTCGGTGGTATTGATGACGAAAAATTGAGCTGCATCCGGGATCAGACCGGAGCGAAGGTTATCGGTACTCTATCAAAGAGTATTGGTTTCCCGAAGCTCGAAACAGATATTAGCCGCTACCGACGACAACACATCGTCGGTAGTTTATTTTATTCCAATTTCAAGGTAAATTTTTCTTTAACTTTTATTATTTATATAACGAAGATGTTTTGTAACGAAGGCTATTTGTATGTAGAGTATGCTATTGAGCAAAGCTTTGAAAATGCAACAAGATTTGGAAGATAAAAAACACAAAGTTTTAATTGAAAACTTAGAAAGCAAGATAAAAGATCAATCAGCTGCTCTTGAAAAGAAGGACTTCGAGCTTTAGACAACCGAAGGCTTATTAGCAGAAGCTGAAGCTAAAATAGCAGAGTTAAATTCGAAGCTTCTCTCCCAGTCAGAAAGCTTCGAACAAGAAAAGCAACAGCTTAATGAAAAATTTGAGGCCGAGGTCCAAAAAATTCCAGATTTGAATAAATCATTGACCAGCCTTCAAAACAAATGTCTGGAGTTCAGTAATCGATGCGTTCAACAGCTGAAGCAAATCTTCTATTCGGTTGGAGCCAGCAGCGAAAAATTTAATCCTTCGTCTGAAGACCTGCCAGGGGCCTTCGAACATATCGAAGGTGAAATTGATGACCTTGAAGAAGTTATAGCTGGGCATGGTGACTTCTGTGCCCTGGTAGCTTCGCGGGGTACAGCTGTCGCCTTTCTGAAATCCGGCTGCGAACATGGAAAGATAATCAATAGACCCAATTTCAGCTTATCACCAGCAGACCTGGATGATATTCCTAACCTTGCCCGAAGCATAGCAAATAGATTTATAAAACTGGTATGGACAAAGGGTGGACGAAGCAATGCTGGTGATGAAGCTCGGAGTCATCTTAAGCCGGTAACAAAAATCATACCTTGTGCTTACCTCTTCCTTCGAACTTGAATTACGCTTACAATACTTAAACACATACAGGATGACGAAGCCGAGGCCGCAGCTAAAGAGTAGAAAGACGAGGCCGAAGTTCAATGGATGATGAAGTCGAAGCCGAAGCCGAAGCTCAATGGATACTAATGAACCTTCAATAGATGACTGTAGAAAAAACTCTAAAAACCCTTGTAATAACCTTTGTAAAGGACAATGTGTTTAATTTCTACTTTGTAAACTTTATCCATACCTTGTAGTATATTCTTACCTTTCCAACAATGCATAAAGTGCTTTGTTGTGGACGAAATTAGCATTTTTGAGCCGAAGGCGAAAAATACCTTCCCTTCTTTTCGTACACAGCGAAGCATAAAGACTGCTTCTTTTTCTTTTCGCCGAAGCTTTGTTTTCAGAGCCGAAGCAACTGCCTGTGTTATGATGGTGATGATCGTATGTATGCCTAAATGAATGTTTATGAATGCAAATGTATGATGTTGTTGGGGGCCTTCGGCTTCCGAAGGTCCTCAAAAACATGATTTAACAATGTTTCTGAAAGTATAATGCATGAACAGGTATCTTCGGACTTGAGTTAAAGCCACAGTGTGAAGAAGCACAAAAGGAATATGAAGGATGGCGCAGAGCAGAAGCTGTGCGCAGAAGAGCTTCGGCATGATAACAGAAAAGGAAACCGACTTAAAGATGAAAAGGCTATTTAGACCTCGACGGATTAATATAGAGTTATTAGCAAATGTAAAGCACAAGGGTGTAATTTTACATGAGCTGCGTCTCGTGCCTATAAATAGATGAACAATGCTCCTATACTGGACACGCTGACCGGGTATTGGCTCTCGCGCCACGCTTGTATTTTTACCTTCTTTCAAGCCGAAGGCACACTTGTAATTTGTTATCATTTCTATTTTCCCATAGTGATAAAATAGAAATTAACTGATAGTAACATGTGACTGTTTATATTATCTTTTATGTTTTATATGATTCATTCTTCACCATTATATGTTGCATCTATGAAGGTATGCCCTTCGTAACCTTCGTCCGAAGATCATTATATCCCAAGGGAAATAATGCTTCGAAGGATGAAGGATTGTAACGTTTAACATTTTCTGTGTTGCCTTATTCTAAACTTATAGCATTTGAGAACAAGTTCCCAATAGATGTAATGTATGGTGCAAATGAATGTCCAAACACACACATACGAAGCCACAACCACATCCTTCATTCATTTAAAATAACCAAAGTCTCTTTGTCGTTTATTTTTCGGCTTCACCGCTTATTTTTCAGTGTATCAGCGCTGACTTTTCGTTGTAAGTTCTGCATTCCCTTAGGAACATCTTTTGAACTTCTTCGCCTTTTACTTCGGTGGAATCACGTTGACTTTTCGCGCTTCGCCTTATATTTCGGCAGAATCAGCGTTGACTTTTCGCTGTAAGCTCTGCATTCCCTTAGGAACGAATTTTGAGCAGAAAACTTACACTGCGCTCCCTTAGGAACGGCTTTTTGTAGCTTCGTCGTGCTCTGCATCCCCTTAGGGACGTCTTTCGAGCTTCTCCCTGTTTTTCTTTTCTCTTTGCACTCGATGGTGAATGCTCAGCTTTTACATTTACATCTTTGGGGGATGTTGCTCTTTTTGAGCTGAATTAAGAAAAAAGAGAAATTACATGTTATGGCCCTATTAAAAACCTTTCTCCCCCTTTGGAAAGGAAAAGGGTGCCATAGGAAAAAATAAAAACAAAAAGAGTACATTAAGCTACACATAATATCGCTGAAGCTCATCCGCATTCCAAGATCTAGGAATGTCATTGCTTTCCATATCCTTCAATCTGTAGGAACCGGGTCTTGACGAAGATACTACCAGAAAAGGTCCTTCCCACTTCAACTGTAATTTGCCTACTGTATCTGGGTTGGCAACTCTCCGAAGTACCAAGTGCCCTGGCCTGATATTTTTTAACCGAACCTTTCTATCACGCCATTTTATTGTTTCGGCTTGGTATTTATTGATGTTCTCCACAGCCTGAAGCCTAATCCCTTCTATAGCATCTTTTGCTATAGAATAATCAGCTTCGTTCTCTGCCGAAGCCACTGTTCTTATTGATCCTGTTTTTGCTTCTTCCGGGGTTTTTGCTTCGTCGCCAAACAATAATTTAAATGGTGTAAAGCCTGTTGACCTTGACACCGTTGTGTTGTGACTCCACACCACTTTGATCAATTCATCTGGCCATTTTCCTCTGGGATGATTGAAGATTAACTTCATTATTCCTGTCATTATAATGCCATTAGCTCTTTCGATAAGTCCATTTGACTCCGGATGTCTAACCGATGCAAAATGGATCTTCGTGCCAATTTGTTCACAGAATTCTTTGAAAGCTTCAGCATCAAACTGTGTTCCGTTGTCCACAGTAATAGCCTTCGGCACTCCGAAGCGACAAACAATAATTTGCTAGAAAAACTTCTGAACAGTGACCGAAGTTATTGTGGCTAAAGGCTTCGCCTCAATCCACTTGGAGAAATACTCTACCGCCACCATAACATATTTTAGATTTCCTTGTGCTAGTGGAAGTGGACCTAACAAATCAAGGCCCCACCTTTGCAACGGCCAAGTGGGTTGTATTAGCTGAGTCAGAGATGAAGGCTGTTTTTGATCTCTTGCACATTTTTAACAACCTTCACACTTTTGGACTAATTCTGCTGCATCTGAAGCTGCCTTCGGCCAATAAAATCCTTGACGAAAGACCTTTCCCAACAAAGGCTTAGACCCAATGTGAGATCCACACAAACCTGCGTGTATTTCCTTCATCAATTCTATACCTTCAGCTCTGGATAAACATTTGAGCAATGGAGAACAGACTCCATGTTTGTATAACTTCCCTTCTATTATTACATATGGTCGGGCTCTTGCCTCTATTCTCTTATTATAAGCTTCATCATCTAAAAGACAATTGCCCTGGAGAAAGGATATAATTTTAGTTCTCCAATCTTCGCTATGAACAGGGGATATATTGCGCACTGCTCTTTCAAGAAGTTCCACCGAAGGTGCTCTTATTGTCTCAAAGAATACTTCCGAAGGCAAAGGCAGTCCATGTGCCACTGATTTGGCTAATAGATCAGCGTGCTCATTTTCTCCTCGTGGAATATTCTTGACGGAAAACCCTTCGAAAGAAGCTTCAAGCCTTTGAACTATATCCAGGTATTTCTCAAGCTTCGGATCTCTTGCTCTACAACTCTTATCAATATGCCCAGAAATAACTTGGGAATCGGTTTTAAGAACCGCCCTTCTTATCCCCATTGCTTTTAACTTCCGAAGCCCCAAAAGCAAAGCTTCGTATTTAGCAATATTATTTGTGCAGCTGAAATCAAGTTTCACTGCATAACATGTTCTGACTTTGGAAGGTGCAACTAAGATAGCAGCTGCACCTTCCCTGAAGGTTCCCCCGGAACCGTCGCAGAACACTATCCAAGCTTCGGCATCTTTACTTGCTACTTCCTGAGCCCCTGAAGTCCAGTCAGCGATGAAGTCTACTAACGCTTGGGACTGGATCGAGGATCTGTGCACATAATCGATGGTGAATTCATTGAGTTCCGCAGCCCACTTTCCAATCCTTCCAGTAGCTTCTCTGTTCCTCATAATATCCTTCAAAGGCTGTGATGAAGGAACAATTATATGGAATGCTTGAAAGTAATGCCGAAGCTTCCTAGAGGCCATTAAGACAGCATATAGCACTTTCTCCAATTCTGTATAGTTTTTCTTTGATGAGCTAAGAACTTCGGAGACGAAGTATACTGGGGCTTGCTTTTTGATTTGTCCTTCAAGCCTTTCCTGCACAAGCGCTGCGCTTACTACAGAATGCGAAGCTGCCACATATAACAATAGAGGAGCCCCTGGCGTGGTGGAGTTAACGTTGTTAGATCTATCATATACTACTTCAGCTCTTCGAAGGCTTTCTACTGGGCTGATCCCCATTGAAAGACTTCGGCTGACTTCAGCACTTCAAAGAATGGTAAATTTCTCTCTGTTAATCTAGATATGAATCGATTCAGAGATGCCAGTCTTCCTGTCAGCCGTTGAGCTCCCTTCTTTGTGCTTGGTGGCTCCATCCAAAGGATAGCTTCGATTTTATTTGGATTAGCTTCAATCCCTTTTGTTGAAACTAGACAACCAAGGAATTTTCCCTTCTTTACTCCGAAGACACATTTTTCTGGATTCAACTTTAGGCCAGCTTGCCTAAAGTTGGCAAATGTTTCCTGCAGATCAGCAATATGATTTTCTTGCTTCGTGCTTTTTACTATGATATCATCAACATATGTAAGCACATTTTTGCCTATCTAGGAATGAAGGAGTTTCGCTGTCATTCTGCTGAAGCTTCCTCCAGCGTTTTTGAGCCCCTCAGGCATCCAAAGATAACAATATGTACCACTGGGGGTTATGAAGCTGGTTTTTGGCTCATCTTCCTTCTTCATCCAGATTTGATGGTAGCCTGAATAACAATCTAGTAGACTCATGAGCTCCGACGAAGCTGCTGCATCTACTAGAGAATCTATCCTTGGTAATGGAAACTCATCCTTCGGGCATGCCTTATTAAGATCAGTAAAATCGATGCACATTCTCCATTTACCATTGGCCTTCTTCACCATGACAGTGTTAGCTAGCCATTCTAGGTATTTTACTTCTCTGATGACTCCAGCACTAAGAAGTCTTTTCACCTCATTCCGAGCACCTTCGGCCTTGTCATCAGACATTTTCTGAAGCCTCTGCTTTCTGGGTCTGAAGGATGGATTGACATTGAGCGAGTGTTCAATGACATCCCTGTTGACACCACAGAGATCGTTGGCGGACCATGCGAAGACATCTTTGTTGTTGAACAGAAAACTTGTTAGGTTTTTCTCCTGCTCCTCAGACAATTGAGATCCCAGCAACACCTTCTGCTCTGCTATATCTTCACATAAAAGCATGGGTGTTGGGGGCTTGTTCTCAATTGCTAAGAGTTAAGAACAAGGCAACACAGAAAATGTTAAATATTAAGGTCCTTCGTCCTTCATCACATTATATCCTTTCGGAATATAAGAGACTTCGGACGAAGGTTACGAAGGACGTACCTTCGTAAACATAATAATGAAGGATGAAGTATTCGTATAAATCATGATGTATAAAATAGACATTCAACTGTTAACATAGAATCATTTCCATTTTTATTAACATGAACGAATATAAATAATTTCAAATTACAAATGTACCTTCGGTCCTGAGGAAGGCGAGAGTACAAGTGTGATGCGAAGGCAAATAACAGGTTCGCGTGAACAGTACAGAGGTACTGTTCATCTATTTATAGGCACAGGTCGCAGCCTGTGACAAATTACAATTATGCCCCTTACAAAAGTTTACAACATTGACTCAGACCTATAAGTATAAAAAGGTCATTCTATCTCTATGTCGGTTTGAAACGCCGAAGCTCCATGAAAAGGAACCTTCGGCCATCTCTTGGAGACGACTTCAGCCGAAGCTGCTTCTTCGTGTGAGACCTTCGGCGCACCGGAGCACGACCCCAACAGTAGCCCCTTTCGCGGTGCTAGATCGTTTTTCGTAACGAGCTTGACCCGTGAAAAAAGCCTCTTCTGCTTCGGGAAGCCGAAGGTCCAAAAAACACCTTCCCTGAGCTCGTTGCAGAGAAACGATCCGGCTTCCGAGCGCGTGCCAGGCCCACCTTGCAGAGTTACTGTTTGACCTTGGCGGTCCACTGCACAGCGAGTATAAGTAACTGCCCGCATGGTGCAAAAATCCTGCCGCTTCGCCTTCTTACCTGCAGCACTATATAAACAAACGGGTAGGTGTGAAGTTACCATAGCATTCATTGCTATTTGCACTGTTTTGCTGCCAAAATTTTCCACCATAGCCGAAGCTTGAGTCTCAGAATCGAACGAAGGTCCATTTCGACGTCTGCTTTGTCAGAAAGAAGAGCTTCGGAGAAAAGAAAAAGGAAAAAAGTTTCTGACTTCCCCAAACTCAGAATCAAATGGTGAGAGTACGATCTACTGCCAAAGTTGTACGTGAGGGAGACGAAGCCGAAGGTTCGGGCACTGTGCCCATCTCCGAAGCGATGCAGCGTTCCGGTCTAGTGACTGCGGAAGAAGTGCCTGCTGCTGAAGCAAACCCGAAAAGTGCCGAAGGAGAAGAAGAAAACATTGAAGGGACTGACCCCGAAGATGACTACCACATTGCTATGCCCAGCAAGCCCAGTCTCCTGGATTTTGGGAAATCAACTGTTTCAAAAGCTGATCTTTTGAAGATGGTGAAAGCAGGTTATTTCAATGAAGATCAGAAGAAGCTACTCCGCTTCGGGGGAGAAGAAACCACCCCGAAGCCAGGGAAGGATGAGATTGTTATCTTCAAGAGCTTTTTAAAGGCTGGGCTGAGATTCCCTCTTCACCAGATTATTGCGGAGATACTGAAGAAGTTTGGTATCTACTTTCACCAATTGACTCCTAATGCCATCGTTAGGCTCAATGTTTATATCTGGGCCCTCCGAAGCCAAGCTGTGGAACCGTTTGCCGACAGCTTCTGCCGAGTTCACGAATTACATTACCAAACAAAGGCTAGAAAAGATGGACTACATGATAATTTCGGTTGCTATAATTTTGCCTACCGGAAGACTACAAAGTGTCCTGTCATCAGCTACCGAAGCAAATGGCCAGCAGGCTGGAAATCTGAGTGGTTTTATGTAAAAGTTGACGAAGACAAAGAAAAATTGGTACAAAGCCCTCTGGATTTAATCTTCGGAGAAACGAGGCCACGATGCCGCATCGGCGATCTAGAAGGTCCCACCTGGGCTGCTCTGGATGAATTTGAAATTATTTCAGAACATATTGGCACCAGGGATCTAGTTCAGGAGTTCTTGGCATTCAGAGTTTTTCCTACTCTAAAAGAGTGGGAAATGCCGAAGCTGGAGGGAGAGAAGAAGAAGGGGGAGCTTGTCCGGCTTCCTTATCACTTCAAGTTTAAGAAGTACTTCAAAAAACCCTGCAAAGAGTGGTTAGACACAGTTGAGGTGATGTGCAATGAAATCCTGGGGAATTACTCCAAAAAAGAGGATCAACTAATGACAGCGGCCTTCGGTGCCCGACCGAAGCGAAGGCTAAATCGAGTGCTTGATGCCCTAGGCCTCGAGTACCCAGATTATGAGCAGTTGAACAAGGGTGCCGAGGGCCATAAAAGAAAAAGAGTAGCCGAAACTCTGATCGGGGATGAAGAAAGACCAGCAAAGGAGAAGAAAATTCCCAAGAAAAGAAAAATATCTACTCCGAAGCGCAAATCACCCGAAGAAGAGGGGACCCCCACACCGCCTTCTACTAGCGACGTGGAGGAAATTTTAAAGGTAATGACTGAACCCATGCCCACGAAGCTAAGTCCATTAGGGCTCCAACTGACGAAGCTTTTTCAAAAGGTGGACGAGCCGAATCAGACGAAGATAAGCAAACCCAAGCGACAAAGAATTATTGCGGTAACTGAAGTTATCGACAAGACGCCGCCTAGGGCGTCAATTCAGAAAACGGCAGCTACCGAAGGTACAACAATCGTCGAAGGCGCACCTTCGGAGGTCGCGGCTACCGAAGCCACTACAGCCAAAGATACAAACTTAGAAACTACCATTGAGGACATTAACAAGATTTTGGAAGACATAGCTGCAGAAGAAGCTGATGCTACTACTAAAAAAACCATGGCCACAGTGCCTGAGAAAGGAAAAGAAATAGCCGAAGACACTTCGGACGACGAAGCCTACTCCTTCCAGAATTTAATTGGGCAAAAACTGACGGAGGACGAAATAGAAGAACTCAAAGACTATGCCAAATCTTGCGGCTACAAGCCAGGAGCCCTTCTATTTGGAGGCATTGATGACGAAAAATTGGGCTGCATTCGAGACCAGACTGGAGCTAAGGTAATCGGTACTCTATCGAAGAGTATCGGTTTTCCGAAGCTAGAGACAGACATCAGCCGCTACCGACGACAACATATCGTCGGCAGCTTATTTTACTCCAACTTCAAGGTGAACAACCTTTTCTCTGGTTTTTATTGCTGTTAATAATGAAAATACTACTAACGTAAGTTGTTTCTGTACAGAGCATGCTACTGAGCAAAGCTCTAAAAATGCAACAAGACTTGGAGGACAAAAAACACAAAGCTATAATCGAAAATTTAGAGAGCAAAATAAAAGAACAATCAGCTATCATTGAAAAGAAAGACTTCGAGCTCCAATCCGCCGAAGGCCTGCTGGCAGAGACTGAGGCCAAGGTATCAGAATTGAATTCGAAGCTTATCAGTCAATCAGAACAATTCAATCAGGAGAAGCTGGAGCTGAATTCGAAACTTAAAGCCGAAGTCCAGACCAGTTCAGAATTGAAGAAATCGTTAGCAAACCTTCAAGACAAATGCTTGACATTTAGCAATAATTGTATTGGACGATTAAAAAAGATATTTTACTCCGTTGGAGCCAGCAGCGGGAAATTTAACCCTTCAGCAGAAAATTTACCATAGGCCTTCGATCATATTGAAGCTGAAATCGAAGAAATTGACGAAGTTATAGCCGGGCACGGCGACTTCTGTGCCTGGGTAGCTTCTCGGGGTACCGCTGCTGCATTCCTGAAGGCCGGCTGCGAGCACGGAAAAATTGTCAACAGGCCCAACTTCACCCTATCTCCATCAATCCTGGATGATATACCTGACCTCGCCCGAAGCATCTCCAATAGATTTATAAAAATGATATGGACAAAAGGCGGGCGGGAGAAGGCTGGAGACGAAGCCCGAAGTCATCTTGAGCCAGTAAGAATTGATACTTCGTACTTACTTTTTCCTTTGCACTTGATTTTTACTCACGATTCCTTGTTGTATGTAGGATGACGAAGGTGAAGATGATGCCTAAGATATGTCGCCGAAGCTGTCGCCGAAGCTGAAGCTTAATGAAGATCAGTAGAAATGTACTATAGGATACTTTTGTAACAACTTTTGTAAATACATTTAAACTGTTCTCAAGGAACTTTGTACATACCTTGTAATATATTCTTACCCTTCGATTGAGGCGCTTTGATGTGGACGAAATCAGTATTTTGAGCCGAAGGCGAAAAAACACCTTCCCTTCTTTTCGTACACAACGAAGCATAAAAGCAATTCTTCTTTTTGTCGAGCAACGAAGCTTGTCTCTTTTGTATACAACATAGCATAACGAAAAAAACCACTTCTCCGAGGCTTTCCTTTTACATAACGAATCATAAAAAACCACTTCTCCGAAGCTTCCCTTTTACATAACGAATCATAAAAAACCACTTCTCCGAAACTTTTCTTTTTGCCGAAGCAACCACTTAGGAACACAAATGCTATGAATGAATGCTTATGCATGCAAATGTCATGATGTAATGTAATGTGCGAATGAATGTCCGAAGCGTATGTCCGAAGCCACATTCTCATCCATTACTTCTTTGGAACCAACCACACATCAGCTCTGCATTCCCTTAGGAACGACTTTGGAGCATCTTTGCCTTTTACTTAGGCAATATCAGCGTTGACTTTTCGCTGTAAGCTCTGCATCCCCTTAGGGACGTCTTTGGAGCTTCTTCGCCTTTTACTTAGGCGGTATAAGCTCTGCATTCCCTTAGGAACGTCTTTTGAGCTTCTTCACCTTTTACTTTCGGCGGAATCAGCGTTGACTTTTCGCTGTGAGCTCTGCATCCCCTTAGGGACGTCTTCGGAGCTTTTTCTCTTTTTCAGTTTCGGCACTCGATGGTGCGCTCTCAGCTTTTACATTTACATTCTTTGGGGGATTTTGTTCTTATAAATCTAAAAAGGAAAATTACATATGATGGCCCCATTAAAAACCTTTCTCCCCCTTTAGAAAGGAAAAGGGTGCCATGAAAAAGAAAAGAACATAAAAAATTACATCGAATTATACATAAAATCGCCGAAGCTCATCCGTATTCCAAGATCTTGGAATTTCATTGCCATCCATGTCCTTCAGTCTGTACGAACCAGGCCTTGACGAAGATGCTACTAAGAAAGGCCCTTCCCATTTCAATTGTAACTTGCCCACTGTGTCTGGGTTGGCCACTCTTCGAAGCACCAAGTGTCCCGGCTCAATATTTTTTAGCCGGACCTTTCTATCTCGCCATTTGATTGTTTCAGCTTGATATTTATTGATATTCTCCACGGCCTGAAGCCTGATCCCTTCTAAGGCATCTTTTTCCACAAGACAAGTATCTTCGGCATCTGGTTCTGCCGAAGCTACCACTCTTATTGATCCAGCTTTGGCTTCTTCCGGGGTGATTGCTTCGTCACCAAATAGCAACTTAAATGGGGTAAAGCCTGTAGACCTTGATGTTGCTGTATTGTGGCTCCACACCACTTTGGTCAACTGATCTGGCCACTTTCCCCTTGGTTGGTTAAAGATTAGCTTCATTATTCCTGTCATTATGATGCCGTTGGCCCTTTCAACAAGCCCATTCGACTCCGGGTGCCTGACTGATGCAAAATGGATCTTCGTTCCAATTTGATCACAGAAATTTCTGAAATCTTCGGAGTCGAACTGTGTTCCATTATCTACAGTTATGGCCTTCGGTACTCCGAAGCGACAGACAATGTTCTGCCAGAAAAATTTTTGGACAGTGGCTGAAGTTATTGTGGCTAATGGCTTCGCCTCAATCCACTTGGAAAAATACTCCACAGCTACTATAACATATTTCAGATTGCCTTGAGCTGGTGGTAATGGACCCAGCAAGTCGAGGCCCCACCTTTGCAATGGCCAGATGGGCTGTATCAGCTGTGTCAAAGACGAAGGTTGCTTTTGATCTCTTGCACATTTCTGACAACCTTCGCACTTTTGAACCAACTCTGCTGCATCCGAAGCTGCCTTCGGCCAATAAAACCCTTGGCGAAAAACTTTTCCAAGTAACGGCCTGGATCCGATGTGGGATCCACATAGGCCTGCATGTATCTCTTTCATCAATTCTATACCTTCGGCTCTAGATAAGCACTTGAGCAGCGGTGCACAAACTCCATGCTTGTATAATTCCCCTTTTATCATGACATAGGGACGAGCTCTTGCCTCTATCCTTTTATTATAAGCTTCGTCATCTGATAGAAAGTTTCCCTGAAGGTAAGAGATTATTTCAGTTCTCCAATCTTCACTGTAGACAGGAGAAATGTTAAGGACTGCTCTTTCAAGTAGCTCCACTGAAGGTGCCTTTATTGTTTCGAAAAACACATCCGAAGGTAGCGGCAGCCCCTGTGCTGCAGATTTGGCCAACAAATCAGCATGCTCATTTTGTCCTCGAGGGATATTCTTAACAGAAAATCCTTCGAAGGAAGCTTCGATCCATCGGACCGTGTCTAGGTATTTTTCAAGCTTCGGGTCTTTAGCCTTGCAACTTTTGTCAATATGACCCGAAACAACCTGGGAATCAGTTTTAAGAATCGCCCTTCTGATCCCCATTGCCTTTAGTTTCCGAAGACCCAGGAGCAAAGCTTCGTACTCAGCGATATTATTTGTGCAGCTGAAGTCAAGTCTTGCTGCATAGCAAGTTTTAACCTTGGACGGTGAAACCAAAACAACAGCTGCACCTGCTCCGAAGGTTCCCCAAGAGCCATCACAAAACACTGTCCATGCTTCGGCATCTTTATTCGCTTCTTCGTCCTGAGCCCCTGGCGTCCAGTCGGCAATGAAATCTGCCAATGCTTGAGACTGGATTGAAGATCTATGGACATAATCAATGTAAAATTCATTGAGCTCCGCAGCCCATTTTCCAATCCGGCCAGTAGCTTCTCTATTTCTCATGATATCCTTCAACGGCTGCGAAGAAGGAACAATAATATTGTATGCCTGAAAATAATGCTGAAGCTTCCTGGATGCCATTAAAACGGCATACAACACCTTCTCCAGCTCTGTATAATTTTTCTTTGAGACACTAAGGACCTCAGATACAAAATATACTAGGACCTGCTTCTTGACTTGTCCATCAAACTTCTCCTGGACAAGTGCCGCACTTACTGCTGAGTGCGAAGCTGCCACATACAACAACAGAGGAGCCCCTGGCGTTGGTGGAGTTAATGTTGTGAGATCTATTAAGTATTGCTTCAGCTCTTCGAAGGCTTTTTGTTGACTTGGGCCCCATTGAAAGACTTCAGCTGACTTCAGCACCTCGAAGAATGGTAAGTTTCTTTCTGCTGATCTGGATATAAATCTGTTGAGAGATGCCAGCCTTCCTGTCAATCTTTGGGCCCCCTTTCTTGTGGTTGGTGGCTCCATTCGAAGTATAGCTTCGATTTTATTTGGATTAGCTTCGATTCCCTTTGTTGAAACCAAGCATCCAAGAAATTTGCCCTTCTTCACTCCGAAGACACATTTTTCTGGATTCAGCTTCAGACCAGCTTGTCTGAAGCTGGCGAAGGTCTCCTACAGATCAGCAATATGATTTTCTTGCTTCGTGCTTTTTACAATGATGTCATCGACATAAGTCAGCACATTTCTGCCTATCTGAGATTGGAGAACCTTCGCAGTCATTCTGCTGAAACTCCCTCCAGCATTCTTGAGCCCCTCGGGCATCCGAAGATAGCAATATGTACCACTTGGGGTGATGAAACTAGTTTTCGGCTCATCTTCCTTCTTCATCCAGATTTGATGATAGCCTGAGTAGCAGTCCAGGAGACTCATGAGCTCCGAAGAAGCTGCTGCATCAACTAAAGAGTCTATCCTTGGTAGCGGGAATTCATCCTTCGGACAAGCCTTGTTGAGATCTGTGAAATCAATACACATTCTCCACTTGCCATTGGCCTTCTTCACCATAACGGTGTTAGCTAACCACTCTGGATACTTCACTTCTCTGATAACTCCTGCACTAAGGAGTCTTTTTACTTCATTGCGAGCCCCTTCGGCCTTGTCATCAGACATTTTCCGAAGCCTCTGCTTTCGGGGTCTGAAGGATGGGTCAACATTGAGCGAATGTTCAATAACATCCCGATTCACTCCACAAAGATCATTGGCTGACCATGCAAAAACATCTTTGTTGTTGAATAAAAACCTTATCAAGGTTTTCTCCTGGTCTTCAGATAATTGCGAGCCCAATAGCACCTTTTGCTCTGCTATGTCTTCACACAATAACATGGGCTTCGGCTGATCTGCTGAAGCTGCCTTCTCCCTCCTGAATTTGTACTGTTCACAAGCTTCAGCTCCATCTATGTTATGAATTGCCTTGGAGTCAGTCCAGCTTCCTTCGGCCCTTCTAGCAGCTTCCTGGCTTCCATGAATAGCAATAGGCCCTTGGTCCGAAGGTATCTTCATGCAGAGATAAGCTGGGTGAAGAATTGCTTCGAAGGCATTAAGAGTACCACGGCCGATGATAGCATTGTAAGGATACTCCATGTCAACGATATCAAACACAATTTGCTCGGTCCTTGTGTTGTTAACAAATCCGAAGGTTACCGGCATGGTAATCTTCCCAAGTGCTACAATCTGCCGCCCTCCGAAGCCACAAAGAGGGTGTGTAGCATCATGAATCTTGTCTTCGGGCTCTTGCATCTGTCTGAAGGCTTTAGCGAATATAATGTCAGCTGCACTGCCTGTATCAACTAGGACATTGTGGACCAGAAATCCTTTGATCACGCAAGAAATAACCATGGCATCATTGTGAGGATAATCCTTAAGCTGAAGATCTTCCTGAGAGAAGGTAATTGGAATATGAGACCATTTTGACTTGATGAAGGGTCCCTGCACTCCAACATGCTGCACCCTTCTCTGAGCCTCCTTCTTCTGCTTCTTGTTAGCCGGCTCTGAGCAAGAACCGCCTGTTATCGGGAGCACCAGCTTCGAAGCCGAAGCAGCTCCAGCTTGATTGTTGATCGAAGCCATCAGCTCAGAAAAGTGGAAGTGAGTTCACCGGAGGTGGGCGCCAATGTTGGGGGCTTGTTCTCAATTGCTAAGAGTTAAGAACAAGGCAACACAGAAAATGTTAAATATTAAGGTCCTTCGTCCTTCATCACATTATATCCTTTCGGAATATAAGAGACTTCGGACGAAGGTTACGAAGGACGTACCTTCGTAAACATAATAATGAAGGATGAAGTATTCGTATAAATCATGATGTATAAAATAGACATTCAACTGTTAACATAGAATCATTTCCATTTTTATTAACATGAACGAATATAAATAATTTCAAATTACAAATGTACCTTCGGTCCTGAGGAAGGCGAGAGTACAAGTGTGATGCGAAGGCAAATAACAGGTTCGCGTGAACAGTACAGAGGTACTGTTCATCTATTTATAGGCACAGGTCGCAGCCTGTGACAAATTACAATTATGCCCCTTACAAAAGTTTACAACATTGACTCAGACCTATAAGTATAAAAAGGTCATTCTATCTCTATGTCGGTTTGAAACGCCGAAGCTCCATGAAAAGGAACCTTCGGCCATCTCTTGGAGACGACTTCAGCCGAAGCTGCTTCTTCGTGTGAGACCTTCGGCGCACCGGAGCACGACCCCAACAATGGGCTTCGGCTGATCAGCCGAAGCTGCCTTCTCCCTTCTGTACTTGTATTACTCACAAGCTTCGGCTTCATCTATATTATGGATTGCTTTTGAATTTGTCCAGTATCCTTCAGCCTTTCTGGTAGCTTCCTGGCTTC
The DNA here is from genome assembly GCA_029449295.1 of Zea luxurians. NCBI lineage: Eukaryota > Viridiplantae > Streptophyta > Magnoliopsida > Poales > Poaceae > Zea > Zea luxurians. The sequence continues at coordinate 63,723,470 of JAOPSE010000001.1, read as the reverse complement.
CATGAATAGCAATAGGCCCTTGATCCGAAGGTATCTTCATGCAAAGATATGCTGGATGAAGAATTGCTTCAAAAGCATTGAGTGTCCCTCGACCCATGATTGCATTATAGGGGTACTGCATGTCAACAATATCAAACACAACTTGCTCAGTTCTTGTGTTGTTGACAAACCCGAAGGCTACTGGCATCGTGATCTTGCTGAGCGCTACAATCTGTCTCCCTCCGAAGTGACAAAGAGGGTGTGTAGCATCATGAATCTTATCCTCTGGATCTTGCATCTGTCTGAAGGCCTTAGCAAATATAATATCCGCTACACTGCCTATGTCAACCAGAACATTGTGAACCAGAAATCCTTTGATAACACAAGAAATAACCATAACATCATTGTGAGGGTAATCCTTGAGCTGAAGGTCCTCTTGGGAGAAGGTAATTGGGATGTGGGACCATCTTGACTTGATGAAGGGTCCCTGTACCCCGACATGCTGTACCCTTCTCTATGCTTCCTTCTTTTGCTTCTTGTTAGCCGGTTCTGAGCATGAACCGCCTGTTATCGGGAGTACCAGCTTCAAAGCCGAAGCAGCTCTAGCTTGGTTGTTGAACGAAGACATCAGCTCGAAAGGTGGAAGTGAGTTCACAGGAGGTCGGCGCCAATGTTGGGGACTTGTTCTCAAGTGCTATGAATTAAGAACAAGGCAACATAGAAAATATTAAACGTTAAACACCTTCGTCCTTCGAAACATTATTTCCCTTGACATATAATGATCTTCAGACGAAGGTTGTGAAGGACAAACCTTCAGTATAAGATAAAATGGGGGAGAAGAAAAAAATATAAAATAACATATACAATTATGTATTATTATCAATCCTCTTCTATTTCATTTCTATTTTCTTACTATGGAAAATAGAAATGAAATCAAATTACAAATGTACCTTCGGCTTGAGAGAAGGTGAAAGTACAAGTGTGACGCAAAAGCAAAATGTCAAGTCCGCTTGAACAGTACGGGAGCACTGTTCATCTATTTATAGGCACAGGATGCAGCCCATGTAAAATTACATTTATGTCCTTTATAGTCGCCTACAATAGTGACACAAAACATCATGGGTCTTTAAGTCATTTCATCTTTGAGTCGGTTCACCCCTTCGTCTTGAGATTTGTCACTATGCCGAAGCTTTATTGGTGATAGCTTCGGCGCTGCTTCTGAGAAGATCGGTCGAAGGTGTTCTCTTTCTTTAGGATCTTCGGCTATGAAGCGTACCCCCAGCATAGGCCAACCTTCAGTCTATCTCCAACAGATTTGGTTGATATCCCCAGTGAAGCCCGGAGCGTTAGAAATAGATTTATAACTGAGATTTGGGCTAAGGGTGGGCAAGAACTAGCTGGTGATGAAGCTCGAAACTTGCTCAAGCCGGTATGGATCTTATGCCTGATGCTTGCCTTATCTCTTGTAATTACTTTTTACCTTATACCGTTTGTTTGTCTACAGGATGGTGGTGCCGAAGATAGATAATCCGAAGCACGTTCCGAAGGCTGCTGAAGCTTCTCTTTAGGTCTGCATTATAGGGCTTAGGAAGATTTGTATTATCTTTGTAAAAACTGTAATCGAGGAATGAACAATACTATGTATATCTATACATACCTTGTAATATATTTTTACCTTTTTATCCATGTACAAATTGCTTTGATGTGGACGAAACTTGTATCTTTTGAGTCGAAGGCGAAAAACACCTTCCCTTCTTTTCGTTCACAACAAAGCATGCCGTTGCATAAAATGTATACGTTTGAAACGAAGCTTCTTTGTGTTCATCGAAGCACTACCGTCAAAGATGGAGTATTTCTGTTCGTGCTTCATGTTATGATGATGATGGTCCTTCGAATGTCTAAATGAATGTTTGTATGAATGCAATGAATGATGTAATGTAATTGTTGGGGGCCTTCGTCCTCCGCAGGTCCTCAAAAACATAATTTAACAATGTCTTCCAAGTATGGTTTATGGATAGGTATCTTCGGATATATGATAAAAGCATACACGATAAGGAGCTTGATCGTGACGAAGGTTGTCGTCGCTCCGAAGCTGTGTGGAAGGGAGCTTCGGCTAAATCGCAAAAAATGGAACCGACTTAAAGGGGAAAAGGCTGTTCAGTCCTCATAGATTTTTCTATAAGCCAATAGTAAATGTAAAGGGCATAATTGTAATTTCTCGTAGGCTGTAACCTATGCCTATAAATAGATGAACAGTACCCCCGTACTGTTCACGTTGACTTGTACTCATTTGGTGCGTCACACTTGGATCTTTGCCTTCTGTCAAGCAAAAGGTATAAATGTAATTCGATATTGTTTACATTTGTTCATAATAATATAATTTGAAGATATCAATGATGTCATATGATTGTTTATATTATTTCTCATGTTTTATATGCTTCTTCCTTCATTAATAAGTATTGAAATGTCAAAGGTATGTCCTTCACATCCTTCGTCTGAAGATCATTATATCCTAAGGGACATAATGCTTCGAAGGACGAAGGGTTCTAACTATTAACCCTTTGTCTGTGTTGCCTTATTCTTAATTCATAACATTTGAGAACAAGTCCCCAACATTGGCGCCCACCTCCGCTGAACCCTCTTTTCGACCACCTTCGGCAAGCACTGACCCTCGTTATGCCGCCAAAGATAGTTTCAGCGACAGGGGCTGCTGCACTACAGCTACTGGACCCAAATCAGGAGAACCTTTCTCACCGAGAGGCCCGAAGCCAGAAGAGGAAAGCCACTAGTCCAACAATCCCGGAGGAAGAGTTGGATCAAGAAATCAGAAACATGGAGATAATTCATCAACAAGTACAAAGGAAGAAGGAGAAGATGGCCAGACTGGCTGATCTTCAAAGGCAAATCGACGAAGCCATTGAAGAAATACGCCATCTTGTTCAAGACAAACAAGATCGAAGGCCCCAGCATAGGGAGCTTCATCAAGAAGGTTTATTCAACGAGGATGGATGGTATGATGATTTTAATCATGATACCTTTACCTTTGATGCTGCTTCTCCCTTGGCACCAGAACTGCAGGCTATCCCATAGCCCCCATCATACAAGCCACCTCAGCTCCATTTGTATGATGGGCATTCGGATCCGAAGCAGTTTTTGATGAGTTATGAGGCAACCATATCTTCATATGGAGGCAATGCAGCTGTCATGGCCAAATCCTTCGTCATGGCAGTTCAGAATGTGGCCCAAACATGGCATTCTTCTCTTCGGCCAGGGACTATTACTTCGTGGTAGAAGCTCAAGGATATTCTACTGACAAGCTTTCAAGGCTTTCAAACGAAGCCGGTCATAGCTCAGGCTCTGTTTCAATGTACACAAGACCATGAGGAGTATCTTCAAGCATACGTCTGAAGGTTCTTGCGTCTTAGAGCACAGGCGCCTACAGTGCCCAATGAGATTGTCATTGAGGCCATGATCAAGGGGCTTCGTCCAGGACCTACTGCCTAGTACTTTGCCATAAAACCTCCACATACACTGGAGAAGTTGCTTCAAAAGATGGATGAATATATCAGGGCTCATAATGACTTCCACCAAAGAAGGGAGGAAGCTTACACGATCTCCAAGATGACCAGGGGCTTCGGAGGAAGAATCCACCCAAGGCATGTCAGGTCAATTCACAACTCCACTCAGAGTGATGACAGAGGAGGTCAGCTGCAGAGGCCGCAATATACTTCACAATCTTCGGGGCAGCAACAAAGTTCTTTTCGGCTGCCACTTCCAAGAGGCAGAGGCGCTAGGGGCTTTGGAGGAAGATATGGGGACCAACCCAGGAAGATTTACTGTCTATTTACTGTCTATTTTCTTGGAGGAAGATTTACTGTCTATTATGTGACAAATCACCATCCAAAAGCAGAAGGAGATCGCAGAAGCCGAAGCCCGGCAAAATCAACCGAAGCAGGTCCTACATACTGCTTCGTGTCACTCACCCTACATACCAGATGTTGGGGGCTTGTTCTCAAATGCTAAGAGTCAAGAACAAGGCAACACAGAAAATGTTAAATATAAATGTCCTTCGTCCTTTACTTCATTACATCCCTTCGGGATATAAGGAACTTCAGACGAAGGTTACGAAGGACATACCTTCGCAAATATAATAACGCGGGATGAAGCATTCATATAAATCATGAGGTATAAAATGGACATCCAAATATTAACATGAAATCATTTCCATTTTTATTAATACGAATGAATATAAACGACAGATGTACCTTCGATCTTGAGGAAGGCAAGAGTACAAGCGTGATGCGAAGGCAAATGACAAGTTCGCGTGAACAGTACAGTGGTACTGTTCATCTATTTATAGGCGCAGGTCGCAGCCTGTGACAAATTACAATTATGCCCCTTATAAATGTTTACAACATTGACTCTGACCTATATGAATAAAAAGGTCATTCTATCTCTATGTCGGTTTAAAACGCCGAAGCTCCATAAAAAGGGACCTTCGGCCATCTCTTGGAGACGACTCCAGCCGAAGCTGCTTCTTCGTGTGAGACCTTCGGCGCACCGAAGCACGACCCCAACAGTAGCCCCTTTCGCGGTGCTAGATCGTTTTTCGTAACGAGCTTAACCCGTGAAAAAAAACTTCTTCAGCTTCGGGAAGCCGAAGGTCCAAAAAACACCTTCCCTGAGCTCGTTGCGGAGAAACGATCCGGCTTCCGAGTACGTGCCAGGCCCACCTTGCAGAGTTACTGTTTGATCTTTGCGGTCCACTGCTCAGCGAGTACAAGTGACCGCCCGTCTGGTGTAAAAATCTTGCCGCTTCGCCTTCTTACCTGCAGTACTATATAAACAAGCGGGTAGGTGTGAAGTTACCACAGCATTCATTGCTATTTGCACTGTTTTGCTGCCAAAATTTTCACCATAGCCGAAGCTTGACTCTCAAAATCGAACGAAGGTCCTTCTCGACGCTTGCTTCGTCAGAAAGGAGAGCTTCGGAGAATAGAAAAAAGAAGAAAGTTTTTGACTTCCCCAAACTTAGAATCACATGGCACGAGTGCGATCTACTGCCAAAGTTGCACGTGAGGGAGACGAAGCCGAAGGTTCGGACACTATGCCGATCTCCGAAGCGATGCAGCGCTCCGGTTTAGTGACTGCGGAAGAGAGACCTGCTGCCGAAGCAAACCCGACAACAGCCGGAGAAGAAGAAAACATTGATGGGACTGACTCCGAAGATGACTACCATATTGCTACGCCCAGCAAGCCCAGTCACCTGGATTTTGGAAAATCAACTGTTTCAAAAGCTGATCTCTCGAAGATGGTGAAAGCGGGTTATTTCAATGAAGATCAGAAGAAGCTACTCCGCTTCGGGGGAGAAGAAACCACCCCGAAGCCAGGGAAGGATGAGATTGTTATTTTCAAAAGCTTTTTAAAGGCTGGGCTGAGATTTCCTCTGCACAATATTATTGCAGAGATATTGAGGAGGTTTGGTATCTTTTTTCACCAATTGACTCCTAATGCCATCGTTAGACTCAATGTTTATATCTGGGCCCTCCGAAGCCAAGCTGTGGAACCTTTTGCCGACAGCTTCTGCCGGGTTCACGAATTACACTACCAAACAAAGGCCAGAAAAGATGGACTACATGATAATTTTGGCTGCTATAATTTTGCCTACCGAAAGACAACAAAGTGCCCTGTCATCAGCTACCGAAGCAAATGGCCAGCAGGCTGGAAGTCTGAATGGTTCTACGTAAAAGTTGACGAAGACAGAGAAAAATTGGTACAAAGCCCTCTGGAATTAATCTTCGGAGAGACGAGGCCACGCTGCCGCATCGGTGATTTAAAGGGTCCTACCTGGGCCGCTCTGGGTGAGTTTGAAATCATTTCAAAACATATTGGCACCAGGGATCTAGTTCAGGAATTTCTGGCATTCAGAGTCTTCCCTACTCTAAAAGAGTGGGAAATGCCGAAGCTGAAGGGAGAAAAGAAGAAGGGGGAGCTGGTCCGTCTGCCCTATCACTTTAAATTCAAGAAGTACTTTAAGAAACCCTGCAAAGAGTGGTTAGAAACAGTTGAGACAATGTGCAATGAAATCTTAGGGAATTATTCCAAAAAGGAGGATCAATTAATGACAGCGGCCTTCGGCACCCGACCGAAGCGAAGGCTGAACCGAGTATTCGATGCCCTGGGCTTCGAGTACCCAGACTATGAGCAGTTGAACAAGGGTGCCGAGGGCCACAAAAGAAAAAGAGTAACTGAAATTCTGACAAAGGATGAAGAGCAACCAGCAGCAGAGAAGAAAATCCCGAAGAAAAGGAAAATATCGAGTCCGAAACGGAAAATATCCGAAGAAGAGAGGACCCCCACACCGCCTTCTACCAGCGACGTGGAAGAAATTTTAAAGGTAATGACTGAACCTATGCCCACGAAGCTAAGTCCATTAGGGCTCCGACTGACGAAGCTTTTTCAAAAGGTGGACGAGCCGGATCAGGCGAAGATGAGCAAACACAAACGGCAAAGAATCATTGCGGTAACTGAAGTTATCGATAAGACACCTCCAAGAGCTTCAGTTCAGAAAACAGCAGCTGCCGAAGGCACCAAGAACATTGAAGTCGCCCCTTCGGAGGTCGCGGCTAGCGAAGCCGCTACAGCCGAAGAGGTTAATTTAGAAACAACCATTGAGGATATTAACAAAATTTTGGAAGACATAGATGCAGAAGAAGCCGGTGCTGCTACTGAAAAATCCATGGCCACAGTACCTGAAAAAGGAAAAGAAATAGCCGAAGATACTTCGGATGACGAAGCTTACTCCTTTCAGAATTTAATTGGGCAAAAACTGACAAAGGACGAAATAGAAGAACTTAAAGAATATGCCAAATCCTGCGGCTACAAGTCAGGTGCCCTCCTATTTGGAGGTGTAGATGATGAAAAACTAGGCTGCATTCGAGACCAGACTGGTGCTAAGGTAATCGGTACTCTATCAAAGAGTATCGGTTTTCCGAAGCTAGAGTCAGACATCAGCCGCTACCGACGACAGCATGTCGTTGGTAGTTTATTTTACTCCAACTTCAAGGTGAACAACTTGCCACCTAACTTTTGTTGCTTCTAATAAAAACATGTCTGACGAAGGTTGTGTTCGTACAGAGTATGCTGCTGAGCAAAGCCTTGCAAATGCAACAAGATCTTGAAGATAAAAAACATGAAGTTATAATTGGAAATTTGGAAAACAAAATAAAGGAGCAATCAGATGCTTTCGAGAAAAAGAACTTTGAGCTCCAGGCAACCGAAGGTTTATTGGCGGAAGCTGAAGCAAAAATATCAGAACTGAATACGAAGCTTCTCCACCAGTCTGAGCAGTTCGAACGAGAAAAACAAGATCTTAGTGCAAAACTTGAAGCCGAAGCTCAGCAAAATTCAGATTTGAGAAAACTACTGACAACTCTTCAAGAAAACTGCTTGAATTTTAGCAACAAGTGCATTCAACGACTGAGAAAGATTTTTTACTCAGTTGGAGCCAGCAGTGAAAAATTCACCCCCTCAGCTGAAGATCTGCCGAAGACCTTCGAACATATTGAGGGGGAGATTGACGAGCTCGACGAAGTCATAGCTGGGCATGGTGACTTCTGTGCCTGGGTGGCTTCTCGAGGCACTGCTGCTGCATTTCTGAAGGCCGGCTGCGACCACGGAAAAATTGTCAACAGGCCCAACTTCAGCTTATCTCCATCAATCCTGGATGATATGCCTGACCTCGCCCGAAGTATCTCCAATAGATTTATAAAAATGATATGGACAAAAGGCGGGCGGGAGAAAGCTGGAGACGAAGCACGAAGTCATCTTGAACCAGTAAGAAATGATACTTCGGAGTTACCTTTTCCTTTGCTCTTGATTTTTACTTATAATCTCTTAATTTATGTAGGATGTCGAAGATGAAGTTGATGCCTAAGTTATGTCGCCGAAGCTGTTGCCGTAGCTGAAACTTGATGAAGATCAGTAGAAATGTACTGTAGAAAAACTCAGGATATTTTTGTAACAATTCTTGTAAATACAATTAAACTGTCTTCAAGGAACTTTGTACATACCTTGTAATATATTCTTACCCTTTGCTTGAGGCGCTTTGATGTGGACGAAATCAGTATTTTGAGCCGAAGGCGAAAAAACACCTTCCCTTCTTTTCGTACACAACGAAGCCTAAAAGACTACTTCTCCTTTCTGCCGAAGCTTTTCTTTACAAAAGAAAACATAAAAGACTACTACTCTTTTCTGCCGAAGCTCTTCTTTACATAAGAAAAACATAAAAGACTACTACTCTTTTCTGCCGAAGCTCTTCTTTACATAAGAAAACATAAAGACTACAACTTTCTTTTACACAACGATTCATAAAAAACCACTTCGAAACTTTTCTTTTACATAATGAATCATAACAAACCATTTGTCCGAAACTTTTCTTTGTGCCGAAGCAACCACTTAGGAACACAAATGCTATGAATGAATGCTTATGCATGCACATGCCATGATGTAATGTAATGTGCAAATGAATGTCCGAAGCGTATGTCCGAAGCCACATTCTCAACGATTACTCCTTTAGAATCGACCACACATCAGCTCTGCATTCCCTTGGGAACGACTTTGGAGCATCTTTGCCTTTTACTTAGGCAGTACCAGCGTTGACTTTTCGCTGTAAGCTCTGCATCCCCTTAGGGACGTCTTTGGAGCTTCTTCGTCTTTTACTTAGACGGTATAAGCTCTGCATTCGCTTAGGAACGACTTTGGAGCTTCTTCGCCTTTTACTTTCGGCGGAATCAGCGTTGACTTTTCGCTGTAAGCTCTGCATCCCCTTAGGGACGTCTTCGGAGCTTTTTTCTCTTTTTCAGTTTCGGCACTCGATGGTGCGCTCTCAGCTTTTACATTTACATCTTTTGGGGGATTTTGCTCTTATAAAACTAAAAAGGAAAATTACATATGATGGCCCCATTAAAAACCTTTCTCCCCCTTTAGAAAGGAAAAGGGTGCCAAAAGAAAAAATAAAATTACATCAAGTTACACATAGAACCGCCGAAGCTCATCCGCATTCCAAGATCTTGGAATTTCATTGCCGTCCATGTCCTTCAGTCTGTAGGAACCAGGCCTTGACGAAGATGCTACTAAGAAAGGCCCTTCCCACTTCAGTTGCAACTTGCCCACTGTATCCGGGTTGGCCACTCTTCGAAGCACGAAATGTCCTGGCTCAATATTTTTTAGCCGGACTTTTCTATCTCGCCATTTGATTGTTTCAGCCTGGTATTTGTTGATATTTTCCACGGCCTGAAGCCTGATCCCTTCTAAGGCATCTTTTTCCACAAGGCAAGTATCTTCGGCACCTGATTCTGCCGAAGCTACCACTCTTATTGATCCAGCTTTAGCTTCTTCTGGAGTTATTGCTTCGTCACCAAATAATAACTTGAATGGGGTAAAGCCTGTAGACCTTGATGTTGTTGTATTGTGGCTCCACACCACTTTGGTCAACTGATCTGGCCATTTTCCCCTTGGTTGATTAAAAATTAGCTTCATTATTCCTGTCATTATGATGCCGTTGGCCCTTTCAACAAGTCCATTCGACTCCGGATGCCTTACTGATGCAAAGTGGATCTTCGTGCCAATTTGATCACAGAAATTTCTGAAATCTTCGGAGTCGAACTGTGTTCCATTATCTACAGTGATAGCCTTTGGGACTCCGAAGCGACAGACAATACTCTGCCAGAAAAATTTTTGGACAGTGGCCGAAGTTATTGTGGCTAATGGCTTCGCCTCAATCCACTTGGAAAAATACTCCACAGCTACTATAACATATTTCAGATTTCCTTGGGCCGGTGGCAATGGACCCAACAAGTCAAGGCCCCACCTTTGCAATGGCCAAATGGGTTGTATCAGCTGTGTTAATGACGAAGGTTGTTTTTGATCTCTTGCACATTTTTGACAACCTTCGCACTTTTGGACTAACTCCGCTGCATCCGAAGCTGCCTTCGGCCAATAAAATCCTTGGCGGAACACTTTTCCAAGTAACGGCCTGGATCCAATATGGGATCCGCACAGGCCTGCATGTATCTCCTTCATCAACTCTATACCTTCGGCCCTAGACAAGCACTTGAGCAGCGGGGCACAAACTCCATGCTTGTATAACTCCCCCTCTATCATAACATAGGGACGAGCTCTTGCCTCTATCCTCTTATTATAAGCTTCGTCATCTGATAGGAAGTTACCCTGAAGGTAAGAGATTATTTCAGTTCTCCAATCTTCACTGTACACAGGAGAAATGTTAAGGACTGCTCTTTCGAGTAGCTCCACTGAAGGTGCCTTTATTGTTTCGAAGAACACGTCCGAAGGTAGTGGCAGCCCCTGTGCTGCAGACTTGGCTAATAAATCAGCATGCTCATTTTGTCCTCGAGGGATATTCTTAACAGAAAATCCTTCGAAGGAAGCTTCGATCCTTCGGACCGTGTCTAGGTATTTTTCAAGCTTCGGGTCCTTAGCCTTGCAACTTTTATCAACATGACCCGAAACAACCTGAGAATCAGTTTTAAGAATTGCCCTTCTGATCCCCATTGCCTTTAGTTTCCGAAGACCCAGGAGCAAAGCTTCGTACTCAGCAATATTATTTGTGCAGCCGAAGTCAAGTCTTGCTGCATAACAAGTTTTAACCTTGGACGGAGAGACCAACACAGCAGCTGCACCTGCTCCGAAGGTTCCCCAAGAGCCGTCACAGAACACTGTCCATGCTTCGGCATCTTTATTCGCTTCTTCGTCCTGAGCCCCTGGCGTCCAGTCGGCAATGAAATCTGCCAATGCTTGAGACTGAATTGAGGATCTATGCACATAATCAATGTAAAATTCATTAAGCTCCGCAGCCCACTTTCCAATACGCCCGGTGGCTTCTCTATTCCTCATGATGTCCTTCAACGGCTGCGAAGAAGGAACAATAATGTTGAATGCCTGAAAGTAATGCCGAAGCTTCCTGGATGCCATTAAAACGGCGTACAACACCTTCTCCAGCTCTGTATAATTTTTCTTTGAGACACTGAGAACCTCAGACACAAAATATACTGGGACTTGCTTCTTGGCTTGTCCATCAAACTTTTCCTGAACAAGTGCCGCACTTACCGCTGAGTGCGAAGCTGCCACATACAACAACAGAGGAGCCCCTGGTGTTGGTGGAGTTAATGTTGTAAGATCTATTAAATATTGCTTCAGCTCTTCGAAGGCTTTTTGTTGACTTGGGCCCCATTGAAAGACTTCAGCTGACTTCAGCACCTCGAAGAATGGTAAGTTTCTTTCTGCTGATCTGGATATAAATCTGTTGAGAGATGCTAGCCTTCCTGTCAATCTTTGGGCCCCCTTTCTTGTGGTTGGTGGCTCCATTCGAAGTATAGCTTCGATTTTATTTGGGTTGGCTTCGATTCCCTTCGTTGAAACCAAACACCCAAGAAATTTGCCCTTCTTCACTCCGAAGACGCATTTCTCTGGATTTAGCTTCAGACCAGCCTGTCTGAAGCTGGCGAAGGTCTCCTGCAAATCAGCAATATGATTTTCTTGCTTCGTGCTTTTTACAATGATGTCATCGACATAAGTCAGCACATTTCTGCCTATCTGAGATTGGAGAACCTTCGCAGTCATTCTGCTGAAACTCCCTCCAGCATTCTTGAGCCCCTCAGGCATCCGAAGATAGCAATATGTACCACTTGGAGTTATGAAGCTAGTCTTCGGCTCATCTTCCTTCTTCATCCAGATTTGATGATAGCCTGAGTAGCAGTCCAGGAGACTCATGAGCTCCGAAGAAGCAGCTGCATCAACTAAAGAATCTATCCTTGGCAGCGGAAATTCATCCTTCGGACAAGCCTTGTTGAGATCTGTGAAATCAATACACATTCTCCACTTGCCATTGGCCTTCTTCACCATAACAGTGTTAGCTAGCCACTCTGGGTACTTCACTTCTCTGATAACTCCTGCACTGAGGAGTCTTTTTACTTCATTACGAGCCCCTTCGGCCTTATCATCAGACATTTTCCGAAGCCTCTGCTTTCGGAGTCTGAAGGATGGATCAACATTAAGCGAATGTTCAATAACATCCCGATTTACTCCACAGAGATCATTAGCTGACCATGCAAAGACATCTTTGTTGTTGAATAAAAACCTTATCAAGGTTTTCTCCTGATCTTCAGATAATTGCGAGCCCAACAACACCTTCTGCTCTGCTACATCCTCACACAATAACATGGGCTTCGGCTGATCTGCTGAAGCTGCCTTCTCCCTCCTGAATTTATACTGTTCACAAGCTTCAGCTCCATCTATATTATGGATTGCCTTGGAATCAGTCCAGCTTCCTTCGGCCCTTCTAGCAGCTTCCTGGCTTCCATGAATAGCAATAGGTCCTTGGTCCGAAGGTATCTTCATGCAGAGATAAGCTGGGTGAAGAATTGCTTCGAAAGCATTAAGAGTTCCACGACCAATGATAGCATTATAAGGATACTCCATGTCAACAATGTCAAACACAATTTGCTCAGTCCTTGTGTTGTTGACAAATCCGAAGGTTACCGGCATGGTAATCTTCCCAAGGGCCACAATCTGCCGCCCCCCGAAGCCACAAAGAGGGTGCGTAGCATCATGGATCTTGTCTTCAGGCTCTTGCATTTGTCTGAAGGCTTTAGCAAATATAATGTCAGCTGCACTGCCTGTATCAACTAGGACATTGTGGACCAGAAATCCTTTGATCACGCAAGAAATAACCATAGCATCATTGTGAGGATAATCCTTAAGCTGAAGGTCTTCCTGAGAGAAGGTAATTGGAATATGAGACCATTTTGACTTGATGAAAGGTCCCTGCACTCCAACATGCTGCACCCTTCTCTGAGCCTCCTTCTTCTGCTTCTTGTTAGCCGGCTCTGAGCAAGAACCGCCTGTTATCGGGAGCACCAGCTTCGAAGCCGAAGCAGCTTCAGCTTGATAGTTGAACGAAGCCATCAGCTCAGAAAAGTGGAAGTGAGTTCACCGGAGGTGGGCGCCAATGTTGGGGGCTTGTTCTCAAATGCTAAGAGTCAAGAACAAGGCAACACAGAAAATGTTAAATATAAATGTCCTTCGTCCTTTACTTCATTACATCCCTTCGGGATATAAGGAACTTCAGACGAAGGTTACGAAGGACATACCTTCGCAAATATAATAACGCGGGATGAAGCATTCATATAAATCATGAGGTATAAAATGGACATCCAAATATTAACATGAAATCATTTCCATTTTTATTAATACGAATGAATATAAACGACAGATGTACCTTCGATCTTGAGGAAGGCAAGAGTACAAGCGTGATGCGAAGGCAAATGACAAGTTCGCGTGAACAGTACAGTGGTACTGTTCATCTATTTATAGGCGCAGGTCGCAGCCTGTGACAAATTACAATTATGCCCCTTATAAATGTTTACAACATTGACTCTGACCTATATGAATAAAAAGGTCATTCTATCTCTATGTCGGTTTAAAACGCCGAAGCTCCATAAAAAGGGACCTTCGGCCATCTCTTGGAGACGACTCCAGCCGAAGCTGCTTCTTCGTGTGAGACCTTCGGCGCACCGAAGCACGACCCCAACACCAGAGTTTGTGGGTAATCATCCTGCAGCTTCTATTGCTTCGGCCAGTCAGCCACAGGCTTCTTGGCCACAGCTTCCACCAGCGCCGCCACTACAACCTACCTATTCATGAGGTCAGCAGCCAGAAAGGAGCCATCAGACTCATCAGCAGCGAGAGCTCAGCGAAGAATCCGAAGCTCGCACAGTCAACAGTACTGTGCCAGAGTCAAAACACATCTATTGAGACATATCCTACCTCTGAAGCATTTTACATTCATTGTTATTTTCTTTTTAATAAGGAACAATTGGTGTAAATTTACACTTCTTGTCACTTTTAATTTCTTGTAATAGCTTCATTCTTGTCATAATGAAACATATCTTTCCTACAGACTTACGAAGCTCAAAATTTGCCGAAGCTAAAAAGTCGTTCCTAAGGGAGTGCATACCTAAAAATGACATTGCAAGTTTTATCGAAGCTACAAAAGTCGTTCCTAGGGAGCGCAGCATAAGTTTGTTGAAGCTTCAAAAAGTCATTCCCAAGGGAGCGTAGTGTAAGTTTTCTGCTCAAAAGTTGTTCCAAAGGGAATGTAGAGCCAAATACCGCCGAAATATAAGGCGAAGCGCGAAAAGTCAACGCGAATACCACCGAAATAGAAGGCGAAGAAGTTCAAAAGACGTTCCTAAGGGGATGCAGAACTTACACCGAAAAATAAGCGGTGAAGCCAAAAAATAAACAGCAAAGAGATTTTTGATGGTTCCTAAGGGAATGCAGATATTATGTTTCAGTGTGGGTACGTGTCTTCGGCATTAGCATCATTCTTTGCATCATATCATCGCATCATATCGCATAGCATCACATCATACATCATATCACATCAATAACATCAATTGGAAGCGAGGCCGATCTTCGGAGAATGCTTTATAAAAAATAAAAAGATGCCAAGGCACAAAGTAAGCTGAGAATTACAGCTCCATCAGTTCTGATGTGGAAGGAGGGACCTATTCTTTATGAAGCATTGATGATTTTACAAAGGGTAGATGATTCTTACGAGGCGTAAAAACTCTTCTTTACGAAGCATGAAAGAAGGGAAAGTGTTTTTTCGCCGAGGGCTCAAAAACGGTATGTACATAAAGTTTCATGCATCGCAAAGAACTGAATTACAAGCAATTCATATATTACATTCAAATCTTGTAAGCACCAAATATTACAAACATAGTTCAGCAAATGTTACATCAATATTCTAGAAAATGTTTTTATAATAGCTACTCTTCTTCCTTCAGAACTTTTTCTGCAGCTTCGGTTAGCAGTTTGGTAACAACTTCATCTACAATAGCTTCGGCCACATTAATGATTTCTATTGCCTTCTTCATTTCTGGGTCGACCAGTGGGTCGATTAGCTCTGGTGGAGGAGGTAGTTCAGCTGCAGTAGAAAACATCAGTTAGCTCGAAGTCAAAAATGACGAAGCTAAAAGCCATTAAGGAATAACTATTCGTCTTTTGAGTTCCGCTGCTCTTTCAGCTTCTTTTGCTGCTTCTCGAGTGTCATGAATATCCTTTTCGCTCTTCTTCATTATTTCATGAGCTATTCCTCGGCCGCCATTTTCCCAGATATCATTGAAAAAATTTCCACCTATTAAACTCGCTTCGGCTGAAGGGTCCTTCGTATCATCGACAGAGAAGGCGGCTTCGGTCTGGGCCAAGGTTTTAACATGTTCACAACCTGCCTTCTCCAAAATGGCTGCAATCCCCCTCACACCAGACAATGCACACATGTCCCCACGGTCACTCAAAATCTCCTCAAAAGCTTCGGCTTCATTACTGATCCACTCGATGACGCCCTCGGGGTCGCCTCGTATGAAGTTGTTTTCGCTTGAATACACGCCCACATTGGCAAAACTAGTCTCTATCTTTTTTCACACATTCCACAGACTTTTCAAAACATCTTTCCTTTGATGCGTGAAGTTTTGCAACTGTTTTTTCAAAATAATTTTTCCAGTACTCACTGGCATCTCGGTCAGCTTCGGCAACAGCGCATTTTAACTTGGCCTCAGTCAGTTGTTTTCGAAGGTCTTCAATCTCATTCTTTTGAATTTTAGATTGAGCCTTGAAGTTGGCTTCATCCTCCTTTACTTTGTCCACCAATGTAAGTAGAATTTTGTCTTTTTCCGTGGCTTCGTTTCTCAGCATAATAACCTCTGTTTGAAGGTTATTGAGAGCAATAGTGCAGCTCTCATCTTCAGCATTCTTTTGTGCCCTTAAGGTGTTGCTAAGCATTAAGCCCTACAAGAAAGAATAAATGGATTAACATAAGAATAAAAGACTCCATTACAGAATCCATAAGCTTCAAAATTTACAACTTTTTGTACCTTCAGACTGTTGTATGCAAGGCTATCTGCAAGATCTTCCTTCGTCATGGCGCAAAGCCCAGCCTCGAGCTTTGGGAAACCCATGGTTTTGGCCATCTCTCGGCAGACAGATAATTCTTTGTTGTACGAAAGACAATACAAGAAATCATCTTCATCTGTACCGTTAAACACTAAGGCCCCCTTCGGATACTTCAGTTCCCGGGCATAGTGTTTGGCTTCAAAATTTTCTTCTTTGGATAATTTCTTTCCCACAGCATGTCGAATGATATAATCAAGATCTTCGGAGGATGCTTCGGGGGTAAGGGATTTGGTTTCTTTGGCCACACTTTTTTCAAAAGCTATATTAATATCTGAAGGTATTTCTTCGGCCTCTTGCTCGGGTGTGGCAAGCTTCGTCTCAAAAGGCACTTTAGGCCCGGCTTCGGCGCTAGCCTGGCTCATTGCAGCTTCGGTTTTGGTCACTTTTGTTTTAGCTTCGATTTGTATTTTTGTAGCCTTGGCAATTTTCCCTAGAGTAGAGCTTGAAGCCTTTACCGTTTCTAGCACATCTAGTACACATGCCATTCTTCTTCTTTTGGGAGTGGCTGCAAGACCTTTTTGTATCTTCGGCATTGGTACTTCTGCCGAAGGGCTGAAAACTTCTAACATTTTTATTCCTTCAGTCTCTGGCTTTTCGGCCTTATCTTTACCAGACTTTGCCTCAGCCTGCTCGGCTGAGGGTGCCTTCGGCATGGTAGTCGGTTCTTCAACCTTCTATGTAGGAGCTGTGATACCCGGTTTGCAAGAAGAGAAGTTGGGGGGTTGTTCTTTTTGTTTTTTTCTCTCATCCAGTTGTTGTTTTGGTATTTGGAATTTTGTGGACAACATTCACAACTAGGGCAGTAGAATTTATTTGGTTTGACGTTTGCGTTGCGGTCGGGAGCTGTCGCGTGGGATAGTTGGGCCGCAATTGGCGTTTCGGCCCAATAACCCTCCCAAACCCTAGCCGCCTCCCTCCTATCTACCCCCCCATGTGCAGCCGCCCCCCCCCCCCACTCCTCCTTTCCCCCTTGGCCACCGCCCCCCCCTGCCCACCTCCTCCTCTCCCCATTGTTGCAGCCACCAAAACCCTAGCCGCCCCCCCCCCCAATCCCCTCCTCCCAAGGTGCTACTCCGTGCCGCTTGGATCATCGTCTTTTGGTGCGAATCTCCAATCGTTTTGGTGGAGGGACGAAGGGAGGAAGGAAAGGGGGAGAACCCAAGGTGATTTTTCTTTTGTGTTCATCCCTTGTTCATTTGCGCTGCGATTCAATTGATTAGATGTTGCGTTTGAGATTAGATAGAGGGGGGCTGCCCAGAATTTTGCGTGGTGGATGAACAGCGGTAGTTCCAGCAGTTTTTAGGTTTTTTTTCGTGAAGATTTAATGGGGATCAATTTGGGGATCTTGTAGAACTTTGTTTTATCTTTCCAACGAGTATTTATGCGCTCAATTTGGAGTTATAAATTAAAAGTTATCATCGTTTGAATCCGGGTATGTGGCTGTCCAAAAAACAGATTTTTCAGAGTGATGAACAGCAGCAGTGTTAGCAGTTTCTGGGGATTTTTCGGGAGTAATTAGTGTTAATCAGTATGAGAATCTTGTAGAACTTTGTTTTATCTTTCCAACGAGTATTTATGCGCTCAATTTGGAGTTATAAATTAAAAGTTATCATCGTTTGAATCCGGGTATGTGGCTGTCCAAAAAAACAGATTTTTCAGAGTGATGAACAGCAGCAGTGTTAGCAGTTTCTGGGGATTTTTCGGGAGTAATTAGTGTTAATCAGTATGAGAATCTTGTAGAATTTTGTTTTATCTTTCCAACAAGTACTTATGCGCTCAAATCGGAATTATATTTTAAAAGTTATCGCTGTTTGAATCCACGTATGTCGCTGCCCAAATCAGAAAAAAACAGATTGCAGGGTTTATTTTGTGGACCGTTTAGAGGTAAGTAGATGTTAGAATTTAATCATGAGTTGTATACAAGACTTGTGGGGAATTTTATGTAGTTGTCTCTGAAGTTTTTGTTTATCATCACTGCTGTCCTAATTTTTAAGTTATGGAATTGTTAAGCAGCGCCGCTGCGGTTTGGTTAGTGAGGGGAGAATTGTTACCGTGGCGGGGTTTGAGATTGCGCGTAGGTGCGGTGTTGTCTTTGAGTTTCTTTTATGTGAATTTGGTGCACTAAGTTGGGTGTCAAAAACAGGTGGTGGACTTCCGGATCGTTCTTAGGGATTTTGCCCGAACTTCGGTGAAGGCAAGTAAACTGTGATGGTTATTCCGTCTGTCAGACGAGGAGTCTTATACTTGTTTATGTTGTGCTGTCATGTTCAAATTCATATTTTCTTTCGAGTACCATCATTTGAACATGTTCATGTTTCATGGATTTCATAAGTTGAGTTTGAGGTTCGATTATGTTACTCAAGTGGTAATTATGTGGAATGGGTGGAAGTAAATGCCTAGCACCTTTTTATTTGGGGAGAACTTATGATGTTGTCATGCATAATGCACTCATCATCCATTGCATTGAAGTTTCGTCGCGATCTTATGGTCCAACCGTACCGGTACATTGAGCATCATATGTTGCCCGAGAAGGGGTATGGTGCAGCTTCATATCCTTAGAGATATGGAGGCAGAAGTCATTATTGCATTTGTAGCCATGTGCATTCATGGGAGAGGTGTTGAATCTATTATGTGGATGTGGATAATTTGGACTTGTGCATGGTGCTCCTACTTGGTGTTGAGTTTTTAGTTACTCGTATACTTGCTGCAATTTACTGTTCAAAAGAAAAGAAAGAAGTCCTGAACACGTGGTAGTGTAAGCATAGTTGATTTACAATGTCCTATTTACTGTTGTTATGTTTACTTGCTGAGATGTGTTATCTCACATCTTGCATTGTTTGATGCAGGCATCTAATTTCTGCTTGGGGGATAGAGGGATGTAGCAGCACGGCCACTACACCTTTAATAAAGGAACCACCATTTATTAATGTTGTTAATCAGAGTTGGACAAGTCTAGGGATTTGCTTTATTCTTGGTTGAGCGGTTATTTTGGGGTGGACTGAGTTCTTATCCCATTTGTTTTTCTTCAGTTGAGTCATAATTACGTTTTACCACTCTTGCATTACAGTTTCTACTATGTGAATTATATGTCTTTATATCTTGTATGTGCGTCATGTTTTCCCCTCCTTGTTATGCTAGTTTTTCAAAGGAGGTGCTGCCGGATTTTTTTTTCTTGCTTTATATTCTTTCTTTATTACATCTCTTGTGTTTAGTAAGTTTGGTAGATGAGGTTTACTGTATTATCCATTTTGTGCGACCAGTGGGGTGTTACAGTTGGTATCAGAGGAATAGGCTGTAGGTCCTAGCAAGTGGAGTAGTAATAAATTGACACACTGCACATGTAGGATGGGTTTTCTGTCTTGCTATTGATATGATTATGTTATTCTCTGTGCTAGTTTTGACATTATCTAGAGAGATGCTATGCTTATCTCTTTTACTTATTATTCTCATCCCTGTGGCTGCAGCTATGCCGCCTCGTAGAGCTCGGGGTAGTCCGCAAGCTCCTAGTGGGGACTCGATGAGTCCGGCGGCAATGTTAGCCGCGATGCAGGCCATGCAGCAGGAGTTGGCCCTTCTGAGGCAAGCCATTCCTGTCGCCCCTGCAGGTGCTGCTCAGGGTGCTGGAGGTGGAGAAGTGCCCGGGGGCACTGTCCCTGCGGGTGCTGTTCCAGGTGGCAGGGCCGAGGTGCCTCTTCCAGTCAGTGGTCTTTCTCTGATGCAGTGGATGGGCATGAAGTTGGATTCTTTTGATGGCAGTGGTACTCCGGTCGAGGCGGCAGATTGGCTGACTTATGTGGAGGATAAGATGAATGTCTTCGAGATTGCTTATGGAGATCGGGTTCGCTTTGGCACTCAGCTGCTGAAGGGTGAGGCGCAGATTTGGTGGAGAGGCGTGTAGGCAGCGCACTCCTCCTCACCAGGAGTCCTATCATGGGATGTTTTCATCAGGCAGTTCGAAAGGAGATTCTACCCGGTCACCTTTCTGGAGAAAATGAAGATTGACTTGCAGTCCTACAAGCAGGAGAAGAAGTCTGTCACAGAGTATGAGGTGGGCTTCAACAAAATGGTCCGCTTTGTCCCTCATGTGGCTTATAATGAGATGGAGAAGGCGAGCCAATTCCGTCAGGGTCTGAAGCCTTCTATCAGGCATGCTCTAGGGGCCTTTCCGTTGGTGGACTTCCGTACCACAGTGGAGCAGGCGCTGGGGGTGGAGATGCAACACCAGTACACTATGGAGTCGCAGAAGTCTTCGGGTGTTGATCAGCCTCGTAGCCAGGACACGAGGAGGGGCAACACTGGAGGTCCAGCTCACAAGAGGGGCAAGTCTCAGCATCAGCGCCACCATCCATACCGTGGAAAATCTTCTGACTCAGGTACTTCAGGAGGAAGTACTCAGAGGTTTCGGGCCGTTCCTAAGCCTGGGTTAGGGCTGGTGTGTTTCCGCTGTGGAGATGCGCATCGCCGTGCAGAGTGCCAGTGGAGTGGCAGGTGTTCTATCTGCAGTCAGGACCACAAGGATGTGGTGTGTAGGAGGAATCCCAATGGGAAGCTCAGATGGGAGCCGATAACTTCCTCCTCTTCTCAGGGCACTATCAATATGATGTCAGGTGCTGAGCAGCAGTTTTCAGTTCCTCTTCCTCCACAGCAGCTTTATGTGCCTGGGACTTCTCAATTCGTGCCGATGCAAGGTTTTCCGCAGTATCAGGCTGTGCCTACTCCTGCGCCGTCTACCCCTGTGCTGAGTCAGTTTGGAGCTCCGCGCCAGCCTCCTCCGGTGGCTTAGTGGGGTTCTTCTGTTAATTTCACTACGGGAGCTTCCTCTTCTGCGGGTATTTCTGGAGCTTATGTGCTACCCGCTACGGATGGCAGGGAGCAAGGAGACGTGGTGACAGGTACGATTTCAGTTGATTCATTTGCAGCCCATGCTCTTTTTGACTCTGGCGCTAGCTATTCGTTTGTTTCGGAGGATTTTGTGTCGCGGGCTGGACTTTCGGTGCAGAGGTTGGGTCACCCAATTTTGGTCAGTTCTGCTAATGGCTCCATTAGTAGCTGTTCAGTTTGTCAGGGGTGTTCCGTCATTCTTGCTGATGAGGTTTTTTCGGCTAATCTGGTGGTGATTTCCTTGGGGGCATTCGATGTTATCTTGGATATGGATTGGTTAACCCAGTATCGCGCGGTTATATCCTGCTTCTGGAAGACGGTGTTATTGCAGGCGCCGTCGGGTAAGGAGGTGGTATTCTTGGGAAGTTCCCTGAAGTTCACATTATCCTTGTTGGCGCAATTGCTTCCTGATCGCTGGTCAAGGAAGTCGGGGATCTTTTTCACTATGGTGGCGGAGGGCGAGGCTGCCTTGCGGGTGCAGGACATCCGGGTGGTGTGTGACTTTGCTGACGTGTTTCCACAGAGCTTCCAGGCATTCCTCCAGAGCGCGATGCAGCTTTTGAGATTAAGCTGATCCCGGGTACGCAGCCTATTCATAAGGCCCCGTATCGAATGGCTCCAAAGGAGCAGATTGAATTAAAGCGGCAATTGGATGATCTGCTGGCTAAGGGCTTCATTAGGCCTAGCAGGTCTCCATGGGCTTCCCCAGTATTGTTTGTTGAGAAGAAGGATAAAAGCAAGCGGCTATGTGTGGATTATCGCGCTTTGAATCAAGTGACAATCAAGAATAAATATCCGCTTCCCCGAATTGAGGTCCTCTTTGAGCAGTTGAGGGGTGCCCAGGTGTTCTCCAAAATTGATTTGAACTCTGGTTATCATCAATTGAGGATTCGTGAGGAGGATATTGAGAAGACTGCCTTCTGCACCAGGTATGGGCATTATGAGTTCATAGTCATGTCTTTTGGCTTAACTAATGCCCCTGCTGCCTTTATGGAAGCAATGAATAGGATGCTGCATGAATTCCTGGACGATTTTGTGGTCGTATTCCTGGATGATATTTTGATTTATTCAAAGACCGAGGCTGAGCATGATCAGCATATCCGTCTCGTTCTGGGTGCCCTAAGGAAGAATCAATTCTATGGCAAGTTGAAGAAGTGTGCCTTTTGGCTATCTGAAGTGGCTTTCCTGGGGCACGTGATTAATCAGCAGGGTATTGCGGTTGATCCCAAGAACGTTGCGGCTGTGGTGGAGTGGAAGAGACCTTCTAGTGTCTCTGAAATCCAAAGTTTCTTGGGAATTGTTGGGTATTATCGGCGTTTCGTACCAAATTTTTCCAGCATTGCTAAGCCTTTGACTAGGCTCTTGGAGAAGGGTGTTCCCTTCGTCTGGTCCGGCGAATGTGAGATCAGTTATCAGTCATTGAAGAGCAAGTTGGTGGACGCCCCTATCCTAGCTTTGCCTGAGAGCGGTAAGCGTTTCACAGTTTATACGGATGCTTCGCGTATTGGTCTTGGCTGTGTGCTGATGCAGGAAGGCAGAGTGATTGCTTATGGCTCAAGGCAGTTGAGGAAGCATGAGAGGAATTATCCAACT
The DNA here is from genome assembly GCA_029449295.1 of Zea luxurians. NCBI lineage: Eukaryota > Viridiplantae > Streptophyta > Magnoliopsida > Poales > Poaceae > Zea > Zea luxurians. The sequence goes on along the minus strand of JAOPSE010000001.1, from coordinate 63,700,982 downwards.
CATGATCTGGAATTGGCTGCGGTGGTTTTTGCTCTAAAGTCGTGGAGGCATTACCTTTATGGCGAGGCTTGTGACATTTTCACTGATCACAAAAGTCTCAAGTATATTTTTACTCAGAAGGAGCTGAATTTAAGGCAGCGTCGGTGGCTAGAATTGATTAAATATTATGATTTGTCCATTCATTATCACCAGGGAAGGCTAATGTGGTGGCGGATGCCCTTAGCAGGTCCGGGGTTCCAAAGGTGGCCTTGCCGTTGATCACTGATCTGGACCGTTTGGGGATCGCTTTGTGTTATGTCGGCACCGCTAGCGAGGAGACTCAGATGCTTATTCAATCCTCTCTTATAGAGAGAGTGCGTGCGGCTCAGCAGTAGGATTGTCTTTTGCAGGAAGCCCGAAGGAGGGTTGGTGATGGTAAACCGCGGGAGTTCACCATTGATGAGAATGATTTGGTTCGTTTTAGGGGCCGTCTTTGTGTGCCTCAGAAATCAGAGGTGAAGCTGGATATCCTGCGAGAAGCTCATAAAACGCCTTACACCGTCCATCCTGGCGAAACCAAAATGTACCGAGATTTGAATCAAAACTTCTGGTGGAAGCGGATGAAGGTTGACATTTCTAAGTATGTGGCCGCCTGTGAAGTATGTCAGCGCGTGAAGGCCGAACATAAGCGGCCTGCAGGTTTGCTGAAGCCATTGGAAATTCCAGAGTGGAAATGGGAGCATATCACCATGGATTTTGTGGTGGGTCTACCTCGTTCCCCTTGTGGCAGGGATGCTATTTGGGTGGTAGTGGATCGCTTGACTAAGTCTGTGCATTTTATTCCCATGAAGACCACGAATTCAGCTTCAGATTTGGTTCCCTTGTATATGAAGGAAGTAGTCAGGCTTCACGGGGTACCTAAGTCTATTGTTTCTGATCGAGACTCCAAATTTGTATCCAAATTCTGGGAGAGTCTCCACAGTGCATTGGGCACCAAGCTTTCGCTTAGTGTCGCTTTTCACCTTCAGACGGATGGTCAGTCAGAGCGAACAATCCAAACCTTGGAGGATATGTTGCGTGCTTGTGTTCTGTCATGGAAGGGTAGCTGGGAGGATCATCTTGCTCTGGCAGAGTTTGCGTATAACAACAGCTACCAAGCTAGCATCAAGATGGCACCTTTTGAGGCTTTGTATGGCAGGCGGTGTATCTCTCCTCTGTGCTAGGAGACTTTGGGAGAGAGATCCCTGGTTGGTCCTGATTGGGTTCAGCAAACTGCTGAAAAGGTTCGGGAAATTCGTCAGAATATTTTGGCAGCTCAGAGTCGTCAGAAGAGTTATGCTGATGTGAGGAGGCGGGATCTGGAATTTGCTGTGGGTGACCAAGTCCTTCTCAGGGTATCACCCACTAAGGGAGTTGTTCGGTTTGGTGTCTCTGGGAAGCTCAGCCCAAGATACATTGGACCGTTCACTATCTTGGCCCGAGTGGGCAGCCTGGCTTATCGCTTGCTGCTGCCGGATTCCATGGCAGGGGTACACCCGGTTTTTCATGTCTCTATGTTGAGGAAGTTCTTGCGGGATCCGGACCATCAGATTGAGATGGAGCCAATTGCGGTGCAGCAGGATTTGACTCTGGAGTGTCGTCCAGTGCGTATATTGGAATTCTCGGAGCGTGTGTTGAGGAAGAGATCAATTAAGTATGTCAAGGTCTTATGGTCTAATCAGTCGGAGCGCGAGGCTACGTGGGAACTTGAGGAGTTGATGCGGCAGAAGTACCCGGAACTTTTCGTTGTGGGTAAGTGTTGTTGATTCGCTAATCTTTTCTAGTGTCATTCCGATAGAAGCGTCAGAATTCGAGGTCGAATTCTTTTTAAGAGGGGTAGAATGTGATACCCGGTTTGCAAAGAAGAGAAGTTGGGGGGTTGTTCTTTTTGTTTTTTTTTCTCTCATCCAGTTGTTGTTTTGGGATTTGGAATTTTGTGGACAACATTCACAACTAGGGCAATAGAATTTATTTGGTTTGACATTTGCGTTGCGGTCTGGAGCTGTCGCGTGGGATAGTTGGGCCGCAATTGGCGTTTCGGCCCAATAACCCTCCCAGACCCTAGCCGCCTCCCTCCTATCTACCCCCCCCCCCCATGTGCAGCCGCCCCCCCACTCCTCCTTTCCCCCTTGGCCGCCGCCCCCCCTGCCCACCTCCTCCTCTCCCCATTGTTGCAGCCACCAAAACCCTAGCCCCCCCCCCCAATCCCCTCCTCCCAAGGTGCTACTCCGTGCCGCTCGGATCATCGTCTTTTGGTGCGAATCTCCAATCGTTTTGGTGGAGGGACGAAGGGAGGAAGGAAAGGGGGAGAACCCAAGGTGATTTTTCTTTTGTGTTCATCCCTTGTTCATTTGCGCTGCGATTCAATTGATTAGATGTTGCGTTTGCGATTAGATAGAGGGGGGCTGCCCAGAATTTTGCGTGGTGGATGAACAGCGGTAGTTCCAGCAGTTTTTAGGTTTTTTCGTGAAGATTTAATGGGGATCAATTTGGGGATCTTGTAGAACTTTGTTTTATCTTTCCAACGAGTATTTATGCGCTCAATTTGGAGTTATAAATTAAAAGTTATCATCGTTTGAATCCGGGTATGTGGCTGTCCAAAAAACAGATTTTTCAGAGTGATGAACAGCAGCAGTGTTAGCTGTTTCTGGGGATTTTTCGTGAGTAATTAGTGTTAATCAGAATGAGAATCTTGTAGAACTTTGTTTTATCTTTCCAACGAGTATTTATGCGCTCAATTTGGAGTTATAAATTAAAAGTTATCATCGTTTGAATCTGGGTATGTGGCTGTCCAAAAAAACAGATTTTTCAGAGTGATGAACAGCAGCAGTGTTAGCAGTTTCTGGGGATCTTTCGGGACTAATTAGTGTTAATCAGTATGAGAATCTTGTAGAACTTTGTTTTATCTTTCCAACAAGTACTTATGCGCTCAAATCGGAATTATATTTTAAAAGTTATCGCTGTTTGAATCCGCGTATGTCGCTGCCCAAATCAGAAAAAAAACAGATTGCAGGGTTTATTTTGTGGACCGTTTAGAGGTAAGTAGATGTTAGAATTTAATCATGAGTTGTATACAAGACTTGTGGGGAATTTTATGTAGTTGTCTCTGAAGTTTTTGTTTATCATCACTGCTGTTGGGGGCCTTCGTCCTCCGAAGGTCCTTAAAAACAAGATTTGACAATGTTTTCCAAGTGAATTATATGAACAGGTATTTTCGGACTCAGATTATGAACATGGAGTACGGACAGGACGAAGCTTAAGCCAGACGAAAGGGGGTTGAGATGAAGGACGGGCTGGTTACCATGCTGTACGAAGGATGGTGCGCAGCCGAAGCTATGCGCAGGAAAGCTTCGTCGCGATAGCAGAACGGGGAACCGACCTAAAGATGAAAAGACTACTTAGGCCTTGACAGATTCCCATAGGTCATTAGCAAATGTAATGGGCATGAATGTAATTTTACATGGGCTGCGTCCCATGCCTATAAATAGATGAACAGTACTCCCGTACTGTTCACGCTGACCTGGCATTTGCTTTTGCGTCATCCTTGTACTTTTGTCTTCCTGCAATCCGAAGGTACACTTGTAATTTGAAGTCATTTCTATTGTTATATGATAATAAAATAGAAATGACGTTGTGATGAAATTTAAATGTTTATATTACTTTTTATGTTGCGTGTAAGTCCTTCGTCATAGCTTATTATGCTTACGAAGATATATTGTTTGTGACCTTCGTCCGGAGCACATTATATCCCGAAGGGAAATAATGTTTCAAAGGACGAAGGACCTTATCGTTTAACACTTTTTATGTTGCCTTGTTCTTAATCCAAAGCATTTGAGAACAAGTCACCAACATTGGCGCCCACCTCCGGTGAACTCACTTCCACTTTGAGTTTTTTGAACACCTTCGGAAGCCATAGACCCTCGCTATGGCGCCGAAGAAAGCTTCAGCGACTGGGGCTGCAGCCCTGCAACCGCTGGACCCCAACCAGGAGACTCTCTCTCTTCGGGAAGCCCGAAACCAGAAGAGGAAGGCTGTCAGCCCAACACCTCAAGAGGATGAGCTAGATCAAGAGATCAGAGATATGGAGATGCTTCATCAACAGGTGCAGAGGAAGAAGGAAAAGATGGCCAGGCTAGCTGAGCTGCAAAGGCAGATAGACGAAGCTTCTGAAGAAGTTCGCCATCTTACTCACGATGAGCAGAACAGAAGGCCTCAACAAAAAGACCTTCATTAGGAGGGCTTCTTCAACGAAGATGACTGGTATGACAATTTCCATCATGGAAATTTTGTTTTCGATGATGCTTCTCCCCTGTCCGCTGAGCTGCAGGCTACACCTTGGCCTCCGTCCAACAAGCCGCCCCAGCTTCCCATGTTCGATGGCCATTTAGACCCGAAGCAGTTTTTGATGAGCTACGAAGCAACAATATCTTCGTATGGTGGCAATGCTGCAGTCATGGCAAAGTCTTTTGTTATGGCTGTCAGGAATGTTGCTCAGACCTGGTATTCCTCCCTTCGACCAGGAACGATCACTTCATGGCAAAAGCTGAAGGACATGTTGTTAACCAGCTTTCAAGGGTTTCAGACGAAGCCAGTCACTGCTCAAGCCTTGTTCCAGTGCACTCAGGATCATGAAGAATACCTTCAGGCGTATGTCAGAAGGTTCTTGCGTTTGAGGGCGTAGGCACCAACGGTGCCCAACGAAATTGTCATTGAAGCCATGATCAAGGGACTTCGGCCTGGACCTTCAGCTCAATACTTTGCTAGGAAGCCTCCTCAAACTTTGGAGAAGCTGCTCCAGAAGATGGACGAGTATATTCGTGCCGACAACGATTTTCGCCAAAGAAGGGAGGAGGCTTTCAGGTTTTCTGAAATGACCAGGGGCTTTGGAGGAAGATTTTATCCGAGGCATGTCAGGTCTATCCACAATACTCAAAGTGATAATAAGGGAAGTCAGCAGCACAGGCCGCAGTGCTCCTCACAGGCTTCGGGGCAACAGCAAAGTTTCTTCCGGCCACCAGCTCCAAGAGGCAGAGGCGCCAGGGGCTTCGGCGGAAGATTTGGAGATCAACCAAGGAAAATGTTTTGCTTGTTCTGTGGAGAAAACAAGGGCCATACCACTAGGATGTGCCATGTTACGATCCAGAAGCAAAAGGAGATAGCCGAAGCTGCAGCACAACAAGTTCAGCCGAAGCAGGTCATGCATACTGCTTCATACCATCCGCCTTACATCCCAGAATACGTGGGCAACCACCCTGCAGTTTCTGTAGCTTCGGCGAGTCAACCTCAAGCTTCATGGCAACAGCCTCTGCCTCCACCACCGCTGCAACAAGGCCAACAGCCGGAAGGGAGCCAATATGTTCCACACCAAAGGGATCTCAGAGAACAATCTAAAGCTCGCACAGTCAATAGCACTGTGCCAGAGTCGAAGCACATTTACTGACAAATATCCTACCTTGATAGCAGTCTTTTCCATTTAGTTTTATTTTCTGTGTAATAAAGAACATTTTTCAGTTTTCATGTAATAGTTTTGTAGTTGGTCACGAGGAAAACCTATTTTCTCCACAGGCTTAAGTTGCTGAAGCTTAAAAATTTGCGATAACAAGGAGGACCTTCGAATTATTAAAAATCCTTCGAAGAAACAAAAGTCGTTCTAAGGAACACAGAGTAAGTTGCTGAAGTCACAAAAAGCCGTTCCAAAGGGAGCGCAGTGTAAGTTTTCTGCTCCAAAGTCGTTCCTAGGGGAATGCAGAGCATACAGCGAAAAGTCAACGCTGATTCCGCCGAAAGTAAAAGGCGAAGAAGCTCCAAAGACGTTCCTAAGGGAATGCAGAGCTTATAGCGAAAAGTCAACGCTGATACCCCCTAAGTAAAAGGCGAAGAAGCTCCAAAGACGTTCCTAAGGGAATGCAGAGCTTACAGCGAAAAGTCAGCGCTGATACAAAAAGATTGTGTGTTTTACGGGGATATGTGTGTATCTTCGGAATCAATCTCATCTACATAACATAACATCATCACATCATTTTGCATAGCATAAGCATCATACATCATATTGCATATGGCAAAATAAGGGAACATAGTATCAACCTTCGGAAGGATGCTTTGAGAAAGTAAAAATCTTCGGAATATAGCTTCGGAGAATGTTTTCACGAAGTTTGGATATTTTTCATCAAAGCACTATGGATTTTGTGATGCATAAAAGTTCTTCTATCTTCACGAAGCATGAAAAGAAGGGAAGGTGTTTTTTTCGCCGAAGGCTCAAAAACGGTACGTATGTAAAGTTTCATGCATCGTAAAGAATTGAATAATGAAAAGAAACTTGTATATTACATTCAAATGTACAAAATATTACATAGATCACATTTCAAATGTTTTTTCTAATAACATCTAGTCTTCTCTTAGTACTACTTCGGCAGCCTCATTTAGAAGTTGTTCAACAACTTTATCCATGATAGCTTCGGCCATTTGTTTAATTTCGTCATCCCCTTTCGTGTGAGGGTCAGCAGACGATCCAGCAGGTTCTGAGGGAAGAGAATATGTCTACATTACTATCACAGACCGCGAACAAAGTTTGAAATTAAAAATTACAACACAATAAGAACGACTAATTAATACCTATTTGCCCTTCAGGCTCTGTACTTTTTTCGGCAACTTCTGTCACTTTCCTAGCATCATGGATGCCTTTTTCACTCTTTTGAATAATTTCTTGCGCCATTTCTCGGCCGCCGTTGTCCCAGATATCAGTAAAGAATTTTCCGCCAACCATGCTTGCTTCGGCCGAGGGGTCTTTGATGTCTTCGGAGGACAAGGCAGCTTCGGACTGAGCTAAGGATTTTACATGCTCACAACCTTTCCTCTCCAAAACAGTAGCAACTCCTCTAGCGCCCGAAAAAGCGCAGATGTCACCGCGGCTACTCAGGATTTCCTCGAAGGCCTCTGCTTCGTGACTGATCCATTCCAGTGGACCTTCGGGATTGCCTCTTGAGAAATTCTCTTCACTAGAGAATGCGCCAACGCCGGCGAAGCTGGATTTTATCTTTTTGACGCATTCTATAGATTTAATGTAGCATTTTCTCTGGGATGCGCGAAGCTCCTTAACACTTATCTCTAAATGATTGGCCAGTTGATCGCTAAGCTCTCGTTTTGTTTCTTCAAGCATACGTTCCTCTTTAGCTCTAGCTAGCTGTTTCTGAAGATCTTTAATCTCACGTTTTTGGGCTTCGGCCTGGACCTTTGAGGCAGCTTCGTCCTTTTTTACCTTGTCTACCAATGTAAGCAGAATCTTATCCTTTTCCAGAGCTTCGTTTCTCAGTTTAATAACTTCTGACCGTAGGTTGTTGAACGCAATTTCATAGCTCTCATCTTCGGCATTCTTTTGTGCTCTCAATGCGTTGCTTAGGATTAAACCCTACATGTAAAAAAAAGTTGGTATAAGAATAAAAGAATAAGTTACGAATTATAAAATTTCGAAGCGCCCAATTCCCATACCTTTAGGCTATTATACGCAAGACTATCCGCGAGATCCTCCTTCGTCATAGCGCATAGTCCAGCTTCAAGCTTCGGAAACCCCATACTCCTAGCCATCTCCCGGCAGACAGATAATTCTTTGTTGTCAGGGAGACAGTATAGGAAGTCATCTTCGTTTGTCCCATTGAACACTAGTGCCCCCTTCGGATATTTTAATTCTTTGGCATAGTGGTTGTCTTCATAAGTCTCTTCTTCAGATAATTTTTTCCCCGAAGCATGTCGCACAATGTAATCGCATATGGTGGAAGAAGCTTCGGGGGCAGCAGTGTCAATTTCTTCAACCAAAATTGGCTCTGGCATTTTTATTTTTTCTTCGGTTTCCAAAGGTTGTTCCTTTGTGGGCTCTGAAGTCCCAGCTTCAGCTTCAAGTTGTTGCTTCGAAGCTTCAGCAATTAAAGCTTCAGTAGACACTTCAGAAAGTTCAACAGTCTTCTTTGGAGTCGTGCTTGAAGACTTAATTGTCTCCAAAACATCTAGCACGTTCACCATTCTTTTTCTTTTCGGGGTTACCGATGGACCTTTTTGATTTTTTATTGTTTCAACACTTGCTGAAGGACTCAAGATTTCTAATATTTTTGGTCCTTCAATTTTCGGTTTTTCTGCTTTCTCTGCTGAAGGCACTTCAGTTTTTTCTTCGATCTTCGGCACTGGAGCTGGCTCTGTACTTTCAGTGGCTAAGGAGACTTTACCGATAAATTCAGGCATTGTGGCCGGCTCAATAAAACGTGCCCGGTGGGTGAGCACCTTCATCTTTTTTCTTTGCGGCGCTGGCTCACTAGAAGCACTTGTGGCAACTTCTGTTGCAGGAGAAGTATTTTTTCTTTTGCGGCCCGGCACCGGATAATGGTAGTCAGGGTAGACAAACCCGATTGCATCAAATACCCGGTTGAGCCTTTTCTTCTTTCGGCCTCCGAAGGCTGCCGATAATGCAGTGTTCTCGGCCTTCGAATATACCCCAAGCAGTTCGTCACTTAATGTTTCAATGCTTTTTAACCAGTCGTCATTAGGTTCAACAAACTTATCCCCGTATTTGAATGTGTATTTCAGTCTGACCAGTCCGCCTTCGTCAGACTCTTTGATGGTCTCCTTCGGCATTTCCCACTCTCCTGCAAGTGGCCACACCCTGAAGGCAATATGCTCTTGGACCAAGTCCCTTGTCCCGATAAAAGAGCAGACTACGCCGAAGGCTCTTTGGCATTCTTCGGCCGCTTCATCCATTTCAACCTTCGGTTTTCGGAGTCCGAAGCACTGCCAGATAGGACGCATAATGATACTTTTAACATCTTCCTGCGCTTTCAAGTCATTCTTTACATAGAACCATTCTGTCATCCAGGCACCGGGCCACCTCTTCCGAAAGGTTGGCACGGGGCAGCTTGACCCGGAGCGGGCACCGAAGCTGTAGCAACCAAAGTTGTTGTGATATTGTTCTTTCCCCCAGGGCTTCGTCTCATATAACAACTCATGAATTTTGCAAAAGCTTTTAGCATTTGGTTCTAAGCCTTGGCTTCGCACAGCCCAGACAAAGATCCCCATTCTTATGATAGCTTTGGGAGTAATTTGATGAAGGTAGACTTGAAATGTCTTCAGGACTTCGACAACAAAGCTGCTTAGGGGGAATCGAAGCCCAGCCTTGAGAAAGCTTCGGAAGATCACGACCTCATCTTCTTCGGGGGTGGGAGAAGTTTTTTCTCCAGCATCGGCCCTCACAATAGATATATCTCGAAAATATCTCCCTCTCATATTGTCAATATGACTCTGCTTAATAGTGGTTTTCCCGAAAACTGAGTGACTTGGCCGCCATGGTCGATCTTCGGACTCTCCCCCACCGCTTTCTACATCATAACTGTCGCTGTCACCAGTATCTTCAGACAAACCTTCCAGAATCTCCTTGGTGATTTTTTCCGTATTAGTCTTCGCCATCGCTATAAGGAACCCCAAGTTCTTTTCTTCGTCGAGGCTCAGCTTCATCTCAGCAGCGACCTTCTTATCTTCAGACATCTTCGGAAACACTAAAAAACTGTTTTCAAAGCCGAAGCTTCAAAACCAAAAGATCAGCAAATCTTAGTGCGCAAGAGCTAAAAATTTAGTGAGCGGAAGCAGATGGCAAGTGAGCGTACCAAATGAGTTTGCGGTATGATCTTATTTATACGCCCAGTGCGTTGAAAATTGAAAGACCCCGCTTGTCAGTGAGTGTTGCTATTCTAGCAAAGGGAAGGTGTTTTTTTCGGACCTTCGGCTCAAGGCCTTCGTCCATATCGCAATCTGAATTTATCATTAACAAATTAATATTGCGAGGGGCTACTGTTGGGGGCCTTCGTCCTCCGAAGGTCCTCAAAAACAAGATTTGACAATGTTTTCCAAGTGAATTATATGAACAGGTATTTTCAGACTCAGATTATGAACATGGAGTACGGACAGGACGAAGCTTAAGCCAGATGAAAGGGGGTTGAGATGAAGGACGGGCTGGTTACCATGCTGTACGAAGGATGGTGCGCAGCCGAAGCTATGCGCAGGAAAGCTTCGTCGCGATAGCAGAACGGGGAACCGACCTAAAGATGAAAAGACTACTTAGGCCTTGACAGATTCCCATAGGTCATTAGCAAATGTAATGGGCATGAATGTAATTTTACATGGGCTGCGTCCCACGCCTATAAATAGATGAACAGTACTCCCGTACTGTTCACGCTGACCTGGCATTTGCTTTTGCGTCATCCTTGTACTTTTGTCTTCCTGCAATCCAAAGGTACACTTGTAATTTGAAGTCATTTCTATTGTTATATGATAATAAAATAGAAATGACGTTGTGATGAAATTTAAATGTTTATATTACTTTTTATGTTGCGTGTAAGTCCTTCGTCATAGCTTATTATGCTTACGAAGATATATTGTTTGTGACCTTCGTCCGGAGCACATTATATCCCGAAGGGAAATAATGTTTCAAAGGACGAAGGACCTTATCATTTAACACTTTTTATGTTGCCTTGTTCTTAATCCGAAGCATTTGAGAACAAGTCACCAACAACTGCTGTCCTAATTTTTAAGTTATGGAATTGTTAAGCAGCGCCGCTGCAGTTTGGTTAGTGAGGGGAGAATTGTTACCGCGGCGGGGTTTGAGATTGCGCGTAGGTGCGGTGTTGTCTTTGAGTTTCTTTTATGTGAATTTGGTGCACTAAGTTGGGTGTCAAAAACAGGTGGTGGACTTCCGGATCGTTCTTAGGGATTTTGCCCGAACTTCGGTGAAGGCAAGTAAACTGTGATGGTTATTCCGTCTGTCAGATGAGGAGTCTTATACTTGTTTATGTTTTGCTATCATGTTCAAATTCATATTTTCTTTCGAGTACCATCATTTGAACATGTTCATTTTTCATGGATTTCATAAGTTGAGTTTGAGGTTCGATTATGTTACTCAAGTGGTAATTATGTGGAATGGGTGGAAGTAAATGCCTAGCACCTTTTTATTTGGGGAGAACATATGATGTTGTCATGCATAATGCACTCATCATCCATTGCATTGAAGTTTCGTCGCGATCTTATGGTCCGACCGTACCGGTACATTGAGCATCATATGTTGCCCGAGAAGGGGTATGGTGCAGCTTCATATCCTTAGAGATATGGAGGCAGAAGTCATTATTGCATTTGTAGCCATGTGCATTCATGGGAGAGGTGTTGAATCTATTATGTGGATGTGGATAATTTGGACTTGTGCATGGTGCTCCTACTTGGTGTTGAGTTTTTAGTTACTCGTATACTTGCTGAAATTTACTGTTCAAAAGAAAAGAAAGAAGTCCTGAACACGTGGTAGTGTAAGCACAGTTGATTTACAATGTCCTATTTGCTGTTGTTATGTTTACTTGCTGAGATGTGTTATCTCACATCTTGCATTGTTTGATGCAGGCATCTAATTTCTGCTTGGGGGATAGAGGGATGTAGCAGCACGGCCACTACACCTTTAATAAAGGAACCACCATTTATTAATGTTGTTAATCAGAGTTGGACAAGTCTAGGGATTTGCTTTATTCTTGGTTGAGCGGTTATTTTGGAGTGGACTGAGTTCTTATCCCATTTGTTTTACTTCAGTTGGGTCATAATTACGTTTTACCACTCTTGCATTACAGTTTCTACTATGTGAATTATATGTCTTTATATCTTGTATGTGCGTCATGTTTTCCCCTCCTTGTTATGCTAGTTTTTCAAAGGAGGTGCTGCCGGATTTTTTTTTCTTGCTTTATATTCTTTCTTTATTACATCTCTTGTGTTTAGTAAGTTTGGTAGATGAGGTTTACTGTATTATCCATTTTGTGCGACCAGTGGGGTGTTACAGGAGCAATTGGTTCCTTCGGTTCAGTAGCTGAAGGCATCTCCCCGCCAAACTCAGGCACTACGGCCGGTTCAATGTAGCGTGGTCGGTGAGTGAGGACCTTCAATTTTTTACTCTTCGGCGCAGGCTCGCTTGGAGCAGCCGATGCAACAACATTTCCAGAGGTTGCACCCTTTCTTTTCTGCCCCCATGGCGGGTAGCGATAGTCAGGGTACACAAATCCAATAGCATCAAAAACCCTGTTCAATCTTTTCTTTTTTTGGCTTCCGAAGGCCGCAGATAGGGCATTATCTTCAGACTTGGAATATGTTCCATGTAACTCATCACTAGTATTTTCAGCACACTTCAGCCAGTCATCATCTGGTTCAATAAACTGGTCCCCAAACCTGAAGGTGTATTTCAATCAAACTAGGCCGCCTTCGCTAGGGTTAGTGATGCTTTCTTTCGGCATTTCCCAGCTATCTATCAGTGGCCATATCCTATAGGCTATATGTTCTTGAAGTAAATCTCTTGTCCCAATAAAAGAACAAACTGTACTAAATGCTCTTCGACATGCTTCGGCTGCCTTATCAACTTCTACCTTCGGCTTTCAGAGGCTAAATCGGGACCAGATGGGGCGCATGATAATCTCTTTAATGTCTACTCTCACCTTCAAATCATTTTTCACATAGAACCACTCTTCCATCCAGGCCTCGGGCCATCTTTTCCGAAACGCTGGCACTGGGTAGCTTGCGCTAGAGCGAGCAACGAAGCTATAGCAACCGAAATTGTTATGATATTGTTCTTTGCCCGAGGGCTTCGTCTCATATGAAAGTTCATGCATACTGCAAAAACATCTTGCACTTGGCTCTAGACCTTGACTTCTCACAGCCCAGACAAAGATCCCCATTCTAATAACTGCTTCAGGGGTGATTTGGTGAAGGAAAATCTGGTATGTCTTTAAAACTTCAACCACAAATCTGCTCAATGGGAACCGAAGTCCAGCTTTGAAGAAGCTCTGGAAGATCATAACTTCGTCTTCTTCGGGAGCAGGAACAGCTCTTTCTACGTCGGCCCTCACAATAGGCATATCTCGAAAATACCTTCCTCTCATATTATCAAGATGACTCTGCTTGATAGTTGATTTCCCGAAGACTGTATGACTTGGTCACCAGGGCCGATCTTCAGAGTCTTCGCCTCCGCTCTCCACATCATAACTGTCGCTATCATCGGTATCTTCAGACAAGCCTTCTAGTATCTCTCTAGTAATCTTCTCTATATTTGTTTTTGCTAATGACTCAACAAATCCAACACTCTTCTCCTCAAGGAGCTTCTCCTCCTCGGTCAGCTTCGTCTCAGCGGCAACTTTTTTGTCTTGAGACATCTTTTTTTGGAAATGGTGAAAATGCGTCCTTAAAACAGAAGCTTAGGGAATCTAAGAAACTAAGCAAGTGTTGGTAAGCAAGAGCTAAAAAGTTGAGCAAACAAAGCAAGCAACAAGTAGCGTACCAAATGTGGTCAGGGTGGATTCTTATTTATACGATCGACACGCTCCAAACTGGAGGGTCCTGCCTGTCATTGACTGTTGCTATTCTAGCAAAGGGAAGGTGTTTTTTTGGACCTTCGGCTTAAAGCCTTCGTCCATGTCGCAGTCTAAATTCGTTATCTTAAACAAATTAATACTACGAGGGGCTACTGTTGGGGGCCTTCATCCTTCGAAGGTCCTCAAAAACATAATTTAACAATGTCTTCCTAGTATGGTTTATGGACAAGTATCTTTGGATTTATGATAAAAGCATACATAAGGAGCTTGATCGTGACAAAGGTTGCCGTCGCACCGAAGTTGTGCGGAAGGGAGCTTCGGCTAAATCGCTGAAAAGGGAACCGACTTAAAGGGGAAAAGGCTGTTCAGTCCTCAGATTTTTCTATAAGCCAATAGTAAATGTAAAGGGCATAATTGTAATTTCTCGTAGCTGTAACCTATGCCTATAAATAGATGAACAGTACCCCGTACTGTTCACGTTGACTTGTACTCAATTGGTGCGTCACACTTGGATCTTTGCCTTATGTCAAGCCGAAGGTATAAATGTAATTCGATATTGTTTACATTTGTTCATAATAATATAATTTGAAGATATCAATGATGTCATATGATTGTTTATATTATTTCTCATGTTTTATATGCTTCTTCCTTCATTAATATGTATTGAAATGTCGAAGGTATGTCCTTCACATCCTTCGTCTGAAGATCATTATATCCTAAGGGACATAATGCTTCGAAGGATGAAGGGTTCTAACTATTAACCCTTTTTCTGTGTTACCTTGTTCTTAATTCATAGCATTTGAGAACAAGTCCCCAACAGTAATATGCAAATGAATGTCCCAAACACACACAAAACCACACCTAGACTCTACATCCCCTTAGGAACGACTTTGGAGTCTTTAAGCTCTACATCCCCTTAGGAACGACTTTGTAGCTTCTTCACCTTATATTTCGGTGGCATTTAAGCTCTGCATCCCCTTAGGAACGACTTTGGAGCTTCTTCACCTTCTATTTCGGTGGCATTTAAGCTCTACATCCCCTTAGGAATGACTTTGGAGCTTCTTCACCTTATATTTTGGTGGTATTTGGCTCTGCATTCCCTTAGAAACGACTTCTGAGCTTCGAAACTTACGCTGCGCTCCCTTAGGAACGACTTTTTGTAGCTTCGTTATGCTCTGCATCCCCTTAGGGATGTCTTTTGAACTTCTCTCTATTTTCTTTTTGCACTCGATGGTGCAAGCTCTGATTTTACGTATTACATCTTTAGGGGATTTTGGCCCTTGTATTGCGCAGGGCTGAATAAGAATGAAAAAGTTACAAGCTATGGCCCCGTTAAAAACCTTTCTCCCTTCTGAAAGGAAAAGGGTGCCATAGAAAAAGAAATGAAAAAAGATTACATCAAATTACACATAGTACCGTCGAAGCTCATCCGCGTTCCAAGATCTGGGTATGTCGTTGCCGACCATATCCTTTAATCTGTAAGAACCAGGTCTTGACGAAGATACTACCATAAAAGGACCTTCCCACTTCAGTTGTAACTTGCCCACTGTATCTGGGTTGGCCACTCTCCGAAGCACCAAATGTCGTGGCTTGATGTTTTTCAATTGAACTTTCCTATCACGCCATCTTATTGTTTCGGCCTGATATTTATTGATGTGTTCTATAGCCTAAAGTCTGGTCCCTTCTATAGTATCTTTTGTTGTTTCATAATCAGCTTCGTCTTCCGCCGAAGTTGTTGTTCTTATTGATCCTGTCTTTGCTTCTTTTGGTGTTATTGCTTCATCACCAAACAGGAGCTTGAAAGGTGTAAATCCTGTTGACCTTGACACAGTTGTGTTATGGCTCCACACCACTTTAATCAACTCATCTAGCCACTTTCCTCTAGGCTAATTGAAGATTAACTTCACTATTCCTGTCATTATAATGTCGTTTGCTCTTTCTACTAGCCCATTTGATTCTGGATGCCTTACTGATGCAAAATGAATCTTTGTACCAATTCGGTCACAGAAATCTTTCAATGTTTCGGCATCAAATTGTGTTCCATTGTCCACAGTTTTGTCTTCGGCACGCCGAAGCGACAAACAATGTTTTGCCAAAAGAATTTATGTACTGTGGCCGAAGTTATTGTGGCTAAAGGTTTTGCTTCGATCCACTTAGAGAAATATTCCACTGCTACAACAACATATTTCAAATTTCCTTGTGCAGGTGGAAGTGGACCTAACAAATCCAGACCCCACCTTTGCAGTGGCCAAGTTGGCTGTATTAACTATGTTAGAGACGAAGGTTGTCTCTGGTCTCTTGCACATCTTTGACAATTTTCACACTTTTGAACCAGATCTGCTTCATCTGAAGCTGCCTTCGACTAATAAAATCCTTGTCTAAAAACCTTCCCCAGCAAAGGCCTAGACCCAATATGAGATCCACAAAAACCTGCATGTATTTCCTTCATTAGCTCTTGACCTTCGGTTCTGGATAAACACTTCAGTAGTGGAGAGCAGACTCCATGTTTGTATAACTCCCCTTCTATTATCACATATGGTCTTGTCCTTGCTTCCATTCTTTTATTATAAACTTCGTCATCCGAAAGACAGTTACCTTGGAGGAAAGATATAATTTCAGACCTCTAATCTTCACTATGTACAGGTGATATTGCAAGCACTGCTCTCTCCATAAGTTCAACCAAAGGTGCTTTTATTATTTTAAAGAATACTTCCAAAAGCAGAGGGAGCCCCTGTGCCACTGACTTAGCTAGCAGATCTGCATGCTCATTTTCCCCTCTTCAAATATTTTTTACAGAAAATCCTTCGAAAGAAGCCTCCAATCTTCGGACTGCATCCAAATATTTTTCAAGCTTCGGATCCCTTGCCTTGCTACTTTTGTCTATATGACCAGAAATAACTTGGGAGTCAGTTTTTAGGATTGCCCTTCTTACTCCCATTGCCTTTAGCTTCCAAAGCCGTAACAGAAGAGCTTCGTATTTAGCAATATTATTTGTACAACTAAATTCCAGCCTTGCTGCGTAGCATGTCCTGACTTCAGAGGGCGCTACTAGAACAGCCGCCGCTCCTGCGTCGAAGGTTCCCTAAGAACCGTCATAGAATACTGCCCATTTTCCAATTCTTCCTGTAGCTTCTCTGTTTCTCATTATGTCTTTTAGAGGTTGTGATGAAGGTCACTATTATATGATAGGCTTGAAAGTAATGCCGAAGCTTTCTAGAGGCCATTAGCACAACATATAGCACCTTCTCCAATTCTGTGTAATTTTTCTTTGATAAACTGAGTACTTCGGAGACGAAGTATACTGGTGCTTGTCTTTTTACTAGGCCATCTTGCTTCTCCTGCACAAGTGTCGCACTGACTGCAGAATGAGAGGCTACCGCATACAGGAGTAACGGAGTTCCTGATGAAGGTGGAGTTAGAGTTGTCAAGTCTATCAAGTATTGCTTTAACTCTTCGAAAGCATTTCGTTGAGCCAGACCCCATTGAAAAACTTTGGCTGATTTGAGTATTTCAAAGAATGGCAGATTCCTTTCTACTAATCTTGATATAAATCTATTTAACAATGCCAGCCTTCCGGCCAATCGTTGAGCCCCCTTCTTTGAATTTGGTGGCTCCATCCGAAGGATAGCTTCGATCTTACTTCGGTTAGCTTCGATTCCCTTCGTTGATACCAGAAAGTCAAGGAACTTGCCCTTCTTTACTCCAAAAACACACTTTTCTGGATTTAACTTAAGACCATCTTTCCTAAAATTGGCAAACGTCTCTTGCAAGTCGACAATATGATTTTCTTGTTTCATGCTATTTACTATGATGTCATCAACATAAGTCAGCACATTTCTGCCTATTTGAGAGTGAAGAACCTTGGCTGTCATTCTGCTAAAGCTTCCTCCAGCATTCTTGAGCCCCTCGGGCATCCGAAGGTAACAATAAGTACCACAGGGAGTTATGAAGCTTGTCTTTGGCTCATCTTCTTTCTTCATCCAAATTTGGTGATAGCCCGAGTAGCAGTCCAATAGGCTCATGAGTTTCGAAGAAGCTGCTGCATCTACAAGGGAGTGTATTCTTGGTAAAGGGAACTCGTCCTTCGGACATGCCTTGTTGAGATTTGTGAAATCAATACACATTCTCCATTTCCCATTAGCCTTCTTCACCATAGCAGTGTTAGCTAGCCACTCTAGATATGTTACTTCTCTGATAACACCAGCACTGAGAAGTCTCTTTACTTCATTCCGAGCACCTTCGGCTTTATCCTCAGACATTTTCTGAAGTCTTTGCTTCCTTGGCCTGAAAGATGGATCCACGTTGAGTGAATGCTCAATGACATCTCTGTTAACACCACAGAGATCGTTAGCTGTCCAAGCGAAGACATCTTTGTTGTTGAACAAAAATCTTAGCACAATCTTTTCTTGTTCATCAGATAACTGAGATCCCAGCAGTACCCTTTGATCTGCTATATCTTCACATAGGAGCATAGGCTTTGGCTGATCTGCCGAAGCAGCCTTCTCTCTTTTGTGCTTATATTGTTAACAAGCTTCGACTCCATCTATGTTATGGATCGCCTTCGAATCCGTCCAACTCCCTTCAGCTCTCCTGGAAGCTTCTTGACTCCCGTGAACAGCAATGGGCCCTTGTTCCGAAGGTATCTTCATGCATAAGTACGCTGGGTGAAGTATGGCTTCGAAGGCATTAAGCGTCCCTCGACCAATGATTGCATTGTATGGGTATTCCATGTCAACGATGTCAAAGACAACTTGTTAAGACCTTGTGTTGTGGACATAACCGAAGGTAACTGACATTGTTATTTTGCCAAGTGCCACAATTTGTCTCCCTCCGAAGCCACAAAAGGGTGTGTTGCATCATGAATATTCTCTTCTGGTTCTTGCATCTGTCTGAAAGCCTTTGCAAATATGATGTCTGCTGCACTGCCTGTGTCAACCAGAACATTGTGGACCAGAAATCTCTTGATGACACAAGATATAACCATAGCATCATTGTGAGGATAGTCTTTAAGCTGAAGATCCTCCTGGGAGAAGGTGATTGGGATATGAGACCACTTGGATCTGATGAAGGGTCCTTGCACCCCAACATGTTGCACTCTTCTTTGTGCTTCCTTCTTCTGCTTCTTGTTAGCTGGCTCTGAGCTTGAACCGCCTATGATTGGGAGCACTAGCTTCGTGACCGAAGGTGGTACAGCTTGGTCGTTGTACGACGCCATCGTCACCATAGTGGAAGTGAGTTCACCGGAGGTGGGCGCCAATGTTGGTCACTTGTTCTCAAATGCTATGAGTTAAGAACAAGGCAACACAAATGTTAATGGTTAAAGACCTTTGTCCTTTGGAGCATTATCTCCCTTAGGATATAATGATGTTCAGCCGAAGGTTATGAAGGACAAACCTTCATAATCTTAATATGTAGTAATAAAAAGCAGGAACATATAGAACATATAAAGAACATGAATGATCATATCAAGTCATTAGATCATCTTTATTTTCATTATATAATCATGAACAAACATTAATGATATTGAATTACATTTGTACCTTCAGCTTAACAGAAGGTAAGAATCCGAGAGTGACGTGCGAGTGATTACAAGTCAGCGTGAACAGTATGGGAGTACTGTTCATCTATTTATAGGCACGAGACACAGCCCGAACAAAATTACATTCATGTCCTTAATACTAATCATGACTATGACTCAAACTATTAGGGACTATGTAGTCTTTTCCTCATTGAGTCGGTGCCACCCTTCGTCTCAAGCGTGTCATCATGCTAAAGCTCTTTTAGCTACAGCTTCGGCATACATCTTCACGTTGCGCCTGCTTGCATGTTATCTTTCCGAAGGTGTTTTTGCTTAAAGGACCTTCAGCGGAGAAGAAGGCCCCCAATAGTAGATTTTTCTTTTCCATTTGAAATTCAATTATTTAAATCTGCAGCAAACTAGTTAAATGAATAACTTGAAGAATACTCATCCAAATTTAGTCAAACAAATTTTGTTAGGCTCTGTGATTTATGCACTATCAAACAAAAATAGTAAACTTCATATTTTCTGTACTATATTTTAGAGTTTGAATTTAAATTAGGAAACCACCCAAACCTTATTAATACATAGAAAAATAGAAATACTTATATACTGGACTGGAGAGAATTTGTAGAAATACTTACCAAGCATATACACTGTTTAAAAATAATGAACACCCAAGTATACAAGAGTAAACCAGAGATATCCATTAAAGGCTATTTCTGCCCAAATTTTAGGAAAATGATAAAGGTATTACAAAATAAAGACCAGAGAATGACCATATTTTTCCTAGTGTGCCTAAGTTATATAGAACCTAGGAATAATGTATGGAACCCTAGTCTAGTTCTAATATAAGTTTATAATTTTATTAGGCATTAAGAAATCAAGAAAAGCCATGATTAAAAATATAAGGGCAAATACAATAATAGCAAGAAAAATTCAGTAGACCTCTAACTACTAGTATACCACTACAAAAATGGTAAACACCCCAAACCATCAAAGTAAGTAAGTTAAACAAATAGAACCTGGATTTAGCCAATACTTCAAATAAATTAAAAGAAGGACTAAAAATATGAAATAGTGAACAATCCAATTTTTACCCAATCACTTATGATGTAAGCCACCAGAGAAAAATATGAAACTAAGATAAATATATGATGTAATACACCTCACTCCCTTCCCCATGAAAAAGGTCAAATATTCCAAGAAATTCTACCACCCCTTCCCTTTGAGCAAAATTAGCCAATTTCTAAAATGATTGCTCTTGCGCAAAGAAGAAGGTAGAAAAATTAGGAAATCTGTTGTTTGACATTTTTCAAATATAGTAGTAGTAGAAAGCACCACTAGGCCCTAAAACTTTAGGAAATCACAATAAAAAGACCAGTAGGTATCATTAGCTAAAATTTGGTACAAAGTCTTATTATTACCCCTAGATGCCAGCAAAAATAAACCTTAGGGAAAATCTACTGTTAGAAGAGAGTTGTAGTTCAAAATACCCCCTCTGCCCTAAATTTTAATATTTTTGTACAGAGAGAACCATTATCATTTTAAACCTCAATTTTTTAGGCTGAGTTATGCAAACCAGTGAGAAGCCACTATGATGTTTACAGAATTTTTGTAAAATTTTGAAGCTATGTTGTAGTTTAAACCTACTCTAAAAATGCATAAGTAGGAAAGGGAAAAGAGAGGATTAATAGAAGTGATAAATCTTAACCATAAAATGCTTCAGCCAAGAACCTTATTTAATCATCACTAAGACATAGAGGGATTGTTGAGTACAACCTTAATCCAACTTCCTAGATTGAGCACACCTACTTCTAATTGCCAAGTATACCCCAAAAACCATGAATAAGGGAGCTAAGACCTGCCCTGCTAACTTGAGCACTTCACCTCGCATTTCGATTATTAATTTACATACCATGGCATACATATCTCTTATTCATTGCATTCATTTAGATTGCAACCTCGCTAACGGAGAGTACATGCTCATCCCCGAGCAAGGAGCTGCCCAAGATGAAGCCCAGGAGCCAGCTCCAGAGCCTGCCACTGAGGATCTCCCCGCAGCCCTAGCTTTTGAAGGTGTTGGGGGCCTTCGTCCTCCGAAGGTCCTCAAAAATGAAGTCTAACAAAATCTTCCAAGTATAGCATATGAACAGGTACCTTCGGACTTGAGCTAAAAGCATGATCGCGACGAAGGCTGGAGTTGCTCTGAAGCTATGCATGGGGGGAGCTTCGGCTAAATGACAGAGAAAGGAATCGACTTAAAGGGGAAAAGGCTATCTAGTCCTCATAGAGTTGACTATTAGTTAACAATGAATGTAAAGGGCATGAATGTAATTTCTCACAGGCAACGTCTTGTGCCTATAAATAGATGAACAGTTCCCCCGTACTGTTCACGCTGACTTGTATTCACTCGTGTGTCATGCTTGAACTTTTTTCTTCTATCAAGCCGAAGGTACAAATGTAATACAATATTGTTTCTAATTATTCATGTATATTAACAATGTTATACGAATATTCATGTTGTCTTTTATATTTCATATGTTTTATCATTCATTAACATATGCTATGATGATGAAGGTATGTCCTTCATCACCTTCGTCTAAAGATCATTATATCCTATGGGAAATAATGCTTCGGAAGACGAAGGGCATTAACCTTTAACATTTCATGTTGCCTTGTTCTTAATTCATAGCACTTGAGAACAAGTCCCCAACATTGGCGTCCACCTCGAGTGAACCCTTTTTGACCACCTTCGGCAAGCACTAACCTTCGTCATGCCGCCAAATAAAGCTTCAGCACTAGGGACCACTGCACTACAGCCGCTGGACCCAAACCAAGAAACTCTTTCTCTTTGAGAGGCTCGAAGCCAGAAGAGGAAAGCCACCAGTCCAACGAAGATGGATGGTATGATGATTTTAAAGGCAGATCGACGAAGCTACTGAAGAAGTGCACCATCTTGCTCAAGACGAACAAAACCGAAGGCCCCAGCACAGGGAGCTTCGTCAGGAAGGCCCATTCAATGAAGATGGATGGTATGATGATTTTAATCATGATACCTTTACCTTTGATGATGCTTCTCCCTTGGCAGCAGAACTGCAGGCTACTCCATGGCCCCCATCATACAAGCCACCTCAGCTTCCCATGTATGATGGGCATTTAGATCCAAAGCAGTTTCTCATGAGCTACAAAGCAACTATATCTTCGTATGGAGGCAATACCGCAGTTATGGCGAAGTCCTTCGTCATGGCAGTGCGGAATGTAGCTCAAACATTTTATTCTTCTCTTCGTCCAGGGACAATCACATCATGGCAGAAGCTTAAGGACATGTTGGTCACTAGTTTCCAAGGCTTTCAAACAAAGCCGGTCACAGCTCAGGCCCTATTCCAATGCACATAAGACCATGAAGAGTACCTTCAGGCATATGTACGAAGGTTCTTGCGATTGAGGGCACAAGCGCCTACAGTGCCCAATGAGATTCTCATTGAAGCCATGATCAAAGGTCTTCGCCCAGGACCTACTGCCCAATATTTCACCAGGAAGCCCCCACAAATTCTAGAAAAGTTGCTTCAAAAGATGGACGAATACATTCGGGCTGACAATGACTTCCGCCAAAGAAGGGAGGAAGCTTACAGATTCTCTGAAATGACCAGGGGCTTCGGAGGAAGAATCCACCCAAGGCATGTCAGGTCAATTCACAACTCCACTCAGAATGATGACAAAGGAGGTCAGCCGCAGAGGCCACAGTATACCTCACAATCTTCGGGGCAGCAACAAAGCTCTTTCCTGCTGCCAGCTCCAAGAGGCAGAGGCGCCAGGGGCTTCGAAGGAAGATATGGGGACCAGCCCAGGAAGATCTACTGCTTATTTTGTGGTGAAGATAAGGTCCATACTACAAGAATGTGCCAAATCACTATCCAAAAGCAGAGGGAGATTGCAGAAGCCGAAGCTCGGCAGAATCAACCGAAGCAGGTCTTGCACACTGCTTCGTGCCATTCACCCTACATACCAGAATATGTGGGTAATCACTCTACAGCTTCTGTTGCTTCGGCTAGTCAGCCACAGGCTTCTTGGCCACATCTTCCACCTCCACCACCACTACAACCTACTTATTCATGGGGTCAGCAGCCAGAAGGGAGCCAGCACACCCAGCAACAGAGGGATTTCAGGGAGGAATCTGAAGCTCGCACAGTCAATAGTACTGTGCCGGAGTCAAAGCACATCTATTGAGGGATATCCTACCCTATGAAGCACTTTTTTATTCTATGCCACTTTGTTTTTTAATAAAGGACAAGTAATGAAAATCTAGATTTAATTCTTTGTAATAGTTTCGCTTCTGTTAAAATGAAATATATCTTCTGCACAGATTTACATAGCTCGAAAATTGTCGAAGCTTCAGAAGTCGTTCCTAAGGGAGCGCAGCAAAAGTCTTGCCAAAGCTTAAAAAGTCATTCCCAAGGGAGCGCAGAGTAAGTTATTGCTCAAAAGTCGTTCCTAAGGGAATGCAGAGCCAAATACCACCGAAATATAAGGCAAAGCGTGAAAAGTCAACGTGAAAAATATCGCCGAAATATAAGGCGAAGCGCGAAAAGTCAACACGAAAAATACCGCCGAAATAGAAGGCGAAGAAGTTCAAAAGACGTTCCTAAGGGGTGCAGAACTTACACCGAAAAATAAGTGGTGAAGCCGAAAAATAAACGGCAAAGAGATTTTGATCGTTCCTAAGGGGATGGAGAGATGGTGTGTTCCAGTGTGGTCATGTGGGTGTGTATCTTCGGCATTAGCATCATCTTTTGCATCATCTCGCATATCATCACATCATACATCATATTGCACCAGTGACACGAATTGAATACGAAGTCGATCTTTCGAGGTTTTATAAAAAATGAAAGCGTGCTAAGGCACAAAGCTGAGAAATATAGCTTCGTCTGTTCTAATGCCAAAGAAAGGATCCTTTGCTTAAGAAGATGGGATGTTTTTACGAAGCATGAATTTTCTTCTTTACGAAGCATGAAAAGAAGGGAAGGTGTTTTTTCGCCGAAGGCTCAAAAAGCAGTATGTATATAATGTTTCATGCCTCGCAAAGAACTGAATTACAAAAACATATACATCGAGCATCGCAGTCTTGATACAGCAAAAGATACATTGATTATCTAATAATGTTTTTACAAACAACTACAAGTCCTCTCTCAGGACCTTCTCCGCAACTTCATTTAGCAGCTTGTTAACAACTTCGTCAACAATAGATTCTGCTACATTAATGATATCTATTGCTTCTTTCGTTTCTAGGTCTGCCAGGGGGTCGAACGGTTTTGGTGGAGGACATAGTTCAGCTACAATAGAAAAAAATCAATCAGTTCGAAGCCACGAAAACAAACGACGAAACTAAAACCAATTAAACGATACCTATCCATCTCTCGAGTTCTGCAGCTTTCTCAGCTTCTTTCGCTGCTTCTCGAGCGTCATGAATATCTTTTTTGCTCTTCTTCATTATCTCGTGGGCCATTTCTCGGCCACCATTCTCCTAGATGTCAGTGAAAAATTTTCCGCCCAGAAAACTTGCTTCGGCCGAGGGATCCTTTGTGTCATCCACGGAGAGGACAGCCTCGGCCTGGGCCAAGGTTTTTACATGATTACAACCCACCTTCTCCAAGATAGCTGAAACTCCTCTCGCACCAGAGAACGCGCAGACATCCCCACGATCACCTAAGATTTCTTCAAAAGCTTCGGCCTCTCCGCTGATCCACTCGATAACACCCTTAGGGTCGCCTTGTATGAAGTTATCTTCGTTCGAATAGGCGCCCACGTTGGCGAAGCTAGCTTTTATCTTCTTCATGCAGCCCAAAGATTTTTCAAAACATCTTTCCTTGTATGCGCGAAGTTCTTCAACTGTTTTTTAAAATAATTTTTTCAATATTCACTGGCCTCTCGATCAGCCTCTACAACAGCGCATTTTTCCTTGGCTTCTGCTAGTTCTTTCCGAAGCTCTTCGATCTCATTCTTTTGGACCTCAGCTTGAGCCTTGGAATTAGCGTCATCTTCTTTTATTTTGTTTATTAATGAAATTAATATCTTGTCTTTTTCAAGGCCTTCATTCCTTAGTTCAATCACCTCCGAACGAAGGTTGTTCAGAGCCATTGTATACCCTTCATATTCAATGTCTTTCTGTGCTCTATGGGCATTGCTAAGGATTAGGCCCTGCAAGAGGAGGACAATATCAGGTATAAGCAAATGAAGCAATTCGTTTTTAAATACAAAACTAGCTTTTATACCTTTATGCTATTATATGCTAAACTGTCAGCCAATTCATCCTTTGATAACACCTAAAGGCCTTCTTCTAGCTTTGGAAATCCGAAGCTTCTACTCATCTCCCGATAGACGGATATTTCTTTATTATCCAGGAGACAGTACAAAAAATCTTCCTCCCCGCTGCCATTGAACACTAATGCCCCCTTTGGGTATTTCAGTTTTTGGGCATAATGTTGAGCCTCTCGTTTCTCTTCCTTAGAGAGTCCCTTTCCCGAAGCATGGCGGATGATATAATCAATGGTCTCTTCTAAAGCTTCGGGAGCAGGAGTGGTAACCTTTTTAGGCGAAACTCGCTCTGTGGCCTTCTCTTCTGTTGCTTTTTCTTCAATTTCCGAAGGCCTTTTCTCAGCGGGCTCTGAAGGCCCAGCTTCGGTATCAGCTTGGATTGCTGCAGCTTCAATTTCGGTTGGCTTTGTTTCAGCTTCGGTTGGCACTTTTGAAGCCTCGGCAACTTTCCTTGAAGGAGTAGAGCTCAAAGTCTTTACTGTTTCTAGCACATCTAGTACGTTTGCCATCCTTTTCTTGGGAGTCGTGGCAGAACTTTCTTGTGCCTTTGGCACTGTTACTTCTGACGAAGGGCTCAAAATTTTTAACACTTTTGTTTCTCCAATATTTGATTCTTCACCTTTACCCTTATCAGTCTTCGTCTCAGCTAGCTCAGCTGAGGGTAGCTTCGGCATTATAGTTGGTTCTTCAGTCCTTTGCGCGGGGGGAGCAGCTTTTTCTGGTTCAGCATCTGAAGAAGCCTCCCCGCCAAACTCAGGCACCACGGCCGGCTCAATATAGCGTGGCCGGTGGGTAAGGAACTTCAATTTTTTGCCCTTTGGTGCAGGCTCGTCTAGAGTGGCTGAAGCAGCAGGTTTTCTCTCACTACAGCAATCCAAAGCATTCCCGTCAGCTACCTTAATTCCCGTCGGCCTGCGTTCGGGCCGACGGGAATTAATTAATCCCCATCGGTCGAAATAAGGCCGACAAGGATTAATTAATTCCCGTCGGCCAGTCAACGTAGCCGACGGGGATTAATTAACTCCCGTCGGCCCGCGTACAGCCGACGACGATTAACTAACTCCCATCGGCCGCGCCGCCAGGCCGACGGGAGTTATTCGAAATAACCACCACCGTGGACCTTTCTTCTTCCTTTCTGTTTCTTTCACCGCTCTATCTCTACGCTCGCACCCGCGCCGCCGTGCTGCCCGCGCCCGCCCGCACGCCACCGGTCCGACGCCTCCGCCCCGCTGCAATCCCGCCGCCGCCCTGCCGCCGTCCCGCCGCCCACGGCCGTGCCCCGCGCCCACGGCTGCCGCCCCGCTCGCCCGGCCGCCGCACCCAAGCCCACGGCCGCCGCCCCTGCCCACGTCCGCCGGTCCCACGCCGCGCCCCGCGCCCACGGTCGCCGCCCCCGCCTGGGCGCCCGACGACCGCCGCCGAACGCCGTCGCCCGCCCAACGCCGTCACCCGCCGCCGTCCACTGTAGCCGCGGCTTCCCCACATCGACGTCGTCCACCACCGTCGTCCGCGCAAAGCGAGCAAGGTATATTATATATATTGTAATGTTTTATGTTCGTCGGTTTTTTATGGCCGACTGGAGTTAACTGTTATGTGATTAAGTTTTGTTTAAATTTGTTAATTAACAGTGTTATTAGTCTTCATATTTTTAATTTTATGTTGCAAATATAAAATATGTTGTTTAATGTTATTAGTTAATGAATTGGATGATATGTTATGTATATATATATATGTATGTGTGACGTTTATGTTATGTATATATATAGTTATGTTATATATATATATAGATGTATGTGTGACGTTTATGTTATGTATATATATAGTTATGTTATGTATATATATAGTTTAACTATTTATCTATAGATGTATGTGTGACGTTTATAAACATGAATGTCTCACACACGCAATTCTTACTCGTACACACAGCCGCAATATGGGTGATAGACGTGATTGGATGTATGAAGGTTTCAAGAAGGGTGGGTGTCACACAAGTGAATGGTTTGCCAAGACGCAGATGTTTCTGGACCATGCAGCTGCTTTGTCACAAATAGATAATATTAGGTGTCCATGCAATAAATGTCGAAATATGACGAGCCACACCAAGAGGCAGGTCACACTACACCTGTGCTCACATGGTATATCCTTGCCCATCAAGTAGACTAAGTTTATTTCTCGACATATCCATGCAAAAAGTTGTCTAAATGGAGGGTTGTGTACAATGTAAATCCCCGCGAACGCCTATACACTCCTAGTGAGGACGAATATCAAATTGGTCACCTTGAGCAGGTTGATGAGGTGTTTCAAGAAGAAGAGTTGCCAACTAGTTTTCATATTGATCCTGCACCGGCATTAGATTCACTAGTTGCAGACGTTAACGACTTAACTTTTCCCGAGAGACGAAGAAGACAACCTGTTAGGAGAAAAGTTACATGGCGACCTCTACATAGAAGAGAACAAATAGATCCTGCTTTTGATGATATTTAACAAGTAAAGTTGTTTTGTTATTTCATTTGTTTCTATTTTTAAGTATTATGTCATTTTTGATGCACTAATGAATAATTTCTTATTTTTTATGCAGGATGCCGCCAAAATCAAAGAAGTCAGTGAAGGGGCAGTTCAAGGGCCTGGGCCTTTTTCAGGGCAGTTCTTCTAGCAGTAGCAGACGTCGAGAGCTGTTGAGCGCGGTACATGGAGATGAGGTAACATATCTTGTACAAATAAATTTGTTTACATATTTACAAATAAATCTTGAGTTGTATGTACCAGGATGAGCAGCACACTAAGGAGCAGCACATTGAGGAGGAGCAGCACAATGAGGAGGTGCAGCACAATGAGGAGGTGGAGCACAATGAGGAGGTGGAGCACGTGACATGGGACCAGGCCGCACAACATCACTAGCCATGGGACCAGTGGGACCACCAGAGAGAGCAGCAACAGGCGTGGGACCAGTGGGGCCAACAGGGCGAACCGGCTGACAACTCGATGGATGATGGCTCGGGAGGCTCTTCAGCGACACGCACACGTCGCTCAAGAAAAAGCCACTCAGTAAAGCCTCGTCACGCGATAGAGCGAGAGGTTGATAGGACTTTAATCATGCCACATGGAGATCGATGAGTGTAATATACTAACTTATCTCATATAACTATTATGTCTATTGTTAATGTTTTTGTGTAATGCAGGAATTGGGAGGACCTGTCCTTTGACGGCAAGGGACACCACACTCAGGTTAACCTTACGTTGGGTTCTCTTTGCCGCCTTCACTACCCTGGTATAGTGAAGGTGTCAAACGGTGATACCGAGGATGAGGTGCTCGTCAGTACCTGGGACGAGTACAAGTTTAAAAAGGAACAAAACCACACCGACAGACAGGGACTTGTGCGTAATGACTTTTGGGTATGAATTCTTTATTATTTTTGTTATGTTTCTTAATATTGTAAATCTATGACTTATACCATTGTATTTGTATTCTTTATGTTGTAGCTTCAATATCGGTTGCCTGATGGAGAGGATTACTTGGGGCACGTTGAACGTGTCTTCCAAACCAATGCAAAGAAGCTGGTGAAGGATGCCATATACTATGCGAGAATTCAGGCTACAAACCTGTTTTTTCAAAAGCATCCGGAAGAAGCAGGCCCCTTGATTAAAAAGGAAGGGTCCTCAAAGATATATTTGACTGAGGATCAATATCGTGAGGTTAGTATTCAATTTGTTTTACCCTTTATATTGATTGTTGTGATTGATATAATATGTAACATTGTGTGTGCAGGTGATGGTTCCATGGATGGCGCCCGTGCCTGATGCGTACTATGCTTCGTGTCGATATTGGGCTTCCGAAGGCTTCCAAAAAGCGTCAGCGCATCACAGACAATGTCGAGGAACCAATCCTAACCACAAGTTTGGCGGTGACGACATGATACGAAAAGCTAAAAGAATGGTAAGTTTGATCTAGCTATGTCGATCAGCAAATAGTACGATTTCTTAGGAATGTTTTTGTTGGGGGCTTGTTCTCAAATGCTAAGAATTAAGAACAAGGCAACATAGAAAATGTTAAGTGCTAAAGTCCTTCGTCCTCCAAAACATTATAT
This sequence comes from Zea luxurians, assembly GCA_029449295.1. Lineage (NCBI taxonomy): Eukaryota > Viridiplantae > Streptophyta > Magnoliopsida > Poales > Poaceae > Zea > Zea luxurians. The sequence goes on along the minus strand of JAOPSE010000001.1, from coordinate 63,671,682 downwards.
CCCTTCAGGATATAAAGAATTTCGGACGAAGGTTACGAAGGACGTACCTTCGCAAGCATAATAACGAGGGACGAAGTATTCATATAAATCATGAGATATAAAATAAACATTTAAATGTTATCATAGAATTATTTCTATTTTTATTAACATGAACGAATATAAATAATTTCAAATTGCAAATGTACCTTCGGTCTTGAGGAAGGCAAAAGTTTAAGTGTGATGCGAAGGCAAATGACAGGTTCGCCTGAACAGTACGGGGGTACTGTTCATCTATTTATAGACACAGGACGCAGCCTGTGACAAATTACAATTATGCCCCTTACAAAAGTTTACAACATTGACTCAGACCTTTATGGATAAAAAGGTCATTCTATCTCTATGTCGGTTTGTAACGCCGAAGCTCCATGAAAAGGAACCTTCGGCCATCTCCTGGGGACGGCTTCAGCCGAAGCTGCTTCTTCGTGCAAGACCTTCGGCGCAACGAAGCATGACCCCAACAGTAGCCCCTTTCGCGGTGCTAGATCGTTTTTCGTAACGAGCTTGACCCGTGAAAAAAGCCACTTCAGCTTCGGGAAGCCGAAGGTCCAAAAAACACCTTCCCTGAGCTCGTTGCTGAAAAACGATCCGGTTTCCGAGCGCGTGCCAGGCCCACCTTGCAGAGTTACTGTTTGATCTTTGCGGTCCACTGCACAGCGAGTACAAGTGATTGCCCGCCTGGTGTAAAAATCCTGCCGCTTCGCCTTCTTACCTGCAGCACTATATAAACAGACAGGTAGGTGTGAAGTTACCACAGCATTCATTGTTATTTGCACTGTTTTGCTGCCAAAATTTTTAACTATAGCCGAAGCTTGACTCTCAGAATCGAACGAAGGTCCATCTCGACGTCTGCTGCGTCAAAAAGAAAGGCTTCGGGAGAAAAGAAAAAAGAAAAAAGTATCTAACTTCCCCAAACTCAGAATCAAATGGCGAGAGTGCGATCTACTGCCAGAGTTGCACGTGAAGGAGACGAAGCCGAAGGTTCGAATACTGTGCCCATCTCCGACGCGATGCAGCGTTCCGAACTGGTGACTACGGAAGAAATGCCCGCTGCTGAAGCAAACCCGACGGCTGCCGAAGGTGAAGAAGAGAACATTGAAGGGACTGATCCCGAAGATGACTATCGCATTGCCATGCCCAGCAAGCCCAGTCACTTGGACTTCGGGAAATCAACTGTTTCAAAGGCCGATCTTTCCAAGATGGTGAAAGCAGGTTATTTCAATGAAAATCAGAAGAAGCTACTTCGCTTCGGGGGAGAAGAAACCACCCCGAAGCCAGAGAAGGACGAGATTGTCATCTTCAAGAGCTTTTTAAAGGCTGGGCTGAGATTCCCTCTTCACGAGATTATTGCAGAGATACTGAAGAGATTTGGTATCTACCTTCACCAGATAACTCCTAACGCTATCGTTAGGCTTAGCGTTTATATTTGGGCCCTCCGAAGTCAAGCAGTGGAGCCATTTGCCGACAGTTTCTGTCGAGTTCATGAGTTACATTATCAAACAAAGGCCAGAAAAGATGGGCTACATGATAACTTCGGTTGCTACAATTTTGCCTACCGGAAAACCGCAAAGTTTCCTGTGATCAGCTACCGAAGCAAATGGCCAGCAGGCTGGAAATCAGAATGGTTCTATGTCAAGGTTGATGACGACAAAGAGAAGCTTGTGCAAAGTCCACTGGAGCTGATCTTCGGAGAAACCCGACCCCGCTGCAACATGACACCAGAGGGTCAAACACAACAGGCAATGGATGAATTCGGAATTATTGCAGAACATATCAGTACCAGGGATCTGGTTCAAGGATTCTTGGCATTCAGAGTCTTCCCTACTCTGAAAGAATGGGAAATGCCAAAGTTGAAGGGGGAGAAGAAGGAAGGGGAACTTGTCCGGCTTCCATATCACTTCAAATTCAAGCAATACTTTAAGAAGCCCTGCCAAGAGTGGCTGGACACAGTCGAGGTGATGTGTAATGAAATTCTGGGGAATTATTCCAAAAAAGAAGATCAACTAATGACAACAGCCTTCGGCACCCGTCCGAAGCGAAGGCTGAACCGAGTGCTTGATGCCCTGGGCTTCGAGTACCCTGACTATGAGCAGTTGAGTAAGGGTGCTGAGGGCCAAAAAAGAAAAAGAGTGGTCGAAACTCTGAACAAGGATGAAGAAAGACCAGCAAAAGAGAAGAAAATTCCCAAGAAAAGAAAAATATCAACTCCGAAGCGAAAATTATCTGAAGAAGAGGGGACCCCCACACCACCTTCTACCAGCGACGTGGAGGAAATTTTAAAGGTAATGACTGAACCCGTGCCCACGAAGCTAAGTCCACTAGGGCCTCAACTGACGAAGCTTTTTCGAAAGGTGGAAGAGCCGGAACAAACGAAGATAACCAAGCCAAAGCGGCAAAGAATTATTGCAGTGACCGAAGTTATCGATAAGACGCCGCCGAGAGCGTCAATTCAGAAAACGGCAGCTGCTGAAGACACAACAAACGTCGAAGTCGCACCTTCGGAGGTCGCGGCTACCGAAGCCGCTACAACCGAAGATGTGAACTTAGAAACTACTATTGAGGACATCGACAAAATTTTGGAAGACATGGCTGCAGAAGAAGCTGCCACTACTGTTGAAAAAACCATGGCCACAGTGCCTGAGAAAGGGAAAGAAATAGCCGAAGACACTTCGGACGACGAAGCCTACACATTTCAAAATTTAATTGGGCAAAAACTGTCGAAGGCCGAAATGGAAGAACTTAAGGACTATGCCAAATCTTGCGGCTACAAGCCAGGAGCTCTTCTATTTGGAGGCATTGATGACGAAAAATTGGGCTGCATTCGAGACCAAACTGGAGCTAAGGTCATCGGTACTTTGTCAAAAAGTATCGGTTTTCCGAAGCTAGAAACAGATATCAGCCGCTACCGACGACAACATATCGTCGGCAGCTTATTTTACTCCAATTTCAAGGTAAACAACTTTTCTCTGGTTTCTATTGTTTTTAATAATGGAAATATTCCTAACAAAGGTTGTTTATTTGCAGAGCATGCTTCTGAGCAAAGCTCTGAGGATGCAGCAAGACTTGGAGGACAAAAAACACGAAGCTATAATCGAAAATTTAGAGAGCAAGATAAAAGAACAATCAGCTATCATTGAAAAGAAAGACTTCGAGCTCCAATCAACCGATGGCTTGCTGGCAGAGACTGAAGCTAAAATATCAGAGTTGAATTCAAAGCTTATCGGCCAATCAAAACAATTTGAACAGGAGAAGCTAGAGCTTAATTCGAAACTTGAAGCCGAAGTCCAGGCCAACTCAGACTTGAAAAAATCATTAACAAGCCTTCAAGACAAATGCTTGAAATTTAGCAATAATTGTATTGAACGATTAAAAAAGATATTTTACTCTGTTGGAGCCAGCAGCGGGAAGTTTACCCCTTCAGCGGAAAATTTAACACAAGCCTTCGATCATATTGAAGCTGAAATCGAAGAACTTGACGAAGTTATAGCCGGGCACGGTGACTTCTGTGCCTGGGTAGCTTCTCGGGGTACCGCTGCAGCGTTCCTGAAGGCCGGCTGCGAGCATGGAAAAATCGTCAACAGGCCCAACTTCACCTTGTCTCCATCAATCCTGGACGATATTCCTGACCTCGCCCGAAGCATCTCAAATAGATTTATAAAAATGATATGGACAAAAGGCGGGCGAGAGAAGGCTGGAGACGAAGCTCGAAGCCATCTTGATCCAGTACGAAATCATACTTTGTACTTACCTTCTCCTCCACACTTGATTTTTACTCGCGATACCTTGATTCATGTAGGATGACGAAGGTGAAGATGATACTTAAAATATGTCGCCGAAGCCGTCGCCGAAGCTGAAGCTTAGTGAAGATCAGTAGAAGTATACCATGGAAAAAACTCAGGATACTTTTGTAACAACTTTTGTGAATACAATTAAACTGTTCTTAAGGAACTTTGTACATACCTTGTAACATATTCTTACCCTTCTACTGAGGCGCTTTGATGTGGACGAAATCATTATTTTGAGCCGAAAGCGAAAAAACACCTTCCCTTCTTTTCGTACACAACGAAGCATAAGAGACCAATTCTTCTTTTTGCCGAGCAACGAAGCATAAAAGACCACTTCTTTTTGCCGAAGCTTTTCTTTTTTGTACACAACAAAGCATAAGAGACCACTTCTTCTTTTTGCCGAAGCAACCACTTAGGAACACAAATGCTATGAATGAATGCTTATGAATGCAAATGTTATGATGTAATGTAATGTGCGAATGAATGTCCAAAGCATATGTCCGAAGCCACACTCAGCCATTATTTCCTTAGAGACAACCACACATCAGCTCTGCATTCCCTTAGGAACGACTTTGGAGCATCTTCGTCTTTTACTTAGACGGTATAAGCTCTGCATTCCCTTAGGAACGTCTTTGGAGCTTCTTCGTCTTTTACTTAGACGGTATAAGCTCTGCATTCCCTAAGGAACGTCTTTGGAGCTTCTTCGCCTTTTACTTTCGGCGGAATCAGCGTTGACTTTTCGCTGTGAGCTCTGCATCCCCTTAGGGACGTCTTTGGAGCCTCTTCTCTTTTTCAGTTTCGGCACTCGATGGTGCGTTCTCAGCTTTTTACATTTACATTCTTTGGGGGATTTTGCTCTTATAAAACTAAAAAAGGAAATTACATACGATGGCCCCATTAAAAACCTTTCTCCCCCTTTGGAAAGGAAAAGGGTGCCATGAAAAAAAAGAAAAAGAAAAACATAAAAAGTTACATCGAGTTATACATAATATCTCCGAAGCTCATCTGCATTCCAAGATCTTGGAATTTCGTTGCCATCCATGTCCTTTAATCTGTACGAACCAGGCCTTGACGAGGATGCTACTAAGAAAGGCCCTTCCCATTTCAATTGTAACTTGCCCACTGTATCTGGGTTAGCCACTCTCCGAAGTACCAAATGTCCTGGCTCAATATTTTTCAGCCGGACCTTTCTATCTCGCCATTTGACTGTTTCAGCCTGGTATTTATTGATATTCTCCACGGCTTGAAGCCTGATCCCTTCTAAGGCATCTTTTTCCACAAGACAAGCATCTTCGGTATCTGATTCTGCCGAAGCTACCACTCTTATTGATCCAGCTTTAGCTTCTTCCGGAGTTATAGCTTCGTCACCGAATAATAACTTGAATGGGGTAAAGCCTGTAGACCTTGATGTTGTTGTATTGTGGCTCCACACCACTTTGGTCAACTGATCTGGCCACTTTCCCCTGGGTTGATTGAAGATTAACTTCATTATTCCTGTCATTATAATGCCGTTGGCCCTTTCGACGAGCCCATTCGACTCCGGATGCCTGACTGATGCAAAATGGATCTTCGTTCCAATTTGATCACAGAAATTTCTGAAAGCTTCAGAGTCAAACTGCGTTCCATTATCTACAGTGATGGCCTTCGGTACCCCGAAACGACAGACAATATTCTACCAGAAAAACTTTTGGACAGTGGCCGAAGTTATTGTGGCTAACGGCTTCGCCTCAATCCACTTGGAAAAATACTCCACAGCTACTATAACATATTTTAGGTTCCCTTGGGCCGGTGGTAATGGACCCAACATGTCAAGGCCCCACCTCTGCAATGGCCAGATGGGTTGTATCAGCTGTGTCAAAGACGAAGGTTGCTTTTGATCTCTTGCACATTTTTGACAACCTTCGCACTTTTGAACTAACTCCGCTGCATCCGAAGCTGCCTTCGGCCAATAAAATCCTTGGCGAAACACTTTTCCAAGTAACGGCCTGGATCCGATGTGGGATCCACACAGGCCTGCATGTATCTCTTTCATTAACTCTATACCTTCGGTTCTAGACAAGCACTTGAGCAGCGGGGCACAAACTCCATGCTTGTATAACTCCCCTTCTATCATGACATACGGACGAGCTCTTGCCTCTATCCTTTTATTATAAGCTTCGTCATCTGATAGAAAGTTACCCTGAAGGTAAGAGATTATTTCAGTTCTCCAATCTTCGCTGTAAGCAGGAGAAATGCTGAGGACTGCTCTTTCAAGTAGCTCCACTGAAGGTGCCTTTATTGTTTCGAAGAAGACATCCGAAGGTAACGGCAGCCCCTGTGCTGCAGACTTGGCTAGTAAATCAGCATGCTCATTTTGTCCCCGAGGGATATTCTTGACAGAAAATCCTTCGAAGGAGGCCTCGATCCTTCGGACCGTGTCTAGGTATTTTTCAAGCTTCGGATCTTTAGCCTTGCAACTTTTGTCAATATGACCCGAAACAACCTGGGAATCAGTCTTAAGAATCGCCCTTCTGATTCCCATTGCCTTTAATTTCCGAAGACCCAGGAGCAGGGCTTCGTACTCAGTGATATTATTTGTGCAGCTGAAGTCAAGTCTTGCTGCATAGCAAGTTTTAACCTTGGATGGTGAGACCAACACAGCAGCTGCACCTGCTCCGAAGGTTCCCCAAGAGCCATCACAAAACACTGTCCATACTTCGGCATCTTTATTTGCTTCTTCATCCTGAGCCCCTGGCGTCCAGTCGGCAATGAAATCTGCCAATGCTTGAGACTGGATTGAGGATCTATGCACATAATCAATGTAAAATTCATTGAGCTCCGCAGCCCATTTTCCAATCCGTCCAGTAGCTTCTCTATTTCTCATGATATCCTTCAACGGCTGCGAAGAAGGAACAATAATGTTGTACGCCTGAAAATAATGCCGAAGCTTCCTGGATGCCATTAAAACGGCATACAATACCTTCTCCAGCTCTGTATAATTTTTCTTTGAGACACTAAGGACCTCAGATACAAAATATACTGGGACCTGCTTCTTGACTTGTCCATCAAACTTCTCCTGGACAAGTGCCGCACTTACTGCTGAGTGCGAAGCTGCCACATATAACAACAGAGGAGCCCCTGGCGTTGGTGGAGTTAATGTTGTTAGATCTATTAAGTATTGCTTCAGCTCTTCGAAGGCTTTTTGTTGACTTGGGCCCCATTGAAAGACTTCAGCTGACTTCAGCACCTCGAAGAATGGTAAGTTTCTTTCTGCTGATCTGGATATAAATCTGTTGAGAGATGCCAGCCTTCCTGTCAATCTTTGGGCCCCCTTTCTTGTGGTTGGTGGCTCCATTCGAAGTATAGCTTCGATTTTATTTGGATTAGCTTCGATTCCCTTTGTTGAAACCAAGCATCCAAGAAATTTACCCTTCTTCACTCCGAAGACACATTTTTCTGGATTCAGCTTCAGACCAGCTTGTCTGAAGCTGGCGAAGGTCTCCTGCAGATCAGCAATATGATTTTCCTGCTTCGTGCTTTTTACGATAATGTCATCAACATAGGTCAACACATTTCTGCCTATCTGAGACTGGAGAACCTTCGCAGTCATTCTGCTGAAACTCCCTCCAGCATTCTTGAGCCCCTCAGGCATCCGAAGATAGCAATATGTGCCACTTGGGGTTATGAAGCTAGTTTTCGGCTCATCTTCCTTCTTCATCCAAATTTGATGATAGCCTGAGTAGCAGTCTAGGAGACTCATGAGCTCTGAAGAAGCTGCTGCATCGACTAAAGAGTCTATCCTTGGCAGCGGGAATTCGTCCTTCGGACAAGCCTTGTTAAGATCTGTGAAATCGATACACATTCTCGACTTGCCATTGGCCTTCTTCACCATAACAGTGTTAGCCAGCCACTCTGGATACTTCACTTCTCTGATAACTCCTGCACTGAGGAGTCTTTTTACTTCATTGCGAGCTCCTTCGGCCTTGTCATCAGACATTTTCCGAAGCCTCTGCTTTCGGGGTCTGAAGGATGGGTCGACATTGAGCGAATGTTCAATAACATCCCGATTTACTCCACAGAGATCATTAGCTGACCATGCAAAAACATCTTTGTTGTTGAATAAAAACCTTATCAAGGTTTTCTCCTGGTCTTCAGATAGTTGCGAGCCCAACAGCACCTTCTGCTCTGCTATGTCTTCACACAATAACATGGGCTTCGGCTGATCCGCTGAAGCTGCCTTCTCCCTCCTGAATTTGTACTGTTCACAAGCTTCAGCTCCATCTATGTTATGGATTGCCTTGGAGTCAGTCCAGCTTCCTTCGGCCCTGTTGGGGACTTGTTCTTAAATGCTTCGGATTAAGAACAAGGCAACATAAAAAGTGTTAAACGTTAAGGCCCTTCGTCCTATCGAACATTATTCCCCTTCGGGAATAATGAGTTTCGGACGAAGGTCACAAGAGACATACCTTCGTAAATTCAACAAGTAATAACGAAGGACTCATATAAAACATGGAATGTAGATCATAGAATCATTTCTATTTTATTAACACAAAGAAATAGAAATGATTACAAATTACAAATGTACCTTCGGTCCTAAGAGAAGGTAAAAAGTACAAGCGTGACGCAAATGCCAATGCCAAGTCAGCGTGAACAGTACAGGAGTACTGTTCGCCTATTTATAGGCACGGGACGCAGCCCGTGTAAAATTACATTCATGTCCATTACATTTGTTAATGGCTTATGGAAATTTGTCAAGGCCCACGCAGTCTTTTCATCTTAAGTCGGTTCCCCCCTCTGCTGTCGCGACGAAGCTTCCCTGCGCACAGCTTCGGCTGCGCTCGTCCTTCGTCTAGTTCAGGCTTCGTCCTGGCCGTGCTTCATATTCATAGTTCTGAGTCCAAAAATACCTGTCCACATAATCCACTTGGAAAACATTGTCAAATCATGTTTTTGAGGACCTTCGGAGGACGAAGGCCCCCAACAGTAGCCCCTCGCAATATTAATTTGTTAATAATAAATTCAGATTGCGATATGGACGAAGGCCTTGAGCCGAAGGTCCGAAAAAACACCTTCCCTTTGCTAGAATAGCAACATTCACTGACAGGCGGGGCCTTTAAATTTTTAACGCCCTGGGCGTATAAATAAGATCGCACCGCAAACTCATTTGGTACGCACACTTGCCTTTTGCTTCGGCCCACTAAAATTTTTAGCTCTTGTGCACTAAGATTTACTGGTCTTTTTGATTTTGGAGCTCCGACCTCGGGAACAATTTTTTAGCGTTTCCGAAGATGTCTGAAGGCAAGAAGATCCCTGCTGAGACGAAGCTGAGTCTCGAGGAGGAGAAGAATCTGGGGTTCCTAATAGCGATGGCAGAGACGAATACAGAGAAAATCACCAAAGAGATTCTCGAAGGTTTGTCCGAAGACACTGGTGACAGCGACAGCTATGATGTAGAGAGTGGTGGGGAAGAGGCCGAAGATCGTCCATGGCGGCCAAGTCACACGGTTTTCGGGAAGACCACCATCAAGCAGAGTCATATTGATAATATGAGGGGGCGGTATTTTCGAGATATATCTATTGTGAGGGCTGACGCTGGAGAAAAGACCTCTCCCACCCCGGAAGAAGATGAAGTTGTAGTCTTCCGAAGCTTTCTCAAGGCTGGGCTTCGATTCCCCCTGAGCAACTTTATTGTTGAGGTACTGAGAACATTCCAAGTCTACCTTCATCAACTTACTCCCGAAGCTATCCTAAGAATGGGGATTTTTGTCTGGGCTGCGAGAAGCCAAGGTTTGGAACCAAACGCTAAAAGCTTCTGCAACATTCATGAATTGTTGTACGAGACGAAACCCTGGGGAAAAGAGCAATATCACAACAATTTTGGGTGCTACAGCTTCAGCGCCCGCTCCGGGTCAAGCTGCCCTGTGCCGACCTTTCGGAAGAGGTGGCCCGGAGCCTGGATGACTGAATGGTTTTATGTGAAAAATGACCTAACAGCGCAAGATAATGTCAAAAGTATTATTATGTGCCCCATCTGGCAACGCTTCGGACTACGAAGGCCGAAGGTTGAAATGGACGAAGCAGCCGAGGAGTGCCAAAGAGCCTTCGGTGTGGTCTGCTCTTTCATTGGGACAAGGGACTTGGTCCAAGAGCACATTGCCTTCAGGGTATGGCCACTTACAGAAAAATGGGAAATGCCGAAGGAAACTATTAAAGAGTCCGACGAAGGCGGACTAGTTAGACTGAAATTCACGTTCAAATATGCAGATAAATTTGTTGAACCTGATGATGACTGGCTGAAGAGCATTGAAACTTTAAGTGATGAACTACTTGGGGCATATTCGAAGGCCGAAAATACTGCGCTATCAGCAGCCTTCGGAGGCCGAAAAAAGAAGAGACTCAACCGGGTGTTTGACGCAATCGGGTTCTTCTACCCCGATTATCGTTATCCCATTCGAGGGCAGAAGAGGAAGAACACAACCTCTGCAAAAGAAGAAGCTGCAGCTGCTCCTAGCGAGCCAGAACCGAAAGGAAAAAGGTTGAAGGTCCTCACACACCGGCCACGCCACATTGAACCAGCTTCGGTGCCTGAGTTCACCGGAGAAACTTCTTCGGCCGCCGAAGCTGAACAGCCAACCTTGTTGCCAGAAATTGCAGAGATGGCCGCAGCGCCATCCACAGAAAAAATGGAAGAAGCAAAAAATCCGACTAAGGAAAAAGCATCAGAAGTTTTGAGTCCTGTAGCAAATGTCGAAACAGCAAAAATCCAAAAGGGTCCAACGGTGACCCCAAAAAGGAAAAGAATGGTAAACGTACTAGATGTCTTGGAGACAATTAAGTCTTCAAGCACAACTCCAAAAAAGAGTGTTGAAGTTGCTGAAGCTTCTACTGAAGCTTCGACGCAACAGGCTGAAGCTGAAGTGGGCCTTCGGAGCCCTTGAAGGAGCAAACTTTGGAAGCCGAAGCAATAAAAATACCAGAACCAATTTTAGTTGAAGAAACTAGCACTGCCATCCCCGAAGCGCCTGCCAGCATATGTGATTACATCATTCGACATGCTTCGGGGAAAAAATTATCTGAAGAAGAAACTCATGAAGCTAACCATTATGCGAGGGAGCTAAAATATCCGAAGGGGGCAGTGATATTCAATGGGACAAACGAAGATGATTTCCTGTACTGCCTCCCAGACAATAAAGAATTATCCGTCTGCCGAGAGATGGCCAGGAGTATTGGTTTCCCGAAGCTTGAATCTGGATTAAGCGCCATGACGAAAGAAGATCTCGCAGACAGTCTTGCGTACAACAGCCTGAAGGTATGGGAATTAAACGCTTGAAAAACCCCCTTTTTTTCTTTTCTTTTAACTCATTTCTTTTGTCTTATACGGATTCTTTTTTCGTATAGGGCCTGATCCTAAGCAACGCACTAAGAGCCCAAAAGAGCGCCGAAGATGAAAGCTATGAAATTGCGTTTAATAATTTACGCTCCGAAGTTATCAAACTGAGAAACGAAGCTTTGGAAAAAGATAAAATTCTGCTTACACTGGTAGATAAAGTGAAGAAAGACGAAGTTGCTTCAAAGGCCCAGGCCGAAGCTCAAAAACGCGAGATTAAAGATCTTCAGAAACAGCTGGCTAGAGCTAAAGAGGAGCGCGTGCTTGAGGAAACAAAACGAGAACTCAGTGATCATATGGTCAACAAATTGGAGTTAAGAGTTAAAGAGCTTCGTGCATCTCAGGGAAAATGTTATGTTAAATCTATAGAGTGCGTGAATAAAATTAAGACCAGCTTCGCCAGCGTGGGTGCCTTTTCCAGCGAAGAGAATTTCTCTCGAGGCAATCCCGAAGGTCCATTGGAATGGATTAGTCACGAAGTAGAAGCCTTCGAGGAGATCCTGAGCAGTCGCGGTGATATCTGCGCTTTTTCGGGCGCCAGAGGAATTGCTTCTGTCTTAGAGAAAAAAGGTTGCGAGCATGTAAAATTTCTAGCTCAGTCCGAAGCTACCTTATCTTGCGAAGACATCAAGGACCCCTCGGCCGAATCAAGCGTGGTTGGAGGCAAATTTTTTACTGATATCTGGAACGACGGCGGCCGAGGAATGGCACAAGAAATTATCCAAAGGAGCGAAAGAGGCATCCACGATGCTAGGAAAGTGGCAGAGGCTGCCGAAAAAAGTACGGAGCCCGAAAGGCAATTAGGTATTAATTAGTCGTTCTTATTATGTTGTAATTTTTGTTTCAAACTCTGCTCACAGTTTGTAATAATAATGAAGAAATGTTCTTTTGCCTCAGAAGCTGCTGAATCGACTGTCGATGCCCACACAAAAGGGGATGATGAAATTAAACAAATGGCCGAAGCTATCATGGACAAAGTTGTTGATCAACTTTTAAATGAAGTCGCCGAAGCAGTATTAAGAGAAGACTAGATGCTATTTAGAAAAACAGTTAAATTGTGATCTATGTAACATTTGTACATTTGAATGTAATATACAAGTTTCTTTCCATTATTCAATTCTTTACGATGCATGAAACTGTACATACATACCATTTTTGAGCCTTCGGCGAAAAAACACCTTCCCTTCTTTTCATGCTTCGTGAAGAAAACATTCTTCGTTAAAACTGTTCTGATAAGACACATCCATGCTTCGTGAAAGCACTCTCCGAAGCTAAACAATTTTGATATTGCTCTGATGAAGCTCATCCATGCTTCGTAAAAACAGCCTCCGAAGCTATTTTCCGAAGATCATCATTATATTCCTTCATGACTTTGCACGATTTGCACTTTCTCAAATCATTCTTTCGAAGGTTAATACTGTGTGCCCTTCTTTTGCCGTATGCAACATGATGTATGATGCTTATGCTATGCGAAATGATGTGATGATGTTATGTTATGCAAATGACGTCTGTTCCGAAGATACACACAAAACACATTAGTAAGCTCTGCATTCCCTTAGGAACGTCTTTGGAGCTTCTTCGTCTTTTACTTAGACGATCTCAGCGTTGACTTTTCGCTGTAAGCCTCCCTCAGGAGCTTCTTCGCCCTTTACTTAGGCGGTATCAGCGTTGACTTTTCGCTGTAAGCCTCCCTTAGGAGCTTCTTCGCCCTTTACTTAGGCGGTATCAGCGTTGACTTTTCGCTGTAGGCTCTGCATTCCTTTAGGAACGACTTCTGAGCAGAAAACTTACACTGCGCTCCCTTTGGAACGGCTTTTTGTGACTTCACAAACTTACTCTGCGTTCCTTAGAACGACTTTCTGTTACTCCGAAGGATTTTTAATTCGAAGGTCCTCCTTGGTAACGGAAAAAATTTTAAGCTTCAGCAACTTAAGCTTGTGGAGCAAATAGATCTTCCTCGTGGAAAACAACATAATTATTACATGAAAACTATCAATGTTTTTTGCTTCACAGAAAATAAAACTGAATAGGAAAGACTGCTATCAAAGGTAGGATACGTGTCAATAAATGTGCTTCGACTCTGGCACAGTGCTGTTGACTGTGCGAGCTTCGGACTGCTCTCTGAAGTCCCTCTGATGTGGAGCGTATTGACTCCCTTCTGGCTGTTGACCTTGCTGCAATGGAGGTGGGGGCGGAAGCTGTTGCCAGGAAGCTTGAGGTTGACTTGCCGAAGCTACAGAAGCTGCAGGGTGGTTGTCTATGTATTGTGGGATATAAGGCGGATGATACGAAGCAGTATGCATGACCTGCTTCGGCTGAGCTTGTTGAGATGCAGCTTCGGCAATTTCCTTTTGCTTCTGGATTGTAATATGGCACGACCTAGTGGTATGGCCCTTGCCTTCTCCACAGAACAAGCAAAACAGTCTCCTTGGCTGATCTCCGAATCTTCCGCCGAAGCCCCTGGCGCCTCTGCCTCTTGGAGCTGGTGGCCGGAAGGAAGTTTGTTGTTGCCCCGAAGCCTGTGAGGAGCATTGCGGTCTGTTCTGACTCCCCTTATCATCATTCTGAGTGTTGTGGATGGAACGGACATGTCTCGGGTAGTATCTTCCTCCGAAGCCCCTGGTCATTTCAGAAAATCTGAAGGCCTCTTCCCTTCTTTGACGAAAGTCATTGTCAGCACGAATGTACTCATCCATCTTTTGGAGCAATTTCTCCAAGGTCTGAGGAGGCTTTCTAGCAAAGTATTGAGCTGCAGGCCCAGGACGAAGCCCCTTGATCATGGCTTCGATAACAATTTCATTGGGCACCGTTGGTGCCTGCGCCCTCAATCGTAAAAACCTTCGGACATACGCCTGAAGGTACTCTTCGTGATCCTGAATACACTGGAACAGGGCTTGAGCTGTGACCGGCTTCGTCTGAAATCCTTGAAAGCTGGTCAGTAACATATCCTTCAGCTTCTGCCATGAAGTTATTGTTCCTGGCCGAAGGGAGGAATACCAGGTCTGAGCAACATTCCTGACGGCCATGACGAAAGACTTCGCCATGACTGCAGCATTGCCCCCGTACGAAGACACTGTTGCTTCGTAGCTCATCAAGAATTGCTTCGGGTCGGAGTGACCATCAAACATGGGAAGCTGGGGTGGCTTATAGGATGGAGGCCAAGGTGTAGCCTGCAGCTCAGCAGACAGAGGAGAAGCATCATCGAAAACAAAATTTCCCTGATGGAAATTATCATACCAGTCATCTTCGTTGACGAAGCCCTCCTGATGAAGGTCTTTCTGATGAGGCCTTCTGTTCTGCTCATCGTGAGTAAGATGGCGAACTTCCTCAGAGGCTTCGTCTATCTGCCTTTGCAACTCAGCTAGGCGGGCCATCTTCTCCTTCTTCCTTTGTACTTGTTGGTGTAGCATCTCCATATCCCTAATTTCTTGGTCTAGCTCTTCTTCCTGAAGTGTCGGGCTGACGGCCTTTCTCTTCTGGCTTCGGGCCTCCCGAAGAGAGACGGTCTCCTGGTTGTGGTCCAGCGGTTGTAGTGCTGCAGCCCCAGCCGCTGAAGCCTTCTTTGGCGCCATAGCGAAGGTCTATAGCTTCCGAAGGTGTTCACAAAACTCGAAGTGGAAGTAGGTTCACCGGAGGTGGGCGCCAATGTTGGGGACTTGTTCTTAAATGCTTCGGATTAAGAACAAGGCAACATAAAAAGTGTTAAACGTTAAGGCCCTTCGTCCTATCGAACATTATTCCCCTTCGGGAATAATGAGTTTCGGACGAAGGTCACAAGAGACATACCTTCGTAAATTCAACAAGTAATAACGAAGGACTCATATAAAACATGGAATGTAGATCATAGAATCATTTCTATTTTATTAACACAAAGAAATAGAAATGATTACAAATTACAAATGTACCTTCGGTCCTAAGAGAAGGTAAAAAGTACAAGCGTGACGCAAATGCCAATGCCAAGTCAGCGTGAACAGTACGGGAGTACTGTTCGCCTATTTATAGGCACGGGACGCAGCCCGTGTAAAATTACATTCATGTCCATTACATTTGTTAATGGCTTATGGAAATTTGTCAAGGCCCACGCAGTCTTTTCATCTTAAGTCGGTTCCCCCCTCTGCTGTCGCGACGAAGCTTCCCTGCGCACAGCTTCGGCTGCGCTCGTCCTTCGTCTAGTTCAGGCTTCGTCCTGGCCGTGCTTCATATTCATAGTTCTGAGTCCAAAAATACCTGTCCACATAATCCACTTGGAAAACATTGTCAAATCATGTTTTTGAGGACCTTCGGAGGACGAAGGCCCCCAACAGGCCCTTCTAGCAGCTTCCTGGCTTCCATGAATAGCAATAGGCCCTTGGTCCGAAGGTATCTTCATGCAGAGATAAGCTGGGTGAAGAATTGCTTCGAAGGCATTAAGGGTACCTCGGCCAATGATAGCATTGTAAGGATATTCCATGTCAACAATATCAAACACAATTTGCTCAGTCCTTGTGTTGTTGACAAATCCGAAGGTTACCGGCATGGTTATCTTCCCAAGTGCTACAATCTGCCGCCCTCCGAAGCCACAAAGAGGGTGCGTAGCATCATGAATTTTGTCTTCAGGCTCTTGCATTTGTCTGAAGGCTTTAGCAAATATAATGTCAGCTGCACTGCCTGTATCAACTAGGACATTGTGGACCAGAAATCCTTTGATCACGCAAGAGATAACCATGGCATCATTGTGAGGATAATCCTTAAGCTGAAGGTCTTCCTGAGAGAAAGTAATTGGAATGTGGGACCATTTTGACTTGATGAAGGGTCCCTGTACTCCAACATGCTGCACCCTTCTCTGAGCCTCCTTCTTCTGCTTCTTGTTAGCCGGCTCTGAGCAAGAACCGCCTGTTATCGGGAGCACCAGCTTCGAAGCCGAAGCAGCTCCAGCTTGATTGTTGAACGAAGCCATCAGCTCAGAAAAGTGGAAGTGAGTTCACCGGAGGTGGGCGCCAATGTTGGGGGCTTGTTCTCAAATGCTAAGAATTAAGAACAAGGCAACATAGAAAATGTTAAGTGCTAAAGTCCTTCGTCCTCCAAAACATTATATCCCTTCAGGATATAAAGAATTTCGGACGAAGGTTACGAAGGATGTACCTTCACAAGCATAATAACGAGGGACGAAGTATTCATATAAATCATGAGATATAAAATAAACATTTAAATGTTATCATAGAATTATTTCTATTTTTATTAACATGAACGAATATAAATAATTTCAAATTGCAAATGTACCTTCGGTCTTGAGGAAGGCAAAAGTTTAAGTGTGATGCGAAGGCAAATGACAGGTTCGCCTGAACAGTACGGGGGTACTGTTCATCTATTTATAGACACAGGACGCAGCCTGTGACAAATTACAATTATGCCCCTTACAAAAGTTTACAACATTGACTCAGACCTTTATGGATAAAAAGGTCATTCTATCTCTATGTCGGTTTGTAACGCCGAAGCTCCATGAAAAGGAACCTTCGGCCATCTCCTGGGGACGGCTTCAGCCGAAGCTGCTTCTTCGTGCAAGACCTTCGGCGCAACGAAGCATGACCCCAACAGTTTTTGTTTATACAGGAAGCTACGAGTGGCCAAAAGCCTAGTGACATTGAGGTCTACCAGGAGGGCCACAAAGGACCAGACCCGAACAACCCTGACCAGCTCTGTAGCTAGACAGCCACGGATCGCTTGGTGAGTTTTGGCCCAAAAGTACAAACGTTCAAAGTATAGAAATTCCTGCATTTGTAAGGTTGTGAATGATGTATAGGCGACATATGGGGAGGAGATGGTTCGTCGCCATGGCCCTGGCTTCGACTGGCGTCATGAACCGGTGGATCCCTCGGTGGTGTATGCAAGTGGTGGTGGCAAAGCGCATGGACGGTAAGCTCTAACTTATGAAATTATATGGTTGACACTAAATTGATTATGTAGTAATCACATTTTTTGAATCACTTCTAGATACACACTCTTCGACGGATTCATTGACTCGTCGTCGGTGAGATCTCAGAGGACGGGTTCGTCTTCCCGTAGCTCATGCTCTCGTCGACCGAACGAGCAGGAGTTGGAGATTATGAGGATGCTTGAAGAGATGAGACAACAACACGAATTTGTGGAGGCTTGCAATGCCCATAACCAAGCAATGTATCAAGTGAGTACACATAATCCGAACTCTAAATTATTATATTTCAATACAACATCTTCAGTAGTAACACATATGTTTAACAGTTAATGCAGCAACAGGGCATGGCAACAAATTTTCCACCGCCACCACAATGGAGCCAATTTGCAAACACACCAGTTCCACCACCACAATTCAACACCCCTCCGCCACATATACCTGCACCTGGAGATAGGGTACGTTTCATAACTCTTGATTAATTTATACACTTGTATACTTTTTGATATTTGCATTTATCGTGTTGATATTTGCTAACTTGCATAGGTTACGCCTGAAGCGGGTGGTAGTGGGTCTGATCCCGCAGCAGGGACTGAATTTGTTGACTCGCTGTTCGCATTCCCTCATCCTGGTGGTGGTGGCGACAGCGGTCAAACCTCTAACCACCCAAGTGGTGGTTATCTCTAAACACTTAAACTTATGTTTGAAATGTTGTACTCGTTGGTGGATGTTGGTGGATGTTTATGTTTCAATACTATGTCGTACTCGTTGGTGGATGTTATGTTTCAATACTATGTCGTACTCGTTGGTGGATGTTTTAATTATGAATGCATGTGTTTGTAATGTGGTTGTTATCTGTGATTAATGTTATGTGTGATATATGTTATGTGTGCAAAAATAGTGACCTAATTTAGTGTTGTTTTTGTAGCAGTATAGGGTAATTCTTGTCGGCCCAGTTAATTCCCGTCGGCTATGGTCGAACCGACGAGAATTAACTAATAACGCTCGTCGGCCCAGTTAACTCCCGTCGGCCCTACGTGGCCGACGGGAGTTAACCAATAATTCCCGTCGGCCTGGGGAACCAACGGGAATTAATTAATAACTCTCGTCGGCCCTACGTGGCCAACGGGAGTTAACCAATAATTCCCGTCGTCCTGGGGAACCGACGGGAATTAATTAATAACTCCCGTCGGCCAGCAAAACCGACAGGAGTTAGCCTTAATTCCCGTCGGCTAGTTAGTGGCCGACGGGAATTAATTATTCCCGTCAGCCGCCAACGGGGATAAACTTATCCCCGACAAGAAACGCCTGTCGGCTGACAACCGACGGGAATAAGCCCTAAACCGATGGGAATTACTTATTCCCGTCGGTTTAGTGATTATTCCCGTCGGTTCCTGGCCGACAAGAATTAAGTGATTTCCTGTAGTGTCTTCTTTCCCTGGCCTCGCAGTGGATAACGGTAGTTCGAGTAAACAAAGCCAATAGTGTCAAAAACTATGTTCAATCTCTTCTTTCCTCGGTGTTGGGGACTTGCTCTCAAATGCTATGAATTAAGAACAAGGCAACACAGAAAAGGTTAATGGTTAATGCCCTTCGTCCTTCGAAGCATTATTTTCCTCAGGATATAATGATCTTCAGACGAAGGTCATGAAGGACGTACCTTCATCATCATAGTACATATATTAATGAATGGAGAAGCATATGAGACATGAGAAATAACATAAATGATCATATGACATCATTAATATTTCTTCATTATATCATTATGAATGAACGTGAACAATATTGAATTACATTTATACCTTCGGCTTGACAGAAGGTGAAAGTCCAAGCGTGACGTACGAGCAAATGCAAGTCAACGTGAACAGTACAGGAGTACTGTTCATCTATTTATAGGCACAGGGTGCAGCCTGTGTAAAATTACATTTATGTCCTTCACATTTACTATTGTATTATGGACAACTCATCGAGGACTGAATGGCCTTTTCCCCTTCAAGTCGGTTCCTTTTTCCGCTGTTGAGCCGAAGCTATTCCGCCCGTAGCTTCGGAGCAGCATCATGCTTTGTTCTGACCATGCTTCTTACGTCGTGTACGACTTTGATCTATATCCGAAGGTACCTGTTTACATGTTACACTTGGAAAACATTGTTAGACCATGTTTTTGAGGACCTTCGGAGGACGAAGGCCCCCAACAGTAGCCCCTCACGTTATTAATTCGTTTAAGATAACGAAATCAGACTGCGACCTGGATGAAGGCCTTAAGCCGAAGCTCCAAAAAAACACCTTCCCTTTGCTAGAATAGCAACTGTCAATGACAGATGGGACCCTCCAACTCGGGGCGCGTCGTGCGTATAAATAAGAACTCACCCTGACCACATTTGGTACGCTATTTGCGCCGCTTGCTTTATTTGCTCAATTTTATAGCTCTTGCTCACCAACGTTTGCTTAATTTTTCGAGTTCTTTAAGCTTCATCTTGAAGAGCACGTTTTCATTTAGAAGATGTCTCAAGACAAGAAAGTTGTTGCTGAGACGAATCTAACCGAAGAGGAGAAGCTCTTTGAATAGAAGAAGGCTGCGGATCCTTATATAGCTGGTGTTGGGGGCCTTCGGCTTCCGAAGGTCCTCAAAAACATGATTTAACAATGTTTTCCAAGTGGAATATGTGAACAGGTATCTTGGAAATCGGGTCATGAGTATACAAGAGTATGGTCAGTACGAAGCCTGAGCGAGACGGAAAGCGATTATGACGAAGGATAAAGATGACCACGAAGCTGTGCGCAGAAAAGCTTCGGCATGATAGCAGAGAAGGGGAACCGACTTAAAGATGAAAAGGCAAATTAGACCCCGAAGAATTACTATAGAGTTATTGATACATGTAAAGGGCACAAATGTAATTCTACACGGGCTGCGTCCCTTGCCTATAAATAGATGAACAGTACTCCCGTACTGTTCACGCTGACTCAGCATTCGCCTTTAGCATCACGCTTGTACCTTTACTTTCCGTCAATCCGAAGGTACATTTATAATTTGTTATTTTGAATATGATAATGCAAATAAAGATAAATTGATAATAATATCTAAATTATTCATCGTATTTGAGATATGAATTCGTCTTTATTGTCTATCGAGCTTACGAAGGTTTTTTTCCCCTCATAACCTTTGTCCGAAATTCATTATGTCCGAAGGGATATAATGTCTTGAAGGACGAAGGACTTTAATATTTAACACTTTTTATGTTGCCTTGTTCTTAACTCTTAGCATTTGAGAACAAGTCCCCAACATTGGCGCCCACCTCCGGTGAACTCACTTCCATTTTTTGAGTTTTGAACACCTTCGGCAAGCATCGCCTTCGTCATGCTGCCAAAGAAACCTTCAGCAACAGGGGCTGCCGCTCTGCAGCCGCTGGATCCCAATCAGGATGTTCTTTCTCTTAGGGAGGCCCGAAGCCAGAAGAGGAAGGCCACCAGTCCGACGCCTCCGGAGGACGAATTGGATCAAGAAATCCAAAACTTGGAGATGCTCCATCAACAGGTCCAACGCAAGAAGGAAAAGATGGCTCGTCTAGCTGATCTACAAAGGCAGATAGACGAAGCCTCAGAAGAAGTTCGTCATCTTGCTCAAGATGACCAGAACCGAAGGCCTCTGCGCAGAGAGCTTCATCAGGAGGGCTTCTACAACGAGGACGATTGGTATGAGGATTTCCATCATGGAAATTTTGCTTTTGATGAGACTTCTCCTCTATCAACAGAACTGCAGGCTACACCATGGCCCCAGTCCTACAAGCCACCCCAACTCCCCATGTACGACGGTCATTCAGACCCGAAGCAATTCTTGATGAGTTATGAAGCAACCATATCTTTGTATGGTGGCAATACTGCAGTCATGGCAAAGTCTTTCGTCATGGCTGTCAGGAGTGTTGCACAAACCTGGTACTCCTCTCTTCGGCCAGGAACAATCACCTCATGGCAAAAGCTAAAGGATATGCTGGTAACCAGCTTCCAAGGGTTTCAAATGAAGCCGGTCACTGCTCAAGCCTTATTCCAGTGCACCCAGGACCACGAAGAATACCTTCAGGCGTATGTCCGAAGGTTCCTGCGTCTGAGGGCACAAGCACCAACAGTGCCCAATGAAATTGTCATTGAGGCCATGATTAAGGGGCTTCGGCCAGGACCTTCAGCTCAATACTTTGCCAGGAAGCCTCCTCAAACTTTGGAGAAGCTGCTCCAGAAGATGGATTAGTACATTCGAGCTGACAATGACTTCCGCCAAAGAAGGGAGGAAGCATACAGGTTCTCCGAAATGACCAGGGGCTTCAGAGGAAGACTTCATCCAAGGCACGTCAGGTCAATTCACAACTCTGCTCAGAGTGATGATAGAGGGAGTCAACAGCAAAGACCACAGTACTCCTCGCAAGCTTCGGGGCAGCAGCAAAGCTCTTTCCGGCCACCAGCTCCAAGGGGCAGAGGCGCCAGGGGCTTCGGAGGAAGATTTGGGGATCAGCCAAGGAAAATTTATTGTCTATTCTGTGGTGAGGACAAGGGCCATATCACCAGGATGTGCCATGTTACCATCCAGAAGCAAAAGGAGATAGCAGAAGCTGCAGCACAATAGAGTCAGCCGAAGCAAGTCATGCATATTGCTTCGTACCATTCGCCTTACATTCCAAAATATGTAGGCAACCACCCTACAGCTTCTGTTGCTTCGGCAAGCCAACCCCAAGCATCTTGGCAACAGCCTCCACCTCCACCACCAACGCAACATGGCCAACAGCCAGAAGGGAGCCAGCACGCTCACCTTCAGCGTGACTTCAGAGAAGGGTCCGAAGCTCGCACAGTCAATAGCACTGTGCCAGAGTCAAAGCATATTTACTGACAAATATCCTACCCCGACAGCAGTTTTTCGCATTCAGTATTATTTTCTTTTTTAAGAAACACTTATGGGAGGTTTAAGTGCTTTTTTGTCATTTTTAATCCCTTGTAACAGTTTCGCTTTTTACCATAATGAAAATATATCTTCTCCACAGGCTTAAGTTGCCGAAGCATAAGAATTTATGGTGATAAGGAGGACCTTCGAATTGTCAAAAATTTTGTTCTAAGGAACGCATCGTAATTTAGTGGAAGCAGCAAAAAGTCGTTCCTAAGGGAATGCACAGTAGGTTTTTTGCTCAAAAGTCGTTCTGAAGGGAATGCAGAGCTTACAGCGAAAAATAAACGTTGATTCTGCTGAAAGTAAAAGGCGAAGAAGCTCCTAAGGGAGGCTTACAGCGAAAAATAAACGCTGATTCCGCTGAAAGTAAAAGGCAAAGAAGCTCCTAAGGGAGGCTTACAGCGAAAAATAAACGCTGATTCCGCTGAAAGTAAAAGGCGAAGAAGCTCCTAAGGGAGGCTTACAGCAAAAAATAAACGCTGATTCCGCTGAAAGTAAAACGTCGACCTTCGGCAAATATCACTTTGCATAACATCACATCATTACATCATTCGCATAGCATAACATCATACATCATATTGCATCAACAATGCAAAGAAGGGGATCCCAGTATCGACATTCGAAAATTGTTTCGAAGGAAAAGTGGCAAGGCACAAAAAATAGCTATTGAAGAGTTATACTTTCGTCAAATGGAAACATATATTGGTTATTAATTTTACGAGGATTGGTTGCTGATCATATGAGAACACGGATATTATTTACGAAGCATGAAAAGAAGGGAAGGTGTTTTTTCGCCGAAGGCTCAAAAACGGTATGTATATGAAGTTTCATGCATCGTAAAGAATAGAACCATAAATAGTTTATATATTACATTCAAAGTTACAAAATATTACATATTATATTCTAAATGTTTTTACAGTAGCATCTAATCTTCCCTTAGAACTACTTCTGCAGCTTCGTTTAGTAGCTGATCAACAACTTTATCCATAGAGAGAAGCTTACAAAAGAAATGTTGGAGGGCTTGTCTAAGGATACTAGTGACAGTGACAACTATGATGTAGAGAGTGGGGGTGAAGATTCTGAAGATCGGCCGTGGAGGCCAAGCTATACAATTTTCGGAAAGTCGACCATCAAGCAAAGTCACCTTGAGAGCATGAGGGGAAGGTACTTTCGGGATTTATCTATTGTGAGGGCTAGTGAAAACAATACCACTCCTACGCCTGAGAAGGATGAAGTTGTGATCTTTCGAAGCTTTTTTAAAGCTGGGCTTCGGTTCCCACTGAGCAGGTTCGTGGTGGTAGTGTTGAAAACCTTCCAAATTTTCCTTCATCAACTGACCCCCAAAGCCATATTGAGGATGGGAGTCTTCGTCTAGGCAGTAAGGAGCCAAGGGATAGAGCCAAGCGCAAAATGTTTCTGCAGCATGCATGAACTTATGTATGAGACGAAGGCTATGGGAAAGGAACAGTATCACAACAACTTCGGTTGTTACGGATTTACCGCCCGTCCCAACTCAAGCTACCCAGTATCAACATTTAGGAAAAGATGGCCGAGAAATTGGATGGATGAATTGTTCTATGTGAAGAACGACTTAGCAGAGAGAGAGGATATTAAGGAGGTCATTATGCATCCCATATGGTCCAGCTTCGGCCTTCAAAGGCCGAAGGTTGAAAACGATGAGGCCGCCGAAGCATGCCAGAAGGCCTTTGGTACTGTATGTTTCTTCATTGGTACAAGAGACCTAATTCAAGAACATATAGCATTCAGAGTATGGCCTCTTGTAGAGAATTGGGAGATGCCGAAGGAGACTATTACCGAGTCTGGCGAAGGTGACCTGGTTCGACTAAAATACACCTTCAGATATGGAGATAAATTTGATGAACCAAATGAGGACTGGCTGAAATATATTGAATCTATAAGTGATGAATTGCTTGGGTCATATTCCAAAGCAGAAGATGATGCATTATCCACATCCTTCGGGGGCCAAGGAAAAAAGAGATTGAATAGAGTTTTTGATGCCATTGGTTTTGTTTACCCCGATTACTGCTACCCGCTGCGGGGATGAGGAAGAAAGAGGAAAACCGCTGCTTCTGCCAAGACTGCTGCTTCGGCCACTCCAGATGAGCCCACGCCGAAGAGCAGAAGGTTGGAATTTCTCACCCACCGGCCAGGCTATATCGAGCCGACCGAGGTACCCGAGTTTGGTGGGGAAACTTCTTCAGCTGCTGAACCAAAGGAGCCTATTCCTCCTACACAGAAAGCTGAGAATCTGGCTACGATGCCGAAGGTACCTTCATCCGTACTAGATGAGTCAAAAGTCAATAAAAATAAGGTGGAAGAACCAAAAATTAAAGGAACAGAAGTGTTAGGAATTTTAAGCCCTTCGACAGAAGTAACCATGCCGAAGGTTGGAAAAAGTCTTGTGGCAACTCCCAAAAGAAGAAGGATGGCAAATGTACTAGATGTGTTAGAATCAGTAAAGCTTTAAGCTCTACTCCTTCAGAGAAAACCGCCGAGGTTTCGAAACTGCAAGCCAAATCTGAATCAAAACCGGCTGAAACTGAAGCTGCAGCAAGCCAAGCTAGTGCCGAGGCTGGGCCTTCAGAGCTTGCCGAGAAAAAACCTTCGGAAACTGAAGACATGGCGGCAGAAGAAAAAACCTCAGAGCAAACTTCGCTAGAAAAGATTGCTACTCCTGCTCCCGAAGCTTTGGAAGACAGCATTGATTACATCATCCGCCATGCTTCGGGAAAGACACTTACTTCGGAAGAAAAACAAGAAGCCCAGCATTATGCCCAAAGACTGAAATACCCGAAAGGGGTACTGGTGTTTAATGGTAGCAGAGAAGAAGACTTTTTATACTGTCTCCCGAATAACAGAGAGATATCCGTGAGCCGGGAGATAGGAAGAAGCTTCGGATTTCCAAAGCTAGAAGACAGCCTCTCCGTATTGTCAAAGGATGAACTAGCTGACAGTTTAGCATATAATAGTATAAAGGTACGAAAATCAATTCTTGTATTTGAAAATGAATTATTTTATTTATTTATACTTAATTCTGTACTCCTCTTGCAGGGCTTGATCCTTAGCAATGCCCTTAGGGCACAGAAAAATATCGAAGATGAAGGGTATATAATGGCTCTGGACAACCTTCGCTCAAAGGTGATTGAGCTAAGAAACGAAGGCCTTGAAAAAGATAAAATATTAATTTCATTGATAAACAAAATAAAAGAAGACGAAACTAATTCCAAAGTTCAAGCTGAGGCCCAGAAGAGTGAAATTGAAGATCTTTGGAAACAATTGGCTGAGGCCAAATTAAAATGCACTGTTGCTGAAGCTAATCGAGATACCAGTGAGTACTGGAAAAATTATTTTGAAAAGACAGTTGCAGAGCTTCGCGCATCAAAGGAAAGGTGTTTTGAAAAATCTGTGGAGTGCGTGAAAAAGATGAAGACTAGCTTTGCCAACGTGGGCACCTACTCTGACGAAGACAATTTCATATGAGGCGACCCTGAGGGCGTTATTGAGAGGGTCAGTTGTGAAGCCGAAGCTTTTGAGGAAATCCTAAGTGTTCGTGGGGACGTTTGTGCCTTGTCTGGCGCGAGAGGAGTTGCCGTTGTCCTGGAGAAGGCAGGTTGCGAACATGTTAAAACCTTGGCCCAGGCCGAAAGTGCCTTCTCTGTTGACGATACAAAAGACCCCTCAATCGAATCAAGTCTAATAGGCGGAAAATTTTTCACTGATATCTGGGAAAATGGCGGCCGAAAGATGGCTCATGAAATAATGAAGAAGAGAGAAAAAGATATTCATGACGCTCGGGAAGCAAGAAAGCTGCGGAACTTGAAAGACGGATAGGTATTTCTTAATAGCTTTTAGCCTTGTCGTTTATTTTTGTGACTTCGAGCTAATTGATTCTTTCTACCACAGCTGAACTACCTCCCCTCTAGAGCCGTTCGACCCATTGGCTAACCCAGAAACGAGGAAACCAATAGAAGTCATTAATGTGGCCGAAGCCATCGTCGACGAAGTTGTTACCAAACTGCTTAACAAAGTCGTAGAGAAAGTTCTGAAGGAATAATAGGAGTTATTGTAAAAATATTTTCTAGGGTGTTAATGTAACATTTGCTGGACTAAGTTTGTAATATTTGATGTTTATATTTCTCAATGTAATATGTAATTTATTTGTAGATCAACTCTTTGCAATGCATGAAATTTTATGTACATAGCGTTTTTGAGCCGTTGGCGAAAAAACACCTTCCCTTCTTTTCATGCTTCGCAAAGAAGAATTTTTATCCTTCGTAAGATCATCCACACTTCATAAAAACGTCGATGCTTCATAATCAATAGATCCCTTCTTCCATATCAGGATTGATGAAGCCGTAATTCCTAGCTTGCTTTTGTCTTAGCACCTTTTCATTTTTGTAAGGCAATCTCTGAAGATCGGCTTTTGCTTTTAATTGATGTCATTGGTGTGGTATGATGTATGATGAGATGCTATGCAATATGATGTGATGATATGATGCAAAGAATGATGCTAATGCCGAAGACACATACTCCCACTGAAACACAATCTTTGTGTCCCCTTAGGAACGATCAAAATCTCTTTGCCGTTTATTTTTTGGCTTCACCGCTTATTTTTCGGTGTTAGTTCTGCATCCCCTTAGGAACGTCTTTTAAACTTCTTCGCCTTCTATTTCGGCGGTATTCGCGTTGACTTTTCGCGCTTCGCCTTATATTTCGGCGGTATTTGGCTCTGCATTCCCTTTGGAACAACTTTTGAGCAGAAAACTTACACTGCGCTCCCTTGGGAACGAATTTTTGTAGCTTTGGCGAACTTACGCTGCGTTCCTTTGGAACAACTTTCTATAGCTTCGGTAAAGGTTACAATGCGATTTTTAGCTCTGCATTCCCTTAGGAATGAATTTTGAGCTTTGGCAATTTGGGGCTTCGTAAATCTGTGAAAAGATATATTTCTCAAGAACGAAGCTATTTGAAAATGACAAGAAGACTAAATTTACATTGATTGTTCTTTATTAATAAAGAAAATGACAAGGAATATAAAAGTGCTTCGAAGGTAGGATATGTCTCAATAGATGTGTTTTGATTCTGGCATAGTACTGTTGACTATGCGAGCTTCGGATTCCTCCCTGAGGTCTCGCTGCTGATGGGTCTGATGGCTCCCTTCTGGCTGCTGACCTCGTGAATAGGCAGGTTGTAGTGGCGGTGGAGGTGGAAGCTGTGGCCAAGAAGCTTGTAGCTGACTAGCTGAAGCAACAGAGGCTGCAGAATGGTTGCCCACATATTCTGGTATGTAGGGTGAGTGACACGAAGCAGTATGCAGAACCTACTTCGATTGGCTTTGCCGAGCTTCGGCTTCTGCGATCTCCTTCTGCTTTTGGATAGTAATTTGGCACATTCTTGTAGTATGGCCCTTGTCTTCTCCACAAAATAAGCAGTAGATCTTTTTGGGCAGGTCCCCATATCTTCCTTCGAAGCCCCTAGCACCTCAGAGAACCTGTAAGCCTCCTCCCTTCTTTGGCGGAAGTCGTTGTCAGCCCGGATGTATTCATCCATCTTTTGAAGCAGCTTCTCCAGAGTCTGCGGAGGCTTTCTAGCAAAATACTGAGCAGTAGGTCCTGGACGAAGCCCCTTGATCATGGCCTCAATGACAATTTCATTGGGCACTGTAGGTGCTTGTGCTCTTATACGCAAGAACCTTCGGACATATGCCTCTAGATACTCCTCGTGGTCTTGCGTGCATTGAAACAGGGCCTGAGCTGTGACCGGCTTCGTCTGAAAACCTTGGAAACTTGTCAGTAGCATATCCTTGAGCTTCTGCCACGAAGTAATAGTCCCTGTCCAAAGAGAAGAATACCATGTCTAGGCCACATTGCGAACTACCATGACGAAGGACTTGGCCATGACAGCTGCATTGCCTTCATATGAAGATATAGTTGCTTTATAACTCATCAAAAACTGCTTCGGATCCGAATGCCCATCATACATAGGGAGCTGAGGTGGCTTGTATGATGAAGGCCATGGGATAGCTTGTAGTTCTGCTGCCAAGGGAGAAGCAGCATCAAAGGTAAATGTATCATGATTAAAATCATCATACCATCCATCCTCGTTGAATTAAGAACAAGGCAACACAGAAAAGGTTAATGGTTAATGCCCTTCATCCTTCGAAGCATTATTTCCCTCAGGATATAATGATCTTCAGACGAAGGTCATGAAGGCGTACCTTCATCATCATAGTATATATATTAATGAAAAGAGAAGCATATGAGACATGAGAAATAACATAAATGATCATATGACATCATTAATATTTCTTCATTATATCATTATGAATGAACGTGAACAATATTGAATTACATTTATACCTTTGGCTTGACAGAAGGCGAAAGTCCAAGCGTGACGTACAAGCAAATGCAAGTCAACATGAATAGTACGGGAGTACTGTTCATCTATTTATAGGCATAGGGCGCAGCCTATGTAAAATTACATTTATGTCCTTCACATTTACTACTGTATTATGGACAACTCATCGAGGACTAAATGGCCTTTTCCCCTTTAAGTCGGTTCCTTTTTCCGTTGTTGAGCCGAAGCTATTCCGCCCATAGCTTCGAAGCAGCATCATTGTAACACCCGGATTTTAGGGATCCAAAACCCGGGGTTAACATAAACACCAGGTATGCTGGGACCAAGTCTCATACATATGATGTATAGTGGCACAGGATCGAATGTCACATCTTTATATATTTAACAGGAGTTCTATACAAAATAAATAATTACATTATAAGGAGACAACGGTCCAGCAACCCAAAGTTGACTGGGAGACGACGACCTAGACCTCTCACGAACTCATCGCAGCATCCTCCATGAGCATCATCCTGCAGTACCTGGTCTTGACCTGTGGTGTATGTGAGACAGCAAGAGTGAGCTCACATACGTTCATCGCTCAACAAGTTGTGGGGAATAATGTGCATGAACTCGCCAAAGGTGGGAGCTCACGTGAAGTGTAAGGCTTACCAAAGAAGATGGTTAGAGCTGAGCATTGCTTTTAAAGTTGGTCAAAATTTTATTAGCAGTTACTAAGTATAAGTAAATACCAAACCCAATTAAGTAATAGATCAAAAGTAACAACAACTTCACCTGCGATGCAATGCATATGACAAATTGAATTTAGTTCCATCATTTAATCATGTGAGGGTCCGAGCTGCTCATGACCGTGAGCACGGCTAGTATACCAGTTTTACACTCTGCAGAGGTTGCGCATCTTTACCCACAAGTCGTGTATCCCATGTCGCCAGGGTTTGCAAGGCCCTTAGACACTTCCGAGGTGAATGGCTAGGGATCCACTACGAGGCCTTTACAAAGTTCCACTAGCTTCCGAAAACCCGCTACAGTTTATAGGAAGATCCAGTGCAGGAATCCCTTGCAGGACCGCCATCGCAGCAAAATCCTCCCGAGGGCCTCCCTACACTGACCTCTCCCCTACTGCCCTTGCCCCTTTCGGGTAAGGTAGTCTTCCACTAGCTTTCCTAATTAATCAGCCAAGGGCATCCCATACTACCCTTGTGGTAGCACTGTTTTCCCGGGTGGTCGCTCCATGTTCCAATTAACATAATGATCTTAGCATGAACAATAAATAACAACTGATAACAAAAGTATAATCATGAATAGTGTAATCTTCATACCCAAAACCACATATAGCACTAGCAAGTACTACCCAGAAAGTTCAGTGGTAAACAAGGTATAAAGATAGACAAACTAGGGTAACCTATTGGGTCCCATCAAAATTAACCTATGCAGATCATTATGATTAATTAGAACATGGCTGGGTAAAAGGAAGTGATCAAGGGCACAACTTGCCTGGGCCTTGAGATTCCAGGTACCAGGATGATTCTTCAGGTGACTCGTGACCTCACTGCTAGTCGTAGCAATTCAAACAAGCATGGTGTAGGCAAAATTAACATTACACCAAACATAAGAACAAAATACATATTAATAATCTACCTATTAAAATAAGATCACAGGAAAAAGAATTATTAATTTTGGAGTTGTAGAATTCAAGTTATGAATTTCCTAAGATTTAAGGTGATTATAATATGATTAGATGATAAATAAATTTGCTGACAGAGTTCATGTCAAAACAGTGATTCTAAATGGTAGAGAATATTATTACAAAATTTTAGGAATTGGAATAACTCAATTTGGGGCTAAAATGAATTAGTTATGAATTAATTAAGTTCTAGGAATTATTTTTGTATTAAAAATTCAATTTCCTAATCATTTAATCAATTTATAACTGTGCTGGACTGGGCCTCAATTCCAGAGAAACCCAGGGGGCTCGGCGCAAAAATTCCCAGACACAGGGAACAGGATCCCTGGACGGCGGGTTGATTCCAAATAAGCAGAGGGTCTCTTTTACAAAATAGGCTCGACGAAGGGGTACGGGCCGATCTCGGCCGCACGATCACAAACCGATGGCCCAGATTAAATCGAACCGACACCGAAGCGGTACGCGCCCAGAGCCGTTGATCAAACAATCAACGATCGGGATTTAAAATACTCAGATTGATTCTCGTGCGCACGATCCGGATCGAACGGTCCCGATCGCATCCATCCCCACTGCACCCAGATCCGATGCCGATCTAATCTACACCGTTTATTTCGCGATCGACGGTCCGAATTCGACGGGCGAAGGGGTATGTGATGGTGTGATCTCAACCATCCACCACCGATCCGACGGCCCGAAACCCCTCCCCAACCCTTCGGTCGAGCGGACGGCGGCGCCGCCCACCATCGCGGTGGACCATCGCCGGAGCACGCAATCCGGTGCAAAAACCGCCACCATATAGAAATTGATTGCTACTACACCGAGAGGGGAAGATGGCGAGTACAGCGATGGGAGTTTTACCGAGGATTAGATCGTCGGGAGGTCCACACACGGCGCACGGCGGAGATCTTCACAACGGCGACGAATTCGCAGTTAGCCGAGGCCTTGCTCACCCCGATTGTCCCCCGAACGCACTCCGCATACCCCAGCAAACGACCGAGCCCCGGTTACGGGCACCGAACGGCGGGGACGGTGGATCCAAGCGGCGGCGGTCGTCACAGGGAAAGCGTGGCAACGGTACAAGGTGGATGACGAGAGAGAGAGAGAGAGGGGTCGCCTTTATACCCAGGTGCAGGTGAAGTCCGAGCGAGGAACGAGGGAGTAGCGAGCTTTGCGGTGTTGACCGGCGAAGTATCCGCGGCGAGTTCGGTAGCCAACGGCCGGCGGAGTCGCGAGTTCAGCTACGAAGGAGAACCCCTGACAAGTCGGCCCCACCGGTCATAGACAGAGTGAAGAGAGCGAGCGCAGGAGAGGATGGCGGCTTGCGACTGACAGATGGGACCCACGCGCAAGTGAGTGTGTGCGGCGCGGCGGGCGAAGTTGGGCCGCGCGGTAATAAAGGGTTAGTGGGCTGAAATGGTGGCTGCCGGCCCATGAAGGCATAGTGTTCTTTTTTTTTCTTTTTATTTCCTATTTTCTTTTCTCCATTTTCAAATCCAATTTGAATTCAAGTTTAAATTCAAACTTTTGTGAATAACTTGTCCTCAGTTTGAATAGTATACTTTAATAATATAAGTATGAAGAATTTTTATTCTGATTTTATTTTATTTTTATGTAGTATTTTCCCTACTCCTTTTATTTTCTATTTTCTATTCCAAATTCAAATTTATACTTCTATTTTGGTTTTCAGATTTTTCAAATGTATCAATTGAAATCCAAAGGTGAATATAAGCCATATTATTTTAATATTACTAATTTAAGTTTTATTCTCCTTGTTATCTATTTCATGGGATGTATAAATGGTTTCTTTTAAAAGGCAAATCCCTTTTTCTCCTCATTTTTCTTATTTCCCAATTTCCAAAACATTATGATATTTTGTTCAAATTTCTTCTACCAATTTCCAATCCCAAAATTTGGGTGTTACAAATCCTACCCCCCTTAAAAAGAATCTCGTCCTCGAGATTTGTAAGAAAGAGGATATAGGAAGAGTGATTTGAAATTTAGCTTTTAGTTTCTAATTAGTTCAAAATCAAGAGTCTCTCTTTTTATTATTAGTAAGTGATAGGAGAGCATGGGTAATATAGGTATGTCCACTTTATTATGTAGGATAGAAGATATCTTTAAAGTATTTATAGGTTTGGGTCAGAAGGAGTAGGGTAAGAAAAGACCACATCCAAGATTGTGGATCTTGACTCATCTTGGTGACCTCACTTGATCCCTGAAGACTTGAGTTGGTGCTCATTCTCCCTTGATGAAGTTGATCATCTTCTTCCTTGTCGAGGTTGAGCTGTTCTTTTTCAGACCTTGGTGTCTTCATTCTTGGGGTTGCCACCAGAGTTAGGGACTTATGGTTTATGATAGATTTGTGGGTGACAAGTAGGTAGAGCAGCTAGTTTAGTGGGTGGCTTAGGAGTTAAATGAGATTGGTCAAAATTTGGTTTAGTTGCTTGCCTCTAGATGGGTTGGATAGGTCATGTAACCTATTATGTGGGTCAAAATCTGGTTTGATGTCAAGTGGTGGTTGATAGATTTTGCAATCCATTAAGACTCTATTGATTAGGTAAGTTATGTAACTTGTTATATAGGTCGAGTTGTTGTGTATGGCCAAGTTGATATAAGTCTCCAAATTAGGCTTAAGTGATTTAGGAGTATGGCCTTATCCTTTGTACCAGCATTAAGTAACTTACACTAGATTAGATCATATTAGATTAAGTAGGAGCTAGATTAGATTGAATATGACTAGATTAGACTAGTTTGGGTTAAATAGGTCTACTATGGTAGGGTAAATATTATTAGGATATGATAGAATCTTTTAAGATAGGATGGATTATATGATATAGGTAGGCCATTGTTCAAGGATGAGTTGGGGTAAGACATTAAGTTGGGTTAAGATGTGTGTGTAGAGACAGTGTCTAACCAAATTATCTGACCTGTTAATAACATACTTTAGATTGGGTCATATTTAGATTAGATAGAATCTGGATGAGACTGGTATCACTGGATTAGTCTAGACAATATCTAATTACTTTGAATTAGATCATGGTTGATATTTTAGACTAGGATAAATATGCTAATTAGGGTAGGATGAATTCATAGGAATAAGGTAGAAGTTTTTTTTGAGGTCAGTTAGGTCTATTTGGATGACATAAAATCTTTTCAAGGTGAGATGAGTATCTTTTTAAGATAAGATGAACCTATGAGATAAGAGAGAATCTTTTAAGCCAAGATGGATCTATTAAGATAAGGGAGAATCTTTTTAAGATAAGATGAATTGGTTAGAATGAGATCTTTTAGGATAAGATAAATCTCTTAAGCTAGATGTATTCCAATGGGGATAATCTAGGTTGTCTAGTTTTTTTTATAAATATATATTTTTTTTATACCTTTATGTATATACAGATGCAATTGTGGACATTACTCCACAACCCATCACACTCAATCAAAGATTCAAATCAGACAAGTATCATAAGAACAAACATTCAAGCATATAGATAACCAAAAAAAAATAGTTTTGTTTCCTAAGATTAGGTCTCCTATTCCTAAAGGTCACTTTAGGTACAGGATTTCAAAGTGTGAAATCCACATTTGTCTTTTAGAAATAAAAGGTAAGAATAATCAGAGTAAAGCGGAATTAGATGAGAAAGATTAAGAAAAGTTTAGAAAAGATCGGAGTAACAGAGGTAAGTAAAGAATGGTTGTCCAGTTCTATCTAGGTTTCGTCCTACAGTCAACATTGCCTCTGATACCACTTCTGTAACACCCGGATTTTAGGGATCCAAAACCTGGGGTTAACATAAACACCAGGTATGCTGGGACCAAGTCTCATACATATGATGTATAGTGGCACAGGATCGAATGTCACATCTTTATATATTTAACAGGAGTTCTATACAAAATAAATAATTACATTATAAGGAGACAACGGTCCAGCAACCCAAAGTTGACTGGGAGACGACGACCTAGACCTCTCACGAACTCATCGCAGCATCCTCCATGAGCATCATCCTGCAGTACCTGGTCTTGACCTGTGGTGTATGTGAGACAGCAAGAGTGAGCTCACATACGTTCATCGCTCAACAAGTTGTGGGGAATAATGTGCATGAACTCGCCAAAGGTGGGAGCTCACGTGAAGTGTAAGGCTTACCAAAGAAGATGGTTAGAGCTGAGCATTGCTTTTAAAGTTGGTCAAAATTTTATTAGCAGTTACTAAGTATAAGT
This sequence comes from Zea luxurians, assembly GCA_029449295.1. NCBI lineage: Eukaryota > Viridiplantae > Streptophyta > Magnoliopsida > Poales > Poaceae > Zea > Zea luxurians. Next base: position 63,637,383 of record JAOPSE010000001.1, on the reverse strand, counting down.
AAATACCAAACCCAATTAAGTAATAGATCAAAAGTAACAACAACTTCACCTGCGATGCAATGCATATGACAAATTGAATTTAGTTCCATCATTTAATCATGTGAGGGTCCGAGCTGCTCATGACCGTGAGCACGGCTAGTATACCAGTTTTACACTCTGCAGAGGTTGCGCATCTTTACCCACAAGTCGTGTATCCCATGTCGCCAGGGTTTGCAAGGCCCTTAGACACTTCCGAGGTGAATGGCTAGGGATCCACTACGAGGCCTTTACAAAGTTCCACTAGCTTCCGAAAACCCGCTACAGTTTATAGGAAGATCCAGTGCAGGAATCCCTTGCAGGACCGCCATCGCAGCAAAATCCTCCCGAGGGCCTCCCTACACTGACCTCTCCCCTACTGCCCTTGCCCCTTTCGGGTAAGGTAGTCTTCCACTAGCTTTCCTAATTAATCAGCCAAGGGCATCCCATACTACCCTTGTGGTAGCACTGTTTTCCCGGGTGGTCGCTCCATGTTCCAATTAACATAATGATCTTAGCATGAACAATAAATAACAACTGATAACAAAAGTATAATCATGAATAGTGTAATCTTCATACCCAAAACCACATATAGCACTAGCAAGTACTACCCAGAAAGTTCAGTGGTAAACAAGGTATAAAGATAGACAAACTAGGGTAACCTATTGGGTCCCATCAAAATTAACCTATGCAGATCATTATGATTAATTAGAACATGGCTGGGTAAAAGGAAGTGATCAAGGGCACAACTTGCCTGGGCCTTGAGATTCCAGGTACCAGGATGATTCTTCAGGTGACTCGTGACCTCACTGCTAGTCGTAGCAATTCAAACAAGCATGGTGTAGGCAAAATTAACATTACACCAAACATAAGAACAAAATACATATTAATAATCTACCTATTAAAATAAGATCACAGGAAAAAGAATTATTAATTTTGGAGTTGTAGAATTCAAGTTATGAATTTCCTAAGATTTAAGGTGATTATAATATGATTAGATGATAAATAAATTTGCTGACAGAGTTCATGTCAAAACAGTGATTCTAAATGGTAGAGAATATTATTACAAAATTTTAGGAATTGGAATAACTCAATTTGGGGCTAAAATGAATTAGTTATGAATTAATTAAGTTCTAGGAATTATTTTTGTATTAAAAATTCAATTTCCTAATCATTTAATCAATTTATAACTGTGCTGGACTGGGCCTCAATTCCAGAGAAACCCAGGGGGCTCGGCGCAAAAATTCCCAGACACAGGGAACAGGATCCCTGGACGGCGGGTTGATTCCAAATAAGCAGAGGGTCTCTTTTACAAAATAGGCTCGACGAAGGGGTACGGGCCGATCTCGGCCGCACGATCACAAACCGATGGCCCAGATTAAATCGAACCGACACCGAAGCGGTACGCGCCCAGAGCCGTTGATCAAACAATCAACGATCGGGATTTAAAATACTCAGATTGATTCTCGTGCGCACGATCCGGATCGAACGGTCCCGATCGCATCCATCCCCACTGCACCCAGATCCGATGCCGATCTAATCTACACCGTTTATTTCGCGATCGACGGTCCGAATTCGACGGGCGAAGGGGTATGTGATGGTGTGATCTCAACCATCCACCACCGATCCGACGGCCCGAAACCCCTCCCCAACCCTTCGGTCGAGCGGACGGCGGCGCCGCCCACCATCGCGGTGGACCATCGCCGGAGCACGCAATCCGGTGCAAAAACCGCCACCATATAGAAATTGATTGCTACTACACCGAGAGGGGAAGATGGCGAGTACAGCGATGGGAGTTTTACCGAGGATTAGATCGTCGGGAGGTCCACACACGGCGCACGGCGGAGATCTTCACAACGGCGACGAATTCGCAGTTAGCCGAGGCCTTGCTCACCCCGATTGTCCCCCGAACGCACTCCGCATACCCCAGCAAACGACCGAGCCCCGGTTACGGGCACCGAACGGCGGGGACGGTGGATCCAAGCGGCGGCGGTCGTCACAGGGAAAGCGTGGCAACGGTACAAGGTGGATGACGAGAGAGAGAGAGAGAGGGGTCGCCTTTATACCCAGGTGCAGGTGAAGTCCGAGCGAGGAACGAGGGAGTAGCGAGCTTTGCGGTGTTGACCGGCGAAGTATCCGCGGCGAGTTCGGTAGCCAACGGCCGGCGGAGTCGCGAGTTCAGCTACGAAGGAGAACCCCTGACAAGTCGGCCCCACCGGTCATAGACAGAGTGAAGAGAGCGAGCGCAGGAGAGGATGGCGGCTTGCGACTGACAGATGGGACCCACGCGCAAGTGAGTGTGTGCGGCGCGGCGGGCGAAGTTGGGCCGCGCGGTAATAAAGGGTTAGTGGGCTGAAATGGTGGCTGCCGGCCCATGAAGGCATAGTGTTCTTTTTTTTTCTTTTTATTTCCTATTTTCTTTTCTCCATTTTCAAATCCAATTTGAATTCAAGTTTAAATTCAAACTTTTGTGAATAACTTGTCCTCAGTTTGAATAGTATACTTTAATAATATAAGTATGAAGAATTTTTATTCTGATTTTATTTTATTTTTATGTAGTATTTTCCCTACTCCTTTTATTTTCTATTTTCTATTCCAAATTCAAATTTATACTTCTATTTTGGTTTTCAGATTTTTCAAATGTATCAATTGAAATCCAAAGGTGAATATAAGCCATATTATTTTAATATTACTAATTTAAGTTTTATTCTCCTTGTTATCTATTTCATGGGATGTATAAATGGTTTCTTTTAAAAGGCAAATCCCTTTTTCTCCTCATTTTTCTTATTTCCCAATTTCCAAAACATTATGATATTTTGTTCAAATTTCTTCTACCAATTTCCAATCCCAAAATTTGGGTGTTACAATCATCCTTCGTTCTGACCATGCTTCTTACGTCGTGTACGACTTTGATCTATATCCGAAGGTACCTGTTTACATGTTACACTTGGAAAACATTGTTAGACCACGTTTTTGAGGACCTTCGGAGGACGAAGGCCCCCAACACCCGGCCTCCGAAGGCTGTGGATAATGCATTATCTTCCGCCTTGGAATACGACCCAAGCAGCTCATCACTAGTAACTTCAATGCATTTTAGCCAGTCATCGTTTGGTTCATCGAATTTATCCCCGTACCTGAATGTGTACATCAGCCGGACCAGATCACCTTCACTAGATTTGGTGATGGTTTCCTTCGGCATTTCCCAGCTCTCTATAAGCGGCCATACTCTGTATGCTATGTGCTCTTGTACCAAATCTCTCGTACCAATAAAGAAGCAGACGGTACCAAATGCCTTTTGACATGCTTCGACGTCTTCGTCAATTTCAACCTTCGGCCTTTGGAGGCCGAAGCGGAACCAAATGGGTCGCATAATAACTTCCTTGATATCTTCTCTTGCATTCAAGTCATTTTTCACATAAAACCATTCCTCCATCCAGGCCTCGGGCCACCTTTTCCGGTATGTTGGCACCGGGTAGCTTGCGTTGGGGCAGGCGACAAATCCATAACAACCGAAGTTGTTATGATACTGTTCTTTCCCCGTGGCCTTTATTTCATACAAAAGTTCGTGCATGCTACAGAAGCATTTCGCGCTTGGTTCTATCCCTTGGCTTCTTGTTGCCCAGACGAAGATTCCCATCCTCAATGTAGCTTCGGGGGTCAGCTGGTGGAGAAAAACTTGGTAGATCTTCAATACTTCAACTACAAACTTACTCAGCGGAAACCGAAGCCCAGCTTTGAGGAAGCTTTGGAAAATCACAACTTCGTTTTCCTTAGGGGCCAGGACGTTGTTGTCTTCGCCAGCCCTCACAATAGACATATCTCGAAAGTATCTTCCCCTCATGTTTTCGAGATGACTTTGTTTAATGGAATACTTTCCAAAAATTGTATGGCTAGGCCTCCAGGGTCGATCCTCAGAATCTTTGCCACCACTTTCTGCATCATAACTATCACTGTCACCAGTATCCTCAAACAGGCCCTCCAATATCTCCTTAGTAATCTTTTCTGTATTTGTTTTTGCCATTGACTCGACAAATCCAGCAATGTATGGATTCACAGCCTTCTTCTCCTCAAATAGCTTCTTCTCTTCAGCAAGCTTCGTCTCAGCAACAACCTTCTTGTCCTGAGACATTCTTTCTTTCAGAAATGATGAAAATATGTCTTTTAAGCCGAAGCTTGAAAAGCTTTGAAAAACTAGCAAGTGTTGGTGAGCAACAGCTGTGAAATTGAGAAAATAAAGCAAATGGCACATGCAGTGTACCAAATGAGGCCGGTGCGAGCTCCTATTTATACGCTCGGCGCACTCCAAACCAAGGGGCCCCACCTGTCATTGACTGTTGCTATTCTAGCAAAGGGAAGATGTTTTTTCGTTCCTTCGGCTTTGGGCCTTCGTCCATATCGCAGTCTAAATTCGTTATCTTAAACAAATTAATACTGCGAGGGGCTACTGTTGGGGGCCTTCGTCCTCCGAAGGTCCTCAAAAACGAAGTCTAACAAAATCTTCCAAGTATAGCATATGAACAGGTACCTTCGGACTTGAGCTAAAAGCATGATCGCGACGAAGGCTGGAGTTGCTCTGAACCTATGCACAGGGGGAGCTTCGGCTAAATGACAGAGAAGGGAACCAACTTAAAGGGGAAAAGGCTATCTAGTCCTCATAGAGTTGACTATTAGTTAACAATGAATGTAAAGGGCATGAATGTAATTTCTCACAGGCTACGTCCTGTGCCTATAAATAGATGAACAGTTCCCCCATACTGTTCATGCTGACTTGTATTCACTCATGCGTCACGCTTGAACTTTTTTCTTCTATCAAGCCAAAGGTACAAATGTAATACAATATTGTTTCTATTTATTCAAGATAATAATAAATATATTAACAATGTTATATGAATATTCATGTTGTCTTTTATATTTCATATGTTTTATCATTCATTAACATATGCTATGATGATGAAGGTATGTCCTTCATCACCTTCGTCTAAAGATCATTATATCCTATGGGAAATAATTCTTCGAAAAACGAAGGGCATTAACCTTTAACATTTTATGTTGCCTTGTTCTTAATTCATAGCACTTGAGAACAAGTCCCCAACAGAAGGCAAGCCCCGGTTTTATGCATAACCATTATATATGCTACTTTACTACACTTAATGTTTGTAGGTTTGTAATGTGCACTTAAGTGTAGGAGTTGCTTGAAACCCTTAGTTGCATGAACTCAGGATTCCTTTTTGAGATGGATACTAGTGTGCTAGGTCGAGTAGCTGCTTTGCTAATCAGGATCTCGGTAGAAGTCGAGTGATTTTTCTAGCACTCGCGCGAGGTTAGGCATTGATTGTATTCATCTTGATAACGGGATCTATGATGGTCCATGGACTTGGATCCAGGGTGGATGCCTTGTCTATGAGACAGAAATGGAATTAATGATTAATGTGTGGATACCTGAGTCAAGCGTTTGAATGTACTAAACACATGTCGAGAAATATGGTAACCGATAAACCTAGTACCTGAGTGAACCTGCCCGCAGACTTTACTCCTCACTGGATCTGAGACGGGTTCTCCCATGCTAGCTATGGTGGGTACAAGTGCGGTCGTTGCATGGCGGCAGCCGAGGACAATTGGAGCATTGTACGCCAAGGCCGTGAGCCATGTTCTATTGCCAGGGAATCGATGGGGACAGTTGACGTGTGTGGGGATGGAGTGCCCTTACATGTCGTGTGTTTAGGTTTACCTTGCAAGGATAAAAACTCGATTCGAATCGTCTACTTCTCGCAGCTAATGAGACTGCTTGACCCCTTGTACTGCATTGAGTAAAAAGTGAAATGAGGTTTTACTTGAGATAAAATTTGATTGTACTAAATGATTGTTACCATGTATTCTTAGAAAGGAGCAAACCTAGCTTAAGTAAATATGCTAGAATTGGAAAAGCTAACATTGTTTTTAGACACAGCTAGTGCTTTTGGCAAACAAAATCCCTCAGCCAAACAACTGCATGGTCTAGAGGTAGAGGAGTAGACTCCTCACAACAGGTATGTCTAGCTGAGTATTAGTATACTCAGCCTTGCTTGTGGCATATTTTTTTCAGTTACGCTACAGGATATGGTTGACGGTGTGTTTCGGCCTTCCACCCTGCCACCGGGTTGGATGGTTGAGTGGGATGCTGCATCGACAGGAGAGGACCAGGAGGAGTAGTGGGCTTGGCCTTCCCTAATCCTCCGTATCGTCGTTATCGGTTATCCACTGCATTTTAATTATGAACTTATTCTCTTTTATTGAAACTCTGATTCATGTAATAACTCTAGTAACTTAATTTGTGGTTTCATGTTTATTGTATTCTCTCTGTGCCTCACCTTAACGTGAGCTAGTGGTATTTGATCCTTGGTAAGTGGCTCTATCAGACTAGATCTGAGGGACTGATGGGTTATTCTGATTTAAGTGTGTTGCTGCCTCTAAGGTGTGACTTGGGCACTTAAGTTGGAATAATTTGGGCGGTTCTGCCACACTCGCGCCAGCGTTGTGCCCGCTGTTGAGTCTGCCATGTCGCCCTGAACGCGCTCGAGCCTTTCCCTAATCCCCTAGAGCCCTACCATGGTCGTCCTCCTCATCTCCGGCGAAATCATGCCACGGGGTCGAGCGGCGCCACCGCACTCAAGACCGGTCATCCTAACCTCGCTGGTCGTTGGATCTTGTACGTCCATCCGAGATCTGGCGGTCTAGATTTAACTAGAACCGATCTAATCTCAATCATCCGATATAGATCTAGCCACTCGGATCCGCTCCCCTCACCCGTGCCATGCTGCTGGGCCCAGCCTGTCAGTCCTACCCCAGGTCACTGACGTCCTGAGCCCACCTGTCAGCGCTCGCCGCACATCTGCGCGCGCGCTCCTTCGCGGGATCTAATCTCGGTCGTTCGTTCACGATCGTGCGGTCGAGATGGCCCGATACCCCTTCGCGTGTAAATTTGTTAAATAAACCCTCGGCTTTTTTAGTAATCAACCCGCCGTCCTGTGAATTCGCGCGTAGGCCCCTGACTTCTTATAAGAAGACCCCTGATCTTTTAAATAATCATAGAATTAGACCAAGTTTTGTATTTCAAACTTCAAAACTTGTTTATTTCATATCTTTGTCATATGAACTCTAAATTGAGTGATTCAAATTGCAAAATGTTCATAGGAATATTCTTTGTTCAAATAAATTATGTTCATCCATAGTTTGTGCACTTTAATGTTATGCCTAGACTATAGGTTAGTTTATGTAATAATTTATTTGTTTAATAAGATAAATAAAAAGGAAACCCTAATGGTACTTAGATGTTTAACTTTGTGAGATTAATAATATGCCATGTATGAATTAATCCCTGGTGTAATTTTGTGTCTCACTAAAATTAGTAGAACTAAGTTATGTAATTCATAATGTCCAGGGAATCATTAATCTCTAAATGTACTAATCCCTAGCATTTAGGTTTATCTCTTGCGTTATAAGGCCTGTCAAACTTGTGTATACTTGATTGCAATTGTTTGGTGTATTGTTCTTTGTCCTTATCCAAATGTATTGAATGTATGATTGCTTTATTTAGACAACTAGCAGCACGTGGTTCCTGAGTGTGTTGCCGAAGATCTCCCTGAGCAACAACTTGATGAAGGCAAGTGTCCTCTGACCTATTATGTCCTACATACTTTATAATTCAATGTCCCGCATTACATTATTGAAACCTAAGGATTGACTAGTCTGTATTTACTTATCCTTGTTTACCTTTTGGGTTATCATGGTTAGCTTTATGCTATTGCTTTAACTTAATTAATGAACATGATGTGAATATTTATGATACGATGATGTTATCTTGATTATGATGATGAATCTGTGATAGTTTAGGGGACTCAGGCTGTTTTCCTAAGTACCTCTCCGTAAGGACCTATTCGTTGAGTGACCACCTGGCATAACAGTACAACCATGAAGGTGGAATGGGACGCCCTTAGCTGATTAATTAGAGCAACCTGAGGTGTAGTTGGCTTCGTCGTAGGGCCATCATTCGGGTTCGGGCACAGTACTTGCTCTACCGAGGCTGGTCGCACATGTTCTTTGATTTGGTTTTATTAGTCACCCTTCCTTTGGGGAGAGGTACTTTGTTTATCAAACTGGAGAAACCTAATGGGTGGCTATGACCATTGGGGAATCTTTGTAAAGGCTACGTAGTGAGACCATGCTAGGTCACCTTGGTAGTGATCAATGGGGAGGCTAGAACCCTGGGCAGAATGGGAATCACGTCTTGTGGGTAAAGTGTGCAACCTCCACAGAGTGTTAGAAACTGGTATATCAGTCGTGCTCACGGTTAAGAGCGGCCTTGGGATCCTCTTTGATTAGAGGAACTTTGGTTACTTTTATGATGATGTTTAATGATGATGGCTATAATTATGATCTCTGGTATTTACTCTTCGTGGGAGTACTTTTGGGTAATAACTAGGTTTATTACTAAAATTTTGCTCTACTATTATTAATAAATACTTGACCAACTAAAAGCAACTGCTTAACCTTAACTCCACATACAGCTAGTCCACTTTAGCCAAATGGGACATTTGCTGAGTACATTGATGTGTATTCACCCTTGCTTTAAAAACCACCCCACCCTAGGTTGTCCCCACTATACTTAGTGCTCAGGAGGAGATGCTGGCAACATGGAGGACTTTGAGGAGTTTCAGGACTACGAACGAATTCTAGTTATCTTAGTAGCAAACCTCCAGACAACTGCCTATGAAGGCCTTATCTGCTACATTTTGTTTTTCCGCACTTTGATAATGTTAATGACTATGTTATAGACTATGTGGATGTCTCGGTCATCTTGATCTAATAAAGTACTTTTCCGCTATTTACTTTGAGCAACGTGTGATGATGTCCAATTATGTAATTGTTGTGTACTTGATTTTCTGATCTTGGCACGTACATGGTTCACATTCGGTTTGCCTTCCAAAACCGGGTGTGACAGTCGTGCAGTCGACCATTGGGCAAAGATGACCGTTGCTCCGAGGGATCACTGGACAGTCCGGTGGCACACCAGACAGTCCGGTGATTTTCAGTGGATGAGTGCTGAGAAAACCCAAGAGCAGCCAGTTCGTGGAGTGCTCCAGCCAGGGCACCGGACACTGTCCGGTGAACACTGGACAGTCCGGTGCGCCACTGGCTGCAGCAAGTCTGTTTTGCTCCAATCTTGTAGAATTGCCCCAAGGTCATTTTCATTATATGTGTATGTGAACTTTATGCACCTGAGAAAAATATCGAATAGGCAAACTAGTTAGTACATAAGGTTTGTGATGGTCATCAAACACCAAAATTAATTATAGAAAATGGTTAAGTCCATTTCCCTTTCAGAGTGGTTGCCCCCTTTTGAATGTCACCAAGGATGGAGTCAACGGGGCGATCTCGTTGAATTGCTTGATGGACTCTTGGGCGAGTTGGTCTTTGATCTCGAATCTCTTGCTCTTCCTCCTTTTCTTGCTCAACTTCATCTCCCCCTTGATCAATGCCAATATCTTAAGGTGGCTCATTGTCTTGAATTTGATCTTCTTCTTCCTAAGCCTGCTCCTCATCTTGTGTTGGTGGAGATGCTTGAATTGAGGATGAGAGTTGATATTGTGTTAAATTAGGCTCCTTGGGCACTTGTGGGCACACATCTTCAATGGACATGTTCCTTAGCGCGATGCACGGAGCCTCTTCATCATCTAACTCATCAAGATCAACATGCTATACTTGAGAGCCATTAGTCTCGTCAAACACAACGTCACAAGAAACTTCAAGTAATCTAGTGGACTTGTTAAATATTCCATATGCCCTTGTGTTTGAGTCATAACCAAGTAAAAAGCCTTCTACTAATTTAGGAGCAAATTTAGAATGTCTACCTCTCTTTACCGAAATAAAGCATTTGCTCCCAAATACACAAATAAGAAGCATTGGGCTTTTTACTGGTAAGGAGTTTGTTGGAGACTTGTTCTCAAATGCTATGAATTAAGAACAAGGCAACACAAGAATAGGTTAATGGTTAATGCCCTTCGTCCATTCGAACATTATCTCCTGAAGGATATAACGATCTTCGGACGAAGGTCATGAAGGACATACCTTCATCATCACAACATATTTGTATAAAAGACGAAGCATATGAAACATGAGAAAACAACATGAATAATTGTATGATCTCATAATATATATATATATATATTTCTTATTATATAATTATGAATGAATATGAACAATATTGAATTACATTTGTACCTTTGACTTGATAGAAGGTGATAATACAAGCGTGACGCAAAAGCATATGCCCAGTCAGCGTGAACAGTACGGGAGCACTGTTCATCTATTTATAGGCACGGAACGTAGCCCATGTAAATTTACACTGATGCCCTTTACATTTGCAATGACTCTATAGTAATCCATCGAGGTCTAAATAGCCTTTTCCCTTTTAAGTCGGTTCTCCTTTCTGCTATCATGCCGAAGGTCCCCTGCGCATAGCTTCGGCTTTGCGCCAACCTTTGCATTCTTTGTACTTCTTCACATTGTGGTTCTAATCCGAGTCCGAAGGTACCTGTTCATGTATTATACTCCAGAAACATTGTTTAGTCATGTTTTTTAGGACCTTCGGAAGACGAAGGCCCCCAACAGTAGCCCCTCGCAAGGTTAATTTGTTAGAATAACGAATTCAGATTGCGATATGGACGAAGGCCCTAAGCCAAAGGTCCGAAAAAACACTTTCCCTTTGCTAGAATAGCAACAGTCAATGGTAGATGGGGCCCTCCAACTTGGAGCGCGCTGGGCGTATAAATAAGAACTCACCCCGATCACATTTGGTACGCATGCTTTGCTTTGCTTAATTTCTTAGCTCTTCCTTTCCATCAGTTGCTTAGTTTCTTAAATTTTCTAAGCTTCGAATTTAAGGACATATTTTCATCCGTTCCGAAGATAAGATGTCTCACGACAAGAAGACAGTTGCTGAAATGAAGCTAACCAAAGAGGAGAAGCTTCTTGAGGAAAATACTGCTGGATTCATTGAGTCAATTGCAAAGACAAATACAGAAAAGATTACAAAAGAAATTCTAGAAGGCTTATCTGAAGATACCTATGACAGCGATAGTTATGATGCGGAAAGTGGGGGCGAAGACTCTGAAGATCGGCCCTGGCAACCAAGTCACACAGTCTTCGAGAAATCGACTATCAGACAGAGTCATCTTGATAACATGAGAGGAAGGTATTTTCGATACATATCTATTGTGAGGGCTGACAATGGAGACAGGACTATTCCTGTTCCTGAAGAGAATGAAGTTGTAATCTTCCGAAGCTTCTTCAAGGCTGGGCTTCGGTTCCCCTTAAGAAGATTTGTTGTTGAAGTTTTAAAGATATATGAGATTTTCCTTCACCAGATTACTCCCGAAGCAATTATCAGAATGAGGATCTTCATCTGGGCCGTGAGGAGTCAAGGTTTGGAGCCAAGTGCAAAATGTTTCTACAGCATGCACAAACTTTCGTATGAGACGAAGCCCTAGGGTAAGGAACAGTATCATAACAATTTTGGTTGCTATAGCTTCGTTGCTCGCTCAGGCTCAAGCTACCCAGTGCCAACATTTCGGAAAAGATGGCCCAGAGACTGGATGAAAGAATGGTTCTATGTGAAGAATGATTTAAAGGCAAGAGAAAATATTACAAAGATCATTATGCGCCCCATTTGGTCCCGCTTCGGCCTTCGGAAACCGAAGGTAGAAATTGATGAAGCAGCCGAAGAATGCCGAAGGGCCTTCGGCATAGTTTGCTCTTTCATCGGGACAAGGGACTTAGTTCAAGACCATGTGGCCTACAGGATATGGCCATTGGTAGACAACTGGGAGATGCCAAAAGAGACCATCAGCAACCCTAACGAAGGTGGTTTGGTTCGATTGAAATATACCTTCAGGTTTAGAGACTAATTTATCGAACCAGACGATGACTGGCTGAAATGTGTTGAAAATACTAGTGATGAACTACTTGGAGCCTACTCCAAGTCTGAAGATAACGCGCTATCTGCGGCCTTCGGGAGCCGAAAAAAGAAGAGGCTAAATAGAGTTTTTGATGCTATTGGATTTGTGTACCCTGACTACCGCTACCCGCCACGGGGGCAGAAGAGAAAGAGTGGATCTTATGGGAAGGATGTTGCTTCAGCTGCCTCAAGCGAGCCCACGCCAAAGAAGAAAAAGGTGAAGGTTCTTACTCACCGACCGCGTTATATTGAACCGGCCACAGTGCCTGACTTTGGCGGTGAGACCTCACTAGTACAATTTGTCTCTATACAAGCGGTAGGCTTTTTACATCACATGCGGTTCGGTTAGAAAACCGCCTCGGATGTCCCAGGCTATTCGAACCGCCTGTGATGTATTAGTATCATAAGCGGTTTTTTGTTTAGGACCGCCTGTGGTTCTCTATTCTTTTCACAAACGTACCCTAATGAAAAACCGCCTGTGATTGCGATTTGATTACCATATTAATATTTTAACCATATTAATATTTTAATTTGAATTAATATTTTAATTTTTAACAGAAATATGCAAATACAATTTAAATGAATTAATATTTAATTTTTAACATAAATATGCAAATACAATTTAAATGAATTAATATTTTAATTTTTAACAGAAATATGCAAATACAATTTAAATGAATTTTAATAGCACACATAGATAACTAGAGAGATTTTAAATTAATTGGCAACCACAATGCATATAGTTGATCATACATGATAACAAATACAATTTGATTCATACAATTTTTCATGAACTACCATTTTTCCGCATGTATGGCTTTAAGTTCTTATCAATTTTCTTTTCCACACGCTTGATTCTCTCTGGACCGTTAAAGACGAACATCTCTTCATACTTATTGTATTCCTCATCTCCGTCTCCCACATTCTCAACTCCAACAATTTTTTGCTTTCTAGAAATAACTACATGCATCTTCTCATCTGCTGGATCGAGTACATAGAACACTTGTGCAACACATTCGGCGAGAACCCATGGGTCATCTTTATATCCTACTTTCTTTAAGTCTACCAGTGTGAGTCCGTAGTTATCCACTGTCACCCCCACGGGATGTTGTACACATTGGCACTTAAATAAGGGTATTTTCATTCTTGGGCCATAATCAAGTTCCCATATTTCCTCTATGAATTCAAAATATGTGGTCTTCTATCCATGTAGGTCAAAAGCATCGATACGAACGCCGCTATTTTGTGCAACACTTTTCATGTCTTTTGATTTAGTGTAGAATGTGTACCCATTGATGTCATATGCTTGCCATGATGTCACAAAACATGATGGCCCAGAAGCCAAATTCTTCATTGTTTTCTCTTCCATAGAGTCTCCGAATGGGATGTTTTTGTCCATTAACCATTCGCTGAAACGATGTTTGTGCTCCCTCATGATCCAGTCCTCTGTGTGGTTCTGATTTTCTTTACGAAGCTCATCCAGGTGTTCCTCTATGTAAGGCTCGGCTATCGTGATATGTTGTAGTACACTACCATGAGCACAATGTACTAGCTTGTAATCCTCAACGCGAAAAGTTTTCCTGCCCATTCTCCCTCTCCCACATAGTTTACCCTCATGTTTAGGTACAGGCTCACCTATCATTGTTCCGTCACTGATGTAATCTATACAGCTCTCAATCACTTCTTCAGTAGTGTATCCCTCCATGATTGAACCCTCTGGGTGAGCGTGATTTCACACATAACCTTTTAATACTCCCAGGTATCGCTCCAACTGAAACATATGATGTAAATATAGTGGCCCTAATATTTTTATCTGATCCACGAGATGTATGATTAGGTGTACTTGCATATCAAAAAATGATGGAGGAAAACACATTTCAAGCTTGCACATAGTCTCGATGATGTATGCCTTTAGATAGTCCAAGTCTTCTAAAGCTATTACGTTTTGTGAAACTGCATTGAAAAAGTAACACAAGCGTGTGATGACAACTTTGACATGCTCTGTTTTGAGGGCTCTTACCGCAATTGGGAGGAACACCGTCATCATCACATGGTAGTCATGAGAGTTGTAGCCAAATAGAGACAAGTCCTTCATCCTGACTAGTTTGCTAATATTGGATGAGAAACCTATGGGCACTTTGACACCACGCAAACATTTGCAAATCTTTGTTCTCTCCTCAACTGACAAGTTGTAGTTAGCTGGGGGAGGTAAGGCTTCCCTTTGCCACTATCCACTGGATGAAGTTCCGGTCTGATTTGAAGATCTACTAGATCATTGCGTGATTTAAGTCTGTCCTTTGTCTTACTCGGCATGCCTAGCAAGGTTCCAATGATGCTGTCAAAAACATCCTTTGTTACATGCATCAAATCAATGCTGTGGCAAATTTCCATATCCTTCTAGTATGGGAGGTACTTGAAAAAAAATGATTGCTTCTTGAAAGTTGTGTAAGTTGAAGGGTCAGTTCTCTTTTCTCCTTTGTTTTTTCCCTTTCCGAATACAACATGAATGTTCTTTACAATTTCAATAACAAGTTTCCCACTATAAGGCTTTGGTGCACCTTCACTTTCCAGTTCATTGTTAAATTTCTCTTTCATCTTTTGGTACTTATGCTGCTTCATCAAGAACCGTCTGTGTCCCATGAACACCAACTTCTTGGATGATTTAAGGTACATGGAAGCAGTCCCATCAACGCACACTACACAACCATTCTTTCCTTTAGTCTTTTGCCCTGATAGTGTGGCGCCACCGGGAGAATCATGGATGGTAACAAATATAATTGCTCTTAAGTTGAAATACTCATGGCAATACTCATCCCATATTCTAACTCCTTCATTCCAGAGCTTTGTCATATCTTCCATAAGAGGTTCTAGGAACACATCAATATCAACATTAGCTGATTTCGGACTTTGAATAAGAATAGTCAACATAATGTACTTTCTTTTGTGACACAGCCATGATGGAAGGATGTACATCGTTAAAGTCACGGGCCAGGTGCTATGTACACTTCTTTTTTCACCAAATGGATTCATTCCGTTTGTACCCAAAGCAAATCTTACATTTCTGGTTTCTTTGGCAAACTCAGGATACATAAGATCGAAATTTTTCCATTGTGATGCATCAGCAGGGTGTCGAATCTGTTTGTTATTCTGCTTGCGATTTTCAGCATGCCAACGCATAAGCTCAGCCTCCCTAGGATTTGAGAACAAACGTTTTAAGCGATCAATTACTGGAAGATACCACATCACCAAAGCTGGGATCTTTGACTTCTTTTTCCCATCCATGTCATCAAAAGTGTCATCGTCACTTTCAGGTCCAGTAGTGGATTTCTTGTTTTTATTTTTCCTCAGGAATTTTTTTACACAGTCTTGATTGTAGCTCTTCTTGTATCGACTGACATTGCAAACTGGGCATCTTGATGCGTTCTCAAAATCGCCACGATACAGAATACAATGGTTCGGACATGCATGAATTTTTTGCACACCCAGAGCTATGGGAGATATAAGCTTCTTCGCTTTATAAGTGCTTGTTGGTAGTTTGTTGGGTTTTGGTAGTAATTGGGACAGAAAATTCAAAAGATCTGTGAAGCTACTATCAGACCATCCGGCGCTAGCCTTCAACTTAAGAAGTTCTAGAACTGTACACAGTGTAGTAAACTCTTTGTCACAACCCTTTGATTCATCATATAAAGGTTCTTTTGAGGCACTTTCCAGTCCCTCCATTTTAGATAGCCCTTTCTGCGATCCCACAGAACTCAACATTTCTGGTTCCATATGGCGCAACATCTCTTCGCAATCAAATTCTTCAAAATCTTGATTAGCATCCACATAATCCACTTTACCATCAACTTTAAGATCTAAAATTCCGACAACTCTCTCGTCATTACCAGGCACTTCACACGGATCCAACTCACCATGTTCTGACCATATCCTGTAATTGTCTTTAAACCCTCTTTTTAGCAGATGTGATTGGATTACTCTTGTATCTCTCCAAGCTATCTTATTATGACAATCAATGCACGGACATAATATCTTCTTAGTCTTTCGCAAATTCGCGTGCTTGTTGGCCGCTTCAATAAAGCTTCTCAAATTTCGAATGTACGATGGATGTGGTCTTGGCACATTGTACATCCAACCTCGGTCCATTACCTATCCCTATAAAGATTAACATCAATAAAATCATTAATTAATTGAATTCATCCATAAAACATGAAACGAATTGATGTGCATGAAAATGAAACAAACATTGCAGCAATAGGTACCTTGAGGTGAGACAACTGTGTTTCTAAATAATCTTTAAATTAGATCAACTACTACAAGTCCAAATCTTGGAATTCCTAAGCTTTTCTTCAAATCCGGTCTATATTACAAAATTGAGGCAAAAAATCGCATCAAAATGAGAAAGAAAACAAACGGAGATCATATATATGCATAAACTATTGAAATCAATCAATAAATTCAAAAACAAAACCTTCTCCCTGTAGATCTCAAAAAACACCCGCCGCCGCTACAGTGCTGCGACTGTTCTGGGAGTTAGGGTTCTGGAACCCGTGGGCTAGTCCTTTTATAGTGTACACACATCGCAGGCGGATTTTTAGAAAAAAGCTTGTGATATATAACATCCCAGGCGCTTTTTTATTCTGACCGCCTGTGAAGTTAATCTATCACAGGCGGTCGGAATAAAAAAGCGCCTGTGATGTTATATATCACAAGCGGTTTTTCTTAAAATCCACCTGTGATTGTTTACAATATAAAAGGCTTTGGTTCCGGCAGGAACCCTAACTCGTCCCGCCCGAGCTGACACATTTGCGCCGCCAGGCTGCCGCGCCCGTCCACGAGCCCAAGCGTCGCGCCATCCCCGTCCCCGAGCCCGAGCGCCGCCGTCCCCGTCCCCGAGCCCAAGCGACGCCGAGCCCAAGCGCCGAGTGCACCGCCGTCCCCGTCCCCGAGCCCGAGCGCCACTGTCCCCGTCCCCGAGCCCGAGCGCCGCCGTCCCCGTCCTCGAGCCCGAGCGCCGCCGAGCTCGAGCGCCGAGTGCGCCACCGTCCCTATCTCCGAGCCCACAGGTAATGTTGCCATCAATTTGTAGATTACTTGTTAATTGATGGCCCTTCAACACATCATGAACAAAATCCTCTTGATGGCAGATTACTTGTTAATTGATGGCAGATTACTTGATGGCAGATTAATTGACTTGCTAGAATCAGTGGATTACTTGTTAGAATTAGTGGATTAATTTCTTGTTAGAATCAGTGGATTAATTGAATCATAGCTGTGGCGGAACTGCCCGAATTATTCCAACTTAAGTGCCTAAGCCCTGCCTTAGAGGCTAGACCACACTTAAATGGGAATAACCCGTCAATCCCTCGGATCTAGTCCGACACGGCCACTGACAGGATCAAGTACCACAAGCTCACTCGATGGTGAGTCACAGAGCAAATACAAGAAAGCATAAAACCATACATGGAAGAGTGTTAATTATTACATCATCATCATCGGAGTTTTGCCAAAAGTAGCCATCATTGTTTGAAGTGCAGCGGAATAAAACTAACGATAAATAAACGGAGAGATGGGGAAGCCTGTCCCATCACTCCTCATGCTCCTCCTCAGCCGAGGCAGGGTCCCACTCGACGGTCCAACCCGGTGGCAGGGTGGATGGCCAAGTCACTCCAGCAACCATGTCCTCCAGAGAACCTGTAAAAAAATTATGCCACAAGCAAGGCTGAGTATACTAATACTCAGCTAGACTTACCCGGTGTGAGGAGTCTATACTCCTCTACCTCTAGACATGCAGCTGTTTGGCTGTGGGGTTTAGTTGCCAAAAGCACTAGCTGAGTTTCTAAATCAAGATTTTAACTTTGTCAAAATTAAGTGTGACTCTCTGAAGGCTAAAAGTGTACTATCTATTCATACATGGTAGCAAGCATTTTTAGCAATCAACAGCTTGTATCATCTCAACACAGTTCCACTTGTTACTCAATGTAGCAGCATGGATCAAGCAGTCTCATTAGCTGCGAGAAGCAGACGATTCGAATCGGGTTTTTATCCTTGCAAGGTAAACCTAAACACACGACATGCAGGGGCACTCCGTCCCCACACACATCAACCGTCCCCATCGATTCCCCATCAGCAGATCAGGGCTCACCGCCTTGGCGTACAATGCCCCACTGACCCCGACT
Organism: Zea luxurians; assembly: GCA_029449295.1. Taxonomy (NCBI): domain Eukaryota; kingdom Viridiplantae; phylum Streptophyta; class Magnoliopsida; order Poales; family Poaceae; genus Zea; species Zea luxurians. The sequence continues at coordinate 63,619,200 of JAOPSE010000001.1, read as the reverse complement.
GGCCGTCGTGCAGTGACCGCACTTGTACCCACCATAACCGGAATGGGAGACTACGTCTCAGGTCGCGTGAGGAGGTATGTCCACTGCCAGGTTCACTCAGGTACTAGGCTTACCGATTTACCATATTTCTCGGTATGTGTTTAGTACGTTCAAATGCTTGACTCATGGTACCACACCTTAATCCTTAATCAACTTTTTATCCCGTGAACAACCAATCCCCATGGATTGTTGCCCACAAACCACATCAATATGATAGGAAAGTGGATACAACCAATTCCTGACCTCGCGCGAGTGCTAGAAAAATCACTCGACTTCTACCGAGATCCTAATTCAATAAGCAGCTACTCGACCTAGCATACTAGTATTCATCTCAATAGGATTCCTGAGATCATGCAACTAGGGTTTCAAACAATTCCTACACCTAAGTGCACAATCAATCCTACAATCATTAAGTTAAGTAAAATAGCATAAATAACAGGTTATGCATAAACCGGGGCTTGCCTTCCAAAGCAGTGGCAGGCAGGTCCTCTAGTGCAGGCTCTGGTGCTGGGTCTGGGGCAACCTCCTGGGCAGCTCCTTGCTCCGGCACGAGGATGTACTCTCCGTCGGCAAGATTACAGTCTATCGAAATGCAATGAACATGTATGTCATGATTATGCAGGATTTAAGAGCATTAAGCTACAGAATTTAAGTCAAGAATTAACTTAGGGTTCCATGGCTACGTGGGTCTTCTAGTGGTATACATAGACTTATTACCTTCTAGGTTTAGGTTTTCTTTTAGGATAACATATTGGATTTTGCAGTGCCTTTATGGATTTTCAGTGGACAAGTAATAAAGGTCTTAGGAGGACATTAAATTCCATCACCCATTTTCCTTTCTTTACTTTCCATCCAGGGTTTCTAGTACAGGTTTGAACTATGACAGGGTTTTAATAATTTCCAAAAATTTTGTAAAAATTACAGTGGGTTGTCACTTGCCATTCTAGCTTGTTTTAAGAATTTGAGGCTTAGAGTACAAAAGCTAGGTCTTAAACAAAAATAACAATAGTTAGGCAAAATGGGCTACTTTACACTACAAGTCTTTTATTAAAGTGGGTTCTGACCTAAGGGTTATTTTTGTTGGCCTCTAGTAGTGATAAAAAGCTCTTGTACCAAAAATGACAGAGAGCCACATGATGGTTAATTAATGATGGATTTTTAAAGTTTGGTGCAAAAAGGGTGATTAGAACTAACTTGCCATTTGAAAAATATCAAACAACAGATTTCAGATTTTTCTTAAGTTCTTATTATCAATACATTAGTTATCCTAAGGTTTGGGGAGGTTTCACCTTAGGGTTATTTTTGTAGGGTTTTTCTAAGTTATCCTTATTTTCTTCATTTAAAAGGTATCTTTCTTATCTTACACTACAACAGGGTATGATACATTTTTCCAGTGAACTATATTAACTAAGTATCTCAACAAAAATAGGGGTGCCCTCTGGTTCATTATTTATGTCACTTTTTCTATTTTTCTTAACTTTAAGCATATTATGGAATAAGGGGTTAAAACTAACTTAATGTAATGGACAGAGAGGTTTAACATTTTTAATTAGGTCAGTAGGTAGATAATAACTTCTCTAAATTTTTCTAACCTTAGTCAAATAGTACAACCATTTTTTTGCTATTATTAAGCTTTTGGCCAAAACTGAAAATAAATCAGAACCTTATATTTTTCTCTAGTACTTATGGGGTTTTATATTTTTCTTAGACAGGTTATATTATTTAGAGTCTGGCAAAATTAGTTTGACCAAATTTGGATAAACCAAACAGAAGTTATGGGTTTTTAAAGTTTCTGTTTGAATTTAATCAGGTTTTAATTAAGTTTTTCTGGAAAAGCAGTTTGCGCCGAGGCCCCTGAGTTTAAACCGAATCAAACTTCGCAGATCTACCCTCGGGCCACTATTCATTTGAGTCTCTGGCTTTTCACTTAACCCCCTGGGTTCCTCTCCCTCTCACCCGCAGTCCCTCCGCCAACCAAAACAGTAGTCGCGGGAAAGAAAGGACGGTGCGGCTTACCGGCGGCGAGGGAGGCCCGGCGAGGTGGTCAGTGACGTTCGGGAGGTTGCGGCGGTCACGTCGATGTGCGGGTCGTCGCTGGAGGTGGTCGGAGTCACACTGGCCACGAGTGCAGGCGGCGGGGGTCGACGGCGACGCCTGCTCCGGCCAAACCACGGCGGCAGAGTTCAATCAATGGGTACGAGGAGCTTCACGGGATGACACAGAGGCCATACGCTCAATGAATCGGAAAATGGTGAAGGGGTTTACCCGGTCCACGTGCGCCGGCGGGTTCTTGAACTCCGGTGAGCGCGATTCGGCTACTCCGGTGATGCAGGCCCCCGGTTCAAGCTTGAGCAAGGCTCACGGCTTCACCAGGAAGCTAACTGGGGGCTTGGATCGAACGGAGGGGGACTGGAGAGGGGTTGGCCACGGCGGTGGCTTTCGGTCGGCACTGGCGGGTCGCGGGGAGGTCGCCGGAGGCGATGGCTGGCTCGGGCGAGTCCGGCGAGGCACGGAGGAGGTAATGGGGAAGCAACCGAGCGCTGGGGGCGGGTTTTATAGGCGCGGCTCGGGCATGGTCACGGGCGGCCGCGGGCGCGCGGGGGTTCGCGCACGGGCGTGCTCTGAGCGCGCCCCCAGGTGCCAGCTCGCGTCGAACACGTGGAGGGTTGCGTCTGCCAAGGTTCAACGGCCGATTTGAGCGCCATGGCGTGCATATCTTGGCAAAGTCACTGTGTACGGTCACTTCTCTGCTCCAAATCCTACCCTTTTGCTGTGAGTTCCAAGTCGAGATATGGTCAGGGCAGGGAGATAGAGAGGGGAGAAGTTTGCTGTGTCAGCTGGGTCCAAACCGAGACAAAAGGGGTGTCAAGTCATGTCTAGCGCCCTAGGGTAGGTGTCATCTCTTGCCAGGGTGTTCTAGGGTTAATTTGGTGCCATTTTGTTAATTGGGTCGACTGGTTTTGAAAAGGGAATCAAGGTGAACATGAGGGATCTTTGCTCAAGGGTTGGTTTTTGACTTAGACAAAATCTGCATTTTTCCCTTGTGTTCAACCTTTGGTGATCTTTTTAGGACCTTTCTGAAAACTTTTTGGGGGTACTTCCTTACTATTAATTGTAGGTTATTAAGTATATTACAACTTTTATATTTGGCCCAAACCATGATCATGATGTTTACATGATCTTTTGATCATGGCTTCACTTAGGGTTATTATTGCATATGGGGGTTTTGCTCTAGGGTTTTGGGAGATCCCTACTTAGATGTGTATTACAAGCTAGGGCATGATATCCAAGATAGTTTGCACTTGATTAGGACCTTGAATCCCAAGATTGAGATACTTTGCCCACAAGTCTCCATGTAACTATGGGTTAAAAGGGGGGGGTAACCCTGGGGTGGACACCTTGAGTAACACCTAGGGTGTTACAGCCCTCCCCCCTTAAAGGAATCTCGCCCCGAGATTTCAGGTAGAGTCCATTGGAGGGATGCTTTGAAGGTGTGCTGGTGCTACTTTCCCCTTAAACTCAAGTTCCACTTTCCTAACCGCTCTTCGAATGTCATCCTCTTTGCAACTTCAGAAGGAAGCCCTTCTTAAGTTAAGTCCATAACTTAGACTATCCTGGTTATCTAAGTTTTTCTTATAATTGACTTCAAAGGGCAGGTGGGGGTGGGGTTTTGGGTTACATACCGACTCCTTTGGGCAGAAAGTCGGGGAAGCGAGAGCGTAGAAAATCCTCCGTCTCCCATGTAGCTTCTTCTGCTGAATGGTGACTCCACTGAACCTTATACATTCTGATTGATCTTGCCCGAGTTGACCTTTCCTTCTGATCCAATACCTTGACGGGGTACTCTTGGTAGGACAAGTCTGGTTCTATCTCAATGTCCGGCTCCGGTAGCACTTCAGTGGGTAGACGAACACATTTCCGCAGCTGAGATACATGGAACACATCGTGAACTGCTGACATATGGGGTGGCAATTCCAATTGGTAAGCTACGGGTCCACAAATTTCCTTGATTTTATATGGTCCAATGTAGCGAGGGGCCAACTTGCCCTTGATCCCGAATCTCTGGATACCCTTGGTTGGTGATACCTTAAGATAGACATGATCTCCCACCTCAAACTGTAGAGGCTTTCGCCTCTCGTCATGATAACTCTTTTGCCTGGCCTGAGCAACTTCCAAGTTCTTCCTGAGACTCTGACCTTTTCCTCTGCTTCAATTACCAAATCTGGCCCAAAAATTTCCCTTTCTCCTGCTTGAGACCAATTTAGCGGGGTTCTGCATCTTCTCCCATACAAAGCCTCAAAAGGTGCCATTTTCAGACTGGACTGATCGCTATTATTGTAAGAAAACTCGGCCAAGGAAAGACACTTGTCCCAGTCCTTTCCATAGTGTAGTGCACAGGCTCGCAACATGTCTTCTAAAATCTGATTTACCCTTTCTGTCTGACCATCCGTTTGAGGGTGATATGCTGAGCTTCGGATTACATGGGTCCCAAGTGATTCCTGTAATTGCTCCCAAAATCGTGCCACAAAAGGTGCTCCTCGGTCAGAGACTATGGTCCTTGGTATCCCATGCAGACGAACTATCTGGTCGATGTAGATTTCCGCATACTTCTCCGTCCGGTTGGTGGTGTGCACTGGCAAGAAATGAGCAGTCTTGGTCAATCTGTCCACAATAACCCATATAGAATCATGGTGCCTGGAGGTATTGGGCAATCCCACTATGAAGTCCATGCAAACATCCTCCCATTTCCAAGATGGTATGGGAAGGGGTTGCAAAGGGCCTGCTGCTTTCAAATGACTAGCTTTTACCCTCTGACAAGTGTCACATTCTGAGACGTACTTGGCAATTTCCCTCTTCATCCTGGTCCACCAATAAAGAGGTCTGAGATCATGGTACATCTTGTTGCTACCCGGGTGCATGGAAAACTTGGAAAGGTGAGCTTCATCCAATATCTTCTTTCTGAGCTCAGGGTTCTTGGGAACAACCAATCGATCTTCAAACCATAAAGTTCCCTTGCTGTCCTGGCGGAAACACTTGTATTTCTCTGCCTTCTGCTTGATCATATCCTTGATAACCTGAACACCCTTATCCCCAAACTGTGCCTGAGCTATTTGCTCTTGCAATGTGGGCTCTACTGCGATATATCTCAATTTACCAGAAGGAACAACTTCCAGATTCAGCTTGCACAACTCATCACACAAGGTGGTAATTCTTGCATCCATGTTCATGCAATTACATTGGGCCTTTCTGCTCAAGGCATCTGCCACAACATTTGCTTTGCCGGGATGGTAATGCACCTCCAAATCATAGTCCTTGATCAATTCCAACCATCTTCTCTGCCTCATGTTCAGATCTGCCTGAGTGAAAATGTACTTGAGACTCTTGTGATCAGTGTAAATATTACAGTGAGCTCCCATCAAGTAGTGTCTCCATATCTTGAGGGCATGAACTACTGCTGCCAACTCCAGATCATGTGTCGGGTAGTTCTGCTCATGGGGTCTGAGTGCTCGGGAAGCATAAGCAATTACTCTGTTCTCTTGCATCAAAACACATCCCAATCCGGTACCAGAAGCATCACAATAAACTTCAAATGGCTTGGTATTGTCGGGTTGGGCTAGCACTGGAGCTGTTGTCAATTGTTGCCTCAAGGTATGAAAGGCCTCTTCACACTTTTGGCTCCACTCAAATTTGACTCCCTTCTTCAACAGTTCAGTCATTGGCTTGGCAATTCTGGAGAAATCCGGGATAAATCGTCGGTAATATCATGCTAATCCCAGAAAACTCCTAATCTGCTTGACCGTAGTTGGGGGTCTCCAGTCCATCACCTCTTGCACCTTGTCAGGGTCAACTGATATCCCCTCCTGAGAAATTGTGTGGCCCAAGAACTTTATTTCCTTTAGCCAAAATTCACACTTAGACAATTTAGCGTAGAGACGATGATCGCGCAGTCGTTGAAGCACGACATGCAGGTGCTCAGTGTGTTCATCTTCATTCTTGGAGTACACCAGAATGTCATCGATGAAAACGACCACGAACTTGTCTAGCTCTGGCATGAATACCGAGTTCATCAAGTACATGAAATAAGCCGGGGCATTGGTTAATCCAAATGACATCACCAAAAACTCATACAGCCCATATCTAGTAGAGAAGGCCGTCTTGGGAATATCACTGGCACGGATCTTGATCTGATGGTAGCCTGAGCGAAGGTCTATCTTGGAGAATACCTTGGCTCCTACCAACTGATCAAACAAAACATCAATGCGGGGTAACGGGTACTTGTTCTTGATAGTCACCGCATTGAGAGGGCGGTAATCAACACACATCCTCAAACTTTCATCCTTTTTCTTCACAAATAATGCTGGACATCCCCAAGGTGAAGTGCTGGGACGAATAAACCCCTTATCCAACAATTCTTGCAATTGCTTCTTCAATTCTGCCAATTCCGCGGGAGGCATCCTATAAGGTCTCTTGGAGATAGGCGCAGTCACGGGTTGCAATTCAATGGCAAACTCAATATCTCTGTCAGGTGGCATTCCTGGCAATTCATCCGGAAAAACATCGGGGTAGTCACAGACTACTGGGATCTTCCTCACTGGGGATTCTGCCATAACAAAGGCACAAGACCGGGTACCACTCTGGTTGGGTAAATACAAAACAGTCTCGCCATAAGCAGGGGAATGAATTTCAATGGCTCTGGCTGCAATGTCCAATATTGCCTGATGTTGGGTCAACCAATCCGTTCCCAAGATGATATCCACACTATCCAGTCCCAAGATAAGAAGGTCAGTTTTAATTATCAAACTACCAAACTTTATGGGCACATGCCTGCTGATTTGATTAGTGGCAATCCTGCCTCCTGGGGTTGAAATGGTAATAGCCCCGTTGGTGTGGCGAAAGGGCAACTGGCACTTGACACTAAATTTGGCACTGACAAAACTATGTGAAGCACCAGAATCAAAAAGAACAATAGCAGGAAAATTTAAAACTGTAAAGATACCAGTCATGACGGGTGCTCCCTCTGGGATGTCAATCATTGTAGTGAAGTTCAGCTTGCCCTGCCTCACTTGCACCTTTTGCCTCTTCCCTTGGTTCTGATTAACATTCTGCCCCTGCCTCTGCTGATTCTTGGGGCAATTCTTGGCATAGTGTCCAGTGCTGCCACAAGTGAAACATCTGTTATCATTGGCCTGGCGGTACTGCTGCTGCTGATTGTTCCTCTGAGCTGGAAACTGGGCGCGGTTGGGTGCCTGCTGCTGCTGCTGCGGTGGCCTGATCACCCATCTTCCTTGCTGCTGCTGAGGCCCCTTGTTCTGTGTGTCCGACACAATCCTGAAACGCTGTGGCTGAGATGAGGGTCCGGCCACAGGGGTCTTCCTCTTCTTCTCCGCCTGTCGAGCCAAGATGCAGTCTTCCTGGGAGATAGCCATGTTGACCAACTCATTGTAACTGTTGGCCCTGACGGTGTTGAGACGGTCACGGAGCTTGGTGCTGAGCCCCCTCCTGAACCTGTCTCGCTTCTTCTCATCCGTATCTGCATGGTATCCAGCATACTGACACAAATCATTGAAGGCCTGGGCATACTGCAACACCGTCCTGTTGCCCTGGGTGAGTGCCAGAAACTCGTTGAGCTTCCGGTCCATGATGCCAGTGGGGATATGGTGCCCTCTGAAAGCCGCCTTGAACTCCCTCCATTCCACTTCTCTACCTTCTGGCTGCATGGCAAGAAAATGGTCCCACCAAGTCCTTGCGGGTCCGCGAAGCTGCTGGGTGGCGAACCTGACCTTGGTGACCTCTGAGCAAGCCCCATGGAGTAGTGGGAATTTGGATTCCACCACCCTCAACCACACATCTGCATCAAGTGGGTCCTCCGCCCTGGTAAACAGTGGTGGCTAAGTACTAAGGAACTCCTGGTAGGTAGCAGCGACAGGGTGACGCTGATGGTCTCCACCACCATAGTGTTGTGGTGGTGGCTGACGCTGTGCCAGCTGTCGCAGGATCTCATTCTGCTGGGCCATGAGCTCCTGCAGAGTGGGAGGCGGTGGCGGTGGAGGAACGTGCTCATTCTGACCGCGGCGCGCTCTCCCAGCCATCTGAAAAAATCACATGGTTGCTCAATAACACATCTCCAAGCTTAAGGTTCAAACATGGTAGGGGAGTTAAAGCAATTTGATAGATTCCAAATAAAACAAAATGGGAACATAAACCTTCCGTCCAAATTTAAACTGCCATTAATCATCCCTGAACCTCCAAAAGAGTTTTAACACTGGTTACATCAATGATCCAAAAGACTCAACTCTTCCTAGCCTAGTACCCTAAGGTGCAAAAGCTAAGCTAGCGGCGAGGAGTCCAACTATCATCAACTTCTAGTATTAGTCTGGCATCTAGTGAGCGAACGAGGCAACGCTGGACTCGGGGGAAGGTGGTCTCCCTGAGCCAGCGGTGTCTACACTGGAGGCAGGCTCATCTCCTCCCTCGATGTCCACGTCCTCGTCAGCCTCCTCATCATGGATCTCTTGGTGATGCATGTCCAGGTGCGCATTAGCCTCCGCTAGCTGCTGCTGGGTGTTGAGGAGCTGATCCTCGAGAACCTCGATGGTATTCTCCCTGGTGCCCACTAGCTCCTCCAACTCATGAATCTCATCAGTCAGCTGCTCCACTTGCAAATCCTTCTCCACCAGCTCCTGGGATAAGTCCACCACGAGCTCCTCCCTGTTGTCCAGGGTGATCTTGGTAGCCTCCAGTAGTGCCATCAACTGAGACATGGCCTCCCCACGCATCACTTGCAGACGATACAGAGCGTTCATGCATCGTACCGACAAGTGAGCGGTGTGGCCTGGGTAGAGGGCCCAGATGTCCTTGGCATGCTCCACCCGATCCTTCCACATCGGGTCGTCCTCCTTTTCCGCGGGGAACAACCCAATGGGGTGGGTAGCCAGCTCCAAGGGATGGAATCCGCAGAAGGTAGTCAGTCCATGCAGAGCAATTGCCTCGATGGTGTCCTCCGCTCGGTACCCAAAAGACTCGGAGTCCAAGGAGCGCCAGCCTGGCTGCAGGGGATGAGGCTCCAAAGTCATCCTCACCCTACAGCGAGGTACTCGGTGCTTCTCGAACTGCTGCACCGCGTACTGAGGGGGTGTCAAGTATCCGGCCCCCTGAAGTACCTCCCACAAGATGCGGGGAAAACCCTCTCGTGCAAGTCCGTCAGTGTGGGTCAGTGCATCTCCATCCTCGGAGGATCCGTGGGGAGTCATCTGTGCACGGTTAAGCGTAAGTAAAGAAAAAGAAGTACAAAAAGAATAAGGAAAAACAAAACTCAGCCTGCCTCTAGCTAGAAGAAAAAGGCATTGGGGACCTAGTTGGCTGCTATCTCATTTTTAAGTCCTTTTACTTAGTTATTCATTTACTTAATTAAGAATGCATGCATGCACGTCCTGAACGACCTCACAAGAAAATAAAAGGAATAGGGAAGAACTCCCATCCTGTAAAAGTGGCCTGCAGGGCCTAGTTAATTAGCCACCTAGCTACCCTTCTACCATCCTAAGGCTTCACGTCCTAGGTCTATCCTGCTCGCCCTACTATCTATCCAACATTGTTTCTATCAAGTTTTACTTTAGAAAAGGGATGGTATTCATGTTTTATTGATTCCTCTGTGGTGGTACAAGCTCCGATACCAGCTGTGGCGGAACTGCCCGAATTATTCCAACTTAAGTGCCTAAGCCCTGCCTTAGAGGCTAGACCACACTTAAATGGGAATAACCCGTCAATCCCTCGGATCTAGTCCGACACGGCCACTGACAGGATCAAGTACCACAAGCTCACTCGATGGTGAGTCACAGAGCAAATACAAGAAAGCATAAAACCAAACATGGAAGAGTGTTAATTATTACATCATCATCATCGGAGTTTTGCCAAAAGTAGCCATCATTGTTCGAAGTGCAGCGGAATAAAACTAACGATAAATAAACGGAGAGATGGGGAAGCCTGTCCCATCACTCCTCATGCTCCTCCTCAGCCGAGGCAGGGTCCCACTCGACGGTCCAACCCGGTGGCAGGGTGGATGGCCAAGTCACTCCAGCAACCATGTCCTCCAGAGAACCTGTAAAAAAATTATGCCACAAGCAAGGCTGAGTATACTAATACTCAGCTAGACTTACCCGGTGTGAGGAGTCTATACTCCTCTACCTCTAGACATGCAGCTGTTTGGCTGTGGGGTTTAGTTGCCAAAAGCACTAGCTGAGTTTCTAAATCAAGATTTTAACTTTGTCAAAATTAAGTGTGACTCTCTTAAGGCTAAAAGTGTACTATCTATTCATACATGGTAGCAAGCATTTTTAGCAATCAACAGCTTGTATCATCTCAACAAAGTTCCACTTGTTACTCAATGTAGCAGCATGGATCAAGCAGTCTCATTAGCTGCGAGAAGCAGACGATTCGAATCGGGTTTTTATCCTTGCAAGGTAAACCTAAACACACGACATGCAGGGGCACTCCGTCCCCACACACATCAACCGTCCCCATCGATTCCCCGTCAGCAGATCAGGGCTCACCGCCTTGGCGTACAATGCCCCACTGACCCCGACTGGCCGTCGTGCAGTGACCGCACTTGTACCCACCATAACCGGAATGGGAGACTACGTCTCAGGTCGCGTGAGGAGGTATGTCCACTGCCAGGTTCACTCAGGTACTAGGCTTACCGATTTACCATATTTCTCGGTATGTGTTTAGTACGTTCAAACGCTTGACTCATGGTACCACACCTTAATCCTTAATCAACTTTTTATCCCGTGAACAACCAATCCCCATGGATTGTTGCCCACAAACCACATCAATATGATAGGAAAGTGGATACAACCAATTCCTGACCTCGCGCGAGTGCTAGAAAAATCACTCGACTTCTACCGAGATCCTAATTCAATAAGCAGCTACTCGACCTAGCATACTAGTATTCATCTCAATAGGATTCCTGAGATCATGCAACTAGGGTTTCAAACAATTCCTACACCTAAGTGCACAATCAATCCTACAATCATTAAGTTAAGTAAAATAGCATAAATAACAGGTTATGCATAAACCGGGGCTTGCCTTCCAAAGCAGTGGCAGGCAGGTCCTCTGGTGCAGGCTCTGGTGCTGGGTCTGGGGCAACCTCCTGGGCAGCTCCTTGCTCCGGCACGAGGATGTACTCTCCGTCGGCAAGATTACAGTCTATCGAAATGCAATGAACATGTATGTCATGATTATGCAGGATTTAAGAACATTAAGCTACAGAATTTAAGTCAAGAATTAACTTAGGGTTCCCTGGCTATGTGGGTCTTCTAGTGGTATACATAGACTTATTACCTTCTAGGTTTAGGTTTTCTTTTAGGATAACATATTGGATTTTGCAGTGCCTTTATGGATTTTCAGTGGACAAGTAATAAAGGTCTTAGGAGGACATTAAATTCCATCACCCATTTTCCTTTCTTTACTTTCCATCCAGGGTTTCTAGTACAGGTTTGAACTATGACAGGGTTTTAATAATTTCCAAAAATTTTGTAAAAATTACAGTGGGTTGTCACTTGCCATTCTAGCTTGTTTTAAGAATTTGAGGCTTAGAGTACAAAAGCTAGGTCTTAAACAAAAATAACAATAGTTAGGCAAAATGGGCTACTTTACACTACAAGTCTTTTATTAAAGTGGGTTCTGACCTAAGGGTTATTTTTGTTGGCCTCTAGTAGTGATAAAAAGCTCTTGTACCAAAAATGACAGAGAGCCACATGATGGTTAATTAATGATGGATTTTTAAAGTTTGGTGCAAAAAGGGTGATTAGAACTAACTTGCCATTTGAAAAATATCAAACAACAGATTTCAGATTTTTCTTAAGTTCTTATTATCAATACATTAGTTATCCTAAGGTTTGGGGAGGTTTCACCTTAGGGTTATTTTTGTAGGGTTTTTCTAAGTTATCCTTATTTTCTTCATTTAAAAGGTATCTTTCTTATCTTACACTACAACAGGGTATGATACATTTTTCCAGTGAACTATATTAACTAAGTATCTCAACAAAAATAGGGGTGCCCTCTGGTTCATTATTTATGTCACTTTTTCTATTTTTCTTAACTTTAAGCATATTATGGAATAAGGGGTTAAAACTAACTTAATGTAATGGACAGAGAGGTTTAACATTTTTAATTAGGTCAGTAGGTAGATAATAACTTCTCTAAATTTTTCTAACCTTAGTCAAATAGCACAACCATTTTTTTGCTATTATTAAGCTTTTGGCCAAAACTGAAAATAAATCAGAACCTTATATTTTTCTCTAGTACTTATGGGGTTTTATATTTTTCTTAGACAGGTTATATTATTTAGAGTCTGGCAAAATTAGTTTGGCCAAATTTGGATAAACCAAACAGAAGTTATGGGTTTTTAAAGTTTCTGTTTGAATTTAATCAGGTTTTAATTAAGTTTTTCTGGAAAAGCAGTTTGCGCCGAGGCCCCTGAGTTTAAACCGAATCAAACTTCGCAGATCTACCCTCGGGCCACTATTCATTTGAGTCTCTGGCTTTTCACTTAACCCCCTGGGTTCCTCTCACTCTCACCCGCAGTCCCTCCGCCAACCAAAATAGTAGTCGCGGGAAAGAAAGGACGGCGCGGCTTACCGGCGGCGAGGGAGGCCCGGCGAGGTGGTCAGTGACGTTCGGGAGGTTGCGGCGGTCACGTCGATGTGCGGGTCGTCGCTGGAGGTGGTCGGAGTCACACTGGCCACGAGTGCAGGCGGCGGGGGTCGACGGCGACGCCTGCTCCGGCCAAACCACGGCGGCAGAGTTCAATCAATGGGTACGAGGAGCTTCACGGGATGACACAGAGGCCATACGCTCAATGAATCGGAAAATGGTGAAGGGGTTTACCCGGTCCACGTGCGCCGGCGGGTTCTTGAACTCCGGTGAGCGCGATTCGGCTACTCCGGTGATGCAGGCCCCCGGTTCAAGCTTGAGCAAGGCTCACGGCTTCACCAGGAAGCTAACTGGGGGCTTGGATCGAACGGAGGGGGACTGGAGAGGGGTTGGCCACGGCAGTGGCTTTCGGTCGGCACTGGCGGGTCGCGGGGAGGTCGCCGGAGGCGATGGCTGGCTCGGGCGAGTCCGGTGAGGCACGGAGGAGGTAATGGGGAAGCAACCGAGCGCTGGGGGCGGGTTTTATAGGCGCGGCTCGGGCGTGGTCACGGGCGGCCGCGGGCGCGCGGGGGTTCGCGCACGGGCGTGCTCTGAGCGCGCCCCCGGGTGCCAGCTCGCGTCGAACACGTGGAGGGTTGCGTCTGCCAAGGTTCAACGGCCGATTTGAGCGCCATGGCGTGCATATCTTGGCAAAGTCACTGTGTACGGTCACTTCTCTGCTCCAAATCCTACCCTTTTGCTGTGAGTTCCAAGTCGAGATATGGTCAGGGCAGGGAGATAGAGAGGGGAGAAGTTTGCTGTGTCAGCTGGGTCCAAACCGAGACAAAAGGGGTGTCAAGTCGTGTCTAGCGCCCTAGGGTAGGTGTCATCTCTTGCCAGGGTGTTCTAGGGTTAATTTGGCGCCATTTTGTTAATTGGGTCGACTGGTTTTGAAAAGGGAATCAAGGTGAACATGAGGGATCTTTGCTCAAGGGTTGGTTTTTGACTTAGACAAAATCTGCATTTTTCCCTTGTGTTCAACCTTTGGTGATCTTTTTAGGACCTTTCTGAAAACTTTTTGGGGGTACTTCCTTACTATTAATTGTAGGTTATTAAGTATATTACAACTTTTATATTTGGCCCAAACCATGATCATGATGTTTACATGATCTTTTGATCTTGGCTTCACTTAGGGTTATTATTGCATATGGGGGTTTTGCTCTAGGGTTTTGGGAGATCCCTACTTAGATGTGTATTACAAGCTAGGGCATGATATCCAAGATAGTTTGCACTTGATTAGGACCTTGAATCCCAAGATTGAGATACTTTGCCCACAAGTCTCCATGTAACTATGGGTTAAAAGGGGGGGGGGTAACCCTAGGGTGGACACCTTGAGTAACACCTAGGGTGTTACAATAGCTTTCCAAATTTTAGAAGTTAATTGATGGCAGATTACTTGTTACAGACTTTGTGTTGTTACTGTATTGTTCCCCTGATTATTAGTGCTTAGATTAATTATTGTTAATCTTATATTGTTATTGTTGGTCATTATGCTTATATTGTTGGTGTTTTCACTTACATATTTTGTTAAGGTCACCATTTTTGCTTTAGTAGCTTGTTGCCAGTCAGTTATAAGATACTTGCTAGCTGTGTATGCTTATTGCTTGGTTGTCAATTACTTCTCATGTATCAGTTTTTTATTTCTTTTATCCCTTCTGATTAAATGTTTGTATACCATTAAGGTGTTAGTATCCTTCAAATGAAGAATTTTGTGTCCCTCCATCGATGTCAGTTGTTTGATCTTGTCATGGATAGTTGATGCAACTACTAGGACCCCTTCTTGGTAGAAAATCTCTATAGTGATTGGGGCAACAAGTCTATTTTTATTGTTTTTTGACTACCTATCTTTGTTTGATAATCATTAGGGCAAATGTGCTTATGGCCACATACATCATGGAAGTACATCATGGAACCCCTTATCGAGCACTGAATATGTGCATTGTTGGCACACATGAATTCCCTGTGCTTCCCAACCCTATGTTATATATAAGCCCCATGACAGTGTTATTTGGACCCCTCTTTTTCTTATCTCCCTTCTTTGACTTGTTCATATCCATGACAGTGTTATTTGGACCCCTCTTTTTGCCCTATAAGCCACATCCTTGTTTTCCCTCTGATCCCTGCCTTTGTTGCGATCTCAATTTTGATTGTGAGACTTGGTCATTTTCAGTTTTAGAGCACTTGACATGGTTGAGAGCTCAGTTCGAGTCATCGAGACACATGTTGACATCATTCGCAGTCTAGTGACTGATGGGGTTGTGGATACTAGTGAACCGGAATCAGTGTACACACTTAAGACCACTTTGTTTCAAATTGGAGATGTATGCGACATGCTTGAGAAGTGTGCTTTGTCCATCAAAAAGTATGCTGACTCCAAGAGGGCTCAAATTATTCAAGATGAAGCCCTACAATATGCTGAAGATGATGAAGCTGCAGATGATTTGGAGGAACTCCCAAGCCCAGATCTCCTTACTCTAGCCGACATATTGGAAAAATATTTTGGAATTGAGTATGATAGCGACCAGTCAAGGGGTTGTTGACGTTTAGTCCTAAACAACACGATATGAGTATCGTAGGTTTCACTCTTTGAGATAATGTATTTTGTATGAACCTCTTAGAGAATGTCAAGTCAATGAACTATCTTCGAGTACTATTGGGAAGTGGATCTCTTTGATGTATTTGTTTTCCCTAGTGATATCGATGGTGCCGAGTAGCACCAAATTTGGACTAGTGTCCATATCTATAGATGCTAGTAGTTGAGCATTAGCGCCTACAATCTTGACAACCTCATCCCTATTCTCTGTTTGGGACTTATATGGAGAATGGCATCGGCTGAATGCGTGAATCGGGTCGGGAAGCACGGAGCAGATAGAGGTGCACTTTCCAATGCAGTTAGACAGAGAAGGCATGTCTGTGATGTTATAATGTTGAAGGACCCCAAGAAGAGATTATGGCCTGTTGTCCACCACCACTGCCCATTATTTGTGGGCTTCACCGAGGGCTGGAAAAATTTGGTGGCAGCAAACGACCTTCGGGCTGGGGACGTCTGCGAGCTTGTTAAGGGGCCAGACGATGGTGAGCCGGTGTACTATGACGGGATGTGTGGTCCAAAATTTAAAGCCGCCCCGGCTTAATTTGTGCGCTTCTCTTCTCTTAGGTGGGCTGCTAAGTGATCTTAGCAGCCGACATAAGAGAAGAGAAGCGCACACATGAAGCCAGGGCGGCTTTAAATTGTGTGACCACACATCTGGACAGAGTACACCAGCTCACCATCGTCTGGCCCCTTAACAATCTTGCAGACGTCCCCAGTCCGAAGGTCGTTTGCTGCCACCAAATGTTTCTAGCCCTTAGTGAAGCCCACAAATAACGGGCAGTGGTCGTGGACGACAGGCCATAATCTCTTCTTGGGGTCCTTCAGCATTATAACATCACAGCCATGCCTTCTCTGTCTAACTGCATTGGAAAGTGCACTTCTATCTGCTTCGTGCTTCTCGGCTCGATCCTGCTCCGGAGGCGGGTTTGGGCTTTCTGTTTGGGGAGGAAAGGAGGGACACGGAGGCAGGTTTGGGCTCGATTTCTTTTGAATCACCTTTTCTCCAAGTTCCCTTATTGATGGAACCAGTATATCAGACTAACAGTATATCCTACTAGGTGCCTACTAGGATGGATGTGGTCTGTACCGGTGCGTCTAACAAAGTTGATGAAGACGCGACCAAACTTGAATGGCAGACAACGAGCAGCTCCGGTGAAGGGAGCGGTGAGGATAGTTCTAGTGACGACAATCCTTGTCCTCCTATACCTCCAAGGAAGAAAAAAACATCAGATGAGCTTGATGCCGACTATATTCCCAACGATGAAGAGGTAAATAGAAATATGCCAACTATATTCTAAAATAATGTTCATATATGAAAGGCCATTAATTGTTTCAATACATAGATTTCAAATGAAGAGAAGAAAGAGGATGCATGTTCTACACGAAACACGGAGGATGCTCTGATGCCTGAATCATCCGTTTCACATAAGTGGAAACGAGGGCGACGAGGTCTGAATCAGATGAAAGAAGGTGCAGTCATGTATGTAACAAAACTAAATGCAGAGGGGTTTCCTGAAGAACCACTTGACATGGTTACAAAGTTTCGAAATTCCTATGGGTCTACTATTAGAGATATAGTGCCAATCACACTTCAAAAATGGAAGGATTTAGATGAAGACACCCGCAATAAGCTATGGGCTAAGTTGTCTGAGTCATTCAAGGTCCCAAAAGGCACAGAGGATGCAGTAAGGAAGTCGATGCTCTCTGCAATGGCCAAGATGTTTCATGGGTGGAAGGCTGAGATGAATAGGGAATTTGTTAAGAAGAATAAGGTTCCTCCGCCCAAGAAAATGGGGAAAATCACTCAAGCTCAGTGGGAGGAATTTGTTCGTCAGAAGACCGAACTGAAGGCCAAAGAACTAGGCGAAACTAATTCTCAGAGAGCGAAAATGAACAAACACCCCCATCGCCTGGGGTCAACCGGATATCACCATAAAGTTGTGCAGTGGAACAGGATAATCGAGGAATCTATAGCTAACAGCACTTTGGACCCGATATTAAAAGATATCGATGAGCGAGCTATTCGTTGGATCTTAGGTCAGTCAAGTTTGAGTGAGGACAGCAAACTTTTGCATCCAGAATTGGTAGGCAAAGTTTCGACAAAAATTCAAGAATATGCAGATAAGAGAAAGAAGGGCAAATTTAAGCCTCGGAGGGAGAATGACATACTAACTGCAGCACTAGGCAATCCTGAACACACTGGACGGGCTCGGGGAATCTCTTCTAAGATTTCCTGGAGAGAGGCGTTTCCAGAGTATGCGGCCTCATATAGGCAACACGAGAAGTCGAAAAGGACCCTTGAAGAGACTATTGATGAAAGGGTACAAAAGGCTATTAATGACGTGATGAACAAAATGAAGAAAACAGAATGCATATCATAACTTTCCAATTGTGGTCCAAGTTCTAGAGATCACAGACAGTGGTTGTGAAGATTGGGAGATAGACTTTCCAGTTGAGGGGATCATAACTTTGCAGGAGGCAATGAACGAGTTGGTCCTTTGGCATCGACGCGACATCAAGTTGGGTGATGAGCCGATCTTAAGCTGTGTATCGCGTCATAAGTCACCAATGCCAAATTCAACACCAATGCAACAGAAAGATAGTTCGATCATTCCATACCCCATGGTGCAGGAAAATATGACACTGACCTCCAAAAAAATCGTTGAAACAATCATATCACCTCTTGCGAAGGAACTCGACGAGGGGGACGCAAACATCAAAAAGGAAGCAAAGGTTGACACCAATGTTGAAGGGCCAACTATTTCAAAGAAAATTCATCAGCGAATCGCCACTGACGATGTCAAGAAACCGTCAGAATCAGTGGCACGCTACCTGCATAAATTGTGGAGAGTTATGACAAATCAATCAAAAGCGGAATCAGCATCTCATGGAGTAGGCACATGGTCCTAAATAGACAATTTCGAAGTATGGGAAGAAGATGGAATGATTCATACTCAAGAATCATTACGTCTTAAAACCAATATCTCGATATACAAGAAGGAGGATGTTCCTCCTAAATTTGTGAATGGGAGGCCGTTCTTGACGACTGTGCAACTTTCTAAGTTGTCGACTCTAGAGATTAGAATGCATGAGTGGTACATGGTGGCTAGCAAAAAATACAAACTCGAGGACTTCACATTTGTTGTGCCAGAAGATGCATTTTGGAGCAAAGATAATATAGATCCTGTGCGGCATTTATTCTTTGACGATCTCTGGTCGTTGTACCACTGACAAAGGATGGAAACCAACTACTTAACCCTCTTTTGCTTGTAAGTACCTCTAAACTTTCATATTTGTTAGTTTTGTACACGCACACATAAACGAGAGTCTAACGATTAACACTTTTACACGTAGGATGCAATACATGGATGATAAGAAGAAACAACTTAAGACAGGGTTTCTTGACCCGTTGATGATATCCCAAGCTCGCTACAAAGAAGTTGCTCGGAGACATGGAGAAGAATACAAAGACTTGGATGATGCTGAATTTGAGAAAGCCGTCAAACAGAAACAGAGAAAGAAAATGAAGGTAATGGCGGCATACATTGGACGAGCCATGTATAATCATGTACAACATGGCAAGGACTTAATAATAGCTCCGCACCACTTTAAGTAAGTTCTCGACATGGTTTTGAACTATAAATTATGGCAATCGTGATCTTAACATGTGTTTTGGTTTATGTCTATATAGTGACCACTACATTTGTATCATGATCTTTCCAAAGCATGGTAAAGTCGTGCTCTTCGACTCACTGAGAATGGAAAAGGCTACATATAATGACTTCTTGAAGATTTTAGAGAAGTATGATTATTATTGCACACTTATACTTATTACAACTTAACAAATGTATTCTTAATCTCACAATGCTATTCTTATATGCAGTGCATACCGTTTTTAATAGAAAGATCTTGGCGGCGAACATCCAGAGGACAAGCCTAATTTGTCAATATCATTATTTCCATATGGTGACAAACAACCTCCGGGTACTGTCCTGTGCGGTTATTATGTATGCGAATGGTGTCGTGTCACCTTCCATTACATGGTCAATCGTGAGGATGTAAGTTCGCTATCATTGTCTATGTTGCAATTTTTATGTTATATTGTTGCTCATCACATTACTCTTAGCACTGCTTGCTTTTTGCTTTCATTGCAGGTTCCTAAATCCAAGATCAATGCTGAATGGTTAGAAAGAGATATGGTTTTCCGTCGACGTGCCTAAGGTTGTAAAAGACTTGCTTTACTTTATGCGCCGTGAAGTTCTTCATCAACAAGGGCTATTCTACAATACAAATGGAAATTTGCAACGATTCCTAGAACTAAGTTTGTACACGATATCACACAGTGTTTAGATCTTTAGTTAGGAACTTTAGATGTTTAGTTGTCTATGGAACTTTGAGATGTTGAGTTGTTATGCAACTTGATATGTGTATAAATCTGTGTATGATGGAACTTGATATGTGGATGAATCTGTGTATGGAACCTGTTATGGAACTTGATATGTATAAATCTGTGTATGGAATCTGTGTGAATCTGTGTATAATCTATGTATGGAATCTGTGTATGGAATCTGTGTTGAATCTGTGTTGAATCTGTGTTTGAAAATTCTGTATATGAATCTGTATATTGAAAACCGCCTGTGATTTATATTGAATACAGTCGGACTTATATTAAAAACCGCATGTGATGTGTGGCTAACACAAGCGGCTAGGATTAGAAACCGTTTGTGATGTGTGTCTATCACAGGCGGTTCCTTTAAACTGGACCGTCTGTAATGTGTGTCTATCACAAGCGGTTTTTGATTGACCGCCTGTGATGTTGTTTTACATCACAAGCGGTGCACCACAAGCGGTTCCTGGAACCGCCTGTGTAGAGGCTAACCGGACCGCCTGTACAGAGGTTTACCATAGTAGTGTCTCTTCGGCTACTGAAGCTGAAGGACCTACCCTTACGCAGAGGATTGAAGAGTCGGCTGCAATGCCGAAGGCTGTTAAAATTGAAGAACCAAGACCCGAAGAGACAAAAACATCAAAAATTCTAAGCCCCTCGGTAGGAGTGGAGGCGCCGAAGATACAAAAAGATCTGGCAGCAACCCCAAAGAGAAAAAGGATGGCTAGTGTGTTAGATGTGCTGGAGACGATAAAAACTTCAAGCTCTACTCCAGGAAAAATTGCCAAGGTTTCGAAAGCACAGGTTGAAACCGAGACAAAGCTGACCGAAGCCGAAGCTACAATGAGCCAGGCCGATGCTGAAACTGGGCCTTCAGAGCCCATCAAAGAGAAATCCCCGGAAATTGGAGAAAAGGCAGTGGAGGAAGAAGCTATAGAACAAATTTTGCCTGAAAAATCTGCCGCTCCTACTCTCGAAGCTTTGAAAGAGAATACTGAATATATTATCTGTCATGCTTCGGGAAAAAATCTCTCTAAAGAAGAAAAGCGAGAAGCTCAACACTATGCCCAGAAACTGAAATATCCAAAGGGGGCATTGGTATTCAACGGCAGCGGAGAAGAACATTTCTTGTATTGTCTCCCAGACAGCAAGGAGATTTCTGTCTGCCAGGAGATGAGCAGAAGCTTCGGATTCCTGACACTAGAAGTTAGGCTTTCGGTGCTATCGAAAGATGAATTGGCAGACAGTTTAGCATATAATAGTTTAAAGGTGTGAGAATGAATTTTTTGTACATAAAAACGAATTTTTTTTTATTTGCTTATACTTAATACCGCACTTCTTTTACAGGGCCTAATTCTTAGCAATGCCCTCAGGGCACAGAAAAATGCCTAAGACGAAAGATGCACTATAGCTCTGAACAACCTTCGTTCTGAAGTAATTGAACTAAGGAACGAAGGTCTTGAAAAAGATAAAATATTAAATTCATTGGTGAGCAAAATAAAAGAAGACGAAACTATTTCTAAAGCACAAGCTGAAACCCAGAAATGTGAAATTGAAGATCTTCGGAAACAACTGGCTGAAGCAAAATTAAAATGCGTTGTTGCCGAAGCTGAACAAGATGCCAGTGATTACTAGAAAAATTTCTTGGAAAAACAGTTGCAGAACTTCGCGCATCAAAAGAAAAATGTTTTGAAAAATCTATAGAATGTGTAAAAAGATAAAAACTAGCTTCGCCAATGTTGGCACATATTCAAGTGAAGATAACTTCGTACAAGGCGACCCCGAAGGCCCAATTGAGTGGATCAGCAACGAAGCCGAAGCTTTTGAAGAAATTTTGAGCGACCGCGGGGACGTCTGTGCCTTCTCTGGTGCAAGAGGAGTTGCAACTATTTTGGAGAGAGCAGGGTGCGAACATGTGAAAACTTTGGCCCAAGCCGAAGCTGCTCTATCGATTGACAATACAAAGGACCCCTCGGCCGAAGCAAGCTTAGTGGGCGAAAATTTTTTCACTGACATCTGGGAAAATGGCGGCCGAGGGATGGCCCATGAAATAATAAAGAAGAGCAAAAAAGATACTCATGACGCTAGGGAAGCAACGAAGTCAGCTAAAAAAGCTGCGGAACTCGAAAGGCGGATAGGAATTGCTTAATAGGTTTTAACTTTATTGTTTATTTTTGTGACTTCGAATTGATTTACGTTTTCTACCACAGCTGAACTATCTCCTCCCCCCGAACCCTTCGAGTCATTGGCCAACCCAGAGGCAAAGGCATCAGCAGAAATTATTAGGATGGCTGAAACTATTGTAGACGAAGTCGTTACCCAACTGCTGACCGAAGCTACAGATAAAGTTTTGAAAGAAGACTAGCTATTGTAAAAACATTGCTGGAATATTAATGCAGCATTTGCTGAACTATGTTTGTAATATTTGGTGCTCATGTGTTTTGAATGTAATATATGAATGGTTTTGTAATTTATTTCTTTACGATGCATGAAACTTTTATGTACATACTATTTTTGAGCCTTTGGTGAAAAAACACCTTCCCTTCTTTTCATGCTTCGTAAAGAAGATCTTTTATGCTTCGTGAGAAATCCTCCAATCGTCACAGAACCATTAATGCTTCGTCAATAATGGATTTTTGCCTCTATATCAGAGCTGATGAAGCTGTATTTCTTCAAGACTTATTTTGTGCCTTAGCACAATTTCATTTTTTCGAAGCATTCTCCGAAGGTCAACATTGTATCCCCTTCTTGTGCCATTGATGCAATATGATGTACGATGTTATGTTATGCGAATGATGTGATGATGTTATGCTATGCAAAATGATATTTGTGCCAAAGACACACACATATCCCCATAGTGGAATACACAATCTCTTTGCCGTTTATTTTTTAGCTTCACCGCTTATTTTTTGGTGTATCAGCGCTGACTTTTTGCTGTAAGTTCTGCATTCCCTTTGGAACGTCTTTTGAACTTTTTCGCCTTCTATTTCGGTGGTATTCGCGTTGATTTTTCGCGCTTCGCCTTATATTTCGGCGGTATTTTGCTCTGCATTCCCTTTGGAATGACTTTTGAGCAGAAAACTTACACTGCGCTCCCTTAGGAACGACCTTTTGTAGCTTCGGTAAACTTACACTGCGTTCCGTAGAACGACTTTTTGTAGCTTCGGCAAACTTCCACTGCGTTCTGTAGAATGACTTTTTGTAGCTTCGGAGATACTTGTGATGTAATTTTTAGCCGCGCGTTCTCTTAGAAACAACTTTTTGTGCTTCAACGACTTTGTTAGACTTCGTAAGTTTGTGGAGAAGATATATTTTCACTATGGCAAAAACGAAGCTATTACAAGGAATTGAAAATGATAAGAAAACTAGGTTTTCGATAATTGTTCCTTAGTAAGAAAGAAAATGATAATGAATGTAAAACTGTTTTAAGGGTAGGATATCTCTCAGTAGATATGCTTCGATTCTGGCACAGTACTGTTGACTGTGCGAGCTTTGGACTCCTCCCTGAAATCTCGTTGTTGGTGGGTCTATTAGCTCCCTTCTAGCTGCTGACCTCGTGGATATGCAGGTTGTAGTGGTGGCGGGGGTGGAGGCTGTGGCCAGGATGCCTGTGGCTGACTAGCCGAAGCAACAGACGCTGCAGGATGGTTACCCACATACTCTGGTATGTAGGGTGAGTGATACGAAGCAGTATGCATGACCTGCTTCGGCTGGTTCTGCTGAGCTGCAGCTTCTGCTATTTCTTTTCGTTTCTGTATGGTGACATGGCACATCCTTGTAGTATGGCCCTTGTCCTCACCAGAGAATAAGCAATAAATTTTCCTAGGTTGATCCCCAAACCTTCCTCCAAAGCCCCTGGCGCCTCTGCCCCTTGGAGCTGGCGACCGAAGATAGCTTTGTTGCCGCCCCGAAGCTTGCGAGGGATATTGTGGCCTCTGTTGTTGACTTCCTCTGTCGTCATTCTAGGTGGAGTGGATGGACCTGACATGTCTTGGGTGAATTCTCCCTCCGAAGCCCCTGGTCATCTCAGAGAACCTATAGGCTTCCTCCCTTCTTTGACGAAAATCATTGTCAGCGCGGATGTATTCATCCATCTTTTGAAGCAGCTTCTCCAAAGTTTGTGGAGGCTTTCTAGCGAAATACTAGGCAGTAGGTCCTGTACGAAGCCCCTTGATCATGGTCTCAATGACAATTTCATTAGGCACTGTAGGCGCTTGTGCTCTCAGACGCAAGAACCTTCAGACGTATGCCTGGAGATACTCCTCATGATCTTGCGTGCATTGAAACAGAGCCTGAGCTGTGACTGGCTTCGTCTAGAAGCCCTGGAAGCTTGTCACCAGCATGTCCTTGAGCTTCTGCCATGAAGTGATAGTTCTTGGCCGAAGAGAAGAATACCATGTCTGGGCCACATTCTTAACTGCCATGACAAAGGATTTGGCCATGACAGCTGCATTGCCTCCATATGAAGATATGGTTGCTTCATAACTCATCAAAAACTGCTTTGGGTCTAAATGCCCATCATACATTGGAAGCTGAGGTGGCTTGTACGATGGGGGCCACGGGATAGCCTGCAGTTCTGCTGCCAAGGGAGAAGCATCATCAAAAGTAAAGGTATCATGATTAAAATCATCATACCATCCATCGTCGTTGAACAAGCCCTCTTGATGAAACTCCCTGTGCTGGGGCCTTCGTTCTTGTTCATCTTGAGCAAGATGGCGTACTTCTTCAGTGGCTTCGTCAATCTGCCTTTGAAGGTCGGCTAGTCGAGCCATCTTTTCCTTCTTCCTTTGTACTTGTTGATGAAGCATCTCCATGTTTCTGATTTGTTGGTCCAACTTGTCCTCCTGGGGTGTTGGACTAGTGGCCTTCCTCTTCTGGCTTCGGGCCTCTCAAAGAGAAAGGGTCTCCTGGTTTGGATCCAGCGGCTGCAGAGCGGCAGCCCCTGTCGCTGAAGCTTTCTTCGATGGCATGATGAAGGTCAGTGCTTGCCGAAGGTGGTCGAAAAGGATTCACCGGAGGTGGGCGCCAATGTTGGAGACTTGTTCTCAAATGCTATGAATTAAGAACAAGGCAACACAAGAATAGGTTAATGGTTAATGCCCTTCGTCCATTGGAACATTATCTCCCGAAGGATATAACGATCTTCGGACGAAGGTCATGAAGGACATACCTTCATCATCACAACATATTTGTATAAAAGACGAAGCATATGAAACATGAGAAAACAACATGAATAATTGTATGATCTCATAATATATATATATATATATATTTCTTATTATATAATTATGAATGAATATGAACAATATTGAATTACATTTGTACCTTCGACTTGACAGAAGGTGATAATACAAGCGTGACGCAAAAGCAAATGCCTAGTCAACGTGAACAGTACGGGAGCACTGTTCATCTATTTATAGGCACGGGACGCAGCCTATGTAAATTTACACTCATGCCCTTTACATTTGCTAATTACTATAGTAATCCATCGAGGTCTAAATAGCCTTTTCCCTTTTAAGTCGGTTCTCCTTTCTGCTATCATGCCGAAGGTCCCCTGCGCATAGCTTCGCACCAACCTTTGCATTCTTTGTACTTCTTCACATTGTGGTTCTGATCCGAGTCCGAAGGTACCTGTTCATGTATTATACTCCAGAAACATTGTTAAATCATGTTTTTGAGGACCTTCGGAAGACGAAGGGCCCCAACAGGGTTCATATGATGTTTTCTTGAGGATTCGGTGAAGGTAGAGTCGGTTGATGGAGTAGCTGGCAGTGTTAATTGCATCCGCCCAAAACCGATCTCATGTCTTGTATTCTTCAAGCATGGTCCTCGCCATATCCATTAGAATTATATTATTTCTCTCCACAACACCATTTTGCTGGGTGTGTAGGGAGAAGAGAATTCATGCTTGATGCCCTCCTCCTCAAGAAATCCTTCAGTTTGCGAGTTCTTAGACTCCATTCCATTGTCGCTTATGATCTTCTTTATTCAAAATTTGAACTCATTTTGAGCTCATCTCAAGAATTTAATTAAGCTATATTGGGTCTATATTTTTCCTACAAAAAGAACGCCCAACTGAAGCGAGAATAGTGATCCACAATTACAAGACACTACTTACTCCTGCCAATGCTTATGTAGGCAATCGGGCCAAATAGCCAACCCATATTAGTCTTAGAAATCAAGCAAGTGTTTAATTCAACATTGTCATCAGTGAAATCAACTAAATATAGTTGTCCACTCAACACTCCCCTAAAAGCTAATGAATCATTACTTCTTCTAAAGACAGTAACATCAACATCAATAAATAAACAGTTGTAGCCCATTTTGCATAATTGAGATATATAAAGCAAGTTGTAGCCTAGAGATTCTATAAGAAATACATTAGAAATGGAATGGTTAGGTGATATAGAAATTTTACCCAATCCTTTGACCAAATCTTGATTCCCATCCCTGAATGTGACTGTTCTTTGGGGATCTTCATTTTTCTCATGTGACGAGGACATCTTCTTCTCCCCTATAATGTGGTTTGTGCACTCGCTATCGATTATCCAACTTATTCCTCCGGATGCATAAACATACAACACAGATTTAGGACTTGTCTTTAGGTACCTAAATGGTCTTGGGTCTTTTCACATTAGAAACAAGAACCCTGGGTATGCAAACAGAAGTCTTTGGACTCTTGTGTTTGCCCCCAATATATTTGGCAACTACTTTGCCTGATTTTTTAGTGAGAACAAAGGATGCATCAAAGGTCTTAAATGAAATACTAGGTTCATTTGATGCATCAACAATCTTTTTCTTAGGCATTTTAACATGAGTTGTATGCCTAGAACTAGAAGCCTCATTTTTGTAAATATAATCATGATGAGCAACAAAGTGAGATTTCTTAACATGAATTCTTCTAATCTTATGCTCAGGATAGTTCTTAGGATATAAAATGTAGCCTTATCTATCTTGCACCATGGAATCTTGCCCTTAACAAAGTTGGAAAACTTGTTTCCATGGGAAATGAGTTTGATGTTGTTTTGGCTCCCAAGTTGGAAACCAATGCCATCCTTAACACTAGGGTGTCTCCCATTGTAAAGCATACTACGAACAAATTTAAATTTCTCATTTTCAAGCTCATGCTCGGTAATTTTGGCATTCAACTTAGCTATATGATCAGTTTGTTCTTTAATCAAAGTAAGGTGATCATTCATGGCATTAACATCAACATCTCTACAACTAGTGCAAATAGTAACATGCTCAACGATAGATGTAGGGAAATGGCAAGCATTCAATTCTTCAATCTTAGTAATTAAACTAGCATTTTCATAATTAAGACAAGAAATTGAATCATGGCTTGTTTTTAGATCTTTGGTCAAGTTTTTGCATTTTTCAACTTCAAGAGCAAAAGCTTCTTTTAGCTTAACAAATTTGTTATTCTCCTTAACGAGTAGATCTTCTTGGCATTCCAAGACTTCATCCTTCTCGTTAATGGATTTTTAACAATTCATTAATTTTCTCCTTCTGTTCTATGGTAAGGTTTGCAATAAGAGAACACAAATCATAATTATTTTCACTAGAGCTACCCTCATCATCAGAAGTAGTATATTTGGGGTGTCTCTTGAGTATACCTTCATCCTTTTGTCCTCCTTGGCCATGAGACACTTATGGCCAACATTAGGGAAGAGGAGACCCTTGTTGAAGGCAATGTTGGTGGCATCCACGTTGGACGAGAAGTCGGTAGAGCTCTCATCAAAGTCCCACTCCTTTTCCATGTGTGCCTCGCCACCCTTCTTCTTGTGGTAGCACTTCTTCTTCTCCATCTTCTTCTTCCCCTTGTCGTCGTCCTTATCACTATCACTTGCTTATGGACATTTAGCAATATAATGACTGGACTTACCACACTGGTAGAAAACCCTCTTGGAGCGAGGTTTATAATCCTTCCCTTTCCTTTGCTTGAGGATTTGCTAGAACCTCCTAATGATAAGAGCAATCTCCTCGTTGTCAAGCTTGGAGGCATCAATTGGGAGCCTTTTGGTTGGTGTGGGCTCCTCCTTTTCTTTTGTTGCCTTGAATGCAACGGGTTATGCCTCGGGTGTGGAGGTGCCACCTTGCTCCAAGTTGACAATGTGTTTTGAGTCTTTGACCATAAGTTCAAAGCTCACAAACTTGTCAATCACCTCCTCAAGAGAGATTTGCTCATACATAGGATTCTCACAGATTAATTGTACTTGAGTGGGATTATGAAAAACAAGAGATCTTAAAATAACCTTGACCATTTCATGGTCATCCCACTTGATACTCCCGAGGTTGCAGACTTTTTTCACCATGGTCTTGAGCCGGTTGTACATGGCTTGTGGCACTTCACCTTTGTTAATGCCGAATCAACCAAGTTCACGCTCAATTGTTTCTCGCTTGGTGATCTTGGTCACTTTGTCCCCTTCGGGTGCCGTCTTGAGGACGTTTCAAATTTCTTTGGCACGTATCAACCCTTGCACCTTGTTATATTCCTCCATACACAAGGAAGCGAGGAGTATGGAGGTGACTTGGGAGTTGAAGTGCCTCACTTGGGCGACCTCATCAGAGTCATAGTCCTCATCGCCCACCTGTGGTGCCTGCGCTCCAATTCAACAATATCCCAAATGCTTTTGTGGAGTGAGGTTAGATGGTGCCTCATTTTATCACTCCTCATAGAATAGTCTTCACCATAAAAAATGGTGGTTTGCCTAAGGGAACGGAAAGTAAAGGAGCACGTTTAGGAATGCAAGGATAACAAAGAGGAATCTTACTATATTGCAAGCTCTTAGCACTTTGAAGATGTTGACTTGGCGTCGGAGGTTAAGGGCGTGGATGAGTCATTCTAGTAGTAGACCCACCTTCTTCATCTTCTTTTTCTTTTTGTCGCCCTTCTTCTTGTGTGAGTTAATGGAACCGAAGGATTCTTCCTTGTCCTCCTTGTGTTTGTCGACAGATATCTTGGCCTCCTTTAATGAAGTCTTGGCTTCATGCTTCTTTCCCAAAGAATCGAGCTTTTCCCTGGTGGCTAACTCCTTTTTGGCGTGTTCACCTAACATCACTTCGAGTTGTTGGACTCTAATGATGTACCGGGCTCCAATACCAATTGAAAGTCGCCTAGAGGGGGTGAATAGGCAAAACCAAAAAATTACAAAGTTTGAACATGAAATTAACCTAGATTTAGCGTTAGAACGAGTAATAATGAAATCAGAGTGCGAAAGATGGTTCTCCTTGCCACGAGTTGCTGAATCAATGTGCGGATTTACTTGGGAGCTAACTAAAAAGGATAAGAAAGAGAACTTTAGAGAGAGGGGAGAGGAAGAATCAGATTGCAAGGTACTGATCAACACAAATGAACACTGCAATTTGTTTCCCGAGGTTCGGTTCTGAAGAACCTACTCATTAAGGAGGCCACGTAGGCTAGGCCTCTTTCAACCCTTTCCCTCTCTCAAACGATCACTTAGACCGGTTGAGTGGTTCTTCTTAATCTCGAGGGACACTTAGACCCCACAAGGATAACCACACAATTAGGTGTCTCTTGCTAGCTTTACAAGTCACTTGAGAGTTTAGAAGGAGATGAAGGAAGCACGATCAAGAAACCAAGCAACAAAAGAGCGACAAATGAAACACTAGCTTACACTCTCTAGAATCTCTCACAAGGCACTTAATCACTAATGAACAAAATCACAATTTTTGCACTTGGTCGATCTTTGATGCTTGTGTGAGGCTTTAGAGTGAACTTTAGCTCTCTGCAATGAATGTGTGAGGCTCTGGATTCCAACCGGCGGACGGTCCACGCCTGAGGGCCGGACGGTCCATGCTTTGTCTCGGATGGTACTCTTGTCTACTTCGGACAATCCGTAGTAAAAGTTCTAAGATTTGCATATTTCCTATCCTAGGTACACCAAGGTGTCATGAATGGTCCACCGGAAGGGCCCAAACGGTCTGCACATAGATGAATTCTCCAAAAAGCTCTCCTGTCCAGAATAATCTATGGTATTCTGGACAATCGACTTAGAATTAAGATTATTGGACTTATGCACCTGAGAATCAATCAACTAGGCACATTAGTTGGCCCATTAGGTTGTGATGGTCATCAATCATGAAAATCAATTTATAGAAAATGGTAAAGTCCATTTCCCTTTCAGCTGACCTCCTCCTTTTACAGGCCAAGGAGGGGGTTGTCCATAGGTGGCTTCCTCGTGAAGTAGTCACTGAGCGATGGAAAAACCAAGTGTTTAACCCCAGTGAAGTTGTATTCGTCCATGAGCGTCTAGGTTGTCTGGTCGTCTTGTATTCTTTATGGCGGAGGACGCAAACAGCGTGGGGCCCGCATGCCATTATTCAAGCTACGCCGACTCCTAGACTTTATAGTCTGGGTCTTAGTGCGGCTTGTCTCGTTGTGCCCTGCAGGTAGCCTGCGCACTCAGGCCTAGCCCTAATAAATGCGACGCAATCCGAGGGGTTCATAAGTCATGAGTGTGCTGCATCCGGAGGAGCACATAGGTCAAGAGTGGGAGGTGGATTGGCACCTCTGCCGTGGCTTGGTGCCAGGCATAATTAATGCGGTTGGTCACTTATGACGTGTTAGTCTCGGGCCAGGCGAGGGATCCACTCAAGTGATTTCCCTTTGGTTCACCCTGCCCCCTATCTAGCTTCGTCTCGGTGCCACAAGGTTCGTCCAAGGGCGAGTGCTTCCAGGGCAAACGTTTCCTTCCTCCCCTTGCTGACCGATTGGCCCTAGAGACCGGGGATCTTATCCCTGACACCAGGGTTTGTGTGAGTTTTTCTAACCTCACTTAATCTACTAGGAACAAATTAGAGCACAATAGCGGTCTAACTAATCTAAGCACTTCGAAAAGCACCTATGCTAATCACCGAGTGATCCTATTAAGCACTTGAGTGTTTGGAGCTATGGAGATGTGTTTCACTTTACTTAATATGTTGATTAGGCTCCCACACCTTCAAATGGCTGGTTGGGGGTTTATAAAGAGCCCCAACCCCAAAGTAGTCATTTGAGGAAAATAGACTTTTTGCATTGCACCGGACCGGCCCAGTGCACCACATGATATTGAAAAAAAGAGATAGGAATACCAAGACATGGAGATGTGTTTCACTTCACTTAATATTTTGGGACGAAGAGAGTATTGGAGATCCACCCTTACACATGTTGCATTTACCTTACACATTGAAAAAAGAGATAGGAATACCAAGACATGAAAGATATTATCCAGAAGTAATTTTGTTCATCATATTATACCTCTATCATTATTTTCAAGAAATTAAGAGAATAACTTCATTCATTTTTCATGGGTATGTTTGGGTAACGTTATTTTTGAAAAACAAAGGTAAATGAAAGGCTCCTCTACATATATATATGACTTCAGGGTAAGTACTAGCTAGGTTAGCACATATTTATTTCGTTTGTTTCATTATTACCATGATTATTTGATGAATCGTTTTCTCATAAAGTGACTGAGACAGGAATCAGAAAATAATTTATGTGGATACTATGTTTGCGAGCACATCTACCATATGTCATGATCCAATAAAAATGCTCTACAACAACTTAAAATGCGTAAACCATATACAAACAATTTATTAATTACTATCATATCGATATATATACAAATTATTCATATATTCATATGTTTTTCCATTCAAATGTTGAGTGGGAGAAAAAACCAATCCTACGGCTAGTTCGGAACCCCATTTTCTCAAGGAATTTCTATTTCCCCAAAAAAAATATTAGTTTATTTTTTCTTTGGAAAATAGAAATCTTATAGGAAATGTAGTTATCAAACTAGCTCAGGACTATTTAGTAGGAGTTCTTCTAGAGGAGGTTATAATACTTCTATGATAGAAAAAATACTTTTGCTCCTACATGTGGGTTAATTGTAATATAAGGTTAGTTTGGCAACTCCATTTTTTCTATTTTTTCAATGGATTCTTATTTTCCTAAGTGAAAGTAAACTAAATTTTCTTGAGAAAATGAAAATCCCTTAGAAAAATAGGGTTGCCAAACTAGCCCTAAAAGTTTTTGTTAATTAATTTCATTAATAATTTAAATATATGTATAGTTTCATACATTTTGTGCATATATGTATGCTCAACTGAAAAACTTATAGGCACAAACGTACAACAGTAGCATAGCGTACGTATAAAAATTATTTGAGATAAAAAAGAATTAAATGAAAAGAAACCATAAGAAAAGAAAGAAGAAAAAGACTTGTAGATCCTTTTAGCTTCCATTGACTTACCCTAAGAAGCTTGACACGCAATCCCGGTTGGAAAACGGCAGTAAATAATTTTGTAATCGGGACAATATCTGACCTCGATTTTGTACCAGTGGGGTTTAGGTAATTAGGTTAAAGACGTGGGGAAGGAACAAAGCAAAGTGGAAACAAATTTCACCCACCAACCAATGTTTGGCTGCCGTATGCCTTATTGACTTGTCCACGACACGCAGATTACTTTCTTTCCTTTTTTTCCCCAAGAAGATGGGCGAGACGAGGGCCAAGGAGGGGGTGTCGCTTAGGGTGTGTTTGGTTTGACTTTTGGCTTTGGCTTTTGTCCCCTAAAAGCCAAAAGTCAAACCAAAGGGATAGATCAAAGAAGCAGCTTTTTCTAAAAGTCGACTTTCTCGCAGTCCAAAAATGAAAGTACCCCTGGACCTGCTTTTAGTGACTTTTAGATGGAAATGTGAAAACGTATATCGAATAACTTCTAACGATTTTTAGTGCTTTTGACCAAGCGATTTTTAGCTTTTTAACAGCTCATAGCTCACAGCAGCTTTTTCCACAGCTCACAGCCCACAACAGCTTTTTTCACAGCCATAGCCCAACCAAACAGACCCTTAGACTAGCGAATCCATCCGCCAAGATTCCGTGCACCTCGACCGCCGCCGCCGCTATCTGTTTGTCCCCGCCCCCGCGACCGCGGCAGCCTAGCAGGAGGGGAGGATCCATGTCTAGTTTCTAGAGCAGCTGCTTGCGTCCCTTGCAAATCACATCGACCGACGGCCAGGGATACAGCAAATTTCCAACCGCGTTCTGCTGACGACTGATGGGGATACTCAGCGACGACGTGGTGCAAATCCGCCACGCCGACGCCGCTGGCGAGCCCACCGTCGTCACCGTCAGCTGCCCCGACAAGACGGGCCTCGGCTGCGACCTCTGCCGGGTCGTCCTCCTCTTCCGCCTCAGCGTCGTCAAGGGAGACATGAGCACGGACGGGCGGTGGTGCTACATCGTGCTCTGGGTTCTGCCACGCGGGGGGCGGCCGGTGCCCGTGCCATGGGACCTCCTCAAGGACAGGTTGCTTCAGCTCTGCCCCGTCGCGCCGCCGTTCGGATTCGACAACGCGTACCTCGCAGCGGCTGGCCTACAGGACCTTGCGCCTCCCCCACCAAAGCTCTTCTTGCTCAAGCTATGCTGCTTCGACCGGATGGGACTCTTGCATGGTACACCTCTTGTTATTGTTGCTCTGTTCTATGCAAAGTTGTTCTATGCAGTGCTAGGCTAAATTAGTGTTCCCCTACCCACCTTTATCGTGCATTTCTTTGCCATTGGAGTCACTATGATTGTGTTGCACTGCACGTGTGTCTGTAGGAGATTGTAGGGGTTCTTTTTCTTCCGTTCTCAATGATAAGGTCATAACTCTGCAATATATTGCTAGTTAGGAGTATTAGGTATGGTGAATTTGATTTTTAATGTAAGTGAAGGACACCTACTGCTGAAAAAAAGTCTCATTGGATATGCATGTAGCTAGAAAAAGGTCTAATTTTGAATCTTCTTCCTGAAAATTCTGTGTTCCACAGATGTGACACGTGTTTTGTGCGAGCTAGAGCTCACGATTCGGAGGGTGAAGGTCTCTACCACGCCTGATGGGAGTGTGCTGGACCTTTTCTTCATCACAGATGCCAGGTCAGTTTATCTCCAAACACATCCTTTTTCAGTGCCTTACGAGAATCTCTTTTTTATTTATTTATGGAGCATCTTGTCTCAGGACATCAAGAATTTGTCAATTCTTTATTTTACACCGTTAAGAAATAGGATGATGGTTAAATGAAACATTCTGGATCGATTTCAGGGAGCTTCTGCACACAAAGAGCAGAAGAGAAGAAACCCAGGACAAACTGGAGGCTGTCTTAGGCGACTCCTTGACATGCTGTGAAATAGATCCTGCTGGTGAAGACATGTTGTCTTGCCTCCAATCCTGGGCCTCGCTGACGCCTGCTATCACGGAACAGATGTTTAACAGAGAGGAGCAACCGATCAGCACAAGGGGTGGCACCATCTCCGTGACGATGGACAACTCACTTAGCTCTGTCCACACTCTTATTCAGATTCAGTGCGGTGACCATAAGGGCCTCCTCTATGATATCATGAGGACAGTCAAAGACGGCAACATTCAGGTTTCGTATGGCCGATTCTATGCGAGCCAAAATGGAAGGTGTGAGATCGATTTGTTCGCGGTGCAATCAGATGGGAAGAAGATCCTTGATCAGCACAGGCAGCGAGCACTGTGCTGCCGCCTAAGGATGGAGCTCCTCCGACCACTGCGCGTGGCATTGGTGAACCGAGGTCCTGACACAGAGCTGCTGGTAGCAAACCCGGTTGAGGTTTCTGGAAAGGGCAGGCCGCTGGTGTTCTATGACATCACCCTTGCTCTCAAGAATCTTCAGAAACGAATCTTCTTGGTATGGTGTGTGTGTGTATATATATATATATATATACTTGTGCATAGTTAACAGTGATTGACCCTTTTTTTTAACCGAGAAGCATCTTCTTGTGATGTTTGTAGGCTGAGATTGGGAGGCATGTTGTGGAAGATAGGGAGTGGGAAGTCTACAGATTGCACTTTGGTGAGGAGCATGAGCTCTCGTCTGCGCTGCGGAGCAAGATCGTGGATGAAGTCACCAACATGCTGATGGGGTGGGACTCATGACACTGCTCTGCCGTGCCTCTGAAACATTATCATTACTGTTCCAGCAGGAATCAATTAACTTATTTGGTGCATGTAAAAAAGGAACGACTTATCTCTTAAATGTAGCGGTATTTAACTAATCCATAGACGATCTCTACTATTATAATGCACAAGTTTTGTGCATGGATCATTTCGTGCACACCCCTAGACCCGTTTCCTGTCGTCCTCATCCCGCGCGCCCCCTCGGCAACAGACGCTGTGTCCTTCTCCTGTACTGGGGAGACAGATATCTCCGAGTCCACTATAAGGCGAAAGACTCTTGCATGGATCCACAGATCAGTTGTTCCACAAGGTTGTCTTGTCGTGGGCTGGACAAAGATGGAAAGTGAAGTGGGCTGATCCAAGGAGCCAATGGGTCATGCCCGGATCGTCCGTTGGATCACGCACAATCTCAAGGAACCGTTCGTTTTTTCCGCGCCCGGCGCCCTCAAATGTCAGGATGGATCGGGATGGAATTGGCGGGTTTTTCTTTAAGATAAGCTAAGTCAGTTCGCTATTAGCTAGGAGATATGCTAAAAGAATGTGATCACTATGTACGTAAGGAGTGTCCCACGGTTGTGTATATAAGGCCCAGAGGAACCCCATCATTTTCATCTCATTATCCCCTCTCCATTCAGGAGACGCCACTTGTAACACATCACACATACAAAGCCATCCCAGGAAGTAGGGTATTACGCCTCACGAAGCGGCCCGAATCTGCAGAAAATCGCCTGTCTCTCCCTTACTCTCTCGTGCTTCTAGCACGAACCATCGAGCTACGATCAGCAACACTGTCCTACCCAAAAGCACCACAAGGGTATCCCCGGGTGTGCGGTGGGACACTAGACACCGACAGCTGGCGCGCTAGGTAGGGGGTGTGTCGTCGATCAAAGCTAGACCAATGGCCATCACCTTCAAGAACAAGATCACTCTTCGCCCAGGAGCTATGTTCCACTTTGGAACCATCTCATGCATAGCGGACGAAGAAGGGACTCTACACCGCATAGCGGATCCACCCGAGAAAAAGCCTTCCTTGGGAATCCCGAGGGAAGCCAGAGCAAGACTGCGGACAGCGCCATCGCCCGCAGCTCGGGGGAAGATGATCCCTTGCAGACCGAGGTTTAGGAGCCCTCGGGAGAAGAAAGATCGGTCGGTCGGGATTTCACTTACCCGAAAAACTCCGTTGTCCACCTCGCCCACTAAGGAGTGGACACGGATAACTCGAAAGAAGGAAATTCCGAGTGAGGGAAGGAGAACACGTCACGCCACCTTTCCGATACCTCCGCCCTCAAAGGAGGACGGGAAGAAGAGAACCATCGCGCTGGCTCCTTTCTACCCCGACATCCTCTCCATCCAGGGGAGATTGGAGTCAGCACCCATCTCTGATGATAGGCCTACCATGCAAGGGGAAGAACCTCCCCAGCGTGATGCCCAGCGATAGAGAAACAGACACCGGAACGTGCGACGACATCATGAAGCCGGGGAACAGGATCCAGTGCAGCCCGTGTCCTGAGACAAAGCCTTGGAAGTGGGAGAAACTCCCGATGAAAGAGTGCACTGAGAAAGGCGTAACTCCCACCGCCGCGATCACCGATAGGCTCAAGATCAGGAGCGAGAGCTAGCCGAACAAGACGCCAGACTTCGACGAGAGAACCTTCTCCTTGCTCGGAATCTGTACCCCGATTTCGCTTGAGCACTGAACATGCCGAGTGAAGTTGGAGGATTACTGGCACAGATAGCCGACGACCTTCCGTGGACCCCAGACGCGGAAGATTACCGGTGGCTCCTTACTCAGGCAGCTAATAATCTTCTACCCATTGCATATCCTGCAAACGACCTACGCCAGCCATCAACAGCCGACGAGAAGCGTGGAGCACCATCGGCGCTTCATGCGACCGATGGCATGAAAGTACCAGCGCGCCACCGGAGTTGAGTCGACGGCAGCCTCAACCAGTGGCCCGTTTTGGAGACGGTCGAGACGACCTATTACCGACTCCCCTCCCCGAGACCGACGACATGAACACCCGCAGGAGGACACGGTGCGGAGTTTCCGCGCTCACTCCACGTCTCCTGGCGTTGATAGGGAGGTCAACGTTATCTTTGGAGGTCATGGGGCAGAAGAAAACTGGAGGCAACAAAAGCTCAACGATCGAAAGGTTCTAGTAGCCACTACCAGTGCCACAACCCTTATCTGTGGTCAGAGCATGCGATATCCTTCAGCCGAGCTGATCAATGGCTTAACTTTGATCACCCCAGCTATGGCAGAACCGTCCGAATTATTCTAGTTTATGTGCCCAGGTCACGCCTCAAGGGCTGCAACACACTTAAATCGGAATAACCCGTCAGTCCTTCAGATCTAGTCTGATAAAGCCACTTATCCAGGATCAAATACCACGAGCTCACTCGAAGGTGAGTCATAGAGGAAATACAATAAAACAGGAAACCTCAAATTAAAGTACTAGAGTTATTACATAAATCAGAGTTTTTCAAGTAAACTGAAATAAGTTTATAAGATAAGTTGCAGCGGATAATCGATATTGTCGAAAGATGAGGAATAGGGCAAGGCCTAGCCCACTACTCCTCCTGCTCCTCTCCTGCTGGAGTAGCATCCCACTCGACCGTCCAACCCGGTGGCAGGGTGGTAGGCCAAGTCACACCTTCAACCATATCCTGAAGTGTACCTGCAAAAATTATGCCACAAGCAAGGCTGAGTATACTAATACTCAGCTAGACTTACCCGATGTGAGGAATCTACTCCTCTACCTCTAGACCATGCAACTGTTTGGCTGAGGGGTTTGGTTTTCCAAAAGCACTAGATGAGTCTAAAATCATTTTTAGCTTTTCTAGTTCTAATATCATTACTTTTAGCTAAGTTTGCTCCTTCTAAGCATACATGGTAACAGTCATTTAATACAATCAGCATATTATCTCATGTACAACCTCATTTCACTTCTTACTCAATGTAGTACAATGGGTCAAGAAGTCTCATTAGCTACGAGAAGCAGACAATTCGAATCGAGTTTTAACCTTGCAAGGTAAACCTAAACACACGACATGTTAGGGCACTCTGTCCCCACACACATCAACCGTATCCATCGATTCCCCGTTCGTGGCCAGGACTCACCGCCTTGGCATACAATGCTCCACTGACCCCGGCTGCCGCCGTGCAGTGACCGCACTTGTACCCACCATATCTAGCATGGGAGACCTAGTCTTAGGACGAGTGAGAGGTAAAGTCCACGCCCGGCTTCACTCAGGTACTAAGTTTACCGGTTACCATATTTCCCGACATGTGTTTAGTACCTTCAAACGCTTGACTCAAGTATCCACACATTAATCCTTAATTCCTTTTCCCGTCTCATGGACAAGGCATCCACCCTGGATCCAAGTCCACAAACCATCATAGATCCCGTTATCAAGATGAATACAATCAATTCCTGGCCTCGCGCGAGTGCTAGAATAATCACTCGACTTCTACTGAGATCCTAATTAGCAAGCAGCTACTCGACCTAGCATACTAGTATCCATCTCAAAAAGGAATCCTAAATTCAAGCAACTAAGGGTTCCAAGCAACTCCTACACTTAAGTGCACATTACAAGCCTACAAACATTAAGTGTAGTAAAGTAGCATATATAAATTGGTTATGCATAAAACCGGGGCTTGCCTTCAATTGCTGGGGCTACGGGGAGATCCTCGATGGCAGGCTCGGGAGCTGGCTCCTGATCTTCCTCGTGGATAGCTCCTTGCTCAGGAATGAGCACGTACTCTCCGTCAGCGAGGTTGCAATCTAATGAATGCAATGGACAAGATATATGTATGGTATGATAGGCAATTTAGCAATTAAAATTGTATGGTGAAAGATTAAATCAATAAGGTAGAGCTAAATTTTGCTACTAGAGATTTCTGTGGTATACTTAGTAAATTAGGGTCAAGTTTGATTACTGAATGGTTAGACTATCTTTAGTGTTCCTCTGATTTTCCTTTTTATATTTTAGTGAAAATTTAACAAGATTTCTAGCTGCATTTATTAGGTTGAGATTTATTAATCTTTCTAATTTATCTCTTCCTTTCCTTTTTCTTTTATGCCCTTAAGGTGGGTTTGAACTACAAGCTAGTTTTATAAATTTCCAAAAATTCTGCAAAAAATTACAGTGGCTCCTCACTGGTGTATATCTCTCATTATCAAAAATTGAGGCTTAAAATGTTAAGGGTTCACTCTGTACAAAAATATGAAGTTTTAGGGCAGAGGGGGTGCTTTGAACTACAACTCTCTTCTAACAGTGGATTATTCCCTAAGGCTTATTTTTTGCTGGCATTTAGGTGCTATAATATGAATTTGTACCAAGTTTTAGCCATTGATGCCTATTGGTCATTTTCCTGTGATTTTCTAAAGTTCTTGGCCATAGGGGTGCTTTCTACTAACTATACTTGAAAAATGTCAAACAACAGATTTCTAATTTTTTTCTATCTTATTCTTTGTGCAAGAGCAATCATTCTAGAATTTGGCAACTTTTTGCTTAAGGGAAAGGGTGGTAGAATTTCTTGGATTATGTGACCTTTTTCATGGGGTAGGGGTAATGGGTGTTACCTCATATTTTGAATAGATTTTGTATTTTCCTCTTGTGTTCTACTTCATTAATAGTTGGGTAAAAATTAATTTGCCTATTGTTGCACAAGTTTAGATTTTTCTTAGGATTTAATTAGAATATGGCAAAAATCAAGTTTTAATTGTTCAACCCACTTATGATGATGGGTTGGGGTGTTTACCATTTTTGTAGTGGTGTTCTAGTAGTTAGGAGTCTACTGAATTTTTCTTACCAATTTTGAAATGGTCCTTATATTTTTATTTATGGTCTTTCTGGATTTATTAGTGCCTAATAAAATAATTAACCTTGGATTTGCTCTGGACTAGGGTTCTTTGTATTTTTCCTAGGTTCTTCATTACTTAAGTGGACTAGGAAAAATATGTTCATCCTCTGTTCATTTATTTCTATTGTCTTTCTTATTTTCCTAAGTTTTGGGCAGATATGGTCTTTATTAGATAATCTTGAGTTAACCTTGTATACTGGGGTGCTCAATATTTTTAAACAGTGCTTAAGTTGGGTATGTACCTCTATAAATTTTCTTAAGTCCAGTACAGAAGCATAACTATTTTTCCTTATTTTAATAAGGTTTGGGCAGTTTCTTTATTTAATTCCAAACTCTAAAAATCAATACAGAAACCATAGGGTTCAGTATTTTTGTTCAATAGATCAAATTATTTGGAATCCAGCAAAATTGGTTTGACTAAATTTGGTTAAATATTTCCTAAGTTATGAATTTCCTAAGTTCTCTGCTCAATAAAAGAATAAACAGAAATAGTTAAAGGAAAATGGTTTTGCATCGGGGTCCCTGGGCTTGTTTCTATCTAAGTCATTTAAACTGTGCCCTTGAAGCACTATTCACAGGAGTCTCCGACTACACAGAAAACCCCCTGGGATGACTCTAAATTAAACCTGCGGTCCTTCTCCCAATTAAACAGTGTCCGCGGTAGAGGAAAGGGCGGAGGGGCTTAGCGGCGCCGGGATTGCTCTGGTGAAGTGGCTGAGGGTGTAGGGGAGGTCTTGACGGTCACGCTGATGTGCGGATCGTCTTCGGGGATGGTTGGAGTAGGCCGGTCCACGTGCGCAGGCGGGTGAGCTCGTCGACGGCGAGTAATCCGGCCTGTTCACGGTGCGGTAGTCCAATTGGTTAGGTTGGGAGGCTCGATTAGGTGACATAGAGGCGGTATACGGAAGGAATTTGAGAATGGCGCAGAGACTTACCCAGTCCACGTTCGCCAGTGGGCGAAAGAAGTCCGGCGAGGGTGATTCAGGGTCTCCGGTGAGGCTCTGCCGGGTCCGAGGACTTGGGGAGCTTCACGGGTCTCTAGCGAAGCTAACCAAACAGCTGGCACAGACTAGGAGCGACTGGAGTGAGCTGGCCGCAGTGGCCGAGGCTCGGGTGGCTTGGCAGGCGGTGGCGCGTCGTGCTCAAGGCAAGGTCCGGCGAACTCTGGCTTGGGCAGGACTGAGAGTGTGCGGGGGAGTACGGCCGAGGCCTTGGGGCTGCTTTATAGGCACGGCGCGGGCGAGGGCACGCGGCAGACTTGACCGGGCATTGAAGCGAGTGCACGTGCGGGTTGGGCGAACGCCGACGTGCCGACCAGGGTCGAACACGAGTGCTCGTTCATTCTGCCCGAGTTCTGGCGCGGGTTGTCATTCATCCGAGCCTGCTCTTGCCTTGGTCAGTGCACAAAACCTCTTCTCCTCCCTATAATCTATCGATCTTGTGTGGGGCTCATAGGATTTGGCCTACTGGTTCCAAAGATTTGGAGCTCTCAAGTTGGGTCTGTCTCTCAGCCCGAGCCTGAGGCAAATCTTCGGTTTTGTCGTGTCTATGGTCCGAATCCCAATGCCATCTTCAGATATGTGGTAGAAGGATTAGTTTAGCACATTTTTGTTAATGGGAGTTAAGATTTTGAGATAGGGATCAAGGTGAACGCGCTCGGTTTTGGGTTAGAGGCTGAAATTTAGAAATCTGAATTTCAGATTTCTCTAGGAAGCCTCCAATTGAATTGCTTGTTTGGAGTTTTTAACAAACTATTTTGGCCAAACTTTTATAACCTTTCTTGTAGCTTAGTTAGTGTATTTCATCTTCTATAATTGGCCTAAGCCATGATTCCATGTTCTTCATGGCCTTTTTACCCATTTCTTCCTCTATACTTAAATGGCCTAATTAGGGATGTTCTAGGGTTTTTGCAATTTCTTTACTTTTTGAATGCACCATATGATTTAGGCATGATCCTTAAGATAAAAGACTTAGTTGAGTTTTAGCTCCTAAGTTTTTGGTGTCTTTTGCTCAATTGGATTCACATGTGATAATGATCTTGAGTTAGCACTGAGAAGCACCCTTGGTAACCTTGGGGTGTTACACCAGCAAATATGCGCTACTCGTTGATCCAGTGATCCGAGAAAGCCGAGTAAAGAAAGTATTGGTGGATGGGGGAAGCAGCATCAATGTCACCTTACCCCGGACACTCCAAGCCCTAGGGGTCGCTGTTGAAGACCTCACTGAGTCGGATACTCCCTTCTTCGGCATCGTGCCGACCGAAGGGGAGTACTCGCTCGGACACATTTACCTGTCCGTCACCTTTGGAACCCTAGAGAACAAAAGAACCGAGTTCCTGAGGTTCAAGGTGGCACATTTCGACTGTGGGTACAACGCCATCATCGGAAGATCAGGACTGGCGAAATTCATGGCTATTCCACATTACCCGTACATGATACTGAAGATGCTAGGACCTCAGGGGATTATCACCGTGCGCGCCAACTTCCAAGGTGCCACGGAATGCTTTTGGGGCGCCATCCAAACAGCTCTCACCGCCGGGCCCCCAGTAGCCCATCCCACACAGGCGAACAACAGACTGGAGGAAGAAAGTGTCACAATTCCCTCGAACGAAGCTCAGGCTGCGACCTCTATGCGGCCGACTGAAGAAACTAAAAGTATTAATTTGGGATTCTCTGATGAACGCAAGACTGCCATCATCAGCTCCAGCCTCAACGACAAATAGGAAAGCGCGCTCGTCTAGTTCCTACAAGATAATCGGGATGTATTCACATGGCAACCTGCGAACATGCCGGGAGTCCCAAGAGAACTGGCCAAGCACAAACTTAAAGTGTATCCTCAGGCGAGACCGATTCGATAGAAGTTGTGTCGTTTCACGCCCGATAAAAGAGAAGCTATTCGTGCAGAGTTAGATCACCGAGTGTCGGTAGGATTCATTAGAGAAGTACTGCACCCTGAGTGGCTGGCAAACCCTGTTCTTGTACTAAAAAAAATAAAGTTGACTAGCGCATGTGCATCGACTATACTGATCTCAATAAGCACTGCCCGAAGGATCCTTTTAGACTCCCTAGGATAGATCAGGTAGTTGATTCGACCACTGGCTGCTCTATGCTCTCCTTCCTAGACTGCTACTCCGGGTATCATCAGATCAGCCTGGTGAAAGAGGACGAGGAGAAAACCACCTTCATCACACCATTTGGAGCTTTCTGCTATACCTCCATGCCGCTCGGCCTCAAGAACGCTGGAGCGACTTACCAGAGAGCCATCCAGACATGCTTAGCCAATCACTAGGGCAAGCGGGTGGAGGCTTATGCTGACGATGTGGTTATCAAGACAGAAAACTCAAAAAAAATTCATCGAGGATCTGCAACTAGTGTTCAACAGCTTGAGACGCTACCGATGGAAGCTAAACCCAGAAAAATGCGTATTCGGAGTGCCAGCCAAAAAGCTACTTGGGTTTATTATCAGTTATTGGGGAATAGAAGCAAATCCATACAAGATTGAGGCCATTATGAGGATGGAACCACCACGGTCACAGAAAAAGGTACAAAGGCTCACTGGATGCATGGCAGCGCTAAGCAGATTCATATCAAGGCTAGGCGAGAAAGGAATGCCATTCTATAAATTGCTCAAGAAGGTGGACAAGTTTTAGTGGACCATAGAAGTATAAGAAGCTCTAGAGGCACTGAAGAAATTCTTGACCACTTCGACAGTACTCAAGCCACCACACCGAGCTACGTCCGGTCAGCCGGCAAAAGATTTGCTGCTATATATCTCCTACACGACTCACGTGGTAAGCACCGTGTTAGTAGTCGAGAGGGCAGAAGAAGGGCACGCATACCCAGTGCAGCATCCAGTTTACTTTATCAGCGAAGTCCTCGGACCTGCAACATCCAGTTTTAAGGGACAAAGCCGGGTGCATCTCATACATGCGCCAAAGAAGACAACACATATAATAACAGAGTGTATAGAGATAAATGTCACAATAATAAGAGTATTTTATACATAGCGGAAGTCTTACAAAATAAAAGATAAATATAACAGGATCTAAAATCCATCCTTGGCGCCAGAAAGTCAACTGGGAGACGACGACCTAGACCGCTCACGAACACAGCGCATCATCCATCATGCGCCTCCTCCAGTGGTACCTGCTCTTGACCTGTGGGGGATGTGAGACAGCAAGGGTGAGCTCACACATGTTCATCGCTCAACAAGTTGTGGGGAATAATGTGGCATGAACTCACCAAAGGTGGGAGTTCATGTGAAGTGTAAGGCTGATCAACAAAATAAAGGTTGAAGCTGAGCATTGCATTTATAAGTTGGTCAAAATTTTATTAGCAGTTACTAAGTGTAAGTAAATACCAAACCATAATAAATAAGTAAAAGTAATAACAAAATAATCCCAATGCAATGAAATGACAAATTGAGTTTAGGTTCCATAAATTAATCATGTGAGGGTCCGAGCCGCTCATGACCGTGAGCACGGCTTGTATACCAGTTTTACACTCTGCAGAGGTTGCACATCTTTATCCACAAGTCATGTTACCTATCTGCCAAGGGGTCATGAATCCCATACACCTCTACCGAGGAGGCGAGGCA
Organism: Zea luxurians; assembly: GCA_029449295.1. Lineage (NCBI taxonomy): Eukaryota > Viridiplantae > Streptophyta > Magnoliopsida > Poales > Poaceae > Zea > Zea luxurians. The sequence goes on along the minus strand of JAOPSE010000001.1, from coordinate 63,575,058 downwards.
GGGTAACACTACGAGGCCTTTACAAAGTTCCACTAGCTTCAGAAAACCAGCTACAGTTTATAGGAAGCTTCAGTGTAGGAATCCCTCGCCTGACCGCCATCACAGCAAAATCAACCCAAGGACCTCCCTACATTGACCACTCCCCTACTGCCCTTGCCCCTTTCGGGTAAGGTAGTCATCCACTAGCTTTCCTAGTTAATCAGCCAAGGGCGTCCCATTAAACCCTTGTGGTAGCACTGTTTTCCCGGGTGGTCGCTCCATGTTCCAATTAACATAATGATCTTATCATGAACATAAATAACATAACAGAATAATTGGAACATGGATATAATAAAATATTAACCTGAATCCACATAATGCAATAGCATAACTACCCAAGTAAATCAGGGGTAAACAAGGTAAACAGGATAAACAGACTAGGGTGACCTATTGGGTCCCATCAAAACTAAACCTATGCATTGATAAATGATAATAAAGAACATTATTGGGTGACAAAAGTGTTCAAGGGCACAACTTGCCTAGCACTTGAGATTCTAGTTACCAGGGTGACTCTTCAGATCCTTGTGACCTCACGCTAGTCGTAGCAATACAAACAGACATGGTATAGACAAAATTAACATTACAGCAAACATAAGTACAAACTGAATAATAATGATCTACACGAAGCTACGAGATCGCGGGATCGAGAACTACTAAGATCGGAGTCATGGTCATCGAGTTATGATGTGATTAAATGATTAAAACTAGGGTTTATTTTATAATTCCAGAGAAAATATAACCAAAAATAGTAATTAATTCAACTTTAATCTAAATTATACATTGATTATAGATCGTATTTTAGTAGATAATGATGAGCACAATAACAAGACTAACCAACATACGTTAAGTAAAGATAAAATAATGAGACATAGTATAATAAATGTTTTTACTGCGTAGTAAATATTCGTACGAGACCAAAGCAACTTGAACGGATCAAATCGGAATCATAGATTTTAAGTTATGAATTTCTAATGATTTTATGTGTTTTGTACAAGATTAAATAGGATATAAATTTTAATGTGACTTTCATGTGAAAACAGTGGTACTAAATGATAAACAATAATTTTATGTGTTTTGTACAAGATTATCATCGCTCGGCCCCCTAATTTGTCTTCCTCCGAAGCCGACCGAGCAACTACGTCTCATGATCTATGTTGGGGGTATGCTTCGTAGCCGAAGATCCTAAAGAAAGAGAACACCTTCGGCAGATCCTCTCAGAAGCAGCACCGAAGCTATTACCTATGAGGCTACGGCACGGTGATAGACCTCAAGACGAAGGGGTGAACCGACTTAAAGATGAAATGACTTAAAGACCCAAGATGTTTTGTGTCGTTATTGTAGTCGATTGTAAAGGGCATAAACGTAATTTTACGCAGGATGTGCCCTATGCCTATAAATAGGTGAACAGTACCCCTATACTGTTCACACGATCCTGTAATCGCTGACACATTACGCTGGAATTATTGTTCTCTACCAAGAAGAAGGTACAAATATACCTAAATATTATGTATGATGTTTAAGTTTGTATAATAAGATATGTGAATGATATTATTCGTCTTTGGTATATCTTTTTCTAATATCTTATATTTTATATTTTATATTTCATTGTTTTATAACTCTGATTACGAACGTGTGACCTTCGTAATATTTTGCTCATGACCTTCGTCCGAAGTTCATTAAATCCTTGGGGAGATAATGCTTCAGCGAACGAAGGGCATTAATATTTAACATTTTATGTTGCCTTGTTCTTAATTCATATTATTTGAGAACAAGTCCCCAACATTAGCGCCCACCTCCGGTGAACTCACTTCCACCTTTCGAGCTGATGGCTTCGTCCAACAACCAAGCTGGAGCTGCTTCGGCTTCGAAGTTGGTACTCCCGATAACTGGCGGTTCATGCTCAGAGCCGGTCAACAAGAAGCAGAAGAAGGAGGCATAGAGAAGGGTACAACATGTTGGGGTACAGGGACCCTTCATCAAGTCAAGATGGTCCCACATCCCAATTACCTTCTCCCAAGAGGACCTTCAGCTCAAGGATTACCCTCACAATGATGCTATGGTTATTTCTTGTGTTATCAAAGGATTTCTGGTTCACAATGTTCTGGTTGACATAGGCAGTGCAACGGATATTATATTTGCTAAGGCCTTCAGACAGATGCAAGAGCCAGAGGATAAGATTCATGATGCTACACACTCTCTTTGTGGCTTCGGAGGAAGACAGATTGTAGCGCTCGGCAAGATCACGATGCCAGTGACCTTCAGGTTTGTCAACAATACAAGAATTGAGCAAGTTGTGTTTGATATTGTCGACATGGAGTACCCCTACAATGCAATCATTAGTCGTGGGACACTCAATGCTTTTGAAGCAATTCTTCATACAGCATATCTTTGCATGAAGATACCTTCAGATCAAGGGCCTATTGCTATTCATGGAAGCCAGGAAGCTGCCAGAAAGGCTGAAGGAAACTGGACAGATTCAAAAGCAATCCATAATATAGATGGAGCCGAAGCATGTGAGCAATACAAGTACAGAAGGGAGAAGGCTGCTTCGGCCGATCAGCCGAAGCCCACGCTTCTATGTGAAGATATAGCAGAGCAGAAGGTGTTGCTGGGATCTCAATTGTCTAAGGAACAGGAGAAAAACCTAACAAGGTTTCTGTTCAACAACAAAGATGTCTTCGCATGGTCTGCCAACGATCTCTGTGGTGTCAACAGGGATGTCATTGAACACTCGCTCAATGTCGATCCATCTTTCAGACCCAGAAAGCAAAGGCTTCGAAAAATGTCTGATGACAAAGCCAAAGGTGCTCGGAATGAAGTGAAAAGACTTCTTAGTGCTGGAGTCATCGGAGAAGTAAAATACCCAGAATGGCTAGCTAACACTGTTATGGTGAAGAAGGCCAATGGTAAATGGAGAATGTGCATCGATTTTACTGATCTCAATAAGGCATGTTCGAAGGATGAGTTTCCATTACCAAGGATAGATTCTTTAGTAGACGCAGCAGCTTCGTCAGAACTCATGAGTCTACTAGATTGTTATTCAGGATATCATCAAATCTGGATGAAGAAGGAAGATGAGCCAAAAACCAGCTTCATAACCCCCAGTGGTACGTATTGTTATCTTCGGATGCCTGAGGGGCTCAAGAATGCTGGAGGAAGCTTCAGCAGAATGACAGCGAAAGTTCTTCATTCTCAGATAGGCAGGAATGTACTAACATATGTTGATGATATCATAGTAAAAAGCACGAAGCAAGAAAATCACATTGCTGATCTGCAGGAAACATTTGCCAACTTTAGGCAAGCTGGTCTGAAGTTGAATCCAGAAAAATGTGTCTTCGGAGTAAAGAAGGGAAAATTCCTTGGTTGTCTAGTTTCAACAAAAGGAATCGAAGCTAATCCGAATAAAATCGAAGCTATTCTTCGGATGGAGCCGCCAAGCACAAAGATGGGAGCTCAGCGACTGACAGGAAGACTGGCATCTTTGAACCGATTCATATCTAGATCAGAAGAGAAATTTACCATTCTTTGAAGTGCTGAAGTCAGCCGAAGTCTTTCAATGGGGGTCAGCGCAGCAGAAAGCCTTCGAAGAGCTCAAGTAATACCTGATAGACCTAACGACATTAACTCCACCCACGCCAGGGGCTCCTCTGTTGTTATATGTGGCAGCTTCGCACTCTGCAGTGAGTGCGGCACTTGTCCAAGAGAAGCTTGAAGGACAAACTAAAAAGCAAGCTCCAGTATACTTTGTCTCCGAAGTTCTCAGTTTATCAAAGAAAAATTATACAGAATTGGAGAAGGTGCTATATGTTGTCTTAATGGCCTCCAGAAAGCTTCAACATTACTTTCAAGCATTCCACATAATTGTTCCTTCATCATAGCCTTTGAAGGATATTATGAGGAACAGAGAAGCTATTGGAAGGATTGGAAAGTGGGCTACGGAACTCAATGAATTCACCATTGATTATGTCCATAGATCTTCAATTCAATCTCAGGCGCTAGCCAACTTCATAGCAGTCTGGACGCCAGGGGCTCACGAAGAAGGAACAAGCAAAGATAATGAAGCTTGGACTATATTTTGCGATGGTTCTTGGGAAACCTTCGGAGCAGGAGCGGCTGCAGTTCTAGTCGCACCTTCAAATGTCAAAACATGTTTCACAGTTAAATTGGATTTCAGTTGCACAAATAATATTGCTGAGTACGAAGCACTTTTATTAGGACTTCGGAAACTAAGGGCAATGGGAATAAGAAGGGCAATCTTAAAGACTGATTCTCAAGTCATAGATAGCCATGTCGATAAAAGCAGCAGGGCACGAGATCCGAAGCTTGAGAAATATCTGGATGCAGTCCGAAGGTTGGAAGCTTCCTTCGAAGGATTTTCTGTCAAAAGTATTCCGAGGGGTGAAAATGAGCATGCGGATTTGTTAGCCAAATCAGCGGCTCAGGGGCTCCCCTTACCCTCTGAAGTATTTTTTGAAACAATAAAAGCACCTTCGGTTGAGCTCATGGAAAGAGCAGTGCTCACTATTTCTCCAGTGCACAGTGAAGACTGGAGAACTGAAATAATATCTTTTCTTCAAGGAAATTGTCTTTCAAGTGATGAAGCTTAAAACAAAAGAATGGAGGCAAGAACAAGACCATATGTCTTGATAGAAGGGGAATTGTACAAACATGGAGTTTGCTCTCCATTGCTCAAATGTTTATCCAGAGCTGAAGGTATAGAATTGATGAAGGAAATACACGCAGGTCTGTGTGGATCTCACATCGGATCAAGGCCCTTGTTGGGAAAAGTCTTTCGTCAAGGATTTTATTGGTCGAAGGCAGCTTCGGATGCAGTAGAATTAGTCCAAAAGTGCGATGGTTGTCAAAAATGTGCAACAGATCAAAAATAGCCTTCATCTCTGACTCAGCTAATACAGCCCACTTGGTTGTTGCAAAGGTGGGGCCTTGATTTGCTAGGCCCACTTCCACCAGCACAAGGAAATCTAAAATATGTTGTGGTGGTGGTGGTGGAGTATTTTCCAAATGGATTGAGGCGAAGCCCTTAGCCACAATAACTTCGATCACTGTCCAGAAATTTTTCTGGCAAAATATTGTTTGTCGCTTCGGAGTGCCGAAGGCTATTACTATGGACAACGGAACACAGTTTGATGCCGAAGCTTTCAAAGAGTTCTGTGAACAAATTGGCACAAATATCCATTTTGCATCGGTTAGACATCCGGAGTCAAATGAACTTGTCGAAAGAGCTAATGGCATTATAATGACGGGAATAATGAAGTTAATCTTCAATCAGCCCAGAGGAAAGTGGCCAGATGAATTGATCAAAGTGGTGTGGAGCCACAACACAATAGTGTCAAGGTCAACAGGCTTTACACCGTTCAAATTATTGTTTGGTGACGAAGCAATAACCCAGAAGAAGCTAAAGCAGGATAAATAAGAACATTGGCTTCGGCAGAAGACGAAGCTGATTATTCTGTGGCAAAAGATGCTATAGAAGGGATCAGGCTTCAGGCTGTGGAGAACAACAATATATATCAAGCCGAAACAATAAAATGGTGTGACAGAAAAGTTCCATTAAAAAATATCAGACCAGGGCACTTGGTACTTCGGAGAGTTGCTAACTTAGATACAGTAGGCAAGCTACAGTTGAAGTGTGAGGGACCTTTTCTGGTAGTATCTTCGTCAACACCCGGTTCCTACAGTTTGAAGGATATGGACGGCAACGACATTCCTAGATCTTGGAATGCGGATGAGCTTCGACGATATTATGTATAGCCTAATGTAATCTTTTCATTTTTTATTTTTCATTTTTTCCTATGGCACCCTTTTCCTTTCCAAAGGGGGAGAAAGGTTTTTAATGGGGCCATAGCATGTAATTTCTTGTTTTCTTATTTCAGCTCTACAAGAGCAATATCCCCCAAAGATGTAAATGTAAAAGCTGAGCATGCACCATCGAGTGCAAAGAGAAAACAAAAAGCATGGAGAAGCTCAAAAGACGTCCCTAAGGGGATGCAGAGCACGACAAAGCTGCAAAAAGCCGTTCCTAAGGAGCGCAGTGTAAGTTTTCTACTCAAAAGTCGTTCCTAAGGGAATGCAGAGCTTACAGCGAAAAGTCAACGCTGATTCCGCTGAAATATAAGGCAAAGCGCGAAAAGTCAACGCGATACCGCCGAAATAGAAGGCGAAGAAGTTCAAAAGACGTTCCTAAGGGAATGCAGAACTTACAGCGAAAAGTCAGCGCTGATACACCAAAAAATAAGCGGTGAAGCCGAAAAATAAACGGCAAGGACATTTTGGTTATTCCTAAGAGAATGAAGGATGTGGTTGTGACTTCGAATGTGTGTGTTTGGACATTCATTTTGCCCCATACATTACATCATACATTTGCATTCATAATCATTTAGACATACATAGGATCATCACCATCATAACACACGCAGTTGCTTCGGCTCTAAAGATAAGGCTTCGACAAAAAGAAAAAGAAGCAGTCTTTATGCTTCGCTGTGTACGAAAAGAAGGGAAGGTGTTTTTCGCCTTCGGCTCAAAAATACTAATTTCGTCCACAACAAAGCACTTTATGCATTGATGGACAGGTAAGAATATATTACAAGGTATGGACAAAGTATACAAAGTAGAAATTAAACACATTGTTCTTTACAAAGGTTATTACAAGGGTTTTTAGAGTTTTTTCTATAGTCATCTATTGAAGATTCATTAGTATCCATTGAGCTTCGGCTTTGACTTCGACTTCGTCATCCATTAAATTTCGGCTTCGTCTTTTTACTCTTTAGCTTCAGCCTCGGCTTCGTCATCCTGTATGTGTTTAAGTATTGTAAGCAAAATTCAAGTTCGAAGGAAGAGGTAAGCACAAGGTATGATTTTTGTTACCGGCTTAAGATGACTCCGAGCTTCATCACTAGCTTTGCTTCGTCCACCCTTTATCCATACCAGTTTTATAAATCTATTTGCTATGCTTCGGGCAAGGTTGGGAATATCATCCAGGTCTGCTGGTGATAAGCTGAAATTGGGTCTATTGATAATCTTTCCATGCTCGCAGCCAGATTTCAGGAAGGCGACAGTTGTACCCCGCGAAGCTTTCAGGGCACAGAAGTCACCATGTCCAGCTATAACTTCTTCAAGGTCATCAATTTCACCTTCAATAAGTTCAAAGGCCCCCGGCAGGTCCTCAAAGGAAGGATTGATTTTTTCGCTGTTGGCTGCAACTGAATAGAAGACTTGCTTCAGCCATTGAACACATCGATTACTGAACTCCAGACATTTGTTTTGAAGGCTTGTCAATGATTCTTTCAAATCTGAACTTTTTTGGACCTTGGCCTCAAATTTTGCATTAAGCTTCTGTTTTTCTTGTTCGAAGCTTTTTGCCTGGGAGAGAAGCTTCGTATTTAATTCTGCTATTTTAGCTTCAGCCTCTGCCAATAAGCCTTCGGTTGTCTGAATCTTGAAGTCTTTCTTTTCAAGAGTAGCTGATTGGTCTTTTATCTTGCTTTCTAAGTTTTCAATTATAACTTCGTGTTTTTATCTTCTAAATCTTGCTGCATTTTCAAAGCTTTACTCAGTAGCATACTCTGCATACAAACAACCTTCATTAGAAAATATCTTCGTTATTAAAATGATAAAAGTTAAAGAAAAGTTTACCTTGAAATTAGAATAGAATAAACTACCGACGATGTATTGTTGTCGGTAGCGGCTAATATCTGCTTCGAGCTTCAGGAAACCAATGCTCTTTGATAGAGTACTGATAACCTTTGCTCCATTCTGATCCCGGATGCAGCCCAATTTTTCGTCATCGATACCACCGAAGAGAAGTGCTCCCGGCTGATATCCACAAGATAAAGCATATTCTTTCAGCTCTTCTTTCTCAGCCTTTGTCAGCTCTTGACCAACCATGTTTTGAAAGCTAAAAATTTCATCTTTCGAAGTGTCTTCGGCTATTTCTTTCTTCTTCTCGGGTTCTGGGGTCGAAGTCGGTTCGGTGGCTGCAGTAGTTTCTTCTGTGGCCATGTTTAGCAGTATCTTATCAATATCGGCAATCATGCACTCTAAATCAACATCTTCGGCTGTGGCAGCTTCGGTGGCTGTTGTACTCTCAACAGCTGGCGCCTTCAGAGCTGAAGCTCCTGGTGGTGTCCCTTCGATGACTTCTGTCACTGTAATGATTCTTTGCTTTTTTGGCCTGGCTGCCTTCTTCGTTTTTGCGGGCTCCTCCTTTTCCTTCTGAAAAAGCTTCGTCAGATGTGGCCCCAGTGGACTTAGCTTGACAGGCAAAGATTCAGTCATTACCTTTAGAATTTCTTCCACGTCGGTGGTAGAGGGTGTTGCAGCAGTTTCTTCTTTTTCGTCAATTGCCTTCTGCTTCGGAGCTATAGTCTTTCTCTTCTTCGAAGCATCTGTTTTCGGCTCAGGCTTCAGCTTTTTCTTTTTCAATTGTTTTTCATTGTCTTTATTTAGGACGTCAGCCACTCTTTTTCTTTTCTGCCCTTCGGCATCTTTGTCTAGCCGCTCGTAGTCAGGATACTCAAAGTCCAGAGCATCCATTACTCGGTTCAACCTTCACTTTGGGCGGGTGCCGAAGGCTGCAGCCATTAGTTGATCTTCTTTTTTGGAATAGTTGCCGAGAATTTCATTACACATCACTTCAATCATGTCTAGCCACTCTTGGCAAGGCACTTTGAAATATTCTTTGAATTTATAATGATAAGGTAACCGAATAAGTTCCCCCTTCTTCTTTTCCCCCTTCAACTTCGGCATTTCCCACTCCTTCAAAGTTGGGAACACTCTGAAGGCCAAAAATTCTTGCACTAAATCCCTAGTGCCGATATGATCTGCAATAACTCGAAATTCAGCCAGAGCAATTTGGCTTGGACTCCCTGGTGTCATGTTGCACTGCGGCTTGGTTTCTCCGAAAATCAGTTCTATCGGACTCTGCACCAGCTCCTCTTTATCTTCGTCAACTTTGACGTAAAACCATTCAGACTTCTAGCCAGCCGGCCACTTGCTTCGGTAGATAATCACTGGAAATTTTGTGTTTTTGCGATAGGCAAAATTATAACAGCCAAAATTTTCATGTAGCCCATCCCCTCTAGCTTTCGTCTGATAATGAAGTTCGTGTACTCGGCAAAAGCCTTCGCCAAATGGTTCCACCCCTTGGCTTCGGAGAGCCCAGATATAAACGCTAAGCCGGACAATAGCGTTGGGAGTTAGAGTTAGCTGATGAAGGTAGATCCCAAACGTCTTCAACACAACATCAATCATCTTGTTCACAGGAAATCTTAAACCAGCTTTAAAGAAACTTTTAAACACTACTACTTCATCCTTTCCTGGCTTTGGAGTAGTCTCTTCCCCACCAAAACGAACCAGCTCTTTCTTCGCTTCACTAAAATAGCCCAAATTCAACAGCTTAGGCAAATCATCTTCGGAGATGGTGGATTTCCTGAAATCCAGATGGCTGGGTTTACTTGGCACCGCGCTGTAATCATCTTCAGACTCGGTCTCTTCAACATCAGCCTGTCCTATTTCAGCGGCGGGTGCATCCTCCGATGCTACCAGCCCTGAACGCTTCATCACTTTGGAGATTGGGGCAGTTTCAGCACCTTCGGCTTCCCCTCCGTCGTGCGTAACGCTAGCTGTGGAATGCACTCTGGCCATCTGATGGTTGAATTTCTTGCTTTTTGAATGGAGTTGAAAATTTTTTCTCTATGCTACCGAAGCTCTTTCTTACGAAGCTTGAGCAAAGTAAATAGCTTTGGTTGCGGATGCAGCAAACAAGCTTCGGTTTTGGTCAATATTTTGGCAGCAAAACGGTGCAATAGCAATGAATGCTGTGGTAACTTCACACCTACCCGTCTGTTTATATAGTACCGCAGGTGGGAGGGTGAATCGTCAAGTTCTTCCGCACTGGGCAAACAACCACCCGCACTCACTGAGTGGTGGGCCACAGGGTTCGAGAAGGTGAATCGCCAAGGGCGCGCGTAACTGCTGTAAGATGAGGCCACTTCCCACGCGGATTATTTTAATCGTTTCTCGCCAACGAGCTCAAAGAAGGTGTTTTTCGGATCTTCGGCATCCCGAAGCCAAGAAGACTTTTTCACGGTTCAAGCTCGTTACGAAAAACGATCTAGCACCGCGAAGGGGCTACTATTGGGGGTATGCTTCGTAGCCGAAGATCCTAAAGAAAGAGAACACCTTCGGCAGATCCTCTCAGAAGCAGTACCGAAGCTATTACCTATGAGGCTTCGGCACGGTGACAGACCTCAAGACGAAGGGGTGAACTGACTTAAAGATGAAATGACTTAAAGACCCAAGATGTTTTGTGTCATTATTGTAGTCGATTGTAAAGGGCATAAACGTAATTTTACGCAGGATATGCCCTGTGCCTATAAATAGGTGAACAGTACCCCTATACTGTTCACGCGATCCGGTAATCGCTGACACATTACGCTGGAATTATTGTTCTCTGCCAAGACGAAGGTACAAATATACCTAAATATTATGTATGATGTTTAAGTTTGTATAATAAGATATGTGATTGATATTATTCGTCTTTGGTATATCTTTTTCTAATATCTTATATTTTATATTTCATTATTTTATAAGTCTGATTACGAAGGTGTGACCTTCGTAATATTTTGCTCATGACCTTCGTCCGAAGTTCATTAAATCCTTGGGGAGATAATGCTTCAGCGAACGTAGGGCATTAATATTTAACATTTTATGTTGCCTTGTTCTTAATTCATAGTATTTGAGAACAAGTCCCCAACAATCTATGCGCAACAATGGAAACACGACAAGGTACGAGGGAAAGAAAGAGCTGTCACCACTGTTGGAGTGAGCTGGCCAATGACGTCGCACGGATCCACGAGGAGGCGCAGGCCCGATCTCACTTTGGCTATGGGGGGAGAGTTCTTGCTTGCTTCCCACAGAATGACCACAAACGGCGGATTCCTGGAGATCAGTGGGTTTTATAGAGATGAGCCCCAGGATATGGCGGTGGAGTTCAGTCTACCCCGGAGTTCATGGCGCGATTTGCTGCCGGTCTCAACCACCCGAGCATATTGCCACCGGTGGTTACGGCATGCAGGGGATGTTTGTTACCTGGGGTCTGAAGCGCGGAGAACAGGAGAAGACGATGCTCTGGTACGTGGGGCCACCTACCTGTGTGACGCGCGTGCCTGGCCAAGCAGTCAACACCGCGTGCACCAGAGCGCGGTGTCCAAGCGCGATCGGGAGGCTGAGGTGTGGTCCTGGCGGCTAGGGTTTGGGCAGACGTGCGTGGCACAGCGGCAGCGCCGGTTAGGCCGCGCGGAACAAGCGAATGGGCCGCGGAGGCTTTGGCCCAGGCGGGAGGAGGGCATTAGAGAAGAGGCTGGGCCAGTAATGAGAAGTTGGCCCACGATGCCAAGTGAAGCCCCTTTTTTTATTTATTTCATTTTCTTCCTAAATTTCAAACTCTAGTATTTGAATTCAAACTTGTTTGTGATTTCAAACCTAGGTTAAATTCCCAAATAAAGTTCTAGTAGGAAGAATTATAAGAACTCATATATATTTTTCTTTGCATATTCTTTACTCATGGGAGGAATAAATGGCTTCATAAACATTTTCCCTTTTCATTTTCTATTTTTAAATCTCAATTTGAATTTCAAATTTTTGGTGAAAATGTACTGTTTGAACATACCCATGTGGAAGGAATTTATTCTTATTTTTATTTCATGTCATGTAGGATTATCTCCTCTCTCTTTTTTTGGTTATTTCCTCATTTCTAAATTGAACATCTTCAGTTAAACCCTAATTTTGATTATTAACTTGCTCCTAGTAACATGGTTAGTATTAAATGCACAACACAAAAGTCCAAAATGAGGCATAGATTATTTTATGTATTATTAGTCAATTATTCTCTTTAAATAAGAATATTCTCATGTTGGAATAAGTAGATGGTCACACATATAATGAGGTATACTCTTTTAACTTTATTTACAATTTGGGTCTTACAAATCCTACCCCGTTTAACAGAAATCTCGTCCTCGAGATTTGTAAGGAAAGGTGTATAACTATGTTATCTCAAAACATATGCACAAACAAAATCTCAGCATGATGCATAATTTATTAGCAACACATGGGGTCAATTAGACCTTATTATTCCTCCTAAGATAGTATCATACCATTTACTAACTAAAGTAACACTTTGACCTTACAAATAGTAGTAATTTATAAATATGTTTATGTAGCTTGGTGGAGCTGGTGGTGGTGGTGGAGGTAGTGGGCGTTTTTGTTGTTGTCTTTCCAACCGTGCTTGCCTTATTTCTTGACGTATCTCCAGACAGACCTGACGTATTTCCTCACGTTCTTGTCTTATCTGATTTTGCATTTTGGTCACCATGTCTGTCAATTGTTGTATTACCAACCTTTGGGCGACAACCACTTGATCGATTCCAACCGGTGGAGGATTTGGAGGATTCATTTTTGTTTGTTGTTGCTTGATAGTCTTCATTTTTGTTTGTTGTTTTGCTAGGGAAGTTATTTGGCAGGCAGACGAATAGGCCAATAACTGATTATGATCTGAATATTCTTTAGCAGGGCTTAATCTTTGTTTTATATCTACATTGGGGTAACTAGTCGTATAAGGTGAATATCCAAAGGTAGGATAGAATCTGTCATGATGAGATAGATTACATGATGTAGGTCAAAATTTTGTTTGATGTTAGGTGGGGATAGATAGATTATGCAATCCATCATGACTCTATTGGTTAGGTTAACTCATGACTGAGTTGGTCTAATGTGTTAAGTTAGGTTAACACCTGGCTAGTGGGATTTGACCTCTTCTACCAGTATTATCTAACATGGTTGTCCATTAGATTAGTTCTGACCAGATTAGACGGGATCATAATTAAATTGGTGTAATCAGATTATACTAGATAAGATCTACTTAATTTATTTTGGAATAGATCATATTTGTTACACTTTTATGAGATAAGCAAGGTGGTTGGGATAAGTATGCTCATTAGGACACGATGACATAGAATCTTTTGAGATTAGTTAGATCTATTAGGATAGGTAGAACTTTTTTGAGATAAGATGGGTCTATTAAGATAAGAAAGAATCTTTAAGGATCAGAGAGAATCTGTTAAGATAAAATGGATCTATCAAGATGAGAGAATCTATTAAGTTAAGAGAGATCCATTAGGCTTGATATATGCTAATGGGGTATTTTTAGTTGGTCTAGTTTATCTCATAAATAGTTTAAGAGGATAAGAAATTTTTTTAACACCATATGAACCTATGAGGATAAGATGGATTCATTTAAGTCAAGAGGAATCCATTAAGTAGATACACTTTAATGGAGGGTAATCTAGGCTGTTTAGTTATCTTATGAATTCTATTTATGCCTATATGTATATGCAAATGTAACTGTGGACATTACTCCGCAACCCATCACACTCAATCAAAGATCCAAATCAGACAAGTGTCATAAGAACAAACACTCAAGCGCATAGATACCTGTAAAAATAGTTTTATTTTTGTTTCTAAGAGTAGGTCTCCTATTCCTAAAGGTCACTTTAGGCACAAGATTTCAAAGTGTGAAATCCACATTTGTCTTTTAGAAAGAACAAGTAAAAATAATTAGAGTAAAGCGGAAATAGATGAGAAAAGATTAAGATAAGTTTAGAAAAGAATCAGAGTAGCAAAGGTAAGGTTAATCAGAGTAGAACAGTAGAAGATGGGACAGGATCAAGATAAGTATAGAAAGAGTAAGATAAGTAGGTAATGGTTATGTCCATTTCTATCTAGGTTTCATTCTACAGTCAATATTACTCTGATACCACTTCTGTAACACCCGGTTTTAAGGGACAAAGCCGGTTGCATCTCATACATGCACCAAAGAAGACAACACATATAATAACAGAGTGTATAGAGATAAATGTCACAATAATCAAAGTATTTATTACATAGCGAAAGTCTTACAAAATAAAAGATAAATATAACAGGATCTAAAATCCATCCTTGGCGCCAGAAAGTCAACTGGGAGATGACGACCTAGACCGCTCACGAACACAGCGCATCATCCATCATGTGCCTCATCCAGTGGTACCTGCTCTTGACCTGTGTGGGGGGGGTGTGAGACGGCAAGGGTGAGCTCACACATGTTCATCGCTCAACAAGTTGTGGGGAATAATGTGGCATGAACTCACCAAAGGTGGGAGTTCATGTGAAGTGTAAGGCTGACCAACAAAATAAAGGTTGAAGCTGAGCATTGCTTTTATAAGTTGGCCAAAATTTTATTAGCAGTTACTAAGTGTAAGTAAATAGCAAACCATAATAAATAAGTAAAAGTAATAACAAAATAATCCCAGTGCAATGAAATGACAAATTGAGATTAGGTTCCATAAATTAATCATGTGAGGGTCCAAGCCGCTCATGACCGTGAGCACGGCTAGTATACCAGTTTTACACTCTGCAGAGGTTGCGCATCTTTACCCACAAGTCATGTTACCCATCTACCAAGGGGTCATGAATCCCATACACCTCTACTGAGGAGGCGAGGCAGGGTAACACTATGAGGCCTTTACAAAGTTCCACTAGCTTCAGAAAACCCGCTATAGTTTATAGGAAGCTCTAGTGCAGGAATCCCTCGCCTGACCGCCATCGCAGCAAAATCAACCCAAGGACCTCCCTACACTGACCACTCCCCTACTGCCCTTGCCCCTTTCGGGTAAGGTAGTCATCCACTAGCTTTCCTAGTTAATCTGCCAAGGGCGTCCCATTAAACCCTTGTGGTAGCACTGTTTTCCCGGGTGGTTGCTCCATGTTCCAATTAACATAATGATCTTATCATGAACATAAATAACATAACAGTGTTGGGGCCTTTGTCCTCCGAAGGTCCTCAAAAACGAGATCTAACAGAAACCTTCCAAGTGTAGCATATGAACAGGTACCTTCGGACTCGGGCTAAAAGCATGATCGCGACGAAGGTTGGAGTTGCTCCGAAGCTACGCGCGAGGGAGCTTCGGCTAAATGGCGGAGAAAGGAACTGACTTAAAGGGGAAATGGCTATCTAGTCCTCATAGAGTTGACTATTAGTTAACAATGAATGTAAAGGGCATGAATGTAATTTCTCACAGGCTGCGTCCTGTGCCTATACATAGATGAACAGTTCCCCCGTACTGTTCACGCTGACTTGTATTCGCTTGTGCGTCACGCTTAGACTTTTACCTTCTATTAAGCCGAAGGTACAAAAGTAATTCAATATTATTCCTGTTTATTTATGTTAATAAAAATAAGATATATTAATAATGTCATATGATTATTCATGTTGTCTTACATATTTCATATGCTTCTTCTTTCATCAATATACACTACGATGATGAAGGTATGTACTTCATGACCTTCGTCTGGAGATCATTATATCCTAAAGGAAATAAGGATTCGAAGGACGAAGGACATTAACATTTAACATTTTGTGTTGCCTTGTACTTAAGCCAAAGCACTTGAGAACAAGTCCCCAACATTGGCGCCCACCTCCGGTGAACTTTTTCGACCACCTTCGGCAAGTACTGACCTGCATCATGCCGCCAAAGAAAGCTTCAGCGCTAGGGGCTGCTGCATTGCTGCCGCTGGATCCAAACCAGGAGACTCTCTCACTTCGAGAGGCCGAAAGCTAGAAAAGGAAAGCCACCAGTCCAACACTCCAGGAGGAGGAGTTGGACCAAGAGATCAGGGATATGGAGATCATTCATCAGCAAGTACAAAGAAAGAAGGAGAAGATGGCGCGACTGGCTGACCTTCAAAGGCAGATCGACGAAGCTACTGAAGAAGTGCGCCATCTCGCTCAAGGCGAACAAAACCGAAGGCCCCAACACAGGGAGCTTCATCAGGAAGGCTTATTAAATGAAGATGGATGGTATGATGATTTTAGCCATGATACCTTTACTTTTGATGATGCTTATCCCTTGGCAGCAGAACTGCAGGCTACTCCATGGCCCCCATCATACAAGCCACCTCAGCTCCCCATGTATGATGGGCATTCAGATCCAAAGCAGTTTCTCATGAGATACAAAGCAACTATATCTTCGTATGGAGGCAATACCGCAGTCATGGCAAAGTCCTTCGTCATGGCAGTCTAGAATGTAGCTCAAACATGGTATTCTTCTCTTCGGCCACGGACAATCACATCGTGGCAGAAGCTTAAAGACATGCTGGTAACCAGTTTCCAAGGATTTCAAACAAAGTCGGTCACAGCTCAGGCTCTATTCCAATGCAGACAAGACCACGAAGAGTACCTTCAGGCATATGTACGAAGGTTCTTGCGATTGAGGGCACAAGCGCCTACAGTGCCCAATGAGATTGCCATTGAGGCCATGATCAAAGTTCTTTGCCTAGGACCTACCGCCCAATATTTCGCTAGGAAGCCCCCACAAACTCTAGAAATTCTGCTTTAAAAGATGGACGAATACATTCGAGCTGACAATGACTTCCGCCAAAGAAGGGAGGAAGCTTACAGATTGTCTGAAATGACCAGGGGCATTGGAGGAAGAATCCACCCGAGGCATGTCAGGTCAATTCATAACTCCACTCAGAATGATGACAAAGGAAGTCAGCTGCAGAGGCCACAATATACCTCACAATCTTCTGGGCAGCAACAAGGCTCTTTTCGACCGCCAGCTCCAAGAGGCAGAGGTGCCAGGGCCTTCGGAGGAAGATATGGGGATCAGCCCAGGAAGATCTACTGCTTATTTTGTGGTGAAGACAAGGGCCATACTACAAGAATGTGCCAAATCACTATCCAAAAGCAGAGGGAGATTGTAGAAGCCGAAGCTCGGCAGAATCAACCGAAGCAGGTCTTGCACACTGCTTCGTGCCATTCACCCTACATACCAGAATATGTGGGTAATCACTCTGCAGCTTCTGTTGCTTCGGCTAATCAGCCACAGGCTTCTTGGCCACAGCTTCCACCTCCGCCATCACTACAACCTACCTATTCACGGGGTCAGCAGCCAGAAGGGAGCCAACACACCCAACAGTAGAGGGATTTCAGGGAGGAATCCGAAGCTCGCACAGTCAACAGTACTGTGCCGGAGTCAAAGCACATCTATTGAGAGATATCCTACTTTCTGAAGCACTTTTTATTCTAGCCACTTTGTTTTTTAATAAAGGACAAGTAATGCAAATCTAGTTTTAATTCTTTGTAATAGTTTTGCTTCTATTAAAATGAAATATATCTTCTTCACAGATTTACAAAGCTCAAAAATTGCCGAAGCTTAAAAAGCCGTTCCTAAGGGAGCGTAGCATAAGTCTTGCCGAAGCCACAAAAAGTCATTCCCAAAGGAACACAGTGTAAGTTTTTTGCTCAAAAGTCGTTCCTAAGGGAATGCAGAGCCAAATACCGCCGAAATACAAGGCGAAGCACGAAAATTCAACGCGAAAAATACCGCCGAAATATAAGGCGAAGCGCAAAAAGTCAACGCGAAAAATACCGCCGAAATAGAAGGCGAAGAAGTTCAAAAGTCGCTCCTTAGGGGATGCAGAACTTACACCAAAAAATAAATGGTGAAGCCGAAAAATAAACGGCAAAGAGATTCCGATCGTTCCTAAGGGGATGCAGACTTGGTGTGTTCCAGTGTGGGTGTGTGGGTGCGTATCTTCGACATTAGCATCATCCTTTGCATCATATCATCATATCATCCCGCATAACATCACATCATACATCATATTGCACCAATGACACGAATTGAATATGAAGTCGATCTTCGGAGACTGCTTTATAAAAAATGAAAGCGTGCTAAGGCACAAAGCTGAGAAATACAACTTCGTTGTGAACTAATGCCAAAGAAGGGATCCTCCGCTTACGAAGCAAGGATATTTTTTCCGAAGCACAAATTTTCTTCTTTACGAAGCATGAAAAGAAGGGAAGGTGTTTTTTCGCCGAAGGCTCAAAAAAACGGTATGTATACAAAGTTTCATGCCTCACAAAGAACTGAATTACAAAAAATTTACATATTAGATTCAAAAACATACACATCGAGTATCGCAGTCTTGATACAGCAAAGTTACATTGATCATCTAAAAAATGTTTTTACAAACAAGTACTAGTCCTCTTTCAGGACCTTCTCCGCAACTTCATTTAGCAACTTGTTAACAACTTTGTCAACAATAGATTCGGTTACATTGATGATATCTATTGCTTCTTTCATTTCTGGGTCAGCCATGGGGTCGAATGGTTTTGGTGGAGGGGATAGTTCAGCTACAATAAAAAAATTATTAATCAGTTCGAAGTCTCGAAAACAAATGACGAAGCTAGATGCCGCAAAATAATACCTATGCGCCTCTCGCGCTCTGCTGCTTCTTCAGCTTGCTTAGCTTGAATTCGGGCCTCATGCTTGTCTTTCTCGCTTTTCTTCATTATTTCGTGAGCCATTTCGCGCCCACCATTGGCCCAGATGTCAGTATAGAATTTTCCGCCCATTAAGCTTGCTTCGGCTGAGGGATCCTTCGTAACATCCATAGAGAAGGCAGCTTCGGCCTGAGCCAGGGTTTTGACATGTTCGCAACTAGCCTTCTCCAAGATAGTTGAAATTCCCCTCGCACCAGAAAATGCACAGACATCACCGCGTTCACTCAGAATTTCTTCAAAAGCTTCGGCCTCTCCGCTTATCCATTCTATAACACCTTCGGGGTCACCTCGAATAAAGTTATCTTCATTTGAATAGGCGCCAACATTGGCGAAGCTAGCCTTTATTTTCTCCACGCAGCCCAGGGATTTTTCGAAGCATCTTTCTTTGGACGCGCGGAGTTCTTCGACTGTTTTTTCTAGATAATTTCTCCAATATTCACTATATCTCGGTTGGCCTCTGCGAGACCACACTTCTCTTTGCTTTTGGCCAGCTGTTTTCGAAGGTCTTCAATCTCATTCTTTTGAATTTCAGCTTGAGCCCTGAAACTAGCTTCATCTTCTTTTACTTTGTCCACCAATGAAAGTAGAATCTTGTCTTTTTCTGCGGCTTCATTCCTAAGTCTGATAACCTCCGTTCGAAGGTTGTTGAGAGCTATAGTGCAGCTCTCGTCTTCAGCATTCTTTTGCGCCCTTAGGGCGTTGCTAAGTATCAATCCCTGCAAGAAAGGTTAAAAGGATTCACATAAGAAAAAATATTCCATTCTAGAATCTATAAGTTTCAAAATTCGCAACTTTGGTACCTTAAGACTGTTGTACGCAAGACTATCTGCCAGATCGTCCTTTGTCATGGCATAGAGGCCAGCTTCAAGCTTCGGATGTCACACCCGGCTTTAAGGAGCAAAGCCAGGTGCATCTCATACATGCGCCAAAGAACACAACATATATAATAACAGAGTGTATAGAGAAAGATGTCACAATATAATCAGAGTATTTATTACATAGCGAAGTCTTACAAAATAAAAGATAAATATAACACGAACTAAGGATCGTCCTTGGCACAGAAGTCAACTGGGGAACGCCACCTAGATCGAATCGAACTCCACGATAAGCGGCTCCTCTTGAACCACCTATTCTTCTCCTGTGGGGGGTGTGAGACAGCAAGGGTGAGCTCACACATGATCATCGCTCAACAAGTTGTGGGGAATAATGTGGAATGAACTCACCAAAGGTGGGAGTTCATGAAGTGTAAGGCTGATCAACAATAGATGTTAAAGTTGAGCATTGCTTTTATAAGTTGGTCAAAATTTTATTAGCAATTACTAGATGTAAGTAAATACCAAACCATAATAATAATAACAGAACAAAATTAATAATAAACTCATGCAAATGCAAATGACAAATTGAGTTTAGATTCCATAATTTAATCATTGGAGAGTCCTGAGCTGCTCATGATCGTGAGCTCGGCTAGTATACCAGTTTTACACTCTGCAGAGGTTGTACCCTTTACCCACAAGTCGTGTTTCCCATGTCGCCAGGGCTAGCTAGACCCTTAGACACTACCGAGGTGAATGGCTAGGGATCCACTACGAGGCCTTTACAAAGTTCCACTAGCTTCCGAAAACCCGCTACAGTTTATGGGAAGAGCACTTGCAAGAATCCCCCGTCTGACCGCCATCGCAGCAAAATCAACCTGAGAACCTCCTTGCACGCAACTCCCCTACTGCCCTTGCCCCTTTCGGGTAAGGTAGTCTTCCACTAGCTTTCCTAATTAGTTAGCCAAGGGGTCCCATTCCTCCCTTGTGGTGGCATGTGTTTTTCAAGTTAAGCTCCATGTTCCAATTAACAATAATATAATGATCTTGTCATGAACATAAATAAAATAACAAAATAATTGGAACATGGATATAATGAAATATTAACCTAGAACCATGTAAAGCAATAGCATAACTACCCATATGATTCAGAGGTAAACAAGGTAAAATGGATAAACAGACTAGCGTGACCTATTGGGTCCCATCAAAATTAAACCTATGCATGGTAAATGATTATAAGGAACATTATTGGGTAACAAAAGTGAATCAAGGGCACAACTTGCCTGGCACTTGAGATTTCAGTTACCAGGGTGAACTTCAGGTGACTTGAAACCTCGCGCTAGACGTAACAATACAAACAAACATGGTATAGATAAAATTAACATCACACCAAACATAAGAACAAACTAAATCATAATGATCTACACGTTGCTACGAGATCGCGGGGTCGAGAACTACTAAGGTCGGAGTTACGATTAAGGAGTTACGATGTGATTAAATGATTAAAAATTGGTTTTACTTTATAATTCCAGAGAAAATATAACAAAAAATAGTAATTAATTCAACTTTAATCTAAATTATACATTGATTATAGATCGTAGTTTAGTAAATAATGATGAGCACAATCACAAGACTAACCAACATACGTTAAGTAAAGATCTAGTCATAAAATAATGAGACATAGTATAATAAATGTTTTTACTACGTAGTAAATATTCGTACGAGACTAACGCAACTTGAATGGTTCAAATTGGAATCATAGATTTGAAGTTATGAATTTCCAAAAGTTTTATGTGCTTAAAGTAGGATTAAGTGAGAGATTATTTTTCTTACTGTTTTCATGACAAAACAGAGACTCTAAGTGATAAAGAATAATCTTACAAAAATTTAGAAAGTGGAATGGGTCAATTTGGACTAAAAATGGATTTTCTATGAATTTATCAAGTTCTAGTAATTGTTTTCATATTAAAAATCTATTTTCAATTCATTTCTTCAATTTTAAGTCAGCTTTGGACTGAGCCTCATTTTCTAGGAAGCGAAGGGGGCTCTGCGCAAGATATCCTAGACTCAGTACATAGTGAAAATGGACGGCGGGTTTATTACGAAGAATCCCGAGGGCTCTTTAGCATAAATGCCAAGGCGAAGGGGTATCTAGGGTTTTCGGCCGTCCGATTGAGCACAAACGGGCTGGATCAGATCGGCCCTGGATACAGTTTCGTCATCACTCACCGTCGTTGGATCCAAAATCTACGACACAGCCCCATCCACACAACGTTCACTCGAGCCGATGGATTGAATATCCACGGTCACTGTTTAGTGTACCAAAACGCTGAGCTGATTCTAATCTCGACCCTTCAATTATAATCCAACGGCACTAGCACCATCTTCCCTCTCACCTTGACCTGAGACAGTGGCGCCACCCACGGTGCATGGTGGCGCACCCACCGGAGACCCCGGAACGTACAACTCACGACCCTAATTCCCTAATTGAGTGAAGCTACACGATCCTAGGTGCTCGACAAACATAGCAAAGGACATACCGGAGGCAGATATGGTCTCTGTGGCGGCGCCCATGAAGCGAGGCGAACTGGCAGTGGATTCACGGTACGGCGAGCAATTGGCTACTCCGGTCGTCCCACTGGTCTAGTAACAGCGAGGAACCACACCATGTGCCCCCCGGTGCCCAGACCAGTGGCCGGAACAGGGACCGTTCATGGCGGCCCGCCATTCTTCTCTGCGCCATCCATCCTCGCCCCGAGTCCTCGCGATATACTATTTCGTGATTGGCAAGCAGCAGCGGTGTGGTTGGAGAGGGTCAGCGGCCCAAGGCTATATAGGCCCAGTGAGCAAGCTTCTCGGAGGCGCCCAACCACCCGGACTGCGCTAATCTTGCGATGGTTGTTGCATTGTGGAAGACACTCTTGACATCCAGGCCCGCATGGTGGTGGGAGATGCACATGATGTCCAGGGCTGGCACGGGGCCCATCAGCCAGTGACTCGATATGGACGCGCGTGGCATCCGGCCGTGCGGTCGTGCGGGCCAATTCAGCCGAGCGGTGTCAGCGGGTGTGGCTTGACCAGTGGCCCCCACGCGCGAGTGAAACAAGGCGTGGTGTGCGTGGTTGGAGAACTGGGCTGCGTGATGTATTTCCCTAATGGGCTGAAAAGCAGGAGACGCGGCTGAGGGTTTTCCTGGTGGGACAAAAAGGGATAAGCTGGCCCAAGTAAGCTTCCTTTCCTTTTTCTTTTATGTTTTATTGTTTTCTGTTTTCTTTTATAATTGTTTTGAATCCAATTTGAATTTGAATGTGAGTTTCACCTTTGAGTCCATTATACAAATTCACACTCCAATGCTAGAATAATATATTTTTATTTACTTATTTTTATCCTCACCATATTTATTTCCTTCTCTTTTCTAGATTCAAGAATTTCTTTTAGGTTCTAAATTCCCTTTTTGGACTTTAATATTTTTCTTGTCACATCATTTTTATATTGTCACAAAATGCAAACAAAATAAAATCCCAGCATGATGCATAATTTATTTTTGGGTATCTTTTGTTATTTATTTATATGTTTTCATGTGACGTTCTCATGAAATGATAAATATAGATAACACATATATGTATAAAGAATATGATTTCTCTTTTTAGACTTTTCTTACAAAGTGGGTATTACAAATCCTACCCCCCTTAACAAGAATCTCGTCCTCGAGATTTAGGAAGAACGAGGGAAAAGATGTGGAAAATCTATGTGAAGCGCTTCTTCTCTTTCTCAAGTAGCCTCATCTTCTCCATGGTGACTCCATTGTACTTTGCACATCTTTATCACCTTATTTCTTGTAACTCGAGTCAATGAATCAAGAATCTTGACAAGATACTCCGTGTAAGTCAAATCTCCCTGAACACTGAGCTCTTCCATTGGTAACTATTCCTCAGGGACACAGAGACACTTCTTAAGTTGAGACACATGAAATATATTATGCACATCAGATAGATTATCAGGTAGCTCGAGTTGATAGGCCATCTCTCCAACTTGCCAAAAAAACTCAGAATGGTCCAATAAAGCTAGGGGATAATTTGCCCTTAACTTTAATTCTCCTCATTCCACGAAGTGGTGAAACCTTGAGGTACACATGATTTCTTTCCTCAAATTCCATTGGTCTTCTTCTGTTATCATTGTAGCTCTTTTGTCTGGTCTGAGCTATCCTCAAGTTCTCCCTGATTATACAGACTTGCTATTCTGCCTCTTGAATAAGTTTGGGTCCAAAGAACTGTCTTCCTCTAGTCCAGTCCAAAATAGAGGAGTCCTGCATTTCCTGACATACAGAGTCTCGAACGGTGACATCTTCAGACTGGCCTGGTAACTATTATTATCTGAGAACTCAGCATAAGGTAGACTCTTGTCCCAACTACTACCATGCTGAAGGGCACAAGCTCTCAACATATCTTCCAATACTTGGTTAGTCCTTTCAGTCTGAGGTAGGCAGAACTAGAATTCAACTTTGCATCCATATTCTCATGAAAACTTTTCCAAAATCAGGGGGTAAATTGCGATCCTCTATCCAAAATGATCTTCTTCGATACACCGTGTAGAGACATAATCTGAGCCATATATAACTCTACCAATAGAGATACCTTATAAGTAGTCTTGAGCGGAATGAAATGAGCCACTTTGGTCAGTCTATCCACAATAACCCATATAGAATCATATCCTTTCGAGGTGCGAGGCAATCCAGTAATGAAATCCATACCAATCTCTCCCCACTTCCACTCGAGAATCTTAAGTGGGTGCAATAGTCCAGCTGGCCTCGAGTGTTCAGCCTTAACTCTTTGACACACATCGCACATAGCCACATGTGTAGCCACATCTCTCTTCAATCCATACCACCAGTACTTCTGCTTCAAATCCTGATACATCCTGATACTACCAGGATGAATAGAATAATCCAAGTCATGGGCCTCTTTTAAAATAGTCTCGCGAAGGCTTTCAATATCAGGAACACATATCCTGTCCTTGAACCATACGGTGCCTTGCTCATCTTCCGTGAATTCCGGACCTCGACCTTCAGTAATCAGATCCTTGATCTCTTGTATCTTAGCATCACCAATCTGTCCTTGTGCGGATTTCTTGCTCCCAGGTAGGTTCCACATCAATAATAACTCCTTTAGTGTGAGCAACTATCCCCAGGTTAAGTCTCCTGAAATCCTCAACAATCTCATCGGGTAGCTGGGCAACAACAGCTGAATGAACATGCTCCTTTCGACTCAAGGCATCTGTAACCAAAATTGCCTTGCCCGGGTGATAATGAATTTCCAAATCATAATCCTTAATAAGCTCCAAACAACGGCGTTGCATAGGATTGAGATCCTTCCGAGTGAATATATACTTCAAACTCTTATGATCCATGTACACTTGACACTTGGTTCCCATGACATAATGTCTCCAAATATTAAGCGCATGCACGACAGCTGCTAATTGTAAGTCATGAGTGGGGTAGTTCAATTCATGTTTCCGACACTGACGAGACGCGTGAGCAATCACGTGTCCTTGCATGAGCACACATCCCAAGCCTTGGCCACATACATCACAATAGATATCAAATCCTTTCTTTAGATTTGGCATAACCAACACTGGTGGCGACATCAATCTCTTCTTCAACTGATCAAAGCTATCTTGGCACTTCTCATCCCACTTAAACTCTCTTCCCTTCTCCAGAAGCGAGGTCATGGGCTTAGCAATCTTAGAAAATCCTTCAATAAATCTCTGATAGTATCCTGCAAGTCCCAAGAAACTCCGGACCTCAGTAACTATAGTGGGTATGCTCCACGCCACTATCTCCTTGACTTTAGCAGGATCCACTAATATCCCTCCATTAGAAATGATATTTCCAAGAAATGGCACCTCGTTAATCCAAAACTCGCATTTGCTAAACTTGGCGTAGAGTTGATTATCTCGCAACTTCTGTAGCACCAATCTCAGGTGTTCCTCATGATTACTTTCACTCTTAGAATAGATAAGAATATTGTCGATGAATACCACGACGAATCTATCCAAATACTCCATAAACACCTTATTCATCAAATTCATAAAATAAGCTGGTGCATTAGTTAGTCCAAATGACATAACAGTGAACTCATATAATCCATATCGGGTCGAGAAAATCGTCTTCGGAATATCCGATGGCCTAATCTTCATTTGATGGTAACCCGATCGGAGATCAATCTTCGAGAATACCCTAACATCTCTCATCCGATCAAATAAATCCTCAATGCGGGGTAATAGGTACTTATTCTTCATGATAACATCATTAAGGAACCTATAATCCACACACATCTGCTGTGATCCGTCCTTCTTTTGTACAAATAGAACCGTTGCTCCACAAGCTGAAGAACTCGGTCAAATGTACCCAGCCTCTTGCAACTCTGTCAACTGCTTCTTAAGTTCTTTTAACTCTTCTATAGACATCCTATATGGCCATTTAGAAGTAGGAGCAGTTTCAGGTAAGAGATCAATGACCAACTCAACTTCCCATCTACTAAGAAAATACTACTAGTCTAGTGGCGGTAGTTACTGCAATTCCAACTTCATTGGAATTGTTGAGTTCTACGGTTCCTTTAGCACAGTGTATAAACTGCCTTTGCCTTTCTCAACCATGACATACCAAGGATCACATCTATAGTGCTCTCTTCTAACACTATAGGGGTAGTCCATCTGGGTTAGAAACACAGGGTAAGAAAGGAAGAATTGTAGACAAGGCGAGTAATTACAAGGAATGTTACTGCGGGGGATTTATTAGCTAAGTAGATTAGTGTGTTATCCACTAAAGCTAATACATTACCTTATGGTGATACATGCTAAGATGCCCAACTATAATGTTTCAATCAATCAAAGAAGCAAATCTGGCATTGGTCATCAGAACAATCAACCAACATTTTTTTTAAATAGAGAAAATAGTTTTAATTTTTTCTTGGGTTTCCTATCTCAAAAAAAAGTTCATAAATGTAGGATTCCAAGGTGTGAAATCCATCTTGTCTTAGAGCAGAAAATATAAGAGTAATCAGAGTATGATAGCAAAATGTGAGATAGGATCAAGACAAGATGAGTATAGAAAGAATCAGAGTAAGATAAGTAGGTAAGGGTTTGTCCATTTCTATCTAAGTTTCGTCCTACAGTCAGCATTTCCTCTGATACCACTTCTGTCACACCTGGCTTTAAGGAGCAAAGCAAGGTGCATCTCATACATGCGCCAAAGAAGACAACATATATAATAACAGAGTGTATAGAGATAAATGTCACAATATAATCAGAGTATTTATTACATAGCGGAAGTCTTACAAAATAAAAGATAAATATAACACGAACTAAGGATCGTCCTTGGCACAGAAGTCAACTAGGGAACGCCACCTAGATCGAATCGAACTCCTCGATAAGCGGCTCCTCTTGAACCACCTGTTCTTCTCCTGTGGGGGGGTGTGAGACAGCAAGGGTGAGCTCACACATGTTCATCGCTCAACAAGTTGTGGGGAATAATGTGGCATGAACTCACCAAAGGTGGGAGTTCATGAAGTGTAAGGCTGATCAACAATAGAGGTTAAAGCTGAGCATTGCTTTTATAAGTTGGTCAAAATTTTATTAGCAATTACTAGTGTAAGTAAATACCAAACCATAATAATAACAACAGAACAAAATTAATAATAAACTCATGCAAATGCAAATGACAAATTGAGTTTAGGTTCCATAATTTAATCATAGGAGAGTCCTGAGCTGCTCATGACCGTGAGCTCGGCTAGTATACCAGTTTTACACTCTGTAGAGGTTGTACCCTTTACCCACAAGTTGTGTTTCCCATGTCGCCAGGGCTAGCTAGACCCTTAGACACTACCGAGGTGAATGGCTAGGGATCCACTACGAGGCCTTTACAAAGTTCCACTAGCTTCCGAAAACCCACTATAGTTTATGGGAAGAGCACTTGCAAGAATCCCCTGTCTGACCACCATCGCAGCAAAATCAACCCGAGAACCTCCTTGCATGCAACTCCCCTACTACCCTTGCCCCTTTCGGGTAAGGTAGTCTTGAACTAGCTTTCCTAATTAGTTAGCCAAGGGGTCCCATTCCTCCCATGTGGTGGCACGTGTTTCTCAAGTTAAGCTCCATGTTCCAATTAACAATAATATAATGATCTTGTCATGAACATAAATAAAATAACAAAATAATTGGAACATTGATATAATGAAATATTAACCCAGAACCATGTAAAGCAATAGCATAACTACCCATATGATTCAGGGGTAAACAAGGTAAAATGGATAAACATACGAGGGTGACCTATTGGGTCCCATTAAAATTGAACCTATGCATGGTAAATGATTATAAAGAACATTATTGGGTAACAAAAGTGAATCAAGGGCACAACTTGCCTAGCACTTGAGATTCCAGTTACCAGGGTGAACTTCAGGTGACTTGAAACCTCACGCTAGACGTAGCAATACAAACAAACATGGTATAAATAAAATTAACATCACACCAAACATAAGAACAAACTAAATCATAAAGATCTACACGTTGCTACGAGATCGCAGGGTCGAGAACTACTAAGGTCGGAGCAACGATTAAGGAGTTATGATGTGATTAAATGATTAAAACTTGGTTTTACTTTATAATTCCAGAGAAAATATAACCAAAAATAGTAATTAATTCAACTTTAATCTAAATTATACATTGATTATAGATCGTATTTTAGTAAATAATGATGAGCACAATCACAAGACTAACCAACATACGTTAAGTAAAGATCTAGTCATAAAATAATGAGACATAGTATAATAAATGTTTTTACTGCGTAGTAAATATTCGTATGAGACTAACGCAACTTGAATGGTTCAAATCGGAATCATAGATTTTAAGTTATGAATTTCCAAAGGTTTTATGTGCTTAAAGTAGGATTAAGTGAGAGATTATTTTTCTTACTATTTTCATGACAAAACAGAGACTCTAAGTGATAAAGAATAATCTTACAAAAATTTAGAAAGTGGAATGGATCAATTTGGACTAAAAATAGATTTTCTATGAATTTATCAAGTTCTAGTAATTGTTTTCATATTAAAAATCTATTTTCAATTAATTTATTAAATTTTTAGTCAGCTTTGGACTGGGCCTCATTTTCTGTGAAGCGCAGGGGGCTCTGCGCAAGATATCCTAGACTCAGTACATAGTGAAAATGGACGGCGGGTTTATTAGGAAGAATCCCGAGGGCTCTTTAGCATAAATGCCAAGGCAAAGGGGTATCTAGGGTTTTCGGTCGTCCGATTGAGCACAAACGGGCTGGATTAGATCGGCCCTGGATACAGTTTTGTCATCACTCACCGTCGTTGGATCCGAAATCTACGGCACAGCCCCATCCACGCAACGTTCACTCGAGCCAATGGATCGGATATCAACGGTCACGGTTTATTGTACCGAAACGCTGAGCTGATTCTAATCTCGACCCTTCAATTATAATCCGACGGCACTGGCACCATCTTCCCTCTCACCTCGACCCAAGACGGCGGCGCCGCCCATGGTGCACAGTGGCGCACCCACCGGAGACCCCGGAACCTACAACGCACGACCCTAATTCCCTAATCGAGCGAAGCTACACGATCCTGGGTGCTCGACGAACATGGCAAAGGACATACCGGAGGCAGATACGGTCTCTGCGGCGGCGCCCATGACGCGAAGCGGACTGGTAGTCGATTCACGGTTCGACGAGCAATTGGCTAGGCTCCGGTCGTCCCACTGGTCTGGTAACAACGCGGAACCACACCATGTGCCCCCTCGGTGCCCAGACCGGTGGCCGGAACAGGGACCGTTCATGGCGGCTCGCCATTCTTCTCTACGCCATCCATCCTCGCCCCGAGTCCTCACGATATACTATTTCGTGATTGGCAAGCAGCAGCGGTGTGGTTGGAGAAGGTCAGCGGCCCTAGGCTATATAGACCCAGCGAGCAAGCTTCTCGGAGGCATCCCACCACCCGGACCGCGCTAATCTCGCGATGGTTGTTGCAGTGTGGAAGACACTTCTGACATCCGGGCCCGCATGGTGGTGGGAGACGCACATGATGCTCAGGGCTGGCACGGGGCCCATCAGCTAGTGACTCGATATGGACACGCGTGGGATCCGGCCGTGCGGTCGTGCGGGCCAATTCAGCCGAGCGGTGTCAGCGGGTGTGGCCTGACCAGTGGCCCCCACGCGCGAGTGAAACAAGGCGTGGTGTGCGCGGGTGGAGAACTGGGCTGCGTGATGTATTTCCCTAATGGGCTGAAAAGCAGGAGACACGGCTGAGGGTTTTCCTGGTGGGCCAAAAAGGGATAAGCCGGCCCAAGTAAGCTTCCTTTCCTTTTTCTTTTATGTTTTATTTTTTTCTGTTTTCTTTTATAATTGTTTTGAATCCAATTTGAATTTGAATGTGAGTTTCACCTTTGAGTCCATTATACAAATTCACACTCCAATGCTAGAATAATATATTTTTGTTTACTTATTTTTATCCTCACCATATTTATTTCCTTCTCTTTTCTAGATTCAAGAATTTCTTTTAGGTTCTAAATTCCCTTTTTGGACATTAATATTTTTCTTGTCACATCATTTTTATATTGTCACAAAATGCACACAAAATAAAATCCCAGCATGATGCATAATTTATTTTTGGGTATCTTTTGTTATTTATTTATATGTTTTCATGTGATGTTCTCATGAAATGATAAATATAGATAACACATATATGTATAAAGAATATGATTTCTCTTTTTAGACTTTTCTTACAAAGTTCAAATGCTATGAATTAAGAACAAGGCGACACAAAAAATGTTAAGTATAAATGTCCTTCGTCCGCTGGAGCATTATCTCCCCAAGGATTTAATGAGCTTCGGACGAAGGCCAAGAGTAATATATTACGAAGATTTCACCTTGGTAATCATACTTGTAAAATAACAAACAATAAGAAATGTAATATGAAGTATAAAATGTATTCACATATTTCATCACATGAATAAATGAGTATTAAAACACAATATTTGAGCATATTTATACCTTCGCCTTGGCGGAAAGTAATAACTCAAGCGTAACGTGTCAGTGATTGCAAGAATGCGTGAACAGTACCAGCGTACTGTTCACCTATTTATAGGCACAGGGTGCAACCTGCGTAAGATTACATTTAAGCCCTTTACAATTGATTACAATAATGACGCAAACATCATGGGTCTTTGAGTCAATCCATCTTTAAGTCGGTTCAGCCCTTCATCTTAAGATTTATCATTGTGTCGAAGCTCTCTCAGTAATAGCTTCGGCGCTTGCTCCTGAGAGTGTCTGCTGAAGGTGTTTTCTTTAGGATCTTCGGCTACGAAGCACACCCCCAACAGTAGCCCCTTCGCGGTGCTAGATCGTTTTTCGTAACGAGCTTGATCTGTGAAAAAGTCTTCTAGGCTTCGGCATGCCGAAGATCCAAAAAACACCTTCCCTGAGCTCATTGGCGAGAAACGATTAAAATAATCGTCGCGCGCGCTCCCCATCTTGTCCCGATTTCGCGCGCGCCAGCGATTCACCTTCTTGGACCCTGTGGCCCACCGTTCAGTGAGTGCGGGTGACTGTTTGTTCGGTGCTGGAGACTTTGGCGATTCACCTTCTTACCTGCGGCACTATAAAAACAGACGGGTAGGTGTGATGTTACCACAACATTCATTGCTATTGCACTGTTTTGCTGCCAAATTTTTAGTCATAGCCGAAGCTTAATCATCGTGTTCAGATGAAACCTCGCTTGTGATTCTGCTTCGGCGAAAGAGTAAGAGCTTCGGAGAAAACAAAAAAGTCAACACCAGAAATTTCAAGTAAGTCATAATCAAATGGCCAGAGTTCGCTCTACTGCAAGGGTCGATCATGAGAGAAATGAGGCCGAAGCTACTGAGACTGTTCCTATTTCGGAAGCAATGAAGCGCTCTGGGTTGGTAACACCGGAGGACATCCCTGCTGCTGAAGCGGAGCAAGCTGATGTTGAGGAAACCGATTCTGAAGATGATTATAGCAGCGCTGTGCCAAGCAAGCCCAGCCACCTTGATTTTGGAAAATCCACAATCTCCGAAGGTGATCTTCTGAAGATGCTGAAATTGGGCTATTTCAGCGAAGATAAGAAAGAGATGATTCGTTTCGGTGGAGAAGAAACTACTCCGAAGCCAGAAAAAGATGAAATAGTAGTTTTTAAGAGTTTCTTCAAAGCTGATTTGAGATTTCCCTTGAACAAGATGATTGCTGATGTGCTAAAGAAGTTTGGGATCTACTTCCATCAGCTAACTCCTAACGCTATCGTTAGGCTTAGCATTTACATTTGGGCTCTCCGAAGCCAAGGGGTGGAATCGTTTGCCGAAGGTTTTTGCCGGGTGCACGAGCTGCATTATCAAACCAAGGCCAGGAAGGATGGGTTGCATGAAAACTTTGGCTGTTACAATTTTGCTTACTGGAAGACTACAAAATTTCCTGTGATCAGCTACCCAAGCAAGTGGCCGGCAGGCTAGAAATCGGAATGGTTCTATGTTAAAGTTGATGATGATAAGGAGAAATTGGTCCAAAGCCCACTAGAGCTGATCTTCGGAGAGACCCGACCCCCGTGCAACATGTTACCAGGGAGTCCAAGTCAGATTGCTCTAGCTGAATTTAGGATTATCACAGAGCATATTGGCACTAGAGACTTAGTGCAGGAATTTTTGGCTTTCAAAATTTTTCCAACTATGAAGGAGTGGGCCATGCCGAAGCTTGATGGAAAGAAAAGGGAGGGGGTACTCATCCGACTGCCCTACCACTACAAGTTCAAGAGAAATTTCAATGTGCCCTGCCAAGAATGGCTGGAAACAATCGAAGTAATGTGCAACAAAATCCTTGGAAACTATTCTAAAAAAGAAGATCAATTGATGACACCGGCCTTCGGCACTCGTCCGAAACGAAGGTTAAACCGAGTGATGGATGCTATAGGCTTCAAATATCCTGACTATGAGCGACTGGATAAGGGTGCCGAAGGGCAAAAAAGAAAAAGAGTGGCTAGTGCTTTAAATAAGGACGACGAAGATCAATCAAAGAAGAAAAAAAAATGTGAGGCAAAAGAAGTTGCTTCAAAGAAAAGGAATACCTCGACTCCAAAAGAAAAACCAATTGATGAAAAAGAGAAGACTTCTGCGTCATCTTCTGCTACTGAAATAGAGGAGATCCTACAGGTAATGACTGAAACTTTGCCTGTCAAACTAAGTCCACTGGGACTACATCTGACAAAACTTTTTCATAAGGAAAAGGAGCCCACAAAAACAAAGGCACCTAGACCGAAGAGGCAAAGGATTGTTACTGTGACAAAAGTAATCGATGCAACACCACCAAGGGCTTCAGCTCCGAAGATGCTGGCAATTGAAAACACGACTGAAGCTTTACCTTCGGAGGCTGCCGCAGAAGAGGTTAGAGCCGAAGATGCCGAATCCGAAGATATCAATTTTGAAAGCGTAGCTGCTAATATAGACAAAATTCTGCTAAACATGGCCGGGAAAGAAGCTGCTGCAGCCACCGAAGAGACCACGACTGCGAAACCCGAGAAGGAAGAAACAACCGAAGGTACTTCGGAAGATGCAACTTTTGACTTCCGAAACTTAGTTGGCCAAGAGCTGACAGAAGCTGAAAAAGAGGAATTAAAAGAGTATGCTATGTCTTGTGGGTACCGGCCGGGGGCGCTTCTCTTCGGCGGCATTGATGATGAAGGGTTAGGCTGTATACGAGATCAAACTAGTGCGAAGGTTATCGGTACTCTATCAAAGAGTATCGGCTTCCCGAAGCTTGAAGCGGATATCAGCCGCACCGACGACAACATATTGTCGGTAGTTTATTCTATTCCAATTTTAAGGTAAATATCTTACGTCTAACCCTTACTATTTGTAATAACACAAACATTTTGTAACGAAGGTTATTTGTCCACAGAGTAAGCTTTTGAGCAAGGCCTTAAAAATGCAGCAGGACTTAGAAGATAAAAGGCACGAAGTTATAATCGAGAATTTAGAAAACAAGATAAAAGAGCAATCAGCTACCATAGAAAAGAAAGACTTCGAACTTCAAATAGTCGAAGGCTTATTAGCAAATGCTGATGCAAAAATAGCAGAATTAAATTTGAAGCTTCTTTCCCAATCAGAAAATTTTGAACAAGAAAGGCTGAAATTTGATGCAAAGCTTGAAGCCGAAGTTCAAAGAAGTTCGAAGCTGAAAGAATCTTTGAAAAATCTTCAGAATAAGTGCCTGGAGTTTAGCACTCGATGCATTCAACAATTAAAGCAAGTGTTCCATTTTGTTGGAGCCAGTAGTGAAAAGTTTACTCCTTCGGCTGATGACCTGCCTGGTGCCTTCGAGCATATTGAAGGTGAAATTAATGATCTTGACGAAGTTATAGCTGGTCACGGCGACTTCTGTGCCCTAACAGCTTCTCGGGGCATAGCTGTTGCCTTTTTGAAGTCTGGCTGTGAACACGACAAGATTGTTAATAGACCCAACTTCAGCTTATCACCAGCAGACTTGGATAATATTCCCATTCTGGCTCGAAGTATTGCAAATAGATTTATAAAGTTAGTGTGGACAAAGGGTGGACGGAGCAAAGCTGGTGACGAAGCTCAAAGCCACCATAAGCTGGTAACAAAATCATACCTTATGCTTACCTTTTCCTTTGAATTTTGAATTTTGCTTATAATATTTACATGCAGGTCGATCAAGCCGAAGCTGAAACTGCAGAGTAAAAGGATGAAGCTCCATGGATGCTGTCAAAGCTCGAGTAGTCTGTTAAGAATAGCTCAAAAAACTTTGTATAAAATATGATGTAATCAATTTTGACTTTGTAATATAATCTTACTTTTCCGTCAATGTATGAATGCTTTCGTGTGGAAGAAATTAATTCTTTTGAGCCGAAGGCGAAAAACACCTTCCCTTCTTTGCGTACACAACGAAGCATAAAATTGCCTCTTTTTCCCTTTTTTCCGAAGCCTTCTCTTTCAAAGCCGAAGGAAGTTTGTATGTTATGATGATGATGATCCTATGTATGTCTAAGTGAATGTTTATGAATGCAAATGTATGATGTTATGTATCGTGCAAATGAATGTTCAAAGACGCTTACGAAATCATAATCACAACTCTTATTCCCTAGGGGATAACAAATCTTTGCCATTTATTTTTTAGCTTCACCGCTTATTTTTCGGTGTATCAGCGCTGACTTTTCGCTATAAGCCTCCCTTAGGAGCTTCTTCGCCTTTTACTTCAGCGGAATCAGCGTTTATTTTTCGCTGTAAGCCTCCCTTAGGAGCTTCTTCGCCTTTTACTTCAGCGGAATCAGCGTTTATTTTTCGCTGTAAGCTCTGCATTCCCTTAGGAACGACTTTTTTGTAGCTTTGTTGTGCTCTGCTTGCCCTTAGGGACGTCTTTCGAGCTTCTCCGTGTTTTTCTTTTTCTCGCTGCACTCGATGGTGCATGCCCAGTTTTTACATTTACATCTTCGGGGGATACTGCTCTTGTAGAGCTGATATAAGAAAAAGGGAAATTACATTCTATGGCCCCATTAAAAACCTTTCTCCCCCTTCGAAAAGGAAAAGGGTGCCATAGGAAAAAATAAAATAAAAATAAAAGAAAATTACATCAGGCTACACATAATACCACCGAAGCTCATCCCCATTCCAAGATCTAGGAATGTCGTTGCCGTCCATATCCTTTAACCTGTAGGAACTGGGTCTTGACGAAGATACTACCAGAAAAGGTCTTTCCCACTTCAGTTGTAGCTTGCCTACTGTGTCTGGGTTGGCCACTCTTCGAAGCACCAAATGTCCTAGCTTAATGTTCTTCAACCGAACCTTTCTATCACGCCATTTTATTGTTTAGGCTTGGTATTTATTGATGTTTTCCACAGCCTGAAGCCTGATCCCTTCTATAGCATCTTTGTCCATAGAGTAATCAGCTTCGTCTTTTGCCGAAGCCATTGTTCTTATTGATCCTGCCTTAGCTTCTTCTGGGGTTATTGCTTCGTCACCAAATAGCAATTTGAATGGTGTAAAACCTGTTGACCTTGATATTGTTGTGTTGTGGCTCCACACCACTTTGATTAATTCATCCGGCCACTTCCCCGTGGGCTGATTGAAGATTAACTTCATTATTCCTATCATTATGATGCCATTAGCTCTTTCGACAAGTCGATTTGACTCCGGATGCTGAACTGATGCAAAATGGATCTTCGTGCCAATCTGTTCACAAAACTCTCTAAAAGCTTCGGAATCAAACTGCGTTCCGTTGTCTACGGTAATGGCCTTCGGCACTCCGAAGCGACAAACAATATTTTGCCAGAAAAACTTTTGAACCGTAACCGAAGTTATTGTGGCTAAAGGCTTTGCCTCAATCCATTTAGAGAAATATTCAACTGCCACTACAACATATCTTAAATTCCCTTGTGCTGGGGGAAGTGGGCCTAGCAAATCAAGGCCCCATCTTTGAATGGCCAAGTGGGCTGTATTAATTGAGTTAGAGACGAAGGTTGTTTTTGATCTCTTGCACATTTTTGACAACCTTCGCATTTTTGGACTAATTCTGCTGCATCCAAAGCTGCCTTCAGCCAATAGAATCCTTGACGAAAAACTTTACCCAATAAAGGCCTAGATCCGATGTGAGATCCACACAGGCCTGCATGTATTTCTTTCATCAGCTCTATACCTTCAATTCTGGATAAACATTTGAGCAATGGAGAACAGACTTCCGAAGGTCCTCAAAAACGAGATTTGACAATATTTCTGGAGTATAATACATGAACAGGTACCTTCGGACATGGACTCTTCCGACAAATCAAAATTGCTGTACGAAGAAACACAAAGAGAACAAAGGATGGAGCAGAGCCGAAGCTGTGTGCAAGGAAGCTTCAGCATGGTAGCAGAGAAGAGGAAACCGACTTAAAAAAGAAAAGACTATCTAGACCTTAATAGATTATTATAGAGTTGTTATCAAAAGCAAAGGACTTGGATGTAATTTTACATGGGCTGCGACCTGTGCCTATAAATAGGTGAACAGTACTCCCGTACTATTCACGCTGACTGGCATTCGCTTTTGCGTCACGCTTGTACTTTCATTCGAGCCGAAGGTACAAATGTAATCCAATATTGTTCTTATTCATTCATGATTATATAATAAAAGATATATGAACAGTGTCACATGATTATTCATGTCATGTTTCATATGTTTCGTCTTTCATTAGTAGATACTGTTATGATGAAGGTACGTCCTTCATGACCTTCGTCTAAAGATCGTTATATCCTTAGGGAAATAATACTTCGAAGGACAAAGGGTGTTAACCATTAACCTATTTTTGTGTTGCCTTGTTCTTGACTCATAGCATTTGAGAACAAGTCCCCAACATTGGTGCCCACCTCCGGTGAACTCACTTCCACTTTTTGAGCTTCGACCACCATCGGCAAGCATCGACCTTCGTCATGCTGCCAAAGAAAGCTTCAGCGACAGGGGCTGGTGCTCTACAGCCACTGGACCCGAACCAAGATACCCTTTCTCTTCGAGAGGCCCAAAGCCAGAAGTGGAAGGCCACTAGTCCAACACCCCAAGAGGATGACTTGGACCAAGAAATCAGGAATATGGAAATGTTGCATCAACTGGTGCAAAGGAAGAAAGAAAAGATGGCCCGGCTAGCTGACCTACAAAGGCAGATAGACGAAGCCTCTGAAGAGGTTCATCATCTCACTCAAGGTGAATAGAACCGAAGGCCCCAGCACAGAGAGTTGCACCAAGAAGGCTTCTTCAACGAGGACTACTGGTATGGGGATTTCCATCATGGGAATTATGCTTTTGATGATGCTTCACCTCTGTCAGCAGAGCTACAGGCTACACCTTGGCCCCCATCTTACAAGCCACCCCATCTCCCCATGTATGACGGACACTCAGATCCGAAGCAATTTCTGATGAGTTATGAAGCAACAATATCTTCGTATGGTGGCAATACTGCGGTCATGGTGAAATCCTTCGTCATGGCAGTAAAAAATGTTGCACAAACCTGGTACTCCTCTCTTCGGCCAGGAACAATCACGTCATGGCAGAAGCTGAAGGACATGCTAATTACCAGTTTCCAAGGATTTCAGACGAAGCCGGTCACTGCTCAAGCTTTGTTCCAATGCACGCAAGATCAAGAAGAATACCTCCAGGCCTATGTCCGAAGGTTCTTGCGATTGAGGGCACAAGCACCAATAGTGCCCAATGAAATTGTCATTGAGGCCATGATCAAGGGGCTTCGGCCAGGACCTTCGGCCCAATAATTCGCTAGGAAACCCCCTCAGACCCTGGAGAAACTGCTTCAGAAGATGGATGAGTACATTCGCGCTGACAATGACTTTCGGCAGAGAAGGGAGGAAGCTTACAGGTTCTCCGAGATGACCAAGGGCTTCGGAGGGAGAGTTCACCCCAGGAATGTCAGATCAATTCATTCTACTCAGAATGACGACAGGGGAACCCAGCAAAAGAGGCCACAATATTCTTCTCAGGCTTCGGGGCAACAACAGAGTTACCCTTGGCCCCCAGCTCCAAGGGGCAGAGGCGCTAGGGGCTTCAGAGGAAGGTTTGGGGATCAACCCAGGAAAATTTACTGCCTATTCTGCGGAGAGGACAAGGGCCATACCACCAGGATGTGCCATGTCACCATTCAAAAACAGAAAGAAATAGCAGAAGCTGCAGCACAACAGAGTCAGCCGAAGAAGGTCATGCATACTGCTTCGTATCATTCACCATACATTCCAGAATATGTTGGCAACCATTCTGCAGCTTCTGTTGCTTCGGCAAGCCAACCTCAGGCATCTTGGCAACAGCCCCCACCTCCACCACCAATGCAACCCGCTTATTCCTAAGGCCAGCAGCCAGAAGGGAGCCAGCACAGTCACCAGCTGAGAGACTTTAGGGAGCAATCTGAAGCTCGCACAGTCAATAGTACTGTGCTAGAATCAAAGCACATCTACTAAGATATATCCTACCTCAGAAACAGCCTTTACATTTGTCATCATTTACCTTTTCAATAAAGAACAATCATCAAAAATTTAGTTCTTTTGTTGTTTTCAATTTCTTGTAATAACTTTGTCATTATCATAATGAATATATCCTCTTCGAATATTGACGAAGTTCTAAAGGTTCTGACGAAGGAATGCATTGCAAGTTATCGTCGAAGCAACAAAAGTTGTTCTTAAGGGGACGCAGAGTAAGTTTCTCTGCTCAAAAGTCGTTCCAAAGGGAATGCAGAGCTTACAGCGAAAAATAAACGCTGATACCACCGAAGTAAAAGGCGAAGAAGCTCTTAAGGGAGGCTTACAGCGAAAAATAAACGCTGATACCGCCGAAGTAAAAGGCGAAGAAGCTCCTAAGGGAGGCTTACAGCGAAAAATAAACGCTGATACCGCCGAAGTAAAAGGCGAAGAAGCTCCTAAGGGAGTCTTACAGCAAAAAATAAACGCTGATACCGCCGAAGTAAAAGGCGAAGAAGATCCTAGGGGAGGCTTACAGCGAAAAGTCAGCGCTGATGAACCGAAAAATAACCAAAAGATTGACTAGGGAATGTGTGTAGGCCTTTGGCGCAAATATCACTTTGCATATCATTACATCATTACATCATGTGCATAGCATAGCATCATACATCATATGGCATCAATGGCACAAGAAGGGGGTGCAATATGGATCTACGGAAAGGTACACAATGTTGGCCTACATTACTGAGCTTCGGAGATCGGTCCGAAGATGTGTCAAGGCACAAAATAGGTTTTCAAGAAATACAGCTCCGTCATTATGATACGAAAAGGAGATCCATTGGTCACAAGGCATAGATGTTTTTTCGGAAACCGTAATATTTTTACGGAATATGGATATTCTTTATGAAGCATGAAAAGAAGGGAAGGTGTTTTTTCGCCGAAGGCTCAAAAACGGTATGTACGTAAAGTTTCATGCATCGTAAAGAGTTGAATCATAAACAACTTATATATTACATTCAAAATTACAAAATATTATACATATTATCCAGCAAATATTACACTCCAAATGGCTTTACAATAACAGCTAATCTTCTCGTAGAACTACTTCTGTAGCTTCGTTTAGTAGTTGATCAACAACTTTATCCATAATAGCTTCGGCCATTTTTCTAATCTCATCATCCCCCTTTTGCTTTGGGGTCCACCAATGGATCGGTGGGCTCTAGGGGAGGAGTTTGTATGGCTGTGTTACAAAGTGTAAATAAGTCCGAAGTCATAAAATTATAACATAAAGTCAAAAGTTAGTAGTCAATACCTATTCGCCTCTCGAGATCCGCACTTTGCTCAGCGGTCTCTGCCACTTTTCTAGCATCGTGAATACCTTTTTCACTTCTCCTTATGATTTCTTGAGCCATCTCCCGACCGCCATTTTCCCAGATGTCGGTGAAAAAATTTCCACCAACCAAGCTTGCTTCGGCCGAGGGGTCTTTTACATCTTCAGTAGTTAAGGCGACCTCGGTTTGCGCCAAAGATTTCACATGATCGCATCTTCTTCTCTCCAAAATAGTAGCAATCCCCCTAGCACCCGAGAAGGCACATATGTCCCCACGGCCACTCAAAATTTATTCAAAGGCTTCGACCTCGCCGTTGATCCAGTCGATTGGACCTTCGGGATCTCCTAGTACGAAGTTGCCTTCATTCAAAAATGCGTCGGTGCTGGTGAAACTACTCCTAATTGTTTCCACACATTTCATGGATTTTTCATAACATTTTTCTTTTGAAGACCGAAGTTCTACAACTGTTTTCTCCCAATGGTTCTTCCAGTAGTTGCTAGCTTCAAGGTTAGCTTCTGCAGTTGCACACTTTAGGTTCGCCTCAGCCAGCTGTTTCTGAAGATTTTCAATTTTGCACTTCTAGGCTTCAGCTTGAGCCTTGGAAGCAGCTTCGTCCCCTTTTATTTTGTTAAGCAATGAATGTAAAATTTTGTCTTTCTGAAGACCTTCGTTCCTTAGCTCAATCACTTCGGAACGAAGGTTATTCAATGCCATGGTACATCCCTCGTCTTCAGCGCTTTTCTGCGCTCTGAGGGCATTGCTGAGAATAAGGCCCTGCAAAAGGAATGTGATGATAAGAAATAAACACACGAATTTCTAACCAGACAAAAAGTTTATTTTCTCACCTTTAAGCTGTTATATGCTAAGCTATCGGCTATTTCATCTTTTGACAAAACTGAAAGCCCATCTTCTAGAGTTGGGAATCCGAAGCTTCTTGCCATCTCCAAGCAGACAGAGATCTCCTTGTTGTCTGGGAGACAATACAAGAAGTCTTCTTCTCCGCTGCCATTGAATATCAATGCCCCTTTTGGATATTTTAGTTTCTGGGCATAATGATGAGCTTCTCGTTTTTCTTCTTCAGATAGTATTTTGCCCGAAGCATGTCGCACGATATAATCAGGCAATTTGAAAGATGCTTCAGGAGTGGAAGAAAGAGTCTTTTCACACAGAATTTGCTTTAAAGTCTCCTCTTTATTTTCTGCTTCAGTTTCCAAAGATTTTTCTTTGGCACACTCTGAAGGTCCAGTTTTGATTTCAGCCTGCGCCTTCAGAGGCTGTTGTTTCAATTTGTGCTTTTTGAGCTTCGGCAACTTTTTTCGGTGTGGAGCTTGAAGACTTTATTGTCTCCAGTACATCCAAAACATTAACCATCCTTTTCCTTTTGGGGGTCACAACTGGACCCTTCTGAGTTTGTGGCACTCCAACTTCTGCTGAAGGACTTAAAACTTCTGATATTTTTGTCCCTTCAGCTTTCGACTCTTCAGTTCTTTCAGCCTTCGGTGTTGTAGACATCTCTTCAGCTTTCTGCGCAGATATAGATTTTTTGGCTTCGGTAGCCGAAGGAGCCTCGTCAACAAACTCGGGCAATGTGGCAGGCTCTATGTAGCGTGGCCGGTGCGTAAGAACCTTCACCTTTTTTCTCTTTGGCGCTGGCTCACTAGGAGCGGCCGAAGCAACTTCCTTCACAGAAGCTTTACCTTTTCGTTTTTCACCCCGTATCAGGTAACGGAAATCAGGATAGACGAATCCAATAGCATCAAAAACTCTGTTCAGCCTCTTCTTTTTCCGACCACCGAAGGTTGCTGATAGCGCATTATCTTCCGTCTTGGAGTATGGCGCAAGCAGATCATCGCTTGTGGCTTCAATACATTTTAGCCAATCATCATCTGGCTCGATAAATTTATCATCATATCTGAAGGTGAATTTCATCCAAATCAGCCCACCTTCGTCAGGCTTGGTAATAGTTTCTTTTGGCATTTCCCACTTTTCTACAAGAGGCCATACTCTGAAAGCTATGTGCTCCAGGACCAAATCTCTTGTCCCAATGAAGGAGCAGACTATGCCG
This sequence comes from Zea luxurians, assembly GCA_029449295.1. NCBI lineage: Eukaryota > Viridiplantae > Streptophyta > Magnoliopsida > Poales > Poaceae > Zea > Zea luxurians. The sequence continues at coordinate 63,533,385 of JAOPSE010000001.1, read as the reverse complement.
AAGGCCCTCTGGCATTCTTCGGCTGCATCATCCAATTCCACCTTCGGTTTCTGGAGTCCGAAACGCTGCCAGATAGGGCGCATGATGACATCTTTAATATCTGCTCGTGCCTTCAAATCGTTTTTCACATAGAACCATTCCTTCATCCAGTCCCCGGGCCATCTCTTCCGAAAAGTTGGCACAGGATAGCTTGACCCAGAGCGGGCACCGAAGCTATAACAGCCAAAATTGTTATGATATTGCTCTTTACCCCAGGGTTTCGTCTCATATATTAGCTCATGTATATTACAAAAGCTTTTTGCATTTGGTTCCAAGCCCTGGCTCTTCACGGCCCAGACAAAGATTCCCATTCTTATAATTGCTTCGGGCGTAATTTGATGAAGGTAGAATTGATAAATCTTCAAAACCTCAACCACAAATTTGCTTAATGGAAACCGAAGCCCAGCCTTAAAAAAGCTTCGGAAGATCACAACTTCATTTTCTTCGGGAGTAGGCACAGTCTTTTCTCCGTTGTCATCCCTTACAATAGACATGTCCCGAAAGTATCTTCCCCTCATATTATCAAGATGGCTTTGCTTAATAGTCGATTTTCCAAAAACTGCATGACTTGGTCGCCAAGGTCGATCTTCGGAGTCTTCTCCGCCGCTCTCCACATCATAGCTGTCACTTTCACTGGTATCTTCAGGCAAACCCTCCAGAGTTTCCCTGGCAATCTTCTCCGCATTCGTCCTTGCTATCGACTCAATAAAACCAAGATTCATCTCCTCAGAAAGGCTCAGCTTCGTCTCAGCGGTAGCCTTCTTATCCTCAGACATCTTCGAAAGAGCTGAAAAAAGCGCTATCAAAGGCGAAGCTTAAAAATTTAAAAAATCTAGTCAAGAGTGTGTAAGCAAAGAGCTGTTTGAGCAGGCAAGGCAGATGGCAAGAAAGCGTACCAAATGAGCTAGCGGTGCGCTCTTATTTATACGTCTGGTGTATTGTGTGCGGGAGGACCCGCTTGTCAGTAGCTGTTGCTATTCTAGCAAAAGGAAAGGTGTTTTTTGGAGCTTTGGCTCGGAGCCTTCATCCTTGTCGCAATCTAAATTTATCATTCTAACAAATAAATATTGCGAGGGGCTACCGTTGGGGGCCTTCGGCTTCCGAAGGTCCTCAAAAACGAGATTTGACAAAATTTCTGGAGTATAATACATGAACAGGTACCTTCGGACATGGACTCTTCGGACAAATCAAAATTGTTGTACGAAGAAACACAAAGAGAACGAATGATGGAGCAGAGCCGAAGCTGTGCGCAAGGAAGCTTCAGCATGATAGCAGAGAAGAGGAAACCGACTTAAAAAGGGAAAGACTATCTAGACCTTAATAGATTATTATAGAATTGTTATCAAAAGCAAAGGACTTGGATGTAATTTTACATGGGCTGCGACCCGTGCCTATAAATAGGTGAATAGTACTCCCGTACTGTTCACGCTGACTGGGCATTAGCTTTTGCGTCACGCTTGTACTTTCATTCGAGCCGAAGGTACAAATGTAATCCAATATTGTTCTTATTCATTCATGATTATATAATAAAAGATATATGAATGGTGTCACATGATTATTCATGTTATCTCTCATGTTTCATATGTTTCGTCTTTCATTAGTAGATACTGTTATGATGAAGGTACGTCCTTCATGACCTTCGTCTGAAGATCGTTATATCCTTAGGGAAATAATACTTCGAAGGACAAAGGGTGTTAACCATTAACCTATTTTTGTGTTGCCTTGTTCTTGACTCATAGCATTTGAGAACAAGTCCCCAACAGTGGGTATTACATCGGAAAACCCATACTTCTGGCCATCTCCCGGCAGACAGATAATTCTTTGTTGTCTGGGAGGCAGTACAGGAAATTATTTTCGTCCGTACCATTAAACACTAAGGCCCCCTTCGGATACTTCAGTTCTCGGGCATAGTGTTTAGCCTCAAAAACTTCTCCTTCAGATAATCTCTTTCCCGAAGCATGTCGAATAATATAATCAAGATCTTCAGAGAGTGCTTCGGGGACAAAGGATTCGGCCTCTTTGGCCGCACTGTTCTCAAAAGCTATATTAATTTCTGGAGTTATTTCTTTGGCTTTCTGCTCGGTGGCGGCCAACTTTGTCTCAGCAGGCACCATGGGCTCTACTTCAGCTTCAGCCTGGGTTAATGTAGTCTCGACTTCTATTTGCTCAGTATCAGACTTGGAATGCGTTGCGATAGTTTCAGCAACCTTCTCTGCGGGAGCAGGGCCTATACAATCGATTATTTCCAAAACATCTAATACATTTACCATTCTCCTCCTCTTAGGAGTCATGACAGAACTCTTTTGTGCCTTCAGCGCTGTGGCTTCCCTGGCATCTTTTTTACCTCTTCAGTTGTTGACCTGTCATCCTTTTCTTTGTCAACCTTCATTTCAACAGGTTTAACCGAGGGTGCCTTTGGCATTGTAGCCGGTTCTTCAGCCTTCTGTGCTGCAGCAGATCCTCTTGATTTAGCAGTTGAAGAGGCCTCCACCCCAAACTCAGGCACCACGTCTGGTTCAATGTAACGTGGCCGGTGGGTAAGTACCTTCATCTTTTTGCCCGCAGCCTTTGGTGTAGGATCAGCCGGGGCGGCCTGAGCAGCAGCTTTCCTCTTCTTCCCTTGACCCCGCACCGTGTAGTGGTAGTCGGGGTAGACGAAGCCAATGGCGTCAAAAACTCTGTTTATTCTCTTTTTTCCCGACCTCCGAAGGCTATAGACAGCACATTATCTTCTGCCTTGGAGTGTGATCCAAGTAGTTCATCACTTGTAGCTTCGATGCATTTCAACCAATCATCATTTGGTTCATCAAATTTATCCCCATATCTGAATGTATATTTTAGCTGGACCAGTTCACCTTTGCTAGATTTGGAAATAGTTTCTTTCGGCATTTCCTAGCTCTCTGCAAGCGGCCATACTCTGAATGCTATATGTTCTTGAATTAAATCTCTAGTACCAATGAAGAAGCAGACAGTACCAAATGCCTTTTGACACGCTTCGGTGGGCTTCATCAATTTCAACCTTCGGCCTTTGGAGGCCGAAGCGAGACCATATGGGGCGCATGATAACATCTTTAATGTACTCCCTCACTGGCAAGTCGTTCTTCACATAAAACCATTCTTCCATCCAATTTCCGGGCCATCTCTTCCGAAATGTCGGCACAGGGTGACTGGCATTGGGACGGGTGATAAACCCATAACAACCAAAGTTGTTATGATACTGTTCTTTCCCCATGGCCTTTGTCTGATACAAAAGGTCGTGCATGCTACAGAAGCACTTCGCACTTGGTTCTATCCCTTGGCTTCTTGCTGCATAGATGAAGATTCTCATCCTCAATATAGCTTCGGGGGTCAGCTGGTGAAGGAAAACTTGGTAGGTCTTCAATACTTCAACTACAAACTTACTCAGCGGAAACCGAAGCCCAGCTTTAAAGAAGCTTCGGAAAATCACAACTTCGTTTTCCTCAGGGGTCGGGACGTTGTTGTCTCCGCCAGCCCTCACAATAGACATATCTCGAAAGTATCTTCCCCTCATGTTTTTGAGGTGACTTTGCTTAATGGAAGATTTTCCGAAAATTGAATGGCTTGGTCTCTAGGGTCGATCCTCAGAATCTTCGCCACCACTTTCTGCATCATAACTGTCACTGTCACCAGTATCCTCAGACAGGCCCTCCAATATTTCCTTAGTAATATTTTCTGTATTTGTTTTTGCCATTGACTTGATAAATCCAACAATGTATGGATTCACAACCTTCTTCTCCTCAAAAAACTTCTCCTCTTCAGCAAGCTTTGTCTCAGCGGCAACCTTCTTGTCCTGAGACATTCTTTCCTTCAGAGATGATGAAAATGTGTCTTTCAAACCAAAGCTTGAAAAGCTTTGAAAAACTAGCAAGTGTTAGTAAGCAACAGCTATGAAATTGAGAAAATAAAGCAAATGGCACAGGTACCAAATGAGGTTGGTGCGAGCTCTTATTTATACGCTCGACGCGCTCTAAACCAAGGGGCCCCGCCTGTCATTGACTGTTGCTATTCTAGCAAAGGGAAGGTGTTTTTTCGGACCTTAGGCTTAAGGCCTTCGTCCATATCGCAGTCTGAATTCGTTATCTTAAACAAATTAATACTGCGAGGGGCCACTGTGGGGGCCTTCGTCCTCCGAAGGTCCTCAAAAACGAGATCTAACAAAAACCTTCCAAGTGTAGCATATGAACAGGTACCTTCGGACTCAGGCTAAAAGCATGATCGCGACGAAGGTTGGAGTTGCTCTGAAGCTACGCGCGAGGGAGCTTCGGCTAAATGGCGGAGAAAGGAACCGACTTAAAGGGGAAAAGGCTATCTAGTCTTCATAGAGTTGACTATTAGTTAACAATGAATGTAAAGGGCATGAATGTAATTTCTCACAGGCTACGTCCTGTGCCTATAAATAGATGAACAGTTCCCCCGTACTGTTCACGCTGACTTGTATTCGCTCGTGTGTCACGCTTGGACTTTTACCTTCTGTTAAGCCGAAGGTACAAATGTAATTCAATATTGTTCCTGTTTATCTATGTTAATAAAAAGAAGACATATTATTAATGTCATATGATTATTCATGTTGTCTTACATATTTCATATGCTTCTTCTTTCATCAATATACACTATGATGATGAAGGTATGTCCTTCATGACCTTCGTCTGAAGATCATTATATCCTAAAGGAAATAATGATTCGAAGGACGAAGGACATTAACATTTAACATTTTGTGTTGCCTTGTTCTTAAGCCGAAGCACTTGATAACAAGACCCCAACAAACAAAATAATTGGAACATGGATATAATGAAATATTAACCTGAATCCACATAATGCAATAGCATAACTACCCAAGTAAATCAGGGGTAAACAAGGTAAACAGGATAAACAGACTAAGGTGACCTATTGGGTCCCATCAAAATTAAACCTATGCATTGATAAATGATAATAAAGAACATTATTGGGTGACAAAAGTGGTCAAGGGCACAACTTGCCTGGCACTTGAGATTCTAGTTACCAGGGTGACTCTTTAGACCCTCGTGACCTCACGCTAGTCGTAGCAATACAAATAGACATGGTATAGACAAAATTAACATTACACCAAATATAAGTACAAACTGAATAATAATGATCTACACGAAGCTACGAGATCGCGGGATCGAGAACTACTAAGATCGGAGTCATGTCATCGAGTTATGATGTGATTAAATGATTAAAACTAGGTTTTATTTTATAATTCTAGAGAAAATATAACCAAAAATAGTAATTAATTCAACTTTAATCTAAATTATACATTGATTATAGATCGTATTTTAGTAAATAATGATGAGCACAATAACAAGACTAACCAACATACGTTAAGTAAATATAAAATAATAAGACATAGTATAATAAATGTTTTACTGCGTAGTAAATATACGTATGAGACTAACGCAACTTGAACAGATCAAATCGGAATCATAGATTTTAAGTTATGGATTTCTAATGATTTTATGTGTTTTGTACAAGATTAAATAGGATATAAATTTGAATGTGACTTTCATGTGAAAATAGTGGTACTAAATGATAAACAATAATTATATAAAATTATAGAAAACAGTGGTTCCATATGAATTTTCTAGGAATTTTACAAGTTCTAGCAAATATCTTCATATTAAAAATCCATTTCCTATTTATTTTTCTGAATTTTCTAATCTCTAGATTGGGCTTCAAATACAGGGAAGGCCAGGGGCTACTACACAAATGTTCTTAAGACTCAGCAAACAGATCAATGGACTACGGGTTGAATCCCTATAAAAAAGAAGGGCTTATTTGAAAGGTTGCGTGGCTGAAGCGGTATGATGTAATATGGGCCGTTGAATCTTGTTCCGACCACTGAGATTAGACGCTGACATTATAACCCATTATGTGATACTGACTGTTGGATCTAGCATCCACGGATGAGAAGCGATCCCGCCCCGATCAATCCTCCTCCGTCCGATACTACGCCAACGTTCCAGATCCCCCAGCGAATAGGTATGCTGAGACTAGATCCAGACCGCACAATCCTAATCTGATGCCCTGGGTTCATCCTATGAGGTGGTAACTCATGATCTAATCTGAGCCGGATAACACAGATCCAACTGTTGGCACTCATCTTCTTCCTCGGGTCTCTCCACGGTGAAGTAAGCTCCCAAGACGGCGATGCTCACGGAACCTTGCCACTAGCCCCCTAACTCCAAACTGGGATATGGTCCACGGTGGTGCCGCGCTGCACTAACCTGGTCCGCTCGATTATCATCACTCGGCCCCCTAATTCGTCTTCCTCCAAAGCCGACCGAGCAACTACGTCTCATGGTCTACGCGCAACAATGGAAACACGACAAGGTACGAGGGAAAGAAAGAGCTGTCACCACTGTTGGAGCGAGCATGCAACTGACGTTGCACGGATCCGTGAGGAGGCACAGGCCCGATCTCACTTTGGCTATGGGGGGAGAGTTCTTGCTTGCTTCCCACAGAACGACCACGAACGGTGGATTCCTGGAGATCAGTGGGTTTTATAAAGATGAGCCCCAGGATATGGCAGTGGAGTTTGGTCTACCCCGGAGTTCATGGCGCGATTTGCTGCCGGTCTCAACCACCCGAGCATATTGCCACCGGTGGTTACGGCATTCAGGGGATGTTTGTTACATGGGGTCTGAAGCACAGAGAATGGGAGAAGACGATGCTCTGGTACGTGGGGCCACCTGCCTGTGTCACGCGCGTGCCTAGCCAAGCAGTCAACGCCGCGTGCACTAGAGCGCGGCGTCCAAGCGCGCGATTTGGAGGCTGAGGTGTGGTCCTGGCGGCTAGGGTTTGGGCAGACGTGCGTGGCACAGAGGCAGCGTCAGTTGGGCCACGCGGAACAAGCGAATGGGCCACAGAGGCTTCGGCCCAGGCGGGAGGAGGGCATTGGAGAAGAGGCTGGGCCAGTAATGAGAAGTTGGCCCACGACGCCAAGTGAAGCCCCTTTTCATTTTCTATTTTTAAATCTCAATTTGAATTTCAATTTTTTGGTGAAAATGTACAGTTTGAACATACCCATGTGGAAGGAATTTATTCTTATTTTTATTTCATATCATGTAGGATTATCTCCTCTCTCTTTTTTTGGTTATTTCCTCATTTCTAAATTGAACATCTTCAGTTAAACCCTAATTTTGATTATTAACTTGCTCCTAGTAACATGGTTAGTATTAAATGCACAACACAAAAGTCCAAAATGAGGCATAGATTATTTTATGTATTATTATTTAATTATTCTCTTTAAATAAGAATATTCTCATGTTGGAATAAGTAGATGGTCACACATATAATGAGGTATACTCTTTTCACTTTATTTACAATTTTGGTCTTACAAGACCCTCAAAGATAAGGTACACCCAAGTTCAGAAATTGTTATACGCGGTACTTCTTACCGCTCGCAAGCTCCGGCACTACTTTGATGACCACAAAGTCATAGTAGTCACGAGATTTCCAATAGGCAACATTCTTCACAACAAGGAAGCTGTTGGAAGAATAGCCAAGTGGGCGTGCAAGCTAGGAGCTCATGGTATAGAGTCCCGATCCCGCACGACGATGCTTGGCGATGCCCTTCTGGGTGCTGATTGTGAATCAAGGTTGGTGCCATAGGTGGTGGTGGTGGTAGCTAAGCCCATGCAGCTTGAAAGTGACTTGCTGAAGCAACTAATACTGTGGGTTGCTGGTTGCCCACATACTCAGGGATATATGGCAAACAACATGAAGTAGTGTGCACGACTTGCTTCGGCTAATTCTGTCGTGCTTCGGCTTCAGCTATCTCTTTTTGCTTTTGGATCGTGACTTGGCATGTCCTTGTTGTATGTCCCTTATCTTCCCCATAGAATAGACAGAACAACCTTTTGGGTTGGGAGTTGAACCTTCCTCCGAAGCTTCTTCCTCCTCTGCCCCTTGGAGTTGGTGGCCTGTAAGAGCTTTGTTGCATCCCTGAAGATTGGGAGCTTTGCTGGTTTCCTTGAGTGTGGTTTGTCCTGTCATCACTTGAGCTGGGATTGTGGATTGTTCTGACATGCCTAGGGTGGAGCCTTCCTCTGAAGCCCGTAGTCATCTCAGAATACCTATAGGCCTCCTCCCTTCTCTGTCGAAAGTCATTATCAGCCCCGATGTACTCATCCATCTTCTATAGGAGCTTTTCCAGGGTTTGTGGTGGCTTCCTAGCAAAATACTGCGATGTCGGTCCTGGTCGGAGCCCCTTGATCATAGCTTCGATGACAATCTCATTTGGCACCATTGGCACCTAGGCTCGAAGTCACAGAAATCTTCGGGCATATGCTTGCAAGTACTCTTTATGGTCTTCCGTATACTGGAACAAGGCTTGGATAGTTACTGGCTTCGTCTGGAAACCCTGAAAGCTAGTTACCAGCATGTCCTTCAGCTTTTGCCATGACGTGATCGTCCCCGGGCGAAGGGAAGAATACCACGTTTAAGCTACACTCCTGACTGCCATGACAAAGGATTTTGCCATGACAGCCGTGTTGCCACCATATGAGGATATGGTTGCTTCGTAACTCATGAGAAACTGCTTCGGATCCGAATGCCCATCGTACATGGGAAGCTATGGTGGCTTGTAAGATGGTGGCCATGTTGTAGCCTGCAACTCTGCTGCTAGAGGAGAAGCATCATCAAAAGCAAAGTTACCATGATGAAAGTCATCATACCATTCATCATCATTGATTGGACTCTCTTGTCGAAGCTCTCTATATTGAGGCCTTCGTCCTTCATCATCTTGGGTGATGTGACGCATTTCTTTAGCAGCTTCACCAATCTTCCTCTGAAGGTCGGCTAGCTGAAGCATATTCTCTCTCTTCCTCTGCACTTGTTGTTGTATGGCTTCCAGGTCTCTGATTTCCTGGTCTAACTCCTCCTCCTACGACGTTGGGCTGGTAGCCTTCCTTTTCTGGCTCCGAGCTTCTCTCAGCGAGAGAGTCTCTTGGTTAGTGTCCAGTGGCTGTAGGGTAGCCCCTAGCGCTGTTGCCTTCTTCGATGGCATGACGAAGATGAATGCTTGCCGAAGGTGGTCGTTTGAGTTCACTGGAGGTGGGCGCCAATGTTGGTCACTTGTTCTCAAATGTTGTTAATCAAGAACAAGGCAACACAATTGTTAAAGGTCAAGGACCATCGTCCTCCGAAGTATTATTGCCTCTCGGATATAATGATCTTCAGACGAAGGTCATGAAGGACATGCCTTCATGATTTATAAGAATTGGGATATGTAAAGACAATAAATTTAATCTTTTGGCTTGTACACCTATTATTTCATAATGCGCATATGTACATTATCAGAATTTATATTACACTGATACCTTCGGCTTGTTGGAAGGCGTTGATGCGAGAGCGATTACAATTCAGCGTGAACAGTACGATGCTACTATTCATCTATTTATAGGCATGGGATGCAGCCCGAGTAAAACTATATTTGTGTCCTCAACATTTATTCACCATTATAACATAAATCATTAGGGACTGGCCAGTCTTTTTCTCTTCGAGCCAACATCATGTTTGATTTTCATCATCGTCTTAAGCCGAAGATGTTACTCTTCGGCTATTGCTTCTGCGTTCGTTCTTATCATCTTCGGGCTATATCTTCGTCTTGTACACCTTTACCCTAGGAGAAAACATTCATCCTGAAGCCGATGCTCCCGGTAATAATCTATGTTATGCTGAAAGCAGATGGTTAGTCATGTTTTTGAGGACCTTCGGAAGAGGAAGGCCCCAACAAACACAAATAAATGTTCTAATAAATAAGTAATTGTGTTACAGAGTAGTAACACTTTTTTTTTAAAAAAATGGAACACATACTTTGTGTTCCAATAGATTAGTGTAATACCCAAATTTGTATATCATATAATAGGAGTGTTTTGCCTACATTTCATTGAACATGTAAATAGCCACATTTAAAATTAATAAATAGCTGATGATACTTAAATAAATATGCATCATGCTAAGGTTTCATTTTGTGTGCATTTTGTGTCAATATGAAAATAATGTAAAAAGAAATATATTAATACCCAAATTGGAATTTAAGACCTCAAGGAAATTCTAGGATTTGAGAAAAGAGAAGAAAAATACTAAACAAATGAGATAAAATAAATATATAAATAAGATATATTTCTTCCAATATTTGAATTTGGTACATTTTGATCAATGGTGAATCTCATAACACAATTTAAATTCAAATTTAAATTCTAAAAACAAAGAGGAAAAAGAAATCAGAAAAGAGAAAAGAATAAAGAAAAGGAAAAGAGATGCGCATGGGCCGAAAACCCTGAAATCCGGCCCACCTCGTCCTCGCCTGCGCAGCCCAACTCCTCCACTGTGCGTCCGCGCCGATAGGTGGGACCCGCATGTCAGTTGCATTGCGCGCCCTTGCTTCCGCAAACCCGCTGGCGAGTGGGACCCAGCTAGCCATCACGCGCGTGATGAATACATGGATGTCAACTATATAGTCAAGGCCCAATCAATCATAGAGTTCCAAGCTCAAGGGGAGTTGAAGTCCAGTTTATTCGCGAATCTGGTTAGGACTGCAGGAGTGGTCCTCACGAAAACGGACGCCCAGACCACATACGGACTCCGTTTTCGACGTTCTAGATATCGTTGGAAAGCTAAGAAGATAAGCTTTCCAACCCATCTGGTTTCACATCAAAATATACAAGGAGCTGATGGGAATCGTCATAACAAGATGACGTCCAGAATCTGCCAGAAATTAACGACGCCTGTTTTTGGGCCTAAAGGACTTGTACATCCTAAGGAGATAAGCTCGGCAGCTCGGCCACCCCCTTGGCCACCGCCTGAGTTGAGAACGACTCCAATTCAAGTGGGGGAGGATGATGAGGACATCTCTCCAATACAAATAATGCATGGACCGACAACACGAGCACGTGCACGACAGCTAAATCTCCAGGTTCGTTCTAACCTAATCAATTGTGTTTTAGAGCTTACGCTTGGTGCCATGGATGTTTTGATGATTAGGAACCTTGGAGAGGACCAACAAGGACTTGGGAGAGGCCAACATGTCAAGGAGGAGAAGCTAGGACGTTCACAACAAGAGAAAGCCAAGTCCGACTCAACTACGTCTCCACCTCGAAGTCCAGGACCAGTCTTCACTAAAATGAACGCCCAGGATGCATCCGAACTCCGATTAGGTTGGGCTTTATATGGATGGAAAGCTAAGGAGATAAGCTTTCCAACCCAACTGGAACCACCTTAAAATTCATCCGGAGTCAACGGGAATCGTCGAAACAAGTCAGCGTTCAGATTCTGTTTTGGTGCTGCAACACCGTTTGTTGGGCTGTTGGGCCGTGTATCGTGTTGGAGCCCATTAGGGGTGCGACCAGGGGTTGTGCACGCCCCTAACCTCTATTTTACCAGCAGCCACCACCACATTAGGGTTTGGGTTTTGCTTAGATCATATCTGTCATCGAATAGTATCGCCGTTTATCGGTTTGTGAGACCCCACCTCGTGATCAATGCAGTTTTGATTGCGTTCTTCCTGTTCTTGCTTGTGTTCTTGATTGCGCTTGCAGGGATAAGCCTTCGTGGCGAGGTCACTCGTGTGTCACGGGTGATAACCAACGGAGCAGTGGTGTAGTGATTGCGAGGAGCCATTCGCTCGGAGCCTTGGATCATCAACGTCGAGATCTCCACCCAATCAAGTTATCGTACCTCACGTAGAAGTTCTAAAAGCTTCTTTTTCGAAAGATTACCCCTGTCTTTGTTTATGCTTCGGATTGGAACAAATGACTCTAATTCGCCCACGCCTGCGAATCAGTCGACATTTTGTACAAATTTTACGAACGGAAGCTCTTATTTTCATATATGGGTATTCCTTTCTTAAACTATGAATCTATTCTTTTGGAAAAAATAAGTCTCTTCACTTAAATTTGGAAACTTGGAAGTTATTACCCCAGAAAAACCTAATCCTTTGAATCTTTTGTATCCTTCAAATCTTCAGTATCCTTCGAGTCTTCGGTACGCTTCGAATCCTTATGGGGAAGTCTATAAATTATACGACCTTTACTGGAATCATAACGACTTATTTCAATTTTGACCCTATCCCCCATCAGTATTCGTATAGAACTAGACCGGATCTTTCCTGAAATATAGCCTAGGATGATCGTGTCATTCTCTAGGCGAACGCGGAACATTCCGTTGGGTAGGGCTTCCGTAACTAAACCTTCGAAAGTGACTTTTGCTTCTCTCAGGTTTTTTTTTCTCTACTATTTTTTTTTCTGTCATATATTTTTCTCCTATTTTACTATTTTTATTTTCAAAATAGGAAGTTCGAGATAGAATTTGGGTACTATAGGTGGGGCCATTACCATATATAACATAAAACTTCTCCCCCAATTCTGTTTAGTCGAGCTTCTCGATCTGTCATTATACCTCGAGAAGTAGAAAGAATAGCAATTCCCATTCCGCCCAAAACCTTAGGAATTCCTTGATAGTTGGCATAAATTCGTAAGCCAGGTCGGCTGATACGCTTTAAAAAGGTTCTAGTTCTATATATTCCCTTTCTAGTCTTTCTCCTTTGATGTCGCAAAGTTGAAACCAAGAAATATCTATTACTTTCCTGATGTTTCCGAACACTTTCAATAAAACCCTCTCGTAGAAGTATTTTAACAATGTTTTCGGTAATATTTGTGGATACTACTCGAACAGTTCCTTTTTTATTCATGTCTGCGTTTCTTATAGAGGTTAGTAAATCAGCAATAGTGTCCTTGCCCATAAGACTCTAATTCTAGGTTCCTCCTAATTTTTCTATAATCAACATGTTTTCCCTTTTCTTTAAATTTAGGATTTTAAAGCATATACGTGAGACAAAATCTACTAATTTTTTCTTTGATCTATATCTCGTCTACTAGTATTTATAATACTTCAGGAGCTAATGAAACTATTTTAGTAAAATTCAATTCTCTTAATTCTTCGGCAACCGCGCCAAAAACTCGAGTTCCTTTTGGATTTCCTTTTTGATCAATGATAACTGCTGCATTGTCATCATAGCGTATTATTATACCGTCGTCGCCTTTGAATTCTTTACGTGTACGTACAATTACAGCTCGAATTACTTCGGATCTTTCTAGAGGCATTTGGGGCACTGCGTCTTTGATTACAGCAATAATAACATCACCAATACGAGCATATCGCTGATTACCAGCGGCTCCTATGACTCGAATACACATCAATTTTCGAGCTCCACTGTTATCTGCTACATTTAAAAGGGTCTGAGGTTGAATCATATTATTTTGATTTCCATTTGTTATTTCAATGCAAAAGGATGAACGAAATATTGTCTTTCCAGAAAGAAAAACCAGGGGTTTTTATCTTCAGTATTCCTTTTTGGGGTTCTATATCTCTAATCGAAGAAATTGACTTCGTATGGGCATTTTACTGGCAGCTATAGAGATAGCTGCTCTAGCTACAGTTTCGGATACTCCGCTCATTTCATAAAGTATTCGACCTGGTTTAACAACGGCTACCCAATATTCGGGGGATCCCTTTCCCGAGCCCATACGTGTTTCTGTGGGTCTTATTGTAACCGGTTTGTCGGGAAATATACGCACCCATATTTTTCCACCACGACGTGCATATCGTGTCATTGCTCTTCGTCCTGCTTCTATCTGTCTCGCGGTGATCCAAGCGGGTTCAAGTACTTGAAGAGCATATCTACCAAAACAAATATGATTGCCTCGGCAGGATTTTCCCTTCATTCTTCCTCTATGTTGTTTACGAAATCTAGTTCTTTTGGGGTTATAGTCGATGGTTCTTTCTTAGTTCCATCTCTACTACAAAACTGGACATGAGAGTTTCTTCTCATCCAGCTCCTCGCGAATGAAATGAGAAAGCGTGCGAATGTCATTTCTCTAATTCCATAATATTCAAAAATATTATAGATAGATACACATCAATATATAATAGAAAAAGTTAGGTTTTTTTATTTTGACTTTCTTAAACTTAAAAAAGAAAAATAAATATATAGTCAAGAAAGAAGATCTAGAATATATCCAAATTCAATATTTATATAAAATGTAATCCTTCCATTTTTGGAATCTCCTTTTTTTATTCTTATTGAATCGTGGTAAAGTATTCTAATCCAATAAGGATTTCGCGGGCGAATATTTACTCTTTCCTGTCTTATTTGTTAATTTAGAACCTTATCAAATAAAGCAATTTTTTTGGTTTGTTCCGCCATCCCACCCAATGAAGTGTTAGGATTCTTTTCAATAAAATCCTATGTAGTCATAGGTTTTGTCGTTCCCACAGCATCTCCTTTAATGGTTAGGTTTGAATCCTGCAATGGAGCTTCCAAATTTTTTTTCCGAGTCAATTTTCTCAGTTTTATTAACCCGGCTGCTCTTTATTTATTGCTTTATATTTTTATTTGTTGTTTCAAAAGTCAAGTTACGATTTTGAATTCTCTCTTTTTTTTGAGAATTTTATTATATTGATGCTTTATCACATTGCCTTTTTTTATGATGTAATTCATAGACCATACATATGGGAATCCTATATCTTTCTTATTCTTCTTCCTTCTATCTATCATCCCTCCTTTTATCCACATCCCTTTAGTTTTGCTTCACAGCCTAGAATCAGGTTTCTTTTGTAGAGAAAAAAATGCAGTTGCTACAACTATATGATAGATCTACTCATTTTTGATAGATGTATTTATTCACATAGTGACTGTTTCTTAGTTAGGATCTCGACAATACGAAGCAATAGGTTGGTTATTAGTTAATTTTCTATCATTACTAAGTTTTTTTTCCATTTTTGACCCTAAAGAAAAAACTAACGAGTCACACACTAAGCATAGCAATTATATTAAAAGATTTCTTAATTTTCATTAAATCTTATAGAAAGAGGGATACTTTCTTCTTTTTTTAGGGATTTTTGGAAAAACAAGGTTCTTGTCTTTTTTATTCTATCACTGGGCGAAATGGGAAGACATGGTTAGTTATTCTTCTTCTACGAATATCCAAATTTTGACACCTAATACTCCATAGATAGTTCGAATTGGATAGCAGCAATAATCAATTTTAGCGCGAATTGTTTGGAGGGGTAGTCTACCCTTTTTGATGCATTCGGCACGTGCAATTTCTTTTCCTGCTAGACGACCCGCAATTTGGATTTTTATTCCCTTTATATATGCTTTTTTAGTTAATTCAATAGCTTTTTTCATTGCTTTTCGGAATGAAACTCTATTTTTTAATTGGAAAGCTATATATTCCGCAAGAATATTAGGTTGTCTATAAGGTTCTTTAACCTTTTCGATAGCAATATTAAGTCTCTGGTTTACAGAATTAACTTCCTTTTGGAGATCTTTCTCTAATTCTTCAATTGCTCCCTTTTTCTTTAATAAATTGGGGAATCCAATATGGATTATGACGTGGATTGTATCGATTTCTTTTTGAATTTCTATATGTGTAATTACTTCAGAACTTGAGTCTGATTCCATTTTTCTATTCGAGCCTTTTTTCCTATTCTTTTGTATATAGTTCTTGATACAATTCCGTATTTTTTTATCTTCCTGTAGACCTTCAGAATAATTTTTTGGTTGTGCGAACCAAAAGGAATGGTGATTTTGGGTTGTACCAAGTCTGAAACCGAGTGGATTTATTTTTTGTCCCATATTTTTCTATTATATTTCTTTTTTTTACTGGGAATCGAAATCTTAGATTGATCTAAAGATTATTTTGATTTCTTTACTATATTTAGTACAATTGTTATATTACACATCGTTTTTTTATAGAATAACTACGTCCTCGAGCTCGAGGTCTGAATTTTTTCATAATAGTACTCCTACTGACTTCGGCTTTAGTGATGAATAAATTCGTTTTGTCGAAATCCCTATAATGAGTAGCATTTGCTGCTGCCGAATAAACCAACTTTAAGATGGGATACGATGCTCGATAAGGCATGAGATTCAGTATCATAACGGTTTCCTCGTAGTAACGCCAGCGAATCTCATCTAGAACTCTTTGTGCTTTGAAAACAGACATATGTATGCGTTTTTGTGCTTTGAAAACCCGTTCGAATTTAAGTAGACGATCGGTTGGAACTTTTCTTGCGAGTTTTCTCAGCCCCTTCTTCTTCTTTATCCTAGGGGTATACTTTACCAATTTGAAACTTGTCATAAATAAGGTTATTACCCGCCTACCTTTACTTTATTTGATTATTTGAACCCTATAAATTTTGTTTATTCTGAATCTTTCTATTCTGAATTCAATTAACGACGAGATTTAGTATCCTTTCTTGTACTTTCATAACTCGTGAAATGCCGAGTAGGCACGAATTCCCCCAATTTGCGACCTACCATAGGATTTGTTATGTAAATAGGTATATGTTCTTTTCCATTATGAATCGCGATTGTATGGCCAACCATTGCGGGTAGAATGCTAGATGCCCGGGACCACGTTACTATTATTTCTTTCTCCTCCTTCATATTGACCTTTTCTATTTTTGCCAATAAATGACGAGCTACAAAAGGATTCGTTTTTTTTCGTGTCACAGCTGATTACTCCTTTTTTTCATTTTAAAGAGTGGCATCCTATGTCCACTATCTCGATCGAGGTATGGAGGTCAGAATAAATAGAATAATAATGAATGGAAAAAAGAGAAAATCCTTTAGCTGGATAAGGGGCGGATGTAGCCAAGTGGATCAAGGCAGTGGATTGTGAATCCACCATGCGCGGGTTCAATTCCCGTCGTTCGCCCATCGCATTATTGCAAATTCCAAAAATGCAATTTTCCATATTCCTAGTTACGAATTTACTTACGGCGACGAAGAATAAAACTATCACTATATTTTTTCCTTTTCCTAGTTCTTCTTCCAAGCGCAGGATAACCCCAAGGGGTTGTGGGTTTTTTTCTACCAATGGGGGCTTTCCCTTCACCACCCCCATGGGGGTGGTCCACAGGGTTCATAACTACCCCTCTTACTACGGGGCGTTTACCTAGCCAACACTTAGATCCGGCTCTACCCAAACTTTTTTGGTTCACCCCAACATTACCCACTTGTCCGACTGTTGCTAAGCAGTTTTGGGATACCAAACGGACCTCCCCAGATGGTAATCTTAAAGTGGCCAATTTACCCTCTTTTGCAATCAGTTTCTCTACAGCACCTGCTGCTCTAGCTAATTGCCCACCCCTTCCACGTGTGATTTCTATGTTATGTATGGCCGTGCCTAAGGGCATATCGGTTGAAGTAGATTCTTCTTTTTTCTCAAAAAACCCCTTCCCAAACTGTACAAGCTTCTTCCAAAGCATACAGCTTTCTAGATGTATATGACGATCTCTAGACAGATGGATCTTATATGAATCGTATGATGAAGTACCACATGAGTGGATATATAGAAAAGGAATCCAAATCCGCCGAATCGCTCATGTTATGATCTTCTACATCCTAGGTCTCCGCGTTCCGTCATCTGGCTTATGTTCTTCATGTAGCATTCAGATCGAATGACTCTATGAAATTACGTCGATACTTCCACATATTATGGGTAACGTAGGAGACATACCTATTTTCACCCGGGGGTCTTAATTACCACTGCTTAACTTTCAATTCGCCTCTGACCATCAAATTAAATGTGAATAACCCGTCCTCCTCTCTTTGAAACAAGGGGCGCTTCCGGTTCTGTGCGTGCTTCAAACAATTTTGTCTTCTCCATATTACCATATCTCTAGAGTCAATAATTTTCTATGAGGAACTACTGAACTCAATCACTTGCTGCCGTTACTCAACAGTTTTCTGTTGAGGTCTATCCCGTAGAGGTAGTCAAATTGGATCAGTGATCGATTTCTAGGTTTCGTCGTAAACCTAATTGGTTACATCCAATTACGTAAATCAATAGTTCAAACCGCACTCAAAGGTAGGGCATTTCCCATTGATATAGGAACTTTTGTACCAGAAACAATAGTATCTCCAATTATAGCCCCTCTGGGATGTAAAATATATCTCTTCTCACCATCCCCATAGTGTATGAGACAAATGTATGCATTTCGATTAGGGTCGTATTCTATGGTTACGATTCTACCAGATATGTCTTTTTGATTCCGTCGAAAATCGATTTTACGGTATAGGCGCTTATGACCTCCCCCTCTATGCCTTGCGGTAATGATTCCTCTGGCATTACGACCTTTACCACAACGGTGCCGTCCATGGATCAATTTATTTCGTGGATTGGATTTCACTTGCCTGTCTACGGTTCCCTTGCGTGTGCTCGGGATAGGTGTTTTGTATAAATGTTTCGCTGTATTATTAAGTATTCTCCTTTAGTTCGTTTCTCTATCTAGAAGTGGAATAGAATAACCCGGTTGAAGGGTAATGATCATACGTCTGTAATGCATTGTATGTCCCAGAATAGGTCCCATTCTTCTACCCTTTCCGGGTAGTCGATGGCTATTCATAACTACTACCTTAACACCAAAGAAGAGTTCGACCCAATGCTTTATTTCTGTCTTAGTGAATCCCGATTCGACATTAAAAGTATATTGATTCTTTCCCAATAAACGAAGACTCTTTTCTGTAAATACTGCGTATTTGATTCCATCCATAAATCGACTTTCCCCCCTATGCTCTGAGTTCCAGTATCGATAAGAATTCGAGTTCTTATTGTTCTTATGTTATGGTATGAATATACCATACCAATTCGTTATGTATGGATGATGGATGAGATTCCATGGATAGAGAGCCAATTCCAATAGACCGTTCCCGTTCGCGTGCATCCAGCAGGAATTGAACCCGCAAATTTACCAATAATGAGTTGGGCGCTTTAACCATTCAGCCATGGATGCTTAACAGGGATCATCGTACATCGTAAATAACCAATTTTCATATAGAAAGACATATCATAGAAAAATGAAATCGAAAATATTCGGAGATGGCAAATATTCGGAGATGACTATGAAAACACCTCTCCGGATCCTCGAATTGAAAGAGAGACTGAGAGGGATCAAGAATCCTAATTCTCGCTATTTGGAATGGATCCAATTCTATTGAGTCTGACCCATAGTGATCATTTCTCTTTAGCAAAGAATGACCTTGGTTATCAAAGGATTGAACAACCGAGATCCATTTACTTATGATACCTAGTTGACATTGCTAACAAGGATCTAATGAATTATGAGTTTAATAGATTCTCTTTAGCAGAAAGACGTATATTCCTTGCTCATTATCAGACAATCACTTATTCCCAAACCTCGTGTGGGGCTAATCGTTTTCATTTACCATCTCATGGAAAACCCTTTTCGTTCCGCTTAGCCCTATCGGGTATTTTAGTGATAGGTTCTATAGGAACTGGACAATCCTATTTGGTCAAATACCTAACGAAAAATTCCTATTTTCCTTTCATTAAGGTACAAGGGCTTCTTATTCCACAAGAACGAAAGCACCTTTTCATTCTTTCATATACTAGGGGTTTTTACATGGAAAAGACAATGTTCCATACTAAAGGATTCGGGTCCATAACCACGAGTTCCAGTGCACTAGATCTTGTAGCACTTAGCAACGAGGCCCTATCCATTAATATTCCACATAAGAAATCCATTATAGAAACTAATACAATTAGATTAGCTCTTCATAGACAAACTTGGGGTTTGCGAGCCAAGATAAGACCGGCTCGGGATCATGGGACCCTTTTCTATCGGATAGGAGGGGATCTTGTACAAAATAGACTTCTAAGTAATAACCCCATAGATCCTATATCTATCTATATAAAGAGGCAATCGTGTCAGGAAGCGGCTTTTTCTTTGGCCAAACGGTACTTCGAACTTGGAACGAGCATGAAGAGATTAACGAGACTTCTTTCTCTTTTGAGTTTTCTGGCGGACCGGTCGCGCAAGATCTTTGGTCTTCCCCCGGAACCGATGAAAAAGTGGGTCGCTTCTTATGGACTTGCTCAGAATGATTCTTCTCTATCTATAGTTCATGGCCTATTAGAAGTAGAAGGTGCTGTGGTGCAATCCTTACCGACAGAAAAAGATTGCAGTCGGGTTGATAATAATCGAGTGCCATTACTTCGTCGGTCCGAACCAAGGAATCCGTTAGAAATGTTTTGAAATGGATATTGTTCTCTCTTTGATTAGGGATGCTATATGAAAAGAAGTGGAGTTTGAAAAAGGGAACGGAATGGTCAAACCGGAACTGCTAGAGGAACGAATTTTCAATAGCATAACTTGGGCTCCTAGAATATGGGGCCCTTGGGACAATCTATTTGATTGCAGGGACAGGTATGCTGAATATGATTGGGGATTTTCCTATGGGTATTGGAGCGGGTCCAAGCAGATTAAAGAGGATGAGTTGTCAGAGACTGCTATTTATTCGAATTATTTCTGGTATATTTATCATAAAAAGGGGGAGGTGCAAGAGACTGATTCGGACTTCTTGCAGAGTGGAACAATGCAGTACCAGACACGAGATATATCTTTCAAAGAAGAAGGCTTTTTTCGAATAAGCCAATTGATTTGGGACCTTCGGATCCATTCTTTTTCCTATTCAAAGATCAGGCCTTTGTCTCTGTGTTTTCACGTCGAGAATTCTTTGCAGATGAAGATGAAGAGATGGCAAAGCGGCTTAGTACCAGTACCTGGAGAAAAAAGCCTCCTAAACATATGGCTAGCAACTGGTTCACCAGGAGTACGCAAGAAAGGCAAAAGCACTACGAATTATTGATTTAGGAATGGGAATGGGCTAGAACCCTGGGCTCTTCCTTATATAATTAATGGTCTTTTCATTCTAATACTCTATCCGAGAGTTCTCAGTATTTAGCAAAGCTGTTCCTATCTAACGGAAGGCTCCTGGATCAAATGACAAAGACATTGTTTGTGGAGAAAGAGGTGGCTTTTCCCGGATGAAATGAAACATTTCATTTGTGTAACAGGAGAAAGATTTCCCACTACTTAGCCGTAAAGATATGTGGCCATGAAAAAGGGAGGGGATTCAGTGGAACAGGATTGGCCGGGCGGTAGAGTCGTGGAAACACTTGTTGATTCCTATTTTGGACCCTAGCTCCATGGAACAATATGCTACTGCGGAAACATGGAAGAATTGCAATCTTAGATCAAAACACTATGCATGGGATGATATGAACTGCCTAAATAAGAATTCTTGAGCGTCGAATAACCTGAGTACTAACTACATCAAACAATTTGCATTAATGAAACTGTGTAAATCCACCGGATAATCAAAAATACGCATGTCTGATGAAATGGTTGTTGCTATCTGTTTCCATAATGAATCCTTGGTTTAACTGAATAAGTAAAGAAAATGGGCCCTTTCTCTTCGTCTCAGATCGATGGATCTTCTCGATTGGAAGATCTCCCATATGGATAATACACATTCCAGTTGACCGAGCCTAATGCTAATTGTTTTGTTCCGAAGCAAAGATATCCGCGGAGGCCGGTTCATTCGTCCTATTCTGATATTCAGGACCAAGAGGTCCTGGATTCTCTTTCGGATAGGCCCTGAAAGGAGAAGAGAAGCTGAAATGCCAACAGACCTCTGTCTATTCTCTAATTCACCCGATCCGATAGTACCCGTTTTTGGAACGTCCAGTGCCAAAGTCACTGAATGGGTAAGTCACCAATCCAATCCCTTTGACAAATCGGGTGTCATATTAGATATCATATTCTATATATATAGAAATATCATAGAATAGACATATAGAATTTTTGGTTGGGAAATTCGAATGAATCATTGAGTGAAAAAGGAGCAAAGAATGACAAAAGATGAGACTCTACTAGTCTTCACTCTTGTGGTTTCCTCGGTTTCTATTTTCTTATTCGGGATCTTGCTTTTCATGGTTCTCATCTCTGCAACTCGCGATTTTCGCGAGAGAACCATGAAAAGCAAGATCCCGAATAAGAAAATAGAAAGACCTCCCCTGGATAAGCTTCGCGGCCGGGAGGTCTTCTTAATAGAATCGATTTTTCTTTTTCCTTTTTCTTTGTATCAACGAAATCTTTGGATTGTCTTCAATTGGATGGGGGAATCCAATTGACAGCCTCGACTCGTATCCTAGCTCGTCTGAGAGCTAGCTTCGCTTCAACCAATTCTTTCGTACCTTCAGCTTTACTCAAGTTAGCTTCGGCTATTTCAAGTGCCTGTTGAGCTTCTTCTGGATCAATGTCACTACCCAGTTCTGCATCATTTCCTAAAATGATGATCTCATTATTAACTATTCTTGCAAAACCACTCCACAGAACCGCCGTTAACCATTGGTCGTTCAGGATGCGTATTCTCAAAGGACCCATATCTACAGCTGTGTTAATGGGGGCGTGGTTTGGTAATACACCAATTTGGCCACTATTAGTAGATAAAATGATTTCTTTCACTTCACAATCCCAAATAATTCGTTTAGGAGTCAGTACATAAAGATTTAATTTCATTTCTTCAATTTGCTCTCCTCTTCTAAGTTTATAGCTTTCGTGCTAGCTTCATCGATGTTCCCCACTAAATAAAAAGCCTGTTCGGGTAGGCCGTCTAATTCTCCGGAAAGGATTAGTTGAAATCCCCTAATTGTTTCTGCAAGACCAACATACTTTCCTGGAGAACCGGTAAAAACTTCTTGCCACAAAGAACGGTTGTGATAAGAACAGCTCGATTTTTCGTGCTCTTGCTACAGTTAAACGATCCTCCTCCGATAATTCATCCAATCCAAGAATTGCGATAATGTCCTGAAGTTCTTTGTAATGTTGTAAAGTTTCCTTAACTCTTTGCGCAGTTTCATAATGTTCGTTGCCAACAATCCGAGGCTATAACATAGTTGAGGTTGAATCTAAAGGATCTACTGCGGGATAAATACCCTTGGAAGCTAATCCTCTGGAAAGTACGGTAGTAGCATCCAAATGTGCAAATGTTGTGGCAGGAGCAGGGTCGGTCAAATCGTCTGCAGGTACATAAACTGCTTGGATCGAAGTTATAGATCCCTTTTTGGTAGAAGTAATTCTTTCTTGCAAAGAACCCATTTCTGTACTAAGGGTAGGTTGATAACCCACTGCGGAGGGCATTCTGCCTAATAAGGCGGATACTTCCGATCCTGCTTGAACAAAACGAAAGATATTATCGATGAATAAAAGCACGTCTTGCTTATTAACATCTCGGAAATATTCTGCCATAGTCAGGGCAGTTAAACCAACTCTCATACGAGCTCTCGGTGGTTCATTCATTTGGCCATAGACTAGAGCTACCTTTGATTCCTCAATATTTTTTTCATTAATTACTCCGGATTCCTTCATTTCCATATAAAGATCATTTCCTTCACGAGTCCGTTCCCCTACTCCGCCAAATACGGATACGCCTCCATGAGCTTTAGCAATGTTATTGATTAATTCCATGATGAGTACCGTTTTACCTACTCCTTTTGATTAACTTAAGCATACTCCTTTTTTTAATTAATATCAACTCATTAAATAAAAAAAGGAGTATGCTTAAGTTAATGAATATGTTTCATTCATATATAATGTGTACACCCTGTGTACGTTCTATCCTATAGGAATTTTACTATAGGAATTCGATAGGAAGGAATTCGATAGGAATTGAGTTGTTGTTATGGTAAGTTAACACGGTTCGTTATTAAACCGTGGATTTGATTCACCAAATCAATCATTATTGTATACTCTTTGATAGATATAGCGCAACCCAAACCCTAGTCTTTATTTTACAATTTTTAAAGTTCTTCCCCTTTGATATTTGGAATCTAAATACCTAAATACTAAGAAAATTCTCTGTTGACAGCAATCTATGCTTCACAGTAGTATATATTTTGTATATCGAAGTCCTAGATAGGAAAGTAGAGTAGGCACAGATCCTTCACAAAAGGCGAAATTTATATAAAAAAATGGATTGAACTTTCCAACGGATTCATTCCATAAGTAAACGATTGAATGGGATTCGCTTGGGCAACGAAATCAAGTGCGAGTCCCCTTTTCTTTTTTATTGAATTAACTAATTCATTTCCTTTTGACTTTTGGATTTTTGGATATTTTTTTTGATTTGGCATTATTCAACAAGAAAAAAAATTTCGACAAATTTCTTTTATTGAAAATTATGTGATAATTATGAGAACCAATCCTACTACTTCGCGTCCCGGGATTTCCACAATTGAAGAAAAAAGCATAGGGCGTATTGATCAAATTATTGGACCCGTGCTGGATATCACTTTTCCCCCGGGCAAGTTGCCTTATATTTATAATGCTTTGATAGTCAAGAGTCGAGACACTGCCGATAAGCAAATTAATGTGACTTGTGAGGTACAACAATTATTAGGAAATAATCGAGTTAGAGCTGTGGCTATGAGTGCTACAGAGGGGTTGATGAGAGGAATGGAAGTGATTGACACGGGAACTCCTCTCAGTGTTCCAGTCGGTGGAGCTACTCTCGGACGAATTTTTAACGTTCTTGGGGAGCCTATTGACAATTTGGGTCCTGTGGATACTAGTGCAACATTTCCTATTCATAGATCTGCGCCTGCCTTTATCGAGTTAGATACGAAATTATCTATCTTTGAAACAGGTATTAAGGTGGTCGATCTTTTAGCTCCCTATCGACGTGGAGGAAAAATCGGACTGTTTGGGGGGGGGGCAGGAGTAGGTAAAACAGTACTCATCATGGAATTAATCAATAACATTGCTAAAGCTCATGGAGGCGTATCCGTATTTGGCGGAGTAGGGGAACGAACTCGTGAAGGAAATGATCTTTATATGGAAATGAAGGAATCCGGAGTAATTAATGAAAAAAATATTGAGGAATCAAAGGTAGCTCTAGTCTATGGCCAAATGAATGAACCGCCGGGAGCTCGTATGAGAGTTGGTTTAACTGCCCTAACTATGGCAGAATATTTCCGAGATGTTAATAAGCAAGACGTGCTTTTATTCATCGATAATATCTTTCGTTTTGTTCAAGCAGGATCGGAAGTATCCGCCTTATTAGGCAGAATGCCCTCCGCAGTGGGTTATCAACCTACCCTTAGTACAGAAATGGGTTCTTTGCAAGAAAGAATTACTTCTACCAAAAAGGGATCTATAACTTCGATCCAAGCAGTTTATGTACCTGCAGACGATTTGACCGACCCTGCTCCTGCCACAACATTTGCACATTTGGACGCTACTACCGTACTTTCTAGAGGATTAGCTTCCAAGGGTATTTATCCCGCAGTAGATCCTTTAGATTCAACCTCAACTATGTTACAGCATCGGATTGTTGGCAACGAACATTATGAAACTGCGCAAAGAGTTAAGGAAACTTTACAACGTTACAAAGAACTTCAGGACATTATCGCAATTCTTGGATTGGATGAATTATCGGAGGAGGATCGTTTAACTGTAGCAAGAGCACGAAAAATCGAGCGGTTCTTATCACAACCGTTCTTTGTGGCAGAAGTTTTTACCGGTTCTCCAGGAAAGTATGTTGGTCTTGTAGAAACAATTAGGGGATTTCAACTAATCCTTTTCGGAGAATTAGACGGCCTACCCGAACAGGCTTTTTATTTAGTGGGGAACATCGATGAAGCTAGCACGAAAGCTATAAACTTAGAAGAGGAGAACAAATTGAAGAAATGAAATTAAATCTTTATGTACTGACTCCTAAACGAATTATTTGGGATTGTGAAGTGAAAGAAATCATTTTATCTACTAATAGTGGCCAAATTGGTGTATTACCAAACCATGCCCCCATTAACACAGCTGTAGATATGGGTCCTTTGAGAATACGCCTCCTGAACGACCAATGGTTAACGACGGTTCTGTGGAGTGGTTTTGCAAGAATAGTTAATAATGAGATCATCATTTTAGGAAATGATGCAGAACTGGGTAGTGACATTGATCCAGAAGAAGCTCAACAGGCACTTGAAATAGCCGAAGCTAACTTGAGTAAAGCTGAAGGTACGAAAGAATTGGTTGAAGCGAAGCTAGCTCTCAGACGAGCTAGGATACGAGTCGAGGCTGTCAATTGGATTCCCCCATCCAATTGAAGACAATCCAAAGATTTCGTTGATACAAAGAAAAAGGAAAGAAGGGTAGAAAAAGTTATTAGATAGCGAAGCGAAGTAAGTCCAATGCTATCTAGTAATTTTTCTACCTACCTACCAACTATTGGATTTGAACCAATGACTCCCGCCGTATGAAAGCAATACTCTAACCACTGAGTTAAGTAGGCAATTTATCACGACAAAAGAAGCCCCATTACTTCGATCGATTATAGATTGAATCCTTTTTATAAGCAATACCGCTCCGTTATTGGTATGTTTATGTTATATAGTAAACGGATCAAAGGGATATCCTCTGGCATTAGAGAATATTCATCTTGACAAGAAATTATCTATATGTTAAGATATCTCTGACAAGGGCTATAGCTCAGTTCGGTAGAGCAACTCGTTTACACGTGCGCCAATGCTTTTCAAGGGAACTTATTATGCAATGAACATAATTGACCTTGTTGCAAAATCAATGTCTTACTTCATGGATTCGAAAGAATAGAAGAACAGTAGCCTGACAATGACAAATAGCTGGTTCAGTCCGATTCAGGTGCCAATTAAGGTGCTTACTCAAATAGAATTCCTATTGATTTTCTAGTTGATAAGGTAAATATCCAGCCCACTCAATGCTAGGTGTAATGAGGATAAGGGCCTCCAAAAAACTTCTTTTCGTTCTATGAACTTTAAGGTGTATGAAGTCTCATAGTAAACTCTTGCAGCGGAATGATAGAGACTCCATTTCACTTAGGTTGATTTAATTTAGGCCGGAGGCAGACCTAAGTCAAGGTAATCCTCCTTTGAAACACTTTGATATTGTTCCTAGATAGATCATAAGACAAATAATCAATCAGAGCACAGGGAGCCATCTTATTATCTTTCCCTAAAGAAAAACTATGGCGAATTAACTGATCTTTACATTAGTTGATGAAAGAGCCCAATGCAGAAAAATGCATGTTGGGTCTTTGAAACAGTTCGAATCATTTCGATAATAATCCGTTTGATCTGTTTTACCGAGAAGGTCTACGGTTCGAATCCGTATAGCCCTAATATATACGTCTTTTTTCCATTTTAGGATGGATATCTTATGTTTCCTTTAGTATTGTTTTCTTTTCCTTATTTAGTACTTGTTTATAGACTCGACGGTCGATTGCGCCATAGAATAGAGATAAAAGCATTACCATAGGCTCATTCATCGAAACGAAAATCAGAGAGACAGGAAAAGAAAAAAGAATTTTGATCAAATCAATAGAAGGAAGGATCCCTTACCTGATTTGAATTTCATCCTCCTTTAAATAGGATATGCTCTAAGTCTTCCCATACTTTCCTATAATGACTGCAACGATTTTCTCCATTTTGCGAATTCCTATTTTATTTGAAGTATATTACTATCATATACATTATCTAAATCGATCCACTTTAAATAAAATAGAAAAAATCAAAAGAAAAAAAAAGAAAGAGTAAATAATAAAACAGGATATTCTGTTTCATAATTCTGAAATAGAGTTCTTTTTTTAGTATTACTCCTCATTAGGATGTATATATTAATCATCCTATTTTAATATATATTAATCATCCTATTTTAATTAGGTTCTAATCCAATTAGTAGTA
Organism: Zea luxurians; assembly: GCA_029449295.1. Taxonomy (NCBI): domain Eukaryota; kingdom Viridiplantae; phylum Streptophyta; class Magnoliopsida; order Poales; family Poaceae; genus Zea; species Zea luxurians. The sequence goes on along the minus strand of JAOPSE010000001.1, from coordinate 63,505,720 downwards.
AGTATTTTCTTTTTTATTTAATAGTCTCTGACTATCATTAAATAAAGGGTAGAGCAATTCTTTTTTCTAGAGATTCTAGAGAAAGTGAGACAAAGTGAAGCGAAAGAGTTTTCTTTGTATAAGAATTAGGTCTATATCATATCTAAATAGAATGGAAACCAAAAAGAAGGGAAGTGGGGATTACATTGGATGAATCCTTAAGGAAGACATATCAGAAAAGAAATAAAGGCTAAAGTAAGCGCTCCTTGCCTTTGGTTTGAGCAAAACAGATTCTTGTTTCACCGAGGAAAAGAGAGAAGTTCTGGATAAATTGACAATGTCAACTTGAATTGACTAATTCAGTTCCGCCTATTCCACATTAATGGGAGTACATTTATGTTTCTGCTTCACGAATATGATATTTTTTGGACATTTCTAATAATAGCAAGCCTTATTCCTATTTTGGTATTTTGGATTTCAGGACTTTTAGCCCCGGTTAGTGAAGGACTAGAGAAGCTTTCTAGTTATGAATCGGGTATAGAACCCATGGGGGGGGGCTTGGTTACAATTCCGAATACGCTATTACATGTTTGCGCTAGTTTTTGTTGTTTTTGATGTGGAAACAGTCTTTCTCTACCCTTGGGCAATGAGTTTCGACGTATTGGGTGTATCCGTTTTTATCGAAGCTTTCATTTTTGTGCTTATCCTAGTTGTTGGTTTAGTTTATGCATGGCGAAAAGGAGCCTTGGAATGGTCTTAACTGAATATTCAGAAAAAAAAGAAGGAAAAGATTCCATTGAGACAATTATGAGTTTGATTGAGTTTCCGTTACTCGACCAAACAAGTTCCAATTCCGTTATTTCAGAACGAATAAAACCCCTTGTTGAAGCCCTTTATGATAAGCTTCCCTGGATCTGGGAAGTTTCTCTTTCACGGTATTGGGATCGTTTGATCGATTTCCTTGATCGCTACTTATGGGCGTGCGCTCAAAGGATACAAACAGGGATTCGCAAACAAAAAGGGGAATTCGTAGTCACTTTTTCCTGTCGCGTAAAAAAAGGCTTTACG